>JANFCV010000001.1:14695000-17195000 GCA_024500475.1 Phthorimaea operculella
AGTCCTATAACCTTTAGTTGATGTAAATGCCATTTCAAGGCATACCACCACTTTAAATCGCTGCTGCGTCAAAAATAGGGCGTCGATATCGCTTTTATCCTCTGTTGAATTACTGTTGTCCTGTCCTGTAAGCAGCTGTAAGCATACAATAATATTATTATCAACGCTATCCAACAAAATCAACATTAAGTACAAACAAAATACTGATTTACAACTGGTAAATCTGTTATTAGAAACGACAAAATCAAAGTGAAAATAAGAAATAGATAAAATGACATGCATCGACCGGGGATCGAACCCGGGCCGCATGGGTAAACGCCCCACCGCTCTGCCACTGAGCTATCGATGCACGGCCGATGAACGCCAAATTGTCTATCTCTTGATGCTCGTCTCCAAGCGACGATCCAGCGACATCTGTAGAAAGTATTTAGAACTTACTACATGGTTAGTCCACATTATGAGTGGAATTCAAACCATATGATGAAGCTTGCTTAATCAATCTAATCACCCGGTCGATGCATGTCATTTTATCTATTTCTTATTTTCACTTGTGAGAATAATATAGCACTGTGAGTGCATTACAATCCCAATAGACAAAATCAAAGTACCTATAAGTGAGTAACCCACTGTTACTCACTTATAGTTAATTGTATAACGTTTTGTAATGGTTTTGTATATGAAATACTAAAATAACTTACCAAAATATTTATTTTATTTATCCGTTGTCGTTTGACAGGTATTTAATGTTGCCAGATTGGTCCTACCCTATTCGGGTCGCTATGGCGAAAAAACAGCAAATTTTGATTAATATTTAGTTTTCGAATTTCGTTAACTTAATATTTTTATCGTGTTGAAGGGCCTAAAACAAAAGCTTATTGTCCTAAGCAATTTTAGGCTAAGACTCACTTAGACCGAGATATAGGCCCTTGAGTACCTACGCGGGTAGAGCAAACATGACATGCTGAAATATTCTTTGCCGCAAAATGAAAGAGAAATAATTTTTAACACTGAAAATAGTGTCTAGTATGAACCGTTCAAAAAAGTACAATAAAAGCAGCCGAACAAAAATGAGGACAGTAAATCAACGAAAAGAACGTAAAACCACCCATTTTAAGACGGGCTGGCAATTCACTGACCAAATGAAATCAGTGTTGTCAATTTATTATTAGATTGTTTTTTTAATTTAGCAACCTTGCTTTGTCACCGCGAGAGAAAGAAATAGTTGTAGACATACTGAAGCACCACAAAGCGCATGTTAGAAAGAGAGAGAGGCCGCGATTCAGTTTGTCGCGAGATCGAGACATATAGCACCACCCGCGAGATATGTCTTCCTGGACCATACTCGGGTTGCAGGTCAGAAATACGCAAATTGCCGATGTGGCACGTGCAGCTGCGAAGCTCGAATGGGATTGGGCTGGTCATGTCTGCCACATGCCAAGCGAAACTATGGGCTAAAACCATTACTGAATGGAGCCCCAGTGCCGGTACCAGTGATGAAGGGGAGGGAGGCCTTTGCCCAGCAGTGGGATCCTGACGACTAAATAAGTTAAGTTTAAATGGTTGATAGTAGCATTTGTAGAGCAAGGTAGGCGTAGGTTACAGACAGGGTGTAAAGGTGTAAGTTCGTCAGGTGTGGCTATAGTCATATGAAAGTCGAACGCGTCTGTCGCACTCCTTGAATGCAGCGCCGTATACTTTTATACTACGGCTATAGCCGCACAACGTGGTGACCGAAAACTTTGCTGGCATGATTAGAGAATAAAACCGAAAAATCTTTCGTGTATGTTAATTTTGTCCTCACGTACAATTCAGATCAGCTGTTAATACGCTATTTAATTACTTAAAAATTTTAACTATTAATAAAACAAAGAAAAGCAGCATTTAACAAAGAGCATTCGATAAAAGAATGCTCGTTGGAGTTTAATTCCTTTTTACACAAAATGGGAAAAAATTGTGGTAATTAATAAACCTTAAGGTACTTGTGAGTATTTTTAAATATTATTATTATTATTAAATTCTTTATTGTTCACCATTAAATACAAAGTTATACATACAATTGAAAAACAAAGGCGAGCTTATCTCTATAAGAGATTTCTTCCAGCCAACCTAGCGTGGATGAAAATCGAAAAGTATACGGGAGCATTAGAAAATAAAATATGAACAATTTCTAAATAAAATACATTAAGTTAAATAAATAAAACAGAAACATGTTGCAAGAATATATACCTACTAAATAAATTCGAATACACATATAAATAATAAAATAAACTAATACGATAAACGTTTAATAATAATAGTTTGTACATAAATAAAATTGTTATAACTGAGATAAAAAGTGCTCTTTCAATTTTGTTTGTATAGATAGATAGAGTGGTACATTTTTGTATAGATTTAGGCAGTTTGTTTAATATCTATATTAGGTTTCATATAAAAATCTGCATTTTTTGTTCACGCCGGGTTTTAAATTAAAGGTAAGTAAGTATTACGTAATTTTTCTATGAAAATACAAAATCTGCGAATTTGTCATGTCATGACCAATTTAATAGGTTATCATCGATTTATCCGAAAAAGATACCAAAAATACTTAAAATATAAGTATTATGAATAAGTTGCGGCCCGTCTCTTTTAGTTAAACTAGGTTTCTGGTGTTCCATTCTAGGTATGTCACATCCTGGATATCTAACTGCCAGTTGAATGGCCTCACCATGCTGAACAACTTCAACTTTGAAGTAATACCTTATCTTTAATAATTTAGGTGGGATGCTGGTGATTTTCATCGGGTACTCTAGACCCTCAATGGCCATGTGCTAGCAAAAGCGGCCCGTAATGGTAAACAATTTTTACAATGAAGCCATCACCGTATCTCTTATAGTTTGGATAAGATGCTGGTAGTCTACATTAGATACTTTAGTTAGACCCTCGATGACTATGTGCCGAACAATTTTTACAATGAAGCCATCAAATAGCTCTTATCTATACTTTGAATGGGATGCTGGTCATCTACATCAGGTATTCTAGACCCTCGATGGATGACCATGTGCCAGCAGAAGCGGCGCGTCATGCTAAGCTAAATTTTGATAGAAGCCTTTTTCGTTTCTCATATAGTTTAGCAGTGCTCCTGGTGCCCTCCATTAGGTACTCCAGATCCTCAAGGGCTGACAAAAAGTAGTACATGTCCGTCTTCGATATGCTAGCAATATCAGTGTTAAAATCTTGTGAAGATCGGTTAAGTGGTTTGGGTAATATCTGCTTAATTTTCCGGTTTTACCACTGGTAACCGTTTTCATATAAGAAAATGATATCTTCTCGTGATAAAAAGCAGCTTATGTTACTCAGAAATGAAATTTTCAATAGTAATAGATTTTTGAAATCGGTTCAGCAGTTTCAGAGTTTATCGATTACTAGCGGCCCGCCCAGCGGTTTCACCCGCTGCTACTTTCCTGTTTTCCCGTAGAAATTGGATCTTTTCCCGAAGGTTCCAGCAGAAGTGACCATCATGACCATGTGCCAACAGAAGCGGCCCGTCATACTGAATAACTTTTACTTTGAAGCCACTACCGTACCTCTTGTACTTAGATGGGATGCTGGTGGTCTACATCAGGTACTCCACACCCTCGTCACCACGTGCATTCATGCTGAATAACTTGAACTTTAAAGCAATTACCGTAAACCTTATAGTTTAGATGAGATACTGGTGGTCTACATCAGGTACTCCAGATCCTGGATGACCATGTGCCAGCAGAAGCGGCCCACCATGCTGAGTAACTTCTACTTTGAAGCTATTGCCGTATCTCGTAATAGTTTAGATGGGATGCTGGTGGTCTACATCAGGTACCTCAGATCCTCGATAACCATATGCCAGCAGATGCGGCCCGTCATGGTGAACATCTTTTTCTATGAAGACATGGCCGTATCTCTTATAGTTTTGATGGGATGCTGGTGGTCTTCATCAGGTACTCCAGATCCTCGAGGGCTGACAAAAAGTGGTCCATGTCCGTTTTTAATATGCTAGTAATATCAGTGCCAAAATTCGCGAAGATCGGTAAAGCGGTTTGGCTAATTTGGGTAATGTCCGCTTTGTTTCCCGCTTTTTCTGCTGTTAACCAATTTTCCGTGATAAAAAGTAGCCTATGTTACTCATGAATGTTGTAGCTTTCTAATGGTGAAAGAATTTTGGAAATCGGTTTGGAAGTAGTTTCGGATTTTATCGATTACATACAAACAAAGAAACAAACAAAAAAAAACAAACAAAGGTTTCCTCTTTATTATATTAGTGTAGATAGTGTAGGTAGACATATATACAAATAAACAAATCTTTCCTCTTTATTATATTAGTGTAGATTAAAGTAGATAACGTAGAAGTCTAGATAATAATATAAGTGTAGATGTAGATAGTGTTGAAGCGTAGATATAAATGTAGATTTATAATTGTATGGGGCTACGGGGCCACCATAATATGCTATAATGTTTCAAGACTTTCCCAACTTCAGGCTCGTAGACCATAAAGTGACAGGTATTTGATGGACAATGTCAGTCATCATCATGCAGCCTCTTGACATTGCAGCTCGTTGTATCCCAATGCATCCCGATGCCGCTTGACGCCTCGCGACGTCGCGCTACAACAAGATGCAGCGCGCGGCGTAGCGCTACGCCGCGCTACATCGAGCGACGCGACGCGGCATTTTTGCTCAATTGCCGAGCACAAGGCCGCTCTACGTCGCTCGTTGCAGCTTGTTGTAGCGCGACGCCGCGCAACGCCGCGCGAAGCAGCTTTCAGTCTTGGTAAATTGCAAAGTAGAGTGTTGCCGTTTTAGCTAATTATTACAGAATTGTGTGTAAAATCCTCTGGTCTTTCCTTTCTATATAGTATTTAATTATTTTTTTTGGTTTATTTTGGTTAAAATAAAGACCAAGCGCGGAGGCTTATAGTGCGCCGTCAACGTGACAGCGTCGTTCATAGTATGACTGGTTTGTATGGGGATGCCAGAAAAAAGGGTGGCACGCCGCGTCGCGCCCTCAATACTATGAACGACGCTGTTACGTTGACGGCGCACTACGAGGTCGCCGCGCTCGGTCTTTATTTTGACCTTACAGGTGAAAGCTGTCAATCTTAAGACTAGTTTTCTCGGAAATAGTGTATGCTAAAATAGATTGTTTGAGAAAATAGTAGGTCTTGAAGTGATCTTTCAGATGACAGCTGTCGAAAATAAGATCCGTTTATCTCGGAAACCATAAATTTTAGACTATCAATTTCTTTAAGGAAATGGTAAGCCTTGGCGAGTTTTATCAAACGACAGCTGTCAAACTAAAGTCACATTTATCTCGGCAATCATTAATGCCAGTCTATCAGTTCGTTTAGGAAAGTTGTAGGCCTTGAAGAGACCTTTATTTTATGTGACAGCTGTCAACCTAAAAACAAGTTTATCTCAGCAATCGTTCATGCTAGACTATCAGTTTGTTTGGGAAAGTTGTAGGCCTTGAAGAGACCTTTATTTTATGTGACAGCTGTCAAACTTAAAACTCGTTTATCTTGTCAATCGTTCATGCTAGACTATCAGTTTGTTTGGGAAAGTACTTGGCTTTCATGAGACCTTTATTTTTAGTGACAGCTGTCAAACTTCAAACTCGTTTATCTCGTTAACTATGCATGCTACACTACTAGTTTCTTCAGAAAAGTTGTAGGTCTGGACGAGATCTAAATTTTAAGTGACAGCTGTCAAACTTCGAACTCGTTAATCTCGTTAACTGTGCATGCTACACTACTAGTTTCTTCAGAAAAGTTGTAGGTCTGGACGAGATCTACATTTTAAGTGACAGCTGTCAAACTTCAAACTCGTTTATCTCGTTAACTGTGCATGCTACACTACTAGTTTCTTTGGGAAAGTTGTAGGTCTTGCCAATATCTACATTTTATGTGACAGCTGTCAAACTAAAAACCCGTTTATCTCGTTAACTGTGTATGCTACACTACTAGTTTCTTCAGAAAAGTTGTAGGTCTGGACGAGATCTACATTTTAAATGACAGCTGTCAAAATTCAAACTCGTTTATCTCGTTAACTGTGCATGCTACACTACTAGTTTCTTTGGGAAAGTTGTAGGTCTTGCCAATATCTACATTTTATGTGACAGCTGTCAAACTAAAAACCCGTTTATCTCGTTAACTGTGTATGCTACACTACTAGTTTCTTCAGAAAAGTTGTAGGTCTGGACGAGATTTACATTTTAAGTGACAGCTGTCAAACTTCGAACTCGTTAATCTCGTTAACTGTGTATGCTACACTACTAGTTTCTTCAGAAAAGTTGTAGGTCTGGACGAGATCTACATTTTAAATGACAGCTGTCAAAATTCAAACTCGTTTATCTCGTTAACTGTACATGCTACACTACTAGTTTCTATAGAAAAGTTGTAGGTCTGGACGAGATCTACATTTTAAGTGACAACTGTCAAACTTTAAACTCATCTAATCTTTTTTGAAGAAACTAGTAGTGTCGGATACACAGTTAACGAGATAGAAGAGTTTGAAGTTTGACAGCTGTCACATAAAATGTAGATATTGGCAAGACCTACAACTTTACTAAAGAAACTAGTAGTGTAGCATGCACAGTTAACGAGATAAACGAGTTTGAAGTTTGACAGCTGTCACTTAAAATATAGATCTCGTCCAGACCTACAACTTTTCTGAAGAAACTAGTAGTGTAGCATGCACAGTTAACGAGATAAACGAGTTTGAAGTTTGACAGCTGTCACTTAAAATGTAGATCTCGTCCAGACCTACAACTTTTCTGAAGAAACTAGTAGTGTAGCATGAACAGTTAACGAGATTAACGAGTTCGAAGTTTGACAGCTGTCACTTAAAATGTAAATCTCGTCCAGACCTACAACTTTTCTGAAGAAACTAGTAGTGTAGCATGCATAGTTAACGAGATAAACGAGTTTGAAGTTTGACAGCTGTCACTAAAAATAAAGGTCTCATGGAAGCCAAGTACTTTCCCAAACAAACTGATAGACTGGCATGAATGATTGC
Source organism: Phthorimaea operculella (assembly GCA_024500475.1). Lineage (NCBI taxonomy): Eukaryota > Metazoa > Arthropoda > Insecta > Lepidoptera > Gelechiidae > Phthorimaea > Phthorimaea operculella. The sequence goes on from JANFCV010000001.1 coordinate 14,702,026, forward strand.
CGAGATAAATGTGATTTTAGTTTGACAGCTGTCGTGTGATAAAACTCGTCAAGGCTTACCATTTCCTTGACAAAATTGATAGTCTAAGATTTATGGTTTCCGAGATAAACGCATCTTATTTTCGACAGCTGTCATCTAAAAGATCACTTCAAGACCTACCATTTTCTCAAACAATCTGTTAGTCTAGCATACACTATTTCGTGAGAAGGTAGATCACTGACAACTACTCAAAGGAACCACTGCGAATGATCGTAAACTAAGATTTGCGATAGTTCCATTTTCTGACCTGGCCCAATGGAACTAGTGCGAAAAAACTTCACAGTAGTTCCATGAAACTATTCTCAATTGAACTACTGCGAATGATTGGTCTTTTTTTAGTTTAATAACAACTACCTACCTTTCATAGGTACCAAGTAGAACCAAGTTACTTTGCTTTTTTTTCGTATCGAGTTTCCAAAAGTTGTAGGATTTTTTTCCCATCGCGGCAACACTGAGCGTGGGAATCTGACTGACAGGCGGCCGAAAGTGACGTCACCTGAACTGACATTGCATCGTCGCGTCGCGTCGCGTCTCGTCTCGTCTGGGTTTGAAGCGGCTTCAAGATGCATCGAGAGGCGCCGCGCGTTGCATCTTGATGCCGCTTGAAAATGACATTGCATCGTCGCGTCGCGTCTCGTCTCGTCGCCTTCTGTGGGAACTGACCCTTTTGATTGAACTAGGTATATGTATGTTGGAAAGTTCGGTTCGACCTAACCTGACCTGCCAAAGAAAAATACCAAAGGAAATGGTCCCTCAGAATCGTGTCCTATACTACTCGTAAAAGCAAAAGTACTACTAGACTCTGACCCATAAATTTTCATTAAAGTCAAATCAAATTATGTAGGCGTGCGTGGGCGGTAGTAAATTAGCAGGAATCGAACCTCGCACTTTGAGCTACCTGCATTGCGCTAAAATTGCTCATTTGCACCTCAGCTGCAATAGCCAAACCCAATTAAAGACGAACAAACATTCAAAAGTGCTGCCCTAGATTGGAAAGTTATGAGAAATTCAATAAACCTAGAAAATACCCGGACCGAAAACTTTACGGAAATCAAACATGAACCTGAACAATTTTACTGTGGAACCTATTATGGGAAACGAAATATTGTTCTGCCACAGAAAAAGTTGTTCATCTTCATGGTCTTCTGATTGTTCTGCCACAGAAAAAGTTGTTCATCTTCATGGTCTTCTGATTGTTCTGCCACAGAAAAAGTTGTTCATCTTCATGGTCTTCTGATTGTTCTGCTAAGAAAAAGTTGTTCATCTTCATGGTCTTCTGATTGTTCTGCTAAGAAAAAGTTTTTCAACTTCATGATCATCTGATTGTTCTGCCACAGAAAAAGTTTTTCAACGTCATGGTCTTCTGATTATTCTGCCACAGAAAAAGTTTTTCAACTTCATGGTATTCTGATCATGCCTGTAAATTTTTCGGTACACTGGTCCTTACAACCGGTAGAACTACACCTTACCACCGGGTGTGATGTGGTTTTTCGTAACGACGACAGAGCTACGAATTGTTTGTTATATAACGATAAAACCATTTTACTTTTAGAATTAGACATTTTCACGTAGAAAATAAGAATATACGCCTTAGTAAATTACCTACCTAATGTCTTAGGTAAAGCTGGATATGAATTATATTATTTAACATTAATCTTCGTCTTCAAAACTTGTTGAAATCCTGTAACAATGCAAGAAAAAACCTTTTGATTTATTGTTCAGAGTCAGACAGTCCTTGATGCTGAAAGTCGAGTCCTCTGGGTTACTGGTTCATAACCTAGGGGTTATTAAAACTACAGGTTACAAGTACAGAGGTGACATTTGATGTACATTGCTTAGCCGTTATTACACCGAAGCGGCTATGACGAGAAGGGAGATGGTGCCTTTTGACGTTCCCTGGTGAATACCTACATCCATTACCAGCACTAGACTGCTATATATACACTAGTGTTGTGTGAAACTGAAATTTACCTACTTACAAACCTTCTACGCAATGTACGTAAACTTTTCCTGAAGACTTTAATAGGTAATGTACTGGTGACATTGTCCTGTCCATGGACGTTCAATCTGCTATCAATCACGTGACCGAGCGTTTCAGAATGCCTGTTCCTGATAGCTTGATGGCTTTGCAAACTGATAGCAAGCGATATGATGGAAAGCTCAGGCTTGACCCAGTAATGGACCTCTAACAAACCACTATGATCGCTGTACCTTTCAAAAACAGCCAGCAGATTTCAGACCACTTATGTTTTACAAAATACATACTTGCGGCTTATGTACGTCATTTGTGGCTACCTAATGTGACCTTTGCAAAACATAAAGGAGACCTTTTCTAGACATTACAAGCCCGAAAAAGGTTTGTTTGGGCCTAACGAGCTTCACATTTTTTGTGTCGGCGCTCTGATGTGGAATGCTAAATGGTACCGAGATTAAAGTAGCTTTATTCTAAGGATTTATTACATTTGGACTAGAATACCTAGGTGTTTTTTTAGAAAACTTGTTTTTTATCGCAGCCTGGATTTGAACCTGGATTTTTCGAAATTAGTACTGCCAACGCCTGTTACACCTGGACTACCGCGGTTTGAATCGTAGCCTGTAAAATTGTGCAGGTATATCTTAGCCAATAACGCTTGGCAGGGCTCTATGGATAGTTTTGCAACTATTTCCCAGCAACTAAATTCATTCAGCGATAATTGTTTTGAAAGAAATTGAATACCACATTTTTAAAACACTTTCTGTGTTTAGGTACCATGTAGTTTTCCAAAACTGTATAGGTTATTTCTAAAATCGTATTGAAAATGCATCTTTCATAACAATATTTACAAAGAATATTCCCGCCAGTTCGACGCGTGGCAAGGCGTGGCAGGACTTCGCCCTTTTACCCCCAAAAGCAGGCGAAAGGGGGTAAAGCTCCCTATTAGGGGCCGCACCCAAATCCGTACTTATTTTAATCACACTTGTGCCCCGCTGGCTTTATCATGCGTGTTGTTGATGGGCCATTCTTCCCGACTTTTCTGGTTCCCGGCAAACGACTTTTCGACCTTTTCTTTGGGTCTTTTTTGGAGTGCACGAAAGCGCGGGCTGTGAATGAAAAATGGGACTTGTGGAGTATGGCGTTGTTGTGGTTGCGCGGTACCTACAATGAATCAAATCAGGACAAATCTTTATGTTGCTGGCTCTACGAATGCGGTTACCGAGTTAATGGCTTGTAAAGAGCGTTTTTTTGTGGGTGCTTCGTTATCTTAAATTAGGATTTGAGACTTCCTTGAATGATGACGTTCTTAATTTGAATCAGTAACGTTCAAACGGTTGTCTGTTTTACGTCAATTTTCTGGCTAGCCAGGGTCTCGCCAAACTAATGCCCCCAGCGGGTGGTTGGTATTTTTTACGACCGACCGATATCTTCCGTTGCGTCCCCCACTGCTTGGACTAATTCGCATATCTTGAGGCAACACGCAAAAAATAATGCGCTTTACCGGCTCAAGAGCGCAATTTCTGAAACGGTGATTTCCGTAATCGTGCACGGAAGTCCGGAACGGTCGCTTTAACCATTCGTACTTATCACTCTTTCTACTACTCGAATTTTTAATCAGGGGTATGAGTGAATTCATACGGGTATATGTGTGTGGATTTGTGTAGTACTTAGAACATGTGATACAAATACAATTAATAGCAGATTTTAGATTCAAAAATATGGCTCCTGGTCGGTAACGGCGCGTTTACCCGACGCGGTAACTTGACAAGATGATGCAACACAAAATTGATTAGATGTTTACTCAGGCACGTCCGTAATTGATTATGGTTAGAGGATAAAGTATGCCACGGCTATTATTGTATTATAATAGAATTTGTTATGAAAATTATGAACCTTTTAGGAATCTTAAGGATGGATAATTTGATCTACCAAATCTCGGAGTCGAGCCGGTAAAAAGAGCAAAGAATATACTTGTCTGTTATGTTAGGTGAATGTACTTGTTTTGGATCTTCTTCTTTTCGTGTTACACCGAGTCGTTCAACGAGCCGATGAACCCTGGTGTCAGAGTTTTTCAACCGCCTACTGCAAGTAGCAGGCCTCTGACATGGTTGTGTAACGACCGCCATCATAGACAGCAACCGGGACCGACGGCGTAACGTGCCCATCCGAAAACCATCTTACTAGCGGACAATCAGATGGTTCAGCCTGCAATGTCCTAACCAGACTGGAAACAAATTCACAAAGTGATAAATCAACTTTGTGAGTGACCCCACCGGGAATTGAACCCGGAACCTTTGCTGGCAAGCAGGCATACTAACAACTGCGCCACATCGGCTATTGTTGTTTTGGATGAGTTCGTTCTATCGGGAATTCCTTAAATATGACCATCCCTCAATTAACATACATTTGCGGCCGTATGGCGCACCCTTTCTCACTTGATGGTAAACTCAAATGAGAAAGGGAGCCACAATACGGCCGTGAATGCAGCGGATGGTCTTCTACACTATTTGACTTTACAATTGCCTGCCAACTATCAAACCATGACTGTGTGTTTCCATGATCGATTTTGGCCCTAACCACACCAGCATTGAGGGTAATGCACGTGGCCAACTTAGGCTCGATGATTAATGAACGCACCGTAATGATCCCGCTGAAGTCAAGCCGGCAGATCCCACCCGGAATCAAAATCGCACGCACTTAGGACCATAAAGTTCCGTACTTCTTTGCGTTTATGTCTATTTTCTGATAGTAAACCGAAGGTATACTATCAGAAAATAGACAGGATGGCATCTCTCTGTTTCTACCCGTTACCTGGCATAAGCGACAACTTAATAACTACATCTAGGGAAAGAGCCCTCGCGCATCTTGCCCTAACTACATGACCAGCAGTGAAATGCTGTCACCGCATATCTTTAAGCCTGAATCTTTTCCTTGTCATATTTCCTTGCTTGGTTCAAGACTTCATTGATCTAAGATAGAACAAGCTCATTCTCAGTACCCCAAAAAGATAGACTATAAGTAGCGACGAAACGCTAGACACTGTGCCCTGATAAACTAAAAATACCAAAAGATTGGCTGTGTCTGTCTGACTTTCCAAGAGTGAAAGAGTCCATTACTTCGGGTGATACCTCGTCTTAAATCAGTTCGATGATATCGCATGTTTATAGTGGCGTAAATCAGGACATATTTATTGTTGTGTTACCTATATTGGACATATGGCCCACAAATCTCGTTCGACGTGTTGAGTAATTCGTTCCTCGTTTTGGCGAACGCTTTTGTCGGCTCATCTCTTCGCTTTGGTTTATGGTTTATCATCCTTCGAAGGCATTCTAATAAATTCATGTTCATCAGTCGTTCGTAGTCTCCGTGTTCCACTCGATAAAAGGAAAAGAGTGTATTGAATACGTAGAGAAGAGGGATGATACTCCTAGTCCGGTGTTCGAATTGTACTATCTGTCACTTTGCTACATTGGTATTTTGCCACTCATGTCGTGATATCAAAGACTCGATATCAAAGATGTTTTACATGAGTAGATCAACTTGTGGAATGGATTTTATGATAACTTAAATTTTCTCACTTAATTTTCTTACTATACCTAATTCTATGTGGTTGATAAATAATTAACCACCTACCTAAGTATTCACCACACACCGCTGCGTTATTAACCTACAACCTATATTAAACTTAGTATTTATTGGTTTGTATAATAAAATATTATTTGTGCGTATGCCTCTGACACAAATTTTACACCTCCATTCATTACACTGGCAAATAATGATGTATAAACAGACAATGTATCTTCTAAACAGCTAACAAGTTTTCAAGACGTACAAGATGGTAATGGGTATAATATCTAATCATTATTACTTGTTGTGTAGGAAGACAATTTTGCACACGATAAGTTATGTATTCTGTGATTTTGCTAAATGACTGTACTATGACTCAGATTCAAGAATATTCGAAATGCAAGGTGATATCGATACAGAACAGATGCACAAATTGACACAGATACGCTAATATTTTTCTCAGTGTTTGGCTCTTATAGTTAATGAGAGTTCAAGCATGTTCAGGTTTTTAAAACTATTGAGACGAAACCCTACTTGCATATAAATTTTGATTACCTATGAACAAAATTAAAAATATCTCCCAAAATTATTTCTTTCGCAGGCTGGTATTTTAGACGCTTGATTAACGATGTGTTTTTGTTTTTTGCAGGTACGGATATAACTTCATTTAAATTCCTCGTCTGTAGATGGGTAACGTAAAACTTGTGTTATCTTTATCTTGTCTTTATCTCGTATATAAATGACAAGCAGTGGCGTGCACAGGGTTTCATGTCTGGGTAGGCAGTAGATATGAACTGAGGCGGATCTTAGGTGTTATACGCACCGCTTCATTTTCCACTGCACGTTTTACCGGATCCTTAAGAAACCATCCTATGCAAAAACTGGATTTTATTATGGCTCGCATCAAATTGCGACTGAGACGAACGGCAAAAATGTGCGGTGCGGTGCATTGTAACAAAGTAAACAAACTATGCACACTAAAAACCCGAGCCAGCCGCATCTGTCGTAAGAAGTTAAATGAATACAAGTCGTGTTACCTTTTCTGAGCGCTTTTTCGATCCTAATTGTATAATCTGCCTCTATCATTATCACATCACACTTACACATTAAAAGTTACAGAAACGGGTGTCTCAACTTTTTGTAAACTTGTAAACATAGTCATCACTTCATCAGGTTGTTTTTAACAAGAATTGCACCATTATTAGTCAAACACATAAAAATATCTATAATTACTACTTTTTTCAGCATAAAACAACAACGACAACAATAAGTAAACAAACAACAGTTTGCGTTTTCTAACCTAAATTACAATAAAATACTTTCAATCCTGAATGAATCTCATTTCCCAAATAAATGGTAAAAACCTCGGTATCAACAAATTGGTCGGATTATACGCGCCAAAACCCCCCATGCACGTAGCGAGCGGTTGTCTATGGCCATTTTACTTTTTAATTGCGTTTTGTTGCATTGTTTTGCGTTTTGTTTAGCGTATGCAAATGGAATGTTGCCGAATATGCTACTTATATTATATTATCTGTGGAGTAGGTGCTGCATTTTCACGCACACTACTTAACATTTTGCAGCTTTGTGTGAGTGTAGAGAGCTCACACTTACAGTGTATTTACGCTAATTCACACATTCATACTAGGGGTATCGGGCGAGTTCATGAGGCAGCGATCGAGTCCACTTATTTTGACTGACATATCGTACTTGAGAGATATACGGGGATTATCAGCGCGAAATAAAGGCGCAAAAGTAAGACGGCCATTTATTACGTTCCATTTTACGTTACATTATTGTTCTAAAATAAATTAAATTATTACTAGCGGGTGAAAATGGCAGGGTAGGCAGTGCCAAGAAGCTTATAGGTGAAACTGGAGGGGGCACTCAGAAACAAGAAGTGAAGTCAAGAAATTTGACCTCTAAACCTCTAAACTGTAGTCTAGGTTCCACCATCTCTTTCTAAAAGTGATGGTGGGAAAAAGTTCGGAAACACTCGGGGTAACTCGTGGTAGGTATCTCGGTAGCTTAGAAAGAGACAACGAATGCTCGGCCCTTGCTCTTCTTGCGAATCGGTCAAATAATCTTACTTCACTTGTCAATCCCGAGTCCAGTGCTTTTATGCCTTTATGGACTGCACGCCCCTGATGACAAGCTGTCAACAAAACGATCCTTCATTCAGATTTTAATTTCCTTGATGAAAAACTTCATTATTTTTTAAAGCAAAATATTCCTGCTTCAAAATTCAATTAGCATTTCAAAAAAGTTTGCTTGTTCAAATCATTCAGGTGTTTGATTAAATCATTTACTCGGTCGTTCAGATTGAAATCTGCCGCGTGAGAATCGCGCGTATCTCGGAAATGTTCATTTTTCATTTTGCAAAGGAAGCAGTTGTTCCAGAGCGCTCTTAAAAAATGTGCTTTTTTGAAATTGATGCTGGTTGAATCTAGTCTAGATCATAGCTTAGTTAGTCGGTAATGTAAGAGCCAATTGTAAGTGACGAGAGTCCAAGAAACTTTATTCCAAAATGTCCAAAAATTTATTCGCCTGGCAATTTATTCGGCGAATAATTTTTGCCCATCTCTGGTCACTAAGTACATTCGCTATGTTTGTCGTGTGATAGACGTCAGCTTATCTTCTTTTTTTGATTTAAATGTAGGATACCGACCTGATAAATCCTGGCTACAACAAATAGCATGCCTCAGACGTTGCCTCAGACTTATTTGTGTAACGACCGCCATCTTAAAAATCATAGATAGCAACCGCTACCTAACATTGACGCATAGTTTTCGTTCCTATATGTCGAACTATGAGGGGTACTTATATCAAGAGGATGCGCTTCATAAAACATTGGGTTAGGCATCGCCTAAATATCGATATGAGCTATCTGCTGGCTAGACAATGCCACAGAGGCTACCAATGAATGATGATGATCTTTCCGGCCGGTTTCGGCCATGGCGACCACTTCTACTCCTGATCAAGTCGGCGCTGATGCGCCCGCAGGTGGCTATTGTAGCCGATTTTGTCAGTAAACTCTCGTGCACAGTGTGGGCACGTGAGTTTAACCATTGATATAATTGTAGTTAATGGCGGTGGGAGGACAGGCCTTCAATTCATCGCGTTTAGCGTCGAGGTCTGCTTTACGCTGCTCCTCAAAGTCGCGGATTCGCCTCTTTACAAGGCCGCGCCATTCTGGCCGTTGTGTCGACAAAACCACAGAATACATACATAATAGTACAGGACAAAACCTCAAATTGAGAGGGCTCGATGTTGCATCTTTTCATGTGTTTCTTCTGAACATCTTTAAATCGGAGGAGTTGACCGGCATGCTTCAACCAATGAATAAACAAGGAATAAACACATTTCCAGAGCGCGGTAGAACCGTACACCCGGTGGTGAGATTGTGTTTTATGCTTTCTTCGCACATTTTCGAGTGGGTGAATTTGAATTCACTTTCGAGTGGCTCTGTTTCACGGCTGTTGGGCCGACGAGTGTTGATTCTGACGCGATCGCCGGCGCGATATGAAATTCAAATGAATCACGGATTGAGGGGCCCTTAAAACGTGCGTTTGGTAAGGGCATACTTTGATATGCAGACTGGGGAAAAGGGAAAGAAAGATGTGTTACGGTCAAGAACTTTGGAACTTTACTTTTATAAATATACAGATAAGTTTTTAGAAAAGTTAGAATTTGCGGTCTTCAACACCTGTACTGCCAACGCCACTACCAACTGGGCTACCTACCGCGGCTCAATATCAGCCTGCGAAATAAAGCAAGAGTATCTTGGCCACTAATGCGTGGCTAAAATTATATAAAAAGAGAGAGACAATACGAAGGATGTTTAGGGAATGTACTATCTATGCTATAGATAGAATTCCATATTCTATTGGAGCCGCCTGAAATTCTCTTAAACCGGGTCTTATTTATAAATATCAATCACAAAATGAACTATTTTATCGTAATTTAACAAAAGTTGAAAGAATCGCTGCCTCACTAATGTTGCTACAATAAAACAGCTACTAAAAACTAAGGAAATGAATTAAGGTCTTTCTCTCTCTCTTCGTCTGGGACACCGAGTCGTTCAAGTTCATTGGATGAATAACCTACATAAGTCACATATCTTCCTGTTCTCATTATTATTTAGGTGCATAGTTATACAATACTGTATGGGCATAGTTGAACAGGAGTGTATGGTAACCTCTGAGTGAGTTTAAATTTCAATGAGCCACACTCCTGGGGGAGTTGCAGACTTGAAAATAGAGTGACAAGCACTATGGTAAAATATAATAAGGGATGAATTTCTACAAGAAAGTTTGTAAGTTGCGCTTTCAGCTCAATCATCATCTTCTTGCCCTTACTCTATTGGGGTCGGCGCAAAATGATTTGTTACAAGACAAAATCATGTAGCAAAAGGATTCGGCTATGTTTTATGACCGGCTGCCTGTCTGACGTCAACCCTCTTAGGGAATTCTATTTAGGTGGTACCACCGCCAACATGCGATTGACCTGACCATAGTCGTCAGATATTCGGCTGCGGTCAAAATCTTTTTCGTCATCTTTTACGAAACACCACGATTGGACTAAGGTTGGCAGTATTCTTAGCCGCTACCACACGGCGTCTCTGCTCTCAGCACACTATTCCTAACTTATCAATTCCAAAAGAAATCCAGTTCGATACAATATGCTTTTATGGGTAGGTAGGTATCCCAAATAATAAGTAAGTAATAAGTCTGGGGAAGGTATTTATGTTTGTTCCCCTGGCTTTTGAGACAATGGGTCCTTGGGGTCCATTGGCTAAGGACTTCATAAAAGACCTCTCAGGGCGTGTCATCGAGGCAACGGGGGACCCAAAGGCTAGCAGCTATTTAGGCTAAAGAATTAGTCTAGCCATTCAAAGAGGCAATGCTGCCAATCTTTTGGGCACCTTACCTTGATGCGCCGCCTTGGGAGAATTATTTAATGTGTAACTTTTAACTTTAAGAATTTGTGTGTCCCAAATAATCCTTTACTAATTAAGTAGTAAAGGAGAAGTGACTCCTCGTGTGGGAACGGCCCCAATTTGAGGACATCAAATATCTCCTGTCAAAAGCGAATGGAGTCACACCTTGAGTCACACGGTAGGTGACAAGTTATTTTGTATGCGTATGCACACCGTGCGTTATCATCAGCTGTCCAATACGGAGAATCAGTGACAAGTTGAGATAGAGGGTGGTGGTGCTGTGGATCATTAAAATAAAATTGATTTAAAATAATAGGTGTTTTCCCAGGGGGAAATACGTAACATCAGCTAGCTGGTTCGTCAATTTCTTAGGCTAATTTTGTTGAATAATAGCCCGTTTGGTGCCGGCTTAGAACAGTATCACCCCGTATCTTCCCCGTGGGTGTCTTAAAAAGGGATTTGAGAGTTGTAGTATTGCAATTTTAGGCGACGACAGTTTGACAACCTATCACTATGGTGATTCAAAGTTTTCTGAATTACTCTCAAACTTTTGACAGACGTGGGGTAAATGGCCGTTTTTACAGCCGTTTACGCTCTGCCTACCCCGCAAGGGCAATAGGTGTGATATATGATGTATGTATGTATGCAGCACCTACCTATTACCTAAAAAAAAAACAATTTTTAAATCTATTATTATCATCGAGTGGAGATTCTCTTGGATCCGTACCTATTGTTACATGAAATGTCTATTAATTCTTCCATATTGACAAACCCACTCCTTGACTCGCTTTTTTCATTCACTTCGCCCCTCTAATATCGTACGAAATGTTTTTACACATCCTGTGTGCATGTTACAATGTTGACCAAGTGGTTGGTAAGGAAATGCGAGTCATTAAGAAATGCACACACGAACGATACCAGTGCACCTGAATCTCAAGGCACGAAGGGAGCAACCATGATTCGAAAGAAGCTACTTTCAAGGTAGTGAACTTGATGCTTATGCCGTACTAATTATACGAAATGTTTGTAGCATCAGAACTCGTAAATATGGGGCATTTCATTATATTTTTTGCCAACTAACGCCACATCGGGTACTTTTAAGAGCTAAACTGTCATTATAAAATATTGTTTGTATGGAAGTATCTATACATCTGACAAGGTGCCAACATTGTTGGCATTCAAAAAATAAAAATGCACCAGTGCTCTATACTTTCCCAGCATTGCCCTTTAATGGATCGACACTGAAGATTTGGTTTTGGTTTTATACAGTTTTTCCAGGTGCATAACTTGAAGTAGGTACCTACTGCTGATTTAGTTAAAGTAAATTAATGCAAATCGCGTTATTAAATCAACAACAACAATCTGTCTAAGTATCATCGATATTTTGCCCGAAAATATCTACGCCTGCAATCATGAATGCGATGGGTGAAAACGAAAAGGTCGTATCTAGAAATACCCAACTTTACACCAGAGCCAAAAAACGAAGAAAAAATCACAAAAAAAATCATAACTTAAAAACTAGACGTCGTTTAGAAATGTGTTCTATAGAACATGTTTCTAGTTTGTTACTATCTTTAATTAGCAAATATAATTTTCAATATAAAGTCACGGGAAGTAGGTTTTTGTCTAGTTACGACCTTTAGTTTTCAATTTACAGACCGACAAAAGGTCGTAAGTGGTGTGCACATTTGTATGCACGATGTAAAAGCTATACATTTACAGACTTTTGATTTGTCGTATCTAAGATGATTTATAAATACAACATTAGATAAAAGGACGTAAGTGAAAGAAAGGCAATTATTGGTGCTTAGTATTTGTCGTAAACAAGAATTAGTATGGTCTCTAAAGTATATTTAAAACGATTTTATGTATATTTTAAAGCATTTATTAGCTAAACTAGGGGTGTATGGGACTCTGCCAACACCTTCGGGGCCCAAGCCAACCTTACCTGCCCGTGGTGCACTCTGCTGGTCAACGGACGAGGCAATGGTGACCTGCCAAACAGCACTGAATCAGCGTTGCGGGTGACGATCCAACCCCTCTAAATAAACATGACAGTACAAATCAAACCATGGCCCCAAGTTCCCGGCGGCTCCAGTTGCAGAACTAGCGTTGACGGGCGCCGGCCAAGCACTGGAACCAGGGGTGCTAAGAATCCCCGGGCGGCGCTCCTCCGTCAAACGACCAAAGCAAACCCACCCACGGACAACCGGCGTAGATTATCACTGATGACATACACGCGTACTTGAGGACCCGACGAGAAGCTCACCGAGCTGGAAGAAAAAATAGACAGGCTGAACTGGGACATCACAGGGTCATCAGAAGTCCGAAGAGAGGGGGAGGACACGATAACCCTCAAATCTGGTCACCTGTTCTATTGTCGGGAGGGCGATCAACAGTCCCAAGGTGGTGTCGGGTTTATCGTGCACAAGTCCCTCGTCAACAATACAATCTCTATCACAAGCATATCAAGCAGGGTGGCGTACCTGATACCCAGAATATCTAAAAGATATTCGCTGAAGGTCATACAGCTTTACGCACCGACCTCAACAGACCCTGACGATGAAGTAGAAGTTTTGTATGAGGAAATCTCACAAGCCATATATGCTTCAAAGTCGCACTATAGTGTCGTATTGGGGGACTTCAACGCAAAGCTGGTCGAGAGAAGCGGTGATGAGTTGGGGGTGGGGTTATTTGGAAATGGGCATCGGAATCCGAGGGGCCAGAAGCTGGATGAGTTCCTGGAGAAGGAGGAACTCTACATGATTAACTCGTTCTTCAGAAAGCCGCCTCTTAGGAAATGAACCTAGATGAGCCCCGACGGTTCTACCAGAAATAAGATAGACTTCATTATGGCCACAAAGAGACAAATTTTCAATGATGTCACCGTGATCCACAGGGTAAAAATTGAAAGCGATCACCGAATGGTCAGAGGCACATTGACCGTCCAACTAGAACGGTCTCGCTTAGTGAAGTCTACACTCCGACCATCTGCAACCCATATTTAGAACCCGGAAAGCTTCCAACTGACACTCAAAAATCGCTTTGGTTACCTAGATTGCGATACCGTGGACGGTATCAATAACAGTTTGGTGGAAACTTTTCACACATTGGGATCCAAGTTCTTTATACCCTGTCGTAAAAATAAACCTCAAATACTAACCGATCAAACTCTGAACCTCATGGCTGAAAGGCGTTCTATGACGCTGCAATCCTCTGATGACACGGAGTCATATTGGCGGCTCAACAGACAGATATGCCAGTCCCTGCGGAGCAATATTCAAGACTTAAATACTAAAAATATTAAACAAACGATTGAGCTCAAAGTTTTCGCCAGGGGCCTGTCTATTGGGCAGAGCCAGCTGACAAAGCTGAAGACGAGGATGGCAAGGTAGCGTCCACAAAGCCAGAGGTACTGAGGGAGATCGAACGAAACCTGTTAATAGCTCAACAGACACTAGAACAAAGCTTACCCGACACTATACCGAGGATATCCCGGACATTAGCTTGTATGAGATTAGGTTGGCCCTTAAACTGCTCAAAAACAACAAGGCGTTGGGCGAGGACAGAATCACATCAGATTTACTGAAAGTGGGTGAAACACTACAACTTGAAGTCCTTCAGAAGCTCTTTAATTCTGTCTTGTTTGAAGGTGTGACGCCAGAAGCATGGAATTCTTGCATCATGGAATGCAAGCAAGTCAAATTAGCAACAAGTAGCTCTCTATATTATATTTATTTAAAATTAGTTTATCAGTTTAGAATCATTTGATTTTACCTATCTCGCTTCTGAATCATGTTTACAAGCTGTTTTCGAGGGTTATTACGAATCGCCTAGCTCGCAGGTTTGACGACTTCCAGCCTCCCGAACAAACCGGCTTCCGAAAAGGGTACAGTACCATAGATCACATTTTACGTTTTGACAAATTGTACAGAAGACTGAGGAGTACAAATTTGCCAGTATGCTTAGCGTTTGTGGACTATGAGAAGGCCTTTGATTCTATCGAGACGTGGGCAGTACTGCAGGCTTTCCAGCAGTGCCACATTGACTACAGGTTTATCGAAGTGTTAAAGTGTTTGTATAGAAACGCCACAATATCAGTTCGGATACAAGATCAGACTACGGCGGCAAAGTGGTGTAAGACTAAGAGATGTATTATCTCCGAAGCTCTTCACCAATGCGATAAAAGATGCCTTCAAGCTCCTGGAATGGGAAGAACTTGGCATCAATATCACTGGCGAGCGAATATATCACTCACCTTCGGTTTGCCAACGATATCGTAGTCATGGCAGAGTCGTTCGAAGACCTCAGCAAAATGCTACAGGACCTCAATCGGGTTTCCCTACAAGTGGGCCTCAAGCTGAATATGGACAAGATGAAAGTCCTGGCCAACTCTCATGTAGCGCCCACCCCAATATCAGTAGGGAACTCGATACTCGAAGGGGTGGACAAATACGTCTATTTAGAACAAACAGTCCAACTAGGAAGATCTTACTTTGAGAAAGAGGTCTCTCGGCGAATCCAGCTCGGCTGGGCAGCATTCAGGAAGCTACACAACGTCTTCACGTCCAAAAACAGAGTGTCATGCCAGTGATGACCTACAGTGCCAAGACCTGGTCTCTTACTGTCGGCCTTATATAAAGACTAGGAGTCACTCAGCGAGCTATGGACAGAGCTATGCTCGGTGTTTCTCTACGTGATCGAATCAGAAAGGAGGAGATCCGTAGACGAATCAAAAAAGTAACCGACATAGCTGAAAGAGTCAGTAAGCTGAAGTGGCAATAGGCAGGCCACATTGCTCGAAGAACTGATAATCGCTGGAGCAGGAAAGTTCTCGAGAGAAGACCGCGTACCGGCAGGCGCAGCGTAGGATGGCCCTCCGCGAGATGCAGGCCGGTTCTAATCGGACAAGGTGAAAATATTTAGGGGAGGCCTATGTTCAGCAGTGGGCGTCCTATGGCTGATATGATAATGATGATGGATTAGCTTACCATAAAAAGGATGTAACTTGTCGACCCATAATTTTTCTGACTTACAGAAGCGCGTAACTAGATGTATGATCAAATTTCATCAACCGCAAGAATGGTGTAACCACGAGTATTGCAAAAATTGCTGACCGCAAAAACGGCGTAACTGATAGTATGGACAAAGTCTAATACCACAAGAAGGGTGTAACTGATCCTAGATTAGAAATACCTAACTTTGATTTGACGTAAGTCGAAAAGCCCCAAAAACACTGGTTTTTGACCGACTTACGACAAAAAAAATCTGGAAACTTTTCAATATATATACCGTTTTTGAAAAAAAATATCGTCGTAGAGAAACGAGACCCGGACCGTTCGATAGAGAAAAATCAGCTGATTAGGGGCGTGCTATTAGTCTAGTTACGACCTTCTTCGAGATACGACCTTTTCGTTTTCACCCATCGAATGATTGTAAGTAGTCCTCAATTAGAAAGCGATCCATC
The DNA here is from genome assembly GCA_024500475.1 of Phthorimaea operculella. Classification (NCBI taxonomy): domain Eukaryota; kingdom Metazoa; phylum Arthropoda; class Insecta; order Lepidoptera; family Gelechiidae; genus Phthorimaea; species Phthorimaea operculella. The sequence goes on from JANFCV010000001.1 coordinate 14,718,013, forward strand.
TTGATTAGCTACTGAATGATGTAAAAAAAAAACAATTACAAGTTACATACCCAGATTGATTGAAGGCTGTAAAACAAAATGTCCATTTTAAAACAATATTATTCTTAGGGTCAATTCCCACAGAAGGCGACGAGACGAGACGCGACGCGACGCTGCAATGTCATTTTCAAGCGGCATCAAGATGCAACGCGCGGCGCCGCTCGATGCATCTTGAAGCCGCTTCAAACCCAGACGAGACGAGACGCGACGCGACGCGACGATGCAATGTCAGTTCAGGTGACGTCACTTTCGGCCGCCTGTCAGTCAGATTCCCACGCTCAGTGTTGCCGCGATGGGAAAAAAATCCTACAACTTTTAGAAACTCGATACGAAAAAAAAGCAAAGTAACTTTGTTCTACTTGGTACCTATGAAGGGTAGGTAGTTGTTATTGAACTAAAAAAAGACCAATCATTCGCAGTAGTTCAATTGAGTATAGTTTCATGGAACTACTGCGAAGTTTTTTCGCACTAGTTCCATTGGGCCAGGTCAGACAATGGAACTATCGCAAATCTTAGTTTACGATCATTCGCAGTAGTTCCGTTGAGTAGTTGTCAGTGATCCACCTTCTCACGAAATAGTGTATGCTAGACTATCAGATTGTTTGAGAAAATGGTAGGTCTTGAAGTGATCTTTCAGATGACAGCTGTCGAAAATAAGATCCGTTTATCTCGGAAACCATAAATCTTAGACTATCAATTTCTTTAAGGAAATGGTAAGCTTTGACGAGTTTTATCAAACGACAGCTGTCAAACTAAAATCACATTTATCTCGGCAATCATTCATGCCAGTCTATCAGTTCGTTTGGGAAAGTTGTAGGCCTTGAAGAGACCTTTATTTTATGTGACAGCTGTCAACCTAAAAACTAGTTTATCTCAGCAATCGTTCATGCTAGACTATCAGTTTGTTTGGGAAAGTTGTAGGCCTTGAAGAGACCTTTATTTTATGTGACAGCTGTCAAACTTAAAACTCGTTTATCTTGTCAATCGTTCATGCTAGACTATCAGTTTGTTTGGGAAAGTCGTTGGTTTTCATGAGACCTTTATTTTTAGTGACAGCTGTCAATCTTCAAACCAGTTTATCTCGTTAACTATGCATGCTACACTACTAGTTTCTTCAGAAAAGTTGTAGGTCTGGACGAGATCTACATTTTAAGTGACAGCTGTCAAACTTCAAACTCGTTTATCTCGTTAACTGTGCATGCTACACGACTAGTTTCTTTAGAAAATTTGTAAGTCTGGACAAGATCTACATTTTAAGTGACAGCTGTCAAACTTCAAACTCGTTTATCTCGTTAACTGTGCATGCTATACTACTAATTTCTTTAGAAAAGTTGTAGGTTTTGCCAATATCTACATTTTATGTGACAGCTGTCAAACTTCAAACTCGTTTATCTCGTTAACTGTGTATCTTACACTACTAGTTTCTTCAGAAAAAAGTTAAATGAGTATAAAGTTTGACAGTTGTCACTTAAAATGTAGCTTTCGTCCAGACCTACAACTTTTCTAAAGAAATTAGTAGTGTAACATGTACAGTTAACGAGATGAACGAGTTTGAAGTTTGACAGCTGTCACTTAAAGTGTAGATCTCGTCTAGACCTACAACTTTTTTAAAGAAACTAGTAGTGTAGCATACACAGTTAACGAGAAAAACGAGTTTTTAGTTTGACAGCTGTCACATAAAATGTAGGTAGATATTGACAAGACCTACAACTTTTCCAAACAAACTAGTAGTGTAACATGCACAGTTAACGAGATAAACGAGTTTGAATTTTGACAGCTGTCACTTAAAATGTAGATCTCGTCCAGACCTACAACTTTTCTGAAGAAACTAGTAGTGTAGCATGCACAGTTAACGAGATAAACGAGTTTGAAGTTTGACAGCTGTCACTTAAAATGTAGATCTTGTCCAGACCTACAACTTTTCTGAAGAAACTAGTAGTGTAACTTACACAGTTAACGAGATAAACGAGTTTTAAGTTTGACAGCTGTTACTTAAAATGTAGATCTCGTCCAGACCTACAACTTTTCTAAAGAAACTAGTAGTGTAGCATGCACAGTTAACGAGATAAACGAGTTTGAAGTTTGACAGCTGTCACTGAAAATGTAGATCTCGTCCAGACCTACAACTATTCTAAAGAAACTAGTAGTGTAGCATGCATAGTTAACGAGATAAACGAGTTTGAAGTTTGACAGCTGTCACTAAAAATAAAGGTCTCATGAAAGCCAAGTACTATCCCAACCAAACTGGTAGTCTAGCATGAACGATTGACAAGATAAACGAGTTTTAAGTTTGACAGCTGTCACATAAAATAAAGGTCTCTTCAAGGCCTACAACTTTCCCAAACAAACTGATAGTCTAGCATGAACGATTGCTGAGATAAACCAGTTTTTAGGTTGACAGCTGTCACATAAAATAAAGGTCTCTTCAAGGCCAACAACTTTCCCAAACGAACTGATAGACTGGCATGAATGATTGCCGAGATAAATATGATTTTAGTTTGACAGCTGTCGTTTGATAAAACTCGTCAAGGCTTACCATTTCCTTAAAGAAATTGATAGTCTAAAATTTATGGTTTTCGAGATAAACGGATCTTATTTTCGACAGCTGTCATCTGAAAGATCACTTCAAGACCTACTATTTTCTCAAACAATCTGATAGTCTAGCATACACTATTTCCGAGAAAACTAGTCTTAAGATTGACAGCTTTCACCTGTAAGGTCAAAATAAAGACCGAGCGCGGCGACCTCGTAGTGCGCCGTCAACGTGACAGCGTCGTTCATAGTATTGAGGGCGCGACGCGGCGTGTCACCCTTTTTTCTGACATCCCCATATAAACCCATACAAACCAGTCATACTATGAACGACGCTGTCACGTTGACGGCGCACTATGAGCCGTCTCGCTTGGTCTTTATTTTGACCTGAAATATAAATTTTAACCAAAATAAACAAAAAATAAATAAATACTATATAGAAATGAAAGATCAGAGGATTTTACACACAATTCTGTAATAATTAGCTAAAACGGCAACACTCTACTTTGCAGTTTACCAAGACTGAAAGCTGCTTCGCGCGGCGTTGCGCGGCGTCGCGCTACAACAAGCTGCAACGAGCGACGTAGAGCGGCCTTGTGCTCGGCAATTGAGCAAAAATGCCGCGTCGCGTCGCTCGATGTAGCGCGGCGTAGCGCGACGCCGCGCGCTGCATCTTGTTGTAGCGCGACGTCGCGAGGCGTCAAGCGGCATCGGGATGCATTGGGATACAACGAGCTGCAATGTCAAGAGGCCGCATGATGATGACTGACATTGTCCATCAAATACCTGTCACTTTATGGTCTACGAGCCTGAAGTTGGGAAAGTCTTGAAACATTATAGCATATTATGGTGGCCTAGTAGCCCCATACAATAAATCTACATTTATATCTACGCTTCAACACTATCTTATCAACATCTACACTTATATTATTATCTAGACTTCTACATTATCTACACTAATCTACACTAATATAATAAAGAGGAAAGATTTGTTTATTTGTGTGTATGTCTAGGTAAGGTACACTATCTACACTGATATAATAAAGAGGAAACCTTTGTTTGTTTTTTTTTGTTTGTTTCTTTGTATGTAATCGATAAACTCCGAAACTACTGGGCCGATTTCCAAAATTCACCGTTAGAAATTAGAAAGTTACAACATTCATGAGTAACAAAGGCTACTTTTTATCACGGGAAAACGGTTAACAGCAGAAAAAGCGGGAAACAAAGCGGACATTACCCAAATTAGCCAAACCGCTTGACCGATCTTCGCGAATTTTGGCACTGATATTACTAGCATATTAAAAACGGACATGGACCACTTTTTGTCAGCCCTCGAGGATCTGGAGTACCTGATGAAGACCACCAGCATCCCATCAAAACTATAAGAGATACGGTCATGTCTTCATAGAAAAAGTTGTTTACCATGACGGGCCGCATCTGCTGGCATATGGTCATCGAGGATCTGAGGTACCTGATGTAGACCACCAGCATCCCATCTAAACTATATCAGATACGGCAATAGCTTCAAAGTAGAAGTTACTCAGCATGGTGGGCCGCTTCTGCTGGCACATGGTCATCCAGGATCTGGAGTACCTGATGTAGACCACCAGCATCCCGTATAAACTGTCAGAGATACGGTAATACCTTCAAAGTAAAAGTTATTCAGCATGACGGGCCGCTTTTGCTGGCACATGATCACGAGGGTCTGGAGTAGGTACCTTATGTAGACCACCAGCATCTCATCTCAACTATAAGGTTTCTGGTAATTGCTTTAAAGTTAAAGCTATTCAGCATGACGGGCCGCTTCTGCTGGCACGTGGTGACGAGGGTGTGGAGTACCTGATGTAGACCACCAGCATCCCATCTAAGTATAAGAGATACGGTAGTGGCTTCAAAGTAAAAGTTATTCAGTATGACGGGCCGCTTCTGTTGGCACATGGTCATGATGGTCACTTCTGCTGAAACCTACGGGAAAAGATCCAATTTCTACGGGAAAACAGGAAAGTAGCAGCGGGTGAAACCGCTGGGCGGGCCGCTAGTAATCGATAAACTCTGAAACTGCTGAACCGATTTCAAAAATCTATCATTATTGAAAAGGTACAACATTTCTGAGTAACATAAGCTGCTTTTTATCACGAGAAGATATCATTTTCTTATATGAAAACGGTTACCAGTGGTAAAACCGGGAAATTAAGCAGATATTACCCAAACCGCTTAACCGATCGTTACGAGATTTAACACTGATATTGCTAGCATATCGAAGACGGACATGTACTAATTTTTGTCAGCCCTTGAGGATCTGGAGTACCTAATGGAGGGCACCATGGAGGAGCACTGCTAACTATATGAGATACGAATACGAAAAAGGCTTCGATCAAAATTTGCTTAGCATGACGGGCTGCTTTTGCTGGCACATGGTCATCCATCGAGGGTCTGGAGTACCTGATGTAGATGACCAGCATCCCATTCAAAGTATAGATAAGAGATATTTGATGCCTTAATTGTAAAAATTGTTCAGTATTACGGACCGCTTCTGCTGGCACATAGTCATCGAGGGTCTAAAGTAGTGTTGATGAGGAAGCTGTTATGAGGAAGAGGAAGCGGAAGAGGAAGTAACGAGCTGAAAATTGGAGGATGCGGATGATGATGAGGATTTATTTATGAGGAAGAGGATGCGGATGAGGAAGAAGAGTAAGCGGTCAAAGAAAACGAAAATGAGAGTAAATTATTATGTCAGACTTGTTATACCCGTACATGTGCGACTGTATTCCTTTGCTACAGAATATATGAGGTAGCGGAAGCGGAAGAGGAATTTATAACTTTCTTTTATGTGGAAGCGGTAGCGGATGAGGAACCTTAAAAATTGCGGAACTTCCGCATTATGAGGAAGCGGAGGAGGAATCCTCATCAACACTAGTCTAAAGTACCTAATGTAGACCACCAGCATCTTATCCAAACTATAAGAGATACGGTGATGGCTTCATTGTAAAAATTGTTCACTATTACGGGCCGCTTTTGCTAGCACATGGTCATTGAGGGTCTAGAGTACCCGATGAAAATCACCAGCATCCCACCAAAATTATTAGAGATAAGGTATTAACTTCAGAGTTGAAGTTGTTCAGCATGGTGAGGCCATTCAACTGGCAGTTAGTATCCAGGATGTGACATACCTAGAATGGAACACCAGAAACCTAGTTTGACCAAAAGAGACGGGCCGCAAGTTATTCATAATACTTATATTTTAAGTATTTTTGGTATCTTTTTCGGATAAATCGATGATAAAATATTAAATTGGTCATGACATGACAGATTCACAGATTTTGTATTTTCATAGAAAAATTACGTAATACTTACTTACCTTTAATTTCAAACCCGGCGTGAACAAAAAATGCAGATTAACCCCCTTTTTCCCGATTTTTATATGAAACCTAATAGATGTTAACTAAAATATACCTATTAAAATAAAATAAAAGAATTTTGGGCTCTAAGAGAAACACAGTCTTCCGTTCCGTTCCGATCGAAGCTCATACAAAGCTATCATATCACATAACCTGCACATACATCAAGCTCTTGAACTACTAAAGTGAATTGACAAGCTGACAAGCAGCCGGAAGCGACATGAAGATGCATCGAGCGGCGCCGCGCGTTGCATCTTGATGCCGCTTGAAAATGACATTGCATCGTCGCGTCGCGTCTCGTCTCGTCGCCTTCTGTGGGAACTGACCCTTAGAAACAACTACTGCATGCATGTTTAAATCAGCTACGTAACAAAACACTGCATTGTTTGCATCACGTGACTGCAGATGCTTTTTATAGCACAACCGGCCGCGCTAGTCGTTAGTAAAAACTAAAGGTCAACATATAGCCCACGGTAAGTCTAGGGCTGTGCCGTGTGATGCCGGCTTAGAATAGCATCACCCTAATTCTACCCGTGGGTGTCGTAAAAAGCGACTAAGGGATAATTTTCCATAAAACATCTTGCACTGCGCTCGCCAATCCGCCTGCCAAGCGTGATGGGAGGCCCATTTTCAGCATTTAAGGTAAAGGTTGCCATGTCCTAAAGGAAATTACTACTTTTGTCCATTCAATCACCTTAAAATCATGAATTACCCGAAATTAGGTTTGAAAAATGTAATATCTGCTTATTACAAATCTTACTTTGTAATTGCTTGTTAGTAATGATTATGTCGCTCCTGTCTAAAGTTTAACCAGAAACCTAAATATAAATTAGTTCAGACAGAAAAAGGGCCTTTTCAATCGGATACCTACTATAGTTAACAGACTTAAACCTCGGCTCTAGATATGAACTAGCTCTCCTCCTAATAGCAAGATTTTGAGCCCCCGGGACCGAAATCCAGCCTGAGAAAACTTTAAAACCAGACACGTAGCAACCCTACCGTCACCTTAGCTACAACTAGAGATGGGTAATGACCCGGGTTAAAATCCTAAAGTGGGTTAAAACCCAATAATCACCCAGTTTCAACCCAATTATAACCCATTTTTGTGGGTTAAAATTTTGAATAGAGATTGAATTTAAAATAAATATTTTAAAGCTCTCGGTCGAAGCGGTCGATTGAAAAGTATTCGTGCTAGCTTATAATAGTCTTGTTAATGAAATCCACGGTAGATTTATGACTCGGAACTTTAAAAGATATGGATATTTGAAATGTTCAGATAGAGAATGCAATAATTACATGATATCAGATGTAAATATTGGGCACGATCTTTAAAAGCTTATCAATTCGGTAGGTGGGTAAAGTCGTTAAGTTAGAAATGTGTAAGCGATTTTATTATTAGTAGAATGTTTCTGTTTTAGGGTTTTAAATCTAAAATAAAATACATTTTACGTACATAAAGCTACGGTAGCCAAATTTAAACAATAGAGGTACCTTTTCCAGGTAAATAGGAAATCGTTCCAGCAATAATGTACTTATTGTTCTCCGTGCCACTGAATGATCCTCAAAACATAGTTGCTAAGTAGTTGCTGCATGCAAAAAAGAGATAGAATATATTTTTATAATGTCATCTCTTTCTTTTTTCTATGTTCCTTCTTTCATTGAGTGCGCTTGTGACTTTGATTATAAACTTATTTTGACGACCCCTTGTTTTTCTCTGGACTGATCTATCTGCTATTTACGACGACTTTAAGCTGGTGTAAACAGACTGATACCCCAGCTTAATTTGGATTTGTTTTATTTATTTGGATTGAGAAAAAAAAGTTTTACCAAGACACTGGGAAGTAGTCATCTGGCAAAGCTAACTACCTCGAATGGTGTAACTGTCACATCGGTTCCAGAGATTCTCGCTGAAATTGAGGACTTCTATGGAAATCTGTATGCCTCGCATGCGAAAAAGCCTCCACCTGACGCGACCCCAGACCCAAGAGCTCCTCTCTCCCGCCACTTTACATAAGATCTCCCGGACTTAGATATAGACGAAATCGGGGCGGCTCTCAGACAGCTTAAGAATGGGAAGGCTCCGGGAAGACGGAGGGCCTCTGAGCTACTTAAGGCCGGTGGAAAACCTGTCCTCGAGGAGCTGAAAAGGCTTTTCAACTCTGTAATAGCCAATGGGACAACCCCGAAGGCGTGGAGCAGTGGTGAAGTGGCATTGTTTTTCAAAAAAGGAGACAAAACGCTTCTCAAAAACTATAGGCCGATCACACTTCTGAGCCACGTCTATAAGCTGTTCTCGAGAGTCGTCACGAATCGTCTGGAATCAAGATTTGACGCCTTTCAGCCACCAGAACAGGGCGGGTTTCGTAAGGGCTTCAGTATTGTGGACCACATCCATACTGTAACGCAGGTTATCCAGAAGACAGAGGAGTACAACCAACCACTGTGTATGGCTTTTGTGTACTAAGAAAAAAGCCTTCGACTCTATCGAAACCTGGGCTGTTTTGGAGTCCTTGCAGCGGTGTCAAGTCGACTGGCGGTATGTGGAGGTGCTTAGAAGCCTTTATCAAATGGCTACGATGTCCGTTCAAGTACAAAACCATAATACAAGACCCATCCAACTGCTCCGTGGTGTAAGACAGGATGATGTTATATCTCCAAAACTCTTCACCAACGCATTGGAGGATGTCTTCAAAACGCTAGAGTGGGATGGACAGGGCATCAACGATATTTCGGAGCGATTGCACGCTCCATGGTCACGAGTAGACTGGCTCGGCGAGTGATGTCATCTTTCTAAGGGCAAACATATCTGTCTACCCTCTTTCGGATTCGTCGACTGCGTTCTACACGGTTACTCGAACCACTACTATTGTCACTCACTATTTTGTCACGATCACGACACACCACACTAACAGTATCAATTCGCGAGTTTGAAGTCGAGTGTTTTTTGCGATTGTATACGTTTAATACTGGATTCCACGCACTGGACAACTTGAAACCATCTTCACGATTAAAGTTTTTATACTTTGTGATTTCGATGGCTTCTCGCACTAAACGAGGTATATAGTGACGTTCCGTTGACAGTTTCCATTTTCATTTCACAAGCTAGCACGAATATTTTTCACTAGACCTAGGTTTTTAATTTACTTATATTATATTTTTATCACTATTGAACATTTTCACCCACAAAAATGGGTTATAATGGGTTAAAACTAGGTGATTTGGGTTTTAACCCGGTTTTAACCCAAATGGGTGGAATGGATTTTAACCCATTACCCATCTCTAGCTACAACACGACCTACGACTATGTCTGTGATGAATGAAATACCTAACTGTACTGCGACAACAATAGAATTACACATGTCTACGTTCATATAGCTAAGTATCTACATTTACTATAGAAGACTGCGACATATGTATAAAAACTTATTACAACAGACAGAGCATTTTAAAGCTAATCGTTGCATCACATGTTGAATCGTATGATTATACCTCAGAGCAGGGATGTGTTTCTGAGAGAATCCTACGAATAAGTCCAAACACCTGAATGAAAAACTAATACCTAGCAATCGAACTTTCCACGTCCTGAAACATGGTAGCAACAGCAGGCTATACGGGTTGTAAAGGCTTGAATCAATTGACTTACTTTCTTTAGAAACTCGTAATTTTTTTTGGGTTTCCTAACAGACTCCATACTTAATAGACTTTTGTAGGCTCCATAGAAAAAGTTCTTCAGTTTCAAGTTCTGATCTTGCCTGCAAAGTTCTCGATACACGGTCCTGTCCTGTATGTATTCTTTTCACGGATTGTCGAATTGAAACAAATTATTATATTTGATTTTCCGTGCATTTATTTGTGTTTGAGTTAAACGCATGGCAGATTACTGATTATACTAATAACCTACGACGAGGTTTTCATGTCTTCGGTTCGAATGTTCGAAAGTGCTTGTTGTGCTCTCTCTGAAACATACCCTTCATCTGAGAATGATACTCGTATTATGATATGACTTCTAACACGTGTTACAGATCCCACCCAAAACATAAATGTGAAAGGCTGCCAAGTTCGACAATATTGGAATGCTTCGCCTATAAAAGAAGTGAGATCTAAATAAGTACCAAGTTCCATACACAGACCTCAGTTAAAAATAGTTACAGGAATGCACACTTGATTTTCCGCAGTTTGGAAAGTAGATTCTGAATAAATATCATATTAATACCTAAAATTCTAATACTTACAAAAACGCAAACCTGTTTTTTCAGCAGTTTCCTTTCCTACTTTTTAATGATATAACTTGGCAAGTTTTCACACACTTTGTTATTTATAAACCTACAAAACGCAATGAGTCAAGTATATAATTTTCTATTAAAACTTGCCAAGTTATATCATTAAAAAGTAGGAAAGGAAACTGCTGAAAAAACAGGTTTGCGTTTTTGTAAGTATTAGAATTTTAGGTATTAATATGATATTTATTCAGAATCTACTTTCCAAACTGCGGAAAATCAAGTGTGCATTCCTGTAACTATTTTTAACTGAGGTCTGTGTATGGAACTTGGTACTTATTTAGATCTCACTTCTTTATAGGCGAAGCATTCCAATATTGTCGAACTTGGCAGCCTTTCACATTTATGTTTTGGGTGGATTTCATTTATTTTTGTAAGGTTTTCGGTCGGTTGCAATTTTAGGTCGGTACGACCATTGGAAGATATAGATAATTTTTTTGTATTAGTTCCTTAGGGGTATGAATTTACACCTTCATTATTTTTAAAACCGACTCACACTTGGCCATTTTCAGATTTTTTCCTTTACCTTGACCTAAAGACCTACCCCTATGCCAAATTTCAAGTCAATACGACCACTGGAAGTGGTCTAGGTTTTTGATGAGTGAGTGAGTCAGTCAGTCAGTGAGTGTATAGTAAAAATAGCGATTTTCTGACGTCAATATCTCAAGACCTACAATAGGTACATTAATGAAATTTTGTATTTTAGATGAGTAAGTAGATCTCAACAGATACTAGAAATTTCATATGCGTAGATAAAATAGATTTTGAGTTATAGGTGGGTCGAACTTGGCCCGAAATGGTTCGTGTAATATAACCCACGGCCGGTGTGTCGCTCGAACTTGGCGGACACACTGCCGTGTGTCTAGATTAAGCCATACTTTGTTTTTCATATCAAGGTCATACTCAACATCTGGTACTTTGATTGGTGTTCACACGATCTTTTTAGTTATTTTGTGACTAACAGCCTGACAAAACACAGATCAATTCGCAGGAGAATACTTTGTAACAGGGTATAAAATATGTAAATGTCACGGTTCATAGATTTGCTCCTCCTAACCTGTGTCCTAACTTCTATCCTTCGCGCCAACAGCAACTAAGATTCTAGGTACTTTACTTTAAAGTCTAAACATTCTACTTTGCATTAATTTTGAGAGAAATAGAGAAATTTTAAATATTGATCCTTATTCACCTTTTAAATTGTAGGTATGCTGTGATTGTACAAGGAATGCATCACCAAAGTTCATGCATTTACTTTATTAAAATTATCGCGGTCAAAACGCATTAGTAACATACCCCGGCTAAAGACACGCGATAAAATAAAACAGTGAAATATATTGTTGGATTCCAAGAATTCCCATTTGCTATGCACTAATCTATGCAGACACTTTTTTATAAAACAGGAACACGCACAAAGGTTTTTTATTTGTGGAATTTAGTATTTTAATTAATTTTGTCTTGTAAAGTAAGTTTGTACTTACTATTGTAACAAGTAGTTTTAGAGGGTTTTTCTGATGTCGTACCAAAAGTAATCGTTTTTGAAATAACCAAACTTTTCAAAGACTAGAATTGCCTGTAAACTTTGTCTGTTTACCTTTTTTCTGACCTGACATAAATGGCCGTTATTACAAACGTTTACGCTCTGCCTACTCCGCAAGGGTAATAGCTTATTACTTATTTCTCGTAAAGAGGGTCTTCAAGTTTTTCAGTCAGTGTTCTCTTCATGGTTATTAATGTGACGTTACCGAGATGTCAGCTAACGCGTCCACTAACACCTACTTCAACCGCTTGAGGAAAGTTAATCACATCGGAGATTATAATATTGCCCCACATTATAACAGCTACAAGACATGTGCTTATACTTGTCACGGTCAAATACTCGGCTACTCAGAGCTGGGGAAAGTTTTGAGAGGAATCCCAGGTAATTACCAGAAAAAAAGCCTGTAACACGACTAGGCGGGTTCAGAGCACGTGAGCTCTGTGCGGGTTGTGCTTCAAATTCGAAGAAAACTAAGAAAAATCTTTTTATGACAAAGCATTAGAACATGTTGAAATCGAAGAAAAATGTTTTATAAGAAAAAGCATTAGAACATGAAAATGTTCTTTATGACAAAGCATTAGAACATGTTGAATGAAATCGAAGGAAAATGTTCTTTGTGATAAATTATTACAACACTTTGGAAAGCTGAAGTGATGTTTTAAAAGTGGCTCGATTCTTATCCTGTCGGTCTGTTGTGTCTTTAAGCGCGCGTATAGTCGGATTAAGACAACTTTTTGTGGCTTCACTCTAAATGTTCGTTGGGTTCCCTCTAAATCACCTTCTTACTCTCAGTTAAGCTATAAAACTAGAATAGAGGTAATGTGAAGAATTTACTGCCTTGACTTTTATGAGGGCGTGATGGTACTTACTTGGATAGTGCTTATCTCGTCCTGTCTTGACAGGGCAAATGTCCCAACTGTCTTATTAAGGATCATGATCGTGAATGAGAACTTTTATAGCCTTTCTTAAAGGTCAATATAAAGACCGAGCGCGGTAGCGTCGCAGTGCGCCGTCAACGCGACAGCGTCGTTTATTTTATGACTGATTTGTATGGGGATGCCAGAATGACCGGGCGGCACGCCTTTCATACTATGAACGACGCTGTCACGTTAACGGCGAACTACGACGCCGCCACGCGCGGTGTTTATTTTGACCTTAAACAATAAATTTAGACAAGTAGCAGTCTCGGTATGATACATACACCACACATCAAGCTTTCATCCTTTGCAGGGTGGGCAGAAGAAAAGGGCTATACCTGCCAATATTAAGATTGAGTTTTGTTTTGCAAATGCGTCGGCATTAATAAAAGCTACACCTTCGAGTCTCCTAGTGGCCTCTAATAAAAGCAACGGAGAGGGATTAGGTTATTGGGGTGATGCTATTCTATACTAGCATCAAACGACTTAGTAAAAATCAGTAAATCAATCTCAATAAATAACGAAAATCCCACTCAACCCCCACATCATTTAGATGTCAAAAAAATCACCTTCCATTGCTATGTTCGTAGGATTCAGAGCATAACAATACCCGCAATTTGGAATCCTTGGACGTCTTCCCAGGGGGCTGATGGGGGGGCAATTAAAACATAGGTAGTTCTCACACACGCTGCTTGAGCTTGCGGCGTTTTGCCAGTACGGATATATTGTCAGAAATTAAGGACTTTTATGAAATGGCAAGAAACGCCGCATAGTTATGGCATAACATCGAAGTGTGTCTGTGTTCACAGGCTTTAATTTTCTTCTGAATTTCAGGGAGTTTATGAAATGGCAAATGGATATGGAAAACAGTATAACATCGTCTGTGTTCACAGGCTGTAATTTTCCTTTTGACTGTCAAAAACCGCATTATCTCACGGCATATGTGCGATCCTCCTCAAATTCACTGGCCTTCAACGCTGCAAAAAACTGACAATTACAAAATGGCATTTCGTAACTGTCTGTTTTGGCGATGCGGTCCGGTGCAATGTGGTTTTAGACAAGTTTTAGATGGAAAACAATTTTGAAAACAACTACAGTACGGCCGTTCGAATTGGCCATATTTGACAGTTGTCAAAATCATGTTCATCATAAGATAAATTTTTCTTTGTTGACATGTCTTCTAGTATGTGTTTAACAGCTGTCAAATATGTCCTATTCGAATGGCCGTACTGTTGTAATGAGACAGTTGCATTGCTTGTACGAGATTTTTATGATTTGTAAGATTTGTCGTTTGTTTTTGCAATAATTCGCTATATCGTGGGCCTCACCGCAAAAAAAGTTGGACTTGCGCTGAACGCGTCTTAAAAATGCCTTCATACAAATAAACGCTAGACCAAAGCCTAGAGTATAACTATAAGGCTAATTTGAAGTAGATATAGTATTAAAAATTTAGAGTACCTAGATATTTAATAAGAAGTGTGCCGTGTGGTAGCGGCTAAGAAAACTGCCCTCTAGTCTACTCAGGGTGTTTCGTAAAGGACGACGTAGTGTTTTTTGATCTCGGCTGAATATCTGTCGTCTATGGTCTACCGCATGGTGGCGATGATACCACGTACAATAGGATTTCCAAAGAGGGTTGCCATAAGGCAGGCGGTCGGTCATAAAACATTGGCAACTTCTTTTGCTATTTGATGATGTGCTAGGTACAATAGCCACCTACTGGCGCATTAGGGCCGACTTGATTAGGAGTAGAAGTGGTCGCCATGGCCGAAATCGATCGGAGAGATCATCATCATCATGTGCTTTATAAATTAGGGCCTCGGGACTCCTTAAGGGAAAAATTTAAAGAGATCAACATATTAACATTAGTGTCACAATATATTTATGAAAATTTAGTGTATGTTAAAGCCAATATTGACACTTTCAAGAAAAATTGTGATCGACATAATTTTAATACTAGAAATAAAGACAAACTAGCTGCGCACATAAGTAGGCTTAGTAAAGTAAGCAAATCGTTTAAGGGAAATTGTATACGCTTTTATAACAAGCTTCCAAAACATATTCAAGACTTACCATTAAATAAATTTAAACCAGTAATAAAACAAAAACTGTACAAGAAAGGTTATTATGATATTTCAGATTATATGCAAGATAAATCTCCATGGGAGTAGTTTTACAATGTTTAAAATAAATTTCACAGACGAATCAGTTAGAATTATCTACTGTAATTTATTATTATTTCATTATTGATTCAGCCGTTTTTGGCTTTTTACTGTTTATTTATTTTTAAAACTTAGCTAGGGTAGCATAGGGTCTAATCGATTGTAAATTTAGAATAGGAGCACTTCTGGGCAGGTTTTTGGGGGGTTTTCCTGTCCAGGGGGTCCGGCTAATTATAAGCATGTAACTTTTTTGTTTTATGTTATCTGAATTTAATTCTATTTACATGCCGTGTGGTTAGCCTGGCCAGCCCCGAGGCAGTGCCTTTATTTTTATTTTTTTATCCCGCCCGAGCCGCGTCTACACTAGGACCGCAAAATTGTTATAAGAAAAAGAAAATTGTGTCATTCAATTTTCTTTTTTTTTTTACAATGACTTATCATTATTTTGTAATGACTATCAATAAGTGATATTTTTTGTATCCAACATTGAATAAATATATTTCATTTCATTTCATTTCATTTGCTCTAACAAAACGTGTTGCGTGCGCCGACCCCAACTGATGATGGGATAAGGGAAGGCAGATGATGATGATGTCATAGGAAGAGTCTATAACAATCCATTAAAAAGTAGATTAAATAAATCTCCGACTATTTCAGTGAGAGGAGACGGGCTGCTTCCGAATGCTCCCAATTATAATAATGGAGCTTATTTTTACGAGTTGTCAGGAAAGCGGTCGACCACATAGGCGGGACCCACACGTAATGTCCACTGTTGCCTATTTTTACCGCAGTTCTATCTAACGCATGCCTCTGTCAGAGGCTAGGAAATTTCTAATCATCCATACCACAGATACTCTAACTCCTTGCTTAGAGTATCTATGATCCATACTAAAAACCGACGTTAAAACAACGTAACACTTAAACATGCGTTGAAATAACTACTACTGCTACAGCCACAACAGGCCACTACTAGACATGGGCCTCCTTCAATTGGGAGGTATTTCGATATTTAGCACGCTTGGCAGTCGGACTGGCGAGCGCAGTGCAAGGTGTTGTGCTCGCAGGGAACACTGCTGCCCAATCCCTGGATCCATCCCTCAGTCGCCTTGTATGTTGAAATAACGCAGTGCAGAAACTTGCGTTGCGCTGTTTCATCGTCGGTTTTTATTATGAGGAATTCGTAATTTTCTTCCTAGCATCTGACGCATGCGTTAGCGCTGCGGTAAAAGTTCGTGGCAAAGGACGTTACATGTGGGCCGCCATAGCATTCCTCACCGCCCTGACGGAGGAAATGGGAAACAGACTGACAGGATGAGGAAATAGACGCGAAATAACTCATCGATGGAATAGCTGGTGTGAAAGAATTAATGGAAGTTTCAGGAAGGGTATTGATGTATGTACTGTTGCAATAGAAAACAATATAGAAATGCTAAATACCGGAAAAGAGCGTGCCAGACACGCCCACAATTAGGGTATTGCAGTCAACGTAACATTACTAGAAGAAAAATAATCTGTTTTTCAGTGTAACAAAGTTAATTCTGTTGCTGGTTTGTTTGCTGCTGTACCCTGACCAAGAGCAAATCCAAAATCTTAATTTTTTTTTACAATTTGAGTTGTACAATAACCAGTTTTCATGGTAACTTCAGATCGAGAAATGCGAATGACGCTCCTAATCTTAACAATAACAGCAACATTCATAGGCCTAAATAAAAAAAAACGTACCTATCTATCGTCAGCGTACTGTGAAAACCTCGTAAGTACAAAAATCCACAAAATTATTTTATTCGCTCTTTGGATAGAAAACCTCGGAAGTCATCGTTTGATTTCGATCCAATGTTAAAAACAGTACTCCTAACGCCATCTATTGCATCTTATGAAAACCTCGTGAAGATTATCAATCCGCCATTTTTCTGTGAAAAACTTGTATACGCATGCACAAGGTATTCTATGAATGCGATATTTTAGAAAAGCTTGTATATTCATAATATACGAGGTATTCATACAAAATATATAATTTTAGAAAACCTTGTAAAAGCCATCGCAAGTTTTACTGTTTTTAAAGTGATTGATAATCTCGGCTTTACGAGGTTGTCATGAAAATGACTATGTAAGTGCTAGTTCACATTGGGTCGTTCAACTTGGTGTCACACACGATAGAAGAAGATGAGTTTACATAAGCTTTGCTAATAAATCACAGACACAGTTAATGACAAAAAATAAATTGTTATTGTGTATTCTCTTGCGGGTAGCAAGAAAGGCTGAATATTGGAAGAAGCTTCTGTAAAAATAATTGTTAACTATCATACACAAACACCAGCATATCGCAATTTACTGGTAGACGTAGGTCACCCCTAAGACAAGGAGAATCAGGCTGATCACTAACAAACATCCTTTTCAAGTTATCGCTCTTTCTAGGTAGATACACATACTTCTGGTTAAACATGACCTTTGAAACAGACTGGACAGCATTTTTGTAGGTTGTACTCCAAATAATTTAGCCAGTATAACAAAGAATACCATTGGGAAAACTGTATACGCCAGATATAACCAACTGTTGGCGTTGATATCTAGTTCGTCGTACTGTTCTATTCATTCTTGGAAGATAATCTCCATACCGTTGGTGACGTTTAAGAAATAAAAAGTGACACCTTGTTTTGTGGTTTTGAACTTGAACGAACAGGCATCGTTTCGATTGGGTACTGAAGTGACTTATCTCATCACTACCTACCCATTGTTAATCAAATTGGCACTGCGCGCTGCAAGAACTCCAAAACAGCCCAGTTTTTAGCGTTCAAGTCTTTCCCAAAGTCCACCAAAGCCATTCACTGCGTTTGGTTATACTCCTCTGACTTCTGTTTAACTTTCCAAACAAAATGAATGTGGTATACCGTACTAACGCCCTTACCAAACTCAGGCTAGTATGTCTCTTCTCTTGTAAGATTCAGCAGCTCTGGGGTTGGGTTCATAGCTATGGGGATGTTCTATTGCTATAATAACCTAAAGAAGCCTAAGCTATAAATTAGAGAAGCCTAAACCTGGAGAAGCTCAGAGTTCTCTTCATCTATCCCGGAAGCCCCTCTCACATCATTGAGCTATCTGGGAGCCACCCCAATTTCGTCTACCTCTGAGAGATCATTTCTTTTTATCTGTTTCTCTTCTAATTCGCATCAGTTTCAAGGTCTCGCCCGAGAGTATGGACTGCTTGAATCTGGTCGCCTGAGCTAAACATGCTTTGTTACCACTTTGCGACCAACCCTATCCAACCCTGTTGATAACGGTATTAAGTGTTCGTCAAAGTCAGGGTAACAAGAGCGGTGTTCTGGTCATATGAAACAGCCCTTACATGCTAAAGAAGTTGACCAGCATTTGGACCAATTGTTTTCTGCTACCGTAGCCATGTGATCCCAATCCAGATTCGCTGCACTACGCTCCTGTTTCACTGTGGCCTAGAAGACTACCTAAGGAAAACAGCGATATGGATCTTAGTAGTTCGATGTATGGTCTTCGATTATAGTAAAGGACGTCCACCCTCTTCATCTGATCTGTTTCAATTCGGCACATACCTGTATACGTACGTATTCCCTTGTGAGACATCTCTTTGTCAATTTCAGCACATGTTTCGCGGCCATATTCTAGAGATACTGTGTCCTCCCTCTTTCTTCGGTGATGGGATTAAAAACAGTGTTGTTTTACGGAAAACCTTGTAAACTATAAAGTAATCATCTATAATTTCCTAGACAACCTCTCAAGTCGCATTATACACTTTTTGGCAAGTAATATGTAAAAATGATCTACTCAGTTACATGTAGGACCATGCACATAATAAGAAACAATCACACGTTCAAAAATGTTACATACAAAATTTTTCAGCAGACGGTTTTTTGTTGCTCCTGAAAACTTATGCCCCAAGCACTTACGTGGTTTTCACAGTACGCCGACGCTATGGACCTCTAGGTTAGCATTGTTACAAGTTATAAATAATGCAATTTTAGAAGACATGCTTCAGAATAGAGGGCACAATTTATAACTACGATGCGACATTTATTATCTGTAATCCCTTGATGCCTCTTTCTCTCTCTCTCCCCCCGTGTGGGACACCAAGTCGTCCAACGACCATGTGCCTTTAATCAACTAAGTACTTCTTACTGCACTTTGTACACTTAATATTTGAGATATTTGAGAAGACCACTCGCTAAATTCACCGCCGTATGGCGCTCCTTTTCCCACTTGGTGGTAAACTCAAGTGAGATAGGGAGTGCCATAGGGCCGCGAATGCAGCGAGTGGTCTACTCGACTTGAGCTATCATACGAAAACAATACTTTACACATAAAATAAACGTCGTAGCGAATCTGCCAATCAATTCCCTCTTGGCAGACACCGAACCGAAGAAAGTAGCGAAAGAAACTTTGTTAGCACCGCACCTTAGACCAACTTTTGCCGAAGTATCCTAAGTGGTACTAATAGCTGTTTAATTATTAAAGTGAAGCCTTATTGCTTTTAAAAACTTGAAGCGACAGGGCGTCTTGTAATTATGTTAGCAAAGGACCGAGGTGTCAGTGCTGCCGTTTAAGCGACTTTGTTGCTACATTTAGTTGACTTTTAAAACAGTTAGGTATGTAGCAAAAAAAGTTGGCGTCTCGACGGGGATTTATCTATCGACTTTTATATGTCGGCATATTTGGTTAAAATCCGAACTTAACATTGAGTTAAAAGCAATACGGTTTTAAGAATGGTGTTTTATTTCGTAGCTGGATGCAAAAGAATTACTTCTACAGCTTCTACTTTTACATCATCGTCGTTCGAGCTTATTGAAGTCGCTGCAAACACTGCGATGTATTGCCCATATTTTCTATCAAATCTGTTTTTGAAATTTTAGCGATTTCCAGGGGATACTTATGGCGCATTTTTTTCAGAAATAGCTTTCTTAAGTCCTAAGCGGCAACACTGTTAGGTGCTTATTTTGTTTTTGTTCTTGCTAAAGGACTTCGGGCGTTATTGCAGAATATCACGTTACGAGGCTGTGGTTTTCCTTATTAAGTTTTCAAGACAAAATTTAATTAATCATTCTTAATTTAATTTCGGATGGTGTTTTAAACTTGTAATTAAATAAAGTCGCTGTTTTACACGTATTCGAAGTTACGTCACTGTTTAGATATTTTTGTATATTGCAAAGTAAAAATTAAACCCAGTATTCTTTTTATATCGCATTTAAGTCTACTGCTGGACGTGGAACTAGGTGCCATGATTTGGAGTTTTTGTTATACAGATCAAGTCAAGGAGGCGAAATTATCATCATTTAGTTACGATTTCATGACACCCAGAGAAATGGTGTGACGCTATTCAGTGCCCGTACAGCAATGAGCTGATAGGTGTGGTTTTGGGGAAAGAACTCTTACATACTTTATTAAATGACCTTTTTTAGGCTAGCAACTCTTTGCAAATAGTCCTTTAGGTAGGCTGTATGAAAAGGTCGCTAGTAGACAAGTGGGCACAAATATTTGTCCTATTTTAAACCGCGTGACTTGTCGCTATCACTCATTGACATAGTGGCCCCTGTTCGTGCAATTACTAGATAAATGTCCTTACAAATTGTGTTTACTTGCGTGACATTTTGGATGTACTTACTCACAGGAGTACATCGGGTTGCACATTTAAGGGGTCAACGTGTGCTGGTTTTTCTTAAAACTGTATGAGAACCAGTATATGAAAATGTTTCTTTAAGTTAGTAATGTTTAAAGACTTGAAAGTAAGATTTTTTGTGGGTGGATATTGCCATTTGAATGGCAAGGATCTCGTGCTAACCCACCTACCCCACAGGGTCGAAAACGACCCAAAATAGGTGGGCACCTACGGAAATATGCGTAAAATATGCAAACATATCACTGCATGACACATGTGACTGATTTGTATAGGTAAATGATATGAGATATACGATTCAAACATTAGAACCAGCCTTTAGCACAAAGCTTTGTTCCTGGGGAAAGTTGTAAATACATTTCAAAATTTCACAGCGATCGTTTATAAAGAACAATATAAGGTATTTTTCTTTTAACTCCTACCCTAACCCTTTTTATGCGGCATGTGTAAATATGATGTATAAAGTAAGTGAACTTTATCCACCCGCCCAACCCTTTGCCCAAATTGATCAACCTTGGATCAACCCTTCAAATTGATCAACCCCTATCAATTGAGCGTTAAAATATGTAAATAAAATTGACGAAAATAGCCTTCGACGATTGCGAGCTCGCACTCCGGTAACCACACTTTACTTTGGTGGTAAAAATTACACGCTTTTTGAGGCTTCGTTGATTTTGGTGATAGAAGGTATAGTGTGATGTGACTTTCGGTTTTAAGTACTTACTATCAGCAACACCTCGTATTTTCATGGATCAGTTTATTCTAGACTTTCATGCAGTTAATAAGAAAAGCTAGTAAATGTTGATCTCTTGGCTGGTATAACGTGTATTTATAGCGGATAACAGACAGTTTATCAGACAGATTAATGAAAAATTTATACTTTCGCTCAAATACTCTTAGTTACTACAATCTCATTCAGTCTAGTTCGTTACATTGCATTTTTTACCATCACATTGTATAAGGAACATGTCCCAAATTCACGGCAACATATGGTGACACTATTGCTAGTAACCCTATCCCCGGAATGATGGGCAATTAGCCGACGAATGCGCGGGAAAATTTGTATCCAGTTACTTATAGTCGGTACAGTGTTTTTATCAAATTTCACCCAATGGTGCAGGCAGTTCCTAGAAAAATGTTTTACAAGCTGTTGTCTTTTGAGGAAGTCGCATATACGGTGAAATTTTACCGATATCGGATGGACCTTCCATACAAAATTGCCGATCAGCTGATTTGAGTTACTATGGGAAGCCAACATTTTTTTCTTCGTATTTCGACCTATGTTCCTTAGGGAAAGTTGTTCCTTATCACCAGCCCGTTCTGAGTTTTCGCTATCGGTCACTAGTAAAATTTCACCTCGTATTTAAGAGGGTCGTACGGAATTAACATGCGGTAAATTCAGTGGCGGAATTTATGATTTTTGTAAAATATGTATGACAACTTGGGCGAATACACTTTCGTCAAAACAATGTCATGTGATTGTGTGAGTGAGGATATCGATAGGGCTGACATTGACGTCATACTATTATGGACCACTCTGTATAAAGTATCCAGTATGAATTAGTGTGTAGACACACTACGACTGAAATTCGGCGGCTGAATTCCGTTCCGTCAGTTTTCGGCGTTTTCGGTTGGGATGACACACTATAGGCGCCGAAATTACGTAAAATTCACGCCGAATTAATTCGGACCAAAATTCCTCGACGTAGGTAATTTCGGCGACGGAATTTCGGCTGAAATGTGTCATCCGTAATGCAAATAAAATTGCTGGCGCACCTAATTGCGTCGAATTCCGTTCCGTAATTTCGGTCGAAGTGTGTCGAGACACTTAGGCCTTTAATATGTTACTTAAGTTACTCTAAGGTACCTACTGTTGTAGTCATGATAGCACCTGTAGCAGTTACGTATCAACTTATTGATCTAGGTCAAATAAACACCAGAAATATAGATACCCAACGATTACAATGACATCTTGACGTTATCTTAGAGATATTTTTATCAGTATGTTAGCTAGGCAATCAATCACTTATTTATCACTATTTTCGTTATAAATAAAATAAGCACCTCATATAAATGTAGATAGACGCTACAATCGCAACAAAAGTAATTCTAGACTGTGTGGCACCAATTTTTTCACAATAAAACTCTTTTCTTCTTAATTATTTACACTTCTTTCTTGGAATGCATGACAAGCAGGTTACAGAAAATCTTTGATCTTATTCAAACAATCTGAAATTCCATGATTTTGACTCAAATTCTATCTCTTTATCACGCACATAATATCAATGTTGCAATTTTAATATCTACTTGAAGCTAAGCATTAGCCAAATAATGGTTATTATGTTCTGAATTTAATAACTATCTAAAATACTCAAGAGCACTTTGGAATTGAACTCTCAGTCTAGACGAGGTTTATCTAGAAGTACTTGGGTATTGAAATTTCTAAGAAGCAACATAACCTTCAAGAATTATTCAGCTTTGCAATGTTTGATGTTTGGAAAGTTCCAATATTTAAGGTCAGTAAATAAGTAGGTACCTGACTTTAAAGCTGTCTAATGAATTCAAATTTTGGGTAAGTTGGTACTTTCAGCGCTCCTTGAGTTATGCAAGAGGCTAAAATATGCTGGTTGTAAATAGATTTTGCAGAGATTCTGTGGTGCTGATGGTAATAAATACTCTATTCAATCTAAATAATAAAAAAATTGGTAACAAACATTCAAGATATGTGATTTATTTATATTTATTTTTTATCAAGTTTAGATTTACCTAATTTAATTACATACATATATGAAATTCTGCTATAGATAGATATTTTAAGTTAAACTATTTTTTCTTAGTCTTTACATGAAAAACTACTTTTTATAAGTTGGTCCCATAAATGTGAAACTAGGATACCTACACCATTTTCTAATATGACCGAAAATATTTCACGTGGTGAATTCCATTCACGCTCTTCCTCACCCCAAATATGGTATTTGGATATAGGTACTAGAATAGAACTATTATGTAGGTAGATTTACTAATAATCTGTACATTACTAGAAATTCTTATCCCGATGATAAATACGTACACAGGTTCGGTATTTCGGGGAGGGTCACAACAGATCCACCTCTCGCTGATAAGATAAGATTAGGCCTTTTATCAGTACCGGATTGGTGAGAACATTTCTACCAAGGCGCATTCCTTAGGATTATATTACTTACACACATAATAATTATATTACTTAATCTTTAAAATGGGCGAAAGTAAGGAAGTATCTTTTACCTTTACAATTTTTTTGAACTGTTGTAAGGTGACTATGCCAATTGATCTTGCAATCACACAAAATCATATCACAATGAAAATCTTACAATGGGAAATTTTTAATCTGTTCCTTAGGTTTCTAGTAGGTGGCGCTTAGCTGTCTGTCCAAAAAATCCTCATTGGAAGAAATGTTACAAGAAAGATTGTGATTGTAAGATTTTTCCCAGATGTGACGGGAGAACACTTGATTAACGAAAGATGTTTTTTTTGCAGGTACAGATAAATATCTCCATTAAGATTCATCGTGGATGGGTAACGTATTTGTAGTTATCTTCTTAACTTTCTTCGTGAAAACCATTGCAAGGTTTTTTGGCGATCTAACTTGTACTGCAGCTTTTTCATATCGCTGGATAGGTACTTTCTCTGTGGAGGTTAGAAAGAAATGTATTTCAGGACCTAACATCCCGTGACGAGGAAAAATTAAAGAAGTTTGCCTACAAATAAAGTATCTTAAAAACTTACAAAATGTACTCGTAAAACATTCGTCGTTAAGAACTTGCGACAATCGACTGTAACATTGCTTTATGTTAATGAATGAAACGCCGTTTAAATAGCATTTTAAAATAAATGTTTAATTGAAACAGAAACAAACACGGCGTGAGTTATTTCGCAAAATGTGTACAAAAATATTGTTAATTAACGATCGTGGTTTGCAGGAATTCCGAACAGGGTACGTTTTAATTACCTATGTTTAATTTATGTGGGTCGGTGTCCTGTGCACACTGTGAGAATCATATTGCGCACTGAGTGTTAGGAACGTTACAATAAATTTGGACGTACTTGTCTATAAACTTTTCTTCGACAGTTATAGCAGTCCACTGCTGGACGTAGACCTCCCTAAGGATATCTACTCCATAACATATGGCACACACAATCTGTCCGTTTTCGCCATCCAGTCAATTGCAATTCAGTCTCATAAATATTTAAATAATCTAATAGGTATAGAGAGTCAGAACGTGCATCTTTTTCATCGAGGTATTTAGGTAAGTTACTATTACCTACCTAGGAACCTGCGACCCTAACTAATCAACCTATACCTATATAGGAACCTATTATTTGGGCATTCAACAATAACATTGTAGAAAATAAATCATTGTTAAAACTCTACCAATGTTTCTTTAAATGTTGCCAATAAAAATAAAATAAGTTTGTATCGTCGACATATCGCTGGAGCCACTTAGTAGTCCTTTATTTTTGCGGTATAAATGTCTTAACGCCTGCAATTCCATGCTAAAGTCATTCAAAAACGGTTTAATGAAGAAACAAAAGCATATCCAGTGCTTACCTACTTTCCTAATCGCGAAAAATTATCGTTTTGTGTGATAGAAAGAAAAGATCTGTTTTTTAAGTCCGTTGACAAGACAGATCAAATTAATAACTTGTACTTACTTACTTACTTACCTATCTATGTGATACTAAGTAAACATACCTTGCATCACCTAATTTTTTGCCCGAAATCGTTATAAATAACATAAATAAGAGACTACGGAAGGTAGCCGAGAGTTTCAACCAAAGGCTATCTCTGCTTAGTAAGGGATACATTTGAGGTTTTGTACTTCATTAATTTTATATCGTGGGCTCAAACTTACGCAAGCAAAATTCGACATGGAGAGCAAACGAAATTGCGTTGAACCTCAAAATAGAGTATTTACAGAAGGACAGTTCACTTCTTTTCCCGATCATCGTTTATACCTATCTAAACTCTAGGATTGCTACTTTGTCTTTCTGATTTCATGAAATGCGGTAACTGGATCAAACGTTCTCAAGTACATTACTTTACTTACATTATATCAAACTTACACTATGACACGCTATACAATAATATTTCGACACGTCATTTGGCCGTCCATTCGCAACGAACGCTGTTAACACTCAGTACTAGCCGGTTCGAAACGGTTCGAGATCGCGCGTAAACGACGGCGTATAAATGTGTGTGTGAGTGTAGCGACGTTTCCTTGTAGCCGTCTCTCTGTATCGAGCGCCCGCCAATACTTACTTTGTGGTTGAACTCTCCGAGTAGGAAGTGTTCAGCTGTGTGGGCCCTGACAAGTGGGCCGCTGTCCACGCGTGGGCGGCTCGTCCCATTATGAACTCGAGCCCGTGAAATATTGTTCCGTAAATGCTACGATTCAATTTGAGGATAACGACGGAGAAAAGGCTAAAGTAAACGATGACAGTAACAGTTTGAATACAGAAAGTCATAAAGTCATCCGCATACGTATCACGCACGATATATTGCGGTAGGTATATGTATCGTGTGTGCTTCTTTCTACATGTATCACGTCACATCAGTCTATACCAGTCTACTGCTGGATGAACGTCTCCCCTAGGTTATGCTATAAAACACGATCCCCCGTTTTGGTCATCCTTAGGTGGATACATGCGAAATCATACAACCCCTTCAGCCTGCATCACCGGACTGAATAAATACAAAATCGCGCGGCACTTGTGTGGACCACCTTAAACGCGTGGCAACCATGTATCATGCACGATTATAAAAATATCCGCATCTCAATTTATATGCCTCTCAAAAAGTGATCGTACAAGTTGAGGAATGCAACGTCCTTAATATCGCAAAACGGTTTTTTCGTTCCCTTTCGATTCGAGTGCAACAACCTCCAAAAGTACAGGTTTTATTAGCTAATTATTGGCCTGCCCGAGAACCCTAATTACGAGATTCAACACTTAAAACCACGGCTTCGCTTTAAGCCCAGTTTAAACCCTACATTATTACAGAAATCGCCGTAACTGAATAAGTAACGAGCGGTAACAAGTTTCCGTCAAGAAGATTGTGCTCGGGTCAGAATTAATTATAACTCAAATCCGATAATCCTTTAGACGGGGAACTCGAAACAGAAACAAATCTTCGGGTTAGATGTAATATTGATAATCATAATAACCTTATGGAACGCGTTGCCCCTGCTGAAGGTCCTTAAGGCGACCTTGCGGTCGACCTTCCCAGAACCTCTCGAAATAAAACAAAAACCAGAGAACCCGAACCTGACGGACGAGCCCGAGACGGGTTAACCCGACTAACCCGACTAGTTTTACAATTTATCGCTCCTGTACGATCTACATACGAAGACACGATAATACCACTAATCCCCGCACGTCAAGGCTATTTTTAGTTGATCCGAAAATTGGGTTGCAAAGGGTCGGGTTGAGTTTTAAATTTAATTAAATACCTCTAAAGACTACATCAAAGTTTGCGATTTCAAAAGAAAGCCTTTGATTTGATAGATGGCTCGGCCAAGATTATAATAACGGTGTTTCAAAAGCGAGGGATTTCTGGCGGAAAATAAAGGATCAAATTGAAATATGGGCTAGAGGCGTGAAGCACGATAACTCTTCATCAAGTGGAATTAGCACGTCGATTCGAGAGGAGTAATCGCGGGGCAGCACCACCGCCCATCTGATAAGGTAGCGTAATGATCACGATTATCTGATTGGCATATATTAACGATATTCTTGTTCATTCTTCAACGGCTGACGGTTTTAATGCCGCCCGATATAGGTACATTGATGATTTATCGATTGAGTCTTTATTAAAGTTTAAGTACTTGATTGAAGTTCATCGATCATCGCTTTCTCTATCGGTCTCTATTCGTCCAGAATGTCGTCGAGGTACCTGTTCGGCGTGTTTATTGTTGGTGCAGCAACACGAGGTAGAGAATGCTCGTCTGTGTCATCGTTATCGATATCGATGCAGCCGATGCGCCTCGAGTGCCACACGCCAGATAACGGTCTCGCATCGCAGCGTAAATATGTTTTACAATCTCAGTTTATTACACTATCGAACGGGCATCGCAGGGCCCTCGCCCACGCGAGCGTGTCGGCTCGCCCGTCAAATCACGACCAACTCAAACGAAATGCCCGCGTAAAAACGAGAAGAAATTTCATACAAAGGTGGGTTTAATCTATCGCCGAGTCACGACGACAGTTCCATCGAACCGCGTCGTCGGATTTGTCGGGAGCAGGAAGCAGGCAAGCAGCAGGGCTGGGGTGGAGAGCGGGGAGCGGGGGACGCGGAGGGTCTGACTACCGAGCGGCGTCCACGGCCCGAGGAGCGGTGGAACCCGCTCCGTCGAACGCTTTGCTTGGTCGGTCGGCTGCAAGCTCAGTCCGCGTCTCGTTCAGCGCAGCACCGCACGCGTGCCCGCGCTTTCGATATCTACGTGTTTCAGTTTCTAACTTGTGAGAAAACTTAGTGCATTTCAACAAAGTGTTTCGGATCATCCCTGGATTATTTGCAGTGTTCAGTGACATACTATGATTGTTGTGAAGTGTTGAGAATTGTTGTTCTGCTACTGTCTCTGGAACTTCGTGCAGATGGTTCTCTTGAACACTAACATGAAAATAAATGGTAAAGTTTGTTTTTCTGTTACTTGCATGTGTTACATGGATTTCAATGTTGGTATGCTGTTGTCTATGTGGATGATCTGATGATCTTGGCTTGCACGACTCACGACCTCAACACGGCACTTGGTGTATCTCAGGGGTCACCTCACACTGGGGAGCTAGAGAGATTTATTGAAATATTCATGAGCACGACGATATTCTATCCGGGCCACCAAAACGGCCAAAACAATGGCGGACCTTGGGTCTCAGACGACATTGAATCTCCGAATGTAAATTTGAGTTTGAACAATCGGACATGCGTTTGGAAGTAGATCCGATATGAATAAAGGCTTGTGTGTGACCCTGTTGCGCCTACGGGACTGGAGTCTGTGGGTGGACGGCATAGCACCGAAACGCTTAGAAAACGACGGTGGGTGTTTCAATGGAGCCAGTTAATAATAATGGTGAGATTTAATCACCGCCATAGAGGTTGCACAACAATGCCACAAAGCATGTTCGATCTGTCAAAGAAGCAATATGAAATAACATTTTCGAAATGGTAGCCACTAACCGAGCGCTTTTGAATAATGACCCTACTTGTGAATGCAGTCTGTTAGAATTTACTCACTAACAAGTAGTTTCGCTAACACACATGCGTATTCAAATGAGGCGTCTAGTAAACCCCAATTTGAAGCCCTAAAATCTCCAACATCCTGTTCGTCGAAATTGGCACATGTCGTACAGGCTTCAGGGCCTCAGATGTCTGCTGACAAAAAACAGGGTTTCTTCCCGCGCATATGCGTCGCCGAAACCAGGCCAGCCGGCTCGCACGGCCCACATGGCGGCGTTCGGAAACTAAACACCACAAACAATTAACGGTGGCTAGAGGCTCAGCTTGTACTGGATGTAGAGCAAACGATTTGACATAAACGATAATAATAATATTGCTTTTACACTAGGTCTAGACCTTGATCTATGATCCGGGGAGTATCGTTTCACTTCTCTAAAATATGAGCCATTTTTTGATGCATTGAATCAAAAGCGTCTTAGCGTATCATCCATGTAAGTGCCGACCTGCAGCTGCATGTGGAGCACAAGTATCGCTGGTCCTTCTGAGGTATTTCCTCCATACCCAGGGTAAGCTGAGCCAACGAACTAAGCTCCAAGATCAGATCACACGTGACGATGCAGATGCTTTAATACAATCATCTAAACAAAGGGCCGTAATAGTAAACAAAATGAACCCAGTCAGTCGCCTACGCGAAGAAATCCAATCCGAAGGGGAGAATGAAATTTAATTACAGAAAGAATTACCTTACGAAACCCTGTAATTACTAAACGCATCTGTTAGATAATGATGAATGCTCGTTGGGGAAATAAAAAAGGCGTTTTGTGAAGAGAAACCTGCGTCTGCGCAGGCGGACGCGGCACGTGGGCCGGCAGATGCGCTTGCGCAGCAGATTGACTACGCTCCTTTATCTCGCCATCGCGCTAACCCTGCTGTTAGGGATGTGCTAAACCATCAGTTTCTTATGGGTGATCGGTTCTTTTGCGTGGCCGGTGAAGAAGTAGGTATAATTGATTCTTTCAAAGGCTATTGGGTACACATGTACATAAACATATCATCTTTCAAAGTGAAAAATTAAACAGCTTCTTAAAACTATTTAATACCAGAATTATATGAGAAAACGCAAATACTGAATATAGGGTTACATTTAATTAAGTACAGATCTCTGGAGGGTGTGATCTACTCACAAAACTGAACAACTTTTGTTTGAAACTTTTCTTCGAAATATGAAAAAAAATTTGGACCTCCCATACAAAAACGCTGAAAAAGTGTGTCACTTAGTATGGAAGGTCCAACCTTTTTTTTCATATTTCGAAGAAAAGTTTCTAACAAAAGTTGTTCAGTTTTGTGAGTATATTATACCCTCAAGAGATTTGTACTTAATTAAATGTAACCGTATATAATAACGATAAATTGAAGAATAAAAAAATAATTTATATTTTTCAATTTACCGTTCTACTTTTGTATATCTATCGACAATAAAATGATCGAAAAGATCCGATAAAAATAGATTTTTATGGAATCCTTTTACATCCCTACACAGCTTGCATTCATGCAGCTGAGATTCAAAATTTAAGCCCCATTATTCTGCAGTAAACTTTTTCGTTGCTGTTTAAAAGGGCACGATACAATCTTTTGTTAAAAAAAAATATTAAAAGACGTATCGGGTCACGCTTCTTCCTGGCTTATTGAAAAACTCGACACCACCAAAAGGTCTGATAACATCTTTGGAAATATGGTCATTGTGTGTTAAGGACCTACGGTTGCGATGTAGTAGTCCTTATAAATCCACGAAATGTTTACATAAAGTGTCGAGCAGATTGTCGATGTAGTTCTACACTAAAGCTTTTTGTTGTATCCTTCTTCAATCTTCAGTAGTTAACTGTTGCTGATTTTGATTATGAATGTCGTCGATGTAGAAATATCTTTTTAAGAACTATTCAAAAAGACGTGTATGTACCTTGGACCACGCTTATTTATACGGCCAAGCAATATTTTTGGCACTTCGGTGTCTCGTGCTGAAAGGTGTGGTGAAAGCCACCGGAATTACACGTGAAGCCATCTTCTTTTGGACTCATAGTGTGCAAGATTTTTGTGTCCCGGTAGGTAGTATGAAGAGTTGCTTTTTGTGGGAATCTGCGTAGACCGTAGGCTTATTTGCCACTACTTTGTTACTTTGTATGATAACAAAAATCTAGGTGCATAAATGGGTCTAATCTGATAGAGGTCAAATCCGTTTTTCCCGCGATTATGATCGCTCGGTCTCTCGGCCGCTGCCTTGTACGGTAACCTGCACCAAAGCCGCTCACTATTGACAACCTGTGGGACAGCCACAGAGATAGAGTCATGTTTAGAGGGCACTTTCTGAATAACGAGAGTGAAGTAACGAACGTCACGCGCTTGACGTATTCAAACAAGCGAAATGCACAAAACACAAATTGTTCCCCAGTATCTATCCTCATTTTTAGAAATTACTACGACTTAATTCTTTACGCAATGCCTATAGTAGTGCCTATTTTGTATTTTGTGCATTGTTTAAGTCCACGTTGAATCTGAGTTGAGGAGAATAACCCTTGGCTTCAATCTGATCGTCCATAATTTCCTTCTATATTTAACTTCTATATTTTATCCTCTAATAAAGCCATAGATGGTAGACTTTGAACATAATTTAACAATTGTTGGCTTATGCACCTATTTCGTATATCATGTGCATTTACCTAAGTATTTGAGGGCACGTTGTATCGTGAGTTGAGACCAATCATTCGATGCTTCAATCTGGTTGTCTACAAGCTTCTCTCTATACATTATTTTGATCTCTAAGGCTATAGACATCAGTCGCGACTTCTCTCGCTGATAACTATCCGCTCTCTAGGTGTTTTCATAATTTCTCCATCCTTATTGGTACCGCCATTCAGAGCATACCAATCACGATTGCTTGGGAAAAGGCTTTCGGTATTTTAACTATGAATAAGGTAATGGTAGCTATGCCAACGGTGAGTCTCACCAGTGCAAAAGAGTTAGGTATATGTATAATGTAACAGATGCATGTGCCATAATAAGTGTAACAGAGACAGATGCTAGATGGCATCGCGAGATTTTGTTTCTTCTGCGTCAACGTGATATTTTATTAGTACTGAGAATTCGTAAATTTGAAAAAGAAAATCTCACACATTTCTAGCTAGCGCTGTGCGTTAGCGCTGCGCTAAAAATGCGCAGTAACGGAAAGGTGTGAGACTCGCCACACCAATTTCTAGGAATAAAACGATCCAATTTTAGGGGCAAGCCATGGGCAAGCCTCACAGAATAGACGCGCGAGTCGCGCGACGCGACGTACAACATGACGTCTGTCAGACAAGCGATCGTCAGCCGTTAATGATGAGACTCGTCATGTGCGTACTTTTGTTTCTTTTGTTTCATACTTTTTATATGGAAACGGTTGTCGCACTTTTCACGTCTCTAACGATCAATTATTTGACAGATGCCATCTTACGTCTTACGTCTACTCTGTGAAGCTTGCGCCTAAAGCTCGTGCAAAACATAGTAACAAGTTTAAAGTGTAACTGGAAACGTGTAACACAATACGGCTATTTGTAAAACAGCACAAACTGTAACTGAGCGTGGTAAACACATTGTAAACTCAGAACAGTTTGTAAGGTAAACGATACGCCAGTGACGCCTTTAGATCCCTGGGTCTAAAATACGATGTGAATGCGATGCAACCAATGACTAAATTCATAGTTTTGGTTGGTCCGTATCCATAAGATTGCGTGCGTAGGTAAGAGAAATACTTAAATTAATTTATCGATTTAAGGAGTTCAATTCGTTTTTTCTCCGAGGAGCATTCATTGAAATTGCAATAAACTGCCTCTTCTGGCAGTATCATCCATGAGACCCTACATTAAATCGTCGAAGTTACCTACATCTCCGTCTCAGCATGTCTCAGGCTCTCGACACTACTCTTAGCGTTATTTATTAGATACGTAGGTACCTACAGGTTTCGGATGCATGTTCAATTTTTTTTTCCAAATTAAAGGCGCTACTGCCGCTTTGTAATACCATAAACAAAACAGCACAACCGTAGTAAGTTTTGAGTAATCGCTACGTACGGCGTATGAATATTAAACGCTGCACGCACGTTGTCGCAGACGCGGAATTAATGCGCGCTCCGTGCGCGCACTTATTGACAAACAAGAATTTTTCTTATTAAATTGGAGAATTTCTGAATTGATGGTCTTAACATGTGCTCGAGATATTCGATATTTATTGGACGAATAGTCAATCAAGATTATATCAGACACTTACTTAGTTTGCTTGCTAAGCTTGCTTACCTATATAAACTACTCGTAGCTCAAGACAGACACATGACATGTATATCTAGCATGTGACCAGCGTGCTACATAGACTTAAGTTTTCACATGTTTTGACAAATTCCATACGATTTGACACAGCAGCCTTGTCTTCTCGCGCGCGAGATAAGTCTTTCTACAGTGTGTATGCTGACACACATAATTTCAGAGGTTATTGTAAACATCGACGAAAAATCATGCTATAAATCACTAAAATGTCTTTAGCGTCAATTAAAGTACTTCGTTTTACGCAGATGAGTTTTACTTTCACCCCTTCTTCACACCATGTGTGACACTGAATCGTCTCCTACCCCTATTTAGATGATTTCCTGTCGTTGAATTTCACGTTATGTCGATTGAAATACAGCCGACTTTTTTTCATTTGTCGCCATGACTAACTCCATCACACCGGGCCCCGGTTGTTCTAATTATGAAAATTCTAACCCTAAATAATGCTAATCGCCAAACAATGACATTACAAGATTACAATCGTGAAATTATAGACACCGCGCCACGAAATTATAAAGCCATAAAAGTATCGAATTGGGCACGTTCCTCTGACACCTGCGGGGCAGCTGCCCGAATTTACAACTGTCGGTAAATTACCCTCAGGTAGGGATGTGACCATATATCGACACTCAAAAATATCGATAGGTAGGTATATCGAAGAGTCATACACGTAAATCGATTTTTTTAATGGTGTAATTACAAAAAAGTTGGGCGCTCGTTTAGACAGTGTTGAAATTAATTTTCCCATACGATTTGACGTTGTCAAGCGACCCATGTCCCACTTTGTTTGTAATAAATATCTCGGGTAAAGTCTAAAAAAAATGTCAAATCGAAAAGTCGATCAAATCCACAAGAGTGGGTAAAACTATGTTTCTGGCAATACTTTTGTTACTGGCAAGTCTGATAGTGGTGCTAACTGCAAAAGCTACAACAATAACTGGTGTGCTGGGTGAGCTGTCACAGAATTTTGAGTAACTCATCATAAAACGTCATACTTTTTAATTTAATTTATTTAAGTTTTAAGTTGGAGGATTTTGCGGGAAAGAGAAGGGGCCTAAACGCAACAATGAGTAGATGTAGACTGATATAGAAGTTTTAAGTTACCATATATCGATATCGACTTAACTCTAAATATTCACATCCCTACCCTCGGGTTCCCTGTCCGAAGCAGATGGTGGTTTAGCACCCTGCAATCCTAACCCATGGGCATCATTTATAATTTCTCCTTAAACATTGGCTACTGTTTATACAATTTAGTTTACAAATACGCATTACGCCTTTTGTACTGCTTTTACGTTTGTGTTTTTCACTGCTTTGTGTCACTGTTACAGAACTTATAAACTTCCTGACGTTACGAAGGCGTTTTGACTTAAGGTTTTCAATTCACACAGACCTTTTAAGGACCTTTTTAAAATTAGTGAAAATGGGTATAGATGTTGTTGTCTCTTTTCTTTATAAGTTTAAGAAAATGACAGAATTACTTAGAAATTGAGTCTCAACGAATCGACATCACTGTCTCCATTTCACGGCCGGGGGAAATTCCATTCCAACTTAATTTCCTCAAGGAATCTTGACGAATTCACTTATTATGTCTAAATTAATTGCTTAGCTAGTACGAAGGGACCTTTTAGCGGAAGTTTGGGAGGAAGCAGCTCTAATATAATTAATCTCACCTTTGATCCCTAATGCAATTCAATCGGAGAGAAAATAATGCCTGAGTTCTATTTGTTTAGTAATAAGATGTCCTTATAAATAGGTATTTGTAACTTAGTCAATGAGTGCCGAAGTACTGATGGCGAAAGGTCCTGGTTGTTTCACCTTCATTTCGGGTCATCATGTATGGAAGTGTCCATACGACAACCTTTTAGGTATAGTCCTATATTTGTATAGTTAGATATTTGTTAGTATTTAATCTTCACAAATGCATTAGCATTTTCTCTTAATTTTTAGTTTGATTGTTAGCATTCTTCTATTTTTACATTCATCCCTCAAACATTTTGTAGTATATTCCACTATTGCACTTTCATACTAGTCTTTACAATGAATTCATAGCTTATATTCACTGAAACCAATTCCAAAAACATGAATGTATCTAGTAATAACAATTTCTATGAATGGATTCGATCAACAGACGAGTATATCACGCCCGTGGATGGAGAGGAAATGGACTGAAAATAAATCGCCCTTACACGGAACTTGTACAAAAATAGCTGCTAGAGCCCACGCCACGAAGCCCGCGTACCTTGTGTCATAGAATGTTGACATGAAATAGAGAACTTCCAAGACAGTTTGACCCCTTTTCCGATCATTTGTACCAACTCCCTAGAGCTGCTCCTTTTTCTTTCTGGGCAGCGCTATACACAAATCTGCTGATATTGTATAGGAAGGCTGACTGAAGTTTGTTGAGTTGACATCCTAATGACTTAACGCCCAACTTTCTGAATTTTTGAAATAAGATACCTGGGTTAAACATTAATTGCCGTCCGCCCGCACCGAACGCTGTTGACATTCAACTATGTACTAGCCGGCTTGAGACGGTTTGGTTATGCGCGTAAACGACGGCTTATAGATGTGTGTGTGCGTGCAGTGAAGTTTCCTTGTGGCCGTCTCTCTACTACAAGGAGACATCAACGGGGGAAACGGTAACGGCGCCCTCCAATACTTACTTTGTGGTTGAGTAGTGTGATTCGTAATATTTATGACGTATGGGCATGCCATCGCCTCGATAGAAGAAGAAGAAGTGTGATTCCTCTCGCCATAGTATAAGGAAAGGCGTTTTCTTTATACTATTTATTTATACTTTAGCATTAAGGCCGCCTTATTGTACTGTGTTCTCTGTATCTGTTTTTTTTCCCTTGTAATCTTGTTTTTTATGTGCAATAAAGTATATAAAGTATATCTATACATATAATAAAACAGAAACGAAACCAATTCTGTACATGGGATAGTTTAAAAAAAGGATTTTTACTTTCAATTGTGCTCAGGATACAGATCTCAGAACAATCGATAAAAAAATTTTTGTCTGTTTGTCTGTCTGTTTGTCTGTCTGTTTGTCTGTCTGTTTGTCTGTTTGTTTGTCCATCTTTCACGGATAAACTACTGGACGGAATTTAACCAAATTTTGTGTCGTAATACCTTATAAGTCGGGTCAACATCTAGGATACATTTTACCACTCTAGGGTCTGGAGTACCAGATGTAGACCACCAGAAGCACCATTAGGAGCCTGGCTAAACTATATGATATAGATATATGACTCCAATACAAAAGTTATTCGGTTTGATAGGACGCTTCTGCTGGCGAATAGACATCCAAGGTTTGGAGCACCTGATGTAGACCACCAGGTGCACCAACAGGAGCCCAGGTAAACTATAGGAGATAGAGATATGACTCCAAAGCAAAAGATGTTCGGCTCGATAGGACGCTTCTGCTGGCGAATAGACATCCAAGGTTTGGAGTACCTGATGTAGACCACCAGGTGCACCAACAGCAGCCCAGGTAAACTATAGGAGATACAGATATGACTCCATGACAACAATTGTTCAGCTTGATGGGACGCTTCTGCTGGCGAATAGACATCGAAGGTTTAGAGTACCTGATGTAGATCACCAGTTGCACCTACAAGAGCCCAGGTAAACTATAGGAGAAACAGATATGACTCCAAAGTAAAAGTTGTTAAGCTTGATGGGACGCTTTTGTTGGCAAATAGACATCGAAAGTTGGAGTACCTATGTAGACCAACAGGTTCACCAAGAGGAGCCCAAGTAAACTATAGGAGATAGAGATATGACTCCAAAGCAAAAGTTGTGCAGCTTGATAGAACGCTTCTGCTGGCGATGAGACATCGGAAGTTTGGAGTACCTGATGTAAACCACCAACAGGAGTACAGGTAAACTATAGGAGATACAGATATGACTCCAAAGCAAAAGTTGTTTAGCTTGATGGGACGCTTCTGCTGGCGGAAAGACATCGAAAGTTTGGAGTAGCTGATATAGACCACCAGGAACACCACTAGAAGCTCAGCTAAACTAAAAGAGATATTGAAATGGCTCCAAAGCAAAAGTTGTTCAGCTTGACGGAACGCTTCTGCTGGCATCTGCTGGCAATGCATCTACGGTTTTAGAAATATGGTTCCAACAATTAGTACATAATTAGCGTGATGGATACCATTTTTAAGACGTTGGTGTGGAAAATTGTATTTTTCAATGTAGGTATAAGGAACGAAACGACACGTAGTTCGCGGGGACCAGCTAACAATCAATATCAATATCAATATCAACATCACACTTCCTACATTTGACAATGTAATCTGTTAGTGTGTATGACTGACCTCACGAAAAAAGAAGACCTACCTGACCCGACAACCCCAGAAACAACCTTATGGCGCCTAAAAATTAGAAGACCACCCAAAATAAGAAGGTGCAAGGAAGATGAAGAAGTCTGTGTGGTAAACCTAAATGTGCATGAATCACGCAAAAAGATTGCGATATTTTTTGATGTGTGGTATGGTGGAAGATAAAAGTCTTGATCATATTTTATCCCCAGAAACAACCTTATGGCGCCTAAAAATTAGAAGACCACCCAAAATAAGAAGGTGCAAGGAAGATGAAGAAGTCTGTGTGGTAAACCTAAATGTGCATGAATCACGCAAAAAGATTGCGATATTTTTTGATGTGTGGTATGGTGGAAGATAAAAGTCTTGATCATATTTTATGATTAGAGAGAATCTTAATCAGCACTGGAGGGCCTGTCCGTCTGCCTTTCTGACGGCACACATAGAGCTCGGCAAAACTTTAAGAGATAAGAAAATTTCTGTATTGAAAAAGTTGTTTTGCATGATGTGCCGCTTCTGTCGGCTCATAAACTTCCCTTGGCGAAACGAAGTTCGCGGGCACCAGCTAGTTATTATTATTATTATTATGCTCTCGCGTGCGCGAGATTCCTCTCGTGGCGCGGCCGCTAGACGCCTCCCCACTCTGTCTACCCGATTACCATATCCTGTGCTCAACCCAATATCTTAGTTTGAGTGCTCTCTCCACGGGATGTAGGGAGCTATACTTAGGTGTTCGTAGAAATATGTTTCAAGTTTACAATCTCAATTTCAATACGCGAAGGGAGCTTTAGCTTTTAAACTAGGATCAAGGATCTTAGATATCAGTTTTGGGGTAGGCAGAGCGTCAACGGTCTGATAAGTGATAATATGCCACTTTTCTAGCAAAAACGTCAAGCATCAATGCAGATGCAGATACTAATAGGGGTGGAGGGTCTATCGCCAATATTCCAATGTTTACTGATATAAGTCTTCTAGTACTTTTGTCACATATTCACAACAGCTGGATGAAATGGGGTGATGCTGTTACCACATCATTATTCATTACCAATCCAAACACAATATCAAGCCCCTGGTGTTGCCATACATTACCAACTTCACGTTTAATTATATCGAAAGGTAATTTACTCCGCCTATTGCCATTATTCCCGGTGACTTGTACATTGTGACTTGGGGTTGACGCGTCGTTAATCACCTCTCTTCGGGAATTTTGATTTTCAATCTGGCATCCCCGGAAGGGCAGTCACCCCGAATGACATTGGTTAATAAATGAATGACGTCGGTTAATAAATGAATGACAGTGGTTAATTAAATGAGTTTCGGATTCGACGACGGGCTATTGTTAAGAAAGCGGTGTTTGGGAGTGAATCCAAAGGTATTATAATTAAACACGATGACAACGAAAGAAACTTATTGTAGTCGTGAAAAAGAACGAACCTATAAAGAGACGAATCTTCAGAATAAAAAGTACTATTCAAAGTTAAGCACTGTAGAGTCAAATATGGAACCATAAAAAATCACAACAATTTGTCAAACCTATTTTATATCACACATCTCGTTGGTAACCAACTCTTTGCTTCCGGTACCGGATATTAATAATAACCTGTAACGTATGCATACAATATCCGAGCACACGGTCGAACGGATGTGCACCATTTTTTAAAACCGCCCCAAACTTTCTCACCGTGTTTTTTGTCGTCGGAATAAATTAGTTTCAGGGATTGAGAGATTGAAGCAGATGTCGCTTTTTTAATTTCCTCCGTTTGCATGTTTTAGGGGAGTTTTTATTTCGCGTTTTGTCGAAAGTGTTTTTAAATCACAACTTTTCTGTTTCTTTTTTGCAGTAAAACGTTCCCCATGTTTTTCTCGATTGTTCTCTTTTCCGTTTTTCTGTCATTTTGTCTGCTTTGTGCTATCAAATAATATGGAATCCTTGTTTTTTACCATTCTGTGTTCAGATACTTCTGTCTGGTTTTATTTTAGCGTTTTTAAAACACCCTCGTAATGGTTTTTAATTGCCCCTGCGCTGTGTAAGCAAACCGTCACTTCTGCGGATGTAAAAAGAAAACAAATGAAAAGCGTTGATTGATTGTTTTTCAGTCCTTTTGTACTGAACGCTGAAATGTTACCGGCTTTTTGTTCAGTAACATGAAACCGTACCATTTGTTGCATCTGCGGTTACATTTTAATACCTATTTATAATTTCGTTTCTGTTTATTTTCATTCCGATTTTAAACACCACTCACTGCGTCGTGTCGTGTCGTTTTATCATTTTTGATAAAACCTTTATCTTTTACAAGCGGTATCTGGTGTTTTGACATGAAAACAGGATTATCGTTTTCGTCTAAGATGCTTTTTATCTTTACTGTATCAACATTGGTTTTATTAGTTTTTTGTTGCACGCCTTTTACGAGCTCTAAAACATCATTGTTTTCTTGTGGTCTAGTCGTAGTTTGTACAGTGCAGGTTTAATAATATCTTTACGCCTTTTTGGTTGTTTTATGACGTGTGAAATCGGTTAAAGATGTCCGTAAGCCTTATTTCCTGGACATAAAGGCTATGAAGCTATTTACGACGTGGCGAAATCATGTTAATGGCAACGTCGTTTGGTGTTTAAACGTGGAACACATAAAATGACATCATTTGCTACATTACGTTCTTCTGATGTTACGTATCTACGTGAGTGCATGTTTTCGTACAAAACATATTCGATTTTAATGTAGTAGTATATTTTTCTGAAATTTGGGTCATGGACCATGGTTTCTTTAACATTTTTCGTTTCTTCTGTACCTTTTCCTAACTACGATCAGAGAGCAGTATATAAGTCATTTCCTTCATAGGTTAATCACTTTATCAGTTTATGATAAGTTTTTAACGCTTGACACGAAATCATTTCTATACAGAGGTCTAACAGAGAATAGCGGCTACCCCCAAAAACGTAGAAGGATTTCTTTTCACCTTAATACGTTTTTTGTTGCTACAGAATTTCATCCCTAACACTTAGTGACATATCAATCTGCAACACATCTGTGAACAACTTAAAAATTTGGCAAAAGATTATCTAAAAGAGAATGGCGGCCATCACCGAAAAAGGCAAAAGGATTTCCCGTCTTCGTAATACTTGCAACGGAATTTCATCCGTAACACTTTGTAACATTGCAATCTGCAACACAGTAATCTGTTACCCTGAGCGGAGTCTCGACAGTAAACTTACACTGAGCGACACTAAATCTGTGGGA
Source organism: Phthorimaea operculella (assembly GCA_024500475.1). Taxonomy (NCBI): domain Eukaryota; kingdom Metazoa; phylum Arthropoda; class Insecta; order Lepidoptera; family Gelechiidae; genus Phthorimaea; species Phthorimaea operculella. The sequence continues at coordinate 14,758,644 of JANFCV010000001.1, forward strand.
GCCGGATCGCAGGTGGTCCAGCGATTAACGTCCTGGAAGATTGCCAGCGGAAAATGGAGAATTTGCAGAAGGACAGCTAGCCCCTTTTATCGATCATTTATGCCTACACTATGCGCGAGAGTTTATTGCCAAAATCGGCTAAACTAGCTACATACGGGTGCATCAGGGCCGACTTGATTAGGAGTAGAAGTGGTCGCCATGGCCGTAATCGGTCGGAGAGATCATCATCATGCTACTTTTCTTTGGGAATTTTTAAAATACGGTTCATTACTTACATGAAATGAAACTTATACTATAATACACTATACATATTTGTATTTGCGAGTCGTCATTTTGGCGTCCACCCGCACTAAACGCTGTTGACACTCGCTACTAACCAGTTCGAATCGGTTCAGATTTTCGCGTATATAATGGCGTGTAGGAGTGTAGCGTTTCCTCGCAGCCGTCTCTCTGTATTCGGGGCCCGCCAACACTGACTTTATGCTAGCAGTTACTCCGCAAGATACTTGCAACACGAGTTAGTAAGGATGTGTTGTGAGGATGGATGTGTAGGTATGTGGGTAGGTCAGATTGAGCATAGAAGGGTCTAGAACCACAGATAAAAGTAGTCTAAGTTAATGTGCCTATCACATCACATCAGTCTGATATGTACAGCAGTCAGTAAAGCGTGGCAAAACCAAGTAGGTAAAAAAATATGTCATCGATAATTTTGTTTAGAGTAGTCGTAGTCCATAATCGTGGCCTATGGCGCTTGCTAGACGCTTTTGTTCGGTCTATACGTCTCACCTATGTTGATGACATGATAAAGTGACAACACAAAAAAAAACTTACGGAGTGTATTTGTGCATGTAATTATGTTCAAACGCACGCAAAGTCTGCAAGAGTTTTCCGTGGCATCATTTTCCTTTTGCGATGAGTTTGCTCTTAAGTTCTCTTCCTCTTACCACCAGGTACACTACACTTATGTAAATGCTTCATTATGCCACAGAATTTGTATGCATCCCTCAAGCTGAGCGACTTTTTAACGACGCCTGCCTTTGTCCCCAGCTATCTGGCGGTAGTTTAAAATTCATAGTTTTGGTCCTTCGATTTATGTAACGCTTTTATAACGAAACATAAACTTTGTTATTGCTCCGACTAGAGCATTTTTACGGGTTTATTTAGCTTCAAATTTAGGTACAAAGTTTTAGTGCTGTATCTTTGTGTTTTAAACGTTTATAGTTGAGTAAACAACTTGGATTCAAATCTTGATTTTGAAGCTCAAGTACCTTTCATGTCAGCCATTTATTGACTTTATTTAAGTTCCACACAGTATTTTCACTTAATATACAGTTTATTTACAATACATACATACATCATCCCTATATCCCTTTCGAGGTAGACAGAGCGTAAACGGCTGTAAAACCGGACTCTTACACCCTCCTCTTACACGTCTGACTATGTACAATATGCTACTAAAAACCAATGGCTCTTTCCTCTGACAGGGGGAGGGCAGCAGTAGACTGCTGTGGCTGTTATTGAAATCGAAGCACCAAATTACATAAAATTGATGTGTGCCGGCCCTTATAATACTCTTGTAAAGACACCTGAAAATGACGCAACGGAATACATACACGTATTAGATGCGTGCCGGCTCTTATAACACTCTTGTAAATACACGTGTCTATCTCACAAAGACTTTGACCGTAACTCGCCGCGTTTCCTACGTGGCAAGTTGCATGGCAAGTCATCTCTCCGTGCATCGATTAGTCAAGGTGTCCATTTATGTGCGCCCGCGCCGTATTCGGTGCGGTGTAATCTTCGGACCATATTCGTGGACATTGGCTCGTAGCGATGGCTTTTTGTTTGAGGAGATAATGATAGGCACTGAAGACAATGGAAGTGAAGAAGACTATTTTTTGGAGGGAAACTGATGATGACAATAAAAATGGGAATGAGAGTTCGGTATCGCACAAATCGTGGTGTCCATGAAGTGAAAGTATTCATGCTATGACCAATTGTGTAGATAAACTATCTACACTACGCGTGCAAGTTCATAACCATTCTGAAATGTGCATCCTTGCCGTACACGTCAGTACTGCGGCAAGTATGACAAGGAGGCACAGGCATATATTTCAGGATGGCCATGAACTCGCGTGCGAAGTGTATACCTTACTGTTTGTTAATCTTCGTCAAATCAAGTCTGCTACAATAATGAGGTATCAGTGCTGCAGCTTACAATCTCACTCATCAATCCTCACTAAGATATCCCGAAGAAAGCATTTTATTTATTTGCCTACCTATTTAATTTACACTGCACGCTCTACTCCATAGCAACAGACAAAAAACTCTGTACACTCAAATGAAATTACACCGTCTCAAGATGCTAGAAAACTTTTTTGCATTCAAGGCGAAAACATTGCATTACCCAGCTATTTTAAGATACTCCATTAAAAACTAAAGAAACAAACACAGCAGAATAAAAACTTTGCTCATCTAAAGTAATGTTCTTTTTGGCCTCGGCCATTACTTACACATCATAACACTCTCTTTTCTTGTCTGCCTGACTGTTTAATTGTATGCCTTGTGTGTTATGTTAACATGTAATAATAACTGTTCGTACTATAATAAACTTTGGATGGAAATGAATTTGTTTTGGGAAGAAGAGATAGTGTGTTCATTCGTTTTTTGTTGGTAATAATTTTAATGCAATGTTTTTAATGCTTATGTGAGGAACATCATCATATCATCAAATAAACCTACTTTTCGGAACGCTGTTTTTATTTTTTGATGTAAATAAATTGTCTTCCGGCAGTAATAAGTCGGCGACCTCGAAATTTCACGGCTTTCGGTCACGCTTCACGTAGCATAAAATACAGAAGACTTGACTGTATGGGTTTGAATCTCTTTGCCTTTCCCTTGGAGAAATTTAACTTAAAAAAAGAACAGTCGTCAAAACGCTCGACAATCCGTCAACCAGCCAGTGAAATAAATCAGGTGTCACTTAAACGAGAGGAGCATTTAAGCGGCACAGTAGTAGCTGTAATATATCTTGTAAGATATACTGGGAACTTAATACATTTCTCGGCGAAAAGAAGCGCTCAATTGCAGACTTAACGGGTGCGAAAGTACCTCATTTGTGCACGCACTGTCAAAAGCTGTTGCCTCGAGAATTCGTATTTTATAAAATTAATTTTCAATGAAATTATTTCTTGCAGAGAAAGTTGACATGTGGATTTATGACGTTTATAAAGAAGGCTCTACATAGTAAAGCTTGTATATGCATATAATATAGCATTATTTGACTTTGGTATTACGGCTCTATCTAACCATTTACTATGTTATTTATTGCGGTCATAAAATATCTGGCCCCGATCTTTTATTGTTGGACGCAAGATAAATATAAATCAAAACCACAACGACATCATTTCAAGTCATGTTTTTATGTCAGTGTCAATTTACAGAAGTGTAAATAAGAGTCTTAATTAGTTACTTGACTGGATAAATTAATATGTAAAATTCGTAAGTTGTATGATAAATGCTATTGCACATACCTATAAAAAAACCGGCCAAGAGCGTGTCAGACACGCCCACAAATAGGGTTTCGTAGTCAACGTTTAAATATCAGGTTTTTCAGCATTACAAACTTAATTTGTTGCTGGTTTGTTAGCAGCAGTATCACAGAATACATAATAGTACAGGTACAGAAGACGCACTCCGCCATAGCAATTCAACAAATATAAATCTTTATGCGCGAATATAAAGTTCAATTTCCTTCGCGCCGGATTTGTATACCTACTTTTATATTAGCCTACTGATCGCGCGCGCAAGCAAAACTGAGCCGAATTGCTGCGCGCGAAAGTTCATCTGCCGCAGACCACCTTTGAAGGTCACACGCCGGCTCGCTTTGTAGGGATGCGAATTACGAGATTTATATGAAAGTAGGTACCTACAAAAAGTGTACTGGAGTACATTTCTACACCCAAGTAAAACAATAATAAAATGTTTTGTTCAACGTAGGATATTGAAAGAAAAAGAAATCACAAATGTTAGAAAAAATATGAAAATTGCATTATCATACAAAATTTACGAATGAGGCAGGAAGGTGAGTTACTTAATACAGAATTCATGAAATAAAATAAATCTCGTGAAGAAATGCGAACGGCATCGGAGCGCGCGCGTAACGTGCGGCGCGCGGCAACCAACTGATTAACCTCCCCGCGGGTGTCGCCGCATGTACTTGCAACTCTATACCTACGCCGCGGAGTGCGCCAGGCCTGGCAGTATGATGACCAACCGCAAATAGAAAAACTCAATTTTTTCTGAAACCTTTAAGGGTACAATATCCGTTAAAGTTTTCATTGTAACTTCAGGTTATAAGCTATATTCCATATTTATTTAAAATTTTTAGCGTTTATACTTTAGAAGTTACAGCTGGAACAAATTATGGGTCAAAAACGCCCTTTTTAAAAGCAAATATCTCGTGACAGAAACATTTTATTGACTTTGTTTCAAAGAAACGTCACCTTAGTTTTAAAAGACCTATTCAACGATACCCTACTCAATATTACAGAAGAAAAAAATTTTTTTGCCCCCCTTTCACTTGTATGGGAGGGGGTCCAAAAAACATTTAAAATATTTTTTTCTTAACATTTCTATATTTGGGTCAACACGATCTATCTTCTCACCAAATTTCATGTTCATAGCTCTAAAACTGACGCAGATATGAGGGCGCGGCATACAGACAGACAGACAGACAGACAGACATGACGAAACTAAAACTATAAGGGTTTCTAGTAGACTACGAAACCCTAAAAATGGTACAAACTTATCAAAGTTGTACTGTGTCAGAAAAACAATATAAAAGTTTGACACCATCCAAATTACTAAAATCGATATTTTTGTACAAAATGCTTTTTTAATAAGTAGCTCATTTGACCTGCGAGTCAAGCAAGTAGCCAATCACAGAAGTGTAAATAAGATCTAAGTAATTATTGCGGGACAGACAGGAAATGATCAATTACTTCGACTTATTACACTCTGATGCCGCCAAACAAGGTGTTGGTGTAAATATTTTACGATGTTTTATCACCGGTCAATTTGCTTTCTTTTTATTGCTTTGCTGTTATTTATTGCATTTATTTATCTGTCGGCATATTGTAATTATTTATATCTTGGTATAAGTGTTGAGATTTGAACTAACTAGTTTGTTCATTAGCAGCGGAAACGGCAGTGACCTCCAAATTCAATATAAGGTCCTATTAAATTCACTGCAAATATTTTAGGGGCAGATCAAATAAAATATAAGCATGTACAAGGCAAATTTTTAAAGAAATCTAAAGAAAATTGCATTTAACTAAAAAAAAACTAAAAAGTGCGCCCTGTTTGACCAAGAAACACACACTTCGATGAATTTAAATTACGCGCCAAACAAAGGTGCTGTCATTGGTTGGTTGTTAGTTTGCGTGCCGTGTAAGTGAATCCTGTCTACGTGGCGGAACGTCAGTCGGGTCAGTCAAAGGATGTTCACATAATTAATTAAAAAGTTTGTTTGAAAATGAAAATAAAATCTAGCGTGTAGATTTTTTAAATGCCTTGGATGTTTTTCTTATTCATATTTACGCATGCCCTTGAAATATTTGCAGTGAATTTAATAGGACCTTATATTCATAACTCATATTTGCATTTATCTTCTGTCGGAATTATTTAGCAAAACTGTTAAACACGTTTTGCGTGCCTGAGGTAAGCAGGTAATTCAAATATGTAGTAAATAACCAAGCGATGCTTAGATCTCTCGTTATACCGACGCTACCGTTAAACATTTTCTCAAAACGCAATGCTAATGTGTTTCTTGTTATCTCTTCAGCAATTAATTTTATCAGATTCGGCACAACAGGTACATCATAATGACTCGAAATAAAAGTCTTTCTCGAAACTCAGTGGAGGTCAAAGATGCACACATTCAAATTTGAAAAGCAACACGACGCGCTCATAATTATTGTCTCGATTTGTCGATAAAATCAGATGTAACAAGCCGCAGCTTACCGACAAGTGTTCAGAAATCGACAATGGTGGTTCCCCACTTACCGTCCGTTGCTGCGCAATTTCATCGCAGCGCTAACGCATGTGTCTGTGCGATGCAAGAAAATTTCGGCTTCGCAATACTAAAAACCACACTAAAAACCGACGTTTTGGCAGAAGCAACGCAAATACTTGCCTTGGTATCTGTCTCTGTTACAAAAAACTGTGGTTGCGATGTTAGCGAGGTGCATTGCTTGTACTTGTACATTTACATTAGGTTGCGGCTGTACTCGTACGTAGGGTTCACTCAGCTAACTTGCCATCATAAGTGCGGAAGAAGCTCAACATATTTCTATCAAAAATAAATTAGCCCAGTTGGCGTCGGCAGTGCAGATGCCGAAGGTCGCAGGTTCAAATCCTGCCTGCGGTGGAAAATTTTGCAAGTTTTCCAAGAATATTTCTATCACTTTGATCAAGATGAATTCTGTTAAACTTATAATGGAAGATGCGCATATTGCATCTATCTCTTTTGCACATTGCACATTAGGTGTGAGACCCGCCAAAGCCAGTATTAGAAAGCCGAATTCCGATACCGTTAAAATTCGGAGCAAGCTCAATAAATACACGCCTCGAGATATTGAACTTGCAGCCCAATCACATCAAAAAAATGGCTTCACTTGCGCTCAGCAGTGTAGAAACTTCATTCAAACTCGAAACGGATGCGCGACGCCGCTTACAAGGAAACTGACCCAGACTCACCCGAGCAAAATGTTCCCCGAATGCTCGTGGGAAGGTAATAAGGTGTTTCCCCATAGTATTAAGAAGCATTTGTTACACGCAGGGACAATGCAATTTATAAACGGTTAACGATTTTTTAAAGTTATTTCAATTTCATATTAATAATGACCGAAAGTGATCCCTTGCGATTCAACAGACAGACATGGGTCGAGTTTCTTTACTGTTACATCTATAAACTGTGCCGAATCGTTAACCGTAATTGCATCATGCAAAAACTCTTCGCAAAAACACTTCGCGAATTTCACCTCGTCTATTGTATGGGGCACTAGAGTATGGTGATTAATATGGCTTTTATTTGCTTTGATTGTATGTTGTAGACTGTTTCACTTATCTACAATTTCACTTAGCGGCCATTGACTTAGTTGTACGTTGATTGGGTGGAAGCGCACGTAGTTACCCGTTCAAGGTTTCAAATTATACTGGTGACTTTTCACAACTGTTTGAAGAACCAACATTAGTTGATCCTTTGGCGTAACTTGATGTGTTGTTTATAGTACCGGTAGTAATGGAATCCCATGATGGATCGGCTGTCACCACGCCTGCTTCATTGTACAATGTACACCCATCCAATTTCAAAACCCCAACACTTACTGCTTCAAAAATTAATAATGTAATCACCACGTTTGTATAAGGTTGAAGTTTTTATAAAGCGTAGCGGTCAGGATGCGTCTGAAGATTACTCTCGTAAAACTGACTATTAAAACTGTCGTAAAATTCGTTTATAATATCCACCTCGGCTTTGTTATAATAAAATTTACGTTCATCTTAATTTAAGAGTTTCAAGTTGATAAAACGGTAGGCATATCTCTGTCTTTATCTCTCTAGCTTTAAGACCACACATTTTTAATTATGTCACAGATACGGCAATCTAAACTGAAAGCTGCACAAGAACCTATTTCTATTTATCTATGTTCCAAGAAACCAACACTACAAATACGCTGTCAACAGGCAAAGGCTTCTAATTTATTCATCCCACTTCTGATGACAGATCGGCCGATGGTATCGCGTTGCCGGCCTAACATTATCGCCGATACAAGGTTACTGTACAGTTGAAATATCGTTGGTTCGGAAAACAACCGACTGTTTTACCTACCTACCTTGTGTCTAGGTACCTTGAGAAAGTTTGGTCAATAAACAATAACAGCCAATTATTTTCTGGGATTCTCTACATAATAGGTATTATTGCTAAGTTTATACTCGATACTTTTTCATAATGTTTCTATCCATTTGAAGCGGTTTTTAATACATCTCAATTTTGGACTAAATCAAAGTTATAAAGTATATCCTGAATCTACCACGAGAACTGTCAAAAATTATGTTAATGATATAAGGTCTTATTTACTTTGTTGACATGTCTTGTAAGGGTTTGACAGCAGTCAAATATGGCCCCTTCGAACAACCGTACTTGTACCTAAGTTATCCTTGTTTGTCCATCCTTGAAGTTAGGTCATGTGGTCATAAAATGTTTCGTCTGGCACTACTGCCTCCCTATTTTTATATCTTTAGGTAACATTGTAGGAACTACAATCAACACTTTGTTCTTTCAAAAATGTGCTTCCACAGACTGTTTAGACTAAAGCAAGTATTGTAATAATAAATTCAGCATCAATTTGCAAGAAGTCACGGTCAGCTGTCAGTTGCGTAAACGTTACGTTAGGTAAGTTTGTTTATTTTCGTATTAGTATGTGAGACGGCTTCCGACTGACTCGGACTGACTACCTTATTTTATTAGTCACTATTAGAGCTTATTTTGCAATGAGTAGTAGTTTTGATACACAAAATGTTTATGCACAAAATTCGGACAGTAGGTGCCTAGTTTTGATCGATTGACGATTGTAAATCTCTACACGGCCCGTTATTTAAATGAGTAGGTACCTACTTATATTAAATAAGAGGTCTGTATTCTTTTCACGGTCATCTTGTTACTTAATGTTTTTTGACTGATGTTTATGCGGTATGTATTATTTCTTACCTACCTACCCTTTACCAGAAGAAATTTCTAACTACTTACTCTATGGCAAATCCAACGGACCACTGGCCACAGAGTAGATGATAATCACCGAGTGCGGTTGACACTATCGCAGTATATAAATTGTGTGTTCGACTCTCCACTGCGCTATATAAATCTGAGGAACACACACACTGTCCTTCGATGTTCTACAGATTGGAGCTTAGGGAGAAAGGTTTGGTGCTTGGTAGATATATGTTCTATTGAAGATAGATTGCCCGATTTGGTACCTAATGATGTTTTCATTTTTTGAATGGGTTGATCTGATGATTTCAGATAAGTAAAGAGGATGTTTTTTCGAAAGACATGGTTCGATACTACTTGCTCGTTCAGAATCGATTTTCAAAATACCAAATTAGGAAGTCAGCCATGTCAAAGACCTGCTGCTTGTAGTAGGTGGTTGAAAAACTCTAACACTAGAGTTCATCGGGTCCTTGGATGGCTCAATAACTAACGGACGGACTAAAACCCAAAAAGTCCATTTCATACAGCGAACCTTCTAGGCTGAATGGCTCAAACAACACTTTTTACCTAATGGCCACGTATACCTAGCCTTAATGTTTCTCTTAAAGCTTTTCTCTACATGTTTAGTACTGGTTTGCTTTTGTCCAAAGCAAAATTAGCCGGCTGAGGGCTGCAAAGTTGTGCTTAAGTACCGCCTAGTCGAGAAAGTTAGGCAGTAACATTTGAATGAGAAAGCCTTGATTTCAATGTCTTGCTTGACTGTTAGCACTAAATATAAAGGTAACGTAGATAGATAAGTATAGGTTAACTAAATAATGTACCGATAGGAAGGACTGTTCAGTGTCGGGACAAAGCTTGTTATAGGTTATTGTGAGAATATGATCCTTGCGTAGAAAATCTTTGATGTCATTATTAAAATGATATTGTTTTGAAATGTTTTTTGTTACGCTTACGAGTAGACAGTCATATTCCTATCATAAAAGTTATACACAAATAATGTGATTGAAATTCCAATAAAACCGGATTGGTCTTGTCATTAAAAGTCACAGTTATAATATAATGCAGCTTTTACTCATTGTGCTTTGTATGTAGGATGTACCAGTGTGGACGGGTCCATGCATGCATGCGTCCCATCGGCATCCTTTTAAAAATGTACAAATCCATACTCTCAGAATTCTCAGATCAATATACGTTCAGTTAGAATTTTTTTCGCTCCGGCCTACCATATTTTTAAAGCCACTCTGGCTCTATCTATGGTGGAATCTATAATATGGTGAGCATTTTGTAATTTTTACAAATTGTGAACTTGACATGGAGTCAAATGTTTCCACGTTTGACGCACAACGGTAATTCTTTATGTGTGTAGTCACACGTAACATAAATTGTACAAGATATTACATTGATTTGATAGGATGAGGTCATCGGTCAAGTAATAATATGTGTTTACATGCTGTCATACTTATTTAAAGTTTGTAATTGTAAGACGATGATACGGCGGAACAACAATAATGTAACTTTGCAACTTTGTTCTCGTAACGGATGTAAAGTACTGTACTTTATGGGAAACATGATATCATATGTTGCATAATAGAATGTATCTTTGCCTTTACTTGTTATGAGTACTTAAAATTTATGCTAGGACATTCATATTGTTTGGGGCAATAAGTTGATAAACGACTTGGGCAACGTGTTTTTAAACACACTAGATACTAGAGTAACTAATATGCCACTTACGTGGTTGATTGAACATGGACCTCCGAATCCGTAAACCAAAACCGAAGGCTGCTATGCTAGGCTAGACCATTGTAAAGTAAAGTATACAATGCAGAATTCGTAAGTACTTACTACGCGAAAATTCAACAACGCAGGACCGCGATGTTCCATATCGGTAAAGTGTGAAAATAATCTTCCGAAGCCTATACAAATAGCAACATTTGACGAGATCGCACTTAGAGTTACCAAAAATAGATTTGAACACCTCCAACAAAGGAAAATGCTTTAATAATGTTTTGTCAGGAGAATATTTAAATAACTGTCAAGCTATCGTGCTTTTGTCAAGGGAAATCTCGTTAAAACCGAGAGGAATGCACAAAAACTGGCATTCGTTTGAACACCTGTCCGTTAAAAAGATAAAATAAAAGGTCCTGTGTGGGTATGGCGTCGTGCGGCGGATATGCAAACGAGAGAGGCTGCCAAAACTTGACCGAAAAGCCTTTTTTACACAGGGTGTCACTGATTAAGTGATCCAAAGAAAATATCTAGATTCTAGACATCTTCAGCTATTAATTTGTTTGTCCTGTTGGGCATATTAAACAGATACCAACTTATCCATATTCAGTAGGTAGGTACGGTTCCTATTCCGATTTTCACTTAATAAAATTCAAGAGCATTGTTTTGACGAAATAACCTGTGGAAATGACTATCGGTTGCGGTTTCGTCATTATGATCAGAGAAACGTAACAAACAATGGTAGCAGAGAAAACATTGAAAACCACAACAGAGGAAAATCAACTTCTGCGTACTTCGTGTGGTTGCAAATTCGCCACAAAACTGGAATTTACCGAAATTGTTATTTATCTTTTATTGAACTAAATTCTTTCGCGTGCCCGCACAATAAAACGCAAATTGGCGTGAAGGACAAACCAATCTAAGAGCATGAGCATGCATATCATTTAAACTAGCAGCTACACATCAACGTACCTTTTTAAGAGGTCATCTTATACTGGATTCTCAAACAGTAGCTATGAATAACCAGTGTAAGTTGATCTCTTAAATGAATATGTGGATGTGCTGATGATAGCATCATTCACGAGCTGTTCACGAATGTGAATTACATCAATCGACCTTCAGTTTGACATCGATCATTCAAATCATCACATTACATGGTTTTTGTGCGGTTTTTTTATAAAATAGTAATTTATTCGTTATCTTATTTGATTTACTTAATAGAAAAATCCATCAAGTAATGTAATGATGATCTATTCGTATGTAATGAACTTCGCACGGTTTCAAATTAACACCTAACATCTATTTTTATATACTATTATATACTTATACCTTTAAACTATATAAATAAATATATGGGTAGGTATATAATCGGGATCTTGGAAAGGGTTCCAACGATTTTCACGAAATTTCGTATATAGGGTACTCGGGGTGAAAAATACATACTTGTGTTTTCCAAATATCGCTGCTCCGCCCCTTTTTTGCGCGTTTACTTACAACACTATCTGTTGAAAAACCGAGGCACCTCGGTCAACCAGGTACTCTTTTGTGGTGTAGGATGTTGGTAGGTATGTAGGCATTTTTTTATGAATACTGATAATAATTTCTGTAGGTAGGTATCATTTTCAAGACCACACAAAGCAAATTCAGGTTATATTCTCACAGGAGAGAGTAGCCGCGACAATGATACGCTAATGTTGGACATCAATCATCTCTTACAGGTTTATTCGCATTCTATGTCAATGCTGACATTGGCAACCTAGGTCGACCTGGAGCTAAGAGCTAGCAACCAGTAAAGGTTTGCGAAATGATGATCAACCAAACTGTGTTATATTAAGGCTCTACTTATCCCGACCAACAAACACCTCCAAGGAGAGAGTAATCGCGACAATGATACACCAATGTTGGACATCAATCATCTCCTACAGGTTATATTCGCATTCTATGTCAATGCTGACATTGGCAGCCCTAGCGCGTCGTGAGGTCGACCTGGAGCCAAAGAGCCAGTAAAGGTTTGCGAAATGATGATCAACCAAACATGTTTGTCGTATAGATACTTCCATACCTGATGATCTGAAATGAAGGCCTTTCGCCATCGGTACTTCGGCACTCTTCGCTTCAGCTTAAATGCTGACAAAGCAAACATGTTTGGTTTGCTTTTCTGTAGGAGGAGGAGGATGTAGGAGCCATACCGCTGACATAAATTTAACGAATTTAGTGAAAAAATCACACACAATTTAGGTCTAAAATCAAATGCCAAAGTTAACCCGTTTAAAAATCCCTATGGCGGGCTATTTTGATATCCTTGGATCTAGTGTGAGTCGAGTAGTCTGATTAGACTCACAATGGTCACTTGGATCCTTGCACGTTGCTCTACAATATCCCGGGTTAGTTTCGGATTTCTGGCAACTTTCGTCTCATCAAACCGTACGCCTTTGCAAGTCACAAGCTCTCCGTCTACAACAGGCCCAACTATCATTGACGGATGATTTGCAATTTCGCAGGCCTCTTTGTCGAGCGGACGAGGTAATTTAGGAGTATCGCTTCGCTTTCACTACTCGTTCTATAGGCAACCTTGCCCTACACCTACCGGCAGACGGTGTAAGAGTACGGAGATTTATCGCCTTAACAATCAGGTGCCGCATACCAGTCCGGTGTTGTGGATAGTAAAGGGCAGCTCACACCGAATCGTAGAACGCAGTATAGGAAGTAACAAAAAGGATATAGCTAGCCGAAAGGAGGTTAAAGTGCTCATGAAACTGAACAACTTTCCCCATGATACATGGGTCGAATAAAGAAAAAAGTTTGAACCTCCCATAATAATCGTCGTTTATTGAATTACTATAGAAAGTTCAGACTTTGTGCCTTATCTTGCATTGTTCAGTTTCCTGGGTACCTTGGCGCCCTTTTTTTTACTCCCGATATTCTAGAGTTTCAAAAGGACTCTTGTGTTTACTTATTTAAGTTACAAGCTCTATTCTAAAACTTTTCAAAATACGAACTTTATTCTGTTTAAGATGATGGCGGCATGAAACTTCAGGATGCAGTAGGTTTCGATATATCCGAAAGTGTGAACTGGCCCTTCCTTTATCACACGACTGGTCCTTCACCATTAATTATGCAATCAAGTTTCCTTTTCTCCCAGAGCCTTGTTTGAACACGGGCCCAGTCGTTAAGGCGTCAAAAACATCAGCAATCATGACGTCTCCGTGATTGGATGATTCGAGGTTCCCGGTAAACGGTGCAACACTTATGGTTGCACTTGTGATTATGCAATTCGCAACCGCTGAAAGTGAGATCCAAGAAAAAATCGAGGATCTCCATATTTAGGAGCAGAATGGAGACTTGTAAAAGTCGTCTCCATCTGTGCCCTATATTATAAAACTGCAGGCTACAAATCTAAATGTAAAATTCTTAGAACAGTTGGCTAACTGGCTACGCAATGTTTGTTTGTTTTTTCCTTTTGACAAATAGATCACTAGAGTATAACTTGTACGAATATCAAGATGTCGCGCTTAATAATTCGCTATCTCTAAACATGAAACTAAAGTTCGATAGAAAACTTGCACTTTCAATAAAGAGAACGAACCAAGTGCAAAAAGACAAGAACAATAGCCTAAAAATGAAGACATTGCAAAAAGAAGACAAAAGCCGAGCCGACAAATAAGACAGCAAGCTCGCTAACGAGACGGGGGCAGCCATCCGTCAGCTGGAGAAATCTGACCGACTGATCACTGTGAATTACGCAGGTCATGGTATACTGGTTTTCCATGAAGTTATAAAGAACGACCAGTACAGGTTGATACCTTAGATTGATGATTTGGGTTGATCTGACCGACTGATCACTGTGAATTACGCAGGTCAATGTATACTGGTTTTCCATGAAGTTATAAAGCAAGACCAGTACAAGTTGATACCTTAGATAGATGATTTGAGTTGATCTTACCGACTGATCACTGTGAATTACGCAGGTCAATGTATACTGGATTTCCATGAATTGATAAAGAACGACCAGTACAAGTTGATACCTTAGATAGATGATTTGGGTTGATCTGACCGACTGATGACTGCGATCACATCAGAGGTCAGAATATACTGGTTTCCCATCACCTCATACCTATAGTTACAAGATGGTACCTTGAATGAATAGTTTGAACTGTCGCTGGCTTTTCACGTAGGGATCGAAAGCAGTTTGACATCTGGGACTGAAAGTCATCATAGCCAAGGATTCAATTCAGTGCACAATATTGGTAAAAAGTTAAAGTCTTCCAAGAAGATATTTAACAGTAATGTGACCAATAATATTCGGAATACCGAATCGGAAAATCAAATTATGAGGAGAAATGGCTGTGTAACTTTCCCTTTCGAAGGTATGAACTCGGCTATCAAGCCCTGAGCTGTCAACCAATCTTACACGCTCCATAAATTTCCACATACAGGTTTGAGTAATGAACCTTACTATACATAGCACCTCGCCCGAAGAGGCAACAATACCGTGGAGAAAGCCACCTTAAATCCTACTAATATTATAAAGGCGGATGTTTGTGTGTGTGTTTGTTACGACATCACGCAAAAACGGCTGATTAGATTGACATGAAACTTTGCAGGAATATAAAAGGGCATCTGGAATAACACATAGGATACTTTTTACCACGGAAAAATGTCTCATTCCCACGGGATCTCGCATTTTCCAATATTTTTGAAATATAGGTGGCGTGACTGAGCCGATTCGCGTTTTAAACGTTTTCGCCGAAAACTAACAGCGACATCTCTTGGCGAATAAAGTTTTTATCCCGCGGTTGCAGCGGGTGAAACCGCTGACGGGCAGCTAGTTGATTAATAACTCTGTGCGTACCCTTAGGCGGGCAATAAAGACGGGCGGTAATAACCGATGGTATCGAAAGCGGTAACTGTAAATTGATAATTCGCGACCTCCGACCACAGAGCAAAGAAAAATAAATTTTACTAACAACCGAGCACTCCTTTACTTCATTGACTAAGGTGGCGCTCATACCTTATTGACAGATCTTCTTTTGTAGTACTTTGACGGTCTAATATTCGATTTCCCTATACTAAAAACTGACTATGACGCGCAAAAACTAGCGTTGGCTTCTGTCTCCTTTATATGTATTCTGTGATTCTGTGCCGTTACACTTATAATATTATTATGGTAAATGCAATTTATTGACAAAAACGCTACATATCAACACACATATCAACACAAATATCAACAACATGGCAAGACACACGAGTGGGGCTCATCGCTGTGCGGTTGTCTGTCATTTGCTTGCTGATTGTCAAAATCCGCATTTTCGTGCGGCGATTATGCGTTCCTTCTATTATATATAGTAGATTTTGTATTTCTGTGGATTGTTACAAGAGTAATTTTTATCTACAATGATGAAACTCACAAAGTTTCAACTGCCCAAAAAGGTCGTAATATTTCGTCGCGAATGTCGCGTTTATTTAATAAAGTCACGAAGATTCGATAAGGTGCTTTTAATGTCCGAATAATGGGCTTTTTCTTGCTAAAAGCTTTTCTTGTTGATCTTATCGCGAGATAAATGGTTTCTTCATCATTGGCCGCCTGAGTATCATCGTTTTAAACTGATGACTGGTATAGAAAAAGGAATGCTTGGATTGTTTGGCCTGAGAGGATGAATGAAAGAAGATTAACGAAACAAGTATACATGGCGAGTGTGGATATGTAAAGTAGCAAATTAGTAACATCATTAAAAGCACTTGACTTGACTGACTATAAATGTTTAGATAGAGAGCATATAAGATGTTAAAAGATAAGATTTGGATATTGTGTTGTATCAAAGTAGGTTTGTGTATCATTGGTCGGCTATCGCATAATACCTATTTGTAATACACCAATCAAAGTCTACTGGAAAAATGGGGCAATGCTATTCCAAGCTGGCGTAACCTGCGACCTTTTTATTTCACGAAACATCTGTCTTTACTTGAATCCTCTGATTCATCTTTTAATCCTCTCATAATTTCCAACACTTCGATCTGATTGTTTCAACAGCATGGCATTTATTCCGTGTTAATATCAGCTATAACAGTGACAAGTTATACCCCAGGTTGCCAAAACACATAAGGCCACATAACAATATCGTACACGGATTTCATGCCGATTTTAAAATACAGACTTTATTGGCCATTGAAAGGGAAAATGTAATCCCATTTCGCATCATTGTTGTTCTGAATTTAGTCATTGATTAAAAGACATTTGAGGTAATGGCTTATTTTTAAGGAAAAAAATATCCGTGTATTATTTGGAGATCTTAATAAAGTTTTTATACGAGAACCATCTATATTTGGTTTGGTTCAAAGCGACACCTTTAAATTAACTATTGTCACACGCCTTTCTAGTTTTATTTCTTCTTTTATTATTAGATCTATTCAAGAGTTCAAAGTGGTTTCCTCTACTTTCCTAGCTTTTTTACCGCGTCCAAATTTTTCATTTTGCATCTGGTTAAACCTCTCAAAGTTTTATACCTAATTACCTACCCCTTATGTGACCGACTCGGTGTGCTACACAAAGAGAGATAATACAATCAATCACATATGGAAATCCACTACAATCTCATATGATATCATATCACTGGTACATTACATTTCCATACGACACCGCAGCACGCCACACTTATCTCATATAATGATTGCAAGTTTAGTGCACGCCAAGTTGAACATAATTAGCAATTCTGATATGAGCTGAGTCAGAGTCTTGGTTAGTCGACGAGTGCAGTCTCAGCGCTTGTGGTTGCGACATGCAATAAGAGGGACTAAAATGAGATGAAATTTTGTCTATTAAGAGCTAAAAGTGCTACACATAATATTTTCGAAATCTGCTTCTCACTATAACATTCCATTTAAACCGATTCTAATACTGTGTTGATTACCGTTACAAGAGTAGGTAGGTACTACACTACAAATTATTTTGTGTATAAATTGTCGAATTTGACACATCCATAATTAAGATTGACTCATGATTGCGCGCGCAGTAGTGCATGTTGTTTAGCCATAGGTCATCTAATGCTATTAATTAAAACTTTGTCATGGCAAAGAATACATAGCATTTATCCGATGTCATGTCATATCCGGTTGATAAAAGATATGCACTTTTATTCCATCATAACTAATCCTATGTAAAAAATGTTTGTCCTACCTATTCTTGTCCTATTTATGTAGCATAGCCGTAGTATTCATTTTACACTAGCCCAGTAACACCACGGAACTGTCTGGCACCTCACATCTCTGTTAGTCGATCGATTATCTCCCAGCCCCGTCTAGACGAAAATGCACCACAATATGCACTACAATATGCACTGTCAATACATAAATGCATCCGTAATGAGCCCCATTTGCGTCAAAACAACAGGTTAACTGCCTCGCGACATGCATGCGAAGTACCTTTATCTACCCATGTGCGAGCTCTTTGTCACGTATGGCGTCCTAGTACTTGTAATAAAAAGTTACAATGTGCCTATTATGCAGGATAGTGCAGGGCGTAAATAAAGGGACATGCAAGAGGTAAACTTAGGTACGATAGTGTAGCGGCTTGTGATTAAAAACTTGTGTAAATATTGTCTACTCGTTCCGCCTCTACCTAAGTAACAGTAACGATTTTCTTAACACATTTCTAAAAGGGCCAAATAGTGTGAATTGTAATTATCTGTAATCCATCTCAAATACTATACGTTCCAAGTGTTCCAACCTACCTGCTCTTTAGATTGCTTGCGCTAAGAACCTTTTAGTTAGACGTTAAACGCCCTTGCAGTTTTCTCTAATTAGCACCTTGAAGCCAATAAACCATTGTTTTCTCTGTACAACGTGTTATATTCACAACCATAACCCAGTCAGAGTCGGAATGTCACATTGAAGTGCAGATTTCATGACCGCAGCTCACACAAAGTCTGAACACCGTTAGGCATTCATGGAGCCGCAAAGTTGAATGTAGCTTAACCATTTCTAAGGCTAAAGCCTGTATGTAGCCTTACTGTAGCCTAAGAAATGGCACTCAAGAAGTACACTTAAATATCGGGACCCTTGCAAATGGTTATGCTGTTGTAACTTTGACTTTCTTGCAGCTCCAGTCTACTAAACTTTTCTGAATCAGACAAATTAGTGTTTAGGTATTTTACCGACCAGCTAAATATCGTTATAACAATTTGGAACTCCTACCTACTGCTATAAAACAGACATCTTCATTTCGAATCATCAATTCGTCAGCCAACCTTTTAGGATAATAAAGAGTCCAGATGAAATTTTGGACTCAATGATCGTCGTTTCAACTTAAATGCTGACTTAGTGATTAAGGTAATCCTGCTATGGGTACAAGTAGCTTATTTTATCGTAGAGGATGAAATTCACAAGAGTTGCCGCAAGAGACCGATGCCTCGCATCCAAGAGTCCATCTATCTGGACTCTATTATATCATACTAGCAGCCCGCCCAGCGGTTTCACCCGCTGCTACTTACCTGTTTTCCCGTAGAAATTGGATCTTTGCCCGTAGTAAAAAGTCCATTACTCCGATCCAGCAGCCCGTCATGCTGAATAACTTTTACTTTGAAGCCATTACCGTATCTCTTATTGTTTATATGGGATGCTGGTGATCTACATCAGGTACTCTAGACCCTCGTGACCATGTGCCAGCAGAAGTGGCCCGTCATGCTGAATAACTTTTACTTTGAAGCCATTACCGTATCTCTTATTGTTTATATGGGATGCTGGTGATCTACATCAGGTACTCTAGACCCTCGTGACCATGTGCCAGCAGAAGTGGCCCGTCATGCTGAATAACTTTTACTTTGAAGCCATTACCGTATCTCTTATTGTTTATATGGGATGCTGGTGATCTACATCAGGTACTCTAGACCCTCGTGACCATGTGCCAGCAGAAGTGGCCCGTCATGCTGAATAACTTTTACTTTGAGGCTTTTACCGTATCTCTTATAGTTTATATGGGATGCTGGTGGTCTACATCAGGTACTCCAGACTCTCGTGACCATTTACCAGCAGAAGCGGCCCGTCATGCTGAATAACTCTTACTTTGAAGCCATTATCGTATCTCTTATAGTTTATATGGGATGCTGGTGGTCTACATCGGGTACTCCAGATCCTCGATGACCATGTGGCAGCAGAAACGGCCTGCCATGCTGAGTAACTTTACTTAAAACCATCACCGTATCTCTTATAGTTTAGATGGGATGCTGGTGATGTTCATCATGCACTCCAGATCCTCGATGACCATGTGCCAGCAGAAGCGGCCCGTCATGATGCACAACTTTTCTATGAAGCCATGGCCGTATCTCTTATAGTTTAGATGGGATGCTGGTGGTCTTCATCAGGTACTCAGATCCTCGATGACCATGTGCCAGCAGAAGCGGCCCGTCATGGTGAACAACTTTTCTATGAAGCCATGACCGTATCTTTTATAGTTTAGATGGGATGCTGGTGGTCTTCATCAGGTACTCGTACTCCAGATCCTCGAGGGCTGACAAAAAGTAGTCCATGTCCATCTTTACTATGCTAGTAATATCAGTGCCAAATTTTACGAAGATCGGTAAAGCGGTTTGGCTTATTTGGGTAATATCCGCTGTATTTCCCGATTTTCCTGCTGCTAACCGTTTTCCCGTGGAAATGAGGAATTTTCCCGTGGTAAAAAGTAGCCTATGTTACTCAGGAATGTTGTAGCTTTCTAATGGTGAAAGAATTTTCGAAATCGGTCCAGTAGTTTCGGAGTTTATCGATTACATACATACAAAAAAACAAACAAACAAACAAAAAAACAAACAAAGTTTTCCTCTTTATTATATTAGTGTAGATAAGCACTAGTCTTTCATATATTTAAGAGCAGACTTCTAATTGCGATACTTCTATATCGAGTAGCTACTGAAATCCATGAAATAACTTACTACCGTAATACTGCATCCATAATATTAACAAGGCCTTATATTGGAGTGAAATTGCGACTTGCATCGAATGCAAACGGTAGCAAACTGCAATTAGTAGGGGAGAGTGCAGAATTATGGTAATAACGGAAGGTAGGTTTCAGAATGATATAACCTTGGTCTTTCTAATATCTGGTGAAATTTAACTAGTATCGATAGCAAATACTCAGAACCGGCTAGTGATAAGGAACAACTTTCCCCAAGGAACATAGGTCGAAATATGATTAAAAAAAATGGATCTCTCATATTGACTGAAATCAGCTGACTGGCAAGTTTGTAGTGGAGGTCCAAAAATTTTTTTCGTATTTCGACCTATGTTCCTTGGGGAAAGTTGTTCCTTGTATCACTAGCCAGTTCCGAGTTTTCGCTATCAGTCACTAGTAAAATTTCACACTATAATGTTATCATCGCACTTTGTATAAGTTGCTTGTTGTGTATAAGAAACGGTGCCTTAATAACTTTGCAGGCTTCATCAGATCCTGAAACTGAACAACTTTCTATGGAGCCAAAGGTGGGAAATGAGTTTTTTTTCCACCTTCCTTAATACAAAGTTATCGGTTCACGGTCAACTATCTGACTTTGTATGAAAGTTGATTTTTTTCGGTGTTGCAGCTAATAAATCGATATAAAGGCATTCAGAAGATGATGCAGCAT
The DNA here is from genome assembly GCA_024500475.1 of Phthorimaea operculella. Taxonomy (NCBI): domain Eukaryota; kingdom Metazoa; phylum Arthropoda; class Insecta; order Lepidoptera; family Gelechiidae; genus Phthorimaea; species Phthorimaea operculella. The sequence goes on from JANFCV010000001.1 coordinate 14,779,755, forward strand.
TTTAACTCGCTTGGAAAAGTTGTTCAGTGTCTTGGTCTGATCAAGGCTCATGCATGCAAAGTTTTCGGTATCTACACCACCGTCCCTTACACCCCGTAATATCTGGCAAGATATGAAAAGAAAAGCTATGAAATACTAGTCTGGGTAACTCTAGTGCTGCTGATATTACGTATATGTAGGTACTTACCTCCCTGTACATAAGTGTGTAGGTGTATGTGAAAGCTTTCTAGGTTAACTCCAGTATGGGGTAGATGGGCTTTTTAAGGATATTGGATAACGTGACAATGGGTGGGTGTGGGTAACACGTACCTACAGCCAAGTCTGTTAACATTTTAAACGAGTAGAACACAAAGCTTGGGTCTAACTAGCTGTAGAATCCCTATGCAAAATGAAAAGCTATACTTTATTCATAGTAAGTATAAAATGAAGTCATATTGCGTTTCTCTGTCTATCTGGCCATCGTGGAATTCGCTGACTCCTCCTTAACTATGTAATGGATTTTAATGCGTTTTATTTTAATTAAACAGTTTTCCCTATGTGTATAACAAAGGTCGAAAAAATGCCTTTTCCCCCGGGAAAATGAGTTGCAGCGGGTGAAACCGGTAAAGGGCTGCTAGTCTTAGTTAGATAATTCGTGCGTATGGATCCTTGCCGCACATCGCAGCCCACTCTTTATAGGCTCAATCTGTGCTAGTTTTCAGTTATAAACTGTATGAAAGCCAGTTTACGTTGATCCCTTTCAGAGGTAGGTTAATGTACTTAGAGCTGAGTTAGAATTAATTGAGTTGTGTGATAGTAAGTACTTACGAGGAAATCGTTTATTGCAGTGCAGTTGTTTTGAAACTGAACAACTTTCTACAATAAATACGCGATAGGTTGGAACTCTAAACCATTCAGTTAGAACATGTAATCAGTTTTATCACAATTTTACGACTCCTACGTTCACTTTCTTCATTTTACTGCTAAGTTATGAACTTGAATGATATGCAGATTAGAAAATAAAGCCTTTGACTTTGTTTCATAGCCTTAGCCTTTTTGTGCCGTGTGGTGCCGGCTTAGAATAGCATCACCACTTACTTTTCCCGTGGGTGTCGTAAGAAGCGACCAAGGGATTTGAGGGTTGATGTGTATTGCAATTTTAGGCGTCAGGCTGACAACCTACTTCTATGGTGATACACAGTATTCTGAGCGACTCTCAATTATTTTTTGTCAGACGTGGTATAAATGACCTACGTTTAAAGCTGTTTACGCTCTGCCTACCTCGCAAATGATATAGGCGTGATACATGTATGTGTGCAATAATTATTTCAACTGTGTCGCTTAGGAACGAACCATCCCGTCCTACATTTTTGCTATATATCACCAGTAAAGTTTCACCCAGTATGTAGGTATGAATGAATGTTATGAACTTGATTGTTATTCAGATTTGAAAATAAAGCCTTTAAGTTAAAGGCTTTTACTTTGTTAAGCTAAGCTTAAATGCAAATCGTTGCATACGCTGCAGACATGAAAGGCGGATAAAAGAATAATTTGCGCCATATACAGCTGCATATTAAGTGTCCTCCCCACACCCTTACATGGGGGCCACTCTTGCCCAACCTACTCTCGACTTTTACATTTCCTTACATAACCTCAATGCCTCATGCCTTGAGTCGTTCTGCTTTCGGACCACATCGGTTTGTCATGTATGGGCCGAATGGGAAATCTCAAAATTAGTCATGTTTTTGTTTCGAAATGGGCCCACTTTATTTGAATTAGTATACAGTAAAAGAAGATTCAGCAACAATATTTCTTGTAGAGAAGAAACAGTAGCAAAGATTTAACACGATTTGTTACCCAGGTGCTTAAAATATCCAGCTTAAACTTTTATTGCTGATTTTACTTTTATATTACCTAAATCATGAGGGTACATCTGAGGATAACGAAGTAGGCCAAAGTCGGAACTAAAATTATAATTTTATTTCGAGATTCTGCTTTCGGCCCATTTTGGCCAAATCTATGTGGTCCGAAAGCGGAATGACTCGCTGCCTCTTAATGAAGCCGTGTGTTTCTTACAACAATACTCGTACGCAGTTTTTTTTATGCGAAACGAATTTCGTGGAAAGATGCAATTTTATAAAATTTCGTCGTGGTTTGGATCAAAGAAGATTTATCGGTTCGAAATTAAGATGATATTTTCGACGTAATCACAGGTTAAGTTTTTACATAGATGCAAATTATCATATAACCAACATTTTAATACAGATGTTTCGGCTTCCTTTGTGTATAATTTTAAGGAATAAACTTGTTATTTAATGACTTTATTATCGATGATTTCTTCAGAATCGTCTTTAAACAGTATTTTTACTAAGTTGTTGCGTTTATTTGGCATTTACAAGTTGCTACTTGTATGACCTGTCTGTTAAATAAACATGAACTGGTAGGTAGCTTCCTACCTACATACATGTTGCAGTAAAACGTCATTTTTATTTATTACCCGGTAGCGCAAGAATAAAATAATAATAAAATTCTCGTATTATTTATATGTTGTTCCGCTAATGGTTTCACAATGGATAAGATAGGTAAGGCAGGTATTGTCAGGTAGGCTCCTTAAGCTACCATTTAAAGGGTCAGGTTATACTGGTTTTCTTAGTAACAGTATCAAAAACCAGCATAAATTGGTCTCTTAAATGAGTTGGTATCTCATGGTGCTAGCGGTTGTTTCCACAAAATAAAGAGTGTACGGAATGTTCACTCGACCCAACTAACGATTTTCGCGATTGTCACTTGTTACATAGCCAGGGTTGCTACTGTCAAAAATCTCTTAAAAGTACTTTTCAGAATATCAAAACAGCAAAATCTGATATAAGAACGTCATAATATGATTCTGAGACAATTTAAAGCCAAGAAATATGACGTTCGTAGCAACCATCTTCTTAGTTAGGTACCTTAAGTTCCTATAAGATTCTATTATTTCCTATTAAAGTCACGTCGCTAGTACTGAGTGAGCCATATGTAATGGCGCCCCTCGCGCAATTTTCCTAATTTGTGTTATATCCGGGTAACACAAAAACCCTTTTCAAATGAAATGTTTCAAAGAGAGCAATTTGAAAAACGAGCAGTTAATGGCTTTCAAAAACCAATTACTATAGGGCCTTCAAAAGGTTAAACACTTCCTTTTACCATTTAAAATGTTTGAATAAAACATCACTGTGATTTCGACAGTGCACAAAATCAAAAGGATTTGGCTATGTTCTATGACCGGCCGCCTGCCTGAAGTCAAGCCTCTTTTGAAATTGTATTGTAGGTGGTATCACCGCCACCATGCGGTTGACAATAGTCGACAGATATTCAGCCGAAGTCAAAAACTTTACGTCGCCTTTTAAGAATTACTGCTAAGCTTGTATTTGTTTGCTAGTCTAAGTTATTTTGTTGATCTAACTTGTTTTATTTACTTTTACCTCCTCAAACTCAAGTTACCAAGTTTACTGGACTGTGCTTTGTGAAAGTCAGCTTAACTTAACTTAAGTAATACTCAAGTACTTTTGACATGCAAGTTGTTTAGTCTCAACTGGTGGAGTGGAGTGCACTTAACTAAAGTCTAATTTTAACTTAAGTCTTCTACCAAGTGGTTCAGCGAGGTTTGTAGCTTGTAAATGAATTATGTGCTTATGAACTGCATACCCTACACCACTGTAACTATAGGTATAAGAAAAATTAATTATTTGTATGGAATGATGTGCCTGAATAGATCGCTATAATTTCGTATGGGACGTTCAGTATTTTGGCGACCCAGGACTACATTAAATAGCTTAATATGAAATCGCTCTATAAGCATCACATTTCAGTTTCGGAGGTTTATTTTTTTCAGTTTCCGTAAAGTTATTCAGTTTGGTGACACAATTTTTTACACCTTATATTTCTACCTATATTCTGGCGGCGGCCACCTATGGTGGCGGTTAATTCACCACAAAAGCATTCCCAAGGAGGGTTGACGTCTGGTAGGCGGCCAGTCGTAAAATTAAGCCAAATCCTTTGCAACACGATTTTGTGTTCAACAAAACGTGTTGCGCCGACCCCAAGTAATTGGGATAAGGGCAGGAAGATGATGAATTTTAAATGGAATGTTTAGTATTTTGGCGACCCAGGATTATAAGTATTTTAAAATCGCTCTATCGGCAACGCGTTTTAGTTTCGGAGATAATTTTTTTTCCGTAATGTTATTCAGTTTTTTACACTTTATTTTTCCATCTAAGTATATTCTGTGCCCGTGCCCGGCTATGATGCGAGCTTTTACGAGTCGTAGTTAAGTTACTGGTATAATTGTTACGGTTATGTTATGATCTGTAGTTAGGTTAATGGTTGATAACTATCTGCTCTATAACCAGGGCTATTCATACAAACATGAATATGAAAACCACCATAAAACCGCAGAAAGCGGTAACAAAACCATTCACATCACTTCAGCCCATAACAGTTCACTGCTGGACGTAAGACTCCCCCAAGATACGCCACAAGGCAAGGTCTCTCGTTTTCGCCATCCAATCGCTACCAGCTCTAACTTTAAGTCATCGGTCCATCTGGCATGACATGACCGCATGAAGCACCCGCTACGCCGAGAAAATTACCTATTTGCTTGAGTAGTATTGAAGTAGTTTTCAGTTTTCAGAATGAGTCATAAAAGAGAAATATGAGTTTCCTCCAGTCAATCGACACAATGAACACTCATAGTTTCTTTGAAGTGACATGTAAGAAAACAGCATTAACCTAAATAAATCCTCTTTTCCACCGCACGCGCCGACTGTTTGCATAACCACGAGACTGCTTCCATAATTTCCATTGTGCAGTGCCAATGGCCCTCCGAGCAACAGAATTTGTTAGACGGACGCTGTGAGCAAGGGAACGAAGCTTTAAAAAACTCTTTGATAGCGGACTTCATGAGCGCTGAAACAAAACTATAAATGCACATAAATACAAACGGGAGATACGAGTACAGCAAAAACGGGACATCGTGCATTATGGCGTTCCCTGGGAGAGGCCTACGTTCAGCAGTGGGTTGCAATACGCTGATATAGATAGACATAATAATCCCATAATCTTAGAAATTTTGCAAAAACACCGCAGTGCAGCTGTCTTGCAAACTGCGACTTTGGTTACTAACTGGTCTAACCTCAACTCGACTGCCTGTTGTATAAATTTTGCAAGTTTTCTAAAATTGTGTATACGTTGAAGTGTTTGAAATCTGGTGCACTTTATTCTTTTTAAAGTTGACTAATACGATTTAATATAGGTCATATAGGTATCTTTTTCTGTAAAAGTGCGAAATCTGTTTGCGAAGAGGTTTTCATGGCTTCATTCTAATTAACCGTTGGGTTTCCTCTGAAACTTTCCCTTCTATACGTAATGGCCCTACGAATTTCACGCGGGCTCGCAGTCTGTGATCGACAAAAAATATGTTTACGGCCCTTTGTGCTGTGGCTTTTGAAAAAAGAACTTCGGTGATAGTTTTTTTTGTATTGTTTTGGTTGTGTAACCGGTGGCCATGTTTATATTTTGTGCAGTTTGGCCTCGGCCTTGCTGCAGGCTAACTATAGGCCACAATGTGATGGAATGGTTGTTTCGTCTTTGTTTTCCTAGCGTGAGGGGTCTTTGTGCTTTTGCTGTTTTGCATGTTTGCTGCCTTTTGCTTGTTGTTGTGTTTTTAGTTGTGTTCATGTACTGCTAATAAAGCTAAGTATTACCAAAGAATACTAACCAGGTATTTTAGTAGGGTACCTAGCATACTACCTAGTATCTACGGTATCTACATATTTTTCTGCTTATAGTAAATGCGCACAGTTTTGTCGCGGAATTTCAGATTTCGAGACATGACAGCTCCCGCAGTGCCTAATGTCATATTTTCCTTGTCATGTTTTGCAACCGGAAATTCCGGGAAATTACTTATGAATTACACGTCTTTACATCATTATCAAGTAGGTATTTATGTCATCGTAAAGCCGCATTTAAAACGTCACTTGGTGCATAATGTCCATTTTGCAAAATGTCCATTTTGCAAAATGTCCAGTGGTGAAATAATGTCCAGTTTGCATAATGTCCAGTTTGCATAATGACCAGTTTGCAAAATGTCCAATTGCAAAAAGTCCAGTTTGCAAAATGTCCAGTTCGCAATAAGTCCAGTTTAAATGAAATACTGGGTCACTGGCCCATGTGTTTTGGGGAAAGTTGTTTGTTTTGATGATCTGAACTCACCCCTTAATTTTGCTATTTGTACTTTTGCAAACTGGTCGTTTTCAAGACAGATAGTCTTTAAACTGGACATTTTGCAAACTGGACATAATGCAAACTGGACATTTTGCTAACTGGTCATTATGCAAACTGGACATAATGCAAACTGGACATTTTGCAAAATGGACATTATGCACCTAAAGGTTGAATTCGTCTGTCGAAAACTTTTTGCGACTTTTCCCGCCTCGTCTCTCTGTCTGCGTTCCTTTCCATCACGTCTTCTGTCGTTTTTGCTCCACCGTTATCGATTACCTGAGGACAGGTGACATTTAATTTGTGTAACCGAACGTTTTTGTCGGACATGTCGTCGACATACGCATCTTCGCCGGTCCTCGTCGTGTTTTTGTGTGTTGGTTTTTGAAATATCGGACTTTAATAACTTCACATCATGAAATTCACATACTTACCTACCTACCTACCGGTTAAGTTTTCTTGGGAACTATTTCTTCTTATAGGTAGATAGATCACTTTGTAAGCAGATATAATTTACTGCGTAGATAAACGAAGTATGTAGTATGTAAGTTCGTAGATAATCTAGCTATTCCTGGTTTTATGGAGGATGTAAACAAGAAAATGAGCATACTAATCAGGATTATTAGGTAGCTGCAACTTTGTTTGCAGTTTACACTGTATTGGTTATTAACAGCAGGCAAACCAACTGATTTGATCGTGTATGCACATTGACGACTTCATTACATGTGCACTTACGTTTTATAGCAACTACACTAGTTTAGTTATTTTTTTCTGCATTTATCTTGAGATAAGTAAGTACTTTAGGGTTAAAATACACCAATATTTTTGCCTTTAAAATTTGATTTAAAGTAACTAGCATTACACAGTAAAAACTTAAACACTCAATGTGGATAACTTTTTTATTTCATCACCTGATTTTCGCTCGTAAATAGTTTCAGTCACATACCTGTGACTTTACCCGCAGCAACCATGACATGTCCACCAGAGATGGCATTACATAAAGTGAAATCTTGAGTCCATCGGCAGTGTTTCAAATAAGACCCAGTATTGGTCCGAGTGGTATACAAACAATCAGTGTTTTTGTTTTGTGAAATCATGTAATTGTAAAACATGAAATGGAATCAGGTAGACACAAAGTGCAATGTTCTGTCCACGGACAGAGTTCAAGAAGACCGAATGTCTTAATGGTCCGAATGGCATGCAAGCAAAGGAAAGGAACTTCATAAGTGCAATCTTCAGCACTTCGTTTCGGGAAGTTGGCATAACTGTAATTTCACATTTAAACTATAAAAACCACGACATCTCCAATATTCTCCATCAAAGTCGATATTACCTACATAAAGTGCAATCTTCTGTTCTTCGGGCAAGTTCAAAAGAAGGCCCGATGTCCCATTGGGACAGTGGCATGCAAGCAATTATCGAATTACGAACAGTTTCCTGCTCCAGCCGCAGTTAAACTGTTAACGGACCAATGAGGCCCATTGCGAGTTGGACGACATCCGTCTTATTTAGCGAGTTTAGAATTGGGTGACTTTGCTCCTTAGTATAGATAGCTAGGTATAAGGTGTAAGAGAGCTAGAAGTGTTTCAATAGGTGAACCAGCCTACAAAACTGAACAGCTTTCCAAAGTTAGTAACGTAGTTTGGATTATTTATGGTTGAAATTGAACTTCCCGTACGAAATTAATCTTCTGTGTGATACATTTCATATTCCTATTGGTTTGTTTTGTCTGTAGGGGTAGTATTGGTAGGCATAGTAAGGTCTGTTGATTGATGTATGTTCCGTGGGAGAATTCGTTCAGTTTCATCTAATATATTTTTTGTATTCGGTATCAGGTATCTTATTGTTAAGGGAGTTATAATCATACCAATACATCATTCAAAATGTCATTAAGAATTTTTACCGCTGAAATACTTGCTGGCTAAACCTTTTCCCCACCACTTGAATGAAATCGCCTCTTGAGACCACTCTCATTTCCACTTCGCATATCATAAACTCGTTTGTTTTATGTCTGCTGTAAATAAATATGGAACTGCATTCGTATGCCATTGAAAGGATGTATTTTTATAGCAGTCTGGGTTTTAGTGTCTAGTTTTATGGGAATGCGTCTTATCTTAGCGGAATTGAATACTTGGGTCTGATCTCACCAACCTAAAACCGCGGTTACATCTTAAAAGCTCTTACCATGTTTACCAAGGTAACAATTATTACCATTATGCTGAGATCAGCCCAGAAATAAACTACTTAAATCGTTTATATTTATACTGAATCCTTACAAAATATCGTGACTGCCAAAATAAATCAGCCCGTGCCCCATATATTTTAAACCAAGAAACCACATCCTCTCGCGTGCCGAAGCCACTAAAGATTGCCTCAGGGTACCATCTGGTGCTTTACATCATTTCCTCGCAAACTAAATGAACGCCGAAACAATAAGCAGCTTTCGTGAACGTATCGATATATCCGTGTTATTATCGCCAAAGGCTTTTCAAAATCAGACGACATTGATTTTGAATCCCATTGCTGTGTGTAGCGTTCGTGGCGCCTGCTTTCTTCGTATGTAGCAAGCAATAGTGACGCTACGCGCCGCTTAGTTCTAGGCCTAGTGCTGGTGCTGACTTCGACGTACATTTACATCATTTGAACGTACAACCCTTAGCTTTTCTTCATACTAAAGGAGCAATGGTAGGAAATACTTCGCTTGCTTACGCATCGTCTTTTGAAAGCTCCTGCCAAACAAATTTTATAGCGATGTAACTCCAGAAGTTGGACAAGTCACGATATTGTGTTATGTTAAATGTTCAATACACACGCAAATGTAACACTAACTTAACGTTTATTGCCTGAAGTATTGGAGTTACAGGCTTTGGTTTCAGCCGAAACTGAAATATTATTTGTGACGGTTTTACTGATATGGAAACGAAAACTGAATTTACTAATGGAGTGGATTTAATCACATTAACAGCTACGAAATATTTTGCTTTTTAACAAAAATATGGAATACGTGAGAGTTGGAAGCGTTCAGGATTCTCAATGCCAGAGTCTGCAAGCCAAGACCGTCAAATCATCGGTCAAGATCAAACTTTAACATCCCGATTTTTCCGTCAGGTCCCCGCTAAATCCTCAAAATGACAATAGACAGAGCTGGACTTCCACCGACTCCAAGAAGAGCATCATCCAAGTACAGAAGCTACGACGAACTCGGCTTCATCGACAAAGCCAAGCCACTCCGATACCGTCACGGAGGTGTCGAAGACCTGACCATGGAACATTCCAGAACCTACAGGAACTACGACAACAGAAACATGGATGACATAACCGTGATCAGTTCCGAAGAAGTCCCGAAACCGAAACGCAAAACCATTGAGGGTATAGCCAACGGTTTTCGCAGAACGTTCTCTGTCAGGAGTCGGAGAGAGTCAGAAGGGATACCTTTGGAGACTTTTAGTACTACTGAGGATAATTATGCGACGGTTCGGGGTGCACCGTTTGGAAGACGGCGTTCCTTGTCGAGGGATAGAGGATCCTTCATGGCGCGAAGCTCCTCAGAAGGCGACGTGAGGATGGTTCCTCCTCGAGCCCCTCCAGCGCCAGCCCCTCGTCTCCATCGCTGTCTGCGAGCCCTCGGAGGAAGCTGGAAGAATCTCCTTTTATGTGAGTGTTTGTTGTCTCGACTAAAAGCGTGGTGGATTTTGTGAACTAATTTCGTTTGGTTTCTTCAATTCATATCCATAATCATAATACCAAAATAGTAATCTCATAATCGTTAGTACTGCTTCAAGAGATAAACTTAAACTAGCTAACTGACTGTATGGACAACTAGCCGACATTGATAAGGCAGTTTTCTCCGAATGTGCCTCTAACAAATTCAACTACAAACTTCACATTAGTCTAAAGATTTACCTTTTAGGTAGTTTGTAAACTAACTAAAAATATCCCCCGGTCTATAACAGTACCTCCTAATTGACGTCTAAATATTATCATTGCATACAAGATAAGGATTGAAAACTATATGAGATAAAGTCCAGCAAAAAAGAGTAGACAAAAAATGAGGGCGCCACTTTGTATGAAATATCAAAATTAAATGGCAACATTGACTATGAATGGCAACAATTTAGTATGAAAAATTTTTAGTTCCATTTTATTTAATTTCTACTCTTTTTTGCTGGACTGTACTTACTACGATCTAAATCGTCGATTTACATTGCATACAAGATAAGGATTGAAAACTATATGAGATAAAGTCCAGCAAAAAAGAGTAGACAAAAAATGAGGGCGCCACTTTGTATGAAATATCAAAATTAAATGGCAACATTGACTATGAATGGCAACAATTTAGTATGAAAAATTTTTAGTTCCATTTTATTTAATTTCTACTCTTTTTTGCTGGACTGTACTTACTACGATCTAAATCCTACAAAAGTTGGTACTTGGTAATTACCTTAATGAAATTTTTAGTTTTTTGAATCGCGATTTTACGGAGTTGTTGAGACCGAGCTTTTAGCACCTAAAACCGTTGTTTGAAGTTAATAACTTAACGATTAAAGCCAAGTTCCACCAATAAGCGTTAAGAAGCCAAAAACTTATGTCTGGTTGAAAGTGGTGATAGAATTTGGCCCCAGTTAGTACGCTACTTACTTTAAAGGTTTACAATACAGGCCCTACATTCTGATCACTTGTGCCAGCAATGTACTTAAGACAGAAGGAATCACACTTGAATGAACCTCGTCGTCTTTAATTATAGCACTGACGGTTACAAATGACAAGAACTATTACAGCCCGAGTCTTCTGAGTTAGACGCTTTCTTTTTTTATCATGTAAATCAGCTGATTGTTTGTTTTAAGCTTAATTAAACATTAGACTGAAGTTTAATGGGGATTAATAACTATGATTTTTATTGTGGACTTTTGTTTTAAAATTCATTCATTACAATCCTCACGGGTTCGTGTAAGCATTACCTGCCTACGTATAATAAGGCAAATATGAAATTTTAGTTAAAGCTTAATTTTATTAAAATATTTTTTAGACTACCGTCTCACCACTTACGGAAGAAGACCACTTAAACTACTTACAATAAAATTGCGTAGGCCAGATGCAATTACCATTAAGACGCCTTAATTAGACCTATACTGGTCTTACACCTAATTTTGTTTCCATATAAGAGCCTTAATGAGAAATTCAGCTTATAACTACAGCCATGCTTAATGATGCTTAGCATCCTGTAGCAAATAATTTCCATGTAAAATTAAGGTATTATTAGAAGTGATTTTTGGTTGCGTAGATGTTTAGTTTTTTATCTGCAATAGGTTTGGTGAATTTTGTACATGAACCCATCACAGACAGGTAGTTTTCTAAGGTTTACCCACATTTTAGTTCCAACTTAGATTAGAGCATCTTAATTAGAAAGTTAATTAAGGTCAATATGACATGCATAAAAAACGAAAAGGTTTAAATTTAAATCAAAGTTTTACGATTTGGTGTGATCAGGCCTAAATAAATTATTTTATGAATATGACACTTTTGGCCTCCAAAATTGCCCTAAATTAGGGCTATTTAAAAGCAAGGCAGCGACACCTACATTATCGTGTAGGAAGTATGTAACACATGTGTGTAGACCTTCTCATTCCATATTCAAATAATGGGTATAATTTATATGCAGTATAATACACTAATGATCTTATCTTAGCTATTGTAACGCGGAATGGTTATGATAACACCTGGTTTTATTACTAGAGAATTAATAACCTAGTATGATATTATTTAAATTTGTTAACACACTATAAAGTAAGAACAAATTAATTCCTTATGTCGATTTATATATTTTTTGTTGTACATTTTCCAATAATAATATAACGTTAGTGATTCCCCTGTGGCGTAGGCAGAGCGTTTACGGCCGTAAAAAATGATACGATAAACATAAAAATAAATATATATAAAAAACGAACCGAAGCAACTTAAGAACTTAACCTAACGCATGCGATAGCGCTGCGCAGTAACGCACAAACGGACATTTCGTGTGTTTCTAGCCTAAGATATTTTTTAAAATTTCTTTCGTGGCCCGGACCTTAGTCATGCAAATCGTTTCACGTCTCGAAAAATTCTGGTTACCGGTCCCCCCTTGCACTTCCTACCTGGGGACACATTCATAGACTCTTTACATTTTACTGCATATGAAACGCATATTTCCCGTAGAAAACGATAACAATGGATAAAGCTGGTATCACAGCTAAGGCGGATCTCATACGCACCAGATGATCTTCCGGTGTTCTGCCGGATCCGGTTTTACGACGAAAAATTTACAAAACCACATACACAAATCGGAACATGTTGCAGCATCACAGATGACGCGGGTTGTCATTTGTAGGGTAGCTGTCACGATTCGCTATTGTCAGGTGTGTGTGCGATCCTCCTAAAGCTGGTTTTATAAGTAAAGCTTGGTTTTATACAAGCTTTGTGAGCGGGCTGGCGAGTGCGTCGTGACGGAAAATTAAAAGGGCAATTTTGTTGATGAGCCCACTGCGGTACTGGGGAGGTTTACGAGTACCTACTAAGTATTATGAAGTTTATAGTATAGGTATAGATATGTGGTGTTTTAAAATAACATTCTACAGTAGGTACAAATAACAAAGAACTAATTAAAAAATTGAAGAGTGAATCACGAACCACAATCAACCAATGTAGATACCTATGTGCCTATCTGGCAATTCGAAAATAGTTGGAAATATATTTTGTTACGTACCTACTAACGTAGGTAGGTACATTAAACAAAATTGTGACGTAAAGGCACAAAAGATAAAATAAAGCCCAGATAGAGTGAGACATTTCGTGCATTTTTTTCCCGGCATGTGTTATAGACCATCCTCTTGGATCATTTTATCTACTACCAAAAACCGAATCAAAATGCGTTGCTTGGTTTTGGAGGCGTTAGCGAATTCCACGACAGACAGACAGAGGACCACAAAAAGCGATTTTATTTAATTTACTTTTTTATTTAAACGCCATTTACTTGAAACAAAATTTGGTTCTTATTTTAAGTAACAAAAAGATAAAATAAAGCCCAGATAGAGTGCGAAATTTCATGCCACCGGAGCTCGTTAAATAATAATTAGCAGTTGAACAGTTAGCCGCGTTGAAGAATCTCCATAAATTAAACCTTTTGTACTCTTTAACATAGTTTGCGAAGTTTCAGTGTTGGAATCGGGTTTAGTGTCGAAATAATTTGAGTAAGCGCTATCTAAAAACATGAAACAGATGACAACTGTTTGAAAAGTAATCTGTTTCATACATTTTATATGGAAACTGTTTCGAGCGTCGCGCTGTCTAAGGCCGCCATTTTAAATATATGATACAGGAAAAGACAAAGTTACAGACATGAGACATGCGTCGCATCGATGATGGTTGACGATCACTTGTCTGACAGATGCCATTCCACGCGTCACGTTGCACGTCTCCCCGTTGAGCTTGCGCCTTTCGTCTCACATCTCGTGAGTCATGACTCATGCTTGTGCCTCACATCGAGTTCATGTCAAATATTTTCTACAAAAGTTGTCATAATAATATGTCATACACTGTGTCATACAGTCTGAAATTCTTTGACTGAAATTCAGTAGAGAGGTGCTTGTATTATTTAACTTACTTCCACATTTTCATCTTCCCACTCCAAACCCTTAGCACACCCTGTCAAGTCTGCTTCTCGTCCGCAACCGCATTTCGGTAGAATTGAATCAATATAAGCCTAACACGATTCGGACCCTCCTGTTTCTCTCCAAAATAATACATCTAATATTGAGGGGTTGCCTGTCAACGATTATTCACCAATGGACTTGTACTATGCAGTTTCGTCTTGCGCCTTCGAAATTCATTGCCGTCTTTGCTAGACATGTGTCTTATTTACTTCGACGCAAAGCTGCTATGTATATCATGTGGTTGCAGAAGCCATAAGGCAATGACTCATCATTCTGCCATTCATAGAAGCCGGACTGCAGACCTCTTTGCGGAATTACTTTTCGTCTATACGTAGATTTGTGTTATAGAAATGTTATTATTATGGTCGGCTATTGCCATGATATAGTTTATGAGGCTTCTGCAAAGCAAAAGATGACTAGGCAATAATAGCGAATGTTCTGAATGTGATCTTTCCTTTTACTGCCATTTATGCTTTGCTTAAAGCAAATTGCTTTAGTATAAATTTGACATACCTTCCTGCGATTCAATAATATAATTCCATTTCCATTTCCATCAAATGTATTTGCAATACAACAAAGTCGCCTGCTATTACAGGCATCAATATAATTGTGTAGATAGACCCCTCCGTTTCCATATTTTTATAACACCTGTTTGTAAATGATGAAGACGATGATGTAGGAAAGCGACGTACCTATATACTAATTCCCTTGTCAGGCAATCATCTAGCATCATGATAAGACTATAAAATGGCAAATCTATGGTTAGACGACCACGTACGCACATACCTGCTAATGTCTATGGTGTGACTCTGTCATGATGATAACCGTATGGGACAAGTGACGCCATTTCTATCAAATGTAATTTACTTATTATCTAACATCTCACATGCCTCTTGCCCATAGAATAGTCAAACTGACCAATCCAAGTACTTAGACCAATCATACATGATTAATGCCGTGTGATGCCGGCTTAGAATAGCGTCACGTCATATAATTCCTGCGGGTGTCTTAAGAAGCAACTAAGGAATGTGAGACTGTATTGCCAACTCTCAGACTTCTGAATGACTCTCGAAATGCCCATTTTTTTACAGCCGTTTACTCTCTGCCTACCCTGCAAGGGATGTAGACGTGATATGTATGTAGGTTCAATTTTGATCGCTTCATGCCTATAACTTGCATGTTGTGGCTGCATAACAGAAATCATGGTCAGATTATTGCATCGCCGCGCGCGCAGGATTGGCTCTGGCAGGTTTCACACAAATAAGCTCGTAATAAGCTACAGCAACACCTTATCGACACATTTTGATGCTTATCTACGGCACAACTGCTGATAATACAGGATCTTTGTTCAGAAATCTTTTGTCCTGTCTAAAATTTATATTATCGTTTAGGAAATAAGGAACGGGATAAAATTGGCGCATTGTCTCTCTCTACACTACCTATAGGTATTTCGGGATAAATTAAACGCAGAAGCAAGATTATAACTTTTTACAATTGGACTATTAGGCGAGGAACACACGCAACGTCGGTTTGTGCGTCGTTCATTCGATTCTCCACCCTACCTGCATATGAATACGGTTTGTGTCAAACGGCATCGCACAACGCTGCGTTGTCTGTCAAATCGTTTGACATAAACCGTATTCGTGTAAAAATAAGGTGGAAAATCGAACAAACGACGCACAAACCGACGTTGCGTGTGTTCCTCGCCTTACACACGAATAAGCAGGAGACCAATTTACGTTGGCAGCATAGTATCTAAGTATTGGGACCAGCGTATCTTGGTCTCCCGCTTAGGCTGGTCATGACTCTATGATAGCGGATGGACCTTACCAAGAAAAACCTATTTAATATTTCAATTTCATTTCAATATGTAGGTAGATAATGATGATATAAGTGTAAGATACGTACTTAGGTGTTGATGCCACACATAGCTTTTTACAGCATTTTTATTTTGCACTTAGCTGTAATGAGTGTGCAGATAGCCGAACGTCAATAATCATAAACGTGGAATAAAAAATGAACTTATGTAAGTGTGAGGATCCGTAATGTAATAATGATTGTACGATAGCAAAGTACAATGTTCAGTCCAGTGTCATTGAATAATGGAAAAGGCGAGAAACATACGTAACATCCCTTTGTGCGTTATTTTTGCGCAGCGCTATCGCATGCGTTAGAAAAATACGATGCTGCACCTTATCTTTATATGAATTCGGTTGATGTCAAATGGTTTAAGGCTGCTATCAACTTTTTCTGGCAAATTACCGAAAATAGGCGTTATAAAAATCAGTTTTTAAGTTAAACTGTACGGTAAAAAAATAAAATATCTTATACATCGAGTCAAACACATCTTTATTTAAAAAATGTATTATGAACATTTTAACATTTTAATTTATTACTTATAGTAAAACAGCGAAAACTAAAACAAGTTACTGAAAATGTAGGAGAAGACCTCAAATTAGGCCTGAGTTTTAGATCTATGGTACACTGTAACAAAATACCAATTTTACATATGCATAGAAGATATCTTCGAGAACAAACTTTATTTTGTACATTTTTCAATTTCATTCCACAACCTAGCTAAAAAATACGTTTTCGCATTCGAATTATGGCAAAATATTTCTCTATTTTAATGGCTTCTGTATGAAAAACTACCAACAGGATAAATTCGAAAAAAATATATGTGTTAGAAGAAAATGTATTTAGTTAAATTGCAAAAGAAATGAATTTTTATTCATTAAAATGTTATTGTTAAAAATATTCAAAAACACCTCTAAATTCCGCAAAATGACACTCCGTGCTTGAGTCGCGCGTCCGCTACCACGGGAAATTCGACTCAATGCGTATAAGTTTATGTTCAAATTTGAGTGGCGCACATTTTTGTTTCTGAGAAAAACGTGAAAGCCCTCTTAACAGACAGACGCATCACTTATCGCTGCGCATCGCACAACGCTGCGTCGACGTACAAACGGACATTAGACATCACAATCGTAATAACTGAATGACCAACAGGCCGGTTTTACAATTATTAGGGATTTCGACACAGGATCGTAGCATACCTACCCTGAACTTTAATTATCATGATATCCTTCTAACCATGCGATAGCTCATACCATAAGTTTCTGTTCCCAACTAATTGTGTACGTCAACTTGTACATAGTACGATAATAGTGAAGATACACGTAGGCAGATTCTATTACAGACGTCGCCTCAGGATTTACGAGAGTTGCTAGTTGCTGAGCCTTCGCCACAGACTAGATAACCACCAGACCAGACTAAACAAGCTATGTTTTTTAGGTTCACAGATTGCGTAAGACATTCATTTCAAGTCGACCAGATAAAAGTATAAGAACAGTGTGCTACGGAGGGTTACTGTAAAATAAAAGCTTTTTTGTTTGGGATTGTAAGTATCTAGTCCTAGCATCTCTGCCTAGCTTTCTCCTCCAAAAAATATGTGCCTGATTTGAAAAGAAAACGTAGTTTCGAATGGTTGTCTGGTTTACCAGGCCTAGGCCTAGCCTTTAGTCGGGTTGGCATGAGGTTACTTGCAGTAGGCGGTTGAAAAACTCTGACACCAGGGTTCATCGGGTCGTTGAACGACTCGATGTTCCACACGAAAAGAAGAAAAGAAGAAGAAGATGAGGTTAATTTTAAGACTGGTCTGGAATTGGATAACACATCATTCAAAATCGGCTTTTCAAGTGATTAGATTTCTCTCGAAGAGCTTCCTTTATGTTTATCTATCTGTGATCCTACCCAAATTAATTCCGGTGACTATGGGCCTTAACAATGGAGTAATCTGCGTATCTTAGGCGCTCGCAATTCCCGGCCAACTGTTCCTAATTCCCCCGGGCTCCTTATGAGTTATCGATGTACCCACACGGATGTGTCTAATGGGGTCTATTATTTTGGAACATGTACCTTACAGTACATAGTTATAAATAAGACTTAATAAATAGCACAAAATAGAGAGTATACAGAAGGTTCACTAGACCCTATTTAGGATTTTCGCGACCGTCACATATTTCATAGTCAGGGATGCTTGCTACTCATGCTACTGTCAAAAATCTCAAAGTAAGTACCTATAAGAATATCAAAACAGCAAAAACTGATACAAGACGTCATTAATGATTCTGAGACAATTTTAATCCAAGGAATATGACGTTCATGGCAACCATCTTCTTGTTACCTTGACTTCCCCTGAGATTCCAGTTATTTCCAGTTAAAGTCAGTAAGCGTCGAAATCGTCGCTAGTACTGAGTGAGCCATCGGCCACGTCAGTCGCATGGCCATGGTAGCCACGTGCAAATGCGATTGGCAGCACCTTACGAACTTGCACCTTAACACGGATATCTAATTTATCACTATGTAAATAAAATTCGAATGGAAATATAAACCAGTATCCACGTCGTATATCAAACTTTAGAGGTTTCCTCACACATAAATGCAAGTTTAGTCCGTTACCGTGCGGGATCGTAGGAAAATGTCAATTACAAAGCAATTTACTATAAACCCCGTGTAATAACAGTAAATCACTGCGTCGTTAGTGTAATAGTGATGCTGGATGGAGTCATATTTACTTTAGCT
The DNA here is from genome assembly GCA_024500475.1 of Phthorimaea operculella. Lineage (NCBI taxonomy): Eukaryota > Metazoa > Arthropoda > Insecta > Lepidoptera > Gelechiidae > Phthorimaea > Phthorimaea operculella. The sequence continues at coordinate 14,798,261 of JANFCV010000001.1, forward strand.
TTGTACAGCGTAGCATCGGCAGTACCTACATCAGCCTACCCATTTAAGGGATCAACTTACGCTGGTTATTCTCAGTAAGTGTATTAAAACCAGTATAAGATGATCCCTAAATTCGAAGGCTGATTTGCTGCTGATCGTGACTTTACGCAACTAAGGATTACGTTGACGATGTATTCGTTGTCGGAGAAACAAAGGACAACGTGTCGAAATCCTTAGGCTGCAGGCTTTAAGTGCTAATCCCACCAACACGCAAAAGGCGTTTTGGAGCGGGATAACGTAGGTTTGTGACTACAGATTGAGCGTTTAAAATCCGCCATCTTAAATGTATGATATTTAAATATAGCCAGTGTCCATCATGCTGCTGAGACGAATCTAACGGCACCTCTTATGTCTAGATCCGCCCAGCCGTTTGGGCTGTAGCCCGTGACAAAGAATTCGTTGTCCACATACATACCATCATACTCTCGAAAAACATAACCCTACGTCCCTCTGCGGCATTTGGGTATAAAGGCAGCAGTCTGCCATGCCAATCCGCCTGCCGCCTGTAAAAACACCCCAAACAGGGGTGTTTATTTGGAATATTATATCTGTTCATTGGGAGTACCACATATTTAAAAGGGCAAAGAGGTGATAGTAGTCGCCGCAATATTTAACCCGATATTACGACATCCTGTCATTCCGATAGGTTGAGCAAGTCAGCGCGGTTGTATCGCGTCATTTAGTATTGTCATTTCAACCATTGTCTCTTGAGATCTTTATCGCATCCCACTTTTAAAATCGGCATACTATCACCAACATCTTGGGTTACCTATTATGAGACCAAGAAATAAGAAATAATACTTTCCTATTCTCCTTTGAGTGGGACATCGAGTCTTTCAACGGCCAGATGAACCCTGGTGTCAGAGTTTTTCAACCGCCTAACTACAAGTAGCAGGCCTCTGACATATGGTTGTGCAACGAACGACCGACGTCTAAGTAATCATAGACAGCAACCAGGCCCGACGGCTTCTTATACAAAAATAAGACCAAATAGTCCCAAAAGACCAAATACATAGATAGACCCATTAGTCTAGATGTGTAGCATATTAATTGGTAGAGCAGGTTGGTCACATCTGTCGTAGAACCGATTTAAGGTGGAGTAAGCGGACACCACACCTCGGCAAACGTAGCGTTGGATATTCTCTGGAGTGGTGACTTAAAGAAATCTTCTGGGAAGTGGCTGAATGGCATACAACAGTGGACTGCTATAGCTGGTGTGATAATTAAGATTACGGTGTATAATAGACTCACTAATTTATAACCCGTGCATGTAGATCCTTTAAAGGATATCTCGTGCTGCTTCTGATAGTATATCGCATTGGAAGTGAAAACGTAATAATGATAGTATTGTCCGATTTATACTGACTATAACTTAACTTAATTGACACTTATGTGTGTGAAAGTTGGATAATATGAATTTAATCGTGTTTTGATATGATTTATTTGCTCTGAATCGTATCGCGTGAACTTTCAATTTTCACTGCATGGCTGTAAATTATTATTTTACCTATCTTATTTGTCTGGCGTGCTTACGTTTTTTGTTATTCATTTACACTTAAGATATGTTTTATGCACAAACAATTATACCCAGATATTAAAGATGTTTTAAGTCAAGCTCACATTTGTAAAGTTTAAGGTGTCTAAATAAAATATGCGGTTCGTTATGCACAAAAAATGTTTTCATATTGTCAGTCAATCTGGAAATCTGATAGTGAACTTAAGGCGCTAAATCCATAGGCGAATCGTACGTAGGTAAGACATAGGACGCTGACGTGAGACGTGCGACTTCGCGCCGTTTAAAACGATTTCCATATCAAATGTATGAAACAGACGAGACGCCGCCTACATGACGGCTGACGATCACTTGTCTGACAAATGTCATCTGACGTCTCGCGTCGTACGTCTCATCTCGTCCTGTAAAGGTAGCCCCTAAGTCAAACAATACTTTTAGCTTGAGAACGCCAAGATTTGGTTGCTAGGAATCAGACCTATGAAGAATTCTACTTCGTATTTTCTCATATTTTTTCGAGAAGTTTTTATCTGCCTATATTTCGTGTTTCCCCAACATTCTTTTATCTGTTATCTCAACCACAAAAGTCTTCACAACGGCGCCACACAAAAAGTCGTCAACATTTTAATAAAATGCTGAATGTCCTTTGTTATGGCTCCAAAATGTCCCCCTTCTTTGTGATTTAGTCATTCCGGACAATGCTCGTCAGAATCGTTTATAAAAAAAGTTTGCATTTCTTCTTTTGACGACGACTGTCCTTACTTAAAGTCCTTTCTTGGTGACAGTCATTTACATTTAATAAATATTCCTTTACAATCATTTGGTCATTATTGTTAAAACCAGATTTCTTTAAAAAGGAAATGGATTTTAAAATGGATGAGGAAATATTTACGAGGACTTGTATAAAGCAAAGATTTTTTATGATCGAACAGATATCAGAAATACTGATACCTCGTATCTCTATCAACGCTTCTAAACATACAAAACCCACCATAAAAACTTATCATTCCCCAACCATGCCTATTTGTTTCACAACGTACGACAAATGGCACAAAAAACCCCTACAAATCGGCAAAGAACGCGCCGTCCGAATAGTCCATGGGCCCATCCAGGCTGTTACCTACGTCACATGAAATCGAGATGGGACTCTTCGTAGCAGGTCGAAAATGTTGCGCTGAGCAAGAATCAGAAGAATCGCGACCTGGAACTGGCTGGATGTTAGAAAATCCGTAACTTCCGGTATTAATTTCGGGGTGCATCATATTAAAACATACCTAAATACGAAAATCATGGCAGAATGTATTGGTATCTGTTCTAAAATTTGCGGAAGTTAGTAAAGTAAGCAGGTGTTAACTTTTTAAATTTTTGCACCCAACTTATTTTTTTGGGCTGTGATACATGGCCGTGATACTTTTGTTTCTTGCAACATAACCGTTTCGACTTACTGATATGCAACTCAGCTTGATGTCATGTGACGTAGGTAACTGCCTAGATGGGTCCATGGACTAGAAATTCGAACTTCGAACAGCGGCTATTATTCGAAAGCACGCATGCCCACGCCCTTTAAGAACCTGCATTGTTCAGCGACAGCCTTTGTGAGCCCTCCAAAGAGCTCGAAGACTCAATAGGGCTTGAAGTACTCGAGCCCTCTAGAAATTTCTTTAGACTATATTTGAAGCGTGGGTAAAGGACTGGCAGTGACCTAGAACTTTGACAAAATTGTCCCAGGAGATCTTTCTTTTGAATATAGGTCACCCTATTGAGCGACACCAGGGGTCATCGTGTCATTGGACGACCCGGTTGTCCACTCGAAAAAAAAGAACATTTTTGGTCTAGAGAGCTAAGTCACTTTTTCTTCTTTGCGTGTTGTAATTGGGCTATAACTGAAAAATAACTGCTTACCTACCTACGTATCTAACAATTGCACGATCATCATAAAAATAAAGGACCATGAATTGTATCGACATATTACTTTTAATAATATCCGCACATGTGTTCCTATCAATAACTACTTGTCATAAAACATCCACTCCATTTATTATATTATTATATGTCCCTATGCTTGCGCTGCTTTGTCGATGCCGATCCTCCAAACAAGTATTGGGCTTTATTTGCAGTTTAAAGAGCACAGCGCACTGCCTGCGTTTGTAGCTCGTATGCGTCATCATAGTCGTTATCGTAATGTCTGGGGCTGTATGAAATACAGCACACAGTATGCGTTGCGTAGGGCCAGCAAGTAGTGTGCCGTATCTCATAGTCTCATACCATTCATAAAAACCGGCACGCACTTGATGCCGTGCACGCATACGAGCTACTAACGCAGGCAGTGTGTTGTGGTCAGTTGAAACGTAACACTACTATTAGTTTCTTGTCACACGTGTGCAGTGTGTACAAAGGGATAAAGGGATAAGTTTCTTTAGAAAATTTGCAAGCCATTGATACCATTAAACTCGCAAAAGAATAAACTTTCTTTGAATAGGTTTTGTTACTGTGTTTGTTTGTATGTTTACATATTTGTTTCTTTTATTGTTTCAGGTAAGTAAATGAAGACGAAGGAGGAAGGAAGGAACTCTGCAGTGCAGTTTGGCAAGCCATCTTTGGTATACGTAAGCTTTTATTTTAGATGAGTTTTTCTTCAAGCAACGCGATCTTCCGTCCCGTTTAGGCCTGTGTTTTTTCTTGACTCTAGCATAAATCAGAGATAAAAGAGGTAGAGTCGCCGATATGTAGCTATTTTCAACGGAAAACGGGAACCCTTACTTGCAATATTTTCTGGCGCAGACAGGATTTGAACCTGCGACATTCGCCATTTGCACTGGCGATGCCTCTTCCATCTGGACTACCGTGGTTCAATCGTTGTATTTATACAAATGTACCTTGGCCAATACCGCATGGCATGGCTCCATCTACCAGGATAGTTTTACAACGAATTCCCAGCGATGCGAACTGATTTTACAAATAATTCATTCCTTACAGATTGTCCTACAGATTACTATCGTACCTATTACCTAACCGACGCCGTATGATGGCAGCATAGAATAGTAGGTATCACCAAACATCATAACATCTTTTCCATGGGTGTCGTAAGAAGCGACTAAGGGATTTGAGGGTTTACGTGTACTGTTATTTTAGGCGACAAGCTGACAACTTGTCACTTAGTAATAGGTAGGTACACCGTCTTCTGAATGACTCAAACATTTGTCAGACATGGCCGTTTTTTAAAGCCGTTTACGCTCTGCCTACCCCATAAGGGGTACCCCCTACTTAATCGGGTCGTAAGACGACTTGGTGTCCCACCCGAAGAAGATGAAGAAGATAAGGGATAAAGATGTAAAATAGGTATGCATGTATGTATGTACCAAATCGATATGTGTGATTTACATAGCACGGTGTATATGTGTTTCGATTTAAATTTATGACGCTTAATAATCTTCATTACAATCTTTAACGAGTTGCAAATTCTTAGCCTAAGGGCGTTATTATTTATATTGGCTGAGCGAGAGCATGCGTCAATCAAAGTATAAAAATATGATTGAGCTTTCTACTAACATAACAAGCTAAGGTGGGTATCACACGTGACGGCCGTTGCTGCGCTTTTTGTCGCATCCGTGACGCATCATCATCTTGCTGCCCTTATCTCAAATCATGTTTTGCTAGAACACAAAATGATGTAGCAAAAGGATTTGATTATGTTTTATGCCCGGCCGCTTGCCTGACGTCAACCCTCTTTGGGATGAAGGTGGTATCACAGTGGGTATCACCGCCACCATGCGGTTGGCCATAATCGAAAGATGTTTGCGATTTAGCCGAGATCAAAAACTTTTTGTGACTTTTACGAACCACCCTGAGTGGACTAGGGGAGGCAGTAATAATTAGCCACCACCACACGACAACGCATAGGGTGGCATATAGGTAGGTATGTTAGAAAAATGCGAATTTCCACCATCATCATCATCATCATAACAGCCACAATAAAGACGGCGTCACATGCGTTATGCTGCGTCGACGGATACAACGACGCAATTGTAAATGAATTGCGTTACGGATGCGATAAAAAATTGCAGTAACAGACGTGAAATGTGATACCTACCCGCCTAAGACCCTATCATAACAGTGTCGTGTTATTAACGATTAAACTGTGCAAATTGTTGTTTATTATATGTTATACTGTGGGTTTAATTAAATTTTTCGTTCCTAGATAACTATCTAATAAACTTATTTAAAAGAAAGTATGTAGCTATGCTAGAAAGGTAGGCATTGATATTTAGAAACTTAATTGATAAAATTGCTAGTATTGGTATAAACTTTGAAAATAAATTTCATAAACTTAATTGAAATCTTACTAAAGTATGTAATCGATGGTCATAATTGGTCATATGAAAAAATTACTTCTAAAAGGATTCATAAATTGACTGAAAGCGGTCCCAGATCGACTGTAGTAACAGAGAAGTTAAGCAGAGAATATATTAATCTCACACGATAAATAAAAGAACAGTAAGAAATACCTTAAATAGAGTAGTGCTCCAATAGGTAGTAGGTATATTCAGTATTCTTAGATAATAATAGGTACATAATGTCGTAACTGAAACATAGGTAGGTACATTCATGTGATTTTGCCACAATCGCAGGACGTTAATCGCGCTAAAGCAGCCATTTTTGCACAATATCCTCCTAATATACCTTCATAACTCCCGTCCATTCTTTTCTTCTCATACATTTGTACTTGTAATCTGCGAATTGGAATGGCGGATCCCAACCCTAGCGTCCTTTGATGCGAAAAAGATTGGTAGGTACATTGCATCTACCATACCTGATTCGTAATGAATGTGTCACGTGAAACAACATCAAACATATTTGACACAAACAAAATCTGTCACAGTAAAATCTATCATAGAGATACTAACCTATCTTGCAAGTCTGCAAACCAATTTTTAGTAAGTTAACATGTTAAACTTAATTATTTCGGAAATTATCAGGCCGATGAAGGTAAGATTTTAGGAGTATATAGTATCAGATAACTCCAGTCTAAAATATCTTTTAGTTTCGTGAAAATTTACTGAGATTGTTATTTATTACATAGGCTGAGTTTTGCAGTTCTTTTCTTGCAATGTGATAGACGCATACGATAAATTGATGGATGCGCTAAAAGCGCGCAGCAACGCATATCAAGTGTGGGTTCCAGTTATAAGAAAGAGCCGAATGTAAGGAACTAACGTTCCTTTTTATAAGAGATTGGGTAAGATTACGGGCATTAGGAGGTTGTCTCAAACAAAGGAACGGGATAGACGTTTTATATGTCGGGAGGTAATCCCATAAGCGGAGAAATTAGTCTCTGTTTCCCATTCAATTTATACGAGACGAATGTTTTGGTTTGCCGCGTGATGCCGGCTTAGAATAACATCACCCCAATTGTATCCGTGGGTGTCGTAAGATGCGGCTATGGGATCCAGGGAATGGACAGAAACGTTCCCTGTAAATACAACATTTGGCTTTGCGTTCGCCAATCTGCCTGCCAAGCATTATGAGAATGGTAATACCCAAAGATAGGGGAAAGACCATGTCCAGCAGTAGACTACCTATTGGGGCTGTTAAGGATTAAGAAATGTTTTGATTGGCAGCTTGATGTAGAAAGAATAAGCTTGTTGAATAAAGTCAAGCGGTACTTCTCGCCTGAACAGCTTCTAACTCTTTATAAAGCTCAAGTCCGATCTTGCATGGAGTACTGCTGTCACCTTTGGGATGGCTCGGCTAAATACCAACTTGCTGCACTGGATTCGGTGGAACGCAGAGCCAAGAGATTAATAGGTGATAAAAAACTGGTGGCGACCAAGCTTCACAGCCTGGCTCACCGCCGCAAGGTTGCTTGCCTATCGGTCTTCTACAGATTGTATTTCGGAGAGTGTGCGCGTGAGCTGCATGAGCTCATACCACCGTCTCCTTTCTTCCATCGGACATCCAGACGCACGGCCGGCTACCATCCGTTCTTAGTTGATATACCCACATTACGCACTAAGCGCTTCAAATCATCTTTCATTATGCGCACTGCTAAAGAATGGAATTCCCTGCCTGCGTCTGTATTTCCGAGTGCATATAACCTGAATCTCTTTAAGTCTAGAGTGAATAGGCATCTTCTGGGCAAGCTCGCTCCACCGTAGATCCCATCTCTGCTTTAGGGTAAGATTGGGGTCAAGACCCAACTAACAACTTGGTCCTATAAAAAACAGACTAAACGACTTTTGGTTATGTAAAGGTCGTATAGTGGTAAGCAGAATTTCACTGAGTTGTGTAGTGGTGTCTTATTCGACCTTTTAGTCGTAAACGTCTAAAGTCGTATAATTTGGTCGAGTAAACGTTTATACGGCTTAATTATACGACCATTGTATAAAGGTCGTATAAAAGATCGCTATACGATTAAATTATAGGACTAATCGTCGCTGTTGGGACCATTATATAACCTTCAGTCAGGCCACCGACTGTTACTAGATCATAAGATATATAAAGGTCGTATCATTATCTTTTATAAACCGTATAGTCGTATACAAGTCGCCAGTGCGACCGTTATATGACTTCTAGTCAGTTCAGCGACTGTTGCCAGACCATTAGTTGTATAAAGGTCGTATAAAAGTCGAATAAGTTTCTTTTCTAAATGCCGCATAAAAGTCGCCTTTGCGACTGTTATATGACCTTTAGTCATGCCACCGACTGTTACCAGACCATTAGGTACATAAAGGTCGTATTACTTGTAATAAACCTCGTAGTCATATAAAAGTCGCTATTGCGACCGTAAGATGATTCTTAGTCAGGCGACCGACTGTTACCAGACCATTAGGTATATAAAAGTCTTATTATTTCCTTTAATCAACCACATAGTTGTATTAAGGTCGCCATGGCGATTCTGATACGACTTGAAGTCTGCTAGCGACTGTTATTAGACCATAAGTTATATAACGGTCGTATAAAGGTCTTACCGCATTCTCATAAAAACGTCGCTGTTTCGACAGCTTTATGACTTTAAGTCATGCCAGCGACTGTTACCTGAACATTAGGTATATAAAGGTCATATTATTACCTTTAATAAACCGCATAGTCGTATAAAAGTCGTCATTGCGACCTTTGTATGACTTTCAGTCAAGCCTACAACTGTAATTTGATCAATAGTTATATTATGATCATATTATTACCAGAAACACAACGCAATGTCGTATAAACGTAGTGTAACATAACGATTAAACGACTAAAAGACCTAAAAAGGCTATTTATATGAGTCTTAAAAACCTTTTAATTGTTTAGTAGTCGTACATAATACTTCTTCACAACTACTTGACCTCGCTGTGGTGTGAATGATTGTGGCCATGGTTCTGTAGGTAATAAAATAGGAAATTTATGTTCGAACGGACGGACAGACTGGATGTATGTATGGATGAATGAATAAATGGATAGACGGACGGATGGACGAATGGACAAACAGTCGTAAAATTAAGCCAAATCCTTTGCAACACGTTTTTGTGTTCAACAAAACGTGTTGCGCCGACCCCAGGTAATTGGAATGAGGGCAGGAAGATGGCATTGATAAGTAGGTATGTGAAATTAACGATTAAATTAGATTACTACTGCCAGCCTTGAGAATAGTTCATCATGTTTTGTACATTTTTTGTACGGGGCTATAGTTAGTCCTGATTCCATTAATCATGTCGTACTTCATTATGTCGTATATTACTCTGTCAGCAATAGTAATGCTGTACAATACAATGTCGTACATTATAGGGACTCGTCGCATCAATTACGGCTGACTATCACTTGTCTGACGGATGCTATCTTACGTCTCACCACGTTTCTTCCGTGGAGTACATACAATGCACGATATACTCAATGCACAACACGATAATGCCCGACAACGTATTGTACAACAGAATGATGTACGGCATTATAGATAGGCTTGAAATACGGACCCAGACTAATAATAAACAGTGCTAGAATTAGCCTTAGCGGCTCGCTGGCCGAATGTATGGAACATGCTGCACCTGAGAGAAGAGTTCTAAAATTTGGTACACTTAATCTTTAGGGTAAATGAATCGATTTGACCCGTAGTACACAATTTTAAAAAAATCCTATGAGGAGTAATGTCGTCATATTTTTTTGTACGAAAAAAAAAAAATTTTCCAAAACCTATTGTGTGTGGTATCAAATGAAAGGCCTTGCTAAGCCGATTCCAAAACTATTATAACATTATTATATTTAAGTCACTTGTATAAAATTAAATAGGAAATAATTCTCGAAACATGCCACTTTTGGGCTTCTCCAGGTATGATACGCTTGAATCATTACTTATGAAATATACGTAATATAATGTGTAATATCCTCATCTCTAACCTCAAGAAAGGTACTATGGATTTTTTGTCTTTAAGTATTTTTTTTTTTAATTTTAAAGTTACAGAAATTTATGAAAACACACTTAGGTGAAACTTGGCATCGAAGGTTCAATTTTGGACACTGAGAATGATAAAAATAAAGCCAGATGAGATTTTAATCATATGTACATCATATTCGTTTTGCAAAAAAAAAATGTCATGTGCTTCGGAGGGCACGGGTTACCCTCGGCCCCATCGCAGTTGCTCTCTATGAATAATTAGACGGCGGCGGTCGGTCAGGGTCGATAGTTAGGGGCCGAATAGTAACCATGGTTCATCGGGTCGTTCGTAGACTCAGTATCCCACTTGACAGAACAAGATTTATTAATTATAAGATGATAAATACAGATGCGAGAGGAGTTTTGGTTCATCTTTATAATTTTCATTTGTCTATACACACATTATTACATCAGAAATGTCCCACCATTATAAATATTCTTTTCCTTGAGGCCATATGTATATCTCATGTAGCTATTTAAGCTGGGCTATTTTTGGTACACCCGGTGGTCTATATCAGGTTTTCCAAACCTTTGATTTCTGATTGCTAGCAGGAGCGCCCAATCAAGCTGAATTATTTTTGCTCCGGGGTCGTATATGTATCTCCTGTAGTTCTCCAAACCTTCGATTTATATTTTCCAGTAGACACATCCCATCGTGCTAAACAATTTTTGCTTTGGGACTATATAATATGTGTCACCTGTAGTTAAGCTGGGCTCTTGGAGGTGCACCTGGTGGTCCACATAAGGTTCTCCAAACCTTCGATCTATGTTTGCCAGCAGAAGCATTCCATGATGCTAAACAATTCTTGCTTTGGTGCCATAAATGTATTTCCCATTGTTTAGCTGGGCTCGTGGTTGTGCTTCTAGTGGTACACATCAGGTACTCCAGTCCCTCAAATGGAGAAAAAAAGTAGCCTTTACCTTCTTCAATGTGATAGAAATCTTTGTACGAAATTTTATCAAAATCCGTTCAGTAGTTTTTCATGATGCTGTCACATACAAACATATAAACTAAAAAAAATGTAAAAACTTTCGAATCGTGTTTTGTTATCAATTTCAAGAATTCGCTGACAATTTATTTTCCAATATCTTTTATGTACAGGCTTTCGACCCTCTAAAACTTTATTATTATGTATAGATTCCGTTAATTTTGCCGGTGTGTGTATAAAGAAATGATCACTATAACCATCAATTGAAAACTTCTCTCGCATTTGTATTTATCATCCTATAATTAATAAATCTTGTTCTGACAAGTGGGACACCGAGTCTACGAACGACCCGATGAACCATGGTTACTATTCAGCCCCTAACTGACGACCCTGACGGACCGCCGCCTTTTTTTTATTCATAGAGAGCGACTGCGATGGGGCCGACGGTTAACCGTGCCCTCCGAAGCACGTTACCTTTTTTTTTCAAAACGAATATGATGTGATGTACATAATAATATGATAGAAATCTCATCTGACTTTATTTTTATCATTCTCGGTGTCCAAAATTGAGCTTTCGATGCCATGTTTCAACTAAGTGTGTTTTCTGTAACATTAAAATTCAAAAAAAATTACTTAAAGACAAAAAATCCGTAGTACCTTTCTTGAGGTTAGAGATGAGGATATTACACATTATATTACGTATATTTCATAAGTAATGATTCAACCGTATCATACCTGGAGAAGCCCAAACGTGGCATGTTTCGAGAATTATTTCCTATTTAATTTTATACGAGTGACTTAAATATAATAATGTTATATATTTTTAGAATCGGCTTAGCAAGGTCTTTCATTTGATACCACACACGATAGGTTTTGGAACAAAATTTTTTTTTTTTCATACAAAAAAAATATGACGTCATTTCTCCTCATAGGATTTTTTTTAAATTGTGTACTACGGGTCAAATCGATTCATTTACTCTAAAAATTAAGTGTACCAAATTTCAGAACTCTTCTCTCAGGTGCAGCATGTTTTGAACTACCGCTAGGACTAAATTAAAACAAGTTACGTCACAGCAGATGAAGTGAAGTGACAGTGTTGGCTGTAATCGACTTATACAGGGTGTTAAGAAAAGTAGTACGTTCCTTTATACCACAAGTTCTGTTACGTAGGTATAACATAGTGTCTTGACCATCATGTTTAAAAAATAAATTAAAAATATTTTATATAAGACATAATTTAAAAAAATAAATTGAAATGTTCAACCCTAAGTCTGAGCGTGATAGAGCACATCGTTACTGTCACGTTCAGATGCAGTTGCATGCACCGTTGTAGATCTTATTACGCGCTTTGAAGGAACAGTGCATGCATAGTTATTGGAGTGGTAATTGACAGTACATACACTGTAAAGCGCTCTGTGTTGTAGAGTTGAACTATTTGATCAAAAGATTTTAAAAAGATTTTTTTGCATCAAGTCATATCACTACGCTACTACTCACGTGATGTCTCCGATCATAATGTCGTGCATTACACCCCCGTACATTTTTGGTACAGGGTGAAGGATGGCGACATTGTTTTGATTCCATCCATAATGTTGTATTTTGTTCCTCTGGTGTGGTGTACATTATACTGTCGGCCAGTATTATGCAGTACAATACAATGTCTTTCAAGGTTTTCACTTTATAAACGGTACCCTGAAAATGGCGGACAGAAAATGGTTTCTAGTCATATAACCCCACCTTTAGTCATAAAGTGTCCTTTAACAGTCGCGATCACAACATAAAGTTGTATAAACGTCACATAAATAAATAATGAATTAATAACATAAATAAAATAATTCAAATCGTTATTATTTGTAGGGGGCATTAAAATTTTGTTTGAATAATAACACAAAATAGTCGATAAAACAATTTCCCACTTGAAAACTCAACACTAAACAGTTCCTAACACCATTCACAACTTTTCAGATTATTTTCGATAACAAACATGGCAGACATTAATTATTTTGAATGATTTGTTTGTCTTTAACCTCACTTTCACTCGTTTGATAGCACACTGAAGTCCGTGCACGATAAAGTAGCGCCGGTGACCACTACACGATTTCAGGTCGTGTAAATGTCAGTAATACGACCACTACACGACTTTTGATCGGTTTAAAGACAACAATACAACCACTACGCGGCTAAATGGTCGAATAACAGTCACTTATACGACTGTTATTCGACCATACGTCGCGAAACAGACTTGTATATGACTTTTACCGGACTTAAGCCCATTAATACGACCTTAATACGATCTTTATACGGACAAAAGTTATATAATTTGTGCCCAAATCGCGTTGTATATACGTTTACATAACCACTATACGACCAAAACTATCCGACTTCAAGACGTAACGATAACGTTGTCCCGACCATTATACGACCAAAACTTGTTAGTTGGGGAGTAAGCCCATCATAAATAAAAAAAAAAAAAAAAAAGAATTTGCCATAAAGAAAGAGGAACAAAACCTACCTACTTGAAATTGCGTGACTTTCGTTTCATTTCATCTATTTGTAAGAAAAAGTTGTTCATTTTACGAATATAAGGTTGTTTTGCGTAGTAGCAAGTAAAAGCGTTCATTTTGCGTGGTGGATGACAGTCTTTCTTATTCATAGATACATAATCCTTATCCTTATTTCTCTCTCGGTGTAATCCTTAGCTGTAGATAGGCGCCAGGTTACTTGTGTCTTGTAACCCAGTGGAAAGGTTAGGATTAACTTAGGAGCTACTCGTACAAACACAGGCTTGTGAAAGAAAATGTCGTAACTGGCATTTATGGCAAAATTATCTCTTGCTTGCTTACTGACTTGTGGCGTAAACAATCGTGGTGGTAGGCAGAAGCTGTCTGTTGTGTTTATGTGAAATCATTTACTATACCTAAGTATCTACTAATAGACTTCATACTCATTCATCAAGTCTTTCTGCAGCGCTTATGTAGAAGCTACCGTTACTCAGAGCCTCCACACGTTTGACATAAGGTAGCTTTTCTTGCAGCCAAACGCGAGGTATGTGGTATGTCAACGGAAAATATACCATGTTTTCAGAATAAATTGCGCCGTTTTGAAATTGTTATGTCTAATCCTTGGGACGGCTGGGAAAAAGAAAATTCAAATTACATTTAATTTCAATTACCTATGAGTATCTCTTTTACATACACACATATATTGTAGGGTGTCAAAAAAGTCGCATAAAGTATATACGTGTATTCCTTAAAATTTTACAAAGAAAATAGATGTTTGATTCAAAGATAATCCTAGAAATTTAATAATATCTTTTATAAAAAGATACATTAAAAGATATTATAAAATTTCTTGGATGGCTCGTACATTCATAGTTTCTCAAAGTTGGCATCCAAAAATTACGTCTTTGCACGCTTACTTATGTTCTTCATCAAGTAACAGTGCTTATGTAATTTTATCTTTGAATCACATTTGGTTGGCTCACTAGGTCCTTGACGAATAGGATCCCATCTTTTATAAAATGCATCTTCAAATCTTCAGTGTCAAGTCAAATGTCAAATAAATTTTACATTTCGTATCATGACTGATAACTTTGTATTTTTTAACGTAGGAACTTTCAAATTTCTTATCTACAAAATCTTGCTCAATATAGACATTCTTGTGCTTTATATGGGTGTGATGATAAAAATCCGTCTGCCGCTGAGAAAACAACTTCATCATAATGTTTTATGGCTTTTTTATAATGTTTATAACCAAGAAAACTGTGCTGGCTCTAGAATTTTAATTTTAATGAGCACATAAAATTTTACTAGATTTATTTTGCTTTCGGGCCACTTTCTTGATTACGTGTATATTTCACTTATGTTTTCTTATGTACCTACACCTGTAGGTAGCTAAAGATTGTGCTTATTTGTATCTCTCTAGAATGTTCTTACATCTTATATCAAATTCTTACTTACGTGTACTGTACATACGTAGAAGACATCAAAGTAAGAAGGCTTTAATTAAAGGATCGTCTTATATTAGTGATACTAAAAATCTATAAGAAGTGCCAGTGTATATTGATCCCTTTGCTAGTAGGTACATGCATTCAATGATACTCTTATAGAATCTTTATTGATCAATCGAACGACCGAACCGCGTCGTATCGATCATTGACCCTAATTGTTATACTGTTAACAAGAAATCTATAGAGGCCGTGCCACGAGTTAAGGAAAACTGAACTGAATTCACATCACTCATTACATCAACCTATAGCAGTCCACTGCTGGACGTAGGTTTCTCGCAGTGTACGCCACAATGCACGATCTCTCGTTTTCGTCATCCAGTCGCTGCCATTCGCCCTTATCAAGTCATAGGTCCATCTAGCCAAAGGACGTCTAACGCTACACTTTTCAAAATAATTGTACCTACCTTGCATCTAGAGTGACATTTCATAGAGTGTTGATAGTGTAAAATCCACCTACCCATGTAAGGGATTAACTTATACTTTTGCTTAGTATTTGTATGAAGAACTAGTATAAATTGGTCCCTTAAATGGTGGATTAATTGTTGGCTATAGTACCTTATTCCGCAGGTACTGAGTCTTTTTGTGGCACAGTGTCAATAGATGGCCTTCTAATGTCGATTGTATGATGTATCCGGTATAAAGTCTTCTAAATATGCGTAGATATCATTCTAATCCCCAATTAATAAAGAAAAAATGTACCACGTGTGTGCTTATCTAATTGACAAGTTTGATAATATAGCAAAAACTACAACAGCTTGTTTGTTATTTAAACAGGGTGTGTTTAATCGTTGCTAAACCATTGTAGGCATATTATGTCCTTATGACTACGAACTGACATCAGACGGTTTGAGATATGAAAAAAAGGTACCTTACAGTTTTATTGAAACATGCTATGGAAACGTCGTAATTTTTTATTTATAACCCGTGTTCTTTGGGAAAATTTGACCGTACTTAGGTAATCAAAGCATAATGAATAACTGACCGGGCCTTTGGGATTAACTCTTCAATATAAACAATTAAACATCAAGTTTTAAAAAATAGCTCAAATCTGCAAATTTTTAGACATTGTAATGCCACTGTAATTTTTTACAATAAAACTGTTATCATAATAGGTACGAAACTACCAATACCATCCAGTTGACATGCCATCCACACTCAACTGAAACGATTTTTATTGAGCAGACTTAGGACCCTGATTGCGGGCCTATTCGTAACCTCAAAACTTTTTTCAAGCAACTTCAAAAATTCGCGACTTTCAAGCAACAAACACATTATTCACACTCGCATCACTCTAAAATCAAGTAAGCAAATATTGATAAAGGGCAAAGTCGATCGCCTTGGCAGATGTCGCGGAGAAAACTCACCCTCCTGTATAATTTAATGCCAAAGGGGGAAACACAATGGATATCGATTCTTTTGTGAAACACGGAAATCGGCTGACTGCAAACACTGTTTTTGCTCACTCACCGCAAAGCTACGAAATTCAGTGCGTTCCTATGTTTCTATCTGTGAGTTTGTGATAATTGTTACGTGTCTACTCAATATTGATGTTTTCGTTGTATAGTCTCCACTTCATCATGTTTCGTGTACTTAATAAATATATGTTTATGTATCAATATAAGCATCGTAATTTCCGATTTATCCTCGATAAAAAATGCTCATAATTAAATTTATCTACGTCCCATTCCTTAGATTCACTCATGTTTACACGCATGAAATATTTGATACTCGATTTATTCGTTAGATATACCTAGCTGTTTCAGCTTTAAAATTATCAGAATTCAAGCAAAAGCCTTGTTTTCGAGCTTTTACCTGTAGGTATAATAAAGCGACCTTATCATAATTCGAATTTGGAAGCAACAGCTGCTCAGTGTTGTAACTACATTGACAATACGCATAACAGTTACAATTTCGTAACAGCTACTCGTGAGCGCCCACAATGAAATTCCTGTGACTGTTACCGGCTAATATATTACATTTGTAAGATCTTAATCGTGATCTGCAAATCGAATTAAATCAGCACGATATCAATACATAGTATAAAATGAAGTCGCTTTTTGCGTTTCTCTGTCTGTCTGTCCACGCAATGAATTGTGATGCAGTACTTATATGTAATAGATAAGGTGAGTCAAGAGGAAGGTTTATATGTCGTCGCCCATCTGACTAATAGACGTATCTGACATTTTTGGCGTAAATGAGTTATTCAGCGTATCATATTCCATTTTCGAAGACGAATCGATCGGTCTAACAGACGTATTTGTATCATCACGCGTTTGGCCAAAAACACATTTTGACAGGTAGACGTAACTGGAATAATATACAAATAAAATTCTTACTAAGCGACGTAAATGCATTACGTCTTTTTGTGAGAACCCTAATACGGGAAAAATACTTATAAGTTCAGTTACGTCTAACCTTGATTCCTTCGAGGATGACACGGGAGTGCGGGTTGAGGGTTGAGGAGCGGCATATATTTAGGGATCAGTAGGTTCAATATCGAAAGTGATCACCGACTAGTAAGAGGCACCCTTCAAGCTAGAAACAAAAACCGCATGGTGAAGCAAGTTCTATCCCAATCTGCCCCAAGCCGGACATGAGGAGTTCCAACTTGAACTGAAAAATCCATTCGCTGCCCTGGAGACCCCGAGAACGACAATGACGTCGGCTGTTCGCGAAGTGGGGACGAAGCATTTTCGTAAAAGGCGAACAGATAAGAAGTCCAAACTTTTAAGCGAGGCCATGGAACTGATGCGAATTAGAAGAGAAACACCAGAGGATGCATTGCCAGATCCCCAGTCACTTAACAATAAGATCCGATGTACGGTAAGACGCGACCTCCGAAGCTATAATAACACTCGACTCGTAAAGGAGGATAAAAACCGAGGGTCGAAAGTTTTTACCAAGACACTGGGAAGGAGTCATCTGGCAAAGCTTACTACCTCGAATGGTGTAACTGTCACATCGGTTCCAGAGATTCTCGCTGAAATTGAGCACTTCTATGGAAATCTGTATGCCTCTTTAAGAAATGCCTCCACCTGATGCGACCCTAGACTCAAGAGCTCTCCCGTCACTTTACAGAAGATCTCCCGGACATAGATATAGACGAAATCGGGGCGGCTCTCAGACAGCTTAAGAATGGGAAGGCTCTCGGGGATGATGGAGTAGCCTCTGAGCTACTTAAGGCCGGTGGAAAACCTGTCCTCGAGGAGCTGAAAAGGCTTTTCAACTCTTTAATAGCCAATGGGGCAACCCCGAAGGCGTGGAGCAGAGCTGTAGTGGCATTGTTTTTCAAAAAAAGCGACAAAACGCTTCTCAAAACTATAGACCGATCACACTTCTGAGCCACGTCTATAAGCTGTTCTCCAGAGTCGTCACGAATCGTCTGGCATCAAGATTTGACGCCTTTCAGCCACCGGAATAGGCCGGGTTTCGTAAGGGCTTCAGTACCGTGGACCACATCCATACTCTAAGGCAGGTTATACAGAAAACAGAGGAGTACAACCAACCACTGTGTATGACAGCCGATGTGGCGCAGTGGTTAGTATGACTGCCTGGTTCAATTCCCGGTGGGTCACTCTTAAAGTTGATATTTATCACTTTGTGAATGTAATCCCAATCTATTTAGGACATTGTAAGCTGAACCACCTGATTGTGCGAAAAGTAAGATGGTTCCGTGCTTCGGATGGGCACGTTAAGCCGTTGGTCCCGGTTGCTGTCTATGATGGCGGTCGTTACACAACCATGTCAGAGGCCTGCTCTTTGTAGTAGGCGGTTGAAAAAACTCTTGACACCAGGCTCATCGGGTCGTTGAATGACTCGGTGTCCCACACGAAGAGAGACCACTGTGTATGGCTTTTGTGGACTAAGAAAAAGCCTTCGACTCTATCGAAACCTGGGCTGTTTTGGAGTCCTTGCAGCGACAAGTCGACTGGCGGTATGTGGAGGTGCTGAGAAGCCTTTATAAAATGGCTATGGCGATGTCTGTTCAAGTACAAAACCATAATACAAGACCCATCCAACTGCTCCATGGTGTAAGACAGGGTGACGTTATATCCCCGAAACTCATCACCAACGCATTGGAGGATGTCTTCAAAACTCTACAGTGGGATGGACTGGGCATCAACGTCAACGGAACGAAAACCTCACGCATCTCCTCCGCTTTGCCGACGACATAGTCATAATGGCCGAATCGCTGCAGGACCTGCAAAAAATGCCATCTAGTCTTAACTCTGCCTCGAGACGTGTTGGACTTGGGATCAACTTGGATAAGACGAAGGTCATGTTCAATCAACACATAATCCCCGAGCCGGTCTCCGTCGAAGGTGTAGCCCTTGAAGTTGTCCAGAAATATGTGTAGGTACCTTGAGCAAACTTTGCAGATGGGAAGAGACAACTTTGAGGTTGAAATCACCAGAAGAGTACAGCTTGGCTGGGTAGCATTTGGAAAGTTGCGTCACATCCTCAAATCATCTTTGCCACAACACAATGCCTCAAGACCAAGGTGTTCGATCAATGCGTCCTGACCTACGGAGCCTGACAGTAAAACTGGCCCACCGGCTACATGTCACTAAGAGAGCTATGGAAAGGTCTATGCTCGGTATCTCTATAATGGGTAAAGTCCAGAATGAGGCCATCCGAAAAAAGACCAAAGAGACGGAAGTGGCAGTGGGCTGGCCAAAGTCGTAGAACCGACGGACGGTGGAGTAAGCGAGTTCTCGAGTGGAGGCCACGCCTCGGCAAGCGTAGCGTTGGACGCCCTCCGGCCAGATGGACCGATGACTTAAAAAAGGCGGCTGGTAGCGACTGGATGGCAAAAATGGGAGATCGTGCCTTATGACGTTCCCTGGGGGAGGCCTACATCCAGTAGTGGACTGCAATAGGCTGAAATAGAATATAAATATATTGTGATTTAATTTTAGATACTTAGAAGTGATTCTTTTATAAATAAGAACAAATTCGTATGTTTTTTTTAATAAACACCAGTTGATTATTATGTTTTAGTTTTATTTACAGGCTATTTTCGTACAGACGTATCTGAAATCACAAAGGATTTTTTTTTACAAAGTTCTCACAAAAGTGACGTATCTGGTTTACGTCCATATATTTAAATAACTTAATATTGTTATTTAAATACGGGGTGTTAGGGACGGTGTAACGAAAACTTTGCAGGCATGACCAGACCATCAAACTGAACAACTTTTACTATGGAGCCAATGCTGGGAAACGAAAAAAAATTTCCGACCTCCCATACATAATTCACGATCAGCTGACTGACTTTGTATGGGAAACCGGAAATTTTTTTTCGTTTCCCACCATTGGCTCCATAGTAAAAGTTGTTCAATTTCATGGTCTGAGCACGTCTGCAAAGTTTTCGTTACACCGTCCCTAACACCCTGTATATCTATATATTTGGATATAGGGACCACACATTAATATAACTCATTTAAATTTATTCTGATATATCACTTATTATAATTTTTTGACTTGTAATGAATATTACCAATAAATTTATGTCTATGTCTATGTCTATAAGAATTATAGCTTTTCATTCCTAACGCTCAACCGAAAAAAGCTTGCCCTGAACAATTGCCTCGCTGCTAGTTACGTCTATTAGTAAGATGGGCGACGATGTATAGCACATGCCGGGAAAATGCAATTCTTCTTTTGGAAAATGAGTTGCTTGCAGCAGGTGAAAGCACTAACAGGCTGCTAGTCTAGTATATTATAATTGTAAGATCATAATCGGGATCTGTAATTAGGATTAAATTATTAAGTATATAAGGGGAAATTTAATTAAGTACAAATTATTTAAGGACGTGTTCTACTCACAAAACTGAACAATTTTAGAAACTTCTTCGAAATGTGAAAAATCATCTTGGATGCCATATTAAGTGACATACTTTTATAAAGAAAATTTTTGGGTGGTACAATTTTTTTTTTTCATATTGGGAAGATAAAGTCTCTCGTAAAAGTTGTTTAGTTTTGTGAGTAGAACACGCCCTTTAATTAAAAGTAACCTTATACTATAACTACTTGCAAAACATGCATTACTTTGATCATAAATATAATAATAGGTATTGATAGTGAGCCTTACCTTAGTCTTGCGTCACATTTCTAATTAAAATAGTAATCAACGTAATTTTGCCTGTAATATATAGCTGTAGGTATTTATTTATTTTATTTCCTTTGTGACATTTACACCGTAAGCAAAAACCACCTTTATTAGCGGTACTTTCAAGCTTCAGATTTAGTAAGAAAATGTTGTCTACCCACTAAATGTCATCAATCGTTCATTAATTTTATGAGTTGCGGTTTAATTATAAAATAAAATATAGTAGATTCATTGCATTATTTGTATATTACAATTAGTTACATAGAGTTTGAAAAACAAACTACAGGATGTAAGGGACAGCACTCTGAAATTAAACCACTTCCCAGAGGAATATATTTCGGAAAAGGTAAAAAAATCACTTCCCTTGAAAAGTCATGAAATGTTTTTGTCTTTTCCTGGCTTATAATATGTAGGTATGTATTATGTTTTATTTATTAATTCAACCAAGATAGTATTTCCCAGTCAGTCACTAGTATTTCAATTACTCATCTTTCTCCTGTCGCATCCCTACATCGATGATTTGCAAAGATACTGAATAATGAATGCGTTTAGGGTTCCGTCAGTCGTTCCGGCTGATCGATCACTGCTCGAGACACCCATTTTCCCAGGGATCGCTAATTTAATCAAACCACAGCTGTTTTGTTCTGTAATGAATTATGGATCCGATTTCCGTAAACGGTTTCCATTGTGCAGAAGCGGAAGTGTTTGCGGGAAACTTGAAATTGGTTGGTTTCAGATATGATGAAGGTGGGTTTGTTTCGTCGTAACCATTTTACTTAGATACACAACGCGCAATGATAAGTCTGTTTGGGTGCGATACTAAAAAACGATAAATAAGAAAAAATACACAGGTCATAATATCCATTACTCATCAAATATAGCCAGAAGAACAGTTTTACATTGAAGGCCGAATTTCCAGAAGAAAGATGGTTCCTCGCTTCAGAGGGCATGTTAAGCAGTCCGATGGCAGTCGTTACGGCGTTAAAAGACGATTTACAAAAACTGTTTCTATTTTTAATTATACTGTTACTACATAAAATGTTTGAAACTGAAGTGACGCCGTCTACACACGTGAGAAGCGCGTCGCATCGATGACGGCTGACGATCACTTATCGGATAGATGCCAGCTTCTCGCGTCGCACGTCTCATATGTGAAAACCACGCCTTACACAACGGAAGAAAAAGAAAGCTTGTGACACCAAACCAATAGGGTAAACTGGCCTAATATCGACCACACCCAATTATTTCCACCAAAAATACTCCAGTTCTATCGACTCAGAATTTGAGGCACGTCCTGCGTTTACACCAGCCTGTTTATTTTAAATAAGGTTCCGTAAAGTAAAAGCAAACCCGCGGGGATTCCGAGCTGAATGAAAAATTAAGGAAAATATCCTATTACTTCCTCGAGGGAGTTGGGTTGGGAATGTTCGCGACGCCTTAAGGAAAGGAATTTTGATAAAATTGCCGGCAAAGTTAACAAAATCCGACTTTGAACTGCTATCCTATGAAAAACAAGCACGAATAATTATGATTTTTTTTCACTTCAGTCATCTCATCTGGGGGCACGGTCGTGCCTCCGACAAGATGAGCGCGAGCGAGCGTACTACTGCGTACCACGTATAACTCGATTTTTATAACTGTGCGTTTGGAGCTGTCCAACTTTATATGGGATCTGACAGTTCAACTTTACTGTCATATACCATACATATTTACCATACATAGTTATAAAAATCGAGTTATAAGTGCTTCATAGTGTGAATTTCGGGTTGGTGGAACTTCTTCTTCTTCGAGTGGGACATCAAGTCGTCCAACAAACTGATGGACCCTGGTGTCAGAGTTTTTCATCCGCCTACTGCAAGTCGCAGGCCTCTGACATGGTTGTGTAACGACCGTCATCATAGACAGCAATCGGGACCGACAGCTTAACGTGCCCATCTGAAGCACGGAACCATCTTGCTTTTCGGACAATCAGGTGGTACAGCCTGCAATGTCCTAACCAGACTGGGAACAAAGTCACAAAGTGATAAATATCAACTTTGTGAGTGACCCCACCGGAAATTGAACCCGGAACCTTCTGCGTGGCAGGCAGTCGTATTAACCACTGCACCACATCGGCTGTCGGTGGAAACAGGGAGTCAGGAGCTTGGCTCCACTTCAGATCTGGTTTCTTTTTCACAGGATAAGCCATACATATGTTCTTGTTTTAGTGACATTTGACATGAAAACGTTTTAAGTGGCATCAATTATTCTGAAACGGATGTTCACAGGATGTTTTCAAAACCGATATTGCATTTTTTGCCCATATTTTGAACGCCTACGATGACACTTTGAAACACAAGTCTGTATCCGTTACAAAATTCTTTTCTGTATTAAACTTTTACCTACTTATAAAAGAGATGTTGGTATGGGTAACGTAGCACAACACACATGTACAGTCAAGCTGGGTTAGACAATTTGGAGTTTGGATCGTTCTAATTCCGCACGCATAATATTTATATTGGAGGTTCGAGTGCCTAACTGGACGCAAACTTGACTGTACCTACCTACGAATTTTCTTGTAAAACTTTCGCTTTTCACCCTAGGACTACGAAAGGACCTCAAAATAGCCCATACGTACAATTAGGCTAGATAAAGGCTGTTCGATATAGTTCGACAAATCGATAATCAGGCATTAGGTTATTTTGCCGCGTTTGGTTTTGTAACATCTCGTATAAAATATACAATTTGACCATGTGAAACAATACAATAAACGCCCACTCGACACCGATCGGGTTTATTGTCATTTTATTCGCGAAATCTTTAATTTAACGACCCGTCTGCCATAATACAGACATTTTGCAGTGTTGCGCCGATTTATGTAAGCGTTTAACACGTTAAATGCCCCTTTTTGTCTTACGAAGAGACAATGTCCTGTCCAATTTCAAGACGAAATAGCAATAAAAATATAAGGTGTTAAAATAAGTACTGAAAATGTTTTAAGGGTGAACCAGTCCATGAAAGTGAAGAAAGTGTGTTCAGGGAAAACAGGATGGACCATATAAATATTCATGCAGTTATTTTTTAACATCCTGTATCTATTGCATTTAAAAAAATTGATGTCTCATTTAAGTTGTTAGCCAATATAACTTATTGTTTATGTTTATTGCTGCT
Source organism: Phthorimaea operculella (assembly GCA_024500475.1). Taxonomy (NCBI): domain Eukaryota; kingdom Metazoa; phylum Arthropoda; class Insecta; order Lepidoptera; family Gelechiidae; genus Phthorimaea; species Phthorimaea operculella. The sequence continues at coordinate 14,822,417 of JANFCV010000001.1, forward strand.
TGTAAATCATTGCATTATTAACGATGTAAGTTCCAATTTGGATTTGCAAATTTATTTGTGTCAATCAAATTCTATAGATAAACAATAAATTTTATGCGTGGGTACAGTTTAATTTGCCCCGTTTTTCTCTTATTAGAGTGCATTCGCTAATAAATATAAATGAAATTTTATTGTACCTAATTACAAAATACATACATAATATATCACTCCTATATCCATTGCGGGGTAGGCAGAACGTAAACGACTACCGGCCAAGAGCGTGTCAGACACGCCCACAAATACGGTTTCGTAGTCAACGTTTAAATATCAGGTTTTTCAGCATTACAAACTTAATTTTGTTGCTGGTTTGTTAGCAGCAGTATGATGACCAACCGCAAATAGAAAAACTCAATTTTTTCTGAAACCTTTAAGGGTACAATATCCGTTATAGTTTTAATTGTTACTTCAGATTGTATGCTATATTCTATATTTATTTCAAATTTTTAGCGTTTATACTTTAGAAGTTACAGCTGGAACAAATTATGGGTCAAAAACGCCCTTTTTAAAAGCAAATATCTCGTGACTGAAACATTTTAGTGACTTTGTTTCAAAGAAACCTCCCCTTAGTTTTAAAAGACCTATTCAACGATACCCTACTCAATATTACAGAAGAAAAAAATTTTTTTTGCCCCCCTTTCACTTGTATGGGAGGGGGTCCAAAAAACATTTAAAATAATTTTTTCTTAACATTTCTATATTTGGGTCAACACGATCTATCTTCTCACCAAATTTTATGTCGATAGCTCTAAAACTGACGAAGATATGAGGGCGCGGCATACAGACAGACAGACAGACAGACAGACAGACAGACAGACAGACAGACAGACAGACAGACAGACAGACATGACGAAACTATAAGGGTTTCTAGTAGACTACGAAACCCTAAAAACGGCCATTTACACCACAACTGGCAAAAATTTGAGAATCATTCAAAAGACACATCAGCAATCCTATCAGCCTGTCCCCGAAAATCGCAACACACATCAACTCTCAAAAACTTTGTAGTCTTACGATACCCACTGGAAAGATATGGGGTGATCAATGCTATTTTAAGCCATAAAATAAACGCCATTTTGGAAGGAAAGCACACTTGTAGCGTATAGCGTGATAAACTGATGAGTGAACCAAATATAGACTGTGTGATGATGATAAATGATAAAAAGCGTTACAGGGTAACTATTAAAAAATAGTTGACAGCAACATAAAAACATGTGAAAACAACGATAAATAAATAGGTACTTAATTTTACTAAAACGTCCTCCTGTCACTTCAAATAACGCTAGATTTCCTTCGACCCTTAGTCTCACCCAAAATATTATTCTCATCCAATTTGTGTTTCACATAACCGAGATTGGTAATATAATGTTTTACCTGAAAATAAAACAATTATTATATGCGATAACCTTATTAGAGACCTGTAGAGTGAGACAACACCACTTCCGTTTCCTTTGAACAGCCCTGATTGGCTCCCCACAACCACTTCCGGCGGCACGTCATCGCCACGTGATCGCGTGGCGCAGTGGTGGTGGGGAGCGCAGCTTGTCGCCAGCAGACTGCCGGCTCCTCACATGGCATCTCACTGAGAGTATGCGAAATGAAGCCAACAGGCAGAATTTAAAATACAGGTCTCTAATAAGGTTATCGCATATAATAATTGTTTTATTTTCAGGTAAAACATTATATTATATGCTTTGAACCGTTATTAGAGACCTGTAGAGTGAGATGTGTTTGTTATCGCCTGGTGGCAAGCTGGAGTAGGTAGGTACCTATGTAGGTATTGTATGCCAATGTGTGAAATAAAACATAATAAATAATTATAAACTGAAAAGAATATTTTTATTAATGCAATCTTAATTCTTATTCAGAATAATATTCTATGTAATCAAATATTATTGACACAAACAAAACATAATATTTCTAACAAATTATTACAAGTTAATCATACAGCATGAAATGTTCTGGACAAGTTCCAGTTATGATTAGAATTTCCGGGAATCTCAGAGGAATAATATTTGGCGAAAGTGTTCGCTGACCGCCAATTTCCCTTAGCCATAATCTCATCGATATTGCAGTTATCCATCCAATTGAGTGATGAAGCGGCGCTGCGAGTGCTGCCAGCGCTGGCCTGCACGCCACATGCGCTAAGCAGTGACTTGACCCAGCCGCCGATGACGGTGCGGGATGCAGCACGTGTAGCTCCTCGGCACGTGATGAACAGCTCTGTCAAGTTACTGCCTTCTCTACGCTGAGATGATTTTTCTATTAGTTTCCGCAACCAAAAAACTGGGCATATATTATCATTGTCAGCTTTAGACAGCTTCCACGACGATTGTCTGTGCAAGTAATTGTCTGTCTTAGAACCGTATTTGGGATGAAGTATAATACAGTCCGACATGTCGTCAAAATGATTTGCATCTAAATGCAATAGTGTCAGATCGTGTACACGTCGACTAGATGCGAGCAAAAGAATCAAAGCAGTGCGTCGTGAAACTTCGTAATGAGTAAAATCTGTCAAGACATTGCAGTTTAGCCATTGGACTACTAGCCTCGCATCCCAAATTGATGGTTTCTTTGGTCGTCTGATAGCATCAGCTATTGAAATAGATTTTAGAATACGCTTCACGAGGGGATTATTACTTAATGCCTCCGAATCCGGGTTAGTCATAGTTGAGATAGTGGATTTATAGACCAGAACGGTTTTATAAGAGAGACCGTCTTTCAAGTACAAATTTGCCAAGTACTTAGCCAACTGAGATCCCTCTGGATTAAGGGTATCGATGTTATTTGACAGACACCAATCCTGCCATTTATTCCAAATTGATGAATACACTTTTTTAGTTGAGGGTCTCCAACTTGAGTCTAGTAACTCAATCTCTTCGGTTGACCACCCAGTCAGTAGATGGTTCCACCCTTCACTGACCAAACCTCTAGGCACATTTGATCTACCTGTGCTGGTGGCATTTGTGTTCGGGTGTCTATCAACTTGTTCCTCAGGTTCCTGAGCGTCCATGGTGGTCCTATTGCTCTGCGTTTCAAGTCTGGGCGCCAAAAGACCTTGTGCCATCGAGGAACCACCATCATGTATATTCCCTTTGCTTTGTTCAAATGTGCTAAAACACGGGGTACTAGATGTGGTGGTGGAAATATCCACGCCTTGACGTAATGCCATTCTCTGCTGAACGCGTCGTGGTATTCTGCTGCGTGGTCGCTGCAGTCCCGTGTCACATATCGGGGTAGAACATGAGCGTTCTTGGACGCAAAGAGATCTATCTGTGGTTTGCCGAAGCGGTGAAAGATTTCTTGGTACGTTTCGTGTGTCAAAGTCCATTCTGCCTGGAGCTTCTGTCGTGACAGCATATCGGCTTCCACATTGTATTGGCCGGGAATGTGGTGAGGTATTACAAGAATATTGTTTCTGTCCAAGATTTGAAACAACATGTGTGCCATTAGATAAAGGTTCTTGGATCTCAGGCCCCCTTCGTTTCGAATGTAGCTTACTACGCTTTTGTTGTCTGACTGTATGAGCACATTCGAGTTCCGTAAGATAGGTTGATGTGCCTGGACGGCCTGAATTATAGCCCACATCTCCTTGAGGTTGCTGTGCCAATGTTTCTGGTCGGGAAGCCACGAGCCCCCACTCGACCGAATGCCATCTATTACTGCACCCCAGCCTGTGCCGGACGCGTCCGTTGTCAGAAAATGAGCAACCGGTGGTAGGTGAATAGGCGTACTCCTCGTGAGTGCTTTTAACCACCAATGGAATTCGTGCCTCGCTGCAGGCGCGAGCGGGCGTTTTGAATAAACTTGATCTTTGGGTAGAATAGCATATGCCATTTGCAAAGGACGGCAGTGAAGTCGACCTCTTGGTACGCTGAACGATGCGAAACTCAGCATTCCCAATACACTCTGAGCGTCTTTCAAACTCCAAGCCGAGATGTCTAGTAGATGTCGTAATTTTGACTCTATCTTCTTGCGCTTTTCGATGGGAAGATATTTCGAATTCAGTTTGAGATTCCAGGTGATGCCCAAATAATCGATAATCTGTGTTGGAATCAGGACCGACTTTTTGAAATTGACTGTCCATCCTAAAGATGTCAGTATTCGAACAGCTTCCGCAGCTTGGTCTTTCAGAATGGTTCTGTTTTGATTGACAATTAAATAATCGTCTAAATACACGATTACTCGCAACCCGTGGTCGCGGAGTAGTTGTGCGACCCAATTCGAAACTGTTGCAAACGTTACAGGTGCAGTTGACAGCCCGAAAGGAAGACTCGTGATTTGCAGAAGTTCCGGTTTGGATGCATTTTTTTCCTTGTATAGAACTCGAAGGAAAGTTTGGTGTGATTTGGCCACCGGAATGTGGAAATAGGCCTGAGTCAGATCGATTTTGACAGCCCAGTCTCCCTTTTGCAAGAAATCTGGTACTCGATGTACATTGATCAGCTTGAATTTGAATTCCGCTAGATAATGATTCAAATTCCTCAGATTGAAAATCGGACGATCGGATGCGTCTGACTTTTTTACTAGAAACATTGGACATACAAAACTCGGTGTCGGCGGTGCGGGTACTAGAATGTTTTGATTTTTCAATTCTTTTATTTGTTTTGACATTTCTGAACTTGTGGGTGTTTGAAATTTCTGTAGAAGTTTGGGATTGGCGAGTGCGGGTACCGTTAGAAATGGAATGCGGTAACCCGAGATTATTTTTAGAACATGATCTGGTGCGCCTAATTTTCTCCAAACATTTATGAATTTTTGTAAACAACCGCCGTAAAACGAGCTTTGTATGTAGTCACTTTCGAAAGCGATTTTTTCGGGCGGACTGGTTGCCGGGCTTCTTAAAATCACGTTTTGAAGATCTGTTGTGTTTATGCGTGACCTTTCGGTTTTTATTGAAACTACTGGGCTGTGCCTTGCTTGAGGAAGGGCCAGGGAATGTGTCGTTTACAGCATAGTCAGTATGACGTCCCGACATTCGTGGACGTTTAGCGCGAAAATTAAAAGACTTGTTTCGCAGGGACATGATCGGCTCATCCGCTGAGCGTTTGTTGTTAGAAAACAGCTTGTTACTGCCACCCGCCCTAGTTAAAAATGCACTCATCGCTTCAGCATTAAACAAACTAGAAATTGTTGGAGGGATTTTCCGCAAATCCTCTCTTATGTAACGATCTTTTACACCAGATAGAATACTTTCACGGCGTCTTTGAATCGCATCCGTTCGCCTTCCGCAGACGAGTTGCAAGATATCCTCAGATAACTTTATGTATTGCGACTTTTCAGAGAAAAGGTCACTCAACTTATCAAACAATGAATCGGGAGATAACTTCGTATCCGACTTGTGCGACCATTCAATTATATTTTGTAAATTGCTTTTGAAAATCTCGTTCTGTTGAATGAGGGCATGGCTCAAAGCGCCCAGGGAACGATCAAGTGTTTTGAGCCAGGAAGAATCTGGGTCATGAAATCTCAACTCTGTGTTGACCTCCAAATCATAAAAGCCAGGTTTTGCTAGATATTTTTTCTCAGTTTCGAGGTATCTGACCCGCTCCCACTCGTTTTTATCAAAATAGTGTAACTTGGAAAGAATCGCAAGTCGGGAATCGGTCGCATTTTCTACAGCCGCGTCTTTCAAAAATGTTGTCATGTTACAACCAAGTTTTTTGTCAGGTTTTGACTTGTCCAAAAACGAGTTATACAAATGCGCTGACGGGTGTAATGAAATTAAATCGGAATCAGAGTCCGTTTCTGTGGGGTGGTTGGACATCTGAGAATCCTTATCTTTTAAATATGATAGGATTGTGGTAACTTGATTAGACAATGCATCCAGTTTCCGATTGTCGCCGTCCGCCAGTTCTTTCTGTTGCGCCATCCTTTCTCGCTGTGAAGACCGCCAGTGCCGCCGGGAACGATCGGAGCTCGATGAAGAACTGCTAGAACTCGAACTGCTGCTGCTGGATGAAGAGGATGAGCTAACGCGTCGCTTGCGTGTGTCCCGCTTTCGTTCTTTGGACCTAGCAGTCCGCTTGTTAGCTTTGCGATTAGACTCATTGGACCTATCAGTCTGTTTAGAAGGCCCGTTGCTTGCCTCCCTAGACCTAGAAGTACGTTTAACGTTGTGGGTCCGCTCTTTGGATCTCGTAGTTCGCTTATGAGGCTTGCAGTTTCGGTCCCTGGACCTAGAAGTCTGCCTTACTTTGTGGGTCCGCTGTTTGGACCTAGACGTCCGCTTAGCTGACCCGTGGCTTGGCTCCGTGGATCTAGGAGTCTTGGTAGACTGGGGAGTAACTTTTTTCTTCACAAAATCGCACTCCTGGGTACTAACACGGCTGCCACTGCGATCACGCTCGCGTTCACAAGATTTTTCGTGGTCATGCTCCGGGGATGATGCACGTTCTGATTCATTGCACCGCTCCCGTGGCCTAGAAGCCCGTTTCGGAGTTCTACCCATGCTACTTTTCCGCAAAGTGCTGATGGGTAGTAGATACCACTTTTCCGTGTAGACAAATATGACTTTTCCGCAAAGTATAGATGGGCGTAAAGATTAACCACAGTTATCCGCAGATGTCAAATAGAACTGACATAACCGAAAAATAAATCTAGTTCTACCCACGCCACATTTCCACAGAGTACAGATGGGTATTTTTACACCGCTCTTCTGCAGAGGGTAACATAAAAATACTTACCACATTTATGACTTTATTTTTCTGCAAAATAAATTCTTTTCTACCCGTACCATTTTTCCGCAAAGTGTTGATGGGTATTTGTTATGCCACTCTTCTGCAGAGGGCGCATCAAATATACTTACGAAATTTGATTTTATTTTTCCGCAAAATAAAACCGTTTTTGTCTTTGGCACTTTTCCGCAAAGTGCTGGTAAGAATTTTATGCACCACTCTTCTGCAGAGGGCGAAATAAAATTACTTACCAGTTGTTACTTTATTTTTCTGCAAAATAAATGCGTATTTACCCTCGGCACTTTTCCGCAAAGTGCTGATGGGAATTTTTTACACCACTCTTCCGCAGAGGGCAAAAATAAAATACTTACCAGTATACTGAAAAATAAATTCTGAAATACATATATTAATAGTATTAATTATTAATATTATTTTTAAAAGAAAAATATAAAATCGAACAACAAAGTTGTTAATTTTACTGCAGGGTGTTCGCACGACGAAAGTCGATGCCAATGTGAGGAGCCGGCAGTCTGCTGGCGACAAGCTGCGCTCCCCACCACCACTGCGCCACGCGATCACGTGGCGATGACGTGCCGCCGGGAGTGGTTGTGGGGAGCCAATCAGGGCTGTTCAAAGGAAACGGAAGTGGTGTTGTCTCACTCTACAGGTCTCTAATAACGGTTCAAAGCATATAATAATGTAATTTGTAAGGCGAGTACGCTTAAACCCTTTAAGTATTCATGGTGAACCTGTTGGCCTATTAGCTACCACCGACTTGAGTGGTTTCCTTTGTAGTATATTTAATTTGTAGTAAATATTAATTAATATATAATTTGTAGTAAATATAATACAAAGGAACCTGTCTTCAAGAGATTGTAAATAACAAATTATCTAAATTCTGGGTTATATTTTTTACTATAGTGTCGAAACATAGGCGCGAAATTATATACCTACTGCTTGAAAATTACTTCAAAATTCTGCGCACTATGTCGTTAAATCCGACTAAGGGAAAATCATCCACGGAATGGGCAGCAGCGTTGCCTGTGAGTGAAACATCTTGCACTGCGCTCGCCATTCCGCCTACAACAAGTAGACCCTTAGTTACTAAGAAATACAGTAAAATATAATAATTTTATCCAATTTGTGTTTCACGTAGCCTTGGTTGGTAATAATGTAATTTGTAAGGCGAGTACGCTTAAACCCTTTAAGTATTCATGGTGAGCGTACTCGCCTATTAGCAACCACAAAGGAACCTGTCTTCAAGAGATTGTAAATAACAAAATACCTGAAATCTGGTTTATATTTTTACTATTGTGTCGAAACATAGGCGCGAAATTCTAGACTGCTTGAAAATAATATCAAAATTCTACGCACAATGTCGTTAATCCGACTAAGGGAAAGTCATCCACGGAATGGGCAGCAGGGTTGCCTGTGAGTGAAACTTCTTGCACTGCGCTCGCCAATCCGCCTGCCAAGAGTAAATACCTCCTTCGAATAGCACTAGATTTCCTTCGCCCCTTAGTTTCACCCAAAATATTATTCTCATCCAATTTGTGTTTCACATTTCCAAGGTTGGTAATAATGTAATTTGTAAGGCGAGTACGCTTGAACCCTTTAAGTATTCATGGTGAGTCTGCTCGCCTATTAGCAACCACCGGCTTGAGTGGTTTCCTTTGTAGTAAATATCTTCTAGAGATTGGAAATAATGAATTATCTAAATTTTTACTATAGTGTCGAAACGAAACATAGGTAGGTGCTAAATTCTATACTGCTTGAAAATTACTTCGAAATTCTGCGCACTATGTCGTTAAATCCGACTAAGGGAAATTAATCCACGGAATGGGCAGCAGCGTTGCCTGTAAATTAAATAACTTGCACTGCGCTCGCCAATCCGCCTGCAAAGAGACCCTTAGTTTTAAAATAAAGTAAAATAATAATTTCATCCAATTTGTGTTTCACATAGCCGAGGTTGGTAATAATGTAATTTGTAAGGCGAGTAAGTACGCTTAAAACCCTTTAAGTATTCATGGTGAGCCTGCTCGCCTATTAGCAACCACCGACTGAGTGGTTTCCTTTGTAGTGAATACCTATCTTCTATAGATTGGGAATAACAAATTATGTAAAATCTGGGTTATATTTATAGAATAGTGTTATTAGGATAGGTTATATTTATAGTGGAAACACAGTTAAGTCCTATAGTCTAATGCTCAGAATGACCAGTGACTTAAAACACCTAAATAGCCATTGAACTAAATAGCTATCGGTTCAGATCGTTCATTGACTAAATAGTAACTAGTCTTAGTACCAAACTGACTAGGCCGCATTAAGACTATGCATATTGTGTTTTGTTAATAATGTAATTTGTAAGGCGAGTACGCTTGAACCCTTTAAGTATTCATGGTGAGTCTGCTCGCCTATTAGCAACCACCGGCTTGAGTGGTTTCCTTTGTAGTAAATATCTTCTAGAGATTGGAAATAATGAATTATCTAAATTTTTACTATAGTGTCGAAACATAGGTAGGTGCTAAATTCTATACTGCTTGAAAATTACTTCGAAATTCTGCGCACTATGTCGTTAAATCCGACTAAGGGAAAATCATCCACGGTATGGGCAGCAGCGTTGCCTGTAAATTAAATAACTTGCACTGCGCTCGCCAATCCGCCTGCAAAGAGACCCTTAGTTTTAAAATAAAGTAAAATAATAATTTCATCCAATTTGTGTTTCACATAGCCGAGGTTGGTAATAATGTAATTTGTAAGGCGAGTAAGTACGCTTAAAACCCTTTAAGTATTCATGGTGAGCCTGCTCGCCTATTAGCAACCACCGACTGAGTGGTTTCCTTTGTAGTGAATACCTATCTTCTATAGATTGGGAATAACAAATTATGTAAAATCTGGGTTATATTTATAGAATAGTGTTATTAGGATAGGTTATATTTATAGTGGAAACACAGTTAAGTCCTATAGTCTAATGCTCAGAATGACCAGTGACTTAAAACACCTAAATAGCCATTGAACTAAATAGCTATCGGTTCAGATCGTTCATTTACTAAATAGTAGGTAACTAGTCTTAGTAGTAAACTGACTAGGTCGCAAAATGGCTATGTATATTGCGTTTTGTTAATAATGTAATTTGTAAGGCGAGTACGCTTAAACCCTTTAAGTATTCATGGTGAGCCTGCTCGCCTATTAGCAACCACCGGCTTGAGTGGTTTCCTTTGTAGTAAATATCTTCTAGAGATTGGAAATAATGAATTATCTAAATTTTTACTATAGTGTCGAAACATAGGTAGGTGCTAAATTCTATACTGCTTGAAAATTACTTCGAAATTCTGCGCACTATGTCGTTAAATCCGACTAAGGGAAATTAATCCACGGAATGGGCAGCAGCGTTGCCTGTAAATTAAATAACTTGCACTGCGCTCGCCAATCCGCCTGCAAAGAGACCCTTAGTTTTAAAATAAAGTAAAATAATAATTTCATCCAATTTGTGTTTCACATAGCCGAGGTTGGTAATAATGTAATTTGTAAGGCGAGTAAGTACGCTTAAAACCCTTTAAGTATTCATGGTGAGCCTGCTCGCCTATTAGCAACCACCGACTGAGTGGTTTCCTTTGTAGTGAATACCTATCTTCTATAGATTGGGAATAACAAATTATGTAAAATCTGGGTTATATTTATAGAATAGTGTTATTAGGATAGGTTATATTTATAGTGGAAACACAGTTAAGTCCTATAGTCTAATGCTCAGAATGACCAGTGACTTAAAACACCTAAATAGCCATTGAACTAAATAGCTATCGGTTCAGATCGTTCATTTACTAAATAGTAGGTAACTAGTCTTAGTAGTAAACTGACTAGGTCGCAAAATGGCTATGTATATTGCGTTTTGTTAATAATGTAATTTGTAAGGCGAGTACGCTTAAACCCTTTAAGTATTCATGGTGAGCCTGCTCGCCTATTAGCAACCACCGGCTTGAGTGGTTTCCTTTGTAGTAAATACCTATCTTCTAGTGATTGGGAATAATTAGTTATCTGAAATCTGGGTTATATTTATAGGATTGTATGACACAGGGACAAGCGCGAAGTTCCAGACTGTTTGAATATGACACCAAAGATTCTGCAATCTGCACGCTAGTTGTCATATTTCATACTTTATCCTTAAATGGGTAGGTATACGGATTTGCTGGCGATAGTAGATTTAGAGTTACGTTTACGTATATACAAGTTGCAGATTTCCGTATTGTTTCAATATGACATTAAAGATTTTCCGCCCAAGGGGTCTTTGATTGATTGTTAAAATGCTCCTTGTCCAAGATTGCATCTCAAATCTTACTTTTTTAAAATTGACGGAAACCGCATTAAAAACGCAAACTTGTTTCACACAAAGTTGTTTTATTGCGTTCATTGACTAACAGTACCTGGTACAGATAGATCATACGCAAGAATCGCAGCCCACACGCCGTCGCTACGGCGCCGTCGCACGCGCATGGTCTTTCCTCACTCGTGCGTCTTCGACTTGCACTCTAGATGCAACAATGCTCCTCGCTGAAAAGCTGCGTTACTCCGCTCGTTAACTGATAGTACGCCTGTACCTGGTACAATTAGATCATTTATGCAACAGTTGCAGCCCATACACCGAAGCATCCGCATGTTCTCTCCTCACTCTTGTGTCTTTAGTTGGCACTCGATGCAACAGTACTCCTCGCTGGAAGCTGCGTTACTGCGCCCATTGACTAACGGTACCTGGTACTACTAGATTATACGCAAGAGTCGCATGCGCATAGTCTCCGCTTGCTCGACTCGTACCAACTTGGGCTTAGAACTCCACACTGAAAGTTACTCTTGAACTTTTCTGGTTTATTTACATGATTTTGTCTACCATTTAACCCGAAACTTTTGCCGATACGTATGGCGAAAATATATTGATTGACTCGCAAAGTACGGAGGAAAGCCACGAACGGAAATGAATGCCAAAATCTTTTGCTGGTCTTAAGATACTTAGGTAGTATATGAAGCAATCAGCAGTCCAAGCAAAGTAGTGACGAAAGACGAACAGCGTTGAAAACGCTTAGCCAAAGTGAGGATATACCCATTTGTTTTGTTTTGTTCGGTTAAATGATCGTTAAAATGGATGGCTCCAGTCTCCAATTTACATTTAATTGTAAATACTCTACCTGTTGCAAATTGTCTGTTTAATGCTTTAGACTAACGTTAATGTTTAGTTACAAAATAACGAAACACGTAGATACGTATCTATTAGTTTTTACATAGGAGTAAAGATTGCAGAATTACTGAAAAAAAAAACGTTAATTTAGCAATGCTTTTCAAAATTTGAATTACTAAAATTTTTACCCCTGCCGTGTGGTGCTGGCTTAGAATAGCCTGTGGGTGTCTTAAAAAGCGACTGAGAGATAATCATCCAGGGAATAGGCAGCAGCGTTCCATGTAAATGCAACATCTTGCACTGAGCTCGCCCGAGTATGGCAATACCCCGCGATAAAGGGAGGCCCATGTCCTGCAGTGGACTGTTGTGGCTTGTGGTTCTGCTGACTTTCTAAGAACTATACTTACAAACCTTCGAACTTAAAGCACATCATAATAACACAGTAAACAAATAATAGTACCCACAGGCATAATGTATGCAAGCGTGGGTGTCTGGTAAGACTCTCATTGCATTCTTGAAGCACTTATTAACAAGTAGCGGCTAGGAGCCGACTGACGCCAAATCAATCATGCATTCGCTCAGGGTTGCCACGCGTCTGAATAAAGTTGCTCATAGTAGTTTTGTTGAAAGCTGGGTGTCTGGTAAGACTCTTGTTGCATTCTTGAAGCACTTATTAACAAGTAGCGGTTAGGAGCCGACTGACGCCAAATCAATCATACATGCGCTCAGGGTTGCCACGCGTCTGTATAAGTCTAGTTGAAAGCTAGGTCTGGAAAGACTGTGGTTAAAATTTACCTCAGTTTACCTTCTACGGGGCAATCTCCACAGAATAGATGTGCGACTCGACGCGCAACATGACATCTGTCAGACAAGCTATCGTCAGCCGTAATCGATTCGGCGCACGTCTCACGTGAGTAGTTTGACACTTCTGTTACATACAGTTTATATGGAAACGGTCTCAAGCGTCGCGATGTTGCACTTCTCACGTCTACGATGATCACTTATTTGACACATGCCATCTTACGTCTCACGTCTCCTCTATGGAGCTTGCGCCCTAGGGATTCTTAATAAATATCCCATGATGTTTTTTTTGGCATATATGTGTACTGACACTACTGACAACCAGACATACTATTCTTATCTAGCCTCCTATCCTGCTTGATTGCTATTTTTGTAAAAAAAAAAATTGGTATTTCTTCTGTTATTTAATTTTATGGTGACGTTTACTTCAATTGGGTAAATATTGTTATGATTTTATTTTTAAGCACAAAAAAAATCTTTTCCTTTGTGTAGGACATTGTAACGCTAGAGGCTAGACGTGTCATCCCTACATGCGCTTACGCACAACCTCGACCTGTCAATACATCGTAATAGCGCACGGAGCCTTTTAATTGGCGTCTTTTTATTTAATAACCCCCTGCTATTGGACTAACGAGGTTGCTCAAAGGTGATTTGTTGGATTTGAAATTAGAATGCCTTAGGAATCTAGCCCGATTACACCAACATTTAAAACCACCGCTCGAAAACCTAAGTTTGTAAATTTTTTTTTGTCAAGGTTCAGCACTCTGTACCGTTTTACAGACGTTCTCATTTTGTGAAGATCGATCAAAAAAGTAAAAAAAAAATACTTTTTCCAATTGGATTGTTACATCCCTTTAACTGTAAGATTGATGGCTATAAATTACCATAAACGTATCCAAACCGCGCTGACATTATCTGGATTGTATTTTTTCAAGGACCCTGAGGCCTGATAAATAACTTTTATTTTTTAGTCTTTTCTTTAGACCAAGTTAGTCATTCTGTACCAAATCTTGACTGTATTTTTTCAAGGACCCTGAGGCTTAACTTAATAAATAACTTTTATTTTTTTTACTTTTGTTCTTCAGACCAAGCTAGTCATTCTGTACCAATAAAACTTGTAGTTATCAACTTTCCCATTGTGGTACCAAATCCAGACCAACTGTGAACGAAATGCCGAATTATAAATTACAGGTAACATTAGTTAACCAATGGTTCTGAAGTTTTTATGACAACGTATGCACCAGTTTGGACGTTTGGGCACAAAATAGGGAATTTACAGAAGGACAGATATTCCCGACTATTTATACCTACACACTTAAATCTGTTTTTTTTTTAAATGCGGTAACTGGGTTAAACATACGTATGTACATTACTTACATTATATCAAACTTACACTATAACACACTATACAAAAATATTTGCACTTGCTACACTATAACACACTATACAAAAATATTTGCACTTGCTAGTCGTAATTTTGCCGTCCGCCCGCACCAAACACTGTTGACATTCGCTACTAGCCAGTTCGACACGGTTCGAGACTGCGCGTAAACGACGGCGTGTGGATGTCTGTGTGAGTACAGCGACGTTTCCTTGAAGCCGGCTCTCTGGATTAGTGCCAGCCAATACTTACCTTGTGATTTTGGAGTCACGCACTTTCGGTAGGTAGGAACAACTCGCACATGACTGACTTACAAAGACACATTTCAAAATTTAAGGGAACAAGAACATCGTTGTATTGCATAGAGAGGACAAAAATAAGCTTTAAAAAATAGATGATTTGAGTAGAGCATAGGGCCGGCGCAGATCTCACTGAATTTGGTTTGCTCCGTTTTCAGTAGGAAAGGAAAGTAAATGTTATTCGTCTGTTCACGGGAGAGCGCGCGTGGTTGCCGAAACAGTTTGTCCATGCTTATCAGCCTGCCAATATCGACCTTATTTTATACAACAACATGCAACAAATATCTTTGAATTTCCCGTTCTTACCTCATTCCTATCCTGCCTTACCTACGCTCGACAGCGGCCTGGTTCTGGTGGATTAGGTGTGTTCTATAGATCTCCTCTTTTTTATCCTCGAGCATGTCACTCCCTTACATATTATGCCCCTGGTTTATCAGACTTGTCCTGCCAGACTTGCTCCTGACTCGTGCCCACATTGTTATCAACTTTACTTCTTCCGCACTTATGATGGCAAGTTATGCTGCTGAGTGAACGACACGTACGACCGCCACTAAATGCAAATGTACAAGCGATGCACCTCACCAACACAACAACCACCGTTTTACCTCTGCACGTGTTTCGCTCTTCCACGGAGCCTCCTCAGGAGATTTTCGACAGTCGAGTTCCGAGCACCGACTCAGTCATTTTATTCAAACATATTTCTAGCACTTTCATCAAGATGTACTTCCGCATAGTAACGTTTGATACTATATTAGTTACCTTTACTTCTTTCTAAAAACGACGCGCGACAATTGGCTCTTAGTATGCGCTGACCTTTACCTTTACGTGCTGTAAATATAACATGGCGGCCGGCGGTACAATGCGTGAATTTTACACCGTTTTCGAGTTTACGAGTCCGTCTAAAACATTTCGGCGCAGTAAAATCGTATGGGGTTTTTACGACACCTGGAACGTAAAATGTGCGTGTTTCCAAAGTGATTTTCGTGGAATAGGTACCACCGGGGTCAAGTGTGGAGTTAGTTTCAGTGTGACCAGTTAGGTGGGAGCCTTGCTATAGCAGCAGCTTAGTACTGACATTTAGCTAAGTCTGGAAATTCAATAACCAAATTTCTAGATTACTTCCTTCCTTAATCTCACTTTCATTCATGAATTTGCAGAAAGATGAATTGAAATATACTAATATTAATATTGTAGTAAGTAGTAATGTCTAGGTGGTTGATCTTCGTGAAATTTGAAATGTTATTGCGATTGCTGGGTGCATCAAATTGTTAACAATGTTATTGCAATACTAACGCGACGTCAGAGCTTTTTCCACCAACTCCTGTCCAAGGCGAAAACTGACTTAAAAATATGAGAATTTCAGTTTTAGAGATGGTCACACTGAACTTGTATCGCTTTTAAAACGTCTCACGTAACCTAATGCTATCCTATTACAAGCAAATTAAAAGACAGCCGAGTTGTTTCGTAACCATCGCCAGCCCATCAACCTACCCATTAAAGGGACCGCACTTACACTGGATTATCATAGAAATACTAAGAAAAACCAGTATAAGTTAAACCCTTAAATGTGTTGATGTGCTGGTGATAAACAGGAGTAACTTTTCTAAATGCCGACGCGACTTCAATGTATAAAGTCTGGGAACAAAATCGTATATAAATCACCGGTTTGACGCCAAATTGTTTGGGAATTTGTTTGTTTGTCTTTTACCCACGGTCTAAATACTTTGGTATTGAATTTGGGAACTTTTCTTGTTTTCAACGAAAAGTTTATCTTCGAGATGTTATAGGTAAGGAAACAGAAAATAAAAGGAAGTTGCTGAAGTAGGTACTCAACAAAAGAGGAAAGTACTTACTTCACTGGCTTTCTAAAATACTGACTGTTTGATATAAAAGTTACTTGCAGTCCAAAATCAACATAAATGTAAAATAATATTTTCGGTCAGAAATCAAGACACCTTTTTCGAATAACTGTTTATTGATAGCACTTTCAATCACCACAAAAGCGCCAGAAAAATCACACATAAACCTCTCTCAATTTTATACGAGTTGCCAGACCGTCCCAAACGGACGATTTTGTCCCTTTAGGAAATCGAACGTTTCTTTTTCCTCTGAAATTTCACCATCGCCCGACCCTACATAGAAATCCAAAAATCTGTATCTCTTGCATTTATTGCCAATTTAAAAAAAACTTTGGTAGATCCAATGTGCTTTTAAAAATTGTACCTTTTTAATGAAAATTAAAATTGCCCGTTTCAAAGTCCATATAACTGGCGGTCAAAAGTAATATTTTTTGAATGTCCATCAATAGGCCGAATCATCGCAACCATCTGGCAGCACTGAATATTACCTGCGTTCTTTATAAGGCGCGTCGCCGACGTGTCGACAAAAGATTTATAAATTCCTTATTGTAGGAAGTATGCGGGCCGGGCAATAAATATCTTCGGCGACCTTACGGTGGAATGTCCAGATCACAGATGTACCTACTGCCCACGGCGGAATGTACAGTCTGACTCGGAATAAGATATACAGGGTGTAAGGGACGGGTAAAGAAAACTTTGCAGGCGTGCTCAGACCATGAAACTGAACAACTTTTACTATGGAGCCAATGGTGGGTTAATGAAAAAAGTTTCCTGACCTTCCATATAAAGTCGGTCAGCTGATCGTGAATTTTGTATGGGAGGCCGGATTATTTTTTTTCGTTTCCCACCATTGGCTCCATTGTAAAAGTTGTTCAGTTTGATGGTCTGATCATGCCTGCAAAGTTTTCGGTACACCGTTCCATACACCCTGTATAAGCAAAGCAAAGCAAAAGTTGTGTTGAACTATCAAAAGGATGACTCGAGCGATATTTGATTGTTTCCACATACAAGCTATTACAATACCTACATGTTTGAAAATAGCCCTACAAATCATAGTAGTGGAATTAATAGATAGATAGGTAGGTAATTTTGACTGGTTGTAGACAGACGGTTAGACTAAAGGCTGAAGGTCAGACAGTCTGTGACCTTCTTTTGGACTAAATTCGTCAATGAGATAAGCCTAGAAAAGGAATTAAATCAGGGAATGATAAATTATATCGATTCTTAAGAACAGATTCCAAGTGAGTTTTTCTTACTTGTTGCAAATTAAAATTGGTGGATGCTTTGCTGTTTTTGTTGTGACAAAATAATAATATGTTTTGTTATGTTATTTCAAGCATTCCACATTGATAATGGGTCCTAAATCAATATTGCCTATGCATAATTCATGCACAACCAAACCATAATATCGAATTGAATGCATCTGCTTCCTACGCCATACCAAAGCCATAAGTTGCTTGTGAGTTTGAGCCATAAATCTTTGGCATTGTCTAGCTCTGAACATGATTGAGGTTTTCATATCTAAACTCTTGCAAATGTTGTTTGGTATGAAATGAGACGGAATAAATACCATTTCCTTATGCTACTGAAATGGATATTGTTGCATATTTGTCAGCACTCGAGGGTTTGAAGTAGGACTTGATGTAGAATACCAGTACCCCAGAAACAATACGAGGTACGGAAATGGTGCCATAGTAAAAGATTTTCAGTGTAATGGGCAGTTTCTGCTCGCACAAAGATATCGAAAGTGTAACACCAGGAGCCTATCTAAACTTAGCAAGCGTACGCTCGAGTTTAAATATGTATAATATTTTTTCTGTGTCTTACAAGTAGGTACCTATTTCTTATAAAGCTCAATATCCTTGTTGTAATAATTATGTGTGTAATTGTAACTATTACGTTATTGTTCGCAGTCAATCGCAATATGCAATTAACTGTCGGCCATAACGCCTTATAAGACAACTGACAATCAGACATGGTGTCGACAATGTTGATTGATATCTTTTTAATTTGCTGTCATTATCACAAGCAATTTTACGCACTTTGCTCTACACAAGTTATCAGCAAATATGTTTCAAAATATGTGTACTAAAATTAAATTACTTATTGAAACCATGTTTACATACCTATACCTACATAATTATTCCTACTGTGAGTTTAATATAAATTTCGCATGACAGATGTTTGATATAAAATTTAGTTAGAAAATCATTGAGTTATAAGACATGTGACATTACACGACACTCTTGCAAAACTTTCTGAAATTAACCAAAATTTAACTTACCTACTAGGTGAGGTACTACTCGTATCGTCACAAAATAGGCGCCCCGCGCGACGTTTGCCTAATTTTTGCTATCCTATCGTCAGCAAATTCACCTACCCATTTAAAGGAACTTATTCTGGTTTTATAATATACAAATACTAAGAAAACCCAGTATAAGTTGATCCCTTAAGGCCCTTATCACTGTGTGTGATAAGAACCGAAACGGGTAGGTATGTATTTGCTGGTTTGTAGGGAATCCCAAGTAAAGTACTGACATTGTATGTCCAACAAAATCCACGGAAAGCTTCTATTGTGGCTTAATCCAATTACAAGTTGCAGAAGTGGCAAACTAAACCGCAAAAAGTCGAGCAAAAAACGCGTCACAACTAATCTGGGCAATAGTACACAAAAATACGGGAAGTGACAACAAAATAGACAGTAAGTGGCATGAACTTACCGGAAAGTCGCCTGCAAAATACCTGTTGTTATTATCTTTGAGCGTTTTCCTCGTTTTAGAAAGAAATATTGTCACTTCTGGCTTCCTGGTGTTTTTCTTTTGAGTTTTTGTAGGTAGAGATTTTAGATAGCTTCCATAACACCTAAATGCGTTTTGAAGTCAGATGTTTAAATTTGTTTTTTTTTTTCACTTTATGTGGGTTAATTAACAGTAACATAACAAACATTACTAAACTAATAATAAGCTTATAATATGTAGTTATGTAACCAACTCCATTAACCACAGATTACAAATTCTTCTATAATCATAATAAACAAATTCAAACCAAGTTGTAATCTAGGCCTAGAACTAGACCCAAATTAAAATAAGATTACAATCTACTTTCTACTTTCTAACTTGATTAATTACAGTAATATTTACATTTGTTTGCACAACTACCACTCGAAAAAAAAGTGCATTATTGTCTTACTTGCGCATAAAATAAAAATATCGTTCCACTAACTATAAAATCTCGACCTTTTTCCCAACTTTTGTTGCATTGGAATTCCTAAGATTTTACGATGAGCGCAAAAAGTGAGCAAAAAAACCTTTGTTCAGCAAAAGTTAGCAGTCGCCGCGATGCCGTGAGATAGCGGGTTCGAATCTTGGCTGGTACATATTTCCGCCTAATTACCAGCTAAGTAAGGTTTAAGACTTTAAGCTCGGTTTAAGATAACAGTATTGTTGCGAGCTAAGTACTGCCCTTTTTGTTTAAGTCTGGCGTTATCTAGGGCTTGGTCTTAGGCCGCTTTTAGCGTTTTGTTATTTGTGTTGGGTATTTAGTAAAAGGTTTAATAGTCGAGTAGAATTGTACGTTCGGGTTTATGAACGCCCCATTTAATTTTTCCTCCAAAGCTCCTCTACTACCTATATCTTAAAGTTTAAGATAAACTTTGGTTTAAGTCTTAAACCAAAGTTTAAATACATAGTTCCTCAAGTATGTACCATCCAACAGTATCAAGATATTGTAATTATAACCTAACTACTATTACAGCCACAACAATCCAGTAATAAACATAATATTAACTTAATTTGAATGTCGTCACTACAATAATAGAATTTGAATCAAAAAATACTCCAACAAAATTACTCTTTATTTCATACTTATTACTGGCAACCTTGATATTCAACAAATACACAATACAAAGTACGTATCTATAAATATAATTCCAATACACATCATATTTGATCACGATCGATCATTGTACGGCCTTGAAAAGCCGGATTTTTTACTCCATAGTATTCTATCAGCAGCAAATTTGAGGGTTCAACTGGTACTGGTTTATCTAAATAACTGTATGAAAAACCAGCCTATACTGACCTTTTAAATACGTGTTGATGCCGATACCTAGTCGATAGTACATAACTGGATCAACTACATAGGGATACAAAAAAACTGTTGGTACTTTTCCGGCGTCCCTCGGTCTTTGAACTTAGATGACCAATGAAAAAATTTGAAGGTCGAATTGAAGATCTATGATGATATTCTGGGTGTTACGAAACATCAATTAAAGCCAAAAGGAGGTCACGGTACCCATGAAACTGAACAACTTTCCCCATGGAACATCGGTCGACGATCAGCTGATTTGAGTTACTATGGGAGGTCCAATATCCATATTTCGACCCGTGTTCCAAGGGGAAAATTGTTCAATTTAATGAGTACCTTGACCTTCTTTCGGCTTTATTATTTGTTCTGTAACACGTGTACATCTAAATATAACTACACAGGAGTTTCTATTCTAGTGATTAAAAAGAAATGAGGTACTACTATTGATAAGTTCCAGACACCGTTAGGTACTCAATTTTGATGTTATAAATTTTGCGTAATCTACGTAACTAACCAATATTTTTTTGTTTGCAGGTAAGTGGCGGCCTTGCTCAAGATATCGCTATAACAATATTTGCTAGTAGCAGACAGTAAGTAAATGTTAGGTGTATCTCACATGTACCCGACGATAATGCGGTTTGGGACAGCAAATATGTATAAGTACCAATGACAACTTGTGACAGAAACAAATTTCTTGCCGCGACGTTAGCTAGCGTATCCGATTTGTTTGCGACTTTTCATCAAAAACTGAAATCATAAGGTACTTGTGCGAACCGCCTAAATGTTGATCTTTGCGAAACACTGTGAAATTTAAGAAGTCCATTGCGATCTTCTTTTGTTTGGTAATCTTACTTCAATTAATGGTACCCTTATTTTCCAAGCGTCGCGACAACGACGCCGTCAAATTTTTACGGCGTCGTTGTCGCTGCGGTCTTGTAGAAAAACCCGACCGCATCCCATACAAACCCTGAGCTTCTCAGCACGCTGTCAACGTGACGGCGTCGTGGCGCGCCGCAACGACGCCGACGCTCGGTCTTTTTGGTTCCCCATACAAACCCATACAAACCAGTCATTTGACAGCGACAACGACGCGCGTCGTTGTCGCTGTCGCTTGGTTTTTAAGCCTACCATAAATTACAGCTAGCCGATAGTGCAAGTGATGTTTTTACTTTTTGGCGACTTTATATCACAATAACCCGAAATTTTCTAGTGATTTAGTAAAATAAAATCTAAGATTTTTCGTAATAAGTTACTGGTTATGACGAAATACACACCTATACATAGGTATATCCACAAGTAGACGTGTCTGATGTTTTATCTTACGCAAGAAAAGTGTCTCTATCATGATCATCCTATAGCCAGGCTGATCGAAATATTCTAAGTAGCTTTTTCAATCTTATGCTTGAAAAAACCTACAAGAGATAGATAAAGATAGGTATCTTTTTTATTTTTATTTTATTATTAAACGAACAAGTATCACTCATTATGTAGGTTTACGCGACTTACTTGTTAATTAGTTGGTAGAAAGTGTAGCCCTCTACGTTGGTCGATATCACCGTCATGGCAGCCAGTGCTAAAAACAGTGTTACCGGTTTCAGTGGACAATGACGATATAGTAAGCGTAGTTTGTTCGGGACTTTTCGATGACTCTACAACCACAAATTAACCGCAACCACCACAAGAGCCACCAACTGCGGTTACTGCAGTTCCAAGAGTTTTCAGACCGCCCTGTAATCGTTCCAGCGACGTTTCGAAATTAATTTTAATTAGATACTATCTTCCAAAGTTTCAGTATCGCCCTATCATATGTCGCTAGTAGCTTATGTCTTGGTCGTCAGGTTATTTAGCTCGCTCACGTCATGCAGTGTACCTAATTGCCACAGATTGCTCGCTATCGGGTTGACCGGTCGCCCCGTGACGACATCACTATTTTCATCATTTACATACCTACCTTCCATAATATATAAGGTGAAAAAAAATGTTCAGCACATATTTTAAGCGGTGAACCACCCCATGAAATTGAATACCTTTCCCCGAGAAACATAGGTCGGAACATAGTAAAATTTAAAAAAAAAATTACCTACCATAAAACTGACTTGCTCGGCTGGTGCATTTGTATGTAGTTCATCCCATGCAAATATTTGCAGTTGCTTTTTATTTAACATTCTGTAATAACTACTTACTTACGTATGTCTTCTGTATTGCCGTGTGGTACCGGGTAAGAATACTTCCCTAGAATCAACTCAGTGTTTCGTAAAAATCCAAGTAGATTTTTGGTGAAAATTTGCCGACCCTCATCATCACCCTCAGCCCACATCTACTCACTGCAGGGTATGGGCCTCATCTCTACATCAGTCCTGTGCCAGCCAGATCTAGTGAGGTCCTGTAGCTTGATGATATCGTCGAACATTGCCGACCCTAGTTAACCTTAATCCTAACTTTCTTGTAGCCCATTTGACCTTGTTACCCAAATTCTGTTTAATTTAAAGTTACTTCGTTAGTAATATTCCATTTATTAAAGAAACAAAACATGCTATTTACGGTCAAATACAAATACAATCCATTTCATTACTTCGTTATATTTCAGACTTCAACTGCTTATCCCCAACTAGATATAAATCTGTTTTTGTTGCTCGAAAAGACATTTAATTATAATTTTGATTTACCGATAAATGTACCACCTATACAGGCAAAACTTTACTAGTTAACGCCTTGACATTACACGCCAAAACTAGTTAGAACAAAATTAATGACATCGGGCCTGCGACATAGTTGTTTTACTGCAGACTCATAATAAAAGAGATTTACAGAAAGCTCACTCGCCTTTTCATACCTGACAACCTAAACTTTGGGGCTACTACTGTAAATACCTACTAATAGAAGGTTAGGTACATTGCGTCATGTCTATCACACAGGTCCTGTATTTCCGAAATTAAAGCAGGCATATATTTTTCTTTAGGGAAGGTTTTTTTGTATTGAACGCAAATAATTATTGCAGCCATAGAAACACTGGCGCCATTATGATCCTCAGAGTTTTCGAAATCACACGATAGAACAAGAAATTGGAAAAAATTATCGCCAAGTACTAAGTGAACCATCTGCACAAGCGTGCCGTAGTAGGTACGTAACTTGTGACTTTGTACTAGGACAGACTTGAAAATGGCTGTGTAGTCTGGGTGTTCTAGACAAACGACCTTGTCATACATGTTTTCTGTGAAATGAATTGTAATTGCAGTGAAGTTTTAATGAAGATTTGTTGTTGCGAAGTCATGGATGTAACCCATTCGTCCGACAGACAGACAAAATGTTACAGACGTCTCAAGTTTCATAGTTTATTTTAGTTTTGTCGTCAGAATATGTTTTGCTAGAACTTGTTAATGGAGTGTGAATGGAGTTTTGAGAGTTGATATGCATTGCAATTTTAAGCGGCAGGCTGACAACCTGTCACTATGGTGATACCCAGTCTTCTGAATGACTCTCAAACTCAAACTCTTTTGGTGTTCTTGAGCCATTCTGTTTAGGTTTTTCATCATGATCATTTTATATCCAAGAAATTGTAGATTGCATAAAATATGACGACTTCCCCGAATGTCCGGGTGTTTTTTGATGTCATATTCACAGAATGCCATTACTGAATCATTAGATTCACATTAACTTTTAGGTAGGTTCAATTTTCTTACTGTTTTATTTTTCAGTGCTCAATTTTCTTCATCTCAGTTCTATAGGTACATACACCAATTGAAATCTCTACAACCCCATAACATTTTTGCACAAAATCCCGCCATTTATTCACTTCCTTAGCAATCTTACATCGGCGCAAGCGCATGCCCAATTTGTCCTCTTATAAACATTTACCATCGCATTTGCCGTCATAAAGTTTAATAATCGCTCTTATTACATCGCAGTAAAGTGCAATATCTGTGTTTATAGCGGCACTAATAGCTTGGCGAGTGCATAACGGTGCGTCTATACCAAGTATGGCGAGATAGATGGCGAGATCATGATGTACGATTTGTTGCACCCTCTTTGTTTTTATCTGTTTTCTCTTGGACCTTACCGGTATTTATCCGACAATATCCGTGTGCCATTTTTAGTTGTACATGATGATATGTGTTTTTACTGCACCTTACGGATATTTTAATGGTTATCAACATTTCCTTCTTACAAGTATTAATACTGAAAAAAATCCGTTTTGATGCACTTAGTGATCTGCCTGCCTTTTACATTATTTAAATGGGTAGGTATAAAATGTCATCATCCATTTCAACATTTTTATCTTCATACAAAAGCGTTTAAAAGCGTAGCGTAGTTAAAGAGCATGCATATTTCTTGATCTTGCTTAACTGAAAATTAATAATCGTAAAACCATTTTTATTTAAGTAATTTTCACATTTTCCCATATGAATATCTGGTTTCAACATAACATCCATATTTCACTGCCGTATTAACTTCAGAATAACTATTAAAGCGAATTAAAACCACGGTTTAACTTGAGGTAGCCACTCAGTTCTATTTACTACCGGATAAACGGCAGGTTAAATAATATTTAATATTAAGTATGAAATGGGAATATAATATTTAATCCGTCTTATGACGTATTTAATGTATGATCGAGATACACGCAACGGTTAGTCAATAGTTTCTGAAGTAAACTACGCTTAACGTTCATTTAGAATGAATTTATGGGTTTGCGGGGTTTATTATTTTAGTAGGTTATTTTTGTTGTGTGGTGCCGGGTTAAAAAAGCATCACCCCAGTGCCCCATGTTACGAAACTACAGGCTACAATTCTACAGGTGAGATTCGATGTATTCATTATCAGCCGTTTATCATTGCGCAGCCGGTTTAATTATGGGATAATAATTATTGCTAACCGTCTACGCAATGTACATCGAATTTCACCTGTAGAATTGTAGCCTCTAACTTCGTTGCATAGGCCACAGACAGATCTTTCCCGTGGGTGTCGTAAGAGGGATTTGCGAGTTGATGTGTATTACAATTTTAGGCGACAGGCTGACAACCCGTCACCCGTCCCGTTTTATAGCCCTTTACGCTCTGCCTACCCCGCAAGGGTTATAGGCGTGATTTATGTATGTTCTTTTAACTAAGAACATTTTACGATCATTTCACCATTGATATTTCCTATCAATTTGTACTTCTCTGTACATGGTATTATTAAAGCAAACGGCTCGTCAAGGCTGGTATCGTCGGCAAAAACTGTATGGTTTATTTATGAATGGACTGGAACTGGTTCTGCGGCTGCGGGCAGTGTTAGTGATCCTCGGGTGTTTAGACGAGTGCTCGTTCTCAAGGGCGATACGATTTCCTGTATGAGGAGAGCATCTAATATCTGGAGTAGAACCTATGGACGTTGGAAAAATGACGACGCTCTCGCGTCAATTTGGTAGCGTTTGGATGGCGAAAACGGGAGAACGTGCATACGTTCTGCTGTGGACTTCTGATGTAATGGTTCTCATATCTTCGTATCTCAAATCTCTTTCAAGGTTCCATTCAAATATAATTTTAACTGCAGTTCTCGAATATTTTATTCTTTTCCGTTCCTTTTCCTGTTGTCACAAATGTCACTAGCTTTCGAAATACCTTGAATTCCCATTGTTACATTGTATCTGCAAAAAGTCTTGTCACTGACCGATGTGGGTGGGTGGGCACACATGTCCTCGCAATATTTGCGTGCAAATTTGTCGAAAGTGTGTGCTTGCTTGGTCAAGTTATGTGTACCAGTTTGCCAGCCATGTTGGCAAGTTGGCACATTCTTGGAATTTCCGCTCAGCTCCCCTGTTATGATAATGAGGGTGACTCAACAATACTTGAGATGGCATTATGGTATTGTTGTCGGCTTTCCTTGTGATATGAGTATGAATGAGGTATGCTACAGGAATAAAATTCATCCTGTTATATTTTTGACACTTAAGGTATTCTTAGCTTTACTCAAGGCGTATTCGCAAAACTTTCTAGCTTTTCTAAATTATTGCTATTAAAATATTTGCCAGCTATTTGGTGCAAAGTACCTATAGATAAGTCTGGCCATGCAAAGAGCCAATCAATGCTGCCAACACTTTGGGAGCTTTGCCTCGGTGTGCTACTTGTGAAAATTTACAGTTAAAGTTTTACTTATAACGTGTTTCATTAAAACATAAGATAAAAGATATTTTGTAAAATACTAAACATCTACGAGTTAGCTTAATATCCTTCAGAAACTGTATGTTCTCGTCTGTATTTACGGGACTTCCACAAGTATCTCGATTGTTACTTCTATGTTTGCGTTTTTCACCAATAGAAAAAGATTTGTCTCATATCTTTTCATTGACCCGGCCTAGACAATGGATACTTTTCCTAAGCAGTTTGCGTCTCACGTCTCGTCGCTGGCAGTTTCTTGCCCTGGACTGGACCCGATCTTACTTCAAGGAAGCGAGGAAAAGGGTTGAGCTCCATTTGACAGTGTGCTGACTTAAATAATAATCCGAGACTCGGTACTTTCAAGTTGCGTCGTAGCAGGAGTCGCAGCATTGCTGCCGCAGCAATATAATTGTCTTAGTTTTCCTATCTTATTCTTTTTTAGTAGGACACCGATTTGTCTAATAACCCGATGAACACTATTTCATACAGGATTGTCAGCTGTACATCAATTTGATTATGTAATCGAATAATGTTATCTCTACCTATTATTCGACCTTGTTAATGGTCAATGTACCTTTATTAGTTTTGACCTCAAGCAAAAGTCGTGCAACGATTTAAGTCATCTGTCCATCATTTTTCACATCTTATTTAAGGCTTAGTTCAGCACAGCACTAGTATACGTACTTCACTCGGTGGTATCGTATGTCTGTCGTATTCACAGCTCACTTAATCCAAGCAAATGTAACTCGACCCTTATTGAGTACTTACTCTTATTTATAAGTATTATCAGTGTTTTGTTTTTGCTCTATTACGTGTTGTGCGTTGAACTCAAATCGTACGTGATGGCGACGCTTGCGCAACTTATAACAAGTATCCATTATTTATATTTTCTTAGAACAGTGGTTATCGGTTTGCTGCAATACTTTTTTTATGAGAATTCCGAACGAGCTTCGGTAAGAAAAGTCTATTTATTTAATAGAAAGTAGTAATGATATCTCTAGATTCAGGACACCACAAATTAGGGAAACGGTTCGTGAGGTGCTTTTACAGATGGCTCACCCAGTACTAGCGATGATTTTGCCGCTTAGGTACTGCTTTAACTGGAAATAACGGTATAAAATAAAGTTTTGTCAAGAATTGACTAACGGGGAGGATTGGTCAATGAAGAGTTCTTCCTTCTTCACCTATGAAGTGACATCAATTATGTATCTATATTTAATTTACTTGTTGTCAAAGCACTTAAAACACATCTTCTGCGTAGTCATACTTATTGTACAAGTTCAATCGCTT
Source organism: Phthorimaea operculella (assembly GCA_024500475.1). NCBI lineage: Eukaryota > Metazoa > Arthropoda > Insecta > Lepidoptera > Gelechiidae > Phthorimaea > Phthorimaea operculella. The sequence continues at coordinate 14,850,150 of JANFCV010000001.1, forward strand.
TAAATTTATTGATTGCTTCAACAATCATCTAGATAGTTGCTGTGGCCAATGATGATGATGGATGATGATAGATACTTAAATGAAATGACATCAGAGATTCGCCTAGTTTAAATATGAATTAAAAGAGAATTATATTCGTGTCCCATGTTTTATCTATTACGAATTTAATTTCTGACTTCGATAATTCTGTGCAAATGTTGGTTTTATAAAAAGCGCAATAACCGTCTCATTTTACCAAATTTATTAGTGTCACTTCCTGCCTAGGAGCTCATCGAATATGCAAATGATATGATAGCAGCACACCTCATTTAATTGGGAATGTCGGTTATCTTTGAGGCGTAAATTGACTATCCGTGTATTCGTTCATTTGTAGATAATCTATTGAGATTTAGAGCTGTAACCTTGAAACTAGGTAGTTGTTTATTTACAGTTTTTTGGCATGGCTAATAATTACTTGAAAGAGATATTTTTGTTAGGTCTTGTATTCTTGTTTTTTTTTAATTGCGTGAGGAATAATATGAATGTTTTTTTTAATAAAAGTATATATTGGTGTACCTGACTACGACTTTACTGCTAGAAAACAGTCATTGTGATCAGAATGCCATTATTTTCTTTTTCAACTTAAACCAGACGAAAGAAGTAAAAAGTGGTTTAAACCATAGTTGGATAATACCCAGGTTTTTCACCTGAAAACTGATTATGATCTACATTTTTGACAACCTAGCTCCTCGTTTTGATGGGACAAGTTCTTTTCCTATATTTTTGACAACTTAGCTTTTCATTTTGGTAGGAATTCTTGGATCAACAAACTTTTATAAACAAAATAAAACAAATAAAACACTCACTTATACGCGATAAAAACCTCAAGCTGTTATTTTACAAACCACCCGTCGTTCACTTATCATATTACAACCAAATTAAGCTTTTCAAGTTACATGTTCATGTTTACATTCATTTCGTCACTTTCCAATCTCGATGTCAAGCTGAGTTTATTTTTGTGTGAAATGCAATAATAGCCGTTACATTTTAATTCGTAGATATTTGGATTTTAAAGCGTTGCTAGTTAGAATTGCATTAAAAATGACTTTGGTTTTTCTACTGAAGACGAGTACGAATATAGGGTTCAACTGACTAGCTTTTTAAAAAATAGTTATTAAGTTAGGGCACAGAATACGTACCTACCTATGTAGGTATACTTTTTTTTCTCCATAAATAGCTATAAAATACCGACAGCGCTGTTGGTGAATGACTGCAACGAATCATTTCAATCGGTGAAACGCGTACCTAAGTAGGTAGGCATATCGGTCCTACTCTTCATTTTTATCTTTATAGTGTGTCCTGTCCTATATACATTAGCTATCTAAATCGAGAAAACAAACACGAAATAACCAGCAAATCGCGAAATATTGAGCCATAGAACCAGGTTTATGATTATGAAGTGATTTTTATCTCAATAAACTGTGCGATAAATTAGATTCAGTCATGCAAAACCAAACGTTAGGCTTTTTACGGCCATTTGCAAATGTGGGAAACGTTGGACATTTTGAATTTGGAATGTGTTACGTGCCAATATTCATGTGGTGGGAGTTATGATTTGCACATAACCTGGAAAATGTTTCTTGTAGGTAGGCATCTCGACGGTCCCTACGTATAATGACGTAAGTGAAATTAGCAAATTTTACAGGAGAGCGTTTTTAAGTTTCAAATTAGTGTATCTCTAGTAATATTATACATAGAGTTATGAAATTTGAAACATATATTTAACAGGTCAATATATTTGAGAAAAATAGAATAAAATGTTAAAATAATTATTATTTCTACATAAATAATTATATACGTAGTTATACGACGGAAAATCTGTAGCTGTAGAATGCCTATGTGGTACTTAAGTTCTTATACGTGGGAGTGTATCGCCAACAAAAAACGCAACTGTCAGTTAAGGGATTTTACGTTGGTTTTATTGCGCATACACCATATTTTAGTTTGGATTTTGCCTTGTATTTTTACATTTTACAAGTGATTTTAAGTTGATACCGTAAATATAAAATATGGTTAACAGTTTAGAATAGTTTTCTACGACAAGATATCAACGATACAGCAAATATTAACATAATTATTTTTATGCCGTAAGTGCCAGATACGGGAGAGAGCGCACTAGGGCGTGTTTACCTTCCAGTGTAAAATAACGTAACTTAACTACCGTCATTTTACGTCGGAATATGAGTAATAAAGCGGGTTCCTAACTACCACTACCGTAATTTTACGTTGGAATTGTGTAAATTTTGTAGTTAATGGGTGTCAATTTCGAGTGGAATTAGGCCATTTAGAATCATGCTGTCTTTACCGAAGGTAGCTTATGACAATCTAAGGCGAAAGCAAAGAAAAAAGGCAAATGACTTAAGTACCACTTACGGGATTGTACGTAGGAACCGTCGATCTACTCTTAGTAGTAGAGAAGTAGCTATATTTACCTCTAGTACCTATTATAACTCGATTTTTATAACTGTGCGCATGGAGCTGTCAAAATATGTATGAGATTTGACAGTTAAACTGTCAAATCGTATGGGATTTTTGACAGCTCCATGCGCATAGTTATAAAAATCGAGTTATATTTGGTAGCTACTGCTCCTTATAGTAGAGGTGTGGTCCGGTGTTCAGCTGATTTGAGTTACCATGAAACGTCAAAATCTTTTATTCATATTTCGAACTAGAGTTCCTTTGGGAAAGTTGTTCTTTATCACCAGCCATTGTTCCATCAGTTGTTCGCGTTAGTTTTCGCTATCGGTCACTAATAAAATTTAACCCTACATATACCTACATTCCTTAGACAAATTAGTTCAGTTTCATGAGCTGGTTGACCCGGTCAACACATTTCCAGAATTTTTATTTTACCTAGTTCACCAACTCTCCCGGAAATACACGACACAGGAAGTCTCATGCGTGTCCAGTATTGCACAACCGCCTACTGCTGTAACTGCAGAGAAAATAGTACGTATTGTGAAATGTAGGGGGCAATTTACCAATCTCATAGCATTTCCCGTAGCGCTGTTAGCGTAACGAGGAACGTAGCGCAACGTAACAAGGGGGCTAAGGACCTTAACACATTATTCATAATCATGTAGGTGTGTTATGCCGGCTTAGAATAGCATCATCTCATGTTTTTATAATACTTCACTAATACCTAGTTCACTAATAGTTCACGCTCCCTGTACGATCTACCTACTACCCCCCAAAGAATATAGGCGTGATATGTGTAAATATTTAAAACCTATAATACGGCTTTGATAGTTGTCAAAGCCATACTAGAAGACTTGTCAACAGAGTAAAACAGACCTTATGTTATATATAGCATTAACATGATTTTGCCAGCTGCCTACCTAAAATGGCCTATCCGAACGACTATACTTTAGGCACAAATTAGGGAAACGGCGCGCGGAACGCAGATGTCTCACTCAGTACTAGCGAAGATTTCGACGCTTATTTAGGTACTATAATCACTAAAAATCGACATATTTCTTGGATTTAAATTAACTCAGAATCATATGACGTTCTTGTATCAGATTTTGCTGTTTTGATATTTTTCTACTTTGAAGTTTATGACAGTAGCAACCGTGGCTATGTAACAATTGACAGTCACGAAAATCGTGAATGTGGTCGAGTGAACCTTCTGTATACTCTCTATTTTGCCCTTTAGGTACCTACTAGAGTCTGCGTCGGCGCACATTTGCGAGCGTTTAATAGCTGTTTAATACACACATTGGTGTCAATGACGTCTTACACTACTGGATACCTGTCAAAGCCATATAGGGAAGGCTTTGCAGAAATCAGGTCGAAATGTAGCCGCACTGCAGTGACCCGCCAAGTTTAAGAAACGAAGATCTTTTAAAAACTTACGCAATGCATACTTTGGTATCAATAGCTTCTGACACTCATAATTATCTGTCGCCGTATTATAGGGAAGCAAGATTTTTAGAATACCAGGTCGAAATGTAGCCGCAATGCAAAGACGGCCACGTTCAAGTAACAAAGATCTGGGTCTAAAAAATACTCACTACACAATTACTTAGGAGACTCTTAGGTGCTTGTACTCTTCCATGCTAATAAGAATGTTTTAATACTTATTTATTGTTCGTTATTTCAATTAATTTTATGAAGGGTCCAATCATAATAAAGTGAAATTGCTATCCACCATTTTGCATGAAGTTGATCGATGTCTCGATGATAGTTTTCTAGAGTCACAGTCACAACCCAATCAACTTCCAACTTGGCATATTTTTAACACTCTCTTTTTCGGCAGACAGCCTAGTGTTACATAATGCGAGTGATTGCAAAACTCTGTAAATGCACGTGAATATGGAATTTGAATGTGTTATCATTACGTAGATTGTCTGAAATTACCATTGTGGTAGATAAATAAGCTATTCTAAACATTCTTGAGTATCGTAACAGTAAAGTACCTAGTAGGTAATATCATCAGTATTCTAGAGATCAACTTATAATAGCTATTCTAACTAACTGTATCAAAAACCAGTATATGTTGACTCTTTAATGTTGTAACTTAAGGTGGAACATACCTACATAAGTGGCCGTTGCAAAAGTTCGTTTGCAAATAGCATTAAGTGAAATGACGAAACGTAGCAACTATACCGACATATGTAATGATACTAATGATATTCTTTAAGGTAGTAAGTAGGTACATATAATTTACTGATCAAATAGTCATTATACCTACTATGTAGGTAGTAATTTGGAGCGGCAAAGAAATAGTAATTCAATTTAGACATTCTCGGTATGCAATGGTGTATGTTCCTTGGGAAAAGTTGTTCAGTTTCAAAGGCATTGGTTCACCCTTAAAAATATTTGTAGTTATTTTTTTGAAACCTTATATTGTTGTTGAATAAAATTAGGGGCACACTTAATCAATCTAAATATGCCCGCAAGTACAAAGCAGCTAAGTGTTTTTATCAGTCACTGACTAATTAATTAAACTTATTTCAAATGATATTTACAGCACTGTATAAAACTTCAGACGGTGACGAATTCTGTGAATCCCAAAATTTACCGTCTTATAAGAATATTATAACGCACCTATAAACATCGTGAGACTTAATGGTTTCTTATGAAATTATACGCTTATCTCGACGATATGGTTTATAACACCTTCTATCTTCTGGGAAGGAAAGTGTTTGGTTTAACTCTGTAAACTCTTTTAAGAGGCCGCAGTGAAGTTGTTAAGTGATTAAGGACAGGAATCGCTTTATTGCAGCCCTACAGGAAGTTATTCCACTACGCTCTAGAACTCTTGCCCTGCAAAAAAAAAAACATATTTTTCGGTAACAATCGGTTCAAAACTGTTCCTGTGGACCGTATGGTTGGTGGCTGTGTTCTTTTCTGCAGAAAATGCCTGAAAATTCATACATTCATATAATTCAATCAAGTTAATTATATTTTATCAAAAAAACACATGCTTTTTCGCAGCAGTGTAAACTGAGTGTAATAGTGGCTAAGGAATGTTAAAGGTGAACCTCTATTCTTAATTTTCGTGCCTAGTGAGCTTGAAATTGACTAAAACCTTAAACTCTCAATCATCACCGATTGGTCGATTTTTAGGGCATCTTAATGTCGTACCAATTCGAGTCATTGAAACTCCTTTGGAAGTAATTTTCAAATCTCTGTGGAATCAACCTCTAGCAGGAAACTTGATAAAGACCGAAATGAACTTGGAATAAATATTGATGAAACAGCGTTTGGCAGCATCTTAATTCATTGATTTAGATAAGTGACGGCAGGTCAATGAATTTAGAGCGTTTTATTAATTTACAACCTTATTTACCTACAACCAACTCAATTTAGTCCTATAAATATTATCATGCATTTAATCATATTACAGTGAGATCAGAATGATTATCTATATATTGCCGAATATTACTTTACGTAGTTTTCTTATTGTATGAATATGACATCAACGTTATGTCATTTTTGATGAATCAATCACAAAAATGCGATCATCATCAAATAAATTATGATAAATTCTTTCATCACATTCATACATTTAAAAATTTTGAGTAATTATTATTTTTATTAAAGATTAACGTTAACCTAACCTAAATACCTAAATAATTAAAATAGAATATTTAATTACCAATGAGAGCCATAAAACCGAAAACACCACCGATAATTTTAATAAACCATTTTAACACCATAAGTGTAGCTTAAAACTCTTAATATAAGCCACATGCTGAGTAACGCACTATTAAATTACTTCTAATCATAATCGATATACGACTAATATAATTTCGACTTTACGTTCAACATTATAAGAAAGAAAAGACAAACATATGAGTGCCAGTGATTTTTATACAGAAAATATTCGTATATTTCCGACACTATCTCGTACTGGTCTCCCATCGATTTATTTAAAAAATACTCTTATAACTTGAGTGCCATTCTTTACTACGTGCAAGCTATTATTATACCTACTATGCATTATTAGCGAAACAGTAAAAAGAGAAATAAGATTACTATTCTCTTTTTAAAAATGGAACACGTTTGCGCCCACGCTGCCCGGCCTGGAGCGAGTCGATCCAGCCAGTTTTATCTTTGTTGCTCTTACTGTCGAGCCTCACTTGCGGTATTAACCGCGACGGTGCGTTTCGCTCGAAACACTATTGGTGTTACCTAAATGATGATAATTATTATATTTAGATAGATGTAGCCATCGGCGGGGTCAAGTATGAAAAGCTGTGAAGATCTATTTAGGTTACATATTACATAATACTTGTGGGCGTATTATCCATCGTGCCCCAAGAATCTGATAGCCTTATGAGCCTGATAATGAGCCTAAAAGATCCGCGACGGAATCTTCGAACAATGTCTTGATGATTACAGCACAATTTATTCGTTGCGAGTGGCTCTATGCTGTAATTTCCAGTGTCATACATCGAATGAGAATTATCCTGTCAACTGATTAAGTTTTTTACTTCATGCTACTTTTTATTGCAGTAAATAGACGTTTCCTGCTATTATCCCTAATAACGTTGCCCTTATCGGGATTTTGATCGAGAACTGACACAAGTCTAGATTGATCGATATACGAGCATATGAATTAAGATTTCGGACTGAGCTTAATCGTTTAGCTTAGTAGCTTGGTAAACGGGCCATTATAAGACTAGGAAGTAAGTAAGCATACGTTAATGTCACTTTAATGGTGTTTTATGAGATATTTATACAGCTAAATAGCCGTATAAACATTTTAGTACGGTAATGAGCTATTTGCCTCGAAAAAATATATATTTATTAACAATTTCAAACTTTTTTACTAATAATTGACTGTCCCGATGGCGTAGTGGATAGTGCCCCTGCCTTCTAAGCTTCCGTGGCTTCGATTTCCACCGAACACAAATATTTGTTAAGTCAACTTTCAAATATTTGTGTTTAGTCTGGGTGTTTTCTATGTAATTATTTACAAAAAAAGTATATAAGTATCAGTTCTTTAGTTCCCATTGTACAAGCTTTGCTTAGGTTGGGGCTAGATTTCGCGGTGCGTCTCGTCTTGTGTTTATTTATTAAGTGTCTTACTTTCTCGACCTGTAGGGCTGTAGGTAGGAAGGTCATGTATGAAATTCAAGTTCAATGTCATACTGTCTGATGTACTATATAGGTTAGCTCGGTACATTGTGTGGGTACCGCTAATGGCCCCCCGTGAGGCCCAGGCCCACATTTAAGGCCCACCGCTGCGAATGTATCTTGTGGCCACGGGGCGTCGCTGATATTAACCGACAAAACCACGGTAACAGGTGAAATTACAGTACTTAAGGAAGTATAGGTAAAAAAAACGTTATAAATTTAAGAAATTTTTAGTTGTGAATCTCTGTAAAAAACGTTCATTTTAACACCGACTAGACTTTTTATTGAACTTTTTTGTATTATCGGTAATTTATTTAAGTATGCAGAAAATTTATGTTAAAATATCTAAATGTAAACGGAAATATTACCTTTCACATCTAATTTTCATAACTATAAAATATGCATATAAATTAGCTGCTGAAGCAGTTTAATTAAGTTTATTTACTAGACAATAAAACAACAAGCAATATTTTACACGATATTTAAACAAGTAATACTATAAATTAATACCTAAAATAGGCAAAAATTTCGAAATTTCTGTAGGTACATAGGTGATCTGTATCTCAAAAGGTTACAACTGTTTATGTTACCTATATTCACAGTTTTACGGCTAGTTTTTAATTAGAACGTAAATAAAATTATGTAATTACGAAATTGCAGGCCTAACACGCTAATTTCGTGTAATGTTTATTATATTATAATTATTATGCAATTAGCAGCACTTCAAATACCAAAACGAGATCAGCTTAAATTGGTTTCTCATACAGAAAATAAGAAATACCAGGCGTGTATTGGTCTTGTAATGCTACTGCTTTACAAAGCTGCTACTTAGGGTTAATTTACTAATATTAAGTTTAACGGAGTGTGGAGTCAATTTTATGTGCAATTAACATCCCTTCACTGAAATACCGTAACGTTGTAAATATAATTTTAATCAGCAAGATAACTTACGGTCTAGTTTATGCATCCAATCTATTGGTACTAATTCCTTAGCTTGCTACAAATCGATATTCAAATAAATTAAATTTATATACCGCCAGTTTTCGCCACGGCTGTGGCAATAATTTATTTTTATAAACTCAATAAATTTTTGTTCATTTAATAAATTATGCTTTTATGTACCTATTAAAAACAGCAGATTTTTTATTAATAAATAGTAGGTATATATTTTATATAAATCTGTGTACACACTCTCGACAAACTCACATGAAGTTTCAGTCGGGTAACAGCTGATCCCCGTTTGCGGCGTCGCGGCTGTGTGTTACGACCGTGTGTACCCGCTTTATATTTGTTGGAAGCATTGTTCTTGTTAATTATTGTAAGCGAATTACAGGATTTATGTTGTGATTCTTTTGGAAAAGCTGTGATATATTTGATGTAAATCAAAAAGCCATTATACAACTTTTAACTCTATTAAGCACTTACTGGTGACCCTTATAAGACTTATAGCATTAAAAGTTGTTTTAATATGTAAATGATGTACATTTCAAGTAGTTGTAAAAAAAGAGATTTAACAGTTCCTAAAAGCCGAGCTAAGTAGGTAGATGCATGCAGAATTCTAAGCTTGCACCAGTTGTCTATTGGATAATTTCAGTGGCTTCTAATGGCTGGAGCTACCGGCCATGCGCCCGATTATGCTAATGTACGGATAAAATGACCCGTCTGTGTGGCTTGGCTGTGTGAAAGCTGTAGGGTGTAGGGTTACTATGGATTTGGGAATTTTTCAGGTAATCTTATTACAGAACTAGATTTGCCTAAAACTTTTGATAAAGCTGTGATATATTTGAAGTAAATCAATAACTCTATTATACTACTTTTAACTCTATTAAGCACTTATTGATGACTCTAATAAGACTCTTTAATAGTTATTTGTATATGTAGTAATTGCCGTACTTTTCAAGCAGTTGTAAAAAAACACTAAATGAGATTTGACAGTTCCTAAAAGCCGAGCTAAGTAGATAGTTGCATGCAGAATTCTAAGCTTGCACCAGTTGTCTATTGGATAATTTCAGTGGCTCCTAATGGCTGAAGCTACCGGCCATGCGCTCGATTATGCTAATGTACGGATAAAACGACCCCGGCTGTGTGGCTGTGTGAAAGCTGTAGGGTGTAGGGTTACTATGGATTTGGGAATTTTTCAGCTAATCTTACAGAACTATGTTTTTCTTGGTTGATAAATAAAATTGCAGTATGACGATTGTTTTTTTGCATAATTTTTGGTGTGTTGAAAGCTGCGGATGACGCTGTTATGATACTGCGGAACTGTTGATCTGCCTACGCTGCATTTTAGCTTTAATAGACCATGAATAATGTCTGATTTATAAGATATCTTCATTTTCGTGTGGGATTTGAAGCAGAGAAACGATAGTCAGTCAGGACTAACAATAGTGGCAGAATTTTAGCGATGTTGATAAATGAACTAGTATAATAGAGCTACTTACTACGAACAACCTAAGAATTCCTTCTGATACCTTAAAACCACAGACACCTTGCGCCTAAGTGGCCATATGAATAGAGGCCACCGCATTAGGGCTCATAGTGTCACTTTGCATTGAAAGCATCTGGAAGTTCTGGAATGTAAGTAGGTAGGTGCAATCGCGACCGCAGTCCTATAAACAGGCGTGTTAAGCCAATAACAATACCATTAGAGCCCGCCTCGCTGAAATACCTAATAGAATGGCTAAAGTCTTGTGCAAGTCCATTTTTAGTGCGAGAATGATACTTCGGAATAAATTGTGTGGTCTCTTAGCATATGGAAAAGAAGTTTATAAGATGCAGTCTTCTAGTTTATGAAATTTCGTTATTTGTTACCAGTATCACTGATAATAACTCTAAGCTTGCTCTTATAAGTATGTATTTGAAACCTTTATTCAGCTGTAAGCTTAAAACTACCTTAACCTTGTAGATATAAGTCTACTCTCCTTTGTAAAACTGTACAAACTTTTAAATATATCGTCTAGATATTAGGTACGTCTTACATTGTGAGTCTATATTACTTTTACCTCCCATAAAGGCCGTTCAAAAGCCTTTAAATCCCATTTCCGTCAACAATGTTTGTCTACAGATACCCATAACAATTTACCCAAGCATCCAAGAGCTACATTACTTTGAAGGAGATATCCTCAACAAAGTTGTATAGTTGTGTAACCATTTTCGTAGTTTCGTTGTTTTGTCAAGTGAAGTACCGACAATAATATGGTAATGTGAGTTGTGCGTCTATTCTGTTCCAAGTTTGTGCTGTAATTATGCGTGTTCGAGTTGTTTTTGAACAGTACTGGCCATAGTAAGCGTAGTGGGCATCCACCTGACGAGGCTGCCCTATTCATACGACAGTCTTTGAGGTTACGCGGTGTAGTTTGTGGGCAGAAGCGGAAAGTAATTGAGTTTACATTTCTTGCATAAGTTCAGCCTTGAGTCATTTGGTAATAGTGTTTCTTCTTCTATGGCAAATTGTTTAGCAACAATTTTGCTGAACGTTTGTAATCAGATTCACCCCCCCGCTGACTCTAGAACGGAGTCACTTAGACCAATGCAAAAAGTGTGGCAATTGTGCAATAGTTTTTTTGCATACACTGTGGTCCTCTATCGTTTATATTACCTCTATAAGTTTAATTGTCTAATGGCAGTCTATCGTTAATGGTCTATCAATGCTCTAACGTAAACATCCTTAACCAAACAAATTTTCCTCCTCGCCTTATCCTATCCCCAGTACCAACTAGTGAACCTCACAGCTGAACTTCAAACTGACAATAGTGTACATTGAGTGATGCTCGGCAGTCGTGTCCCTCGGACGACGGTCGTGCTCGCGCTTGGCATTGACGAGCCGAACTAGTTCCTGCCTTTGATGTTGCGCCTCGTTAAGTACTCTATGTGACGTGTGTAGCACATAATTGCCTTCTTCCTCATTTGTAACATACCTACCTAAATACAATTTACAAAGCAATGACAGTATTGATTACATTTTTCGCATTTTACGGCAACTGGTTTATGTCTAAGTCTTCCTTACAAGTTTACCAATCAAGAACCCGATAAGTCTCTAAATGTTTACCAGAATCGACATTTATGCCAGTTGTAATTTATCCTAAATTTGCAGTCTGATGCAATCGCATGCAGCAGCTAATAAATTGATGTTTTTTTTGCTACTCAAGGGCTCAAAGCTACAAATTTAGCTATATTAATCAGAGTTTCAGCCAGTAAGTTGAGCACGGAACTAAGAAATAAAATGCAAATATAGCCAAAGGTAGCCTTACTATCTTGAGGAAGTAACAAACTTAACAACTTAATGCTTTTATACAACACCTCGAGTATCTACTCCCTTTTAGCTGTTACGAAAAGTATGTCGTCGTGTTCATTTAAATTCTTTAAAACTCGTATTCTCTCGGCTATGATTCACGAAATGCAAATGCACCGCCGTACAGTAAACCAGGAAAACCAACTCCCAGCTGTATTTGCGATGCTAGGGATTGCAGTGGCAAGCACCAGCTGCCAAAATATGTTTTTGTTGGCCAAAGCTGGGTGGACAGATTGTGCTATGGCTATGCTAATCGATGTTTTGCTGAGCCACTAACCCGCAAGCAGCATTCTATACCACTAACTGAGCTAGAAACGTATGCAAATCAGAAATAGCGAAACAAATAAAAAAATTTACATACGTAAAACTTCGACCATTTGTATTTTCCCACAGCAAACTTTGCGCAGAACTTCTTAGGAAATTCGCCTTTGACTAATAAGGACATTTGACTCAAAAGCTTTACTCGGAAATGTTTTCTCAATGTCGGCGATAATGCCTCGCGAATTCTCGGACGACTTTCTACCAAACAAAGGCGCGACAGTCGCATAAAGAATAGAGTTCGGTACGTATCAGTGGTTTGTTTCCATTGCCCCGATCTGCATCCGGATCCGGACGTGAGTATTAGAAAAAACTAGGCAGAATAGCAACCAAACTTTCTTAGAAAGGTTTTATAAGAGGATTTATAAATCTATTATTCAGAATTCTTTTCATACTGTGTTTTCTTTAGTTTTTATAATCAGAAACAAAAATGGTTTGCATTTTAATTTAGGCATGATTTCGGTATAATAAACGGCTTATTAGGCGTGTAGCAACTTGCTAATTTCCCATTAAATAATTTTTAATATCGATTTCTAATGAACAGTGGAGATAGGTCCTAACTGTGTCACTTTCGCGGAGTATTCTTTACTAACAGAGCGAGCATTAACATTGATGGCTCCGAGACTTATGAGGCGTTCCCACACTATATTATGCAAGTAGGTACAGTCAACTTCTAAGCACAAAGCCGTGAGTAAAATATCTGTGATACACTGTATAATTTATAACACTGTCGACTCGTTGCTGCTGTGAAAGATAACTGCATATTTTAATCGATTCACTGCTTCAATACTAAAGAAAACTTGTGTTTATTTTTTAATAGGTCCACCGATAACTACATACCGAAAGACTCCTACTGTAAGATTAACTACATACGATCCTAGTCAATACAGTATACCCGTCTGCACTGCGTCCAATCCTTTAAAAGGATTACTTTGGCTTTGGCTAAAGTAATGTACTGCGAAACCGTTTGCCAAGAGATTGTTGTTGCTGGCTTATGACGTCATAATGCCTTAATAACATTACGGCTGTGGAATTGTTCGCCTGACCTTCTGAAAGCACGTGTTGAAGGTGTAGTTTAATAGTGGGACTATGCTTTATGTTATGAGACTACGATTCTAGAGAACCATTGGTTATTGTTGGCAAATTATTCGGTGGTTCACAACAACCTTCCTTGAAAATAATAATAAATACAAATAGTGATAATAATTCAGTTATTGATACATTGAAAACAAAGTATTATTTATTCATAGACAACAACAAGATAAAGGCTCATAAAATGCAAATCCCAATAAGAACAAACTTCATCGTCCCTTTTATAGAAAATCAAATCAAATCTAACTGTCGAATCGCATCAGCAATACACAATTCGCATCCATAATTCAAGAGAAACACAAACAAAACTATTTTCATAGTGAACCTAAGAGTTAACGACTGAAAGCTCAAATCAAGCTCATGGAGAAGTACTATTAACATCACCTCGAGTCGCCATTTAAGAGATCAAATAATAATGTTTATTCTTTATAACTGTGTAAAAAACCATTATAAGATGATCTTTTAAACGTGAAACTTAAATGATTGCTTGTAGTACAAGATGCAACTCATAATTACGACGTCACCTGCATAACTGAGGCTTAAGCGCTTATGTTAAATATGTTATGCGCCATAAATAATGCAGTACAATAAAGCTTGACAAATAAGATGAAGAGACAAGAGGAGCGAGTCTTTGGGCGGTAGAAAAACAGAAACAAAACGTCTTGTACTACGTGTCCATTCAATATGTTTTTTTTTCTGATTGTACTTACAATGCAGTACAATCTGGCACAGTTTAAGTTAAGGTTTCCTCTAGAAGGGCCTTACTTAGCATAGGATATGCTGCTACTGACAGTACTCTACCCAGTCAGTTTACATTAACAGCATTATTATCAATCATATTTTATATCCGTGATTAACTGCTTCAAGGTAATTAGAAATATTATTCCACACTATCTCAGATACCTTAATGGATTAAACTTGTACAATTATTTAATACATAAGTTATCTACAACAGAATGAATGGAATATTGTATTCAATTCAATGCGAACACTTTATTAATTCGCGACTATACAACCTATAGTTGTTTTAGGGTTGTTAATTGGTTCTATAATGAAAACATTGTATAGCTTGTAAATATATTGTAAATGCAGGCTATTTGAGTCGACCTGGACTGCGTGGGCTGAGACGGTGTCGTGGGATCAGACCTGGCGCCATACTGGGGCAAACAGAAACCAACATCTGTCAAACGACCAACACTCCTATAACAGCGCTATCGCAACCGCTTTAAGACTATTTCGGCTTGTAACAGCTGAATAAGTTATTTTGTAAGTTATTACGTAAATATCGCTTTAGTTATCCGTTCCATATCTGTAAATGTTTATCTATTTGATGTTTATTGGACGTTGCATCCTTAGATAGACTATCCATTTCACTGAGACCTTTCTTCTTCCGGTTCAATCAGGCAATAAGAGGTCAAGTTGAATTGGATGCTTTTGATCGGTGTGGCCGTAATCTTTCATGCTTATTATGGGTTTTTATTATTAGCTTTATCCATTTTTATTTGACAATAAATCCAATATCTGTCTCTAGTGAAATTGCAGCGTAGGAGTCCTAACGGCTTCGTTTGTGGTCGACTGATGATGATGACTGGGCTTGTCGCCGAGTCAAGCTTTTGTATTGGAAGGGCGGTCCATCTTTTCATAATTCTACCTTTTTGATTTCGTAGGCTGATTCACCCCTTCAGTTTTTTCAGTAGGTAGGACAAATATCCTCACTGGTGTTGCATCAACTTTTCTAACCTACCAGACCTTGCACAATAAATCTCTAGTCTTACACCGTCGTATCTCAGCACAGGTTGTCCAGATTAGGTGCAGGTTGGCAATCCCTCAACTCAACTTGTTGTGATACGATGCAGGTTGGCAATTCGGCATTCTCCATTTATCAGTCTGGTCTGCAGGAATGCCGCAGACACCCACGGTAGCGCCACAGCAGTGGGTGGAGTTGGAGTGAAGGGATACCTGTGACCAATCTTGTAAAACTACTGGTTACAAGTCAAATTCGATGTACATTGCGTAGCCGGCTACCGATTTGAAACAAGGAGAGTGTACCGGCTACGCAATGAACTAGGATTTTACCATTTTGAGACTTTGATTTATAAGGAACCTGGGGATAGTTGCTACGTGTGATTACGTGGGTTTGGGCAGGTTGATATCAGCTGTAATGCTGGCTATTACGTCACAGTCATAACTATTCACTCTGTGCACAGAACATACCTATGAGGTTGTACCATTATATCACATTATTAAGTAAACATTTTCAGTAATACAGACACATACACGCCTAAAAGTCTTTTAATATCGCTGCTTGATATCGTAAGGCAAAAATCCGAAATGTAAAAAAGTATTCTTTTTACTACCTACGTTACGTTCAAAAACCCACGTGGTAATTTGAAATTGAAATATGAGCTAAATATTGGACATTTATGGACCTGTCAAATCTATAGGTCACGGATCTCGCCCACAGATAAGATCGCCCACGGTAGGCGCCCAAAGTGCGGAATGCTGTGTAGATAAGCTACATGTTATTCAATATCCAGAATTCGGACACGCACCTAGGTAGCCCTGAGACCTAGATTTAATAGTTTATGCCCGACCTGTCACTATGATAGTTCAAGGATTTTCGCCCACCGCCATCGTGAGACGCCCACTGGCCATAGGTGTCCTGCTGCTAGATTAATACAGCTACCAAACTGAAAGGTCACAAAATAATGATTTAATAGAATTCTAAGTTTAATTTAAAATGCCTTTCATACAACTGCGAAATATGGTCGACCAAAAAGGACTTGTCCAAATATGGGCGTTGAAAATGTGCCATTGTGATGGGTAGGTATTGCAGTATTATAAAATCGTGAGTTTCGGAACCACAATCCTACCTATACATACAGGATGTTTCTGTAGAGGCAAGGCACTTAAACCATAGTAACCTCATGATTAGATGACGAACAGCTTTCGTCAAGGAGTATTTGATAAAGAAAAGAAGTTTTCAAAGAAGACCTAATTTCATTTTGGGAGGTATTTTCATACTTCTGCTACCGCTACTTGGTATTTTTTTTAACAATATGATAAACATACCTTTAACATGCCTCTAAATGTCTACATAAATGCTGCTGCTGTGTGTAGTAATAGCATCACCCCAATTCTACCCGTGGGTGTCGTAAAAAGCGACTAAAGGATAATCCAGGAAATGGGCAGGAGCGTTCCCTGTGAATTAAACATCTTGCACTGCGCTCGCCAATCCGCTTGCCAAGCGTGGTGAGTAGGTATAGCAATACCCCCTAATACGAGGAATCCTAAATCCAGCGGTGGACTTATGTGGCTGTAAAGGTTTAACATTCAGCACATTAGCAAATCAACTCTGTAGGTATCCAAACGATGCTTTTCTTTGAGGAAAACTGAACGAAATCATAAGAACATTCAAAGGTTTGCAGATAGGTGGACTGGTACACCATGTATATAGGTACAAATGCAACTATGGCAATCCTGTGGCAATCCTTTCCAAGGTATGGGAAAGATGGCCCCGATAAACCATGGATTTATGTCTCCATTGCGACGGATAATGGCGGTGAACATTAATAGTCGCATTGTGAAATCTATGTGTATTCCTGCGAATGATAATATTTAACTGGGTTTCTTGCTAACGATAATATCAAATCTGCTTCTCTGTATTATTACTACAAATTATAATTAAGAGACTTATAACAAGATCCTAAACTCTTATTTATACTTGCAACACTTATAAGATGCTTATAAAGAAATTTCACGTGACATCATTGGCTAAATTGCTGTCCAGCTACAGCCATAAATACGAGTTTTAACACACTAAATGCTTTTTTGAGAATTTGAGATACATTCAAGATCTATGTCGTGCGTGGTAGAACGCCGAGACTAGTACTATTATGTATTCTGTGGCCGATATATAACATTTAAAACAATAAATTTTCTATAGCCTCACAATTTGCATCATTTTATCTTCATATTAAATCTTGAAATAACACATCAGTTTTTAGTATCTAAGTAAATAATCAGTGGCCTTATCGTGGTTTATCAAATCGATTATATCGAGCGGCGCGTTCCCGCCAATTTACGAGTATTCACAATTTAACGGTAAAGTTCACCTAGGCTGGCAATTTCAATTATCCTTGGCGTCAGCTGATACGTTATGCAAACTTTTGCTCACTTCCACCGTGCTCTGAAATGTATTCCATCCATTGTATCCTCCCTAGGATTTTGGTCAAAAGCCGGCATATGGCAAAATTGTAGACATTGTTTGGTTATCGTCATAAGCAGATCCAGAATTAGGATTTTGGCCAAAAATTCTAATTCTGCCATCGTATTGCGACATAATTATCTACTGCTAACTCTATGCGAGAAGCACGGCTGAACAATTAGGCATTAGACAATGAGCGATGCAATAAGTTTTATACGACGTACCTATTGATGGATGAATAATGTGATCTCTCTCTCTTTTCGTGCGGGACACCAATTCGACCATGGATGTAATAAAAAGGCTAGAAATAGAATACGAATTAGGTAGGTTAGGGAAGTTACTTACAAAATACATTTAAGTTTACATTTATGTCCTAAGGAGAAGCTGCTCTTTACTTTTTCTTGTTTATGTAGGAATTTTGGGGCACAGTAGAATTGACTGTTAGTGTTTTAGTGCATAGTGGAATTACCCAAACTTTTTGCAAGCGGCTGATCTACGATCGCTCGCGTTGCGCAAGCGGCGCACCGGCGCCATCTACCGTGATCTATTGGCGCCAACTCGCCTTTCATACTGCCTCTTATCGCCTCAATGCAAATCCAACGGTTATAATCTAAGTATTCTAGTACAATAATAAATCCTTGTCAGTCTATGGATCTTATTTTTAGACATAATTGTATGGTGTTCTATTCTAAATCAATCACCGTGATAAATGTGTGTGGTTAGAACGTTACGTATTAGAAATCATTGGATAGTTCACATGCTTGAACGTGATATGCAGATGTTTAACTGTCTCTAGAAATGGACGAAGTAATTTCTAATGATTTCAAGTCATTAATCTAAGTGGGTATAGAGGTACCTACCTACTTTTGAGAGGACGATACCGAAGATAATATGTTACTTTCATAATTCATTAGGCTCTTAAAGCTTATAATTTAAAATTGCGAGTAGATTTCCAATTTCTAAGTTTACTTACACCGTAAAGGTCACTATAAGTCTGTTCACATTTGTCTATTATTCAAAACACGTGAAACGATAGTTAGTTTTGCCGAATTATATTTCTCTAAAATTTCAAATCATATTGATAGACATAAGAGTGATGCCAAAACTCTCAATAAGAGCTTAATAGTGAAAATGACATACCGTTTGTTAACGTCATTTGAACACGTATAGTTCTGGCATTTAAAAAATAGAACACATTTAAATGTCTGACACAAAATTAAATGGGCGACTAATGTCTCTGACGTGCTCTATTTCACCAATTTACCTGAATATTTCCGGTGTTTTAGACGTGTAGTAGGCGTCCGCGTCCCCGTGTCGCCGATTGTGCAAACCGTGCGCTTTTTCCTGCGCTGTGCGCGTGGGCGAGTAATTATACGTCGCGCCCGATTTATGCGCGCAGATATGTACCAACTGGCAAATTTGGTCTAGAAATAAAATAGTTAAGCGTGAGGTATTTGGCTGTATTTGGAAACTAAAGAACCTGTCGGTAGACTGTAAAAAAGTAGAATACAATTTATTTTAAGATTTTTATGTAATTTATTTTTATTAATTTGTGATTTATTTTGTGTTACAGGTAAGTCCATGAATCAGCCATCCGAACAAAAGAAAAAATACCGGTGCAGTAAGTAAAAAATAAAAATCGTCGCAAACGCCCTGAACGCAGAAAGCCTTTTCAAAAGCAAAACCCAGGTTAAACGCTTTACGGCTCCCCTTTTAAACGAATAAATAAACAAACAGAGAGTGAATAAAACTAGATTTTTCACGACAGCCGTACAGTATTCAATTTATTAATAATTCAAAGCGGCGAAGGGTCGAAAGCGGGAACGATTCTTAAAGTCACTCGCGTATCGTAAAAATCGTAAACTCGACGCGGAATTGAAAAAACGAAATGTTTTCTCGCCATTTCTGTTTCTGAGAAGGTTAAGGACGTGACTGTAAAAGTAAAAGAAAATAACACAACAGTTGGGGACCTATTTAAAATCAGCAGCCACTTTCAAAACTGAACTTTTTACGCTTATTATTACCGTAATCGTACACTTATGTAAAAAAATTACTTGCCTAGGTATTTCATCGATTACGGTAAATTTTTTATTGGTTGGGTCTTTCATAGACTCGCGGGCTTACAACCGTTTAATGTGCAATGATTATGCTTTCTTATTCTGATTGAAGCCATTGGTCACAGTCACAACTAAATACATAATTGTTTATTTTCGTTTTATCTCTGCTGATGCTGATAAAGGACAAAAATGTTCGTAATCCAATTTACACTTTTATTTAAGTTCTCTTCCCCCGCCCCCAGAGTGCGCTGTAATCTGCGTGGCGAATTCGCGCTCGCATAAAAACATGGCCGATTGCGTGGGAGAGCCCTAATAAGACCCCCGAGGTCTAAAGATTTCACACTCACGATTTTATTGCTGTTTTTACCTTGTTGTGCCGTTTTTAAACGCGAAATGGGCATTGTTATGGCATAAAGTCTTTATAAAATTTGTTTACCGTGTTCTGTTCTTATAGAAGCAAATTATAAGTGTATTTTGCTGCTTAGAGTTTTGTTAAAGGATTTCGAGCCCGTTTACTAAAATTGAAGCGTTAGCAAAATAAATCTTATTGAAAAGTTGAAATAAATCCCTTAAAGGCAAAAGGGCTTAATTTAGTAAACCAAGCTACGACAGGTGATGACAGAAATTGAAATTATTACTGCTCAAATAAACCCACCCCACACTGTGTCGGTATTCAGAAAGCTAAGGACCACGTGACAAAGACTTTCAATGCGCTATTGAAGAAGTCACCATAAATTCATATCTGAGTGCCCACCGCGGGTTTAATATGCAAAATTCAAAGACATATAAATATAAAAACACAATACGGGGTGTTAGGGACGGTGTAACGAAAACTTTGCAGGCGTGCTCAGACCATGAAACTGAACAACTTTTACTATGGAGCCAATGGTGGGAAACGACAAAAAATTTCCGACCTCCCATACAAAGTCAGTCAGCTGATCGTGAATTTTGTATGGGAAGTCGGAAAATATTTTTCGTCTCCCACCATTGGCTCCATAGTAAAAGTTGTTCAGTTTGATGGTCTGATCATGCCTGCAAAGTTTTCGGTACACCGTCCCTAACACCCTATATATAAATTCACCACGCGTGTCCAATAGAGGCCCACGCAAAATGCACTTCTGAGAAACGCCGACAAAATATGGAAGTAATAAATAGGCACTTTATGAGAAGATGGAGGATGATTTAAGGCATAAGAAATAGGCAACGTTTTGTTCCTTTTATTTCTAAAGAGGCTACGAAGAAAAAAAAAGCTCGATTATTTATACTGGGTTATTTTTAGTCAGTGCGCAAACTTTGCAGGGTGTTTCTATTCGTGATTATGATAAATTTTTCATAGTAAAAGTACTATGAAAAATTGATCATAATCACGAATAGAACTCGTGATTCTGAACATCTTTATGAGAAACCAACAGAAACATTCTGCAAAGTTTGCGCACTGACCAAAAAATAACCCTGTATAAGCTTGATTCTACCAACACACAAAAAAAAGCGTCTTGGAGCCTAAATTTATCCATTCTAATCTAGGGCTTTATTTTAGTGACATCAGACCTAAATAAAATGCAAGCTCCTGTATAAATAATTTAGTCTATGGAAATCCTCTGATCCTACTTTTATGCATCATAGCTTCATTCATCTTCCGTTTCTATATTTGTCTTCGGTCAGAAAGAGACGAGACAAAAATGGGGAAGGAAGTTGGGTGGTTCTCAAATTCTTTCGCTTAGCGAGTTTGGAATTTCCGGTCCCTCCGCGACTGAACTGAAAACGGGTTAAAAATAACAAAAATGATAAATTAGTTTACGTAGCGTATTCTTGGCTAAAAGTTATAATTTTGAAAGAAAGAAAGAATATACGTTTATTTTAATTACAATGATAAACGTATTTTGGAATAAGATTAAGTTATTTTGCTTGATAGACACCAAATCAATAAACTGTTTATGTACGTTTTGCTCAAATACAGTACATGTATGTTACTCACGAAATGGGGAAATAATTGCACCTCCTACATAATGTTTCTAATACTAAATAAGTGGCACAATTACGGATTATTTGAATATGACGTCAAAGATAATCCGCCCAAGTTGTCATATCCCATGTATCTATCCTATTTTACCTGTGAATAAACCTATAATATGCGACATGTACCTAAGGTAAGTAGCTACTATCTGTATGCTGATGTGTTTTTGTAATAATATTATCATATTACCTACACGAGAACGGAGGTTATTCAACCCACTACTACATTCATAACAACCAAATATGGTATCACATCAATTTAACCGGCACATCTATCTTCGAAGCTAAAAAAAATTGTTTGCAATTCGCGTATCCGATAATGTAAGCTGATTTATCGATATTTTACAATAAATATTGGTTTTATCGGTTTTTGTCGAAGATATTGCCATGCCCCGATCAGTTGGAGAAAATTAAGACGTCGACACTCAAATAAGTTATAGCGATAAGCTTATAAAATTCGATACATATTTTAAAATCGAAAAGTGACTCATTTGCCAAGTCTTTTTTGCAAAATATGTTCCTTAAAATATACTTTTTATAGGAGTTTTATTTTTATCAAACAATGTCACAGTAATATCTTCTGCCTTGTATAAACAAAGCAAGCCCCTATAATGCCAATACCTCGAGTTCATTTAGACAGAATTCCACATTTAAAATCTTATTAAGGGGCGTGCGACTTGCGACGAAAACTGTCCCATTCAGAATCTCATTTCGGCAGCGTTGCAGAATTACGCGCTTAAGGCGAATGCCGCGCGAATTATCTTCGCTAAGGCGAATCATTTTGGAGGCAAACAGTTAATTAGTTTTCCTAATTCTTAAACTTGTTTACTTGTGCTTACCTTAAATTTTAAGACGAGAAACAACACGGTTTTAGCGTAGCAAGCGGCAAATCGAAGGCTTGGATAAAATTAGATTTGGTTTTCAAAATAAGAAATACTCTTGACAGTTCTGACAAAACAAGCATGACCACAAAATTTTACCACTTTTCATAAACTTGCGCTTGCGGGGAAATATATTTGGAGTTTCGTCAAAGTTTTTATTGTTTATCTTGATGTTCGAGATTCAAGTTTGGTTTATTGATCGTTATAAAACCAACTTGTA
The DNA here is from genome assembly GCA_024500475.1 of Phthorimaea operculella. Lineage (NCBI taxonomy): Eukaryota > Metazoa > Arthropoda > Insecta > Lepidoptera > Gelechiidae > Phthorimaea > Phthorimaea operculella. Next base: position 14,872,855 of record JANFCV010000001.1, read on the forward strand.
TAAAACTTTTAATTTATGAATGTAGATCTGTATTCTGAGTGACAAAATTTCGTGTATGGTAAGCTAATTAAAATTATCTGCCTGACAGAAATGGGTACAATAGTGACCAAAACATTTGTTTTCTAATATCTGCTTTTCTCATAGCGTGGGATATTTCACTAGCCCCCTGCGCCACCCCACACACTCATTCCCTACTTTAATTTTGCAAGAACGTTCTCAAAAGCAGGCAGAGTGTAATTTGTCTTTCATTTACCCTTCAAAAAGAGGATTTTCCAGAAAACGTAATATCAAGAGGAATATTCTTTTCCCCCGGCTCTTCACGACATGTCAGATTAAATTTCTTGCTTTTCTGTTTTAGTCGTATCTTTTTATTTCGGTAAATATTCTGTATAAGATTTGCCTGGAAATTGTGAATGTTATCTAAGAGTAAGGATGATTGGATTTTGGAAAATATCCTATCTGTGGGTAACCAACCGCATTATCCATTCTAACTCATTATTCTTAACACAATCAAATCATCTACTTTGAACCTATAGGTATTTTTGTCTTATGTATATTTTCCACTTATGAAGAACATAGGTAGTTGTCTTTACTAGGTTCTATCCTAGCCAAAGCTTGCACCTAGAGTTACCATATTTATGATTATGAGATTCTAAGACTATGTAAGACCTACAACCTTTCTTCTTCTTTCCGAGTGGGATACCGAATTGTCCAACGACCAGATGAACCCTGGTGTCAGACTTTTCAACCGCCTACTACAATTTAGGTCTTTGACATGGTCGGGTAACGACCGCCGTCGTAGTAATCATGACAGCAAGCAACTGGGACCGACGGCATAACGTGCTCTCCGGAGCACGGGATCATCTTGATTTCGGAAAATTAGGTGGTCAACCTACAACCCTTAAATAGTGTGACTACGCGATGACGCCGATGATGGATATTCTTTTTGAATCACTCTTCGTTTTTGGATCTTTCTAATGGCACGACACTAAACAGTAGACACACTGCTCCGTTTTCAGACAAATCTCTTCAAATTCCTGATGAGTGTTTGGAAATACTTTTTTATGCTCTGTTGGAGTGTCGCCAGACCGATTAGTCAACTCGTCGGTTTATTCGCTATAGATTAAAGGAATTGCCCATTTTATTGTGACAAGTCAAAGATTATCACTAACGAGTTAGCATAAATTATACTCAGTCGTATTTTTACTATAGTTTTGTTTGCACAACTTTGACGATAGAAGACTAAAGTTTATGGTTATGTTGAACAATAAAAACTAGTATTAGTTTCTTTGTGATAAGTGGTTCTTGGGAAAGTTTCGCTGTAGAAATATTTCAGGAATTCTAGACTTTAAGATATCATAAAAAATATATCTTTTTCTATCTAATATAGAATACGTAGATAATTAAAGTAACTCTAACATGGATTTATATGTGGATGCCTAAATGGACATTATTAGGTATCACGGGATGAATCTTTAATTTTATTATCTTTTATAACTTATAAATTTTCAACGAATGAAGGAATCTGTACTCTTCACTCTGTCTTCATATCCTTGATACTATTGCTAGCAAATCCACCGACCTATTTAAGGGATCAAAATATACTGGTTTTGCTTAGTATTTGTATAAAAAACAAAATTAGTTGGTCCCTTAAATAGATAGTTGGATTCATACCATACCATAACAGCCACAACAGTCCACTGCTGGATTGGATTCATATCTAGTTCTATTTTTTGTGCCTTTTATTTTACTTAACAAACCTTGCTTTTCTCAAGAAAGTCTCTATTTTTTCAGCTTATTAGCTGCCCCAGAGCGAACTAGATCATATTTTTTTATAAAATGTTACGCTCGGTTAGCCTGACCTAATAAGCGGTTCACCAAGGCTAAACACATCAAATGCGAAAATATCAAGTTGGTTATTTTCCCGTCCTACATCAGATAATTAGGTCACACCGTTGCAAAATTATTAGTTTACGTTACGTAACCTAATTATTTGTCCTTGTAAAATATAAGGTTTTAGCACCTGGCGCTAGTGCTTTTTTTGTAGCATGTGTATTAAAGCTGCTTAGTTATTTTCTAAACTATTAGCTTATCTATATCTATACAAGTTTCTTCTTGCAAATTGGAACCAAAAATTGAAAATTCCGGTATTGTATAAAAAAAACACTGATTGTACGATCGGCCCTATGGGCTTAGGGTACCAGAGGTAAGTATCGGGCATCTGACGTGGTCATTTAATGGCCACTATCTCATTAAACGTGCCCTCCGAAGCACGAAACACTAAATAACTAACCGTAAGATTAGGTAATTTCTCCCAAACCAATAACAGGCTCTAAAAATTAAGCCATATTTCATACAAACGAATAAAAGATTTTATCACTTTTCAAATAAGGTGATCCTGATCATAAAAGCTTTGAGAGGAAATGATAAATCAATTTTCGGAAAGAAAGGTTGTGTTTTTTTTTCTAAGTTCTAAGGAAAGATGGCGTTTGTCCTACTGTTGTAGAATCAATTTGGAAAAGCTGATAATTTATTAGGCGATGAAATTGCTCGTGTTTTGACGTTATTTTGCGCTGCGTAACGCATGCATTGGGACAATACGAATTTCGAAATTATTCTCAAACAAACATGGTTTATGTCAAAATGTTTGACATATGCTTCCGTCGACGCAGCTTAGTGCGATATTTTTGCGCTAACGGATGCGTCTGTCAAACCGTTTCACATAAACTGGATTTATGTGAAAATAAGGTGGAAAATCGTAGTTGTCAAACAAAATAACACACAAAAGCGCCTAAGGCCGTATAGGTACCTAGTTTCGTTTATAATGTATGATACTTTTTAAAATTAAAATTTACTTTTGATTTCCCGTGCCATGTGAAAAGAAAAGAAATGTTAGTGATTTACCGGGAGTAACGGAAAGGGTATAACAAGCCAAAAGGAGGTCAAGGTACTCATGAAACTGAACAACTTTCCCCATGGAACATGAGTCGAAATATTAAAAAAAAATTTGGAACTCCCATAGTAAATCAATTAGCTCATCGGCGATTTTGTATGGGAGGTCCAATTTTTTTTTCATATTTCGACCCATGTTCCATGGGGAAAGTTGTTCAGTTTCATGAGTACCTTGACCTCCTTTCGGCTTGTTATACCCTTTCTGTTACTCCCTGTATAGTTCTTCGCTATTATCGAATAAATTACAAAAGTTCCAATTCTACAGCCACAATTAGGTATATTGGAAATGAAATTGTTTAAATCGTAGTGAATCGGGCTGTCACTCCCGATTAAACTAATCAATCATTTCACAAAATATTTTGGCAAAATCGCTTTCGAGTTGAGCCAAGTTAGATGAGTTCGAATTTGTCTTGATCAAACAAATCAACTTTAAATTAAAGTGCTCAAAAACTAATTAGGCCAGTAACTACCAGGGATTTTGAATGTTTTTCAAGGTGTAGCAATAATAGTTACTTACTATTAGGTAAAAAGTTTGATCATCGTCACAAAAATATCAAAGCCTAAGTTTCTAACATGGATATTAAAGACAATGTCCAGTTTTGTTCTGGTAGCGCTCAATGACACTCCCTTAATTACCAGACTTCTCCGACTTTTGATAACTCGGTTTGCTGCGATGGCGAAATAAGTAGACCCAACAATCAAGCACATAAATGGGGGATGGATGAAATCATCTGAATAGTAACAGATACTGTGGGATAAATATCTATTCCGTGTGGTAGCGGCTCAGAATACTGCCACCCCCTAGTTCACTCAGGGTGTTTCATAAAAAGCGACTTAGAGTTTTGAACTCGACTGAACATCTGTTGACTATGGTCAATCAAGAGGGTTGACGCCAGGCAGGCGGCCGGTCATTAAACAGCCAAATCCTTGGTTGTTTAATGACGCCGTAGTAATTGGGATAAGGGCATGAAAATGATGCCTGTAGGATAAAAATAGCATGTGAATGCAGTGTAACAGTAGATACTAGATATCGTTTACCGTAGATTAGCTAGATAATAACATACCTATTACTCCTGTGAAAGGAAATCTTGTCATACCTAATTTTCTATTACGCTGGACACTTTCACACGCGCCCAGTCTGACCTCCGCGCCGTTCGGAGCGAAATCACATGTTCGAACATTCTACATCGTTCTTAGGAAGTTCCCATACTAACCGTGTGTTGCTGCGCATTCTTAGCGCATCCGTCTGTCAAAAGCGAGAAAATATCGTATTCCCCATACTTCGAGCTACGCATCTTCAGTCCCGTTCCGGATAGTAGTCCAGCGTTCCTCCAAGTCCCCATATAATACAAGGGTACGTTCACGACCTAACGCCCGTTCACCCTTTTGAATGACGAATGTATGGAACTGACAACCGAATAGTTTAAAAGTTCTACGAAAGATGCAAGCATGAACGCACTCCAACAGACGCACTTTTCTTTCTAACTATATTTTCCACTTATTGACGTATTCAAAAAAGGTAACATAGCGGGACTGTAGCATATCGGGACCAAGGGAAGAGCAGCGCATAGCTTGCTTCGTTTGACGGACGCATATGTTTCTTTTGCATTTACTATGGTAGATGCAAAATACGGACCAACCAACGGACCTGTATGGGATTCGCCTTAGCTGAAATCACAGCGCCGTTTTAATGTCAAAAGCCGTATTAAATTTCAATAAACGACATAGCACGGACATGCAAAAGCTTTCCCTGGAATACCTTGCGAGGGATTTCGCAGTAAAATTCAATGGTGCATCATATAAGCACGTCCGGACGTCGGTAAGAGCCGGCTAGTATTAAATACCTGTTAAAAGTAACTGTTATGGTAATAGGGTTATGAATGATGGGTTGAAAGCGAAGGTAGAGGCTATTTGCTCTGGTAAGTTGTATTGAAAATTCCGCTTAGTTATTTTTATTAAAGCACCTAGGTAATTATTATTTTTCTTGCGGTTTCAGTCCATTCCGAGTTTACTGTATTCTATGTGTATTTCGTCTACATTTTAGTAGTCGTGAAACTGCCCGTTTGTGTGGACTTTGCTTGATCGTTATACACAGTAGATTCACTTCATCTGATGGGTACTCACTTCTTGTCCAATCCAAACTTAAGTAAGTAACAAAGTAAGAACAAGTATAAAAAATGTATTTTGGAACGCGGTTTGTAACTGTTACTAGTTTTAGATCTTGGTTCCTTCGCCCATCTCTATGGAGGGTCTCATGGCGTTATAATTTATACCCCATTGTCTGCGCCATGCGACGAGGCAAACGTGATCATGATCACGGCTAATTCTTGCCATTTTCAAACCAATTTTGTATGCTAAACATTTGGCGGGAAGAAAGGCACGAGAATATCGGAACGATATCTGCCAAAAGAGTTCAAAAGACCAAAGTAACGGACATAGTCTGGGAGTGTAGCAAGCTGAAGTGGCAGTGGGCTGGTCACATCAGTCTGTCATAGAACCTATGGACGGTGGAATGGCCTTGTGGTGTACACTTGTAGGCCTGTAGGCTGTGGGCTAAAATGATATAACCAATTTTGTATGCTAAACATTTTGGCGGGAAGAAAGCGCGGGATTCACAATGGCGGACAGGAACGTGGACTCAAATTATGAATACCAGCTGGTGTGACCGTGCCGTCCTCGGTTTTATATATGTAACCTTCGGCCAAAGAATCCTTGGTGTCATATACTCCAAAATCCGCGACAAAAGAATCCCCCAAAAAGCCAGGCACCTATATTACATCCGTAATTCTTTGAAGTTCGTTGTTCCTTAACAACTTATAATGATTAGGAGTATTATGATAGCTTCCTTCAGACACAATACAATTCAAGCCATCTCTGTCACGATTCTCATTCTTAAGAAACCCCCCGACAAGGAAGTCGGCGTCATAGCACGTTCGATTACTGTCCTTTGCTTCGTGACATCAAAATTCATTCACTAGACATCTTCTACGTCGATAGCCGGTGTCCTGTGATATGTAGATCATTCTGTTATGAAATGAATAGTAATGAGATACTTTCCTGATCACTATTTTATACTATTTCGTGATGATTGTCTCTGTACCTTCAAAAGGAATAGCAGTCTTTTCACAGCGGTAGCGAACCCACACACACACTTTCGCCTTTTTACTTTTTGTAGGATATCAGAGCATTGCTGTCTAATTCACCCCGAAGTAGGCAATGCATGTGTAGAATGAAATGTTTGTAATGAAATCAGATTTTCGGTCAAAAACATAAGTTATTGTTTTTTTAAAATTCTTCATAAAACGTCATGAGTTTGCTTCATTTCCTAACAAATTAAGCTGCTTACAGACGAACGGCACTGTGTGGATGGCAGCTGGACACACCTGTTGACCACTGTCATCGATTCATTGACAGATTTCAATGGAAGAAATCTACGGCTAGTATCGACTGCCTCTGGCAGGTGTCGCCAGCTGTCATCTAGGTACTTACACAGTGCCGTTCATCTGCAAGCAGCATATTTTGTCAGGAAACTAAATACTTATATTTTGGGAAGGATTTTATCATAAACCTAAACTTGTGCGGGTTTTTGATCAAAAACCTCGGTTTATGATGAAATTAAGTTTTTATTTTTTCTTTTCCGGTTTCCTGTATAACCTAATTCTATAATAAACCTTGTCACATCTAACTAACCTCTACCTTTTCCGAAGTCAATCTCATTCAAATCATTCTTTTACATTGTACTCAATAATAACAACATGCAATACAGATAAGTATTCTTATTAAATAGGACTGGCCACAATCGTGAGGTCGTCGCACTTAGTGTCAAGATCAGCTGTTAGTTGCAATGCGAACATAAGATCACTGCCTATAAATATCTTACATACTTACTTAGTTATGTTCATGCAATTCCTGAGAGCCTATAACTAAATAGTGCGGAGGTTAGCGTCTTCAACGTTGCACATCGAGCCAGAGAGCTGAAAATCGGCATTAATGTACGTCTTGACCCAGTGATCAAAACTGAGGGTCTAAACTTGGCGCCACCCCCCCGTTGGATCAGTAAGTCAAGAAGTGGGTGAGAAAAACAGGTAAAGTCCGTATGTGCGTTTAATTCTGCGTTGCGTAACATATGCGTTATGAAAATACGAATTTCGACCTTAACTGCGCATTTCTAATAAAGTGGAAAATCGCATTTTCTTAAAACAGCGCAAAAATAACGCACAGAAGTACGTTAGATACGTGTGTCTCGCCGTACCTTTATGACGGTTTCAGCTCTCTAGTTTAATGTGCTAAGTTGTGCCTCTTTTTGACACTAACCTCCCTACTAAAAGAATTAATAAATTTTTGAATACAATATTCTTGTCATGTCTTGAATATTACGTAATATTCAAGACATGACCACCTTAGTCGATGCTATCATTTTATTATATTATTATTATTGTTTACATTGCAGTATTATTGTTTAGTATTCTTAAAAGGTCGTAAGGCTCGTGTCGGGTATAAAACGCACGACTGTTTTAAAAGTTTGTTTTATTTTGATAGCTTTTGTATTTTGACGACATTTTTGTTGAATTTGGTAATGCGTATTCTGGAAGTTTTAAACATCGTTTTATCATAATCGTTTCCTCTTAAAGCCACATACTAAGAAGGGTCATGACTTGTGGACGGCTTGTAGTGACTGGACGAAGCATTAATATTGAGCGGACTATATATACTTGGGGCTGGTCTCATGAATTGGGTGCGTGTGTGGAGATGAGTAAAAGATGGTTTTTATGGAACACTAAATGTATTGGCTTGCAACAACGAAAATAACATATTTTACAATAGTAAATACACATACGTGCGGCAAGGACGCCGTTCGGGACGAGAAGAAAGAAAAGACGAACGAATTCGAATTTCTTGCATTTTAAAATTTTCCTATCTGCCATGTGCACTAGTAAAAATATGAGATACCTTAGATGTACTCGCCATGTAATCGCAACCCTAGGTTTGAATAAATAAATAATAACGTTAAAGATTCTACGAGAGTCTCGAGTTTTCAAATTACAAAATGTTTGTATCTAAATGTACATATTTAACGTAAACGCTCATTTACAACAAGATTTTCAAGTTATCCTGGCTTAAGTTCCCATCCTCAGCGGGTAATGATGAACAAGCTTTTTAAATTACTAAAATTACACAAACTAAGTACTAGATCTTGTAAAGAAAAAATGTTTATCCCAACAGGAGAAAAGAAGGTAGGCGCTATCTTCACACATGAGACGTGAGACGCAAGATGACATCTGATAGACAAGTGATCGTCGGGCGTCATCGTAAAGACGAGTGTCTCACGTGTGTAGACGGCGTCTCTTCTTTTCCATACATTTTATATGGAAACGGTTTCAAGCGTCGCGATGATGTCTTGCTTCTCACGTCTCATGTCTCGTGTCTTAAGTCTCATGTGTGGAGATAAGGCCTTAGGTAAGTAGATAAATACTTATAATTGACATTTTACGAGTGTTGATCGTAGGTTTTTGGAATGACAGGTGCACAGTAGGAATATTAAAAGATGCTGTTTAAATATGACTTCAAAGAATATTCGTGCAAGTTGTCATATCCCATAACCCATCATAAGATATGTGGGAATAATAGAAAAAATCTGTACCACAATAAGTTTTATATTTCATCGTATCGTATAATATCATTGTATGTATGTAAGTGTAATGAATGTTTGATTGAATAAATTAAGTAGTGTAGCCACTAATATTTTAGGAGTTCGATGAAAGAAACGATTGATTTTGTCTTAGGATTTTGCAATGAATTCTTAAAAGAAACTGACTTTTGCCGCAGAACAAATAATAGTACTTCTGCTCAAGATTTCAGTAAGTATAGTTGAGAGCTACTCGTGGGGTCATCACATCACTTAGCGACAGACAGATGTTCCGCGTTTTGCATCTCGTTGACATTGTAACTCAAGTATGCGGATATTGATTGGAAATCGCAATGTTTGAATAACCAAAGGATTTTCTGTATTCAATTTGGACGTTGCAAAGAATGGTATACCTAAAGGTTACGTCGACAAAGAACCTCAGCAAAGCAACCTTTTCAATGAGAAATCAGGGTACCTACCTACTTAAAAATGACAGCAGCAGATTTCGTTATAAGTATAGCTAGAAAGTTTTTCACCAGAACCAAATATAATAAATATGATATTTCTCTGTAAATGTTGAATATATTGTAACAAAAGCTTACTTTTTGCCTTCACATTTTAGTTTTATACATAAAGAGACATTTCTTCAATGACTTTATTGTTCGAGACATAATTTCTTATGTTTATTGAGCAATTGAAGTCGTTATGAAATCGCAATTTTTATGAAAATGCAAGTCATCGCAGTGAAGTCGTTCTTTTTTATGAATTCGCAAATAGTCGGGAATTTGAAATTTATCGAGTTAAAAGTGTGGGTGGAGTAGGATTTGAATACAAGAATAAGCAGTTCGTATTTATCTACTTAGTTATTTAAGATTATGCCTAATACCGGTATGTCTGGAGATAGTCCTACAAATAATAATAGTAGCATGCTCTAGGTTCTAAAATCAAAAAGTTGTTCGGTTGAGTGCAGGTTTTTTCAAGATAATTTTTTAATTCATGCAAAACAAAATGCATCGAAACATGTACCAATTTCACTAAAACGCTTTATCAATCTCGTTACGTTCAAAATGGCCTTAACAGCATAATAAATCAAAACGGTAACAAGTAACCAAAATGTAACAAATCATATGGAAGAGCTGCCCGCGGCGGCTTTCGACGAATTTCAGTGAAATGTTTATACAGAGCATATTTTTCGATACTCACATTTTATCACGGATGTAGGTACGGTTTGATAAGGTAGGTTGGTAATCTTAAGGTAACAAATAAGAAAATGTAACAAATCATTATAGATGCAGCGATTATAATATGCTGCGGCGGCTTTCGACGAATTTCATCCTTTGCGTACCAAAACATATTTTTGATGTATTTTATAACAATATACTGGGTGTTACAAAACAACCAATAAAGCTGAAAGGAGGTCAAGGTACTCGTAAAACTGAACAACTTTCCCTATGGAACATGGATCGAAATATGAAAATAAAATTTGGTCCTCCCATACAGAATAAACTCCATTTGTATGGGAGTTTTTATGGGTTGTTTTGTAACACGTTGTATCTATACTAATCTAAATATTTACCATACCTACTTATTGGCAAGCATCATGATGCGTGCGGCGTTTAAACTGATGAAATACTTACCTAATCGGAAACTGTGATGTGTATTTGATTGTAATGTTTGTTTTTATTTTCAGGTAAGTTACGAGCTATTTCGTCTGCCAGGAAGTTTTGGTAATGTAGATTAAATATATTGGGTATAATTTTACATATACAGGTATCTAACACAAAAATTGTAATCGACAATATGTGTGCAAAAATATAGAAAATCTCGCGGTAACCGAAAGTGTGTTTGGAATGAATAAATTTGAACAAATACAAAACCAAATCACGAAAATACCGTGCACCAAAAAAACCACAAGCCTGCATTATCTGCGGCACAATCAGCATGATCTGCGCATCTCGTTGTCACGTCTGCGCGCGCGCATTGTGCAAGGGACGCGCATGGGACGCCGACAAGCGCAGAATTCTAATGAGCAGGGCTTATTTTGTTCCTATGTGGCACAGGGTTTGAACCTGGGCTGTAACTAATATGACATGTATATATATCACTTCTCTATCCCTTGCTGGGTAGGCAGAGCATAAACGACTACAGAAAACGGCCATTTACACCACCTTGCTGACAAAAGTTTGACAGTCATTCAGAAGACTGTGTGTAGCGACAGGTTGTCAGGCCTGTCGCCTGAAGTCGCAATATACATCTACTCCCAAATCCGTCAGTCGCTTTTTACGACACCCAGGGGAAAGATATAGATAGGGTGATGCTATTTTAAGCCTGTTTTTCACCTTAGATTTTTATTATTCCTTATTAATTTCTACACCTAAAATGCAACTAAATCATATATTCTAGGTATCTATCCTAACAAGGATAAAATTATACTCTGCCAGTCGTTTTACCTCGAAATCTTTTCTCTTACCTAATATTTCCAAGAAGTGTCGTACCCTCGGTAACCATGTCAAGCCCAGCCGTGGCCGTGGGCGTGGCGAATTTATCCTCCGTGGCCAAATTCTGACAACCTTCATATCATGCACAATAGCAACCGCTGATGAGTGCGGTATTCGTATGTTACAGTGACTGCAATTCTGACAAAAGTTTTCTTAGCTAAGAAAGACAGGAAACTTTAAATATAGTTACATTAAAATTGTAGTCAAACGCTATATGTAGACATCTATTAGATAATGTGGTATAAAGCTCTAGATGCATCGTTTTAGGTGAGCATGACATGACATGTTTCCGACAAGATATAATATGACAACATTGATACTTTATGTATTTCCTAAAATGTCTGAAGTAATCTAGTGTTTAACATAACATAAGAATTTTGATTAGGTATACATAAGGAGATAGCAAACTGGAGAATAAATTGCACCACTCTCTACTGTGCATTTTTCTTAGGCTAGTAGAAAATGTGTTACTAACGAAGTTTTTTTTATTTGTAATAGTAGTGCGTTAAGTTTTTAGACACAGCCGCGCGCGCTGCCCTCTGCAAATAAGCTTTGAATTTTCCATTTCCATTGCGCTACGTGGTATGTATGAAAAGGATCGAAAGCTCGAAACTTAGTGTGAAGTTGAGTCGTGAACGCCTCACCAATTACCTACGCGGTAATTCTTTAAAGAAATTAATTGAATTTCATTGCAAAATTTACGCAGGTGAAATCGGTCCCTAAATTTCAGACATCATTTATAGTTTTCTAAGCTCTAGGCATTAACCCATTAGCTCGGCACTATAAATGGTACCTAAACCTATGTGTAAAATAGTAACGACTACCTAAACTTTCTCCCAATGTTCACGCAAATTAAACAAGCAGTTAGGCGGTTTACACACGTGACGTACCGTTTTGCGATATTTTGCCAGGCCGGTGTTACTAGCAGAAGGAGTTCTATGAAATGGCATAGAAACGACGCATATCATACATTACGGAGACTAGCGACTGGGATAATCATCCAGGGAATGGGCAGCAGCGTACCCTGTAGATGCAACATCTTGCCTTCATCTTGCAATGCGCTCGGCAATCCGCCTGCCAAGCGTGGTGAGTATGGCAATACCGTCCGATAGGGGAAGGCTCATGTCATGTCCAGTAGTGGACTTTTGTGGCTGTTATGGTACATTTTGACTTACTGATCAAAATTGGGGGTGGTGTAAAGTGGTCATCCATCACACGCGGTTGCCACAGTCAGTCCTGTACTGGTTAGGCTGCCAAAAACCGCAATACTGTCCGGTGTTTGTACTATCCCTCTTAAACTTAAGTGAAACAATTAATAAGTTCTGTTTTCTCCAGTCATAAAAGCCGTACATAAAGCATCGCCTTAACCGCTGCGTGGTAAGAAACGTCGCATTTTAATTTACTGCCCAAATAAATACAGACAAAGGGAAAGTTGCCACTTGAAGGAATTTACGACGGACGTGGCCGGTCAAGCTGAAGCCGTTAAGGGCCCGATATTTGAGTGCAAAATGGGTATGTGCAGAACAGTGTAAGGTAAGGGTGCAAAATGGGTAAGTGCGCAAAATGACCGGGAGATGTAAGGCCCGCTTTTTTGATGGTTGACGTAGCTATGGCTAGTTCATTGTTTGGCCAACTATGTACATCCTAAAACATACTAGTAAAGCCGTTTGACGGGGTAGGCAAAGCGTAAACAGCTGTCAAAAACGGCTATTTACACCACGTCTGACAAAAATTTTAGACAGAAGACTGTATATCACCTTATTTATTATTATTCCAATTAACGTTCTTGCATAGCCAGGGTGTCTGACTGTAATAAATTCAGATCTTTCTTCACTCTTGTCTTGAGTAGTTCTCGAGTTAGTTTTAAGAGAGAACCAAATTAACCAATCTTGATAATGATAACTCCTCCGGCTATAGTCCGTCCGCAATTATAGTGACATGACCATCCTAAGCGGGAACCAAGTTACACTGGTCGCAATACTTAGATACTACGCACGCAACCAGCGTATTTAGCAACCCGCTTAAGCTGGTCATGACATGACTCTATGATAGCGGATGGATCTCTCACCTACATCATGTACTAGTAGATATATTTTCCTTCATACCTACCTACATCCACATCCCCGAACTTTAGACACAATAAGGGCAGGACCACACGGTTGGCATATGGCAGTCTTGCCGTCCGGCACGCGTTCCTAATTGACTTGCCCACTAAGTTCCACACGATTGACTCTCGCTAACTGGCATGCGGGTACTTGGCTTTACTTGGCGAGAAAAACATGTAACGTCCGTTCGTGCGATTTTGCGCAGCGCTATCGCATGCGTTAGGAAGTTGCAGTTTGTGCTGCGCATCGCACAACGCTGCGTCGACAGATGCTCACAACCGTTTGACATTAACCGTAGGTATTTGTATGAAAATAAGATCGAAATTAGTATTGTCCTAAAGCATGCGCAAAAATAACGCCCAAATTGACGTCTCGTGAGTTTCTCGCGTTTGACGACGTTTATGCCCGAAAGTACGCATTCGGTATTTGGGGGTATGTTAATGGAATTGATAAATTCAGAGGCCTGACTAGAGAAATTATTCAGCTAATCACCCATAAAATAGGCAGGAATATTGACGAAATAGGCAACTGGATGATCGCCTATTGTTGGTCGCATGTAGGCATTATCCAATCATACAAAGCTGTGAACGCTCAACAAAAAGCTTTTATTATTGTACTTGTTTTTTTTTGCTGACAAGATGCTGTTTATATACTGTGCTGCATTATAATTGAATACCAAATTAAAAACACTTCTCGTATAAAAATAGGTATAAAATTTTTGGAAAACATGCAAATTTTTCCACCGCAGGCAGGATTTGAACCTGCGATATACTCGTACTATAAGATATACTTGCTTAATTCGCAGGTTCAAATCCTGCCTGCGGTAAATTTTTTTGCAAGTTTTCCAAAAATTGCATTATAATTGATTTGCCGAGCGTAATAGCTAAACGAAGCCCCAATTTAGGCAGTGTGGTCCAATCAATTACACTACGCCATTGCAATGTGTTTACGCTCTAATTTACACTTGAAATTGCACTATTTCTGACATTTACCGTCATCCGGAACATTGCTGACATCAGCCGTCGTTTTCGGACGTCCCCGGCAGGCCTGCATTAGCAGTAGCATGTTTCAACACAACTGCTCATGCCGCTGTTTTGAAGGGCAGAATAATTTGTGCATTAAAACTATAAGACATTGTTTCAGTTTACCCGTGATCATGGCGATTGCAACATCGCCGAAATATTGGGTGCTCGATATACCCCTACCGTGAGTTAAAACCCGTTATAATGTCATATAGTTTTAGTGATAATAACCACGGAACCTTAAAATCAAATTTGTGCATTGTGTATGAACGCCAGTCGAGAATAATTACTTCTCAATGATATGGAGGTCTAATCATGGAGACTTGGATATATTTGGTTACCTAATGCTATGGCAAAAACAAAGTTGAGTTCTGATACTAGGTTGACTAATCCAGACCTTGCCAGTCTAGAATCAGGAAGACCGAAGACCTTGTATCTACGCCTGTCTGTCTATTCTTCTTGTAGATACCACGGTTCAGTTTCTACTATCTATCTAAGAAGTAACAGACTTGCCTACTTTTAACACCGTGTGGTGCTAGCTTAGAATAGCATTACTCCATATCTTTCCCGTGGGTGTCGTAAGAAGCGACTAAGGGATTTGAGAGTTGATGTATATTGAATTTTTAGGGGACCGGCTGACAACCTGTCATTATGGTCATGCACAGTCTTTTGATACTCTCAAACTTTTGTCAGACGTGGTGTAAACAGCTGTTTTTACAGCCGTTCACGCTCTGCCTACTCTGTAAAAGATATAGGCATGATATGTGTATGTAAGTATGTAATTATATAAAAAATACCTACGGTCGCTTATTTAAATCCATAAAGGCTTACCCTAAGCGTCATGAAAAGCTTATAAACACACTGATCTAGTTTCAAAAGGAGGGGGCGTGCCAGTGAGCCTTCAACGGTTTTGCGTAAGCTCTATACTATAAGGCAGACTAATTACTCCACATCTAGAATCTAGATACTATATTAGCCTTAGCTACTTTTAATGTTATGATTATGAGGACGATACTTATACTTTACCCCAAGTAAACCTAAGTAATAGTGAGTAGCTTTGCTATGTTTAGTATTCTTTGGTAATAGTTATAGACGTAGTGAGTGTCGTAATAGAGGTTGGACACACTTCATTATAACTATCAAAATGTATAGGCTAAGTGTGTAAAAAACACAGGATACCTAAAAGGAAGAGATTAAAATGCTGCTTAAAAAAAGTATCTTTATTAGCCTATAAATTATAACGCAGAGATCAGGGTCTGTTTCTGAGAATGTTTTAGAGTGGGTGGAATAATAGCGAAAGATTTAATTGTTTGAAATACATAATAGGATTTCATAATATTTGAATTGATGCGCCTCCTCGCGTATAGTTTTGTTTTACTAATAAATTTAGTATTTCGAAGAATAAATATATTGTTTCTTAGCCACTGCTAGGTATTGTTGTGTCTATTTACGTTTAACTTAGGGTAAGTCCGGGATATACGCCCAAGCGGGATATATGCCTCAGTACATTTGTATGAAAAGTAAAACACACACAAACAAAGTGACTATATTATACAATTGCACACCCCCCCTCTTCAGTCTGCCACAAAGCATTGGCGCGTGCTGATATGCGTAGGAGTGTTTTAGACGGCGACGTGACAAACAGTCGGAATTTTACTTTTTGGAAGAATTTTGGCCTTCAATAACTTTCGATTTACCAGGTAAGTGCACTTTCTTTTTACGTACAAATAAGGACTAGGGTATGTACTTTGTTATTAAGGCATTTTTTAAAATAAAATATTAGTATTTATATTTATTTGTGATAAGGGCAAATATCCCCGTGAAAAAGGATATGTGCCCCGATATTTTTTGGGATATGTGGCCCTAAGGGCACATATCCTTTGCCCTAAGGGCACATATCCCTGGCCTAACTTTAATGTTTGTCTTATATTTCAGATTGGAAATGCCCAGCAAATATAAGCGTAAAACTGACGTGCAACCGCGAATTATTGCTTGGACCGAGGATGCAGCCAGCTTGAGCAACGATGCAGCCAGCAAAAGAGACGACGCAGCCAACTAAAGAGGTGACGCAGCCAGCCAAGGAGAAAACGTGGCCAACCAGAGACGATGCAGCCAGCCAAGGAGACAATACAGCCAACCAGATACAAAGCAGCCACCCAAGGAGACAACGCAGCCAGACAAGGAGACAATACAGCCAACCAGGTACAAAGCAGCCAGCCAAGGAGACAACGCGGCCAAAGCAGTTTTGTTGTTGTTTGTTTGCTAAAATAATAAATATGTATTAATAAATGTATGTTTATAAGTTCAAAATATCAGTTTCCTAGCCAAGGGCATATATCCACACCAAAGGCATATATCCCCATCAAATAAATCGCTCCGGGGCAAATATACGGCATGCGAGGCATCTATCCCTGTTTGCAGTTTTATTTTTAACTTGGAATATACAGTTCAGTAATAGAATTGTTTTCAAAAAACCATTCAAAATCAATAATTAATGGTCCAAACCTTGGATATTTATGAAAATCATGAGCTTATTATTTTTAAACAAAAAGATATGAAAACAATAAAAAAGGTTGGGCATATATCCCGGACTTACCCTAGGATGTAGCTTACGTAAGAAGTATTTCTTGCAAAAACAAGCTTAGTGACGACGTGCGACTTTTTTCGCGGTGCTTTGTCAGTTCTTTTTACTTATGACTTTTACATTAAAATTTAATACCTACGCATTAGCAATCCTACTTTAGTAAATCAAATTTTAATTTTCGATCATAAAAGCCATCATCACTACAACACTCTCGCGAAAATTTTCGTATCATTACATTCATAATTATAGTTACATCATTATTACGCTCTTACTTGTAACCAAAACAGTACATCAAAAAGCCGATTATCTGCCACTAAAATCACTCGGCTGGGTAATATATAATCATTAGCCACGCAAGTGTGAATTAGCATATTTATCTGGCAATTTACGCGTATTCGTGGAAGGTGCAACCATGTACGGCTATGGCAGTCGTGGCAGATAAGGTGTTGAGGTCGGACTGCCCTAGACGTGGTAATTAGTGTGGTCAGACTGACATATTGAGCCGGTGTTATAGTGTTAAAAAGCGGGCAGCTATTTTGATGCGATACTAAAATAATAAAAGCAGCATTAGCCGTGTTATGCTGAACAGAAATTATAAAATATGAAAACCACTCGGGCCACGGACGAATTTTTCAAATTCTAGTTTTTTTATGGAAATATTAAAGCACTGTTTGTAAATTCTATGATAAAAATATTAAGGTACAAAGTGTAGTAATAACGAAATAACTTTGCAGGTACAGGTAGTTAAAATTAGGGTTAATTACACTTAGCAAGGATCCAGACTAGAACCATTAACTAAGTAAGCCCATTAGTGGGTTTAGGCTCTATTACTCTAATTTATTAATCCAATTTCGGCTACTTTATGAGTTTTATGATAAATTTTATGATAAAATTGCAGTGAAACCGTTGACACGCGCCTCGTAAAATCTAAGTGTTCCTAAACAACCGTCCAAAATGGGCACCATTTAGTCCGATCGACGTCCAAATGAGTGAGGCCCCGTTTTGCCAACAGCCCGGTTCGTCACGACTATTTTTATCTACACAATGAGTCCCTGATCGTCACAGTCTACAAATGAACATCGGTCTATATGTTAGAGGCATGCTACTTGTAGTAGGCAGTTGTAAAACTCTGACACCAGGTTTTATCAGGTCACTGGACAACTCGGTGTTGCTCGAAAAGAAGGGGACAAAGATAAAATACATTGTAAAACTAAAATGTCTCGGTGCGTCACGACATTTATATTTTTCTTAGTAAGTACGTTTGAATGATTTTGTCGGATTGTACTTAGAAGCCTGCGGTAGATTGTGGCTTAACGGATCTAAGATTTTTTTTAAGTAAATTTGTGACATATTGGGGCTCGTTTTTGTACGTATGACAAACCGGGACTGTGGCAAACCAGGACAGAGCCATTTAGCTCGATCGACGTCCAAATTGTGCCAAATCCAAATAAACCTGCCCTGGTCGGCAGTTACAATTATTTTTTACGAGGTACCCACCTTTGCCCGCTGCCATTTGTATAAAATTTGCGTAGGCACTTCAGGTAGGTGCTAGGTCTCCCAATATACTACAAACTCTTATCGTTTCGTCAACACTTTTTGCTTGTCTGTCTGACCTCCATACCTAATAACTCCGTTACTTTTGCACTAGTGACATGAAATTAGAAGAAGGATAGATCGTATTGACGCAAATTTAAAATGTTTTGGGTTTACATTTCTTGATAGGGTTTTACAAAAATTCAGTGCCTACCATAAATTTTCAACAAACTAGGTAAATTCAAATGATATTTGAACGTTCACAAAATGTATAGTGAACACGCGGTACGTGGGAGCAGTAAATAAGTGATAATTAGAATCAAGAACCGGCGGCGCCTACCGATTTGTAGCTCGTAGAGTTTGATAGGGCTGTCGACTCTATACATACGTATATATACTGCGGGGTAGGCAGAGACTAAACGGCGGTAATAAACGGCCATTTACAAAACGTCTAACAAAAGTTTGAGAATTATTCATCAGATTGTGTATCACCATTATGAGATGCAAAAAATAGCTGCAAATATTTCATTTTATTCTTACAAGTTCTAGGTACCTTACCTTATTCTTAGGGATTAATATTTCGATAGGTATTTGTTGTTGTTACAGCAGCTCGCTACAACCCCCTTGCCTCACCCTGCTCAAAATTCTTAGTTTTTATACTTACTTAATTAAACGTAATCTTACGAACCCTTTCAGTTTTTCGTCGATGCCACCCCTGACTTTGCCTCACGGACACTGTTCACGAAGGAAATGTCAATGTGGGTAGATATAGATAGAAGTCTCTACAATGAATTATTTAGTGGCTGCTTAGTAGCTACCAATGAGCAGTTTGAGTGTTACTTTGCTTGTATTTTAACGCGTAATGCATAATTAAGTTCAAGCATTTGCGAAATTATTGAGAGGTTTACATTTTGGAAGCAAATCGACAGCTTACGCTTAGATGCTTAGCTCATAGGAATACATTTCGGTAGGTTTGACCGACATTGTTATTTATACTGCATACGTTGAAAAACTTTGCGAGTTTGCCAAAAAATGGTACCTATTCAACTGTAACAATGATTGAAAACGATTATAAGATGGCTATACGAACCTACTTTTCGTCACTAAGTAAATCCACTTTGAAAAACTCTTAGGTACTTACCTACATAAAAAGGTTAAGTACGGGCTTATCTATCAGTGCTTATGGTTGGTTGGTGAGCCCATAATATAGCATCTTGTACCTTTAGCATGTTGTAACTTTTGCGTTCCTAGGTCTCGATAAGATAATAGGATACCAAATATATCTACAAATACATCTTAGTAACTATAGTAGGTATAATACGCCGGGTATTGTAAAAGTAAGTTACAACTTGCTGAGCAAAAACACAGATACCTAATAAGTCAGTCGTAATTTATACTACCTATTTAATGGTTTGCATAAAGCCCTGTTACTATGAATGTAATTTGAATTATTTTTTAATAAACTTAACATGAGTGTAATAAAACGTAGAGCCGTAAATCTGTATTGTAGAGTCTGAGCCACGAATAGAGTCCCACGGAGAAATAAAAAACATAGCCCCTAATAATGTAGGTAGCCCTTGGCTTTGCTTAGTTTGGGCACAGGTTTGGGACTTCTTATGGCCCTGTGTGAATTGTCTAGGATATTTATTTGTTGAATACTCTCAGACTCGTAACCAATTTCGAGTTGGCGCCAACATAAGCTGCCATTGTGAAAAATGCGCGCGCTTTGGTCGCTAACAAGCATCCCGCGAACGCACGACGTTCTATTCAAACATGGCGCCAATTTGCCTTTATGTTTTCTGTTCGAAATTCAAGTAGGTATCTATTTTGAGGTTAGTTCCGTAAGCTTGTTTATTTAACGGGCCCAAACTGTTGAATTTTCAATACATAATAATAAATCGGTAAGTACATAACTGAATTAACACCTCGAATGTGGATAACTGGCGGTTTGGCAACTTTATTGACAGTTATTACATCGTAAATAAGCACGTTACAGAACCATATTGAATGATTTGCAATAAAACTTAACTAGTAATGACTTTATTTACACCTGCTTGCTTAGGTTTAATTTTCATCCACCTTTATTTTCGAAATAGCGCAGAATACAACTTACCTAATACCTACTTAGTACGAAGATATTGCTTAGTTAAGTTTAATATCTACATTGATCACTTACGTAGATTCTATTTTCTAAGGTGCGATCCCACCAAGTCCAACACACAAAACAAAGTTATGCTTAGTCATCAGTAAAGTTATCATCAGATAGGTAGGTATGTAAGGTTTGATATTGATAGTAAGATATTTTTGATGTACTTACAAAGTACTCATTGAGAGAAGCGGCACGAAACTTTTATCCATAAACTTCAAAATAGTTAGGTAAAGTATTTGTGCATTTAATTTTGCATGGTAACTCTACCAACTACCATCATATCGGCCTTTCCGCTTCCCCGAACAGAATCATTCACACTGCTATAGGTAGCCGCCGAGTGCATTCGGCGAACTTGGCGGTGTTTTAACGCGAAATTTATTGCGCATTCACCGCGCAGCACTCCATCATAAACTTGGCGCTGTCGGCGGCGTTTGGGAAATTGCAGAGCATTTTTGGTTTAACAGAAGCGCTTAAATATAAAACCCAGGTACCAGGTATGTACACCAACCCAACACACAACACCAACCGCACCGCATTTTGTCCCATTATTTCATAATTTTAAGTTCACTTATTTATATCTAGGCAATATCTAGGCCTTACTTTAGGCCATCGACTACTCTTTATTCTATTGCCTTATGTTGTTACCTAAACTTTTCATCATCTTCCTGCCCTTATCCCAATTACTTTTGGTCGGCGCAACACGTTTCGTTGAACACAAAATCGTGATGCAAAAGATTTGGCTTCATTTTACGGCCGGCCGCCTACCAGACGCACGCTTGGGAATGCTTTTGTGGTGGATTAACCGCCACCATACGGTTGACCCTGGCTTTTTGGGTTTGGTCGGTTTATCCCTCGGTCGCCTCTTACGACCCCCATCATGGTAAGAGAGGGGGTGATGCTATTCTACTCTGCTGGCACCACACAGTCACCTAAACTTTTGGCAGAATAAAAAATAGCTAAAGCCATTCAAATCATATTCTATCGAGACACTACAGCGACAATTTTCAAAAAGCGGAAGCCGGCCCTGGGTCGATAGTACAGCAATAATAGTGTAGGTAGATATCTAACAAGAGGATCGACTTGTAAGGCCTTACTTAAATTTCATCTCTGAATAGCAACCCAACTCGTCACTTACCTATTCATAACTCGAGGCGAAGACAAACGATCATTTCACTATTTCACTAACCACAAGAGACGTTCGATGAAAATGTCAATGCAATCTCGAGAATGACCCTAAACGCTTCCTAGCTTCTCCTGGAAACTATTTTGTAGTAATTTTCTCAATTTCAAAGCGTGCTTTAAAATTACCTACCCACGTATGTTTTAACTAGTAAAATAAGTTGATGATGATGAGTTAGAACAACTTCATTTCTTTGATGTAGACAAGTTTCTCATTTTGGTGGTCGACTCTTTTTTGTACTCATGCTGAAAAATGTCGACAACTTCACGCATGGTCAGTAATTAGCACCTTACAGGTAGGTTAAAAAGTCTAGATATAAAATCGCTCACATTTTTATCGACAGTGATAAACTGCACGAAGAATCTTGATCTTTGAAATCTGCACTATAAAAGGTTATCTATTTCAACCATTCCCTGATGAAGGTTGAAAAACCATCAAAGGAGCTGGATTTCCACTATTTCTCCGTAACACATAACTCCAATTAACGGTGAAGCCGATCAATTAAGTCAATTACGACAAACTGTTGAGATTCCACCTCCCGTTAGTGTATAAATTCTAATCCAGACTAAATGTTGCCAGACACATAAAACTATTAACAGCATTAGTTTTCCTTCCTGTGGACTGTGGTACATGGATATTATTTCGAAAAGCTTGCTAACACGTGTTTCTCACTATCGAAGTTTAGTTAAATTCAGTTTGAATGATTTCTTTCATATTACAAAGATTCCAGCAGATGCTAATGATGGCTTTCCCCTGCTTTCCCGCACACATTTGTCAATCAAACGGATAAAAGCGTCTAAATCTAAAAGACCGCCACCAACCGTCCGGCGCAGCAGCGCTGGAATCTTATTATACTGACACTGGCATGGCAATCCATATTAATAAACATAGACTTATATATATAAACTATTAATAAACAATAAATAAAAATAAAAAGACCCGCTGCACTGGCAACTCTTATGCAGACAGACCAGTCCTTCCTCTTCCTACATGCGAACTCATGCCAGCGATAACACTCAGCTGTAAATAGTGCGAGCTGATAGCAGAGGCATTCGAGGTCTCGTCACAGTTTAGCTGTGGATGTGTAGGTTAAGTACTGCTACAGTACAGACGTATCTGCAGAAATTGACCTTAAAAACTGAAAGGGAATCAACCAATTATTTAGAGCCTTAGATATGCATTGGCAACTCTTCGTAGACAGACCAGTCCCTCCTACACGATACCTGTCCCACGTCATGCAAGCGATAACACTGTTAGAGATAGCAGAGGAATCGGAGCTTCGCTGTGGATTTTGTTGGGAAAAGTCTTGAATGAAGTAATTATCTGAAGAATTTACGGCCCGAAATTTTTTACAGAATTACATACGCACGCATACATCATATGTAGAAGTGCCGAGTCTGATATAATTCTTCCACACCACACGTAAAATCATGTTTTGATGGAAGAAAGCTTCGATTAATCTTACGTTTCTTCACTGTTCTCATTTCGGGGGCCTCAGTCAGCAAAAATGCAACTTTTGAGAATGACTCAAAATAGTTTATCCAGTCGTTGCATAGCGGTTCCATGTCTATCTCTTCAGTTATGAAAACAACCTGTTTTCCGAATCGATCTTACAAATAGTTTGCACAAATAAATCCCTTAGAATCGAATTCCTCTCTCTCATAATTCATGCAATATCTTGACGGGAAGATGATAAAACGGTTTATAGTTTGAGAACTATTGGTTAGATAGGTACTTAGTTACTAATGTAGTACCTACTAATACTTAGCAATATTATGTAAGTAAATACAAGTAGGTAGATACAGTCCGAGAAATAATGAGAGCAGGATTTCCATGGGGACTCTAGAGATATATAAAAGTTCTACAGTATTGGCATAGGTATTTTCTTTGAGAATTGTAATATAACTCTAGGTACTACTTGGTAGGTAGGTAGGTACCTACTCGGAATTTTAGTAGGAATAATGAAGAAGTCATGAAAGGCCTAATAGGCCTATGGTACCGGCTGGATACTTTCATATTAGGAACCTATTCAATAGCACACATTTCTGAAATCACATACCTTAACGACATGTAAACTTTCCGAGAAATCGCCGGTGTCCTCATTTCTGTGCAGCGTAACTATAGATTGGAAGTTCCACCATTAATATCGGCATGTCACCCGGCATAGCTAGCTAGCATACCGAGTACCGGCCGATAACATTTGTTAACATCGCCCGATAGAGGACCGAACAATGCTCAGCCGCCATTTTGATGATAATCGCACGCGAAAATGACGGCTAAACACGAATGTTTGTTTTAGATAGAGTTAGTTTATGTAAAACGTATTACCTTCAGTAAAATATGTTGGTGAAACAATTATAAGGTCACCTCACGATTCTGACCAACTATTGTCTGAACACAGGTCGCACGATAAATTTTGAAAATTATTTTGTACCCCGAAAGTGTGATAATCAATGATTAGTAATTTTGCGGATATCAGTTTTTTTTCCTTTGATTCATGCAGAAAGTTGCACAAATTCATAAATTTGTTCAGACTATAAAATATTTATTGCATACCTATTTTTCAATCTTTTTGCCTTTGATATTAGAATCTCATTTCGGTGGAATCGGCCCTAAGCCTATGTTGTACCGTACCGCTTTTCTTGTCCGCAAAATAACAGTTCTAATGCAGTTTTCGTAATAGGCAATGCATCTCGCAATGCAAAATGCGATCCGTATTCGATCACCGATAACTTTTGACCCTCCCGTGGTCGTGCCATCTGGCTACATTGTATATGGTATGGTAGCATTACTATTGTTATGGGGTCATTCCACGGTTTTCATCGATGTTTCTGTATGTAAAGTGTAACATATTCTATTGTCCAACCTTTTGAATTCCGTGAAATTCTGTATTAAAAGCTTTCAATTTAAACAGTCTAATATAAGTAATCAACACAACAATCAAAATTGAAGAGAACCCTTTCAAAACCAACATCCGTTTTCACTCTCATTCAAACGACCTCAAATAACTCACGCACTTCAATAACTCTAAAAGGAATCATACAACCGATAGCTTTATAGAGCACCATAAATAACGTATTAAGATCAATTCTATAGTAAATCATAGCATGCGCAGGCGCACGGGAGTTGGAATGATCGATCGAGGTATGCCTATAAAGGAGATAGGCATAGCTATTCATCTTGTTATGGGTTATAGGAAATGTTGATAAATTAATATTAGATAGTTGTTCCTGATTGTATGTAGAGCTAGAGAGCGAAGATAATTCTACAATAATATTTTATTTCAAAGTAACCTTGGAAAATAAGTAGGTATCTTCCGCGATGACTGATGCCACCGAAATGAGAAGTACTATCGCCTTCAAGTCCACCTACCCATTTGAAGAATCAACTTATACTGGTTTTTACTTAGTATTTGTATAAAAAACAGTACTTATAATATGTTGATCCTTTAAATGGGCAGGTCAATTTATCTACCTACTTCATCTGTAAAATATCTTCTGAAAAATCTTTATTGAATTTTAGGCAACAGAAAAAAGGAATCAAGGAAATCTAATAAAACAAAATTTATTATCCTACTTACGCCTACTAACTTACCTACTCTAGCACTATTAAAACACATTGTCCTCAATATATAAAACAGCAGGTGCGTCCAACCTTTGGATAATATATTTCACTTCCCATCCACGTGTATTCGTTAAGATGTTAATCCGTGGCACAGAACTAGAGTGTTTCAGAGCTAACCTATGAAGGGGCAGTATGAAGCCAAGAAAATCAAGTAGCAATCAGCCCTGGCGACCACTGAAACAAAAGAAAATGCACTTAAACAGGCCTTAAGATTGAAAATATACTTATACTTTACTGACGTAGAATTTGGTATTTTTGTGCGTTTAATTCTCTTTTCGTTGTAACAAGTACGGTAGCGACGAATTTTTCATGGCTTTGTTTTGGTGGTTCACTATTCCCTCCGAATAAACTTTTACTCTGAGCCCCGTGATAGTTTGCTCTCAATTCGTTCTGTAAGCCGATAGCCGAGGCGACAGCAAACGTGTGGTCTTGCCTTAAACCTAATTTAATTTTCTTTTTATTATCCAACGCGCTATCGATTGAGTGCCAATAAATTCGATTTTATTCCATGTTCGAGCGATAAAGTAACGTAGAATGTTGCAGCTGCTTCTTTTCAACTGTACCTAAAAGTCAGTAAGGTTTTGGTGTAGACCTTCTTGCAATGGGTGGTCTGAAAACCTGTAAAAACTTGTTTATAGCTTTTTAACGTAAAAACTGATACCTGAAGATAAGCGAGCAGACTGATACCTGAAGATAAGAACCGAGCGAGCCTAGGTTCTTACATGATTTAGGTACACCATTCATTATTGTTTCTAATCAGAACAGAATATTACACATCAGACGAAAACAGAATGTTTACAAACTGTTGACAGCCTACGTCTCTCATGCCTATTTTTATCCCGCTTGGTATCGAATAAGTGCTAATAAATTCAATTTATTTAAAAGCTTGGATACGTAGGGTGCTCCAAACATACGTGCCGCTTGATGAAGTTAACCAACACATAGGTTTTTATTGAGTTACGTTCGAAAATTGGTTACCGACATTGATGTTTCATTCTTCGGATGGCGGATGGAGAGGTATTTACTCAAAATCAAATCTTTACTATACCTACGTACGTGGGTAGGTATATGTAGATTAGATACTGCAGGTAGAATGCACGCGCTAAGACCTATGTCAACTTCATAGTTTGTATATACAAAATTTTAATACAATCAAATTCCTTTTAGCATAATTGAATTACTTACTGCCTACCAAAATATTTAAATTAAAACCTGTTGTGAAAATAACGAAATTCATTTCGCACGGGCTGCAATTGTTTCGGTTGATTGAATTTGTTTCAATGTAATGGAAACTAGTTTTTCATTACGTTAACAAACCGAATGCTGGTTTTGGTAAATTTAATCAATTTGCTTACTACATCGAAAATGTTTTCAATTTTATGAAAACAATTAAGTAACAAACTTCATTTTCATTAAAATAGCTACTTTATTTCTTGTTAGTCCTGATACCGAAACCACCGAAATGAGAAATTAAATTACATTTATCTATTAGTCATGTTAATGCTTGCCACTGAAATGAAACCCTGTAGGATGTATTTTTTTTTGTCGCTTAGTAAAGGCAGTCAGCTGATCTAGATTTTGTAAGGGAGGTCAATATATTTTTTTAATTTGTTCAGTTTTAGGACTGAATGCACCCTATCAGTATTCGAAGAGCTGTCCCTTGCACCTTTTGTACGATATATGTTATTTGAGCTCTATAAGGCCTTACAGATGAGCTGTTATGCAACTTTAGCTTGTAAACGGCGGTATTTGCGGATTCGAAACTATTGGCTATTACACAGGTATTACGAGAACTGTTACAATCTGTTACAAGATATCGGAGTATTGCGGTGTCACAGGTCAACGCTTGCTGTTACAATACTAGTAGCATTTCCCATAATAGGATAACGCATTTATAGATAAGATTGTAAATTAAATGTTTTCCACCAAAGATTTGTCTAAAGTTTAACCTTTGGATTCAAGGAGAAAAATTTAAACGTGACAACAAAGTTTATGAAAACAAAGAAAAATTGACTCCAGAACTATCAACTATCTTTCCATTCATTACACATAGAAGTTCATCAAAAACTTGACAAACATTACAGAATTTCCATTAATGTCAGTGCATTCAATACAGAATTTTACTGGTGTTCGGTGTGCAAAAAAATGATCAAATCACCACCTCACAATTACCCAATAACTATGTATCTAATGTTAATAGACTTAAGCTCTAGATAAACTAGGTCAACAAATAATCCCCATTTGATAGACGGTTTGGCATATTTCACCCAAGTCTAGGGTCTGGGCCGGACCACTCCGCACAAAGACACATTAATCCTAGATTAAAATCTGCCGTGGACAAATCGCCACGTTTAGCTTATATCTGCTCATGAAGCAGCGATCGGCAACATTCCAGGTCACAAGCTTAGGTATTGAGCTGATAAATAAGACAATACGCAAAAAATTTAGGTTACCTAGTTGCAACTTACTGAATCTTTTTTTTTTATATTATCATTATAATATGTATAAAAATCTGCCGTGGACAAATCGCCACGTTTAGCTTATATCTGCTCGTGAAACAGCGATCGGCAACATTCCAGGTCACAAGCTTATTGAGCTGATAAGTAAGACAATGCGCAAAAAATTTAGGTTACCTAACCTAGTCGCAATTTACTTATTAATTTCTTATTTTTGTGTCATTATTATACGAATAACAATAAAATGAACAGGGAGTAACAAAAAGGGTATTATAAGCCGAAAGGAGGTGAAGGTACTCATGAAACTGAACAACTTTCCCCATGGAACTAGGGTCGAAAGATAAAAAAATAAATTGGACCTCCCATACAAAATTGCCGATAAGCTGACTTATTTACCTACTATGGGAAGACCAAATTTTTTTCCATATTTCGACCCATCTTCCATGGGGAAAGTTTTTCAGTTTCATGAGTAATTTGACTCCTTTCGGCTTGTTATACTTTTTTTGTTACTCCCGGTATTTTGCCAGTTTTAACTTTATTATTTATCAAAATAAACACAATTACCTACTTAAAATTTTACAATATCACCCACAACACAATACATCGCACAAAATGGTCTAACTTTCATAAGAATGTTGACTACCTCTGCATAGACCATATCGTTGGTTAGAATTTATACCACATTGTGTAGTAACAAATTGCCCGGCGGTATCAAAGCCGTATCGAAAGATATCGCGAAGTCACTGACCTTTGCTGTTTGCCCACTTCC
This sequence comes from Phthorimaea operculella, assembly GCA_024500475.1. Lineage (NCBI taxonomy): Eukaryota > Metazoa > Arthropoda > Insecta > Lepidoptera > Gelechiidae > Phthorimaea > Phthorimaea operculella. The sequence goes on from JANFCV010000001.1 coordinate 14,901,353, forward strand.
AACAGCTGTTTCGGTTCTCACAGCTTTTTGGGGTTAGGAATTCGCGTGTTTACATTGTGTTCGTGAACTATTAGTAACGGATCGTTATTTTTGTGGCAAATGTTTGCCATTATCTGAAAACTTTGTTATTTCTTCGGTGGTGTCATTCAGTTTATACCATTTTATTATTTTGGATGAAGGGATTTCTTACATAATGTAACACAGAGAATGAATTATTGAGGTGCCTACAGTAATCTTGAAACACAGTTTAATTAATTATCCTAAATAGCCACGCCTAATCTTTTTCGTTAATCGTTTTTCTCTGTTTCGACGCTTCATGCAGTACCTGTGACATGATAAGTACCAAGTGAGAAATCGTTGCATTTAAAGTAAACGGATTTACTCTCGATTTGAATAAAACTTTCATTACCGGTATGGCTGTATCCACTTTAACTACTTTGCTCATAGAGTGAGACTGTAAAAAAGTAACTTTTGTTTTTTTTTCTTGTCCCAAACGGGCACAGACATTAATCCGCCTGCGGCCAATCCGCTTTCTCCACATTAGATTAGAACAGTGTTTGGCGCCAAAATTCCTAACCCACTAGACAAAGTACATACATTGTATAATGGATCGTTGAGCTTCGATTATTTGTTTAGATTCTTTAGATAATAATGATGGAGAAAGTGGGCACTTTTTGCACACCTCGTTAGCGCTGGGCAAACCGCCATTTTTGTTTTTATTTGATATTCTATTCCCTAAAGCGTTATAATAACAAAAGGTAGGTTACCTTACCACTTTCGAATGTGTCTAACCAATATTTTTAAAGACATATTTTAAATGTGTGTTTGCTACTCGTAAATAATGTCGTACGTAGGTACAAAACGAAGTGACAATTCCAACTCAATTTTAGCGCAAGTTCTAAGCATTCATTCATTACTTAACCATTTTATATGATCAAACGAACTTACCAAGTGAAGTTCGATCGATATTATATGAGTCGCTCTGTTCGAAGATATAATTCTAGTTAACCATGTAGTTTCTTCAAGCTACTGGCATTCATCGCACTTTTAGAGAAAATCGATTAAGTCGATCGATTTCACTCTTTTTTTTTGTCTATGGCCACCCTTTCCTGTCGCCTGACAGATAGCCAAGTACTCATTCTTTAGAGATAGCAGTAGATCTAATCTTTTTCTATTATACAACTGGGTTTGGGTGGGAGGGACCTTATATCTTCGAACAGAGCGACTCATATAATATCGATCGAACTTCACTTGGTAAGTTCGTTTGATCATATATTATATTTCGTCGCTCTGTTCTTCAGATATAATTCTAGTTAACCATGTAGATGTTCAGAGATATTGTGGTGTATTTCACAACACATTATAATAGAAAAGATTAGTCAGTTGTACAGACAGCCCTTAAACATAAGTTGGATTATGTGTAGGGATTAGGTACATTCACTTTAAATTATTTTATTCTAAACATATTTTTAAGTTAACTACTTAAAATAGGTTTACCACAAACCCCGATTAAGATAAAAGTTCTGATTATCGTTGTTTTTGTACCTATGTCAAAAATTATACAAGCATTACACATTTGCAAGCAATTTCTAAGGCGTTGAAATAAAAAGGTGCTGAAAACATAGTTTTCTTTCTATTTCTGGTAATTAAATATTAACCATAATCTTCACATTATCATCGAGCGCTGTGAGCCAGCAGTGATGATGATGATGTTGACTCAACTAAATATAAAGTTATTAAAGATTATAAACACATCTGAAAAATGTTTTGCTTCAAAAGCTTTTTCATGCTAAACTACACCAAGTTCGGTTTGAATGGTACATTATAGTGTACCTGTAAACTCGTATACGTGTAGGATAATTTTTGAACTACACAAATATTTGATTATTGATATGGTTCACGTTATCATGGAAATAATCGCTATAAAAAAGTTAATTAAGGCGTAAATTATTAATTTTTTATAAGAACTTAATTAACTGTGCTTACTTCGTGTATACTCACACACACAGCATCGAAATTTTCCAATTTAATTACTTAAACAGGAATTATAATTCTTAAATTGTAATCAATGTACATAGAATTAATAAATAGTCTTTGAATAAGCATTTAAATTATTGAAGCTATTTTTTCTCAAAGAACTTTAAAATAAACGAATTAATGATGCAGGATTTTGGTTATAAAATAATAAAACACTAAAACAGTCAAAAGTCAGACATTCAGAATTAATGTCCTAAAGAATCAATGTCTGCTTTCGAATAATAACAACATTTTGGTCAAAACGGTAATATAATTACGTTTATGTGTTTATACTTGATTTAATTATTTTTTAATAATAAAACGGTAAAATTTACGTTTATGTGGTTACACTTAATTTTATTATTATAATAATCAATAAATAAATTTAATTTTATTATTGATGACTTATATTTTTCTCATTGCTTTTATTGATAAAAAGCAATTCAAAATACTCAGAATGTTAATAGGCAGACAATTTTATTATTTTAAAGTTTTGTGTACCTGCAGAACGAGGGAAGACAGATTTTCTTCCTAACAATATTGTTATTGGTTCTAAAACTCAATATTATTTTTGTATGTCATAATAATAATAATAATATTGAACTATTGAAGTTTTTCACATTCTATTTTAATGTAAAATGTTTATGGTAATTTTTAATTTTTGTAAATTGCAAGGATACTCTTGTGGTGAACGTGGTGAACATAATGTTTTGATTAGGTTACTGCATGTATTTCTAATCATGACAAAATAAAATTAAATAATTTGATTTCCTTGTTAAATATTTAAACAATGTCTACTAGAATAGGACCAAATTTATTTATCACTAGCTGGTGCCCGCGAACTTCGTTTCGCCAAGGGAAGATTATGAGCCAACAGAAGCGGCACATCATGCTAAACAACTTTTCAATACAGTCATTATACCGCACAGACAGATTGATTTCTTCTTCTTCCTTGCACCTTCCAACTTTGGGTAGTGTTATCTCTAGATTTTCGGCACCATAAGGTTCTTTTTGGGGTTGTCGGTTCAGGTAGGTTTTTTGTCGTGAGCCTGGTCATACACACTAAGAGATTACATTTTCAAAAATAGGTAGGTAGTTATCAAAAATATTGATGGTTTACTTATTTTATTACCCGCTCACTATTTTTAGGGCTCCGTAGCCAAAGTGTACCGTATTCTCTGAGACTTCGCTTCGCTGTCTGTCTGTGACCAGGCTTCTATCTCATAAACCGTGATAGTAAAACAGCAAAAATTTTAAATTTGAATTATAGATGTTGTATTTCTGTTGCCGTTGCGGCTCCTTTAAAACCAATTTGATTTATATGCCATTTTTACACATGATGGTACCGGTCAAGTGTAATTTTCTGTTCTCATTTTCGTACTTTGTCTCATGGTTAGTATTTTATGCGTGATTGGTACAATTAGGGCAGACAGATGATGATGGTGATGTGATGACAAAGACAATGATGATGGAATAACCTGGAGAAACCCCGAATCACCGCCGATTTGTGTTTGTTACTTGTCTATGAAGGGGAAGCTCACCCCCATCCCTCCTGTTTCGAAGTCTGAGCACCTGAGTCACATCTTGATGATATAGGTATTTAGTTAGGTACACTACCAAAACCGTCATTGTTTTATTATTTTTACGCGAAGGAGCAAGTCAATCTGAAGTTACTATAAAAACTGTATCGTTTAAGAAAAATAAAAGTTTTTGCAATTTGCGGTTGGTACAAACAAACAAACCAGCAACAAAATTAACTTCGTAACACTGATAAACCTAATTTTTTGGTTTCCATACCTCTAAAGGTAAAAAACAGAACCCTTAAAGGATCACTTTGTTGTCCGTCCATCTGTCATTCTGTCAAGACCCTTTATCTCAGGAACGCGTAAAGATATCGAGTTGAAATTAAAAACCATATACTTGTCTATGAACGCTAGTAGTTGTGAAAAAATCAAGCACCTAACTTCAAGTTTAAAAAGGATATAGCCGTTTATGCAGTAAAAACCCGTGTTTTTTACCCTCTCAAGGGAATCAAAAGACAGAGAATACTTCCCGTAGACCTAGAACAAACTCTGACACCAGGGTTTCATCGGGTCATTAAACAGTTCGGTGTCCCACATAGAGAGAGAGATGAAATGAAACATGAACTCTTTTCATGAAGACAATGAAATTTGGCAAGTAGCTGCGTTTTGAAGTACGAATTAAGGAAAAACTCTAGACATTTTCATAAATGTATGGTTTATATGGAGGCCGAAAAAAAAAACTTAAGAAATTTGGCTAGTCGTCCAAGTGGAGTATCATATGAAATATAGGTTTGCCAACCATAATAACCTACAAATCTTAGTACGGAACCCTCGGTGGGCGAGTCCAACTTGCAATTGGCCGGTTTTTTTTACATTGACTACGAAACTCTATTTGCGGGCGTGTCTGACACGTTCATGTCTGGATTTTATTTCGCTATATGGGGTGTTAGGGATGATGTACCGAAAACTTTGCAGGCATGATCATACCGTCAAACTGAACATTTTTTACTATGGAGCCAATGGTGGAAAACGAAAAATATTTTCCGACCTCCCATACAAAATTCACGATCAGCTGACTGACTTTGTATGGGAGGTCTGATAATGTTTTTCGATGCCCACCATTGGCTTTAAACTAAAAGTTATTCAGTTTCATGGTCTGAGCACACTTGCAAAGTTTTCGTTGTATTATTATGTTGGTAGGTGTTCGAATCTCGAGTCCAATAAGGATATAAAAACAACTACAAATATTGTAAAACGTTACCTAGCTCAAAAAACTAAACAACTCTCCCCAAGAAACATAGTCTAAAACAAAAGATGTAAAAAAGACTGCAAATATTTTAAGGCGTGAACCAGCTTATGAAACTGAACAACTTTCCCCAGGGGAAATACGAAAAACATTTTGGACCTACCATTAAAGTTTTATGAGGTGAACCAGTCCATGAAACTGAACAACTTTATCTGAAGAATATAGGTCGAAATATGATAAAAAAAAATATCCTCCTCCCGTATAAAAAGTATTGGCCGGCCATTGTATGAGAGGAACAAAATTTTTTACGAATTTCGACCTATGTTTCCAAGGAAAAGTTGTTCAGTTTCATGGATTCGTTTACCCCTTAAAATATTTAAAATCATCTTTTTTACATTCTACGGGAAAAAATTGGACCTCCTCCTTTGTAATAAAAATGTTCTTGCCGATAGCTGACCGAGTAATTTGTAGGGAAGTAATTTTTTTTTTCATTTTTCGACCTATGTTCCTTGGGGAAAGTTGTTCATTTTCATGGACTGGTTCACCTTTTGAAATAATTTCAGTTGATTTTGTACATATTATAGGTACTTAACTTATTTATCTACCGCAACGCAATATCGATTTCCGTGCAAACTTATTTAAAGTAAAGTGGCAACCCCCCCTTTTAGGGGTTGATTTTTTTTAGCCTATAACCTGGTCGGTGATATTCCCGACATTTTGGTATAATTTGCATTAAAATCGGTTCAGTAGTTTTTGCGTGATGCTTCCTCATACAAACAGATAAACAGAGAAACAGATAAACAGATAAACAGACAAACAGATAAACAGAAAAAAAATCTAAAAATTGCTGAAACGTGTTCTGTTATCAATTTCAAGTATCACCAAACACTTTTTTTTGGAAAATCTTCTATGTACAGACTTTCGACCTTCTACAACTTTATTATATGTATAGATTTAACAACTTGTACTTGGTTGAAAAGCGGAAGTACAAGATTTAACTATTTTCAGGAGTACCGACTTATTTTGAAACAATGTTATCAAACATTGCGAAAAAAGATTTACTCGTTTTCATTTTTTACACGAAGTCAAGTAAAATCTAACATTTGGTTAGAAGATTATTGATTTCGTAAGTAATTTCATTGAAATTGGAACGAAATACAATATTTATAATAAAACGCTTTGTCTACTGTGGCGCATAATGTATGGATCTACGTAGAACGAATTAATTGAGTATTCCTTACATTACTGTAAATAATTAACAACTTTTTTACCCACATAAAATCTAACAGCAACCTTGTTAGGTCCTGAGATAATTCAAAAGTATTTGTAAAATACGTAACAAACGAGTTATTAATAAGATTTAACATTTTAGATCCCACCTAATATTTAAATAGGTTTGATCAAAAAAGAAGTAAATAGTTCACCAATTAAGATAATTTTATTATCTTCTATTGTTTAGTATAGAAAAATATAAATGTTACTCGTTTTAACCCTACATTTATACCGACAGGGTAGGAAATATTCATGAAATTATCTATATGACATGAGTCATTTAAGTTATTCTGTCTGAAGAATATGTTTATCCCACTACCAAAATATTTTGGTAATTTTATCCTCGCAATACGTGTTCGTAACATAACATTCCAATTGAATTGAAATTAAATAACCTTAGGACAGAGGTTACATATTTTTACAAATAAAAAATCATAATATTCAATTCCTAATAAGGAATAGTTGAATACTTAATGTATGTGCTTTTGTTAAATGTATGTGTTTGGGTAAATAAGTGTGAATCCCAAAATAGGTTTATTTATTAGTGTTCAAAATATAATGTTTTATATTTCTTGTCGTAATGTGGTAATTTATGAAATGAAATGGAATAATCAAAGTATCACATTGTAAGTAATAATTAATTTATATTGATTATACTTAATAATAATAACATACCGAGTAGGAAAATACTTGTATTTTTCAATAATAGGATATTATTTAGGTATTATTTACTTCGTTTCTTTCTGAATGATGGACTTTCATAGACCAATCGCAATATTTGCACGAATCTGGCCTGTATAGACCTACCTACATAGGTACACATGTATTCCTGCAGGCAGTACACACTCTCCCTTTTTATGGGAGGTGGGATGGGCAACCAATGGTTGGGTAAGTTAGGTATTGTCAAATCGACTAATCATTCTATACTTTGTTTTATTTAATAAAAATCAAAAACTGTAAAAGATTTTTTAAGGTAAGACCATAAGCGTATTGAAGTAAGCTTTGGCGAGCAGGTGTCTATCATTATATGATATAATATAATATAAATCTACTAGAAAGAAGTAAACAAAATCTTGTCTTGAATCTTTTCTTTCTATAAAGAACTTACGTCCTAAAATCTTGCTGAATAACGGAAACTTGCATAGAACACAACCAGTTAATTGGTTTTCAAAAGTATTATAAATACAGGGTATCCAAAGTAGGATAAATACAAGGTACAAACATTTATGTTTGTACAATAAAGAAACATTTTTTCCATATGTTAAGTAAGCACAATGCGTTGGTTTGGTTGTATTTAATACGGTATTTGTATACCAATATATTTTTCTAATTCACCTGTAGGCAAATAGGTACGTGAAATTTAATTGACATTTCACTACTCAATTGCACCATGGTTCGATAAAATGTAAATCGAAAGAAGGTAGATTTAAAAATATTTGTAAATCTAATATTGGTGCGTTCTTTTTACAGAATGTGACTTATATTGCGGTTTTCCCGTGTAATATTATGCATTTGGCATTATTAATTACTTGTATTTTTGAAGGGTATATTTTAAGCTAGGGTATTACTATGGTATAAAAAAACTGCGCACACTGTTGCGATTAGTTGCAAGTTTCAGCAATGACTTCAACAGTGTTATTCACAAATAGATACGTTTTTGTATAATATACAAAATTTACGTAATTCATGAAATATTCCTTGGTGATGTGATATGATATGTAGAATCTTAGCCATGTTTTAGTAGGTACATCATTATCTCGTGGCATTGCCTTCGAGTTACTTCTTTTTCGTAGGAAAAAGGGGGGCGTACCGTATATAAGAGGAAAAATAAATCAGTAACTTTATGCGAATAAATTGAATCGCATAGGTGAAAATTATGACGCTCTCGCGTAATAACTTGACACAAATCAACAGTTGTTTTTCTGCTAGTAAGCTTTGTGACATAGTCTAGTGGTTCGAGTAACAACCAAATAACAGTCAACATATCTATTTCTAAGTAGAAATTTTATATATACTTTTAGGAATACATTGGGTATGACACGTTCGTGTGAAAAACAGATCATAAGACAAAGAGAGGTCTATGTCGAGCTGTGTACTGTTGTGTCCAATAATTGTTTGATTATTTAAATCGGTAGCGGGTACTTATTAGATATTCTTATAAAATTTTGTCAAGGTATAAACTCAAGACGTTACTAATGACTTTTGGGCATCGTTTAGGCTAAGATGTATTTCGTGGAAGACTGGGGTCAATTACCAACGAAATAAAGATTGACAGCAACCATTTGTATTATATAACATTTGTCTTCGTGTTAGCTCGCGGCATAACCTCCAGACGTTATATATCGCTTGGGCAAGCCCTATGCGAATATATTGCACACTTATAACATAGATCCAGTTTGAACCGTATGTTTTGCTATGCAAAAATGCCATCGTGATGACTCGCGGTCAACCTCCAGGCTTTCCAGTGGTTTGAGACCATCAAGGAAAAATGGTGTGGTTTTCCAGCGGATTGAGTCGTAGACCCACCGTCAAGGAAAAAAATGGTGCATCAGGTGAAAAACACCTCAGTCAATCAATCACATCAAGACACATAAAAAAACCATAAAATCACTCACCCGGTGTATCACTGAATTTAAGTAGGGAAATAATTAGTTTTCCCATCATTAAACACTGAAGTTATCAATTATTTTACGTTTTTTGTAAAAAAACGTGCGAATCATGCCGCGCAAGTTAAAGAATGAGTACTTGGCTATCTGTCAGGCGACAGGAAAGGGTGGCCATAGACAAAAAAAAAGAGTGAAATCGATCGACTTAATCGATTTTCTCTAAAAGTGCGATGAATGCCAGTAGCTTGAAGAAACTACATGGTTAACTAGAATTATATCTGAAGAACAGAGCGACGAAATATAATATGTTATTGGACGAGGTACCTAACCTAACCTCAATCAAAACAAGAAGCAAAGCTCTTAGCAAAGCCGAACGCTATTACTAACATAATGTTTAGCAAACAAACACGAGCTTTATAATCGAAAACATGTTCCTCTACTTCAGAACATGTTTCAGTTTTGACAAGTTAACCACTCATTCATGTAAGTTTGCATTTAAGCATCGTTGGTTCTCGAAGTGTATGTACGAGTATAATCCGTAATCTTTTCATGCTTCCAGACAAAATACTACTAGCAGCATAATTTAAGGGGCCAATGTAAACTTGTTATTCTTCATACTTGTACAGAAAACCAGTGTATAAAGATCTCTTAATTCGTAGAGCTACCTGTAGAACATGCTCAGCCAACCGGCAAACACAAGATTTAATAGATCCTCTTGACCGACTGCCCAGTCACGACCATTTAGATTCAATCACTATGAATATGTATGACGATATTATTTCTATAAGCATCGCTTTAGCATACCACCTCTTGAGGTGAAAGATAAAAAGTTCAAAAAGTACAAGCTTTATTATTAAAAAACAAAAACCCCGGCTGTAGTAATTTCAAAGTTATATTTTATGTTTTCCGCCATTTTGCACTTATGAATTTTGTTTTGACCTACTAGCTAGTGTCACTCACGTTGCTGAGATGAATCTAATGACACCTTATATGTCTACTTTCGTCTAACCGTTTAGGCTGTAACCCGTGAAAAAGTTATTTGTACATGCTTTAAACTCTCGAAAAACTTAACCCTCCTTCTGAGGCAGTCGAGTAAAAGCAGCGATGTGTGACTCATCGTAAGAAAGCGTTCGATTGATTTGCGAGGGCATGTCACGCGTGTTGCAGATTTGAATATTTAAATCGTTCAAGATAATAAATGACATATGGAGTAAATATACATGACATTTATGGGAGTAATCGTAATATATTAAGGCTTTTTTTTAGATGCAAACCAGGTCGGCGCCGTCATAAACTTTTATGTTCGCTCACCTAATTGTAAAGTTGAAACCAGCTTTGAAACCTACTCTAGATGTTTTATTTACTTTTACTAATCGAACTATTGTTCTTCTTTCAGGTAAGTTCCAGATATTGACACAGCCATCTTAAACCTTCTTCAAACTGGTAAAGTAGTAGACGAACCTACAGTGCGACTTCTCGAATAGGCCATATTTGACAGCTGTCGAAATCATGTTAATGCTATGACATAAGGTCTATTTCTCTTTGATTACATGACTTCTAGTATGGGTTTGACAGCTATCAAATATGGCCTGTTTCAACATACAAGCTATGTATCATGTACAAAGTCTATTTCCAATTTAACTCTACATTGATGACTCTATTATAGATGAACATGTTAATCTTTAAATTAAGAATGCCTATAAACCGTCCAACGATTTTTACGACGCCATCTTCCTTTACCGGGCAACAAAGTTACAAGGCGACTAACAAGGTCCATAAATGTAAAACTCAATCAAACTTACACTACTAACACAGTTCTGAATGTCAGATAAGGTAAAAACACATTTGGCCTGGATAGCGCCATCTATGGGCAAGTCAAGGACTGATGGAGTGGCTTTCATCATTATGTAGCTACTTCTGCAGTCCACTTGACTGCAGAAGTAGCTACATATATATACGGTTACATTTATTTAAGTACAAATCTCTTGAGGGTGTAATCTACTTACAAAACTGAACAACTTTTGTTAGAAACTTTTCTTCGAAATATAAAAAAAAAAATTTGGACCTCCCATACTAAGTGACACACTTTTTCAGCATTTTCGTATGGGATGTCCAAAATTATTTTTCATATTTCGAAGAAAAGTTTCAAACAAAAGTTGTTCAGTTTTGTGAGTAGATCACACCCTCAAGAGATTTGTACTTAATTAAATGTAACCCTATATTAGTTGTCTAAGATAGATTGTGTAGATTTAATGAGAAAGAAAATCTAGACCAATACCTTTATGACCTATTTATGATTATAATATGTCCAGTAACTACCTAAATGCATTTAAATGGAATAACATCGTCCATGTAAGAAAATATCAGGCGAGAATTACTAAAATTAATTAGACAAGTTACACCACAGTTCAATGATCTATTTTCCTTTTGCTGGCGAGACAGCCAGCACCCCATTTAAGACTGTCGGTATCTGAATTCAAAATTATTGTTGAATTTCATTCATTCATTTATTCAACAACTGTACCTAGATATTACACAATCCACCCATCAAAAAAGAAGTAAAAGCTTCAAAATATTTTTAATAATCGTAAAATTACGTCCGAACAGCTAATAAAAACGGACTTTATAAAACGGTATTGACGTAAATTGGCAACAACGCCGAGTTTTTACTTAAGAGAGATAAATTAAGGCAACATTATCCGGCAAAATTAAAAATATAATTAAAATTGCTTCAGGGCAGGCCCGCGCTGACCTCATTAAATGGCCAGGTAATTAGCAATTTTGTTAATGGTCTTATTCATTAATTTTGAGGGTGAAATAAATGTGCCGTGGTACAGAAGTAGTCGTGTTTTCACTGAGTTTTCCTGGTTACACCACACCTGTTGTGGAGGGATTTGGGATTGTAACCCTTGTGAATCCCTTTTTTGACCTACATTTGCGGTTAGAAATGACAAAAGGGTTGACGAAGAAAGAGCGTCGAATGCGTGTACCGTTCCGCGAGTTCTCAAACCTTAGTTAGATTTGATATTTTTTTTTTGTAACAGCCATTACAGCGCTCAAGATCCACAGAGTAGACGAGAGACGTATGAAACCCTTCATATAAAGTGTAAGAAACAGAAGAGACAATGCTACACACGTGAGACGCGCGTCGCATCAATAACGGCTGACGATCACTTCTATGACAGATGTCATGCTGCGCGTCGCGTCGCACGTCTATTCTGTGGAGCTTGAGTTTAGCCCTTGTCTGGTAATAATTTTTTGTCATCTTTAATCTAGGTTCTCATTTTGGTGCAATCAGCCCTTGGAATTCGAAATACGATTCCTTTGTATTTATTTCGCCTTTACCTCTCGCTAAAGCAAACAGTTGTGAATCCAATAAAACTGTTGTTTTCAGTGTATTTTCACGAGCAACAAACTGTAAAGCTGTTACCAAGTTTCCGGTCGGAATAAACTCGGTTTGAAAACAGCCGGTAATCCGCTCGGGATGTTTTCGGAGGGAATCCGGCGAACAATCAAAATGAAGCCATGAAAATCTCATCTCAACCATCCGTGACGAGTACAAACTGAATACAAAGTGAAAAACTCTCTTTAACTCAAGTTAGGGTAGGCTACTTATTCCTTTTGTGACAAAATCATCAGCCTCACTTTGTGTCTTTGTTCGTGCCTTTAGAGAAGCTTATAAATATTTTTCTTGCTCTGAGGTAATCCGTGATGAATTTCCAATGTAACTGAGTTGTGTGATTCTGTGCAATGGACTTAAATTGTGTTTTGGATGTATATTCCAAACTCATGATTGTTTTATGAAACGGAAAATCAAATCCGTAACCCGCCGGTAAAATTTTAAAGGGTCCGTGTGTCAGTTGCAAACCAATTTGTTCCTAAGCCTACATAGTTTAAATTATATTTTATTGACTTTTTAAATTTAGACTCGTTATCCCACGGTTTTATAAAGCAAGAATAACTTGTAAAATCGCCGATTTCAAAAAATAAAACGAATGGTCCCAAATAACACCAAAATAATGTTGTTTGTGTTTGATTCCTTTAATTTACAAAGAAAACAAACCCCGCCATATCATGCCATATTGCCATGACTTTACATCAGACGAAAGGAATGAGGAGCAGTCAAAAACTCCTTTGAATCTGTTGTAACATTAGTAACACCAAAAAAAATTTGTTTGCTTTCGATTTCACAAATCACAATGGCATGTCCTATCATGCTATGCTAATAACTTGATACATTCTGCAGCAGACGGAAGCAATATAGACCCGTCAAGAACTCCTCTAACTCAGTAGTAACTCAAAAAAAAATGTTTGTGATTTCACAATTTACAAAGACAGCAAACCCGGTCCCATCGTGCTATGCTAATAACTAGATACCTATATTTTGCAGTAGACGGAAGCAATATGTCTATATTGCTTCCGTCTACTGCGTCAAGAAGTCAAGAAGTCCGCAACTCCTTCGCGAGATGCCGAGGAGTTTCTCACGCAACTTCCAGCAGTCGTCGCTCGCACAACATAGTCATTTAGTGATGCCAGGCTTGTTTCGTTTTATTTTCTTGTGTTTTATTCTAGGACTCATCGATAGATACGATACTTTACAGTAGATACTTACGAGAGAAGATGTTACAATCCTTTTTTAAGTAGGTAGTATGAATGAACCAAAATCAAAGGCGTCTCTAGCTTAGTTTTTGGTCCTTTCTGTAGATCTGCCTGCAGGGAATATTAAAAAGGAATTTAATTAAATAATCCGTTTAAGTTGTTTTTATTTGACGAGCTTAGAAGAGCATCAGCCCAATTAGACCTGTGGGTGTCTTTAAAAGCGACCACGAGTAAGGGATAATCATCCAGGGAATGGGCAGCAGTGTTCACTGCAAATGCAACAGCGGACTGATGTGGCTGTTAAGGTTGTGGTTTTTGTTTTGGTTCCTGGCAACTCCAAATAGTCCAGCTTAATCCCTATCCTCTAAATAGTAATAAGTGGTTGTTCCTTCACGCAACGGCCGTCGACATGCCACCCGGCCGCGGCTTAAGCAAATAAAACGGCCGACTGCTGACTTCCTTTTTAAAATGAAATTACAGTGATTCAGACTTTGCTCCCGGCAACTCAGCTACTTGTTTATGGGCGCCTCTATTCGCGGTGACAGGTAGCGATTGTTTGATGTGGTAATGGAGGAAACGGTAGCTGGAAGATAGATATACCTCTAGTTTAGCAAGTCTTAATGGAAAATTGGTCATGTAATTTAAGCCTATTTTATTCAACGCCTATTAAAGTATTATTAAAGTAGGTAAGATTGAAGGACCAGGCGCAATACACGAAAGGATCATGAAAATCATAGTGGGTATAGTACCTATACCTATCCTACATTCTTGTATCATTAAATGACCTTACAACCTACAACATGATTCTAGTATAACTGTTTGAATCTTGTCATGATCACACCGGTATCATTTTAATCTTGACAATGTCCAGTATACGAATTTGTTTCACTTCCTCCCATTTAGGTCTCACGCTTCTCACGTTGCGTGCGACACTAGCGACACTATCGGCGGAAACACGCAGAAAGGAGAGAGTTTCCGAATATTGTCAACCGCCGGATGCTATCAGACGTAAGTCCTACGGACGTTATACGTAATTAACCGATTGTATCATGAGATCTTGATAAGAATGGAGCGGAGGAAGTTGAAATGTCGTAAAAATGTCCAGTGATTAAACGCTTTGGAAAAATGTATACTTTTTGGATATCAATCCCAAAATAGTCGTTTCAAAGCGAACCCAAAAATCGTTCTTATCTTAATTTCTAACGAACAGCACTAAAACGCAACAGATCTTGATATCCTATGTTAAAAGTGGAATTGATCCGTGACTGGTCTCTGGTTTGGGACTGGTACATGCACCCTATTTTCCTACTAAGCATTTAAAGTTAATAGTGTTGGCAATAACGAAATATAATAAAAGCAAAATTAAAAATAGTAAGTACTATTGCTAACGATCACCAGCAGATGTCGCTTTATCTGTAAGCTGCTCTCGACTAATGATATCTAATTTTAGCGCTTGGCTTCAACTCACCGATGGCGTAGTGGTCAGAACGGTCGCCTCGCACGCACGGGGTTCGAGTTCGAATCTGCTCGCTCCTGAGAATTATTTTACATGTTTTCGTATTCCCGCGTTTTCTGGCGTTGAACATTAATTCTGTTCTTTGCCTTGCACATGCGGGATAGATTGATGGGTGGTAGCAACAAGTGGGCATTGTCCAACGTGGCGCCTTCTTCTGTTGTAGCCCGTACATTTTTGTTTATTTTTACTAACCTAGCCTAGTGTAAGTACCTAAAGTTTTGCCTAGTAAAGGGCTACCACACATTTCTGCAAATGCGCAACGCAACGAAAATGATTACAAAAAATTTAATAAAATCCATCGTAGATTTGCATCGAATCGAAAATATTCGCAGTTAAGTATGGGATCGCAAAGCAAAGAACCTTTTGTAGTGTTGTAATTTTAGGCCCGATTCTAAAGCTGAAAACTTAAGTGTGCTTGTCATTCTTATTTTTAAGTATTTTCGACATCTAGTCTAATGAGAGATTTCATTTTCGTGAAATCAGCCCTGCTTAAAACGGTGACAACTAGCTAGTTGTTTTACACACAAGTACAACACTAATTTCACTATAAACCATAAACTGGAGTGCATTGCACAACTGGAGCTAATTGTTGTCGGTTAAGCCATTACCAGGCTCGCCCCTCTAATTGTTTCTACGTACTGCTGATAATTCCGCCTTTGTTTTCTTCAAGACACAGAGAAAGGAAATTTCAGAAGGAATCCAATCCGTAGCTCGTTAATCAAAAGCTCGTTCGTTGCAATTTTAGTCGCAAGCAGATTTGGGGCGTGCTAAACAAAGACATCCTTTATTACTACACAGATTTATGAAGAACTTGTTTGCTTTTAAGATAAAATCTTCATTTTGTTATTGTAAGTTACTTATTTTGGTAGGTAATTATGAGGTTTGTTTTAGTTCGCGTTCGCGCCAAGTATGTTTGTTGCGAGTTATTCATAATGGTTCATTGTGGTTGTTCGTAAGGTTCCCTCTGGCAGCATTCCTTTTCCCTGAGGTCCAAGCTCACTGGGCAAAGTATAGTACAACTTTTGCCTCGAAACTATGCTTTATTGTAAGGAAAAAGAGTGGATTTATGTACACAATCGTACCTAGTTCTAGGAACTACCAGGCTTTCACTTTTAGTGGGTGCGATATGGAAACCCTGACGTCATTTTAAGGTTTTTGAACTAAATGAGGTTTTAATTACTTTGGAGTTTCCACCAAAATTAGTACACAGATGATAAGTCAAAACACATACCTACGACAAGAAAGTTAAGAAATCTGTGTTTTCGGCTTCAAATACGTGGTTTTAAGCGTTTGTGAGATCGGCCCTTAATGACACTTCACCTTCAGTACAGTAAAAAAAAACTTCTCTGAAACTTTTATATAAGCATATTATAGAACTAGACCTAAGATTTTTAGAGCTAAACGGAAGTAAGTAGGTAGTAGTTACTAAACCGGCATATGTGCCTTACTTACACTTGAAAAACTTTTCGGTGAAAAAACTTCATTATCGTTTCATTCTTCTTCTTCGAGTGGGACACCAAGTCGTCCAATGTCTTGATGAACCCTGGTGTCAGAGTTTTTCAACCGCCCACTGCAAGTAGCATTTCTCTTTGACGTGGTGATCTAATTTCACTGACACTGGCTGAATTTGTTATTGGCAAAAGCCATAATCAAAAAAGAAAAAGAAGGTCTCTGACATGTTTATGTAACGTCCGCCGTCTAAGTGATCATTGACAGCAAACGTGCTTTCCGAATCACGGAATCATTTCTTGTGTAGATATCTCTACATAATACTTATTAAATACATTTACACTCCATTCAGTGAAGTGGAAAACGGACAAATTGCTTTATTAAACCTCTTTAGATATTCAAACTGCATTTTGTCAATGCAAACGGTTAAATAAGACATTACTACATGTTTCCATTAGTGATCCATATTAATAACGTCATTATTGGGTTACCGTTAGGATCTATTTAAATGTATACGTCTTAAGAAAATATCTGGTTTGCGAGCGGTACATTGACCCTACTTACCTACTGTAAGATACCGAGGAAATAGGTAAATATTTAAAATGTTTGGCATGGCATGCGGAAACCAACCAAATAAACCCAGAATCTTGAAACCAACCTAATCCCTAAACCAAAACCAAAATCTTTTTTTTTCGAGTGGTAGAGTGAGTCACCTAATTCGGAATAAAAAAACCTTTATGAATATAGCCACTAGGTAGGTATACTCATCGTCGTCTGCCTGCCCTTATCCCCAATTTCCTATTTGGGGTCGGCACAACACGTTTTGTTAGAGAACAAAATCATGTAGCAAAAGGATTTGCCAATGTTTCATGACCGGCCGCCTGCTCGACGTCAACCCTCTTTGGGAATGCTATTGTAGGAGGTATCACCGCTACCATGCGATTAACCATAGTCAACAGATATTCAGCCGAGGTTAAAATCTCCACGTCGCCTTTTACGAAACACCCTGAGTGGGCTAGGGGTGGCAGTATTCTTAACCGCTACCACACTTTTATTGTACTTAGTAAATAATACATCAAAAAATCGAATAAAAATACACAAACCTACTTACTTTATCTTATTATCTTAACCTTACTTAAATTGCAGCTGTAGGTGCTAGGTATGCAAAACATAGACAGACACAGAACAATTTGTGCTACGCTATTATCTGATCTGACTGTTATCTGAAAGTCAAATGAGTCGTAACACTAACGTTTTAATCAAGGGTTCAATAAACATGGTGTCCACACACAGTTCACTATACAGAGTGTTACAACAGGAAACTTATCTTATCTAGCCGTCAGGATCCCACTGCTGGGCAAAGGCCTCCTCCCTTCTTCCACTGATCTCGATCGTCTCCACACAACAGGAATAGGAACTTCGTTTCTAAATCCAAGCACTCGACGCCCAACCACGCCCAACTGAAAAAACTTGTGCCAAAATGCCAAATGCTACTTGCATTATTTAGAATTTTCGTCTAAAAGGTCCATAATTGTATGGGTTTAAACAATACAATACATTGTGTACTTTTGCGTTTTTCTGTCTGTCGTGGAATCCGCTTACTCCTTCTAAACCACGCAAAGATTTTGATGCGTTTTACCCGACTGCCTCAGGAGGGTTATGTTGACGAGGGTATGTATGTATGTATATATGTATCCAGAAATAGTTTTCACGGGCAATAGCCTAAACGATTGACATGTGAGGTGTCGTTAGATTCGTCTCAGCAGCATCAGTGACACTGGCTGATGGCGGATTTTTATCGCAAAATACATTTTTGGAATTTCCGGGTTAATTAGTCGGATTACTGTTCTTTAATACATCTGCTTGTTTGTGTTTTTGATACGGAAAAAGATCCCAATGCTTGCAACAGTTGGAAATTTTTGGCTTCACCAGATGTAACTTTCAAACCACTACTTTCCAGTTTTCATTCTCGTAACTTAGGTTATCGCCATGTTGCCTGTCACACCGTATTTTTCCTAACACCCTGTTTAAAGCTGGGCGTGTGTATAATGTGCATTGTCATTAATTAGTGTGCACTCATTCCGACGTCTTAATTGAACAAAGGGGTCGCCACGGGACTAATAAAGACAAGACTCGCTCGATCGGGAATCGGGATCTACGTGAAGGGAGAACTTGTTTTTTTGTCGTCTACAAAGTGTGTTGATCTGTACAATAGTTTTTGATTAGGTATCTATCTAGAAGTGGGTGGATTGGTTTATACCCTTGCACACCTACATCTTCAAACTCTCGGCAGGCAGCCAAAGAAACCTTACAAATATCATAGTCATGGTCCTTAGCAAAAAAATACTGTTTTGCCGGCACAGTTGATGCCGCTTTGCTCAGTGATACTAGGGACCATTGTGAATAATTCCATCCGAGGAAATGAAAAATCCATCCACTGGATTTCAAGATGGCGGACCTTCGTTTTTTTGTATGGCACTCAAAAAATAATTCTTCTGGAGCCCATCGTGTGGGGTATCAAATGAAAAGGCTAGACAAGACGATTTCAAAAATATATCGTTTTAAAACATTTCAGTTGCCCTCTTGGAAAAAAATCAAGTTACATTTTTAAAAGTAGTCAAAACATGCCAAGTTTGAGGTCCAGTAGGTACAAAATGGCTGAGATATAGTTTCATAAAAGTATGCCAAATGATCCACCATATCCTCAACTCTAACGTGACGAAAGGAATTTTGAAAATAATAAGATTTAATGTATATTTTGCAATGGAAAGTAGATCATTGGGAACTGCAGTGGGTTAGTAAGAACTGCTTGTGCGCCTTCATAAATGTTTAAGATGCAATTCTTCTCATGATTGCTTTTACATTTAAAGCAAGATTATGATGTGTCGGATCAATTTGAATCTGCGGGCACGGTTGTGCACCCGCCAAGTCGAGAAAAAAGCGTATGTGCCATAGGTACCATGTTGCTCTACTCATGAATGCTATCTCAGTTTAGTAGGCCTGCTGTAAGAAAAAATCATGTTAGGAATAAGTAGTGCCTGCTGCGTCGTTTTTATTTTCGTATTTGTCCTATATTTGTTTTTGTGTAGGTACAATAAATTATTAAATTAAATAAAAATTGTCTCTCTCGAAACAGTTCAGGCCCATTTCGAAACCCAAAATAACGATATTTTGAATAACATTTGAAACCTGGGTGTTAAGGACCCAAACAGTCATTAAATAAACATTCAATATTTCAAAAATTCATTAAATTCCCTTGAATCTGTTACTCATTCAACCGACCGAAAACTACTAAAGCACTTTTAGATGACATGTACCTAGGTATATGAATGAAGTGAGATCAAAAAAGCCTTATGTAAAGATATGACATACCATCAAAACACAACTCAAAAAAAATCAAGTCTCACCACTCATTTCATCTGCCGCAAAAAAAGGAGAGTTTTCGTACATAAAATATTGACGAATACGGTCGTTCCAATAGGCCATATTTGACAGCCAATACTAAAAGACACATCATCAAAGAAAAATAACCGTATAAGTATCTGAAAGTTGTCAAATATGGCCTATTTGAGCGACCGAAATTAAATAATTGCAAAAACAAATAATATACAAATAAAGACAGCCAAGTCCGCCACTCCATCAGAAAAGTTGTGCAATCCACGAAGTCGTCGGTACGAAATAACTGTAGAATCATTGTATTTCATATTTATACACTAAACACTAACATGATTCTACAATTAAAACTGCAATGAATGCTGTTCGCTGTAAATTTAAAATGGTATTCCTGTGTATTCACATAGTTAATTGTTTTTTTTTTTATATTCTGAAACTTAAGTATTTTACTCCATTTAGAGCTTCTATATCTGCTTAATGAAATAATTCAATTTTTATCCAACATATCGTTAAAGGGGTCTCAACTTTGGCCGAGACTGCTTTTAGAGAAATATGGTACGGCAAAGCCACTTTTTACTCGACTTGGCGGGTGCACAACCGTGCCCGCAGATTCAAATTAATCCGACACTTCATAATCTTGCTTTAAATGTAAAAGCAATCATGAGAAGAATTGCATCTTAAGTATTTATGAAGGCGCACAAGCAGTTCTTACTAACCTACTGCAGTTCCTAATGATCTACTTTCCATTGCAAAATATACATTAAATCTTATTATTTTCAAAATTCCTTTCGTCACGTTAGAGTTGAGGATATGGTGGATCATTTGGCATACTTTTATGAAACTATATCTCAGCCATTTTGTACCTACTGGACCTCAAACTTGGCATGTTTTCACTACTTTTAAAAATTTAACTTGATTTTTTTCTAAGAGGGCAACTGAAATGTAATAAAACGATATATTTTTGAAATTGTCTCGTCTAGCCTTTTCATTTGATACCCCACACGATGGGCTCCAGAAGAATTATTTTTTGAGTGCCATACAAAAAAACGAAGGTCCGCCATCTTGAAATCCAGTGGATGGATTTTTCATTTCCTCGGATGGAATCATTCACAATGGTCCCTAGTATCACTGAGCAAAGCGGCATCAACTGTGCCGGCAAAACAGCTTTCGGGTGATATTTGACCGTACCCGCTTAGACTATCATAATCAAATCAAATTACAAAGCAAGACCACTGAAGTAAGTCATAAGTATTTGACAGCTGTCAACCCCGTACTAGAAAACATGACGACTTGATGTGATGATGATGATGATTGTTATGATATGTAAATGATGGATGACAACCTCATGCTCATGACAACAGAGAAAAATAGACCGTCATACATAGCAATAACATCAATTAAATGACATAATCGAGCAATAGGTACAAATACAACGTGTTACAAAACAACCAATAAATCTCCCATACAAAGTGAGTTCATTTTGTATGGGAAGTCCAATTTTTTTTTTCATATTTCGACTCATGTTCCATGGGGAAAGTTGTTCAGTTTCATGAGTACCTTGACCTCCTTTCAGCTTTATTGGTTGTTTTGTAACACCCAGTATAGTGCACCTATGGGTTAAATATTGGACAAGCTATGGGTCATTCCAAATATTTTTAGGTATAAGTACTTTTAAGTTCTAGTTTTCCAGAAATGTAAAGTTCTAGTTTTCCAGAAATATTTACATGTGGGTATACTTACCTAGACTAGATACAAAATATCCATAAACAACACTCTTCTCATTGTTAACGTTAACAACATTTTTTTCTTTACCCATTTCGGCACAAATATTAACTTTCAGTAATGGATAGTTATTTGCCAGAGCTTGTAACTAAGTATATTGACCGTGCTATGATCGAGTTTAAGCAAACAGGCGAAAAAAGGAATGTTGTCACACTAAACAATTAGTCCTTGTAAAAAATGATATTTGTAAGTTGATTTTTTAGGCCTAAACTTGGGTACGTTAAGGAAGAAATAAAGACGCTGGAAGAAAGAGAGGGCGACCGTTGATTGCCCTGCAGTGGGACATGTCTGTTTGGCTCATAGTTGGCGCCGGCTAATTAAAATAATAACAAGAGCCCCTCATAAGAATACCATTAAATTGCAGGTATCCCACGCGGTAGATCCCGTTGATACACCTAATTGATTCCATCGTCGCCTCTAGATGGCGTTGAACACTTACCCACAAATTATGTAATGGCGGTTGTGACTTACCTAACCTAACCTCCCACGGCGGCAGTGAATCAAGCTAGAAACTTAATTTAAAGGCTGTAGAGTTCATTATCGAAGAGAAATCTCATGTTCACCGTAAACATAACTTGGCAGGAGAAGGTAATAGGCGTCTAATCGCGTATAATTAGCAGATACGCACATATTTATTACGAAGGAGACACGCTACCGTTTCGCTCTTTATCGGCTATTATACTAAACGCTCCCGGTGTCAAGATCACGAACGATTTCTACGCCGAAGCTTGATATAAACGCAGAGATAGCCGGTAATGTTTAATTTGAGGTTAGGTTAGGTTAGAGATTTGATCACGACAAATTGACTTTGATTGTTTCCCTTCATAATTTAGATGGTATCGTCCACTGGTAGCTATTTATCTTTTGCTTACAACTTTCTATTTGTAATTAAAAGGATAAGCATCTACTACCTACATGTTTTGAAATATTGATTACATAATAGGTAGACATGATCTTAAAAAGAGCGATAGTCAAATATTGAACATACTTTGTACTGAATTTTATTTCCGTTTAATTTCAAGTCTCCATTCCAGATGCCTTCTTCAAATCGGTACTTCCTTGACCTCATCATTATTTTATTGCTCCATATCCAGCTCCCAATCCAAACCCTTGGTGCTGCAAGCAACAAAAATTACTTGTATTGAATGTCGTACCTACTCCTTATGCGATGATTAGGGATGATCTAAGCGATGCAACGCGGGTAAAGGCACCACACTTTCTCTAATAAAGCAAAATGATTGATCTTTGTATCTTATTTACCTACATGCGGGCTGATTCTTCTCTGCCGCTGTTTTTCGCTGGCCTAGCTTCGACAGAACTGCTGCTGGATTCAGAATGAGGTGGTGTGTGTTCTCTGCCGTGGTGCTGCGCTGGGCTAGCTTCATCAGATATGTCGCTAGATTCAGGTTGAGGTGATATTCTTTCTCTGCCGACTTGCTTCACTCCGCCTTCATCAGAACTGCCTTTACCTTTAGGTTCAGTTGATATTCTTTCTCTTTGAACTTGTCTTGCTCCGTTAGCCTCATCAGAACTGCCTTTACCTTTAGTTTCAGGTGTTATTATTTCTCTTTCAACGTCTTTCCCTCCGCTAGCTACATCAGAATTGTCGTTACCTTTAGGTTCAGGTGGTATCCTTTCTCTGTCTTCGTGTTTTACTCCATTAACATCATCAGAACCCTCATCAGATTCAGGTTTGGGTGATATACTTTCACTGTCGACGTTTTTCGCTTCGTTAGCTTCATCAGAACTGACATTATCGTCAGGTTTAGGTGATAAGCTTTCTCTGTCTACGTGTTTCGCCCCGCCAGCTTCATCAGAATTGTCATTATCTTTAGGTTTAGTGGATACGCTTTCTCTGCCGACCTGTTCCGCTCCGCTAGCTTCATCAGAATTGTCATGATCATTAGGTTTAGGTGATATTCTTTCTCTAGGATCATCGAAACTGTCCCTGGCTTCATGTTTAGGTGATATACTTTCACTAACAGCTTGTTTCGCTTCGCTAGCTTCATTAGAACTGACATCACCTTCGTGATTAGGTGATGTGCTCACTATGCTGTCGAGTTTCGCTAGGATAGCATCATTAGAATTGTCGATAACTTTAGGTTCAGATGGTGTAACTTTTGTTATACTCGTGCCACGATCAAACAGAACTTCTGATTCTGTCGTCGGAATCGTCGGATCATTATTGGCCATATCTGTGTTAGACAGATCCTGTCGCGCAATTGCAACTGCCGCCGTGGATTCTTGATTTTCTTTAAATACTTCCTCATTGTTTGGTAGTTCAGGTGTTAGCTCATTAGTGGCTTCATCGTTTTCGCCAGAATTCATTGTATCTTTTTCAACTGGCTCTGAATTTATTCGTTCAGCCGATGCTTCATGTTGTGTACCAGAGTTATCTGTATCTTTGTCAACTGACTTGGAATTCAACTCAGGATATTCTTCTTTATATGGTTCAAGTGTTGTCTCAGTAATATCTTCATTGTTAGTATTTGATTTTGTTGTGTGTTCCTCATAAACATGATTCTTTGTTGTTTTATCATTTATTTTGTTGTTATATTTATTCAGACGATATTCGAGATATTTCGGTCGTTCATGATGATATTGATGATATTGTTTTGGTTGATAATAAATGTTAGGGTTACGATGATAGGGTACATGGGTTGGTTTTCGCAATACATTTCTATATTCTCCACGACCATGTTTGTTTGGCAAAATTGTCCAGCATGAAACGAAGTTTTCTCTGTAACTAACTAAAATTTTCAACAAATAAACAGGTGCTTTTAAGTTAGAATCTGCTGATGTTTTTAAATAGTCTATGATCAATTTCTTACCTATCATCAACATCTCCAGTACAAATTTCCAACAACACATCCTTACTTTGTTTTATGGATAGTGCGTTTATTTAGTTTCATCTTGAATCTTTTTTATTACAGAAACAAGGATTGGGTCTTACATGAGTTTATCATTCTTGTATATTTTGAAATTCAGAACGATAAATCTATAAAATGCGATAAATCTGTTTATTTTGCAATGTAAATTTTATTGAATGTTATTTTATTACCTAGCGTTATAGGTTGTTTTATATTATAAAAAGTACAGTTTCCACTTAATGTTTCGTAAAGTCAAAGGAGTGTAGTCTCAGGAAAGTAAGTATGTAGATACGTATTCTTACTGAATTTCATTTATTATTTTTTATTTTCCGGATAGCGATCTAATCTAGTCATTTCGAATAAATGAGTCAAAGCCTCCAGCTCATTCATTTCATTTCATTTTGTTCTTTGTTATGCTGTAAAAATTTGCTCTTTAATATTAACAAATTGAGCTTTATGAAAACTCATCTAATGGCCGTGTTTACTTTCCCCGAAGCTTTCAAACCCATTGTTTACCGTAAAGAATTTCATAACAACAACCTTTTACGGGGACTGGATTGTTTACCCACAAAAGAACTTAATTTTGTAAAGAAGCGAGCCGAAGTTTTCGCTTTATCGAGTTTGCATCGCAATTAATTCCATGTCAATTTTTTCCCGCCTATTTGATGGCGGGGGATCGATTGCAGTGTTGCCTGATTAAGTTACCGGAATTTAATGACAAATTCCAAATTATACTTAAGATCCTATTTATTAAGTACCTATTATCGTATTATCCTGAAATAGAAAAGTGTTTCGCGTTAAAGGAGTAGGTACTACCTCTAGGTAGGTAGTCAAAGAACTAGAAGAGATTGCTAAAAAAACAAGGTAAGTAGTAGACTTGGTATACTTAGGTAAATAAATAAAAAAATATTGTACCTATTAAGCGACGCAGTTTCTTCTCCGTCATCAGAAAAACCCGACGTAAATTCCTACAATAAAAAATTTGTCCTATAAAAAGGACATTGGGCGTGACGAGGATATTCAGTGAATTCTATGGCGAAACAACATATATAAAAAGCTTCCATTACATGGTATTTTTTATTTGATTTTAAGGTTCCGTTCCGTGGTTATTATCACTAGAACTAGGTATATGTTCGACAAAAAAAAACTGTGACTGAAGTACGTTTATAGGTATATGTTAGTTAGTTTTGGTGTTTTTTATGTTGGCAACACCGATACGGGCGGGTAATTAGCCCCGCGATGCGGACGGCTGATCTTGGCGAGGTATTGAACATGATTGATGGAGATGAACCTTATTACGGCTTCTCCCTCCACCCATAGGCTTATCGCCAATCGCAGGCGTGAACGAGGGTAAAAGTGATGAACGTAGGGGTAGTGTAAGATTGCGGATCTCACCAATCAATACTAGTTAATCATGTTGGATGGGTTGGCCTAAAGAGCGCCTTTTAAGCAACGTTAACTTTCCACCTACGGCTCATGAGAATTCAGTTCTAAGGCCACTATGAATAGGTTAATAAACTAAGTAGTATATGAATTTGAATGGCTAGAAGATAGGAAGAACAAAAACTGTTTTTTATACATGTATTAAATGTAGACTTCCTAGTTTCAGTTGCAAATTAGTTCCAACCCATTCAAGCCAATCAACTTTTTAGATGGAGTTAGCAGCAATCTTAGTTCAGAATCTGATGGCCGTTTATGAACGGTAAAGCAATTAAAAATCTGGCTAGTTGTTAATAAGATATAGACCAGACAGAGAAATATTTGTTAGAATACTTAACCTTGCTTTTTAATGATGAATATCCCAGCTTATCCTAATTGGTCCATGGTACCTAAGCACGCATGTAAATTGCAAAGAGATACTCATACCAAGTTCAATGGAGTTCATTGGGTATCTTGATACTCACTCGTGTCATTGTTTGTAGCTTTCATTGCTTAGTGCGGGGCTAGATTTTGGAAATGTTCTGGAAAGATTTACCCGGAAAAGCATGCCGATAGAGCCCTAAGATGTACACCCGAGAAAGACTTTTTCGTAGAATACCACATTTTAAAAAACTACCCGGCCGTGTTAATTATACAACTTTTAGAAAACTTGCAAAATTTACCACCGCAGTCTGGATTTGCACGTTTTCCAAAAAGACTTTTTCGGAACTATAAAGATACTAATGATCTTCTCTCTCGTTCCAGTGGGCGGAATGTCGCGCGGCGGCAGCGGCGCTGGCAAGACGGCCACTTGCAAGCGCGTGCCGCCGCCGGCCGTGCCGGGCGACGCGTTTGGCACGCCGCAGCACCGCCACTCGGGCTCCAGCTTCGGCTCCCAGGGGTACGCGTCCTGCGGGGACGAGTCGTACCCGCAACCGCCGGACACGCCGTCGCATACTAGAGGTAAGGAAATGCCTGCAGGAGCATTTTCCCGAAAGACATTATTCGAGTAGACAAGATTTCAAGACCAGCACCGCCACTCGGGCTCCAGCTTCGGATCCCAGGGGTACGCCTCCTGCGGGGACGAGTCGTACCCGCAGCCGCCGGACACACCATCGCATACTAGAGGTAAGGGATAGCCTGCAGGAGCATTTTCCCGAAAGACATTAATCGAGGAGACAAGATTTCAAGACCAGCACCGCCACTCGGGCTCCAGCTTCGGCTCCCAGGGGTACGCCTCCTGCGGGGACGAGTCGTACCCGCAACCGCCGGACACACCATCGCATACTAGAGGTAAGGGATAGCCTGCAGGAGCATTTTCCCGAAAGACATTAATCGAGGAGACAAGATTTCAAGACCAGCACCGCCACTCGGGCTCCAGCTTCGGCTCCCAGGGGTACGCCTCCTGCGGGGACGAGTCGTATCCGCAACCGCCGGACACGCCGTCGCATACTAGAGGTAAGAGAATAGCCTGTAGGAGCTTTTTCTCATGAAAAGACATGCGAGGAGAGACGATGGTTGCGAGCGAAGCGAGATTGACATTTCGCATTGAAAAGACAAGCGAGGAGAAACGCGTTTACGGGCGACGAAGCGAGTTAGATATTTTAAATGGGCAAGCAATTTGGTGTAGTAGGTACACTCAAATGAAGACATTAAACTTTTAATTTTAAGCTATCTTGACCTCTGTGGATATACCTAATCATTACAAAATCCCTCCATTGTTATTTCCAGATGACCACTCAGACTATGGCAGTACTGTATCCGGCGTATCAGGGGTCAGCGGTGCCAGCGGCAGCCTCGGCAAGAGTCCTGCGAGTGGAGGCACCTTCACGTTTCCCCCTCCATCCCAGCCCCTCACGCACAAAGCGGCAGTGTACTACCATCACCAGCTCGCGCTCAGTGATGACCAAGGGATTGATATGACACAGGTAAGGCCATGATGTAGATGAATCCAGGAGAAGGACGTTCTCCTCGTATTTATCCTTCTCCATCCCAGCCTCTCACGCACAAAGCGGCAGTGTACTAAGTACCATCACTAGCTCGTGCTCAGTGATGACCAAGGGATTGATATGACACAGGTAAGGCCATGATGTAGATGAAGCCGGTAGAAGGACGTTCTCCTCGTATTTATCCTTCTCCATCCCAGCCTCTCATACACAAAGCAGCAGTGTACTACCATCACCAGCTCGCGCTCAGTGATGACCAAGGGATTGATATGACACAGGTGAGGCCATGATGTAGCTGAAGCCGGTAGAAGGACGTTCTCCTCGTATTTATCCTTCTCCATCCCAGCCTCTCACACACAAAGCAGCAGTGTACTAAGTACTGATGTAGTGATGACCAAGGGATTGATATGACACAGGTAAGGCCATGATCTAGATGAATCCAGTAGAACGTTCTCCTCGTATTTATCCTTCTCCATCCCAGCCTCTCACGCACAAAGCGGCAGTGTACTACCATCACCAGCTCGCGCTCAGTGATGACCAAGGGATTGATATGACACAGGTAAGGCCATGATGTAGATGAATTTAGTAGAAGGACGTTCTCTACGTATTTATCCTTCTCCATCCCAGCTTCTTGCAGCTGAGGTGTACTAAAATCACCAGCGTGACCTCAGTGACTGGACAATGAGACAACCAGGTTTAGACATATCTTTGAAACGTAAAAATGATTAAAAGCTGCAAACTTGTAAGAGGATACTTGTGCCAAATCCTTGCAGAAAGTATCAGAACTTTTGATCACACAATTTATGGAAAAACTAGTTCTAAATTCTTTAATTTTACCATTCCAGAGTCCCGGCCGCGACAGCCCCGGCTCGTCATCAGGGTCAGCGGGATCCGGCTCCAGGCATTCCTCGGCTTCCCTCGACAGCGGGAGAGCGTCAGGCCGGATGCCCCATCATCACCACGCGGCCTGCCACTGCGGAGACACTGCTGATAGGGTGCGGGCCATGATCGCACAAGGGTTACCTGTAAGTAGGCTTATTTATGACAATAGACATCTCTTCTCTTAGGCATAAATAACAGGAGCCTTGTTCTGGGAGAGAAATAACGTTCCACCGTGGGGCATAGACATTCAGGGTCTGGCTCTAGACATTCCTCGGCTTCTCTCGACAGCGGGAGAGCGTCAGGCCGGATGCCCCAACATCACCACGCGGCCTGCCACTGCGGAGACACTGCTGATAGGGTGCGGGCCATGATCGCACAGGGGTTACCTGTAAGTAGCGGCTTATGACAATAGACATCTCTTCTCTTAGGCATAAATAACAGGAGCTTTGTTCTGGGAGAGAATAAAGTTCCAGCGTGGGACATAGGCCTTCAGGGTCCGGCTCCAGGCATTCCTCGGCTTCACTTGACAGCGGGAGAGCGTCAGGCCGGATGCCCCATCATCACCACGCGGTCTGCCATTGCGGAGACACTGCTGATAGGGTGCGGGCCATGATCGCACAAGGGTTACCTGTAAGTTGGCTTATGACAGTGGGCATCTCTTTCTAAGACATAGTTACAGGAGCCTATTTTAACGACTTGTTCTGGAAAAGAAATAAAGTTCCACCATGGACATAGATCTTCAGGATCCGGCTCCAGGCATTCCTTGGCTTCTCTCGACAGCGGGAGAGCGTCAGGCCAGATGCCCCTTCATCACCCGCCACTGTGGAGACACTGCTGATAGGGTGCGGGCCATGATCGCACAGGGGTTACCTGTAAGTAGGATTATGGGGAAACTCTTTCTTGGAAATAAATAACAGATGCCTACTTTGACGACTTTTTCTCGAAAAGATGTTGAGATAAAACTCCACTACAAGACATTCTAAGATCCTTTCTTATTTGTAGTCGTTTTCACTGCTCGCTCTTACGGGCATTATTTCCTTCCTGTGTGCCCTTTACGTAAGGTTTCAACCCGGTGCTAGAATGGCACAAAGAAATATGGATTGTCTTTTATAAGAAACTTCCCCCTCAGCAAAGACTAGAAATCAAATCGTCGGCAGTACTGATGCCGAAGGTCGCAGGTTCAAATCCTGCCTGCGGTGAAAATTTTGGAAGTTTTCCAAAAATTGTTTACCTAACACGAGAAGTGTTTTAAAATTTGGTATTCAATTTATCGCGGGTTTTCATCGCTTTGACTACATTCAATCTGTAAAGAATGAATTAGTCGCTGGGAATTAGTTGCAAAAACTATCCCGGTAGATGGAGCCCATCCACGCGATAGTGGACAAGATATATTTCCATAATTTCGCGGGCTCGATTAGAACCGCGGTAGCCCAGTTGGTTAGAGCGTCGGCAGTACTGATGCCGAAGGTCGCAGGTTCAAATCCTGCCTGCGGTGAAAATTTTGGAAGTTTTCCAAAAAAAAAGACTAGAAATCAACCAAACTAAATACCTCAATAGCTCGTTATAAAACCCAACCCTCCTTACCTTTCAGGACCCAGACATCATCCACGCATGGCTAGCAGATCTGCAGATGGAAGAATACGCGAGGCTCTTCATTGAGGCTGGCTACGACCTGCCTACCCTCACCAGAATGACTCCCGAGGACCTCACGGCTGTAGGCATCAAGAAACCCAACCATAGGAAACGGTTAAAGGCCGAGCTGGCTAACTTGAATGTTCCCGATAACCTGCCTGATTATATTCCGGTAAGTAAGAGAATAAATCCTGGAAATTAGTAAATAACTGACAAATATATTAAAAACTGTTATGCCTATCGTAACCACCCCAGAGGTAGAGGGCTGAACCGTCACCCAAATAAATTAGTGAATCACGTAAACCTACATATTATCGAGCATAGCACCGCTCAAGATTAACAAAATTCAAAACTCCAAACGCCCACCGTCCTTTATAAAGGACTTTTGACATAAAGCGCATCTGACATATAGCTGCTGGCAAATGCAACCTAATAAAACACAAATTTTAAACAGCTTTATAAAGCTCTTCTTTTTCTTCCATTAAAGCCATCCTCTTATCAGTACGCACATAATAGGGAACTTTGTTATTTCCAGGGTTCACTAGAAGAATGGCTGCGGTTGCTCCGGCTTGAAGAATATGGGCCAGCGCTGGTGGCTCAAGGGTATCGCACTGTGCATGACGTCACGCAGTTAGCTTGGGAGGTAAACATTTGAATATTTTATAGCAAAAAGTTTCTGATATATAAATTACGACAGGAAACTGACTACTAGCGCCATCTAGTGGAAGATTAATTTTACTATTCCTAGGCTTTTGTTATTTTTAATGATGGTGTCTCTTTCTATTTTATACATTCCTATCCTAAAAAATCAATGCCATGATCAATGCATAGTAAAAAATGAAGTTGCTTTGGCTCTGTCTGTCGTGAAATTTGATAACTCCTTGTAAACTACTCAATGGATTTTGATACCGTTTTTTTCTAATAGATAGACTAATTCAAGAGCAATTAAGGTTCATATGTATATCACATACCATGAAAATGCTTTTTTCACGTTGGAAAAAGTTCTTCCTATCCTAAGCAAAACTAACTCCCATCCAACTCCGCGATTTCAGGACCTAGAAGACATGGGCATCGTCCGCCTGGGCCACCAAAAGAAGATCCTGCTGGCCATCAAACGAGTCAAGGACATCCGGGCTGGTAAACGCAGCATCAGCACCCAGGGATCCCTGGACTTCACCAGGATACAGCCAGGACAGGTGTGTAGTGTAGCTGTGTGGTAGTGTGTAGGTGTTAGAGTTTAGTTGTCTTTGACTAGACGATGTCTTGTGACTGCGGACGACCTAATCAAGGCCCTCCGCTGCGTGACGCATAATATATTATCCGCGCGGACCTGCAATGCGAGGACTCGTGCGAAGTTCACTCACTTCATCTGCACCGCTTGGAGTAAAGTGAACTCCGCACGCGGACCGGTATGCGCGTACGGTTTGCCTGACGCAGCGGACGGCCTAAGATAATAATGGAATGACGAAATCTGCAAGGTTGAGCTTTCACTGCCTATCTAAAAAATTGGGATTTAAGAAATGCAGTCGTAACCAGCCGCGCACAATTGATGTGAAATTATGTACTCTGAAAAAGACAGTTGGGCTCAATACCATACTTTTTACTTGGTCGTCCGCTTTCATATCTACCTAACTACGTATTAGAACTTTACCTTATCAAAATTCTTAAAAGATTTCAAATTTTATTTCAAACAAACTCTCACTCAAAATTCAATGATTTAAATTTTTATTTTGATCATTTTCATACTTGATTATCATTTCATGTCATACATTGGTCATCTTCACTCGAATTGGCAATGGCGAAACTCTAACAAAGTTTGACAAAATTTATATAAATCGGATTTTATTAATATTTTCCTTATTTTACTAACTATAACCAGCTTGTTTAACAGAAAGCGTTATAGCTTATTATTTGAACTAATAAGAACTTATTTGCGAGCCTTAACGGCTTTTAGTGTTATTTAGTCGTGAGCACACAAGCTGAAGTTACTTTGCTCAGCCGTAGGACACGTGGAAAAGCAATGTCCTTTGTAAAGGACATCAGGTCTTAAGAGGACTATGACGTCCAAAGGACAGGGTCTTCTTGGAGACTGTATTGGCGTGTTTGGAAACTAAATGTATCAAAATTCCACTTTTCCCGATGTCCCCCGATGTACCCGTCATTTCGCTTAGACTTTAGGTCTACCTCCATTGCCATAGTTGTTTCTGTTCTGGTGGGCTAAGGAACATCTCTACGACTTTCAAACAGTACAGATTATCGATTTGAAAAACCAAAGGTACAAATTAAATTTAAAAAGTTAAATATAATAAAGTTTTTGTATATTGTATTTTAACTAATTTTCTAAAAAAAAATAAGTAATAAAAAAAATACCTTATAATTGTATGAGCTGCATAGATTTCAAGACTTTTCTTTTACTAAGCCGCTCAGATTTTTATTTCTGGGGCGATAAATGAGTCTTCAGTATCAATTGTTTGTAACTTAAGTTTAGTAAAAGACGATACGAATTTAAAAAAGAAAATCTATTCAAAATTAAAAATCGCAGAGATGTTTCCCACCAGCGTCCACACCACCCATCGCTGCATCCACATACCACTAGCTCAAAGCAGCATGTGAATGTTTTGTTTTCTTTTCTTTTTCCAAACACAATCCGCACCTTGGACATAATCGGCTAAAGGATTTATATCCGAGGGAGCTCCATTACCAGCCTTGGGAGCGACACGCGGCGAGTTACCAAAAACCCCCCGATCTAAACTTTGACGCCCTGCAAACGCCCGTATGTGGCACACATTTGGTCCCTATACAGGTATGAGAACCTCCTTTGGCACAACTTGGCACAGTCTTGACTACGCACCCGAGCACCGGCTTTTACGTGCACCCGTTTTTTTGTGTGATTGATTGATGTTGTTTTCGATGTTGTTTTTTTCGTCTTTAAGTTTGACGATAGTCTTAATAAATGCTGATATGCCTGCACGGTAGTTTTAAGATAATATAAACTCTATACTTAATAATTCATATGTAAGTTTATGTAAGTATCTTATTAATATCAGAACTTTTTAACGACTGCAATCGCAATGGCATGAGTTTTTTAAATAATGCTGCATAAAAGGTTTACATTTTACTAAACATAATATTAAAACTGATTGAAACTAAAATTCATAGCATGATAAGCGACCAGACATGATCAAAACTGTAATATAAAAGTATGAAAGTATTTTAATGCTATTTGTAAATGTATCTTTGAAACTATTTATCTATGTAATTTCAGTATTTTGTACAGAAGACTTGCATTTTTCGTAGAATTTTCTCATAAATATACTTAGGGATTAATTTGCAATTCAAAATGTCGACAGATCCGTCATCCACGCGGGAAATCGCTAGAAAGTCTAGAAGATCCGTCGGAAAGAGCTTCGCACACGACATTTTCACCGGACGCTGGATTCTACTACGGCGGCGGTCAATGGAGGCGTTCCTACGATGACGGAGACATTACGCCTACGAACGACAGCTCGTACGAAGGAGGTGGAACGCTACCCCGTCCACGAGGCTTAGTCCGCCCGCGACCCGTCGCCAAAATCCAAGCCACGCCGGCTTACAGAGACAAGTCCCCAGACTACACTTACGACGAGATCGCGTACTCGGCCAGATTACAGCGCGTCGCGTACGGGGCGAGTCCGCACGTGGCTCGAAAGCCTCCCGGATCCACCGAAGCGGCAATCCTCGCAGTATGCTCCATTCAGCAGATTTGGTCAGACGACCGTGGAGATCCACCCGGAGAAGAGCCTGCCGCTGAGTCTGCCCGCGTACCCGAGCTCGGACTCGCTCAGCGTGTCGCTGGACAGCACGGGGCTGCTCCCCCCGCCGCCCGCGCCCTCCTCGCCGCCCAGAAGATACGAGGAAGATAAACTGAGGACCGGATCAGATGCTAGTTTTAAGGTGAGCAGAACAAAATTTTATATTATTATCCAGAATAAATTAACTTAAAATTTGATATAATAGATTATAAAATACTAAATAAAATATGATGAAAAAATTCCAAACCCAAAATAATTTGTCCTTTTTAAATGACATTGGGTCGGACGAGTTCAATATATTTAAAAAGTCTAATAATACCTATCATCAAATGAGTTAGAGCATGTTTCACGTATATTTACATACTTTTAAACATTGTTTGGTCCTTCGAGTCGAATTTTCATGAATTTAACCCCTGCATATTTTAACGAATACGATTTTTTATTTTCCAGTCGAGTTCGAGCACTGAATCGGACAGCATCCCGTTCGCGAACGAGAACGCCGGCACGATCAAGCAGAACCGCGGCCAGATCGGCGGGCGGCCGCACACCGTCGACTATGGCCGCGCGGGCATCGGCCTCGCCGGCCTACCGCCCAGGAACCCCGACATCAAACCCACGACACCACACGAACACAAAGAAGAAAAGTCCACGGAACCAGTGGACGTCCTAAACGATATAGGCAACATGCTGGCCAACCTGACGGACGAACTCGACGCCATGCTGGAAGAAGAAAAGCGCCAAGGACTTACCGAAACCTCAAATGTGTAAAAGATATAATGTAAAAGCTATGAAAGTTTATAGATGAAATCGTGGAACAATAAATAAGTGATTTGTTGCTCCATGGATGAAATTGACTGTTACTCGAATAGTTGAGAAGGAAATTCCAAAGAGTCCAGCTGCCATTTTCATCGGCATATTTGATGAGCATCGTCTATCTTCCATTTTATGATGAAGTAACTATATGATCCAACTTGCAGCTTTAAGCAAATGTAATGAAATTCTTAAGGCAGCTTATTTACAAAGGATTATAATTTTTGAATGTTAATATTTCTGTGGCCATTACAAAGCTTAGCAAGGGAAGAAAGTAGTGTCTTTATACATTTATACCTGTCTACTACGATAAACATAGATTCTTATACGTATAGAATTTTGTACTGATGTAGTACATTTTTATACATTTTTCAAAGGTAGCTATCATGACACGTATAAAACTCTTGCGCTGTGTTTCGTTGTTCTATTTATGATGACTAATATTTTAATGTTTAGTTCCTTATTATACATTGTGTTTTCATATCTCATCGGGGTAAATAATAATTAGTTTTAGTCTCATCCAAAAATAGATGAAAATGGCTATTTTTGTAAATATTGTTTTACTTAAATTATGTCATATAGTAAAAACTATATAATCAGTAGCTAGATTTCCATGTACAATAAAATTGTAGAGTACTCGGCGTAGTATGTTAGTTAGAGTTTATACAAAAGTAGATAATAGTTTAGTGTGACGATTTAGGGATTACTGTGTATCATAGATTCTTATAGATATAGACCTCATAGGATTGTATGTTAAAGTTATTGTATTGCATAAAGACCAGCCAGTTTCTGCCGTTTTAAATAAATATGACACATTTATACACTTTTAAGAAGTAATCGACTATTATTGAACCACTTTGCAGCATTTGCAAAGTTAATGCAACTTGCCACATATTTTCCATGATTTAATCTCGTAAGGCCCATGCGCCTTTTAAAAGGTATAGTGTTAACAAGCTTTCACAAGACATGGACTTCCACGTGAATTTATGGACAACCACAAATTAAGATCTCTTATTATTTCGTCTTTATGTTAAACAATGGTGCAAAAGTATAAAGTGATTTTAGAGGCCATACAGCTTACAGTTGAAACGTACAAAATATTCTCAGTGCTGCATTTCAAATAAAGCCATAAGCTTAAATTTCCATTTGTATGAAATACATAAAGTTAAAGTCATTTAAATATTTTAAGAAACTACAATAAAACATAACGTACAATAACTAACTAACGCCATAAACTGTACATTATAGTAACAAAATATCATCGTGTATCGTAGCGCCATATGCTATACATTAGCTTATTTGTAAATATCTTAGACATCAGTGTTACATACAGTCTTCTTTGATAACAGCTCGTATTTAGGCATTTTGTATACCTTGTAATAACTATGTAATTTTATTTTGCTGCCACTACCTTTACTTTTCCTTTAACTTAGAAAGGTGCTATGCGATGAAAAAGCAGAACCATGTCATGAAGTTTTTTGCAAGAAACCTGAAATCTAAAGTCTGGCACACATCTGGGGCCATTTGGCGCGCACCCGAAATATGCCACAGATGTTTGCTCTTGTCAGTTAATATATTCTGTATTTCGATTGCAATACAGTTTATTTTCATTCGCGAAATGGCGCGCGCGGCAAATGGCTTTTGATCTGCACCGACCCTAACATGGAGCGACCGTTTGTATCAGGTTTTAATATTTTATCAGCAACTTACACAACTAGTCAAAATTACTTCAAATGTGGCGGCAGTCGACATGATGTTTGAATGTTAATGAATATAACAAATATCTTCATTATAATGTTATTGACGACAGCGTAACATCTTTTACTTATTTTATAGTTCAGTTCTTATTTGAATAAATATATTTGTAATATCGATGACTGTGTTATTATTTTACACCCTTACTTGTTTATAGTAATAAAATAAATGACTGCACACAAAATGCAATATACTGATATTACTGATACATAAATGAATACCTCGTTTCGTACGACCCAGTGTCATTTAAAAAGGACAATTTAGTTTACGGATTACACACATGCATGTTTTTGTTACACACTCGTAATTTACTATTATGACCAACTTGGCCATTGGCCAGGCTAGCCTGTACATTAAACAACTGTACGTCCTATAACCATACTTAACATGAGAGTAGCAACTCATCTATACCTACAGCTACGATCGCACTATCTGTCCTTGCTCGTGATTGGTTGCTCCCACCTCCCCGCTCCTCACTCCGACGGCAGGGCGGGGCGAGTCGGCCCGCTTGGCTTCATTGGCGATTTTTCTGTGCTAACGCACGGTCGCGCTCAGAAAATATTTTTTTGAATTTCGCCAAAGTTTTATAATTCATAAATTATAAACTTTAATAAATTATTTTAATTTAACTATTTCAATTTCTTGTTTTAGGGCGTTTTCGAAAAATTATTTTCTTTTAAATTTTTAATTAATAACGGTTTTACACCGTTCGTTTTTTAAATATTATAATTGTCTGTCCTTTTAAAAATGTAAATTCAGTGAGTGTACAAGATTGGGTAAGTCCTTTCTATTTTATTGAGCATGCACTTGAAAATCAAATTTCTGAAGGCGGTTTCCGTCGAACACTACTTTGCAATTATTATTTTTTACGACTGTTCATAATTTAGACCAAGCTCAGTTTAAAGTCCGTTTACGAGTAAATAAATTGTTCAGGAAGGCCGCCGGCCGAGCCAGTGAACTAAATAGATAACTATTGCAGGGAAGTAAGATCCCAATTAAATAAGCAAAGTGTGTTAAAGAAATTTGGTTGGTATCGAAGTAATAAATTCGTTCTCTTCTTTTGAGGACAATCAAATGAAAATCCAGTAATCATAATGCCTTTCATAAGCCTTGAGTGACATGATTTAAATATTTGCAACACAAAAAGCTGATCCGTTGAGCTAGTTATCTGTAAGTGATACATTTGCCTCAGGGTATATTTTTAGTTATAATTATTATCCGCTCGAAATATTTGTAGATGTCCTCCGTGTACGCCACGGAGTGAAGTAAGGTCACTGATTGATTTATGGATTTTCATCAACAAATATATTATTTAATTTTAAAAAAAAAAAAAACTTCAGTCTGTAATGGGTAATTCCATGTAACGGGTGTTACAGTTTGTACACCTTTATTTAACAAAAAGTCACAAAATTATAAAGAAAACCTATCAATGTTATTGTTTTAATGCACTCCACCTGAGTTGAAATTTCGGAAAATGTATTAAAATAATAATGTCTATGTCTCAGTACGAAAATTTGAAGCAATTTATGCGCGGAACGGGTGTTACACGATTTGCGCTATTACTTTCAGGTAGTCTGACAAAATCGCAAAACTCTGCGAATCTTGTAAAAATTATCTACAAAGAGTGAATTGATGTGAAAGTTTATTAAGTAGTTAGTATGCCTGTGTGGGTAAATGAGTAATTAGGGAATTTATTAAATTTTTACTGAGTCTGTAATGTGTAACGGGTGTTACATGCCTTTGTAACGGGAGTTACATGTACGAAATTAGTACAACAAATCCAAGATAACTAAATATTGGTTAAAAATATGGAAATACAACTAGGTAAAAACTATTTTGGGAATATTCTCGATGTTTATTAAGACAATTATTTATCAAAATCTTTATGAGGAGTATTTAAAAAATTCCTTTGAAAACATGCACTATCAAAAGTTGTATTCCTTTGTTATTTCTTTTTTTTTACCCTTGTAACAGGCATCATAGTAATAGAAAAAATGAAATAAATCTTAAAATTCACAGAAATTAAATATCAAAATTTTACGAAATTACTGTTATATGCCAACAATCCAATTTTTGAAAATTTGTGCTTTTTCGACTGAAAATAATACTTAAAACTAGTTATTTGACCAAATAAACCTCAATGACGTCCATATAAACATTTAAATAAACCTAATTATCTTTAAAAAACATTGGAAAATATTCAGGAACCCCATTCCGTAACGGGGGTTACACCCATTTCTCTGCAAAAATCGAGATATTGGTGAAGCCAATTTTTGAAAATAAGATGTAAATAATTACAAAATCATCAGAACTCTTTGCTCCCAAAACCAATTAACTGTAAATTGAATAATTAAGCTGAGAAATAAACTTTTCGCTTATTTTCGTAACGGGCGTTACATCACATATCCCCATAAATAAGTGCTTAAAAACCAAAGAAAACTAAATATTTTTCGAAAATACAGAATTTACCTGTAATTTCCATTGAATCCTTTACAAAATGATGGTAATAATATCCTTAAAACAACTGTATTTTCTTCAATTTAGCCTTTGGAATTATGGCATTTATATACTACTAACAGATGTTCCATTTTGACCTCACTTCATGTCAGAAAAAACAGTAAATTCGTATAAAATAAGCATTTATCTTTTAAGATTCGAATGATTCAATGTCTTTCGAAGGATTAAAACTATAATTTGAGTTAAAACAAGTAACTTTATTTATTTTTGCTGAAGTACTGTTTTCCATGGAATTACCCTAATCAGACACGTGGTTTTTTAAGTTTGTGTTTTGTTTGACACGTCGCAACGTGTTCGACGCTATAAACACGTGGTCCTCACTTTTCAAAATTGTTGATTTACATATTCAAAATCTACCTTCAAAGTTCTTTTTCTTTGAGGTGTTTCTTTAAAATTAAGGAATTTCACTAAAAAGGGTGTTGCTGTGACCCCGTATAATGCAGTGAGAGTTTACGGCACACATAGTCCGTAGAACGTCCTACAAAATAGAACAAATTAAATCTCCGCAAGGATATTTTGTAAGGTATATACCTATTTTTATTCTATTGCAATGATAATTGATATTATATGGCTTGGCGTACTAGGCCATGTTCCCTTGTTTTTTATATGTTACCTCTGCGCAATGCAAGGTATACCCTATTATATAACATCATTAGGAGTACGTTGGCCGTCAGCGCATGGCGAGCCCTTGGACTCCTACATCCCCGCGCAGGGGTTGTGCTTTTTGATGTCATGCAGATTGCTCTCGCCTGCACTTGCAGGAGGGCCTTAATTTTCGTCCTAGCGCCTTTCGTATACGTGACGAACTGATATTTTGTAATGCGAGACAAATATGGCAAAAATATAGTGATAAGTATATTGTTGCGTTTCGGTACTACATACTCCTCAAAAGGACGGGGTCATCGTGGATCCAAAAGTTTCGAAACGTACCTACATATTATTTAATACCTCGCGCAGAAAGAGTCGGCCAGCGCCTTTGATAAAACTCTGTGGCTTAAAATATAAACTGTACTGTATTAGGTATTACTCTTATACCTATCCCATATCAAACAGCCGAAAGTCGGCGCATGTACGAAATGTCTTATCTACAAAATAAAGGATTCTCCTTTTACTAATTTCGAAGTATTCTATAAAACAAATAGTACATCGTCAGGGCCTTGCCTCAGACGAAATTAACGAGTGTAATGAAGGGTAGTGTGTGTGATAGTGAATCTCGCAGGTTCGAATCCTGCATGTGGCATTTTATTAAGATAAGTATTCTAATTGAATACCTACCCAACACGGTTTTGTTTACAAAGTCCATAATCCGATGGACGCATCTGAGAGAATTATTTTCAATGAAAGTTTCTTTGAAATGACTGTTACAATTTCTTGTAAAAGAAGTTTACATCTTAGCGTATGTAGAGGCATTCCAAGGAAATGTTTTGAGGCTTCTAATATTTCCGTGTAAGAGATTTGATATTAACATAAAAGTTTTAAAAAATTTCACATACAGTAGCTTTGTATCATACAAAACATAAGCGTAAAATACGTACGTAATGTGCACGTAAGCGACAAGAAGTTGATGTTTTCGTGGAATGCCCCTGCGTAGCTTTGAGCTAGTTAGAAACACCTACGCAAGGAGATTGTCAATAAGGACATTACCATAACCTCAGGTTATGCTGAAGGCTGAAGTTCCAGCAGGTTAATGTCTTAAACAGTTTCACTTTGTGATCATTACAGTGGCTCACTGGGCCCTGCAATAAGAAATAAGTTACAACATTGTTCTTAATGGAACAACCATTTATGCATTTCCCTTGCTCACTGTCATAGGTAGCAAGAAATCAGGTCTATGAAATAGTATTCTCTTACTACTGTGTCCCCTAAAAATGTAATACGTTAATACTAAGGTCATGCTAAGGGATATCCCTTACGCTTGTCATTCGTTTACTTCTTTGAACTATGGTCAAAGAGTGTCATGAATATACCTACTTCAAATAGGTACTTGCTGTATTTTTGGCAGCAATCAATCCCGGAGGAAATATGTACAATCTAAGATCTCTGAAGAGTTAAGTTAAAATTTACATGTTTTAGCGAGATTTTAAGCAACATGAAAACAAACAAAAGTGGGGAGAGAAGGAGGCCGTATTGTAATGGCCTCATCTCAAAACGGATAAGTAAATAACTACTTACCTACCCATTCAATAAATGTCACACCTAAACTATGAAAAGTTTTTGCTTTTTCAATTTATCGAGAGAAAAGTGTGTGTTTGGGATACAGATTTATGTAATGTACCTAGGTGATTTACTTAATCCATCATGTTGCAAATTTATAACTACATTCTGTTGTAGATTCACAAGCTATGAAACATCAAAACTGGTGGTTAATTGTCTTAACAAGCCTAGCTAAGGTCTAGCTACTGAAAACTAGTAATGTCTACATGTCATATCATAACATAAGTTAGGTATACTTGAAGTACCTACCTCCTAGGTTGCCATGACCTTGGACATGATATACGTAATGTTACTTTAGAAAGTTTGCCTCCCCGCAAAGGTTTAGGCGTGATATATACGTATATGTATGTCTCTAGGATGTTTTGGTACTTACTACCATAGGTAGTAATACACTCAAAGTGTTATGATATGAATTACATGCTTATTACGTAATGTGTCTAACCAACTGCACTAGAGATAAAAAGTTGTAAACCGATATCAAAATAACCATTTTACTTAATACCGTCTCGATCGGTATGATCAGGTATGAGTTTTTATTTTTATCTTGTGTGGTCATCTTGCTACCTACTCTATTTATTATGAATGAAAGCTTATGCGAAAATAAACAAAAAACTACCTACAGTCTATGCGGGTACTTTTATGAAATAAACAACACTATTACACGTTTCAAAACTAGTGATGTCAAATAGAGGGTACTTTCGCAAATTGACATCGTTTTGAGTCACGAGTAAAAGACTCCTGACTGCCGTGCATAATGTTTTGAAACGTAAAGTGGTGAATGAATCTGTCTATTTTTAGACGCACGTAACTCAAAATATAATGCCGTTTGTTCCAATATATTTGCTCTGAAGGTCAGGCATTCGTGAAAGTACCTACCTATTAGGTTATTATGTCTATCAAGTATAATATTTTGCAAAACAGATAGCGGAAATGCCATTTCGACCTGCCTACGAAGATACGATGGTAGTTTATAATTGTACAGATACATTGTGAACTAACGGTGACTGTTGCACTGTGCGTACACAGGTGCACTCTGAGTTGGATATCAATCTATTACCAATTAAGAGATTTACAATGAGTTGTTTATGCTGACTACCTATGTCAGCAGGCAGATACCTTCATTTTTGTTTTCCGCGGTAAGTGGGCTATGTTATATGTACGTTATACTGACAAGTTCATGTGCTTTTAATAAATTTTAACGGTTACTTGGGCTTTCCAAGGGACGGTCAGAGGTAGATAGTCTGTTATTAATAATAATTTTATTCACCTCGTTAGTTGTTGTAAGAAGATTATATCAATAGATTCATACAATGAAGTTTCTGTGACAGCCAGAGTG
Organism: Phthorimaea operculella; assembly: GCA_024500475.1. Classification (NCBI taxonomy): domain Eukaryota; kingdom Metazoa; phylum Arthropoda; class Insecta; order Lepidoptera; family Gelechiidae; genus Phthorimaea; species Phthorimaea operculella. Next base: position 14,943,927 of record JANFCV010000001.1, read on the forward strand.
ATTGTGTTTTTCTGAAGCTTGACCGTTACTCCGACTAGACAAGACAGACTTAAACAAGGTTAGTTTTGATTATTATTTGCTAATCTTATAAATATTATGGTAAGCCCAAATTACGTATTAGAAAGTCATATGAAGATATGATTTTTGCAATTATTATTATATTAAGAAAGTTTATTTTATTGGAATTAAGGTATTTGATGGCCAGGTTTTCTATCTGCCATTGCCTAGTTAGGACAATGCATACCTTAAGATTTACCGTTGATCTTTTAGTAAGGGATTCAGGTTACACTATTACATTATCTACAGCTTGAGCAATCAAGCACAATTAAAATATATCAGATTTATTTTTCTGTGTGTAATGGTTGCTGATTTACTTACTATCTTAGTACATAGGTAGTTAGAATGGAAGATTATATAAATATTGCCTATTTTGCGTATCCTACCGCTAGCTAACGGTGTTTACCTTCCTCTTTTCTTTATTGATGCGTTTTAAGAAAAAGGTACCTATTATATTTTTGTTGATTGTTTCGGAAAACTGCATTTGTGTTTCCGTGTACTAATTCACTATTTATTCACAATGGATTAGGTAATGTAAGTCTGTAATTTGTGAATTTGATTTCAGATACGAGGTAAACTTTTGAAAGGCATTATGTCATGTGTTAAATACTCTAGTATTTATCATTATTCTAATATGCTTGACTAGAATGCCATAATACAGTAAATCAGATTTGTAATAACATTTATATTTTAATAATTTACGCTTATTAATCGTCAAGAGTGAGCGTCTGGTATGACAGAATTTTGTATATCCTTAGATGATTGTTTAATTCATTAATATAGTGGACCAATATAACTGAATTCAACAGATTCTATATTATAAATTATTTAACAATATTTGAATTTTTTATAGTTTATCACATTGGCGATAGCTCCCACTCCTCCAGGCGATAGGAAACATGTCTCATGTTAAGTATGGTTATAGGACGTACAGTTGTTTAATGACAGCATTTTACCTACCAATAAAATGCTTATTAAACTACTTACCTCCTATAACCATACATTTTTAATTCTGCCTGGGATATTTTGTAAAAAATTAAAAATATTTTCTACAAAATAATTATAATATTCTAATTAGAATATTATTGTGAGACGCAATGAAGCCAAGCGGGCCGACTCGCCCCGCCCTGCCGTCGGAGTGAGGAGCGGGGAGGTGGGAGCAACCAATCACGAGCAAGGACAGATAGTGCGATCGTAGCTGTAGGTATAGATGAGTTGCTACTCTCATGTTAAGTATGGTTATAGGAGGTAAGTAGTTTAATAAGCATTTTATTGGTAGGTAAAATGCTGTCATTGTATATTGGACACAAAAAGAAAAATACGCTAAAAAATAACCTACAAAATGAAATTTCAAGCAGAGAGCAGATAATAAAATTACCTACCAAGTTCTGCTACCGCGTCCGCTGTAGCTTAGTTCTTTTGTTTTTGTTCTTTACCTACGCAAATCTAAAAACATAGGTACCTACGATGAAATTGTAAAAAAACAACACGATAAAAAACGCACGTTAGCTCGAAAACTGCATTGCACTGCACTGCAGTGTAAATTGGAGCCATCTTTGGTCTGTATTGTCAGAGCTTGGAGTGCCGCAACATCTTATCTCTCTGCTGCAGTCATTATACTTCGAGAGTCAGGGTGTTGTAAGCATTGACAGTAAGCTTTCTAGACCGTTCAAATTCAAGAAAGGAGTCAGGCAGGGTTGCATACTTTCTCCCATACTATTCAACATATACGGGGAATACATTTTACGTCGTACCTGTGAAGATTGGGAAGGTGGCATCACCATCGGAGGCTGCAAGATCAACAATTTGCGCTATGCTGACGACACAACTCTCTTTGCAGCAAGCGAAACTGAAATGCACACCATTCTAAATAGGATGGAACTTATCAGCGCAGAACTAGGACTCTCAATCAATAAGTCGAAAACAAAAGTCATGATTGTAGATCGCACTGGTAAGCTGGAGCTGACTGGAGCCCTAAATCTGGAAGTTGTAGAGAGGTTCACTTACCTTGGGTCCGTGATAACTAACAACGGCTCATGTGACCCTGACATTCGAAGGCGCATCGGAATGGCAAAGAATGCCGCGTCTCAGCTTCATCGGATATGGAAGGACAGAAACATCTCCATAAAGACCAAGCGTAAGCTAATGACATCTCTTGTGTTCTCCATTTTCTTATATGGTGCAGAGACGTGGACTCTGAGAAAAGCAGATCGTTTGCGCATCGATGACCATTATGGTATAAGAGGAAAAGCGCTTGATTTAGTTCAATCTTATCTCGGAGATAGGACGCAGACAGTGCAGATAAATGGTGTGAAGTCGATAGGATCTGCCGTCAGAATTGGTGTACCGCAAGGATCAATTTTGGGGCCGTTTCTATTTTTAGTATACATAAACGACTTGCCGTTCATGGTACAGAATCTAGCCAAGATAGTGCTTTTTGCTGATGATACTTCTTTAATATTTAAAGTGGATAGAAAAGCTGTAAATATTGACGAAGTAAATGGCGCACTTGATCAGGTTCATAAATGGTTTACGTCAAACAATTTAGTGCTGAATTCTAAAAACTAAATGTATTAAATTCTCTTTGCCTAATGTAAAAGTATTAAACACGATGTTGTTCTAAATAATGAAAAGCTTAATTATGTAACTGAAACAGTTTTCTTAGGGATTACACTCGACGCAACCGTTCAATGGGATCCACATATACTAGCACTGGCTAGTAAACTTAGCTCAGCGGCATACGCTGTTCGAAAAATTCGACAATTGACCGATGTTGCTACAGCCAGGCTTGTGTATTTTAGTTACTTTCACAGCATAATGTCCTACGGATTATTGTTATGGGGGCAAGCCGCTAACATTGAAACTATCTTTGTGTTACAAAAAAGGGCTATAAGAGCAATATATAAACTGCGAAGTCATGAATCCCTACGAGAATTGTTTAAGGAAATTGGCATTCTTACGCTTCCTTCGCAGTACATATTTGACAATATAATGTATGTACGTAAGAATTCCAGTTCCTATTTAAGAAACTCTGATATTCATTGTCGTAATACAAGAAATAAAAATAAAATTGTACCGCCACAAACTAGATTAAGTAAGATCAGTAAATCATATATGGGTAACTGTGTACGCTACTATAATAAAATTCCAGAGGAAATTTTAAAGTTAAATGATAGGCAATTTAAAATTAAAATAAAGAATACTTTATGTTTGAAAGCGTATTACAAGACTGAACATTATCTGAAAGACAAAGATGTCTGGTTAGTAGCAACAGTTGCTCCAACACAATGCAAGAGATAGGCATTATTTAAAAATAAACATGACATTATATTTTAGTGGTTAAACTTTTATGATATGTAAATTGACATGTATAGTGGTTAAATTTGACATTTCATACTTATTATTCTTAAATTTTTGACATGTATTTTTACATTTACTGTAAATTTACTTTTTTGTTATGTTATTTTATTGCTCGTATATTTAAAGTACCTTTATTTTAAAGACGAAACAGTTAGAATAATCTACTGTAATATTATTTTTATTTTGTTGAGCCGTTTTTGGCTATTACTATTATACTATTAATTTATTTTCTAGCTTAGATAGGGTAGCATAGGGCCTAAAATATTGTCAACTTTAGAATAGGTGCACTTCTGGGCAGGTTTTGGGGTTTTCCTGTCCAGGGGTCCGGCTAACTATACGTATGGAACACCTTTTAAAATATTGACAGAATGTAATTCCATTTACTTGTCAATCACTGAGGCATAAAGTTACATGCTGTGTGGTTAGCCTGGCCAGCCCCGAGGCAGTGCCTTTATTTTTATTTTTATCCTGCCCGTGCCGCGTTTAGAGTAGGAACACAAATTGTTATAAAAATAGAAAATTTTGCATTAGAAATTTTCTTTTTAAGTTTGAATTAGAATGTGACTTTCTTAAAGAGAATCTTGTAAATTCCTACTAAGAAATAAATTATTGAATTTGAATTTGAATTTGATGCATTCGAAATGTGGTGCTGGAGAAAAATGCTCCACATTCCTTGGACAGCACACCGCACCAATGAGTCGATCTTGAAGGAGCTCTGCATTACGACTAGGCTCTCCACCACCTGCTTAAAAAGGATTTTTGAACACTTTGGACACATCGCCCGAAAGACAGGGGACAACCTCGAAAAGCTATGTGTCACTGGAAAGATACAAGGGAAAAGGCCAAGGGGACGTAGCCCCATGCGTTGGACAGACCAAATTCGCGCAAACACTGACGGAAACTTCAGTGAGGCTATCCACGCAGCCGAAGATCGAGGAAGATGGCGCAGTTTGATCCGTGAAAAGATTCTTCATAGAGATCACGACCCTCAGCAGTGAGGAAAACGATGCAAGGAGGAGGAGCTCGAAAACAAAAGTTTCAGGCGCACCGCGTCACTAATCGGAAAAACAACGCTTCGTAGTTCGCGCCAATATTCCATTTCCGGAAAATTCAACTCCCTTCTTCTGATTGGTCAACTCAATCCCGTCAAGCCGGATTGGCCAATCAGAGAACAGTATGGCCGATCAATGTCAAAGAGTTGTGTCCATAGAGTATAGAACGTCGATTTTCCTGTCTTACTTAGCTGTCACTTATAGTCAGCGCGATCGATAATACGAATTCATTTTCGGGATTGGGAGGTCATATTCTGTTAAGCCTTTGATGGGCGGTGAGATTTGTTGGTGCGAATAGTTCAAGTGTTAAAAAAAGTGCTAAAATGGATACCACTGGTGCGTACGGTGGTGGAAAGGCTGGGGGAGCCTTCGATCCTCAACAATTCATCCAGAGGCCTCCCGTGATCGTCAGGGCAGTATGTTGGGTAAGACATGTTCCTACTTTCCATGAGCTCACCTTGGAGTATTCATTGTCCATGTTTACACTGACCTAGAGGCAATAGAATTAATTCTGAAAGTAGACTAAGGACTAGGAACTTCTGAAAAAATATGAACCTACCTCGTAAGTGGTAGAGTCCGTATGTAGAGCTAATAATTTGCATGATAATACAATAAGGCTCTTGTAACCTGGTTTACATTTATATTGTTCTTCTTTGTGTTTTAAAACTCCTACAGGAGTAGGAAAAATAAATCTTTTTATAGTTTTAAGAAAGCAGCTGAATAATTATCTTCTCTGCTCCTTTATACATAGATAAATCATATTTCTTAGGTACGTAGAGTATTGTATTCTTATAAGATTCACACCAAATCAATATTGGCTGAATGCATATGAAAATAGTGTGAATATTACAGCATGACCTTGGTTTCAATCAATACACTTACTCAGAACTACTGTTACACTACAGTACATGCTTATATCACTATTATTACCTAGAGTGAATAGTCTTGCTTCAGCTAACATGAACTAAACTGGTTTAATAACTTGAAAAGAGTGAATGATATAACTTTCTTATTGTTAAACTAATGTAGGTAATAGTTACCTTGTAAAGTTACAAAAGTGTATTGCAATAAATTAGTACTGTACATAAGACCTTAAAAATATTTCTACTCAGTAGGCTAATAAAATTAATAAAAGATAAACATTACTTCAATGAAACAGCAACCAATATCTTACAAGTTTCTAACATTTCAGTGTCTGCATACTTTATTTTATACCTGCTCATTTACCTACTGTATTATTTTACCTATATCCAGGATGAAAAACTGGCTGTCCATAGCACAGGCAAATCTAATTTAAGGGCCAGGCAAACATAAGCAACAGCAAATATTTTAAGGTGTGAACCAGTTCATGAAAAGCAACAACTTTCCCTAAAAAACATTGGTAGGTCGAAATATTCATTCAAAATGTATAAGGCTGGCAGTGTCAGTTTGGGAGGGCCAAACTTTTTATTCTTATTTTGACCTATTATCTTTAGAGAAAGTTATTCAGTTTTATGGACTGATATTTCCCTTAAAATATTTGCAGTTAATATTTTACCTACTGTAGGTATGCTATGTATTTTCAGCGACATACATAATTTTATACTATTTTCATTTATTTCTTATACAGCTGTTCAGCGTGATAGTGATGGGCTGCATATCGGCCAAGGGCTGGTACACCCCCAAAGACTCTACACAGGAGTATTGCGTCTACAACAACGACACCAATGCCTGCAACTACGGTGTGGGGATCTCGGTGATTGCTTTTGTGGCCTCCATCGGCTTCATCGTGGGGGAGTACCTCTTCGAGCAAATGTCCTCCGTCAAGACCAGGAAGCATTATGTGATGGCTGACATGGGATTCTCTGGTAAGTAGGCCTTCACATTATTGTTTTACTATTTTGTGCTAGGTTGTGTTCTTCTATTTTGTTCTTTGAAATAACTTTTTTTTTGTAGCCTGTATAGTGTTCTACTGCTCGGCAAAGGCCTCCCCTTTGAAATACATACGTGGAAAAAAAACATAACTGTTCCAAAAAGTTGCTAAAAAATGTTTCTTGTTTTTTACGTTCTGTACTTTTAGGCAATATGTTATTTTTAGAGTCAGAAGTTACTGAGAATAATAATAAACAATAGTTTTCTGGCAGTGACCTTTAACACAATAGTTCGAAGCCTCGTTAGTTACCTACAGGTAGGTAATAGGTACCTATAGCCACTAGGTATAGGTAGGTACCTCCATATTTTATGTAGAGCATTTTACTTACAATACAATGCAATATAGGTACTTTATTGCACAAGATCAAAATATAGCTTCACTAACTTCATCTTATCAAAGTAGGTACTAACGCTAGCAAACCCACCTACCCATTTAAGAGTAGATATGAGCGCCGCGCCGGCGCGCCGCCGCCGCCTCCGATTTTCCCGCGCCGCCGCCGCCGCGTAATTGCAACGGCGCGCCGATCGAAACGAAATATATTCAAATTTTTTACTTCTCGCGTGTATTTACGTCTAGTACTTATTAAATTCTAAATTGCTGTATCGATATCTTCATTATACTTATCAGACCTTGGATATTGTTAAAATAAAAGTAGAAAGAATTACTTGGGAGTCCCCATACCACCAGTAAACTTGGCAGCAGCACTAGGACTCAGAAACTGCCCAGCTTCCAATGAAATTGAAGGCTTACTTGTAGTCCATCAAAGCCAAACACAGAGTGGTTATTTTTACTTATTTCTCAGAATTATGTATAATTTGTCGTACAGTATGGATGTGGTTCACAGTTCAAGATTTTTCCAGTGGCTGAAATAGATCAAATCTGACTGTCAGACGCTTCCTAAGGACTCTCAAGAAGAGTTTATAGACGTAGATCAGAAGTGTGATCGGCATTCGGTTATTGAGGATCCTTTTTGAAAAATAGTGCTATAGCTATACTTTTTTTCCACGTGTCTTCGGGTTCCTTGTTGCTATTTGGGTATCGCGGAGACGAATAAAAGAGCATCTTCAGCTCCTCAGAACAGAATGTCCCCCATAGCGCAAAGGTCATTCCGTATTCCTCATTAGACTTCCTACTCGTAAGCGTTTTAAGTGTTGCTCCGGTATAATCTTTATCTGCGTTCGGGGAGTGGCAAATAGCAGGGACTCTGGGTTCAACGGCACCCCCATTAGGACCTTTTTCTCTTTTTTCAGTGTAGGTACGGTTATCAAAACTTCCACTTTCTCACATACACGGGCTCGAAGTCAGCGCATTCACCTGTATGAACTTGATATCAGGTTCAATACGAGGTACGCTACCCGGTCGAGATGCTGCGGCTATCCTTCAAATTTTCACCGACAGCTTTGTTGACGAGGTACCTTACGCCACTCTAGGATTTTGTACTACCTTCCCTGAAGGAGAATTTAAGGCCTGATTCTTGGATTGCCGTGTCCTTCCTCTCCCTTCGGACTTCTGCTAACCAAAGTATATGTCACCGTGTCTTTCATAATTCTACCACAATGATTTGAAGGTTCAGATTCAGTTAAAACAGAACTCTCTTTAGGCTGTCGTCCGTCGGCTTGCATCCACCAAGTATTATACATCGCCAGGGTGAAACTATGGCGGCTGTCATCCGTAGCCCAGGATGTTTGTTTTCGTCAATTTCAGTATAGGATGCGCTACCCGAGTCAAGATGCGACAGGTCGCCTTCAGATTGTCACGGGGATATTTGTTGACAAGGTTCCCTGGGACTTTAAATACTTTTCTGAAATAGAACAGGCGGTCTGACTTCAGGTTTCGCGATTTCACAGGTGACCCCATAGTAAAAATTGTTTATTTCGTAAGTAAAATTTATCTTGCAAACGTAGCACACCAGCTAATAAAAAAAAACCTTAAAACATTACCAGAATTCGGAAATTAAAGCAATGGACAAATAATTTGCAAAAAATATAAAAAAATGTCGCGCCGCCGACGACGCCGCCGCCGCCGACCCTAAACAGTCGGCGCGCCGCCGCCGCCCTTTTAGCCATCGGCGCTCATATCTATTTAAGAGATCATGGTGTACTTGCTTTTCTTAGTATTTGGACGAAAATCCAATATAAAGTTGGTCTCTACATGGGTTGGCGGCTTTTCTGGCGATAGTATCTACCTACATACATACATGGTGTCAGCAGTCTTCAAACACTTTCTTCAATTTCAAGTCAGCTAGGTAAGGTACCTACTTTGTCTCTTATTTTTCTTTAAAGTAATTAACGACTTGGTGCAATTCTTAGTAAGAAAATCTGTTTACGACTTTTCAAAACACCGAGCACCCCTGTTGCAAGTTACTTGTGAATAAAAAATGCGCATGTTATTGTGGTTTCTTCAGTCTCGTTGGCCTTGACTCGAGATTGATATTCTGTCTGACGCAAACGAATAACAAACAACTTTACCCTTTCTTTCGATTTTCATTTCGATGGAACACAACACAAGTCAATACGAACTCATACTTTTTAACTTGCGATGGTTACGAAATACCTACCTAGGAACCTAGAATTTACCTCTAGAAGTAAATGGAATTTGCCGTGAGGTGCCGGCTTATAATAGCATCACTCTATATCTGTCCCATAGGTTTCGTAAGTAGTGACTAAGGGATTTAAGAGTTCATGTGTATTTAAACTTTCTTACGAGCAAAGCAGTCTTGTTAAAAATAATATCTCTCAAACTTTTGTCAGACGTTTTGACAGTTGTTTACGCTCTGCCTACCCCGTAAGGGATATAGGCGTGACGTGATATGTGTGTGTATATGTAAGTAAATTGAACGAACAATAAAATTCTAGTTTTATAACAAAGTTGTAACAAGGAGGTATCTTCTTAATAGAATGAAAGAGGCGATCATTCTCCCTATTACTGAGAGCAAGCAAAAGCACTTGGGTTAAAATAAGGCCACTTACCTACCCCGAGCGTTTCTGGGTCGCGACCTAGATTTTTATTTGTGACCTTAAGGTCTTAGGGGCAATCTCTACAGGAGAGACGTCCGTCATGACGCGTGGCATGTATGTCAAACAAGTGATCGTCAGAGATGGAGACGTAAGACATTGCGACGCTAGAAACCGTTTCTATATTTAAAATGTATGAAACAGAAAAGATAAAGTTACACACGTGAGACGCGTGTCGCATCGATAACGGTTGACGACAGCTACTACCTGATTCATAGAAGAATAGGACCCGGAATGGCAATATTATTGTTGACATCTTGCTTCCTTTTCGGGACCCTTTCTTCTATGAATCAGGTTATAGTCGATCATATTGCGCTTTGCGTCGCACGTCTCCTCTGTGGAGATTGGGCCTTAGAAAGGTGTGAGAGTAATCAATGTAATCGTCAACGTCGTCAATTGGTTGTAAATGGTCATTTGACCTTTCCACCCATCCTGATGTGATTCTTTATTGTTTATTACCATTGATGGTTGAGAAATGATGGGTAATAGTTAGTATATTTTCTTTTGCCGTTTTGTAGTTTGTTGCCGCGGCATCACCCTGATTCTACCAATTGGTGTCGTAAAAAGTGACTAAAGGGAAAATCATCCCGGAAATGGGCAACAGTGGAGTGGATTGGGGGAGGCCTATGTCCAGCAGTTGACTGTTGTGGCTGTTATGGTTGATCGGTGGTCGGTTCTTGAAAGAAGATCAAAGTAAGAAATAAAGACGCAGTGTTCTTCAATTAAGACAGAAAAAATTAAACTACAGATGGAAATGCATTCATTTCGTGTCCTTTATGAAACGATTGCGCATTCAGTAGCGTCGAGCGCAGTTCTCATAAAATTTACATCAGGACTCGATGGAAATAAAGTAACCCGACGCGGCACCTACTTTATGCAATTCTCTTCAGACTAAGTAGTAGGTAGGGTTGCAAAATTACGTAATTTTACCGAAAACGCTGGTAAAATACGTGTTTTTTACGGTAATTTATATAAATTACCCTTGCACTGCGCTTACCAATCCGCCTGCCAAGCGTGGTGAGTATGGTAATCCCTCCGATTGGGGGAGGCCTATGTCCAGCAGTTGACTGTTGTGGCTGTTATGGTTGATCGGTGGTCGGTTCTTGAAAGAAGAGCAAAGTAATAAATAAAGACGCAGTGTTCTTCAATTAAGACAGAAAAAATTAAACTACAGATGGAAATGCATTCATTTCGTGTCCTTTGTGAAACGATTGCGCATTCAGTTGCGTCGAGCGCAGTTCTCATAAAATTTACATCAGGACTCGATGAAAATAAAGTAACCCGACGCGGCACTTATATTTTATGCAATTCTCTTCAGACTAAATAGTAAGTATGGTTGCAAAATTACGTAATTTTACCGAAAACGCTGGTAAAATACGTGTTTTTTACGGTAATTTATATAAATTACACTTGCACTGCGCTTACCAATCCGCCTGCCAAGCGTGGTGAGTATGGCAATCCCTCCGATTAGGGGAGGCCTAGGTCCAGCAGTTGACTGTTGTGGCTGTTATGGTTGATCGGTGGTCGGTTCTTGAAAGAAGAGCAAAGTAAGAATTAAATACGCAGTGTTCTTCAATTAAGACTGAAAAAATGAAACTACAGATGGAAATGCATTCATCTCGTGTCCTTTATGAAGCGATTGCGCATTCAGTTTCGTCGAGCGCAGTGCTCATAGAATTTACATCAGGACTCGATGGAAATAAAGTAACCCGACGCGGCACCTACTTTATGCAATACTCTTCAGACTAAGTAGTAGGTAGGGTTGCAAAATTACGTAATTTTACCGAAAACGCTGGTAAAATACGTGTTTTTTACGGTAATTTATATAAATTACACTTGCACTGCGCTTGCCAATCCGCCTGCCAAGCGTGGTGAGTATGGCAATCCCTCCGATTGGGGGAGGCCTATGTCCAGCAGTTGACTGTTGTGGCTGTTATGGTTGATCGGTGGTCGGTTCTTGAAAGGAGAGCAAAGTAAGAAATAAAGACGCAGTATTCTTCAATTATGCCTGAAAAAAAATTAAACTACAAATGGAAATGCATTCATCTCGTGTCCTTTATAAAACGATTGCACATTCAGTCAGTGGTGCCGAGCGCAGTGCTCACAAAATTTACATCAGGACTCGATGGAAATAAAGTAACCCGACGCGGCACCTACTTCAGCAATGCTCTTCAGACTAAGTGAGTAGGTAGTAGGTAGGTATTCAGAATGAAGAAAGTGCAGATCTTGTGCAAATTAAATACTTAAATAAATATCCTGGACATTCGACACAGTGAGATCTAGCCCCAAACTAAGCAAAGCTTGTACTATGGGAACTAGATAGCTGATATCAATACTTATACTATTTTCTCACACATATATTTGAAATTTGGTGTCGGTGGGGATCGAACCCTTGGCATGGCAGGCCGAGGTACCTACCACAAAATAGAGAGTATACAGAAAGTTCACTCGGCCCTATTTCGGATTTTCGCGATTGGCATTTGTTACATAGCGAGGGTTGCTACTGTCAAAAAGCTTAAAGTTCAAAAATATCAAAACAGCAAACTCTGACAAAGAACGTCATATGATTATAAGCCAATTTTAAATCCAAGAAATTTGACGCTTGTGTCAACCACCCTCTTATAGTCCGGCTAGTTCGTGCGCGACCTTCCCTAGGGGTGACAGACGTTGGGGGGCGAGATGTCAGCGGGTAGCGGGAGGTGTAGCGGGGAAGGGTGACGCGCGCATCTGCGCTGCACGTCATATTAAAATGACGTGCTTCCTCGCCCCCCGACCGTCTGTACCCGCAGGAAGGTCGTGCACGAAGTTGTCAAACTATAGTTACCTTGACTTCCCCTGAGATTCCAGTTATTTCCAGTTAAATTCAGTAAGCGTCAAAATCGTCGCTAGTACTAGTGAGCCATCTGGTAAAGGCGCCCGTGCGCCGTTTCCCTAATTTGTGTAGGGTCAGGTAGGGATCGGTGACTCAGGCGGGTACATTGACTCACGCTTATATTTCGGAATAGGACAGCTATATCTATCTGTATTCTTAACATAATGGTAGCTCTTGACAACCAAACGCATACAAACCAATCATCCGTCCACTCCAGTACGGTTTGATTATGACAAAAATGTGCGATTGGTTTTGCACCTCTAAAAATGCTTTTCAAGGTACCCCACATGTATTTTTATTGGTTAAGATTGAAAGATTTAGGGAAATGTAATTATTATGATTGAAAGTGGTGTTAAAATACTAAGTAATAAGCTAGATTTGCTAGCTCTTAGAGTAGTCTGGTAATATTTCTAGGCTAATTATTTCAAAATAGCGTCGGCGTCTACACTGGCTCAAATTTAAGTGGTACACAGTGACTCTAACATTCAGTACTGGCTCATCTCTCTATTTTTAGAAACATTAACAGACAATTGTAAAATATTTCTTATGGCAATTGTAATGATATGAAAAGAATACTTTGACAAATATAATTCATTAAAATGCATAGATTCAATAAATATTATACTTGCACGACAGGGTTGCCAAGTCCATATAAACTGTTAGAGTCACTGTGTACCACAGGGGTTGAGTCAGTGTAGACAGGTACAGGTACACAGTAACTCACAATTTTTTTTCTAGAAAAACATGTCTGGTGACCTAAGTCTCGTGTTATTGCAAAAATTGATAATGCGAAACGAAAGAGTATTAATCAATACATCCTAGATATAAATTTCAGTTTAATACTTCAAAGTTATCTATAAAATTTTATTGATTGAAGAAATCCGAGTCACTGTAGCCTACCTGACCCTACCTACTGGCTACTATCCACTAAGCCCAGGCCAGCCAGACACATTTTGTCATTGTGTAATAAAACACATTTTATCATTGTGTATTAAAATGTGTTTATTAGCACGAAACAAATGTGTTTTATTTGCGCCAAACTGTAATGCAACCAATATACAGTTATGTAGTTGGGTTTGTTAGGTTCCTACTAGTACCTACCTACATACTAATAAATTAAATAAAAAAATACCTACCTTCTGTTTGTTTTTCTTTACTTTACATCGATGATTTAAATCTTAATGATCGTGAGCGTGACCGAATGAATTATTCCTTTATTTTTTGTTAGAAACAGTATCTGATCGAGTCCATTAGACCAGATTTATTTACGGACTTCAAAGCGATATCAATCGCCATTCGTAATTTTCCGAATCGATTCGGTGGTCGTTAGTTCAGAATAAAAATCGGAAATAAGTACTTAGATATTTTCGTTTATCACTCTTTTGTCGATAGGATCCCACGAATCAGCAAGCGTAGCGTTAGAAGCCTTCCTGCCAGATAGATCGAAAACTAAAGTTGACGACATGAAAACGGGAGACCAAGCCTTAATCTATGGCATACCCTAGGGGTGGCTATAACGTCCAGCAGTAGACTGTTACTGTGACATGATGTTGATGATACTTTCGGAAAATAAATTACCAATTTAGCAAATCAAACCACAAATTGTAGAGAATAATGTTTAGTTAACCGGATCTTATCGTGATAGATTTTAGGTAAATTTATGCGATTTGTACCTACCTGGAATCCGACGTTTCAACTGAGTTGCATCAGGTCACGGGCAGACAGAAAAAGTTATAGGTACCTAGTACCTACCTATGTAGAGAATGTAGGTATCAAAGTCAGTCAAACAAAATATGTAGTCAATTCAACAGCGATGCATAAACTCGCTTCACACTTGTTCATGAATTAAAAATAAAATATAACCGTTTTAGGTAATTTCCGTTGTCTGCCCATAGCATAATGAACTAATGATGTCATCTGCCATGTAAACTATAATCTAGGATAGAGATAAAATGAGCCCATGGCGTCCATGCTTCTATTTTAGCCAAGGGCATGTTTGCGATGTCTGTTAGAACATTGAACCTAAGGTAAACAAAATTCAGTGTTCTACTTGTCGTCTTTATTATAAGAAAGATATTTAAGGCGTATAAGGAAATGCTTTGTCAAGCCTAGGCCAGTAATATAGAGCAATAGTTTATTTAATAAAATAAAACTCTCTCTCTCTCTTTTTCACCTCGTCCGGCCCAATGTCACTTATAAATGACCTAAAATAGAGATCAAAAATTGAAAGTTCTTTAAAATCTTTCCATTCAATTTATAGATTTGCAATTACATTACAAAGCAAACAACAGAGGAGCTTAGGAACAGAAGGTAACATTTTTTCAGTGGTGCGACTAGGAAATAATACCTAATTGTTTCTAACGCAAGGTTCATTTCACAATGTTGCAAAAAAGTAAAATGTCACTTTTTGTTCCTAAGCTCCTCTCTCTTCCTCTAGTAATCTATCATAATTTTCATAAAGTCTCCTGTTCGGGGTTAAAAATATGACAATGTACCTACATAACGAATTGCATACTTACACTCCTGCATAGGTTCGAATTATATTCGTCCGCCAACCGCGGCGGTCGACGCACCGGCTGTCATGTGGCACTGCCGCAAGTTTACAAGAAAATACATAGATAACTTGCTTAGATAAAGAACATATCCCGAATTGACAACATTTTTGTTGACATCCCGCACATATGTCATATAAATGATAGAGAGGCAAACAACAATGTTGGCAATTCGGGATTGTGTTCTTTATCTGCGCATGTCGTACCTACCTATATGCAATGAATAGTTTTTGTGGCGTTTCGGCAGCCACGTATTTTTTTCGCTGACGACGACGGCGAACAAATATACTTCGAGCCTTAAATTGGTGGACGATTACTCTTTTCTCAATGAAATTATATCACGTGTTCCAGCTTTCTGGGCGTTCCTGTACTTCGTCGGCTTCTGCTACTTGGCCAACGCTTGGGGCAAGACCGAGAGCCCGCCGCTAGGCACCGCCAACAACATGCAGGGCGCTATCGCCTTCTGCTTCTTCTCCATCTTCGCCTGGGTAAGTGCAAGCGAGACAACAAGACCACTAGGCACCGCGAACAACATGCAGGGCGCTATCGCCTTCTGCTTCTTCTCCATCTTCGCCTGGGTAAGTGCGAGTGAGACAACAAAACCACTAGGCACCGCGAACAACATGCAGGGCGCTATCGCCTTCTGCTTCTTCTCCATCTTCGCCTGGGTAAGTGCGAGTGAGACAACAAAACCACTAGGCACCGCGAACAACATGCAGGGCGCTATCGCCTTCTGCTTCTTCTCCATCTTCGCCTGGGTAAGTGCGAGCGAGACAACAAAACCACTAGGCACCGCCAACAACATGCAGGGCGCTATCGCCTTCTGCTTCTTCTCCATCTTCGCCTGGGTAAGTGCGAGCGAGACAACAAAACCACTAGGCACCGCCAACAACATGCAGGGCGCTATCGCCTTCTGCTTCTTCTCCATCTTCGCCTGGGTAAGTGCGAGCGAGACAGCAAGACCATTAGGCACCGCCAACAACATGCAGGGCGCTATCGCCTTCTGCTTCTTCTCCATCTTCGCCTGGGTAAGTGCGAGCGAGACAACAATAAGTTAGAGTGAGACAACAACATGCAGGGCGCTATCGCCTTCTGCTTCTTCTCCATCTTCGCCTGGGTAAGTGCGAGCGAGACAACAATAAGTTAGATTGAGACAACAACATGCAGGGCGCTATCGCCTTCTGCTTCTTCTCCATCTTCGCCTGGGTAAGTGCGAGCGAGACAACAATAAGTTAGAGTGAGACAACAACATGCAGGGCGCTATCGCCTTCTGCTTCTTCTCCATCTTCGCCTGGGTAAGTGCGAGCGAGACAACAATAAGTTAGATTGAGACAACAACATGCAGGGCGCTATCGCCTTCTGCTTCTTCTCCATCTTCGCCTGGGTAAGTGCGAGCGAGACAACAATACTGAGAGCGAGACAACAAGACCACTAGGCACCGCCAACAACATGCAGGGCGCCATCGCCTTCTGCTTCTTCTCCATCTTCGCCTGGGTAAGTGCGAGCGAGACAACAAGACCACTACGCACCGCCAACAACATGCAGGAGCCATCGCCTTCTGCTTCTTCTCCATCTTCGCCTGGGTAAGTGCGAGCGAGACAACAATAAGTTAGAGCGAGACAACAAGACCACTAGGCACCGCCAACAACATGCAGGGCGCTATCGCCTTCTGCTTCTTCTCCATCTTCGCCTGGGTAAGTGCGAGCGAGACAACAATATGTTAGAGTGAGACAACAAGACCACTAGGCACCGCCAACAACATGCAGGGCGCTATCGCCTTCTGCTTCTTCTCCATCTTCGCCTGGGTAAGTGCGAGCGAGACAACAATAAGTTAGAGTGAGACAACAAGACCACTAGGCACCGCCAACAACATGCAGGGCGCTATCGCCTTCTGCTTCTTCTCCATCTTCGCCTGGGTAAGTGCGAGCGAGACAACAAGACCACTAGGCACCGCCAACAACATGCAGGGTGCTATCGCCTTCTGCTTCTTCTCCATCTTCGCCTGGATAAGTCTGAGAGTGCGAATGACCCGATAAAGTCTTGGGTTGTATGAGAGAGATATCGACTTCTCTATTTATCATCATCATCGTAACATCAGTCAACATCTACCCATTTCTGAGTATAACTCACTGTCTACCAGCAATTTTTACAAGACCGTCCTGTTGCGGTTCATCTGTCTACTAAACCTTTTGGTTTTCTCGGCCGCTACTCTGTTATCTCCTAGCTAGGTTATCTAGGTAGTCTAGAAGAAAAAAGCTCACCAGAGTTTGTAGGTATGTAAGTAGACAGCAGATGTTGCAACTGAATCCCATTCTCTATAGGTACCTACACTTTTATCATTCTCGATCAGCTTTGTGAAATATCACCTAAAACGTGCGAACTGACCACCTAAGACCGCTGAAGAAGTTTACTATTAGTCCATCCGCTGCGTCAAGCAGACTGTAAGCGCGTACCGGTGGACCGCGTGCGAAATTCACTTTAGTACAAGCAGGGCAGATAAAGTGGGTGAACTTCGCTAGAGTCCTTGCAATGCAAGGATCATTGCGGGTTCACGCAGATAGTACGCGTCACGTAGCGGAGGGCTTAACTCTCTAAGGGCATCATACCATAAGGGCCTTGAACTGGAAGGTGCCCCACTCCAAAAGAAAAAGAAGAAAACCGATAAACCTGTTATAGATACAGACTCAGAATTACAATTATGAAATATTTCAAAAATACTCACTCTTTTAACGTGATTTCCAGGTGGCGTGCGCGTTCTTCGCGTTCCAGCGCTTCCGAGTGGGGGCCGACGCGGCCTTCGCCCCCGCATACGAAGTGGAAAACACTGTGGGCAGCCCAGGGAACTTCCCCGCGTACCCCGGTGCGCCCGACCCCATGCCGGCCTACAGCGAGCCGCCCTTCAGCCACCAGCCCCAAGGAGGTGAGTAGGCCTCCGCCCCCCGTAGTGGGGGACACAGTGGGCAGCCCGGGGAACTTCCCCGCGTACCCCGGCGCGCCCGACCCCATGCCGGCCTACAGCGAGCCGCCCTTCAGCCACCAGCCCCAAGGAGGTGAGTAGGCCTCCGCCCCCCGTAGTGGGGGACACAGTGGGCAGCCCGGGGAACTTCCCCGCGTACCCCGGCGCGCCCGACCCCATGCCGGCCTACAGCGAGCCGCCCTTCAGCCACCAGCCCCAAGGAGGTGAGTAGAGTAGGCCTCCGCCCCGCGTACGAGGTTGAGAACACGGTGGGCAGCCCGGGGAACTTCCCCGCGTACCCCAGCGCATACGGAGGCGATGTGTACGGAACCCTTAAAGTGGTCAGATTCCTACAATTTATGTTTTGTTAACGGTGTGGTTTTATTTCCTATCTGCTCGCAAGCAAGAGTAGGTATCGTCGATAAAAGATAGAATACCTAGTAGGTATAAAACACCGCCTGAACTACATAATCTTCTAATACTTGAAACAGTTATAAATCTAATACTTGAAACAGTTATGCCTTTTTAGAGCGGTAACATGTACATTTGAATATTTAACAGTTTTCATGTTTTCATAAAGTGTCATGAAAATATTTTCTAATTTTCAGGAAACATCGACTACTCAGCCCCGACTTACTAAACGGTGCGCTCAGCAATCCAGTCATTTTATCCGTCTTTTTGTTATTTCATCGCACTGTAAGTATAAATAACTAATAATTCGGACACAAGATTACAAACACGATAATTATTCATTCATAAGAAAAATATACTACTTATATATTGATTGTGAGGATCGAATTATATTCGTCCGCCATCCGCTGCGGTTAGTTCACATCGTCATAAGTTAACAAGAAGTGTTCAATGGTCAGAGATTTTTTAACTTGCGTCGAACGAAATCCAAGCGGACGTATATAATTCAAGCCTTATGAATACAATAATGATATTCTTATAAAACTGTAAGTTCGTTGTTGAAACCTACTAAGTATTTCTTCTGCAAATCGCATTTATTGATCTGGTGCGAATAGCACTTAATATAAGAGTTGAAAAGAAAATAAGAATATGTATAGGTAAAGAATCACATCTTTGTTCTCATTAAATAATAAAATCACGCATCAGATTTAGGTGTACCTAATGAGTATTTTCTTATTTTTTTACTTATTCAATTTACCATGAGTTAGCCCTCCAGTAACTTTATTTTTGATATATTTTTTCGAAATAACGGTTTTAATTTAAAGTTTTTAATTGCTGTTAAGAAAAGTGTATCTATATAATCATTGTACCGCTTCAAAGTACCTGCATGTAGGTATCTGTATATTTATGACAATATTAATCTGACTATTTATTGTAACATACAATATCTATGTGTACATAAACATAAGAAATAACCGATATTACATAATATATACACTTCTGCTTTTGTGATATTATAATGTTTATGTAGATATAACAAAATACATGTATATTAGGTATATATTTTTATTTTAACGTGCATTGTTACCATCATTACCGTGCCATGGTAGGTTTTCCATTACATATAGGTACATAATCCAAAAATTCTAAATATTTTTTTCGTGACACTAACATATTTGTGTAATATAAAATTATTATTATCTAATTAACATTGTAAACAGTTTGGTCGCCAAAGAATTCAAGAATCTCGAATTCTCGCCTATTATATGTTTTTGTCGATTGCTATATAAGGTCCTATTAAATTCACTACAAATATTTTAGGGGCAGATCAAATAAAATATAAGCATGTACAAGGCAAATTTTTAAAGAAATCTACACGCTAGTTTTCAAGAAAATTGCATTTAACTAACAAAAAAACAAAACGAAAAAGTTCACCCTGTTTGTCCTAGAAACACACACTTCGATGAATTTAAATTACGCGCAAAAAAAAAGTTCCTGTGATTGGTTGTTTGTTAGTGTGCGTGCCGTGTAAGTGAATCCTGTCTACGTGCCGGAACGTCACTCGGTTCAGTCAAAGGATGTTCACATAATTAATTAAAAAGTTTGTTTGAAATTGATTTTTTTAATGCCTTAGATGTTTATCTTATACCTACATATTTACGCATGCCCTTAAAATATTTGCAGTGAATTTAATAGGACCTTATATAACAAAATAATTTTAAAAAGTATTTATTGGGATTTTAATGCACTCACAGTGTTATATTATTCTTACAAGTGAAAATAAGAAATAGAAAAAATGTCATACATCGACCGGGAATCGAACCCGGGCCGCGTGGGTAAACGCCCCACCGCTCTGCCACTGAGCTATCGATGTACCTGCCGATGGATGCCAAATTTTCTATCTCTTGATGCTCGTCTTGAAGCGACGATCCAGCGACATCTATAGAAAGTGTTTAGAACTAAAAAGTATTTAATTATACGATTACATACTTTTGATATATAGCAATCGTGTAAAATCTAGGGACCCCATTGAACGCGAATCTTAATACATATAATAATGAATCGAATACCTAATATAGTAAAGTATTTGTCATTTGGTGATCATTCTGTACCTTGTTTATAATAAATATTGAAGCTTGAAAATTTAATAAATCTCTTATTAAACTTAAGAATGTAGGTACAAGGTATAATAAAACATCATATCTATTTTATATTCTTTGTTAGTAAGACGAAATTTAACTATTGGTTAGTTATATTTCTTTAAGAACGAAATGAACCGCCTAGTTAACAGTGACTGTGTGAAATTGAAATTATATTCTCGACAAAAATGTACATTCCTTCAATTTAAACAAGCACACAGGGTGTTCGTTCTAATGCCATGGCTTAAGGGTAATTCCACTGTCGGTAAAAAAAGCAGAAAAAAAATACTGAAAAAAATCCAGGGCAAAAACAAAACTAAAAAATGATCTTTTTGTTTGCCTGATTCTTTTTGGTATTTCTTATAGCTTTCTTTATCAATACTGTGCCCTTTAACTATGGCATGCATATAAGTTAACACCCTGTATATTCATTGGTATTTTTAAAATAGCATTTCCAACACATGGTTTGAAAATCATCTTTATTTTCATTTATTTCAAGAGGCTGTTGTTTGTTACCATTAAAGCGTTCAGTATTAAATCTAAAATTAAACTAAAAAAACTGTATAGTAAGCGCTTAATCCAAGATCATAGTATTTTTTTAAAAGATGATATTTAGGAATATTGCTATCTCTATTAGAACTTAATTGTTTTGTGGCTAATGTTTATCGTTGTTGAAGTCATTTATAAGTACAATAAAATGTAAAATAAACTTTAAAAAAGTTACTTATCTCTTTTTACCTGACTGCCTCAGAAGGGAGGTTATTGTTTTAAATTTTTGGTTACTGATCTTTTACTTGCATTTTTATTGAAATCGTTTTAATACCGGTATTCCTGAATGGTGCTTACGTAATCCCCCCCAAGAAGATCATAATGGTTTTGTTACTGTTAATCAAAATTCGAAAAGCTATGGTCCTAAAATAAGTACAAAAACGTATATTGACTAAAACAACGATGAACTTCAGCCACTTTAGTGTCTAGCTTGCCTTCTCGCTTGCTATCATTATAATATACTGTATATTAACATAATATATAAGGTCCTATTAAATTCACTGCAAATATTTTTAGGGTATGTTCTACTCGTGAAACTGAACAACTTTTCTTATTAACATTTTTCCGAAATATGAAGAAATATTTTGGACCTCCCGTACAAAAATGTCCAAAACATGTGTCAGCTTGTATGGGAGGTCCAATTTTTTTTTCATATTTCGGAAAATTTTTACTTAGAAAAGTTGTTCAGTTTTACGAGTAGAACACATCCTGAAAATATTTGCAGTGAATTTAATAGGACCTTATATATTACAGTCTATTAAAAGGACAGTAAAACTGTAGCAGTCTTTCACTTCCATAGCTTGCACTGTTATTTGTAAAGAATTCTTAGCAATAAAATTTCAAACAATCTGTATTGCTTGTTTTTTAAACTAAGGTTAATCTAAGATCATTCTTATATTACAAGTATCGCCTTAGGACATATAATTTGGCGATGTCATTTAAATTATGAATACTACTGCTTATGACTTGATAGCTTGGTTTCAAATGTTCAATATCTGGACTTGAAAGCATTGGATTTAGTTTGCCAATATTTATATATTTTCTGTTGATATTTATTTTATTTTGAGAAACAAGCAAAGCAGATTATTTTGATGTATGAAGTGTGAGCATATCAGTCGTGTATTAAGGGCATACACTAGTGAAATAAAATATTACTTAGTATAAAGATTGGCGTCAAATCGATTGATTTTTAGATGTATTGACATTGTGATAGTATGTTTTCCAATCTTGAAGTTATGATCTCGCGTAACTCCAGTTCTTTTGACATGGAATTATACTTAAAACTTGAGAGCGATCTCAAAGTAAAGGTTCATATGAACCGACATATGGGCGGTTATATTCTAGTAGGTAAACTTGCGATTTGCTGCGCCGCCTTGAGCCGCGGTCAGCGGACGTATATAATTTGACCTTTTGGATTGGAGCACTGCTAAATTAACTCACTTGAAGTAAAGTGAACCGCGCATGGTCCGCGCGGACAATCCGCTTGACGCAGCTTCCGCCCTAATATGAATAACAAAATGTTAATTTACTTAGTACTATTAATTTCATGAATTAGTTACCAACGGTACATACCTAAACTCATTGATGAGTGATCGGACAATCATCGGATTATAATGTCTAAAATTGTCTGAAAGATGAAAAATTCAATAATGTAGAGTCAAAATGCTCGAATACATGATTGATAAATTGTTGTATAATTTAGATCTTCATAAAAAAATATTCTTCTGTACACTTACTATTATTGTAATGTAGGGGCAGTACATTAAATAGATGTAGATATGTAATGTCTGTTGATTAGAAGTCTGTTCTGATGATAATAAACATATAATAATAAATAAACAATAAAATTTCTCAAAAAAATATATTGTAATAAGTGTTGAATATTAAATGCTAAAAGTTCAGTGTTTGGTAAAAAAAAATGGTAAAGGTGTATAAGTCATTATGTTATGATAACTTCGTTTTTATTGGGATGTTTTTGTGAGGATTCTGAAATGGACATAAAATAATATATGATTTGTTTTACAGAAATGAATGTGCATCGTTATTCTCAACCTATAAAAACCTACTATCTACTTAACTAGTCAACGTCTATTTTGTAAATTTTATTTTTTATATTCTTTATTATTTTGTGTCCATTTAAAAAGTAATACGTGCTTTTATTTACGTTCTGAATCTAGACTTGTCTCGCTATACAAATTGCAAAATATAATAATTGTATGGTATAGATAGTCTACATATTTAAATAACACTGTTCAAAAAGAATTATAGAGATAAATCTTCAAAAGTTTTCACTTAGATTGAGAATTCCAATTCTTAATATAAGTGAAAACTTTTAAAGATTACACTTGAAGAAGTTATTATTTTTCAAATGAGTTTTCATTTGCAAAAATAATTAATTACTATAGCATGTGCCGATGGTCCTATTGCCAGCACCTATCCATTCCAGAGACCAACTTTGTAGTGGATTTCTTGGTGTTTGTATGAAAAACCAGTATACGTACGTACCTCATACGTACGTTGGTCCCTTAAATAAGTACTGGCGATAGAATATACTGATTTATTATTGCAATTTGTGTAGAACCGTTGATTTGATATTTTGAGTTATGATATGAATGTATAGGTGTTCAATGATGTGTATATGAGATGGTAAATAAAAAATAAATTGAAAATAGATAAATGTGTTTAGTAGTTTTATTTATTTATCTTCCGTATTTATAAAATGAATATCTACCTATATAAGGTTAAATTAGTTAAGTACCTATACGTAATTTCAGCTTAGGTGTGTCAACCGTAATTGCGACGAATCCCGCATCAAAATCCGTTGCGTGGTTAGAAGTTAGCGAATTTCTCGACAGATGTAGTGATCACGTATTGATTGATATCTCGGAAACAGCTTTAACGATTTTCACAAAAGTTCGTAAGTAGGTAATGTAGGGGATTTTAGAGGCGATAAATCGATCAAAAATCTTTCTTCGAGCATCTTCCGTCCCGTTCCGGCCCGAGAAAATCTTTCATTTTCCAAAAAAAAAAATCTTTATCTCCGTTTTGATGGTTGTTTTCAAAATATCAACGCCATCTATTGAACAACCGAACAAGCTCGGTCAACCAGAGTTTGACCAGAGCGACAAGACCAAATCTTTTCCTTTCTTTCGATACGTCGTCGAACCCACACGGTTGCGGAAAGATGATAAGAGATGGCGCTGCCACAGATATTTGAAACACTCGGATAAAAATATGTTTTGTTTTGTAATGTATAGTAAGTAGGTAGGTAGGTATCGTACCTAGGTATTTTCATCAGCTGCACATCATGTTTTTTAACACAGTAAATGACAAAAGCCAGAAAGTAGGTTAGTATAGTGTAGGTTTAAAGGAGTGGGTTGACGAAGTGCTGGTGATAGGTAGTACCTATTATGACATGTTTAAAATTTCCAAATCTCGAAAAGTTCTGAAGAATGTTCATAGCTGGTATCTACATTACATCTGAATAAAACAATTGACGAACGAATGTTATGTTAAGGCGAAGGATGTGTGACATAACAGAATCGTAGCAAGTGCAAGGATTTCATAGCTGGTATCTACATTACATCTGAATAAAACAATTGTGTGACATAACAGAATCGTAGCAAGTGCAAGGATTAGTCTCTGCCTACCCCTCTGGGAAAGAGGTTTGATTTTATGTATGTATGTATGTATTGATATTCTGAGAAACTAATCTTGTAAGGAGAATTATGAAGGCAGATACTTAAATAAATGGATGTACAATAATTATGGTTTAAATTTTTTATTCGTATTTTTTTCAGAACGTCGTCACTTTCACTTAATATTATAAAATAATCATCACAAATAAACAGTGAAAACTTAGGATTCATAGAATCTAATAATCAGGGCAATATGGAAACATCCTTTGTATATCCGCAACTTAACACTTTAGTTGAGACGGCCACTCGCTGCATTCGCCGCCGTATGACATTTGTATAGCGAGCGCTCCCTTTCCCACTTTCTTGGTGGTAAACTCAAGTAGAGGCCGTCTCAATTATAAGTGCACACATTGTAGTAAACTAAAGACACACATTGCAAATACAGAATACTAAATATCGATTTACAATAGGGTAACTTCACAGTCACACGTTTAAATGGGGCGCCAAAAATGAGACGTATCTTTGAATCAGTAGAAACTTGATTCGTATCCGGCAGATTGCTGCGTCGAAGGCTCTAGGCATTCCGCATTCGTTCCGCACGCGAGCAAGCGAAATCAAATTTGCACTGATTCGAAAATACGCCTCCGGCGAACTTTAGGTACGCACGTGTTTGTAAACGCACAAGATAGAAGTCACGCCAGTCACGCTGTGGAAACGCGTGCCTGCGAAACCCTGCGAAATATTTAAAGCAAGAAAAATACACCCAAAAATAGGAAGTAAATTGATGTTTGACATCGCAGACAATCTCATAATGTTCTAAAACTAGAATGCAATGCAAAACATCCTACTAATCGAATTAACATACGCGACAACTACATTTACTCCATATTCAAATGATATTCTTATTCCTTACACAAACGCCATGTGTAAATCGATCATACAGTACTGCCCTCATAAGCATAAGCAACGCACTTGCATTCCGATCGATTTCGAGAAATGGCGCCATAAAGTTTTTTTTTGTTTTTTACTTGCACTGCCGAAACTATAACGAATATCAAAATAATTTTTACTTTTTACTTTGCACACGATCGTGTACTTTACAGAACATGGCCTTTTCTTGTTCTTTTTATTGTTATAAAGTTAAGAAATAAGAAAAAATGTTATTGCCTAGTAAACATAATTGAAATGTACGCATTTTATTAGGCATAACAATCGCAATTGCGTCATTTGCGTCGCTTATGTCTAGGAAATCTAATTGCGCTTTTTATAATTAATAGATAGAGTTAGCCCATCTGCAGCAGAGTTCTCTGACATGGTTGCAATGACCTCTGACATGGTTGCAGAGTCCTCTAACATGGTTGCAGAGTCCTCTGACATGGTTGCAGAGACCTCTGATATGGTTGCAATGACTTCTGACATAGTTTTAGGGTCCTCTGACATGGTTGAAATGACTTCTGACATGGTTGCAGAGACCTCTGACATGTTTGCAATGACCTCTCACATGATTGAAAAGTCCTCTGACATGGTTGAAGAGTCCTCTGACATGGCTCCACAGTCTTCTGGCATGGTTGCAGAGTTCTTTGACTCGGTGGCAGAGTCCTTTGAAGTGGTTGCAGAGTCCTCTGACACGGTTGCAAAGTCCTCTGACATAGTTGCAGAGTCCTCTGATATGGTTGCTGAGACCTCTGTTCTGGTTGCAGAGTCCTCTGACATGAATGCAGAGTCCTCTAACATGAATGCAGTGTCCTCTGACATGAATGCAGAGCAGAGTCCTCTGACATGGTTGAAGCGTCCTCTGACATGGTTGCAGAGGGCTCTTAAAATCGTTTCAGATGTCTCTGACTTGGTTTCATAGTCCTCTGATATGGTTGCATTGCAGAGAACACTGCCATGGTTGCAGAGTCCTCTGACATGGTTATAGAGTCCTCTGATATGGTGGCAGAGTACTCTGACATGGTCGCAGAGGCTTCTGACGTGGTTGCAGTGCCCTCTGACATCGTTTTAGAGACCTCTGACATGAATGCAGCGTCCTCTGACATGGGTGCAGAGGCCTCTTAAAAAAAATCAGAGGCCTCTGACTTGGTTTCATAGTCCTTTGACATCATTTCAGAGGCCTTTGACATGAATGCAGCGTTCTCTGACATGGGTGCAGAGGCTTCTTAAAATCATTTCAGAGGCCTCTGACTTGGTTTCATAGTCCTCTGACATAGTTGCAGAGGCCTCTGACATGAATGTAGCGTCGTTAGACATGGTGGCAGAGTCCTCTGACATAGTTGCAGAGTCCTAAGACATGGTTGCACTGTCTTCTGACATGGTTGTAGAGGCCTTTGATTTGGTTGCAGAGGCCTCTAACATGGCGGCAGAGTCCTCTGACATGGTTTCAGAGTCCTCTGACGTGGTGGCAAAGTCCTCTGACATGGTTGCAGAGTACTCTGACATAGTTGCAGAGTCCTCTGACATGGTGGCTGAGTCCTCTGACATGGTGGCTGAGTCCTCTGATATGGTTGCAGAGTCCTCTGACATGGTGGCAAAGTCCTCTGACATGGCCGCAGAGTCCTCTGATATGGTGGCAGAGACTTCTGACATGGTGGCAGAGTCTTCGGACATGGTTGCAGAGTCCTCTGACATGTTGGCACTGTCTTCTGACATGGTTGCAGAGTCCTATGACATGGTGGCAGAGTCCTCTGACATGGTTGCAGAGATCTCTGCCATGGTTGCAAAATTATGTTTCAAAACACCAAAATTTTAATCTTTGCATCGTGTATGTCAAATGCGTTGGTTATGTTTAATATTCTTGCAGTTAATATTTTACCGAAACTACACATAAAGTTCACATAACAGACGTATTGGATTTTGCGTTGTTTATGTTTAGTGGTTATGTTGATTTAGAAAACCTAAACCTAATTATAATGATCGTAAGTGATCTTATGATATTTATGTTTACTTTTATAAAAAGAAATGTGTGGTGACATACGCCGTAATAGCCATTACGATGGTTATCACTAGGATGTCCACTTTTTTTTTGTCGATTGCGTTGGTTATGCTTAATAGAAATATGGGATAAAATATAGATATTTAAAAATGAGTCAGTGATCCTTGTAGATCTCATTACGCCGATTCCGAATATGTATATAACTCAAATCTCCCAAAAATGTCGATTGCGTTGCTTATGCTTATGAGGGCAGAGTACGCGCGCGATCTAATTGCAGACAAAGTACATTTATTGGATTCGCTTCCGAAAGCAACCAGATCGGGCGTGCGTGTACTTCGTATTAAAACATTGAACAGCAATACTATACACCCGAAAAAGTTTATAAATGTATTCAAGGATTATTATGTCGGGCGCCACTTAAAACATTAACCTAAACTAAACCTAGGGCTAAGACTTTGTTCAGTACGAATTTCAAAAATAGATTCGCGATTTCACAACAGTATGATCACCTCGACGCAAAGTATGGTGCAATATCTACAATTCTACAGGCAGATTTATTTCGGGGACACGCCGCGGTCATTCACCTTTTGTTATTATATTATGTTACAGAATGTAAAAAATCGTTCTTTACAGCACGTCAGGAAACTGCATTACTTTCAAAAGGTAAACCAATCAATGAAACTGATTAGAGTGACTATGTTTGATTATCAAAGGCATTTTATTTGATTTTTAAATTTTCCATACACCCTTGAAAGAAACACACAAACTTTCCTAACACCCTGTAGAAACAGGTGAATGGAAGTCTAAAACACAATAAAAGTACTTATTCATAATTCTGATACTCAATCATAATAGTCCCAAGCAAATATTTATAGATTTTATACTTGAGCCTCACAGGTTTATAAAATGTGATGTTTCGAAAACTTTAAACTGATTTCAGACTTAACATAAGATACTTTCATTGGTTTACAAGATAAGCAAAAAGTATGTAAATAGTAGCAAATACAATCCCAGGATTTACAAAATATCTGGGATTGTATTCCCTGGTAAGTAGTCAAATACTAGTAATTTCTAATTATGCTTAGAGTAAACATACCAGATACTAACAGCAAAACTACAATTATTTAAACAATACTATGACAATGTTACAGCAAAAAAGAAAACTCTGTTTTCTCAATCAAAACTAAATTAGATTGAACTTAAAATTAATATCACTAAAACCAGTATGAAAAGGAACTGACAAACTTTACTCCAGATCTAGAATAACTAAAAAACTGCAAAAATACCTAAATAAACAGGCAAATCTTGATTGTAACATAATCAAAATCTTGTCATATCTTATTTTAATGCACTTGGGATAAAGTGAACCTTACTTACAGGCTACAGCCAAAGAGATTTTTAATCTTGGCATGAATTTACATAATAATAATAATTCTATTAGTATAACTTTAGTATTTCTACTGCCAAAATTATCTGACTGCTTCCTAGTTCCTGCTAACAAGCTACATAACATTATTTTTTTGTATTTTTACATTTGCTTGCTTAGTATCTATCACCTAATTAACTAACTTCAATGGAAATGCTTCTTAAATTAACATCAAACAGCAATGTATTTTAATACTCCGTGACACTGATTTTTGTCCAAGTCATCAACAAATGCACAATCTATGATTTGAATACTTCAAATGGAAACTGTTCCTTATTCATAATACTTCTAGCACTGATCTAATAAACTGTTGTTAAAGTCCTAATATTTAAACAGGCTGAACTTAGAGAGTCCTTCTTCTGGTGACTATTTTCAGTAATCCCTAAGCTCTGCCTGTATGCCTGTACTACTTTTTAGCTTTGGCTGCGTTCCCATTCTTGTTGGGTGGAGTCCATCTCAATGCAGATGGATCCACAGTCAATCGAGGCTTCTTAAAGTGAGATGTGTTCAACTGCTCTGCCACAATCTTTGGTGTAACACATATAACATGCTGGCCTTTCCAGTATTTCACCATGTTCATAGACTGAAGAGTTGATATGATATCAGTCTGTGAAATGCCTGTCATTTGGCTCAGATCTTTGATACTTAGCGTACCTCTACTGTTACTCAGCACTTCCAGTAAAACATATGACCAATATGATCTGTAACTCAGTTTTCCGAGATCTGAGAGGGGTTTCTCTGGACTACCGACCACCTGTTCTAGTCTGGACAGTTCATAACTGAATGCAATAAGAAGTTTTCCATACCCCTGTCTTTGATAGGGAGGAAGAGTGAGAATACAAGCTACATTATTACCTTCAGGAGAATCTTTTTCTTTCGAGAAGTAGCCAACCAAATGTGCTCCATGTTTATCAACCTCACATAATATGTAGAACATAAACTGCTCAATATCAAAGTACAATGTTTTGTGGTCTAGAAACAATTTAGCTAGGAGACACAAGTTTTGACAGTATATTTTATGCTCTTTACCATCGGCTTCAAATATTGCTATTGTGCCTTTTCTGTAAATCTCACTGCCCTGTGGTTGTCTCGATGTGCATTCGCTGAGGTGGTATCGGTATGTTTTCTCCATTCGCATGTATTTCAAACAATACTCACAAATCCAAAGTTTTGACTGTTTGCCGTAATCATCAGGGTATGGGCTGAAGTACCATGTATCGATCTCGTATTTACCAATTTGAATTCTGTCAATGTATTTTACTTTAGTGATAGCCTCGTGTTCTTTCTCCAGCGCCGCGGTCGTGGGGTCCATTTCCGCGTAAGTTTTCTGTACATGGTTGATCTCGTCATGTTTACGCTTCTGATTCCGCGTTATTTTGCGGCCGGACTTGTCGGTAAGCAAGTGGTCAGAGTTTATGTGGTTATTGGACTGATCGCACAGGTCAAACCTATCTGACATGACCCGGTGGCGGGAAACCCACTCGTCGAGCCTTCTGTCGTACCCCACATAGTGAACATAGTACTCGTAGCCCGCCTCCGCTGCATTGTAACGCGTTTGTATAATCTCCGCCGGGTGCCATGACTCATCCGACCGCCGCACTAAATAATGCTCTCCGATGTCCAACGGCTGCTCTTGCGCCGACTCCGAGTCCTCGTTATCTTCACTACGACACTCGGGATTGGGTAATTCATTGTTCACAATTGGTTTTTCTAATTCTTTGTCACCTTTAGCCATAATAAATCGAAAATCAACACAGCTCACGCAATACCGCGCAATACGAGCGGGGCGGCCATAATAGTCATAGACAATCTAGAGTTTTGACAACTACAGAATGCGGTATAGTGTTGTACCTAAATATTTACAATCACTTTAAATTAATTTACAAATTAATTATTTTTTCAAAAGTAGTGAAATAAGTTAAGTTACACGTCAAAGCACGATATATAGCTTCTGTTACACTTCAACTCAGGTCGATTTCGCATAAATATGATATAAATCGTGAAGAACTTTTTAAAACACTCATGATTGAAGAATTGATTGAAGCTCAGATTGATAAAATTTGTAATATCGAACATCCCTATTAAGAAGTATATTGTATTTGTCTATGAATTTTAGTGTGCCCACTTTAAAAATCCTCCTTTTAAAACGGGAAAAACGCGCCACGAATGGGCTCAGTGACCTTGTCATCCAAGAAACATTCTGATGATGATGAGAGGTATGGACGCAAACCTATCGATATCTATTATTTACTTGTCATTTATCTGTAGGCTAATGATTCAATAAGTATGGGATACGTATGCTTATCAAGGATTCTATCACCAAAGTAGTTATTTACTCTGGGTACCTCATATTTGCCTACAAAATTTGTGGCACAGAGACAGACTTGGCACAATGGTCATGATCATGAGCATAGATTTATAGGTTAAACTTTAATCACCTTAGCTTTATTAGTCTTATTATTTACGATGATGAGGAAAATCATGTTTCTAATATGGTAACATTTTTTGACGAACGAACGGACGGCTGTCTCTGTGTATGAAGTGAACGAACGAAACTTGAAACGTCGGTCGTCGTTCTCTCTCGCTCCGATCCGTTGCAAAAGTGACCAAGGAAAGGAAGGATTTGTGCCGAATTCTGTGAATTTGTTCTTATCTCCTGTCTAAAGATATGAATTCTTTATCTAAAAACTGTGCTGTTCATTTTTACGAGTGTTGATTGTGTTGACGGTGTGTATTGATACAGGCAGACGTGATAAAGTGTAGTGAAGGAAAGGAGTTGGACCTCCCTTGTGAAGTTGTGATAAAAGTCGTGTTCTGCTGTAAACCTTTGGATATATCTTCAATATGCAGGCGATCAAGTGCGTCGTAGTCGGCGACGGGTAAGTTGAGCTGTTCAAATTACGTAAAAGTGTAGAAAACCTGGACATTTTGGTACGCTTTCGTAATGCAATACTTGTATTCTGCCTGACGTCATTGTTAAATTGAATCGTGTTGATTTGTGCCATATCCAGCGTTTATTGGCCGCCGCTGATAGTGCACGTCTGAATTTATCGGTGTATTGTCCTATTGTGTCCGTAAACCATGATTGGAACCAGTCTTTGTGTAGTTCAAGACCCTATGACTTATAGCTGATACAATAAAATAACATTCCAGCGTTATAGGCTTAGTCATTCCAGAGCTAGAATGTTTATTCTTAGAGTGTACGTACAAATAGGTACCTACTTACTCAACACTAAGTTAAAAACAATACATAGCCTCTATTTCTGCTTCTTGGCTCAATTACACTATATTTTTCATAAAATAAGAGAACATTATCTAACCTACAGAATGAGCCTTCACAGTAGAATGTATTTGGAATATTTCATATCATGCAATATCTGATATTTTACTACATCACTCATTATCTTTGATAACCGTTATTTGTATTCGCTGAAACAGATTATGCACAGCTGATAAGATAGTAATGATTATCTGGGACTCAAGAATCTGTGTAATGTAGCTATGATTGTTGGTAGGTAGTTTTTCTTACTTTATTTCATTCATTACCTACTTTGTTATTTCTCAGTTTAGAACCTTTATTATTGACAATAGGGTTGATGTGCACTTAGGGGTGTCAAACAGTACTACCAAGATTGCAAACCGTTTGTTAGGGCTGCTAGTAACACCAAGCCGCAATCTTAAACACCATGATCTGTTCTGTTTAAATGCCAATGACCTTTCAGGCTTCACAATTTCACTGGCTGCTACCCATTTTTCCATATAACTAATTCTTTAATGAGTTGTTAAATGAGAAAGAGTAGTTTCAAGCTAAAAAGAGAACAATGTGTTACTTTTCCTCTTTCTTCTTCTTCTGAGTCGTTTTCTTCACTGCTGAAGGTCGTGTCCACAAAGTTTCGCAAGCACGTTCGAAGTCAAGGTTCTCCATTTATCTCTGCTCTCGGCTTTTCTTAGGGCATCGGTTACAGGGGCTCCTCGTTTTCCTCTTTATTTTATGTCAAAAGCTTAACAGAGGAAGGTATGGACACTGAGTTAGTGAACCAAATTATTATAATTTTACTGTAGAGATATATTAGAAAAGGTAATTTAGCCCTGTACTCAATGTTTTCATGTTATGACCTAAGCACTAGACTAGGCAGAGCAATAAAGCCTAGATTCCAGGTCAAGCCAGTTAAATGCTTCTGTTAAGATTTCTAGTTAAAGATTATTACCACCAGCCAAGGTGAACCTTGTAAGGGTCATTGCCATTTCTATAGTTGTAGGTCTGCTTATACTATTCATTGTTTGAATATAATGCATTGTGGCATCTTCTTTTTAATGACTTAAGTGTTACTTAGGCAGTTATTACAAAACCATGTCAAAGGCCTGGTAATAGGAGTAGGCGATTGAAAAGCTTGGACACCAGGGTTCAATAAGGTTATTATTGACTTGTTAAGGTTGTTTGTAAGGTTGTTGTACCAATCAACAGAAGAAGACTTAAGCATTGGTAATGGTGTTGTACAAATTATGGCCTACTAATTTCCAATTTAATATATTTACTGATTTTATCTAAATTGCTTTAGCCATGCCATATCAATATGAGGCAAATATCATTAAATAGTAGGTAATTTATGTTCTATGTACATAATTAAAGATGTATGAACACACATTTGTGTAGAATTTACTAAATAGGTACTTATGAATCACAGCAAAACACACTAACATCTGTCCATGATTCAGTTATTGTTATTGTATACTGTACAATGGATAGCCACTTTGGATTTATATAAGCAAGCTATAGAGTGCGGCTCACCAGGTATGAATGGTTGGCACGGGTATGAACACAACCTCTCTGTCCATCAGAAGCAAAAAGGTAGTGACAACACTACTATTGTGCGGTCGGAGTCAAAAGAGCATACTTAGGACCCCCTCAATTGTTTCAAAATCATTACCTCAGTGTTTTTTTTTCTTGTGTTATAAATATAGTTTAACTAGCTGCATGGATAGCAAAAGAATTCACTAAGTTAAGCAGTTTAAGATATATTTTGAACCATTTGAGGCGGTCCTAGGTATGCTCTTTTGACATGCATTGTGGCATCTTCTTTTTAATGACTTAAGTGTTACTTAGGCAGTTATTACAAAACCATGTCAAAGGCCTGGTAATAGGAGTAGGCGATTGAAAAGCTTGGACACCAGGGTTCAATAAGGTTATTATTGACTTGTTAAGGTTGTTTGTAAGGTTGTTGTACCAATCAACAGAAGAAGACTTAAGCATTGGTAATGGTGTTGTACAAATTATGGCCTACTAATTTCCAATTTAATATATTTACTGATTTTATCAAAATTGCTTTAGCCATGCCATATCAATATGAGGCAAATATCATTAAATAGTAGGTAATTTATGTTCTATGTACATAATTAAAGATGTATGAACACACATTTGTGTAGAATTTACTAAATAGGTACTTATGAATCACAGCAAAACACATTAACATCTGTCCATGATTCAGTTATTGTTATTGTATACTGTACAATGGATAGCCACTTTGGATTTAATAAGCAAGCTATAGAGTGCGGCTCACCAGGTATGAATGGTTGGCACAGGTATGAATACAACCTCTCTGTCCATCACGAGCATGATGACAGTGACAACACTATTGTGCGGTCGGAGTCAAAAGAGCATACCTAGGTAGAAAGAACCCCTTCAAATGGTTCAAAATCATTACCACAGTGTTATAAAAAAAGTTTAACTAGCTGCATGGACAACAAACGAAGAATTTACTAAGTTATGTATTTTAAGAGATATTTTGAACCATTTGAGGCGGTCCTAGGTATGCTCTTTTGACCATGACACATCAATATTTCTCCTACATTTGAGTGTCTATAGAACTTTTGCTTACGGTAGAAATAATGGCCCAAAGCGATACAAACACTATAGCTTGATGTATACTCTAAGATAGCTACAATCAGATGCCAACAGATTGATTACTAGAGTATAAAGTTACAGTAATATGGCATTTGCTACTGAAGCGAATCAAGAAGTCTATGATGCGTAAACCATAACTACTGATATTCCTATATGGGTGGCTGTTCATAAGTTTTTTTTAGGTTTCTAACTGTCTACGGCCTGTTGAAGAGGCCATGTTTGACAGATGTCATAATCATGTTTTTGCCTTAACATAATTTTTCTTTTTTGTCATTTCTTCGTGGACAGACTACAAAGACCTACTACATCTAAAAAAAACATAGAATTGTAGAACTATTGGCGACGTGAAATCACTTCATATTAAGTACTCAAATTTCTTCTTAAATTCCAGTTATAATATAAGTTGTGATTGACCACCTACGTCGCCTACGATATAAAATAGTACCTACAGCATCATCATCTTCCTGCCCTTATCCTTAATCGGTTGGTATCGGCGCAACATGTTTTGCTTGAACACAAAATCCTGTAACAAAATGATTTGGCTATGTTTAATGACCAGCCGCCTGCCTAAATTCAACCCTCTTTGGGAGTACTATTGTAGGTGGTAGGTATCGCCGCCACCATGCGGTTGACCATAGTCGACAGATGTTCAGGTCAAAAACTCTACGTCGGCTTTTACGAAACACCCAGAGTGGACTATTGGTGGCTACTACACGGTAATAACAAAATAGTACCTACAGCAAAATCATCAAATATAGCTCTTTGTATGACGATTGCGTCTTGCGACTATCACAATACTTGTAGGTACGCCATAACCAAATACAGTTATCACATGAATCCAACGACATAGAAAGTCGTGTTTTGTCGCAATAAAGTACGGTGCGTACGTGTGAGAATTGAGTCCTGGAGACAAATTTTTAAATCAGCTGAAATCCGACTTCTCATACCTATGCCATTCTGTAGCGAGTAGTTTTACCACTTGTATTACACGATTTACTACTTAAATTCATCCATGTCGAAAGTATCTCAGAATTGATTAATGTAGATATGAGTAACGTCGTAGATAGTCGCATGCGAAATTGAATTTCTTCTCATTCAAAAATACGTACTATCAGTAACAGTTATCACATGCATCCAAGTAACTAGAAAGTCGTGTCAGTGACATAAGGTACATGCTAGTACGTGTGAGAGTCGAATCCTGGTTGTTAGCGGATTTTAGCGGAAGCAACGGAAGCATTTATGGAAAATGCCGTGTAATGCCGGCTTAGAATAGCATCACCCCATAGCTTTCGTTTCGTTCTGTCTTTATATCGTAGGTGTCGTAATCAGCCACTAAGGGATTTGAGAGTTGACGTGTTGCAATTTCAGACGACAGTTAAGTTCATAATAATCAGCCAATTTGACAGACACCGGAAATAGGTAGGTTGAATTGACCTGCTGCCTGCCCACTGAATGCTAATGTAAACTTTAAACATATCAAATTTATATCAAGAACTAAGAAATCTTACCTTCAGAAGGTTCGTAAGTAACAGGTAGATTTGGCGTAAATTGCAAGCAATGATGACTTTGAATTAACATTGGATTGTTAGTTCCGGATTATCAAAGTCAGATTACACATATTTACACTATAACAGTCTAAAGAGTCCACTGCTGGGCATGGGCCTCTCCCTATCTGGGGGTATTTCCATACTCACTACGCTTGGAACGTGCCCTACTTCAAAAAGTACATTTTATACTAGAGGCCAGTCACCGGTTTTACCCGCTGCAACTCATTTTCGAGCGGGAATAAGACGTTTTCCCAACATACATGTAAACCTTCCTCTTGAATTGTTCTAATTATTATTGAAAAAAAAATGGTATCTAAATCCGTTGCGTTGCGACAGAGAAACGCAAAAAGCGACTTAATTTTATATGTGTTGATGATGATATTGATTGCGTCTAGTTTGTTGTACAGATGTACTGTAGGCACGTCATTTGAATCTATATGACTACGAAAAATCCTATACAACGTGTTACAAAACAACCAATAAAGCTGAAAGGGTGTGGAAAGGTCCGTTGCAAAGAGTCAATTAACAAAAGATTAGAGCCGTAGTATTGTTTTTGAAAACTATGAAAATAATATTTTTTTATTAAATTACACTTATTTTTAATCGTGGTATCGCAGCACTAATTTTGACAGCTCAAAGTTCAAATGAAGTTACCGACGCGGCGAAACGCAGTTCGGTCTACATTGCTGGCTATTACATGAATGTCATCAATACTAGATACTAAGTCAACCAGCAATGTATGCCGAAGCGGACTTTGTTCGCCAGGTAGTGTAGCACCTGACCTAGACTAGTGATGTGATTATTTTATCGACTGATGATAATTAAAAATATTCTTTTTTTTGGTTAGTTATGTAACAGGTTGTATACTATTTCCTCTGCATCGATTATATTACATCGCACGTACGTAGTAGGTTTCTGCCTTGACTTCTTTAGTCCAAACAAGCCTATTCGCGTTCTTGTTAAAATTCAGCAGCTGTGGAGTGAAAGTGAGATCTTGAACGAATAACCATTTAAGGTTTTATAGCAGTCCAAGACATGACACATGTTTCCTTTCGCTTGTCTAGAAAGGGGAAAAAAGTCGACTCCTTATCAAGAACTTGTAGCCATCAGAGCGAATTATATAGCGTTACATTTAATTAAGTACAAATCTCTTAAGGGTGTGATCTAACAAAAGATTTTCAGTTTTGTGAGTAAAATACACCCTTGAGAGATTTGTACTTAATTAAATGTAACCCTATATTGCATCTGATTCTTATTTATACCATTATAATGCTGAACCAGTGTTTAACAAATCGTGTTCGCCGACCCCAAGTAATTGGGATAAGGGCCGGAAGATGATGATATGAAGTTGAACCAGAAAAAACCAGTAGGTACTTTGTCGAAGAATCTTGTTTTAATATTGCTTTGAACAATCTCAGTGATAGATAACGGATTAAAATAGCTTCAGCCGAAAAGCGAAACAGGAAAAAAATGCAGGTTATGGTCAGCAGCGTTTCATGGGAATTGCAATATCTTGCGCTGCGCTCGCCAACTCGCCAGACAAACGTATCGTAGTAGGCTGTTGATCTGATGACGATCGCAAGTTGTCACTATTCTCAAATGCGTGCGCAACGAAAGTTGTCGACCTTTAATTAGCATAGTTTTAGCTACGTATGCTTCTTTATAATCATAACCATAAAGATCAACATCTTATGACACAACTACACAAGCATGAGTGATTGGATAACTATCTGCCATTCACCTCTATACTATCACCAGCATGTCAAATTTAACATCTGAGAGTTCACCTTGTACTGGGTATTGTTAATAACCGTATGAAAATCCAGTTAAAGCAGATCCCTTAAATGCGTCTCGCGGTCCTGCTTGGTATGTAAATAAAAGAAGATTGGTTTTCCTCGTGAGATGAGCTTCGAGACTAAATAATAAACTTCGCGACCTTTCTAGACTGATATTTCTATCTTTGAATGACCTGCCGTGCTAGGATTTCCATGGAACAGAGACTTATCTCGCTCTGGAAAGATATCAACGTCAAATTGTGTGAATTTTATTAAAATTACACTTGGTCGAATAAGGTAGAGAAACTTAAGTTGGTTGTATCTGCTCACAAGTTAAGTCTTGATTTATATTATGACTTGACTGTTCAGGAATTTAAACTTGTTCCTCGCATTTTCGCTCTTATTATGAGAAATGCGGCTTTCTCATACATACCAAGCGTTATAAAGTCAAGCTCGCCCGCATGCCCTCAAAACCCCTCCATCAAATTAGTGTACAACAGACGTCCGAGGCAAATCGCAGCGCTTAATACCGCGTTATACCGCTTTTGTACCGCCATTGTACCGCTTCTGACAATCGGAGCTTTTATTAAGTGATTGATGCCGGACGAGGGTTTTGATTTGAAGACCTTGTTTGTGGGAATGCAAATGATGAGGGTAAATTGAAGGATCATGTTGGAATCAGTCTGTCATTCGCAGAAATAATCCCACGGCAGGTATTTCATCATCGGCTGTCCTGATAAAATTAGCTGGTATAAAACTGTCACAGTCACTGTAACACTGACTGAGTGCATCGGGTCATACGTTGAATCGGTGTCCCACATGAAGAAGAAGACCAGTTATGAGAAGGCTGGAAGCAAAGTTAGCACAAAACTATCTCCCGCTTGGGTCAGATAGTTATGCTGGTAGTTTTTCAGATCATCGTAGTTTTTCAGTCTTTTGCGCGGAAAGTGGCTCGAAAGTTGTCTTCCAAGATGTGATATGAAATTGTGAAGCGGAAATATCAGGTTAACGATTGCCTCTCTTGGCTTTTAGTTGCTTATTATCGTAGAGTAGAAAAAGAAACGAATATGAGTTGTTGTCAAGACACTCTGATGAGTCTCTCATAGCTGATGCCTCGCAGATTTGCATTTGAACGCAATCCCAAAAAACCTTTAATTTCGCTTTCAAGTATCAAGAAACCATCAACGTAATTGAACAAGCCGAAGTACTTGAAAACTGGTCCGAATTTAGCTGCATCTAATCTAAATAGTTTCCTTTGATGTAATTAATGAAGTTAGCCATCGTGCGGGCAGTTCAACCATGTTTAAACCTCGATTTGGGTCACGCGCTTGTTTAATTTTTAACCGACGATAAAAAGATAGGTTAATGAATTTATGTTGGTGCTATCTGAGAGCTTCGATAATAAGGATTCGAGGGGATTTTATGAGATTTAACAATTATTTATACAGAATTATAAAAATTATTTTAAAATGTTTTAACTTAGAACCATGTTTTAACCATGAAACTCGTCAGTTTCTCTCATCTCAAGAAATATAGTAGGCCGAAAGAATTTGTGTAGAATTTTGGTCAAAAATTAGGACCTTTCATACAAAATTACACCCGCTATGACGCAGGAGTTCCATGGAAAATGTTGTTCAGATCAATCGTCTCCCCCTTAACATTTTCCATACATTCTGTATTGGCACCTTTGAATACTATATCAACGCGGGGATAGACGGACAGA
Source organism: Phthorimaea operculella (assembly GCA_024500475.1). Taxonomy (NCBI): domain Eukaryota; kingdom Metazoa; phylum Arthropoda; class Insecta; order Lepidoptera; family Gelechiidae; genus Phthorimaea; species Phthorimaea operculella. Next base: position 14,983,743 of record JANFCV010000001.1, read on the forward strand.
CAGACAAACTTTATGAAATATATTTTTTATCAGGTTTGTAGTAGGCTACGAAACTCTAAAAAAGAACCAGTGAATGACCACACACATGGGCATGAAAATGAAACTTGTTTTGCCTTAATAAGCTCGTATTCACGCTATGCTCAGAATTTGGGCTTTCCATGTCCAGGGGTAATTAATAAGTTAGCCGTGTGGTTTTCGTAACTTGCCAATTAGTGAGAAACTTATTAATCTGGTTACTATTTGCCTACGTTAGTTTACAGTTATGTTGTGTGTGAATTTTTGATTCGTAATCGAAACTGGTTTGGCGAAAAATTTAAGTTAGTTCTAACTTTGTGATTTTAGACTTATCTCATTGGCATAAAGCAGTCCACTTCTAGACGTAGACCTCCCCCAGGGTACGCCATGACTTCTACCCTTTTCGCCATCCAGTCGCCACCAGCCGCTCTTTAAGCCTTGAACGCAAAGACGTTATAAAATAGTATTTTTTTTGGTATATAATCTCAAAACAAGTCTAGATTCAACGTAGCTTAGTCGACTGGTTTGTGCCTTTTATTAAATGTTTCCTTCAGTCTGAGAATAGCTCAACGGCCTTGAGGTCTATCATAAAATCTTTGCTCTACCATACCTACCCTTTATAATATAATAGAGGTGTGTTTTATCTGACTTCAAAAATGGAGGTTTGTAGTTTTCCCGTACGCATTTAGAATGGGATATTATAAATTGCATATCAAATAAATAATCGCCTATCAATACACATTCATCATTTATATTGTTTTTTACATCAAATATCTTACTTCACTACAAATAAACTAAATGTATAACGAAACATAAACTGCAGATAATTCGAAATTTTACATCAATATGACATAACTTTTTTCCTCATAATGCAATACAGATAAATTTATTTTTGTACAAAAATACTACCTACATAGCATAAATACTGACTGCACAGCAAATTTTCCATATTTCATAGCAAAATAACTTTCCCAGTCGCATTTTAACCAGTAAACATACGTAAGTAAACATAAGTTTATAGGTCCGTTAGGTATAGCCTGACCGAACCTGGCGCGGAAAGCGCCAGGTTAGGTTAGGTTAGGTTAGAACTTTGACCACAACGCACGAGCCGAGCGAGCGGAGCGAGCGTGCCGCGGCAGCGGCCGGCGATGTGCCAGAAACGACACGCTATGCGCGTTATTAATTTAAAATATGATTATCGATGTGTATGATTAACGATGATGGTTCATCTCTAATAAAAACTGCTGTAAATACTATAAAAATAGAAGCTATATTTAAAAGAAAAAGAGTTAACAGGTATAATGTGCATTAAGATTATTAGCTGTGCATTGATGAAAAAGCTTTTGCTTTAGGAAAAATCGCTGTACGCTGCGAAAATAAATTGTAGTGTGTTTAGTGATATTTTGAGTTGAATATTTTGCTGTGCAATCAGTAATTTTGATGGGAATTTGGAATCTTATTGCATAGAAAAAGGATATTTTTTGATTTGCGTTTAAATACTACCCATTTAGAATTCTGTAATATTTCGGTACATGATCACTAAATTATTGAGCGTGTGTGTGCAAAGTCTTAGAATGTTTCTATATTTTATCCTCGCAAATATCAATAACTTCATTTATTCGTTTATGAATGGTCGAAATTAAAAAACATTATAAATGAAAATTGGCCCAGTAGTTAGATAATGGAAATAAATGTTTCTCTACGTTTTGTTTTGCTGTTAACCTTGTTTACTTTACATAGCCATTAACAATAAGTCAATAACCCTTGGCTTTCTCAAAATAATTGGGAACTTACGATATTGCTTCAGACCGGTAAAAACTTTCGACGCAACTATAGTTATAATGGCGGCTGAAATTTGAACATTTCGACAATCGGGTATTGAATGACTGCGGAACTGAGACAATGGGCTGCATTATCGGCTGGTGACAAAAAACAAAAAGTCTGCAGCTACAATCGGCGCCAGCACAAAATGCAGATTTTAAGGATCAACTCATACTGGTTTTCTATACAGTTGTGTAGAAAAACTTGGATAATTTGATTCGTCAACTAAGTGTTTCGAGTTTCCGCCTTTTCGGTGCCTCGTACCTCGATGATAAGTTATGAAGGAAAGAAAAATAGACTTTATGTGGCTATCGTTTCTTATCACGTATCTACCTACTTACACCAAATTCAAACGAACTTTAAATTGTTTCGTAAAGATAAATTGGTCATCAGTAACTTTACAGTACACTCCTATTTCCACATAAATCAAGTGAGGTATTGCATACCTTCGAGTACTTACGTTCTAAATCTGCACGCCCACTTGCTAAAACTCCATACTTTGTCGCAGAATGCAATCAGCTACTCCATCTCATTTTCTGGCTGCAATTTCGCCTCAAATTTTTCAACTCGTTTACCCCTGCCATGGTTAGTAAACCGCGTAAATTTAAATTTTTCCTTCCTAATTTTATTTCTGGCCGGAAAAAAGTTTTTCGCTCCAGTTTTATTTGAACGCTGGTCCCCTGAGTTTGCTTGAGTATGTCGCCTTTTTTCATGCTGACCTTTTTTCGGACGTTGACTCTTCAGTAATTGGACACCAACGTTATTTGACCCCTCATGACTCCTTATGAAGCAAATGTGAGGAGAAAGTAAGGCAGGCCATTTCATATTGGTCGTGACAGGAAATAAATATAACAAACGACTTGCCGAAGCTCGAAACGACACTTCTTATTTCGTCCAATTTCTTTGAAATCTTCTGACAACAAAACACCTTGTTATCTTAATTCGACGAGATTTTAATGGGTGTAGATTATAAACTGTGGGAGTTTCATTGTTAAATGATGTTTACCGTTTTTCTCGTATAACGTTTAGTGGTTTTGTAAGTTTCCTAACAATTCTGATCTTTAGTTACGTGCTTGGTTTTGAACTTTTTACTAATTGACGCATAACCATTTCATAGCTATAAACTGAAGTATTTAACAAGTGACATAACTTTTAAGAGTCTCCCAAGTATGTACCTCGTTTACATGAGTGCGTAACTAAGTGGTCGCTTGTAAGCCACATTAAAGGTCTATACACTCTCTTGCTCTTTATCGTGCTAGGTTCAGCGTACATTGGTGATTTTTCTTCAGTGCATGGTAATGTCACACTAAAAATAACCAACCGTTTTGCCGTGTGATGCCGGCTTAGAATAGCATCACCCCAATTCTACCCGAGGGTGTCGTAAAAAGCGACTAAGGGATATTCATCCAGGGCATGGGCAGCAGCGTAATTCCCTGTAAATGTAACATCTTGGCACTGCGCTCGCCAATCCGCCTGCCAAGCGTGGTGAGTATGGCAATACCCCCCGATAGGGGGAGGCCCATGTCCAGCAGTGGACTGTTGTGGCTGTTATGGTAAAAATAACCAACAGTGTACGTTCAATTGAGTCTGACAGAGTATAAGAAGTTTAACCTCCGTTCATCGGGTGAGACGAACGAACGTGGGAACTGCACTGGCCACTTACAACTCGCATGACGTGATACGCTACAGTAAGTACTGGCTGTAAAACGACAAGAAAAAGAAACAAATCTTCCTCTTGAAAATGAAACCCAAAGTTCGCTGATTCTACGCGTAACGTTGTTGAAATTATAGCTTTCTGGAACCTCAAAAGTAGATTAGGAAATAATGCAACTTTGAAATTGTTGAATACTGGCCTAAAAAAACAAAAAAATTGTGTTTTTGAAAATTTAACTCATTGTTTGCAAATCTGTGATATAAGACGACATATTTATATTCAAACACTTGCTGAAACACGAAACTAGAAGAAACATAAATTGTCCCAATTTCGAAATTGGAACGCAAACGCGCGAATCGGATTCGATGCTGAAACTGGCGCACGTGCGTGCTAAATAACCTGCAACCTTGCTCTCCCCTCGTCCTACGGGAACCGGTCGATCCAGTACGATCTACACACATCCAGTTATTAAAGGGTCTTCATAAACTGGTCGTTCTTAGTAATTGTATCGAAAACCAGTATAGGGCGATCCATGTATTGTAACTGGAGGGTTGGTCGATTGTACTTGTAGTTTTGCTTGGATACAGGATCAAAGAAAAATATTTACTTAGAGTGAAAGAAAGCAGTGAAGCCAGGAGAAATATTGGCACAGAGTTTGGACTCGCGATAAAATACAATTATCTTATGCATGAATGACAGTATTTATTACTTACAACAGCCAGTAAGATACAGTAAAGACAGTAAAAGCATAGGTAAAAGTATTCTAAATATTGTCGTGGAAAAACTAAGTGCCAAAACACTAACCACGTTGCGATTCCACGTGGTTGAAATTAGAGAATAGATAAACCCTGGTTTTTAAACCGCCTTTTATTGTGTTTATTCACAGGGTTATCTCTAACTTCATTCTTTGCTCAGGAAGTCAGGATACAAAGCACGGCCAGATAACTAAGACCTTGCGATCCTCTCAAGTCAAATCAGGACTCGGGTCAAATGAGCATCGAGCGCGGCTCTATCTCGCTGGTCGGGTTAAAGACTGCGACGGGTTATGAGTATGAGCATATCGCTGAATATACTTTTAGTTGTGTGAAGCAGCTATAGTACTTAGGTGCGGATTTTAAGGGATCAATTTTATAGCTATAGAAACCTGATCTGATATTACTTTCCAAAGAAAAAGAAAAGTGACGTAAATCTGCGGCGCAGCGTCTGCTAAATAGTCTGATTCTTTCAGACTTAAATTAAAATGCGCTCTCTCTGGTCTCTCACTCTGTGTCACTTCAGCACAAAAAAAAACAAAGAACCTAAGAACTTTACGACTACCTTTACCTGACCTTCTACATCTACATAGAGTCCGCCTGCACCATGTAGAAGGTCCCACAGATGCAAAGGCTGAACCATCTCATTGTCCGGAAAGCAAGATGGTTCCATGCTTCGTCGGTCCCGGCTGCTGTCTATGATGGCGGTCGTTACACAACCATGCCATGTTAGAGGCCCGCTGCTTATGCAGTAGGCAGTTGAAAAACTCTGACACCAGGGTTCATCGGGTCGTTGGATGACTTGGATGTCTCACTCGAAGACGTATTTTAAGAGTAGGTACATCTACTCTGAAAACACGTCGGTATCTCTTTTCATGGCGCACTGGACTCTTTAAGATACTTTGTGTGAACGCGTGCGTACATCTCATACAATCGCATTGCTAAGATCAAAATCTATTCGAATATGCTTGCATAATTTAACGCCACGGCACCAATGCGTTGCGGACAATCAATTTAATGTACGTGCGATATGATAATCGGGTTCTGTCGTAATGTAGACCACCACATTCTTTTTTAGAAACGCTTATGCGTGGGTTCCGCCAAGGTTAAGGTGGCGAAAATGCGAATGGACCAATTTGAGTCGCCTGTTTGGCGTGGCTTGAACTCAACCATTCTGATAGTTACCACACCACCATATATTTGGAATTCTGTAAGTATTCGGCGTACGCTCGTGCCGTGTACCCCCAGGTATGTACAGCTGGAGAGACGTAGGTACAGGTACAGCAATTTGGCAGGAGATCGCGAAGGATAGGGGTCAATGGAGAGTATTGGAGAGAGCTCGTTTCGGCGGCGCCAAGATCCTCTGGGTCGCTGAGACATTAGCATTAGTTGTGTTCTAAATTAAAAGTTGATCCATTGTATGAGTAGATTGAAGTTCTAGGTAGTCTAAGTACTATAGGCATGCACTGTATACTATAAGCGGGGAGCCGGGAAGCAACCGGGTCATTATATCAGGCAGGGCTCAGCAATTGGGGCAGAATAGTAATTACTTACACGGCTGGGTCCGAACCGGAGCGCACAACCTCTACAGGGTCCATTTTTAGATACAATCTTTGTACATAAGTAGTCCAGGTACTAAATCACAAACAGGGTTTACAAGCGGGAAGCAACCGGGTCATTGTATCAGGCAGGGCTCAGCAATTGGGGCAGAATAGTAATTACTTACACGGCTGGGTCCAACCCGGGGCTCACAGACATATACAGGGACCATTTTCACATCCTTTGTAGTCCAGGTGCTAAATCAGAAACGGGGTTCACAAGCGGGAAGCAACCAGGTCATTGTATCAGGCAGGGCTCAGCAATTGGGGCAGAATAGTAATTACTTACACGGCTGGGTCTGATCCGGGGCTCACAGACCTATAAAGGGTCTATTTTCACATACAATCACTGTACATAAGTAGTCCAGGTACTATATCACAAGCAGGGTTCACAAGCGGAAAGCAACCAGGTCATTGTATCAGGCAGGGCTCAGCAATTGGGGCGGAATAGTAATTACTTACACGGCTGGCTCTGACCCGGAGCGCACAGACCTATACAGGGTCCATTTTCACATACAATTACTGTACAATGTACATACCTAAGTAGTCCAGGTACTAAATGACAAACAGAGTTCACAAGTGGGAACCAACCAGGTCATTGTATCAGGCAGGGCTCAGCAATTGGGACAGAATAGTAATTACTTACACGACTGGGTCTGATCCGGGGCTCACAGACCTATACAGGGTCTAATTTTAGATACAATCACTGTACAAGGTAGATAGCTAAGTAGTGCAGGTACTAAATCACAAGCGGGAACCAACCAGGTCATTGTATCAGGCAGGGCTCAGCAATTGGGGCAGAATAGTAATTACTTACACGGCTGGGTCTGACCCGGGACTCACAGAACTATACAGGGTCCATTTTTACATACAATCACTGTACAATGTACATACCTAAGTAGTCCAAGTACTAAATCACAAACGGGGTTCACAAGCGGGGAGCAACCAGGTCATTGTATCAGGCAGGGCTCAGCAATTGGGGCAGAATAGTAATTACTTACACGGCTGGGTCTGACCCGGGGTTCACAGACCTATACAGGGTCCATTTTCACATACAATCACTGTACAATGTACATACTTAAGAGGCTACTATACCGAGCTGAAAGTTCGTGAGCTGTCAGTTGATAAAAATATTTCTATCTCATTTATGCATCCCACCCGACCCGCAGCCATAAAAGAGACAGTTGTAGTTCGCTACCGGAAAATTTGCGTTCTGGGTTTACCAGGTTCCCCGTTCGAAATCGCCACCAAATTTGTTGATAGTGGCATTATTTTGTTGCCAATAAAATATTCTATGCCCGTATCATTTGTTTTGCTGAAATTCTTGTCATATTTAGAAGATACCAAGGCGTAAACTTGGTGATAATTTTATAGCATTTTGCCACGGCCATATCTTTTTTTAAATGCATTATTACAACCAGTTAAAGAATATGGAGCATAGATCTAGTCCAGAAGAGTTACCGTGCCAAAAATTGAGTCGATCGGTTGCGAATTGGCAGAGGGATACGTTGAAAGCGTTTGTATGAAAAATAATGACTATAGATCCCTCTTAAGGCCGTGCCGTGATGCAAAAAGGGTTTTTTCAATTCAAAATACTTCCACTTGGAGACGACACCTGACTGTGGTTATTTTATATATGATTTTTGATAATATTTGCTAGATTCTCAACGTTCGCAAAACACGATTCGATTAAATTTTCTCGATAGATTTTTTTTCCAAAGATGACTCCATTTTTTTAGATTTTTTAACTTTATGCCGAAACGGTGCCGAGCTAATCAATGATTTTTCGTAAGCATAAGCACATTATACTTATCTAGTTCGTCAACGTTTGTTTTTTTATTTAAACCTTTTATTGCTGAGAAATCAATAATTTTAGATTTTCAACAATGGCTTGGTTTCAGCCATTTTGCGGACGGGTCGCTCTGTCCCTCTCTAACGCGTACGCGCGAATTGCAAACAGGCCACACCCAGCTCCGCTCTCATTCCACCGTGGCCACTGCCAGAGAGAGGTCATGTCGCACGCTACGCCGAAACTGACAGCTTTTGTCGTAATTTCAGTTATTTGTTTATTTGAAGATTGTGTAAATTTTTAGGCTTCTAAATATTTTGTAGTCAACTCTGAATAAGATACGTTACTAGAATAAGTGTATCTAGTTTTTTTTACGCCAGTTTACGGTCTTGTGCCTCCATCATCCAGTGTACCCATAATGTAAATTCGGAAAATGGGCAACATATCAAAAACAATTATATCGAGGAAGCGCAAAAAAGATTTTTTCAACGCGAAAATAGCAAAATGCAAAAAAATAAGGAAATAGGTACATTTAGCATTACGTTCACGTTTTTTTGTTCATATTTATCAAGTACTATCTATTTATATGAAAAAGTAAATTATATTTATGTTAGTGAAGAAGAATAGTTAGCTTTTTTTACCAATGTAACGCGTACACATTATGTAGACACCTTATTGGTAGAGAGAAGTGTTGATGCATGGAATCTCCTCTAATCAAGCGCATTACTTTGAACGAGTTTGCCGATACCTACTCTAAATTTTGATACCTCTCTTGGATGTGACATTGGCTTAGTGGCTAGAGTGAGTGAATTCTTTTGCATACTAATAAACTTTGGGTACTCGGATCAAATCCCCGAGATATAGTTTTTTTGTATTTATTTTGTTGGATATTTTTAGGTTTTCTCTTTTTACACTCTTACTTTAATCATAAATTCTTAATACTTATTACTTATTCTTTCATGTTTTTTTTTATTGATGAAAGATTATTGGATTATTATTTATTGCTTATTATCAATGAAAACCATCATAATTACATGAACATATTCACAAAATAATTTTTATATTTACCTATAGATTAGATTAGATATTTACAGATTTTTAAATTGCGAAAATATCTGCCACAGACGTCACAGAGACTTTGGCACAGAGTACATAGAGTCGCCAATACATTATTTAAATTTGATGACCAAACAATGTACGTACCTATCAAAAAAATTTTTTTTACTGGGTATTATTAGTATGGCTTACACACATAGTCAATTTTTAAATATATTTATAGGTACTAAAATTTATATACAATGAAATTTGACTAGTGACCGACACCTCTGGACGGGCTGGTGATAAGGTTCAACTTTCCTCAAGGAACAAAGGTCGAAATATAAAAAAAAAAATTTGATCTCCACTAGTAACTCAAAATATCAGCTGATTGGCAACTTTGTTTGTATGGGAGGTAGACATGTGCGCCGATGATAAAATGATCGGCGGCGGCATCCGGTCGAAAAAAGACCGGCGGCGGCGGCGTAATCGGCGTGAAATCGGCGTGGGTGTAAATTTAATATTTTTAAGCAAAAAAACCCAAATAACCACACTTTTTGTGCTGAAACTGTTGAACGTTTTGAAAAAAAAAATTAAGACTGGAAAGTCAGCACTTATTACATAGTAAAATCGACGAAATACGTCAAGATTCCTTAATTTGATCAGGAGTTTTATGTGTTTACTAATAATTTTAGAAAAATATTAGCACTTGGTTCTCCTGATTCGCGTAAGAAACCATCGTCAAGTAGGCCCTTGTAATCATCCTAAGGTTATTCCGGTTCATTGATAGTATCACGGAAGTATACGTCTGGGAAAATCCTCGTATCAGCAGCTTAGAGTGTGTTAGGCCTGCTGATCTCTTCCAGAGCTCTTGGGCTCGCTGATTCACCCATATGTTTAGGACTCTCCGAGGTGCAGGCTTAATGTTGCCTAGGTTGGGCTCCGGCCCCACAGGTCGTGACCGGAGGCCTTCTCAGCCAGTTCGTCTGCTGTCTCATTTCCTCCTATGTTTGAGTGACCTGGGACCCAGCCCCAAGTCACATAATTTCGGGTGCCGAGATGGTTCAGGAGCGCAATGGTCTCCATGGTCAGCTTGGAACACACGTTATCGGATTGTAATGTCTTTAGCGCGCTAATGAGTATCCTTTTGCCTTCGTATTTCAGGCTGAGATGCACAGATTCAATGATAGCGTACATCTCAGCCTGGAAGACGGTTGCGAATGTTCCCAGGCTAATAGACCCGGTGACCTTGGGTTTCTGACAGAACACTTCAGAGCCAGCACTTCCCTCTCTCCTGCACCCATCCGTGAACCCATACTAGTTTAGCCTTCCTGAAAATGGGAGGAATAGTGTCTTCCTTCAATTCAACCCTTTCGGGTATTATAACTTTGAAGAACCTCACAAAGTTATGTTTTAACGTCATCGCATCAGATGACATTGTCATTAGCGGAATATTCATGACACTATAGTGAGATATATCCCTCAGGTTTCTCATGACACTCGAGTGCCAGCTCTCCCTTCCCATCTCAATCGCTCTAACCATGGACGATCTAGCTTCTTTCTGCACAAAAATGTGTAGTGTCGGCAGGTTAAGCAGCCAAAGTGAGCATCGAGGACATGGCCCCAGTTATTATCAAGCAAGCAAGTCTCTGCAGTCCATTTAGGGTATTGATGTAGGTGGTCATGGACATCTTGTTTGCCCATATTACCCAGCCGTAGGTGATCATAGGCCTCACCACGGCGTTGTACAGCCACATCGTGTATTTTGGCTTAATACCCCATCTGGACCCTGCCAGGCGACAGCTTGTGCCTAGCGCAGACTTTGTTTTCTTGACCGTCTTGTCTATGCGTTTGTTCCATGTGAGAGTGTAGTCCATGTGCATGCCCAGGTATTTAACCACATATGAAAATTCTACCGTTCTGTTGAAGAGCGTGGGAGGCCGCAGTCCTTCCAAATTCCTCCTCCTCTTGAACGGAACTATAACGCTTAGGCCGGCATTAATCGAAAGTCGGTTTTCCTTGCACCACCGTTAAACAATCCTTAGAGCATTCTGCATGAGATCTGACATCATATGGGGGCTCTGCCCACAATATGAATGACTAGGTCGTCGGCGTACCCTTGCGTGGGAAGGTTAGCCGAGTTCAGCTCGTTGAGCAGAGAGTCCACTCCAATCGACCAGAGCAGGGAGGACAGGACACCTTCCTGAGGGCAGCCGCTATTCACCCTGACTTCAATAGTCGTGCCCATGAGGTCCATTTTGACTGTCCTTGTAGTCAGTATGCCATAATCTTAGTAAACAAAGTTATTTTAATACACTATTCCGCCAATCAAAGGACTTCCGATACAAATTATATTATAAAAGTCACATTTAAGTCCACGCCGATTTCACGCCGGTCTATCCATCGGCGGCGGCGGCGTGACCGAAATCGTCGGCGGCGGCGGCGCGGCGGCGCGGCGCACACGTCTAATGGGAGGTACATTTTTTTCATATTTCGACCCATGTTCGCTGGACAAAGTTGATTCTTATACCAGCCCGATCTGAGATTTCACTATCAGCCACTAGTAAAATTTCACCTAATATAATTTTGCATTGAATTCTAACACTACTTCCAGTACCTAGATACTTACATATTTTTTTAGCAATATTGGAAACCCGACCTTCAGTTGAGAAATGTCAATTATTACAAAAAGGGACAATGATAATGACATAAGTGTGAATATACAGCAGTGCAGATGCCGAAGGTCGCATGTTCAAATCCTGTCAGCGGTGGAAATTTTATTGTCTATCTGGGGGCACGGGAGTGCCCCCACCGAGTCGAGCGCAAAGCAAACACTACCGTACCATCCTTTACTGGAACAATTTCGCCGCATTTTCAGGCCCCGATATCTCGTTGTAAGCTATAATCACATACTAAAAGCCAAAATTTCAAGTCCGTAGGTCATTTAGTTTCGAAGTTAAGCAAAGGCAAAGTTTCAGATTTTAGACGGACACTCACTCACTCATGATCATCAAAATAGAACTAGTGCTTCCCATAAACTCAGAGAGTTGAAATTTAGTACGGAGTTAGATTTTAATGACCACATAAAGGAAAACTTTAAAAACTAGGATAATCGAAGGTTAGGCCAGGCACACCTCTAGGAGCCCAGCTACACCATAGGAGATACAGATATGACTTCAAAGCAAAAGTTGTTCACCTTGATGGGATTCTTCTAAAAAATAAAGTGAAATCCCACCAAAAACATTCTGTAAAAAAAGTAGCCAAGTCTCGATGAAGCTGCTTGTTTATCTCTAAAAAGTAATCAAATCTAGGCAAAGTCATGGCAAGTCTAAGGTTCCTTGATACTATATCTTTAATACGACTGGCCGTTGAACGTTACGTTTACATACGATTTGTGGATACAATTTAACGGCCAGTCGTATAAATTTAACTATATGAATAAAGAAATAGCATCAAGTAACCTTAGACCTGGCATGACTTTGCCTAGATTTGACTTTGGCTAATATCTCATCAAATATATTTTTATTATTAATAATAAATAAACATAGGTACAGGTACAGAGTAGACTGGAAAAATGGCGGGAAAAGCTGGAGAGTGTTGGCCTGAGAAACGGCAGAACGGAGACTGAATAAAAGAAATGTTTTGTGATTTCGGCGGTCTCTCCGGCTATGCTCCGGTAGCGCTAAATCGCGTTACCTTACCAGTCTGCTCCGACTTCAGGTACCTCGGTTCACTTTTACAAGGCGATGGTGAGATAGACCGGACTATCAAGCACAGAATAAATGCAGGATGGATGAAATGGCGACAGGTCACGGGCACAGTGTGTGACCCCCGAATGCCCCTCAAACTGAAGGGCAAGATTTACAAGACGGTGGTCAGACCTGTCGTCATGTATGGATCTGAGTCTTGGCCTACAAAAGTGACGGATGAAAGACGATTACATGTATCTGAAATGAGAATGTTGAGATGGATGTGTGGTGTGACAAGAATGGATAAAATAAAGGAATGAGTATATTAGAGGAAGTTTAAAAGTTGCACCTGTGACAGAAAAGTTAAGAGCTAGCCGTGAGGAGGGATGGAAATCATGTGACGAAAAAGGTAATGAATATGAATGTGGATGGACGCAGAAGGAGAGGAAGGCCTAAAAAAGTTTGGATGGATTGTGTAAAAGATGATATTAATCACAAAGGTGTAAACGAAGATTTGACGGCTGATGAATGGAACAGAAAGACATGTTGCGGCAACCCCAAATAAATTGGGATAAGGGCAGGCAGATGATGAGTAGAAACCCTACAAAACCCTAAAAATGGCTATGCCAGTCGGTATCTTTTCAATAAGACTACTTTAAAATAATTTTTTTTATAACTCGGACATTAATGCCTAGTCCTCTGATATGATTGCCTAGGCATTTATGACGTTGTGGCGTAGACATCTGACATCGTTGCGTAGGTCTCCGTCTCATTGATTTATGTCTAGTGATGTCACACATGCGAGCCCGGTCGAGCGTTGCTAGCCTATTTAAAAAAAAATATATAGGAACTAATAAACATATACAAGTAAATTTATTTCAGTGAATTTTTACTCATTTTAAAAACTATACGACAAAAACCTACACCTACTGAAATTTAGTGTAGGTTTGGAGTGTTGATCACTAGCGAAATATCATTTTACAATAAAAAAAAAATCTACTCCGTTCCATAACCCCATTCAGATAATTTTAAACGCATGTTCTAGGTTTTTAGTATTGTTCACTAGCAAAATTAAATGTTACAAGTAAAAGAAAATATCGACTCCATTCCATCTCAATTCTCACTTTTTGTTACATGAATCCAGAATTGCAAAGCTGTTTATAGTTAAAAGTACCTACTTATACCCGCACACCCGAAACGCACTCACCGAATTTTGGTTGCTTTGTATGAAAATCTATGGAACCTCGAAAATATTGCCGAACCGCACGCTCCGAATCGAACGGATTCCCCAGCCAGTGCTGATCATAGACTATAATGATGATGACTATGACGTTGTCGATGCACAAAATTATATACAAATTTAACTTGAAATTATAACTTTCCGCATGTAATAGTTGAGTGTAAACACTGTAATCGGGGTTTGGTTGATATTTTGGATCCATTTCATGAAGAATCTAATGCTATATAAGGAAATAAAACGAAAAAGAAAACACGGACGTATAAACTAAACTTTGTATGCTGACTGTAGCAGCGCTGTCAGCTGTCAAGTGCCGCCATTTTTTTTCCCTTTCTTTAGTGGAACGGATTATACTTTATATCCTCGTTACAATTTGCCAGCAAAAACACCTCGTCATGCTGAACAATTTTTACTTTGAAGCCATTACAATAACTACATGAACAATAGTAAAATTCAATTACTTGACATTCTGTTACCTTAACATTTACACATTTGGGCAAAATGTTTTCTGCTTCTTCTTTACATTTTATCACGTTTACATTCTAGCAATTTGACATTCTGCTACTTTGACGTTTTGTCATTTTGCCTTTCTGCACATTCTACTTCCTTGAACAATAATATTTTTAAAACGTTGAACTAGTGGCACCTATGATATGCTCACAAGTTTTGTTCCACCGTAGAACCAGTAGGCAAAAATATTTCCACCTATTGTTGCCTGCCGCATGCAACTTTCCGAAAAGTACACATACATGGCAAAATTATCCATTAAACTGGGAGGAAAGTATTTACTTGGCAACACCGATTCGATTCGATGCAGCTGTGCTTGCTGCTAAGTGTGCTAAGCCATCCGCATTATTCGGCGCGTACGGTGAGTGCGTTGCCTTGCGGGTGTTCGGGTATATTTACTTTCACCTGTTTTAGAAGTGTATTTGTTCAAAGCTTTTCCCCTAGGTGGCATTGCACTAATTTGTTTCGCAATTGATCAACAGATGGCTAATTATTGTAAATTTACTTGGAAAGAAAAGTTTTGACATCTTGACCCCCGCAAAGGGAGCACCCCCTGGGGGCGTGGCTAAAACGGTGCTGGCGGCTTCGATGCAGCACCTTAAGTAGTCCAGGTACTAAATCACAAGCAGAGTTCACAAGCGGGAAGCAACCAGGTCATTGTATCAGGCAGGGCTCAGCAATTGGGGCAGAATAGTAATTACTTACACGGCTGGGTCTGACCCGGGCTCACAGAACTATACAGGGTCCATATTCAGAAATTATCACTGTACACACATTAGTAGTCCAGGTACTAAATCACAAGCGGGAAGCAACCAGGTCATTGTATCAGGCAGGGCTCAGCAATTGGGGCAGAATAGTAATTACTTACACGGCTGGGTCTGACCCGGGGCTCACAGAACTATACAGGGTCCATTTTCACATACAACCAATGTACAATATACATACCTAAGTAGTCCAGGTACTAAATTACAAGCAGAGTTCACAAGCTCACAGACCTTTATAGGGTCCACTTTCACATACAATCTCTATACATAAGTAGTCCAGGTACTAAATCACAATCAGAGTTCACAAGCGAGAAGCAACTAGGTCATTGTATCTGGCAGGGCTCAGCAATTGGGGCAGAATAGTAATTACTTACACGGCTGGGTCTGACCCGGGGCTCACAGACCTATACAGGGTCCATTTTCACATACAATCACTGTACATAGACCTAAGTAGTCCAGGTGCTAAATCACAAGCGGGAAGAGTTCACAAGCGGGGAGCAACCAGGTCGTTGTATCAGGCAGGGCTCAGCAATTGGGGCAGAAGAGTAATTGCTTACACGGCTGGCTCTGACCCGGGGCTCACAGAACTATACAGGGTCTAATTTTAGATACAGTCACTTGGCTACTTATATATTACTCTGTGAGGTTTGAAATCATTAAATTAATACATACATTTTATGTATTCAAATTAAAAATACAATATTAATGAAGTCTATAGTCAGCACGAAAATTGTGCATAGTTCAGCTCAGAGGCCGAGAGCTTTCTTTAGGACCGTCATATTATACGACCGGCAATGATAAAGCGTATGTGACAAAAGTAAAAAGTTATCAAATATCGTTTACGTATATCGAGGTAATAATCTGTATCGATTTTTTTTAGCCCAGAACTCGCAAAGTTGATTCGTAATAATCCTTTCAATGGAAAAAACACATAAAAGAATGGCCAAGAGCAAGTCATACTCACGCACGAACGGTGTATAAAAATGGCATAAAAATCACGTTTGTTGTTTGATTTAATTCTAATTTTGAGTATTTGTTGTTATAGCGGCAACAGAAATGTGAAATGGCAGCATCTGTGAACATTTCAACTCTACGGTTTATTAGATACAGTCTGGTGACAGATGAACAGATAGACAGCGAAGTCTCAGTTATAGCGTTCTGTTTTCACTATTTGGGTACAGCACCCTAAACTGCAAATGGCAAAAACGCAAAATCAGCAAAAAGACCCCGTATGACACAGCGCTTATACAGAGCTTTGTGGAGCTGTCGCCCTCGATTGTGCACGGTTTGTTAGACTCCACCGTGCGACCGGCACTCAGACGAAAACTCCGGGAAATTTGCAAAAAGACCCTGTATAACACAGCGCTTACACAGAGCTTTGTGGAGCTGTCGCGCTCGACTCTGCACGGTTTGTTAGACTCCACCGTGCGACCGGGATTCAGACGAAAACTCCGGGAAATTTGCAAAAAAATTATTGTACCTAAGATGTTTGTTTAAAATATATACCAAATTGGATTTTGGCAAAGTATGTTACGTCCATAGATAAATTATAGATGAAAATACTTTTTGAATAATAAAATACGGTAATTCTTGGTATGGTTTTGGTAACTGATCGATTCGATCGGTCCTTGCGATTTGCAGGAGACGGTAACGCTGCTACCCACTCCCTAGATGTACCCACCTATACCCTTAGTCATTTCGTACGAAGTCTACCGCTTGGTGATGTCGTTTTATCACGGCAATTTCACATCGGTAATGGAAAATAAATTGTACCAATTTTAGATAATCTAGTGCCTATTTTTAAACCGAAATCATTTCAGCATAGCAATTTTCCAGCTTCGTCTTTTCCAGAAAAGTGATTAAGAGCGCATTCAATTTTTTCTAGCAAATTTGCAAATATTGGCTTTATAAACATGCGAGTTTCTCGAAAACCGTTATGTAAAATTAATATGTTACTTGTACATATAATCAAGCATATCTTCATCTAAAAAATGTACAATGTAAATATTAACATTTTGGTTTTAAACATGTTACAAACAGCGATATCTAAAGCGACAAAACCAAAATTCAGGAAAAGACCTCAAATCAAGCGTGAGTTTTAGAGTTTTGGTTCACTGTAAAAAAATATAAATTATACAAAAAAATAGAGTATTTATTTGAGAACAAAGTCTACAGTGAACATTTTACAATTTTATTCAGAAATATAGAATAATACCACGTTTTTATTTACGAATTTTTGCAAAATAATGCGCCATTATAACAGCTTCTATATGAATAAATAACAGTTGTAAAGATTTAAAAAATATATATGTTATTTAAGAAGATGTACTTAATCTAATTGCAGAAAAATATATTTATTTTTGTTCATAATATCACTGTAAAAAATATTCAAACATTCCCATGTTTTTCGCAAAACGACGCTCCGAGCGGTCTGGCAGGGAAAATTGTATGGGCTTCGTGAAAACCTCTATAGCGGCCTTAAAGTTAGAATTAGATTTCGAAAGTCTGAGCTCAGTTCCTTTGACGAGAAGAAAAGTCGCCGTTCGTAATTAGCTTTCGAAGATTATTATTTTTATACAGAGTGTAAAAAAATCAACTGCAGATATTTGAAGGGGTGAACCAGTCCGTGAAACTGAACAACTTTCCCCAAGGAACATAGGTCGAAATATGAAAAAAATTTTGGTCCCCCCATACAAAATGTACCAGCCGACCAAGTCAATTTGTATAGGAGGTCAAATTTCTTTTTTCATATTTAGACCTATGTTCCTTGGGGAAAGTTGTTCAGTTTCATGGGCTGGTTTACCCCTTAAAATATTTGCAGTTGATTTTTTTACACCTTATATAAGGTGATGAGATGACAAAGAAATGTTTAATTAGAACTTTTGAAATTAACTGTTTTTCTTTTCTTGGACTTTGAGACTGTAATTGCCACACTTGCGGTACCACTTGTTTGTAAAATAAGTTCGTCCATAGAGTCTTGAAAAACTTGCAAAATGTTCCACCGCGGCAAGCAGGATTTGGACCTGCGACCTTCGGCATCCATACGATTTGTGGAGGTCGACTTTTAATGTAAGGATTTCATATTAAACCACTACTTGCCTGTTTGTCCAAATAAGCGAGTAGTCAACTTATGCAACAATGTTTTTCCTGGTTTAGTGGTGGGTTGATCCTAAAATATGTGGTTGGTAAGAAGGATGACTCAAACAAATTTACCTTCGCATGTACCTGTCATGTACCTGTCTGTTTACACGTACCGTTGCACTTGCAGTGCATCGCATAATTTAACCACTCGTAAATAGGTATCATTAAACTATGAAATTTAATTTAATTTAAATAACACGTTTGTTTATATGCATTGGTTTTATGTTACAGTCTTATTTTGCGGTTTAGTTCAAAATAAGCAACCGCATAGTAGCTGCTACTGTTTGACTCTATAATCACTGAAACCTCAACTCATGAAAGGCCTACCACTACCACACATAAATGCGAATTCTTGCGTTGCGATACAAATTTTACGGCAGATCTCATACAAATCTATCGTAAATTCGTATATCAAGAATTCTAAAGCCATTGTGGTGCCGGCTTAGAATAGCGTCACCTCATATCTCTCCTGTGGGTGTCGTAAAAAGCGACAAAGCTGACAACCTGTCACTATGGTGTTACGCAATCTTCTAAATGACTCTCTTAATTTTGTCAGACGTGGTATAAATTACCATTTTTTATAGTTGTTTACGCTCTGCCTATCCCGCATGCGAGATATGAGTTTGTATGTAGAATTCTTAAGTTCTAAAACAAATGAGTGCCTATTTCTTCGCCTTAACAAAGCAAAGAAAGGGCTGAACACAATCGTACATGTTTGCTAGAACACTTGTCAGTAATCAAGGGCGCACAACACCTCCGTTCTACACTGCAGTGTACAAAGGGGTGTTAACTTGGAAATAATCAGCGCAAATTGTTCACCGCACCGCTGTTTAGCGGGAAATAAACGCGCCTTTGTTGTTGTACGAGCTGCATGCCTAAGCCAAGTCAAATTATACAAACTTTATACATGGTCGCCTTGGTTGGTAGGTATAACCTGGGAATGGCATAAGATAAGACTTAAAATTACCTTAACGAAAGTAAAACAAAATGTTCAAAATAGACATGCACACAATCATACATGTTTGCCAGAACACTTGTCAGTAATTAAGGGCGCACAACACCTCGGTTCTACACCGCAGTGTACACAGGGGTGTTAACTTGGAAATAATCAGCGCAAATTGTTCGCCGCACCGCCGTTTAGCGGGGAAATAAACGCGCCTTTGTTGTATACTACCTACAGTAGGGGAGTATAGACGGACTGCATGAAAAAAACCAAGTCAAATAGTAGAAACGTTATAGATGTCACCTTGATATAACCTGGGAATGGCATAAGACTTCAAATTACCAAACTATCTAACTCCGCTGACTCAGCGACCCAAAGAGGATTTTGGCCTCCGAAACGAGCTCTCTCCACTGATCCCTGCCCTGCGCGATCTCCTGCCAAAAGTGCCTGTGGAAAAAAATATGGAGGATCTCACGAAGAGCTGGAGGTATACAGAAAAACGTAAAATCCAAATTGTTCATATTTCTGCTGGTGCTGCTGCAACAGACTTTCCGTTTGCTCTAGCCACCTACTCTATGAAATTGTTGCTCTATTTGTGTCAATTACAATCAAAATGTAAATCATTACATCATCTGTGTCAAAAACATTAGGGTCAAGCAAGACGCTTCGCGGTACGAGTCATCGTGTTACGCATCTAGTTGTGAACTGATTCTTATTATTAAGTATCTAGCTCCACGACATGAGATGGAGGCGTGAGACGTGAGACGTGCGACATCGCGACGCTTGAAACCGTTTCCATATAAAAATTATGAAACAGAAATGACGCCGCGCCGGCTACACGGTCTCCTCTGTAGAGTTTGTCCCTAATAACTGCTTGCAACTGTCCATTTCAATAGTCATATTGATACTGTGAACGTACACTGACCTGGCTGCATTTTAGCTGCTTTTGCTGTCTCCATGAAGTTGAGCTGTACTTTGTTTCTAACCTGCAAAGTTTGCAAAACTTTTGCCACAAAATTTGGACAGAAACACCTTACCCAACCCACCCACGAAATGTTTGTTTTCCTTTTTAACAAGTGACAAGTAAGACTGACGAAAGTTTATTACCTTCAGGGACCGTATTTGGTTGTTAGCGTAGGATTTGTCTCGTCTCCGTCTCTTAACTAAATTCGATTTATGTTTAGCTTTCACACCTTACATTTGTGGGGCTACAGTGGCGTGGACTGCAGTTTCCTGCAGATATATGCAGTACTATCGCCACAAATCGTATATAAGGTCCTATTAAATTCACTGCAAATATTTTAAGGGCATGCGTAAATATGTATAAGAAAAATATCTAAGGCATTCTTAAAAAAATCTTCACGCTCGATTTTTTTTTTCATTTTCAAACAAACTTTTTAATTAATTATGTGAACACCCTTTGACTGACCCGACTGACGTTCCGCCACGTAGACAGGATTCACTTACACGGCACGCACTCTAACAACCAACCAATCACAGCAACTTTTTTTGGCGCGTAATTGAAATTCATCGTAGTGTGTGTTTCTAGGACAAACAGGGTGCACTTTTTTCGATTTGTGTTTTTTAGTTAAATGCAATTTTCTTGAAAACTAGCGTGTAGATTTCTTTAAAAATTTGCATAGTACATTCTTATATTTTATTTCATCAGCCCCTAAAATATTTGCAGTGAATTTAATAGGACCTTATATATACCACCTATAAGGGACCAAGTTATACGGTTGTTTTATACAAACAGTATTAGTTGATCTCTTAAATGTGTAGGTGGATTTTATGGTGATAGTACCTATGAACGATTTGTCATAAACACCCCGACCTTATTGCAAGGTACAAAGGCAAAAGCGTGGTTATGTCATATTACGATGTCGAGTGACGCCTTTGACGAGGGGTGGGTCAGATGAGGTAACTTCGCTATGTGACAAATGACAAAGGTGACATTTCGCTCAACCGTGACAAATTGCTTTTGGTATTGGTGTTGCTATGATAAGTCAGATTCGGTCTATAATGAAGTACCTACCTCGTGATCCGCGATCAGCATTCTGCCAACTTATTTATCGATGGCATAAATTTCAAAAGAAAGGGTCGGATTTTGAATCTTACCATGGCCAGATAAGGCTGAGACAAGGCTGAGACATTATCGAGGATGGACAGTAGCCGAAAGAAACTGGGGCCGAAGTCTGCTAAATAAAAACCGTTTCATTTGTGTGTCGATGACATGTCAGTTGGATGGTTTTGGTACTTTCGTATTCTGCTAACAGATTTTTAAATAGAAAGTCATAGTGGCAATACAATTTCAGTTGAGTGTCGCTGGCATTACAAATTAGCAGTCTTGGGGCTCTGGTCTCTGTTCAGCCAGACCACAGGATCCTTGCTTGTGTGATACACTAGAAGGTAAATCTCGTTACTCTGCACCCTCCACAAAACCTCTGACCTAGATTATTGCGAGGTTCAAAAGCGCATGGGTATGTCGTGTGATTTCGGTCGACTGTTCACGCCTTGACGAGGGGTAAACTTAAAACTAAACGAGGGTGTAGTAGGTAGATACTATGGGCAGATCTTCGAGTTGCCTTTTAAGATTTTGTATTTAACTAGTTTCGAATAATAATCAATTTAGGTTGATCTCTTAAACAATAATTCAAGATTGCTCTGTTGGTGTTTGATTGCTCTATGTGACAAAAGTGGCAACTGCAACTTATTGAATAACTTTACAAACTTTGCAAACTATTCACTAGTTAGTACTGATATTCTATTACTTATTGATTGAATGAATGAATGAATGATACGTTTATTTCCAAGAATATAGTATAAAAGATCTTAAATACAAAATGTCCTTATTAATATTCTTCCTTAAATAAGGCGTGGAAATATTAAAATTAAATTATTCATTACAATGATGTCAAAATATTTGATAAATTAAACATGTCAAAATAAAATTAAACATAAAATTAAATAATATCAAAATTAACAATAAAATATTAACGGCTTTAATTTAAAGGCTTCTGACATGACAACCTGACCAATACCTTTAGTCCGGGAGTGACAAGAAATATATATAAACTATTATAACCCAAGTTCCAAAAAATTCACAAATCAAACTTTACAATGTCCTATATCAGAAAGTTTCATATATGGGTATGTTGTAACAAGCTGAAATGTTCACCAAAAGCTTTAATTAAAGCTGGAAACTGCGAAATTGGTCCAAATCCTGAAGGCTAATTGGGGTTCCACAGGGAAGGGTCCTTTGCTCGGTCGACTGTGAGAGCTCTTGTAACCGCGGGAACCACCCAGTGGTTTCACATTTCAAATATGTATTTACGTACAGGTATACCCTACACTATACCTACATAGTCCTTGTCTGAAATTAAATCTGTAGTAATGTTAACTTAATGTTTTGAAACCTCTTACGGACGCTGACTTTCTGCATACCCCGCAATGAAATGAAAGCGTGATCGTGATCGATATGATCTACACTAATATTTCTAAAATGGAAAAACAGGATTTCTAGTTTGCGTGTGCATGTAATCGATAAACTCTAAATTTACTGGATCTATTTCGAAAATTATTTTTCCAGGAGGAACTAGGAACACAAAGCTATTTTTTCCCATGGGAAATTGGTTAGCGAGTGACATTACTGTATAGTATATGTTCAACATTTATAAAACGAAACATAAACTTGCTCGTAAACCGCATCTTAGGAGTCATTATATTATTTACGACTATTCAAATCTTCAGCAGTAAAGCAATAATATAGCATTTAAACAAAATCGACGGAACCCATATATCTGCTATAAAATATTGCATTTAGTTTTGTTATTCACTACACGTTTTATATCTAGCAACTAAGCTTAAAGTATTATTTGGAGACTAAAAATAGAAATAAATACTGTTGCTAAGATAAGCGATAAAAGATAAGATAGCCTGTTTCCAGGAAACAGTTGTCTCTGTTTCATCCTGCAGTCTACGTCTGCAATAAATAAAACAGCCTCTGCAATAAAATATCATCACATCTGCAATAAAATATCATCCATCACATCAGCCTATTCCACTTCTAGGGTCGAAGTTTGTCTCGTTTAGTTGTGTGTCTGTCTATGGCATGTCAGTTGGAGTATTTTGGCAGTTTCGTATTCCGCTTACAGTGTTTATGTTTAATATAGAAAATCACAGTGGCAATGGCATGACGGTCGAGTGTCGCTGGCATCAATGGCAAAAAATAGCAGACTTGAAGCCCAAGGACTATTATGAGAGTATTAATTATTTTTGATTGCATTAGGTATACGATTTTAATCCTAACCAGTCAGTATAAAAATAATAAAACGAAACTATCCCATTGCTTCTTATTTCGTGATCCTGAAACGTAACACTTTCAAAGTTGCCCCATTCCTGGCTATTTCAACGAGGGCGAAAGTGTAAAATCGTGTCGCGGAATGTTGCGATTATTGCCAAGTGACGTCATCAAGCCAAAATGTGATGTCGTAAAGTTTGATAGTCCGCGAAACGGGTACCCGGTTATGCAGGTGACGATTCTGGAACGAAAATTGGGACTATAACTCCAGGAAATTGGTACCTGAGACCTGCAAATATTTGAATTTGCCTGTAATTCCAGAAAATTACAACATCTTACACTGCGCTCGCGAACCCGTTAGAATGGTACTGTCGTAATGTCTAATAAGAGGAGGCTGAAGACCAGCTGTGTTGTGGCTATTGATGTGATTCTGAAACAAACTGGTGATGATAACAAAAGACTCGATATCGAAATACAAGCAGGTCTCTCTTAAGAGGCTACTATACCGAGCTGGAAGTTCGTGAGCTGTCAGTTGATAAAAATATTTCTATCTCATTTATGCAACCTACCCGTCCCGCAGCCGTAAAAGAGACAGTTATAGCTCGCTACCGGAAAATTTGCGTTCTGGGTTTACCAGGTTCCCCGTTCGAAATCGCCACCAAATTTGTTGATAGTGGCATTATTTTGCTGCCAATAAAATATTCTATGCCCGTATCATTTGTTTTGCTGAAATTATTGTCATATTTAGAAGATACCAAGGCGTAAACTTGGTGATAATTTTAGAGCATTTTGCCACGGCCATATCTTTTTTTAAATGCATTATTACAACCAGAAAAAGAATATGGAGCATAGATCTAGTCCAGAAGAGTTACCGTGCCAAAAATTGCGTCGATCGGTTGCGAAGTGGCAGAGGGATACGTTGAAAGCGTTTGTATGAAAAATTATGACTATAGATCCCTCTTAAATCGCAAGATAAGCTAAGAATAGCGCGGATCTAATCAGACTAATAGGTTACATAGGTTTCTTACAAAATTGATAGAACAACATAATAAAAAGAAACAAACAGATTTAACAGAAATAAAATCAAGTATTTGGTTAAAATTGATTTGGTTGTGATCTGTTAGGACAGACAACGAGTTTTCAATATAAATGCAAGGTTTTATTTGCGTTCCATCAACCTAAACGGTCCCTTTTAATTTTATACCCCTAACAACTGTTATTTTAGAATGCCGTGCCAATATTTGTTTTATGGCGCGGTCCTTTACGGCTATTACATTTGGTTACATAATATCTCTCTCTCTCTCTTCGTGTGGGACACCGAGTCGTTTAACGACCCGATGAACCCTGGTGTCAGAGTTTTTCAACCGCCTACTGCAAGTAGCAGGTCTCTGACATGGTTGTGTAACGACCGCCATCATAGATATCAACCGAGACCGACGGCTTAACGTGCCCATCCGAAGCACGGAACCATCTTACTTTTCAGAAAATCAGGTGGTTCAGCCTGCAATGTAACCTAACCAAACTGGGATCAAATTCACAAAGTGATAAATATCAACTTTGTGAGTGGCCCCACAGGGAATTGAACCCGGAACCTTCTGCGTGGCAGGCAGTCATACTAACCACTGCGCCACATCGGCTGTCCTAAGGTGGTGGCTGGGTACATATTAAATTTAATGAAAGGCCCCTCTCAAGGGCCCCGTTTCGACTGACACAATTTCAGAGTCCGAGTGAAAAGAGACAAAAGAACCGCAATCAGGTAATTCAACATTAACAGCTTATCAAGGGTACAGACACCTGACCTGGTTTCCTTTATGATGTTGACAGCACGTCTGTGAAAGCACTTACCTATATTGTGACGTACGATTTTACTGTAGGTATTTTAGATATGATTGAAGAACGGAGGCATGTGGTCTAGGGTCCAGAGTTCGATCTTAGGATCCATCAATAGCAGTGGTTCGAATATTTCCTTTCGGAGTGCATCCTTCAGTTCTATTTCTATACATACACACCCTATCTCAATAAAAAATCCTCCAATATGTGCAAACATGGCTCGAGAGCGTCGAGAGATACTCGAGATTGAGACCTGCAAATATTTGAAGATGCCTGCAATTTTTCGGTTATTTACAGCACCCTAAATACAAATCTGTACCCAGTTGTGCTACAGGGTAGGCGCTCTCAGTCTAAAGTTGCCCTTATGACAAGTGAACGATAGTGGCAGGCAACACTTATCCTTCCAATATCCTCTTTTCGCCTTTAGCAGCCGCGTGCGCGACTTTACTCTGAGGCATACTGCAATAACACAATTTTTGTTTTTTCTTCGTATCTGCGCAGGTCCGTTCTGGCAATCCAATCGTTTTGTGGACATAGGACTCGCACGACAGATACTTTGAACAAACTACCAAATATTTGCCTTTCATCCCAAGATTTGAGGACTACATAAAAGTATATTTAGAAAGTTTTCAAAATGCGAACGGGGAATTTTACCGTAGTTATGTGTCGATCCAAGTATGCTTTGAAAGCTTTATGTATAGTTAATGTGCTTCTATTTTATGGGTCATTCGTTATGCTAATTTGCCAAAACAGTTCTGTTTCAATGCTCTAACACAGTCTAGGCACAAAGTACCTGAGTCTTGGGGGCCGCGCAATGCAGAGAGACGGCTTCAAGGAAACGTCACTACGCTCATACACACATCTACAAGCCGTCGTTTATGCGTGATCTCGATCCGTTTCGAACCGGCTAGTAGCGAGTTTCATCAGCGGTCGAAGCGGGCGGACGGCAGAATTACGACTCGCAAATCCAAATATTTTTATATAGTGTGTTATAGTCTAAATTTTATATAAAATGCAAGTAATGTATCTAAATACGAGTATGTTTGACCCAGATACGGCATTTAAAATTCAGAAAAGCAAAGTAGCAACCCTAGAGTGTAGGTATAAATAATCGGAAGAAGGGGCGAGCTGTCCTTTTGTAAATTCTCTATTTACTCGACTGCCTCAGAAGGAGGGTTATGTTTTTCGAGAGTATGTATACTTGTATAAGTATGTATGTATGTGGACAAGAAAATTCTTTTTCACGGGCTACAGCCCAAACGGATAGTTGGATTTTGACATATGAGGCGTCGTTAGATTTGTCTCAGCAGCGCGAGTGACACTGGCTATATTAAAAAATTATAGATTCGAGATGGCGGATTTTTATCGCAAAATACAACTTTGAATTTACCGCAGTCGGGTTTTTGTTTTTAAATAGGTACATCAGCTTGTTGTATAGATAATGTACTTCTATTTTATGGGTCATTCGTTATGCCAAAACAGTTTCAATGCTCTGAAACAGTCTAGGTTCGTGATCGTGACCGTGCAAATCTTGCGTGGGACTAAGGTGGGCGAAAGTCAAGGGCGTCTAGGTGCCATTGTTCCCAAAATACACCGATTTATAACCCCCTAACCTTTGAAGCGTGATTTTCTTGAAGTTGTGGAGCGGATTTTGTAATAAAGTTGGCGAAAATTTTTATGCTTTGAACTGTACCGGTGCTGCTGTAAAAATAATTACTAATCAGTAGCTAAAAGAGCAAAAGGTTTGATGGGTTTTTAAATTCGATGAAATTTAACAGGCACAGAAAGTAAGAAAAATGCTGACATTGTTTGGAGTACTATACTATACTATACTAAATTACACATTTTCTACATAGCTTGTTTATTATATTCTCCCATGCTACTCAGTAACTATGTGCTAGTACCTAATGGTCCGTTTAGATAGAACAATATCTTTTTTGTTTTGTGGCACTATGCGGCACTTTCTGCCTAAATAGCTGCTATATGACTATAGTTACCATTTCAACGTAACTAAACCATCTCATGCATTCTAGTCTAGCTAAGAGTCGGGCCTCGCAGTGGCGGTCTAAGTGGCCTGCCTTAATGGAATTAGATCGTCTGAGGCTATTCCAGCCAAGTGCCTTGACATCAGAATTGGGATAGCGAAATGTCACAGATTCTATTGGATTATTATGTTCATCGAATCAGGATATTGCAGTCGAGAGTGGAATGGTAATTTTATGAAGCGGGCTAGCTAATGAAAAAGACAATAAACTTTTGTTTTAAAACGCAATTAAATGATCTTAGAATACCATTATCAATAAACTACCTATATAGCCTCTTCTTGATATCAAATGTAATCTTGATCGTGTTTAAGCATTATAACTTCCATAGTGAACAGCCATACTTTCTTTATGACTCACATTCCTAATCTACTTTTGAGACTAGCAGCAACCTTACGACGCAGTGACGCATATACCTCTGCGTCGAGTCGAATAGTAAGTTCATGGGAATTCGTGACGCATGCGTCTTACTCACGTTGTAGTATACTGTTCTTGAAGGTGTGTTGTAGTAGTCGGAAAGGAAGTAGGAAGCTGTTTATAAACATTTAAATATCTGTTGAGGATTAGTGTACCCAAATCATCATCTGCCCGCCCTAATCCCAACGGAGTCCCAACTTATCGATGTACCCAAGTACAGCGTTCTAACTATAACGTACAATTTTAAAAGTTAAATAACTCGGAAACTACAAAAGAAACATGAAACATACATGGGGATGATTTTGTTACCGTTCAGTAGGTATAAGGAAAGAAAATTTTGTTTTGATGTCACTGCCTGGTCTGGTCCAACTTGTATACTACGCCAATATCTCTTGCGGGGTAAGCAGAGTGTAAACGACTGAAAAAATCAACCATTTACACCGTACTACTTCAACGTACCTACACTGAATTTCGACCTTTTAACCTTAAAGTTGACGCAGTTTAACATTCAGCAAAAACAGTACAAAAAGATGCTGACGTACGTACCTATTGTATGGACGTTTAAACGTTTTTAGGACTTTTTCGTGCTATACCTACATGACTATTAAAACTTATCACCACAAAATAGCACTATTATCACTCGATGATAGCACGAACATAATAAAACACCACTGAAATAAAAATAAAAACATAGCTATAAAAATCTACAGGAATTTCCTTTCATAATCGTGTGATGTCATTGACATCTGTTGTTTCAGAGTTCAGATAAATCGTTCATAAATCTCTCGCCACAATGTTGTATGAGAAAAACTGCATCTGATTCGAGTACTTATGCCAGGACATTGACTCGACATCCTTAATTACATCGTTCGAATAATACACTCTTGGTTTGGTAGGGGGAGTTATGAATCCAAAAATATCTTCGCGATCCTTTATGAAAAGTTATTTTTGCTTGTGAAATACGAATTATTTTGAACAGTTTTAGGTAGATTAAAGTGTATTTTTACGGTTTTTCTAGAACTGTGGTAATCTTCAATCAAAGATCTCTATTTTTATACAACTTCGGCGAACCAAAATGCTTTGAAGTAGAGTAAAAATAGATTAGTGTTAGACAATAACACTTAACCGTTTATCTCGTCACGCAGCACCGGATGGGCTCATATTTGTTTTTGATGTTTGTCTGCATTTCCGTATGTTTTTTTTAATGTTATCTTTGGGGAAAGAGTAACTGGATTTTGATGTGGCTTTCGCTTCAAATGTAAAATAAGTAACAATAAACCTTCAGCAAATGTAAAGGGTACAACAAGCCGAAAGGAGGATCTCATGAAACTGAACAACTTTCCCAATGGAACATGGGTCCAAATATGATTCATTTTCCTGTTTACTGTTCCTTTAAGGAATCACCACTTCGGTAGACTATGACCTAAATACTCGTAGTTACTTTATAAGCCTAGATTCTGAAAATATTATACATTTATTTTTTTAAAATGATTTTGGCACATTTCCGTTTACGTTTAGTCCTCAAGAGCATCTGTCACTCACTATACGAAGAACTACATCCAATTCAGTCCATGAATTAATTGAACAGATATAAAAGTTTTACAACCTTGTTGTCACTTTACGAGCTGTCCTTTGTAACAGAACGATGCCATGAATGATTCAGACAGTCAATTTGTTTATACACATTGTTTCGAAAGAAATGGATTAAATTGGACACTTTGTTTATTGTATCGTACTGAAAAACTTTTACTATTGAACCTATGCTGTAAAAAAGGCTTCCCAATGCCCATACAATATCTATGATCAGCTGACTGACTTGTCATGAAAGATTGTTTTTTAGCATTGGTCCCATAGTGAAATAGTTCAGCACGATGACCTAAACAACGTGTTCAATTTAATGCATTCTCTCCGAAACACGGTGTATATTTTATTTATACTGTTGCAGCTCTCCAGCGGTGCGATCGTACTCTTATCTCATTAAGTTCGCTTTTATTTTTTACAAAATATGAAGTTGAAAATGTAAAACATTTCTATAAACACTGGTTTAACAGTTTTACAACCTTGTTGTCACTTTACGCGCCGTCGTCCCTTCTAACAGGCGCGATGCGATGAATGATTCAGTCAGACAGGCAATTTGTTTGTATATTTATACTGTTGTAGCTCTCCCGCGGTGTTGCGATTTCGCGACCTGACACACGGTTTACGAAAGGGTTCAGTACCTATTCTTCTTTATTTACTTTTCAGTTTTTCAGTGTTATATTCTTGGTGGGCTCTATATTTATTAGAGAGGGATATCAACCTACACCCATCCATACCTACTGCCTGTTTTGTAGGGAGACAAGTGTTCCAATTCCAGAAGTAGCTTTTTTTAAACCACCCACCCGATCTAATTCCTAGGGCTTAAAAGCATTTGTATTGGCTAAAATGGCAGAAAGTTTTTAACCCAATTACAACGAGTCCTTAGCACAACCAACAGCTCTTGAGCTACTATATTACTTGTTATTCGCACAGTACCTAACTAAGAAAAGCCGGTATGAGTTGATCCCATAAATGTCTTCCCGATACTAACTCACAACTGGCGGCGAATGTGGAGATAATCTCCAAGATCCCTGTTATGTTCTCAGTTGTTGCGACGCTTCGTTGAGCTAAAACGGAACACATGTGGTGTAAATGATTGATGACGTACACTCGCACGCAGAACGGTGTCGCTTGTAATGTTAAATCGCTTCCACCTTTATGAAACGGGAGGTAAACAAAGTGGAAAATTGTTGAGCTAGTTTTTGATAAGCTGGTAGGTAACTTAAAAACCTTGCTTGCTACTTCAGCTTGAGAAGTCAGTGAAACAGCAGAGCGTAATGATTTTATACTGCACCTTGCATTTCGGGCCAAAACATCAATGTCATTTTCTTTTCGTGTGTCTCATTCATAATATAACTGCGACAATGACAACAACAATATCAAAATTGTTTAGACTGTTTTGCATTTCATTGTACATACCTACAGCTACAGCACAGTGGAGTTATTCTGATTAGTTTTCGTTCAGTTAAATCTTTTTTTAATTTAGGATAGAGCTCTAACTTTGAACAATGATATTTCGAATAAATTTAATCAGGCAATATCCTGAAACGAAAGTGAAGTCCTTTAGAAAGCTGCTTTTTCCTTACCTAACATAATAGGCTGCTTTTTACCATGAGGTAATACCTTATTTCCTTGGGAAAACGGGTAGCAGCGGGTAAAACTCTGGGTGGGCCACGTAGTCGTTAATTTATAATAATAGATACAACCGTATAAATGGAAATGTTTGTTTTGTTCTACTTAGTCATAAATAACTGCTTGGTTATAAATACAAAACTGGAAATATTTTCCACCTTCCTGATATTTTGCAGCTGTTTCTTCTCGAATCTAAAAATACCTCATTTCAAACTAAAAAAGATTTGTTATCTCTGGTCTTTCAAATGAATCAAACGGGCCTTGCTTGATATGATAATGATAATATTACCCAGTGACGTGTAAAAATCATGGCTTTTTGCAATGCTGAATCAGAGAAATTGTTGCTTATGCATGAGAAATCATGCATAGCGAACCCTTGGAATTTTCCCTCATTTATTTAGTAGATAGAAACTCAATATCGGATCATAAGGTCATTAATCAGATCAAAGATCGAATAAAACTTTAGTTAAGATTGATTACTAATTGGCAAACAATTATCCAATTTGTAAACAAGAAGTCAAAGTAAACTTCAATCTATTTACAGGCTATCTGATTTCTCGACTAATAATAATAATTAAAGCATTTCTCGACCTCATTTTCGTTCATTCTCTAAAAGGTTCCTTCTTTCGTTTTCTTGTCGGACCTGTTTATTCTCCCGTACTTCTCCAATGCTTTAATTGCTTCAAGGCTCTCCCTGACTTGCTGCGTCATAGGCCTTTCTTTCTTAACTTTTCGGAAGACTGAAAACTTTGGACCGGTATACAGATTTTTCTTAATAATAAAAGTGTTTTATGCCGAAAACGATCCACGATATTTTGCCTGCGCTTGTTGACTTTCGAACCTCAAAAGCGAGCAACTAACCTAAAAAGCATAATAAAACCAGCACTCGAACACGCAAGTCTCAGGATGGAGGATGCGATAACTCGAGCGGACCAGACGATACTGATTTATAGTGCTTTTAAACTTTCTAGACCTTTTGTTGCAAACATATACGGTTATTTTTTAGTCAGTTCGCAAACTTTGCAGGATGTTTCTACTCGTAATGCTGAACATCTTTTACAATGGGGCCACCTCCGAAAACTAAAAAAAATTTTTGGTTGTTCCATACATTTTTGCCGAGTAGGTATGAATTTTTCTATGGAACATCCAAATTTTTTTTGCGTATTCGCAAGTGGTCCCATAATAAAAGTTGTTCAGAATCACGAGTAGAAACACCCTGCAAAGTTTGCGCACTGACAAAAAAATAACCCCGTATACCTGTAGCAATTTTGCGGACTAAAGAATTTCAAAAAATATGGGTCTCAATTTGACCACCCGTAGTAAAAATGTTGTGCTTGTCTAATATAGATCCTTAAAAGCATCGTAGCTGACATGATACTGCTCTATACAGCAGGATAAAACCAACTTGATTTGAACGCACCAGACAATACTGATTTATAGCGCTTTTGCACTTTCTAGACCTTTTGTTGCGAATATTCTTGCTCCTGATGCAGTTTTTAGTTTCAATCTACTGATTAGAGTTAGTTGCGCTTACGTTGCACCTTAAGAGGCTACTATACCGAGCTGGAAGTTCGTGAGCTGTCAGTTGATAAAAATATTTCTATCTCATTTATGCATCCCACCCGTCCCGCAGCCACAAAAGAGACAGTTATAACTCGCTACCGGAAATTTTGCGTTCTGGGTTTACCAGGTTCCCCGTTCGAAATCTCCACCAAATTTGTTGATAGTGGTATTATTTTGCTGCCAATAAAATATTCTATGCCCGTATCATTTATTTTGCTGAAATTATTGTCAAATTTAGAAGATACCAAGGCGTAAACTTGCTGATAATTTTAGAGCATTTTGCCACGGCCATATCTTTTTTTTAATGCATTATTACAACCAGAAAAAGAATATGGAGCATAGATCTAGTCCAGAAGAGTTACCATGCCAAAAATTGAGTCGATCAATTGCGAATTGGCAGAGGGATACGTTGAAAGCGTTTGTATGAAAAATAATGACTATAGATCCCTCTTAAGGCTGTATTTTTAATCTTAAGCTGCCTTGTCTTGAGTTACTGAGATCAAACTCCAGACAGTTTCCCTTAAGGCTGTATGCAGATGCAATTCTTTTTTTTTACCTTATTGCATTTCTAATCTTTTTCCTTTCTTTGTCCACAGAGCCGTGGGTAAAACATGCCTGCTTATCAGCTACACGACCAACGCTTTCCCAGGGGAATACATTCCTACAGTGTAAGTATTGATATAATTTTTTATCCTTTCTTCCAGCTATTACTATCTTCTAAGAACTTTTGAATTTAGTTGGACCGACAGCATCCACACCGTTTTACAGTCTTCAGTCTGTTCTGTTCTGTGGAATGAAAACGTGTTTTTAATAAGAATCAACCTGAAATATATTTTCATCTTGCAACGAAAGGTAGATTATTTAATTTCAGACGCTTAACTTTTTTCTCCCGGGATAGATAGATATTTCGTGGGCCGTACCAAATTTGTAAGGAGAAAGTTTGGGGTAATTTTTAATTAAATCCAAGCTTCGTTTCTCCGAAATAAACCATGAGATTCCCTTAGGAGTAATTATGAAAATTTACTGAAAAGTTCTGTAATTTGATTGTAGTATACCTTACTCCAGGAAAAGTTTGTTTGTATAATGAATTTTAATTAGAAATAGCCTCTCAAAAAAGGATTCAGTTAGTATATCTCTAGCCTATGCATCGATTTTCTCTACGAAGTAGTTTAGTTAGTTTAGATATTCAGGCCCAGTTTCACAATAGTAAAAATATCCATCAAACCTACCTATAATATACTTTGTTTGAGTATCTATACTATCACGTTTAAATCTACGTATCGCAAAGCTTCAACTTTAAAGTCACGTAAATCCACAAAGAAATAATCCACTTATCATAAACCACTTAAATACAGAATACAAATATTGGCAAACAAAACAAAGGTATGGTCGACCAAGTCATATGTTTTATGAATCTTTTATAAGCTACGTAGAATAACAAGTTGTTCCAGCAGAACATAGTTGCTGTCTAAGAGACCAACGTAATCTGGTTTTCCATACAGTTGTTAAGAATATCCAGTATAGATTGATTTCATATGGTTAAGTTGAGGTACTGCTTTGCTTATGTTTTCTTGCGACTTCCAAATGTCTGACTCAAGTCAGACTAATAAAATGTCTGAAGCTAAGATGAATAATGCAACTTTACTAGATTTACACGAAGTATTTTCGTTCCATTTGAACTGACTGTGACTCGAAACTTTGCTATCTTTGCGAAATAAGTTTCGCGAGGAAAACAATTTGTCTTTTCGTAGAATAAAAATAAGAAATAGCAAAATTTCGTCTGCAGCCGGGATGTGATACAGCACTGATTAAAGAATCCTAATGCATTGTTTTATTACTTAGTAATGAGTACCCAAGACCCTTCCTTTCGGCTAATCAGGGCCACGACATGATAAACTTTGCTGGAAATCTGGGACAGCCCCAAGAAACAAGTGGCTTCGTAAAGGACGAATCAAGATTTGTCCTTCTTCTTTTTCGAGTGGGACACCGAGTCAAGTGGTTCAGCCTTCAATATCCTAACCCGACTGGGAACAAATTCACGTGATTAAATATCAACTTTGTTAGTGACCCCTTCGGCAATTAAACCGGGAACCTTCTGCGTCGCAGGCAGTTGTACTAAGCATTACGGCACATCGGCTGTCCTTTCCACTTTCCGTCTCCCACTTACGGAACCGCCGCCATTTATAATCCCATTCTTAAATAAACCAAGTAAAAACATTGCTTTATCATGTGTTTTCCTTCAAATTCCAGATTCGACAACTACTCAGCAAACGTAATGGTCGACGGCAAGCCGATCAACCTGGGTCTGTGGGATACGGCTGGTCAGGAGGACTACGACAGGCTGCGGCCGCTGTCATACCCACAGACCGACGTGTTCCTTATATGCTTCTCCCTGGTCAACCCGGCCTCCTTCGAGAATGTGCGAGCTAAGGTGAGATACCATCATCATCATTCATTATCATCATCACCATCATCATCTTCATCATCACCATCATCACCATCATCACCATCATCATCATCATCATCATCATCATCACCATCATCATCATCAAGCCGATCAACCTGGGTCTGTGGGATACGGCTGGTCAGGAGGACTACGACAGGCTGCGGCCGCTGTCATACCCACAGACCGACGTGTTCCTTATATGCTTCTCCCTGGTCAACCCGGCCTCCTTCGAGAATGTGCGAGCTAAGGTGAGATACCATCATCATCATCATCATCATCAGCATCTTCATCATCATCAAGCCGATCAACCTGGGTCTGTGGGATACGGCTGGTCAGGAGGACTACGACAGGCTGCGGCCGCTGTCATACCCACAGACCGACGTGTTCCTCATATGCTTTTCTCTGGTCAACCCGGCCTCCTTCGAGAATGTGCGAGCTAAGGTAAGATAGCATCATCATCATCATCATCATCATCATCATCATCATCATCCGCTGTCATACCCACAGACCGACGTGTTCCTTATATGCTTCTCTCTGGTCAACCCGGCCTCCTTCGAGAATGTGCGAGCTAAGGTGAGATACCATCATCATCATCATCATCAACATCATCACCCATCATTATCATCACCCGTCATCATATTCATCATCATCATCACCCATCATCATCACCATCACCCATCATCACCTATCATCATCATCATCAACCATCATCATCACCATCAACCATCATCATCACCCATCATCATCATCACCCATCAACATTATCATCATCATCATCACCATCACCATCACCAGCATCACCATCATCCTCATCATCATCATCATCATCATCACCCATCATTTTCACCATCATCACCATCATCATTATCACCATCATCATCATCACCCATCATTATCACCATCATCACCATCATCATCATCACCCATCATCACCATCATCATCATCATCATCATTGCTATCACTATCATTATCATCAATATCATTATCATCATCATCATCATCACCATCACCATCATCATCATTATCATCATCATCATCATCATCATCACCATCACCATCACCATCACCATCACCATCACCATCACCATCATCATCATCATCACCCATCATCATCATCATCAACATCATCACCCATCATCAACATCATCATCATCATCAAGCCGATCAACCTGGGACTGTGGGATACGGCTGGTCAGGAGGACTACGACAGGCTGCGGCCGCTGTCATACCCACAGACCGACGTGTTCCTTATATGCTTCTCTCTGGTCAACCCGGCCTCCTTCGAGAATGTGCGAGCTAAGGTGAGATACCATCATCATCATCACCATCAGCACCATCATCACCATCACCCATCATCATCATAATCATCATCATCATCATCATCATTATCATCATCATCATCATCATCATCACCCATCATCATCATCATCATCATCATCATCACCCATCATCATCATCATCATCATCATCATCATCATCATCATCACCCATCCATCATCACCCATCCATCATCACCCATCCATCATCACCCATCCATCATCACCCATCCATCATCACCCATCATCATCATCATCATCATCACCCATCATCATCACCCATCATCACCATCATCAAGCCGATCAACCTGGGACTGTGGGATACGGCTGGTCAGGAGGACTACGACAGGCTGCGGCCGCTGTCATACCCACAGACCGACGTGTTCCTTATATGCTTCTCTCTGGTCAACCCGGCCTCCTTCGAGAATGTGCGAGCTAAGGTGAGATACCATCATCATCATCATCATCATCATCATCATCATCATCACCATCATCATCATCGAGCCGATCAACCTGGGACTGTGGGATACGGCTGGTCAGGAGGACTACGACAGGCTGCGGCCGCTGTCATACCCACAGACCGACGTGTTCCTTATATGCTTCTCTCTGGTCAACCCGGCCTCCTTCGAGAATGTGCGAGCTAAGGTGAGATACCATCATCATCATCATCATCATCATCACCCATCATCATCATCACCCATCATCATCATCATCACCATCATCAAGCCGATCAACCTGGGACTGTGGGCTGCGGCCGCTGTCATACCCACAGACCGACGTGTTCCTTATATGCTTCTCTCTGGTCAACCCGGCCTCCTTCGAGAATGTGCGAGCTAAGGTAAGATGGAGGATGTAAGGGACTGTGTAATGAAAACGTTGCAGACTTCTTCAGACCGTGAAACTATTTAACTTTCTCTTGGGAATAATATGTTGTTGTACGACATAAAAATTACTTCCCATACAAAGTCAGTCAGCTTATGGAAACTTTGCAGACGTGGTCAGATCGTGAAACTACTCAACGTTCTCTAGAGATCGTTATGTTTGTTGTACGACATAAAAATTACTTAGCATACAAAGTCAGTCAGTCAGCTTATCATGATGTTAGTAATGGAAGGCTATTTATTTGCTCCTGTCAAACCCTTGATATTGTGGTAGTAGTTCAGTTTAATCGACCATCACCATGTATTTGGACTCTTACTCTTACCTAACTTATACTCAACACGCTTAGAAGATGGAGCGGAGAGTGTAGTGCAAGATGCTACATTCACAGGAAATACATAAACATGGCTTGCTATCATGGGAAGACGAATTTTTCAAAGCTTGGTTAATATATGTATCTCATTTTTAAAGATGTGACCTAATGCGACAATTCAGAAAATTAGCTGAATTATACAAATTCCACTGCAATGAAAATCAAGGACATATTTTGCCGAATAGCAGAGAACGGAAACCTTTATGCAGTGGATGAAAAGCTTTGTCGTTGACTGTACCGTATAAATGCCCATGCTTTCTTAAAACTAAT
The DNA here is from genome assembly GCA_024500475.1 of Phthorimaea operculella. Classification (NCBI taxonomy): domain Eukaryota; kingdom Metazoa; phylum Arthropoda; class Insecta; order Lepidoptera; family Gelechiidae; genus Phthorimaea; species Phthorimaea operculella. The sequence goes on from JANFCV010000001.1 coordinate 15,021,335, forward strand.
CCATTGTATATTTCTATTCTTCCAGTGGTTCCCGGAAGTCCGGCATCATTGCCCGTCGACGCCGATCATCCTGGTTGGCACCAAGCTCGACCTTCGCGAAGACAAGGACACCATTGAGAAGCTTAAGGAGAAGAAACTCACTCCTATCACTTATCCACAGGTTAGTTAACCCTAGACGGCCTAGTCAGTAGACACATGCGAAAAGAAGTTTGTTGAACCCAGAGTTTATCGGGTCGTCGGTACACTTACACTAGTCTTCCAAACAGTCAACACGGAGAAAACCCAACAAACTTGAGACAAAAAACAGGTCTATTATACTAGATTAACAGTAAACAAAATCTAGATCCGATCTATGAGTGTTCTGTTCTTACTAAACAGTGGAGCCATTAACTAGCACAATATTGAATTGTCTTTCTAGAGTGTCTTAAAAAAAATGCTATTAATCATAATCACACTACTAACTACGTTGGCTCAGCAACCAGAAATGAATCTTGGTATCCAAAACATGAGAGGTGATTGACACACATATCTTCATTTAACATTCCTATTATTATTTCCAGGGCCTCGGCATGGCCAAGGAGATCAAAGCTGTCAAGTACCTGGAGTGCTCGGCGCTGACGCAGAAGGGTCTCAAGGCCGTGTTCGACGAGGCGATACGCGCGGTGCTCATCCCGGTGCCGCCCGTCAAGAGCAAAACTAGGCATTGTGTGCTGCTCTAAACAACATTTTAAGGTAATCCTCTTGTAGATTTTTAAAAGGCAATTGATACTGTAGCTGTCGGTTCAGAATAAAATGTTTCGTTGGGTTCTTGATTTTATGTAGGGTTCCTTACTAGGTCCAATGTTATAGCTATTTTGGAGTCCATCAGGGTTCCATTGTATGTCCGCTGTCCTATTCCTGTTGTGCTGTCATACAAGGTTTGACTTTAGGTCCACTCTCATAGCTAATGCAGGTACGAAATGTCTGAAGTGTTCGACCAGGCGATACGCGCGGTGCTCATCCCGGTGCCGCCCGTCAAGAGCAAAACTAGGCATTGTGTGCTGCTCTAAACAACATTTTAAGGTAAGAAGAGTGAGATTTTTAACGGGCAATTGATACTGTAGCTATCGATTGAGGATAAGATGTTTTGTTGGGTTCTTGCTGTTCTGTAGGGTTCCATACTAGGTCCAATCTTATAGCTATTTTGGTGTCCATCAGGGTTCTCTACATGGTCCCCTATCATTCCTATATTGGTGTCATACAAGGTTCCACCCTAGGTCCACTTTTATAGCTATTGTATAAAGTACCTGCAGTGCTCGGCGCTGACGCAGAAGGGTCTCAAGGCCGTGTTCGACGAGGCGATACGCGCGGTGCTCATCCCGGTGCCGCCAGTAAAGAGCAAAACTAGGCATTGTGTGCTGCTCTAAACAACATTATAAGGTAATCATCTTGAAGATTTTTAAAAGGCAATTGATACTGTAACTGTCGGTTTAGAATATAATGTTTCGTTGGGTTTTTGCTGTTTTGTAGGGTTCCACACTAGGTCCAATCTTATAGCTATTTTGGTGTTCATCAAGGTTCCATTGTATGTCCGCTGTCCTATATCTGTTGTGGTATCATACAAGGTTTGACATTAGGTCCGCTCTCATAGCTAATGCAGGCAGGTATGATGTGTCTGAAATGCTAGGCGCTGAAGCAGACGGAACTCAAGGTCGTATTTGACTAGACAATACGTGCGGTGCTCATCCCGGTGCCGCCCGTCAAGAGCAAAACTTTTTAAGGTAAATACCAGCCATAAAGAAAAACTCTTATCACTGTTAAGTCATATACTTTTAAGGGGCAATTAGTACCTTAGCTGTCGACTGAGATGAGAATAAGATGTCCTGTGCGATTCTTGCTGTCTTGCACATTCTTGTGTGTTCCATACGAGGTTTAACCTTATAGCTTTGTGGTATCCTACAGGGTGAATTTCTAAGTCCACTCTCATAGATAATGTATGAAGCAGCTAGAGTTCACGGCGTAGCCTAAAAAGGGTCTCAATAAGTTCTTAGCGCTGACGCAGAAATGTCTCAAAGCAGTGTTTTCGTAGTTTTTGTAGTGTACAACAGAGTTTTGGGTCTGGCTGAACCTCACCTATTGCTAAGCTAATAAAGCAAGTGTAACTTTTGAATGTTTTAATAACTGTTTATAGTAGTATCTACTATAATTAATAGAGGTTTTTAATTGTTTTCAGATGTGCCGATACTGGAGGCGGTGGGATCTGCTCTCCGCGACGTCGCGTGTACCGCGTTGTAACATACAAACTGACTTTAGTTACTGATTTATGCAGACGACTTATTGGGAAAAAATATACACTTTATGGACTGAACTGTAGGTAAATATTTACTTGAAGATCTAAAATTCAAAACTAAATTTTGCGATGAAGCGATAAGTGTCGAAGGACTGATGTTTGCTGTCAATTTTGTTTTAGTATACTTACAGTATTAAAAAATTATTTGTAAATTGAAGGATTTTAATTTAAAATCCTTCAATTTACAAATAATTTTTCATTCTATGAATTTTTCTGTTAGATTCCGATTATTGAATAAAACCTGAACATTTTTGTACAAATAGTTGTCTCATACTCAGTAATTATTGTCAGTGCATACTAGATGTTAATTTTTACTGTTAATACAATATTATAACATGTAATGTGGGCTGGTGTGAGTGAGGTCTATGTAAATGTAAAAGCTTTTATATACTTCGGGATTTGAGTCGCTGATGGCATGAAAAAGACTATCCAAATAGTCCGTAATAGTACTGAACCGGTTCTTACTGGACCACCGAATTTCCCTAAAACGCTAAATTCGACAAGCATAAATAAAAAAAGTAAACAGTTAACTTCCATGGAAAATTACTCGGTTCGCTAAATTTTTTTGAACGAGAGGTCCAATATTGTTTAATATTTTGACCTTTAGAAAGTTGTTCAGCTTGATCGGTTGGGCTTAGCATTTTTCGGAAAAGTCAGATGTTCCAAAAATAAACTTGTATGAAAGTCGTCACAAATGAAATTAAGTTAATAAGGCGATAGATTTTCTACATTTTCACTCCAATGTAGTCGATTAAGGACGTCGATTCAAAATGCCATCAGATAAAAATTAAATAAATTAGTTTCCGAGTAAAACTCATATTTGGGTGCTTTTTCCTAAAAAGTTTTATCTTCGCTATAACAAAAACTTACATTCCTTGTTTGAACAACTTCTGTACAATTTTTTTAACGTTTCTTTTAATTTGACGGTTGTCTCATAATGAATTTGTTGGATTTCATTCAAGACAGCTTATATTTTTGGATTTAATATTGCTTATTTTTGTTTCTGAGTTGTTGTATCTCTGTGTTATAATAAGTACATTAATCGTTAATGAAGTGGTTTCTTTTAAAAATCCATTCGAATCACTTCCTTTGATTAAAAATTTAATTATTTCTATTAAAATCGTTTTTAGGATTATCAAATCAATTTTGTCTAAACTTTTCTATTCATAAGCTATTTCTAATGCTGGCTAGCTTAAGTAGAATGAATGCTGCATTGTAAAAAACTGCGTGTATGAAACTTGTTAGATACATATCGTCGGAGCTAAATACTTGTATGTGAGACGATGGGAAAAAATCTTCATAACTTCTCGAAACGAACTGTTATAAAACTAATTGGTCTTAATGCGTACTTTTATGAGACTACTTCATCATAAAGCGTACTTTTATAAAACTAATTTGTTTATAACGTTCTCGAAAGGCACAAACTTTTGTAATTAAACTAACAACAAGGATAATAAAACACCATTTTCAAAACAAAGTTTTTCGGAAGCAAAAACAGCCCTGTCAAATAAAATTTAAAAGCGATTTAAATAATAAACAATGCAATGAAAAATGATTGAATTTTAGGTCCTAATTGTGAAATCAATGTGTTGATCTTGATCATACAGTCTCTGAACTAAGACTTTAGTATGGTCTGCTGGGTTTTTCGAGCCGCACAATTTTAGCATAACCCGACTGAGTTGCATAGGGCAGTAGTTGCTTATAATCTTTCACAACTCGCTCTACTTCTCGACTTGGTCACATAATACATTTAGTGTCACTTGGAAGCATTTTTTCGCTGAAAATGTGATAATGGGTTTAGGCTTTAATTGACTTCAAATATACAAATACAATTAATTTTCTTTAACGTACTGTTTTAAGAACAATCGGATTTTCGTTAATTACAGCCTAAATCCAATTCTATATAAATGTTAACAATAAGATGGAATAGTACATGTAAGGGTCGATATAAGATAATAATGTGCAATTGTTAAGGCTCATTCGTACACTAACATTGTTTGTTGAAATGACGATGCCATAGAAAAATCTGTTTTTCTTTTTTAAACTAGAACAGCGCGCCAGCAATTGCACAAAACGTCTAGATTTAAGATTTTAATGTATGTATTGTTCAGATGCAAATATTTAGAAGAATCAGCATGTAAATATTAATTTAGCGCTTTTAGTTCGTGAAAGGCAATATGAAAACCGTTATAAGGCTGGTTATTAAGTACTGAAAAACTAGTAACGCATTTAGATAATTTGATGTAAAATGAAATCCAACTCATTTAAATAAAATGCAGTCATTATTGCCTTTCACAAATCTAATACAAAAAAACACACACCATTTGATTTGGTGTCGCATTTTTCTATATCTTAGTAATTTAGGTTTAACAATCTATCTTTTGTGGACCTAGTATGAAAATTATAATCATTTCGAATTAATTTTAATATTATTTTTAGTACGAAATATTAATATTTTGTCTGTATCAGAGCGCGCTAATCAATTATTAAACAAATTGCTAAAATTTATTTCAACTTTTGTAGCCATGAATTTTATAAACTTAGAGATTAATATTACTTTAGACTAAATTTTCATTTATCTATGTGTATGTCCTTTATTGGTGTTAGTATTATATTATAACCTTGTTATCGTTATGTAATCTGTATATCTTGTCCACATAAACAATGTATTACATGTATTTTATATGTCAGCCTTTAAATATGCAAAAAACAGCTATAGCTAAACTTTCAACCATTCTAGTTAATTTTCCGCTCAAACGAAGTGTATTTTATCAGCTAATAGTGAATGAACAAAATCAAATTCCAATGTAAACCCTATAGTATAAGGTCAAGGCCACTAACTGGCCGGTTATTGGCCTTATAGGAAGGCTCGCCGTCGCTATGTAGAGGGAGCTACAAGTGCTGCTGTGGAATATAATAATAATATATGATCATAATTTTACACATAATGGTTTCGCTTGATCGGTAAACTAATGACAGGGGTCGAAATGTTATAGAGTGGCGGCCGTTCACCATAAGGTTAAATCAGTTGACGTCTCATATACATGTCACAAGCTTAAGCGGAAAATTTAGCTATTCCAAGCGCTGTAGTTCTAATATTTTACTTCTTGTAATTTTAGTAAAATGGTTGCTTGTATAATATATTATTTTTATACAAAATGTACGAGAATAAGAACGCTGTGTATGGTATAATTGAATTGATAGACATATTGTACGCTGTCAAGTAATTCTTCCAAATATTGTAAAGCCTCTGAATAATTCAAAATATATTTATATTAACTGTTCATATCCATGTTTTATTTATTTACTTATGATACAACTAAAATAAAATAACCTTGATGTGATTGGTAACAACAGTTCCTCTTATAGAATGTATTGTCACAGTACAACCACCACAATAAGACACGTACATAGTCAGCAATAGTCAACATTAATTCTCAATGCAATATGGAATATAGTCCAGTCATCAAAGGTTTCTTTTTACGAATGCTTTATACATACACACAACTAACTTGTTACAATTTACTCGTAACGTATTCTACGCATTGAATTTTATTCTACATGTAATGAAATAACATTCTTTTTACGACATATACCTAACTTCCATCGATTGCACCCTGCTGTCTGCTGTGTTGATATAAGCTACGGTCAGTGTGATCATGAACAATTCATTTTGCCTCCTTTTATTTATACAAACATGTGTTATCGTGACTTTTGTTGCTTTATGTCTACACCTATATTACTGGACTATCTTTACTCTGTGAGCTCTACCCAAACGGGATATTATAAATTGCATATCAAATAAATAATCGCCTATCAATACATATTCATCATTTATATTTCTTTTTACATCAAATATCTTACTTCACTACAAATAAACTAAATGTTTAACAAAACATAAACTGCAGATAATTCCAAATTTTACATCAATATGACATAACTTTTTTCCTCATAATGCAATACAGATAAATTTATTTTTGTACAAAAATACTACATACATAGCATGAATACTGACTGCACAGCAAATTTTCCATATTTCATAGCAAAATAACTATCCCAGTCGCATATTAACCAGTAAACATACGTAAGTAAACATAAGTTTTAGGTCCGTTAGGTATAGCCTAACCGAACCTGGCGCGGAAAGCGCCAGGTTAGGTTAGGTTAGGTTAGAACTTTGACCACAACGCACGAGCCGAGCGAGCGGAGCGAGCGTGCCGCGGCAGCGGCCGGCGATGTGCCAGAAACGACACGCTATGTGCGTCATCAATTTAGAATATGATTATCGATGTGTATGATTAACGATGATGGTTCATTTCTAATAAAAACTGCTGTAAATAATATAAAAATAGAAGCTATATTTAAAAGAAAAAGAGTTAACAGATTAATGTGCATTAAGATTATTAGCTGTGCATTGATGAAAAAGCTTTTGCTTTAGGAAAAATCGCTGTACGCTGCGAAAATAAATTGTAGTGTGTTAAGTGATATTTTGAGTTGAATATTTTGCTGTGCAATCAGTAATTTTGATGGGAATTTGGAATCTTATTGCATAGAAAAAGGATATTTTTTGATTTGCGTTTAAATACTACCCTACACAAACTGGTCATTTCAACTACAGATAACAACTAGTCCGATTTGATTACACATTCATCAGCTACACACACAGTCAGTAATCAGTGGCGCTGCCAGTGAGCAGTCCACTGCGCAAGAGTTGATTTTCCGGAAAATCTACGTACAAAAAATACTACGCTGAAAATTCGAACTTATACTAGAGGAGTAAAGTCGATAATCCAACATGGCGAAAGTGTTGCTGAGCAAGGAATTGCCTGATATTGAGGTTAGTAGAATGGCAGAATGTATTGGTAATTAGCAGATTATCTTAGTAGATAGAATCCCACCCAAAACATAAATGTGAAAGGCTGCCAAGTTCGATAATATTGGAATGCTTCGCCTATAAAAGAAGTGAGATCTAAATAAGTACCAAGTTCCATACACAGACCTCAGTTAAAAATAGTTACAGGAATGCACACTTGATTTTTCGCAGTTTGGAAATAAGAATCTACTTTCCAAACTGCGGAAAATCAAGTGTGCATTCCTGTAACTATTTTTAACTGAGGTCTGTGTATGGAACTTGGTACTTATTTAGATCTCACTTCTTTATAGGCGAAGCATTCCAATATTATCGAACTTGGCAGCCTTTCACATTTATGTTTTGGGTGATTTCATTTATTTTGTAAGGTTTATTTTCTTTTTTCTTATGATTAAGTTAGGTAAGGAAATATCTCATTTATACTTTGACTAAATACAAACCTTCGTAACGATTTTGAGGTCGGTACGATGATTGGAAGATATAGATAAATTTTTGTGTGCATTCCTGTAACTATTTTTAACTGAGGTCAGTGTATGGAACTTGGTACTTATTTAGATCTCACTTCTTTTATAGGCGAAGCATTCCAATATTATCGAACTTGGCAGCCTTTCACATTTATATTTTGGGTGGGATTTCATTTATTTTTGTAAGGTTTATTTTCTTTTTTTCTTATGATTAAGTTAGGTAAGGAAATATCTCATTTATACTTTGACTAAATACAAACCTTCGTAACGAATTTTAGGTCGGTACGACGATTGGAAGATATAGATAAATTTTTTGTTTTAGTTCCTTAGGGGTATGAATTTATACCTTCATTATTTTTAAAACCGACTCACACTTGGCCATTTTCAGATTTTTTCCTTTACCTTGACCTAAAGACCTACCTCCATGCCAAATTTCAAGTCAATACGACCATTGGAAGTGGTCTAGGTTTTTGATGAGTGAGTGAGTCAGTCAGTCAGTGAGTGTATAGTAAAAATAGCGATGTTCTGACGTCAATATCTCAAGACCTACAATAGGTACATTAATGAAATTTTGTATTTTAGATAAGTAAGTAGATCTCGACAGATACTAGAAATTTCATATGCGTAGATAAAATAGATTTTGAGTTATAGGTGGGTCGAACTTGGCCCGAAATGGTTCGTGTAATATAACCCACGGCCGGTGTGTCGCTTTTTTTGCTCGAACTTGGCGGACACACTGCCGTGTGTCTAGATGTCATTAGTTAGTTAGTACTCGTAATCAGTAAATAGTTTATCATTTTCGTATATCTCGTGATTTTTTGGAATACATTGCAATGGATGGTTGTGTTTGGCCCTCTAGATTAAATTAATAAAATACCTAGCCTAAATCTAAGCCATTACCCAAGTTCAGAATTCATTGATGACAACGGAATTTTGTTATTGTATGGACATAAGAACGCAATTTCTGTTTAAATAATATTAACGAGATACGCAGTTAAACTACTTATCTTAAACTTTAGTATGCTAGAGTGCCGTCATCCGAATAGGCCATATTTGACGTCTGTCAAACCCATACTAGGAATCAAAGCTAGGAATCATGTCAACAAAGAAAAATAGACCTTATGTCATAGCATTAATATGATTTTGACAGACGTCAAATATGGCCTATTCGGATGACGGCACTCTAACATACATACCTACTCGTAAATTCGAATAGGTAAATAAAAGCAAGGACAAAAAACGAGTTTTCAAGAAATCAAGTTATTTGTTTGTCAATGTAGTGTACAAAACGTGCCAACATTTTTGTTGCACAAATACTAAGCCATTACCTACATGGAACATTTACCTACATAGTCCGAGTTCTTAATTGGCAGTTTGTATGGAGGTATGGTCCCATCTGGCAGAAATCATGAAACTTGGCATGTGTGTAGCTTACATGTGTAAGCTTCAGGAAAGAAGGAAGCAAGTTGGACCCCTGCTTCCTTTACCCCTTTATGTCCCAAATTTCAGTTATCTTTATTTTCTCGGAAATGATTAAAGATAGAGAAATTTGTCAAGGTAAGAAATATTCCTTATAAAATTGTCTACATAATTGTTCTTGGTAGATGTTGATAGACTTATACTTTCGAGTTATGCTTCAAACCCATCATTTGAAGGTGACTTCCAGCTCTGAATTAGCCATAACTACCATTTGATAGAATATTTTTCAAACTTGCTACTGGCTGTTGTTAGTTAGGTAGTCTTCAAGGAAATCCGCAGAGACAACACTTCAATCACGCCTGTGGGGGGGGAGGCAAAGTTTATTTTCGAGCTGAACTTGAGACTTCTGACTCCTTAATTGACACGAGAAATTGAGTATCATTTTCGAATATATCAAAGACAGGAGTATTCATTTCTGGGACGCTTTGGTACATTTCATACAAAAATATAAAATATTAAGTGAAATTGAAAAAAAAATACGTTTCTTTCTCATTCAAACTCTGTTTTCTTCTGAAACTTGAGACATGTTTATTAGATAATAACACATACTCGAAGACATACTCACCCTTATTATAAAACCATATTTTATTTTCGAAAATATTAGAAAATACCTAGCCTACGGAAGCCTAAATATTTTACAGTTATGTTTGTAGCTGGAAAAATTCAAGTTCATAGATTTTGTATGCAAAAATAAGATTACCAACTGCAAACTTATATTTCTCAATTGTCGCTAAACTATTCCAGATAGAGAAATGCCCTCATAGGGAATGTTGTTTATACTGAAGGGTAGTTTTTGTTGGAATAAATAAATTGAGGATCTGGAGTACTTGATGTTTAAGAAGACATTACAGTATCTCGAATAGTTTAGCTGGGCTGTTGATGTTCCACATCAAGTACTCCAGATCTTCAATTTCTATATATTAGCATTAACAACTCTTCAGTATAAACAACATTTCCTATGAGGGCATTTCTCTATCTGGAATGGTTTAGCGACAATTGAGAAATATACGTTTGCGGTTGGTAATCTTATTTTTGCATACAAAATCTATGAATTTGAAATTTTTCCAGCTACAAACATAACTTTGTAAAAATATTTAGGCTTCTGTAGGCTAGGTATTTTCTAATATTTTCGAAAATAAAATATGGCTTTATAATTCGGGTGAGTATGTCTTTGAGTATGTGTTATTATCTAGTAAATATGTCTCAAGGTCATGAACAAAACAGCGTTTGAATGAGAACGAAACATATTTTTTTCTTATTTCACTTAATATTTTTATATTTTTGTATGAAATGTACCAAAGAGCGTTCCAGAAATGAATACTCCCGTCTTTGATATATTCGAAAATGATACTCAATTTCTCGTCTCACATTTACTTAAGGATTCAGAAGTCCTCAAGTTCAGCTCGGAAGAAATAAACTTTGCCCCCCTCCCCCGATCCCCACAGGCGTGATTGAAGTGTTGTCTCTACGGGTTTCCTTTGTAGACTACCTAACTAATAAAAGCCAATAGCAAGTTTGAAAGAATATTCTATCACATGATAGTTATGGCTAATTCAGAGCTGGAAGTCACCTTCAAAAAATGATGGGTTTCCCAGAAGCATAACTCGAAAAGTATAAGTCCTATCAATATAGACCCAAGAACAATTATGTAGACAATTTTATAAGGAATATTTCTTACCTTTACAAATTTCTCCTGTCTTTAATCGTTTCCGAGAAAAATAAAGATAACTGAAATTTGGGACATAAAAGGGGGGGTAAAGGGGGGAAGCAGGGGGGGTCCAACTTGCTTCCCTTCTTTTCCTGAAGCTCACACATGTAAGCTACACACATGCCAAGTTTCATGATTTCTGCCAGATGGGACCATACTTCCAGCTAAGGAGCCGTACTAACAATAGAGGCGGCCTTAATGCTCGTTCGTTACTTACTGCTATGCAATGAATAAAATATATTACATCTTAAAACAACATTTAATCTCATTGTTACTGATATAAATGAGTTAGTGCCTACTGCCTAGTAGATTTTAGTAAACATTTCGATAGTAGAGGTTATTCCCGATAATAGAAAGGCGTTGGCTGACCTTACACAAAGTCTTATCATGTTACATCATATCGCCGCCCCCGCAGAATAACATGACAATCACGGTTATAATTTTTTTCCGATTTTTACATATTTGGAATCTACGAGTTCCAATACACCTTGTATTTTTTTTCCATAATTTTCTGGCTAAAAATGACGGAGTTAGGCGAAGTTATATTTTTGTTCTACAAATATGAAACCTAAAGTACAAACAGGAATAATAAGATTATACGACATTAGCAAAAACTTTACTCCTATTCAAAATGCTTATAATCAGTACATTAATATTCTCATAAATATTTTTACTGGTTTTGTAGCTATGAGCTTTTGTTATATTATTCTGGTTCATATTGTTTATGACAATTTCACTATTAGACTTAATATTTTTCTTCGCCTAGAAAAATAGATAAACCCTTTCACTAATATCTTTTGTCATATTGTTCTGGTAAAAATCTAACAATCGCTGCTCACTAAGAACATTTATTTTGTATCAAATAATTTTTCAGTTTCACTTATAGACTTTATAATTATTTTCGGGTGCAAATAAAGCTAAACCCTTGCACTAATAGTCACTTGTCATATTGTTCGGGTAAAATCAAACTATCGCTGTAACCTTGTGACAGGTTATAATTTTATTCCAGTAAAAAACTAAGAAATACGGTTCAACTAAATACCTTTTGGTGTACAACTTTGCCAGTTTTGTGAACAGCAATGCATCTTGCCTTCTTTTTCTTATAGATACTTACCAAAAAATAATTGCAAGATGAACTTAGCCGGCGCACGAGCGATCGTCACGCAGGTCAATATCTAAGGTCGTCTCTTTCACACTTATGGCGTCGTATGATTAATGAGAAAGTAATAGATAGGTGATGATTGCGGCGTTGCCAATTGTCTAATAGGACTGTGGCGGGCGCCGGATTTGTTTTGTTTTAGTCTAGCACGTGTCACGCGGAAGTAAACACCGATCTCATATACGTGCCAGTTATTAAAATACTTAATAGTTTCGTGTGTTAAAAGTTTAAATTACGAGTACCTATCCACTGCAATAAGCGGTGTCGTTGATTGAGTTTTGAGTTATAGTAGGCACACAATTATTACTAGTGTTATAGGTAAAAACGTAAAATGAATACGAATCGTAAAAAGTGTCGTGCAAGGAAGAAGTTGAAGATGAGTGGTAAGTAATTTTGTTATCTTATTTATTATCCTCACTTGTCGCCTATAAACTTCGTACCTACCTATCTAAGTTTAAATTATTGATTCAAATAGTGTCAACCTATAAACCTACCTTGGTTTAACGAGGTTATTTACAAGATCAATGCATTTTATGATTATAATTAATACCTACTTCCGAAATACTTACTAGTGTTATGTAGAATCCAAGTTCTTCTCGTGGCGTTCATAAATAACGAGGAAATAATCTATTCTACTGCGCTCGGTAACATCAGTATTCTAAGCTTTTAACAGTGTCTTTATTGGACGTCTTTTTTTTTCAGATGATGATATTCAAGGAATAATAAATGGAGACGATAATATTACATCGGATTCCGACAGCTTTGACATTTCAAAGAGCACCACAACCACAAGTAAATTAACTGAAGGTAGTGTATTCCTATTTTGAAGCAATTACTTACGGACCTAGGCTTACTTATTTTATGGTCATTCTGCTGGCAAAAAAATGTCTCGTCAGTCCAATGTTGGCTCAAACATACCTCTAGGATTATTAGAGATAATCATAAGGAAAGGTGATGCTGTGTGTACAGTCAACTTCCCTAAAAAATTAGGATACAGGATGATGAGGTGCTTTAAATCAGGCACCGCAACGCACATGCTTATATAATAATTGAAGAAGTTTTGAAATTACAATTATAACACCATTATCAAAATGATTCCTATTATCTTTAAGTGCCTTACCAATTTACTGTATTTTACAGGAAACAGCACTACCAAAGATATACCTGTGTTACCTACAGAATCGGCAGAATGCCTGAATCATACCGTGCAAACACACATACAGTCTACGAGGTTAGTTTATTTCAGAAGTTACTATTATCTCAATTATTTTTTTGACAAATTCTATAAAATCTACATGTATAGCATTTGTCAAAACAGTTGCAGTTTTAAGACAATGTTATCGCTGTAAAATAATACCAATATATAACCTTTTTACCGCGGGAAAACGGCCTTTCCCATGAGAAAACGGGTAATAGCGGGTGACACTTCTGGGTGGATCTCTAGTACAAATTAAAATTGCAACTATAATTAAAATCTGTGCCTGGTACGTTTTATAGCAAGAAGGTTTCCAGCTTTCTTATAGAGTTTACATTTTAACCAGTTTTGAAATTGTATTGTTGCTTTCTATTTGTTAAAGTCATATTGTCTAATAAAACCTACACATAACTAAAAATTAAATATGTACGCAAATTTGGTAACCTTGTTTAACAGTTAAAAAAATATTAATTACAGAGCATCCAATAAAGTCGTATCGAGATGATGATCTAGAAGAAGAGGATTTTTCTCCTGATAACTCCGAATATCTACCAAGTCCAGAACGGATACAACGTCAAAATGACTTATTTGATGGCTGCACAACGTTGGAATCAGAATTTGTAGACGAATATTCTAAAAATATCCTAAAACGCCATCAACTGTATCAAATTTTTCAAACCAATTTGCGCATGAGGTCGATTTTGTAGCTTCTCCATCTGAAATTCATATTGCAAATAGCTGCCCCTCAACACCAAAATCATTTGCAAATTTTGCCACTTCTTTAACACCTACCAGCAAAAAATGTACGAGCACACCTAAACAATTATCTAATACATGTACGGATCTAGTTATCTATCAAGACATTCATCAAAGAATTTTCAACTCCTTAGATTCACCTTGCCTGGATATAACATTAAAACCAGCAGACAAAGCAACATCTTATTTGAGATCAGGTTCATTCAATCAAGGTGAGTACACCAAAAGTCCACCAACAAAATCTATTGTTTGTCCTAATGATAATGAAGAAAGCTTGTTTGGTGATAACAAAACTTTAAATGCAACGTCCATAATAAGAACGTACGATCTTATACAAATTGAAATATCTCCTATGAGTGAAACCGATCCTTGGTATCCCGTAAAACAGGAGAAAACCGAAGAAGAGGAAATAAATAATAATATTATTGAAGTAAATTCACGCTGGCAACTGGAAAAGAATGACAAACCTGTAAGTTCGAATGATGATGAACCGCAACTGAAACAGAATGATGCACCTGTGAATGTGGAGGATGAAACGCACCAGAAACAGAATGACGAACCTGTAAGTTTGGATGATGATGAACCACACGTAGAACCCAATGATGAACCTGTAAGTATGGAGGATGAACCGCTCCTGGAACATAATGACGAACCTGTAAGTTTGTATGATGATAAACCGCGCCTGGAACAGAATGATGAACCTGTAATTGTGGACGATGATCCCTTACAGAACATAATGACGAACATGTAAGCTTGGATGATGATGAACCGCACCTGGAACAGATTGTTGAACAGAATGATCGACCTGTGAGCTTGGAGGATGAACCGCAATTAGAACAGAATGACGAACCTGTTTTAGATGATCATGTACCGCAACTCGAACAAAATGATGAACCTGTCAATTTGGATTATGAACCGCAACTAAAACAAAATTATGAATCTGCAAATTTGGATGATAAATCGCAACGACTAAGTTTGGCCGATGACATACAAAATACAGAGTTAGGACAGTCGCCCACTCCAAACTTTGATGCAGTGATGCAAAACTCCTCTAATTTAGAACCAGAATACGTTGTAGTGGTTCAAATAGTAGGAGAAACGCTTACTGATCACGAGACAAGCAATGAAGATAAAAATGCTGACCAATATGGAACGTGTGGAACTAATAATTTACAAGAAGAAGAAGAAATCAATACTACTGAAAATTACGAAGAACCTTGTGGAAGCAATGAGATACCAAAAGACAAAGAACCATGTGGAAGAAATGATATACCAGAAGAAGACGAAGAAATTGATGTAGAAAGTATTGATATAAATGAAATTCCGGAAGAAAATCTAAATCATCCATCTACATCCTCAGAACCAAAAAAACTTACGAGAAAACGGCCAAGAGATGAAAAAGAATGGAAGGATAGAAAAGCTAAAATACTGAAAAATTCTGGAGAACCTTACACATCATGCCGATCAAAAAAGGATTTTCCAAAAAAAACCTTGGGTCCTATTTGTTCTTGCAAGAAAAACTGTGGTGAAAAAATTTCGCACAATCAAAGACAAGCTATTTTTGACTCGTATTACAAACTGGCAGACCATGAGCGCCAATGGGACTTCATTTTAAGGAACACAAAATCTGAAACAATAAAAAAAATGACGATTGATCGAAAAAATAACCGTACACAAACAGTGCAATATTATTTTACGGTTAATAATACACAAATTCAAGTATGTCGTGAATTTTTCCTTAATACCTTGAGTATTTCAAACCAAATTGTTTACACGGCATTAGAAAAACTTCAGTCGAACGTAGAGTTAAAAGATAATAGAGGCAAACATGACAATAGGCCACGGAAGGTGGCAGTTCAAACTGAAGAAAGTATTAAGCAGCACATAAATTCATTTCCCATTAAAGAGTCCCATTACGTTAGAAAAGAAACGAATAGGAATTATTTGTCAGAATCCTTAAATATATCAAAAATGTACCGACTCTACAAAGAATGGTATGTAGAACAGAACTTAACTTGCGATATGGCCACCAAACGGCACTACGAGTCAGTTTTTAACACTCAATTTAACCTCTCCTTTTTTAAACCCAAGAAGGATCAATGCTCCATTTGCACCATGTATCATGAAGCTGATGCCACCCGCAAGGCAGAACTAAAGGCATCATATGACCAACACATCAAAAACAAAATAAAGGTCCGGACTTTAAAAGACGAAGAAAAAAGCATTCGATAAGACCACGTCAACAGTGGCAATTTTTGATCTAGAGAAGGTGTTAACAGTTCCTCAGTCTCAAGTGGGAACCTTCCACTACAAAAGAAAATATTCGGTGTACAATTTTACAATATACGATTCCACAAATTCTCAAGGTTTTTGTTACGTATGGCATCAGCAGATAGCCAAAAGAGGGGCCATTGAAATTGGGAGCTGTTTATTGCAGTTTTTTCGTCATGAATATGAAAGAGGAATTAAAGAAATATCTTTGTATTCGGACGGATGCGCGGGGCAAAATAAGAATAGATACATATTTGCGCTCTACATTTACATTGTAAAAATAATGCAAATAACAATAACACACCGATTCTTCACAACGGGCCACGGCCAGAGCGAGGGAGACTCTATGCATTCGACTGTGGAACGTGAACTTAAACACAAAGTAGTGTATACTCCCGACCAAATTTATTCCGCTATCATTAATGCAAAGAAAACCGGAAATAAATACAAAGTAAAGGAAATGATGCAAGCAGATTTTTTGATAAAATCTCTGGTTACAGAAAAAATTGGATGAACGACGAAAGCGGAGGAAAAGTACAGTGGTCAAAAGTTTTGGAAGTCCGTGCCTCACATTTACACCCAGACTGGTTGTATTTTAAATATGACTTAGAAGATGACAGCGTATACTCAAAGTTAAACACCACAACTTTCAAAAAAACTGTGCGCCGAAGAAAAAAGACGGCTACTTTTGCATCTGTCAATGCAGGAAACAACGACCTCAAACAAGCATACCATAGCCCTATACCAGTCAGCAAACCATTGTACACAGATCTTATGAGCTTATGTACCTCTAACGCTATCCCGCAGCATTATCACAATTTTTACGAGTCTCTTCATTTTGTTGATGGAAATCAAGATAATCAAAGTGAGTCTGATGAAGAATAATATTTTTCCAGTCCTTTATTTCAAATAGTTAAAGGATAGTTAATTACATTATGTTCCTTTAAAAATACCTATTAGGAGGTACCTTCTTATAATTATGTTCTGATAAGATATACTCAATTTAGCTTTAATAAGGATAATTTTAAATTAGTCGTAAGCATTATTTTTATAACGCCTTGTATTATTAATAAATGCTAACCATCACTTAGAAACTACATTTTTAATTCACGTAGTCGAATATAATCACAAAACCTGTTATCGGTAAAAACAAAAAATAAAATTACTAGAATATTATGACAAACACTTATTACAAAAAATAATTTGTTTTGAAAAAGTGGCCGAACAATATTATAATATGATTTTGTCATACCGATGGACATTTCAATTTTACTAGAATAAAATGACAAGAATCTTTAATAAAAACTATTATATGTTTATTTTCACTAATAGAGAAAACTTGAGTTATTTGCTTTAAACAAAACGTTCTTTCAGATATAATGTTGATAGATTGTTCTGTATAAAATTAGCTTTACATATGTAAAAGAATTATAATTTTAAGAGTATCAGCTTTTGAGATATGAACAAAATTCTGTTTTTTGCTTCTCCTGAAAAGTAGAATTTTTGGACTTATCATTTTATTCTGCGGGGGCGGCGATATCACAACAATAGATTGAATTTTTTTGAGATGTTTCGTCATATCTCATTGTATTCAGTCAAAGTAACAAAATACTAAAAGGATGGCTTAGCTTACCTACTCATAAAAAATAATTACAGCAACAGAAATCAAATACTGAACTTTCCGTTTCACAAGTTAACACACTCTCTAAAATCTTAATTTATCTTTTCTCTAGAACCTGCTGCGGCTGAATCCCACAGTAAAGCCGTACACCAACCTGGTGCCATCTGTCCAGACGAAGAAGAACAAGCAGCATTGGAAGCGGAATACTGACAGAAAATGCACTGTAAGTTTACTGATACTCTTATAGTGGCTTTTGTAAGTTCTTTAGGAGTATTGTTTGCCTATAAGATTGAATACCGTTTAAACAATTATTATTAGCTATACTAGCTGGTGCCCGCGAACTTCGTCTCGCCAAGCGATGTTTTCCTGTGTTTCGTGTTTATGTTATATTTATTTCGTATTTATAGTTTAGCCATGCTCCTTGTGTCCCTCGTCAGGTAGGTAGACAGGCCATCCAGTGCTGATAAAAGTTATCATCACTTATCTATCATCATAAACGTTGATGAAGACCTTAATCAAAACATTTGTCAGCCACCATTTCAAACATCAAAATGGATGCATGCACAATCTATGGCGGCGCCCACAGCGCAGCGCTAACGCATGCATCTGGGCTGGTTGTTTGAACAACCACCCAAACACATCCGGGTGAGCCCTCGCTCCCCACCAAATAGTCAGGTGTAGTTATTAGCGGTCCCGGGACCGGAAAACATAGAGCCCATCCCAAAAAAAAAGCATGCATCTGTAAGATGCATACCAATTTCAAATGGTTGGTTGGTTGGTTGTCGGGTATCCGGGTTCTATTTCCGGTAGGACAAAAAGTTGATATTTTCGCTTAGTGTTTTTTATTTCCTAGTCGCAGTCTGTTTAGGACATTGCATTCTGAACTATCTGATTGTCAGAAGACCAAGATGGTTCTGTGTTTCGGCCCCGGTTGCTGTTTATGATTAAAAAGACGGCGGTCGTTACACAGCCATGTCAGAGGCCTGCTATTTAGAGTAGGCAGTTGAAAAACTCTGACACCTGGGTTCATCAGGTCGCTGAACGACTTGGTGTCCCACACGAAAAGAAGTTTCCCTCCAATTATTTTTCAGGGTTTATTACCTAAAGGGTACCCAGTTACTGATACTTCACTGTCTGTTTGTTCATCCATATATCACCAGTGGCTCATGCAACGAAACTATAGGCTACAATTGTACAGGTGAAATTAGATGTACATTGCGTAGCCGATTAGCAATTATGATTTCATTAATAAACCAGCTACGCAATGTACATCGAATTTTGCCTGTAGAATAGAAAGAAAGAAAGAAAATACGTTTATTTAAGTCACAAAACAACTTACAATCTAACGGTACAGGAATAGTAGCCTGTAGTTTAGAAAAATCGGATACAGGAGGAATCTCATAAACCGTGATAGTTAGAGTTGAAATTTTCTCAAATGTCATATTTCTGCTGCCGCTATAAAAACAATTAATACTTAACACAGAAATAAAATAAAATTTAAAGGGGGCTGCCATACAAATATTTATTTAATATCGTATTTTTTGGGGGAATGAGCAACTTTCCCGCGGTAAAAATCCTAGATGTTGACCAATGCTAGAAGCTACATATTACAAAAAGGTTCATCCATATATTTTACTTCTTTTCGGAGATTATCGTGTACAAACAAACATCGCGAGAATTCAAATATGAAGCCGTTGTAGGTTTGTATTTTCAAAGTAAGTATAAAGGGTTGCGTAACTTTTACAGTTTTATTAAATAGACCTTTCACTGTTGACATTAAATGTGTCGATATAGATAACAAAAAAACGGAATAGTTTTAGTTAGGCAAAAATCATAGTTACTGATCTTGAGGTCCACATCTACGTGGTACCCAGACCTTTCATTTCAGCATGCAAATGAGTGATTTTCCGGCAGTAATAAGTAGTTTATACTTTGACCTTGTGTGCTTAATAAGTTAATAACTATAAGTACACGACAAAAAAACTATATTGAAATCCACCTGGTTAAAGATTAAATGTTTTAGATTAGAAGATTAAAGAATTTAAAGATTCTACTTGTAATCGTATTTCCCATGAAAATGAACGATTTTTCCGCAATAAAAGTGTCCTAGATGTTGAGCAGAATTTACACGACAAAATGTTCCATTCAAGTCCAACCGGTCGAAGAGTCCAATTTACGTTTAATCGTATTTCCCGTAGGAAAGTGCGATTTTCCTGCAGTAAAATGTGGCTTAGATGTTGACCAGGTTTAGTAGCTACACAATACAAAAACTTTCGATCAAATCCGTCCAGTAGTTTCAGAGATTAGTGGTTAACTTATCTTAAAAATGTAAAGATTTTACGCTTTATCCTTTTTCCCGTAGGAAAGAGCGATTTTCCCGCAGTAAAAAGTGGCTTAAATGTTGACCAGGTTCAGTAGCTACACAATACAAAAAGTTTCATTCAAATCCGTCCAGTAGTTTCGGAGATTAGCGGTAACAAACAGACAAACAGACAAACGGACAAACAGACAAACAGACAAAAATTTAGATAATTACTGAAATGTGTTCTAATGCTATTTTTACATCACCCCCAATTAGTTTTTCGTATTTTTATTCAATGTACAGACACACGGGTTTTACTGTTTTATTATATGTATAGATATAATTTGTATGAATAAATAAATAATATAATTAATGAGATCAAATATTTTTTTGTTTTAGAGATACCAGTGTGAGTTTTATAGATAGGTAACGCAAGCGGTACCTAGCAAATATTTTGATTTATAAAATTACCTACGTTTGGAACTTATCTACTATTAGATACATAGCAACTGCTAGTCTATAAGATACGATAAGAAAATCGGCCATTTTGGTCTTGTACCTACCTAACTATTTTATGCTAAGTAAACCTACATTTACATTATAACGGGTTTGCCCCCTAGTATTTAAAGATACCGTATATCAAACTTTAGATAACTTTCATTATCTATTATGAAAAGTACGAATAGGTACAGTAGATAACTGTTAGTTGCTACGCGTTTATTTATAGCTACTCAGATATTTTGGCAGGCAGCAAAGTATAATAAGTACGTGTTAAAAAATCTTAACCATTTCATTCTAAACTGTATCTAATCTGTTTTTTTTTTATATTTAGGTACATACTTTACTACTAGTTATGAAAACCATATCCGCTGCGAGTAGTTCTTTGGTCCACCAGCAAATCAATGAATTTTTCAGACCTGCCCAACTCTGACGAAGAACTTCGACGACATCAAGCACACGACACTGTCAGAGCGCGGCGCGTTGAAAGAGGCGGCGAGATGTCTCAAGTGTGCGGACGCTCCTTGCCAGAAGTCCTGCCCCACGCAGATCGACGTCAAGAGCTTCATCACCAGCATCGCTAACAGGGTGAGATAATCACAGAGTCGCAAATGGATCGTAAATGTAGACATAGGCATATAAGTAATCATTTAATAAATAATATTTAAGTTTTACAAGAGAAACAGATAGGCATTACAAACGCTTGAGCCTTCTCTATTGTTTAAATCCCTTTATAACCATGTCAGAGGCCTGCTATTTGCAGTAGGCGGTTAAAAAACTCTGACACCAGGGTTCATCGGGTCGTTGAACGACTCGGTGTCCCACACGAAGAGAGAGAAACCCCTTTATAACTCCAGTTTATTTCCTCAGAACTACTACGGTGCGGCAAAAGCTATTCTGTCTGACAATCCCCTAGGATTGACTTGCGGGATGGTGTGTCCCACCAGCGACCTGTGCGTTGGAGGCTGCAACCTTCACGCCAGCGAGGAAGGTGCCATCAATATCGGCGGACTCCAGCACTTTGCTGTTGAGGTTTGTGTTCTACCTTCTTTTTATACTAAAATTACAAATTCTCCCTCTTCATAATCTGCTCTCTCTAACAATCTACTATTACCTTCTGTAATTAATTTGTGACATCCTTTTTTCAGACATTTATGAAAATGGGCATCCGTCAAACCCTGGACCCGAATGCAAAGCCTCTACCAAAAGGTGGCAATCAGAAGATAGCCCTCATCGGCGGAGGTCCAGCTAGCATCAGCTGTGCTTGTTTCCTGGCTAGACTCGGATACAAGAACTTGACTATTTACGAGAAAGAGAACTATCTAGGTGGATTGAGGTTTGCTCGATAACATTTTCTTTGAGTTCTATTAAAATTTGCAATTTATCCCTTGATGTTAATGAGAAATATTGTTTCAGTTCAGCAGAAATTCCACAATACCGCTTACCATTCGACGTGGTACAATTTGAAATAGATCTAGTCAAGAACCTAGGAGTCAAATTCGAGACTGGAAGAAAGTTGTCCACCAAAGACATTACTGTCGAGGTAATATTTTGAAGAATATAGTCAGTTTAAACGTTCTGTTTCAACAAATATAAGTATTATTAATATTTTATTTTTCAGGGTCTTTTATCAAACGGGCATGATGCAGTCTTTCTCGGAATAGGTCTTCCAGAGCCCAACAGCGTCCCTGTATTCAAGGGACTCACGAGTGACATGGGCTTTTATACCAGTAAAGACTTCTTGCCCTTAGTATCCAGAGGCAGTAAAAAAGGTAAGAAATTCGTCTAATAAACTCTTTAGTTTTTTAAGGCATTTTTCAGTCCTATCACTCTTCAGAGAGATCAAAAACCTAATTCTATCCAATTGTCACTCCAGGAATGTGTGCTTGCAAGTCCTCTCTGCCCGAGCTCCATGGAAACGTCATCGTGCTGGGAGCTGGAGACACAGCGTTCGACTGTGCTACTTCTGCGCTACGATGTGGAGCAAGACGCGTATTTGTGGTCTTCCGCAAAGGATTCACTAACATCAGAGCTGTGCCGGAAGAGGTAACTTACATTTAAATCAACTAACCAAGACATGAGCTAGGATTGCCTCTACAATTCCTTTACTAGAGGATGGATTGGTTCTCCTCTGGTTGCTCAGTTTAGAACACTGTTTGGTAATCTTCTTTTTAAGGGAAAAATAAGTTATGATGTATGGTTATGCTATGATTTCACGATGATAAAATATAATTTGAGGTTCGTTTTAGGTGGACCTGGCCAAAGAAGAGAAATGCGAATTCATGCCATTTATGTCTCCCAAAGAAGTGATTGTAAAGGATGGACGGGTAAGTTTCAAACCCTCACTAATTATATTATTCCATGATATCGACAATATTAAACAACCTAACTTATTTAAAATCTTATAAACTTTCCAGATTGTTGCTCTAAAGATGTGTCGCACAGAGCAACTAGAGAACGGAGATTGGATTGAGGATGAAGACCAAATTATGCAGCTGAAAGCAAATTTCATCATCTCTGCTTTTGGTTCGGGACTCTACGATAGTGAAGGTAAAGCTCTTGAGTTCCGTCCGTGCGATAGCCTTTCTATTTTGTTATAATATAGCTTCAGAGACAAATATCAATGTGTTCTCATTTTCCAGTAAAAGACGCCATGTCCAGCGTAAAGCTTAACCGCTGGGGGCTCCCAGAAGTGAACAGTACTACCATGCAGAGCAGCAACCCGAAGGTCTTCGTCGGCGGTGATCTGGCCGGAGTCGCCGAGACCACAGTCGAGTCTGTCAACGATGGCAAGACTGCTGCATGGTTCATGCATTGCTATTTGCAGGTAAACCTACTACTTCTTTCTTCCATTTAGGATAATCCATTGTGACATGTTACAGTGATATTTTATTTATTTTTACACCATAAAAAAACTTACTTTTCTTTGTAGGGTATCCCATTTGATGCCACTCCTGAACTACCAAAGTTCCACTGCCCGATCGACGATGTAGACCTTTCAGTGGAAGTTTGTGGCATCAAGTTCGAGAACCCGTTTGGCTTGGCCAGCGCCCCGCCTACAACCAGCACAGCTATGATTCGCCGAGCCTTCCAGCAGGGATGGGGCTTTGCTGTCACTAAGACTTTTGGGCTTGATAAGGTGAGTTATCTGCTTTTTGGATCAATCGATTCAGATTGGAAAACTTTAAATAGTGATACCATGAAAGTGTTACATGAGTACTCACTCAAGAGGCATTAACTTATCCGCACCTTAATTTTCCAGGACTTGGTGACAAACGTGTCTCCTCGTATAGTTCGCGGTGTAACTTCTGGTGAAAACTACGGACCAGGTCAAGGCTCCTTCTTGAACATTGAGCTTATCTCAGAGAAGTGTGCCGATTACTGGTGCCAAAGCATCACTGAACTCAAGAAAGACTTCCCTACAAAAGTACGTCACAAAACTATTGACCTAGAAAAATACTTGCCAACATTTTAGTTACTACAATATCAAAATATCAATTTTTAATTGCAGGTGATCATAGCATCAATTATGTGCTCCTACAATGAAGCAGACTGGACAGAACTTGCACAGAAGGCTGAGAAGTCCGGGGCTGATGCTTTGGAGCTAAACCTTTCATGTCCTCATGGTATGGGCGAGTCTGGTATGGGATTAGCCTGCGGTCAGGTACGCCATTACCTTAGGTCCTGGTTATTGTCTTTATTTTAAAATGTACTTCACACTTAATTTGACTATGTTTTCAGGACCCTGTACTTGTAAAAGGAATATCACAATGGGTTAGAAAGGCAATCAAGATCCCATTCTTTGTGAAACTTACACCAAACATTACAGACATAGTCAGTATTGCTATAGCCGCTCATGAAGGTAAAATTTTTATTCACTGATCTCCCTATTTTTAGTGTGAGTGAGTAATCAAATCATACATCGTAAAAATCGATAAAATTATAATGCCGAAAACAATTTTTAGGTGGAGCAGACGGAGTGTCAGCCATCAATACTGTATCTGGTCTAATGTCAATAAGGCCAGACGCTACACCATGGCCAGCAGTCGGCATTGAAAAGCACACAACGTACGGCGGAGTATCAGGCAATGCTACTCGCCCAATGGGGCTTCGCGCTGTGTCTGCAATCGGGAACAAGCTGCCTGGTTTTCCAATACTTGGTATTGGTGGAATTGACTCAGCAGATTCTGCATTGCAGTTTATCATGTGCGGTGCACCGGTTGTCCAGGTACTTAATCTTTTTATTTCCCATTAGGGTGTAGTATAGAACTTAACAAAAACTATGTCTCATTTTGCTGGTGACCTTTATTTTTTTAGATTTGCAGTGCAGTACAGAACCAAGACTTTACAGTTGTTGAGGATTACATAACTGGCTTGAAGGCCCTGTTATACCTTCGTTCATTAGGGTTGGAAGGGTGGATGGGCCAGTCGCCACCCACGTTCAAACACCAGAAAGGAAAACCAGTGCAGACATTGTATGATGAGAATGGCAAGGTAAGATGACTTATTAATAATGCTATAAAAGTTAATAGAACGTCTTTCGCAACGTTGTTTGTTCCTTAACTTTACTAAGTATCTATTTATTTTAAAAGAATTATACATAAAAAATATCGCTATTTATTTTATAAGTGTCTAATTATAAGTGTATTATAAAACTATTGCTCTCATAAGAGTACTTATTTTAATATTTGCCTAAGTGAGCGTTTTTCTTAATTCGGCAATTTTTGTTAGTTGTTTTGAATAAAATGCAACCAAACCATAATTAAATAATCCACAGGTCTTAGCACACTTTGGACCGTACAACAAGAAACGAGAAGAGATCCTTCACAAGAAACGCTTAGAATCCGATATCCTATCTGACAACAAGGTTGAGAGCTATCTCCAAAGTAACGGCAGCAACGGACACAGTGAAGTCCCGAAAATCAAAGACGTTTTGGGATGTGCACTGGAAAGAGTTGGAACCTACAAGCATTTGGATAACACCAAGCAAGTTGTGGCGTTGATTGATGACGTAAGTAAAATATGCTTTTATGTATTAATGTGCTTAAGAGCTCGCTCATTATATTTTTCTCACTTTCTCTCCTTTTTATTTTTTTTACGATGCTATAATATTGTATGCAGCACCGACCAGCACTTTTTTCATGGTACTTACTTGTCTCAAAAGCAGCTGCTATGCTTACTTAATGATACCAATTGTTTTTTTTTCAGGATATGTGCATTAACTGCGGTAAATGTTACATGGCATGTAATGATTCTGGATACCAAGCCATTAAGTGAGTAAACGTGAAGTAACTTACAAGTTACATTAACTTAGATTCATTTGAAAGTTGGAAATTATCACGCAGTAACTCTTTTTGATCCAGATAAATATGTCATTGACCTTTTCAGCTTTGATCCTGAAACTCATCTACCTCGTGTGACTGACGACTGCACTGGATGCACTCTCTGCTTGTCTGTATGCCCCATCATTGAATGTATTTCGTAAGTATCAAACTATCAAAATATTTTTATAATAAGTATGTTGCATACTTTTAGTTTTTTCAACAGACATTTTTGGTTAAAAATCTTTAAATTAACTCCATTAAGCAACAATGGAAACTGTTATTTAGACAAAATGCCAACACTATCTATATAACATTATTTCTTTTCCAGAATGGTCCCGAAGAAGATTCCCCATGTTATCAAGAGAGGACTCCATTATCAAGCCCATCCTGTCCATCCTTTGGACGCTGTATGCCAATAGTTTTTTTATAGGTAATATAAATAACATTTTGATACTTATAATATGAAATTATTTCGTAACTAATTAAATAATAAATTCATTGAACAAATAGTTCTTTTCTTTAACCTCTTTTATTACTGGGCCGTTTGTATTTCTAGACTTGTAGGAGTAAAATAAAATTTAAAATTTCATCACATTTTATTGTATAAAATTTCAGTTCCCAGACTTGACTCTCTCGTATAACTTTTCAGCTTTAAGCCTTGAAAACTCCCAAAATGGCAATTCACTTTCTACAGGTTCTAAAGTTAGCGCAGAGATAGCCTTTGAACAATTATAATGCTTCTTAGAAACAATATTAACTTTGGGCGTCAATATGTTCTCGTGAAGTTTTTTGCACACAAAACATTCAAACTCTATACTAGTTGCAAGTACATCTATTTGATATGGCCTTAAATTTATTTCTTCAATAAGTTTTTTATTAGTTATTACACCTTTAGTTTTGTGTTCTAAATATTCTTCGTATAGATTATCATTACGAATCAGTTCATATAAATGATCACTCAAATGTTTAGGCGATTCGTAGTCTTGGACGAGTATAGCAGACTTATTGTTTGGATACCAGTCTTTTACAGAAGGAGATCCGAAATATATCGGTACGACTCCAAGTCTGATCGGCCGCCAAAATTTCTCTGTGATATAATCTTCACAAACTCCGTTTTCAATTGCTATCATAAATTTATATCTTGCAATAAAGTTTGAAATAGCAGTGTGATCTAAATTATTGAGATGATCTTCTGGGAAATCCTTAGGCCATTGTTTATTATTTATACATGTGCCGTATGAATCAACTGGAATATACTTCATCAGTTCTTTTACGTACTTTTCTCTATCCGTAAATGTGTAGCAATTGCTGCTCATAAAAAGTACAGGCGAAATATTTTTCGAGATTTCGTTTTTCTTCCAAGTGGGTACGTAAAACTGTTCACTTGTTATACTGGTTAACGTTTCCATATATTGTAACGGAAATGGTACATCGCTATATCTGCTAAATGTAGAAGAGAAGTTGAATAAGTTCAACCCTCGTTCGTGTAGTAGTTCTACGACGTTTCTTGGTGATTCTTCATGACTTAGAGCCCATATGACTTTTTCAGGGTATCTTGGTAGAGGTAGATCATTGAACTCGAGTCTACTAGCGTAAAATATATATGCTCCATGATTATTGGGGGGAAGTTTGTGACCAACTCCATATACGTCGCATCGTATACCACCAGGGCACTCTAAGACTTCGTCAAACAATCGATATCCAGAATTCCACCAAATAACAGCTGGATTTTTAGCTTCATCTATAACGTTCCTTTGAACAATCTCTACATGTTCGGTAAAATCTAGCGGAATTATTTCAGTTCTCTCAGTCCATATTACAAACAAAATGTAAAGTATCACAGACGATGAAATAAGGCACAGTAGACTGTAAATAGTTAACTTTAAAACACTTCTCTTTAAAAATAACAATGTTCGAAGCACATATCGACAAATACACATTTTTCACTTTAGTCACTACACTTAACTTTGTCTGTATTCATTCATTTTACTGTACCTATTAAAATGATGCATGGAGTTCTGCTGGGTTGAATTGAAACATTGATGATCACACAAAGAAAAATATTGCCAAGTAACAAACAAGATAGCCAAATAACAAACAATAATATATTATCTTATCCACTGATATGAGTTTCGATAATTTGTTGAGTTATAGTAGGTACCTATTATTTCCTTAAACTTAAATAAATTCGTAATAAATCGGTTTTTAATTTTATATACGTCGATAGTGTGTGGAATGCAAGAATTGCTAGCAGAAACTACCAGCCTACCTACTTTCTAAAAGAACCGGTCTGTTTCATAGTGTATTGTTGTTTATTTATGGTAGGCACAAGTTTAAAAATACGCAAACAACCTTAGAATTTTGATAAATATGTGAAGTTACTGTTACCTTGTAGCGCTAAGTTTATTGTAGTAATAAGATGACTGAAATCACTACTCGTTTAAGTAGCTGGAACTTGAGAAATCGTTTGATTGACCACTCCACCCAAGAGAACAATAAAACATAGAAGACTGGGGAAAGTTTAATAAATTAATAAGTCACACCTCTTTCTTTGATCTGATAGTAGAGGTCCATCGCTAACGCTATTATCAAATCAATATAGAAAAGCCCGTATATCGCTCCAGCCGTTTTCCCGACCAAAAACACACTAATGAGCGCGCCGACTGTTAAAATTATTTGGAGAATTACGTAGTAGAATTCTGCCTCGTATAGTACCTGATCCACGACATAAAGCAGCATAAGATAAAGGGACAGCATTAGAGTTGGCGCGGACACCAGGCAATGTAAAGGGTCCACTGGATCCACCACATGAGGGATTATATTGAGGAGGAGTGCCACTACCTAAAAAGATAGGACTAGAGTTATCAGATGTTACTACAGGTTTTTTAGCAGAAGATGTAAAAGGACGTTCATTGTTAATTTGTTAATACGTATTTCCAATGAATTATAGATGCGTATTTCATATTCATAACGGCAGTGTAGTGTGGCTCGATTCTGTGGACTTCATCTTTAGTGCATTTTACGTATTATTATTTAAGGGTCTTTAAAATTTTCTCTAAAATCTAAGAAATTACAAGTACACTTAAACCGGCTATACCTCAGTGCATAGGTTATGCACTGTGGAAACCTAATTGTAATCTTATGAGTTTTGGTGCGTGTTTTGTACTTTGTACCTAATAAAATATCATAGGCACATAATGTATTTCATTAAAGTGAAGGGGTTGCAGTGAATTTTTACAGTATCTGATTATGACAATCCAGTTAAATAACTCGTTAAATTAGGGTTCTACTAGCAAACCACAATAATACGAGGTAGTATGCTTTAAAAAGCATTTATTCATAAAACAAACTACCTATCACTTAAAGACCGTATAGCGTCGTTCTTTTATAACATAATACAAATCCATACACAGTACTATCAGCAAATGAATATAGAACAGTCCGTATAGCGCGCTGACCGCAGATTTTGTTATGAAAGAGGTTGCAAACGCGATCGCCGTGAGAAAAATCTGAATGGTCAGATACAGTTGTTCGGCTAGGTCGTGTACTTGGTCCACTAGGTACAACACGATGAAGATTGTGGACAAAACGAGGGTTGGAGAAACAGCGAGGCAATGAATGATGCCTGCCCCTCGTACAATGAAAGGTGTTATCATTAAAAGCACTGATATAACCTAAAAGTAATAATATTATGACAATATTTTTTGATTTTCAAGTGAAATAGAGAAAGTATTAAGTTTAAGTTCTCTAGAGTTTGCTTTGACTTCTTCCTAAACTAGTGGGTAAGTAGGTATGTTAGTCCTGTCTCATAAGAATCGTATTTACTCTGTTTGAAACTTGGCAAATCTGACAGAGCGGGAAAGATCTATTGTTTACTTAGGAAACTTCCAATGATCCACAACTGCACAAAATTAAACACAAAACAGAAAAACACTATCACTTAACACTCTGTTATGATAACATGTCAACAGCGGATACTATAAAATGCTGTAATGAATGTTGAATGAATGATACTCAGCCCCTCTTTTTCTGATAATACCCAGTGCAGTTCAAAAGCTGTATTCATGTCATGACTTATTTGAGGAGTTAAAGAGAGATAGACTCTTAATCTGTCTCACGACTACATATAGTGTCCGTCTAGTATTTTGTAGCATAACTATGCGCGAGCGCAAAGGAACTGGTTATGTTATGGATATGGCTTAGTATACAGACAGACAGATAGACAAAAAAATGAATGCAATACAGCTAAGTGCTCTAGTACCAACACTTTTTATAAAATTGAAGAGTAAATTAAGCAAAGTTGAAGTTTACTGAATCAAAAAACTAAAATTTTAAATAATATATTTAAATATGCATATTATTAGTATCTACGCGCAACTAAAGGTACATCCTCTCTCATTGGCTATCAAAAATAAATCTAAAGAAAGGACAGTTAACAATGCGAAGTAGCAAATTCCGTACACCAACCACAACCACACTCGAACGAGGTTAAGCAGAAAACATTGGATGAAGGCGCCAAAACAGAATAGAATTTGAAAGAACAGGTACATTTTCTCCATAAATAGAGGAACTCTTCTTCGTATGTAGAGAATGATGAATAGAAATGATATGACCAGGGTTGGGCCTGTCGCTATGCAATACATGTGCCCTTGGGGCCTTGCTTTCATTATTAACGGCAAAACCGTAATAACTAAAGAAATAACCTACAAAAGTTACCAACATTAATTTTAATTTTTTGTAGCATCTTTTTTATTTTCCATTTGAATTATCTTTTGTGCAATATAGGACAGTATATTGTAAGTATTAAATTTTTACAAATTCATTTATAATTAAGTATATCTTGATAAGTATTAAAATAATACTCACGAATTCGACCAATTTCATTATAAAAATGTTGTATTTAATTAGTTCACCCCATTTCTTGTCCACTGGCACAGAATCTATAAAAAAGTGAAAGAAATTGATTATTTCCTTACTAAAGGTTCTATTAAGAGTTTTATAAGAGTAATTGGCCTATTAATTGTTTTTGAAAAGAATTTACAAAGCTAAATTAAAAAATCATGCATTATATATAGGTAGCGAGATGTACAAATCATGCCATTATCTTTTGAGGGTCGGCAGCGAGTCAACGGATATAATAATAAAATTGTGACATATCTAAATGGTAGGTATTTTGGTCTCATTTTATATTTTGTGTGTCTGCAAGTTAAGTTAAGAGTCCACTACTTTAATTAGTAGGCTTGATTCTTAGACAATCAGTGAGTGAGCGTAGCACAGTAAAGATGGTAATGATAATGAGGAGTACTATACTGTGTTCATTGTAGCTTGGTGATTTGGACAGATGTCATGAGATTGACGGAGAGCCGTTTGAAGTGACTTTGAAACGGCGCTTGTATAATCGTCGATAAATTCAAATGTTTAAATCACTATTGCATATCACTTGTTTAGGTAATTTTAATCTAAATTCAAATACAGGGTGTTAGGAAACGTAGTTCGTTCTTTCAAACCACACATTCTCCACAAACGCTATTTTTTATTGGCTGTTTTTGAAAGTTATTACTTGGCGATGGCCATCAGCGCTTTTTTACATTATTAGAAAATGAGTACGCTCAACTTTTACTGCATGTTGCCTTACAGCCACCATCTTTTCTTAAAACCACCATTACTTAAAGATATCATTCTGAAATGACCACCTGACCTAAGAAGTCGCACGAGAAACGCGTCGCTTCATGTGCACACGTTAATACTAGCCCATTGACACGTCGTAAGACGAAAAAGTCGCTGAAAAAAGTCGCATGTGTGAACGGGCACTTAAATACCACTTGTTAAGCTAATTTTAAGCTAAATTGAGTAATAAATGCTGCCTAAAATATGACACATTTATTTTTGTGTTCTAATAATCAGTAAACTTATTAAATAAATATGCACGCTGTGACAAAGTTACATCTCAGAGAGATTATTAGTAGGTACGTGCCCTAAATAATAGGCATGTTACTGTTATAATAACAGTGACTAGGAAGCAAAACTTTTCAGCCTAGTCCAGCTTGATACAGCTTTTATATCATTCGAGACTTCTAGAAACTTAATAATTTTCCTATTATACAATTAAAATTTTCATAACTCTAGAAGGCGAAATTTTCCTGTCTAACTGTTTTCGACCGACGAAATTTTACTAGTATTGATACTCAACTAGATATAAAAATAATACATTTCCTTGCGAAGATTTTTTTTTTCAAATAAGCCTAGTACCATCTTTGTAAACATGAAGATAAGCTAAAAAATTTCCCAACATTCTTCGTGGCCAATGCTTGTTAGTATAGTGGAACCTCCCCTGAGAGTGATGGATGGTTTTCGGTGACTTTTTGTTTTGATGATAATATTTTGTTGCTTTTAAATTTTCACTTTGATGAATAAAGAAAGTAAGACAGCACTCACTTGTGAGTGTTGCAAACTCAAAATGCTATTACTAATTAAGTACTTAACCCTGTCGCCTTGTATCCGACGCTCTCGGCATTTGGATAAACACCGCAACACGAGTTTCGAATAAAAATATGAGGAAAGCATCACCACTCAAAATATCGATGATAAGGAACGGAAATTATGAAATCCTAATAACAAAAGCGAAATAAACGAAATTGTACTGTGTAAATAAATATGTAGTGTTTGAGGTAGGTATTGTTATATTATAGAGTTAAATTGAAGTTGTGGCTGTTAGCAAAAAGGCAAACTGCCGATCCGCTGATTTGAGTAACTATGGGAGATTCAATTTCTTTTCTTATTTCGACTATGTTTCTTAGGAAAAGTAGTTTTTTTTTTTCACAAGCCCGACTTGCATTTCCACTATCGGTCACTAGTAAAACTTCACCCTATATACACTTGTTGTTGTATAGTTGTTGTTCTTATTCATTACTGCTCAAAAATACTTAAGTTCATTGGTATTTATTGCTGGTATTGAGTAGCTAAGCTAGTATGGTACTAGTACCAGAACTCATACTCGTTGGTAAATTATGTCACATCCCTAAACTGCCCTACAGTGACATGACAGTGACGCTGTCCAAATCACCAAGCAAAAACGTACATACTATAGGTTTAGTTACCCACACCCTAGATTTAGGTACACTTTTCGGATTTTACTTCGGAGGAGGTAAATCATAGGTTGAAATGGGATGAAGCCTTATTTATAAGTTGCCCTTCCTAGCCCAGCGCGTAAAATATAAAGCATTGACGAATAGTAGGTATATCGTACCATTTATAATCATATCAGACATCTTGCCAGTTCCAGTTATTGCCTTTTGTTCTTGAATGATCAGATGGTAAGCATATCTTGCAGCAGAATTTAAAAATACCAGCCCTTTTGTTTTAATATCCAAAAAATTATATATCCATTAAAGGAATAAATAGTAAAATCAAGTAAAATTAATGAAATAAATAATCTGGTATCAAATTATAGCGTCTCAGTGACAGTCGACAGTGTCAAAATCAAGGTCAAAATCAAGGATTTGTCAAAATAAGAAGTCTATGAAATGAATAACGGATGACAGCACAAATTAAGATATAGACCATAGACAATAATGAAAATAGGCGGCATATTTAAAAAAAGGTCAAACTTTTCGAAAGTTGAATGTATTTTACAAGTAATTTTATTGAATTAAATTAATTAAATTTCCTTTTGGTAATCGAAAACGACGTTTATAAAATCTTAATAAAATATAAATTGTCCTTTGTACACCGTCTATCGAAAAACTTACTAATTAAACAACAAAATCCTGGCCACAATTAGTCGAAAAAATAGTCTTTGATCGCCATTAAATACAAAAGAAAAAATTACAAATTTAGTTTTAAATTATTTTCTGGCTTGTCACAATTTTTTTGGGAACAAATTGCCAGTTTGAATAGTTTGATGGTTCAAAACGACAAACCTCCTTGGTACTTGGTAAGTATAAACTACTAATACATACTATGGTGAAACATTTCAGAATTTTAGCCGTCCTTATTCCTTTCTGCTACAAAATGCATTGCTATCTTTATCGAAAAGCGAGCGCATTTTACATAACTCTGCATGCAGCACATCTGGTTCAAAAGCGGCATACGAACGTTAACGGGTCACCGAGCACGAAAATTGAGGTCATGTGCAGAGTGCAGCCTGCCAATACTGCCGTGGGTGCAACCACAATCTTACATTTGCCGTCCATACCTCTGCGTGTTTGAACATTTTATATGGACGTTGAAGTTTAGTAGCTGCATGAATAAGTTGGTTTTATTACACCTCTCGTTGCATAAAGTGATTTAACATTTGAGTTGGCACAGCTCTTTAGACGAGTATTGTATTTGTAGCTTAATCTCTGTTGTACAGAAAGTCTTTCGTTGTAATAGCTTGATGACGAAATTTGATAGCAATAAGGCCGCATTTACTTAGGTCTGACCTATTTTCTTATCAACAAGATGATCAAGCCTCTCTAGGATTTTTATTATGGACGGATTATTTTGTTTGCATAGGCGGATTAATGCTATTTATGGGTAGGTAGGTTTACTTTGTTTGTGGATGTATAGTAACCTATTACCAAAGGATACTAAATACAGGGTGTTAATTTAAATGCGTGCCATAGCTTTAGGATAGGTTAAGTATCGATTAAAGATGCTGTAAAAAATATTGTAAAAAACACCAGTCAAAAAAACATAGTAAAGAAACATAGTACTTTTCCTAATACCCTGTATTGATGATAGTACTTTACCTAAGTGCCTAAGACCCTGTATTGCTGATAAACCCTTTACCTTTATTACGCAATGAAAGAGGTAGTGTAGTACTACAACTTTTCTTACATCAGATGCGTAGGCGTGGTTAAACAATCCATTGTTTCACATCTCTAGATGAGTAAGATAATTACCTATCTTCTTACAAAACATAACAGGGCAGGCTTGGACTAATCAACCTCTGGACGCGAAACAATGTCATTTTACCCTTTACCCCTCTAGCTACGAACCTAGGTAAAATTACCTAGGTAAGCAAACGGCAACAGTCAGTGTGACTTTGAAGCTATTAGAGAAAACATCCCCCAAAAATGGGCAAATAAGCTGTTTTATGTTGTAAGAACTATAGCCATCGGTCAAACAATATTTCTTATCACGCGTAAAGACATTTTTGTGCTATATTTCTCGTTATTTACGTGAAAAATTAATAAAATACGTATGACAGGACCGTATAATACGTCTCCATAAAAAAGGTCATATTCCTTAACACATTTCAACCAATATTTTGTATCAATCATATATTCATTCGTTCACCAATGACGGGCATTTTAGTGCGGAAAATTGTCGATGACCGATATCGATAAGAATGATTAGTAGTATTATAACCAGCGCAGATTAAGAATGGATGCCGAATTTAAATACTAGTACCTAACCGATACCAAAAACTCGGAACTGATTGGTGATAAGAAAAGATTCCCTAAAGAACATAGGTCGAAATATGAAAAAAGAATTTGACCTTCCATAGTAACTCAAATCAGCTGATCGATAAATTTGTATGGAAGGCCCATTTTTTTTTTCATATTTCGACATTTGTTCCTAGGGGAAACTCTTTCTTATCACCAGCCAGTTCTGAGATTTGCCTATCGGTCATTAGTGAAATTTCACCCTATTTATGCTCTTTAGGTGCATTATGTCCATTTTACAAAATGTCCAGTTTGCAATAAGTCCAGTTTGCATAATTTCCAATTACAAAATGTCTAGTTTGCAAAAAACAGTTTATATTAAATACTGGGTCACTCAGCCAGCGTTATTAGTTAGTTAGTTATGTTAAATACTAGTAAATATGTGTAGTGTATGTATACACTATTTGTCACTAGTGCTTCACAATTTATCTGAAGCGGCCCTCAAATATTTGTCAGACGTGGCGTGGCGATAACGACCGATTTTTACGGCTGTTTACGTGCTATTTTTTGCCTACCCCGCAAGGGATAAAGGCATGATGTGTGTATGTATGTACAGTCCAGCAAAAAAGAGTAGACAAAAATTGAGGGCGCCACTTTGTATGAAATTTCAAAATTAAATGGCAACAATTTAGTATGAAAAATTTTTGGTTCCATTTTATTTAATTTCTACTCTTTTTTGCTGGACTGTATGCATGTATGCCTAAGGACTAAAAGTAATAAAAAAAACAAAAAACAAAAAATCTAATTAATCATTTATTTACAATGTGATTATTCTCATATGTATCATTAATTGAAAGGTACAAAATCAACAAAAATAATTATAGTTTGACACTTATTCTACTGTCCTTTATTTATAATAACGTAATTTTTTGCCATTTTGATTAAAAAGGTATAAAAATCACACCTTTTCGTGTCTAGTTGGCTGGACCCATGTGTTTTGGGGAAAGTTGTTCAGTTTCATGGTCTGAACTCAAACCTCAATTTCGCTAATTGTCCTTTTTTCAAAATAGACATTTTGCCAACTGGACATTTTGCGAACTGGAAATATTAAAAACTGGTCATTTTGCAATCGGACATTTTGTAAACTGAACATTTTATAAACTGGACATTTTGCAAACTGGACTTATTGCAAACTGGTCATTTTTTTAACCACTGGACATTTTGCAAAATAGATATTATGCTCCTAAAGGATTTTTACTATTATAATACTATATTACTATAGGGTGTTCCTTCGAATACATAACATTTTTACCCCTATTTGCATGACGCATAAAATTGTTGGCATAGTTACGAAAATTGCAAAATTTTTCACCGCAGGCTGGATTTGAACCAGTGACCTTCGCCATCAGTACTGTTTTAAAATTCGGGTATTCAGTAACTTGGCACAGTTAGAAATGTGCATATTGGTTATTTTGCCATAACCATAATATTTCTCCATAATATTGTGTGTGTGGCATAACGTTTTTAACTATAACTGAAA
Source organism: Phthorimaea operculella (assembly GCA_024500475.1). Taxonomy (NCBI): domain Eukaryota; kingdom Metazoa; phylum Arthropoda; class Insecta; order Lepidoptera; family Gelechiidae; genus Phthorimaea; species Phthorimaea operculella. The sequence goes on from JANFCV010000001.1 coordinate 15,058,219, forward strand.
ATCCTCATATCAATCATTTATTTTTATTACTATTTGAGTGAAGGCGGTTGGCCCCAGTCAGACCAACAACCACTGCGACCTTTGTAGATCTAATTGTAGCCGACTCTTTTTGATAATTACATGACTGCCCACAAAAAAAGGAGTGTAATGTTTTTTTAGGGTAGGTACATGTATATATATATGTGTATGTATTTTTCACTGTTACTCTTTAACCACTGAACAGATTCTATTGGGAATTGTGTGAGAAGAATCCTTACATTATTCCGATTGTCGTAGGGTATGTTTTGTATAGGAAAATTGATTTTCCACATAAGCAGGCGTATTTTTAAATTTTAATGTTATAACCTCATCTAGACGACCCATTTTAAGGAAAGCCACGATCTGTTTGGAGTCAAGGGATTAAACTTCTTTCGGGAACCACATGTTTGGGATCAAATGATTGAACTTCTTTCGGGAACTACATGTGGCCACTCTTTGTCCAGCTCCTTTTGCCTCATATTTGAAGAGGACGTTGAGGAGTGTCGCGCGGGCGTGCAAATTTTTAACCCGCACCTAGTTCACTTCCCTAATTAATCTGAACCGCTCATGAATAAAAGACGTGACGCGACGCTGCGTTCGCCCTACTAGTTATCCATGATAAGACGCCAGACAATTCGTCGTTCCTCAAAACTTATCAAATGATATCTAGAAATTTTCATGAAAAACTTCATTCAGTCATTCGTTCTTTATCGATTATCGACTATGGTACAGCACTGTCTTTGAAGTGTACATAAACCAACATAATTCTAAAATGACAAATGTAAAGGGATATGATAAGAATCAGGTGTCTTTCAATTTAGCAGATTACTATGTGTCATTACCTCCCCTCCCCCCAATATTGGTTGAAAGAGATCTAGAACAAATTCTGTAGGATTCGCGTCCACAGTGTTGCCAGATATACGGATTTGTCCGTATTTATACGGATTTTAGAAGTCCAATCAGGATTAGTCATATCTACGGATTTTTATACGGATTTATTACATCTTAGACCCATACAGGCTCCATTGGTGCAAAAGTAGGCATTACACTGGCATCAAGTAGCACAGAGCTAAATCAAAATGATATCATAGCTTTCAAGTTACACTGTCTTAATTTTTATATAGAAGGAGCGAAGCAAATAAAAATGGGTTACAACTTCAATGACAATGTTTTGATAAAAATGGATTTTTTGAGTCCAGACATAGTTGCATGAACAAATTTAATCTCTCGTAGATGCTGCTCTGCTCTTTCCACATATAATTAATGCCGAAAATGTTCCAGATTTAGACTTATTTCCCATAATTTCTCTCACAAATTACAATACGGATTTAATACGGATTTTGTAAGGGTAAAATACGGAATTTCCATGCTCTTCATATGGCAACACTGCGCGTCCAGAGGTTGATTAGTCCAAGAGGGCAGGTTACCAAACTTCATAAACCTACAGGGCCTTACCACAAAAAAGTTAGAATAGCGTTGACCGCGTGTCTAAAATAATAAGAAATCTTAACATTTCAATCTTAAAAAAGAACGATAGGTAGGTAGCTTAGCTACACACCATTTCAGTACAGATGCGCTTGTATTTTACCTAGGTACGATGAGGAATTTTTTTAGAAGTTACCTAGTCTGTCATGCAAGGTTATTTCTAGAAATAGGGCCACGAAAATTCCCACAGGATGTAGTAAAAATGTTATTACCTGTGGTTTAATAAAATAATCTATTTTTGATCCCTTCATTATATAAGGTCCTATTAAATTCGCTGCAAATATTTTAGGGGCAGATGAAATAAAATATAAGAATGTACTCTGCAAATTTTTAAAGAAATCTACACGCTAGTTTTCGAGAAAATTGCATTTAACTAAAAAAACACAAAACGAAAAAAGTGCACCCTGTTTGTCCTAGAAACACACACTACGATGAATTTAAATTACGCGCCAAAAAAAGTTGCTGTGATTGGTTGATTGTTAGTGTGCGTGCCGTGTAAGTGAATCCTGTCTACGTGGCGGAACGTCAGTCGGGTCAGTCAAAGGATGTTCACATAATTAATTAAAAAGTTTGTTTGAAAATGAAAAATAAAAACTAGCGAGTAGATATTTTTAAAAATGCCTTAAATGTTTTTCTTATACTTATTTACGCATGCCCTTAAAATATTTGCAGTGAATTTAATAGGACCTTATAGATAGCGGAATAGATCGCTGTCTCCAAGCAAGGGAATAGAAATCTCGTAGAAATCGGACCTTGCTTGACGTGACGTGTGTAAAAACACATTCCTATATCTGTATTGCATTCATGCTTTTTAGTTGTGTTTTTTTTTTATCAATTAGGTAATATTAAAAATAATAACAGAAAATGTTATAAGTGATATCATGATATCAGGCAACGCCTTCTTACTACTAAAATATCTTTTGACTCTACATTTTGTAAAAATGCATCGTAGACTACGCGTAAATGGTTACGAAGGTAAAGTGTGTACGCTTATTAGTCCGTATTGTAAGGGGAAGACTTGTATGGAGACCATTCGGATTGTGATTAAAGCGTGAAACTTGGCATAGATGTTCTATGGGTACATCTTAGTAGGTAAAGCCCAGTTTCCAGGAGTTCCGCCCCCCGGAGCAGGTGGGACGGGGGGAGGAATGTTTCGGTCGCCGCGCACCAAACATAAAATTCTCACTGATAGAGTTGAGGTCTTAAGGCAAGTTTGGTATCGTTTTCGAGTGAAAATAACATGAAGAATCTATTTGACGTAGTAAAAAATTATGTTTTCATTAAAAAATACGAAGAAATACGCAAAAAAAGGAAAATATACCACACTATTTTCGTCTTCAACACGCTATCTTTATAAATATGCTAATATTTAGGAAAAAATAAAAATAGCACTAAAAAGCTTAAATATTCAGCTTTTTAAAAATATATACTTTTTGTATGGTTTTAACCAAAATTACACAGTAAAAAAATAATAATAGGTAGAGCGGTGTCGAGTTCAATACTCTCTGCGTACGTACATCTTCTTTGTTTATGAATAGAACTGCAAAATTTAACACAAGAGATAATATACCATTCATATTCTAAAGAAATTAAAATAAAGCCGATCTTGCTGTCCACATTTGAGAAAAAATAACCGCAAATTTAAGTTTGTTTTTCATATGTTTTGTATGAAAAACAAAGTTAACTTTTCAGCTTAAACTAATAACGGAATACGAATTGAACGCAATATGCAAAAACCGCACAAATACGGTCCAGAGTACCTACCGAGGAAATTTTGGTGCTATTTAACGTGGATATAGTTGTCCCATTACCACCAGCGCGTCGCCTCCCCTACCTCCATCACCAACAGCTCGAGGTAGATCATCCATTTGCAATCTTCAAGTGCTCGGTCTATCTGACCGCGAAAGTTGCGCTTGTTTTTCACGTATTATGTGCTGGTTGTGAAAAATCTGCGCCAAATACATAGCTGATTAGACTATTTAACTCTGTAATAGCAAATAAAACGCCCCTAAAAACGTGGATCCGAGGCAATCCTACTAATATTATAAAGGCGGATGTTTGTGTGTGTGTTTGTTACGACATCACGCAAAAACGGCTGATTAGATTGACATGAAACTTTGCAGAAATATAAAAGGGCATCTGGAATAACACATAGGATACTTTTTACCACGGAAAAAGTATCCTATGCCGATTCGCGTTTTAAACGTTTTCGCCGAAAACTAACAGCGACATCTCTTGGCGAATAATGCTTTTTTCCCGCGGAATAATAGGTTGCAGCGGGTGACACCGCTGACGGGCAGCTAGTGATATTATATGTAGTTTGATCCGAGGTGTTTTGCATGGTTTTGAAAAACAAAAGACAAAACGCCCCAAAAACTTAGGCGATCACCCGTATGAGCCACAGAGCCACGTCTGTTGTCTATGCTGTCCCCGAAAGACCATTACGATTCGTCTGGCATTACGTTTGAAACCTTCCAACCAACGAAACAGGTCGGGTTCTGTAATGAATTCAAATACTGTGGCCTGGGTGGACCAAGACATATCTAGACACACGGCAGTGTGTCCGCCAAGTTCGAGCAAAAAAAGCGACACACCGGCCGTGGGTTATATTACACGAACCATTTCGGGCCAAGTTCGACCCACCTATAACTCAAAATCTATTTTATCTACGCATATGAAATTTCTAGTATCTGTCGAGATCTACTTACTTATCTAAAATACAAAATTTCATTAATGTACCTATTGTAGGTCTTGAGATATTGACGTCAGAAAATCGCTATTTTTACTATACACTCACTGACTGACTGACTGACTGACTCACTCACTCATCAAAAACCTAGACCACTTCCAATGGTCGTATTGACTTGAAATTTGGCATGGAGGTAGGTCTTTAGGTCAAGGTAAAGGAAAAAATCTAAAAATGGCCAAGTGTGAGTCGGTTTTAAAAATAATGAAGGTGTAAATTCATACCCCTAAGGAACTAAAACAAAAAATTTATCTATATCTTCCAATCGTCGTACCGACCTAAAATTCGTTACGAAAGTTTGTATTTAGTCAAAGTAAAGTATAAATGAGATATATATTTCCTTACCTAACTTAATCATAAGAAAAAAAGAAAATAAACCTTACAAAAATAAATGAAATCCCACCCAAAACATAAATAAGAAAGGCTGCCAAGTTCGATAATATTGGAATGCTTCGCCTATAAAAGAAGTGAGATCTAAATAAGTACCAAGTTCCAAACACAGACCTCAGTTAAAAATAGTTACAGGAATGCACACTTGATTTTCCGCAGTTTGGAAAGTAGATTCTTATTTCCAACTTGGTACTTATTTAGATCTCACTTCTTTTATAGGCGAAGCATTCCAATATTATCGAACTTGGCAGCCTTTCACATTTATGTTTTGGGTGGGATCCATCTATACTGCAATTACTGCACCATCCATGCAGAAGTCAGAGAAGTAGATCTATTCTCCTCTGTTTCGGTTTTATAATCTACTAGTAAGCCTTCTACTCAATTGAAGCCCGGGCCGTGGACATAGTTGTCCCATTACCAGCGTCGCGTCGCGTCCCTCACCTCCATCAACAGCTCGAGGTAAAACAGTGTGCGGTAAATCAGCCATTTGCCATCTTCATGTGATCGGTCCATCTGACTAAAGGGCATTCTTTGTGGTCTACTCTTGCGGAGGCGTGACCTTTACATCGGATTTCCATCAGTTTCTTACTCCACATCCCAGCAGTTCCGTTCCATTACAGATGTGATCAGCTAACAGCTACTTCTATTTGCCACACATCCAGACTATGTCGTCTGGTAAATTGGTCTTCTCTTATATAACTTGATCCATTAGTGTGATCCCGATCAGACTTATTCAAAAGCTCCTAAGTGACCATGTAGGTAGTAAGTCAGCCAGTTTTACTGCGAGGTTTCACATCTAGGCTCGACAGTTATGTTAAGGACGCACTGATTAAACACCATTGTAATGAATTGCAGCTAGGAGTCTCAAGGACTTAACTTCCCAAATACTGCCAGACAAGCTGCACTCTTCTAGTGATTTCACAACCCAAGTTGTCTTTACCCAACTGATATCTCTGCTGAAGGTATGCATACATACTTTTTGATAAATTCAAGGATATACTTTCGGCGAAAACCGGCTATATATGGCATTGGCTTTGTCCGAGTTCATCCCAAGTCCAACGCGTCTCGAAGCAACATTATTGAGAGGTCTTGCAGAAATCTAGAATTATGTTATTTTTACATTATGTCGTTTTCAAAGCGGTGGTGTGTTAAATATTCACCGATGACATTGATGCTAAGACAATCACTGTAGAATCTTGAAGGAGGAGGTCTTTTTCCAGCGCTTTAGTGAAGAGTTGCGGAGGTATAATGTCTTACACCTCAGAGTATTTCGACTTGAACGGACATAGTTGACATTCGGTGCTGAATTTCTCAGCACCTCCACTTATTACCAGGCGCCCTGGCAGCGCTGTAAGGGTTCTTAAACGGCCCGGGCTTCAATAGAGTCGAAGGCTTACTCGTAGATTATAAAAGCCAAACAGAGGAGAATACATCTACTTCTCTAACTTCTGCATCGATGGTGCAGTAATTGCAGTACTGATGGATATGTCGTGGTCCACCCAGGCCACGGTATTGAATTCATTACAGAACCCGACCTGTTTCGTTGGCTGGAAGGTTTGAAACGTAATGCCAGACGATTCGTAATGGTCTTTCGGGGACAGCATAGGCTATAGACGCGTCTATTTTTGGGGCGTTTTGTCTTCTGTTTTTCAAAACCATGCCAAAACACCTCGGATCCACGTTTTTAGGGACGTTTTATTTGCTAGTAAATAGTCTCTCCAGCTACATGGCGCAGATTTTTCACAACCAGCACATAACACGTGAAAAACAAGCGCAATTTTCGCGGTCAGATGGACCGATCACTTGAAGATGGCAAATGGATGATCTACCGCACACTGATCTACCTCGAGCTGTTGATGGAGGTGAGGGAGGCGACGCGCTAATTGTAATGAGACAACTATATCCACGTTAAATAGCACCAAAATTTCCTCGGAAGGTACTCTGGACCGTATTTGTGCGGTTTTTGCATATTGCGTTCAATTCGTATTCCGTTATTAGTTTAAGCTGAAAAGTTAACTTTGTTTTTCATACAAAACATATGAAAAACAAACTTAAATTTGCGGTTACTTTTTCTCAAATGTGGACAGCAAGATCGGCTTTATTTTAATTTCTTTAGAATATGAATGGTATATTATCTCTTGTGTTAAATTTTGCAGTTCTATTCATAAACAAAGAAGATGTACGTACGCAGAGAGTATTGAACTCGACACCGCTCTACCTATTATTATTTTTTTACTGTGTAATTTTGGTTAAAACCATACAAAAAGTATATATTTTTAGAAACCTGAATATTTAAGCTTTTTAGTGCTATTTTTATTTTTTCCTAAATATTAGCATATTTATAAAGATAGCGTGTTGAAGACGAAAATAGTGTGGTATATTTTCTTTTTTTTGCGTATTTCTTCGTATTTTTTAATGAAAACATAATTTTTTACTACGTTAAATAGATTCTTCATGTTATTTTTACTCAAAAACGATACCAAACTTGCCTTAAGACCTCAACTCTATCAGTGAGAATTTTTTGTTTGGTGCGCGGCGACCGAAACATTCCTCCCCCCCTCCCACCTGCTCCGGGGGGCGGAACTTCTGGAAACCGGGCTTTACCTACTAAGATGTACCCTTAGAACATCTATGCCAAGTTTCACGCTTTAATCACAATCCGAAAGGTCTGACCCCTTACTAACCGGGGTATATGTACCTGTTATGATGCTCTAGGTTTAAATTATGATGACCTAGGTCCTACCTATGTAGGTCATACAAATGTATTCATTAATAACTTGTAGTTTGCAAAGATCATGCACACAACGCACGATGTTTTTCTCTTCGATGCAAAATGTTGTGGAAAACTGATGTCATCCTGCGGTCTTTTCCTTACAGAAATCACGTATGAAACTAGTATATTTACTGAGTCGTGATTCAATTAATTCTAAGGACGATGATGGGAGTACCTATTTATTAGTATAGGTACTAACCACAGACTAGTGACGTCACCATTCCCCTCCTGACAGACTTCTTCTATGGTATTGAATTGACCGTGTGGTAGCGGCTAAATAACACTGCCACCCTACATATTTAAGATCATCTGCCTAGCCAATACTTACTTTGTGTCATCTGTGACTGCCACTGCCGCCCCTAGACCAGTCAGGGTGTTTCGTAAAAGGTGACGTAGAGTTTTGGAACTCGTCTGAACATCTATCGACCATGGTTAACTGAAGTCTATGGTAAAGCAGTCAAGCAATATGTAAGACCAAAAAATAAATAAGTACCTAATTAAGAGTTCCATTGTAGAGTTATTTTCATGAGCTGGTTCCACTAGTTTCTAGTTTATGTATAGCGGATTCATGATTGGAATAATCTAGATAGGGTAGGTAGTACGTACGTCCTGGAATAAGCGAATCGGTCAATTTAGAAAGACAGCACCATAAACTAATAGAAACATCCATCACCATCACACTTGATTCTAACTCCGATAAGTTGCAATTGTTATCCAAAGTTACAAGTAGGTACCTATTACTTCGATGGCAACGTGTAGAGTACCGTAAGCGGCATTTTCATTCATTTCTATGGGAGTGCGGAGTGCCTACCAACCATACCAGGTGCTAGAGGTACCTACCTCACGTACCTCTAGTGGTAACTTGGCTTTTTGCTCTCTCGCGCGCTCGCTAGTCAAACCAGCCAGTTACGCCATCGCGTCCGTGGAACGACGCCGTGCTTCCCGCGTTCGAAATTCAAAAACTTATTTTTAATTAGAGTGCCCGCGCTACAGGTATTATTTTATTCCCGCCATAAAATGTGTTTCCTTTTGTTTTGTGCCAGTGTTTTTGTGTTACGTTTTGTTTATTGCTGTCAAGTTTCCGTTGTGTCTGTTTTGTTTACGTTAAAGTTACTGAATCAACCGTAACCGACACATTTCCTTTTACTTTTGTAATAACTTGACTCTACAATTTTATTTCACTTATTTGGCCCAACTTACGATAAAGCTATCTACTTGGGCCAAAATAGTTGAAGTTGCACTAATGGGTTAACTTAAATTGCGGTTAAGGCAAACTTACTATCTAAGACGGATGCGTGATACTTAAGTCAGTCAGCCAAAGAAGTTAACCTTGACTTTGAAATGAATGCCTGCCTACTTAACAATAATAATAGCATACCTGGATGATCACTTAACATTATTCTTGTTCAAATGGCTCAAACGAAACCAAAAATGAAGCCAGAAAAAAAAAACATGACGCAGAGTCAAGACTTTGATTTAAAATCAAAATTATCAATCGTGATATTTCCAGCTAATCATGGGCTGGTCATTTCTCTGGCTGCTGGCCCTGGTGGCTGCAGTCCAGGGTCAAAGGGAGACCTGCCTCTCAGCTGATGAGGACCCGTACCTCCTCTTCGGGACCAAGACCGCTTATATCTTCTCCAACAAGGGGATCCCCAATGTGAGGACTCACGATGTTCCTGGTAAGTAATAATAAACGTTGTATTGACTTGACACTGGCAGAAATGCCAAAGACATTAATTAAAAAATAAAACTGCTGGAAAAGTCCTTGGTCCTAAAAATAAGTTAGTAGAGGGGTGTTAACTTGACCCATTTATGAAGCAAGGGGAGAGTGTGACCATCCATACGAACGAGAAAGGCTGCTGAGGGACTTACAATCAATACCTTTTTTTAAACACCTCCCGTGTTAGGTATTTTGCAAGTTTTCCAAATATGGTTTACAATCAATTTAGTAATTTTGCTTTTATACCTTCTTCAACTTAGTAGGCTTTCATACCTACAATAGCATTTTAGAGTCCTACCTACCATAGTAAAATTATATTGTATTGTAAAAAAATAATGTAACAAAGTAGGTGCCTAGGTACCTACCTATATTGCCTCTTGTTTAACATGGTACCTACCTGTGGTACCTACATTCCAAGTAGATGTGTAATATAAAACAATAGGCACCTATTTACCATTCATGCCAACAAATAAGTTCTTAGCTATAGAAAACACCTGTGTAATTTTTTTACGCTCCACTGCCAATTATTAAGTCTCTTTATTAGAAACATTTTTTGCCAACATTTCTAAATAATAATTCATTTATTTGCTATCATCATCATCATCATCATTATCATCATCACATGAGATCATCATGGTATCTAAATTTGGATCAATGATACGATCTATCTACACACCAAAGATTTCATTCAGTCTAAAACTGACGAATTCATTGTACTCGTACTAGGTCCTATACAGGCAAACAGACAGAAAAAGAAAAATCTGAAAATCAACTAAACTGACAATATTTTCCGGAAACCCATCACATTTGCAGGTGACCTAAATACTAAGCTCTGACTAAGCTATAGTTATTCGTAACAGTAACTGAAACTACTAGACCGTCAAATAACGCATCAAACATTTGATTTGTGTATAAAGAACAATGATAAAATAGTTATTTGTACAACGGGAGAGCAAAGTTTATTTTTGATTCTAATTTTTGGTAATTCGAATCCCGGGGCAGCGGAGGATACTTACAAATTTATTTGTAGTACCTATCCTGAGCTCAGTGAGGGATTCAAAATCAGGAGTTGAAAATGAATTTGCTCTCGTGTGGTACCCACAACTTTTCACCTCTACTAGCAAAACTGCACATTCACAGTCGAAAAAAACGCAATAAAAAGGCAGAATAATTTCAAAAACTTTGTACATAAAGTAAGTTGTGTCAACAATCTTGGGGGAAAAAATTTTATTCGTATACAAATGAACGAAATTATACTTCAGCTTTAAAGGCAATAAAAATTATAATTTACTTCTTATTCTGCCCTATACAGGGAGTTTCAGTTTCATTTTTCAATAGAGATAAAACCTACGCAATCTGACATAAAGTCTCTATGCATAAAAATTAAAAATAGAGTCCCTATTTTCATGTAGCAGCAGGCTGTAGTCATTTTTTATGTGAAGAAGGTCCCATTTATACCGTCCATCGTGTTTTTTTCTAAGAAAATGAGATACTTCTTACCTATTTACAACTATAAAATTCTAGTGGAAAATTATTCCAGTATAATACTCGCATTATTGGTGGAGGCCCAAGATCGAGACGGGTGGCGCGAGAGAGGGGAGGGAGGCCTTTGCCCTGCAGTGGGACAATGAACAAAACTACGTAAAAAAACTTGCATTATTTGATAGAGTGGGAGCAAATTGCTCAAATATGTCAACGTTATAATAGCAAACAATGACACAAAACCCACAAAACTGAGAAACTTTGAAGACAAAATATTTTTTCAGCAATATTCTGGTAGGTATCTAAGTAAACAGATAGAAAAATATCAAGGAGTTTTATAAGACAGACAGGCAGTCACAAAACATTATTTTCTTATTAACGTGATTTGAAAGGGTTTTGGTTAAGTCACAGAAACCGAAAATCATTCTTACTTAGCTCATCATCGCGCACGTTTTCCAGGAAAATGTTAAATAAATTAGAGTAGCATATTTATGACAGCTTCGTTTACTACTAGGCCATAAAGTTAAATACGAATTTGTGGCCACGCACGTGCCCTACATCCAGGCTAAATTGTGGTGTTTGCCAGGGAAGTAACATCGCACCAATACTCTTTATCGTGTATAAAATGGCATGTCTTTCAAATTCGTGTTTGAAATGAGTTGTCTTTCAAAAAGTCAGCTCATATGAAATTAGTGCGCTAATGCTTGACGGAAAATTCAATTCAAAAAGCGCTCTGTTCCACAATTACGAAAAAGAAGCATATTCCTCAGAGCAAATAGACAATATTCATGTCTTTCTTCCATGCATAGGTTCTTCCCGTTCCTTAAATGGGTTAATCAAATTACGATAGGTCAAATGAAAGAGATGACTTTCTTTTAGTGCTTTAAACGACCTATAACAAATATTTTCATATTCAAGTCATAAGTATAGCTAGGTTACCGATCCTGTAGTGGGTGGTCGTGGGCTTATAATAGAATCTTTTTATTTAATTTCCGTCCTATAATTACCATACAGTCATGCATGTCATGCCTAAATTCTCCTCGTGATCTCATGAATGTAACTATATTGTGGAAAATTGACACTGTTTGGAAAGCATCCAACAGTTAACTGATTAACTTCGGTTTTAAAATTAACGGCTCTTTGAAAGCTAATACGGTGGAAAATGTTTAAAACTGGCTTATATTACGCCACCTGCATACATACACACATTTACGGGGTAGGCAGCGTATGAAAACGACTGTAAAAACATGGCTATTTACACCACGTCTGACAAAAAAGTTTCATAGTAATTCAGAAGACTGTGTGTGTTTCGTCATTCATCATAGCGCCAGCCTGTCAACCTGTCACCTAAAATTGCAAAACACATCAACTCTCAAATCCCTTAGTAGCTTCTTACGATACCTACGGGAAAGATATGGAATGATGCTATTCTACGCCGGCACCACCCAGCCGCGCCTTTCTTTAGCAAACATGTAAATGTCATGTTAAATGTAGGTATAGAAAAACAAAGAAGAGCTAGGCCGGAACAGATCCGGAAATTGAACCCAGTACCTTTCAGCTTGCACAACAAGCTGGAGAATCGTTGACACATGCTTTGATACTCCTGTAACTATAGGCATAGGTATAAGTACCTTATCTATTGACAAAAAAACTTGCTATTGACACACATACACACACACACACACACACACACACACACAAACATATATATAAGAATTTAATAGGACCTTTATATATCTCGCCTATATTCCTTGCGGGGAAGGCAGAGAGTAAAATGCTGTAAAAACTGTAATTTACAAGAAAGTTATATTGACACAAAACTTTTTTCTCGTTTATCAGCACTGGTCCCTTAGATCTTTGCTTAGATCATGGACGTTTGGACGTCTTTAGAGAAAGTTGGTCATTCATTACTACGATCAGTAGGTACGATGCCCTAAACATCGTGTCCAATTTAATGCATTCCCTCCGAAACACGGTGTATATTAGAGACTGGATTGGATGTGTTATGTTATGTTAGTACCTAACAGAATCTGTTAGATAGATTAATGTAGATACCTAGATTATACTGTCTATGAATACTTATCTATCATCAATATCACTAGTCCTACATTGAAGTCGCTTAGTTTCTCTGTCTCTCGTGAAATTCGCTAACTCTCCTAAAACACGCTACCTACGGATTTTGATGCGAATTTTTGTAATAGAAGATAAGATGTTTAGTTTTCGTATAAAATGGGCGCGCGGTGCTGGCAACACTGTCCTGTCATTCACGTCCTCTGCCGTCGCTCGCTTGGTTGATGCGAATTGTAATTATAAATGGTGTAATTTAGTGTGCTTTCGGTGTTCTCGTGTGGTTTTCCCTGTTCGGTGGGGAAGAGAACCAAGTGTATTTGGTTCCGGCGCTTTGATTGTCAGTCGGTTCGATAACCACGCGGCCGTCGGAAAAAAATAACCTTACTTTTAGTCACCCGCGCGTCCAGTGTCCTTTGGTTCGCGTATTGTACAGTAAAACGTGTTGCTGTCGCGAGCAGTGGTGTGCGGGAGAAATCTTTGTTACTGTGTGTTAAACATTATTTGATGTCGAACTATGAACAATAGTACTCAAGTGCTTGTGAAACTTGTTGGACGGAGTACCACGCGAGCTGGTGCCCGGGTACAGTAAGTCTAGTACCTAAGTCCCAATCCAAAAGTCTTCCTCAAACCTGATACCTATTTTTCCTGTCAAAACTAGACTTACAAGGAAACGACGGCGTCATCGTTCGCTCGGTAAGCAATTGTTGCTGGGCCCTGTTTAAGTAGATTTTGGACACAAGAATTTCTCGGCCGGAAACTTTCCGGAACAAAATTCTCTCATTAAATTTATTTTATTTAGCTATAGTAAAGAGCACTACGAATCGTAGTCAAATGTTGTTCCGAGGCTGATCGACCATTTAGTTTTAGATTTTAAGATAACTTTAATTTGCTTCCACTGCGCTAAGATCAGCTTCGGAATCAAACATTTTTTGGTAGCAGAGCGTGGTTGCTTTATTGCAACATAGTTAGCCGTAATTTAGTATTAAGCGTGTTTTTATATTACCCACATATTTTATTATTTTTGGAAAATATTGGTTCGGTTTTTTTGTGACTGTATTGTTTGCCTAGTGAACGGTACCTTATCGGTAAGGTCTAGGCCAGTCAACTAACATTTGTTTTGTGGTATTTGTTTATTGTTTTTCGTTTTATTAAGTCGAGTGTGTAAAAGTTGGTACCATGGCTCCCTCGATCGCCAGGTATAAGGCTGCTATAGGGTCAGGATTAAGGTGGTTTACTACCACAGCGGCAATGATCGGCCGCGAGGACCGGGAGGACGCGCTCTTGAAAAGTGCACAACAGGTAGATGAACGGGTTCGGTTTGTGTCGGATCAACTCACAGAGTGCCTCATTCTCCTTGAGGAGACTCCTAACCCTGAAGATCAGGAGCGGGTCGAGGCCGATGTAAGCCAGTGCTTGGAGCTGGCACAGGGCATTGAGCAGGCAGCTGCGAACATAACTAGGCGACGTGACGGAAAGGGAGAGCCATTCCGTGGTAAAGTGGGACAAGGGTTACAGGTGCCTCTTCCGCCTGTTACGGTTCCAATCTTTGCAGGCGATTACGCCGACTGGCCGGCGTTTGAGGACCTGTATAGCAGTGTGGTCCACACACGGACGGACATAACGCCGGCGTACAAGATGGCTCAGCTGATGTCCAGGCTACATGGAGAGCCTCATGAATTGCTGACGCATTTGGCTGTCTCGGATAGCAATTATGAGGTGGCGTGGAAGATCCTTACCGACCGGTATCGGAACAAGCGCCTGATTGTAGACAGGCTGTTAGACCAGTGGCTGTCAATACCAACCATAACGCGAGGTACGGACCTCCGCGAGAAAATCTTCCACCCAGTCAGTGTCGCGGTCAGCGCACTAGAGCGACAGGGTTTGCCAGTGGCGGGCTACGGTTATATCTTGGTCCACACAGTGCTTCGCCGCCTGCCGAGCGAAATGGTCGCTCGATTCGAGCAGCTCCATGGGGCAAGTCCTCGGACCACCTCCCGACCTACGAGGATCTGAAGTCGTTCCTCGAGGCCGAAAGCAGGCGAGTGGACGTCCAGGCTGGTGAAGCCCTCGCAAGGAGACCTCTGCCCCTCGCCACCCGGAACGGCCGGGTGCACCGGCGCGAGGAGGCAACAGTGGGCAACCCAGGCGGTACAACACCGCATTGGAATCAGGGTGTGCCTACTGCAGGGAGACAGGCCACGGGGTGGCAGCGTGTCAGGAGTTTGCTGCGCAGCGGGTTCAGAGGAGACGGGGTGTGGCACAGCAGAGGCGTTGGTGTTTTCGGTGCCTGGGGCCGCATCAGGTGCGAGTGCCCTTCAAGCACCAACTGTAGATACTGCCAGGGTGCACACCATCCGCTGCTCTGCATGAATCGCTCCGGAGGCGCCGGGGCAGCGCTGGATCGGATCAGCGAAGGAGCCTGCCCACCAAGGGAGGGAGCAACGCTCCCCACCTCCAAGGAGGAGCCCACCTCCGCATCGGTCACAGGGACAGGCAGGGGGACGTCAACAGACGGAGCCCACTTACCCAAGGACGTGGGGACGATCCCCACCACGGCAGCAGGTGCCGGATTGGGGAAGAGCGGCACAGGAACGTGGCCAAGGACACCCATCCCAGGTACGGGATTCAACGGGCGGGTGTCAGGGAGCACTAGGCAGCCACCAGGGTACATGCAGTATTCTGCGGGCTTGAGCCACCTGGTTGGGTCTCAAGACCCACGCATGCCCCGCCTATGCCTGAGTACCCGCGGCTACAGGCGCAACCTCGGTACGGACGTTTGCCGTCGGGGTACTATAGAACTCCAGCCATGGCCTTTATGGGCAGACCTCCCTACCAGCAGGAGTGGGACCCATACACAGGTTTGGGTAGTGAGGATACCCCGCGGGACGCGGCCTCACCGCGTTTAGATTCCCGCTAGGTAATCGCCGCCTACTCATCAGCTTCGGCTCCCCGTCCAATCACGGTACTTTTGCCAACGGCTAAGATTTGGGTATGGGGATACGGTGGCCGGACCATTCAAGTAAGAGCCCTACTGGATACAGGGGCTCAGGGATGTATTGTATCGAGTAAGCTGGTGAGTAGGCTAGGCCTAAATGTACGGCCAAGTGAGGATGAAGCTGTAGGCATCGGGGGCCTAAATGTGCCTGACATTCGGGGTCAGACGAACTTTGAGTTCGCATTAGGTAGCACATGTACAGGGTCAGCTTTCAAGTCTCAGCCGTGGTGCTAGATGAAGTGGTTGGGAAACTCCTCAGGTTAGGTTACCACCAACGGTAAGAGGGTTAACCACAGGGTTGGAGTTAGCTGATCCTGATTTTGATACTCCTGGTACGGTGGACGTACTTCTCGGGTCAGACGTCCTCGGGAGATTATGGTGCGGTAGGAAGAAGGTACTCCAGGAAACTGGTTTGGTGGCCGTAGATACCACAGGGGTATGTTGTTTTCGGCCCAGTTTGGAGACCTCAGGACCTACCAGAAGGGGATCCGGTCCTCTATGGTAGTGTGCTGTCAGAGGTGCTGCAGAGGTTTTGGGAGTCTGAAGAGCCGCCCACGGCGGACAGACGGAAGCCAGAGGATGACGAGTGCGAGTTGTTCTATCAATACAACACTGAGAGATGCCCGTCAGGCAGATTCGTGACCAGGCTACCTTTTCTCCCAAACCGCCCCGCTTTAGGTAGTTCGCGACAGCTCGCGGAACGGAGACTACTCGGAATGGAGCGGAAGATGAGGCGAGACCCAGCACTTCGGCAGAAGTATATAGAATTCATGCGGGAATATATTCAATTGGGCCACATGTCGGTGTCCAGCCTGGATTGGAGGTGTGTCGAGCATTATTTCATTCCACACCTGGCTGTCTTGAAGTCACCTGAGGCGAAAATACGGGTGGTGTTTGACGGTTCTGCTCCTACCTCGAATGGTGTGTCTGTGAACCAATGTTTGCACGCGGGTCCTAAATTGAACCGGGACATTGTGGACATTCTCACAGACTTTCGTTTACACCAGGTAGCGTTTGTCGCAGACGTCAAAATGATGTTTCGCCAAACCATGATACATCCGGATGACCGTCGGTATCAGCTGATTTTGTGGCGTGAGAGCCCAGATGAGCCGATGGTCACATACGAACTTAACACGGTGACGTATGGACTTAAGCCAAGTCCGTATTTGGCAGTACGTACGCTGCGAGAGTTGGCCGCACAGGAAAGGGTAAGATACCCTCGAGCCGCAGCAGTACTGGATCGCGACGTCTACGTGGACGATATCTGCACGGGTGCTGATAGCGTGGAGCAGGCGCTAATTCTACGAGACGAGTTGATCGCGATCATGGGTTCAGGAGGTTACGAGTTGCGGAAATGGTTGTCCAGTTGCCCAGAGCTCCTGGCCGGTTTGCCAGGCGAGTTCCATCAGGACCCGCACCTCTTTGAGAACCCGGACAATCCAAACACGTTGGGCATCCTCGGGGTGCAATATAGGCCAACGCATGACGTATTCACGTACAAGATCGAGCCCGACCTTTTGGAGAAAACTTGGACTAAGCGGTCGGTACTGTCGACAATCGCTAGAACGTTCGATCCTAACGGATGGATCGCCCCGGTTACGTTCATGGCGAAGTGCTTTTTACAAAGGTTGTGGCTAGCCAACTTAGGATGGGACGACCAACTCTCCGGAGAGTTGTTGAAGGATTGGCTCAAGTTTGTGACCACCCTACCAGGGATCGTGCACATCGCGATACCCCGCAAGTTAGTCCCATCGGTGGGATGTAAGGCTACCCTACATGGGTTTTGTGACGCCTCGGAGCGAGGGTACGCGGCAGCTGTATACCTTCGGACAGCAAGTTCAACGGGAACTGTGCACGTGCGTCTGGTTATGGCCAAAAGTAAGGTGGCACCAGTCAGAACTAGATGGACCATCCCCAAATTGGAATTGGCAGGGGCAGCTCTTCTAGCGCGCTTGCTAAATCATGTAACCTGCAATCTGCGTGGTACCATCAACTTGGATGAAACGGTGTACGCGTGGACTGACAGTCGGATAGTTCTGTGTTGGTTGCAGACGTCGGTACATACACTTGAGGTTTTCGTGGCAAATCGGGTGTCACAGATTACGGGGTCGGAAACTCCGTTAGTGTGGAGGCACGTACCGGGAGAATGGAACCCAGCGGACTGCGCTTCGCGCGGGTGCAGGGCACCTGATTTGGTGAGTCACCCACTGTGGTGGGGACCTCAATGGCTGACTGAGTCGCCGCAGGAATGGCCATTCAACGAGTGCAGGGCGCCGCTTGGGCCACCTGATCGAGGTTTGCGAGTGAACGTGGGGCAACTCGTACCGAAGCCTAACCCAGCCTTCTTGCTGGAACGGTATAGCTCCCTCGACAAACTTCTTGGGGTGACAGGTTGGATCAAACGGTTCGTGAACAACTGCAGGAAGCCTCAAGCAGAACGGAACTTTACACCTGTCCTCTCGCCTGCGGAACGGAATGCGGCTCTATGCTCATTGGTTAGAGTCGTCCAGGCGGAACATTTTGAAGAGGAGGTCAGGCTGCTCAGGGATGGACGTGGAAAGCTGAAGGGAGGAATTGTGCGCCTCAACCCATTCCTGGATGAGCAAGGTATGCTCAGGGTTGGAGGCAGACTTCGGAACGCTAGCCTGCCCTTTTCGGCTCGGCATCCACTGTTACTTCCAAAAGGGGGACCCTTAGTTGAGCTCTTAGTCAGGGATCGTCATGAGAAAAACTCGCACGCGGGCTGTAATGCGCTATTGGCCATCCTACAGCGCGAGTTCTGGATCTTATCGGGACGACGAACGGTACGTAGCGTTGTGTTTAGGTGCTTGCCTTGTTACCGCTTGAAGGCAGCCACAATGCAGCCACAGATGGGAGATCTTCCACCGGACCGGGTGACGGAGGCCTGGACGTTTGCAGGTGTGGGAACGGATTTCGCAGGCCCTTTCATGGTGAAGGCATCACGCCTGCGGAACGCAAAGTCTATCAAGGCGTACTTGTGCGTGTTCGTGTGCCTAGCCACCAAGGCCGTCCACTTGGAGCTCGTGGCCGACCTTTCTACGGAGGCCTTTTGGCAGCGCTGGAGAGATTTACGTCGCGACGAGGGCGACCAGCGCTGATCAGGTCGGATTGTGGTACCAACTTTAAGGGTGCTGATCGGTGTATGAAAGAAATTGTAACGTTCTTACGGGAGAACGAAGAAGCCATCAGCACGGGCCTCTCCCGTCAGGGCATTGCCTGGGTGTTCGATCCACCAGCGTGCCCTCACTGGGGTGGTATTTTTGAAGCGGTTGTAAAGTCCGCTAAGACGCATTTGTTGCGCGTTGTAGGGTTAACAATTTTGACTTTCGAGGAGCTGGCGACCGTGTTTTGTAAAATTGAGGCTGTACTCAATTCGCGTCCTTTGTGTCCGCTCAGCTCAGACCCAAATGATTTAGAGGCCCTGACGCCAGGGCATTTCTTAATTGGCCGCCCACTTAACGCCTTGCCGGAATATCCCTATACGGAGGTGAATAGCAATCGTTTGTCGCGTTATCAGTTGTTGCAGCAAATGACTCAAAACTTTTGGAAGCGTTGGTCGCTTGAGTACTTGCACATTCTGCAGCAACGCCTTAAGTGGACGGACAGGACTGAACCCCTGCATTGGGGATCTCGTTCTGGTTAAGGATGCCAACCTACCGCCACTGCGTTGGCGCCGGGGGCGCATTCTCAACCTGTTTCCGGGTAGTGATGGCACTCCTCGAGTTGCAGAAGTTCAGGTGGGGGATTCAGTCCTTAAGCGAGCAGTAGCTACATTATCACGCCTGCCATGCATAGAGCGGACCGATGGGTCGGTCCGGGGCGGGTGAATGTTTAGTTTTCGTATAAAATGGGCGCGCGGTGCTGGCAACACTGTCCTGTCATTCACGTCCTCTGCCGTCGCTCGCTTGGTTGATGCGAATTGTAATTATAAATGGTGTAATTTAGTGTGCTTTCGGTGTTCTCGTGTGGTTTTCCCTGTTCGGTGGGGAAGAGAACCAAGTGTATTTGGTTCCGGCGCTTTGATTGTCAGTCGGTTCGATAACCACGCGGCCGTCGGAAAAAATAACCTTACATTTAGTCACCCGCGCGTCCAGTGTCCTTTGGTTCGCGTATTGTACAGTAAAACGTGTTGCTGTCGCGAGCAGTGGTGTGCGGGAGAAATCTTTGTTACTGTGTGTTAAACATTATTTGATGTCGAACTATGAACAATAGTACTCAAGTGCTTGTGAAACTTGTTGGACGGAGTACCACGCGAGCTGGTGCCCGGGTACAGTAAGTCTAGTACCTAAGTCCCAATCCAAAAGTCTTCCTCAAACCTGATACCTATTTTTCCTGTCAAAAACTAGACTTACAAGGAAACGACGGCGTCATCGTTCGCTCGGTAAGCAATTGTTGCTGGGCCCTGTTTAAGTAGATTTTGGACACAAGAATTTCTCGGCCGGAAACTTTCCGGAACAAAATTCTCTCATTAAATTTATTTTATTTAGCTATAGTAAAGAGCACTACGAATCGTAGTCAAATGTTGTTCCGAGGCTGATCGACCATTTAGTTTTAGATTTTAAGATAACTTTAATTTGCTTCCACTGCGCTAAGATCAGCTTCGGAATCAAACATAAGAGTTATTCAAGAGAAAGATTTGTGTGTATAACAAATGCCGGGAAAAATTTCTTTTTCCTACGGGAAAATGAGTTGCATTGCAACGGATAAAACCGCTAACAAGCCACTAGTTAAAAGGGGGTTACCCGTGGTAAAAATACCGTTCATAATTGACTGATTTGCTTCACACCTCATTGGATGTGATGCTGATGCGTGGCGTGACCTTCTTTCTAGAATAAACGGATACCTTTATGTTATAATAGGTAAATTGAGTTACAGGGAGTAACAAAAAGGGTAGGTATAACAGTCCGAAAGGAGGTCAAGGTACCTACTTATGAAACTAAACAACTTTCCCCATGGAACATGGGTCAAAATATGAAAATAAGCATTTGTATGTCCCATAGTAAATCAATCAGCTGATCGGTGTTTTGTTTGAGAGGTTCAAATTTTTTTTATATGTATTGCGACTCATGTTCAATGGGGAAAGTTGTTCAGTTTCATGAGAACTTTGACCTCCTTTCGGCTTGTTATACCCTTTTTTTTACTCAGTTCCTTTAAGGCGGTTTTCGGATTTCCTATCACTCAGTACAGGAGTCACTAATTCGGTAAAAGTTTCAATGAATAATTTACTCGAGAGGCCCGTTCGTGAGATGTCAATCCTGAAGCTTCTTGTCAGCCACGCATTCATAATTCCTGACTCCGAAGATAGAACCAATCGATGGACTGGCTTAGGTACCTACCTACCTTAGATACTTAAATTTATTTTCTTTTCCTTCTGTTAGTGCTCTTCATATATCACGCCTATATCCCTTACCTAAGGGGTAGGCAGAGCGTAAACGGTTTAAAAACGACCATTTACACTAAGTCTGTCAAAAGTTTGAGTCATTCAGAAGATGATATAAGGATAGGTTGTCAGCCTGTCGCCTAAAATTGCAATACACTTCAACACTTCAATTCTCAAATCCCTTAGTCGCTTCTTACGACACCCACGTAAAAGAAATGGACCAATGGGGTGATGCTATTCTAAACCGGCGCCATACGGAGTATGTGAGTAGGTAGGTACAGCCTAAATAGGTAATTCAAAATGCTGCTGATAGAACTAAACACTGCTGTTTTCAACCCTACACTGAATTGCAGTGCATCCAAACTAATTCCGAATGATGGACAACACAATGACCAGTACGTGGTAAATAAATAAACAAACAATCACACTTTCTTCGAAGCAGTTTCACCTGTACAATTCTCGACCTGTGTTTACTTTAAAGTCCATTTAAATTCTCATCAGACATCGCATCGAACGGAAACCTATTACTATCGCCAAAAATTCCACCTACCCATTTAAGGGACCAACTTAAACTGGTTAATTATACAAATACTAAGAATAACCAGTTTAAGTTGGTCCATAAAATAGGTGTGGTGTCGGCTTAGAATAGCGTCACCCCATGTCTTACCTGTGGGCGGCTGTGGGTGTCGTAAGAAGCGACTAAAGGATTTGAGAGTTGATGTGTATTGCAATTTTAGGCGACAGCCTGACAACCTGTTACTATGGTGATAGTAATACACAGTATGATACACAGTCTTCTGAATGACTTAAACTGGAATGTCAAAAATTAAAAGGCCTAAATTTAAAATGTAAAAGCCCAAAATACCAGAATACCCTCTTGTCAAACGTGGTATAAATGGCTGTTTTTACGGTCGTTTACGCTCTGCCTGCTCCGCAAGGGATATAGAATAATAAAATGTATGTATGTATTAAATGGGTAAATGGGTTTGCTCGCGATAGTACCTACCAATGCACGACTGACACGTAGGTACGAACGGTTAACTGTGATTAATAGGTAGGTATTGTACTCCAACTGTGGTTAAGTATCTAGTTGTTGGTATAAGGGCAAGTTCTACGGAGTTAGGTACATATAAAGGTTCATCCTATAAAGGCGGATGTTTGTGTGTGTGTTTGTTACGACATCACGCTTAAACGGCTGATTAGATTGACATGAAATTTTGCACAAATATAGAAGAGTATCTAGAATAACACATAGGCTACTTTTTACCACGGGAAAATGTCTTATTCCTACGGGATCACGCATATTCCAATATTTTTGCAAAGGTGGCGTGACTGAGCCAATTCGCGTTTTAAACGTTTTCGCCGAAAACTAACAGCGACATCTCTTGGCGAGTAATGCTTTCTTCCCGCGGAATAATAGGTTGCAGCGGGTGAAACCGCTGACGGGCAGCTAGTATAAAATAAAACTCTGACAACAGGGTTCATCGGTTCCTTCACATGATAGAAGAAGAAGTAAACCCATCAGTAACACTTGCTCTGTAACTATTACTAGCCTTAGCGGCTCGCTGGCCGAATGCATGGAACATGCTGCACCTGAGAGAAGAGTTCTGAAATTTGGTACACTTAATCTTTAGGGTCAATGAATCGATTTGACCCGTAGTACACAATTTTAAAAAAATCCTATGAGGAGTAATGACGTCATCTTTTTTTTGTATGGAAAAAAAAAAAATTTTTGTTCCAAAACCTATCGTGTATGGTATCAAATGAAAGGCCTTGCTAAGCCGATTCTAAAAATATATGACATTATTATATTTAAGTTACTTGTGTAAAATTAAATACGAAATAATTCTCGAAACATGCCACGTTTGGGCTTCTCCAGGTATGATACGGTTGAATCATTACTTATGAAATATACGTAATATAATGTGTAATATCCTCATCTCTAACCTCAAGAAAGGTACTACGGATTTTTTGTCTTTAAGTAATTTTTTTTGAATTTTAAAGTTACAGAAATTTATGAAAACACACTTTGTTGAAATTTGGCATCGAAAGTTCAATTTTGGTTACCGAGAATGATAAAAATAAAGCCAGATGAGATTTTAATTAAATGTACATCATATTCGTTTTGCAAAAATAACATGTTATGTGCTTCGGAGGGCACGGTTAACCCTCGGCCCCATCGCAGTCGCTCTCTATGAATAATTAGACGGCGGCGGTCGGTCAGGGTCGATAGATAGGGGCCGAATAGTAACCATGGTTCATCGGGTCATTCGTAGACTCAGTGTCCCACTTGACAGAACAAGATTTATTAATTATAAGATGATAAATACAGATGCGAGAGGAGTTTTGGTTCATCTTTATAATTTTCATTTGTCTATACACACATTATTCCCACACCAGCATCCTTACATTTATTCCCAGGGTATCCATCACCTTCATTAGCTATTTGCCAGCAGAAATGTCCCGCCATGCTAAATATTCTTTTCCTTGAGGCCATATGTATATCTCATGTACCTATTTAAGCTGGACTATTTTTGGTACTCCTGATGGTCTACATCAGGTTTTCAAAACCTTTGATTTCTAATTGCTGGCAGGAGGGCCCAATCAAGCTGAATTATTTTTTCTTCGGGGACGTATATGTATCTCCTGTAGTTCTCCAAACCTTCGATTTATATTTTCCAGCAGACACGTCCCATCGTGCTAAACAATTTTTGCTTTGGGACTATATAATATGTGTCTCCTGTAGTTTAGCTGGACTCTTGGAGGTGCACCTGGTGGTCCACATAAGGTTCTCCAAACCTTCGATCTATGTTTGCCAGCAGGAGCATTCCATGATGCTAAACAATTCTTGCTTTGGTGCCATAAATGTATTTCCCATTGTTTTGCTGGGCTCGTGGTAGTGCTTCTAGTGGTACACATCAGGTACTCCAGTCCCTCAAGTGGAGAAAAAAAGTAGCATTTACCTTCTTCAATGCGATAGCAATCTTTGTACCAAAATTTATCAAAATCCGTTCAGTAGTTTTTCAGGATGCTGTCACATACAAACATCTAAACGGAAAAAATATGTAAAAACTTTTGAAACGTGTTTTGTTATCAATTTCAAGAATTCGCTGAGAATTTATTTTCCAATATCTTTTATGTACCGGCTTTCGACCCTCTACAACTTTATTATTATGTATAGATTCCGTTAATTTTGCCGGTGTGTATATTATTATAATGTGTGTATAGAGAAATGATCACTTTAACCATCAAACGAAAACTTCTCTCGCATTTGTATTTATCATCCTATTATTAATAAATCTTGTTCTGAAAAGTGGGACACCGAGTCTACGAACGACCCGATGAACCATGGTTACTATTCAGCCCCTAACTGACGACCCTGACGGACCGCCGCCGTCTTATTATTCATAGAGAGCGACTGCTATGGGGCCGAGGGTTAACCGTGCCCTCCGAAGCACATAACATTCTTTTTGCAAAACGAATATGATGTGATGTACATAATAATATGATTGTAATCTCAACTGGCTATATTTTTATCATTCTTGGTATCCAAAATTGAACTTTCGATGCCAAATTTCAACTAAGTGTGTTTTCTTAAATTGCTGTAACTTTAAAATTAAAAAAAAAATACTTTAAGACAAAAAATCCGTGGTACTTTTCTTGAGGTTAGAGATGAGGATATTACACATTATATTACGTATATTTCATAAGTAATGATTCAACCGTATCATACCTGGAGAAGCCCAAACGTGGCATGTTTCGAGAATTATTTCGTATTTAATTTTATACAAGTGACATAAATATAATAATGTCATATATTTTTAGAATCGCCTTAGCAAGGCCTTTCATTTGATACCACACACGATAAGTTTTGGAACAAAAATTTTTTTTTTCCCATACAAAAAAAAGATGACGTCATTACTCCTCATAGGATTTTTTTAAAATTGTGTACTACGGGTCAAATCGATTCATTGACCCTAATGATTAAGTGTACCAAATTTCAGAACTCTTCTCTCAGGTGCAGCATGTTTTGAACTACCGCTAGGACTATACCGCAGTAGCTTTCCCGACTAGACCCTGACTCTTTATAACGATTCTTGCCAAATTCTTGTCTTTATCCTACCTACTGCCTGTCAGGCTTTTTCTCTGTCAATTTGGTGGGAAAACCTAATCTGTTTTGTTTAGAAGAGCCCTTACTAGCTGAGCCTTTAAAGGAATGCAGTTGATGAGTTCCACATAGGTACAGACCTTAGCTTAAAATCGAAAGTTCAAACTACTGAGAAACCGGTTATACGCACTTTAGCATACCATTGAGAGAAGAGAGCTTGTATGGGTACACTATTATGTAACTCTGATCTTCTAAATTCTCATGCCATTCTTTCTACGACAATGCATGGTGGGTTATGTAGAGTTTCAAAACGAAAATCTAATTGAATTTAAGACTGAATCAGACTTTCCTATAGTACCTAGCTCTTACCCACCCATTCAAGGGATCAACTTGTAAGTAGGTACTTTTTTTTTCCTTAGTATTTGTATGAAAGACCAGTATAGGTACGTTGGTCCCTTAAATGGGTAGGTAGATGGATTTGCTAACGATAGTACTTGGTACTTACTTATTTTTTCTATAGTGTCTTTATTCATGAAATTATGAGAGTGAGAGTCTCGCGTTTTACGCATGATTAGAGTTCAGTAAAACATGCTGCATGCATGATCGTTCATTATGCCCTGTCCAAGATTCTTTCCACATGTAGTTAGTATCGTAAATTAATCGAATCTAATCTGCCGTGTAATGCCGGCTTGAAATAGCATAACCCTAATCCTACCTGTGGACGACATCCAAAAAGCGAATAAGGTATAATCAATTATTCAGGGAAAGGGCAGCAGCGTTCCCTGTGAACATCTTGCACTGCGCTCTCGCCAATTTGACTGCCAAGCGTGGTGAGTATGGCAATACCCCCCCGATACAAGGAAGGCCCATGTCCAGTAGTGAACTTTTTGGCTGTTATGGTTATGGTTGGTATGATTGATGATACCTACTCAAAACACATGCGACATCAAATCCAGGTGCTCAAAAAGATCAGTCAGTCCATTCCGTTCCAATTAGCCAAATTGGCATTCAGCAATCCGGAACCTTATCTAGCGCTTGCACGCGAGTCGATCAACCAATTTGCCATTGACAAATGAACCCTAATAGCCTATTACGATGGACACTACGACTATGACTAGCTAAAATGGAACTGAAAAGTGAAGCTATATTCTTAATTAATACTGGTTTCGCAGTCTAGCGGTCTTGGTTCGGTCTAAAGGGATTTTTAAGACCCCAAAGAAAAGACATACAAAATTTATGATATTTGTGCCAGACTTTATATCAAACATGTGTAGATTGTAGCCCATGCCCAAAGCAAAAGTGATGCGTTTTCTATGAACTGGGTCTATAACAATAGGTACCTTATCAATAAAATGTGGAATTTAGGACTGGTTACACCAACTTGGCAAAATATTGACGTATTCAAAGAAAGACTGCTTATTTTTGAGAAAATGTTCTCACAGTCCAAACTTATCGTACATAGGTCCCTATCTATCTATCTACCTAGGTGCCATATTTCGTCACTGAAGTCATTATCACTCTTATGGTATAACTGACGAAGGCTCGGCCGAGATTCAGAAAGATTGCTTAGCGCGATCTTAGCTAAGTTCGACCAGAGTCGTACTTTCGTAAGTCCTGTCAAATGTCGCATTCACAGATCTTGCTTAGCTTTGCTAAGATAAGTCGCACAAGTATGTATCATCTTTTTTGTTCACAGAGTTCCGGTGACATTCTCCTTTGATATTGACCGTTTTATAACTATTTTAATTTTGACTTAAGAGCAGGATATACCTATGTATGTTATGCCAGCAAGACTGAAATAGAAGATAATCATAAATTCATACATAAATTCTTCAATACATAGTATAAAGTAAAGTCCCTTCCCGTGTCTGTATGTATGTTTCCTTAGGTATATCTTTAAAACCCCTCAACGGATTTTGATGCGGTTTTTTTTGTATATAGAGTAAGTTAAGGGGCAGGTTTTTAAATATTCTTTACTTCAAATTTTAATCCCTAAAGGGGTAAAAAAGGGGTTAAAAGTTTGTATGGAAAATCATTATTTTTACATGCGATCTGTTTCAAAATTTGTGATTAGATCAAGCAGCTAAAATAATTAAACACGTGTTTCAGGGATTTTCGATTTTTAACCCTTAAAAGGGTAGAAAGGGATTAAAAGTTTGTATGGAAAATCTTTATTTTAAAATGCGATCTGTTTCAAAATTTGTGATTAGATCAAAGAGCTAAAAACAAAAATACGTGTTTCAGGGGTTATCGATTTATAACCCCCAAAGAGGTAAAAAGGGGTTAAAAGTTTGTATGGAAAATCTTTATTCTGTTTCAAAACTTACAATTAGATCAAAAAGCTAAAAAAATTTAGTACGTGTTTCAGGGATTTTCGATTTTTAACCGCTAAAGGCGTAAAAGATGGGTTGCTGCGGGTGAAACCGCTGACGGGCAGCTAGTCAATATCAATATCATCAATATCAATATATCTAGTAGTGTAAAGTAAAGTCCCTTCCCGTCTCTGTATGTATTTTGCGTTTTTTTTAGTATATATACGGTTACATTTAATTAAGTACAAACCTCTTGACGGTGTAATCTACTCACAAAACTGAACAACTTTTGTTAGAAACTTTTCCTCGAAACATGAAAAAAAAATTTGGACCCCCTATACTAAGTGACATTTTTTTTTCATAATTTTTGTATGGGAGGCCCAAATATTTTTTCATGTTTCGAAGAAAAGTTTCAAACAAAAGTTGTTCAGTTTTGTGAGTAGATCACACCCTCAAGAGATTTGTACTTAATTAAATGTAACCCTATAGAGTAAGTTAATGGGCAGGTTTTTAAATATTTTTTACCTCAAATTTTAACCCCCAAAGGGGTAAAAAAGGAGTTAAAAGTTTGTATGGAAAATCATTATTTTAAAATGCGATCTGTTTCAAAATTTGCGATTAGATCAAAAAACTATAAAAAGGAAATACGTGTTTCAGGGATTTTCGATTTTTAACCCCTAAAGGGGTAAAAAGAGGTTAAAAGTTTGTATGGGAAATCATTATTTTTTAATGTGATCTGTTTCAAAGTTTGCGATTAGATCAAAGAGCTAAAAAAATTTAGTACCTACATGTTTCAGGGATTTTTGAATTTTGACCCGTAAAGGGGTAAAAAAGGGGTTTACAGTCTGTATGGAAAATCATTATTTTTAAATGCGATCTGTTCCAAAATTTACAATTAGATCAACAGCTAAAAAAATTGAGTACGTGTTTCAGGGATTTTCCTAAAGTGGTAAAAGATGGGTTGCAGCGGGTGAAACCGCTGACGGGCAGCTAGTTACTTTTAAAATAATATTCTGTATGAGTAGTTTGCATAGGTTTTCAACAAAACTTTTTATTTGACCCAAAGTTCTGATCCATAGATTGTCCATAGATCTGACCTCTGTAAAGTGACGTATCGTTGACATTTGTCAGTGTGTTTTGGACATGTTTTGGATTATTAATCAAAACTAATTGTTATAATTTTCATAACTATAGTTAGAAATTCTAAATACTTATTACTAAACAATGGAGCCCTATGTTATAGTAGTGTTACCTGAGAAACCTATCTACCTGCGTTCACACTCAAAGTATCTGGTCTACATATCGAGTCCCCATCATGGGTCCCACCACGATACCACCAAACCAATTGTTGACGATATTTTAAATTCAAGATGATTCCTGGTATCCGGCGTTACCAAAAGTAAAGTAAAGATGAGTTGGTGTACTGGGTTGCACCTGTGGTTACAGAATGGATACAGCATACAAATTGCAGAATATTGTGGACCTTACAACACAGAATGAAACAACTGGAAAGACGATAGTCTGAAAGGAACTGCATCTGTGGTCTTGCTGGATTTGGGATACATAGTCCCATCCTATTTACAACAGAAGATATTAGTGATATATTCAGAAAAAAGTCAATGCCTTGGAACTCCACACCTTCTGCATAGCGAGTAATAAATAGTCTGGTCAGCACAATATGCTATTTTTTTCCATCTACATCCATTTTCAGCAATATCATTGACCTACGTAGGTAATTTAGGCCCTGGGCTACAGGCCAGGAAATAGTTCATGTCTTTTGTATCATGCCACTCCTGGAAATAAATAAATTCCTGATACCAAGATGACTACTAGACCGCAGAGATTAATAGTTTATTAATTACTTTGACAAAATTACATTTATCTCGAGACAAATTAAAATAAATATTGATTCAGCAACAGTTGGATTGTTGTTTAATTATTATTTAGGTAACTCCTTAAGTAACTCCTATTTGATGAGGTCTACCATCACCGCTTAGGAGAGTGAGACAAGCTCTCCTATTGTATTGCTTATTTTATTGATTTCATGATGAATACCTACACAAAGGTGCAAAATTATCGGAATTCTCTCAAGCGACGCCCCGTGCCCGCTTCATGGAAATGTAAAGAAGTATTCAGTTAGGTATTTTCTAACACAATCAACAAAATCCTAAACCACTTGCCGCGGTTTGCATGAAAATATTAATGAATGTTGAGGAAGCAAAAGAGCTGTGTCAGGATCGTAGCGTAACAAGTAGAAGGATGTATTCTCTGCCAACCCCTCTAGGAAAGAGGTGTAATTTTATGAATCTTTTTATGAATCGTCAAAGTTACTACTTTTAAAACAATTAATATTCATTATGTATTATGGGCTGGGTCACTCCTTGAAATAATTTCCTTTTGGGACGACTTTGTTGTACCCTGTATGTTTTCCTGTACATCGAGCTTTGAATAATGACCCTGTGCTCACGATATCAAAATTGTGTGTTTCAGTGCTAAGCTACGATTAGCAGCAGTGACATTTGTATGTAGGCAATTTTGACGTTTGTAAGTTTTTGCTAAGTCGCCGATTTTGACGACTTGAGCTTTACTTGTGGCGTAAGTTTTTGTAAATTACTCGGCGTGATGTGTTATGGTATGGTACGTATGATGACTTTTTTGGATAAACTTAAAATTTTGCATCATCATAATCATATCTGGGGGACACCAAGTTGACCAATGCAATGGTCCGTCCCGTATAACCTGGTGTCAGAGATCTTCAATGGCTTACTACATACAAGTATGCATCATCTATTTTGGCTAGACGAGGTCACGGACCGTGGACCAAAGCGTTAGCAGAGTGGCTGCCGAGAACAGCAAAGCGTCGAGTAGGCAGACCACCCGCTAGATGGACGGACGATCTCGTGGTCATTGCTGGCGGACCGATGTAGATAGCAAAATGTATAGGCCTATACTCAGCAGTTAGTATATGTAGGCTGATATGATTATGATGATGAAATTATTTTGTGAGTTCCCACCGAGAAACGAACCAGGAAAATGCGGCTCTCAAAACCAACGCTCAGACCACTACGCATAAAATCAGTTAAAATTTACATCACCATGTTACTACAGTGGGTGTCGTATAAGGCGATAAGGGTGCCTAGCCCAGTAAATGCCCAGCAGCAATCTATTCTTCTGTCTTGCGAGACACCGAGTTGACGAACGACCCGATACACCCTGGTGTCGAAGTTATTAAACCGTCTACCTGCTAGATATCAGATCTGTCACATTGTTGTGTAACAATAATGACCACCGTTTAACTTATCGTTATCATAGACAGCAACCAGTTTAACATGTACTCCGAAGCATGCCCTGCGAGATTCTTATCAATGCATAGTGATGATCTCTCCGGCCGCTTTCGGCCATGCCGACCACTTCTACTCCTGATCAAGTCGGCGCTGATGCGTTCTCAGGTGGCTATAGTAGCCGATTTTGGCAGTAAACTCGTGCACAGTATAGGCACGTGAGTTTGCCATAGTTAATGGAGGCGGGAGGACGGGCCTTCAATTCATCGCGTTTAGCGTCAAAGTCTGCTTTACGCTGCTACTCAAAGTCGCGGATTCGCCTCTTTACAAGACCGCTTCTTCTAAAGCACGCAACAAATTTTGATGCAGTTTTATGTAATTGAAAGAGTGATTTAAGAGGAAGAGGAGGAAGGTTTATATGCATATATGTATACATGCCGGGTTACAGCGGGTGAAACCGCTAACGGGCCGCTATTATACGATAGTCTTTCAGCTTGTCAATGTCCTTAACAAAGGAAACAATTTCAAAGCGCTAAATATGCGTGGGTAAGTGGGTAATCAAATCATTGGCAATCAAATCTCAGACTTCCAGATACCGAGGCAAATGCTCGGAATCTCGCAAGACCACGGAAGCAGTTCCCTGATAATGGAAAACCTTGCCCGCCAATCCGCCTGACAAACTTGATGAGTAATAGCAAATACTAAAGCATTTGATTGTCCTGCTGTTGATTTTTGTGACCAAACGATTTTCTTTAGGTTCAGCTTGCTAAAAATGTAGAATCTGGTAAGTTAAATAGCGACTACTTCTTGTGGACCGATCCAATTAAAGTTTTGTATATTTAAAATAATAATTCCCGTTACAACTTACAATACAAAGATTGAAAAAGAAAGTTTGAGCTGATCTGATTATGAAGACAAAATGTAGTTATGGGATCGCAAGATATTATGTATGTGTATATTTCTGATCAATTTCAACACATTTGACTCAAATTATTCATATCTTTTATCCAAGTTGAAGGTAGCGCGTATTAAAATACGCGTTTGACCGAAACTATGACAGGATTGAATAAAAGATCTAGGTACTACTATTTATATGGTTTATATTATATATTAAAATAATTATAATAACAAATTTTTAGGCATGCGATCAGTGCGGTCAAACTATTAACTTGTAAATAAACTTATTATAAAATTTTGAATAGGGTTTTGAATAAAGTACAAATAATTTATAGATGTTTTCTACTCACAATACTAAACAACTTTTATTAGAAACTACTTCAAAATATGGAAGACAAAGTCGTGATTTCGTAACAGTTGTGGCGTTACTATTAGTGGCAGTAGGTACTTCTTTCAGACGTTCTTTTCCACTTGTTCCTGCCTTTGGCAGAGAGAATAGCGTCCTGTAGCTAGGTAGCCAAGGTTGAAAGGGTCTGATCAGACCATCTGGTAGGACCACATCCTCAAACTTGCCTCTGACCATCCGTTGTTCAAATACAAATACAAATCATACTAGATAATAAATGACTAATATATAAATAGTTCAAGCTTGTGTCCTTTTTTCCTTGCGATTTGAAAATATCACATCAACTGAAACCACGATTGTCAGACGTGGTGTAAATGCCGTTTTTTACAGCCGTTTAGGCTCTGCCTGGCCCGCAAGGATAAAGGCGTGATGTATGTACCTACATAAAACAAACAGAAATTTTTAACCTCTTCCTGTTTTAGGTTCTTTACCGAAAGGGTCTAGACGGGACCTTATTACTAATTACAATTCACTGTCTGTATCTGTGTCTGCTCGTCTGTCACCAGGTTGTATATCATAAATCGTGATAGAGAGTAAAATTTTTGAGAGATGCCTTATTTACATTGCCGCTACAACATCAAATACTCAAAATATTAATGAAATAAAAGCCATGACACGTGTTTCCCATAAAAACGCGTTTGTTTTGCTTGAGTTTATCTACGATGGTTTATTGGCTGTGTCTGATGAACGGTAATAGTTAGACATTTTATGAAAACTTCCCATTTTAGGTAGTGTATTTCTATTGACGCTATATTAAGAATACTAATTAAAAAAGAATAAAATCGATATTTAAGGAGGCCATCAATCATAAACAAACGTGATTTTTTGGTACTTTTTTATATTATGGTACGGAGCCCTTCGTGCGAGAGTCCGGCTCGTTCTTGGCCAATTTTTTCTTTGTCATTAAATAACCAATCTCAGATACGCGGACG
Organism: Phthorimaea operculella; assembly: GCA_024500475.1. Lineage (NCBI taxonomy): Eukaryota > Metazoa > Arthropoda > Insecta > Lepidoptera > Gelechiidae > Phthorimaea > Phthorimaea operculella. The sequence goes on from JANFCV010000001.1 coordinate 15,091,238, forward strand.
ATACGACGACAGTTGCGTCAAGTGAGTTGGAGATGGCAAGTCTGCTGAAGAAAATATAAGTAGAGAGTGCCAAGCTTGGTCTGAAGATCAACCATACCAAAAAGAAAAATTATGGTGGTACATAGAGCTCAACTACTCCCTCATACGGATGTACTCGATAAGTATGAAAAGTCAGCAAGTTTGTTTATCTGGGATCGCTGATCACAAGTGAAGGCAGCTGCATGGATGAAATTGATGAAGATCTGGTATGGCTAAAAGTGCGATGATAAATCTCGAAAAGGTATGGAGAAACCGCAGTATTCGATGAAAAACCAAAGTGCGTCTGGCCCGAGCACTCGTCTTTTCGATATTTTTGTATGGTGCCGAAACCTGAACCATCAAGAGTTGCGATAGCAGCAATAGATCAATGCAATGCTTTCGAGATGTGGTGTTGGCGGAAACTACTTCGGATACCATGGACTGCCATGAGAACAAATGAGTCCATATTGAGCTTTATTGGAGCTCAATATCACAAAGCGACTCTCCACAATCTGGCAGGAACCCGCGCTGTGTTTCTTCGGACACACTATTCGATCATCTAAGCATAGCCTAGAGAGGCAAACTATTTTGGGTAGAGTGGAGGGGAAGCGTGCCCAGGGAAGGAGGCCAACTAGATGGTCGGATGCTGTGAAGAATGCAGTGTGCGGTAGAATATATCGAGCAGTTCACAAAAGCTACAATCGCTCGGAATGGAAGAGACTCTCATGTGGTCGCGATCCTCAGCATTGAGGAAGATGAAGGTCATCCTCATATCCGAAACTAATGGGCCGATTTCAAAAATTGTTTCACCTTCTTCTTCTTCTTCTTCGAATGGGACACCAAGTCGTCCAACGACCCGAGTTGTTTCACCAATAGGCATAGGATACTTTTTACAACAGGAAAACGGTAAGCCGCAGGTATGGCCGCTAAATTACTCTTTCATGGCCAAGCATATTGAGCAACCTTCATATTTGGCACAGAAGTTCTAGCATAGCTAAAACAGCCATGGGCAAAGTAAAGCCAACCAGACGAGATAAAGAATGTAAACAAACCAAAAAGAGACAACTGACATTATACCATATGACAGATAAGGACAGATCGTAATAGCTGTCACCAATTCTTATTATAATTGTTTACATTATTTATCTCGTTTCGTTGGCCTTTCTGGTTTGTTTACATTCTTTATCTAACTGTAGATAGGTTAAGCTGGTAATAAAGATATATGTCTTTATCTCGTCTGATTGGCCTTACGAGCTAACGTACCTACGTAATGTTTGGAGTGGGTACCTTTGTAGAGAAATGCAGAAGTGTCTATTTAGCAAAATTTCACATTTAGGTGTTTTTGGGAGCGATAAATCGATCTAAATAGGTTTCATTTTCCAAAAATCGTTGCCTGACCCCTTTTCTGTGGGTTTTTCGTAAACTAATAACGCAACAAATCTCGGTCGACGAGGTACTTTATCTTTAAAATCGTATCATGTTATGCTACTGATGCTTGCCTGCTATCTGGTATATTAATTTAAATATAAACATAAAATCTCAATCATATCTTGTTTTATTCATAGAAAAATTAATTTCAATATTTTTCTTTATACAAGGTATTTCTTGTAATAGGGTAATCAGGTAGTCTTTTACTATCCTGTGTCGTCTTAACTGGGTACTCTGGTTTGTGGCACTACCGGGTCACCGAAGATTTATATTTATGTTTTCAATTGGTAACAATTATCTGAAAAACAAACAAAATTGTTATGCCTATTGTTTATACATTATAGAGGTACTGAATAGTTTTTTTCGCTCGCATATTATGCCAGCTGGAATGGAAATCAGCAAGCCACTGAGACCAAGGCCTAAAGATCAAAAATCCATAATATTGGCACCTTTGTTCTCAACATGGGAAATATTGTGATCATTGTTGTAGTAGTGAGTTTAATTCCTGTAAGTATTAAAGTACTAGGTAGCTGTCCACTAATGCAGGACTTCTGCGTTGCCACTATCCAGGGATACTTGAACCAAGCGACGACGGCCTACTTTGATCATAGAAACAGCGCACTTGGATGACCGTCTTATCAAAGTGGACTAGGACCGCGTCCAAACTTTCCAATTATACTTTGATTCGATTTACTTGGTCCAAGTATACTTTGATAGTGATGATAACAGTGTTAACGCTTAAAATAGGTATCTGGGCATCTTGAATGTTGTTCCTAGCCAACACTCTGAAGCAAGTTAATAAAAGTATAATAATTGATGACTATGGCGCAACAAAGGTTGAATGGAACTAACTAGAAACTTACAAAGTCTTTTGGCATCATGATTTTATCCTTTACCTGGGCTGTAGTAGCTCCAAAACTTAAATAAAATGATTTTCATAGTTTAACGAACGATAGCTGGAAAAATGTATTTTAGGTCCAATTTTACCCAAATAGAATATCCAGTAATAGAGGCAGCCCTCCCAACATTTTTATTCTTCTTTATTTTGGTAGTTTTTACTGTTGAACGGCATTTTTTCGTGAATTTTTCAAAAAATATATTTACAATAACAAACACCACAACACCAAAATGACACAAAATTGGAGTGACGTTTTATAAATCAACGTCATAGAGAAGGATGTTCATGTCAAGTGTCTGACTTTGACATAGGGAAGCAGCTCTACGTCAAAAACTTCTTGAACTTAGCGGCTACTCAGAGTTTTAAAAAAAGATGAATTTTGACATACGAAAGCATAACTTAACGTAAGTCACGTCTCTGAATGCCAAGAATTCGCGAAAGACCTTGTCTTTCCACAGCTATTATTGTACATCGGTATTCCTCGAACCTCATCTATATTTACTTCTAATCTACTGCGACATGTGCTGTACATTACAGCGCATGTCGATGAGGTCACCCTATAGCACTGACCGCCACTTAGATGTTATTTATCACCTTTGCTCATCATTCTTCGTTATGGACAATGAAAAGAATGATTGTTGCATAATTAGAGCGATAATAGTAGAGTTTGGTTCTTTTTGCCAATAGGTTCAAAGTTCTATCAAGGTTGCTCTTTTCAAACAATGCCTTTGTGATGCTCAGGCTATTCAAAAGGATCGCCAGCAAATCTATCTACCCATTAAAGGATCCACTTATGCTAGTTTTTTTAGTATTTGTATGAAAAACCCGTGTATGTTGGTTGGTCCCTGGATTACCTACAACAGTTGAATTACAATTTGGCTACTGAAATCGGCTCGCTTCAAACCTAGGCTCAAAATATGCGTCGCCTTTTGCTTTTCTAAAAAGAACAAACACATGTTAACAGGGCTAACCGGTAAAGCTACGTTTTATTAGTTTTAAATTAACCGCAATAAAAACTGTTTACCTATAGGTCCTGTTTTTTTACTCTAGGTACATTCACCACACAGAAAGATATTTCTGGAATTCGATTCTTTGAACGGATGAGGCAACATTAAATTAGCGTGTTTTATGGAGGAAGGTAACCCATACCGCCATAGAATGGTATCTAGGTGGATGTTGTACTCACATGTTAGATATGAAGGAATTTATGGCATGAATGCTATGATAAACAAGAACTGAACAATAAAGTTAGGTACCTACCTGTTATGTATGGAGAACGGAGACAATCTACCGAAAAACCTTCCTTTACAGCCACAATAATCCACTGCTGGACAATGGGCCTCGGCTATCTGGGGTTTTGCCATACTCACCACGCTGGACAGGCGGATTGGCGAGCGCAATGCAAGATGTTTAATTCAAATGGAACGCTGCTGCCCATTCCCTGGATAATTGACCCTTACTCGCTTTTTACGACACCCACGGGTAGAATTGGGTTGATGCTATGCTAAGCCGGCATCACACGGCAGAAATTATATTTTTTTCTCAGTATTATCATTATCACAATCGTCAACACATTTTAATTTCCCGTAACCAGTTCACACGGATATGTAACGTCGTGTGCGCATACGCAACCTTCCTAGTATAGTTAGGTGCGTCGTAATCGGTTAGTTATATTATAGCCGATAAAACATGAAACTGTGCCTAATGCAACCATACATGCCACATATCCGACTCATGGTGTGTGTTTGAGACTTCCTGTTGCGAGAAATCTTATTTGGTCATAAAAATAGGTCAGAAAATTGACGCGCGAGGAAGAAAATTGGAAAATAAAAGCGAATTTATCTCTGTGAGTTTGTAGAAGTTGAATACCAAACAACAAAGCGCTTTCCGTGTTAGGTAAACAATTTTTGGAAAACTTTGAAAATTTTGCTGCTTTAGCCCAATTGATAGTGGCGTCGGCATCGGCAGTACAGATGTCGAAGATCGTTTGTAGAAGTTCAAAATGGCCTATATATCCGCAATTCTGATTGAAGCATTAGGACGTAGCTACCCTTGGTAGCTACATACCTGAAAAGCATTCATAGAAATCATCATCAATCATCCATCAGTCAACTCATTTATCACGTCACCAGTGTCGACACATCACTCATCATCACCTACTATGTTGACCACTTAAATAAGGTCAACAATCGCCGACCTTTTTCAACGTTGCCGACTATTGTTTGCCTTAGGTGCAGTTATTTATTTATTTTTTTCAATATAGCTCAGCACAACCTATTTGCGACTGAAGAAAACACCATGGAAGCACCTGAATATTACCAAACTTCCTCTAACTCTTACCCCTCCCTTCTATTCCAGGCTGCCAACCGATAGCTTTCTGGTCCCTCAACCGCCACGGCTCCCACAACCCTGAGGCTGACGAGCTGGAGAACCTTCAGCGGCTCTCGGACCTGAAGAAGAATGTCCTCAACAACTATCGCAATGGCAACTACAGGAACTTCAACGTAAGTAATCTGGGAAGTGCTACACTAAATCATAACAACCCGAAAAATACCACAGGGATGAATCCAGAAGGCTTGAGACTACGCTCGCCAACCTACCCACCAAGCAGGACGAGGATGGCAAACAGAAAAAAAATCGTCGTGGTTTTCACGATCTATTGAAATGCCGCAGCAGCCTTCAGATTGGCAGCGATAAAAATTGGGAAAAAGATAGTTTAGCAAGAGTACCTACAGAATCACTGGGTAAATAAAGAAACTGTATCCTTCGTTCGCAGTAGTTCCATTGAGTTTAGTTCTATGGAACTGCTGCGAAGTATTTTTTTGGCACTAGTTCCATCGGCTCAGACAACTAACTAACTCCGCTGGCTCAGCGACCCGAAATGGATCTTGGCCTCAGAAGCGACCCTTCGCCACTGATACCTGTCCTGCGCGATCTCCTGCCAGTTTTTGACTTGGAGATTGCGCAAGTCGGTATCCACCCTTCGAGCAACGCATCTTCCGTCCCGTTCCGGCCCGAAGTCCAGCGTTCCTCCAAGTGTCCACCACATCTCTCTAGCGAAACCTTTGGCTTAACTTACAAAACAAAATTCCTATACAACAAAAACCTGTTTCCAGGAACGGATGTGCTCTGCTGACGTCAACATCCTCGAGCGGTGGGAGTGGAACCCGCGCCACAACCTGACCTACGCTGGGGACCTCACCAGTGACGGCTACATCAACACCCAGCAGCTTGCCCAAGCGTGGAGACAGCGGTACCCTGGACTGCTGACCACCAATCAGCATGATTACATGGTAAGCTAGGATGTGCTTTGCAGACGTCAACATCCTCGAGCGGTGGGAGTGGAACCCTCGTCACAATCTGACCTACGCTGGAGACCTCACCAGTGACGGCTACATCAACACCCAGCAGCTTGCCCAAGCGTGGAGACAGCGGTACCCTGGACTGCTGACCACCAATCAGCATGATTACATGGTAAGCTAGGATGTGCTTTGCAGACGTCAACATCCTCGAGCGGTGGGAGTGGAACCCTCGTCACAATCTGACCTACGCTGGAGACCTCACCAGTGACGGCTACATCAACACCCAGCAGCTTGCCCAAGCGTGGAGACAGCGGTACCCTGGACTGCTGACAACCAACCAGCATGATTACATGGTAAGTAAGTGGAGTAAGGTCTTCAATATAAAAAAGGCGATGGTGGAGCCCTAAGTTTCCTCGAACGATGGAAGTGGAACCCTCGTCACAACCTGACCTACGCTGGAGACCTCACCAGCGACGGCTACATCAACACCCAGCAGCTTGCCCAAGCGTGGAGACAGCGGTACCCTGGACTGCTGATCACTAATCAGCATGATTACATGGTAAGCGGCGTTTGAAGGTCTTCGATATAAAAAAGGCGATGGTGGAGCCCTAAGTTTCCTCGAGCGGTGGGAGTGGAACCCTCGCCACAACCTGACCTACGCCGGAGACCTCACCAGTGACGGCTATATCAACACCCAGCAGCTTGCCCAAGCGTGGAGACAGCGGTACCCTGGACTGCTAACGACTAATCAGCATGATTACATGGTAAGCGGCGTAAGGTCTTCAATGTAAAAAAAAGAGATGGTGGGCATCGACCAAAGAAGTTACTTTTGGAAAACGTTTCAAAATTTTTCACCGCAGGCAGGATTTGATTTGAACCTTTCTTAGTTTTCCGAAAATTGTATAGATACCTAATAGTGGAAGTGTTTTGGGAATTCAAAGAAGTCATGTGGGCAATGCGGGCACCCCCTACGCTTCACTTCTTTGGTCTGTACCTCTACTGGCATTTAAATCTTAACCTGTTCTATTGCAGATCAAATACGCGAACACCAATCGGCTAAAGACGACACTCAAAGCATTCACTGAAGGCATTTTCAAATCGCAAGCCGAGGACATGGATATCGTGAAGAAATCTGACGAAGAATTGCTGGCAGTAAGTATTAACTTCGTGTTGTAGAATTGAGGTGTATTTTCAGTTTTCTGACTAACGACGCGACGCTCCCTAATGAATGTAGGTACCATTGTCGGTCAAGTACTTTTAAAGATAATCCAAGAAGAAAATACGCAGGAGACTCAGGCCTTTTAGGGGCCACTAATAAGGATTGTAATGGAAAACTGAATGTCCTACACAAAAATTCTGAGGTGGCAAACATATCAACAGCTTTTAAGGAATGCAAGGCAGACCATACCATACCACACCACACACAGGGGACTAAAAAGCTGTGAAACTAACAATTTTATTTTTCTTTCAGCCTCAAAAGTCCTGCAGCGCGTGGATCAACAACATTGAGAAGAACAACGAGACTTATCATCAGAAATACATTTTTGAATCGAAACGCGAGTTCAAAGAGGTAAGTACAGAACGACTCCTCTCAACTGGATAGAACACAGAAGAATATTAGTACCTATCTAGTATCTACTGATAAGACAGGAAGGAAATACTCCCGGGAATCAGAATCATGACTTCAGAACGAATCTCAAGTCATTGCTTGCTACCTTTTGGTTTGATCTGGAGTGGATTAGATACGATCAAGACGAGTACAACCATGGAATCACAGATGGAATGCAAGCTCGTATTTGCTGAAGTCTCAACGGCTTGGCTAGAATCAAGCCAGGACATAAACTAAATACAAAAACTGCTTTTCACCACCACTGCATGACACCAACGATGTTCGAAAAAATATTTCACCAGCGACTTGAAATCTGAACAAATGATTCTTCTTCCAGATGATAACAAACATCTCCCAACGCATGGGATTCTCCTGGGACATCCACCCGGACATCATCAAGGCCATCTACCAGCAATGCCGCTACAACAAGGCTTGGGACGTGTCACAGATCTCGCCTTGGTGTGCTGTAAGTAACTCTTCGGAAAAAACACAATTTAAAGGTCTTTTATCTTGTAAGTTCTGAACCACTCTGATGATCTTACCAGAAATTATTGCCTCGAAATCCACTTGTAAAATCATCGTTTAGTATCGAACCCTTCTGCTGCTTTTTACCTGACTGCCTTAGATGAATGTTATGCAAGAAATATTTCCTTAGAGAATCACTTGTGAAAAACTGATGATAGTTGAACTAAACTATGTTTTATGTTACCCAGGTTTTCAGCAGAGAAGACCTACGTCGCCTGGAATACTCTGAAGACCTGGAGACCTACTACAAGTACGGCTACGGTTCTGACGTCAACCCGAAGATCGGCTGTAACCTCGTCAAAGACTTGATGGCTTTCTTCACCAACCATGTTGAAAAAGGTAAGATCCATAGTAGTTACAGAAAAGCCAATTGCTTTCCTCCTAAAGCCAATGCTTACGAAACAAATATATGTCAGCACAATTTCTATACCTATAATGTGCAACATTATTGCTAAATAAAAAATATCTGGTCGTGGTTTGAAGTCTTCCTGAAGGTGTCCAGTGAATACTGCACTTCTGTGGGCCTAGTGCATTTTCAAAATCTTTGGCCCATGTCTTGAAGTGGACAAGATTAGATACTAGAGGTCGACTGACGAAGCTACTTAACACTAAAAAAGTAGCAGCTCTATTTTGGCTGAATTTGACTGTTTATTGTTGACATCGAATTATTTGCGACCGCGACCATTTGCGGCTAACCGCCTTCGACTGGCGGACAAATATAATTCAAGCTTTAACCACTCAGTTATACTGTGTTTTTACAGAAGCACCTCAACAGCCCCGCACATTGGTCTACCTGACGGAGATGCAGAGCATCCTTTTCTTCTTGACAGCCATAAACACGCACCACGACAACGTCCCGCTTACAGGTAAATCACGCTTACTTCCCTTGCGGGGTAGACTGAGCCACATTGGGCTAAAGGCACGTACCACGAGAACGTGTCTCTTTCAGGTATTTACTAGAATCATGGACGACTAGAATTGCCATTTGACCAACAAAATTCAGAAGAAGCGCCAACGAGTCAAAATAAGGTGGTTTCGCTAGGTCTGGTGATTTATTTATTTGAACGATAATACTTAAGATAAAATAAGGTACCTAATCTAAAAAAACGTAACCAAATAATAATAAGGTAATAAAATAAGTAATTTACCTATGTCCCGAACTCCCGACGTTTCACCACAGTATCAAGTGTGTCTTGCATTGGGCTGAATGTTCATATTTTCACAGGAGACAACTACCACTCGTCGGGCGTCCAGAATCGCAAGTGGTCCTCTTCCAGCATGGTGCCGTTCAATGCCAATATTGCTGCTGTTTTGTACAAGTAAGTACTGTTTAGTTTCGAAGTTTTTTACTTCGTGTGTTCATTTGTGACAGTTTTCTTTTAAGCTTGCAAATACTGACGCATCGAGTTTTCAAAATATCCACGGTATTAATCTGGAATTGTGAATACTGTATTTCCAATATTCCTTTAAAACCTAGCTTTATAAATTACCTATTAATTTTGATGATTTTTTTAGTAAACAAGTTATTAAAAATTATGATGATGCGCTCGTTTTGCTCTTGGGTTCTCTATCACTCTCAAAATCTCGATGTCCATCCATGTGATCAAAATAAACTATGACTAAATTAAACGAATTTCTTTCTTCAGGTGCACGCCAAATGGAAACTTCCAATACAACGATAGATACCAGATCCTATTCCTGGAAAACGAGAAGTCCATGAACCTAGAAGGCTGCAGAGTGGGACTTTGCGACTGGTCTACAGTCAAGAAACGATTTGGAGACATCGCAGACAACTGCAACATGGAGGCTTGTAATTCGGCTAGTCAAACGATTGGAGTGTTGAAGATGGTTGTTGCGATTGTGGCTGTTGTGAGATTTGTGCTGTAAGAGGTCTTTTAAAGAAGGATGTTGAGTTATTCTGTGTTTATGTTGGAAATCGAAATATGGACAGGGTTGAAGAACGGTTAGGGATGAAATGCTGTGCCAGTTATATTATAACTGAAGCTCCAATAAGTTAAGGTTGTTGGCAATCGAAGAACTGTGAGGAAAAATATTAAGTTCAAATTATATTCATCCGCGCGACGGCCGCGAAAACATATAGTAATACGCTATTTATCTACACTTCATACATAATGTTCCTATTACAAATTCGAAAGCAAATGTATAAGCAACTGCTTTACAGCCATTCAGCCTTTAAAAAAATGTCGATATCATAAAGTAAAATGTCGATGTCATAAAGTACTTTTTTCTGACTTTATGATATCGACATTTAGCAGTAAGATAATAAAAAAAAACAAATGTCACGACACAATCAAAGAATGGGACGACACTTGAAATTATGAGGACTTATTTATTATTAAATCTTTGCTTCAAATCATTTTCCGAATTAAAATTTACCGATTAATGCTTTTTAATTTTAAAAGTTGTTCCGTTTTTATGAGCTTCCATTTTAAAGTTTAGTTAAAAAGTTACTTATGTATAAAAGTCGTTCAGTTGTTGGTTCAGTAGATATGCTTGCAATCGCCATAGTGAAGTGCGGAGGTATGAATTATTTTTCATAGTTTTTCTTGTAAAGTGTAGATAAAATAGTGTATGCAATTGCAATATAATTAGGCTTTAGAATGCTCGTGTCAAACTATTATCACACTCGGCTGCGCCTCGTGTGATAAACAGACACTCACATCCTAAAGCCTCTTATTATAAGGCAATTGCATAAACTACTATTATGACGGAGCAGAAAACCCGCTGCCGGCAGGCGAAATAATATAATTTGAACTTAATGAAGGTGCAGCATGGGTGCAGCTTTTGTGAAATATCTCAAATAAAACTGGGTGTTACCATTCTCCCTGGAAAAAATATAAGGGTTTTACGAGTTCATACTTTGCGAAATGGTATGATACCCAACAGTTAATATGAAGAAGTTGGAGGTAGTAAAAGAAAATCTCAATTTCACCCTGAAAGGTTGTAAAAAAAATAGAAATGAGAACAAAAACCATCAAAATATGTCATGATGGAAGGTGATTGGGAGGAAACTTAGAGTATATAACGTGTCACAGAACAACAAATAAAGACGAAAGGAGGTCAAATGCATGAAACCGACCACCTTTTCCCATTAAACACATGTCAAAAAATGAAAAAAATTAACCTCCCATAGTAAGTCGAATCAGCTGATCGGCAATATCATATAAGAGGTCCAATTTTTTTTCATACTTCGACCCATGTTCCTTGGGGAAAGTCGTTCAGTTTCAAGAATACATTGACCTTCTTTCGACCTTATTTGTTGTTTTGTAACACCCAGTTTATAAGGAAGGAAAACTCGAAGCCTTTTGAAGAAGGCGCCAGGCGCGACATGATTATTTTTTGACATATTCTCATAGGAAAGTGGCGCCATTTAGTTCCCAGTTTCCTATACCAACGTACTATGTTTAATTCAGTATTTATAGTTGTGGTATTTATTTATTTAAACGTGATTAAATAAACTTTTGAGTCCAATTAGGTACTTAATTTCTGTAATGTTACGTATATTTTTAGAATAAATGTTTTAAATGGTTGTCCAAATAATAGATGCATTTAACTTACTAAGTACTAGCTGTTACCCGCGAACTTCGTATCGTTTCATTCCTTAAACCTGTTCAAAATTCTGATTTCCTTACCAGCATCCTAAAAATCGTCACGCTTTAGATAACCATCAGGCAAATATTGTTGGAAAAACATTTTTCTAACCATAGTTGCATTGCCAACAGATGCCAGCAGAAGCATTCCATCATGCTGAACAACTTTTGCTTTGAATTCATATTTGTATCTCCTATATTTCAGCTGGGCTCCTGGTGGTGCACCTGGTGGTCTACATCAGGTACTAAACCTTCGTTGTCTATTTGCCAGCAGAAGCGTCCCATCAACCTGAACAACTTTTGTTTTGGAGTTATATCTGTATCTCTTATAGATTAGCTGGGCTCCTGTTGGTGCACTTGATGGTTTACATCAGGTACTCCAAACCTTCGATATCTTTTCACCAGCAGAAGCGTCCTATCGAGCTGAACAACTTTTGCTCTAAAGTCATATCTATATTTCCTAAAGTTCATCTGGGCACCTTATGGTGCACCTGATGGTCTACATCAGGTACTGCAAACCTTCGTTGTCTATTCGCCAGCAGAAGCGTCCCATCAACCTAAACAACTTTTGCTTTGGAGTTATATCTGTATCTCTTATAGTTTAGCTGGGCTCCTGTTGGCGCACCTGGTGGTCTACATCAGGTACTCCAAACATTCGTTATCTGTTCGCTAGCAGAAGCGTCCCATCAACCTGAACAACTTTGGCTTTGGAGTTACATCTGTATTTCCTATAGTTTAGCTGGGCTCCAGTTGGTGCACCTGATAGTCTACATCAGGTACTGCAAATTTTCGTTGTCGATTCGCCAGCAGAAGCGTCCCATCAACCTGAACAACTTTTGTTTTGGAGTTATATCTGTATCTCTTATAGTTTAGCTGGGCTCCTGTTGGTGCACTTGATGGTCTACATGAGGTAATCGAAACCTTCGATATCTTTTCACCAGCAGAAGCGTCCTATCAAGCTGAACAACTTTTGCTCTAGAGTCATATCTGTATTTCCTAAAGTTCATCTGGGCACCTTATGGTGCACCTGATGGTCTACATCAGGTACTGCAAACCTTCGTTGTCTATTCGCCAGCAGAAGCGTCCCATCAACCTAAACAACTATTGCTTTGGAGTTATATCTGTAACTCTTATAGTTTAGCTGGGCTCCTGGTGGTGCACCTGGTGGTCTACATCAGGTACTAAACCTTCGTTGCCTATTTGCCAGCAGAAGCGTCCCATCAACCTGACAACTTTTATTTTGGAGTTATCTGTATCTCTTATAGTTTAGCTGGGCTCCTGTTGGTGCACTTAATGGTTTACATCAGGTACTCCAAACCTTCGATATCTTTTCACCCGCAGAAGCGTCCTATCGAGCTGAACAACTTTTGCTCTAGAGTCATACCTGTATTTCCTAAAGTTCATCTGGGCACCTTATGGTGCACCTGATCTGATGGTCTATATCAGGTACTGCAAACCTTCGTTGTCTATTCGCTAGCAGAAGCGTCCCATCAACCTTAACAACTTTTGTGTAACTCCTTTTTTTGTGTTAAAAGAAAGTTTTGATGCGTTTAGTATGTTTCATATGGCGCGCGATGGCCATTCTGATACCTACGTAGGCATTCATCCTCCCACTTTTCATGAACTATGCATTCGGACAAATTATTAACATGCAAAGTTTTTTTTGGTAGCAAGATCTTGATGATACCTAAGTATATTACTATCTTTTTTTGAGCGCCTGACAAAACCTGCAGAGCAATATCAACCACGGATACTTGTGTGTTTTCTTTCCGTAGGTAGTTTTGGGCGTCTGAATAAATAGTTTTTTGGATTTTCAATTTTCCAACGGAATTTTTCCGCGGAAAAAAGTAGCCTATGTCCTTTCTCAGGTTATTATCTATGTTCATGCCAATTTCCATCAACATCTGTTCAGTGGTTTAGGCGTGAAAGCGTAGCAGACAGACAGACAGACAGACAAAGTTACTTTCGAATTTATAATATTAGTATGGATGAAAGGTAGTTTAGGTGTTGACTTATCCTACCAAGCTTTTAAAACGTGTATTTTGAAATAACTGGATTTGTTTAATTATTTTTACGTTTTGTATTTGATTTTTGTATATTTTTTTACATGTATGTTATTGTATTGTTGTAAGCACAGATCCACCTTTAAAATAGATTTTAGATACTTTTAAATATAATAAACATTTTAACCGATTTAACTTTGGGGCTTTCAAGATTAATAGTAATGAAATCTGATCTATTTTTGTGACAAACTATTAATTTTGAAAGACTATCCTTTAACTTGATGTTATTAATAGTTTGATGTTAAAGTTTTCAGTATTTTATCATTGTTGTATCTCGCACCAAATAGTTTAGTGTTACGATTTAGTAGAAGAATAAAATTGTTTCAATAAATTTAATGTGTTTTTTGAATTGTATCACTTACAAGAATTTCAATTATATTCGCGGTCGCAAATTATTTGTTGCATACATATTCTAGGTAAACTTGCGACGGCGATCTAACCGCGGCGATCGGCGGATGAATATAATTCGAGCCTTACAATAAAATTGACGGCTTATTTACTTCATTTCATGACACAAAATTATAACAATTTAAATACTATTTTACTTCAATAGAATAGAATCACGATATAACTTGAGGTCTACTACATGGCTAGGTTATAAAATTACACAAAATCTTGTTTTTTTTATTAGTCAGTTTATTTTGTAGACTGTCAGATAACATAAACTTTAAACATCGAAAAGTTTCACTTATATCTGAATTATTATTTATTGAATAACATTGCCTTTTGCATTGTAGCACTGTAGTTGTTGTTTTTTATAAATATATTAAAATTCTTTTGCAAAAGCGTCCACTACAAAAGTGATTAGATTAAGTAGAAGTTTCTACAGTCAACCAGGGTAAAATTACGTAAAATGTTCATACTAGGTAGTTCGACACAGCAAAACACTAGCAAAACGCAAGGCATTACACATCTTTGAAGATAATTAAAGCAGAATATACACAGTGTTATTTTAAATGCATCCCATAGCTTAATGGAAGGCAGTCGCAGATTAACCCTAAAGCAAACTAAGCCATCACGTCTCAGGGGCACCAGAAGAAGCACCAGAGCCCCGCGACCGATTGATGCCCCCATTTGTAACAAGTCAGTAACAAGATTTGTCTAATTGCTTAGGGTATCAAGCAGTCTCAATCTGCCCCTGAGGATAAGGTCAGTATCAATAAAGAAACTCCTAAAACTATTGAAAACATCCATGTTGAATGAATTACTTTTTGTTCCTTTAACCTATGTCTTATGTCTTATATATAATAATATATAAATATAATATAATAACCTATGTCACGCATTTAAATTAACACTGCAATTTTGAGCTGACTGTATCTAAACTACTAATCTATCAATAATCATTTTATACTACATTTTACCCTGGTTAAATACTCGAATACAATTTGATAACCTACCTACGAACCGCTCACTACGTTCCATCATTCACACTGCTGGAACTCACATTTCTTGTCCGTTTGCCCACACCAGTACCAGACTTGTTCTTATGCCGTTTGCGATCACTGTCTTCCTCACTAACACTATTACACCTCGGCTTAGGACTCATCATTGAATCCGAGCTTATAGAGTCCCGTTGAGATTTCTTCCTTTGACGTTTTGGAACGTTTTCACCGATAAGCATGTCGTTGAAGATCCGTTGTCGTGCCTCCCAATAGAGGTTCTGTCGTTGCACTATCTCTGGGTATTTTTGTTCGAATGCTGTGTCAGGTGGTAGAAGTAATTCCCAACCGCATCGAGGGTTGAATTTGGCGACCGAGCGGATGATTTCGAGGACCTCTAAAGGGGGTAGTCGCACGGCAGCTGCTACCTTCCGTCGGTCTATGTAGGGGTGTTGTGTGAATAGGTATAGCTGGAAAAAGAAACAATTAAATTTGATACAAAATAAGAAAGAGCGTCTTTGATTGTTAAACAGTCTTTTAAATAGACAAAGAAATATTTCGCTCGTTTCGCTCACATAATCATTCAGATGATTTTTGAGCTTACATTTAGGTACAGGGAGACGTATTTGTATAGGTATCAAACTATCGTGGTAAGATATAATGCCTCGCTTCGCTCGTTTGAGGCTTGGGTGCTGGTAGTTTGTTAGTATTACCACATGGTCCCATGGCGCCCACAGACTACTTACCACATGGTCCCTGGCTTGGCACATGAGTTGCGGCGGTACTGGGGCGGCCCGCGTGTATAAGTCTGCAGATCGCGGCGCCCAGAGCCCTCGCACTAAGCACGCGCCGCCGCCGAGAGCCGACAGTAAACGCGCGTCGTCCAGAGCGGCGCCGTCCTCGGTGCTAGAGTTGCTACTCACCACATGGTCCCTGTATAGCCCTTTCAATAGACGAACGAAGAAATATTCCGCTCGTTTTGCTCATCTGAGTCGAGTCGAGTGTACCTCTCGACAGCCGTGAGGCCGAGATTCGCTCATCCAGATGATTTTTGAGCATTTAGGTACAGTGACACGATTTTGTGTAGGTATCAAACTATCAAGCTTTCTTAGCGTGATATAATGCGACGCTCGCTTCGCTCGTTTAAAGCTTGTTGCTGGTTATTAGTATTACCACATGGGATCTCTACTCACCACATGGTCCCTGGCTTGGCACATGAGTTGAGGCGGTACTGGGGCGGCCCGAGTATATAAGTCAGCAGATCGCGGCGCCCATAATCCCCGCACGAGGCACGCGCCGCCGCCGAGAGCCGACAGCAGCCGCGCGTCGTCCAGAACAGCGCCGTCCTCGGTGCGGATCAGCGCGCGCAGGTCGTTGAACGTCATCAGTTTCGCTGGAATTAAAAAAACGTGTAGTTGAGCAGCAGTTCTGCAATTCTGCTTCGCTCAGCTTATCTCTTTACAATCTATTCTTAAAGTATCGAGCTCGCTTCGCTCGCCTTACCTATTCTAGCAACGATCGTGTAATATCAAATTCACTCCGCTCGCCTTTAGTTTTAATTTCGTGTTATACTACTTGCTTGTCTCTTTCATAAACTACCATTACAAAAATTTCAGTCGATAAGTTTTATTTTTCTGTTATTTTAACGCAAAAGGATAAAGAAAGGTTGCAAGCTTTTGAGATGGGGTGCTGGAGAAGGAGGTAGAGGATCAGTGTACTAAAAGAAAATCAAAGGAGGAAGTACTGGCGTAGGTTGCGGAGGATCGTTGTCTTCTAAATATAATCGAAAACCCAAGAGGAAAGATTTTAGAGGTTGGTCACTTGTTGCGACATGATGAAATTATAAAGAACATCATTGAATGGAAGATGGAAAGGAGAAGAGGAAGACCAAGGCCCACATTCTTCACTCAAATAAAAGAAAAGGCAATAGTCGTGTTGAATCAAATGGTCAAACATTGGCAAGAAATAGACAAGAATGGAAATTACTCCATGGATAAAAGCATAGCTCTAAAATGTACAAGGTGGGCCAAAAGTAATCACCCTATGTGAAACACCTCCCATTTTTTTATTAGACATTAAAATCGAAGACTGTTTTCGGAAATCAGTCTTTCCGTGATGTAGAATTTATGTGATTATGTTTTTAAAAAGAAATTAGGCGAATTGCCATCTCTACCGTAAGTTTTAACTTTAAACATGCTAATTTCCATACATTCATGACCATGTTTTTTTTTCGTTTGTGGTAGCTTCAGGGACTTGAAAGTTTCATGAATTGTAATTTGTAATCTTAAGTTATCAAAAATACCATTGGATGAATTCTGGCGTTGTCAGATCTGGAGATCTGACCAACCGGTTCAAAAACCAAATCCTGTGGATTGGTTTTCACCAACTTGCATCCAGTCTGGAGTTAACGTCTAACTGCTTTCTTTTTTTTTTTTAATAGCATTGACTTCACATCTTCGAAGGATTATTCAAAGATAACAAAATTTATTTTAACATCAGTTTTGAAAAATGGGCGTTGTTTTAACACGAGAAGGGAGCTTTTCAGAGACCATTTTTGATTTGACTCAGGAGGTGGCAATTTGACCAATGTCTTTTTTAAAAACATAATCACATAAATTTTGAATCTTCAAAAGATTGATTTCCGAAAACTGAAGTAAATTTTAATGACTAATAAAAAAATAGGAGGCAAATCACATCGGATGACTTCTTTTGGCCCACCCTGTACTATCAACTTCTGTTTATAATCAACCACCAAAAACATTTACTTGTAAAAAGAACCAAGTCTCGCCCCTCAGTTCATCTACTGTAAAAAGTTGTGAGATCCATGTGATGCCAAGTCGGTTACTGATTTATTCAAGGACTACTTCAGGGAACTTTCATCTTAAGCTATTGCGTAATTAGGTAACAGACATCATCTTACAGTAACTATATTGATATTTAAAAACTTTTATATTTACAATAACTAGAATGACTTGGCAATCGCACACTATTTGCTTGTGAGATACGATGGTCTAGTGCGATGGCCGGGTCATTCTAGTTATTGTAAATATAAAAGTTTTTAAATATCGATATAGTTACTGTAAGATGATGTCTGTTACCTAATTACGCAATAGCTTAAGATGAAAGTTCCCTGAAGTAGTCCTTGAATAAATCAATAACCGACTTGGCATCACATGGATCTCACAACTTTTTACAGTAGATGAACTGAGGGGCGAGACTTGGTTCTTTTTACAAGTAAATGTTTTTGGTGGGATCTTATTTCTTTTTGTAGATAGTCTTCCTCTTTCTCTTATCTGGAACTACTTTTTGAGTCTCAGCTACAGATTTCCTCAAAGCCCATCCGCAAAGTTAACTTTGTAATCCTATACATTTGTATGGAAATACAAAGTTAGTTATGCGGTTGCAACCGAATTTGCAGAATGTTATAGTTTTCCCTTTATTCATACACTAAATACAAGGTGTATTCTAAGTTTCAAGCTTCTCAGTCTGCTAGAAGTACCTTAGAATTTTGATGATCGGTTAGTCAGTCAGTCAGTCAGGCAGAAAATTAAGAAACTTTGACTAACTATAACTTCTAAACTACTGGTCCAAATTAAATGAAATTTCAAATGTATCGTGTCTATGCAGTGCTTGATAAGATATTTAAAAATGAGGGTTCTAAACTTATCGACAAGGGAGTTATGGGGGGGTCAAAAATGGACTGAACTGGTTCGAGAAAAGGATGGTACGGCCGTGCCGCTTTCAGCTCGACTTGGTGGGGGCACTGCCGTGCCCCCAGATTAATCACACTCACTTTACACTCTACACATCTTGTCTTATTTTAATCATCTTTTTTTTGCTTTGCTCGCTCCACTGACTAAATGTTTCATTTTATTTCAAACAATGACAATCATAGATAGCCTTTTCAATTTTAAAGGCATTAGATGGAGGATTGTTGCTTTTCTCACCATTGATAAGTATCTGCTTGATCTGTATCTGTGGTGAGGGTCGCTTGACAGGAGCCACGTCAGCTTCATCACTCGGCGCCGCAGGCACCAGGGCCCGAATGTACTCCCGAGCTGGTAATGTGAGTGATGACCCGTCTGATGATGTGGCACTGAATAGCTTCAGTCGCTCCAGCTGAAAATTAAAATTTTGTAGATTAGAAAAAGTTACGTAAAATTTCATTTCAGACCCTGTATAAAAGCAAATTTTAAGGCTACAGCAGCGGCATATAATGGATGCAGCAATCTCGCCACAAGTAATCCAAGGCCGGCTGCACCGGCATATAGTGGGTGCAGCATGCCCTGCTCACGTAATCCAAAAACAGTTATACCAAAATTAGAATGGCGGTGGCTATAATCTATATGACAGATACTGCGGTAGCTTAGTAGTATCTTATATTTTATTATTATATAGATTGTAAGCACGCGCCTCTAAAATACGACAGCTGCAAAATAGGTCTCATTGAATCCTGCTATATTTTATCACAGACTGAACACCCATTTTAATAAGAACATTAAACACAAAATCACCGCAATAAATTGAGTAGAACTTACATCTGCATCATCTGTGTCTGCATGTTTCCACAAGGCATCATACCATGGCTCTTCACTGATCTTCTGTGATATAGTTTCAAATGACTTCTCTCTGGCTTTCTTCGCTATTTCTGTTTCCTGCCTGGCAAACTTCACGGTCACCTGTTGAGCCTCCGGTTCTTTTTCTTCATCGTCAGAGTTCTCTGCTTTACTTTTGTCAGTTTTCTTTTTGTCCTGTTTGTCGTAGTATGAGCAGGCCGGCCGTAATTGGACTATGCCTAATAAATATGGAATAAGTGGTTACTTTACTTTCTCAAATATGTATAAGTTCTATAAGAACTGGAAATATTTGAAGTTATAAAGCGGCCAGTAAAATTGAACAATTCTTCTAGGGCATTAAATGTTTGATACAATAAAGGGCAATATTTCAACGATGAAGAACGATAACCTCCTATCTTCATAGGAATTACATGAAAGATAGGTTATGGTTCTTCATCGTTGATATATCATGTTTGTACCTGAATTACAAGAAAAAAGTTGTTTATTTGCAACCCGCCCAACCCTTTGTTTTATTTTGGACTTTTTAATTCACTAGAAATAATTATAAAATAAAGATAGCACAATTAGACCAAATTAGAATAAGTTACAAAACCATTGCATCACTTTATCATTACATACCTTGTATAGGAGTCAAGTGCAGTTCTTTATCCTGCAATATAGCTACAGCATAATGTTCTGTCTCCGTACACGGGTTGCTACTCTCATACACTATTTTATCCATGATTCCATGTCTGAAGTAGGGTGCTTTTTCTTTCTCTTTTTCCTTGTCAGTCTTTCTGATGAAAGACATTTCCTGAAAACATAATTAAATTCAATTATTGCATCATCAGAATAGCAGCAGGCAGCCTTTTCTCATGGGTATAACATATTAATCACACTATCTATTTACAAAAAACCACATCATAATCCCTAGGGAGGTTAAGGAGGGGTTAACCATAAAAATGCCATGCCAAAAAAATAAAGTCCTTAGAGACTTTTGATGAACAATGGGAACCACAAGTGCATCACAGTGCAAGTATGTATAATTCAGAAACAACATTGACTATTATGGTATTTTAGATCTTTGCACTGTGGTGTTAAAATCCAAGGCCAAAAACAGTGTTATCAGACTTATCAGGTAAGAAAAACTAAAACTATTCAGTTACCTGCAATCCATCAGTGTTCAATGCAATTTGTTCGCCTTTTGAGGCGCAGTACTTCTCGCTTTCAGTGTCTAGGCCCACTTCTAAGCGCACTAGCTTGTTCTTAGGCTTGATAGAAGCATTGACTATGTTCACGTCCTTCCAGTCCCTATTTCCCGGTCTAACGGGATACTGGTATAAATACAGGTTATCTTTGAGTGCCTGTGATAGAAACACAGGTATCTGCGAAAGAAAAACAGTTTAATTCACGCCCCAAAATCAGTTTTACGTACAATAACATAACCTTTTTAATTACCACGTTGCTACCGCCCCTGAACGAAGATTCTTACCTCTTGAACTATGGGGTCGTCTTCTTCCATTGCTGAACGTTCAGGTTTTACGAGAAAAACTATAACATATCCAGTAACATGTGAGAAATTCAAGTAAAAGTAAAATAAGCTAAACGAGACAACCACAACGGAGCAGACCAAAGAATACTATACAGTGTTCCCAAACCAAAAATAATAATTTCGGTAGATTCTCGGTCGAAAATTCGGTAGAATTCGGTAGATTTTTAAAATGAACAAAATTAAGTCTTTTTTGCAACTTGCGAACAAATACAATCAAAAAATGAACCGAAATTGCACTGTAAACGCGCGCGACGGTGATGGCAATCAAGTTAAGCCGCGCTGTTTGTTCGCGCGAAATCGCACGTAGTTCACTCGCTTCATCTGAATCGCTTGAAGAAAACTGAACTTTACGCACGGATCGTTTACATTTGGATAAAATTCATGAAAATAGAAGGGTGCGGCGTACATTTGCCAAGCAAAAACCCCAAAAAATTAAAAATCGGTAGATTTTTGTTTCAATTCGGTAGATCGGTAGATTAAGTCCCAATTCGGTAGATCTACCGAAAAATCGGTAGGTTTGGGAACACTGATACTATACTCTCACTGGCGTGGAGGAGCAGACGACTTTGACAATTTGAGTTTTTTTGTGCTGACAGTATTTTTTTTCTCAACTATTTGAGTTTTTCGGACAGGCAGGTAGGTCAAGAGCCATGCAGCCTAATTTTAGGCGATTCATTTCTGAACGCAACTTACTCGATTTTTTTTCTTGCGTACATTGAAAGTTTTAAAAGTTTTGCAGCATAGCCACAGAATAGACAATAGTATGTAGTATACACTGATATATATTAGGAAGTGTCTATATAGCGGGGCGCCCCGCTCGATAGTCATTTAGGCTATTCACCTGGGCGCCCTGCTGAATAGCACTTTGTTTTTGGATAGGCTATTGAACGGGGCGCCCTGCTAAATAGCGCTTTGTCTGTGGTTTGGCTATTGACCGGGGCACCGCTCCGCCGTTATTTCGACTCGTATGTAGGTATCATGGTAGGTATAAGTACAGGGCAAGTGTACCCAATTTGATTTGATTTAGTAAATCTATGTTTGTTTTGTTTGACTTCGCTCGCATATACATACTGTCTAACTAGAAAAAAAAAAGACGCCAGTAGACCATACTAATCCTTTTTTCATCTCATAACTTCCTCACCCATCTTCATCACTTCCTCACCCTTCCTCATCACTTTCTTATCCATCTTACTTAATCCATCCTCATCACTTCTTCAACCATCTTCGTCCATCCTCATTACTTCCTCACCAACCCTCATCACTTCCTCATCAAGGTGAGGAAGTGATGAGGATAGGCGAGGATGGGTGAGCAAGTGATGAGGCTGGATGAGAATGGTTGAAGAAGTGATGAGGATGGATAAGATGGGTGAGAAAGTGATGAGGAGGGGTGAGGAAGTGATGAGAATGCATGAGGATGGGTGAGGAAGTCATGGTGATGGGTGAAAAAATGATGAGGATGGATGAGAAAGGATTAGTATGGACTACTGGCGTCTTATTTTTCTAGTTATGCAGTAGGTATATGCGAGCGAGGTCAAACAAAACAAACATAGATTTACTAAATCAAATCAAAGATACACTTGCCCTGTATTTATACCTACCATGATACCTACATACGAGTCGAAATAACGGCGGAGTGGCGCCCCGGTCAATAGCCAAACCACAGACAAAGCGCTATTTAGCAGGGTGCCCCGGTCAATAGTCTATCCAGAGACAAAGCGCTATTCAGCAGGGCGCCCCGGTGAATAGCCTAAATGACTATCGAGCGGGGCGCCCCGCTATATAGACACTTCCTATATATTACCTATTGTAGTATAGTACTACATACAGAACGGACACTCTCCCCCCCGCACCCGCGCCGCTTACCCGCCCCCGCCCGCGAAATGTCAAAAAATTTATAGATAAAATTATTACGTGAAAATCTTCCGCGCTGTAGCGGAAACTTGATGCATATGTCGAAGTCAATATGTAAGATTCTGACGTTTACATAATCACCCGTCCGTATACAGACGAAAAGCAGTATACAAATTGACGGCACGATATCCGGCAATATGACGGTGAAATAAACGTTGCTTAAACGTCCACGTGGTGAGTATGTTAGGGTGACAATGATTAAGAAAAAAAAAGAAAATTTGTTTATGTATTATTTACTTAAGTATCTTTGACGATCACATTTGAACTATTTTGATAGATATGTATAATCATGTATAATCACAGCACACTTTATAAGTTTAAGTTTACTTATGTACATTATAATTTAAGTTGTGTTAATGATTGATGTGATATTTGTGCCAAAATAAAGACAATGTTATAATCATGTTAATCAATGTACAAATTATTGTTGGTACCTACTAAAATATTAGCCAACAAAATATTTGTCATATTAGTAGGTACTATTATTACTTTAAAATATTTGAATTGCTTAGGAACTATATTAGAGCTTAGAAACATATTAGAATCACGGTATTAATATTTTGTCAGTCTTAATATAAATATTAGTAACCAACTCGTCATGGGAAAAAACAAGGCACTTTTGGAAAGTCATAATTAAGTATACTTTTTAAGCAATAATATGAGTTTTCGCAATAGGTTACTAGTAAAATTTCGCCCTATATGTATATTAATTTTTGAGATCATGCAAAATCAACATTTTATAAATATCTCAGTATTATTACAGTCTTTTTGTCATTATACCTTAAACATAACTTAGCACATGACACATTATCACAAAATAGCTTCGGCATATGCTAATAGTGGACGCACAGGTTCGACAAACCACTCTCTACCGAAAGGCGTACTTTTCGTACGTTTTTGAGGATACTCACGAGCTCACGCAGCCCAAGGTCATGTTCTTCTAAAAATAACGGCGAATTGACGTGCAACTCAGCGATTTTCTCAACATTTTCCGGACTGAATATCGCGGGCGCCTCAACAGTATCAATGAGTACAGCTTTACATGCTCTCTCCTGATTCTGTGAAGGCACATCAATAATATCTTCATAAACATTATCACAATATAGTTGTTGCAGCTGTTATTCAGTGTTTATTTCATTTAAAATTCCTTGGGGAATGTTAAATTATTGTAAACCAGATTTTGGTTTGCAACCAAATGATGCTCTATAAGGCGATCGGCCCAAAATTCTATGAAATGATATATTTCTACATGTTTCTACTATACTGAACAAAAAAACATCCATCAAAATCAGTGGAGTGGCGCCCCTGCTGTATTGTTACACCCTAGTACTATTATATATTCTGTGATTGTACGCCATATTTATTGTTTTGCGATTACAGCGCCACCGTGGCGGAATTCAGTACTAGTCCGTACATGTCGAAGTCAATATGTAAGATTCTGACGCTTACATAATGACCCGTTCGTATACAGACGAAAAGCAGTATACAAATTGTCGGCACGACATCCGGCAATATGACTTTGAAATGAACGTTGCTTAAACGTCAACGTGGTGATCATATTAGGGTGACCATGATTAAGAAAAAACAACGATATTTATTCATTTACATATAATTTACTTGAGTATCTTCCTCGGTATCTTCGACGGTCACATTTAGACTGTTTGGTAGCTATATATTTACAATCATAGCTCGTTAAAGTGCTATGATTGTAAATATCTATGTAAGTTAAACCTTACTTTTTTACATCATGATTTAAGTTGTGTTGATGAGTGATCTGATATTTTTGCTAAATAAAAGTTCTTAAGGAAAACAGGGCTGTGTGAGAATAATGCATCACCATCATCATATCAGCCATAGGACTTATACTGCTGAACATAGGCCTCCCTAAATATTTCCACTTTGTCCGATTAGAAGCGGCCTGCATCCAGTATTTCCCCGCGGACTTGACCAGATCGGCTGTCCATCTCGCGGTGGGCCATCCTACGCTGCGCCTCCCGGTACGTGATCTCCACTCGAGAATTCCCCTGCTCCACCGATTATCAGTCCTTCGAGCAATTTTCATTTTTAATTCGCATAAAGGACAAAGCGACACAAACAAGTCCATGGCTTTTCTTATAATCATAAATCGATCCTTCAATTGATACAATAGATACAAAAAAATCCTGTCCACCGTGCCCGCAACTTTCGTCAATTTCATTTAGTATATCGAAGTAGTCCTCCAAAGTGCGTACTGTCGGACTACAATAATTGTACTTTATTGTAATTGAGTAATCCTGCACAGTAATGTTCATTACGACGTAGCGAGAGCACCAGTACCTAATACTCGACCCTAGTCCGCCGAATATCCGTGGCCATGGACGTCCTACCACTCTTTTTAACCTCGAAAATTTCTGGTTCGTCCACGGGGTTCTAACCAATCCCTTACGAGTTCCATAATACTTTTTAAAAGTTCTGAACTAAACTTCTCCTTAATCTCTTATTGTCACTGGTAACATAGTAATTTTATTTACAAGATTTCCGTTTACACCTCCTGCACTGTTACTACTTTACTGTACGCCATATTTATTATTTTGCGATTACAGCGCCACCGTGGCGGAAATTAATACTAGTTCGTACATATTGCCGGGCATTATGCCATACGGCAAAAGGACGTTTTTTTGGCGGTACACATAATGTCGACGGTATACATAATTCAGATGGAAATATGCAAACGGCTTTTCGTTTGTAAACACACGAGCTATTATGTAGAAGGCAGATTTTGACATATTGACTTCGACATACATATTGCATTATGCCATACGGCAAAATGAAGTTTTTTGGCGGTACACATAATGTCGACGGTATACATACGTCAGATGGAAATATACAAACGGCTTTTCGTTTGTAAACACACGAGCTATTATGTAGAAGGCAGATTTTGACTTCGACACATATTTTACAAAACACAAGATAGTATTTTATTATCAACATGAATATTCTTAAAATTTGAGGGACATTTATATGTTTTTTTTGTCAGTAATAGAATTAACGCAAACAAAACGCAAAGATGAAGTGAAAGTAAAGCGTCCGAGTCTATGGTCTCGTTCACTAATGGCGTGTCTTCCGGTACCACACGTTATAACGTCAAAATGGCAAAGAAAAAAGGCGACGAAAAAGTAAATCAAGCTCCTCAGAGTGATAATGAGGAGCAGAATTTTGACGAGGAGCCAGACTTTGATGATCCGGAAGGTTTCGTCGATGATATTCCCGACGAAGGTACGATTTTTGGCGGTTTAGGTTGGGCCGGCCATATGCGTCACCCGCGCATTTTTCGGCTTTACCCAGTGTTTGTGATGAATTTGTTCAATAAAATGGACTTAGTGAGTGATAGAGTGTTGATAGGGTACAAGTTTAGTGTTCATTATTGTGTTGTGGAGGTTAGTATTACAAGTCATAAAACATAACCTCACTTTGACGTTGCAGAGTTGCTGGCCGACCTTTTAGAGCAGAAGCCTAAGGAGTCGGACGGTTACGAGAATGTCGTCGTGGTGGACGGGTGCCCGCAGGTCGGGCCCGAGCGCCTGGAGAAGCTCCAGAGCGTCATAAACAAGATCTTCGGCAAGTTCGGCAAGATCGTGAACGAGTATTACCCGACGAAGGAGGATGGTTCAACCACTGGTTTCATCTTCCTGGAGTATAGCAACGCCCAGAACGCCGCCGAAGCGGTCAAGGCGACGAATAACTGTAAATTAGACAAACAGCACACGTTTTTAGTGAATTTGTTCACGGATTTCAAGAAGTAAGTGAAAGACCTGAATATCAAGTAGCTTAGAAAGTTGAATTACTAGTTCTAGTTTAGCTATCAGTGAATTTTACAATGTCACAACTTATTCTCAGTTTTCTTTGCATGCCAATGAACTTTTTTATCTGTTATCTATCATATCATATCATCAATATGTATAATAAATGTTACTTAATCATTACTCCAATGCCTCACATTTAGAAGGTCTGGGTGAGGAAAAACGATAATTCACAACATTTTCCTGTGTTTAAAATCACACACAAATACATTAATTGCATTTTTAGAGACAAAGTTCAATGAACCTTCCATTCAAGGTCAAAAATTTCCTATCAAAGTCTAGCATTGCTATAATAAAATGCCAGTTTCTTTATTTCGATAACCCAAGATTACATAATTACAAGTATTTGAAAACAACCAACAACAGTACAAATAATAAATGGGTTGCCTGCCTGCATGCATATTTGAAATACCACTTCTTTATTTCAGATATGCGGATATCCCTAAAGAATGGGAGCCACCGCAGCCGCAGCCGTTCAAGGTGCAGTCGGACCTGCAATGGTACCTTATGGATCCAGATGCATATGACCAATTCTTGGTGGGCATCGGTACTGGTACATCGCTGCAAGTCTGGCAGAATGCATTGCCGGAGCCTGTTTTATTGCAAGAGAGACCGGTAAGTTACTTTCTTGTATCTTAGCCTTGTATTTAGCTGTCTGAGGTGCATTAAGTTTTGAAACATTGCATTATGTACCTGGATGCATATGACCAGTTTTTCGTAGGCATGGGTACTGAAACCTCATTGACGGAGCCTGTTTTAGTAAGTGTATTTCATGCAAAAATGGTCCTAAGGTTAAGCCCTATACTTGAGGGCCTAAAGGGCAATATTACCTTTTATTGATAACAATCTAATCTACAATGCATAGACATTTAGTCTCCTAATCATTCCATTATTTCTATGCAATTTATTATTTCCCACTTGTTTATTTTGAAACAAACCCCAGGATTATTAATTTGTGTACTGAAAATGGGCAGGATATTTTTTGTCTCATTTTGCTTATTTAAAGCAAAGCATCTAGAGAGACTTTGTTTAACTTGGTGATTAAGCATAACATCAGTATTGTATTAAGTATGTTATGTTATGGTTTATGGTAATAAGTTAATTAGCTAACTACCTATACTATGAACAAGTTTTGTTTAATCTATTGGCATTTTTATTATGCATGATGATGATGATGCTAATCTGAAGTAAATGTGGCTGATTGAATATAATTTGCAACAATCATCATTATTTAGATAATACTGACACATAATTTTGTTTGACTTACAACATGTTTTAAGTTCAGAACTGTTTCAATAGCTTTACAATTATCTCTTGCAAATTCAGTTTTAAATAAACAGAGCAGGGGATTTTGGATTTTTAATATGAATAGTTGTGCAATGGATTGGGTACAATGAAAAGAATAAGATCTAGTTTTGTGTAAACCTGGTCTAAACTCAAATATCAACAGTAGTAAAATATTTTATCTGATGGTGCTAGTTGAGAGCCTTATCATGATGATACAAGGGATTAGGTCCGTCCACACTGCGCGAGGCAAATGCTCGTGAGGCTCGCGAGCCAATTTGGCCCAATTTGGACGCGTACGTTTGAGTTGCCTGCGCGCGCTTGCCCGAGCATGACCTTGGGTGAGCCCGAGCGTATGTCTCGGCAGTTGCCTCGCGCAGTGTGGACGCGCCTATTTGCGAGCGGATGCCTGGCGGATGCGCAGCGAATTTTGGTACGTACCGCCGGTATCCGCCGCGTGTCCGCGACGCATGCGCTCGCAAACCGCTTGTGTTATAAGGCTCTTAGAATAGCAATACACTCATCATCTTCCTGCCCTTATATCAATTACTTGGGGTCGACGCAACATGTTCTGTTTGAACACAAAATCATGTTGCAAAAGCATTTGGCTGTTTTATGACCAGCAGCCTGCTGCTGCAAACTATAAGTATTGTAAAAGGCGACTTAGGTATAAATTCAGGGAATAGGCTGCAGAATCTGCATTCTTTCTCTGTGAATGCAACACTATGCACTGCTCTCGCAAAACTGTCGGTCGCCAGCCAAGTATGGTTAGTATGGGAAGGTCTATGTCCACCATTGGATTGTCATAGAAGTTGAATGCTCGTAAAATTATTTTGTAGAAAGTTTATACTATACTTATAAATCTATCTAGGTACCTATCTCTCTAATAGGCGCGTCCACACTGCGCGAGGCAAATTCTCGCGAGGCATACGCTCGTGTGGCAGGCGAGCCAATTCGGCCCAATTTGGACGTTTACGTTTGAGTTGCATGCGCGCGCTCGCCCGAGCATGACATTGGGTGAGACCGAGCGTATGCCTCGGCAATTGCCTCGCGCAGTGTGGACGCGCCTAATACCTATAAATCATTAACATCGCATTTCTCTTTTCCAGAACTGGACGGAAACCTACGCCATCTGGTCCCCACTGGGCACCTACTTGGCTACGTTCCACTGGCGCGGCGTGGCGCTGTGGGCTGGCCCCAAGTTCTCACAGTTCCAGAAGTTCTCGCACCCTGAAGCTCGGTTTATATCCTTCTCGCCGTGTGAAAACTATCTAGTTACATTCTCGCCTACGGGAGATCGAGGGGACGACAAGAAACTTATTATTTGGGATATTAGGTAAGCTAGCTAAGTGCTCTATACATAATTTTAGCAATGAGAAGAAATTTTCATATTAATGTAAGCAGATATTCTTGTGACATCAAGCACTACATTGATTCATCAATCGAAGTAAGTATGCTAAATGCCCAGCCAAAAGAGAGCTCCAAGTCCCATAGAAGACTAAGTGTCCCAGTTCCAGAAGTTCTCGCACCCTGAAGCACGGTTTATATCCTTCTCGCCGTGTGAAAACTATCTGGTTACGTTCTCGCCTACGGGAGATAGGGGGGATGACAAGAAACTTATTATTTGGGATATTAGGTAAGTGCTGCGTACATAGTTTTAGCAATGAGAAATTTTCATATAAATTGTTCACATTGATGTAAGCAGACATCCTTGGGACATCAAGCACTACATTGATTCATCAATCAATGTAAATTTGCCAAATACCCATCTAAAAGGGAGCTCCAAGTCCTACAGAAGACTAAGTTCTCCCTATTCCAGAAGTTCTCGCACCCTGAAGCACGGTTTATATCCTTCTCGCCGTGTGAAAACTACCTGGTTACGTTCTCGCCTACGGGAGACAGGGGGGACGATAAGAAACTTATTATTTGGGATATTAGGTAAGCGAGCATACTTCTTTTTCTCATGTAAACTGTTTAGTTTTGTTTATGTTGCTAAGACAACCCAATGTGAATACATCTAGAATTGCAGCCTGCATTTGTCAATATTCCCGAGAATGGTGTGTATAGCAAGCTAAAGAGACCTGTGTCTAGTAGTGGACTAAGTGTCCCAGTTTCAGAAGTCCTCGCACCCTGAAGCACGGTTTATATCCTTCTCGCCGTGTGAAAACTACCTGGTTACGTTCTCGCCTACGGGAGATCGAGGGGACAATAAGAAACTTATTATTTGGGATATTAGGTAAGTGCTGCATACATAGTTTTAGCAATAAGAAGAAATTTTCATATAAATTGTTCACATTGATGTAAGCAAGCTCGAGAATTCCCGGGCAGAAACCCTAGTAAGCAGACATCCTTGGGACATCAAGCACTACATTGATTCATCAATCGAAGTAAGTATGCCAAATGCCCATCAAAAAGGAGCTCCAAGTCCCATAGGGGACTAAGTGTCGCAGTTCCAGAAGTTCTCGCACCCTGAAGCACGGTTTATATCATTCTCGCCGTGTGAAAATTATCTGGTTACGTTCTCGCCTACGGGAGACAGGGGGGATGACAAGAAACTTATTATTTGGGATATTAGGTAAGTGCTGTACACATAGTTTTAGCAATGAGGAGTAATTGTCATGTAAATTGTTCATGTTGGTAAATGTAAGCAGACATCCTTGTTACATCTCGATGTAACCACAAGTACCACATTGATTCATCAATCAAAGTAAGTATGCCAAATGCATACCCAAAAGAGAGGTCCAAGTCCTACAGAGGACCAAGTTCTCACAGTTCCAGAAGTTCTCGCACCCTGAAGCTCGGTTTATTTCCTTCTCGCCGTGTGAAAACTACCTGGTTTCGTTCTCGCCTACGGGAGATAGGGGGGATGACAAGAAACTTATTATTTGGGATATTAGGTAAGCAGGCATGCTATAATGTTGTCTTAGTAATCCCAATGTGAATACATCTAATCTAGATCTGCGTTCATTAATCTTTACGAGAATGGTGAGAATAGCAAGCTAAAGAGACCTGTGTCCAGTAGTTGGCTAAGTGTCTCAGCTTCTGAAGTTCTCTTACCCTGAAGCATGGTTTATATCCTTCTCAACGGGAAAAAATTGGGATATTAGGTAAACTGGTAAAAAATGCATTTCCATATAACCTAAAGAGAATATCTTGATCAGGAGTAGAAATGATCGCCATGGCCGAAACTGGCCAGAGAGTGAATATTACCCCGGCACCCATTTTCCCTTCACATATAAACCTTCCCTTGAATCACTCTTTGTATTACAAAAAATTGAATCAAAATCTGTTGAGTTGTTTAGGACTTAGTGAATTCCACGACAGACAGAGAGACAGAGAAATTCAATAAGCATGTTAATTTTATACTATGTATAAACTTTGGTAAACAATTGCACTTTCTCTTTCCAGAACTGGGCAAGAAAAGCGTTCCTTCCCACCACCAGATGAATACGTGACGTGGCCGATATTCCGCTGGAGCAAAGACGACCGGTTCTTCGCGAGACTAGGCCCTGACATGCTGTCCGTGTATGAGACCCCTGGCTTCGGACTGCTCGACAAGAAGTCCATCAAAATACCTGGCATCAGGTAAATAGTACCTTTAAATACCACATTATCTAAACTTTGATTACATCCTCTTTTTACGATGCAAGGGATAAAGGTGTCATCACAGGCAAGTATAACAATGGTTCATCATAATATATAGGGAGTAAAAAAAAGGGTATATAACGAGTCGAAAGGAGGTCAAGATGCTCATAAAACTAAACAACTTTCCCCATGGAACATGGGTCGAAATATGATGAATAAATTGGACCAGCTGATTGGGGATTTTGTATGGGAGGTTTCATATTTCGTTCGACTCATGTTCCATAGAGAAAATCGTTCAGTTTCATGAGTACTTTGACCTCCTTTCGGCTTCCCTTTTTGTTATTCCCGGTATATTATCTTATCAATCAAAGTGACGTGGCCGATATTCCGCTGGAGCAAAGACGACCGGTTCTTCGCGAGATTAGGCCCTGACATGCTGTCCGTGTATGAGACCCCTGGCTTCGGACTGCTCGACAAGAAGTCCATCAAAATACCTGGTATCAGGTAAATAGCAGATTTATTTTTTGGCCGATTTTGCGATATGGCCCGTCAAAGCTTTTGCTACCCTGCAAGGCGTGACAGGCGTATATATCAAACAATGATTCAAATGGTAAAAGAAACACATAAATTACGGCCATTCGAATAGGCCATATTTGACAGCTGTTAAACCCATACTGGAAGATGTCAACACAGAAAATAGACCTTATGTCATAGCATTAACATGATTTTGACAGCTGTCAAATATGGCCTATTCGAACAGCCGTACTGTAGGTGATAATATGGCTGATATTCCGCTGGAGCAAAGACGACCGGTTCTTCGCGAGACTAGGCCCTGACATGCTGTCCGTGTATGAGACCCCTGGCTTCGGACTGCTCGACAAGAAGTCCATCAAAATACCTGGAATCAGGTAAAAACTAGTTATTTTTGGCCGACTTTGCGATACGGCTCGTTAAAGCTTTGTCTACCTCGCAAGGTGTTTACAGACGTATATATGAAACAACAGTTCAAATGGTAAAAGATACACATAGTTGATTAAATGGCCAATATTCCGCTGGAGCAAAGACGACCGGTTCTTTGCGAGGCTAGGCCCTGATATGCTGTCCGTGTATGAGACCCCTGGCTTCGGACTGCTCGACAAGAAGTCCATCAAAATACCTGGCATCAGGTAACTAGCAGATAGTATAAAACATTTTCTAAACTTCAATTATGTCCTTGTTTTATGATGCAAGGGACAAAGTCGTCACAGGCATGTGTACCAAAGGTTCAAATTTTAAATATATGAAAGCAAGGACAATATATATGACAGTAAATGATATGGCCGATATTCCACTGGAGCAAAGACCGGTTGTCTTCTTCGCATGCTGTCTGTTTATGAAACCCCTGGCTTCGGACTGCTGGACAAGAAGTCCATCAAAATACCTGGCATCAGATAATAGCAGATTTAATTGTAGGATTGTACTTTCTTCTTATTCTTCTTCTTCAAAGACTGCGATAAAGCCGATATAAGTTTATACAGCAGTTCACGCTTTGGTTACTCCGCAAGAGTTAAGTGATTATGGTAATGGTATGTATGTATAACAATGGCTCAGTTGTATAATAAACACATAGGACCTATGTGTTTATATTTACCTATGTCATAGGTGATAATTAAGGTCGATATTCCGCTGGAGCAAAGGCGACCGGTTCTTCGCGAGACTAGGCCCTGACATGCTGTCCGTGTATGAAACCCCTGGCTTCGGACTGCTCGACAAGAAGTCCATCAAAATACCTGGCATAAGGTAAATAGCAGATTGAATTGTACGATTGTAGCGAAGGCGATAAAGACGAACTAAGTGTTGTACAGCAGTTCACGCTTTGGTTACTCCGCAAGGGTTAAAGGCGTGATCACCGGGCTCTATGTATAACGATGGTTCAAATTAAAAAGTAATCTCTATGTAATACTATGGTCGATATTCCGTTGGAGCAAAGACGACCGGTTCTTCGCGAGACTAGGCCCTGACATGCTGTCCGTGTATGAGACCCCTGGCTTCGGACTGCTGGACAAGAAGTCCATCAAAATTCCTGGCATCAGGTAAATAGTAGATAGTATAACACATTTTTTATACTTCGATTACGATCTTGTTTTACGACACAAGGGATAAAGGTGTCATCACAGGCGTTTATAGCAATGGTTCTAGTTTTAAATAACATCTGTATGAGAGCAAGGTCAATATATGACAGTAAGTGATATGGGCGATATGCCACTGGAGCAAAGACGACCGGTTCTTCGCGAGACTAGGCCCTGACATGCTGTCCGTGTATGAGACTCCTGGCTTCGGACTGCTCGACAAGAAGTCCATCAAAATACCTGGCATAAGGTAAATAGCAGATTGAATTGTACGATTGTAGCGAAGGCGATAAAGACGATCTAAGTGTTGTACAGCTGTTTACTTCTCTTTGGTTACTCCGGAAGGGTTAAAGGCGTGATCACCAGGCTCTATGTATAACGATGGTTCAAATTATAAAGTGATCTCTATGTTATAATATGGGCGATATTCCGCTGGAGCAAAGACGACCGGTTCTTCGCGAGACTGGGTCCTGACATGCTGTCCGTGTATGAGACCCCTGGCTTCGGACTGCTCGACAAGAAGTCCATCAAAATACCAGGCATCAGGTAAATAGCAGATTGAATTGTACTTATAGCGAAGGCGATAAAGACGAACTAAGTGTTGTACAGGTCTTTACTCCGCTTTGCTTACTCCGCAAGGGTTAAAGGCGTGATCACTAGCCTGTATGTATAACAATGGTTCAAGTTATAAAATAATCGCTATGTTATACTATGGCCGATATTCCGCTGGAGCAAAGACGACCGGTTCTTCGCGAGACTAGGCCCTGACATGCTGTCCGTGTATGAAACCCCTGGCTTCGGACTGCTCGACAAGAAGTCCATCAAAATACCTGGCATTAGGTAAATAGTGCTTTTATTTTTTGGCTGACTTTGCCATACGGCCCGTTTAAGCTTCGACTACCCCGCAAGGCGTGACAGGCGTATATATCAACAACGATTCAAATGGTAAAAGAAACACATAAAGTACAGGCATTCGAATAGGCCATATTTGACAGCTGTTAAACCCATACTGGAAGATGTCAACAAAGAAAATAGACCTTAAAGTGCGTTTCATCTTATAGTTCCTATGGCGTCATGTTGGTAGCATTGGAAATTTGTATGTAATTTGGCACGGCGGGCATAATATTACATACAAATTTCCAATGCTGCCAACATGACGCCATAGGAACTATAAGATGAAACGTACTATATGTCATAGCATCAACATGATTTTGACATCTGTCAAATATGGCCAATTCGAACAGCCGTACAGTAAGGTGATAATATAGACGATATTCCGCTGGAGCAAAGACGACCGGTTCTTCGCGAGACTAGGCCCTGACATGCTGTCCGTGTATGAAACCCCTGGCTTCGGACTGCTCGACAAGAAGTCCATCAAAATACCTGGCATTAGGTAATAACTAGTTTTATTATTTTTGGCCGACTTTGCGATATGGACCGTTTAAGCTCTATAGCTTGCTCCTGCAAGGAGTGACAGGCGTAATATCAAACAACGATTCAAATGGTAAAAGAAACACATAAAGTACGGCCATTCAAATAGGCCATATTTGACAGCTGTTAAACCCATACTGGATGATGTCAACAAAGAAAATAGACCTTATGTCATAGCATTAACATGATTTGACAGCTGTCAAATATGGCCAATTCGAACAGCCGTACTGTAGGTGATACTATGGCCGATATGCCGCTGGAGCAAAGACGACCGGTTCTTCGCGAGACTAGGCCCTGACATGCTGTCCGTGTATGAGACCCCTGGCTTCGGACTGCTCGACAAGAAGTCTATCAAAATACCTGGGATCAAGTAAAATAGTAGATAATATAACACATTTTCTAAACTTCGATTATGTGCTTGTTTTATTATGCAAGGGACAAAGTCGTCGTCACAGGCATATGTACCAAAGGTTCAAATTTTAAATAACATCTATATGAAAGGAAGGACAATATATATGACAGTAAGTGAAATGGGCAATATTCCGCTGGAGCAAAGACGACTGGTTCTTCGCGAGACTAGGCCCTGACATGCTGTCCGTGTATGAAACTCCTGGCTTCGGACTGCTCGACAAAAAGTCCATCAAAATTCCTGGCATCAGGTAAAGACTAGTTTTATTATTATTTTTGGCCGACTGCGATACAGCCCGTCAAGGCTTTGGCTACCTCGCAAGGTGTAATTACAGACATATAAATGAACAACAGTTCAAATGGTAAAAGAAATACATAGTTGATAATATGGCCGATATTCCGCTGGAGCAAAGACGACCGGTTCTTCGCGAGACTAGGCCCTGACATGCTGTCCGTGTATGAGACTCCTGGCTTTGGGTTGCTGGATAAGAAGTCCATCAAAATACCTGGAATTAGGTAAATATAATAGTAGATTATTATTTTTGGCCTACTTTGGTGATACGGCCCGTCAAAGCTTTGGTTACCTCGCAAGGTGTAATTACAGACGTATATATGAAACAGCGGTTCAAATGATAAAAGAAACATAGTTGATAATATGGCCGATATTCCGCTGGAGCAAAGACGACCGGTTCTTCGCGAGACTAGGCCCTGACATGCTGTCCGTGTATGAGACTCCTGGCTTCGGACTGCTCGACAAGAAGTCCATCAAAATACCTGGCATCAGGTAAGTAAATTATATTACAAGGGCGCAAATGATAAAATAAACATTACCACATCGTGGCCACTGTAAACAAATCATAATCTTAAGAGCTTCTACATATAAATGCGATTAGACGTCGCTCAACTGATAAAGCGAACTCCCATCCCATTGGACATTTCTGCAACCTCGTACAAATTAATAGGTGAGTCCAGACCAACCGAGGCTGCTCGCTGTCTCGCGCGGCATATGCTCGTGCGCAGGCGAGCCAAGGTCGGCCCAATTTGGACGCCTAAATAAATTATAGACAAACTTCTGAGGCGCGTAGATTTTGGCTCGGTCTGCGCACGTTCGAGCAAGCGTTGCCTCGAGTGAGGCACGTCATTTTTGGTCGTTTACCCCGCGAGGCAGCGAGGCTGCTCGCTTGGCGTGGACGCGCCTAATTACGGAAAACTTCCGATCACAACAATATTTTTGGCAATATATGTACGACCTAACCATTTAAGTCCAGCTGTTTTCATTGCTATGCTTGCAGTTGGCGTAACGTAGTAATGAAAAAGTTATCGGAATATTGACCTACTAAAATTTTTGACGACTTCGTTTTTATTTTAACTTATTTTAGGTCACTAACTAAAGCTTCATTTTTCTATTACAGAGACTTCAGCTGGTCGCCAACAGACAATGTCCTCGCATACTGGGTCGCGGAAGACAAAGACGTACCTGCCAGGGTAACCTTGCTCGAGATCCCCAACCGCACGGAAACCAGGTCCAAGAACTTGTTCTCCGTAGCCGACTGCAAGATCCACTGGCAGAAGAGCGGTGACTACCTATGCGTCAAAGTAGACCGATACTCCAAAGTGAAGAAGGACAAAAACGAGATTAAATACTCCGGAATGTACTACAACTTCGAAATCTTCCATATGAGAGAGAAAGAAATTCCGGTCGATTCGGTAGAAATCAAGGAACCGATTCAAGCGTTTGCTTGGGAACCTGTCGGCTCCAAATTCTCTATCATCCACGGTGACCCGGCTAACATCTGCATTAGTTTCTACCAAGTGAACACGGGGCAGGCCCCTACGTTGCTGAAAAAGTTTGAGAGGAAGCCGTTCAACCATCTGTTCTGGTCTCCATCCGGGCAGTTCATCGTGTTGGCCAACCTGGGATTGACCGGTGGAGCGCTGGAGTTCTTGGACACTAACGACTTCACCATCATGAATGTTTCCGACCATTACCAGGTTAGTAAAACGTGTTTGATAGCCATTACATCTAAATTTTGCTCAACGAGCTGAACTCGGCTAACCTTCCCACGCAAGGGTACGCCGACGACCTGGTCATTCATATTGTGGGCAAGAGCCCCCATATGGTGTCAGATCTCATGCAGAATGCTCTAAGGATTGTTGAACGGTGGTGCAAGGACAACCGACTTTCGGTGAATGCCGGCAAAACCGTTATAGTTCCGTTCACGAGGAGGAGGAATTTAGAAGGACTTCGGCCTCCCACACTCTTCAACAGAACGGTAGAATTTTCATATGAGGTTAAATACCTGGGCATGCACATGGACCACAAGCTCATATGGAACAAACACATAGACAAAACGGTCAAGAAAGCAAAGTCTGCGCTAGGCACATGCTGTCGCCTGGCAGGGTCCAGATGGGGTATTAAGCCAAAATACACGATGTGGCTGTACACCGCCGTGGTGAGGCCTATGATCACCTACGGCTGTGTAATTTGGGCCAAGAAGATGTCCCTGACCACCTACATCAATACCCTAAATGGACCCCAGAGACTTGCTTGCTTGATAATAACTGGGGCCATCTCCTCGACGCCCACCCTGGCCCCATGGCCGACATAGGCGCTGCTAAACCTGCCGCCACTACACATTTTTGTGCAGAAAGAAGCTAGAGCGTCCATGGTTAGAGCGATTGAGATGGGAAGGGAGAGCTGGCACTCGAGTGTCATGAGAAACCTTAGGGATAGTCTCATGAATATTCCGCTCATGGCAATGCCATCTGATGCGATGACGCTAACGCATAACTTTGTGAGGTTCTTCAAAGTTATAATACCCGAAAGGGCAGAATGGAAGGAAGGCACTATTCCTCCCATTTTCAGGAAAGCTGAACTGGTATGGTTCACGGACGGGTCCAGGAGAGAGGGACTTGCTGGCTCTGGAGTGTTCTGTAAGAAACCCAAAGTCAGCGAGTCTATTAGCCTGGGACCATTCGCAACCGTCTTCCAGGCTGAGATGTACGCGATCATTGAGTGTGTGCATCTGAACCTGAAATACGAAGGCAAAAGGATACTCATCCTATCGAACAGTCAGGCCGCGCTAAAGGCATTACAATCCGATAACGTGTGCTCCAAGCTGACCATGGAGACCATTGAGCTCCTGAACCAGCTTGGCACTCGAAATCAGGTGACCTTGGGCTGGGTCCCAGGTCACTCAAACATAGGAGGAAATGAGGCAGCGGACGAACTGGCCGGGAAGGCCTCCGGGTCACGACCTGTGGGACCGGAGCCTATCCTGGGCATAAATAAGTCGGCACCTCGAAGAGTCCTGAACATATGGGTGAATCAGCGAGCCCAAGAGCTCTGGAAGAGATCAGCAGGCCTAATACACTCTAAGCTGCTGATACGGGGATTCTCCCAGAAGTACACTTCCGTGATACTATCAATGAACCGGAATAATCTCAGGATGATTACAAGGGCCCTTACTGGACACTGTAATCTCAATAAACACCTCTGCAGGATGGGGCTTACTGAGGCCAGTTACTGCAGATACTGCGCTGAGGACGATGAAACACCGCTACACGTCCTTTGCGAATGTGAGGCGCTTGTGCAAACAAGAAGCCGGACTACGGGTGGCCACTTGCTGTCCCCGAGAGAAGTCCAATCCCTTGACCCCAAACAGATCGTGGCCTTCCTTAAAATGGCCCGACTGGATGAGGTCATTTAGTCGTAAGGGTCAGCCACAATAGATCTGAAAAGGTCGCAGTGGCTGTTGGTCTGACCAAGACCAACCCCTTCTAACCAAATAATAATAATACATCTAAATTTGCTGTGTGGTGCCGGCTTAGAATAGCATCAACTTAACTTTCCCGTGGGTGTCGTAAGAAACGGCTAAGGGATTTGAGAGTTGATGTGTATTGCAATTTTATGTGACATGCTGGCAACTCGTCCGTGACTAGTGAGATACTTAAGGCGGGTATTCATTGGGAACAAAGTTACGAAACATTGTGTAGGTTCCCGTCATCATTGTATAATGAAGACACATTTTAAACAATGTTTCGGAACAAAGTTCCCAGCGAAGGTGCGTCTTCATTAGGAACTTTTCAGGAACGTTGTCTCAGAAACAAACTGCCTGGGATATTGTCCCTAATGCATATTCGCCTTTAATCTTCTGAATAACTCTCAAACTTTAGTTAGACGTGTTGTAAATAGCCGAGTGTATGTTAGGTACTTAAATCATTCTGAAATTGAATAGATATTCTAGAAATGCATTAAATTCATTTTATTCTCGTACGCCGGCTATCGTTCGTCTCAAGTTATCTGAAAGTAGCAAGACGATTGCAAACACGAATAAAGCAACATAAAAATGAAAGTGTAGGTCCATTCATTTGCAAAATATCTGACTATTATGGTTTATTAGTTTTATTACTCTCTTTTATATTGTACATCCTTCTTAAATTGACACGTTTTTCCCGTAGATGTCTGGTATCGAGTGGGACCCGACCGGGCGCTATGTAGTGACTGGCGTGTCCTCGCTCAAGTGCAAGATGGACTGCGGGTATTACATCTGGAGCTTCCAGGGCAAGATCCTCAGGAGGTCAGTATACAGGGTTCATTGGGTCTAGGGTTCACAGATGTCTGGTATCGAGTGGGACCCGACCGGGCGCTACGTAGTGACTGGCGTGTCCTCGCTCAAGTGCAAGATGGACTGCGGGTACTACATCTGGAGCTTCCAGGGCAAGATCCTCAGGAGGTCAGTATACAGGGTTCATCGGGTCTAGGGTTCACAGATGTCTGGTATCGAGTGCAAGATGGACTGCGGGTACTACATCTGGAGCTTCCAGGGCAAGATCCTCAGGAGGTCAGTATACAGGGTTCATCGGGTCTAGGGTTCGTAGATGTCTGGTATCGAGTGGGACCCGACCGGGCGCTACGTAGTGACTGGCGTGTCCTCGCTCAAGTGCAAGATGGACTGCGGGTACTACATCTGGAGCTTCCAGGGCAAGATCCTCAGGAGGTCAGTATACAGGGTTCATCGGGTCTAGGGTTCACAGATGTCTGGTATCGAGTGCAAGATGGACTGCGGGTACTACATCTGGAGCTTCCAGGGCAAGATCCTCAGGAGGTCAGTATACAGGGTTCATCGGGTCTAGGGTTCACAGATGTCTGGTATCGAGTGCAAGATGGACTGTGGGTACTACATCTGGAGCTTCCAGGGCAAGATCCTCAGGAGGTCAGTATACAGGGTTCATCGGGTCTAGGGTTCACAGAAGTCTGGTATCAAGTGCAAGATGGACTGCGGGTACTACATCTGGAGCTTCCAGGGCAAGATCCTCAGGAGGTCAGTATACAGGGTTCATCGGGTCTAGGGTTCACAGAAGTCTGGTATCAAGTGCAAGATGGACTGCGGGTACTACATCTGGAGCTTCCAGGGCAAGATCCTCAGGAGGTCAGTATACGATAAATAGAGTCAGTAAGATAGACGCCCTTCGGAGGCAAGAGGTAGAAAGGGCCAACGAGAGTGCGTTGGTGTAAGTCACCTTCTGGGGCAAGAGTGTTGTGTAGCTGGCTGATGTGCAAGTTAAGTCTCCTTCAGAGGCAAGAGGTATCTATATGTGGTTAGCTGACTTTGTAGTGTAGGCTTTCTTAGGAGCAGTTATGTGCGTGTATGTGTGCAAGTTTAAAGGGCAGAACACTCCGCCTCCGTATGCAGAACGTATGTACCGGTTGTAATGTATGGGATTGTATGAGAAGCCGCTCATTGTCTGCGTATGCGTGCGCGTAATCACGCGCGTACCGCAATGTGCCGTGTCTCCAGTCCCATATAATACAACGTCATGCACGCTACGCGCGTGATGCACGTTGATGCACGTCAGGCATACGGAGGCGGTGTGTGGCGCCCTTGAAAGTTATAAAGGAATTGGAATAAAAAATGTTTCTTTTAATTCCCTGCAGAGTGATGAAGGAAGGCTTCGCGCAGTTCCACTGGCGGCCGCGTCCGCCGACACTACTGTCAGAGAAGCAGCAGAAGGAGATCAAGAAGAACCTCAAGAAGTACTACTCGCAGTTCGAGAGCAAGGACCGCATGCGATCCAGCAAAGCTAGCAAGGTACGTCATCCATATACATAGTATCACCTACTGATTAATAAATGCAACCTTCCCATAAGTCCCCCAAGAATGATCTAATAGAACAACCTATCTGAAGATTACTACTCGCAGTTCGAGAGTAAAGGAAGACCGCATGCTATTGAGCAAGGCTAGCAAGGTACGTGCACAAAAAAAGAGTTTACAGAAGGTTCACTCAACCCATTTCAGGATTTTTGCGATTGTCATTTGTTACATAGCCAGGATTGCAACTGTCAAAAAACTCAAAAGTATAAGAATATCAAAACAGAATAATCTGATACAAAAGCGTGAAATGATTCTGAGCCAATTTTAATCCAAGAACACATTGCCTTCCCCTGAGATTCCGGTTATTTTCAGTTAAATTCAGTAAGCGTCTAAATCGTTGCTTGTACTGCGTGAGCCATCTGTATAGGCGCTTCGCGCGCCTTT
This sequence comes from Phthorimaea operculella, assembly GCA_024500475.1. Lineage (NCBI taxonomy): Eukaryota > Metazoa > Arthropoda > Insecta > Lepidoptera > Gelechiidae > Phthorimaea > Phthorimaea operculella. The sequence continues at coordinate 15,133,287 of JANFCV010000001.1, forward strand.
TCCTTAATTTGTAGTACGTGTCACCTTAACTCCCCTGTATACAGGGTCTTAGTAGCAGCAGGAGATCTAGAAGTACTGAGTAAGGCCAGCAAGGTATGGTACACAAATACACAGTATCCCTCATAGATTAATGAAGGAAGGCTTCGCGCAGTTCCACTGGCGGCCGCGTCCGCCGACACTACTGTCCGAGAAGCAGCAGAAGGAGATCAAGAAGAACCTCAAGAAGTACTACTCGCAGTTCGAGAGCAAAGACCGCATGCGCTCCAGCAAGGCTAGCAAGGTACGTGTATATAGAGTGTTATATACAGAGTGTTAGCAGCAGAAGGAGATCAAGAAGAACCTCAAGAAGTACTACTCGCAGTTCGAGAGCAAGGACCGCATGCGATCCAGCAAAGCTAGCAAGGTACGTGCATACAGGGTGTTATATACAGAGTGTTAGCAGCAGAAGGAGATCAAGAAGAACCTCAAGAAGTACTACTCGCAGTTCGAGAGCAAAGACCGCATGCGCTCCAGCAAGGCTAGCAAGGTAAGTCATAAAACAGCTCTTTTTCAGTCTCGAAACACATTTCATTTCAGTTCCACAGAGCTCAAACAGCCTTTCGGCAAAGATTCACAACGCCCAGATTTCATTACTGTTGTCTACCACTTTTATTTCACCCATTTTTATCAACGAAAAACCAAAGAGGAGGAGGTTCGCAATGCGTCGCGAACTTTTATTTTATTACCTACTTTAGAGTGAGACCTGCAAGGTACATCCCACATGGAACGTAACTTTACTTCCCATCAAAAAATCGAGTCGCTTCATAGTCAAACAAAATAGGAAGTGTCTAGTATGCCGCTAGAGGTAAGTAAAGCGGACTAAATGACCTCTATCAGTAAATTAACCCTAGAGTGGGCGCGCTATGAGCATTTTGCCGCCGACGATAGTTTTTTTTTGAATATTTTCTGAACTAAACACTTGCCAAGCTTTAACTCTTGAGTAGCTGCCGCTCTGCATTTGCCCTTCCTGTGTCACAAAAATCCACAGGATCCGTACGCAGGCGGCCGCAGGACGAAGCATTTGTCAACAGGGTGTGTCGCGAGGCGGCAAAATGCTAAGCACGCGCCCACTTACGTAACAATTTTTATATCAATATTGTAAATGTTTTATGTTGAATAGCATGTAAAACAAGTTTTAATTATATTAAAAATACTTTTTAAATGCTCATCAATTGATTTGTATCACCTGAAGACCAAACTTTTAACTTCACGAAGGGAAATGATGTGCATGGTATCTATACCCTACTAAGAAAAATAGGGCTAAAACAGGGTGTAATGTTTGCTCGTAATTACTGTGCACTGAACATTGCGTGAATTTGTGTTAGTATTTTTTTGCTCAGGCATATAATGTAGATCTCGAAAACATAAAAGATTCGCCATGTTTTTGAAATATGTGTGATTTATCAATGTTCCAAAAAACTGACAATTATTGCCAAAGTTGGTAAAAAGCCCTATTGTCTTAAACGATGAACTCAATTTGCATGAGTATTATTATTTTTTTAAAGTTTATAGTCTATTTTAATTAAATAATGCATATGAAATAAAAAATATTCAACATTTTCTGAAAAATGTATCAAATTAGTACGGGCGGCAAAATGCTCACACGCGCCCACTCGCGTTATACGGAATAACGCGCCCACTCTAGGGTTAACACTTGTTTTGCTAGTCTACCGCCAGCCTCTTCGTAGTGAATATAGCTATAATACCGACAATGACACCGAGTAGCCGGAGTATTGCGTTTGTTTGATTGATGTTTGTTTTGTTGATAGGGTGAACGAGAAGTTATGAAGAAATTTTTCAAAGTTTTTCAGTGATTTCATCACCGTGATTTTTCTAAGTCAAAACCCACAGTAAAAACAAAAAGCTACGGGCAAAGACTTAGAAAATTTTCGATTGAGCAAGAACTTCAAGGACCTAGATCACAGCCAGACGAGTCCTAGCCCAAAATTGCATAGGACAAAAAGTATTTGTTTTAGGCTTATTTACACGATAAAAATTCAACAAAAAATATTTTCATCCTATAATTTCGAAGTTCCAAAAATAACATTTATTCCAAATCTTTAATAACCAAGTATTTTTTCCTTTTTTTTGACGTTTCATTCGTGGGGCCCCGAAGACTATACTCCAACTTCATGCCCTGAAAAGTATCATCATTATCTTCATCTGCCCACATTTGAAAAGTACTTTTACTCTAACTAAGACCTCTAGCGGTAGATTAGATTTTTAGCAATGATGCAAATCTTGTCAAGTTTAATGCATCTAAAACACAGGCATGTCTATTCTCCACTAAACGGAGTCCCTTCGACCTGACTCCGACTTTCCGAGGTGTATCCGTACCGATTTCCGACCATCTTGAGGTCTTGGCATGAACCTTTCATCTGACCTGAACTTTGGACAATATATTGAGTCTTTGGCCACGACTGCAGCAAAAAGACTCGGAATTCTCTCGAAGGTCAGGCGATACTTCACACCAGTACAGCTTTTACAACTATACCAAGCTCAAGTCCGTTCCTGCATGGAGTATTGCTGTCACCTGTGGGACGGGTCTGCCAAATACCAGCTGGCAGCCCTGGACTCTATTGAGAAGCGCGCCAAGAAACTCATCGCTGATAGGGCACTTATTGACGCAAAGTTACAGAGCCTCGAACACCGTCGCAAAGTAGCTTGCTTGTCGGTATTCTACAGGATACATTTCGGGGAGAGTGCACAGTCTCTCCATGACCTGATACCCCCGTCACCATTCCATCTCCGGTGCACGAGACGCCGGTTGGGATTCCACCCTTATATCGTAGACAACCCGCAAATTCGCACAAAGCGCTTCGCTTCTACATTTTTAATGCGAACTGCTAAGGAGTGGAACTCCCTGCCTGCGGATCTGTTTCCGGAACGTTATAACCTGGGCCTTTTCAAGGCGAGAGTGAATAGGCATTATCTGGGCGAGCATGTTCCATCATCGTCTGCAACATCATGTGAGATTGCGGACAAATGCTTACCCAAAATTTATAAAAAAAAAAGGTTTAATTTTCCGCTGTCGGTACGTTAGGACGTTTCACTAAAATACCACTAGATAATTTAATCGTAATTTGCCAACAGCGGTCATTTACTGAGTTTTTTCTAAAATACCACTAGAGGCATACTAGACACTTCCAACAAAATATGAAATCTATGATTTAAAAGCTGAATGTGCAAATTTTTTAAACCTTTGTGGATTTTGAAACCTCGTGATACTCACTATTGAACTACATAACATATTTATTCCGAAATAAACATAATGTCTTAGATAATATGATATGCACAAAACGTAAACTTGCTAAGTGTCTCGATTTGTCTGATGAGAAGTGTAGTTTACATATAAGTTTTGTAATTGCCGTCAATTTTACACATCAGTATGTGACACAATTATTTCTCGTGAATAGATAATGAAAGTAAGTATACAAGTACCTACTTGATGATTACAGGAAATCTCAATACTGCAACGTGATTGTTAAATGAGTGTGCTATGTATGAACGAGCGGCTAATTGTTTTCCAGCCATGTATATGTAAACCTGCCGCTTATTTTTTTTTTCTCTATTAAAAATAAACGCATCAAAATCCGTTGCGTGGTTTAGGAGGAGTTAAAATTGGTTGCATTTAATTTATGAAATTTTACATACCCTGTGTCATTCGCGCTGCTAAGATAAAATATGATCAATTATATTATCAAAAAATTATATTTTATGTACCCATTTGCCACACATTACTTGCTTAGCATTTATAAACTGAACAACCTCAACTGATCAACCAAAAACATAGTATTTTATGTAAAACTGAACAAATGACAGACAAAAACAGAAAGGTGAAGCAAAGTTCTATTAATTCTATGAGCGAATTTTCATGGGCCCCTGAGCAAACTTTCATAGCAATTTTAGATGTTTATAGCAATGTTTTGGGGTACATCTCGTTGATGCCCGACGTGAGGTAATTTTGTGTGGACGATGATCCTTGTTCTTTACTGGATTGATGTTTTACTTGTAATATTTAACTATCAAAAGGTTATTATGACCAAAACAAACAACTATAAATAGTACAAAACATTTATTTATTAAAAACTGTCTTAGATAATAACTACACAACTATTTGAGCCTTAGTTGTTGGATTGATATACATTCTCTTATAATATTTAACTTACATTACCCGAATGACATCAGACTTTTAAAAATATACCCCTTTTACGTTTATTAACACTAAAATATTCACACTTTAAAGGCTGGGTTAGCCAAATCATACTTTAATTTCTAATATATAAAAATCCATTTTCACTTATGTATAGAATCTTTAAATTATTACCCATACATACATGCATATATCACGCCTTTATCCCTTGCGGGGTAGGCAGAGCGTAAATGGCGGTAAAAACGGCCATTTACACCACGTCTGACAAAGTCTACTGAGTCTAAAATTACTAGTCCATAAAAACTATATTTACTAGTGTCTAAGTAAGATGTTCAAATTGATACCCGTACTCGCCATAGTAGTAGGGTTGGTAGCGCTCAATTCTAATTTGGTTGGCATGCCTTCAGCTAAAGTGACTTTGTGGTTCCGTAGTATGGTGACGATTCCGGTCATAGACTGCAGCTTGCCAAAACGTTTTCCTATAAGAGAAAGAAAATAAAATAAAATTAGTATTCATCTAATATTGGTCTACAATGTTTTTTATATTCTACTATAACAAATTGTATAAAATTCAGATGCTAAGGTTGAATGCCAACGTCTTTTATTACGGCCTATTTTTGACGCATGAGAATAGAGCATGTGACGACTTGACCACAAAAAAAATGTATCGACAAATAAAAAGAATCACACACGATGTTTCGACTTTTCTATGTAATTCTTTTGATGTCAGATTGTTGACGAAAATACAAAATAAGTCAGGTTAGGTTGTCCCTAAAATTGATCTAGCCAGTCTTTGAAATCTCAGACACCAAAGTTGATAGGAACACAACAAGAGACAAGAATAGACTAAGGTAAAATAAAGAGTAATGTTGTGTATGAAACTACTTACCGATACATACTCTCGCTCCTTCGCCGAATGGCATATATGAACATGGCACAATGTCTTGCTTAGTGTCACCGTAGAACCGTTCTGGAATAAACTCTTCAGGTTTCGGGAAGAACTCTGGATTGTGATGCAAGTGATACACTGGCAGGAAGATCCTTAAACCCTTCTCGAGTTTCAATCCTGTTGGCATAGTGTACTCCTTAGTCACTTCTCGGGTAAGATGTCCTATTATAGGGTACAGCCGCGCCGATTCATCCATACAAGCGTTTAAATACGGCAGTTCAGCCAAACACTCGTAGGTAACCTTCCCATCAGTCTTCTTCAAGTATTCATCTATTTCTTCATGTACTTTCGCTTGTATTTCTTGGTGTTTCGCCAGCTCGAACAGCAAGAAACTCATAGATGATGCTGACGTCTCAAAACCACCAGCAAATATAGCTAAACATTGAGCGGTCATGTAATCATCATCCAGTGTTATATTTTGTTTCTCAGCGCTCTCTTTCCACGCCAGTAAAGAGTCGATAAAATCTTTCCTTCCCGATGGCTTGTTTCCGCGCGCTGCGAAAACTTGTTTCATTAACTCTTTGAAGAAATTCGACAGTTCTATAGGCATGTTCCGATATCCGAGGGCGTAATATATTCTCGGCCATACAGAACGTACAGCTGAAGTTAATGCCCTCTTCCTGTTAGTCTCCCACATGTGCTTGCCCATGGTGTGAAATACGCTCGATTGCCCGTAGTTCTTCAAATCCACGCCGAAAGCACAAGACACGAATGCTGCCAACGTGTAGGATGTCACAAGTTTCCTTGCCTCGACAGGTTTGCCCACGATCATGTCGTCTAGATATTTAGTAAAATCATCAGCACATGCTTGGATTAACGGAAACATGCTCCTCAATTTTGAAGTTGTAAACATAGGAGTCATATTAGTCCTGGTGTACCGCCAGTGCTCTCCGTATGTAAATATTAAACTCTTTCCCATCGTTTCTTTGTGAACGTGTTCTGATATTTCTCTGCTGCTAAAATGCTGAAAGTCTTTGTTCACAATCAATTTGAGTATTTCCGGATCCTGAACAATCAGTGCAGGTTCAGTGGCTACAAACGCGCCAATGTATGGCTCCTTCGGGAATTTTTGGCATAATTTTTGGAGAGTGATTCCTAAGTATTCTTGTTGTAAAATCCATTTCCCGAAGTTTCCCAGAAGGAAAGTTGGTTCCACATGCGGCACGTTTCTTTTCTTCCAGTAGTTGTTATTCCGTTTTATAACGAAATATAAAATTGACAATACTAGTAAAATAAATGAAAATATTATTGTGAGGACGGCCATCTTGGCGGAGATACGTTGAAACTATGAGTAGTATTTTTCTATCGCAACTTAAATAGACCACTATTAATCGTCGAGTCACGGTGATAATTTAATATTTGGATAAACTGCCTCGTCATAATTTATTCATAACAACATCTTGACAATCCTTTAAACATGTAAACAGAATCTTAATAAGATAATACGAATAATTGATAAGCCCTTCTGTTCTCGGCTGGTTTCCATGCAAACGTATTCCTCTGTATTTTTCCGGGTAACGCCTTATGAGCTACTTATTTTTTTTTTAATTAAAATAAAGCCTATTTTAATTCAAAACAAACGCCATGAAACGCAAAAAAGGCATTTTTATTTTTCTATGGAAAAACAATGGCTATATTATTTTCTCGTAATATTTTTTTAGAAAGATAATAATAATGGGGGCTTTCCTACAATAGGGCTTCAGTTAATAAAAAAATATAGATCTAGGTACATGCATTATTCGGGAATAAAACGGGAATACGTTTATATAAAAACGCCGAGACCAGGGGGGCACTTATTTATTAGTTTTAATTATATAATAACAGAATCCTAATAAAATAACTAATAATTTATGGGTTAAAAACCTTTGGTTCAGTATTATTATAAGTATTTACAGAATATATTTTAATATAACGGCAACGGAAAAAAGCATGCCTAATTTTCTATTGCAGATGAAAATTGTTTATTTTCTTGTCGTAATTATAAAATTGAAAAATAGGGGCATGACCATTGACCATAACCTGAACAACTTCCCATACGAAAATATTTCAGGAGAGTTATAAAAAAAATGACTTTCCATAGTAAATGCAGTCAGCTGATCGTGATTTTGTATGGGAGAGGTCAAACTTTTTCTTACGTCTCCTAAAAAATGAACTTACGGGAACTTGTTCAGTTTAATGGTATAATAGCAGCATTTCAGTATTTGGAGAGCTGTCCCATACACCTCGTATAACATTTTTGCAAAATAATGAAATATTTTTTTGCCGTCAAATTTCCCCTTATAATCGATTCGCCGCTTTACGTCGTCAGTAGATGGAGTTACTGCTGCAATAGATACGATTAATTTTACTGTAGAGAAAACTCATTCACTACCTTTGAACCATATTTGCGATATATGTTATATTTTGCTTTTAAAATGCACCATTTTAAATCTTTGAAATTTTAATATAGAGCCAGTGTCACTCGCGCTGCTGAGACGAATCTAACGACACCTCATATGTCAAGATCCACCCAGTCGTTTGGGCTGTAGCCCGTGAAAACTTTATTGTCCACATACGTACCCCAGACATCTCCCGAAAAAATAACCCTCCTTTTGAGGCAGGCGGGCAAAAAATTGCTCTGCAACTCATGTTTATCGGTTGAATTTCAGTTTTTGTTTGTATTACTTTAATGTAATTAAAAATAATTTATAGCTCGAAATGCATTATTCGGAAAGAAAACGGGAATACGAATGTATATGAAAACTAGAGATAATAGGTTCATGTTCGGTATTCGGCATGTTCTGCAGGTTTACCAAATATTCGGTTTCGGCCGAATATTCGGTGAATTTGCCGAATATTTAACCGAATAAAAACGTATCCATTTTAGATACATTTCGTTGTAAATTGTTATGGCAAGTCAAAGAGCAAAGCAGATTTTTTTAAAAATTTTTGGCGACGTTTCTAATGTGTATTCAACAAGTTAGGTTAGGTTTTTGTGCAAACTTTCTTTATTTTATTCATACAAATTAATACATAAATGTCAAAATACATTAAAAACTATATAATACTAAAATATACGAGAGCCACGGCTCCGCTACTAAAATATACGAGAGCCACGGCTCCGCGGTTAGGTTGTTTTATATGGACATCGATTCCTGCCGAATTATTCGGTCGAATATTCGGTTCTGCAATGTTTTTACCGAATATTCGTTTTCGGTGAAATCTTTGTTCGGCCCATCTCTAATGAAAACACCGAGACCGCTCTTAATTTTTTAATCTGGTTATGTTAATTTATCAATGAAATACTTAATAACCAATAGATCATTACTCCTTTTATTATTATTTTAGGAAGAAATGTCCAAATTACTTAAAAACCAATAGATCGTTACTCCTTTTATTATTATTTTAGTTCGAAATATCCAAAGTCATTGCATGCCTTATCAGTGTTTGTCTTCTCTAGAAACAGGTTCTGAATAGGTACATGTCAGGATAAACAGATTGTATTGCGTTTAACAAATAAACAATTTAACCTAAAAAACATTTAATTTGCAAGTCATGATTAGCTTGCAAAAGATAACCGTTCAATTAACTATACACGGTGAACGGACAGACAGACAGACAAATAATACCTCTCAAGTCTCAATATATCATCATAGTGGGGGTATTATTTATTTCTATTGAAGTAGCAAGTACGGGTCACTAAAATTATGCAGACAGGTTAAGAGTCGTCCATTAATCATGTGATGTTTTTTTTGCCATTTTTTGACCCTCCCTCCCCCTTGGTGATACATGGTGTAAGTACTTTACACTTAAAAAAAACGTATTTGAAGAAAATTAATAACTAGTAAAAAAATGTCTAGAGATTGGTGCCCGTTTTCGTTGATCAGACTCTATTCTGTCTAAATTCGCGCAAATATGAATAAATTTTGAATTTGAAATATAATAATTTAATTAGATAAGTAATTTAATTAAAAATTGTAACAGAGTCTAGAAACTCGCTAAAAGTATTTCTTTTCAATTAACAAAAAATTAATACATGTGATATGATAGCTACGTGATGTTTCGTGATTTTTGACGGACCTCCCCCCCTCTTTTGTACCTCACGTGATTAATGGTCGACCCCTTAGAGGTACTATCGCCAGCTCATCAACCTACCCAGTCTGCCTATAAACGAAACTTGGTCGGGTTATTCGTGTCAAAACTGACATCTGCCAGTCACACATCCATTGACTAGATGTTTGAAGCCTGCGTGAAATCATGCCTGCAACGCTTGCGGGGTAGATAGAGCGTCTGCAACCTAATTAAATTTATTTTCTGTGAATAAGCTACGTGACAGAAATTGGCTATTACGAAATTTGCTGCGTGACGGACATAGTCTGAAAGTGTAGCAAGCTGAAGTGGCAGTGGGCTAACCACATTTGTCGTAGAACCAACGGACGGTGGAGTAAGCGAGTTCTGGAGTGGAGGCCACGCCTCGGCAAACGTAGCGTTGGACGCCCTTCGGCCAGATGGACCGATGACCAAAAAAAGGCCGCTGGTAGCGACTGGATGGCACATACCGGAGATCGTGCCTTATGGCGTTCCCTGGGGGAGACCTACGTCCAGCAGTGGACTGCAATAGGCTGAAATAGAATAAACTACAGGCTTTTTATCTCACATCACATGCCATCAGCTAAGTCAAGCTTTCTATCTATTAAACCCGAACCATTTGTCTATTGGGATTTTTAATGCACTCACAGTGCTATAACTCTCATAAATGAAAATAAGGAACTGAGGCAGTCGATCGGGGCTCAAACCCTGGCGGCATGGCCGAACCATTTGTATATTGACCTGCGCGGGAAGAAGAGTGGGTGATGCGATTCCGTTACAGCATCACATGGTTTAAATCGGATTTTGAACATCTTATGACACCCAATGCAATATGCAAGGTATGCGATGAAATGGTTCTGAAATTCCAGTACTGCGTGTGACACTGGGTTTTGTTACATTGTTTTGGCACAATCACTGATAGGATCATCTAACACCTATTATCTTAAGATAACAAGATTTAGACCACATGCGTTTTCTATAGCTCAAGCTGTCGGTGGTGGAGAAATAAAACTCATTATCTACTATTATCTCAGAATATTCATCATTAGAATTAATAAATATTCAACTCTTAACTACAACTAAACTACTATTGCACTTTTCATCTGCATAACTCATATATCATCATTACAATTCTTGTTTTCATTCTTCTGAAAACACAAACAAAGAAACAAATTCTTCACATCAGCGGCATCAGAATGCGAACCCTCGATCGAAGCGTTCAGCGTGTCGTTGTGTTCCTTTCTTATTTATCACGAGAAACGTATTCGTCCTTTGCCTCGTCAATGTTTCCCATCTTTTTATGTGCTTGGCTACGATTTAGCGCGTCTTGGATGTTCACGATCAGAAGATTTTATGGAACTCTTGTCCGTTCTCCATCAATTTTCGTCAGTCATCAGTACTTTTTGAGGTCTTTTTCCGTTTCTACAACGCAACCGAAGTATGGGCTCTGATTCATACACCCATAGGCAGGATGGACATGTTGGTGCGGAATGAACTCCAATACAGTTGCAACATTCCGAATAATCTGGAATGCGAGTTTACGAGCTCAATCGTCTTTCCGCATAGGCCAGCTATATCTCCGCACCGTAGTATAGGACTTTTAGAATCCAAATCAAGGCCCATATCCAGATCTAGTGCAGGCAATGTTAATGCACGAGACGCTTCATGCAATTTCTGCGTCCAACTGCAGCTGCAGCTATAAACGAGCACGTCGTTTGTATTTTCAATCTTTAGGACGATAAGTCATATTTGTAAAATTTTCTTCAACTAGAATATTAGCTATAAATCATTATCTTAATCATAATTCTTTGTTGTCCTAAAATTTAGCAAATTTTCTAATAATTTGACATATCATCATGCCACGTCGACGTCATGCTCAGAATATTCTCTTTGGTTGCTCGTTGGTCTATTTTCATATTTTCATTCACAAGTTATTCTGAGGTTTTATCAAGAAGATTGGTTTTATCCTTCTTGGTTTTATCCGTTTTGATGTTTTAGAGTTTTATTCTAATGTTATCTTTTCTGTGTCTTTTCTTGGCTATAGTAAGGATTTTTGATTGGCTGACCGAGAATAGTAAGTCTATGATTGGCTAACTTCGACGATTGCCGGAAAGACCCGATGCTTACCCGATTTGTTACCCGATGTCTACCCGAGGCCTTGTTGAAAGCCCGACCTGAACTATCCGATTATGGCCGAGCATTACCCGACACGAGTGTGCCCTCGGGTGTGTCCGATGAGTGGTCCGATGTTTTGAAGCTTATGTTTTCTGAAGTAAGCAGATTCAATGATTTCTCTTCTAATATAAAATACTAATATATATTATCATCAAGATGATTGTTTTTTTGTAATCTATAAACTCTAAAACTATTGCAGCTAGGTATTTGTGTAACGATTTCACCAGTAATGCCAGTCCGTCAACGAGCGGTGTCACTCGCTGCAACTCTTTTACCGCGGATGAAGACGTTTTCCAGGCATGTATTTTTATATATAGGGTGTAATTTTATTAGTGGCGGATCCGTTAAGGGTGTCTTCTGTCAATGAAACTGAACAACTTTCCCCAAGGAACATAGGTCGAAATATGAAAAAAAAATTGACCCTTCCATACAAATTGACCCGGCCGGCCAACACACTTAGTATAGAACGACCAAAATTTTTTTTCGTATTTCGACCTATGTTCCTTGGAGAAAGTTGTTCAGTTTCATTGATAGATCACACCCTTAACGGATCCGCCACTAATAAAATTGCACCCTATATAAAACCTTCCTTTTAAATAAACAGAGATTTATTACAGCCGCATCAAAATCCGTTGCGTGGTTTAAGAGGCTTTAGCGAATTCCATGACATACAGACAGAGAAACGCCAAAAACAACTTCATTTTACGAGTATATTATAGAATGATTAGCAAAATACCTATATATCATCTAAAAGTATTCAAATTTTTAAACGTAGAACTCATATAATTGGGAGCATAAAACTTAAATAATAGCAGGTGAAACTACGGTGTGTATTATGGATATGAATTAGTATTGTCTTCATTTTCATATTTTCAGGATCAGTTCACACTACACCGCGAAGTGAAGGGCATTAGGGTGTGCGCGTTTTACCATTCTACAAGTTGTATTCCGCAGTCCAGGGAATTAAGCGAATATTCATATTCAAACGACGTATCTTGAAATTGCTGATTTTATTTTGTCAATCAAACTATGTCTTAGTTAGATTATGATTATAATTACAGTTAGTTAGTTAGATTATGATTATAATTAGAGTCAGGGGTACTCATCTCAGTTCTTGGATCGAAAGCTGAGATGTGGTATACGGGTACGCGACCCCGGCTTCCCGAGCTTCTACTGTCTTTGACTACCTTCCGGGCAGTAGTATCCTACTACCTGTATTCCTGTCCCAATCTCACCACATTCCTCCCCACTCCTATTCCTACTTTCCTATCTCTCCTAGATCCAACAAAAGCAGCTCCCTCCTGCTTAACAAACAAAGTCTGTTTCGGCGAGAATGGCAACCCAATGCAGATAGTGCGAACGGGCTTGGCGGACTCGGCGATTCAGCAAGGCAATGTGGATGGCCTAGGGCGACGGTAGAGGGCGCGTGTAGTTACTGTCGGCCAGACACAGCATCCGACCTTTCCTTCAGTTGTAACGGTTCTCCGTTCCACTGTACTGGGGAGGGGAAGGAAAAAAGCAGCTCCCTCCTGCTTAACAAACAAAGTCTGTTTCGGCGAGAATGGCAACCCAATGCAGATAGTGCGAATGGGCTTGGCGGACTCGGCGATTCAGCGAGGCAAGGTGGATGGCCTAGGGCGACGGTAGAGGGCGTGGGTAGTTATTGTCGGCCAGACACTGCATCCGACCTCTCCTTCAGTCGTAGCGGTTCTCCGTTCCACTGAACCGGGGAGGGGAAGGACTAAGTGTGTGCGCTTGCGTTTGCGCGAACGTCTGCGCACCCTAATATATCCTGCGCAACTGACCGCTTCCGAATAATGGACTCCGATGACGCTAAGTCCTGCGGCGATGGGTTGAAGTAGAGAGGTCTAGCGTGGTGCAAGCTGGGCTTTGTCTGATTCCTGCACGCAGGCGGTCCCAGGGGTGTGAGTACACGCCGTGGTCGCTTTTGCATTGAAAAATCGGGACGACAATGCGAATTCGGCAGCACCTGGGATGACAAGAGCAGCCCTATTTAGGGAAGCACTGCTCTCCTCGCTCAGTCGAGGGGGGGGCTAGAAAAGGTGCCCTAAACAAATGCTCGTCCCTTCCTGGAAGGTGGTAGTAACCACGGCTGCCATCGCATCACTTAACACGTGGTCGACGCAACAAAAATAAAATAAATAACACACCATCTATAATGACATTTGGCGCATGGAACGTGAGAACGCTCATTGATAGAGATGGCAACGCCTGTCCTGAACGTAAAACCGCTATAGTAGCTCGGGAACTTCATCGCTATAACGTGGATGTGGCTGCACTCAGCGAAACACATCTTGCCGATAAAGGAGAACTAGTGGAAGATGGAGGGGGATACACTTTCTTCTGGAAAGGTACATCCGTATCTGAACCTCGACGTTCAGGGGTAGGATTTGCCATCAAAAATCATTTAGTAAAGCGACTTGAAGAATGTCCTGTTCACATCTCGGACCGCGTTACCACACTGCGCCTTCACTTGGACAAAGACAACTACCTTAATGTTATCAGTGTCTATGCTCCAACGCTAGACAAGTCTGATGACATTAAGGACAAATTCTATGAGGAACTATCTCAATGCCTTGACAGCATAAACGCCAGAGAGCAGATACTATTGCTGGGCGATTTCAATGCTAGGGTTGGTCGGGACTATGAGGCTTGGCCTGGAGTTCTGGGACGACACGGAGTCGGCAACATGAACAGCAATGGTCAGTTGCTACTCAGTCTCTGTGCTCAATACGATCTAGCGATATCGAACACTATGTTCAGACTTGCCGCTAAGCACAAGACGACGTGGATGCACCCGCGATCCAAACACTGGCATTTGATCGATTATGCTATTATGCGGCAAAGAGACATCAGTCAAGTCCAAGTCACCCGCGTCATGCGCGGTGCTCACTGCTGGACTGACCACCGACTTATTGTCACAAAACTGCGACTCCGCCTTCGTCGACCTCGTAGATCCATGATAAAAAAGCCTGCGTCTTTGAACGTGGATAGGCTGCAAGATCGCGAGATGAGAGAAAAGTATGCTGAATCCTTAACCGAAAATCTGTTGCATACAAATGAGACAGTTGATGTCAATGTTGCTTGGCGAAATTTGTCATGTCATCTCATAGAAGCCGCTACCGCTACTTTAGGTACAAAAGACCGGCGTAGTGAAGATTGGTTCGATGACAATGACGAAGTTCTCAAGGCAGCATTCGACAAACATCGAGAGCTCCTGCGACAGCATCATCGGAGAGGTGGAAGTGTAGCGGCAGTCAAAGAAAGTGACCAAGAATTACGTAGGCTGCCTCGGCAAATAAAAGACAAGTGGTGGCAGGAAAAAGCTTGTCAGATGCAGTGGCTTGCCGATACAAACCAGCTTGGGGAGTTCTACTGCGAGGTGCGTAAACTGACAGGTACGCCCCATAGAGCAAAAGTGCCTTTGAGGTCTCTGGATGGCTCGCAACTCTTGACCAGCAAAGAGGATGTGCTCAAACGGTGGGCTGAACATTTTAACGATCTGCTTAACGTAGATCGATCAGCTAACCTGCATCACATCAGTTTATTACCTCAACTCCCCCTAGCCACCGAGCTGGACGAGCCCTGTCGTGTGATGAGGTTGTTACTGCCATCAGACAGCAGCATAATAAACGGGCGGTTGGCATTGACCTTATACCAGGCGAAATACTTAAATATGGCGGTGCGGAGCTGCACTCGATGGTATGGAAACTTTTTGTTCGAATGTGGGAGGAGGAGCGAGTCCCGGACGATTTTAAAGTGTCTCGCATTAATGCCCTCTACAAGAACAAAGGTGACCGTTCTGACTGCAACTCGTACCGCGGTATTTCGTTATTATCGGTCCCCGGAAAGGCCTTTGCAAGAGTCCTATTAAACCGCTTGAAGGACTTATCAGAAAAGATTCTGCCCGAAACCCAGTTTGGCTTCCGACCTGACCGAGGCACATGTGAAGCTATTTTCTCGGTACGTCAACTGCAGGAAAAAAGCAGAGAACAAGGTCGTCAGTTGTACCTCTGCTTTGTTGACCTGGAGAAAGCGTTCGACAGTGTGCCTCGTGAGGCTCTCTGGATGGTGCTAGGAAAACTGGGGTGCACGGAGAAGTTTGTGCGCCTCCTGAGACTCCTGCATGACAATATGCAGTGCTGCGTCTCTGTAGACGGTGAACAGTCTGATTTTTCCCCGTCACCTGTGGGGTGAAACAAGGGTGCGTTCTAGCGCCCACACTGTTCGCCTTATACTTTGCGGTAGTAGTCAAGGAGGTCCTAAATACTGTCTCCGAAGGAGTCCGCATCCGCTTCCGCACTGATGGCAGTCTTTTCAATTTGGCTAGACTTAAGGCGCGCACCAAAGTCTCGCATGCACTTATTACTGAAATTATGTATGCCGATGACTTGTGCTTTCTTGCAGAATCCCCAGAAGGCCTACAACAACTGATGACCGTTTTTCACCAAGCATGCTGCAAATTCGGCCTTAAGATTAGTGTCAAAAAGACGGAAGTGATGTCCTTGGATACACAAGGTCGTGAGACACTGACAATTAAGCTTGGTGAAGATATGTTGAAACAGGTTGACAAGTTCCGATATCTGGGGAACACTATTACAGCTAAGTGTGACCTTGATGCTGAGATCAATAGCAGAATCAGTGCTGCAGCTGCAGCATTTGGGAAGCTGCGTTCCAAGGTTTTCTGCTCGCACGACCTTAAACTAGCCACAAAAATATCTGTATATATGGCGATTGTGCTGCCAAACCTTCTGTACTCTTCCGAGACCTGGTGTGTATCGTCACCACATACGCACTTTGGATCGATTCCACCTCAAATGCCTTCGCACCATCATGAAGATCAGATGGTCCGACCGAGTGCGAAACACCGAAGTTCTAAGACGAGCCAATGTTGGTGGCATTGAAGCCTACTTAATGCGTCGACAGCTTCGGTGGTGCGCTCACATATCCCGGATGGCGGATGAGCGAGTGGCAAAGCGCATCTTCTACTCTGAGCTAGAGGAGGGCAAGCGAAAGCATGGCGTTCAATTCCTCCGATTTAAAGATGTTCAGAAGAGACACATGAAAAGATGCAATATCAAACCCTCTCAATTTGAGGTTTTGGCAGCACAACGGCCAGAATGGCGCGGTCTTGTAAAGAGGCGAATCCGCGACTTCGAGGAGCAGCGTAAAGCAGACCTTGACGCTAAACGCGATGAACTGAAGGCCCGTCCTCCCGCTGCCATTAACTACAATTATATCAATGGCAAACTCACGTGCCCACACTGTGCACGGGAGTTTACTGCCAAAATAGGCTACAATAGCCACCTACGAGCGCATCAGCGCCGTCTTGATTAGGAGTAGAAGTGGTCGCCATGGCCGAAACCGGCCGGAAAGATCATCATCATCATAATTACAATGGCGATTACTGTAGCCAAATATACTGGTCTGATAACAGCTAATGTTGATGCATATCGACTCGAAGAATAAATCATCAATTCATCCATGTCCATAGCAGCCACAACAGTTCACTGTTGGACTATCGGGGGATATTGTTAAACTCACCACGCTTGGCAGGCGCGTTGGCGAGCGCTGTGCCAGATTTTGAATTTAGAGGAAACGCTGGTGCCCATTCCCTTGATGATTATCCCGCAGTTACTTTTTAAGACATCCATGTCTAGAATTGCGGTAATTCCATTCTAATCCGGCATCACATGGTCTAGAAGACTATCTACATTAACATTTAATAAATTCAATATTTTATCCTTAGGTTCAAAAGCGCGCGTCACTTTGCGTCTGAGTATGTATCGACCCTAACCAGCCCAGCCCATATTCCAGCCCAATAAGAAGTTTTTCATTTCTATGGAATATTTTTTTTGGTTTTGGTCAGGTTTGAGTTCGGATCGCGTCGGGTTATTTCGGCAGCCATCGTCCGCCTTCTGATTGGTCGCCAAAGTTTGAAAATAAAATAAAACCTCACCATAAGAACTCTTGACTATAAAAAATCACAATCAAATCAACTGACAGTGAGACTGACAGTGGCAGACAGAGAGTATAGTATTCTTTGGTGGCAGAAACCGCAGAAACCTATAAAAAGCAACAAATCGCTAAATAATAAAGAATAAATAAATATAAATAATGAATATGTAAAATGCAAGAAAATTAATTGTATTATTTTGTGCCATGTGATAATGTGATCTACTGATAAATAATGGTCTACGTCTGAATGTGTGATTGTTTATGTAGGGAAGCACGAAGGAAAATCCTACTCGTAAAATGATGCAAAAACGTAGCCGCTTTGGAGAGCTAACTCAGCTGGTAGACGCCTCTGTGACTGCACTTCGCACGGTCGAAGCTCCGCACCAAGAAGTTCATGAGTCTTCTCAGAATGTTGGAAGTTATCTAATAATCACATAGCGAGAAAAAACGGCATCATCCTCAAAGAAATGGTGGCTCGTAAAGTAATGTGCATGCATTTGCGAACAATTTACACAATAAGAAACTAATTTCGAAGGATGCTCGTGTTCAACAAGACCATGGCTATTCGATCTGACTCTCGTGTATAGCTCTGAAATACCACAAATTTTACATGCCGTTGAGTAAGTCAAAAGGACAGCAATATTAGCATTGTGATGAAGAAGTTTATTCAAGAAGTATCATGAAACGTAACTCCCTAGTGATACATGAGGATGCTTATTTTATTAAACTAAAAATCTTTTAGATTAATGTATTTAGGGAATGATATTATATGTATTTAGGTATAAAAGATTTGAAGTGGATAAATATTTATTTTCATATGGGTTTAGGTTGTTAGCTATCAATATTTACAAGTCGCTAACAGATTAAAATTTGTTTCGATTGGGAGAATCAGTGATAGTTGTATATTTTAAGTTATTCATAAAGGTTAATTGCGTTGAATAAATTAGTATCTTTCTGCTTAAACTTTGTTTATTTTTGTCTCTATGTTTTTCTGACAATATGTTGTTCTAATTCATCACTATAAAAAAGGAAAAGTAGTTCATGATTGTGACAAAAAAATAGGAATAGATGAGAATAGGATCACTGAACATCACCAACTTACACCAGAATAGGATCCTGTAGCTACATAAAGCTGTTTACAAAGGTTGTCTGTAAGACGCTCTAAGCGATATGTCCGCTTTTCTGTGTTTTGGTAGGTTTTTCGTATTCTGTTCTGTGCAATTACGTCTTTTTATTTACTAACATACCTACACCGATAAATATAATCTCAACTATTACTAATTTATTATCAGACTTCGCCTGAAAGAGATGCACGCTGATTTTTCTAGTCCTTAACTGCAGTTTTCTTCTTCGAGAGACCGATTTGTGCAACGACCGGATGAACCCTGGTGTTAGAGTTTTTCAACCGTCTACTAGTAGCAGGCCTCTGACATGGTTGTGTAACGACCGCCGTTTACGTCATCAATGTGATCTTAAACATCAACTAGGACCGACGGCTTATCGTGCCCTCCGAAGCTCGGACCATCTTTCTTTCCGGACAATCAAGTGGTTCAGTCTGCAATGTTCTAACAAGACTGGGAACAAATTCACAAATGATAAATATTAACTTTGTAAGTGACTCCACCGGGAATTGAACCCGTAACCGTCTGTTTCCCAGGCAGCCGTACTAACCACTGCGCCACATGGACTGTCAAACTTAGCTGCAGTAAATTACAGTTAAAGCGTGACTGGCAGATGACAGTTTTGACACATAACCCGACCAAGTTTCGTATATACCCAGACTGGGTAGGTTGATGAGCTGGCGATAGTACACGCCAGACGCCTACATACCTTAGTTAGAGACATAAGATATTAGAAACAAATAAAAAGATCGCGGTGTGGTGCTGGTTTAAAATAGCATCACCCCATATTATCTTTCCCGTGTGTATCGTATTTTATATCTAAGGGATTTGAGAGTTGATGTGTATTGCAATTTTAGGCGACATGCTGAGAAGTTATCGCTATGGTGATACATTATTTTGAATGACTCACAAACTTTTGTCAGACGTGGTGTAAATGACGGTTTTTACAGCCATTTACGCTTTGCCTACCCCGCAAGGGATATAGGCGTATGTATGTATTGTTTATTTCTGAGGTTTTAATGTAGGAAGTACGGATCACTAAAATTATGCAGACATATTAGAGGTATCTATACGCCAATTAGATACTTAAGATAATGTATAAACAAACAGCAATATCTTTAAAACGATAGTTGCTCCTTCTAATGTTTATTATCTGATCATAATCATGATAAAGGCGGGTATTCGTTATAGCTTAGGGAATAACGTCAATAGCCGGTTATAACTATTCGGATTGACCCATGAAGCTGAAAATCGGCATGTAGGTACTTCTTGACCTCCTGATCAAAATTAGACATGGAACCCAGCGGGCACCACCTCCCTTAACCTTTGACCGCCCCCCTCCTTTACAAGGCGTAACTTTTGAAGTAATTGACTTGGAGGGTCGCTTTTTTATATCGTGCGTGACATCTCACTTGAAGCTTATTGTGCCCTCAAAATTACCCTTTAGGCCCCAGGGGGGGCCAAAAGCCCCAAAAGTAGGGTGCCTCATCCTTGTAATGAATATTTGTACCTACATGCTCCCCAATAAAGACGCATTTTAAACAATGATTCGGAACAACTTTCCCAACGAAAAAGCGTCCGCATGAGAACTTTTTTTCTGATACAAAGTTTCTGCAATTTTGTTCCCAATGAATACCTGGCTTTATGCTCACTATTTACTCTACATTATCATAAAAATAGCCATAAGGACTTAAGATAATATATACCTACAAATAAATAGATATTGAATATGATAGTGACACAATATTTATATTTTGATCATAATCATGATAATACCCACTGTTTATTCTATAAATAGAATAGAAAAGAATAGAAAACGTTTATTTCAATGCCTTTAGGCACGTAATGTCCACTTTCCCAAAATAATGTACGTTACGTTTAAAGAATGAAGTTTTGGCAGAAGTTTATTTTATCACATCTTAACAATCCACTAAGAAATGAATTTTAATCCCTAAGACGGTAAAAAAGGTTCTGCGAGTTCGTTATTTACTTATATCTCTTTATTTATTTTCTGAAGAAGTTTAGTTGTAAGAATGTTATATGGAAATATTACTGAAAAAAATATTATTCGCATAGGAAACATATTAATTGTGGATGAAACCGCGGGGTTGAAAACTATTCTAAATCAATACATATTGGACCTCGAATGTGTGTTATTTGTTTCTAATTAAATCAAGATTGTAAGTTCCGATGGACATAATTTAATTTAGGTTTTAGGATAAATACATTGGATAACGTTCCTGATTCTGCGGGATTATTTCTTAGTTAATTCTCAGCTATTCGTACATGGCCGTATTGGCCGTGTTGTGCCGGCTTTGAATAGCGTCATCCCATATCTTTCCCGTGGGTGTTGTAGGAAGTGACTAAGGGATTTGAGATTTAATGTGTGGATATTGCATTGTGGTGCCGGCAGAGTAGAATGTGCCGTGTGGTGCCGGCAGAGTAGAATAACACCACCCCCTCTCTTCCGTGGGGCTCGTAAGAGGCGACCGAGGGATAAAAACGACCCAAACAGCCAGGGCCAACCGTATGGTGGCGGTTAATCCACCATAAAAGCATTCCCAAGGAGGGTTGACGTCTGGTAGGCGGCCGGTCGTAAAATTCAGCCAAATCCTTTTGCAACACCATTTTGTGTTCAACGAAACGTGGGGATAAGGGCAGGAAGATGATGATATTGCAATTTTTGGCGCCAGGCTAACAACCTGTCACTATGATGATTGATACACAGTCATCTGAATGACACATAAACATTTTTCTTTCTTTCTTTCATTCTCTCAAACTTTTATCAGACATAGTGTAAAAAGCTCTGACACCAGGAGCCCGTTCAATAAAACTGACAATTGTCATTTACAATGACAATTCGATTTACATTGCGAAGCTTGTAAGAATAGTTAAGTTCTTGGTAGCGAATCGGCTCGCTGACGACGCAATGTGCATTGAATTGTCATTGTAAATTACAATTGTCAGTTTTATTGAACGGGCCCCAGGGTTCGGGTCGTTGAACGACAAATCATTAGCGCCGGCCGCGGCTTGAACCCGGGAACGTGTGGTACAACTTTTTACTAGTTCGTTGTTTCGAGACGAGCATCAAGAGGTTAAAAGGTTAGTTACGGTCAGCCAGGCGCCGGCGGCTCAGCTGGCAGTGGGACGGTACCCCACGGTCCGGGTTTAAGTCCCTCCCGACAAATAGTACATTGCGGACATAGGCCTCTCCCAGGGTAGGCCTCAAGGCATGATTTCCCGTTTTCGCAGCCCAGTCGCTACCAGCCGCATCGGTTCATCTGGCCGGAGGGCGCCCTACGCCTAGCTATTCGTAACCCTTTCAAAAAATTCACTAAATGTTAGACACAGCATTTTTACTTAATTGTTGTTCGAATAAGGCGGACGTCGGTAGTACCTAATTATAACTAACCTGTATAAAAAATGCAGACGTAATAATCTTTATGGTATTTAAAATACAGTACAATCCATACTTGATAGTTAAACTCAACAATTTGCCGTTTCCTACTCGTTCTTGGCCGATTTATTTACTTATTTCGAACCATGCTCTGGGAAAACTAGTTTGTGTTCACGTAGGTAAGTATTGTAGTAACAAGATAAAAAAAATGTTGTTTGTACAACAACAATTCATTATAAATAGAATTGTAGATAAAAAACATTGTGTTTATCACGTTTTAAAGTAAAAATACATATAACTAGCAGATGTATTATAAATAAAAACCCGACTGCGGTAATTTCAAAATAGTATTCTGCATTGAAAGTCCACCATCGTGATTTTAAGAAATTTTATTATAGCCCGTGTCACTGCTGAGACAAATCTAACGACACATCTCATGTCAAGATCCGCTCAGCCGTTTAGGCTGTAACTGTAACCTGTGAAAAATATTTTTTGTCCACATACCTACATACATACTCTCGAAAAACATAACCCTCCTTCCGAGGCAGTCGGGTAAAAAAATCATACGTAAACTAATGAGAGCTACTGATTTCCTATTTATCTGGTTCATAAGCCGTAACCGGAATCCTACCTGTGGTTTTGGGTCAGTGACAGAAACCGGTTTTGAAAAAAATACCGGTTTCCTTCCTAGTCTGATCAATGGGCTATCGACTTGGTCGACTACGGTATCGACTTCATGTCAATTATAATACATAATAGTAATGCGCCTCAGGCCTAATGTAAACAAGGTAAGGTTTACATTACGGCCTTAGCAATGAGTTGACGCGACGCGATCTAGCAGTTTTGCCAGAAGATTTTCTTTCTCTCTATTATGTATGTCCGAGATTATGTCTTTCTTATTTCTAGCTTCAAATGAACATAGTACTTTATTTATGTATAATTAATAAGATTGTCACCAATTGATTCTATACAGTTGGTATCCGAAACTATTTCATCTAATTAAAACGTTGGCAACGCTGCTGCAGTTTTCAGTTGTTTTTTTTTGTTTATAATATATGCGTATTTTTTGATGAATAACTTCTTGGAAATAAACGTAGTTTTCAAGTTTTGAGTTTTGGTGGTTGCAAGGATCTCACGATTAAACCAGTCGGCCACAAATGTATTTTTTTAAATGCATTCAACAAGCGTCTAACGTTTTCTGTTGCTGAAACTGCTGATTCATGTACATTTTATTAATATTCTTCTTTTTTTGTTTACAGGAACTGGTGGCCAAACGCACGGAGCAGATGAAGAAATACATGGAGTACCGCGAGCAGAAGACGCTCGAGTGGAACGAGCAGAAGCCACGCCGGCTCGAACTCAGAAATTGTAAGTATTATACAACAGGTCGTGTGCTACCGTGTGGTAGCGGCTAACAATGCCATCCCTAGTCCACTCACGGTGTTTCGTAAGAGGCGACGTAGAGTTTTTACCTCGGCTGCCTATCTAACGACTATGGTCAACCAAATGGTGGCGCCGATAACCTACAATAGCATTTTTTGGAAAACTTGCAAAATTTTCCACCGCAGGCAGGATATGAACCTGCGACCTTCGGCATCTGTACTGCCGACGCCACTACCAACTGGTCTACCGCGGTTCTAATCGAGCCTGCGAATTTAGCAAGTATATCTTGTCCACTATCGCGTGGATGCATTCCTAAAGAGGGTTGACGTCAGGCAGGTGGCCGGTCATAAAACTTTTCACAATCCTTGAAAACATTAAATGCTATTTCAAATTCTGCCTGCAGTGGAAATTTTTTCAAGATTTTCTAAATTCTTTGCCTATTTAGTTTGCCACTTTTCGATCTGCCACTTTTTTTTGTCTGTAGTGATCTCATTATATTTATAACAAAAGAAAACTCGGTTATTGCTATCCTATTACAGATAGGTAGTTCTTTATTTATCTTATTTTTTCTTTTCAGATGTGGACACGGACGGTCTCGACACAGACTCGTCGAATACAGTGGAGGAAGTTATTGAA
This sequence comes from Phthorimaea operculella, assembly GCA_024500475.1. NCBI lineage: Eukaryota > Metazoa > Arthropoda > Insecta > Lepidoptera > Gelechiidae > Phthorimaea > Phthorimaea operculella. Next base: position 15,157,187 of record JANFCV010000001.1, read on the forward strand.
TTTTTCGTGAAAGAAGAACAAACCGTCATCGAGTAGTCGCCATTCCGAACCACGTCAGAGGTCGGGGAGATCTTTTCCGGCCTCCTTGAAACCGGTTAAATCCGGACACGAAAACCGGTTAATACCGGACAAAACAACAATAACAACAACCACATTTTTACATCGTTTTTTTCTACCGTCGTCAGTAATATTTACGTCACAAATAACGTTCTGTAATCATAATTATTCCGATGTTTTCCAATTTTAGCTCTCGGTTTATAAATTATTCAATAGTTAATGTTTATAGAAATCATATTAAATTGATATGTTTTAAATGGATGCCGGCCTTTTAATACCTGTATGTAGTATTTTTTTGATTTTTTAGTATTATTTATTTTTTCCGTTTACAGGATTGTAAGATGATGGTATGAAATAAACATTGATAAAACGATATTCAGAAGAATTTGAATAATTCCTAAACCACAAAAATAAGAAAACTCGCAAAGGTATTTGAGATTTTAATAATTGACTTTGTGATTCCTTCACGGGTTCGACTCCCAGTAGTGCTTTAAAATTTGGTTCGAATTACGATTTACGTCAAAAAGAATAAGTCAGAGCACCACGACGAATCCAACGATACCAAATATGGCTATACAGGGAGTAACGGTAAGGGTATAACAAGCCGAAAGAAACTGATCAACTTTCCCTATGGAACATGGGTCGAAATGTGAAAAAAAAATTGGCCCTCCCATACAAAATCGCCGGTCGGCTGATTGATTTACTATGAGAGATCATTTTTTTTTTCGTTTTTTGACCCATGTTCTATGGAGAAAATTGTTCAGGTTCATGAGTACCTTGACCTCCTTTCGGTTTGTTATACCCTTTCCGTTACTCCCGGTATAGCCGGGTGTCAGATGAAAAAAGATCACCTACCTAGTACTGGAGCACCGGTGGTGGCCCAGTAGCACAGCTGACAGAGCAGTGGGACGGACGGTACAACCTCGATTCCGGGTTCAAGTCCCGGCCGTTATCAGAAGTTTCTATGTTCTTTTTTTCGAACATAATACAAACCATCATAGTAGAACTATGAATGGCCACACCGCAAGATATTTTGTGTTTTGTAAAGAAAACAGGCCATATTTGACAGCTGTCAAATATGGCCTATTCGAACAGCCGTACTGTAAATGGAAAAACATCGTGTCGTGCCGTGCCTAAGTAGAGGTTTGATGAATTAGACCTTTATCATCTTTTATCTCGACACTTCAAATAAAAAATGAAGTGAAGGTCTAAAAATGGATGACACGCTCTGGTTCATACACGTACCTACCTAGATATACCGGGTGTAAGGGGCGTTGGTTGACGAAAACTTTGCAGGCGTAAAGTATCGAAAAACATTCTTCTTCTTCTTCGAGTGTGACATCAAGTCGTCCAACGACCCGATGAGCCCTGGTGTCAGGGTTTTTTTAACCGCCTACTACAAGGAACAGGCCTCTGACATGGATGTGTGTAATGACCGCCGTCTAAGTGATCACCTCTGAAGCACGGAACCATCTTGCTTTTTAGACAATCAGGTGGTTAAACCTGCTATGTCCTGACCAAACTGGGAACAAATTCACAAAGTGATAAATATCAACTTTGTGAGTGACCCCACCGGGAATTGCACCCGGAACCTTCTGCGTAGCAGGCAGTCGTACGAAAATAGAGAGTTTACAGAATGTTCACTCGGCCCCATTTCGGATTTTCGCGATTGGTACTTGTTACATAGCCAGGCCCCGCGCGCCGTTTCCCTAATTTGTGGTCGTACTATCACTGCGCCACATCGGCTTCGTCGACAAACATTGCAGTGTCATTTATCGAAATCTGAATGACCACGCCGCAATATGTAGGTATGGTTTTGTGTTTTGTTTGGAAAACACATGAGCAGGAGACGCAGCTTAATCAGAATATGAAACTGAAAAACTTTGCTTTTGGAACCAAGATAGGCTTAAAAACCAAGCGACGCGACAACGACGCGCGTCGTTGTCGCCGTCAAATTTTGACGGCGTCGTTGTCGCTGCGGTCTTGTAGAAAAACCCGACCGCATCCCATACAAACTCTAAGCTTCTCAGCGCGCTGTCAACGTGACGCCGTCGTGGCGCGCCGCAACGACGCCGTCGCTCGGTTTTTCTGGTTCCCCATACAAACCAGTCATTTGACAGCGGCAACGACGCGCGTCGTTGTCGCTGTCGCTTGGTTTTTAAGCCCACCTGAGCGAGTTTTTTTCGGGCTTCCACATCATTTTCACGATTCACGATCAGTAAGTAGACTTTGTATGGGAAGTTATTTTTTGTCTTTTCTCAACAAATGCTCCATAGCAAAAGATTCTCATGGTCTGATCACTCCTGCTGTGTGGTGCCGGCTTAGAATAGCAGCACCCCATATCGTTCCCGTGGGTGACGTAAGTAGCGATTAAGGGATTTCATAGTTCATGTATATTGCAATTTTAGGCGACAGGGTGACAACCTGTCCCTATGGTGATACACAGTCTTCTGAATGACTAAAACTTTTGAGACGGTGTAAATGGACGTTTTTTACAGCCGTGTACGCTCTGCCTACCCCGCAAGGGATATAGGCGTGACATATGTATATGTATGTATAACTCCTGCAAAGTTTTGGTACACCGTCCCTTACATTACACCTCGTATAAAGTACATGGGGCGCTGACATTGTATGTTTTTTTGCGCCCTTGGGGTCCTCAAGAGACTTAAGTTATTTTCGTTTATTTGTGTTTTTACCCAACTGCCTCAGCAAGAGTTAAAAAAAATTAAAATTAAAAACATTTATTTACCATAAAGATTCACAAAAGCAGTTATTACTAATGAACTCCGCACTAGGCTAGGCCTGTCTCGCGGCAGTCCACACGACTGTTACCAAAATTAGGTATTACAAAGTTTTATTTATTAAATTTAGTTATACAATTTTAATTTTAATGAAAATCTTATCTAGTATACTAAAGGAATAACAAAATTCCTAAAAAGGTTTCATAAATTCTAATTTATATAAAATATATACTATGTAAGGTAAGGTATTACATGACACATTAAATAGAAAGAGAATTATCTTTGAATATATAGGTAAAACAAATATAAATAAATATAATATCAAGTAGGTACTGAAAGGTAATAATTAACAAGGTATTTCTAGAATAGCCTCAGTTGAAGCGTAATTCAGGCTATTAAGCCATTTTGTTAGTTTAAATTTTGCTTCTGTATGTTTACAGTTTTTGATAGGGCAATATCTATTTACTATGGAGTAGACATATGGGAAGGTAAACACTCTAAAGAGTGATATGAGTTTCGAGAGTATATATATATGAATGCATGTCCCTATGTATTACTAATTTGAATACCAAATTTTAAAACACTTCTCGTCTTAGGTAAACAATTTTTTGGCAAACATGCAAAATTTTCATTCAGTTTTAAAATTTGGTATTCAATTTATCACGGGTTTTCATCGCTTTGACTACATTCAATCTGTAAAGATTGAATTAGTCGCAAGCGCGGATACAAGATTTGGCTCAAGATTTGGCCATTTTGAGAAAATCATATATTTTTTGAGAAAATCATATATTTAATAAAAATCTCGATTTAATTATATGAGAGCCAAGGGTTTAGGGGGGGGGCATTGCCCCTATGGCCCCCGCGCCTGATTAGTCGCTGGGAATTAGTTGAAAAACTATCCCGGTAAATGGAGCCCATCCGCGCGATAGTGGACAAGATATAGGTACTTGCTTAATTCGCGGGCTCGATTAGTACCGCGGTAGCCCAGTTGGTTAGGGCGTCGGCAGTACTGATGCCGAAAGTCGCAGGTTCAAATACTGCCTGCGGTGAAAAAAATATCTGGATGTTTTCCAAAAAATTATTACTAATTTATTGTATTAATTTATGTAGGCAAGAAATTATTTTTTACGGGCTACATCCCAAACTGTTTGGCGGATCTTGAGACGAAATGCGGTTGGATTCGTCTCAGTGACTCTAGCTAAATTTGAATTTTATGAATTCAATATGGCGGATTCGCTTTGATGAAATTACCGCAGTCGGGATTTTGTTTTTTATACATCTGTGTTTAGTTTTCGTATAAAATGGGCGCGCGGTGCTGGCAACACTGCTCTGAGTGTCACGTCCTCTGCCGTCGCTCGCTAGCGTTGTTGAAGCGAATTTTAGTTTTAAGTGGTGTAAAATTAAGGTGTTTTGGCGGTTTTCTCGTGTGCTATTTGCCACAAGCCATGGCTTCCCTGTGCGGTGGGGAAGTGAACCAAGTGAATTTTGGTTTCGGCTTTTTGATTGAGGCCAACGTGGTCGCCGGTAACATAACCTCACTTTGAGTCGTCGCTCGCGTCGTGGCTGCAGATAGCTACGTATTTTAATTATAAATGATTGGAGGCCAACGGGGCCGATTTCTCATTCGGAGAGAAATCTTTTAGTTATTTTGTGTTAAAAAACATTATGTGATGTCGAACTGTGAACTATAGTGCAAATTGGAGGAAAGGAGTTCTAGAACGAGCGGATGTTCCAGTGCTGTGAGTTTAGGTTATTCCCTATTCCTGCGCTCCTAAAATATCCTGAATACCTGATTCCTGTCATACTTAAACTCACAAAGAAACGGCGTCATCGTTTGCTCGGTAAGCAATTCGTTGCTGGGCCCTGTTTAAGTAGATTTTGGAAACAAGAATTTCTCGGCCGGAAACTTTCCGGAACAAAATTCTCTCATTAAATTTATTTTATTTAGCTATAGTAAAGAGCACTACGAATCGTAGTCAAATGTTGTTCCGGGCTGATCGACCATTTAGTTTTAGATTTTAAGATAACTTTAATTTGCTTCCACTGCGCTAAGATCAGCTTCGGAATCAAACATTTTTGGTAGCAGAGCGTGGTTGCTTTATTGCAACATAGTTAGCCGTAATTTAGTATTAAGCGTGTTTTTATATTACCCACATATTTTATTAATTTTGGAAAATATTGTTTCGGTTTTTTTGTGACTGTATTGTTTGCCTAGTGAACGGTACCTTATCGGTAAGGTCTAGGCCAGTCAACTAACATTTATTTTGTGGTATTTGTTTATTGGTTTTCGTTTTATTAAGTCGAGTGTGTAAAAGTTGGTACCATGGCTCCTCGATCGCCAGGTATAAGGCTGCTATAAAGACAGAATTAAGGTGGTTTACTACCACAGCGGCAATGATCGGCCGCGAGGACCGGGAGGACGCGCTCTTGAAAAGTGCACTACAGGCAGATGAACGGGTTCGGGTTGTGTCGGAACACCTCACAGAGTGCCTCATGCTCCTTGAGGAAGCTCCTAACCCTGAAGATAAGGAGCTGGTTGAGGGCGATGTAAGCCAGTGCTTGGAGCTGGCACAGGACATTGCGCAGGCAGCTGCGGACATATCTAGGCGACGTGACGGAAAGGAAAAGCCATTCCGTGGTAAAGTGGGACAAGGATTACAGGTGCCTCTTCCGCCTGTTACGGTTCCAGTCTTTGCAGGCGATTACGCCGACTGGCCGGCGTTTGAGGACCTGTATAGCAGTGTGGTCCACACACGGACGGACATAACGCCGGCGTACAAGATGGCTCAGCTGATGTCCAGGCTACATGGAGAGCCTCATGAATTGCTGACGCATTTGGCTGTCTCGGATAGCAATTATGAGGTGGCGTGGAAGATCCTTACCGACCGGTATCGAAACAAGCGCCTGATTGTAGACAGGCTGTTAGACCAGTGGCTGTCAATACCAACCATAACGCGAGGTACGGACCTCCGCGAGAAAATCTTCCACCCAGTCAGTGTCGCGGTCAGCGCACTAGAGCGACAGGGTTTGCCAGTGGCGGGCTACGGTTATATCTTGGTCCACACAGTGCTTCGCCGCCTGCCGAGCGAAATGGTCGCTCGATTCGAGCAGCTACATGGGGGCAAGTCCTCGGACCACCTCCCGACCTACGAGGATCTGAAGTCGTTCCTCGAGGCCGAAAGCAGGCGAGTGGACGTCCAGGCTGGTGAAGCCCCTCGCAAGGAGACCTCTGCCCCTCGCCACCCGGAACGGCCGGGTGCACCGGCGCGAGGAGGCAACAGTGGGCAACCCAGGCGGTACAACACCGCATTGGAATCAGGGTGTGCCTACTGCAGGAGACAGGCCACGGGGTGGCAGCGTGTCAGGAGTTTGCTGCGCAGCGGGTTCAGAGGAGACGGGGTGTGGCACAGCAGAGGCGTTGGTGTTTTCGGTGCCTGGGGCCGCATCAGGTGCGAGAGTGCCCTTCAAGCACCAACTGTAGGTACTGCCAGGGTGCGCACCATCCGCTGCTCTGCATGAATCGCTCCGGAGGCGCCGGGGGCAGCGCTGGATCGGATCAGCGAAGGGAGCCTGCCCACCAAGGGAGGGAGCAACGCTCCCCACCCCCTCCAAGGAGGAGCCCACCTCCGCATCGGTCACAGGGACAGGCAGGGGGACGTCAACAGACGGAGCCCACTTACCCAAGGACGTGGGGACGATCCCCACCACGGCAGCAGGTGCCGGATTGGGGAAGAACGGCACAGGAACATGGCCAAGGACACCCATCCCAGGTACGGGATCAAACGGGCGGGTGTCAGGGGAGCACTAGGCAGCCACCAGGGTACATGCAGTATTCTGCGGGCTTGAGCCACCTGGTTGGGTCTCAAGACCCACGCATGCCTCCGCCTATGCCTGAGTACCCGCGGCTACAGGCGCAACCTCGGTACGGACGTTTGCCGTCGGGGTACTATAGAACTCCAGCCATGGCCTTTATGGGCAGACCTCCCTACCAGCAGGAGTGGGACCCATACACAGGTTTGGGTAGCGAGGATACCCCGCGGGACGCGGCCTCACCGCGTTTAGATTCCCGCTAGGTAATCGCCGCCTACTCATCAGCTTCGGCTCCCCGTCCAATCACGGTACTTTTGCCAACGGCTAAGATTTGGGTATGGGGATACGGTGGCCGGACCATTCAAGTAAGAGCCCTACTGGATACAGGGCTCAGGGATGTATTGTATCGAGTAAGCTGGTGAGTAGGCTAGGCCTAAATGTACAGCCAAGTGAGGAGGAAGCTGTAGGCATCGGGGCCTAAATGTGCCTGACATTCGGGGTCAGACGAACTTTGAGTTCACATTAGGTAGCACATGTACAGGCGTCAGCTATCAAGTCTCAGCCGTGGTGCTGGATGAAGTGGTTGGGAAACTCCTCAGGTTAGGTTACCACCAACGGTACGAGGGTTAACCACAGGGTTGGAGTTAGCTGATCCTGATTTTGATACTCCTGGTACGGTGGACGTACTTCTCGGGTCAGACGTCCTCGGGAGATTATGGTGTGGTAGGAAGAAGGTACTCCAGGAAGCTGGTTTGGTGGCCGTAGATACCACAGGGGTATGTTGTTTTCGGTCCAGTTTGGAGACCTCAGGACCTACCAGAAGGGAGACGGTCCTCTATGGTAGTGTACTGTCAGAGGTGCTGCAGAGGTTTTGGGAGTCTGAAGAGCCGCCCACGGCGGACAGACGGAAGCCAGAGGATGACGAGTGCGAGTTGTTCTATCAATACAACACTGCGAGATGCCCGTCAGGCAGATTCGTGACCAGGCTACCTTTTCTCCCAAACCGCCCCGCTTTAGGTAGTTCGCGACAGCTCGCGGAACGGAGACTACTCGGAATGGAACGGAAGATGAGGCGAGACCCAGCACTTCGGCAGAAGTATATAGAATTCATGCGGGAATATATTCAATTGGGCCACATGTCGGTGTCCAGCCTGGATTGGAGGTGTGTCGAGCATTATTACATTCCACACCTGGCTGTCTTGAAGTCACCTGAGGCGAAAATACGGGTGGTGTTTGACGGTTCTGCTCCTACCTCGAATGGTGTGTCTGTGAACCAATGTTTGCACGCGGGTCCTAAATTGAACCGGGACATTGTGGACATTCTCACAGACTTTCGGTTACACCAGGTAGCGTTCGTCGCAGACGTCAAAATGATGTTTCGCCAAACCATGATACATCCGGATGACCGTCGGTATCAGCTGATTTTGTGGCGTGAGAGCCCAGATGAGCCGATGGTTACATACGAACTTAACACGGTGACGTATGGACTTAAGCCAAGTCCGTATTTGGCAGTACGTACGCTGCGAGTTGGCCGCACAGGAAAGGGTAAGATACCCTCGAGCCGCAGCAGTACTGGATCGCGACGTCTACGTGGACGATATCTGCACGGGTGCTGATAGCGTGGAGCAGGCGCTAATTCTACGAGACGAGCTGATCGCGATCATGGGTTCAGGAGGTTACGAGTTGCGGAAATGGTTGTCCAGTTGCCCAGAGCTCCTGGCTGGTTTGCCAGGCGAGTTCCATCAGGACCCGCACCTCTTTGAGAACCCGGACAATCCAAATACGTTGGGCATCCTCGGGGTGCAATATAGGCCAACGCATGACGTATTCACGTACAAGATCGAGCCCGACCTTTTGGAGAAAACTTGGACTAAGCGGTCGGTACTGTCGACAATCGCTAGAACGTTCGATCCTAACGGATGGATCGCCCCGGTTACGTTCATGGCGAAGTGCTTTTACAAAGGTTGTGGCTAGCCAACTTAGGATGGGACGACCAACTCTCCGGAGAGTTGTTGAAGGATTGGCTCAAGTTTGTGACCACCTTACCAGGGATTGTGCACATCGCGATACCCCGCAAGTTAGTCCCATCGGTGGGATGTAAGGCTACCCTACATGGGTTTTGTGACGCCTCGGAGCGAGGGTACGCGGCAGCTGTATACCTTCGGACAGCAAGTTCAACGGGAACTGTGCACGTGCGTCTGGTTATGGCCAAAAGTAAGGTGGCACCAGTCAGAACTAGATGGACCATCCCCAAATTGGAATTGGCAGGGGCAGCTCTTCTAGCGCGCTTGCTAAATCATGTAACCTGCAATCTGCGTGGTACCATCAACTTGGATGAAACGGTGTACGCGTGGACTGACAGTCGGATAGTTCTGTGCTGGTTGCAGACGTCGGTACATACACTTGAGGTTTTCGTGGCAAATCGGGTGTCACAGATTACGGGGTCGGAAACTCCGTTAGTGTGGAGGCACGTACCGGGAGAATGGAACCCAGCGGACTGCGCTTCGCGCGGGTGCAGGGCCCCTGATTTGGTGAGTCACCCACTGTGGTGGGGACCTCAATGGCTGACTGAGTCGCCGCAGGAATGGCCATTCAACGAGTGCAGGGCGCCGCTTGGGCCACCTGATCGAGGTTTGCGAGTGAACGTGGGGCAACTCGTACCGAAGCCTAACCCAGCTTTCTTGCTGGAACGGTATAGCTCCCTCGACAAACTTCTTGGGGTGACAGGTTGGATCAAGCGGTTCGTGAACAACTGCAGGAAGCCTCAAGCAGAACGGAACTTTACACCTGTCCTCTCGCCTGCGGAGCGGAATGCGGCTCTATGCTCATTGGTTAGAGTCGTCCAGGCGGAACATTTTGAAGAGGAGGTCAGGCTGCTCAGGGATGGACGTGGAAAGCTGAAGGGAGGAATTGTGCGCCTCAACCCATTCCTGGATGAGCAAGGTATGCTCAGGGTTGGAGGCAGACTTCGGAACGCTAGCCTGCCCTTTTCGGCTCGGCATCCACTGTTACTTCCAAAAAGGACCCTTAGTTGAGCTCTTAGTCAGGGATCGTCATGAGAAAAACTCGCACGCGGGCTGTAATGCGCTATTGGCCATTCTACAGCGCGAGTTTTGGATCTTATCGGGACGACGAACGGTACGTAGCGTTGTGTTTAGGTGCTTGCCTTGTTACCGCTTGAAGGCAGCCACAATGCAGCCACAGATGGGAGATCTTCCACCGGACCGGGTGACGGAGGCCTGGACGTTTGCAGGTGTGGGAACGGATTTTGCAGGCCCTTTCATGGTAAAGGCATCACGCCTACGGAACGCAAAGTCTATCAAGGCGTACTTGTGCGTGTTCGTGTGCCTAGCCACCAAGGCCGTCCACTTGGAGCTCGTGGCCGACCTATCTACGGAGGCCTTTTGGCAGCGCTGGAGAGATTTACGTCGCGACGAGGGCGACCAGCGCTGATCAGGTCGGATTGTGGTACCAACTTTAAGGGTGCTGATCGGTGTATGAAGGAAATTGTAACGTTCTTAAGGGAGAACGAAGAAGCCATCAGCACGGGCCTCTCCCGTCAGGGCATTGCCTGGGTGTTCGATCCACCAGCGTGCCCTCACTGGGGTGGTATTTTTGAAGCGGTTGTAAAGTCCGCTAAGACGCATTTGTTGCGCGTTGTAGGGTTAACAATTTTGACTTTCGAGGAGCTGGCGACCGTGTTTTGTAAAATTGAGGCTGTACTCAATTCGCGTCCTTTGTGTCCGCTCAGCTCAGACCCAAATGATTTAGAGGTCCTGACGCCAGGGCATTTCTTAATTGGCCGCCCACTTAACGCCTTGCCGGAATATCCCTATACGGAGGTGAATAGCAATCGTTTGTCGCGTTATCAGTTGTTGCAGCAAATGACTCAAAACTTTTGGAAGCGTTGGTCGCTTGAGTACTTGCACATTCTGCAGCAACGCCTTAAGTGGACGGACAGGACTGAACCCCCCTGCATTGGGGATCTCGTTCTGGTTAAGGATGCCAACCTACCGCCACTGCGTTGGCGCCGGGGGCGCATTCTCAACCTGTTTCCGGGTAGTGATGGCACTCCTCGAGTTGCAGAAGTTCAGGTGGGGGATTCAGTCCTTAAGCGAGCAGTAGCTACATTATCACGCCTGCCATGCATAGAGCGGACCGATGGGTCGGTCCGGGGCGGGTGAATGTTTAGTTTTCGTATAAAATGGGCGCGCGGTGCTGGCAACACTGCTCTGAGTGTCACGTCCTCTGCCGTCGCTCGCTAGCGTTGTTGAAGCGAATTTTAGTTTTAAGTGGTGTAAAATTAAGGTGTTTTGGCGGTTTTCTCGTGTGCTATTTGCCACAAGCCATGGCTTCCCTGTGCGGTGGGGAAGTGAACCAAGTGAATTTTGGTTTCGGCTTTTTGATTGAGGCCAACGTGGTCGCCGGTAACATAACCTCACTTTGAGTCGTCGCTCGCGTCGTGGCTGCAGATAGCTACGTATTTTAATTATAAATGATTGGAGGCCAACGGGGCCGATTTCTCATTCGGAGAGAAATCTTTTAGTTATTTTGTGTTAAAAAACATTATGTGATGTCGAACTGTGAACTATAGTGCAAATTGGAGGAAAGGAGTTCTAGAACGAGCGGATGTTCCAGTGCTGTGAGTTTAGGTTATTCCCTATTCCTGCGCTCCTAAAATATCCTGAATACCTGATTCCTGTCATACTTAAACTCACAAAGAAACGGCGTCATCGTTTGCTCGGTAAGCAATTCGTTGCTGGGCCCTGTTTAAGTAGATTTTGGAAACAAGAATTTCTCGGCCGGAAACTTTCCGGAACAAAATTCTCTCATTAAATTTATTTTATTTAGCTATAGTAAAGAGCACTACGAATCGTAGTCAAATGTTGTTCCGGGGCTGATCGACCATTTAGTTTTAGATTTTAAGATAACTTTAATTTGCTTCCACTGCGCTAAGATCAGCTTCGGAATCAAACATATTTTTGTTTATTAGTGTTGTGGTCGTGTTTTTTTACTCGTGTAAAAGCATGATCAGATGATTGATCAGATCTGTGTAAAAGTTGACAACTTACTACAACTTATCTCTTACCGTACCGTAGAACTGAAGCTATGGCTTATTTATTTTAGGGGACGAAACTTAGGGCATAACTACATACTTACCTACATCTGTAAACCCCGCGATGATACTAATTGTCAGCAAATCCACAAACCTATTATGGGTAACGACTTTTATTGGTTTATCATACAAATATTAAGAAAAACCTGCTGTTGCCGATGATAGTACAAACAAGAAGCTTATCGTAAAAGACAAAACTAATACGGTTTTTACAAGACACACATGCCGGTTTTTACAAGACATCCATTAGGTAGTCCATCTGGTCGAAATTCAAATAGGTTTTTACATCCTAAGCAGGTAGGTACCATCGCCAGCCAATCCATCCCTACTAATTTGAGGGATCGACTTATACTGGTTTATCTAGAATTTGTATGAAAACCAGTGTAAGTGGGTCCCTTAAATAGGTACTGGTTGGTAAAAGCATACTACAACTATGGTCCTAGCTTGCAACTATAGTCTAAACAAACCTGCATTTAAATTACATGTTACGTACGTACGTTTATCTCGTGTGTGATGACAGTTGTTAAGTCACATTAGGGGTCCTAAGCACATTAATACTTATAGTAGGTACGTACCACACAGGAGGAGTTGAATAAAATAAAACATACAAGTTTGTTTGGACCATAGTTGCAAGCTAGGACCATATAGTTGGTTTTACGGTTTTTACGGTAGATGGATTTGCTGGCGATAGTACTTACTTACCTACACCGAAACTTTAAAATTCAAAATAGGTTCTTCAAGTAAGCGAGACGTTACCTCGCACAACTTGGTCATTAGATTTTCTCAGAATAATATAGCGCGGCATTCCCTAGGCGCTAGGTGCACTTAAGAGGCAAAGTGTATTTTCTACTGGCAGTGTGAAACCGTTGGAAGTGTGAAAATGTGTGAAAAGTGTGAAAAGCCTCGTTCATTCTGTGGTTCGAGCGAGTGGCGCGCATGACCGCTGTCGCTCCTACTAGGGATGCCAGACACTGGTTGCCATTTTCGTAGCAGTATAGCCGACAATCATGTAAGTAGGGCCGTTCAACAATAAAGTTAGAGAAGTGTTAAACACGTGCTTAAGATAAAAAATCATACAAAAAACCTAGACACGCGTTTAACGCTCGTCCAACCTTTTTGTGGTAAGAGTATGTGCCATGAAAAGACGGCGCTACAGTTGCATGGAATGATCACTTATTGCTTTGTCGATAAGCATATCTTTTTATATTTTCTGCTCCAGGTCCTTTGAAAATTGGGTACCTAGTAGCCATAGTTTGTCTATTTTCTTACTTCAGAACATAAATATTTGCATACCACAATTACCACAGGACTTCAGAAACTAAATTTTGCATAGTACAAAAGGCAGTTGTTTCGCCCTCGTATAGCCTTAGCGGCTCGCTGGCCGAATGTATGGAACATGCTGCACCTGAGAGAAGAGTTCTGAAATTTGGTACACTTAATCTTTAGGGTCAATGAATCGATTTGACCCGTAGTACACAATTTAAAAAAAATCCTATGAGGAGTAATGACGTCATCTTTTTTTGTATGGAAAAAAAAAATTTTTGTTCCAAAACCTATCGTGTGTGGTATCAAATGAAAGGCCTTGCTAAGCCGATTCTAAACATATATCACATTATTATATTTAAGTCACTTGTATAAAATTAAATAGGAAATAATTCTCGAAACATGCCACGTTTGGGCTTCTCCAGGTATGATACGGTTGAATCATAACTTATGAAATATACGTAATATAATGTGTAATATCCTCATCTCTAACCTCAAGAAAGGTACTACGGATTTTTTGTCTTTAAGTAATTTTTTTTGAATTTTAAAGTTACAGAAATTTATGAAAACACACTTTGTTGAAATTTGGCATCGAAAGTTCAATTTTGGTTACCGAGAATGATAAAAATAAAGACAGATGAGATTTTAATTATATGTACATCATATTCATTTTGCAAAAATAACGTGTTATGTGCTTCGGAGGGCACGGTTAACCCTCGGCCCCATCGCAGTCGCTCTCTATGAATAATTAGACGGCGGCGGTCGGTCAGGGTCGATAGATAGGGGCCGAATAGTAACCATGGTTCATCGGGTCGTTCGTAGACTCAGTGTCCCACTTGACAGAACAAGATTTATTAATTATAAGATGATAAAAAATACTGATACAGATGCGAGAGGAGTTTTGGTTCATTTTTATAATTTTCATTTGTCTATACACACATTATTCCCACACCAGCATCCTTACATTATTCCCAGGGTATCCATCACCTTCATTAGCTATTTGCCAGCAGAAATGTCCCACTATGCTAAATATTCTTTTCCTTGAGGCCATATGTATATCTCATGTACCTACCTATTTAAGCTGGGCTATTTTTGGTACTCCTGATGGTCTACATCAGGGTTTCAAAACCTTTGATTTCTAATTGCTAGCAGAACTTTCGATGCCAAATTTCAACAAAGTGTGTTTTCATAAATTTCTGTAACTTTAAAATTCAAAAAAAATTACTTAAAGACAAAAAATCCGTAGTACCTTTCTTGAGGTTAGAGATGAGGATATTACACATTATATTACGTATATTTCATAAGTTATGATTCAACCGTATCATACCTGGAGAAGCCCAAACGTGGCATGTTTCGAGAATTATTTCCTATTTAATTTTATACAAGTGACTTAAATATAATAATGTGATATATGTTTAGAATCGGCTTAGCAAGGCCTTTCATTTGATACCACACACGATAGGTTTTGGAACAAAAAATTTTTTTTTCCATACAAAAAAAAGATGACGTCATTACTCTTCATAGGATTTTTTTAAAATTGTGTACTACGGGTCAAATCGATTCATTTACCCTAAAGATTAAGTGTACCAAATTTCAGAACTCTTCTCTCAGGTGCAGCATGTTTTGAACTACCGCTAGGACTAGTAACGGTATCTAGTAAAATGGCTCGACTCGGCTGAGATCTAGGTAGAGTTCATTGGTATTGGTATATTTAGGGCTTATAGGTTTGTAAAGAGGATAGTAGATACCAAGCCTCTCTGGTTATTGTCTGTGATGCACCCTAGCAACGACTCATGTCAATATCTTGTTGACTCTTGACATTAGTTTTTCTCTGTCTGTATAATATCTTGAAAGTATCTAAACTACAATAAATCTCAAATTCGCCTAGTTTAAAGCTAGATTATTGTATGCCCAAACATCGGGATAGTTAAAATGCTTGACTCTACACGAGATCTTACCTAATATCCGTTTCAGTCAATGTTCTCGTCTATATTTTACATGAATACGTTTTAGCTGGGATTAGATATTCTTGAATCTCGTACAGAAACTGTAAATCTCGAACGCCTGGCAACCCCGGCTCATCCATTCTCCATTGAGTCGTGTGAGAGCGCTCGTCGCGCCGCCCTTCAGTTTCGCTGAAAAACTCCTTGGAACGACCGCGCGCCCAAGCTTTCCCGCGCTGCCGATTCGAAATACGAACTCGAACTGAATTTATTCATAAATATTATTCAAAAGTGGCCAGTAGTTGGAAAAGTGTTGCTAGTGGAAAAAGAGGTTGAATTAAAGTTTTAAGTGTTGGATAGAGTAGGGGTTTGATTTGAGTGACCGGTTTATTTTTACGAGAGGATAGCGTTAATTATTTATGGGTAAGTGACATTTTCCCCTAGTATTAGACAACATTCTGGTTTTTAATCGATATATTTGGTGTGTCCTTTAAACGTGTCTACAAGGATTAAATTAAACGGCAATTTTCATGTTTTGAAGGAATTTACGTAGCTATAAAAGCGATAAATTTTTCACCGTCGGCTTAGCATCAAAAGTTCGCAAAACTTTTCGACATTTTAAGATAAGCAAGTTTACAGTTTCATTTCAATCTATCACAATTAATCAAAATCCCTGAAGACTTCAACTGTGATTAGGTAATTAATTTGCTTTGATGGGTATTTTTTCTGTAACTCTACAATTGAAAAAATATTAAGGTATCTCTTCAGTAATTTGTTGGTTGGACTGTTGCTATCAGCCTATCAGCAGAAAATTCCATGTGATGCCGGTTTAGAATAGCATCACCCCATTTCAATCTTGTGGGTGTCGTAAGAAACGACTAAAGGACTCGAGGGTTTCATTTTATGTGTATTGCAATTTTAGGCAACAGGCTGCCAACCTGTCACTATAGTGATATTATGGTGATAGGTAGGTACACGAAGATAGCTGTAACTGCCCTCAACTATTTGTCAGACATGGCGATAACGACCGTATTTTATCGGCCGTAGACGTTCTGCATACCCCGCAAGGGATAAAGGCGTAATTTATGTATGTTTTAGCGGAACATAACATATCTATAATCAATCACTCGTTGAAAAGATCAGCATTGAGTACCTACTTACACAACCACGTCGTCAGAGGCCTGCTACTTGTGTAGGCGTTTAAAAAACTCTGACACCAGGGTTCATTTAGTCTTTTGACGACTGGGTGTCCCACTCGAAAAAAAGAAGAAGAAATACTTCCCTACTTACTCTACTGTTTCTCTGTACATCTTTATTCTGGTGCGTGGGACATAGAGTCGGGGATTTATGGGAAGGATAGGGTCAGATGCTGCTGACATGTACCTTCGATGTAATGCACTTTCGATCTGACGGAGTTTCGATGTGACGACCTTTCGATGCAGCGACGTGAATGTTGCGACATTTCATGTAAGGACCTTCGACATTATAATCTGAACCCTGCTGCTGGGAGAATAGCCAACCTCAGTTTAACATTCTGGACTGTATACCGGCTATCGAGTTATTGGACGACTCGGCTTCTCTCTCTTCGCGTGGGACACTGAGTCGTTCAACGACCCGATGATCCCTGGTGTCAGAGTTTTTCAAGGAGCAGGCCTCTGACAACTCGGTGTCCCACACGAAAAAGAAGACTGTTTTTACCCCGCTTACATTAAGAGTTTATACTCTTTTACTGCACTTGCTTTTAGTAAACTGTAGGTATAGTCTGGAGGCGATTGAGCAATTTGAGATTTTCTGTGCCACTCTCCTATAAATGGCTAAGACTGGTATCAATGGATTTATAAGAGGGTGGCACAGAATTCAAGAAGGAGACGACTTTTTAATATTTCGCCTACAGTCTAGTAGGTAGGTAGGTACCTACCAATTCTTTTATATTACTGGAACTCTCTTGGTAAATGTGTGGTAATCTGTTATTTTCCGGGTACCATTATTTTCTTTCATAACAGAACTCCCGAAATTTTTTGTAGGTACTTATTTTGCACTGATAGATAAGTATTGAGTTATTGATAGAAGACATACATATCTGGAATAACTTACCAGAAATACGTTTACTGCTTACGTAGGTACTTACTTACCTAACCTACGTTAATCTCTACCCATTACACTCCTTTTTTGGGCAGTCGTGTAAAAAGAGATGGATGGACTCTATGATGAATTACTCACTAGGAAATGTAGGCAAATACCTACTAAACGTTATTTTTCTTGCCGAGTAGGCTAGAAAGTAACGAATAATTCCAATACGGCGGTTCGCATAGGCCATATTTTACATCTGTCAAAATCATTCTTTGTGACATGTCTTCTAGTATGGGTTTGGCAGCTGTCAAATATGGCCTATTCTAGCGGCCGTACTTTAGTGGGAGATAGTTTTGCGAATTGACCAAGAATCATCCGTGAATGAAACTGAATAACTTTCCCAAAAGAAGCAGCCGCTCGTCACCTCACGGACGCATCTTTTTCTCGAAGCAAATTATACAGGATGTAAAATAAAACAACAAAAAATATATTAAGGGGCGAACCAGCCCATGAAACTGAACATCTTTCCCCAAGGAACATACTTAGGTCGAAGTATGAAAAAAAATTGAACTTCCTGTACAAATTGACTCGGTTGGCTGAAATATTTTGGTTTCATGGGCTGGTTCACGGGTTCACCCCTTAAAATATTTGCAGTTGATTTTTAGGGTTTCGTAGTCTACTAGAAACCCTTATAGTTTCGTCATGTCTGTCTGTCTGTCTGTCTGTCTGTCTGTCTGTCTGTCTGTCTGTCTGTCTGTCTGTATGCCGCGCCCTCATATCTTCGTCAGTTTTAGAGCTATCGACATGAAATTTGGTGAGAAGATCGATCGTGTTGACCCAAATATAGAAATGTTAAGAAAAAAATATTTTAAATGTTTTTTGGACCCCCTCCCATACAAGTGAAAGGGGGGCAAAATTTTTTTTTTCTTCTGTAGTATTGAGTAGGGTATCGTTGAATAGGTCTTTTAAAACTAAGGTGAGATTTCTTTGAAACAAAGTCACTAAAATGTTTCTGTCACGAGATATTTGCTTTTAAAAAGGGCGTTTTTGACCCATAATTTGTTCCAGTTGTAACTTCTAAAGTATAAACGCTAAAAATTTGAAATAAATATGGAATATAGCTTACAATCTGAAGTTACAATGAAAACTATAACGGATATTGTACCCTTAAAGGTTTCAGAAAAAATTGAGTTTTTCTATTTGCGGTTGGTCATCATACTGCTGCTAACAAACCAGCAACAAATTAAGTTTGTAATGCTGAAAAACCTGATATTTAAACGTTGACTACGAAACCCTATTTGTGGGCGTGTCTGACACGCTCTTGGCCGGTTTTTTTAACACCTTATAGATCTTAGATTACTTAGTCATCATGGCCTTCATTTGGGCCATCACAACAGAACTAGGTAGCCTAGGTCACCTTGATTGTCAAATATTTTCAAAACCTGATTATGATAATGGATTTGATCGTCCCTAAAACAATATTGGATATGCTACGAGTATATTGGATTTTAAGTAAGTACTTCTCTTCGATCCATAGTTCTTTAGATTGTTGTGTCTATAATGAATACCTAGTATTGAATATCAGCATTACCTACCTGAAGTTACTACATAGGTGATCTCTCCGACCGATTTCTGAGGGCTTTTCAGGCACTATCGGCCGATGAAACTGATCAACTTTTTCTGTGTACACTGTACAGGCTATGTTGGTAAACGGAATAACGTCTTCGTCTTCCCAAATAAAATTCTCGATCAGCTGACTGATTTTCTATGATAACTCAAAAAAATAATTAGCTTCCCAACAAAGGCTCCACAGCGAAAAAAAAAATTCGGCCAAGAGCGTGTCAGACACGCCCACAAATAGGGTTTCGCAGTCAACGTTTAAATATCAGGTTATTCAGCGTTACAAAGTTAATTTTGTTGCTGGTTTGTTTGCAGCTATTACCAACCGCAAATAGAAAAACTTTTATTTTTCTGAAATTTCTCATGGTACAGTAGGTACCTATCCGTTATAGTTTTCATGGTAACTTCAAATTAAGGAATATGTTCAATATCTTTTTCAAATTTTTATCGTTTATACTTTAGGAGTTACAGCTGGAACAAATTATGGCTCAAAAACGCCCCTTTTAAAAGCAAATATCTCGAGACAGAAACATTTTTGTGACTTTGTTTCTAAGAAACCTCCCCTTGATTTTAAAAGACCTATTCAACGATACCCTACTCAATATTACAGTAGAAAAATTGCCAAGTTTTCAGTAAATACACCGTCCCTTACACTCTGTATATACATATCTATCTACCTATTTCCTTGTGGTAATAATATTTTATACAGAGTAGAATTGTCATTTATTTCAGACTACTTACACCCACAGTCAGACTTTAATATAAATTGTCGAGCCTAAATAGTAATTGTGCAAATGAGAACTAATTTTCTTTTGGCGGTCCCTAACTTTTGGGACCAAAATTACTAATTTAGCAGTCCTTGCGGTGGGATGAGAAATATGCTTTAGGGAAATAAATACTTACTTATGTAGGCATTATACGTAAATTACCAAACCAATAGGAAGGTAACTCAGTGGATAATGATACTAAGTAACTTCTCAAAGTTATTTAACTTAACTATCTAGATAGGTAAGGTAAATAGCAATAAATAACAAGCTGATGTATTAAAACACAAAATCCCGACTGCGGTAGTTTCAAAGTTGTATTTTGCGATAAAAATCCGCCATCTTGAATTTATGAATTTTTAGTATAGCTATTGTCACTCACGCTGCTGAGACAAATCTAACGACACCTCGTATGTCAAAATCCAACTATCCGTTTGAGCTGTAGCGCGTGAAAAAGAATTTTCTTGTCCACATACATACATCTCGAAAAACATAACCCTCCTTCTGAGGAGGCAGTCAGGTAAATAGATAGGTAAGGTAAACAATTCCCTAGTTCGATTCTCACCCAGTAAAAAAAGCGGCCAAGAACGTGTCAGACACGCTCACAAATAGGGTTTCGTAGTCAACGTTATAATATCAAGTCTTTCAGCGTTTCAAAGTCAATTTTGTTACTGGTTTGTTTGCAGCTGTATGGTTACCAACCGCAAAAAGAAAAACTTTTATTTTTCTGAAATCTTTCGTGGTGCAGTATTCGTTATATTTTTCATGGTAACTTCATATTAAGAACTATATTCCATATTTTTTTCTAATTTTTATCATGTGTACCTACTTCAGAAGTTACAGCTGGAATAAATTATGGCTAGAAACGCCTCTTTTAAAAGCAAATATCTCGAGACAGAAACATTTTAGAGACTTTGTTTCAAAGAAATCTCCCCTTAGTTTTAAAAGACCTATTCAACGATACCCTACTCAATATTACAGGAGAAAAAAATTTTTTTTGCTCCCCTTTCACATGTATGGGAAGGGGGTCCAAAAAATAATTATAATATTTTTTTCTCATCACATCTAAATTTGGGTCAACACGATCTATCTTCATTCCAAATTTGATGTCGATAGCTTCAAAACTGACGAAGTTATGAGGGCGCGGCATACAGACAGACAGCCAGACAGGCAGACTTACCGAAATGATAAGGGCTTCTAGTAGACTACGAAACCCTAAAAATGTCTCTGGCTCCGAAAAAGTAGGTAAGTAGAAAGTAGAAGAAAATACAATGTGCTGGTTTACCCCTTGAAATTTTTTTGTTTTATTTTTTAATCTATATTTGTTAGACGTGGCGGTAGTGAAGCTCTGCCTACCTTGCAAGGAATAAAGGCGTTAAACGTATAGATATGTATGTATTTCGTATGCATATAGCCTCATGAAAAAAGAAACAGTTTTTCCCCCAGTTCTCCACGTGTTCCACTGAGCGCTGACGCACAGACATACATCTTCATTAGAGTAGGATAAGCTTCGAGATCTCACTCCATTTGTCTGTGTTAGCATCGTTACATCTAGAAACGCACGAGATCGCTATAAGGTTTATTATTTCATCCTTTTTACTAGGAGTAGCATTGCAATGGGGAGGAAAACTCAAAATATTGCAGAAGGCAGCAGGCGCAATTGTGCCTATTAGATGACGAAACCACAACCAATAAGTAGTAGGTAACTAAACTTTGACATTGACACATTTTCGACAAATCACAGAAAAAAAGGCACAATCGAGAGTGGCGCCATTGGTTCTCCAGTTTTCTACCTCAATGGTAGAAAAATTTCAATTTCGTGAGCTAACAGTTGATCTTATTTCATGAACTGTGGTTGCACTTGGTGCTATTTACCTATTGGCTTTGGTTTGGTGCTATTTCTCAAATTTTGGACTTGAGCTTGAGCTTTACATTTTTGGCCTTACACTGTTAATGCAATAAGGTTGCGTCTTGCAAAGTTGAATTAGATAGGTACCTAATGTAATTAATTATGTTGTATCAAGTAGGTAGGTAGGTATAACTTAGGTAAACAAACAAAATATCAAACAAATATCAGACTTTTAACATGAGTAACGTTTTTTTTTTTTAATCTATTGTATCTATAAGGAAAGGGTGGGTAATCTCCGCACTACTCCTCAGCTAGATAATAAAAAACTTACTTCCTTAAAAATATAGGGGTAGAACCTCTTAAACACAGGAAAACGACTTATTCCGAAGGTACCTAACAAGGTCCGCAACAGTAAGTGAAATACCTACCTATAAACTTAAAAATTTACTCCCTATGGGACAGGACATAGCAACGTCTATTTTTTTAGAAATACTTAATGATGATGTTTGATGTCTAACATGACCTTCATTCGCCGTGCTTTTAACATAATTACTGGCTACTACGATTATTAATGTATGAAACCTTTCATGCTTTTATCATTTTAGTCTATTAAATTTACTTTACTTTCTATCTGACTAAATTTTTATGTCTGGTCTAGGTAAGCTACGTTTTTAAGGTTATTGAATTATGTACGGGTAGGAATCCCAGCGGAATACTTAGTACTTGGCTCCTTTTAACAAATTCAGAGTTTCAGCTAATGTAGGTAGCTGACTACAGCTAGAAAATCTAGTAGTTTTACGTGACATGATTTTGTTAGACATACTGCAAAAAACAATGTAGATAGATACCTAGATAGATTCACAGTTTAAGTGCACTGTCTTGTCTTGTAATATAACTCTAACCACAAGAAGTGATTGTAGGTCATGGTTAGCATATGCTGAACTGCTGCTGGTAGCCAATTTATTTTATCGTTTATACAGGGTGACTCAAGGAGTGACGTCCAACAAGTAGATGTGTTAAAAAACAAAAAACCCGACTGCGGTAATTTTAAAATAGTATTTTGCTGTAAAAAACCGCCATCTTGAATCTAGGTATATTTATAAATAGTGTCACTCGCGCTGCTGAGACGAATCTAACGACACCTCATATGTCAAAATCCAACTATCCGTTTGGGCTGTAGGCCTGTAGCCCGTGAAAAAGAATTTTCTTGTCCACATACATACATACTTATACATACATGCATACTCTAGAAAAACATAACCCTCCTTCTGAGGCAGTCGGGTAAAGACAATAGCAAGCGGTATTCGCATACCCCCATTTAAATCCAAAAATGGGCATCAGCGTTCTCTGTGATCAATGTGATCATACAACACCTTACACTGCGCTTGTCCAACAGTGAACTATTTTGACTGTGGAAGTTGAACCAATCGTGTCCAAAATAAGTACCTATGACTTTGCGATTTTGCGGATATTTTTTTGCTTATCGTCATTCATTTCATTATTTTCACAGTTGACAATAGTAGATTCAATTCGTGCATTATTGTGTTGTGCATTGTTATATTCGTCATTGTATGATGCAGTTGTTTGTTTTGTGTGCTCTTGAGCCCGGGGCCTTTGTGTTATGAAATTGCAGCCACTGCAACCAGCAGAAACTATTTTAATGAAATAGTAGAGTTAGCAGTAATAAATAAAAAGCACTATTGTAGTTGTGGGTCTTTGAAGGATATGAAAACTTCCCCTGTGACCACCAGAACCACCGGTGGTTCTAGTGGTACATTTACTGCAACGATTTGCAGGTTGCTGGTGAGATGATATAGCAATATGATTTGCACTGAGCCACTAAGTAGAGAGATTTATCTCCCACGCGAAAAGACGTGAATTGTGTCAAATAGTATGGAATTTACAAAAATAAGTGAAGAATTTTGAAGTACTTACGGGTGTAGAGAAAATCGGAGTCGCTTGGTCGCATGGCTAGAGGCGTATCTTTAAAACATTTCGCATGCGATAGTCTACCACGCACGAGTGACCATGACCACTGATCATCTAACCGCTCACCATCGACAAAAATTGATTCAAAATAAGCCTACTTCTCATTTTATTCGCGGATTGGAATATGACATCAAGATGCTGGGTTTTTTTAATTCGCTCATTGGAATATGACATCAAAGATTCTCCGTGCTAATTGTCATATTTTATGCATGTAATACCTCTTTTTTAGCCTAGTACGGTAATACTAAAGAGCTAATGAAAATCGTTAGCTTAATTAACAAACTACCACAATACTGTGTTAAATGACAATCAGTAAACACGTGTGTTTGTAATGACGAGATAGACATAGGTAGGTATACCTAGGTAGTTGTATAACTTCAGGTAGGTACTTTAATGTATAGGTAGGTAGGTACTAACTTAGGTACCGTAAAACTTAGGTACTTTTGTCACTAAAACAACTGTATCTATAAGAACTGCACTATATCGCGACATACTTCTGCGGAAGATGCAAAAATAATGAAGAGAGCTTCCTTGACTTGTTGCTCTGACACAAGGGTTAATTCAAATTTGGAAAATATAAGGTGCCTTGAAAGAGGCTCGACCTTACAGTATCTTAATGGGGAATCCCACATGTTTCAATTTGATTTTGATTTGCGATGTAGGTTTATGGTGCGGTAAAACAGACCAAAAGCGTAGGACTCGATGAGCGTTACCTATAGGAAACTGTAACTTGGAATGACTCTTCACAGATGTTTCACCATTTTAACGCAGGCTTTCTGTATCTAAGTGTTTTTTAATGGGTGAACCAGTCCATGAGAAATAGAATTGGCCCTCCCGTACAAACTGACCCAGCCGGCCAACACATTTTGTAGGTACGGGATAACCAAATTTCTTTTCATATTTCGAACTAAGTAGGTATTAGAGAAAGTTGTGCAATTTCATTTACCTACCCCCTAAAATATTTACAGTTATTTTTTTACATCCTGTTGAGTCAAAATCGCCATCCTTTCTAGACCATTTTAACACAACTATTGTCAACGTTTAGGGTACGTGTGCACACAGACACAAATGCAGTAAATCGTCGAAGATAATGTTTACAATTCGACACAGCTGTGTGTATCTATCGGAAAAATGCATTTTGTACTGTGTGTGTTTGGTAAACATTTTCGTGTAAATAAAGTACGACCATTTCGAATAGGCCATATTTGACAGCTATCAAACCTATACTAGAAGACATGCCAACAAAGGAAAATTCACGTTATGTCATAGCATTCACATGATTTTGACAGCTGTCAAATATGGCCAATGCAAACGGCGGTACTGTAGGTAGGTATGTTCTGTACGTATGCATCGAATATATTCGTGTCGCCACACTCCGAAGATATTTACATGTTATTATGATTCCGACCTTTTCAGATAAATTCAGAACAAATCTGCTCGCTGACATGTAAAATGAAGCACACGCTGTTTTTAGCTGATAGGTATTTATTTAAAAACTTAACCATTCCATAGCAAAAGTCAGCAAAATTAGCGATAGTTTTAATTAACGCCTACGCGTAATTTACAACACACCGACAAACCAACCAAACTGACAAACGTAACACTGAAAAAACCAGACACACTGACAGAGCAATTTATCTAGGGTAGTGGGTAAACCTTCCATCGCACGGCTACCCCAGAGGGTAATTTTACCCCACCCACGCCTAGTTTCTGCCGCTGACATATGTAGACCACCAGGTGCAGCACCAGTAGCCCAGCTAAACTATAGGAGATACAAATATGGCCCCAAAGCAGAAAATTGTTTAGCTGCATTGGACACTTCTGATGGAAAATAAAAATTGAAGGTTTGGAATACCCGATTTAGACCACCAGGACAAATCAAATGTCCCGTTCTTTTGACCTTAAACCAAACACACTGAAATTTATCTAGGGCAGTGGGTAAACCGTCCATCGCACGGCAACCCCAGAGGGTAACTTCACTCCGCCTACGCGTAATATCTGTCGTTGACAGATGTAGACCACCAGCACCAGAAGCCTAGTTATACTATAGGAGATAAAAACATGGCCCCAATGAAAAAATTGGTCAGCTGCATTGGACACTTCTCATGGCAAAGAAAAATTTAAGGTTTGGAGTACCCGATTAGACCACCAGGACAAATCAAATGTCCTGTTTTTCTGACCCTAAACCAAATACACTGACAATTACAATTTATCTAGGGCAGTGGGTAAGCCATCCATCGCACGGCAACCCCAGAGGGTAACTTCACTCCGCCTACGCGTAATATCTGTCGTTGACAGATGTAGACCACCAGCACCAGAAGCCTAGTTATACTATAGGAGATAAAAACATGGCCCCAATGAAAAAATTGGTCAGCTGCATTGGACACTTCTCATGGCAAAGAAAAATTTAAGGTTTGGAGTACCCGATTAGACCACCAGGACAAATCAAATGTCCGATTTTCTGACCCTAAACCAAATACACTGACAATATAATTTATCTAGGGTAGTGGGTAAACCGTCCACCGCACGGCAACCCCAGAGGGTAACTGTACTCCGCCCACGCGTAATTGCCAATACACTGACAAAGCCAACACTGACAAAGCTCAGACTGACAAACCAAACACACTGATAAAGCAACCAAACTGACAAAGCTAATACTGACAAACCAAACACACTGGCAAATCTATTTATTCCAACATAACGACAAAGCAACCAACTGACAAAGCCAACACTGAAAAACCAAGCACACTGACAAAGCAATCAAACTGACAAACCAAACAAGGCTTATTCCAATATACCGACAAACCAACCAAACTGACAAACGTAACACTGAAAAAACCTAACACACTGACAGAGCAATTTAACTAGGGTAGTGGGTAAACCGTCTATCGCGCGGCAACCCCAGAGGGTAACTTTACCCCGACCACGCGTAGTTTCTGCCGCTAACAGATGTAGACCACCAGGTGTAGCACCAGGAGCCCAGCTAAACTATAGGAGATACAAGTATGGCCCCAAAGCAAAAATTGTTCAGCTGCATGGGACACTTCTGATGGAAAATAAAAATTGAAGGTTCGGAGTACCCGATTAAACTACCAGGACAAATCAAATGTCCCGTTCTTTTAGCCCTACACCAAATACACTGACAATAACAATTTATCTAGGGTAGTGGGTAAACCGTCCATGGCACGGCAACCCCAGAGGGTAACTTTACTCCGCCCACGCGTAATTTCTGCCGCTGACAGCTCGCCGCGACGCGATTTATTTATCCACAGACCTTGTATAGTATCACAGTGTAGGTATAGGCAGTATACTGGGTGAAATTTTACTAGTGACCGATAGCGAAAACTCAGAACTAGCTGGTGATAAGGAACAACTTTCCCGAAGAAACATAGGCCGAAAAAAGAAGAATAAGAATTGGACCTCCCATAGTAACTCAAATCAGCTGATCGGCAATTTTGTATGGGACCATTTTTTTTTCATTTTTCGACCTATGTAATTTAACACCAGCCGCTTCCGAGTTTTCGCTATCGGTCACTAGTAAAATTTCACCCTATATAGCTGGGAGACGAGAAAAATCCACACTTCGTAGGTATATGTTTCGTGTTGTTACATTTTTTAACGGAAAAACATAACTTCTCATTATTCCATTCGTATTACATACATACTTTTCATTGTGTAGGTTAGGTACAGATTTTGTATTTGTCATTCAGAATTGTAGTACCTAGGTACATGCCTTAGGCCAGGCCCATACCTTTTTCAGAAGGAAAATAATTATAAATAGGTAGTGAGAATACTTAAGTCTGTAAGTACCAGTCTTGTGCTTTGAACCTGAAAGTAAGTAAAGATAGGTATTTTTGAAAAACTGTGATACCTAGTCATAGCATAAGTCCACGTCGATGATATTTTTTTACTCCAATCCCAGATGTAAAACTTGCTACGTCACCAAACCTTTGGTAGGTGGTAAGTTAGGGACTGTGGGTCGGAACGGAACTCACATGTGCGGAAAACCTTTGATGTCATGTTCAAACAATTAGTTTCATAAAATAAGGGTATCTATTAAAGGTGTAAGTAGGTCATGTGCGGCCGATGCAACTTTAGTCGTAGTATGAATATGGCGCACGGGCGCACGCGCCTGTCGCACAGCTCGAACGCGGCATACACTTTCATACTACGACCTGTGCTCTGCCGTGTTACGCGGAAATCGTGTAACTCTAATTACACGAATTACGCTTAACATGTCTTAATCGTTTTTTCGGTGTCTATTTTATAAGGGGAGTTTGAATAAATAAATATTTTGTATGAAATTTTTTACAACAGAATCAGAGTTACACGAATTTGGCAAGACATAACTTTGCCGGTTACTATTACGCGCTGCGCGTGTAACTCACTTACACGTTTTAACTACAGTAAATGCTATTAGGCGCGGCGCGTCGCGAAATAAACGTTGAACATAACCTATCTTGCGAAAAGCGTGTAACTCGGAGATACACGGCCTCGCGTAACACGATTTGTATGAGATTTTCACTGCTCCAAATTTCAAATGGCTATAACTTATTCTGCATCAAATATTATGAAAAAATAATCGTATGTCCTTCAAAGAAATAAGAATAATACAAGATTTGTTAAAAAACTATATGATTTTAATGTGCGCATATCATTTAGAAAGGAAAAAACAGATTTTAGATTCAAATGCGTTTTTCTCAAGTCGAGCAGTTTTAAGATACACGAGTTTCGCGTCACACGGCAGTTTTTCTCAAGTCGAGCAGTTTAAAGATACCTACACGAGTTCCGCGTCACACGGCAGTGCTACGACTGCGATCTGTGGCTGAGATCGGCCGCACAAGGCAAACTCGCACAATAAGGGACAGCTCTCCGAATTCTGATAAGCGTCGTTATGTGTTATGCCACATGAACACATAACTTCCCATACCTAGTAAATAGTAAATGCAGTTCAGCTGACCATGATTTTGCGTGGGAGGTCGTTTTGTTGTCGTTTCCTGACATAATAATATGTTCGTAGAGAAAGTTGATCGTTCAGTATCATGGTTTGCTTGCACATGTCACATACTCTGTCAGTATTTGGATAGTTCTAAACACACCTGAGTATACAGGGTGTCCCTTACAGGTGTGTTTCAACACCCAGAGCAAGTTCCCGCAGTAAATTTTCACGTCTTTCAAAAACCCGCAATAGTTCTTCGAGAAACCCTCTTTATTCCTAAGGCAGACACGTAATCTATTCGAAATTCAATCCTCCAAGGAATCTGACGTGAATTTATTCAGATATCGCCTTTGTGGATGGTTTCGGCATTTTTCCAGATCAGATGTCAACCAGAGAAAAATGAAAAGACAGGTATTTCTTTTCGAGGTATGTAGGTACCTTTATATTTTGCCATTGTTATTTATCATAACACTAGCGGCCCGCCCAGCGGTTTCACTCGCTGCTACTTACCTGTTTTCCCGTAGAAATGGGATCTTTGCCCGTAGTAAAAAGTCCATTAATCTATTCTAGCAGAAGTTACTCATCATGACCATGTGCCAGCAGAGGCGGCCTGTCATGGCGAATAACTTTAACTTTGAAGCCATTACCGTATCTCTTATAGTTTTGATGGGATGCTGCTGGTCTACATCAGGTACCTACTCCAGACCCTCGTGACCATGTGCCAGCAGAAGCGGCCCGTCATGCTGAATAACTTTAACTTTGAAGCCATTACCGAATCTTTTATAGTTTAGATGAGATGCTGGTTGTCTACATAAAGTACTCCAGACCCTCGTGACCATGTGCCAGCAGAAGCAGCCTGTCGTGCTGAATAACTTTTACTTTGAAACCATTACCCTATCTCTTATAGTTTAGATGGGATGCTTGTGGTCTACATCAGGTACTCCAGATCCTCGATGACCATGTGCCAGCAGAAGCGGCCCGTCATGGTGAACAACTTTTTCTATGAAGCCATGACCGTATCTCTTATAGTTTATATGGGATGCTGGTGGTCTTCATCAGGTACTCCAGATCCTCGAGGGCTGACCATGTCCGTCTTTTATATGATAGTAATATCAATGCCAAAATTCGCGAGGATCGGTAAAGCGGTTTGGCTAATTTGGGTAATATCTGCTTTATTTCCCCGTTTTCCTGCTGCTAACCGTTTTCCCGTAGGAATGAGGAATTTTCCCGTGGTAAAAAGTATCCTATGTTACTCAGGGATGTTGTAGCTTTCTAATAGTGAAAGAATTTTGGAAATCGGTCCAGTAGTTTCGGAGTTTATCGATTACATACAAACAAACAAACAAACAAAAAAACAAAGTTTTCCTCTTTATTATATTAGTGTAGATAGGTAATATACAACCTACCTACATATAAAATCATAGAGGTAATAGGAAAATTTGGTTCACATTGTATTAGATAAAATAAGTAGGTATACCTCTTTGCGTATTGGAGATTGTTATGTTAGGTACCTATTTTGTTAAAGATGGTTAACCGAAATCAAAATCGTTTATTTGTTAGAATTCATGTTAAAATAGATGTTACATTATAAAAAGAAGAAAACAATTATATATAACCAGCCAAAAGTGTGATGGGCACGTAAGGTTTCTTGCTATCAAAATATGAATTAGTCTTGTCCGAAACTTTAAATCCATATTAACATTATCCTACCAACCAACGAACAGGTACCAAAGTTACATACATGTTTTCTTAATTTATGATGTTTGAACTCACGTTTTATTATTTTGTTTTGGTCACTGCACGATCTACTATCTCTACATTCAATAAAAACTGTCATAACCTAACAAACTTTAGCGATCCTAGCATAACAAGTAAAAAGTGTTATATTCTTCTTCTGTCTGTGTTTTATTGGCGAACTTTTCCAATTTTCCGTGTCAGATAGCCTGATTGACCACGGTCTGTTTTCCGAACAGACAGTCTGGGTTCATTGACCCGGGGTCAACGGCCTTGCTGCACATATGTTTGATGTCTTTTGCCAATCGTAGGGATAAGTGCTTGCGTTTACTAGGGTCCGTGTTTGAGTAAAGTATCAGCTTACGGCAAATGGTGCTGATACACTTTTGTAGAATTGTATCCATCGTCCAACTGATGCGATTCTATGATTGTACTTACTTTGTAGACCCTTGTTAAAACTTTCAATCGACGCTAAGTCGTCAAATCAAACGTTATTGCTGTAGGAAACTTGCAGTA
This sequence comes from Phthorimaea operculella, assembly GCA_024500475.1. NCBI lineage: Eukaryota > Metazoa > Arthropoda > Insecta > Lepidoptera > Gelechiidae > Phthorimaea > Phthorimaea operculella. Next base: position 15,187,598 of record JANFCV010000001.1, read on the forward strand.
AGAGACTCAATTCACTTTTTGGACATTTTTTGGAGCTGGGTTGCACTAGTACGGCGTCATATTATTGCGGTTCGTTTATACTCATGCATGACAGCTACGAAAGTGACACCCTTTGGTGGTGACAATTTGAAGCTACGATGTGTGTCATACATACATATCATCGAATGGGTTTTCCTTTAACCGGATCCGGCAAAATACTGTACCGTTATATCATGCGTTGCGTATGTTTCCTACCTTATAGCTATAGCATGTACCTACCATCGCCAGCAAATTCACCTACCTACCTATTTAAGGGATCAACTTATACTGGTTTTTCTTAGACTTTTACCAAAAACCAGGGGAGCTTTTAGTGAAAAATCCTCGTACTTCAATGGTATGGGTAGGTGAATTTGCTGCCAATAGTACCTATTACAGTCATGCTTAGTCGGCTATGTTGTGTGTGTGGGTGGAATCTAGTCTACTGCCTGAGGTGACGTGTCGAGATAGCGTGCAACCATCATAGTTGGTTTTCCACCCTGATAGACCCTGATAGTTAGACAACTTGGGTGAATGCCAAATTGCTTTCTGTCTGATTATCAGCAGTAGGTATTGCAAGAAGGTGGGTGTCTAAATTGAAATAGGGTATACCTAGGTAGATCACGCTAAGAACCCCGTTGAAAACAGTCTAAAATACATAGGTAGATTTTCTCCTCTTTCATCTCCATTGGGTTGGCTGAAAGAGATTTCTTATAGAAATAAGCTCGCCCTTGTAACTAATTTCAAGTTTTCACCAATTGTTATTATGTGTACAATAAAGAATTCATATTATCATGCCTATATCGGCCATTACACCTGATGGTTATTTGGAAGACTTGTATCACCTCTCATATAATGCACATCAACTCTCATATCCCTTAGTCACTTCTTACGGCAACCACGGGAAAGATATGGAGTGATGCTATTTTAAGATGGCACCACGTGGTAAAAGACCAAGACATGAAAAAATCTTTAGAATGGTCTAAAACACACCCTACCAACTACGTTTTCAGAATAATTTCAATTCAAACATTAACGTTTTAATTTTGAAATTTTTAGTAGCGTACCTACCGCCACAAGAGCTTTTAAGTTTAAGAGATAACCTCGCTTTTCCACCTGCTTATTATTTTGCCTTACATATTTTATGAAATTATGACTCTGCCTCGAATATTTTCTAGGCGTATTGGCTGGATTTTCAGATTCTACCTTGCGTCTGACATTAATTAGTTTTCTGGCGGTACAGAAACCGAGTCAAACTAAAGAGGTACCTACATTATATTATTAGTATTACACACTTTATCTCAGTACATTTTAGGCCAAAATTATGAAATGCTTGTTGTTTTAAACATAGGTACAAGGGTCGGATCGCACCTGAACTTTGGGGAACTATTTTCTTAAAATAACAACGTTTTCCGTATTGATAAGGTCTTATTAAATTCACTGCGGTGTGTTCTACTCATGAAACTGAATACCTAACATTCCTCAAAGAACAAAGGTCAAAATATGAAAATAGAAAATGGGCCTTCTATTAAAATTGTAACTACCAGTCAACAAAGTCAAATTCTTTTTCATATTTCAACCCATGTTCTGTAGGGAAAGTTATTCAGTTTTGCGAGTAAAACAGACCCTGAAAATATTTGTACTGAATTAAATAGGATCTTATGTTGTATTGTAGCTATTTTCTTGGGCTAAACGAAATACGAAATGGACCTCTTAAATCCAAAAGGCACGCCCTATTAGGTTTAATTCTAGACACAACATTCCCTATTAGGTCCCATTCTAGAAAGGGATGGTTAGGACGAGACTGTCATTGTATCCCTTACTGAGTTAGGCCCTTCGTTAAAAAGCTTTTGTCTGAAGGGCAAAGTTCATTGACCTTTTTATAAGGTACATAACATAATGTGTCAAGTTTTCCGCGACCTTTCGCGGTAATAATGCCCATGACGCGAGATAGAGGTCCCGAAAGAGAAAAAAAAACATCGCGTGGAATTTTATTACATTGCCGTGTGGTGCCGTAAGAAGCGACTAAGGGTGATGTGTATTTTAATTTTAGGCGACAGGCTGACAATCTGTGACTACGGTCGGTGATACACAGTGTTCTAAGGGACTCAAATTTCAGATGTAGTGTAAATGGCAATTTTTTTACGCCGTTTAAGCTTTGCCTACCCTGCAAGGGATATAGGCATGTACCTATGTAAAACTCTCTTGCCCTTGAATAGGGCACATCGTCTATTTTTTCTACACCTGGCAGAATTTTTCTGCGGCATAACTGGGACAAACCAGGAAATAGTAGCTTTGCCTCCTCCACGGCGGCGGCATTGCCATCTAAGGTTTTACCAAAACTTGGCTACCAGGCTTTTAAAGAAGTGCTAAATAAATGTTTCAAAGTACAGTTTTTTATGACATTATTTATGTCCGTTTTTTACAGCCGTATACGCTCTGCCTACTCCGCATGGGATAGAATAGATAGAGGATAGGCGCGATATTATGTACCTATGTATGTTTATCCCTGTAAATCTCAGCTGCTTGGCGAGCCAAGGAAACCAACCACAGTATATTGTTTAACAGCTGAAACACGCTGAAACCTCTGCAGTATCACCACTAATTGGCTGCAGTAATGCGAATGCTGTGACAAGACAAAAAGCCGGTACAGCCTTGAGGTTTATCGCAATGTACCTACACAATGCAGATGGATAAGACATGGCAATGCAGGCAAGGTAGTTTTTGATTTTGTAGCTGATCTGGAGTTTTAAAACTTATAAAAAGAAAGTGGGCTCGCAAAAAGGGTCTATCAGTGGGGTATTGAGTTAAGATCAGTTTCAGAATCCTCAAGTGGCCCTCTATCATACTGATTGTAAAAACCAATATGTTCCATGAAACTTTCAGTTTTACAGATCTCCAAACTGGTAACTTCAAGAAATTCAAGTTCATAAAAATGCAAATATCTCGGAGTTCCATTACCTAAACATAGAGAAACTATGTCCAACAGTGGACTAGCCTCTCTCTCACTATGTCCAACAGTGGACTACCGTCTCACGGCTGTTGTTGACGATGATAGATAATAATTATCGACGAGCAGTGTAAAATACAAATAAAGGTACATACATTTTTACAGTAGGATATCCTAAATTACCTTTGTCACCTGGCTGTGCCGCTGTAAATACAGATTTTAACGAACTTTTATAGCATTATTTTTATCACTTCCGCTATAAAACATCGACTGGGCTTCTGCCAACACACAGAGAGGATTTGCTCCATATTGTCATTTTTTAACCCCCGACGAACCAACCGGAGGGGTGTTATAAGTTTCACGCGTCTGTATGTCTGTGTGTCTACGATTCTTTGAGGCAACGTATCTCCGAAACAACTGAACCGATTTCAATGCGGTTTTGTTTATGTAAAAGCTTATAAGGTCAGGATGGTTCTTAGCCATATTTCATGAAAATCTGATGATGGAGACGGAAGGTAGACTAGGAATCACACTACGCACTATATCCCCGTGTTTGAGCTAATTTGATTTGGAGTTGTCATATCTTTCAAGTCATGCATGACATTATGGAGGTCCTAACTATTTTAAAATATGACTTCAATGAGCGTACTCGTATTTATTTGACTTTAGGAAATAGGTAGATAAAAGATCTTTTACTTAAAACCTGTGCGTAGGTATAACATGTATTTACTAAGTTAGTAATATTACAAAAGTTATCCTATCCTACTAATATTATAAAGGCGGATGTTTGTGTGTGTGTTTGTTACGACATCACGCAAAAACGGCTGAATAGATTGAAATGAAACTTTGCAGAAATATAAAAGGGCATCTGGAATAACACATAGGATACTTTTTACCACGGAAAATGTCTCATTCCCACGGGATCACGCATTTTCCAATATTTTTGAAATAGGTGGCGTGACTGAGCCGATTCGCGTTTTAAACGTTTTCGCCGAAAACTAACAGCGACATCTCTTGGCGAATAATGCTTTTTTCCCGCGGAATAATAGGTTGCAGCGGGTGAAACCGCTGACGGGCAGCTAGTATGTAATACTTCTGTATGTACCTATGAGTACCTGTACCTGTGCTTTATCCTGGGTGAATGAGTTCCTTGCTTAAATAGGTATGTAGAAAATTTATTTAAAACCCGTACTCAATTTTGCTCGCTTTGCTCAAGGACTGCTTAACCTAGCTTTATTCACAGTTTACCTATTATTGCCAGTGTAGGAAAAGAGACTTTACAAACAAAATATGTACCTAATAATCCAGATCTATTTTGGGTAATATTGTAAAAATTTGCTAGAGTAATTGATCATCTAGCTAGAGTAATTGATTGGCTTACCCCCTCAGAAGATGGCGTCAAATGTCTGTTGCAGGATTCTTACAAGCACCAAGTGTCATTACCGGGGGGTTGAGGGGGGCTTGCCCCCCTCACAGACGAAGACACCAAACGTCTGTTGCAGGATTCTTACAAGCACCAAGTGTCATTACCGGGGGGTTGTGGGGGGCTTGCCCCCCTCACAGACGAAGACGTCAAACGTTTGTTTCAGGATTCTTATAAGCACCAAGTGTTATTACCGGGGGTTGAGGGAGGCAATTGCCCCCCTCACAGACGAAGACGTGAAACGTCTGTTGCAGGATTCTTACAAGCACCAAGTGTCATTACCGGGGGGTTGAGGGGGGCTTGCCCCCCTCACAGACGAAGACGACAAACGTCTGTTGCAGGATTCTTACAAGCACCAAGTGTCATTACCGGGGGGTTGAGGGGGGCTTGCCCCTCACAGACGAAGACGTGAAACGTCTGTTGCAGGATTCTTACAAGCACCAAGGGTCATTACCGGGGGGTTGAGGGGGGCTTGCCCCCCTCACAGACGAAGACGTCAAACGTCTGTTGCAGGATTCTTACAAGCACCAAGTGTCATTGCCGGGGGGTTGCCCCCCTCACAGACGAAGTCGTCAAACGTCTGTTGCAGGATTCTTACAAGAACAAAGTGTCATTACCGGGGGGTTGAGGGGGCTTGCCCCCCTCACAGACGAAGACGTCAAACGTCTGTTGCAGGATTCTTACAAGAACAAAGTGTCATTACCGGGGGGTTGAGGGGGGCTTGCCCCCCTCACAGAAGAAGACGTGTCGTTGCATTCATCACAGAAAAAAGCGAACGTCTGTTTTGGAAATGTTACAAGCCCCAAATGTCATCACTAAAAAGGAAATTAACATCTATTTTGAAGTAGTTCAAAAACTACCAAAAAATTTGCTCGCTTTGCTCGAAGACTTTTTTTCTCCTGCTTCTGCTCAACGTTGTTTTCTTCACCCTGCTTGCTTCTTTTGGCAATGTAGGAAAAGACACTTTATAAAGTAATCTACTGAATAATCCAGATAAATTTTAGTAAATATCGTAAAAATTTGCGCTCGCTTCGCTCGCGATCTTTCTTTGTGTTTCGCTTTCCGTGCTTGTCGTATTTAAAACTAAGTTGACGTACTTATTCATCAGGTTATTCTTAATTCAATAAACTCAATTAAAACACAAAAATCTTTGTAGAATTTTGCGCTCGATTTGCTCGCGGTCACTCAGGTTACCCTGCTATTCCCTGTTTTGCCTATTTTTCTGTCCTATAGGATATACAAAAGATCACTGTGTTAATTTACACAAAAAATTAGATTGTTAAGCTAAGATTTATTGTCATATAAAATTACTGAGCAGCAGCGGGTAGAACCGTAGTTTAAAATGCTAGTGAGAAATAGTAAGCGCTTAAAAAATCATGCTGTATGCTGTTTAAAGTCAGAAACAAAATATTAATTTAAAAAGCTTCAAATAAAACTTAAATTAAAAATTTAAAGGAACCCCCGACTTTCAATCCTTTAAAAAGTTAAAAATAATTTATTTATCCAATATAATATTGTAAACCATAATACTCCAACGCGTCGGGGGGCCGCTAAGTAAACAATATAATGTAAGAAGTTTACAAAGCATAATAAACATTTAAGTTGCAAATGTCATTTCATTTCATACAAGTACGTCTTACGATTTTGTTGAAACTTCTTACCTATATTGTTTACTTAGCGGCCCCCCGACGCGTTGGAGTATTATGGTTTACAATATTATATTGGATAAATAAATTATTTTTAACTTTTTAAAGGATTGAAAGTCGGGGGTTCCTTTAAATTTTTAATTTAAGTTTTTATATCACCTGTGTAATAAAAGTACAGGCGACAAGTCTACAGAAAAAAGCTTAGTCCATTGCGGAGCCGGTTCATTTTCTGGTTTTTATGAGGTCTTTCTTTAAAGATTAAAACGATTTATATAGATAGCGTTGTACAGCTACTGTTCCAGTCCTTACAAGTAGACTATATTTTTTGTAAAGTTCATTCATGTGACAGCTGCCTAAACATTCGTCGATAAGAATCTGTTAAATTATAATTATGAATATTGTAAATAAGTAAATAACATATATATACTCTTTATTGCATTAAATATACAGAAACATATTTACAATATTTGTCGCAAGGGCGAACACATCTCTTAAAAGAGATCTCTTCCAGCCAACCCATGTCTTGTGAGAGAGCTTAAAACTTTTGGGGCAAATTAGCAATAAATTATTGTAAAAAAATTAAGATGATGCTTTTCAGATGCTTTGTAAACTTTTTACTGCAAACGGAGTTATAAAAACGGTCCTATCAAAGAGTTAACCTTAGTAGTAGGTAATACCTTAAGCATCTTGAAAATGCCATCTATATTTTCTTTTCAATTCCGTGGCGTTGGAAAGTTTCTCATTATGTCCTCGTATTCATGTCATTTTCTTGTTCTACTAGCGCACCTTTTGTCCCCTAATTTGTTTTTCTCACTGTTTTCCTAGATGTTCAGAGTCATCTATTTTCTTAGATGTTCAGAGTCATCGGTTTTGGTATACAATTTTTTAAACAGACATCAAATATGGCCTCTTTGGCTAACCGCTATGCAATGTACATTTACCTGTAAACTTGGGCTGTACTTTTATTGGGTACTATTCGGAAAGCCGGGTTTTGGATGTGAGCTTTAGGGATAGTGTTCGGGAATAAATTACTTTTGGGGTTTGTACTGGATTTGGTGTAGAGACCTTTATCGACATGTTTCTTGCCAAGTGAGTGAATCTATTGAATATGACTTGAGAGATTTTCCGCTTGGATTGTCAATTTGTCATATTAATTTGATAAATTGTCAATTTTGTCAAGCCCGCATCATTTTACGTCGAGAGCTTAAATATAAATACGAATACTATGGGGACAAATTAGGGAAACGGCGCGCGGGGTGCCTATACAGAATGTTCACTCAAGACTAGCGACGATTTTGACGCTTACCTATTGACTTTAACTGGAATCTCAGGGGAACTCAAGGCACAAATTAGTAATATTTGTAATACAGTAATGTGAACATACCTAGGTACATAGATTTCGTCTTTATTTCTGACCTCTTACCTAGGTATATCAGATTTTGCAGTTTTGGTAGTTGGCTGTGTACTTATTAAGTTACAATCGCAAAAATCCTGATTAGAGTTGAATGAACCTTCTGCAGACTCTATGTAGTGCCTAGGCCTAGACCTAGAAAATACGAAAATTAGGTATGTTCACATCACTGTATACTTAGTAAAACATAAATCTATTCAGCTAGGTACTTCACCAATAAAGAGAGTGAAGATTCGCACTACATTCATTCATACATACATAACCTAAATATCCTTACATAATACATTAGAATATGATTCGAAAATAGAATTTCTATGCTGGGCATCGTCCTTTGCCATTGGCTGTAGCAATGTCGACCTTACTCATATTCTCATGCTTGATGTGGTGATGTGATGATAGAATTATTTGAACTTACCTACTTACTATCTCTACAAGCATATTTACTAAATTGCAAAAACCCGACTGCGGTAATTTTAAAGTTTTATTTTCCGTTTAAAATCCGCCATGATGAAAAATGGAATTTTAATGTAGCCAGTGTCACTCGCACAATTTCGAAAGATACGGGGTGATGTTATTCTATACCGGCATCACACGGCAAACTGGTTTAGTACAACACACAATAAACCTACTTATTTTTATTCGATGTTCGATTCGCCAGGCTTCGAGGATTTGTAGAGAAGGTTGTTTTACTGCCTCTCCTCTTTTATTGCGGATTTCAGTTTATTGCTCTGCTCACATAACCTAGAATCCTGAAATACTTAGTTGCGAGGATACCTACAGGCAATATAATGGGGATACTATTTAACTTGCCGTGTGGTGCCGGCTTAGAATAACACCGATATCTTTCCCGTGGGTGTCGTAAGAAGTGACTAAGGGATTTGAGAGTTGATGTGTATTGAACCTAGGTACCTACCTATTTACACTTCTGTGAATCCGCTACTTGACTGACAAATCAAATGAGCTACTTTTTAAGACGGCTGTAAACGATATTTTGTATGAAATTATTGAAATATGACGTCATATATCAATATTTTGGATGGAGTCAAAACAATCACTTTTATATGAATTTTGTGTTTAATAATTCTAACTCTTAATATTTTGAAAAACAATGATGGCGAAGTATATAGTATTTTTCGACAAATAGTTTTAAGCATACAACTTTTGTATTTTATTTACGACCCAGTCAAATAGCGAATAGGTATAGTATGTATACTACAGTTAAAGCCCTGTCAAGGTTCTATCCAAACTCTAATTTGATACATGACACTTTTTAGGGTTTCGTAGTCTACTAGAAACCCTTATAGTTTCGTCATGTCTGTCTGTCTGTCTGTCTGTCTGTCTGTCTGTCTGTCTGTCTGTCTGTCTGTCTGTCTGTCTGTCTGTATGCCGCGCCCTCATATCTTCGTCAGTTTTAGAGCTATCGACATGAAATTTGGTGAGAAGATAGATCGTGTTGACCCAAATATAGAAATGTTAAGAAAAAAATATTTAAAATGTTTTTTGGACCCCCTCCCATACAAGTGAAAGGGGGGCAAAAAATTTTTTTTTCTTCTGTAATATTGAGTAGGGTATCGTTGAATAGGTCTTTTAAAATTAAGGTGAGGTTTCTTTGAAACAAATTCTCTAAAATGTTTCTGTCACGAGATATTTGCTTTTAAAAAGGGCGTTTTTGACCCATAATTTGTTCCAGCTGTAACTTCTAAAGTATAAACGCTAAAAATTTGAAATAAATATGGAATATAGCTTACAATCTGAAGTTACAATGAAAACTATAACGGATATCGTACCCTTAAAGGTTTCAGGAAAAATTGAGTTTTTCTATTTGCGGTTGGTCATCATATTGCTGCTAACAAACCAGCAACAAAATTAAGTTTGTAATGCTGGAAAACCTGATATTTAAACGTTGACTACGAAACCCTATTTGTGGGCGTGTCTGACACGCTCTTGGCCGGTTTTTAAACTTTGGATACGCAACATCAAGTACATCAAAACGGTTTTTTGCTTTCATACGAGGTGAGAATTTGCTGATATGGCAAAAACGGATGAGAGACGATAAGCCACGGCACGTACTTGACTTGAGATACGCACCGCGCAACTTGAGATATCAAGTTAATCTTAAGTTACAAGGCACTTTTTTATAAAAATACTTACAGCAAGTTATTTTGGGTTGAATCACACCGTCCGTCTTAAAATCTGTGATGTAACAAATTACGCGACTGAATTTATACAAGGCGTAAAGGACAGCCCTGCGAATAGGTAATTAGGTACTGATAAGGTGCATTCAGACCATAAAACTTAACAATTTCCCTAAAAATCTGATTCGGGAAACGACAATTCTCTTTGCCACAGTGGCAGTCATCATCATGATTTTGTATAAGAGCACAGTCGTATCGTTTCCTGAGATATACTCTTAGAGAAGTTGTTCAATATCACGGTCTGCATGCACAGTATTCGAGCTGTCCCTTACACCCTTCCTTACAGCTGGCTTGTCATACCTACCCATTTCGTTACTCCCTGTATACGCAGATGTAAGTATTTAAATTTTTGACTCTAAGTTTGTAAAACTTATGCCTAACCTCACACTTTGAACCCTGGGAACTACCCGGAAAACACGTTCTAAATACAAACAAACAAACTGTTCGGTTCGACTGAAATCCGATTAGAATATTGGACGGACTGAAATTGAACAGGGAATTAGTTACAATTAGGGATGTCCAATCACGGGAATCCGGTATTCCGGGATCTCGTTCCATTCCTACTCGATTATGACAATAATAAGTTGGATAGTGTAAAACGGTTCTAGAGTGGAAATCACAGCCACAAATAATAAAGTGCAGCGTGGGACGGCATCTTAGGTACTACGAAAGCGCGAGGTGTTTTTGTATAGCAGTAGAATCCTACACTGCGCAGTATCTTGCAGTTGAACAGTTTTTGATTGTACTTGCTGTTGTAGCTAAAAGTCATTCTTACACGTGTTGGGACCACGTTGGGAATGAAGTAACATGGCCCCACAAAATAAGAGATAGAAGATAATATCGGCCCACACATGTTGGTTTCAGGGAAATATCGGTCTTATGAATGACGTGCTTGAAGGAAATATCGGTTATACAAATGTTAAAATTGGAGCAACCCTAGCAGTTTAGGTTCCAGTATTACGTCGACTGATTTCGGATGGAACTTCTCCGGTAAAAATATTGGTCAATTCTGTTTGTATTAAAATTTTGGCCCGACAAAATGTGGAGAGTGAAGATAATATCGGTCCCAATCCCAGGTCTGTTGCAGCTGGTAGCAACCCTAGTTAGTTAAATCCCAGAATTACCGCGAGAGGGCATCGACTGATCTCGGACAGAACTTTTCCGATTAAATTGTAGATCGGACGCCATGTGATGGAGATAACCGTAATTCGAGTTTCGAGGTGGTGTAAGCCCTAATTAATTGCAATTTCATTAATTGATTAGTGGTGAACGTAGTAAACTTCTTGAATTGAAATATCGTATTCACATCTATTTATCAACTATCTTACATCTATCAAAACTATCTTAGCAACTCAATAGTTACAGTACGTCCTTTCCAATTGGCCATATTTGACAGCTGCCAAAATCCTGTTAATGCTACGGCATACGGTTTATTTTTCTATGACGCCATGTCTTCTAATATGGATTTGATAGCTGTCAAATAAGTATAGCCTATTTAAACTGCGGTAGGTACTTTACACAGGCTAGGATCATGGCGGCACTTACCTACATGGGCAGCACTACTCTCTGGCTGCCTGCCTGGGTGAAATTACTGATGATAAGGATCAACTTTCCCCAAGAGAAATAGGACGAAATATGTGGACCTCCCATACAAATTGTGCCACAGAATAATAGTTCTGCAAGTATGGGTAGAGAATCGATTAGACAAGTAGTAAAAAAAATACAGAGAGGAGTAATCATCTTTTTCTTTTGTATGGATGGAAAAAGAATCTTATTCCTATCGTGTGTGGTATCTAATGAAAGGCCATCAAATTAGTATAATTAAGTCACTTGTTTAAAATTAAACAAGAAATAATTTTCAAAATATAACAAGTTTGGTTCTCCAGATTGGTACGGTCAGAATCTAACATTCATCATCATTTCTTATGAAATATACCTTAAATGTTATTTGGGGCTCAGATTATAAACTTTCTATTTCAGTTTGCGTCCCAACTTTTCCAGGAACGACCTTGGGTCCGTAGCACCCGTACAATAAATATGATTACTGTGTAAATATCAAAGTGGAAAGTCTGGATTTCCTTTGGGAGAGCAAAATATTAATTTGTAACCGCCTGTTGTTGATTAAGGCAAGCGGTGTGACTGACCGGGGTAAGGTTGTGGTTTGTGTTTATTATACTGAGATACTATTATAGTACCTATTTTAAAAGAATAACTGCCTATTTCATTTAGGAAAGATAAATTGGGCCGTGTGATGCTAGCTTAGAATAGCATCGCTCCATATCTTCTTCGTAAAAACTGACTTAGGGATGAATACAGGAATGTGCAGCAGCATTTCCACTGCGCTTGTCAATCCGTTTGCCAAGCATGGTGAGTTATCCAAATTATTCCATCATCACATCATCACAGCAGCGCTTGGTAGTCCACTGTTGGGCATAGGCTTCCGCCACGGTACGCAACAACGCACGATCTCCCGTTTTCGCTATCCAGTCGCTGCCAACCGCTCTCTTTGACTCATCGTCCGTCTAGCCCAGTGTTTTTCAATCTTTTTGGATGCGCGACCCCTTTTCAAGCAAAAATTTACTGGCGACCTCCCTGTTGGATCATCATGAAAGACAAAATTAGTTATACCATTTAATCAGTGGCGGATGCAGAAAAACTCCGAGCGATGTGCGCATGTTCAGGATATTTATCTTGGTCACCCTTGGTAGACTGAAGTTTTTAGGTAAAAATAAGTCACAACCACCCGGACGTGTCGCGAGCGAAGCGAGCTCGACTTTTTACGCTACAAAGCTAACGAGCGCGGAAGCTCAAATACTAGCCGCTAGTGAAAAACAGGCCGAAAAATACAGGTAGGTATCGCGAGCGAAGCGAGCTCGACTTTTCACGTTACAAAAAAGCGAGGAGCCTTAAACACTAGCCGCGGGGCCGCGGGTGTAAATCATATAAAAAGGTACACGTATCGCGAGCGAAGCGAGCCCGACTTTTCAAGCTAAAAACCGGCAAAGTGCATATAATAAATAGCAGGACGTTTTGAAAAATAAACAAGCCCATTCTTTGTCTTTCAAATTATGTTTCCTGAATTTTAGCCGACCATTTAAGTCTATAGTCTTTTGCCGGCGACCGCCCGAGTAAGGCTCCGCGACCCCCCTGGGAGTCGCGACCCACAGTTTGAAAAACACTGGTCTAGCCGAAGGGCACTTGCCGAGCCGTGGCCTCCACTCGAGAATCCGCTTACTAATTTTAGCTTCTTCTTCTTTTCGAGTGGGATATCGAGTCATCCAACGATCCGATGAACCCCAGAGTTTAGCTTAAATTAAACCAACTGATTGTTGATAAAAGGTTTTTTTCGGAAGGCACTTTCATTCAGGAACCATCCTCCTCTTCGAATAATAAACTTTGACACTAAAGTTTATCGGGTCGTTCCACACGATCGAGACGAGTCAGTTAATTTTATCCAGCCCTCCATTTTTAAAAGCTTTTATTTAACTTGCAGTGTATGTAAGTATGTATGTTTGTTCGGGTCAAATCTTGCAACTCAATTTTGAAGCAGATATTCTCAACCGATTGAGCTGAAATTTTGTAAACACGTTTAACTCAGATGACAATGCATGTTAGATTGTGTGTGGTTATTCTAAATCCAATATGGCGGAATATCCAAGATGGCCGACAAGTAATCTTTGACGCACTCCTACAATATGGGTGTCAAATGAAAGGGCTTGCTGAGTACAATTTAGAAAATAATATGGCGGACATCTAAAGATGGCCACCTATGATAATTTACAACATGAGTGTCAGATGAAAGGGCTTGCTGAGAATTACCTATTCGAATTACAAGTTGACGTTATTCTAACTATGGTGGTAACTATGGTGGACTTCTTAAGATGGCAGAATAAAATTTTTATGCTTTTTTACAATAAGGATATCAAATGAAAGGAATTTTTCAGAATAACTCGAAAAATAAAGTGACGTTTACGTCACTCAAAATAAAACCAGATATGACAGACTAAAGGTTAGATGGCGTATTAAGTTTGTTATGTTTTCTTACTAAATGGGTGAAAAACATAGACAAATGAAAGATAAATACTAGTTTGAGGTAAATGACGTCGCTTTGCACAGATTTTTAGGGGTTGAATGGTTGTTGTGTTGGGGTTTTTAGTCTTCTGTTCATGGCACTGTCAATTAAGAAGCAACATAAAGTTCAGCGATTGCCCCGCTTGGGTACAAGAAGCTTATCGTAGAGGACGAAACTCATACCGAGTTGTCGTAAGACAGTCATGAGACCGATGCCTCGCAGATTCGCACTAGTAGTCCGTATGGACGCAGTTTCAAAGTCAATGAAGAATGTTGTAATTTTTTCCAGGGGTTACTAAAGCAAAAATAAATTATAAGTAAAAACATTTTTAAAACAAGCTTTTATTTGGGTGCGCTAAAAGTATAAAATAATCTATTTACTAAAACTTTAACTTGTAACTTTTAATGGCATTAAATCTACGTCTTCACAATTTATACGATATAAAAGCTTGTCGCGAGATTTGACCTGTGTCTAAATCAATAAATAAATTAGAAAACCAGTGTAAATGATCTTAAATAAACTTTTAAACTAAGTCACACCACACGAGTACCTACTTAAATCTCGCGACAAGCTTTTATATCGTATAAATTGTGAAGACGTAGATTTAATGCCATTAAAAGTTACAAGTTAAAGTTTTAGTAAATAGATTATTTTATACTTTTTAGCGCACCCAAATAAAAGCTTGTTTTAAAAATGTTTTTTACTTATAATTTATTCTTGAGGAATTAATCGAAGATTTTTTATTTGAATTTTTACGCCGCGTTCCATCACGCATAAACTAGGTAAGTATTAGAAATTCTTTCTTAAAAGGGCGATTATCACACTTAACTGCCTGTTTACGCGGTATGTAAATGAATGTAAATATTGTTGTTTCAGCCACAATAGTCCACTGCTGGACATGGGCCTATTCGGGCCGGGACGGAAGATGAGTTGCTCGAAGGGCCTAATCAGACGTTTTTGCCATACTGCCTACTCACTACGTTTGGCACGCCGCCGCCGCCTAGCAAGCGCAGTTCAAGCATTAGGTATATTATTACTTAGTCACATTTTACGATACCCATGAGGTAAAATTGGTCTTTATTTACGTTCTCGCTATGCACAATAGTTATTTGTTCAACAAGAAAGCAAAGTTGATTTTTGCTGCGAGTGCTAATTTTGAAACCCGAGGTAGCGAAGGATACTAAAATTGAATCACGAGCGTAGCGAGTGATTCAAAAGTAGTATCCTGAGCTCAATGAGGGATTCAAAAGCACGAGTTGTAAATGCATTTGCTTTCGTGTGGTACACACAACTTTTCACCTCTACCAGTAAGAAAATTATGTTTTTAAGGTTTTGTTCTTTATGGCTAGGCGAAAGGTGTGACTATACTGCCTAGAATTTAGTCTATAAATAATCCCGCCAAACAAACTTTCAAAGATGCGTTCAGAAATTTTACAAAATGTCAATATTTAGAAGATTTCGTTCTGAAATCGCCGCCTTTATTACGACTAGTTTTTGAAATCTTAAGTGTTAAATTAGATGTTCGAAATTCAAATTACTTTTCTCCACTACTTTTCTCAACAAGTTGAGAAATGTGATTTGAATTTCGAACGATGGTTAAAGACGACCTTTGCCGACTAAATTTTCGCAGCCAAATAGTTCTTTTCAAGCTGGTGAGGTGAAAAAATATTTGCACAATATTTGTTGCGCATCGGGCGCACCTTGGCAATATTATTTTAGCTGATGTTTGGCTGATGGTATTCTGCTATTATATTTTGTATGTGTTTGAATTTTAAATTAAAATATCGCTCGAGAACTCATTCAAATGCTTATTGAAATGAGCAGGCAGGTAAGTGTGTTTCCCGCCAATTCCCGAGATGCGTACACAAGTGGAATTCTATTACGCGATGCCTTTGCCGACCCGCACTTTTTCTCGCGCCTTTTTTTCCAAACTTTCATCAATCCTTTGAGGAACAAAGTTAGCGCGAGAATTTTTTGCCGGAGCGTGCTAAAATTTGTGTTATATTTTTTGTAGTGTTTCATTTTTGGCCGTGTGATGCCAGCTTAGAATAGAATTACACCAATTCTACCCGTGGGTGTCGTAAAAAGCGACTAAGGCATTGGGAAAATCATCCAGGGAATGGGCAGCAGCGTTCCATGTAAATGCAACATCTTGCACTGCGCTCGCCAATCCGCCTGCCAAGCGTGGTGAGTAGGTATTGCAATACCCTCCGATAGGGAGAGGCCTATGTCCAGCAATGGACTGTTGGTGGCTGTTATGGTATGGTATTTTTTGTAGGTAGTTTTGTAGTTTATAATAGACAAAAAATGTATCTCATGCAAATTCTCACTTGTTTTGCGTTAGTGAAAGCCTGGTTTTTCAATAATTTTTTAAGGTTTCTATGGGGGAATAGAAAAACATACTGTAAGTCTGTCGATTTTCTAAAGACAGCAATCTATGACTAGGGATACCCTTGATCCCACTGCTTGGCGAAGGCCTTCCCCGCAATTTTCCCCAGCGAATTCCTGAAAAAAAAAAAAAAACAGAATTATCAACAAAATCCGCATACGAGAATTGCGTCCATTTTTCATAAATACTTATGAAGGTAAATCTTACTTTCCTTACTGCCCCGTGGCTCTAAAGATACTTTATTTTCCGGCAAATAGGTTACCCGAACTAAGTTATTATTATTATTAGATAAGCTACCAACTCGAAAGTTATTATCCTGTAGACCAGGTGGTAATATTTTGTTCTTCCATTTATGCCCCGGTATTGCTATATTAGTGTTGCAGCTATTGTATATCGATACTTAATCGAGAGATTATCCATAGTTGCTTGGACCCAGGGAATGTTCAGCAGCGTTCCCTGTGAACAGGTGCACTGCGCTCACCAATCCGCATGCCAAACGTAATGAGTATGGCAAACCCCCTCAACTGGGAGAGGCCCATGTCCAGCAGTGGACTGTTGTTGCTGTAGTAGTAGTTGCTGTTGTTTATCGGCAATTCACGCCATCTTTCAACTATCAATTATTTATCGAAGAATCAAATAGTTGAGGCCCTCTGCTGCGTGACTCGTATTATAGGCACGTGCTAGAAATGCTAAGTTCACGCACTTCATCTGCACCGTTTAGAGCAAAATGAACTTCGCATGCGGACCAGTACGCGCGTACCCCAAATTAGGGAAACGGCGCGCGGGGTCTATACAGATGGCTCACTCAATAATAGCGACAATTTTGACGGTTACTGACTTTAACTGGAAATAACCAGAATCTCAGGGGAAGTCAACGTAACTAAAAAGGTGGTCGTCACACGAACGTCATATTTCATGGATTTAAAATTGTCTCGGAATCACATGACGTTCTTTATCAGATTTTGCTGTTTTGATATTTTCATACTTTGAGATTTTTGAAACGTAGCAACCCTTGCTCTGTAACAAGTGCCAATCGCGAAAATCCGAAATAGGACCCAGTGAACCTTCTGTAAACTCTCTATTTTGTGCGCGTACGGTCTTCCTTACGCAGTGCAGGGCCCTAAAATGTAGCAAAACTATAGTATCGTTTCTAATGATTTAAAAATTATGTCGATTAGCTGCAAAACAATCAATAGTATTATCAATACCAAGATAAATAGTGTCGATACTATCGATTATTTACGAATCATGAGCCACGATTGCATTGCTACATTTTGAACTATCGATTGTACAGGGTATTTAAATAAATGCTATTGAGAGGCATAACCTCACATTTTGAATCTCCTCCAGATTTTCCTGCTCCGCTTCCTTTGCCACCTGCTTTTCCACCTTTATCAGCTTGTTTTTTTTGGCGGCATTATGAATAGCGATAAAGATTCCTAATTTAAATGAAAACCATCGACATTTACTATCGACATTTCGGCAGCACTACCCGGTATTGCCATATTAAATTAGAGGAGGAGTGTTGCCATTTCTCACACTTTCAGAATAATAAGGTAGAGCAGAGCTTAGTGAACGTGTGTAGGAAATGGGGCAATTGTTATTCATACCTGCCTGGTTATCTTACGAACAGATGCGTAAAAATGATTAGGTACGTTTTTCTTTTGTTTGTCGTGTGGGACATTGAGTCGATGAACGACCTGACGGACCCTGATAACAGAGTAAAAAAGAAACTACTATTAGTAGGTATACTTCTGACATGGTTGTGTTTTTCATCTTCTGGCACGACTGCCATCAGAAAAGTTTTAGATATTACCCGGACCGATGACTTAACATGCATTCCCGAGCACAGAAACATCTTTCTTACAAAACTTCAAGTGGTTCAGTCTATTTACAACGCCCTACCCTAACCAATCAAAAAGTAATCGTACAGAGTTATAAATTGACAAATATTAGTTCTGCGTGCCCTTTTTACCCGACTGCCTCAGAAGGAGGCGAGGAACACACGCAACGTCGGTTTGTTCGTCGTTTGTTCGATTTTCCACCTTATTTTTATACGAATACGGTTTATGTCAAACGATTTGACAGACAACGCAGCGTTGTGCGATGCCGTTTGACACAAACCGTATTCATATGCAGGTAGGGTGGAGAATCGAATGAACGACGCACAAACCGACGTTGCGTGTGTTCCTCGCCATGTTTTCGAGAGTATGTATGTATGTATGTGGACAAGAAAATTCTTTTTCACGGGCTACAGCCCAAATGGATAATTGGATTTTGACATTGAGGTGTCGTTAGATTCGCCTCAGCAGCGCGAGTGACACTGGCTATATTTAAAAAGGCGGATTTTTACAGCAAGATACTACTTTAAAATTTCCGCAGTCGGTTTTTTTTTGTTTTTTAACACATCTACTTGTTCGAAAATCGGACAAGGAACCCCAGTTCCCAGCATCCAACCCACGGAGGCAGTTAAATGATCACGTATTCCATAAGCATATTCGAAATTTACTACCTTTTAGAACTGATGGGTGATACCCTGAACTTTATGCGGGTAAATGAGGTAAATCCTCTATAATGTTCGCACGCAGCCCTGAATTCTAGATTTTGCTTCTAATGAGAACCTAAAATGCTCGTCACATAATGCTGGTGGGTTCAATAGGGTACCTACCTTGTAGTGAATAATAAACATACATACATACATTTTAAACGTATATCACGTCTATATCCCTCGCGGGGTAGGCAGAGCGTGGACAGCTGTACAAAACGGTCACTTACACCACGTCTGAAAATAGTTAGAGGGTCACTCAGAAGACTGTGTATCACCATAGCGCTTGCCAGGTTGTCAGCCTGTCGCCTAAAATTGCCATACACATCAACTCTCAGATCCCTTACTCGCTTCTTACTACACCCACGGGAAAGATATGGGGTGATGCTATTCTAAGCCGGAACCACACGGCAAGCCGGCACCTCACGGCAACCCTAACACTGGGACAAATAAGTTTTATGAAGCAAACAAATGTAGTGTTTCCTCAGTAGCTCCCCCTAGTGGAAGTTTATTTAGATTACTCACACGTGAACCGACAGTGGCCGGCCGTGGACTGTCCTCGTATTTGCTCGGGACATTTGTTTGCGAATGTCTCTACTCTGATTTTATTTTATTCTACAAACGGGAACCCATTTATTTCAGATGCTTCCAAGTATGGTATGGGGGCAATTTTGCGCCTTAATAGTGCAACATAAATGACACTTATATTTAGTTATTAACAAATCAATCGCACAGTACGTAAATAATAAGTTACGAACACAATGTAAAACAGAACGTGATTGGTTGGTACAAGGTTGGTACCTATAACGTAAAATTTTCCCAACTTAGCACCACGCCCTCTGATGTGACATTTAGGGCTGATTTAGAACTGTCAATAGAAAATTTCCCATTGAATATCCATAGGTATCCTAGGTTGCGTTTTTTCCAACAATTCTTAGGCGAAGAACACACGCAACGTCGGTTTGTGCGTCGTTCGATTCTCCACCCTACCTGCATATGAATACGGTTTGTGTCAAACGGCATCGCTGCGTTGTCTGTCAAATCGTTTGACATAAACCGTATTCGTATAAAAATAAGGTGGAAAATCGAACAAACGACGCACAAACCGACGTTGCGTGTGTTCCTCGCCTACGCCAGTACCTAGTTCCTTGTAGTCATTTATTTAGACTGTCCTCGTATTTGCAGGGGCATTTGTTTGCGAATATCTCTACTCTATTCTACAAACAGTTTTAGCATAAGAATAAATAATAACACTACCGTGTAGAAATGAAACTCCTTTGTCTGGGCCCGAAAAGCCGCGCTTTAAATACCTACTTCCCCCCTCAGCCCGTAACGCCCCGCGCACTCCCGCACTTTAAGCCAGGGCTATCACGTGCTAATAGTTTTATTCCAAACTAGCGGCTCGCCAAGCACTTGCATGACTTTCGGTGTAGTATTTTTACACACCTACAGCGCCATAGGATGAAAAATCGTGCAAATGCGATTATTTAAAAAAAATGTGATGGATACGAATTTGTTTGTTACCATAATCAGCTAACAATAACTTAACCTAGACATCTACCTAGTAGGTAGGTAGGTATGGCGGGTTAGAAAACTGAAACTATGTAGTAGGTACCGACGTAAGTAAAAATAGGAGAACACAAAATCTATGTACCTATTAAGAATGGTAGGTACCTATTTACTGTACCTAGAACCTTTGCTCATCTTTAGGCAAATTAAAAAAATAAGATGGAGAATCATCCTCGCATCACTTTTACAGTCATAAGCACCATAGTCATTCGGAAAGGCTAAACATTTCCGAAAAAACAAAATTTGCACCCGCGCGAGGAACGCTTACGCGGCGAACGAAGCGCACTCCCGACCGAATTGCTCGCACTGCGAGCGCCAGACGGTAGGCAAATATAATGACCTTGAGCGCGTCTGGAGCGGGAGTGTCGCCTCTAGGTGTGTTTACTCTTATGGTTTTAGCTTTCTCTGCATTTTTTATTCAGATGCTTCGAAGTATGGTATGGGAGCAATTTAACGCCTCAATAGTGTAGAAGGAAGTCAAAAATGTTTCTGAATATTGGCTTGGCCACAGTTACCAAAATGTAAGAGAACCTGCGTAGGGTCTAAAGGGAAATAAGATTTTGCAATATTCGGTAGAATAAATTAACCATACAACATTCTGTGTTGTGTTCTCTCCTACAATTTGTATTTGCTCAGTAGCTCCTCCTAGTGGTTTATTCAGACTATGGACATTTGTTTGCAAACGTTCATTACTGTGATTTTATTCTATTCTGCAAACAGTTTATTTATTTTCACTGTCTGTTTTATACAGCCTGCGATGCATTTGTTTTCACACTAGGACTTGCAGTGCGGAAAGAGCGATGTGATGTCATTATTCTATTCTACAAACAGTTGGTCGGGAATTCTATTTATTTTTACCCGACTGGCTAAGGAGGGTTATGGATTTCGAGTTTAATAGGGTAGTAGTGAAAATAGATATGAATTTGATCCATGCCTGCACTAAATACGCGCGCTGTTTCGGTAATAAAGCTAGGTACACTACGATTAGCTATATATTATTCACTCAAGCCAAAAACAGGCAATGTAATGTAATAAAAAACAAGAACCCGACTGCGGTAATTTCAAAGTTTAACACCGCACCGCAACCGTGAATTTATTAACTTTTAAAATAGCCATTGAATAGTCTGTAGGAAAGTCCTACACTGGCAATATTGCTTTCATATCTATGTAAAGCCAATTGATAAAAAAGTTAACTGTCTTCTTCTCGTTCGCTTTGATCATGTGTTGTACGTGCAGTAATAAAAATAAATATATTTATAATTAACGCAGTCCACAGTCTTTCCATCGTAGCTGAGCTTATTAAGGACTTCTTCATATGGACTGTAGCACGTAAAAACGAATTTACCCACCCATAATCCTACACACAAACTCTCGAGAAACCTAATCCTATTTCTAGGCAGTCGTATAATAAAAAAAAAACACCGGCCAAGAGCGTGTCAGACACGCCCACAAATAGGGTTTCGTAGTCAACGTTTAAATATCAGGTTTTTCAGCATTACAAACTTAATTTTGTTGCTGGTTTGTTAGCAGCAGTATGATGACCAACCGCAAATAGAAAAACTCAATTTTTTCTGAAACCTTTAAGGGTACGATATCCGTTATAGTTTTCATTGTAACTTCAGATTGTAAGCTATATTCCATATTTATTACAAATTTTTAACGTTTATACTTTAGAAGTTACAGCTGGAACAAATTATGGGTCAAAAACGCCCTTTTTAAAAGCAAATATCTCGTGACAGAAACATTTTAGTGACTTTGTTTCAAAGAAACCTCACCTTAGTTTTAAAAGACCTTTTCAACGATACCCTACTCAATATAACAGAAGAAAAAAAATTTTTTGCCTCCCTTTCACTTGTACGGGAGGGGGTCCAAAAAACATTCAAAATATTTTTTTCTTAACATTTCTATATTTGGGTCAACAGGATCTATCTTCTCACCAAATTTCATGTCGATAGCTCTAAAACTGACGAAGATATGAGGGCGCGGCATACAGACAGACAGACAGACAGACATGACGAAACTATAAGGGTTTCTAGTAGACTACGAAACCCTAAAAAGAATTGTAACGTTCACTTTCCTCTCTTCCTGTTTACAAACATTTATTTAGATTAGTTTCGGACAGCGGGCGACAGAGGTGTATTTACATATTCTTGTTTACTCGCTCGTTCGCTACACGTACTCGTACTATACTCCCCATCAAAAAAATCGAGACACTTTCGTTTTCATAGTTAAACAAAATGTTAAATATATGGAAATAAAATTTGAATTAAGAACATTGATGTTATGATTTAGAAACCTTGTAATATTCACTATTGAACGACATAAGACATTCATTCCAAAATAAACAATGTGTCCCTGATAATTGTGATCCATACAAAACGTAAAGTTGCAAAGCGTTTCGATTTTTCTGATGGGAAGTGTATGTAGGTATACTTTGAGTTTCTGTGTTCGGTAAAATGGTACGGACAAATATTGTGGGAAAAAATCATAGTAACACTTTCAAATCCTGACAATGCAATTTTATACAGGGCGGTACCAAATGTAACGACCCACAATTTTCCCTAACGACCAAAGCTCAAAGCCTTAAAATTGGACTTCCTTTACAAAAAAATCCCATAGAGAGCTAGTGACACTAGCTATATTCAAAATGGCGGATTTTAAACGCAAAATATAATTTTGAAATTATCGCTATCGGGTTTTTGTTTTTCGATACATCTGCTTCTTACTGTAGAATATTTTGATACGTCTTGATACTGAATATGATGCTGGGAGGTACAATTGACGTAAATAAAAATAAATATGGTAAAATATTCGCGGTTATCTCTCACGTCAATGCAAGTTTTACCGTTCAATAAACGGTATCCAAGTTCTGAATAAAAAGAGCCGCTCCTGTTTTTATTATTTGTTCGCACGAGGAGCTGAAGAAAATCCGTCCCAAGGGCTGTATTTTTGAATTTGCACTTGCAAAAGTCTGTTATTTATTATTGTGCTTGCATACGTCGGTCATTCTCGCGGCAAGACATTCTCAGCCTAATTTATGTCACGCGTTTTAATTTTACTTTACTTTACTTTTTTATTTTATGTTAAACTAAAAAGTATCTTTTTATGAAGGTTAATATAAGAATAAGAATAAGAATAAATTTATTTACCAGAACAAACAAATTATAAACATTAGGTTTCAATTGGATTTCACACTAGGCAACACCTGTGTGAAGCAAGGCAATGATTGTTTTGTCCCTCAAATCCACCAACCAGTGTGACAAAAATTAGATGCCCGTGACGCGAATTGAAAAAGTCATCCAATCCAAAGTAGGTACCTACTAAGTAGACACATAGAACCGGGTAGTAATATCACTAACCCAGTTCTAAAGAAGTTCGAAGAAGATCATCTGTAGTATGTCGTCTGCAAAGGCTTGAAGATGTGCTTCCAGATTTTCAACATCCCTAAAGCAATCAACGCTGCCCAAAAATAACGCAGCAACGGACGGTACATATGTTTGTCGCCTAAGAATTTACAAATTTCGAGTAGTGGAAAGTGTGATACGAGTGGTTAAACCGGTCGTTGCGCACTTTCGTGCACGATTACAGAAATCACACTTTCAAAAATTTAGCTTCAGGTTGGCGTACCGACATATTTTATCTCTCTGGTTTTATTGCGATCAAAAAGGCTTGCTGTTGAGAATATAGGGTTTCTGTTAGGGCGTAAATAAGAATAAAAACATTGAGAATATTTTTACACTTTTGTTTTTTCTAAAGGTGCACGAGAGGTTTTTACACTATTTCCTACTTTTTGTTGAAAGGTTAAAAGTACTGAGTCATCTAAAAGTTAGTCAGAAATGCCGTGACTAAGCCGCGTTGTAGGCAATTATTTTGAAGCTTGCAACAGTAGTGTAGGCTTTGTAAAAGCTTCAATCACAGGACGAGCTTTTCGTGCGATTGTGGAGTCTAACATAATCGGAATTCATTCAGTAATAAGTACAACATTGACTGCACTGCTTCTTTTGTGTTGTTGACAAACTTTGGAATGAAATACAACGTGTTACAAAGCAACAAATAAAGCCGATAGGAAGTCAAGGTACTCATGAAACTGAACAACTTTCCCCATGGAACATGAGTCAAAATATGAAAAAAGTTCTGGACCTACCATATAAATTGTCTCGGTCGGCTGGTACATTTTGTATGGACGGTCCAATTTTCCCATTTGGGATATTGACATACTCACCACGCTTGGCAGGCGGATTGCGCAGTGCAAGGTGTGGTGTTTGCAGGGAACGCTGATGCCTATTCCCTGGATACATCTCTAAGTGGCCTTGTACGTTACGGGTACACATGGAGTGGTGCTATTCTAAGCCGGCACCACACGGCAACGGCATGGCATCCCAATGGATCATAAACTAATCGAATTTGATCACACAGCTGCTTTCATAGAAAGTTCAATCGCAGAATATCAATTTAAAAGAACAGAAACTTCTTTTTCTTTTTAAGTAAAAAAGTTTACCACCCGTATTTCCCGCAGGTGAGCTTGAACTGAAATACAATTTCGTTTTTCTGCAGAAGAAAACCTCACAAACTTACAATAAAACTCAGCACAGCTGTAAGAAATTATATTACTTTTACCATAAGAATAAATAATAACACTTTTACAGTCACAGGTCACAACAGTCCACTGCTGGACATGGGCCTCACCTTCTCTGGGGCATTGCCATACTCACCACTCTAGGCAGGTGGATTGGCAAGCGCAGTGCACGATGTTTTATTCACAATGCTGGACACGGGCCTCCCCTTCTCTTGGTATTGCCATGCTGACCACGCTTGGCGCAGCGCAGAGCAAGATGTTTTATTAACAAGGAACGCTGCTACCCATTCCCTGGATAAGTAACCCTTAGTCGCTTTGTACGACACCCGCGGGTAGAATTGGGGTGATGCTATACTAAGCTGGCATCACACGCTCGGCAATAATACTAAGTTTAGTGTAAATTTTTACAGCTGTATTGAAATGGGTAAAGTGGAGGCAAAATGAGCGTACACAAGGAGGCAATATTTAGCGATGTTTTGCCGGATATTTTTGACGTTTGATGCCGGTTTAGAAAAGCACCACGCACCAATCCAATTCTACCCGTGGGTTTAGTAAAAAACGACTATGAGATAATTATCCAAGGAATGGGCAGCAGCGTTCCCTGTGAGTTAAACATGTTGCACTGCGCTCGCCAATCCGCCTACCAAGCGTGGTATGGAAATACCCACTGATAGAGGGAGGAACATGTCCAGTTATGAAATGTTGTAGCTGTTAAAAAAGTTTGTTTTCCAAAGGATTTACGGAATTTCATAAAAATCTGATAATATCATTGTGCACTTCGCCGCATCAAATTGACAGGTTGTCATTCGTATGGTGCCTGGTACGAACCGCAATGTCGTCCGTTGCGTGTATGATTCACCTGAAATGAGGGTAAGCTGCGGGTAGTTAGCATTAACTATCTTGCATTCTGCAATCTAACATTTTATTGCCCTTTCACGTTTACGTCTGCTTTTAGTATTACGTGTACCTATCAGTTTTATTACACACATCATCTCATGTAAAAGCTCATGTAATCCTATGACGTGTAATGCTGGCTTAGAATAGCGTCACCCCAGTTATACCCGTGGGTGTCGAAAAAAACGACTAAGGGATAATCATCCATAGAACGGGCAGCAGCGTTCCTTGTAAATGCAGCATCTTGAACTGCGCTCGCCAATCCGCCTGCCAAGCGTGGTGACTATGGCAAATGCTCTCCTATACGAAAGGCCCATGTTCAGTAGTTGACTCTTTTGGCTGTAGTAGTAGTAGTAGTGAAAGAAATTGGCAAATTTCCCAAATATTGCATACCTAACACGGGAAGAGTAACAAGATCAAGACTCTGACATGAAGTTTCGTCGATTTTCGTCCGTGGTTTTCGTTGACTCAATGTCATAAATGTTAAATGAATGACTGTTATAAAAATAGGCCTCCATATTTATTATTTTCAGATTCAATCGCTGGTATAAATTGCATCTTTATGACCAAGGAACCACACCACAACCAACCATAACCTAGGGCATTCTAAAAACAATAAGTGGGTCAGCGAACGGATTTTCCGGGCTGACCTGCACCATAGACTGCCCATTTTAACAAGACACTGTTTTCACGAAAATTTTTTTTATACTAACTGATTTCTCCCATAACTCATTTCTCCGTCGATTAGCTGTGATTCATCTAGGTACTGATTTTTGACGGCTAGGTGCGACTATTTCTTCCATTTCGAAATAGTGACACAAGGATTTATCTGGCCAGGTTGTTCTTTGGCACGATGTCCCACCTATTATAAAGCAACTCACAACTCTTGAAGGTTGAGTGACAGGGCCATCTTTTCCTTCGGCTTTCTGTCCACTGGTTTATAAAGGGATAAATACACAGACTAATGATGACTTCAGACACTGATTACTGACGAGGACTATTCAATTGGTAATATTAGTTATATCTCAACTCAAGGTCAAATGGACTAATAACGTAAAGAGAGCGGCTGGTAGAGAACCTAGGTAGAAAACAGGAGATCGTTCCTTGTGGCGTACCATGTGGGAGGCCTACGTCCAGCAGTAGATTGCAATAGTATGATGTGATGTCCTCCCGTTGCCAGTCTGTGGTATAAACTAAACTATAAGCCTCATCAACTAAAGTCAGCTAGCAAAGAGTCACGCGTCAGGCTAAACTGCTATTGGTCGTTTAATTGGTGCAATAACACAACGCAACGTAACTTTGCATCAGGCTCTCTCTGGTGGTTAAAATACGCTATAAAATATTCGCAATCCGGGGATTACACACAATGTTTTAAGTTTTCAGCAGAGTCTTCTGAATGTCCTGTCTGTGGTCTAAACTAAACTAAAAGCCTCGCCAACCGAAGTCGGCTAACGAAGTCACGTGACGGGACGCTAAGCCGCTTTTGGTCGTATAACGGTGGTTTAACTTAACGCAACGTAACTTTGCTACATGGGACTCTGGTGGTAAAGGGTAAAATAAAAAGTTAGGCAAACAACCCATAAGGGCATTTTGGAATTTGTTCCTAGTACGGTTAGGACATTGCAGGCTGAACCACCTGATTGTACGTAAGAAAGATGGTTCTGTGTTTTGGAGGGCACTTTAAGTCAGTTAACGAAGTTACGTGACGGACGCTAAGCCGCTTTTGGTCGTACAACGGTGGTGTAACTTAACGCAACGTAACTTTGCTATATGGGGCTCTGGTGGTTTAAAGACGCTATATCTCTGCAATCAGCATAGTCTTCTTCTTCTTTTTCATAGCGAAAGATGTCGTATCCCTAGAGCCATACGTGCCGACTAAAGAAGTCCTTCCTCCTGGCAGCAACCTCCAGTGGTCGGTTTGGGAAACGCTGAACCGACTCCGTATGCAGGTTGGTCGCTGCAAGGAGAATTTGTGTCGGTGGTGGGGCTATAGCGACTCCGAACAGTACCCATACGGTGCTGTCTTACAAAGCATGTCACATCTCCTAAACTGCCCTGCGTGCCCCGACACCTGCACGCTAGAAGAGCAGCAGCAGCTACAGGCAGCCACTGCAAGTTCATTGGAAAAATAAAATTTAATTCGCCGCAACTCGCAAAGAAGAAGAAAGAAGCATAGTCTTCTGATTGCCCTGTCTGTGGTCTAAACTAACCTAAAAGCCTCGCAAACTGAAGTCAGCTAACGAAGTCACGTGACGGGACGCTAAGCCGCTTTTGGTCGTATAACGGTTTGCTACATGGGGCTCTGGTGGTTAAAAGATGGTGAAGGGTAAAATGAAACATTGGAAAAATTTGATGGGTACCTAACTCAAAAAAAACTGAAATGAAATATTCTACTGAACTTATCGGCATAAGCATAATAGCTTGGTACCCGCCAATTTTCGGGATAATTATCTTATAGTCGTTTTTTTCGAAACCCATGAGTAGAAGTGGAGTGATGCTATTCTAAGCCGGAATCACACGGCGTAAAACAGCGACAAAAGATTGACAAAATGACGGAGTGCCGAGTGCCGAGTTAGGACGTAGCAAGATATAATTCAATATCGAAACACAATAAAATTACACCCATGTCATGTACATAGGTTGTTTGTATACAAGCATAATGAATAAAAAACCAGAACCCGACTGCGGTAACTTCAAAGTTGCATTTTGCGTTAAAAAACCGCCATTTTGAATGATGATATTTTAAGATAGCCAGCGTCACTCGCGCTGAGATAAATCTAACCACACCTCAAATGTCCAGATCTTGCAAGCCGTTTGGGCTGTAGCCCGTGAATAAAAATTTCTTGTCCACATGCATACCCGCATAAATTCATACATGCATACCTACTCTCGAAAAACATAACCCTTTCTATTTTTTCTTTTTATTTATATTTCCAAACAGTTATTAATAAAGTCTTACTAAACATAATTATAAATTTAAGAATATTGTTAAACCAGGACCGGCACCAGAGGGTAGTAATAGTAACACAATTTTACAAATACTCCTGAGGCTGTCGGGTAAAAATGAGTACAGAATAAAACTCAGCCTATGGGAGTTAGGTCAAAAAATTAAAAACATAAATCAGCATAACCGAGTTTGTTTTACGTTTCGCAGTCGCGGAAGGCGAATTCGAAAACGGACGTACAACACGCGATGTTTTATTAAATCACTAACCGTTCTTGGTTGAAATGCAAATTGTCCCTTGTTAGGTTGTGTCGTGCTAAATCTGGAGGCGTATTTTTGAAACAACTTGGCGCAAACTCCACAGAGTAGACGTAAGACGTAAGATGAAATCTGTCAAACAAGCGATCGTCGGAGAAGTGAGACGTACGATTCCATATAAACGTACGTTTCCATATAAAATGAATGAAACAAAGCTACACACGCGAGACACGCGTCGTATCGATAACGGCTGACGATCGCTTGTCTGACAGATGTCATGTAGCGCGTTGCGTCGCGCATCTATTCTGTAAAGCCGGGCCCCTTACATGGGATATTATTTGCAATTGTACGACAGTTTTTTGTAGACGAATGTACGGTACTACAGACATGCTACAGACCCTGCTACTTCTACGGACAGCGTAGTACTCGTAGCGCTTTGCTACGATTCGAGGAGAGAATAAAACAGAATTTGGTTGTTACATTTAAAAATGAGTGTTTTTCTTTATAATCTTGTTGTATTTATTGTTCCTTACGAAAAAGTAATTCAGTATAAAATATTCCCCGAAAAAGGCGCGCGATCTTGTAAAGTCAACAAGAGTTGAAAGAAATACGAGAAAAGTACGAACTCGGAGTCGCACAAAAACACATATGTAGGTACTTACTAGTGACTCGCCCAGCGGTTTTACTTATTTTTACCCGTTTTTCCGTTTCGTACCGTTGTTCTACATACTTACATATATCACGCCTATATTCCCTGCGGGGTAGGCAGAGTGTAAACGGCTGTAAAAACGGCCATTTACACCACGTCTGACAAAAGTTTGAGAGTCGTTCAGAAGACTATATCACCATATTGCCAGGTTTTGAGCCTGTCGCTTAAAATTGCAATAGAGATCAACTCTCAATTAATCCCTTCCCGTAGTCGCTTCTTACGACACCCACGGGAAAGATATAGGGTGATGCTTATCTAAGTCGGCATCACATAGCAAACTGTTGTTGTGCTTACGCATTATACCTAGTACCGTCTTTCGAATAGGCCATATTTGACAGCTGTCAAACCGATACTAGGAAACATGTCAACAAAGGAAAATAGACCGTTTGTCATAGCATTAACGTGATTTTGACAGCTGTCAAATATGGCCTATTCGAATGACGGTACATACATACAAACGAACTAAGGTACATCGGGGGTGTAAGGCCCCCAGTCTTCGAAGGCCCAAACGCAGAAAACCGTTTAAAATACGTTCTGTTGACGCCAAATTCATAGCAAGCGTAAAATGAACCAATATGTTTAATGTTTTTGCTATTTTGCGCTCCCACTAAACAGTAGTTTTCAATAGTTAATACTGCAATTTATTAGTAGATTATTGTTGAATGTGTTTATTTATTTATCATTCCATTGATATTCGTGTAGGTATGTCTAGCTTTAACACTATTTTATTCATAAATTGTGAATACGGGTTGCAAGGCCCCGATCGGTTAGGAAGGCCCCACAGGGTTGTTGCTTGGGCCTTACAAGCCCTGTTGGGGCCTCTTTATACTGTTGCTGTCTTATAAGGCCCATAAATTTTTGGAATTTAAATTAACTTTAAATTCACTTATGTTATTAATAAAATACATTTTGATACCACATTTTTATTTTGGGCCTTGCAACCCGCAATCGGGGCTATCCAAACCAAATACCGGTAATAAGGCCCAATGTATGAAAATTTAAAATCAAGTAATTTTAAAAATAAATACCTTTTTCTAAGCTAAACAAAAATACTTTTAGGATAAATGGCAATTTTTTTGCACTTAGCTCCTGAAATTTCGGTTGCCAGGCTGTTTTCTTCCTCACTGAGAAAGTGAAGTCTTTTTGGAAAATATTGATGATTTTACAACTTTTTGCTTTTATTTAGGTTCAATAATATATAAACATTCATATAAGTGTACTGTTTTTTGTAATTAACGCTTACTTTAACTCCAAACGTAATAAAATTAGCAGGGGCCTTATAACACATGCCCAGTTTAGGAAGGCCAAAAATCGATGTTTTGAAAAATGATCAAAATTGTAACTTTTTATTGGCAAAATCATAAAAAAAACATATAGGTCAATTAATAGTAAATTTTACTATACGTTGCAAACGTTGTTTTACCTTAGGGTGATAAAATAAAGGTTTTATTTCGGTTCATTGTTAGGTGGGCCTTATTACCCGGGTCTACCTTACAAAGGTTTTTTCGTAATATGAGTGCTGATTTACAAAACCATCTATAATGTATGATTTATTCATAACCCATCTTTAACTCCCGCTCCCATGTTTGTGAAAGTGATTTATCGTTATTAATATTTAATAAATACGAGAGTAACACGTTGATTTCACAATAAAATATATTGGGATAGCAAAAAGAGACATTTTGAGAGTTAATGTGTATCGCAATTTTAGGCGACAGGCTGAATGTCAACACAAACTGACAACCTGTCACTTTGGTGTTACACAGTCTTCTGAACGATTCTCAAATTATACTTAAATAGCCGTTTGTACAGCCTTTGATGCTCTGCGTACCCCGCAATGGATATACCTAGACGTGATATACGGGGTGTTAAGGACGGTGTAACGAAAACTTTGCAGGCGTGCTCAGACCATGAAACTGTGGTTCAGTTTCATGGTTTCTTTTACTATGGAGCCAATGGTGGGAAACGAAAAAATATTTTACGGCCTCCCATACAAAGTCAGTCAGCTGATCGTGAATTTTGTATGGGAGTTCAGAATTTTTTTTTCGTTTCCCACCATATTGGCTCAATAGTAAAAGTTGTTCAGTTTGATGAATGAATGAATTTAATATTTTTAGCAGTATTTTCGTGTAAATAAGTGATTAAATTAGTGAATAAAGTGAAAGTGGAAACGCATCAGTGTTTTCGGACATAAATTTGAGTAGAAATACTTGGATTTTCGACGCATGGATGTACTGCCATAACAGACAAAGGATTTGAATAACCAACGATTTTTCCCGGGGAGTATCGTTTCTTTGTTAACTTTTACACCTATAACAGATAACTACTATATTAAATCACATATAAACACAGTACACAACAGCCTATACCTCACTATTGTAGGAATTTACTACCTACACATAACACAGCCGCGTGAACTTGCCTCAGGTTACTTTTAACAAAGTTTACCTGACGGGAAGGTCAACTGCCGCTCAGACAAGCTATTCAGCAAATAATTAATACCTATAGGAACACAAATGTCTTACTTTACCTGCTAGTTTTGTTTTAGTCTAGATTTTAGTGTCTCAGATCACTTGGGAAGTGAAATTGATGACACTTGACCAGTTGTTTACTTTCATACACATAGCACACGGTTTATTTACTTACAGTGCCTACTCACTAGCTTGCTAGCAAGTGTAAATTGTATATTAAGTAGTGTTATTTATAATTTCAGCTCAAGCAGCAGTATCAAAATGCCTACTGAAACACGTTCAATGGCTAAAGAGCAAAAATTACAAAACTTATAATAGAAGTGAAGGACTATGAAGCTCAAGTTGACCGTCTGGTCGAGGAAAGAAATAACTTGGAATATGATGTGAGAATGTTAAAATCCAGCAAAGAGACAATACACCTGAAACTTTCTAACACCCTTTGTTTACTTGAAGAATCTAAAGTAGATAATGAGCACAAACAATCAGTCATTGACTTTCTACAAGTAGAGAACTGTAAACTGCAGGCTACTTCGGACCGAGTTGGACTTTTGGAAGAACAGCTTCGAGAGGCACACAGCAGCCTCAACAATTTACAAAATGAGAAATGCTCAGCAGATAAAATCCAGTCACAATCACTCCATCATGAACTGTCATTTGCCCTACACGAGGAGCTATCTTTTGCAAATGTGACCAGCGATCAACAGTTCGCTCAATGGACTGAACCAACATCAGTAAATGTGCTGCAACACCATGCAAGACCGAACAGACCACAGACACATAAAGCAAAATTAATAAAAGCATTGAATAGAAATAGATTACTACGGAGACAGATCAAAAATAAACTTAAGAAACGGAACATTCTAATTAAACGTGTAGTGTTGCATCAGGAGATCAACACACTCAAAGCAGCTTGTTCAGCTTTATCTGACCAGTATAAAGAAGCACAAAACAAGTTGAGAAATCAATCTCCTTCCTCTGCACCTATAAGAAAGAATAATAATAATTTAATTAAAGAGAAATGTAATGAAATCATGGCCTTACTACAAAATGACACGGACGAGGCTCATGTTTCATTGCTGACTGACACAAGAGACATGTCTAATTTTTCATCAAATGACAACGGACCCCCTAAGGCTAAGAAAAAGAGGCACCGTCGTTCGTTGAAAAATAAGCGTGACAGACAGCAGCCTGCAACTGACGAAAAAAGATCAAGACAACAGAAAGGCCTCCAGGAGTGCCACACTCCGCTAGAACGAAAACCTGAGTGCGGTCCTGCTTCACAGGGGCATCTTATTCCGTGGGGCCCCCACGTCTTGCAGAGGCCCGGGTTCCAGCCTAGTACTCCAGCGGCGCAGACGCCGCAGTACCAGCAGGGTCTACATGCACAACAAGGGCCCCAACCAGCTAGGCCACTAAACGAGCTAGGCCCAGGTAGTGCCGCGCATGGGCGACGTGACTCGCTCGCTACACCGCGCGTCCCGCGCGCTCCTCCTGCGGTTCTGCTTACGCCGCGCGTCGCCGGGCAAGGAGCCCAGTGCGCCTCGATGGTTCAGCGCGGTAACATAGCAGCGTTGCACACAAGCACGCCCACGCCGTGTACTCGTAGCCAGCAGGTTCAGCAGCTGCCCAAGCCCGTGGACACTAATGATGTTACTAGGACGGTTATTTTTAGTGACAATATAGGAAAAGGTTTAGGTTATTTACTGCACAACCAGCTAAATCAGGTTGTTGAAAATGTTTGTCTACCCCAGGCCTCGTTTGAACAAGTTACTAAACGAATGCTTAGCTATACCTATTCAAAAAACACCACAGTTGTGTTATTACTAAGTCATAGTAGTGGGGTCGACAAGCAGAACTTGACTAATTTTATTAACTCGTGCGCCACCCTAAATGTCCATAACTGTATTATAGGCACATTACCGTATATTAAGGGACAAGATGAATATAATAGTCGAATTTATAATTTTAATACCATGTTGTATAAATTGACATGTAGTCATAGTGACAAGTTATACACAGTGGACATTAATTTAGATAATAATTTTCGAACAGTACAATGTACTTATCTCTTTTTTACCGTAAACATCTAGCTAATATGTTAGCTATGAATATTTCTGACCCGGTAATACATTGTATTTCGGATGATATTGGACTTAGCCCTCTTGCATCCAGGAATAACAAATCCCAACATTTAAACTAAACAAAACGACAAAGGGAAAGCCGCTTAGTGTTATTCATCAGAATATTCAGGGCTTTCCCGGCAAGGAGCTTGAGATTGAGTTGTTCCTGGAGGCAAGAAAATGTGACCTTCTTTGTATTTCGGAGCATTGGTTAAAGGATTATGAAATGCTCATTAATTACGAAAATTATGAAATAGTCAGTGCCTTCAATCGAGAGTCCACTATTCGCGGGGGGACATTTATTCTTGTTAATAAAAATATTAAAGCTAAAGAGCGGAAAGATATTGTTGGACTTTCGGTTGAATGTGTGTGTGAACTTTCATGCGTTGAGTTGGAGAAACATATTATAGTGTGCGTATACAGACCACCTAAAAATAATAACTATGAGAGGTTTGAACTCGTCATGGAAGATGTTTTAAAGATATTATTAAAATCAAAGAATAAATTTCATATTGTCTGTGGAGATTTCAATATAAACTTATTAGAAAATGTTGCTTTTAGAAGTCGTTTTATCAGTTTGTTTAAGTCGTTTAATCTAGACAACATATTTAAAGAACCTACTCGAATAACTGCAACCACAGCTTCTTGTTTAGACAATATCTACTGTGATTGTGTCTATTCAGACCAGGAAATCGTAAATTGTTGTAAATCAGACCACAATGGGCAATCCGTGCTCTTTCCATGTCGTCCTAAAGTTGAAAAGATTGTCATTAGTAAAAGAATTATAAGCTCCAACCAAGTAGACAAATTCCATACTGCACTATCAGAAAAACTACCGGTTCTAGACTATGATACTAATAATCCAAATAACTTTTATTCGAAGCTTTTTATAACGATACGTGATGAATTTGAAGCCAAATTCAAGGTAAAGAAATTAACAATTAATCCTAAATCTATATTCAGTGACTGGGCGACTGTAGGTATTCGAACAAGTAGGAAAAAGTTATTTGAGCTCTATGATGAAAAGTCTTATAATCATAGTGAAACATTCGTTGAACGTGTTAAAAATTATTCAAAAATATTCAAAAATGTTTGTATACAAGCTAAAGCAATTTTCACCAAAAATAAAATATACTCTGCTGAAAATGTTATTAAAACTGTTTGGAAAGTTGTTAATTCAGAGACTGGTCGAACTAAATCTATTGAAAAATCTCATTCGTTAAAGACTGCTCAGGGAATTGTTACTGCAGACGCTGATGTAGCTAATGAGTTTGAAAGTTTTTTCAGTAACATCCCATTTAAAACTACTGAGTCACTTAACTCTTCGCCTATCATCGCGTCAAATCTTCTTAAAACGAATGTTCAGACTTGTAATAATGTATTTGAGTTTAGGTACATTAATGCAAATGTAATATTAAAAACTTTTAAAGAAATAAAAATAAAAACTACAGAGGATTTATGGGGCATGTCAGTAAGACTATGTAGTTCCTTAATAGATACATTAGCACCATACTTAGCCTGTATATTTAATGCTTGCATTGATCATGGCGTATTTCCTGATCTCATGAAGCACAGTAAAATTATACCTCTTTTAAAGCTGGCGATAAAACCGATCCCAGTAACTTTAGGCCAGTATCTGTACTACCAGTTTTGAGCAAAGTTTTTGAGAAAATTATACTTAATCAAATGCTCCTACATTTCAATCTCAATAAATTACTACATGATCAACAATTCGGTTTTACGAAAGGGCGCTCGACAACCGACGCTGCTGTTAAGCTCCTGCAACATATTTATGGTGCTTGGGAGGAGTCGCAGGATGTCATAGGGGTGTTCTGCGATTTGTCCAAGGCGTTTGATTGCGTTGATCATGAGACACTGTTGTTGAAACTGGACCATTACGGTATAAGAGGAAAAGCACTTGATTTGGTTCAATCTTATCTCGGAGGTAGGACGCAGAGAGTGCAGATAAATGGTGTGAAGTCACTGGGTTCTACTGTCAAAATTGGTGTACCGCAAGGATCAATATTAGGACCGTCCCTATTTTTAGTGTACATAAACGACTTGCCCTTCATGGTACAGAATCAAGCCAAGATAGTGCTTTTTGCTGATGATACTTCTTTAATATTTAAAGTGGATAGAAAGGCTGTAAATATTGACGAAGTAAACGGCGCACTAGATCAGGTTAATAAATGGTTTACGTCAAACAATTTAGTACTGAATTCTAAAAACTAAATGTATTAAATTCTCTTTGCCTAATGTAAAAGTATTAAACACGATGTTGTTCTTAAGAATGAAAAGCTTGATTATGTTACTGAAACAGTTTTCTTGGGGATTACACTCGACGCAACAGTTCAATGGGATCCACATATACTAGCACTGGCTAGTAAACTTAGCTCTGCGGCTTACGCTGTTCGAAAAATTCGGCAATTGACTGATGTTGCTACGGCCAGGCTTGTATATTTTAGTTACTTTCACAGCATAATGTCCTACGGACTTTTGTTATGGGGTCAAGCCGCTAACATAAAAACTATCTTTGTGTTACAGAAAAGGGCAATAAGAGCAATATATAAACTGCGAAGTCATGAATCCCTAAGAGAATTGTTTAAAGAAATTGGCATTCTTACGCTTCCTCGCAGTACATATTTGATAATATAATGTATGTGCGCAAGAATTCCAGTTCATATTTAAGAAACTCAGATATTCATTGTCGTAATACGAGAAATAAAAATAAAATTGTACCGCCACAAACCAGATTAAGTAAGATCAGTAAATCATATATGGGTAACTGTATACGCTACTATAATAAAATTCCAGAGGAAATTCTAAAGTTAAATGAGAGGCAATTTAAACTTAAAGTAAAGAATACTTTATGTTCGAAAGCGTATTATAAGACAGAACATTATTTGAAAGATAAAGATGTCTGGTCAGTAGCAACAGTTGCTCCAACGCAATGCAAGAGATAGGCATTATTTAAAAATAAACATGACATATATTTTAGTGGATATACTTACCTTTACTTTTATGATATGTAAATTGACATGTATGGTGGTTAAATTTGACATTTTCATATTATTCTTTAATTTTATTATTTTTTTGACATGTATTTTTTACATTTACTGTAAATCTACTATTTTTTCTTTTTTTGCTATGTTATTTAATTGCTCAAATGTTTAAAGTACATTTTAAAGACAAAACAGTTAGAATAATCTACTGTAATTTTTATTTTTATTTTGTGAGCCGTTTTTGGCTATTCTATTAATTTATTTTCTAAGTTAGCTAGGGTAGCTAAGGGCCTAAGAATATTGTAGATTTTAGAATAGGTGCACTTCTGGGCAAGTTTTTGGGCGGTTTTTCTGTCCAGGGGGTCCGGCTAACCATACAAATGTAACTCCTTTTTAAAATTTTGACAGAATGTTATTCCATTTAATTGTCATTCATTGAGGCATAAAGTTGCATGCTGTGTGGTTAGCCTGGCCAGCCCCGAGGCAGTGCCTTTATTTTTATTTTTTTATCCCGCCTGAGCCGCGTTTAGAGTAGGAACTCGTTATAAAAAAGAAGTTATGAAAAGGAAATTGTTATAAAAAAGAGAAAATTTTGCATTAGAAATTTTCTCTTTTTTAAGATTGTATTAGAATATGACTTTCTTTAAGAGAATCTTGTACATTCCTACAAAGAAATAAATTATTGAATTTTGAATTTTGAATTTTGATGGTTTAATCATGCCTGCAAAGTTTTCGGTACACCGTCCCTAACGGTACGGAACGGAAAAACAGATAAAAACAAGTAAAGTCGCTGGGCTACGTGCGCTAACGCTAGGTGTCGGCCTCTCATATTACTATCCAGTACGATACAAGTTACGCGCCGCGTAATGACGTCGTCTCATACCTTCTATCCCGTACGATACAAGTTAGGTATTTCTACGCGCCGCGTAATGACGTCGTGACTACGTGCACGTTACGCCACGCATACGGGCCCGGTGTGTGGCGCCCTTTAATCTTAACATCTTCATGGGAATCCATTATCTACTTATTAATATTGAATCTATTTTCGATACGCTACTTACCTACTTATATACTTTACTTCTTACTTTGTAAAGAAACTTTTTCATTAGGTTATTGTTTTTGTTCCAGGTAAGCATCACGCAGAAAAGTGGGTCACGGATAGAGATGAAAATTACCTTGAAACTTTCCTTTGCTGAGGTAAGTTTCCTGAAAGTTACCTGAAAGTTTCCTGGCGAGGAAGTTTTCAAAACTGATTATTTAACTTAAGAAAACAGTTGTTATGTTAATTATTAACTTAATATTGCTTGAAAATTTTCTGGTATCTACAGTTTTGATGGAACAGGGAACATAATAAGTCCGGTTTTATGCTTTTTATTCGAAAAGGGGAGATAAACAAGTAAGGAAAGAAGTTAAAAACAACTATAAATGATAAAAAATTTATATTTCTTTACATAATCATATGAAAAAGTGTACGAAATCAATTAGATAGAGAGTTAAGTACAACTGAGAGCACGTTAAACTTATACTTTGGACTTTCTTTTGTTTTTATAATATGAGCGATACGAATCATTTTCACGTTGTAACTGTATAGTTTGTCGTGCTCATAGATGTGCCTAAATACCTACCTTAGACTTAGACTATTTTTTAATGGTCTAAGCTGAATACATAAATAATGAAGATA
Organism: Phthorimaea operculella; assembly: GCA_024500475.1. Classification (NCBI taxonomy): domain Eukaryota; kingdom Metazoa; phylum Arthropoda; class Insecta; order Lepidoptera; family Gelechiidae; genus Phthorimaea; species Phthorimaea operculella. Next base: position 15,226,468 of record JANFCV010000001.1, read on the forward strand.
ATCTTTCTGGGCGGTTTCGGCCATGGCAACCATTTCTACTCCTGATCAAGTCGACGCTGATGCGCCCGCAGGTGGCTATTGTAGCCTATTTTGGCAGTAAACTGCCGTTACAGTGTGGGCACGTGATATAAGTTTTTAGGTTTTCACAACACTTAAATTATTGTTTAAAATGGGATTATTACCGCGATTAGGTTTTTGTTTACCTCGATATTTCGGAGCGGTTGCACGCTCCATGGTCAAGAGTAGAACTACTCATGGTCAGTCTACTCGTATTATTAAAATAATACAAAATACTAATATTTAACCTTATTTTCATTTAAACATACTTATTATCAGTAACTTTTTATGTTGAAAAGACATTTTTGAAAACTTCCTCGCGAGGAAACTTTCAAGTAACTTTCGGGTAAATTACCTGAAAATTACCTCGAAACTTTCAATGTTTCGGAAACTTTCAGAAATTTTCATCTCTAGTCACGGAACAAGTCAAAACTACGGATTACTCTTACACAAACTGCATTATATTCCGGTTTAATGCCGCATCCGGTTTTCTGACGCAAAAATTTTGCGAATCGAAATGTAGACAGGTGTCTACTTACTATCGCTAGAACATCAACCTTACGTGTAAGGGACCAACTGACGTTGGTTTTTATAGAAATAAAACCATGGCCCGTGTAACTGTGCAGAAATATCGGGCAATTCAAACAAAATAATATATCGCGGTAAGAACCCCGTTTAAATATTTTAGAGTGTTATTATTTATTCTTATGATTTTAGTCAAATAACACCAGTAAATAAAGTTCATCCATAAAATCCATAAAAGGTTAATGAGCTGATGAATAATTGCATCAAATTGTGGAACCGCATTCACGTCGGAAATTGCATCAAATTGTGTCTGTTCTGTTACAGCAGGTAAATAATTGATTCTCATTTGTTTGGAGGCTGTCACTAATCGGAATATCTTGCGGTGCATGAGCTATTAACCTACCTACATAAAATGTGGCGCAGTGGTTAGTTAGTACGACTGCCTGCAACGCAGAAGGTTCCGGGTTCAATTCCCGGTGGGGTCACTTACAAAGTTGATATTAGCACTTTGTAAATCTGTTCCCAGTCTGGTTAGGACATTGCAGGCTGAACCACCAGATTGTCCGCATGTAAGATGGTTCCGTGCTTCGGATGGGCACGTTAAGCCGTCGGTCCCGGTTGCTGTCTATGATGGCGGTCTTTACACAACCATGTCAAAGGCCTGCTACTTGCAATAGGCGGTTAAAAAACTCTGACACCAGGGTTCATCGGGTTGTTGGACGACTTGGTGTCCCACTCGAGGAGAGAGAGAGAGAGCTAAAAAAGAAATAGGTACTTGTTCCAGACTTCTGTCTACTAAGGTATTCATGATGTTGATAATGGCAATAAGAAAAACAGGACAGGACGCACATAACATCGCGAGACATAGCTGGTAAATGATAAATGAGAAGCGGCACCTACATGTTAGTGCTGGAAATCGGTACCAAAATACCGGTAACCGGTAAACAACAATACCACAGTGTTTTTTGCGTTGTAGCTTTTTTATTGTGATTTCGCCAGTATCAAGTTGATTCTTCCTTGTTTCAGTTTTTTATTTCATGGCGTTTATCATGTTTTTACTTTGATTTCGCCACAGTCGGGTTTGTTAAAATATTCCTTTCAGTCTATCACACCTTGGGGTAATAGGTACTTGGAATATTTTTACATAATAAGGTCTCCACTGAAATTACGTTCACTGCCACTCCAGCTTGATGACCCAGAAGCTCAATTTTCAAAAGTGTGATTTCTGAAATTGTGCACAGAACGACGCTCTTATCTACTATTCATCACATTTTCTACTAAGCTATAACTTGCGGAGATAAAGCATGAATCCCGAAATGCCTTTTTATTGCCAGTTCAGTATCCATTCTTTATCTGTGCAATTTATACTTTTTAATATATAGGTTATGTGGGAATAGATTTGGGTACTAAAACATGTGGCACAAAATCCAAAATTAGAGCTCTTGGTGTTTGTGCTGGTCACACTTCTGCTTTTAGGTTTACAGGTACATTTTTGTCGTTGTAACATTCACCACACTTAGATGGCATATCTAGATCGGTATAAATTCAGGGACAATCAACGCGCGCCGTTTTCAGCAGAATTTAGAATAGTAACTCTATCGTGATTGAAATGAAATCGTCATTTGATTTTTCACGAAACGGAAATACCGGTTTTATTTCATTACCGAAACCGGTATTGCCAGCCCTAAAATAAATTACGCGCCAGTCGCGCAGCAGGCGGGAAATTTCGCACATTCCCTGAATTCCCCTAAATTCTTTAGGCCAGATTTTCGGCGGATATTACACTGACCCTGCTAACAGAGTCCGATTTGGCATACATTGCTGGTTATTTTGACTTCATTGCAATGGCGGGCACACCTTAAGGCGAAATCAGCTCAGAAACGTCCGCGAAAGCGTTCAGAATTTTCGATACCATTTCTTGAAATTTCCATATAATAATGAGTAATTATTTTTATGACTATTTCAAAATATATTCTACAAAACTATGGGACCCAAAACACGATTTGATATAAATTTGTCTCGATAGAAGAAAATCGCAAAGTAAGCTCGAATTTTCCGTTTTTTTTGTCTGAAAACCTGAACGATTTCATTGTTATTCAATGTTTATTATTTTATGTTGTGTCCTCTTCTTCCTTTTTGAATTTATAATGAATCTATGGGCTTACATTTTCAAATATCTTTATGTATCATTTTATATTACAAAAAATGTTCAGACTTCTCGATTGAAGCGTCATCGTCTGTTTCTCTCTAACGCAGCCAAAAGGAAAGGGACTTACTTTTTGGGACTGATTTCGCCTTAATCACGAAATAGAGAATTTAGAGAAGGACAGCTAGTCCCTTTTTCCGATCATTCATACCTGCACCTCAGGGTTATTACTGTTTCTTTCTGTTTTTTTTTCAATGAGGTGCTTAAACATACGTAGTAGGCAAGGCACATTACTAACACTATAACACACTATAAAAATATTTGCACTTGCGAGTCGTAATTTTGCCGTTCGCCCGCACCGAACGCTGTTGACACTCAACTAGCCGGTTTAAGTCAGTTTGGTTTCGCGCGTAAACGAAGGCGTTTAGGTATGTGGTGTGTGAGTGTAGTGACATTTCCTTGCAGCCGTTTCTCTTTAAGGAAACACACTGCCTCCGTATGCGTGACGTGCACGTCACCACGCGCGTAACTATGACGATGTAATGCGTGGGATCGCACAATCCCGTACATTACAACCGGTACGCGTGAGATGACTTGCAGTGCACGCATACGTCCTGCATACGGCGGCGGTGTGTTCTGCCCTTAGAGTGCGCAAAGCAAGCAAGAACTGGCGGCAGTAGGCTGGGCGCCACCTCTCTGTCTGTCAGTAGCAAAACGACAGAGACAGCACTACTGTACTGTACTCTATAACTTCTCGTACATTTGACGTCTGCAACTGCTTACGCTCTGACAGTACGCCGTGGGGCCTAATGCGCGCTCTATAGCTTGCTTTATATACTCTAAGGTTCTGCCCTTTATTGGACGCCCGCCAATACTTACTATGTGCCACAACCAGCAATGTATGCCGAATCATTTCTCAACGTCATTGTAGCGTAATACCCCCTTCAGTCCTTCGCAAGGGTCGAAGGTCGATTTCATTAGGGCCTATTATCAGAGGAACCTGAGCTCTCGACTTGACAAATTGCCCGAATAATAAACCCGAATCTTTGCGATTGCGTTGCCAACGAATAATTTATACGATAAGGTTCAAGGTGGTCTGAGATAGTGTGGAAAGGTACCCTAATTGAATAATTAAGTGCTTGCTTAGGACCAATGATATAAACACCTTTCCTTGGAAATAAAACTTGCTACCTACCTTAAATATTTAGTATAATTTTTCTGCGCCACGGTATGCGGCTGTCACATTTACATCTGTCATTTGCTTGCTTTCTAAAATCGGAATATCTTGCACATCGTGTTAGAACTTGGGGGAACGCTGGACTACGGGACGGAAGATGCGTTGCTCGAAGTGTTAAAATCATCTTACCAACTTAGGCCCTATATCCGCGATTTTTTTAATCGCTTTTTGTTTGAATCTTATTAAGTGTCCGCACTGATGAAAAAAAATATCTCGTGTTATTTCATACAAAAATAAAACTCAATTAAATTGTATACTTACCAGAAAAAAAAACGTGGTACGCGAATACATTTAGCAGTGCGGAGAGGGCCTTAGTTAATGCGTATGTACTTACTTACAGTCCAGCAAAAAAGAGTAGACAAAAAATAAGGGCGCCACTTTGTAGGTATGAAATTTCAAAATTAAATGGCAACATTGACTATGAACGGCAACAACTTAGTATGCAATTTTTTTAGTTCCATTTCATTTAATTTCTACTCTTTTTTGCTGGACTGTAGGTAGCCCTTTCAGCGTGGTTTTAGTACATCCGCTGCGTGGCGAGTATTGTACGCGCGGGCCGTTCGCATGCGAAGTTCACTTTAGGGCGCTGCAAGCTGGGCCCGTATGCGTGACGTGCACGTACTATCGACGTCTTTACGCGCGTAGAGATGACGTTGTATCGTATGGGATTGTATGAGATACCGCACACCGCGCTACGCATGCGTGCGCGTAATCACGCGCCCTAGTGGTATTTTAATGTTAATGTTTCCCAATGTACTTATTGCCATACGATAAAAAAAAGTGGCACAAAAGTGAGTGAACATCGCACAAATGCTCGCATTGCAGGTCTGCGAGGACCGGTCCGCGTCCCGCAGCGAAGGCACTTTTAATAATTTTATAAAGCACTAGATGGCGCCACAAGGTTTTTGAAACGCGATAGCGAAATGTTTTCCTTGGCTAACTAAGTACTTCCTTCCATTTTCTGATAATATTGTTTTTTGCTGCTACTAGTTGCTACGTTGGTACGAAGTTTTTTAATTCTTCTTTCGAATATATGATTAGGAAGAAGAAGAATGAAAAAGAAGTAATATTTAATTATATATTCCGATTCTGATTTTGATTCTGAATCTGAAGATAATGGTCCCAATTCCATGATTGTGTCTGTTAAAAATCGCAATTTATCAAAAACGCTGTCACTTTTATTAAATTAGGATTAGAAAAGGATACTAGACATCATTAACATCATAAATCAATTTAGTCATGTCTTGTTTAAAATGTCTACGGTTTTTTCAAAATTTCGCACATTTTCTTCTATGCTTAGCTGACATCTTTTTGATAGCCGCTTAATTTTGACAGATAACGCGTGAAATTCATAAAATTGTAGCCAATTTAGTTAAATCACCTCCTATCCTTTTCTAAGTCTATTTGTCAAATTGCTATTTTTGAGAGTCACTTATAGTCCGGCAAGTTCGTGCGCGACCCTCCCTAGGGGTGACAGACGTTGGGAGGGGCGATGACAGCGGGTAGCGGGAGGTGTAGCGGGGAAGGGAAGCGCGCGCATCCGCGCCGCACGTCATATTAAAATGACGTGCTTACTCGCGCACGAACCTGTCAGACTATAAATGAAGTCGCTTTTTGCGTTTCTCTGTCTGCCTGTTGTCATCATTGGCCTCATACGTCTGTGACAGACGATTTATTCAGTGTCTGAGGCAAGATTTTTCATGGCTGTATAAGCCGATACGGGAGCGGCATGACTTTCCGCACGCTCTACAAACGAAGGTGGAATTAGAGACTGGCACATGCATGTTTAGATGTCGTTTTTGCCTTTTGTTTGCGAGACCAGCGAACCAGGCATCATCGTGAGCTTTACGCCCATCAAACACACGCTTTCTCCATACATCCCTATTCTCAGCAAGCTTCTCCCAGCTTTGATGGTCGATGTCAAACGCAGCCATGTCCCGTTTGGCGCAATCTTTGAAGCGTAGCATCGGTCTTCCAACTCCTCTTTGGCGTTAGCTACGGCGCCAAGCAGGACACGCCGCGGTAGACGCGAAGGTTCCATGCGGTACACATGCCCTAGCCACCGCAATCGTCTTTGCTTAAGCAAAGCGGTAAAGCTAGGCAGCTGTGCAATTTCTAGAACTCGCTCGTTTGTGACTCTGTCCTGCCAAGTTATATGCAAGATGTTTCTTACGCAGCGCATATGAAATGTGTTGAGTCGACGTTCTTGTTTTGCGTACGAAGTCCAGGTTTCAGCTCCATACAAGAGTATGCTTAGAACGCAAGTTTGGTAAACAATTATCTTGGTTTTGTGGTCAGGTGTTTATTATTCCATACTCTTGTACTGAGCCTGCCGAACATGGTCGCCGCTTTGCCGATACGAGTATTGATCTCAGCATCGAGGGTGAGATTGTTCGACACAGTCGACCCCAAGTAGCAAAACTTGTCAACTATGTTCAAGGGAACGCCACCGAGCAAAATACGTGGTGTTTCTCCACCTTGAGCTAGCACTACTGTTTTTTTGGCATTAATGGACATTGAGAACAGAGAACACGCGTGGGAAAACTTATCAACAATGTCTTGAAGCTCACTTTGAGAATTAGCAACGAAGGCTGCATCGTCAGCGAACAAAAGGCTATCGACGAATAAGTCATCGCGGTTACGCTTTGACTTAAGAAGCGAGATATTGTACAGCTTCCCGTCAGCCCTAGTGTGCAGGTGTATACCCTGTTGGTCATCGCCGAAAGCAACTTTAAAAAGCAATGAGAAGAAAATACCAAACAGGGTAGGAGCCAACACGCAGCCTTGGCGAACACCTCTACGCATTTCGAACGGCTCGGATGTATTGCCGTTAAATACAACAGATCCTTTCATGTCCTCGTGGAAGGATTTAATGAGGCTTAGTAGTTTCGGAGGGCACCCGATGTTTAAAAGTGCAGTATAGAGTCCTTCTCTGCTGACGGTATCGAAGGCTTTGTTAAGGTCGACGAACGCCACAAACAGAGGTGTTTTCTGCTCTCTACACTTTTCCTGCAGTTGGCGAAGTGTAAAGATCATATCTGTTGTGGAACGTTGGGCGCGGAATCCACATTGCGATTCGGGATATACACGATCAGCAAGTTTCTGGAGTCTTATTAAGACTAGCCGAGCAAATAATTTACCTACTATACTTAAAAGGGATATTCCACGATAACAGTTACAGTCACCGCGGTCACCTTTGCCTTTGTATAGGGTAAAGATGTTAGCATCGCGCATATCCTGTGGTATATATCCCGCTTCCCAACATTTACACAACAGATTGTGCAGGATGGGTAATATGCACTTGAGCCTGATAATTTCGGCGTGGGTACCATCGTTTCCAGGTGATTTTCCAATTTTAAGCTGCTTAACAGCCTTGTGGTACTCCCTTATGGTAGGAAGATCATCTAACTCAGTCCAGGTAGCTAGTTTTGGCATGCAATCTGCAGCTTCTGGCATTATGTTCACTGGTTCTGAGTAGAGACCAACATAATGTTCTACCCATCGTTCGAGTTGGCGTTGAGCATCTGTAATAACAGTGCCGTCCGCTTCTTTAAGGGGCTGTTTTTAGGAAAAGGACCAAGGGCCTTTTAATCCCAGCGTAAACACCACCAAAGTTTCCCATATCAGCGCATGATTGAATGCTTTGACAAAGCTCGGTCCAGTATGCATTTGCGAAGTACCGTGATGTGCGTTGTAAAGCTGATTTTGCATTCGATAGGTCGATACGCGTCTTTTCGGATGGGTTAAGGCGATGTTTTAGCGCAGCTTGTCGTTTGGACTCGAGCAGAGGTGTAATGTGTTTGAGATTTTCAGCGAACCAGTCCTGGTTTTGGCTTTCTGATGACCGAAAGCCGTACCGGCTACTTCTGTAAGTAGCTTCTTTACTTTGCCCCATTCCTCCTCTATCGGAGCGTCTACATCCCAGGTAGCAACTTCGTCGCGTACCAGCTCTTCGTACTTTTGGACCACCTCATCGTCTCTGGTTTTTGGAAGATCGAGCTTCTTCCTACCAGGCAATTTGGATGAGTGGATCTTTTGGGAGCTATAGCAACTTGTGATGCCACCAGGGAGTGATCTGTGTCACAATCAGCGCTGTGAAATGATCGCGTGTGCAGGGTCTCGCGGAGATTTTTCTTTGTGGTAATGATAAGGTCCCGTTGATGCCAGTGCCCAGAACGAGGATGTTTCAGGACACTTTGCGAGTTGATTTGCCTTTAAAGTAGGTATTGGTAACACACAGTAGGTGTTTAGAGCATAGCTCTAATAAACGTTGGCCGTTTTCATTAAGCTTCCCTATACCGTGGTTACCTATACAATCTGGCCAAGCAATGTTGTCCTGTCCGACCCTAGCGTTAAAGTCGCCCAGAATATATAAGCGGTCAGATGGTTTTAACCCGCGTAGAGTCTGGTCGAGCTGGTCATAAAACTGTGTTTTGGCTTCATCTGTTGCGGATAGTGTTGGTGCGTAAGCAGAAATCAGTGATACGTAACCATGGTCCGTATTTAATCGCAGCAACATAATGCGTTCCGAGATGCCGCAAGGAGCCTCTATAGATGTTAAGAGGTCGTTGCGTATGGCAAAGCCAACACCATACTCGCGCACAGCGCTACTGTCCTTTCCTTTCCAGTAGAATGTATAATGTGTCTCACGCAAGGAACCCTCGTCAGGAGTCTGGTCTCTTGTAAAGCACAAACAGCAATGTTCAGTCTGTGTAGTTCGGCGTCGATTACGGCAGTTTTACGCAGATCTTGTGCGTCAGTAGAAGAACCTCCACAGGTGTCAGGAGGCCTGTCCTCATAGTACGGACATTCCATGTTGCAAATCGCATGGATAAGCGGGGTTGGTTTGTGGTATTTTTATGCCTGTTAGTCGCAGGTGTACAATGTAACGGCGCCGATTGTCCAGTTGAGGCTGGTGCTCTCTACACCCTAAAAGAGCAAACCAGCACCGGGGCGGATCAGTACCTTATTGGTCGGGGGCTGCCCAACTTGGAGCGGGCGGTAACTGATCAGTGGGTCTACGATGGACCCTCCCACTGACGGAAGCGACCCCTGGCGCCCGCACTTACGCCCATACGTGCAGACTTATAACCGGTCACTGCCACTTCCCGTGTTGTTATCCGCGAGACGCGGGTGAAGTTTCCTCTCCACAGACACTGCGTTGCCTGGGACGCAATTATGGAAAACGCAGGGCTGCCCAGGACCTGCGCCACCCTCTCGGCCTTCCTGACTGACTCCACAGGAACGACGAGTCGATACGTGCGGAGCCAGGTCGGCTGCAGGAGTCTGCCGCACGATATATATGAGTGAATCGCACCTGACGGAGACCCCATTCCGGGTTTAAGTGTGGAGTTTTCCTTCTCCAGGACCCTGATCGATTTGGGTCGGAATGAATCCCTCGGTCGGCTCTTACGACCCCCATGGGAAGAGAAGGGGTGGTGCTATTCTACTCTGCCGGCACCACACGGCTAAGCTGCCTGTTGTGGAATCCTCATAAACTACGCAACTGATTTTGATGCAGTTTTTTGCAATAGATACCTAGAGTGATTTAAGAGAAAGGTTTATTTGCAAAACACATACCGGGTAAGTGCCTTATTTCCGCGAGAAATGGGTGAAAACGCTAACGGTCTAACGAAAAAGTCTAACATAATCGTGCAAAGATTGCCATCTCAACTTCATAACTATTGTATTTTTGATCGAGGTTCTATCTAACAATATTTCGTTATGTGATTATATTTGGAAGTATGTTATTTATTATTAAAATACTTATTTCGTGGCAGCTCAGGCTCAAAATTGAATTGTTCTTCAGTATATTGGATTTATTTACTTATCGTTAGCTCTATCAAATCGAATTTCTTACTGAATAGAATCATTTCAGTAAAAATATTTAAGTAATACATGGGTATTTATTTTTACAATAACTAGAATAAAAGGTCCATATTATAAATGAAGAATTTTTTAAACTAAGCGTGCCCCTTTCAGTATTCAAATCAGACTCGAGATTACTCGATCAAACAAAAATGTTACACTGTGTTTTAATGGTAAGTAGACTTTTGGAACTACCATCGAATTTTCCCTCTTCTTTTTCAAGCTTGTTGATGTGTGTAATATACCTAAATAAAATATTTAACAACAAAAGGCCCGAAAAATATCCTATACACAAAATTGAATTAATTTTTAAACATCGAATTTCCGATAAAACAAAACAAAAGCAACGCGTCGACAACACACAAACAACATCAATTAGGCTGATAAAAGGGACCAATATGTCACTGGCAGGCACGTTCGAAATTTAAAACGTGAAAAAGAAAACTCTAATCGCGCGGTTCAAACCAGCCAGTGTCGAGCGCGATCGAAAGTTGTTGACATACTTCCGTGGTCTAGCTTGTAGCTGCTGCGAATTGGAGAAATATAATTATGTTGCCTATTTTTAGATACCTACCTTTGTATCTATACCTATATATTTTTATGCAAAATAAATTAAATATTTACTTGAAATTTTACGAAATGCAGACAGAATTTACAATACCACAGAATTTATTAATATGACTTTTAAAGAGATAAACATTTCTTACGACTTTTGTCTACTATTTCACTGAAATTGAAATTCCAGAAACTGCAGATCTTTTTATCACCGAGAAATGCTTTAATTTTAATATCTCCCGTACACAGCTCTCGTACTATTCAGGCTTATTTTCTTTTTAGCGTATAATATAATGATGGCGCTGAAAAATAAAAATGGCGTGCCATCCAACCAAATTACCCACTTGCGAGAGCGTTACGATGACCAGAATATATTGACACTCGTCTTTCGTGTGAGGAGAAATGGAACATATTGTTTTCCATTTCTGGCTGCCCATAGCTCTACTAATAGTTTTCGTAGGTCAGTCATGGAATTTGAGATAGGTATGTATAGTGATCGATCACGGCAGACTTCGCATATTTTTAAATTTAGGGGAATCTTTGATCGGCATTTAAAAATATGCGATAATCTGTGTTAGAATATAATCAAAGTATATAAACAAGCTGATGATGTATTAAAACACGAAACCCGACTGCGGTAGTTTCAAAGTTGTATTTTGCGATAAAAATGCGCCATCTTGAATTTATGCATTTTTAGTATAGCCAGTGTCACTCACGCTGCTGAGACGAATCTAACGACACCTCATATGTCAAAATCGAGCTATCCGTTTGGGCTGTAGCCCATGAAAAAGAATTTTGTTGTCCACAAACAAACATACATACATACATGTATACTTTCGAAGAACATAACCCTCCTTCTGAGGCAGTCGGGTAAAAAGAATATGAGCTAGGCTTTGGTGGTTTTGTGTCATAAAGATAGTTTTCAGAGTGTAGCCCGTATCACATGCTTGATAAAATGAATTACCAGCTTGTCTGGGTGGCTTTAAATATTTTTTCACAAGTACTTAGTTTATTTTTCGGCCGAATGTTTCTAGAGGAAACTTGTTCCGTTTAATTTCACGGGATGGTTTACAAATGACAGCGGTACCTATCTCAGTACAACACTTGAAAATCTTTCTTTGGATCATTCATATTGATATAAGAGAAAGCAGAAATGAAATTCAAACTCCTTTGGATATTTTTTCAGTATCTTCACGCGTGGCCCCGAAAAGCTCGAAAAAGCTATAAGTTAGCCAGTATTCACCTAAATGTAGTGACAGTGACAGGATGTCTTGCAAATCATCGTCTAAAACTGTGCACATAATTTCACTGACACTGGCTGAATTGCTTGATGGCAAAAGCCATAATAAAAAAAGAAGAAGAAGAAACGGTGCACAAGAAATCTTCAAGTCCCTTAGTAACCTTTTACGAAGCCCGCGGGAAAGAAATAGGGTGATGCTATTCTAAACTGGCATCACACAGCTGCTTAGAAGAAGCAGTAATGTACTCCAAACTGCTTACAGAACGTTTTTATCTGGTTTCTTCCTTCACACAGGGATCAGGTTATCTGGTGGCCCCGAAGAGCTCAAAAACGCTTGGCATTAAGCATCCCGGTAATAAGTTTGCTAGTAATTTGTCAAACAACGTCACGTTACTTGCTGGAAATTGTTTATCTTATCTTCTTTGATTAAAATATTGTTTAAGACTTCTTTTACACAAGCAAGCTTCAGATCACAAAGGCCTTAAATATTTTTGGCAAGATAGGGAATTAAAAACAAATACCTACCTACTATCACTATAAGGATTTTATCGTCATATACCATTGTTGTAAGTAACCACGAAATTTTAATCAATGTAGTTAGCTGCTTATACACTATTTCATAAATCTGCCGAGTATGGTCCACCGCATGGCGGCGGTGATACCAGCTACCTAGAATAGCATTCCCAAAGAGTGTTGACGTCAGGCAGGCGGCCGCCTAGCGCTGAACCCAACTGATTTAAGATAAGGGTCGAAAGATGATGACACTATTTTGTACAATTTGGTACGTTTCATTAAACTTTCCCTAAAACACGTCTTAAATAATAAACATGTCACCACAACATTTCCAATTAATTATATCGACTGAAACAAATGAAGTGTGGAACGGACACAAATTCCAAAATAACATTCCGAAATAGCAATAAAAATGGCGTCTCGATTTAGCGCGCGATAAATTTTGTTGCTCAACTGTGGTATCAAATTAAACGGCGCTAAAATTCAACTAATGGAATGTGGAACAGAATTTTAATGTTATAAATATCTACCAGTTGAACTGAAATAGGGACGGAAATAAATACGGACGGACGGAACTAACAATTTTATTGAAAAAGTTTAAATATTTGCTATATTGATAAAATGAACAAGTACTTAAAAAGTACTAAAAGTTACTCAGATAAGAAGAAATAAGGTATGCAGGTAATTTATAGCAAGTTTTATCAATGATAATGTAAAGTCCGTGTGATTCGGCTTAGAATAGCAACACCCCAATTCTACCCGTGGGTGTCGTAAAAAGCGACTAAAGGATAGTTTGAAGAAGAAAGCTTTCCTTGTAAATACCTATGAAACATCTTGAGTTGCGCTCGCCAATCCGCCTGCCAAGCGTGCTGTGTATGGCAACACTCTCCGATAGGGGTAGGCCCATGTCCAGCAGTGGACTGTTGTGACTGTTATGGTTATGGTATTAGAGAATCCAACAATTTTAGCGTGTCCTGACTAAAAGCCCTTGGAATTTGACCAGTTTCATGGTTACAAACAATGTTTTCGGTAGTGGTAAAACCATACAACTATGGGCCTAGCTTGCAACCACGGTCCAAACAAACCTGCTCATAAAATACATATTTCTCGTGTGTGGTGTGGTGACAGTTAATAACTCAGTGTTAACCATACATTAGGGGTCCTATATTAGTACGGCCCACACAGGACGAGATCAAGTTTGTTCGGACCATAGTTGCAAGCTAGGACCATAGTTGTATGGTTTTACGGTACACCTTTCCTTACCTACACCCCGCATAATTATCCAGACTTCGAAAGGTTTGTACCGAGAACTACCTTCTGAAAGTCGGTTAAAACAAAATTAACCCAAATGGCAGGCACACATGTTTTAATTTCCGTATTTGCGAAGTCTCTCAAAAAGTTATCATACCATTAGCTTTTAGGAGACTCCACGAATTGAATCACTTTGAGTTACGAGAAAGGGGGCCATGGAAGTTGCCCGCTTTTGTAAAAGTTGGGTTCTGATTTTTACTTTTTGTCAAGGGTTTATAGGATATTTTTTTCCTCTAGATAGTGTACTAACCGAAAGTATTTAAAGAGGATGGAACTGAACAACATTTTCTGAGGAATATACCTAAACCAAAATGTTAATAGGTAAAGGTAGGTAAATATAGATTAGGTCCTAGGTAAACAAATTATTCGGAAGGTTTTTACATATTTTGTTAACACGATTACACGACCTTTCTTAGCCGGAGCCCGCCACGTCAATAATTTGCTGTGCTTTTTAGCGCAGCTCTAACACATGCGTCCGGCAGATACATAGAAATTTCAAAATATCGAAATTGGGATTTTTAATAAAATCTAAAATAAAACGAATACTGAAACCCGAAGTTAACGCGGTAACTTATAACGAAAAGAAACGCGGAATCTTGCGCTGAAACTGCCTAGTGCAGAGACTTGCGTTATTTTTACGTCTTTTTTAGTAAGTGTGAGAAATTTGAAATTTGTATGTAGGTATCTGTCATACGAGACATTAAATATCACAGCAACAGACGTTACGTGTGGAGTGGACAATAACGCAAAAACAATAACCATAACCATAACAGCCACAACAACAGTCCACTACTGGACATGGGCCTCCCCCTAAAGGAGAGTATCTTCATACCAATTACCACGATTGGCAGGCGGATTGGAAAGCGCGGTTCAAGATGTTACATTTACAAGGAACGCTGCTGCCTGTTCCCTGGATGATTACCCTTAAATCACTGTTTACGGCACCCACAGGTAGAGTTGAGGGAATTGCTATCATATTTAAAACGAAAATCAAAGATTATTTCTTCATTTCGGAGGAATTTATCTTCTTGAAAGCATTTCACAAGCAATTTCGTTTTATTTTCAATTTCTACGCTTATGATGCACAAAATCGCAATAACCAAATCACTTGACTGTGTAATTATTTAATAACGAGGATAATCTTTTGGGAAAAGTATTTCATTAATGCATAATATAAAATGAAGCCTCTTTTTGCGTTTCTCTGTCGTGGAATTCGCTTTCTTCTCCTAAACAGCGCAATGGATTTTGATGTTTTTATGTAATATCTACGATGATTCAAGAGGTAACTTAAATTCTGGAAAAAAAGTTCTCATTTCAAACGAAAATTTTGCCGAAGTACTTATTAATATTTTTTCCAAGTGGGAGAAAAACTTAAAGCTTAATGCAGATGGCGTCTGCCGTGACTGTGCCGCCTACTAAAAAGAAATTAAATACATCTAACAGGCCAGTCGCGAGCCGCATCATTTAATCCTCAGTTTGACTCCTCTTTTTCGAAAATACCACGACTGAACCATACTTCTATCGCCGGAACGGGACAGAAGATGAGTTGATCGAAGCTTCTATCTAATATATACGGTTACATTTAATTAAGTACAAATCTCTTGAGGGTGTAATCTACTCACAAAACTGAACAACTTTTGTCAGAAACTTTTCGTCGAAATAATACGAAAAAAAAAATTTGGTCCTCCCATACTAAGTGACACACTTTTTCAGCATTTTGTATGGGAGGTCAAATTCTTTTTTTCATATTTCGAAGAAAAGTTGTTCAGTTTTGTGAGTATATACCCTCAAGAGATTTGTACTTAATTAAATACCAAAGAAAACAGGCTGTTATTTCGGGAGGCCCGCGCCAGGAGGAAGCAGCATGGATTTGCTTACTGCTGGTGCGCAAATGGAGTCATCTATGTTCGACAACGAGAGGGAAAGGCAGCCAAGCTTGTCCGATCAATTAGTGACCTGGATCGTATCTTTCAGTCTGCTGCTGAAAATGGGTCTACTTCCGGTTAAACTAGTTGGAAAGATTATAACGCGTTCTGCACAAGGTCAAATATTGATCATTCATAATATCTTTCACAGATTCATCCAAAGTAGTAATTTAGCTCTATATATAAATAAAACTTACACATTCTTTAATACATTATTTAAGTACTAGCTGCCCGTCAGCGGTTTCACCAGCTGCAACCCATCTTTTACGCCTTTAGGGGTTAAAAATCGATAATCCCTGAAACAGGTACTCAATTTTTTTATTGTAAGTTTTGAAACATATCGCATTTAAAAATCATGATTTTCCATACAAACTTTTAACCCCTTTTTTACCCCTTTAGAGGTCGAAAACCGAAAACCCCGGAAAAACGTATTTAATTTTTTTAGCTTTTTCATCTAATCGTAAATTTTGAAACAGATCGCATTTTAAAAATATTGATTTTCCTTCCATACAACTTTTAACCCCTTTTTACCCCTTTAAGGGTTAAAAATCGAAAATCCTTGAAACACATATTTCTTTTTTTAGCTGTTCGATCTAATAGCAAAACTTGGAACAGATCGCATTTAAAAATAATAATTTTCCATACAAACTGTTAACCCCTATTTTACCCCTTTACGGGTCAAAAACGAAAATCCCTGAAATATGTACTCAATTTTTTCAGCTCTTTGATCTAATCGCAAATTTTGAAACAGATCGCATTTTAAAATAAAGATTTTCCATACAAACTTTTAACCCCTTTTTTATCCCTTTAGGGGTTAAAAATCGAAAATCCCTGAAACACGTGTTTAATTATTTTAGCTCTTTAATCTAATCGCAAATTTTGAAACAGATCGTATTTAAAAATAAAGATTTTCCATACAATCTTTGATCTAATCACAAATTTTGAAACAGATCGCATTTAAAAATAATGATTTTCCATACAAACTTTTAACCCCTTTTTTACCCCTTTGGGGGTTAAAATTTGGGGTAAAGAATATTTAAAAACCTGCCCCTTAACTTACTCTATATAATAAAAAAAACCGCATCAAAATCCGTTGAGGGGTTTTAAAGATATATGGAAACATACATACAGACACGGGAAGGGACTTTACTTTATACTATGTAATGATTACAATATTCTATGTATCACACACACAAACAAATTATATTTTGCAGTTACGTGTCACTCTTTAGAGACGAAGCAAAGTCAATCATCAAAACAAGGCCCTATTGAACAAACCTACGATTGTCAACAAACAATTGGTCAAATCATCCCGGACATAACATTATTTTTCAATGATTGACATTGATATAGATTCAGTATGTAACGTGAGGTGTGAGGTAGTTAATAAACTTGAAGACTGCGGAAACTATTTAACAGATAAATTCAACTTCAAAATGTTTACTATTAACATCAGAAGTATACGTAAAAACTTTGATCAGCTGCAGGTTGCCCTTAAACGATTAAACATAACCTATGAGGTTTTGATACTGACCGAATGTAGGCTGTGCGATTCTTGCATAATTCCTCAGATCCCAGGCTATATCTCATACCATACCGACAACAATCTCAACCAAAATGGTGGTGTGGTTGTTTATGTACGAGACATATGGAACATCTCTGTTACTGAACCCGGAGTCGAAGAAGCCAATTGCTTGGTTCTTGATTTTACTAAAAACTTAAACTTGACAATTTTTGCAATCTACCGATCTCCGTCGTTCACGAAAATTGATAAATTCTTGTCCTCAATGGATACACACTTAAATAAAATCTCAGGAAAACAGCACCTTATAGTTGCAGGTGATCTCAATGTTAATATACTATCTACTACAGGTGAGGACAGTGAAAAAAGCCTTGAATATCAATGCTTTATGTCAGAGTATGGACTTATTCCAGCGATTACCCAGCCAACAAGAAAAGAAACATGTCTGGATCATATGTATATCAGAGGAAAGAGTTTATATGCTTTAGGCCTAATTTGTGACTCTCCTCTAACTGACCACAAATTAGTTATGATGGGAGTTTCACTTGATAAATCTCGTCTAAATCGGCCATCGCGTGTAATATTCAAAAGAAACTTTCAAGCCATTAAAAACGATCTGAGAAAAGTAGACTGGGGGTCTGTAATTTATGGTGATGATGTAGAAGCGGCAGCTGATAGATTGCAGTCAACGCTTGGTCTTATTTTTGATAAAAATTCTAGAACTGTAACAATAAGTCGATCCAAGTATAATCTAAAACCCTGGATAACGCCTGGGCTTATGCGGTGCATGAAACACCGCGACAATCTCCATCTTCGCGTGAGAAGTGACCCAAATAATAAGATGTTAGAACTTATAGATACCGTAATTTCTTCAATGATCTTCTAAGAAAGCTTAAATCCAGTCACGAGAACTCGGAACTAGAAGAGAATAGGTATAATCCTAAAGGTCTTTGGAAGAGCATTAAAAATATTTGCTACCTGACCACTGTTAAAAAAGAGCCTACTGAATTACTTTACGTGCCAGGAGCAACGGACGAGGGGCACTCCTTAGATTTGTGTAATGAATACTTCTCCGGTGTTGGCAACAAGTTGGCTGATGATATATTGACTAAAATTAATGAGACTGAACATGGATTAGCTGACTCTTTAAAACCGCTTCGCACGCAGGTTCACTCTTTCTTTCTAGAGCCGACTGATATTGGCGAGGTCAGGAGTTTAATTAAAAATCTTCACAATGCGAAAGCTCCGGGTATAGATAAATTAAACAATCTTGCACTTAAGGAGATCATGGATGAAATAATTTTTCCTCTTACTGATCTCTTTAATATGAGTCTGGCAACGGGAAATTTTCCTCGAGCATGGAAGTTGGCCGTGGTGTGTCCCATATATAAAGGGGGTTCAAAGGAAGCCGTCAACAACTACCGACCAATATCACTGTTAGGAGTTTTCTCTAAACTGCTGGAAAAAATTGTCAACAACCGCTTGGTAAAATATTTAGAGTCTCATAAACTTCTATCAGATAGAAAATTCGGTTTTAGGCACGGCATGTCCACTGAAGACGCCGTGACGTTGTTGACTACAACAGTGTCGGGTCACCTAGACCAAAATAAAGCATGTGTAGGAGTATTTTTGGACCTAGCCAAAGCCTTTGACACTGTATCCTCTCCAATTTTACTAAAAAAACTTGAATATCAGGGAATCAGAGGTGTTGCTTTAAATTGGTTCAAAAGTTATCTTTCAGGGAGGAGACAGTGTATCAGGGTAGGACAGACCACAAGTCAGGAAAAAGACATTACTTTTGGAGTGCCTCAAGGGAGCATATTAGGCCCAACTTTATTCATATTATATATGAACGATATTCATGATTTGGCTCTAGAAAATGCTAGTACTATTTGTTATGCTGATGACACGGCTATCATATTTCATGGCTCCAACTGGGAAGACGCATATCTCAATGCTGAGCGGGGAATCACTCTTGTCTCTAAATGGCTGCAACGAAACCTGCTTACGTTAAATGCTAAAAAGACCATGTACGTATATTTCCACAAAACTGCAGCCTCAGCGCCCCCTATAACGCCTAACATTAAGGCTCACTCTTGTAACCCGGGTGAGCCACACTGTAGGTGTGAAGTCATTAGCAGAGTTACCTGTGTCAAGTATCTTGGAGTTTTTGTAGATGAAAATCTATCTTTTGGCCCTCACATAGAATACTTGTCTAGAAAAGTAAGAAAAATTGTTCACATTATGAGACTTCTTCGAAACTCTGCCAATATAGACTCGCTAAAACTGGTTTACTTTGCTTTATGTCAGTCACTTCTCCTGTACTGTATCAATTGTTGGGGAAGTGCAGGAAAAACTTTAATGCTTTAGGTTGAAAGGGCCCAACGATCGGTATTAAAGGTAATGTTGAGGAAACCCTATAGATACCCTACAAAAGATTTGTACCGGGAGAGTGGTGTGCCTAGTGTTAGACAATTATTTATTTTAAAAACTGCCGGAAGTTACTGCGTCTCGGGAATACAAATCGATGCTTCAGAAACGAATATTCAAAGTAAGATCCGTAAGAGTACGTACTAGGTTTGCTCAGCGCTTTGGTCGCTTCATACGGTCTCATGTCTATAATTCCGTTTTAAAATCATGTGACATTAAATGCTGTATACCGGCAGAAGCAAAACGTGTATTGCTCGACTGGCTTACACGACTTGACTATGATGAAACGGAAAACATTTTATCGATAATCATATAAATATTAAAAGTATACATATATATATTTTACAAATACATATTTCTATTCGTTATATATTTACACATATATATTTCCTCCTTATTTTTTTATTTGATTGATCTATAGTTTTAGTTTTGCATGCATGCTTTTTAAATTATTTTTAACTTAACAATTTAACATCTACCGAGCGTAAAACTGTTTGGTAAAACTTATGTTGGTCTTCACGATACAGGCTTGCCTAGTGTGAAGATCACCGAAACTAGTGTGACCGGAAATATACTCTCAGCAATTTTAAGAATTTTATTTGAATTTGTGAGATTTGTAAGTTATTGTTAATTTTGCTGTAATAAAAAATATTTTCATTTTCATTTTCATTTTTCAAATGTAACCCTATATAAGGTCCTATTAAATTCACTGCAAATATTTTAAGGGCATACGTAAATATGTATAAGAAAAACATCTAAGGCATTTAAAAAAAAAATCTACACGCTAGATATTTTTTTTTTCATTTTCTAACAAACTTTTTAATTAATTATGTGAACATCCTTTGACTGACCCGACTGACGTTCCGTCACGTAGACAGGATTCACTTATACGGCACGCACACTAACAACCAACCAATCACAGCAACTTTTTTTCGGCGCGTAATTCAAATTCATCGAAGTGTGTGTTTCTAGGACAAACAGGGTGCACTTTTTTCGTTTTGTGTTTTTTTAGTTAAATGCAATTTTCTCGAAAACTAGCGTGTAGATTTCTTTAAAAATTTGCCTAGTACATGCTTATATTTTATTTGATCTGCCCCTAAAATATTTGCAGTGAATATAATAGGACCTTATATAGATAAAGGGCCCTTTACGCACGTAAGTTTTAATATTTCCAATTTTTATTCAAGCGTCCTAAAGCTAAGATCACACGAACGTAGCGCACGCAGCTATTTTCGTCTCCAGAATCAAATAATATTTTTTTCCGCAATTTAAATGTCCATCTCCGACATTTATCATTTGGGGGGATCCCATCAAGCCAAGATTGATTTAGGAGATAACTGATCAGAATTACCTTCTTAAGGTGATTCGTACATGAACCGGACGGTATTGCGTTAGATACAATAATATTGAAAAAATCTTAAAATCAGGAACCCGATCGTGCTAAAATTCTACAGTTCTATTTTGCGTTCAAATTTCGCTTTTTCGATTTTTTTTAATAAAACCAGAGTCATTCGCGCTGCTGAGGCAATTCTAAAGACACCGCATTATGTTAAAATCCGCCTAGCCGTTTGGGCTGTAGCCCGTGAAATAGCATACATACCTATATATATCACATACCTAGTTACATACTTTCGTAAAACATAACCTCCTTCTGAGGAAGTCTGTAAAAATTACAACCTGTTACACGTGTGTCGTTGTCACAGTACTTACCTACCTATGCTCTTTTGTTTGGGATTATGTTAATGGCTTTCGACGAAAAACCGGATCCTGAAAAACACCGCAAAATTATGCGTGCATGTGAGAGCCACCTTACTTCTTACTTACACAGATTTCAAATAACTTTATTTTCCTTAAAAAGTTTCAGGGTAGAATGTAAATAAATAATAACATTTCCATAAAGCCTTATCCAATATTTTGCAGAGTTTGTGTAAAGGTAGAAATAAATTCAGAACCTCGCATTTTATTTCAACGAAGACAAAAGCACATGACGGAAATTTTGATTTGTGTGTCGGGCGTATATATGACAGCTAGAACAAAAACTTTGACGTAATATTAAAAAATGAATAGGTATATGATGAAAGTATGTAATAGGAGGTATCTTTTAAGCAACAGCCACAATAATCCACGTGTAGACACTGGGCTCTCCTAATGGGAGGTATTGGCATACTCACCACGCTTGGCAGGCTGCTTGGAGAGCGCAGTGCAAGGTATTGTATACTGACATACCAGGAACGCTGCTGGCCATTGACTGGATAAATATCCCTTAGACGCTTTTACGAAATCCACGGGTAGAATTAAGGTGACGTGATGATATTCTGCATCGCACGGCAAGGAATCGTAGAAAAAGGGATACAATATTACCTATTATGAAATTCTCAATGTTATCGTCATTTATTTACCGAGGCGTTCTAAATTCCTGAGAAAAAGCCTTGATCACTATCATATCGAACTTATAAAGTACACGTGAATATTCCCCTATTTATACATTCTACATGTTCAGTGTTGTACATGTGTGTGTTATGTTGTATCTTGTATCGCGAGTATACAAATTGATATGTAGATCCCGCGTGGCACGCACTCTGGGCGAGCATCAATCTTCGTCGCGCCACCTCTTTCATGCTGCGCTGTCGAGTGTGTGTTGTGTACCAACCGTACTGAGGGAAGGTTCGTGTCACAAATTAGGGAGACGGAGCGCGGGGCGCCTTTACAGATGGCTCGCTTAGTACTAGCGACGATTTAACTGGAAATAACTTAAATCTCAGGGAAATTCAAGGTAACTAAGAAAATGATTGCCACGAATGTCATATTTTTTTTGAAAGAAATTGGCTGAGAATCATATGACGTTCTTGTATCAAATTTTGCTGTTTTGATACTTTGAGATTTTTGACAGTAGCAGCCCTTTCTATGTAACAAGTGATAATCGCGAAAATCCTGAATAGGGTCGAGTGAACCTCCTGTAAACTCTCTATTTTGTGCACGTATGAAGTGAGTGTACAAATTGATATGTAGATCCCGCGTGGCACGCACTCTGGGCGAACATCAATCTTCGTCGCGCCACCTCTTTCATGCTGCGCTGTCGAGTGTGTGTTGTGTACCAACCGTACTGAGCGAAGGTTCGTGTCACAAATTAGGGAAACGGCGCGCGGGACGCCTTTACAGATGGCTCACTCTGTACCAGCGACGATTTTGACGCTTACACTGCTACCTCAGGGGAACTCAAGGTAACTAAGAAGATCGTTGCCACGAACGTCATTATTCTTGGATTAAAATTGGCTTAGATTCATATGACGTTCTTGTATCACATTTTGCTATTTTGATATTCATACTTTGACATTTTTGACAGTACAGCCCTGTCTATGTAACAAGTGAAAATCGCGAAAATCCTGAATAGGGTCGAGTGACCCCTATGTAAACTCTCTATTTTCTCATAGTAGGTATCTATATGAAGTGAGTATACAAATTGATATGTAGATCCCGCGTGGCACGCACTCTGGGCGAACATCAATCTTCGTCGCGCCACCTCTTTCATGCTGCGCTGTCGAGTGTGTGTTGTGTACCAACCAACTGTAAGTACTGAGCGAAGGTTCGTGTTACAAAATAGGGAGATGGTGCCTTTACAGATGGCTTACTCAGTACTAGCGACGATGATTTTTACGCTCTCTGACTTTAACTGGAATATCGTGGGAACTCAATGTAACTAAGAAGATGGCTGCCACGAACGTCAAATTTCTTGGATTAAAATTGGCTCAAATGATAATATGACGTTCTTGTATCACATTTTGCTGTTTTGATATTCATACTTTGACATTTTTGACAGTACAGCCCTCTGGCTGTGTAACAAGTGACAATCACGAAAATCCAAAATAGGGTCTTGTGAACCTTCCGTAAGTAAACTTTCTACTTTGTGCCTATATGAAGTGAGTATACAAATTGATATGTAGATCCCGCGTGGCACGCACTCCGGGCGACCATCAATCTTCGTCGCGCCACCTCTTTCATGCTGCGTTGTCGAGTGTGTGTTGTGTACCAACCAACTGTAGGTACTGAGCAAAGGTTCGTGTCATAAATTAGGTAAACGGCGCGCGGGACGCCTTTACATATGGCTTACTCAGTCCTAGCGTCGATTCTGACGCTTACTGACTTTAACGGGACTCTCAGGGGGAACTCAAAGTAACGAAGAAGATGGTTGCCAAGAACGTCATATTTCTTGAATTAAATTTGGCTCAGAATCATATGACGTTCTTGTATCTGATTTTGCTGTTTTGATATTTTTATACCTACCTACTTTGAGATCAATAGCAACTCTTTCTATTTAACAAGTGACAATCACGAAAATCTAACATAGGGTCTTGTGAACCTTCCCATATGAAGTGAGTATACAAATTGATATGTAGATCCCGCGTGGCACGCACTCTGGGCGAACATCAATCTTCGTCGCGCCACCTCTTTCATGCTGCGCTGTCGAGTGTGTGTTGTGTACCAACCGTACTGAGCGAAGATTCGTGTCACAAAATAGGGAGACGGCGATCGGGGCGCCTTTACAAATGGCTCACTCTGTACTAGCGACGATCTTGACGCTTACACT
This sequence comes from Phthorimaea operculella, assembly GCA_024500475.1. Lineage (NCBI taxonomy): Eukaryota > Metazoa > Arthropoda > Insecta > Lepidoptera > Gelechiidae > Phthorimaea > Phthorimaea operculella. The sequence continues at coordinate 15,250,382 of JANFCV010000001.1, forward strand.
GTAATCTCTGGGGAACTCAAGGTAACTAAGAAGATGGTTACCATGACGTTCTTATTTCAGATTCAGATTTAGCTGTTTTGTTATTCTTATATTTTGAGATCAGTATCAACTCTGGCTATTTAACAAGTGACAATCACAAAAATCCAAAATAGGGTAGATTGAACATTCTATAAACTTTCTATTTTGTGCCCATGTGAAGTGAATATACAAATTGATATGTAGATCCCGTGTGGCACGCACTCTGCGCGAACATCAATCTTCGTCGCGCCACCTCTTTCATGCTGCGCTGTCGAGTGTGTGTGTGTACCAACCGTACTGAGCGAAGGTTCGTGTCATGTGTAAGGCGATAAACATACGTGACTATGTACGTGACGTCCGTTTGTGCGTTATTTTAGCGCATGCGTTAGGGAAATGCGATCTTATAAAGTGGTGAATGAATGCTTATAAGGGCGTGTGCTAGGAAATTTTGGAAGCAGAAACGAAATGTCCAAACAAAGTTCTAAAGTGAAAAGTTATGCTTCCATCTTTTCCTGCAACTTTTTTACTACTCTACAACACCTAATTTCCATACAAATACGGTTTATGTCATACAAATAACTTCGTAACCCATGCTTTATGGAGCGAACGAAAAAATAACGTACAAACGGACGTAACGTGTGTTTCTCACCTGTGCGTCAAGGTGTAATTGAAAATATACTATCAGCAGCCCTTCGATTTATCTATTTAGCAGACAATATGTGCTTAGAATAGCATTACCCTATTTTTAGCCGTCAGAATCGTAAAATGTGACTATAGTCATAAATGAGAACAATCCCTATACTAAAGCTAAAAGACATTGCCCAAAGTGGACCAAATAGCGACCAGTATTGAAACATAGTGCATAACGTTCCTAAGGATAATACTAGGCTGAAACCCAAACCACATCAAAATCCGTCGCTGGAGTCTTGAGAAAAATGACATTATATTTCAGGTTTCCCATCAACGAAAAATCATAGCCAACAGCTTATTTCTAAAATAAAAGACGGTAATCATTGAATCAATCAACCACTTTAATCAGTCTATTACTTCCTGAACAGCTATTACCACCGGTGTTACTCAGGTTGTCGTTTTATCCCCTTTTCTTTTGTACGGGCGTTGAACCAAGTAGCGACCCGCAGTGAGACATAGTGCATAATGTTCCTAAGACTAATACTAGTCTGAAACCCAAACCACATCAAAATCCGTCGCTGGAGTCTTGAGAAAAATGACATTATATTTCAGGTTTTCCATTAACGAAAAATCATTGCCAACAAAAACTTATTTCTATAATAAGATATGGTAGTCATTGAATCAATCAACCATTTAAATCAGTCTATTGCCTGCTGAACGAACAGCTATTACCACTGGTGTTACTCAGGGTGTCGTTCTGTCCCATCTTCTTTTGTACGGGCGTTGAACCAAGTAGCGACCTGCATTGAGACATAGTGCATAATGTTCCTAACACTAATACTAGTCTGAAACCCAAACCACATCAAAATCCGTCGCTGGAGTCGTGCGAAAAATGACATTATATTTTAGGTTTTCCATTAATGAAAAATCATAGCCATCAAATAACTTATTTCTATAATAAGAGATGGTAGTCATTGAATCAATCAACCACTTTAATCAGTCTATTACTTCATGAACAGCTATTACCACCGGTGTTACTTAGGGTGTCGTTTTATCCCTTTTTCTTTTGTACGGGCGTTGAACCAAGTAGCGACCCGCATTGAGATATAGTGCATCATGTTCCTAAAACTAGTCTGAAACCTAAACCACATCAAAATCCGTCGCTGGAGTCTGGAGAAAAAAAAACATCATATTGACAAGACAAAACCTGAAATATAATGTAATTTTTCTCAAGACTCCAGCGACGGATTTTGATGAGATTTGGGTTTCAGGCTAATATTAGTCTTAAGAACATTGTGCACTATGTTTCAATGCGGGTCGCTACTTGGTTCAACAAAAGAAGAGGGGAAAAACGACACCCTGAGTAACACCGGTGGTAATAGCTGTTCGTTCATCAGGTAATAGACTGATTTAAATGGTTGATTGATTCAATGACTACCGTCTTTAATTTTTGTAATTAGCTGTTGGCTATGATTTTAGTTAATGGAAAAACTGTAATACAATGTCATTTTTATCAAGACTCCAGCGACGGATTTTGATGTGGTTTGGGTTTCAGACTAGTATTAGTCTTAGAAACATGATGCACTATGTGTCAATGCGGGTCGCTATTTGGTTCAACGCCCGTACAAAAGAAAAGGGGATAAAACGACACCCTGAGTGACACCGGTGGTAATAGCTGTTCAGGAAGTAATAGACTGGTTAAAGTGGTTGATTGATTCAATGAATACCATCACTTATTATAGAAATAAGTTATTTGATGGCTTTGATTTTTCGTAAATGGAAAACTTGAAATATAATGTCATTTTTCTCAAGACTCCAGCGACGGATTTTGATGTGGTTTGGGTTTCAGCCTAGTATTAGTCTTCGGAATATTATGCACTATGTGTCAATGCGGGTCACTATTTGGTTCAACGCGAGTACAAAAGAAAAGGGTATAAAACGACACCTTGAGTAACACCCGTGGCAATAGCTGTTCAGGAAGTAATAGACTGATTAAAGTGGTTGATTGATTCAATGATTACCGTTTTTAATTTTAGAAATAAGCTTGTGGCTATGATTTTTCGTTAATGGAAAGCTCAAAATATCATGTCATTTATCTCAAGACTCCAGCGACGGATTTTGATGTGGTTTGGGTTTCAGACTAGTATTAGTCTTAGGAACATTATGCACTATATCCCTATGCGGGTCTCTGTTTGGTCCAAGGTCCATACAGAAATGGGCAATCTCCTTTTCATACAAACGTATTCCCTTGTTCTATTTCCGAATAATGCATGTAGAGCTATAATTTAATTTTTTTATTACCGTCAGGCCTACTAAAGACATGCCACTATAATTACGTAAAGAAAATAGGAGGTTTCTTTTTTATTATTTATTATAATTATTTTTAACAGTCAGTTTGCGAGGAATATTAATTTTTCAAATTCGGACCTATGTCTGCAGGAAAAAGTTTATCATAGAGTGGTTATTGTAACGCAGGCAAGACAAATCTACAAAATATCACATACCAATAAAAAATTACATAGCAATCGATTGTCATGTCAAAATGGGGTCGTTCCTAATGGATGGAAGAAATAACGTCGTTATACCAGCACTGTTCAGATTTAACTCGATTAGGGGAACCGGAAACTGGAGCGAACTGCCAATCTTACGGCGCCTTCGATTAGCTTTGATTGAATACACTTCGAATTGAATCCAAGCAAAATGTGTGATATAGCTACCGGGCCCTATTGATCTTTTCTTTGATTTAAATAAGGGTATGTAGAAAAAAAGCGGCCAAGAGCGTATCAGACACGCTCACAAATAGGGTTTCGTGGTCAGTTTAAATATCAGGTCTTTCAGCGTTACAAAGTTAATTTTGTTGCTGGTTTGTTTGCAGCTGTATGGTTACAAACCGCAAATTGAAAACTTTAATATTTCCTTAATATTAAGTGGTACAGTATTCGTCATAGTTTGCATGGTAACTTCATATAAAGAACTATATTCTATCTGTAAACATTCGGAGCAAGGTTTGCTAGGAAAAGTTTTTCTAAGAGTGGTCATTGCAATTCAAGCCAACTTAACTATATATACACTAACTTGTACCATCCACTTAATAAAGTATCTATTTGATTCAAGCCAAGCTGTGTATCTTATTTATGAAACAAATCTATAAAATATCTCATAAGTACCAATAAAAAAATTACATAGCAATCGATTGTCATTTGTCAAAATGGGGCCGTTCCTAATGGATGGAAGAAATAACGTCGTTACACCAGCACTGTTCAGATTTAACTCGATTAGGGGAACCGGAAACGGGGCGAACTGCCAATCGTACGGCGCCTTCGATTAGCTTTGATTGAATACACTTCGAATTGAATCCAAACAAAAGTGTGATATAGCTACTGGCACCTAGGTATACTTAACTTGTTTTTTCTTTAACAAGGGTATGTAAAAAATAGTATTTCCGTGTGATGCCGGCTTAGAATAGCATCACCCCACTTCTTTTTAAAGGACTCGAGGGTTTCATGTGTATTGCAATTTAGGCGACAGGCTGACAACCTGTCACTGTAGTGATACACGAGAAATAGCTAAAACTGCCTTCAACTATTTGTCAGACGTGGCGATTACGACCGTTTTTTGCGGCCGAACACAAGAACATAATTCTGAATCGATTTCAATGCAAGAAATATGACGACCGTGGCAAACATATTCTAAGCTACCTTGAGTTCCTCTGAGTTTCCAGTTCATTCTAGTAAACGTCAAAATGGTCACTAATACTGAGTGATCCATCTTTAAACATTCGGAGCAAGGTTTGCTAGGAAAAGTTTTTCTAAAAGTGGTCATTGTGATTCAAGTCAAACTGTGTAGGTATCTTATTTATGAAACAAATCTACGAAACATCACATAACTACCAATAAAAAAATTACATAGCAATCGATTGTCATTTGTCAAAATGGGGCCGTTCCTAATGGATGGAAGAAATAACGTCGTTACACCAGCACTGTTCAGATTTAACTCGATTAGGGGAACCGGAAACGGAGCGAACTGCCAATCTTACGGCGCCTTCGATTAGCTTTGATTGAATACACTTCGAATTGAATCCAAGCAAAATGTGTGATAACTTGTCTATAATCATCATCATCTTCCTGCCGTTATCCCAAACCAGTTGGGGTCGGCGCAACATGTTTTATTAGAACCGCTAGTTTATATATATAAGTCTATGATTAGAACACAAAATCATGAAGCAAAAGGGTTTGGCTATGTTTTATGACCGGCTGCCTGCCTGACGTCAACCCTCTTTGGGAATGCTATTTGTAGGTGGTATCACTGCCACCATACGGTAGACCATGACCATAGTTGACAGATATTCGGCCGGGATCAAAAACTCTGCTTCGCCTTTTACGGAATGCCTATTAAGTGGATTAGGGGTGGCAGTATTCTTAGCCGCTACCACTTGTTCTAAAATTACGTGTACTTTCAGGAATATAAAAAGTTACAGTTCAGTTCAGTTCTATTCAGGCTAGAAACACACGTTAGGTAACGTCCGTTTTTGCTTTATTTTTGCGCATAAGTAAATGACCTTTTTTCACCTTATTTTCATACACCTACGGTTTTTGTTAACTGTTTGATAGACGAAGCCGCTAGCGCTGCGTCGACGGATGTCAAACCGTTTAAAATAAACCGTACTTAATATGTTTGAAATTCGAATTGTCTTAACGCATGCGTTACGCAACGTAAAAATAACGCACAAACAAACGGCGTTAAGTGTGTTTCTCGCTCTATAAACCTATAGGAACTTAGGTTTAATAGCACTCTCGGGAAGGGATAAGATTCTATACGAAAAACAAAGTCATTTTACGAAATATTGTTTTTCACAACCATAACTACAACTAAGAACACATATAGCAATAAAGCATGAACTTTGTCTGTTTGACCTTTCGTGGCTGAAAAATGGGTGAGTTGGGGTAAATAAATTCTAACGCGAGAGTAGTATTTCTACTCTTTTTAGGTGACAGTAGGTGACAGCCCTTACAAAAACGTAGTGCTTTTCAACTCTCTAAAAGTAGAATACCCAATGGTTAAGTATGAAGACAATTTTGAAAATGTTTTTTTGTTAGCAAAATGTTTTTACTCTATGCTCTATAACTGAATGTTTAAACTAAATATTAAGATCATCAACTTGCAAATCTACAGTAATGATTAAGTTTAATGATTTGTTTAGATGAAAAAAAATGTAGAGTCAAGATGATCTTCGTCATCATCATCATCTTCTTGTCCTTAACCCAAATCAGTTGGGGTCGGCGCAACATGTTTAGTTAGGTAGAGCACAAAATTTATGACCGGCCTGCACGACGTCAATCCTCTCTGGGAATGCTATTGTAGGTGGTATCACCACCGCCACCACTCAGTTGACCAAAGTCGTTAGATATTCAGTCGAAGTAAAAAACGTCGCATTTACGAAACACACAAAGTGGTTTGTCTAGTCATCGAAAATATTCTATTGGGATTTAAATGCACTCACAGTGCCCTATTATTCTCACAAATAAAATAAGAAATAGAAAAAATTTCGTGCATCGACCAGGGATCGAACCCGGGTCGCATGGGTAAACGCCCCACCGCTCTGCCAATGAGCTACCAATACACCGATTGATAAATACCAAATTTTCCATCTCTTAATGCTCGTTTTCAAGCGACGATCCAGCGACATCTGTAGAAAGTATTAAAAACTTTACTACCGAAGATATTCATCATAAAATTGCAGCTATATTTTTTTTGTTCCATGAAATACGCCTGAAACTTTGACCTTTAGTGTCTGATAAATTTAAAAAGCTTGCGTGTAGCAACGGTGCGCTGCCGTCAGCTATCGTGTTTGATATACACCCTGTTTTTTCGCATTGCTGTAAAAGATTTTTTTTATTTACGGTAGCATCTATGTAAAAATAGGTATGGCAGCAGGGGCTCTTTTTAACCGACGAAAAAAAAAACGGAGGAGGTTCTCAATTTATCCCGAACTTTTATTTTTATTTTTTTTATTTTTTATGTATGTTCACCGATTACTCAGAGACGCCTGGACCGATTTGAAAATTTTTTTTTTGTTTGAAAGTGTACATTGTCCAGGTGGTCCCATAGTCATCAGGTCAGGATCTGATAGAAGGATCTTGAGAAATTAACAAATTCTTCATATTTTGCGACACGTTTGAAGCAAAATGTACTTGTGCTTACATACACTACTGACGTCTGCTCATTGTTGACTGTCTGCCAAACATCTGCTAAAGATGTACATCAAAAAAGGAGGTTGCTTTTATATTAGTCATGTACGTTTAAGTATTTCATGCAGTTTCTATGTGCGCTTGAAACTCCTTTGAAACAGTAAGGTAGGTCATGTAGATGGCTATTTTGAATGTAAACAAACTTGAAAAGTAACCACTAAAAATTATAAAATAAAAACTTTTTAGCAAAAAATATCACCGCCGAAAACTGAAAAGCATAAAATAATAACTATTGTTACTATATTTCCCTACCTAAGTAATATTTTTGGAAATATTATCTGCCATATCGGAACTTAGAAATTCTGAGTCGGCGTCTAAAATTTTTACGAATATTCACTTTTCATTGGCATGACGCCGACTCAAAATTACTAAGTTCCAATATGGTAGATAATATTTCCAAAAATATTACTTATGTAGGGAAATATAGTAACAATAGTTATTATTTTATGCTTTTCAGTTTTCGGCGGTGATATTTTTTGCTAAAAAGTTTTTCATGATCATTATCAACAACCACAATGATAACGGATAGAGTAGGTACTGCTACCCCTTGGCCACTCGGTATGTTTCGTAAAAGGCGGCATAGAATTTTTAAACTCGGCTGAATATCTGTCGACTATGGTCATCTGCGCGTGATGGCGGTTATAGATACCACTTACAATAACATTCCCAAAGAGGGTTGCGCTGTTGCGCCGACCCCGACTGATTTGGGATAAATTTTGGGGTAAGCAAAGTGCTAACGGCTGTAAAATGGCCATAACGTCTGACAAAAGTTTGAGCTTAATTCAGAAGATTGTTTATCACCATAGTGACAGTATGTCAGCCTGTCGCCTAAAATTGCAATACTCATAAAACCTCAAATCCCTTAGCCGCTTGTTACAACACCCACGGAAAAGATGTGGGGTGATGCTATTCCGATCCAGCATCACACGGCAAGTACTTATTATTACTCTTGCCCATTGTATGGATGAAAAATAATATTTTAAAGTGTACTTATCATTTTTAGGGTTTCGTAGTCTACTAGAAACCCTTATAGTTTCGTCATGTCTGTCTGTCTGTCTGTCTGTCTGTCTGTCTGTCTGTCTGTCTGTCTGTCTGTCTGTCTGTATGCCGCGCCCTCATATCTTCGTCAGTTTTAGAGCTATCGACATGAAATTTGGTGAGAAGATAGATCGTGTTGACCCAAATATAGAAATGTTAAGAAAAAAATATTTTAAATGTTTTTTGGACCCCCTCCCATACAAGTGAAAGGGGGGCAAAAAAAATTATTTTCTTCTGTAATATTGAGTAGGGTATCGTTGAATAGGTCTTTTGAAACTAAGGTGAGGTTTCTTTGAAACAAAGTCACTAAAATGTTTCTGTCACGAGATATTTGCTTTTAAAAAGGGCGTTTTTGACCCATAATTTGTTCCAGCTGTAACTTCTAAAGTATAAACGCAAAAAATTTGAAATAAATATGGAATATAGCTTACAATCTGAAGTTACAACGAAAACTATAACGGATATTGTACCATTAAAGGTTTCAGAAAAAAATGAGTTTTTCTATTTGCGGTTGGTCATGATACTGCTGCTAACAAACTAGCAACAAAATTAAGTTTGTAATGCTGAAAATCCTGATATTTAAACGTTGACTACGAAACCCTATTTGTGGGCGTGTCTGACACGCTCTTGGCCGGTTTTTATTATATGTGTTGATCCTAACATGACACCTAACATTAACACTATGTTGCTATCAAGTATAGGATAATGGATAATAAAGGTTACAGTAGAAAAGGGTCGTCGTACCAATCCCAAACCACATGTGGATCACGTAAATCGCATGACTGTGCTGTATTTTGTTAGATTCGATTTTTGACAGTCAATATACAAAAAACGAAAAACGCAAATCATCAATATACAAAAAGCTACAGGTACTATGACGCACGTCGCCGCATCTAATTACGGCTGTTACGAACCACAATATAGAATGGGGTTGATGCTATTCTAAGCCAGCACCACACTGCATAGCATAGTATAGAACTAGCGGCCCGTTCGGTTACACTCGCTGCAACTCATTTTCCGGCAGGAAAAAGTATTTTCCTGACTTATAGATACAAACCTTCCTTTATAAATTAGTAAACCTTCCTTTTGTATTAAAAAACCGCATTATAATCCGTTGCGTGGTTTAGGAGGAGTTAGCGAATTCCAAAACAGATATACAGACTGACTGAGAAACACAAAAAGCCACATCATTTTATACTATGCATTGGAAACATGTTTTAATTTTAATTGAAAATGCTCATGACTGGTGCGTGGTGCGTGATCGGTACGCCCACCCTACTTTTTACACGAGGCTAGACTGTGTGACCTTTGAGCTGATAAATGGAGGTTTCCAGAGGAGATATTGTTGCGGACTGACATGCAGACAATAGGAATCCAGTTAGAAGAATGGACCTTGTTTAAAGAGAAATAGGGATGGGACTTTTAAAGGGTATCTAGCTGTATCTAGGTACTGTGCATAGGTATAAATATATAAGTGAGCCTGCCATGTCTCTAGACAGCAAAATGTCTTTAACATCCCTAAGGGTCAGATAAACCTTCTGTTCCAAAAAATATGAACTCCATAGTCAATCGCCTCCAGCTTAGCCAGTCTCCACAAAATTTAGACCACTGATAGTCGTTCAGATGAACACAACACAATTGAAACCCCATCGCATTTAGAAAAATCACATAGCATTTATTTATTGCACTATTTGAGGGTCGATGTCTGGAGTGGCATTCCCGGTCTCATGCTCGCAGATGAAGAAGATCCTGTCGAAGCAGCCCAGGTCGTTCAGCTGGCCGGTGTAGAACATGGAGCCGCAGGTTTCAATTGTCTACCATCTTACCTCCTAAAAGAGACAGCGTATATGAAATCCCCTAAGCCACAGAACAGCCTACCATGTCTCTAGACAGCAAATGTCCTTAACATTCCGGAGTGTCAGATAAACTGTGTTGGCAAAATATCAAAACCTATCAATAGGAGTCAATAGCTTCCAGCTAAGCAAATCTGCACACAATTGAGAACATTTGATAGTCATACAGATGAACCCTCCATAATTGAAACCACACCACATTAAGAATCACATAACATTTTATTATTGCACTATTTGAGGGTCGATGTCTGGAGTGGCAGCCCCGATCTCATGCTCGCAGATGAAGAAGATCCTGTCGAAGCAGCCCAGGTCGTTCAGCTGACCAGTGTAGAACATGGAGCCACAAGTCTCGTTGCCTTTACCGTCGGGCTGGCCGGCGCCTTCAGACCAGGAGTAGCCGGCCTCTTCGAGGGTTTGACCTGGAAGCAAGTTGAGGATTTAGATTTTGTAAAGGCTTCATTATTTGGGCAGCTAGGTTGCAGCTAGAAATGTGAAGAGTGAGATTATGCCATTTGCAAATTCATGTACGCATTTATGACATCTAGGTATGAAAAATGACCCTTGCTTGGCAGGGCACGTCAAGCTGCCCGTTCCAATTTATGAGCAGACGATAGTCGTTACACAATCAAGTCATTACATACTTTAATCGAGCTCAAGGAATTTGACATTAGGAATAGGATCAATCGAGCCGAATCATTGGCCGAATCGTTGCCCCACAAAGAAGGGTTTTCTTCTTCTTTATTTCGCGTGGGACTCCAAGTCGTCCTGATGTACTCTGGTGTCGGAGTTTTTCCTTACCTTGGATAGTCTGCCAACCGTTACCCAACCTATCGTGGAAGCCCAAGTAAACAGCTCCTTTCAAGGTGAGTCCAATAGCACTTTCGTTCTTCTCCCGCGCTATCAGGTCTACGAAGAAGTCAGCTTCCTCTTGGCTGTTGATGATGGCCAGGTATGACTGCTCGGCGTTGCAGACGGTCATGGCTTCGGTCCAGTTCTTCACGTCATTGTGGAACTTGTAGCAGCGGTTCAGCGTTTGGTTCAGGGCGTAGTCTGAAATATTAGTGTGGATAGTCACGGGTGTTTACTGATGCTCATGAGTATCTGACATACCTAAATACCTAAATTTTTCCATCGTACAGTGAGGGGAGTACCTACTTGAATAAATTCTTTTGTTTTATTCTAAAAGCGGAGATAATGCGGAAAATCCAAGCATTTTCAAATGTTTAGTGGTTGTTTCCGTCACGTCTGACAAATACATGCTTATTGATGGTCATATCAGTGTGTATCACGCTAGTGTGCTTTTTTGTGATAGGTAGTCACCAGCCGGTCCCTTTGAGTCTCTCTGTTGCCTTTTGCGTCATCTGCTTATCGAAGGATCAAATTATAAACTCACCAGTCCTCGGCAAATCGCACTCGTTGCTCCACTGCACATCCTTCAGCTCCTTTTTGCAGATGAAAGCTTGCTTGTTGTCACAGGCATCGTCGTTCAGGGTTCTGTCACGGAAAAGTGACACGCAGTTTTCACCACCGCCTTGGTTGTTGGGCTCGCCTAGCCGCCAGTTGCTGAAGACTTCGGAGATGGGTTTACCTTTAAAAGCAGATACAGGTTATTTAGTTTAGTTGGGATGGTTGTCATGGTGGTAAAGGATCCATCATTCTAGCATTGCATCTTAGGAAATGGTGCCACAGGCTTGTCTCTGTGAATAACTGGGACTGAGAGTCGTAAAGGTCCGCGTGGCTGGCGTATTGGTATGAGTCCGAAGCAAACATGTTACCTTTGTAAACTTTTAAAATTTAAAAAGTCGTTAGTATCCCATTGTTCGCGTTTCGTTGCCTTTCCAGAATGATACTCGTAGCTTCTCCCGAAATGTGTCCCAAAAGCTGCTAACCGTTTAAACTTAACAATCATTTGTTTATCTATAGAATCTCTCTCTGTCTTTTGCGAGCCTTGCTTCCCGGTGGTGCGCCGTACGGCCGTATGCAATTTATTGTAGGTAATTTGTTTAACAATCATTAAAACAATGGACACGATACTGAAATATAAATAGACTCACCATCAACAGTTTGGAAGTTATCCTTCAACACCAAATCAGTGATTCCAACATAAATTTTGTCGATCGCCTGAGTCTTGTTCCAGAACTGTACCACTTCAAGTGCTTCTTGTTCGTTTTCTGCGTAAAACAGATTGGCGCCTTCCATCAGACACCGTTTGTTCGCCTCTTCCCATGTTCTGAACACCGTGTGGAGTTTGTAGAAGCTTTGTAAGGAGTCTATGTATGTGTAGTCACTGCGGAAGAACTTCTTGTCTTGCTGGCCGTCTGTAGTGAGAAACACATAGCAAAAATAAGACACTTGAAAACTATTTATTTTAATTTTCTCTTAACCAGCCGTCTCTTTTTCTGCTTCATCGAGTAAAGCATGGTACAAGACCTTGGACCAATGCTTGACCACGCGTCTCGAATCAAAAAGTCAAACAGAGGCATGAAAGTGAGTAATGTACACAATTTAATACAAAAGCCCTTTTCGCTATTTTTTTTATTTCAAAGACGTTAGTACGTAGCTTATTCCGTAGTCCTAATCATGCACTCTGTAGGTAAAGTTGTTTTAAAAAGTTGTTGTATAAAAATGTAGTTTCTTACTTGCGAATACAGCAGAACTAACAATGAACAATATAACCAGATTTGATACACCCATCTTTAAAATGAAATATACTAAAATTATTATATAAATTGATATACTATTTGTAACGTCTGTTCATAGCTGAACTATAGTTACAAATGTAAGGTAAACTCTTTTCAAGGACAATTTATATGAAAATATAGTTCCATTTGCATACTCAATAGCTGAGACATATTCTTATCTTAAAAAGTGCTTTATTATTATAATTACTTTTAATTTAATTATTCTGTAATGTTTTGTTCCTATTATACGGGAAAATCGCCACAAACGTAACTACAACGTACCACACAAGTATATTTAAAGTAGTAGTTACTTTTTATCAGTACCAAGATTAATTCGTCCTGGCTGAAAACTAGAGTCCGTATTTATTAATAAACTTGAGAGCGATATTGAAAAAAATACTGCAGTAAAAACGATCTCAAGATTGATCTCAAAGTTGAGAGCAATTTATAAATAAGGACGAATCTAGGTAGCTTAGCTTAGCTTGCTTCAGAGGGCACGTTAAGCCGTCGGTCCCGGTTGCTGTCTATAATCACATAGACGGCGTTCGTTACACAACCTAGTCAGAGGCCTGCTACATGCAGTAGGCGGTTGAAAACACTCTGACGTCAGGGTTCATAAGGTCATTGGGTGACTTAATGTCCACTTGAAGAAGAAGAAGCTGTACGAGTAGGGTTCCGATTATCATTTGTATGTAATTTTTGAATGACATACCTATCTACTTTACAGTAGTTGGATATTGGAAATTATTTGTCATAATTTGTCAAGCAAGATCCTGTCATACAAAAGTGACATAGACTTACTTTGGCAATCTTTTTGAAATATTGTAGGTACCAGAAGATACGCGTAGGTAATTGAACAATAGTATAAAAAAATTTGGTTAAATATTCTTTTTGATACGCGTTTTCTGGAAAATAGGTACAAGACAATAGAGAGAGACAAGGGGTATATTAGCATTATAATAATATGTAATGAATGTCTGATGTTTTACATTAAAGAAATATTTTAATACCTACTAACAGAATAATTTTCCATCATTTTATTTTTTTAAAACAATTCTCTTGAATCACTCTGATAATTTTAAACCGCATCAAAATCCATTGCGTCGTTAAGAAGGAGTTGGCGGTGTTCAATGACAGAGAAACACATTTCATTTTATAAAATGTGTTGTTTACATATTTTGATTTTAGTGATGCTTTATTCATGTTTAACCATAGTTAATCACTTGGGAAATAGGTAGGTAATCTATTATTTTAATTTTTTAAATCTTCCTCGTTCTAAACTGTTGAATATTTCTCGAACATGTCATGACATTTACTGACTACATGACTAGCCTGTTAAGTAAAAATGACTGTTTTCTTGTGTGAATCTAACAAAATGAAATTAAATTAATTTTGTCCGAATAAACCGTGAAACGGAAGCTATGCCGCCGCGCATCATATATTGTTTTTTTTTAATATACCTAACTACTTTTTTGTTTCTTAAATTTTTTTCTGATCGGCGGAAATAATGACAAATTATTCAAACTAGCGCCCACGTCACGAAAAAAGGACCCACTGACGTAGCGTTGTCATTTAAATTCATAGAATATTTGTCATCACGTATCGCCATATTTTCTTTGTATAATCTTCTTGTCGTAGCTAATCTGCTACCGCGTAGGTATTTGCTACGGTGATTAAAAGTTCTACTCATACAGTTTTGTTACCTCTTGGTCAAGTATAGTGTGCGCACGATTTCATGGCATGCTCATTGTCGCACTCACATTGATCCTGACAAGGAGATGCATATTTCAGGATTTCAGGACGCGCGAGCACTGTAGGTATTTATATTTCTATGGAACACCTGTTTCTAAATTTCTGATTTATTCGAAGACCCCATAGAGAAATTTGTTCACATTCGTAGAAAGTTTTGGTATTTGCGTACCTACCTATTATAATTAATAATAACCCTGTATGAACATACCCACCTAGGTATATTATGTTGCTTTCAGCATAGGTACTTGTATTCAGTCCCATGACGACTCTAATTTGAATTTAATTACTTCGCCATTACATAGTTTATCGCATAATAATCAGTGGAACACCCATTTTGTTAAGTGTAACACGCGCTTTCAAATTGTGTTGTTCTGAAAAGTGTATCGATTATCGAAACGATTAGTCAAACTTTTTTAGCTAATATTAGTATGTTATCGGAATAATGACAAATTTGTATTGTCCTATTTAGAACCTTACGCATGCCTTACACAGCGCTAAAATACCGCACATATAAACGTTATGTGTGATTCACGCCTTAATCCAAAATTTTACACGTCTTTGGATGGACCCCACTCCAAATACTTAATAACTTGTGACTTGTGACAAGGTTGTTTTAGATTTTCATAACAGCTTTGGTTTTACTATCTGACCCTTTGGAGCGTGCATATCAGGGATGATAGTGTACTAATAAACGACAGATTAGAGATAAAAATGTTCAATAAAAATTTCCATGTAATTCAGGGGTACCTATCCCTACACTGAAAACTTACCTACTAAAAAAGTTTCTACATGGCTTTGTATATTTCTAGTAGGGAAATATAGAACAAAAAAAACCGTGTTTACCATATCCGATAACACTTATCTAGTTTTTAGGGTTTAATCGTAGTCAATGCCCTTTTCACTGTCTTCAAGTCAACTCAGCTGTAAAAAACTATCTCAAAGTCGTTCAAATCCCATTCTGCGAGCACCCAACTCTGCTCTTTTTGATGGGGTTTGTCACCTCGCAAACAATAGTAAACAATACCATAATAAATGATACTAAAGCTAAGATAAGCGTAAAAATAATAGGTTCAGAAGTTACTGTTCATCTTTTCGTAAATGTGAGTATCCTAGCCATTACATAAATGTGATAGATATTTTATTATAATACGATAGTTAAGTAGACAATAGTGATGATAACTTTCTCATACAGTAGCTCTTTTTGGCAAACATTTTTATATTTTACATACTTATTATTTTCAGTTTAGTTGGAACCATACCATAACCATAACCACCACAACAGTCTACTACTGCCAGCCGGCATCACATTTTCTATTAAACGAAGTTCTTTTTGCAAACATGTTATTAAAATTTAAAACTTAAATATTTTGTATTTTATAAGATATCCAGGAAAGCACCCTATTCAATCTAATGACGTAATTAATGGTCTTCTAATCTATTACCTATTTTTCGTCTTCAGCTACTAGTTTATTTTATTACCTACTAGCAACCTACTAGCCACAGCCAACTCTCTTTTGTTTCTGTCTAATTTTCATTAAGTCCTTTTGTTTCTTTTTCCCACTGTTCTTTACGCAACATTCATTTTAATTATTTATGTTAATCAAAAGAGAATCTTATTAGCTACCCGCAGAATATAATTTCACACAAAATAAAGCGTTTGTCGCGAAACTCTGAAGGCTGTGTCAGTTTTTTGAAGGAAATTGTTCAAACAATTTTATTATTATTCTCATCAAGATCCTTTCCTGTTAAAGTTGTAAAAAAACACGTTCCATGTTATTCGAAACATTAATAGCAAGCGTGGTGAGTACGGCAGTACCCCCCAATACGGGGGAGACCCATGTCCAGCGGTGGACTGTTGTGGCTGAAAAGGTAAGGTAATAGCGATTAAAAGTTAATAGTTATGTACTTAGGTACCAAACATTTCATCATCGAATCATCCATAGACTGATCAGATCACAATCAGTCTTGGTTAGTCTCATTCGGTAAAAACTAACGTAAATGTAAAAGAAAACTAGAAAAAACTTTTAGCATTATTTATTACACGCTGTTATACCTATAATATCTACCAACTTTGGTCAACCGTATGATGGCGGTAATACCACCTATGTAGTCGGGGAATTCTGGAAATTCAATGTATGGCGCCAGTTGAAGCACGCCTTTACAGCAATTTTTTTTTGCGATTAGATACCTTTAAGCATGTTGTTTGAAACCTTAAAAGCGGAGACCCTCCGCCCGTCCGCATCACCCCCATTTTCTTTGAAATGTGTCAAAAATTATAAACTTTCCGGATTTATGAGTTAACTATAATAGTTACAAAAAAAGTGTCAAAGGGCAAAATATTCCGTATTAAATTTGCTACTTAAATGTAATACATTTTTTTATTGTAACTCTTACGGTTTTGAAGATAAAACGATTTATACTAAAAAAAACCTTTTCCTGGAAAATCTATGAATGGCGCCAGTTGAAGCACGCCTTTACAGCAATTTTTTTTTGCGATTAGGTACCTATAAGCCTGTTGTTTGAAACCTTAAAAGCGAGAATCACCCCATTTTCTATGAAATGTGTCAAAAATTATAAACTTTACGGATTTATGAGTTAACTATAATAGTTACAATAAAAAAATGTATTACATTTAAGTAGCAAATTTAATACGCAATATTTTGTCCTTTGACACTTTTTTTGTAACTATTAAAGTTAACTCATAAATCCGGAAAGTTTATAATTTTTGACACATTTCAAAGAAAATGGGGGTGATGCGGACGGGCGGAAGGTCTCCGCTTTTAAGGTTTCAAACAACATGCTTAAAGGTAACTAATCGCAAAAAAAAATTGTTGTAAAGGCGTGCTTCAACTGGCGCCATACATTGGATTTCCAGAATTCCCCGACTATATGCTAGCATTCTTAAAGAAGGTTGACGTCAGGCCGGTCGTAAAATGAAGCCAAATCCTTTTGCAATATGATTTTATGTTCAAACAAAACGTTTTTAAGTTTTCAAAAGGGTAAAACCAAGGCGATACTTAGGTACCGAGTAAAATCATGCAACTATGGTCCTGTCATACAACTATGGTCCAAACGGATCTGTCACTTGACGAAGTTGTAAAAGACAAAGTGTTGCCGTATAGTTGAATAACTTTGTACTATTATAAAATAGGAGCATAGAGGTCTTACGCATTTAACGCTTGATGGCGACACCACTCAGAATGACTACTCGGCCGTGTAATCACACAAGAACGAGCACGTTCTTTTTTGCCGTCAAACTTTTATCTGAAAAATATACTTAGAGTTTGAGTTGAAACCAGTGGATGTTTTTAGTTAAAGGTAATTTTATAATGACTACTTTGCGATAAATATTTTTTTGAAATACGGGTTAGTTTAAGAATGAAGGGGTTGATAATCATTTTCGGTACTTTGATTTCAACAATGGTCCAAATTTAAAAATAAAATAAATAATACTTGCCATGTTTTTTACAGATACCACCCTGTAAATATAACAGTGATACTATAAAGGTAAACCCCGGATCGGAATGTATTACGATAGCAGCGTTTTTCCATTTTATACAAGATCGCAAAGTTGAAAATGGAGAATTCTGGACCATAGTTGCATGATTTTACGGTATTTAGATTAGAAATTATTTACCTACGTGATGGTACAAACTTGGTGATTCCCGTGTCCCATGTAAGAACTTAGATATATTTCCTGTTACATCCGTAACGTATCTAACAGGGAAATGCACGCTGTATTACTTAATTTACTGTTCTTCCTTTGTTGCCAAGTCCACATCACACAACACACACGGAAAAATAAAATAATATACAGGGTGTTAGGGACGGGACAGTGTACCGAAAACTTTGCAGGCATGATCAGACCATCAAACTGAACAACTTTTACTATGGAGCCAATAGTGGGAAACGAAAAAATTTTTCGGACCTCCCATACAAAATTCACGATCAGCTGACTGACTTTGTATGGGAGGTCGGAATTTTTTTTTCTTTTCCCGCCATTGGCTCCATAGTAAAAGTTGTTCAGTTTCATGGTTTGAGCACGCCTGCAAGGTTTTCGTTACACCGTCCCTAACACCCCGTATAAGTGCCTAAGTGTATTTTTACAGGCACATCAAATAAAAAGCTGTGGCTACCTAAAGAAATTGGCTAAAATTATTTCAGGGGTCAATCAAAGCACAGGAAACTGGAACGATTTCCTGAAGGAAAATGTGTTGAAATAAGAAAAGGCAATCTTGGACCTTTTGTACAAATGAATCGCCGAGCCAACTAAGAAGTCCAATTTTCGTCATATATCAAACCGTGTTTCTTGTGAAGTTATTCAGTTTCATAGAATAATTTATCCCTTGAAATACATACATACATTCATATTTCACGCCTAAATATCCCATGCGGGGTAGGCAGAGGGAAAATGGCTGTAAAAGCGGTCATTTACACCACATCAGACCAAAATTGAAGTTAGAAGACAAGTTGTTAGCCTGTTGCCTAAAATTGCAATTCACATCAACTCTCAAATCCCAGTCGCTTCTTACGACACCCACGGGAAAGATAGGGGTGATGCAAAGCCTGTACCACACGGCTTTGTTTTTTGCCTGTGTCAAAACACAAAGAACAATATATTGCGCTGAGTATCCTTTTCAATTAATCAACTCGATACTTTTAAGTATTCCTGATAAATTAACCTTCGGTTGGTCCTCGTGGACAAGCTTTTTACAAAGTCAAATAGATGAAAGGCATAGGTAAGAGGGAGGGTCAAAGGTTAATTAAATAGAAGATACCTTTCATTTTAGGATATTTTCGTTCCGATTTTTTTAGTTTTTACCCGGGTGCCTCAGAAGAAGGGTTATGTTTTTCGAGAGTATGCATTTATGCGCGTGTTTATTTGGGTATATATAGGTATATTATGTGGACAGACACGTACATTCCTTTTCCGGGTTAAACTAAACCCACCCAAAACATAAATGTGAAAGGCTGCCAAGTTCGATAATATTGGAATGCTTCGCCTATAAAAGAAGTGAGATCTAAATAAGTACCAAGTTCCATACACAGGCCTCAGTTAAAAATAGTTACAGGAATGCACACTTGAGTTTTCGCAGTTTGGAAATAAGAATCTACTTTCCAAACTGCGGAAAATCAAGTGTGCATTCCTGTAACTATTTTTAACTGAGGTCTGTGTATGGAATGGAACTTGGTACTTATTTAAATCTCACTTCTTTTATAGGCGAAGCATTCCAATATTATCGAACTTGGCAGCCTTTCACATTTATGTTTTGGGTGGGATTTCATTTATTTTTGTAAGGTTTATTTTCTTTGTTTCTTATGATTAAGTTAGGTAAGGAAATATCTCATTTATACTTTACTTTGACTAAATACAAACCTTCGTAACGAATTTTAGGTCGGTACGACGATTGGAAGATATAGATAAATTTTTTGTTTTAGTTCCGTTAAAACCGACTCACACTTGGCCATTTTCAGATTTTTTCCTTTACCTTGACCTAAAGACCTACCTCCATGCCAAATTTCAAGTCAATACGACCATTGGAAGTGGTCTAGGTTTTTGATGAGTGAGTTAGTCAGTCAGTCAGTCAGTGAGTGTATAGTAAAAATAGCGATTTTCTGACGTCAATATCTCAAGACCTACAATAGGTACATTAATGAAATTTTGTATTTTAGATAAGTAAGTAGATCTCGACAGATACTAGAAATTTCATATGCGTAGATAAAATAGATTGAGTTATAGGTGAGTCGAACTTGGCCCGAAATGGTTCGTGTAATATAACCCACGGCCGGTGTGTCGCTTTTTTTGCTCGAACTTGGCGGACACACTGCCGTGTGTCTAGATAAATTCTAAATAAATAAATGTTATTAAAATTAATAACTAAATTAATATTTAAATTGACGAACAATATGACGGATTATAAAAGTAAAACCTAACTTTGAAATTACTGTAGTCCGGTTTATATGTGTTTTAATAATGCTAATTCCTTGTTAGATAGATGAAAACTACATTTATCGCATAGGTAGTTATTTGATTAAAAATAAATGTGACATTGTGATTTACCTTGTTAGACAGGTATCACGTGTAAAGTCCGTTGCGGCATAACGCCTAACGCTGGGTCGACGGATGCGTCTGTCGATTTTAGATACACCGTATTTGTATGGGAAAAATAATCGCATTTTCTCACAGCATGCGTCACGCAGGGCTAAAATAGCGCAACAACGGGTGTTACATGTGATCCTCACCTTAATTTTCATAATTATTAATACGCAGAAATGAAAGTTCTAAGCACCCGCATTTCGCATGATTTTACGTATAATTTTGAATCCTTTGTACTTAGGTAATAACGAAGTTGGATATGGGCACAAAATAGAGGGTTTACAGAAGGCTCACTCAACTCTATTTAGGAATTTCGCGCACGTCACTTGTTACATAGGTAGGGAAGGTGTTTTGATATTCCTATACTCTAGAAAAATCTAGAGTATAGGAATATCAAAACAGCAAAATCTGGCAAGAATGTCAAATAAATAGTTCAGAGCCAATTTCAATCCAAGAAATATGACGTGTATGTGGCAATCATCTTCTTAGATACCTTGACTACCAACTTCTGAGATTCCAGTTATTTCATGGTTATTTCCAATTAAAGTCAGTAAGCGTCAAAATCGTCGCTAATACTGAGTGAGCCATCTGTAAAGGCGCTCCGCGCGTCGCCTCCGTAATTTGTGATATAGGTTTGTAATTGAGCTGGCAGGTCGCAGGCAATTTGTACCACAGATTGGTACCAAATCGTCGCTAGTACTGAGTGAGCCATCTGTAAAGGCGCCGCGCGCGTCGTCTCCGTAACTTGTGATATAGGTTTGTAATTGAGCTGTCAGGTCTCAGGCAATTTGTACCACAGATTGGTACCAAATCGTCGCTAGTACTGAGTGAGCCATCTGTAAAGGCGCCGTGTGCGTCGTCTTCGTAATTTGTGATATGGGTTTGTAATTGAGCTGTCAGGTCTCAGACAATTTGTACCACAGATTGGTACCATATCGTCGCTAGTACTAAGTGAGCCATCTGTAAAGGCGCCGCGCATGTCGTCTCCGTAATTTGTGATATGGGTTTGTAATTGAGCTGTCAGGTCTCAGGCAATTTGTACCACAGATTGGTACCAAATCGTCGCTAGTACTGAGTGAGCCATCTGTAAAGGCGCCGCGCGCGTCGTCTCCGTAATGTGTGATATGGGTTTGTGATTGAGCTGTCAGGTCTCAGGCAATTTGTACCACAGATTGGTACCATTCAGGGTAAAGGTCAGAACGTGGGCCGAAGTTAAAGGATGGAAACCGGTATACCGAAAAACCGATATCTTGGAATGACATTTCCGATAAGTATTCCAATTCTGGTTTTCAGTGCTTCAAAATGGTAAATATCGGTTTTTGTAATTTTAGAAGACATTTTTGTAGCTTCTCAATATTTTTTATCATTTCTGCCTCTTAGACACAGAAAATAATATACATTCCTAATGCCCTCATATTAACTTCTTCTTCATTGTAGCTTCTTCTATCTTTCAGCATCATTCTAACTTTTTCTATCTTTCAGCGCGCATTTTATCTGATAAATAACAACGCACTATACCCGCCAAAACATCCAAAATTAAAAAATGGTGCATGTAAAAGTTTTTTTCAATGTTTATCATAGTTTATCAAAACCGGAATACGGGAATAAGCATCGTTAGTTGTGATTGAGCTTCAATAGCAAAATCCAAAACCGGTTTTAAGATTACCGATTTAATATGCCCTAGCTGAAACGTTTAAAGTAATTTTTATCTTGCCACAGAGGGCTGTTAAGCTTTAACGTTATTAACCGCGCGGTTTATACCAACCAACTCCGCCGAATGCCTTAGGTATGGTGCCGGTTTAAAATAGCATCACCCCGTATCTTTCCCGTGAGTGTCGTAAGAAGGAGAGTTGATGTGTATTCCAATTTTAGGCGACAAGCGATAATCTGTCACTATGATGATACACAGTCTTCTGAATGACATTCAAACTTTTGTCAGACGTGGTATAGGTAAGTGGCCGTAATTTGCAGCCGTTTAAACAAGGTATATAGTCGTGATTTATGTATGTATGTATGTTTTGTGATCGCATCAAGTGTATTTCGTCGTTGTGGAATACCAGTACGTTTATTTCCCTAAACAATTATTTCAACAAGCAAATTACATTACATCCTCATAAGCTTCCGCAAGGAAATGTTTATATTTAGTCCATTGTAATGAAACGGGGATTACCTACCGTGACTTTGAAATTACTTTGGCAAATTCCCACAGCAGCGATTTTTATGTCCTTACACGACGAAATTAATATACAGGATGGTACAGAATAAACTACTTTCCCGAAAATACTAACCTCAACAGGTCAAACTGAACAACTTTCCCAAAAGATCAAATATCAACGCAAAAAAAATGGGCCTCCTCCGAGCAATTATCTACTTTATTTTTTACCCGAGTGCCTCAAAAGGAGGGTTATGTATTTCGAGAGTAGGTATGTATGTATGTTTGTACTTTATATGTATTTTTCTTTTGTATTTTCACGGGCTACAGCCCAAACGGATAGTTGGATTTTGACATAATGAGGTGCCGTTAGATTCGTCTCAGAAGCACAAGTGACACTAACTGTATTAAAAAATCATAAATTTAAGATGACGTATTTTAATCGCAAAATACAACTTTAAAAAAATGACCGCAGTCGGGTTTTTATTTTTTAATACATCTGCCTGTTTTGCTTTGAGCTTTAGCTCTTAGGGAGAGTGGTTCAGTTTAGCCTGTTGAGCTTGGCCTTTTCGGGAAAGTGGTTTGTTAGGTACCACCCTGTATACGTATGCACATTTTATTACCCACAGGACAGATTTTCCTCGTACAGAGCAATTTTGCAGAAGAAAACAAACGAAAAAAAATATTTCGCTCGCTTTGCATTGCGAAAATCCTTTGGATGCATTTTTTCATTCGCGTAATTTGACCACTGAGATTTAACAGAGTAAACTTTCAGAATAAGTTTTACTAAAAACTGTTACCTACCTACCATGCTTTAGTTTTTCATACAAATAAATTACTTACTTAAGGTGGGAGATTTAACGCATTTCAAGCATTTCAGATGAATGGAAAAATAATGGTTATTGTAACTTTGTATCAAATCCAAACACTTAGATATTATTACACAAAAAATATGACAAACTAGACGATATAACACATTTCTCCAGAAGTAGCATTTGATAGCTTATCAAGTAAAAGAACCGCCTTTACCACCAGTGGGATAAATAGGTACTATCCTAACTACTTAGGTACATAAAAATACCATTTTGGAAGCAGGTAGGTAATAAGTTCTGAAGTGTTTGTTCTTTGAGTGGATCTACTTCAATAAACCTGAGGTTCGAGGGTATGTACGAGGTACGAAACTATGAAGGTACTTCACCTAGCTATTTATGGTCAAGTACAGGCTGGGTTAGAAAGTTCATATGCCGCTCACATAAGATTTACCTTAGCGGATCGAGTGTCTAACCGGAAGTGAGCTTGACTGAAATGGCCAAGAAGATCAGCTTATTTAGGGGATCAACTTATTTGTATCTAAAATACCTAATCTATAAGTACTGACCTGCGCAAGTCTATAGTGGATAACCAATTGTAATTTGTAAGCAACAGTACCTAAAGTTGGGAGATATAGGTAGTATTGTATAGTTTGGTTGGTCTAAAAGTTTGTAACTTGTGCTGTGTTGTTGGAAATAAAACCTCATTTATTATCTTATTATTATTATTATACTGGTTTTTCATACAAATACCAAGAAAAATCGGTATAAGTTGATCCCTTTAACGGGTAGGTAGGTGTGCTGGCGATTGTACCTATCCTAAATCAATCATTCAACAAATTGACATCTGACAACATGTTTTTTACCCTTGAATGGGAAATGGAGACACTTTTCAAAATCTATTCGACACAGGCGGAAAAGTAACTGACTAAAATGTTCGTTCGCTGTCTTGTTTATTTTCCTACATACATACCTACATATATCACGCATATATTCCTTGTGGGGTAAGCAATACGTGTACGGCTGTACGAAACGGCCATTTACACCACGTTTAACAAAAGTTTGAGAGTCATTCAGAAGACTGTGTATCACCATAGTGACACGTTGTCAGCCTGTCGCCTAAAATTGCATTAAACATCAACTTTCAAATCCCTTAGTCGCTACGACACCCACAGGAAATATATGGGGTGATGCTATGGTGGGACACCGAGTCGTTCAACGACCCGATGAACCCTGGCGTCAGAGTTTTTCAAACGCCTACTACAAGTAGCAGGTCTCTGACGTGCACATCCGAAGCACGGAACCATCTTACTTTTCGGACAATCAGGTGGTTCAGCCTGCAATGTCCTAACCAGACTGGGAATACATTCACAAAGTGATAAATATTTGTGTGTGACCCCACCGGGAATTGAACCTGGTACCTTTTGTCTGCGTGGCAGGCAGGCAGGCATGCTAACTACTGCACCACATCGGCTTTCTGTTTATTCCAGCATAAATCATACACAATATTGCTTCGACAGTGCATTTTAGGACAGTAGACAATGTCTAGACTAGACTGTGTTATGGAACTCATTTTATAAGTCAGCAAAACACAAGCAAAACGACGCTACCTATGAAAATTAAAGTAGTTGCAAATAAATAGTACCAGCTATCGCCACAGACTATCGCGAGCAAATCCACCTACCCACTTAAAGGACCAACATTTACCGGTTTTCTTAGTAGGTACTTGTATGAAAAAGCATTACTTTTTTATGTTGGTCTCCTAAATGGTTAGGTGGATTAGTTAATAAATTAATTATTTTTGTCTTTGTGACTTTATGTTTGTCTTTCTACTACCGCACTGGATTAGGTACATATTGTCATCTTCTTTCATAAAAAGTGTCCGGATAAACATTCATTACCTACTCTTTCTCTCAGAGGCCACCAGCTATACCAGAATTACCAGATGATGCCTTTTAAAATTTCACACAATAAGCACAGTCTTTGGCAAACCGAATTATTCATTGAAGATCAACATAAATTGGTTTTCTTATCATTTATTAAGAAAGACCAACATAAGTTGAACCCTTAAATGGCCACGTCCATCTGCTCCCGCTTGTTCAAATCATACACAATTACACAATGGTCCCTCCTCGCTAATTTATCCAAAGGGAACCCGCGTCAGAGTGACATATAAAATTAGACACGGGTTCTGGAAGTTTCTGAAAACATTCACAGTAGTCCGCTGAGCAGTAGAATTTTTCAGAGGGACATGAAAGAAGCCGTGAAAAGCTCGTCACATTCAGAAATGGGCGCGCGTTTATACATTTCAGTAAACCGCATACTTACCGGGCGATATTACGGTTCACGACAGCCACCATATAAATGGCAAACAGTTGTGATTTGATGCGATGATGTGCTCCGTGTTTTCCGGTTTTGAAATGTGCTCTCGTTCAAAAACTTAATCCGGCTAAACATCGGAAAGTCATGCGATATACCTACGTATCTATAACATCTACTTAAAGTATGATGCGACGACTTTTTCATAACTTCGCTAGCGATTGCGTTTGTAAAATCGTTTGATATACACCGCATTTTTATAAAAATAACTAGCTGCCCGTCAGCGGTTTCACCCGCTGCAACGTATTATTCCGCGGGAAAAAAGCATTACTCGCCAAGAGATGTCGTTGTTAGTTTTTGGCGAAAACGTTTGAAACGCGAATCGGCTCAGTCACGCCACCTTTACAAAAATATTGGAATATGCGTGATCCCGTAGGAATAAGACATTTTCCCGTGGTAAAAAGTAGCCTATGTGTTATTCTAGATACTCTTCTATATTTGTGCAAAATTTCATGTCAATCTAATCAGCCGTTTTAGCGTGATGTCGTAACAAACACATACACAAACATCCGCCTTTATAATATTAGTAGGATTTTGGTCGAACGATCATCTTTAGCTTATATGTATTTTCTGTAAGCCGTACGATGTATTATCCCATTTGTACGACAATCTTGCATTTCATTTTTGTGAACAGAATGTAGTATCCCACTGATACGACTATCTTGGTTCATCTACACGATAGAAAATGTCGATGTCATCCAAAATCATGGCGGTACAGATGGGGATGGGGGATGTCGCTGTTTTCCAATTTCTTAGTCCAATATTTTTGACATACATGCTCATACATGTCATTTTTGTAGGCGGTATATATTATCCCACACAAAATATTTACGCAAATAATATATTGTCACATAGATAAGACAATCTTGGAACAGCTACGGGCTACCCGATAGGAAATGCCGTTGTATTTATGGTTGTATTCCAGTATCTTGGTCAAACATTTTTGACATGCATGACGCATGTCATTTTCCCGATTCAGCTACTCGATGGGGGATGTCGCTGTTTTTCCAATATCTTGGACAAATATTTATGACATTTATGTCATTTTTTTAAACGGTATAAATTATCCCACGTAATAAAAGCGATACATAAACTTAGTACTTACGCAAATATCAAGATTTTCACGCAAGGGGATATTTTTTTAAAGAATTGAAATATTTAATATTAAGCATAAAAACATACATAAAAAAGAACACGACTGTTTTAGTCCCAGGTATCGCGTTTCTCAAATAGAAATTTTGCTTATTTTTGTGAGGAGTTGAAGTTTCGCCCCTTAACCCCCGTGTTGATGCTTGCAGCTGGTCTCGTCTCCCAAACAAACTTTTGCTTATCTTTTTTCTTTGAGGGGGGCAAGCCCCCCTCAACCCCCCGTGCTGGCGCTTGCAGCTGGTCTCGTCTCCCAAATAAACTTTTGCTTATCTTTTTTCTTTGAGGGGGGCAAGCCCCCCTCAACCCCCCGTGCCGGCGCTTGCAGCTGGTCTCGACTCCCAAACAAACTTTGAAGAATCCAATAGCTTGGCAAATATTTTTTTACTGGCAAGTCATTTTATATGTACAAGCTTTGCTTAGTTTGGGGCTAGGTGGCGCTGTGTGTCTCGTCCAGAGATAATAAATATTAAAAATAAATATTAAATAAATATTATGTAGTATGTATGTATTTCGGGGTCAAATAATCTTGGTAAAACAATTTTACAGCCCCGTTACTTTAGACGTAGTATGTAAGGTCAACGAATGTAGATATGTATTTTGTAGGATCCAATACATTGTTAAAACATTTTCACAGCACTGTCATTTTTGAACGTCGGATGTATGTATTTGTGGGATCCAATCCAACATCTTGTTAAAACATTTTTATTGGCTTGTAATTTTGGTACGTGCATGTGTTGTGGGATATATATTAATTTTGCCTTACTTACTCGCCAAGAGATGTCGCTGTTAGGTTTTAAAACGCGAATCGGCTCAGTCGCGCACCTTTTTCATAAATATTGGAAAATGCGTGATCCCGTAGGAATAAGACATTTTCCCGTGGTAAAAAGTAGCCTATGTGTTATTCTAGATACTCTTCTATATTTTTGCAAAATTTCATGTCATTCTAATCAGCCGTTTTAGCGTGATGTCGTAACAAACACACACACAAACATCCGCCTTTATAATATTAGTAGGATAGTAGGATAGTAGGATAAGGAAAATCATGTTTTTCCAACGTATGCGCTGCACAAAAATACAGGGTGTTAGGAAAAGTACTGCGTTCATTTCGAGGGATGAACCAGCTCATGAAACTGAACAACTTTCCACAGGCAACATAGTTCGAATGGGATGTTACTTCTGTTCTCGCTTGAGATCTACTTAAGATGAGACTTACTTACGATTTTTTATAACTTCGGTGTGGTCGTTCGCTAACCTCGCACTCAACATCTTAGGAATTTAAAGATGAATATCCTTACTCTGAGCAGTAATCCAAAACTTTTTATCTTTTTGTGAAAAGTTTGCTATGTGAGCGATTCAGTAGCTTTTGTGAAATGAAAATGAAGATTTGTTTTATAAAAATTGTGAATAATGGCCTCATTTCTGCAGGACATTTCTCAACTTACTTACTTTAAGCGAAAACACGCCTCACATCGTTATTTTTGCGCTCCGTAACGCATGCTTTAGGACAATACGAATTTCAACCTTATTTTTATACAAATACGGTTTATGTGAAACGGTTTGACAGACTCATCCATTGATGCAGCGATGTCCGAAATGCAGCGCTAGCGGATTTTGACATAAACTGTATTTTTATGCGATAGCGCTGCAAAAGAATAACGCACTAACGGACGTTACTTGTGTATAACATCGCACATTTTCTGCGCAAGTGTTAAAACTTCAATAGCGATTACAGTTCACTGCTGAACATGGTTATACCCTATACTCACACAGCTTGATAAGCGGATTGGCCAGCGCAGCGGAGATGTTGCATGAACAGGGAATGCGTGAATGCTGTACAATTGCATTCCCTGATTAGGTACTTTATTCGACGCTTTTTACAGCACCCACGGTTAAAATTGAATAATGCTATTCCAAACAAGCATCACATATTATGTGTATCACAAAGCCTATAAATTTCTCACACTATCGAAATCCAAATGGCGTAAGAATAAGAATACCCGAAAAGAGCCCTTTCACCGAAGGGTTGCGCTAGGGATGTGACATGTGACTAAAGTAATGAAAAATATTTTTTTTATATCGATTATTTGATTATTTATAGTCGCGAAAAGATCGATTTATTCTTAATAGTTTTTTCGAGTCAAAAAAAAAAATCGATGAAAGATAAATAGATTTTTGCAAAAGTAATTAGGTGCAAAATAATAAGGAACCAAAAATTTACTTAATAACGATTAACGATTTCTAAACCGTTAATTATTTAAATTTAAAAATTGATGATAAAACATCGATGTTTCTCAAAGATACATCGTTTTCTTTATAATCGATAATTTTTTCACATCTCTGGGTTGCGGATGCAATATACTCTATCTGTCCGATAGAGGGCTCTCGGCCAGTTCCGGTCCTAGCGAATGATTGGACTATCGAAGGCTATTCTTGGGCTTAGAAAAATATATTTCTAGAAGGAACCCTAACAACAAAAATGAAGTGAAACGTTTCGCTGAGTAACACAGTTCACTCTCTAACTATTCTTTTAAAAGTTCAACCTGTACTGTAAGTACTGGATTTTTCAATAAACGTACGAAGCAGAAGCATTTATCCCTTAAATACATAACCCGAACTTATCTGTAGAATTTTTTATTTTATTTATTTACCTGCTTAGTTGTATTGATATAGCATTTAGTTGATGATGAACTATGAACGCCAGCTGACTAAAATCTGAGTGAGACGAGTTTTAATGCCTTCATTTTATAACTGTCCGTCGGCTCTCTCGGAAAATTTCCTTGCTTTGAGGAAAAGGGGCCTTTCAATAAAGTATCTCGCTTTATTTGAGTAGAGCTCAGATGAATATCTTTATAAAACCCGATGGATTATTTCATTGTTCTAAACCATGTCCTTTTCATGTTCGGTTGTGTCTTTGAACAGAAACTGAAAATCATCATGTAGTAGGGTAAAATACCCACTTTATAAAGTTGTGAAACGTATATATCGTAGGTATTTATTTGGTAACATTCTTGTAGCGTTGGTCGCCCTCCAGACACATGGACCGATGAATTAATGGCTGATAGTGATTGGATGACGAAAACGTTAGATCATGCCTTATGCCTACCCTGGGGGAGCTCTACGTCCATCAGTGGTCTGTTGTAGGCTGATAATATGTAATGTGTTTTTTCTTGTTCCAATAAAAGGCTTCTTAAATTATAAATAATAGAGCATTCGATCTTTGAAGTTCATAAAAAAGTCATTAAAGACACAAAAAGAAATCTGCTTTAATTTGTGACTGATCATTAGGGAAAATGGAGCCAATAAGTGTTTTGTTGAATAAATTGGATAGGTCACTAAAATAACAAGAGAAGACACCAAGCATCTCCTACTCTGAACGGAGCCGTATTTCTGATTCAATAGAAAATTTACGAAATTCATATAAGAAATCACTTTCTATTACATCATTTAACCATTTTACGCATTATTGCAACAATAGAAAGCTGTGTTGCGTTATTTTAAAACCCAGTCACTATTATCACCTACCAAAAGGTATTTCTTGAATCTGTGCTTGAATCAGAAGGAAATAGAGAAATCCAGTAGTGAAACGAGAAGAGACTACCGTAGAACCATACAACTATGGTCCTAGCTTGCAGCTATGGTCCGAACAAACTTGTACTTTTTTTTTTATTTAACTCCTCCTGTGTGGGGACGTAAGTACTACAGTGAAACCTTAATGTATGGTTAACACTGACTTAACCACACACGAGATAAACAAGAAATATATACTTTACATCATTGCAAATGTTTAAATTTTTAGTGTAGATACTTTTAAAATTGGCTATACGATGACGAATTGGAACTCCCCCGAATCAAAAATACGTCCCTTGATCTGAAGCAGGTTCTCAAAATAGCCCAAGTGTTTCTCGGTTTCTCTCGAACATGTGAGGTTCTGGGGATGAGAACACTTCAATATTATGTGAATAGAAACTATTGTAAGTACCTATAGGTACTACAACCACAAATTAGTAAGATATCGCGCGGGGCGCCTTTACTAATGGCTCACTCAGTCAAACACAAACTCAAAATAATTTATTTTCCATAGGAAAAATATATACCTGCCTATCAATTATTGATAGCAATAATTTTAAGGTACTAGCGAAGATTTTGACGCTTACTGACGCTTAACTAAACTGAACTGAACTCAAGGTAACTAAGAAGATGGTTGCCACGAACGTCATATTTCTTGGATTAAAATTGGCTCAGAATCATATTACCTAAGTATTTTTTGATATTCTTATTTTATTACTTTGAGATTTCTGACAGTAGCAACCCTGGATATGTAACAAGTAACAATAGCGAAAATCCTAAATAGTGAAGTGATCCTTCTGTAAACTCTCTAGGTATATTGTGCTATAAACGCCGCCCCGGGCGCCATCTTCCTAATTTGTATCTACGTTTTGATGGTTCCCTTAAAGATTCCTAAAATGAAAATCCTATGGGTAACACCTGCCTAAATAAAAGTAGGACTCTCTTGTTTTACAACATTTCGCAGCTTATCATCACAAACTGATACAAATTGCTTATATAATTAACACGTATTCTACTAAACCCTCTGATATATTTCACGTTTTTTATCGCTATCCCACTAAAAGATTCTTATCTACAGCACCTCGGCGTAACATTAAGTGACCAACATATTCTGGCTTTCCATACAGTTTATAAGAAATACCAGTGTAGGTAGACCCGTTGTGTAGCTCAATAGTACGATTCTATATACAAATTTTAATTACCCACAGATAAGCAGCAAATGGAAGCAGTTGCGTGCTACACCACCGTTTCCTAGCCGTATCCATTACGGTCTGCATTCATTATTTAAGTGCTTCTGTGGGCTACCGAGCTGTTGATTTAAAGGATTTGTATGACCCGGAACCCTAGATTGTTTGAGATAGATTTGGGTGGAAGGTCTTTCATGTCATCATCATAATAAAACAATAATTTGGAATTAGGTGAATATTATTCGTTGTTTTAGTTTCAGCTACACACGCAGCATGATTAAGCTAGCGGCTTTTGATTGGGTCCTGCATAGGTACTATCGCCAGGGATTCACTTGAACACTGGTTTATCTTAGTATTTGTATGAAAAACCAGTACCTATAAGTTGGTTCTTTAAATGAGTAGGTGGATCTGCTGGCGATTACATGATATGACTGATAGGTACGTGACGACGCTACGTGCATTTACAAAACCCGCAAAATCTTGCGGTGCGGTTCCTTAACTAAAAGCTAAAACTTTTTTTTATACTCAGTGTAAAAAAGCTAATGCACTCAACGTAAATTTGGTTTCCACGTGCATTTTACTGGCTAATGGATTGGAAACGTTGATCGATGGTGATACCAAATGAAGTAATGGCTGATTTCATATTTTAGTAGCTCACCAGGTTATGTTATTGGAATAGGTAGGTAAAAAAGACTGACTTTTTCAAGTGTAAGAAAGTTCACTCTACACCAATTTTTGGTCTGTTTCTATCGGGACACATTCCCATCGAGAAAATTCCCAGCGAGGCAATTCTCATTGAGGAAATTCCCATCAAGGCAAATCCCATAGACACAATTCCCATTAGGCCAAGTTCCCATCAGTACACTACACTGGACTGGATAGGTACCTTTTAATGGTAACAAAACAAAGTATGGGAAACTCCAGCCTACTGCCACATATAGCACTTGCTAATCTTTCGGCGTATCATAGACAGCGCTGAAATAAAAATGGCCCAGTAGCCTAGTTACACCTGTCTTATTGTGTTCCACTTATTTCCACCACGCTGACTCATGTCTGGCAATAGACAGGAGCTGGAGTTACCCGCTGGGGAAGATGCAGCGAAAGTATTTATTTAGAACCTAATAATGGTGACATCCGGCAACATACAGGTCACGACTGGATGCAGAGGGCACAAGATCGCCAGGAGTGGAGGAAATTGGAGGAGGCCTACGTCCTAAAATGGGCAACAAAAAGGCCGTGATGATGATGATGAATGGTGTAGCTGATCTGTAATAGAAGGTCGTAGATATACCTGCCTACCTAGGAATATCTTAAGAGTAGACGTGAGACATCAAACGTAAGATGACTTCTGTCAAACAAGTGATCTCGGACAACACGCGTCTAGCAGTGTACGCCCTCATTTACACGTTGTTATATGTACCTCATAAAATTTGTGGAAAGTCGATTGATCAAGCTAATTCAGAAGCATTCCCACACTACGATGGAACCCTGCAATCTATTTGCGCATTGGCTCACTCATCTTCATCACATCACATCAGCCCATAGCAGTCCACTGGACATAGGCCTCTCCCAGAGCTCGCCACAAGGCACGATCTCCCATTTTCGCCATCCAGTCGCTACCAGCCGCTCTCTTTAAGTCATCATCTGGCCGGAGGGCGTCCAACGCCTACGCTTGGCGAGCCGTGGCCTCCACTCGAAAACCCGCTTACTCCACCGTCCGTATCGGTTTTACGACAAATGTGACCAGCCTACTGAAACGCCAACTTCAGCTTGCTACACTTTCAGATACACAAATGTAGCAGAGTGCAAACTCTGTATTGACATCCTCCCTAAGCCACCCTCACATCTCCCTTTTTCGAATCATTTTATAACTTAAATTTGGAACACAGCACCGAAACGTCACCGTTCATGGCTTTTTTTGACGCATTCCTGACTAACCGTTGGACCGTAATGTCCATACCTATTTCTCGTTATTTGTGTAATTCTGCAATTCTACGATCATTCGACAGTAGATCTAAGTGCAATTCCTAGAAAAATCAGATGTGATATCAGCGTATCACAGAAAAAGTGAATGTTAACAGTTTTACATCGTGACGTACCTCGAATAGTTAAAGGACCCATCCAAGGGTCCATATCTTTGAATAAAAAGGTAAGCCTAAAGAAGTAGAAGCTCGTGTATTATTTGTCGCCGAAAGGCGACACTCATCTCCGCAGTTTATAATAATTCAATTTGCCGTGGTAATATGCCTAAGGGGGCTCGTACACAAATTACGTTCGCATCGAAACTTGCTGGCAGATAATTAATAATTCCAGACGTCGCCACGGTTACTGGAATACCCCTCGAATTGGGTCATTCAAGTCGTTCAAATAATTCAAATGCTATTCGTTATCATCAAGCGAAATACGTCTGTCCGGTTGGTCAAAAATATCTGTATTAGAATCCTGTTTATGTGGATCCCTAGTATGTGTAGGCTGTTGTGTTGAAGATAGAACCGCAGTGTCAGAGGGAATAAGAACAAATAGAAAGAAAAAACTCGTAAGAACTCTGATTTGACATGCGCTAAACACGCAAAACTACTCTTGACAGTTTGAACTGTACGATATTACGGTTATGACAGCCGCCATACAAAATGTTTTGACGAAATATCGTATCGTAAAGAAATCCGGATCTGGGAAAACATGTGGTAGATGTTATCCATCTAGTTTTTACGTTTTACTTTTCACATAGCTCTATCACACACAGCTTATAAAACATAAAAATTTTTAATTGTAGATGAAAGATTTGATAAGAAAGTCTTTGAAGTAAAATAGGAATAGAAATGTCCATACCTGAAATATAATTTACCCTACACAAAATCAACATTTCGAGTCATTTGAATGTTTCCAGAAGCGGACAAAAGATCCATTTCATAATTACCGCTTTTAGCCCAGGGGCCCACACATAACTTTACTGCGCTATTTTGGCGCAGAATTAACGCATACCTCTGTCAGGATCATGCAAATTTGGAATGTCCCAAACTAAAAAAAACTAAAAAGAAAGAGAGAGGCAGTAACCTGTTGCGTTAATTTGAAAATACTAAAAACCGACGTTAAGATGACGCATCGCAAGTTTCTGAGCTGTTTCTGGTTTTTAGTATAATATTTTGTACGCAACTGAACTGACAGACACATGCGTCAGCGCTGCGCTAAATCATCGCAGCATTGAACGTTCCGTGTTCCCCGTCTTACTTTCTGTTAATTTCGCCTCTCCATAGCTTCCCTTTAATTAACAGTATTAAAGCTAGAAATTAACGGATTAAACCCAAGTTTGGTTGTGATTGAGGTAGGAGTTCTTATGCCTAAATAAAGTAAATAGTTAGTGTATAAACTTAATAATTAATCTCTGACTGAAAATTAATATAAAACCTTAAATATCAATACGGGGTGTAAGGGACGCTTTAACAAAAACTTTGCAGGCGTGCTCAGACCATGAAACTGAACAACTTTCGCCATGGAACGTATGGTGGTAGTAGGTAGGAACGTCAGTCAGCTGATCGTATTTTTTTATGGGAAGTCAGAATTTTTTTCGAGTTTCCCACCATTGGCTCCATACCTAGTAAAAGTTGTTTAGTTTCATGGTCTGACCGTGCCTGCAAAGTTTTCGGTACACCGTCCATCCTGTCTTGTACTTTATAGTAGCTTTTTCAACCAACTAAGTATCGTTCTCGCTCAAATAGCCCTTATGACCAAGCTGGTACCTAGAGTGGCATTCTTCCACCTGAATAACCTGCAAAAATATAAATTGCGGTGACCCGAGCAGTGGCTGGCTTACTCGAATCTATCACGGGCGACCCCACATTATTCTTAACCTTTCTATAGAGTGAAAACTGAATTTGACCTGGTCCTTGAAATAAGATTTATTTAAGCGCGCCACACGCCGCCCCCGTCTGCGTGACGTGCACGTCATCATGGGCGTAGAGATGACGGTATATTGTATGGGATCGTATAAGAGGCCGCACACTGCCTGCGTATGCGTGTAAATGTGGCATGGTAAAATTTTGACCAGCATGCGACCCGCGACAAAGATTTTCTCTAGGTATACACCCTTACCTATGTCAAAAGTCTACACTTGTTTTGATTTCAATACGATTTGATACACTAAAGTCTTCTCGAGCGCGAGATAAGTAACTCTACAGTGCATAGGTATGCAGGTGACAAAATGTGCTGGTAAAACTTGGCTATAATGCTCGCTACATACCTAGGTACAAGAACAACAAGTTTTTCTAGGCCTTGCTATGAATATTTTTCCTTACCTTATGTTTGTCAATATTACCTTTGATTTCCCTCAAGACAACTTTCCAATCTAGTTTCTCATTTTGATAAGTTCAGCCCATCATCTTTCGACTGCAATGCAACGCATAATGTCTTTTTAATATAAAAATTTATATAAATGTTTTTTTAGTATAAAGGCTATGGTGGTCCACATTATTTTTCAAAGACGTTTAACAAGAGCCATCGAGTAAACAAGTGGCTACTTACTTAGTCTTGATTTGGTAGACTCTTAAGAGCCGATTTCACCATCCCAAATTTAGGCAAAAACCGAGCTTTTGTAATATTGTTTAAATTTATATTCTACTTCTAGAAACAGCGGAATAATATTTTTTTCCAGGGAACACAGGTCAAAATATTAATAAAAATAAAACTTCGGGCCCCCATAAAAATGTGCCAATGAAGTTAATTTAGGGGGATGTGCCATCGCGTCGTCGAATGGGGTGTTGTTGTTCTAATCATCTCTCATCTCATCATTAATCATCAACACTTACATCACTTTTTGCGTTTCTCTGTCTGTCTGTCTCCTTAACCACTCAACGAAGTTTGTACCTATATTAGATAGAGTATTAAAACTCCGTTGTGTGGTTTAGGAGGAGTTAGTAGTTGTGGTTAGCGTATTCCACGGCAGACAGAAAAACGCATAAACCGACTTCATTTTATACTATGCATGCATATGCATTGTTAAAGTATCAGGGACGACGGTGGAATCGACCCAAAGGTTTTTCTCAAGAGGGTGGTATCGAACCTTTGATGATTTTAAGCTGAGTAAGGCAACTTTTTAAAAGTTAATAGGTATAAGCTTAAGCGTACTTCAATGTTTCGGGGAAATCTTTTTCGGTAAAAAAAGTTGCGTGAAGGGAATCAAACTTTCTTGTGATTGTTAGCGCGAATTGCTATGTCGTCCGTGTAGTGCCGGCTTAGAATAGCTTCACCCCACATCTTTCCCATGGGTGTCGTAAGAAGCGACTGAGGGTTTTGAGAGTTGATGTGTATTGCAATTTTGGGCTACAGGTTGACAACCTGTCACGCTTAGTAACACAAAAATGCGCTTATAGTTATACTTATACAACTACGAAAGTAAATGTACCTACCTACGTACTTACTATTTGTTGGATGATAGATGTAAAATAAACACAAACTACGAAATTAAAAAATGTATCACAATTTACATTTGACAAACTAAATTGACATTTTTATATCACGGGCGTAATTTTTGCTACGGAATAAAAATAAAATTCGTAAATCATAATGGATTTAGACTGTTTTTAGAATGAGTCTAATTTTCCAATGAAAAGTCTCGAGTTCTAAAACTTTTTGGCTATAACGAAGTTTGGCAGTTGGGGGTCTGTTACAATTGAATTTTTATGTCCGATCCCAATCTTGGCCCGATATTTGAGAACATAGCTTTTATATTGAATTAAGTTTATTCTTATCGTCATTACTTACTTTCGTTATGTAGTTCTATATGGTTCTATTACTATATTCTACTCACTTTGCACTTAGGTACAAGTAGGTACACCACACCCTATAAAGTACAACTCATGATTCGATTTAATGCGACTTTTATGAATACATGATGATTTGATGATATATGACAGGAGGACAAAAATATGTAGATATTCTTCATTTTTGTCTTGTAAAGTGATGCTATAAGTATGAGCGAGCATCAATTTATGAATTTATGAATCTTTCTTTAAGTACCATTAGGCGAAAACTCCACTGAGGAGCCGTATGACGTGACACGTGGGATGACCGTAGATGATCGTCGTCGGCCGTCATCGGTGCGATGCGCGTCTCTCGTGTGTAGCTTTACCTCTTCTGTTTCAAACATTTTATATGGAAGCAGTTTCAAGCGTCGCAATGTCTCTCGTCTTACGCCTCAATAATGTATCTTACGTCTTATGTGTGGAGCTTGCCCCTAAACTAACTAAAGTATTCGAATCGTACAGAAATCTGCGTAACTATCAGTTTCTTTCTTAAATACATAAAACATGCATCATATCATGAAATGTCGGTATCATACATTTGTATTGTATGTATTATAATCTGTAAGTTCTTATACTAATATGAATTTATTTCTTTGTTTCAGATCGGTGTTCGTGAGTGTTGTGATAGAATCAAAGTTGATCCTAGTGTTAGTGTTGTTACAAGATTTATAAAGTGTTAGTGGTTTTAGTGTGTGATTTCTGATTCAACCTCTTTTGCGATCAAATCGATAGTAAGTAGGTAAATATAAATCAAAAAAAAAGTGATATCGTTAGTATATGGCCAGAACTAAAGTAATTATAAATAAGAAACTAATCGGTAGCAAGGAAGTAAGCTGAAATAAATCTGCCATCTTTCATATTTCCGAATTGCAAGCAACTGAAGCTATGTGACTTTCAAGCGACAGGCAAACGTAGAGTGCCCTTACCGCTGTACCTACAATAAAGCAAGATCAACAACAAAATAACATAATCGTATGAAACAAGGCTAAAATACTTCCACGTGCAAAATAGAACATGTCAGTTGCATCCGACAGCCAATCGTAAAGTGTCCAAACCAACTACACTTATGACATTCGCAAACGGCAGCAAGCCGTAGAGTGTCCACTTCTGCTACACTTGCAACAAAACGAGGACCGCCACGAAGCAACGATGGCTCGGCCTGAAGTTGTGCGATGAGGTGGACGACGACGAGGAGGGGATGGACGAGCCCAGCGCCGCCAAGCGGCCCTCCGTGCTAACTATCGACCGAGCCGCCTTCCTCCTCCTGAGGGTCAAGAGGGCCTTCAAGAAGAAGCGGCAGCAGAGGAAGGAGAAACAGTAAGTGTTATTTTTTTTTCTATTGTCTCTGTAATACATAGTTCGTTCTTCGAAGAATCCTTGAAAACCTAGAATGAGCTGCCTTCCTCTCCTTAAGGATCAAAAAGAAGCGTCAACAGAGAAAGACGACACAGTAAATTTATGAGTACTTTTCTATAGCCACTGTAAGAAATTCGTGCTTCGTAGTGCATTTAACAACGCAGCGAAGCAACGATGGCTCGGCCTGAAGTTGTGCGATGAGGTGGACGACGACGAGGAGGGGATGGACGAGCCCAGCGCCGCCAAGCGGCCCTCCGTGCTAACTATCGACCGAGCCGCCTTCCTCCTCCTTGAGGGTCAAGAGGGCCTTCAAGAAGAAGCGGCAGCAGAGGAAGGAGAAACAGTAAGTGTTAATGTTTTTTCTATTATTTCTGTAATAGTTCGTTCTTCGGAAAATACTTGAAACCCTAGAATGAGCTGCCTTCCTCTCCTTAAGGATAAAAAAGAAGCGCCAGCAGATAAAGAAGACACAGTAAGTTTATGACCACTTTTTTATAGTCACTGTAAGAAATTCGTGCTTCGGAGAGCATTTAAGCAACCAACAAAGCAGCGATGGCTCGGCCTGAAGTTGTGCGATGAGGTGGACGACGACGAGGAGGGGATGGACGAGCCCAGCGCCGCCAAGCGGCCCTCCGTACTAACGTTATGTATGTTCCGTGCTTCGAAGGACACGTTAAGCCCTCCGTGCTAACTATCGACCGAGCTGCCTTCCTCCTCCTGAGGGTCAAGAGGGCCTTCAAGAAGAAGCGGCAGCAGCGGAAGGAGAAACAGTAAGTTTTTGACAACTTTTCTACAGTCACTGTAGGGATTCGTGCTTTTTAGGGTTTCAACACAGTGCTAGCTAATGACGGAGCCACTTTCCTCCTCTTGAAGGTCAGAAAGAACCGTCAGCTGCAGACGAAAGAGAAACAATAAGTTTTTGACAACTTATCTATAGTCATTGTAAGAAATTCATGCTTCATAGAGCATTGAAGCAACGCAACGAAGCAGCGATGGCTCGGCCTGAAGTTGTGCGATGAGGTGGACGACGACGAAGAGGGGATGGACGAGCCCAGCGCCGCCAAGCGGCCCTCCGTGCTAACTATCGACCGAGCCGCCTTCCTCCTCCTGAGGGTCAAGAGGGCCTTCAAGAAGAAGCGGCAGCAGAGGAAGGAGAAACAGTAAGTTTTTGAGTAGTTTCCAAATCCTAAAGATATTAGATCTTCACGGTGGGGTGAATTGTGGACCCAGTACTCTAGTCAAAGTATGGTCCGAATAATTTGAATGTGATATGATATCATATCACATCAAAGATATTCCGCGTGTGTTGTCAAAGGTGTCTTCAAGTCGGTCATACCTTAGTAGTAAAAATTAAAGCTAGTAAAAGGTCACCCATCAGTAAGGAGTAGTAAGGTAAGTATAATCTAGCAAATATTAAATGGATGTTATTTTCATCTTCTTTCCGCAGTCTAGTATTCCTATTAAATAAAAATCATAGGCAATTCAGGCATTGAAATTTCTCAATCATAAGCATGATTTACATGATTTTGAGAAAAGCTTTATTACCTAAAAAAAGTTTTATATAAAGAGACTTCGTCGCGTTTGCAAAGGCGGCCTAATTTGAAGAAATCCTAATGTATCCTACTAATATTATAAAGGCGGATGTTTGTGTGTGTGTTTGTTACGACATCACGCTAAAACGGCTGATTAGATTGACATGAAATTTTGCAGAAATATAGAAGAGTATCTAGAATAACATATAAGCTACTTTTTACCACGGGAAAATGTCTTATTCTTACGGGATCGCACATATTCCAATATTTTTGCAAAGGTGGCGTGACTGAGCCGATTCGCGTTTTAAACGTTTTCGCCGAAAACTAACAGCGACATCTCTTGGCGAGTAATGCTTTCTTCCGGAATAATAGGTTGCAGCGGGTGAAACCGCTGACGGGCAGCTAGTATTTCATAATGTCGTTACCTCGGGAACTTGGCGTGTAATTCATTTTGCTAAGGCGAGAAACACACGCAACGTCCGTTTGTGTGTTTTTTTTTGCGCTGCGTAACGCATGCGTTGGGACAATATGAATTTCGTTCGACCTTATTCTCATAAAAATATGGTTTATGTATTGTCAAATTGTTTGACAAATGCTTCCGTCAACGCAGCGTCGTGCGATATTTTTGCGCTGACGGATGCGTCTGTCAAACTGTTTCACATAAACCGTTTTTACAGGAGAATCAGGTGAAAAATCGTATTTTTCAAACGCAACGGATAGCGCTGCGCAAAAATAACGCAACAACGGACGTTGCGTGTTTTTCTCGCCCATGTCTGAGAATGAAAGTAAAAATACGTATAGCAAAAAATATGAGAACAAATGACACGAGTCTTTTTTTGAATACCATTGTATATAGCTAGTACTACTACAGCTACTCCAGTCCACTGCTGGACATAGGGCCTCCACAAGTTGGGCAACTTTAAAGGTACTCTAATCGCTGACAAGAGTGAGTAGGTACTTCTTCTGTTTGCGTGGAAGACTGAGTCTACGATCACCCAATAACAACTAACCGTCTTATTAACTCTTTTTGACGAATAGACTAAGATCAAGACATTATTAAATAGTATCTGATTCAAAAGGGGCGTAAAATGAAAAATTGAGAGAACTTATTTTAACCATCGTTCTTTATGTACCTACTGTTAGATCAAATTACTGCTCTTTAGTAGGAGTAAACGGAGGGGGAGAGGTCTTGACTGCTGTCCCATTTTCATGTTCCTTCAAATCATCATGTTCCTTCAAATCATCATGTTTTTCTTCAGCCTTATTCTCAGATTGCATTTCTTTCTTCTCCTCAGCTTCTTTCTTAATTTTTCCGTAAGGAAGGAATCCAGTCTTGAACTTGTTATACGGAAGTAAGGAGAATGAAGGCCTGTATTTTAGACTTTTGAACTCGTTCTTTAGTTCCTTGTCGCCAACAATTTGAATGTCGCTCCTCACATTAATGTCAGGCTTCTTGTCTTTCACGGACGGCAAAGATTTGGAAAAGTCGAAGAAAGGTTCCTTGTTTTGTTTAGGGAAGAATAGTATTTCA
This sequence comes from Phthorimaea operculella, assembly GCA_024500475.1. Taxonomy (NCBI): domain Eukaryota; kingdom Metazoa; phylum Arthropoda; class Insecta; order Lepidoptera; family Gelechiidae; genus Phthorimaea; species Phthorimaea operculella. The sequence continues at coordinate 15,292,159 of JANFCV010000001.1, forward strand.
ATGGTCTTGGGTTTGAAAGCGGGGCCCGTTGGTGCGAAACTAGGTACTGGCATCTTTGGTATGAGAGAGTCGTACATGAAAGTAGATACCATGGACTGTAGTGGATTTTCTGCGATCTTTGGCTTTGCGTCAATGAAGATTGTATCTTCGTGGACTTCGTGTGATTCGCAGCAGGTGACGGATTCGAATGGTTCATGGCCTAGGCTGCCACTCCTGCCGGTGAGGATGTTGCTGAGCGTGTTGTGTTTGATGAAGGGGTTCCTGATGCTGTTTATTTGTGAGCAAGGGCAGGGCTCCAGACGTTCCACCTCAGCTGATTCCAGCACAGGCTCGGGTTTTTGGAACACGAACGGGCTGACTGAATGGGTTAGTTGATCGAGCTTTAGTTTGGCCTTATCGAGATCTGTAGAAGAAAATCAAAATACAGAGTTTATTCTTATGATCATTATTTCTTAACTAAGTCCATTTATTTGAGTCAAGTTGTAAAGCCAGATTTAACAGTTGTCTAACACCATAGTAATAGGGTTCATTTTACTTTACAATAATTAGGACACGATCAAAACGAGGAATGAAACTAGAACAAAATAGGCTATCATAGATCTTTGCCTTATGAAGCAAATTTTGCTTTAGAAAACAAAATCGAAAAAGATACGAAGAAAAAAGTGGCTGTCTTGAAAACAGCAATAGTAATTATCAGAATTTTGCCTTAATAGCCAAGAATTTTCTCACCATTGGGTTTCCCGTTGAAGTGGAAGGAGATGTCCATCTTGCCAAGGTTGACCAGCGAGTTGCTGATGGTCGGCATGGTCCGGTACAACTTACTGGTGTCCCGGCTGCAGGCCAGCCCTAGGGTTGTCATTAAGACACTTAGTGTGTAGTACATATTCTGGAACAAGAAACAGATCTTTAGAACAAGCAAGTTAATCCTAAGAGTGAATCGCACAAGCACCGGACGATTTTGCGGATTATGTGAGAGGCGACAATATACAGAAAACCTGTGACAGCCCAAAGATACGGTGACGTATCATACTATCCGGGATTTTGCATAATAACTTTGTCGTAAAAATACCAGATTTCACAAAAACACCAGGAAATTATGCGGTGCCCGAACAGCCTTAGAGTTTAATTTAAGGATAAGGCTTTCTATTTAAATAACGAATACTGAATTACTTGATTCAATAGATACTGTTGAAATCTCAAAAGACCAAAGTTTAATTTTAAATACCATTAGCGTACAATAAAAAGTTTCAAAGTCGAACAAAGTCAATCAAATAAAACAAGTTACTCCAAGTGAAAAAAAAAGTTTTTTTAGGAATCGAAGGATCAACTTACCATTCTCGATTACAGCGATACGAATAAATTCAAAATTGGAATTCGTACCAAATCAAATTTGGGCCATTACGAAACTCCGTTTTGGTTTTATAGGATTACTATTTTATGATCACGGTTGCGAAACGTAAATTGCCTACGGAATTCGTTTGTGACACGAGTTTTATAGACATTTTTGGTGTTTTTGTTGCTACAGTCTTTTATTATCTTCATGGGGTTCATCGGGTCGTTTACAGACTCGATGTCAATACGATATAAATAAATAAATAAACAATCATGATTCGCCTACTTTTCATAGCGTACTAATGCATTTTTTATTAGAACAAATCATAACGACTTTCAAATAGGAGGTACATGGCTATCGTTGGTCTTTCCAATTTTTGACTTTTTGATAAACTAAATTTTGATTTTAGTAAGTAAATAAGTTTTTTTAAGATCTTTACAAACCTGTGTTGGAATCGACTGTACATCTACAAATTTTAAGGGCAATAAAATTAGCGATTCAAAAGTTCATTAAGTGTTATTTGCTGTGAAATTACCTACCACCAAGCAAGGTTAATTAAATCATATAATAAAAATCAGATTTTGCGTAATCAATCACCAACCTAAGAAGCAAACAACAACAACAACATCAACGATTACAACATTCCACCGTTGGACAATACTGGACATGAGGCTCTTGTTGTGGGCCTAGGACCAAATATTTACCTTACCTACTTATTTCATTACACTCGGGCTCTCGAGTAAAGCCACGGCTCGGCAAGCGTAGCACTAATCTCAATGGAACTACTGCGAACGAAGGCGGAAGCCCTCTGGCCGGATGAACCGATTAATGTGTTACTAATTTGAAAAGTAATTGTAATTATTACTCGAAAAAAAATCACTCCCTCTTAATTTGTTCTATATAAAGTACACTTGGCCTTAATGACTACATTCTATTAGAAAGCTCAGGACTCAGGAGGTTAAAGAGAGCGGCTGGTAGCGACAGTAGGAGTGACAGCCGATGTGGCGCAGTGGTTAGTATGCCTGCCACGCAGAAGGTTCCGGGTTCAATTCTCTCAAAGTTGATATTTATCACTTAGTGAATTTGTTCCCAGTCTGGTTAGGACATTGCAGGCTGAACCACCTAATTGTCCGAAAAGTAAGATGGTTATCCTTGCTTCGGATGGGCACGTTAACCGTCGGTCCCGGTTGCTGTCTATGATGGCGGTCGTTACACAACCACGTCAAAGGCCTGCTGCTTGCAGTAGGTGGTTGAAAAACTCTGACACCAGGGTTCATCGGGTCGTTGAACGACTCGGTGTCCCACACGAAGAGAGAGAGAGCGACAATAGATCGTGCCTTGTAATGTACCCTGGAGGAGGCCTATGTCCAAGTAATCTACAAATTCAGCCGAAGACATAGTACTACTAAGGAAGATGAACAACCCATCTCATATAAATAACAGCACAAGTTTGTAAGAATGTTTATCCTGTAAATCTCTCTGGGCCGCTCGCTCTCAGCCTCGTAAAGCACGTTTGCGTCAGCGCTGAAGTGTCGCCGGTATTTTGGTCTGAAAGCGTTTCGTGCAAAAGCGTGCATCTCATAAAATCTCGAAATCCATGTGGAGGGCTTTAGTTAGACTACCCATATGAGTATTTCCAGTATTCAGACAAACAACGTAGTGGACTTCTTGAACTGACGCATTATAGTTTTCTTCAATATCTCATCTTCCTGCCCTTATCCCAATTACTTGGGGTCGGCGCAACACGTTTTGTTGAACACAAAATCGTGTTGCAAAGGATTTGGCCTAATTTTACGACCGGCCGCCTACCAAACGTCAACCCTGCCGCCTACCAGACGTCAATTTTATTTTCAGTATCTAAGTATTCTCTCTCTCTCTCTTTTCGTGTGGGACACCGAGTCGTTCAACGACCCGATGAACTCTAAGTATTTTAAATCAATGATGTCTACAAGAATTTCTTTGAAAGAGCGGGATATCGTTTCTTGTGGCGTATCCTGGGGGAGGCCTACGTCCAGCAGTGGATCGCTTTGGGCGGATGTGAAAAGTTTTGTTTGGTAAATTAAAATGAAGTTAGTATTTCGAGAGAAATGTTATATGAGACCTACACTCAGCATTGGGTGTCTTCGGGTTGAAGAAGAAAAAGAGTCTTGAGAGGAATGTTGAGGAATGGATGCTAGATGATGCCCCTCTAGCCACTGAAAATGTTAACTGTATTGGAAAGTAGTCAATACTTTATGACTCTTTAACCTTATCTCAAGACACTTAAAGCATTTACGCCCCTCAGGATGATTCTTGAAGAAATAAAATTAACCACCTTGAAATTATTTCACGGGCGATTTTATGCTTATGGCCCTGCTGAAGTTATGGCCAAATTGAACCGTATTTATATTCGCGCGTTGATTTCTGTATCGATCGTTAAATGTCAAGTGTGTACGCTGTTTTAGTATGTAAGTGTGCTGGAAATGGAGTAAGGGCCTTTACAGCATCTATTACAACTTGCAATGGGTGTAGCGAATTTGGTGCCACTTATTCTGGTAATTTTGATTTAATTTCTTGATTTGACCTCTTTTTGTGCATAATTATTTGTAGTTTTAGTGTGGGTATTGTGGTTCAAAGACCTATATTGTGAATTGATTCAAATAATAGGCATGTGGATATAAAATACGTGTTGCTATAGTGCTAAAAAGTTACCTAGAAGTACGGCCGTTCCAACAGGCCATATTTGACTGCCAGATAGTAGAAGACATGTCATCAAAGGAAAATAGCCTTTATACAATATGTCATAGTATTAATATGATTTTGACAGCGCAAAAAATGTGTGCATAATGCAGGCATGATGTATGTGTGTGTGTGTGTGTGTGTGTGTGTGTGGTTACAGTTATTTATTAGATACATTTTTTTTTGTTGTTTTGCAGTTAATATCAGAAGTATACGGTGGTAGTACCATGATCACAATGTCAGACGTTGATGCTGACGGTTCAGGTTTAAGAAGTGGCAAAATCGATACGCAGAAAAATGATGTTTTGATTAACATGGTAACGCATTTACCTAATATTACAACTTTGCCCAAAGAACATACGTCAAAATATGAAAAAATAAATACCTCCCATAGTAACCCAAATTAGCTGAGTGGCAATTTTTCATTCAGTTCAGTTTAGGACAAAGTTTATCTTTATCCCCGGCTCGACCTGCATTTTCACTTTCATTAGTAAAATTTCACTCCATACTGTATTTTAGCTAGAAGCAAAGTTGAAAGAAGCACTAAAAAACTCAAAGAAGAAAAAGTCAATCGAAAGGACATTTGAAAGCGAAGGTGGCATGAGTCCTCTTGGAACCTTCGCCCCAGAAACTCCTTCAAAATGCGATGCACTGAAAAATTTGGAAATGCAACTCAAATCTAATGGTATCAGTGGGGTCGGAGAAGTGGGACTAGTACTCAAATATGGACATTTAGGTAAACCTTTTCGTAATTCTTTGATACGATATCTATTTTCGCTATGCTATTTGAAAAATGATAATAATATGGGTACAAAACAGCATAGTAATGCAGTCAAACTTTTCCAAGTCATAGTTATTGCAAGTAGATATTGGAGTCATTTGTCTTTGGCACCAGAGGAGATCTAGTATTTTTCTAAAGGTCTATTTCATCATATCATTCTACATTATTATGCAGTGCACTGCTGGACGTAGGCCAGGCCAGGATACGCCATAAAGCACGATCTCCTAATTTTGTCATGCAGTCACTGCCATCAGCCTTCCATCTGGCATAGGACCTAATTTTAGTTAATTGTTGTTATTTTTTAATAGTTTTTCTTACTGTAATATTATTTATATTTTAGGCAAAGGATCCTTAAACATTGAGGCATCAGGCATATCTAATATTGGCAAAGCCGTTATCGATTTGCAAGCACTTGATGGCAATATGTTTGTACCGGGACTTAGTAATGTATGGGGCGGAGCATGTAAAACCTCCTTTATCAAGCTAGAAAGGGCTCAAAGGGCTGTCTTGAAGGTTATGCTTTCAAAACCTTATCGCTTCCCTACAGTAGACCTTTATGCCGAAGCAAAAGTTCTAACCGTGAGACAGCTCTTTGTGCAGCGAGCAGTGCTTGCCACGAAGAGGATCTCAGGAGCTTCCCTTCCTTTACAAATTGAAGAACATCGTACAGTGTTTATGGGAAGGCAATTTATCTGTATGGGCAAAAAACTATTTAATGTGTTGGATCTTTTTTGTAATTTAAGTAACACTACAACCTCGGAATGTAGATCAAAATTATTCCACTGGCTTAGTGACTTCGACCATATAGGTATCGAATACTTTCTGGATGATGTCTTACACAATTTTTAACACGCGCACGCACACACACACACACACACACACACACACACACACACACACACACACACACACACACACACACACACACACACACACATCACATTATTTTTCTTTATCGTTTTTCTTATTTTCGTACTTTATTTCAATGCTACTTTTATTCACCTTTGTAACATCTAAAGACTGCTCTTACGACATTTATTTTTGGTTGTATTGTTGAATGTGAGCAACCCTGTCTCCCAAGATACAGGTATTTAACCTAGTTTGGGAGAAAGAGTTACAACAATGTTTATCATTTTAACCATTGTACCTATATAATGTATCCTGTATGTGTATTATAGGTGAAATAAACTATTCTTATTCTTATTCAGCGGTAAGAATTAACAGCCTTACATAAAAGTAAAGTAAAGTAAAGTCAACAAAGCAAACACCACAAGGTTGATATCCCGTTTTTACCATCCAGTCGCTACCAGCCTCTCTTTCTGGCCGGAAGGCGCTCAACGCTGCGCTTACAGAGAGAGGCATGGCGTACTTACCTACACTTGAGAATCCACTTACACCACCGCCCATAGGTACGTATCTTAAGAATATGTAATGTTAGAAATGAAATGTTGTAAATTTTCCAGGTAAAAATCTATGTGATTCACAACAAGCTGCGATTACTAATAATGACAATAGCACTAAAGATACTAATGTGGCTACTACCGGTTCATATACCCATACGTCTCAAACTCTGAATGCAGCAAGTGTTTCAGCAGTTAACCAGGCAGTGGCCGGTTCTGTGACATCAGTAGTACCAGGAGTACCAGGAGTACCGGGAGTACCGGGAGTACCAGTAGCACCAATAGCAACAGGATTACCAGTAGTTCCATTACCACCAGCAGTACCTATTGGGCAAGTGGCTTAGTCTCCGCAGATGCAATAAATGTGCCTGTGGTTCCTCTTGCTGGACATTGAATTGGTGTTCTTTTGGTTATGAGTGAATACAGCATATAAGTGTATGGTTCTTAGTGTCATTTATTTATTTAGCCGCACATTTAGTTAGAAAGACACAATCCTAATGACAACAGCAATAAAGATACTAGTGTAACTACTACCGATTCTGCTACCATTTCATATACCCATACGTCTCAAACTGTGAATGCAGCAGGTGTCCCAGCAGTAAACCAGGCTGTAGCTGGTTCTGTAGTACCAGTAGCACCAGTAGCACCAGTAGCACCAGGAGTACCAGGAGTACCAGGAGTACCAGGAGTACCAGTAGCACCCGCTGGGCAAATGGCTTTAGTCTCCGCAGATGCAATAAAAATGGCTGTGGTTCCTGCTGTTAGACATTAAATTGGTGTTTTTGTGAAAGTTATGTGTGAATACAGTGTATAAGTGTATGCTCTTTGTGTTTTTTTTTATACTAGCTGGTGCCAGCGAACTTCGTTTCGCCAAGGAAAGATTATGAGCCAACAGAAGCGGCACATCATGCTAAACAACTTTTCAATACAGTCATTATACCGCACAGACAGATTGATTTCTTCTTCTTCCTTGCACCTTCCAACTTTGGGTAGTGTTATCTCTAGATTTTCGGCACCATAAGGTTCTTTCTGGGGTTGTCGGGTCAAGTAGGTTTTTTGTCGTGAGCCTGGTCATACACACTATGTGATTACATTTTCAAAAATAGGTAGGTAGTTTTCAAAAATATTGATGGTTTACTTATTTTATTTTATTAAACGCCCACTATTTTTAGGGCTCCGTAGCCAAAGTGTACCGTATTCTCTGAGACTTCGCTTCGCTGTCTGTCTGTGACCAGGCTTCTATCTCATAAACCGTGATAGTAAAACAGCAAAAATATTAAATTTGAATTATAGATGTTGTATTTCTGTTGCCGCTACGGCTCCTTTAATGGTGTACCATTATGTGTAAAAATGGCATATAAATCAAATTGGTTTTAAAGGAGCCGAAAACAGAAACAGAAAGTTAGAAACAGAAACAGAAACAGAAAGACCTACCGGTCAAGTGTAATTTTCTGTTCTCATTTTCGTACTTTGTGTCATGGTTAGTATTTTATGCATGATTGGTACAATTATGGCAGACAGATGATGATGGTGATGACGATGATAATGATGATGGAATAACCTGGAGGAACCCCGAATCAACACCGATTTGTGTTTGTTACTTGTCTATGAAGTGGAAGCTCACCCCCATCCCTCCTGTTTCGAAGTCTGAGCACCTGAGTCACATTTCGATGATATAGGTAGTTAGTTAGGTACACTACCAAAACCGTCGTTGTTTTATTATTTTACGCGAAGGAGCAAGTCAATCTGAAGTTACTATAAAACTATATCGTTTGGTGAAAACAAACAAACCAGCAACAAAATTAACTTCGTAACACTGATAAACCTAATTTTTTGGTTTCTATACCTCTAAAGGTAAAAAACAGAACCTGTTGTCCCTCCGTCTGTCATTCTGTCAAGACCCTTTATCTCAGGAACGCGTAAAGATATCGAGTTGAAATTAAAACCATATACTTAAGTCTATGAACGCTAGTAGTTGTGAAAAAATCAAGCACCTAGCTTCAAGTCAAAAAAGGATATAGCCGTTTATGCAGTAAAAACCGGCCAAGAGCGTGTCAGACACGCCCACAAATAGGGTTTCGTAGTCAACGTTTAAATATCAGGTTTTTCAGCATTACAAACTTAATTTTGTTGCTGGTTTGTTAGCAGCAGTATGATGACCAACCGCAAATAGAAAAACTGTATTTTTTCTGAAACCTTTAATGGTACAATATCCGTTATAGTTTTCATTATAACTTCAGATTGTAAGCTATATTCCATATTTATTTCAAATTTTTAGCGTTCATACTTTAGAAGTTACAGCTGGAACAAATTATGGGTCAAAAACGCCCTTTTTAAAAGCAAATATCTCATGACAGAAACAATTTAGTAACTTTGTTTCAAAGAAACCTCACCTTAGTTTTAAAAGACCTATTCAACGATACCCTATTCAATATTACAGAAGAAAAAAAAATGTTTTGCCCCCCTTTCACTTGTATGGGAGGGGGTCCAAAAAACATTTAATATAATTTTTTCTTAACATTTCTACATTTGGGTCAACACGATCTATCTTCTCACCAAATTTCATGTCGATAGCTCTAAAACTGACGAAGATATGAGGGCGCGGCATACAGACAGACAGACTTGACGAAACTATAAGGGTTTCTTAAAAACGCGTGTTTTTTACCCTCTCAAGGGAATTAAAATTCAGAGGATACTTCCCGTAGACCTAGAACAAACTCTGACACCAGGGTTTCAGAGTTTGTTCTAACATGAAATGAAACATGAAAAGAGAAGACAATGAAATTTGGCAAGTAGCTGCGTTTTAAAGTACGAATTAAGGAAAAACTCTAGACATTTTCATAAATTTATTGTTTTTATGGAGGCCGAAAAAAAAAACAAAATTTAAGAAATTTGGCTAGTTGTCCAAGTGGAGTATCATATGAAATATAGGTTTGCCAACCATAATAACCTACAAATCTTAGTACGGAACCCTCGGTGGGCGAGCCCAACTTGCAATTGGCCGTTTTTTTTACATTGCCTACGAAACTCTACTTGCGGGCGTGTCTGACACCTTCATGTCTGGATTTTTATTTCGCTGTACGGGGTGTTAGGGATGATGTACCGAAAACTTTGCAGGCATAATCAGACCGTCAAACTGAACATTTTTTACTATGGAGCTAATGGTAGAAAACGACAAAAATTTTCCGGCCTCCCATACAAAATTCACGATTAGCTGACTGAATTTGTATGGGAGGTCTGATAATAGTTTTCGATGCCCACCATTGGCTTTAAACTTAAAGTTGTTCAGTTTCATGGTCTGAGAACACCTGCAAAGTTTTTGTTGTATTATTATGTTGGTATGGTAGGTGTTCGAATCTCGAGTCCAATAAGGATATAAAAACAACTACAAATATTGTAAGAGGTTACCCAGCTCAAGAAACTAAACAACTCTCCCCAAGAAACATAGTCTAAAACAAAAGATGTAAAAAAACTGCAAATATTTTAAGGCGTGAACCAGCTTATGAAACTGAACAACTTTCCCCAGGGGAAATACGAAAAAAAATTTGGACCTACCATTAAAATTTTTAAGAGGTGAACAGTCCATGAAACTGAACAACTTTACCTGAGGAATATAGGTCGAAATATGAAAAAAATATATATAAAATATCCTCCTCCCGTATAAAAAGTATTGGCCGGCTATGTCAGTTTGTATGAGAGGAACAATTTTTTTTTCGATTTCGACCTATGTTTCTAAGGAAAAGTTGTTCAGTTTCATGGATTCGTTTACCCCTTAAAATATTTAAAGTCATCTTTTTTACATTCTATGGAAAAAAATATGGACCTCCTCCTATGTAAAAATGTTCTTGCCGATAGCTGACCGAGTAATTTGTAGGGAAGTAATTTTTTTTTTAATTTTTCGAACTATGTTCCTTGGGGAAAGTTGTTCATTTTCATGGACTGGTTCACCTTTTGAAATAATTTCAGTTGATTTTTTACATCTTATAACTTACCTTATTTATCTACCGCAACGCAATATCGATTTCCGTGCAAACTTATTTCAAGTAAAGTGGCAACCCCCCCTTTTAGGGGTTGATTTTTTTTAGCCTAAAACCTGGTCGGTGATCTTCCCGACATTTTGGTATAATTTGCATCAAAATCGGTTCAGTAGTTTTTGCGTGATGCTTCCTCATACAAACAGATAAACAGAGAAACAGATAAACAGATAAACAGATAAACAGACAAACAGATAAACAGAAAAAAAATCTAAAAATTACTGAAACGTGTTCTGTTATCAATTTCAAGTATCACCAAACACTTTTTTTTGGGAAATCTTCTATGTACAGACTTTCGACCTTCTACAACTTTATTATATGTATAGATTATTTAGTACTACAATCGCTAATACGAAGTGTAGCGAGCGAGGTCAGAATACTGACGTCCCATGTCCCGACTAGATTGCAAGAAATAAACAAAAAGGATATAATTCGGAGATACCTTTAACCATTAATTTCTACTTTTTTCCACTCAATCGTTTTATTTTTTACTAAAGAATACCCTATGTCTTTACTTCAAAGGCAAAGCAAGCTACAACAATCAAGTGAGAATACAAAAATTACCATTATTTTGAAATTCCCTAACGTAGCTAAGTTTCAGCTTACAAGGTAATACTTTAAGAAACTATAAATTACGTAATTAAACTAGGAACTGCAGTTCATCCTCGTTTGTAACTGTCTGTTCGAGCAATAAATCCATATCTCGTTATTCCAAGAGTAAAGCAGACAGACGGGACGAAGGAGGTACCCATTACGAGATAGTACCCATTACTATCTGTGCTATCATTACTCAAGATACCGTTGATGCACTTTGCAGATTCCCTACATCTAGGTACTGAAAGGAACCTGCCCTCTGGAGGTCCTTATAAGTTTAGTAAAACAGTTAGACTGTTTACTTAGAATTGAAGATGGCCAATATTAAGTGTGATCGTCTATTGGGTTAGGAATACATTGCGTTAAAGTAGTGACTTGTTAGTTCTTACGAAGTGGAGCAGTGTTTTGCTTGAGATGTATAAGGAGGAAACATTTAAGTTTAAATACAAAAAAAAAACTACAAGAATACGGGGCTCCCATCCATCCTACACACCCGTCCGAAAGGGGCCAAGACGCACTCATACGACTTTCCTAAACGACCGAAAAATTTTGAATTACACGACGCTCTGCATATTGAAGAAGAAAACCAAAAGATCAAATACTCCTAATATTATGAAAACTAACGAAGTTAATTGTGCTCCACTAGGAAGCAAGTTAAAAGGGGTCTAGGTTGGGGAACCAGGTCCGGAGATACCTGGTCCATGGCAACCCCGGGGATAGTCCCCGTGGCCAACCAACCCGGATTTCTACCTACCTAAGCCTATCTAACTAGCTCAAAGTCAAAAGACTGAGTATCCGCGTACCCTAAGGCCAAAAAGTATTTTGGGGACAATCTTCTACAAGAAACCCAGAAGGTGAACTGTAGAATAATGGGTGGGTGGCCAAACCCTTCGTGTTGTGTGTCTTTGTTGAGGTATGGAAGCTTTCCCTCTAAGGCACCAGGGCCGGGAAAGCTACGCACCTCAACGCGGGGTAGTCTGGACTAGACCATGTATAGTAAATTATGCTTGCAATACCAACCCAGGAACTTAGAAGTAGATCTTGTAATACTAGGTGTTGTGGCAACTAGCATTACCTCACACCCCTAGTCCGAGAACAGGTATAGAGTGTAGCGCTTACTCTACAGTTCAAATCAACCTCTGTACGCGCGGTGGCACTTCACAGCATACATACACAGGTTAATAAAATTTAATATTTAAATTAAATTAGAAAATTCGTCAGTCCCCCTTTTAAAATTTGTTAAAACAATTTTTATTATAATTTGGAAGATTAATCCGATTTAAGATATATTAGTGTTATAAAAAAGGTTGTAACGTTTGGAATAATTAAATCATTAATTTACAAAGGCATTCCTAGCTGAAGAGTAAGAAGATCTTGGCATTGAAGTAAGTATGTTGTGACTGTCCTTCATCCATATCCATTCACAGAAAACGTTCATATATCAGCATCCATGAGTCTCCTAGATAAAAGATATAAGGTTGAAAACGTTCACTCCTTTCCTTTCTCTCCGATTTTATCAAAATGTTCCCAGTTCCAATTTAGAAAAAGGAAATCTCAACGTTGGATTATTATCTAATCTAAATATAAATAAAATTGAAATCATAATTCAAAAATAAATTAAAAGAATTTATACTTACATTTTTCCTCTTTTAATTCACTCCTATAAAACACGAGTATATTGTTGCACTCACTTTCAAAGAATGATATAATTGCTTGTTGTCAAAAGGCCGAGTTGACGCAAATTTTCAAATTTGAAATAAAAGAATTATAAATAAAACTAGACATCTGAATGTCAAAGTGTCAAAGATAGTTTATTAAAGAAAGAATAAAAGTGTCAAAATTTGAAATATTTCAAAATATTTTAACTTAAGTGTCAAACTTGTGAACTCTTGAAATATTCTATGTTAAGTGTCAAACTTGAAAACCCTTGAAATATTCTATGTTAAGTGTCAAACTTGAGAACCCTTGAAATATTCTATGTTAAGTGTCAAACTTGAAAACCCTTGAAATATTCTATGTTAAGTGTCAAACTAGAAAACCCTTGAAATATTCTATGTTAAGTGTCAAACTTGAAAACCCTTGAAAAATTCTATGTTAAGTGTCAAACTTGAAAACCCTTGAAATATTCTATGTTAAGTGTCAAACTTGAAAACCCTTGAAAATTTCTATGTTAAGTGTCAAACTTGAAAACCCTTGAAATATTCTATGTTAAGTGTCAAACTTGAAAACCCTTGAAAATTCTATGTTAAGTGTCAAACTTGAAAACCCTTGAAAATTCTATGTTAAGTGTCAAACTTGAAAACCCTTGAAATATTCTATGTTAAATAACTAGATTGTAATATCACACAAAAGAGAAACCACTCAAAAGTAAAATCTAAGTAGAACACTTTAGTTTCTCAAACTTAAATTACACAACACTACACTTGCACGATATCTCCAGCTCAACGTTAGGTTCGGGAACCGTTGCTCCTGCGGAATATGACACGAAAACCAAAGGGTTCACAGGACGTTACACGTACAATAATAAATTAACACAACATTACACTAGTTGTATGTCACTCGCACAATAATGAATTCACAAAACATTACACACGCAGAATGTCACTTGCACAATAATAATTTCGCAAAACGTTAGACACACGGGATGTCACTCGCGCAATAATAAATCGCAAAATGATGTACACGCGGATTGTCACTCGCACAATAATAATTTCGCAAAACGTTAAACACGCGGGGTGTCACTCGCGCAATAATAAATCGCAAAATGTTAGACACGCGGGGTGTCACTCGCGCAATAATAAATCGCAAAATGTTAGACACGCGGGATGTCACTCGCGCAATAATAAATCGCAAAATGTTAGACACACGGGATGTCACTCGCGCAATAATAAATCGCAAAATGTTAGACACACGGGATGTCACTCGCGCAATAATAAATCGCAAAATGTTAGACACACGGGATGTCACTCGCGCAATAATAAATCGCAAAACGATAGATTCGCGTAACATATAACTTTACGATCACTTTGCCTAAGCATTAATTTTGGAATTTCCTTCACGCTTATTTGATACAAATGGTAAGTAAACACTTACGTCTGCAGGTTTGGATCTCAAACCTGGCATTCTCAAAGTAGTTGCCCCATCATAATCCAGTTCTATATACAGGACGATTTTTCATTGTTACAAGACATTTTTACTTCTTCCTTTACTCTGAAAAATACGAACAATATTAGTATTTCTTATATAATATAGATAAAAACATAATTCTAGAAAGTTACAATAAACAATTTTTTTGTCAAATTCACGTATTCCAATTTCATACCACCCTTTGTTCGATCTCCGCCCTACAAATCCAAATGAGATTGGTCACTTTATAGGAGCACCCTAGCAGCGATCTGCAATAGAAGATATTACTCCATTCTATCTTTCCTAGATATAAAAAAAATACTTATCTTTAAAATAGAATTTCACAATGCTCCCAGGCAGGTGGCGCACCTCCAGTTTGGCAGTTTTCACCATTTTTTTGACTTTGTTGAGCACTGAAAACACGTTTTTTTTCAGTAGCTCCATTTTGCTCCTTCCTTCAACACACCCAAAATTTGACTCCATCTTTCCTGTTCCAAAACTGTCAGAAAAACTTTCAAACCCAAAACGTCACACACATTTCAATTTTCTATGCCGCCTACAACATTTGTCGCCTTATACTTTGACATGAAGTCTTCATAAAGAAGTTCCTTACTCCAACACGGAATATAAAACCAAAATTAGGTTCGATCGGTCAAATGGGTCAAATATTTAATGTTTTAGCAAGATAAACATTTTCAATTTTTATGTCGAACGACGTGGTTCTCTACAATCCTCCCCCAAGATTTTGGTTCTATTCCCATAGATTCAAAATCTTATACCTCAAAGAGAGCTAGTCGTTTATCATAAAAATAAAAGAGGAGAAAAAAATTTAAAACTTTAATTATAATTAGAAAATTAACAAATATTAAATATTTATCTCAATCATTGACAATGCTAAATGGGTTTCTCTAAACATAATATCGAGATAAATGTATCGCACTAAAAGTTCCTCGAACTGTTAATCTATCTGGATCAACTAAAACATAAATATTTCCAGGCTTCCTAATTAAAACTCTATAGGGACCTTCGAATCTAAGTTTAAACTTTTTGAATAAAGATTTCCTAGTATCTGATTTATTTAATTTTCGAATTTTCACTAAATCTCCCACTTGAAATTCTATCAATCGGTGTGTCTTATTATAAAATTCCCTTCTAATTTGTCCTGCCTGCCTTAAATTTTCCTTAACCTCTTCTCTAATAGTCTCAACATCCCTAGTATTTTCAAAATGAGGCAAAACCCGATCAATGGTTAACCTGGCCGAACTCCCGAAAACTATTTCCTTTGGGGAATATTTTGTCGAATTGTGATAAGTGTTGTTATATAGCTCTTCAACATCTCCCAAAATCTTGTACCATCCTTTATGATTATGATGACAAAAAAAATACGAAAGTATTTGGATAACTCCTTATTCACCCTTTCTGTAGTATTGGGTCTCGGATTCCTAATCGAAGTATAAAGTGCACGAATTCCCAATTCTCTTAATCCAGTTCTCCATATCATACTAATAAATTGTCTTCCATTATCTGTCATAACTATTTTGGGCTTGATGATTCTAACAAACTCTTTTAATTTCTTTAAAACCGCTCTAGAAGTAGCCCTGCTTAAACCATACAATTTAATGTATTTGCTAAATGAATCTTGTAATACAAAAATATAAGAATATCTTGATTGAGCTCTAGGTAATGGTCCGTACAGGTCTCCCATTACAAGATCTCCTATCCCTTCTGTAACAATCGAATTACAAGGTCCAACATATTTAATAGGATCATCCTTCGATAATTGGCAAACTCTGCATTTCCGAATAACAGATCTAACTGTTGTTTTCATCCCAATCCAATAAAACCGTTGCCGAATGTAATGATAAGTTTTATAAACTCCCAAATGTCCCATCTCAATATGTACTTGTTTACAGGTTTCCTCCCGTAAAATTTCCGGTAAGAAAATCACTTGACGATCAACATTAGGTGGGTCATAGTATAGAATTCCATTAATCAAAGAGCATCTGGATGCGATTCTACCCAATCGGTCCTCCCCCAAACCATTCAATTCTAAAACTCGTTGTCTAATATTCATAATAATATTATCCATCATTTGATATTCATTCAAGCGTTCTAATTTCTCATTTAAAGACCGGCTTGAAGAAACTCCCATATACATAATATTTGGGCATTTCACCTTTTCTTCCTGAATAACTCCCCCAACAGGATACCTCGAAAGTATATCCGGTACTATATTTTCCGTCCCTTTAATATGTTCGATTTTATAATTGAATTGTTCTAAAAACAAGATCCATCTAGTTACACGGGCATTAAACAATTTAACATTTTTAATAAATATTAATGGTTTATGATCGGTCTTAATAATTATCGGTACTCCCCTTAAATATGTCTCAAACTTTTTCAAATTGTAAATTATAGCCCACAGTTCCTGTTCAGTAACAGTCCACCTCAACTCCGGTCCACGTAAAGCTCTACTACAAAACCCAAGGATCTTCATATTTCCCTCTTCATCAATTTGATATAGCACTCCTCCAATCCCTATTCCCGAACTATCCACTTGTAAATAATATTCTCTGTTTTGATCTGGATGGTGTAGTAAAATAGTTGACAAGAATTCCTTCTTCAACTCATCCATTGCCGATTGTTCCTCTTGACCCCATTTCCATCTTTGTTCCTTACGTAAAAGATTATTAAGAGGAATCGTCAAAAGGCTATAGTTAGGAATAAACCTCCGATAGTAATTACATAACCCCAAAAGGCTCTTAGTTGTTTAACTTTCTTAGGTTCTGGGAACTCTTGGATCGCTTCGACTTTAGCCGGGTCAGTCCTAATCCCATCTATTGAGACTATATGTCCTAACATTTTAACTTCTTCACAAACAAATTTACATTTTTCTATGTTACAGGTCATACCAGCCATTTCTAACCGATTTAAAACCTCGTCTATATGATGAAGGTGTTCAACCCAAGTCCCTGCTGTCAGAATAGCCAGATCATCAAGATAATTTACGCAAAATTCTCTAACTTCTATCCCTAGAATTTTATCCATGGCCCTGCTAAAACTTCCAACCGAAGTTTTCAAACCTTGGGGTAATACGTTATAAACATAAGATTTCCCATTTACTGTAAATCCTGTGTACCTCTTACTATTTTCCGAAATGGGAATTTGAAAATACGCGTTATTTAAATCTAAAATCGTAATAAATTTCACCCCATGGAAAGCATTCAAAACATCTATCTGAAGTGGTGGTGCTTCCGACTCTGCAACCATGAATTTATTTATTTCCCTTGCATCTAGAAGAATACGAACTGAACCATCAGGTTTTATAGCAAAGGTTAGCGGACTACAATAAGGAGTTGATGCTCTTGAAATAATTCCCATTTCAATCATTTCGTTAATTTTATCCTCGACCTTTGATCTATAAGCATAAGGAATTGGATAAGTTCTATTAATCTTTGGTGTTGTTGTTTCCATTTTAATCTCATGAACGTAACAATTCGCCCTTCCTAATTTTTGTGAAAACACCGCTTTGTGTTTCCCCGTTTAGACGAGATTTCCATTCCCAATTTAACTTTCTTTCTATAGCTATTTGACTCAATTGTTTTAGTTTCCTTTGAAGTACTTCTTTCTGAAGATTCACTCCTGGAGAATCCTCGTACACCTTCTCTAAAAATGGTACAACAACCTTGTTACCTCCCCCTGTGTTTAAGATTAGCGCCTTCGGATCACCTAAATCAATCTTAGCCTCATTTGCTATTAACCAATCAAACCCAAGGATCATATTTTTAGCCAATTTGGGAATAACTAATAATCCGATCTCAAATTCACAACCCTTAATCTCCAAGGTTATACTAGTTAAGAAATTTATTTTTAAGCTTTTCTGTCCTACTGCCCCTTTATAAATAAAGGCTTTATTGGGAGCTTGGCCAAGTTTTGAATTGAATTCAGTTTGAAAAAGAAATACTCAGCTATACAAGTTATTTCGCTACCCGTGTCTACTAACACCACAAAGACCTCCCCCAGAAATTTCACCTCTATTTCGGCTGTAATCCTAATATTCTCTCGTGTGATAAAGCTTTGATCTACCTCTAATTCATCTGTAAATAACGAGTTGTTTATATTGAAAACACTTAGATAATTATTATCATTTCCCTTTATGAAATTTTTTAACTCAATATAAGGTCTTATTATCTCATTTAATTCTAAATATCCAAGGCCACGCCTATCATTTCCTACTCTATAATTTTTATTTTCAACAGGGTGACGCCTTCCTTGTCTTGATCTTCCCAATCCATCTCCAGGCTTCCATCCATTCTTAATGAGATAATTTACTGCAAAGTATTCTTTATTGCCTCCCCCAATTCCAGCTGACTCCGAGGCCAAAGATCCAGCCGCATCTAGTTTAAATCTATACAATCAGGTTCGGGTTCCATCTCCAGCTCACCCTCATTCTGAGTCATAATATGATTCAATGTTTTCGTTCTCTTGACTCCTGGTTGAGTCTTGTTTTGAACTGTACTTGCAACACGCTTTAATCCTCCTTGGGGATGATTCGAAACCTCCACATGGGTCTTGCATTGACGTCCCACATCATCAAGTTCTCTAAGAAACTCAGCTGCTTGTATAATTTTCCCTGACTTCTTCTGTCTCCAGACATATTGTACCTCTATCGGGAAATGATTCATTAGATCAGCCACCAATTGATCCTCAGGGATATTCCTTGCCAACATTTTTGCTTGACTCGCCAGATTTATGAAATAACTCATCATTGAAGGTTCTCTCTTCTCACTCCAAGTGCCACAGACTATTGACCGGCGAAGTTGATTTTGTTCTGTTTCAGACCAAAATGACTCAAGAAAATCCCTTTGAAGTCTTCTTCATTCATCCACCTGTCCTTATAAATTCTTGCCCATTTACGGACTTCCCCTTCCAGACAAGCTATAATCTCTTCAATCACCTGGTCTTTTCTTGAAATTCTATTCAAATAGGCAAAGAGGTCTTCGATGAACGTTACCGGATGCATATTCGCTTTTCCGGGGTATTTCGGTCTTTCTAGTTTTGCTTCAGTCGCATGATAAACAGTTACAGGTTCCACGGTGCTCCTGGAAGTTTCTTGGTTTTCTTTCTCCTCATTAATCTTGCGTTCGAGCTCGCTTATCTTGTGCGACAAACGACCAATAGTAGTCCGCATCAATTGGAATAAATTCCTCCCTATTGGTTTTCACGACAGCACGTTGAGATGTTTCTGTCCGTCCTTGGAGAATGCCCTCCTGGGATAATCCATCAGTTTGTTGTGACCCGCCTGTCTGTCCTTGAGGTCCCTCTACTTGGTGTTCAATCATTTGTTGAGAACCCTCTGCCTGTTCATCTTGAATCTCTGGTTGTTGTGGAAGGTCTACCATTTCAATCTGATCTTCTTGCTCACGTTGTCCTTCTCCCCGTCTACCGACGACATTCCTTGTAATTCTTTTGGCATGCCTATGATTTCCTTTTATCGAATTGACTGCAACAAAATTAAAAAAATTCAACCTTCCATATTAAAATCTAATATTTTCTTTAGGATCTTCCAATGTTTCTAAAATCTTGAAAAATCTTTTAGAACTTCAGTTTCATTTTGATTCCCATCTATTATTTTTACTTCTGTATTATTGATTTCTCCATTCATTCTTCCTTCTAGTAACCATGCTTCATGACTTTCGTGTATTTGTTTTAGATAAGACAAGGTTAGTGAATTTTCGCCTTCTCTTTCCTTGATGAGACTCTCTGTAAAGCTATCTCTGGAGTGGTTCTAAGATAGACTATCAAGTCTTCTTGAACCCAAGCCTTTTCACATATAAAGTCATACCAATAGTCTAACATTGTTTTCTCAACATCGTTCAAATATCCTTCTTGAATGAGTGTTTTAATGAAACAATTCTTCGCAGAAAAATACTTCGCTCCATGATCCTATATTTAGTAGTTATAGGTTCCCGGTGGTTCTCTAATAATGTTAGGAACACATAATTTTGGAAAGTATAACTCCATCGCTCTCTATCTTCCGAAAATGCTTTAAATAGATTGACCCCTCCAACATCTTGCCATTTTTCAATAGGCTCTTTCAAAACAGTAATATCCTTTTGTAATGCTAGGCCATCTAATAATGAAGATTTCCCAGAAGCAATATTTCCTTCTAATAGGATTTTGTATTTCCTCATGGATATAAATTTTATCAAATTTATATCAAAATATTTAATATTTGTTCTGTAACAAACAAAAAGCTAGCATCAAGACCTATACACTATAACTAACTGATTTTTCTTATTGTTTTCTCCCAACATCTCAAAAATACACCGCTCACTTGCGACTCCGATATCCTGGTCACTATGGCTCCATTGAAAGGAACCTGCCCTCTGGAGGTCCTTATAAGTTTAGTAAAACAGTTAGACTGTTTACTTAGAATTGAAGATGGCCAATATTAAGTGTGATCGTCTATTGGGTTAGGAATACATTGCGTTAAAGTAGTGACTTGTTAGTTCTTACGAAGTGGAGCAGTGTTTTGCTTGAGATGTATAAGGAGGAAACATTTAAGTTTAAATACAAAAAAACTACAAGAATACGGGGCTCCCATCCATCCTACACACCCGTCCGAAAGGGGCCAAGACGCACTCATACGACTTTCCTAAACGACCGAAAAATTTTGAATTACACGACGCTCTGCATATTGAAGAAGAAAACCAAAAGATCAAATACTCCTAATATTATGAAAACTAACGAAGTTAATTGTGCTCCACTAGGAAGCAAGTTAAAAGGGGTCTAGGTTGGGGAACCAGGTCCGGAGATACCTGGTCCATGGCAACCCCGGGGATAGTCCCCGTGGCCAACCAACCCGGATTTCTACCTATCTAAGCCTATCTAACTAGCTCAAAGTCAAAAGACTGAGTATCCGCGTACCCTAAGGCCAAAAAGTATTTTGGGGACAATCTTCTACAAGAAACCCAGAAGGTGAACTGTAGAATAATGGGTGGGTGGCCAAACCCTTCGTGTTGTGTGTCTTTGTTGAGGTATGGAAGCTTTCCCTCTAAGGCACCAGGGCCGGGAAAGCTACGCACCTCAACGCGGGGTAGTCTGGACTAGACCATGTATAGTAAATTATGCTTGCAATACCAACCCAGGAACTTAGAAGTAGATCTTGTAATACTAGGTGTTGTGGCAACTAGCATTACCTCACACCCCTAGTCCGAGAACAGGTATAGAGTGTAGCGCTTACTCTACAGTTCAAATCAACCTCTGTACGCGCGGTGGCACTTCACAGCATACATACACAGGTTAATAAAATTTAATATTTAAATTAAATTAGAAAATTCGTCAGTCCCCCTTTTAAAATTTGTTAAAACAATTTTTATTATAATTTGGAAGATTAATCCGATTTAAGATATATTAGTGTTATAAAAAGGTTGTAACGTTTGGAATAATTAAATCATTAATTTACAAAGGCATTCCTAGCTGAAGAGTAAGAAGATCTTGGCATTGAAGTAAGTATGTTGTGACTGTCCTTCATCCATATCCATTCACAGAAAACGTTCATATATCAGCATCCATGAGTCTCCTAGATAAAAGATATAAGGTTGAAAACGTTCACTCCTTTCCTTTCTTTCCGATTTTATCAAAATGTTCCCAGTTCCAATTTAGAAAAGGAAATCTCAACGTTGGATTATTATCTAATCTAAATATAAATAAAATTGAAATCATAATTCAAAAATAAATTAAAAGAATTTATACTTACATTTTTCCTCTTTTAATTCACTCCTATAAAACACGAGTATATTGTTGCACTCACTTTCAAAGAATGATATAATTGCTTGTTGTCAAAAGGCCGAGTTGACGCAAATTTTCAAATTTGAAATAAAAGAATTATAAATAAAACTAGACATCTGAATGTCAAAGTGTCAAAGATAGTTTATTAAAGAAAGAATAAAAGTGTCAAAATTTGAAATATTTCAAAATATTTTAACTTAAGTGTCAAACTTGTGAACTCTTGAAATATTCTATGTTAAGTGTCAAACTTGAAAACCCTTGAAATATTCTATGTTAAGTGTCAAACTTGAGAACCCTTGAAATATTCTATGTTAAGTGTCAAACTTGAAAACCCTTGAAATATTCTATGTTAAGTGTCAAACTAGAAAACCCTTGAAAAATTCTATGTTAAGTGTCAAACTTGAAAACCCTTGAAAAATTCTATGTTAAGTGTCAAACTTGAAAACCCTTGAAATATTCTATGTTAAGTGTCAAACTTGAAAACCCTTGAAAAATTCTATGTTAAGTGTCAAACTTGAAAACCCTTGAAATATTCTATGTTAAGTGTCAAACTTGAAAACCCTTGAAAAATTCTATGTTAAGTGTCAAACTTGAAAACCCTTGAAAAATTCTATGTTAAGTGTCAAACTTGAAAACCCTTGAAATATTCTATGTTAAATAACTAGATTGTAATATCACACAAAAGAGAAACCACTCAAAAGTAAAATCTAAGTAGAACACTTTAGTTTCTCAAACTTAAATTACACAACACTACACTTGCACGATATCTCCAGCTCAACGTTAGGTTCGGGAACCGTTGCTCCTGCGGAATATGACACGAAAACCAAAGGGTTCACAGGACGTTACACGTACAATAATAAATTAACACAACATTACACTAGTTGTATGTCACTCGCACAATAATGAATTCACAAAACATTACACACGCAGAATGTCACTTGCACAATAATAATTTCGCAAAACGTTAGACACACGGGATGTCACTCGCGCAATAATAAATCGCAAAATGATGTACACGCGGATTGTCACTCGCACAATAATAATTTCGCAAAACGTTAAACACGCGGGGTGTCACTCGCGCAATAATAAATCGCAAAATGTTAGACACGCGGGGTGTCACTCGCGCAATAATAAATCGCAAAATGTTAGACACGCGGGATGTCACTCGCGCAATAATAAATCGCAAAATGTTAGACACACGGGATGTCACTCGCGCAATAATAAATCGCAAAATGTTAGACACACGGGATGTCACTCGCGCAATAATAAATCGCAAAATGTTAGACACACGGGATGTCACTCGCGCAATAATAAATCGCAAAACGATAGATTCGCGTAACATATAACTTTACGATCACTTTGCCTAAGCATTGATTTTGGAATTTCCTTCACGCTTATTTGATACAAATGGTAAGTAAACACTTACGTCTGCAGGTTTGGATCTCAAACCTGGCATTCTCAAAGTAGTTGCCCCATCATAATCCAGTTCTATATACAGGACGATTTTTCATTGTTACAAGACATTTTTTTACTTCTTCCT
The DNA here is from genome assembly GCA_024500475.1 of Phthorimaea operculella. Taxonomy (NCBI): domain Eukaryota; kingdom Metazoa; phylum Arthropoda; class Insecta; order Lepidoptera; family Gelechiidae; genus Phthorimaea; species Phthorimaea operculella. Next base: position 15,315,479 of record JANFCV010000001.1, read on the forward strand.
TTACTCTGAAAAATACGAACAATATTAGTATTTCTTATATAATATAGATAAAAACATAATTCTAGAAAGTTACAATAAACAATTTTTTTGTCAAATTCACGTATTCCAATTTCATACCACCCTTTGTTCGATCTCCGCCCTACAAATCCAAATGAGATTGGTCACTTTATAGGAGCACCCTAGCAGCGATCTGCAATAGAAGATATTACTCCATTCTATCTTTCCTAGATATAAAAAAAAATACTTATCTTTAAAATAGAATTTCACAATGCTCCCAGGCAGGTGGCGCACCTCCAGTTTGGCAGTTTTCACCATTTTTTTGACTTTGTTGAGCACTGAAAACACGTTTTTTTCAGTAGCTCCATTTTGCTCCTTCCTTCAACACACCCAAAATTTGACTCCATCTTTCCTGTTCTAAAACTGTCAGAAAAACTTTCAAACCAAAAACGTCACACACATTTCAATTTTCTATGCCGCCTACAACATTTGTCGCCTTATACTTTGACATGAAGTCTTCATAAAGAAGTTCCTTACTCCAACACGGAATATAAAACCAAAATTAGGGTTCGATCGGTCAAATGGGTCAAATATTTAATGTTTTAGCAAGATAAACATTTTCAATTTTTATGTCGAACGACGTGGTTCTCTACAGTACCTTACCTATGGTACCTACTTGGGCACAGGTGATTACTTCTGGGTAAAAGTTTAGTTGCGTTGCATAATTTTATTACAGGGTGTTACGAAAAGTAGTTATATACCACTAATTTGGAATTCCCTAAAGTAGCTAAGTTTCAGCTTACTTGAAGAACTATAAATTACGTAACTAACTTTAAGTTCAAACTAGGAACTGCAGTTCATCCTCGTTTGTAACTGTCTGTTCGAGCAATAAATCCCGATCTCGTTATTCCAAGGAGTAAAGCAGACAGACGGGACGGAAGAGGTACCCATTACGAGATAGTACCTATTACTCAAGAAGCAGTTGATGCACTTTGCAGACTCCGTACATCTAGGTACCTATGGTACTTTGTGAATTTGTTCCCAGTCTGGATAGGACATTGCAGGCTGAACCACCTGATTGTCCGAAAAGTAAGATGGTTCCGTGCTTCGGATGGGCACGTTAAACCGTCGGTCCCGGTTGCTGTCTATGATGGCGGTTGTTACACAACCATGTCAGAGGCCTGCTGCTTGTAGTAGGCAGTTGAAAAACTCTGACACCAGGGTTCACACGAAGAGAGAAAGGTGCAAGATGTTAATACAGGGTGTTACGAAAAGTGGTTAATTACCTACCACTAATATGGGATTCCCTAAAGTAGCTAAGTTTCCGCTTACTCGAAGAAACTATAAATTACGTAACTAAGTTCAAACTAGGATAGCAAAGTGCAGTTCATCCTCGTTTGTAACTGTCTGTTCGAGCAATAAATCCAGATCTCGGTATTCCAAGGAGTAAAGCAGACAGACGGGACGAGGGAGGTACCCATTACGAGATAGTACCCATTACTCAATATACAGTTGGTGCACTTTGCAGATTCCCTACATCTAAGTACCTAACCTATGGTACCTACCTACTTGGGCACAGGTTATTACTCCTGGGTATGTAAAGTTTAGTTGCGTTGCATAATTTTATTACAGGATGTAACGAAGAGTGGTTAAATATCACCAATTTGGAACTCCCTAAAGAAGCTAAGTTTCAGCTTACAAACTAATAGTTTAAGAAACTATAAATTACGTAACCAACTTAAGTTCAAACTAGGAACTGCAGTTCATCCTCGTTTGTAACTGTCTGTTCGAGCAATAAATCCCGATCTCGTTATTCCAAGAGTAAAGCAGACAGACGGGACGGAGGAGGTACCCATTACGAGATAGTACCCATTACTCAAGATGATCATTGATGCACTTTGCAAAGAACTTGGTATACCGGGAGTAACAAAAAGGGTATAACAAGCCGAAAGGAGGTCAAGGTACTCATGAAAAATTTGGACCTCCCATAGTAAATCAATAAGCTGATCGGAGATTTTGTATGTGAGGTCCTTTCTTTTTCATATTTCGACCCATGTTCCATGGGAAAAGTTGTTCAGTTTCATGAGTACCTTGACCCCTTGAAGGCTTTGGACCCAGCTTCCAAACACCCTGTATAGCACCTGGTTAAGTAAAGTTCAGTACAAATAATCACCAGTTTGAATAAATGCCCCCATATTGTACCTATATTCTCTTAGGCATGCGCTAGGCATTTTATCATAGTAAAACGCTTTTTCTCACGGGAAAATGTGTTGACAACAGCGAGGTTAACCGCTGAAATGTGACAATATGCACAGAAAATCTTGATGTCATATTCAAATAATATAAAATTTTGCTTAGGTGGTAGGTAGAAATTTGTATCCAAGCCTCCTACGAGTGCTACATAAAAACTTTTCTTAATATTAGGGGGAAAGATTAGTTCTTCAACCGAAATTTTGCCTCCTGTAGGCGTATAGGTAAATTAGGGGGAAAGATTAGTTCTTCAACCGAAACTTTTGCGTCCTGTAGGCGTATAGGTAAGTCATTGACTGTTGTATGGAAAACGGACCATCTTTAAAAAATCACGAAAATAATGAGTTTATGCAGCGAATCGCTGATTGTAGTATAGTAATAGGATCAGTTACGTTATTATAATGAGCCTCAATATACCAAATCTAAATTGGCAATTACCGTCGCTTTCATGGAATGGCTGCTGAGAAAATGATAATATTGATCCTTTTACCAAAAATAATGTAAGAACGAGTGCTTACCTATCTTGTTGAAATAACAATAACGAATGATATGCAAGCTTCAATGAGACACGTATTATGATCGGTAAGATGATAACCGATCTGTAGGTATTTTTATATCTTAGTAAAATAAACTTGAATCACTTAACTTTAATGAAGTGAGAATAAAGTTAACATTATTACCTACCAGCGAAATTGAATGTCAAATCTCATCTGCTTGTAAATAAATGGTATGATGGATGCTATGATATGACACATATAAGTATGACAGCTTGCGTGGGAAATCTTTGCATCATACTTATTCAAATCATACGTAATTGCAAAACTCTTTGTAGGCATGAAATATGACAACATTTGAAAATCTACATTCCAATTGCGTTACTTTACTACATACAAAAAGTTTGTTGAAAAAGTGCTGACAAAAAATGAGTTTGAATAAAATTGTAAAATTATATAGCAACATTGACTATAAAATTGGCAACAATGTTGTATGTTTTTTTAGATCCAATTTTTTTTATGTCAAGCAAGACTTTTTAGATAGACGCTACCTACATAAACGAAATCCAACTCTAACTATCCTTTATACCTATTTCTTGAATTTTGCTACAACCACATTTCTCTTCAAATTGCGTTTTTGACATATTTGACAGCAATTAAAAGTCATGATAGCTATGATGAAATGAGGTATATTTTTTTTGTTGACATGTCATTTATTATGGGTTTGACGGCTGTCAAAATGTCAAATGTGGCCTATTCGAACGGTTGTACTTTAGGTACCTCTATACGAATCCAAATCCAACCTTTTGACCTCTTAAATTTTGCTACAACCACATTTCCTTCCGCAGTGCGGCGGCCGCGGCGGCGGCGGCGGCGGAGGCGCTGGGGGGTGGGGCCACGCGTCGCGCCCCGCCCCCCCTGCTGCGCTCGCGCACGCTGCCCGCCATCATCGTGCCCGGCTTCTCCATACTGCAGGCGCAGATTGACCCGCAAGGGTGCAATGGTAAGTGACAGTTATGTAGATTGACATTGTCATCTACTTATTGAACATAGTGAACAAACTAAATAAAAGATATAGCAAGCCAAGTAAACAAAATAAACAAAGTAAACAAAACAAGGCAAATAAAGTAAACATTGAAGTAAATGGCGTAAACAGAGTAAACGAGTAAACCAAGTAAAAACAGCGCAAAACAAGCAACCAAACTAAACAAAGCAAATGTAACTTCAATATCTTCAATGACATTGTAACTGCTATGAACAAAGGGGGCGGGGCCATGAGTTAAGTCCCGCCCCCTCTGCTGCGCTCGCGCACGCTACCCGCCATCATCGTGCCCGGCTTCTCCATACTGCAGGCGCAGATAGACCCGCAAGGGTGCAATGGTAAGTGACAGCTAACATATTGTACAAACTAAATAAACAAAACATAGCAAACCAAGTAAACAATAAACACAAAGTAAACAAAACAAAGCAAAATAAGTAAACATTAAAAAAAACCGGCCAAGAGCGTGTCAGACACGCCCACAAATAGGGTTTCGTAGTCAATTAACGTTTAAATATCAGGTTTTTAAGCATTACAAACTTAATTTTGTTGCTGGTTTGTTAGCAGCAGTATCATGCATGACCAACCGCAAATAGAAAAACTCAATTTTTTCTGAAACCTTTAAGGGTACAATATTCGTTATAGTTTTCATTGTAACTTCAAATTGTAAGCTACATTCCATATTTATTTCAAATTTTTAACGTGTTGTTTAGAAGTTACAGCTGGAACAAATTATGGGTCAAAAACGCCCTTTTTAAAAGCAAATATCTCGTGACAGAAACATTTTAGTGACTTTGATTCAAAGAAACCTCACCTTAGTTTTAAAAGACCTATTCAACGATACCCTACTCAATATTACAGAAGAAAAAAAAAATTTTTGCCCCCCTTTCACTTATATGGGAGGGGGTCCAAAAAACATTTAGAATATTTTTTTCTTAAGATTTCTATATTTGGGTCAACACGCTCTATCTTCTCACCAAATTTCATGTCGATAACTCTAAAACTGACGAAGATATGAGGGCGCGGCATACAGACAGACAGACAGACAGACAGACATTACGAAACTATAAGGGTTTCTAGTAGACTAAGAAACCCTAAAAAAACACATAAACAAAGTAAACAGTAAACCAAGTAAAAACAGGGTAAACAGAGTATACAAAGTAAAAAAAGCAAATGTTACTTCAATATCTGCAATGACATTGTATCTGCTATGAGCAATATATCGCCGATGTCGCGCACACTGCCCGCCATGATCGTGCCCGGCTTCTCCATACTGCAGGCGCAGATAGACCCGCAAGGGTGCAATGGTAAGTGACAGTAAACAACAAGGCCAAATGGACACCAGTGACACCAACGTCACCAATGTTACCAATAACATGACAAAAAAATACATTCATAAAACTAAGCCCCAAGCTCCACTGAGAGGACATAGGACATGCCCTACGACGCTTGACGTTTGATATCGCGACGCTTGGAAACGGTTTCCTAAAATGTATGAAAACGTATTGACAAAGACACACACAAGCGTCGCCAAAGCGTCGCATCTATGACAGCTAGCGTCAAAAATTAAGAAGAATGTTTGACGATTACTTGTTTGTCTACTGTCATTCTTACGTCCTATGCCCTTCGTCTTTTTGGTGGAGTTTGCGCCTAAGCATTGCTAGTAATGTGCTACGTTTCTAACAAACTGCATTACAAAACTACAAGTTTAGTACAAAGTACTTTCATAAAGACGTTACATATCTCCACCTAATTTTGTTTATAGGTATATCAAAGGTATAGAAGTTTTCTTCGAGATTACGATCCGGGTCAAAGCTAAGCTATTTTCCAATGCCAATATTATTGAACAGTAATTTTGTAAACGACGTATCTCGTTGACGGAAACATGGTTTAGCTCTTCTTCGTAGTGACTCTAAAATGAAATATGCAAACAAATACGACTTTGAACGGATGCTCTATTTCCTTACTTGGCCGATTCAACGATTCAGTATTCTTAATCGACTTAGAATGAATAAAAATAACATTTATATTTGCTTCAGCCGGGGCTTGTAACAGCCGAGTGATAACTAAGTATCATAATAAGACTTAAGGGCTCTACCGCTGTGAGTGCACTAAAATCGAAATACATAGATAGGTACTTCAATTACTTAAATTAATATGATACAATGTTTTGGTAGCAAAAGTAAAAAAGGAACAAGCAGATGTATTAAAAATAAAAGACAAATTTTATTTTGAATTTATAAATTTCTCCCTAATGTAACCCACATAAATAGATACTCTCGAAAAACATAACCCTCCTTCAGTCAGAGGCAGTCGAGCAAAAATAGCAAGCCGCTTCTCCTGCTCGTATGTTTTCCAAACGTTTCTATTTAAGGGTTTTCTATTTTGCTAAAAAAAATACGTGATCAGGAGACACGTCCTTAGGCAGACATTATGGTAGTACATTTTGCTTTCATTTGTCGTTGGTAGTGTTGCTACGAGTAGGTACTTACTAATTGTACTTTAATGTGATAAAAAAAGTACGAATGACTCTATCTTTACTTACGATCTGAGCTTTTTATTCGAGTGGGACACCAAGTCATCTAACGACCCGATGAACACTGGTGTCAAAGATCTTGAACCGCCTACTGCAACCGGAAATGAAACTGATAATAATGTAATCTGATTGTGATTGGGACACCAAGCCTATGAGTAACCCTTCAGGTAGTAGATTACATCTATTATGTAACAACATTGTAGACACAATTAATTTACTTAGTGACTAAGTAATAAAAATAATGGGGTAGTGGTTGCAACATTGCGTCACCGCTAGTTAGTCACTGCAGGCGATTATGTGACCTATCCTCACTAGTGCGCTTTAGATATTACAAAATTATAGCAGCGGAAATAGATAATAGTACCCGTCGTCGTACGAAGCGACTAAGGGATTTGAGAGTTGATATTATGTAATGTAACTTAAGCCAGCAGGCTGACAACCTGTCACTGATGTTGATACATAGTCTTTTGAATTACTCTCGAATGTTTTTTTTAGACGTGGTGTAAATTATCGTTTCTACTGCCATTTACGGTCTGCCTACCCCGCAAGGGATAAAGGAGCCTTATAGAGAAAGGGCCTTATTTAAAAACATCTAAGTATATTTTGTGAATACATATATTGTTTGTATATATTTAGGCTCTTTCTTAATATCTATCAATTAAGATATAGGAATGTTGCCAAGCCATAGTCATTGCAGGCAACCGCTGTACGGTCGAATATCATATCCTACTCGGAACACGCATGAAAACTAATTTCTAATGATTTTTTTGAGAATACCTATTCGTCATTGTATTTCATGACCCTATGTGATAAAGTTTTCAAACACCTTCTGTAATATTCTATTATCCTTTGCTTTCGAAGGCACGCTAAGCAATCGATCCCGAGATGTTAATAAACGTTGCAAGGGATCGTTCCATCACAATTATTCACATGCCGGAAGAGGAAAATGCAAAACTTACATGTTTATACTGAAAATACTTTCGGGGTACCTACTGGGTTTCCAAGGTCTGATTCCTTTGAAGGCACAAAGTTTATAAATATTATGATGTTAAGATTAAAGGTTGACTGAATTTAGGAGGAGTTAGCGATGTCCATGACAGATAGACAGAAAACAAAAAAGCAACTTAATTTTATCCAATGTAGAGAATCATCTTTATTTTCGGACAAACAGGCGGTTCAGCTTGCAATGTCCTAACCAGACTGCGAAAAATGAGACTGAAATCGCACAAGTGAGGACTGGATCTGTAGTCGCTAGTAATGATGACGTCACAGGGCACTAATCACCTACACGATAAGCGGATAACGGGGCGGGGTAGAGCTTATTGCGGTTTTTATCGGCTAAGCAAGTTTTAATCTAAAATGTGTAATGTGTATGTAGTTAGTATTGGTAGTGTACCTGATTGAATTACTCATATTATAGCAAAAATGAAAAGCATTCCCAAGGAGGATTGAAGTCTGGTAGGCGCCCGTTCGTAAAGCGTTGTTTTGACAAAACAAACTGAGAACAGTATTTGATGAAGTGATAAATCGACAAAACACGTTACTGGGTGAAATTTTATTAGGGAACGATAGCAAAACCGGCTGGTGAAAATTATTGATCAGCTGATTTGAGTGATTGTGGGAGGTCCATATTTTTTTTCATGGTTTGACCTATGTTCCTTGGGGAAAGTTGTTCTTTATCACTAGCCGGTTCTGAGTGTTCGCTATCGGTCAGTAGTAAAATTTCTCCCTATATGTAAGGTATCACTCTTATTTTATGTTTCCAGGATATTAAACCAGGGTTTTTGGAATTCTGAGGGTAGATTTAAGGGTCTAATTGCTATACCACGAACCGAGAATCGCATTTTCATAGCTAATGAAAATAAGATCTTAACCATTTAAGCGAACGGTTATGGTCTCCAAATAACCGTTTTGGCTTCGGGCCAGGTATTTAATGTAAGTACTTAGTAAATGTCTTTCAATTTCTTATGCCATTACGCCCCGGCTTCCTTGTTTTTGGTGCAAATGATAATAAAATTGATTCTATTATCCTAAAAAGTAAATTACTATTTTACAGCGAGTCTTGCCTTGATCTAATCGGAAAATAGAATAGTGCATTTCTAAATAGTGTGCTCTATACTATGAAGAAACCTGAAATTGTGTCCAAATTATTTATTAAGCATCAAACCAGAAGTGTAATAGCTAAAAGTGAACGTACTGGTTAGATAAAAAATTATTGCGACTTGACCCAGAAGGACTTGATTTTCAACTAAAAGCTTTAGTTGCAGCGAAAGCTGAGATACAACTTATAAATTTAGAACAGAAACCAACATTTGACCCTGAACGGCCGTAGACCGTAGAACGGCAAGCCATCAACGTCGAAAAGTAGGCCCTGTGTATGTCAGAAATCCTCATAAGGGTGAGAATCCACCAGAGCTGTGCGAGGTAGCTAAGCGGTGTGCGAGGAAAAAATCCACCAATAGAATCACTTCATTTTCCTAGCCTCGCTCAGCTCTGCTCTATTCGAATAGGGTTGAGCGAAGCGAGGCCATTCTACATACAAAACAAGCGAGAAATGTGTGCGAGGGATGTGTTGCGAGGAATGTGTAGCGAGGAATGTGTTGCGAGGAATGCGTTCCGAGAAATGTGCTGCGAGGTTTCCACTACATCGCATTCCCCCCCGCTCACACATTTCACAGCTTCGCAACGCATCCTCGCTCCGCACATTAATGCGCATTTTGACAGCTCCGCTACGCATCCTCGTACGACACATTTTACTCGCACAGCTCTGGTGGAAACCCCTACACATTTCCACAGCACAGCTACGCATCCTCGTACGACACATTTTACTCGCACAGCTCTGGTGGATTCTCACCCTAAAACTGACCAAGCAAGCAAACACAATAGTAAAAGGCAATACACGGCCGTGTAAAAGTTCAATACAACCCCGGAAACTCAATAATGTCCATTCTTCGCGCGCTCACATTTTCCTGCCCATTTCCTTTCGCAAACAGCCGATAGAGGTCGCTAGGCAGCTGAGAAGCAAATAATTGTTTGTTTGCAGAGGTGTGTTCATAAACTACGTCAGATGTTTTGGTGAGGAAGTGTCACATATTCTAATCACCTTTGGACTTTATGCACTATCTACACTCATGAGACGTGAGACTTAAGGTGACCAGCTGTGATGCCGACTATCAGCGATGAGTCGCACATCTCTATTTAGACGGCTTATCTTCTATTTTATACATTTTATATGGAAACGGTTTCGACCGACGTGTATCCTCATGTCAAACGTCTCGCGTCCCACGTCATACGCCTAACGAAAGGGAAGTTTGTTTTGTGACTGTCTGAAAAGGGAACAATTTCGGGTCTACTCTACGTCGGTGTTGTTTTAAAACCTTCGAAACCGCGTTTGTTAGGGTTTTTTATTGACTCGGTTTCTCACTCAATATGAATAAATGGAGCACTAATTTACCTCACGTAATTTATGCACGCCCCCTTCTCATACAATCGGCAGGTTGATTCTATTGAATGTCATTGGATGAAAAGCTCGCGGAACAATAGTCATATTAACGTAGCTTTGTTTTTTAATTAATAATTATAAAACTCAAGTAGGTAGATAATGATGGAAAATTGTTATTGGTTCCAGTGACTTAACATCCTAGCCTCAACCATAAAATAGAGAGTTTACAGAAGGTTCACTAGACCCTATTTAGGATTTTAGCGATTGTCACTTGTTACCAGGGTTGCTACTGTCAAAAATCTCAAAGTATCAGAAAATCAAAGCAGCAAAATCTGATACAAGAAAGTAATATGATTCTGAGCCAATTTAATCCAAGAAATATGACGTCCGTAGCAACCATTTTCTTAGTTACCTTGATTGTCTGTGATTGAAGTGCATAAGTCAGTAAGTGTCAAAATCGACGCTAGTACTGAGTGAGCCATATGTTAAGGCGCCCCGCGCATCGTCTCTCTAATTTGTGCCTAAGATAACTTTTGGCTACATTGGCCAAGGAATTCATTTCCTTCGTTCAATCAGACGTCTAAAGGTAGCGGAGTCCATGATTTGCCATGATAGACAATCACCTAGACCTAATTTTATATATATTACGTATTTGTGTCCCTAAACATCAATATTTACATAATAAAAATAAGTATCTAATTATATTACTCATTTATACAGGAGGTAAGACTCGATTTTAAAGTGCCTTCATTTTTATTTATTTATTTTTATATATAAAAAAAATATTTGTCCTTGCTCCCATGGTTATACTTGCTACCTGAAATTATTTTTGGGTTTCATGAATTTTAATGTTTAGAAATTATGGCTGCGTAAAATTAAATGAGTAAACAAACTTTCATATACCTATACAGGATCACAAATTAGAGAACGGCCCGCGGGGCGCCTTTACAGATGGTTCACTCAGTACCTTCTAGCGACGATTTTGACGCTCTAATTGGAATCTCAGAGGAACTCATGGTAACTAGAAGATGGTTGCCATTAACGTCGTATTTCTTGGACTAAAATTGGCTCAGAATCATAACAAATCACGTTCTTCTATCAGATTTTGCTGTTTTGATATTCTTACATATTGACAGTAGCAACCCTGGCTATGTAACTATCGTGAAAACTCTGAATAAGGTTGAGTGAACCTTCTGTAAACTCTCTATTTTGTGTCATCCAAGAGCTGAAGTTAGTAAAAGTTGCTCCTAACTTCTTACTTTAGAATATACATACTAACTACGATACTTTACAGTCGCCTCGCGTGTGAAATTAGTTTTGGACAGGAAGTTGGAAACTTATGATGATACAAGTAGATACAATTAACTTTGCTTAGGTACTTCCCTGTGTAGACAGCCGATGTGGCGCAGTGGTTAGTATGCCTGCCACGCAAAGGTTCCGGGTTCAATTCCCGGTGGGGTCACTCACAAAGTTGATATTTATCACTTTGTGAATTTGTTCCCAGTCTGGTTAGGACATTGCAGGCTGAACCACCTGATTGTCGGCAAGTAAGATGGTTCCGTGCTTCGGATGGGCACGTTAAGCCGTCGGTCCCGGTTGCTGTCTATGATGGCGGTCGTTACACAACCATGTCAGAGGCCTGCTACTTGCAGTAGGCGGTTGAAAAACTGACACCAGGGTTCATCGGGTCGTTGAACGATTCGGTGTCCCACACGAAAAGAAGAAGACTTCCCGTGTAATGCCGTCTTAGAATAGCATTACCCCATACATTTCTCGTGACTCTCGCGACTGATTTGAGGGTTGATGTGTATTGCAATTTTAGGCGGCAGGCTGACAACCTGTCACGATGCTGATACACAGTCTTCTGAATGACTCTCAAACTTTTCTGAATGGCTGTATTTTACAGCCGTTTACGCTTTGCCTACCCTGCAAGGGATATAGGCGTGATACATGTACGTATGTAACTTTTCTTATATCAATCCAGCCACTAAGTGCACTGCTGGATGTATATAGCTAGGCTTTCCTCTTTTGGTAACAAAGCTAGGAAGGTCCGCAACATACAGCAAATAAATGAACTAAGTATTGTCTATGAAACTGAGCAATTTTCTCCAAAAAACATAGGTCGAAACATGAAACATGAACTGAACCTTCCATACAAAACCCGTCGACTGAATCAATTTCTCAGGAATCACAAAACTTTTTAAGACTTAGTACTTATTCTTTCATACTGTATCTTATTATATGGTACATTCTCATCGCCCGCAGTTTTTACACATTCCGCTGAAAAAGTGCAACTTTCTATGGGAAGAGGGATCTAATTTTTTTTTATAAAATACTTCAGCTTGTCTTACACATGGTTAAACATTTAAATACTCAAATATGTTGACAGTTTTTTGTAAAATTCCTGTCAAACATGCATTCTCTAACGTCCATGGCGAGGAACTTTGCTACTTTGTGACAGATAAACTGTTATAGATCCTAAAATATCAGGGTAATATCATGTTAATCATTCTTATCTTCTAACTAGTTATATTTTCTATCTTGCAAGATGTTTTTAAAAGTAAAAGACGCCGGAATTTATTTTTAAACATGGTTTTTAGCGTTGAAGCCTGATTCAGGCTTAAATTTCCTCGCGCTACCTTCTCACTCATATTTTCATGACGGTGAAAGCTATCTGTCTAGTTTATTTACATATGAGTAGCGGGTAGTACTGCCGACAATATCGTAAGAGAAGCACGTGCCTCTCGCTGCTGCATTTTTGCTGGCGAAGGTAATTTCCACACATTTACGATTTGGTTCAGTACCCACCTAACTTCCATGCTCATCGATAACTAAGTATTCAGTTATCATGTAATACTGATATTTTTTCTGGTTAATACCTTTGTTATGCTTAAAACAAGAGGCGGTATTGTAAAAAGTATGGTCTTATAGTTTTTTCGTAGACCGCAAAATAAACTTTCGTTCTAACGTCCATGTCCTTTTTTCCATGTCTTTCCATGTTTCGCGGTGACATGGACGTTACAAAATGACATGGACGTTAGAGAATGATTAAATTTTTGGCCCCACTGTTGGACAAAGATTTTAAATGATATATATTTTTTTCTTAATTTAAACCAATGCGTGGAAAATTTTGTGAAAGTAATTCATACTTGAATACCAAATTTTTAAAACACATCTCGTGTTAGGTATACAATTTTGGAAAACGTGCAAAATTATCCACTTTTGGATTTGAACCTGCGACCTTCGGCATCTGTACTGCCGACGCCACCACCAACTGGGCTACCGCGGTCCTAATCGAGCCTGCGAATTTAGCAAGTATATCTTGCCCACTATCGCGTTTGCAAGTTTTCCAAAATAATTCATACTTTTTATGTCATCGTCATCATAATTAGCCATAGGATGTATACTACTGAACATCGGACTCCACTTAATACTTCCACCTTGACCGATTAGAAGTGGCCTGCTTCCGGGATTTCCCTGCCGCGGGCCGCCGCTCCTCCACCGATTATCAGTCCTTCGAGTATTGTAGCCTGCTCATTGGCACTTCAGCTTGCTGACTCTTTTAGCTATGTTGGTTACCTTGGTTCGTCTACGGATCTTCTCGTTTCTGATTCGATCACGAAGAGAAACACCGAGCATAGCTCTCTCCATAGCTCACTGAGTGACTCCTACTCTATTTAGGAGGCCGACAGTTAGCGACCATATCTGCGCACTGTAGGTTATCACTGGCATGACACACTGTTCAAAAACTTTCGTCTCGAGACAGTGAGGAATTTTGGACATGAAGACGCTGCGTAACTTTCCGGAGCTGCCCAGCCGAGCTGGTTTCGCTGAGTGACTTCCTTCTCAAGATCTTCCTAGTTGGACTGTTTGTCCTAGATAGACGTATTTGTCCACCACTTTGAGTGTCGAGTTCCCTACCGATATTGGGGTGGGCGTTACATGAGAGTTGGCCATGACTTTCGTCATATCCATATTCAACTTGAGGTCCACTTGTTGGGAAATTTCGATTAAAGTCCTGTAGCATTTTGCTGAGTGATGTTTTCGCTATTGATATTGATGTTAAGTTCATCCCATTCCAGGAGCTTCAAGGCATCTTCCATCGCATTAATGAAGAGCTTCTGAGATAATACATCTCCTTGCAATGGAATTGCTGCTGTGGTCTTGTATTCGAACTGACATTGTGGCGTTTCTATCTTCGTTTATGAATATTTCAACATTTCGATATACCTGTAGTATATACGTTTACATTTAATTAAGTACAAATCTCTTGAGGGTGTAATGTTCTCACAAAACTGAACAACTTTTGTTAGAAACTTTACTTGGAAATATGAAAAAAAAAAATTGGGCCTCCCATACTAACAGACACACACTTTTTCAGCATTTTTGTATGGGAAGTCCAAAAATGTTTTTCATACTTCGAAGAAAAGTTTCAAACAAAAGTTGTTCAGTTTTTGTGAGTAAATCACACCCTCAAGAGATTTGTACTTAATTAAATGTAACCCTATATAATATCGCTTCTGCTTCATACTTCTGGCGTCACACCTCCTAACAAGACAAAGTTAAAGAGATTCTGAAAGACTTTAAGTACTGGTGTTTCACCCGCTTTTAGTAGCTCTGATATAATTTCGTCCTCGCCCGGCTCGTTGTTGTTTTTGAGCTGTTCAAGGGCTATCTTAATCTCATACAAGCTGATATCCGGGTCATCCTCGGTCTATACCGAGGTCTAGACACTGTTGTCGGGTAAGCTTTGGTCTAGGGTCTGTTGAGCTAATAACAGGTTTTGTGACTGAAGTGTACAGCTGTCCACAGAACAGTTTGATCTCCCACAGTACCTCTCTTTGCATGGATACCACGCTGCCATCCTCCGTCTTCAGCTTTGTCAGCTGGCTCTGCCCAATAGACATGTGCCTTGCGAAAACTTTGGTGCCATTGTTTCTCTTAATCGTTTTTTAAATATTTTTAGTATTAAAGTTTTGAATATCATACCGCAGGAACTAGCATATCTGTCTGTTGAGCCGCCGATATCACATACGAAATAAACGTTATATAATGTGTAAAAATCAACTGCAAATATTATGAGGCGTAGGAAGGAACGTAGGTCGTAATGTGAAAATAATAATAATGGCGGGACAATACAAATTGTAGCAGCCGCCGCCTCCAAAATTGTATGGGAGGTTCAAAATTGTTTTCCACATCTCGACCTATGTTCCTCGAGGAAAGTTGTTCAGTTTCACGGACTAATTCACCCCTTAAAGTATTTGTAGTTGATTTTTTTACATCTTGTATAAAGAAATAGAAATAAAACGTATTTTTTTTAGTTTTCCGACGTACCAAGTAGTGGACATCTAACTTCCATGTCAAAAAATAGTGGCCTTCCATTTTTTCCGTTATTGATAGTCATATGTTATATATTTTCACTAAAATACCTTGCATAAGCTCTAAACAGCATTACTTACTAGTTTTATATTTAAAATACAATTTAATGTTTTCATTATTTACAAAAAGAAAATAAGCTACGGAATTCTCTAACGTCCATGTTCGCAAATAGTGGACATCAAATAACTCTTAAACCAGTGGTCCGAAAACCGGGCCTTTTAAATTCTATCTTAGAAATGAAGAAAACTTTGATAAACTGTATAATATTTTCCAAAATATCTAAAATTAAAAAAAGACATGGAAGTTAGAATTTTCCGTGGCTTTAGGAGAATGAGCCATATGATAAAATGATCTAGTTAACAAAACCATTCAGTCTCATTTATTTATTCCTTCTTATAATCGTCTTAGAAAGTCCGCTTTCAGGCGAAAAGCCCTGCGTATTCACAAAAAGCGATTTGGGCCGGATTTAGTCAAAATCCACGTCAATTTGTGTTTGATTATCTAAACATTTCTGTTTGGATAAAAGCTCCTAAACAAATGGCATTTGATTGGGGTCGTGTCCGCCGAATTGAATTCAGACAGGAGACGTATCTTTAAAGCAGTAGAAATCCTATTTCGCATGCTCTAGTCTGCGTCGGATTGGGCATAGGTTACGGAACTCACGAATACATACACCAGTAGTGGTATATGACAACGCCCGTAAAAAAATACGCTGTCATATTTAAACAAATAGAAATTCCACGGCTGTGTGCATTCCAAACGTAACTACCTTCTTGTGCTCATATTTATTACGTGACCTGATATCATTGGTATGTTTAATATACTGTACAATACTACCTATAGTCTTTACCAGTTTTGTTATGGCGTGAATGAACTCAAGTAGTAGAATATGCACAACGTGTGGTAAACTGTGGCAAACCAATATTTTGCCGGACCTGCATTGGCGAAGTAAAATTTCTATCGTTTCAAAAATAAGTTATTTGGATTAAAATAACGGTGGCTGGCGACGTAAATTCGGAGCACAATTTGTTTTGCTGAGGTTGGTAATTTAGGTACGCTGGTTTGGTACCTATTTTCTAAAAGTAAATCTATTTTTTTCTGATATTTTTCTTACACTAATGAAGTCACACACCTAGTTGATACTTTGTCATTTTATCACCTTTATAAGATTGTTTTTTTGTGGGTTAGTTTAGTACGTTGCAAGTTGATCTATCTGATCGTAAGGGGCCGGCCATCTTCACAGATGAGACGCGCGACGCGACGCGTAAAATGACATTAATTGTCAGATAAGTAATCGTCAGCCGTTATCGATGCGACGTGCGTCTCATGCGTGCAGACGGTGTCTCTTTCGTTTCATACATTTTATAGAAACGGTTTCAAGTTACGTCTCCGTGTCATGTCTTACGTTTCAATCCGTGATTTAAAAATCCCGGCTGCCGTATATCATTATTTACAGTCTACTTCATAAAGACATTGCCGTGTGGTGCCGGATTAGAATAGCATCACCCCATGTATCTTTCAGTTGATGTGTATTTCATTCACATTGGTATTGCAATAGTACCTTCCGGTAGTTTCAGTGCTGTGGAAAGCGCAATATTTTCAAAAGAGCTGCATTCTGAATGTGAAATGCTTTTGACTTTCCCGATTTTTTGCAATAACCCTCCGGCTGCATTCACTCGAATTTTGTCATGATCATTCGTACTAGTACAGTCGACAAGAAATACTACATATTAAAATTCTTAAAAAGGCTCTCCCGTTCTTGTCAAAGTTCAGATCACCATTTGTCAATATTACCTTAGCGTTAAAACATACCTAAATAGGATGCAATTTTATTAATGGCGGATCCGTTAAGGGTGTGTTCTGTCAATGAAACTGAACAACTTTCCCCAAGGAACATGGGTCGAAATAAGAAAAAAATGTTGGTCTTCCCATACTAAGTGTGTTGGCCGGCCGGGTCAATTTGTATGGGAGGGCCAATTTTTTCTTTCATATTTCGGCCCATGTTCCTTGGGAAAAGTTGTTCAGTTTCATTGACAGAACACACCCTTAACGGATCCGCTACTAATAAAATTACACCCTATATTTTAGCCGCTAGTTCTGTCCTGTTACGCCTATCTCATGTATCTCTCAAACTGCCATTTGCCACAAATCCACTTTTTATTTTGGAAATAATTTTTGCTCATAACTTACAAAATATTGAATCTATGAAGTTTTTTTTCATAGGAATTGGAACAGAACAATCATGAAATGCATTCCTCATTTAAATTTTTTCTAATTTTTAAGTGTGTAGTGTTATATTACGATTTTAATATTTTTGCTACTTTAATTCTCATACAAATCGTGTTACGCGTGGTACTGTATCTAAGATACATGAGATAGCCGCGACAACGGCTACATTTTATTGAAATTCTAATCTCCTGCAAGTATAATTACAGGACATAGGCAAACAGTATTATCTCAAATAATTTTAAATCTTGGGTAGTAAGTATACAGGGTGTTCAATTACTGCGTGGTAGTACCTATGTAAAAATAAAATAAAAAAAACAGGTTTAAACGTAAGCTAGGTATCTTAATATACAGGGTGATCTATTGGGGTGGATAAAATTAGTGAAGTCTGAAAGCACCTACAACAATTTATTATGGGTCCAGATTATAACATCAAAGGTCGCTATATGGTATGTCGCAACATCGACAACACTGCATCTAAAGGTCGCCACATCGCATGGTCGCCACATCTAAAAGTCGCCACATCGTAAGGCCGCCACATCGAAAAGCCACCACATCGAAAGGCCGCCACATCGAATGTGCATTACATCGAAAGTCCCCATATCGAATGTTTCTGCATCGAATAATGTTGTACTGAATGTTTCTGTTACAGTACGCCACTTCGCAAGCAAACCACAAGGTTTTATTCTTTCTTCAGGCGAATAACCTGCCCCTTGTCGTCCCCGGAGCAATGCTTTCTTGGCATCGGCGCATAGGGTAGCGTACCCTGTCACTGATATTTTATCTATTGCTGGTGGCAGGGCCAGTATTCCCTTTGGGGCAGATGTTTCACCTCCTAAGGACCGTATTTTTCAGCATGCGTGGGATGATTATAGTGGGGCCAAGGGCACACTTGATCGATAGGAAAGCTCTTTGGGCGTGGATCTGGCTAGACTCCGTGCAGTATCTCAGAGCAAGTCAACGGCGTGGCTATCCCCACACTTCGGAACACTTCTAGCCAGTCACTCTCTCCGTGTGGCAGTGCCTCGTCCTAGGTTGCAATACGAAGCCCATACCTATATGCATTTGCAGTTCATCGATGGAAACCAATGCTGCTCTGGAAGGTTTCCCCGCCACTAAGCTTTGAATGATCTTTTTCGGCAGGCCCTGCCAAGCATTCCGGTCTCTGCTGTTTCGATGGTAAGAGGCCGGACGGTCTTACCCTGGTGCCTTGGGAGAAAGGAAAGTGCTTCATTTGGGACGCAACTTGCGTCAGCACCTTCTCCGTAAGCCATCTGCCCTACACCACGCGCGCGCCTGGAAGTGGGTGCCCCCTGGGCTGCCCTTAAGAAGCGCAGCAAATATTTGGTCATCCTACAAGCGTGATTTTGTCCGTTCACCGTTGAAACATCGAACTGCTGGGGGGGTAGGAGGCCATAGACTTTATAAACAAATTGGGGCGTAGGCATATAGACGGAGGTAGCGATGCCCACGCCGGGCCTTTCCTAATGCAGAGGTACGGGTCTTTCCTAGTGCAGAGGTCCGGGACTTTCCTCGTGCAGAGATCCGGGTCATTCCTAGTGCAGAGGTACGGGACTTTCCTAGTGCAGAGGTCCGGTCTTTCCTAGTGCAAAGGTCGTGGACTTTCCTAGTGCAGAGGTCCGGGACTTTCCTAGTGCAGAAGTCCGGGTCTTTCCTAGTGCAGAGGTCCGGGTCTTTCCTAGTGCAGAGATTAGCCGTAGCAATACTGCGTGGGCACTAGGGGCAGGTTATCCACCTCAAAAGGGAATAAAAGCCTTGTGGTTCGCTTTCGAAGTGGCGAAATAGAAACATTCGATATAGCGACTATTCGATGTGGCGATCTTTCGATGTGGCGACCATTCCATGTGGCGACGCATGCAAAACTTTATCTCCTAATACCAATTCGTCCCGGACGCCGAGAAGTTCATACAAGCTTTGTTTTGCCTATCTCATGTAACTCAATACGCTGGAGTACCGCGCGACTCGTCTCGATGCGTACGGTTTTGCCTATCTCATGTATCTAGAGTAATAGTAGATACGCGAAGCTACTCCATATAAAAACTGAGTTACATGAGTTTTGTTTTTTGGATGTAATATTAAAATTAATTATATTTCTTGTAAATATGAACTCGTTTATATATAAATGGGACCTAAAGAATACGATTAAGCTTGTTGCGCGTAACTCATGTAACTAAAGATAACGTAGATAGGCGTAACAGGGCAGAGTTGCGAAAATCCCACGATTGAATAAGTATAGTTCACTGAGCATACAGATAGAAATGTAACGTTTAGCTTGTGATTGGGTCGAAAAAATATCGAACTTCCGCCTTATTTCCGAGCATTATTCGGAAATAGCGAAAAGTATCAAAAACGTATTCCTCATAAGTTTTTACTCGTGATAACAAATACCGCTCTCCTAGGAACAATATTTTCTACGAAAACCCAAGAAAACCAGCTTGTAAGCCAAGTGTGCTCAAATGTACCAAGTGCCAGTTATATCTCCCCGTCCCGCACAGGGCAGCGAATCATTCTTTCCGACATTTCTCGTTACAGTAATAGACGCCAATAACTTTCCAGCGAGATTTTTGTAGTGTTGGCTGATTGTAGTCTCTGCAAGTTGCCACTTTTGTCTGTGTGTCTTAATTTTTCATTATCATCGTGTGGGGTTTCGAGTCTACAAAGGAGCCGATGTACCCTGGTGTCAAAGTAGGTGCTTACTGGGTAGGGTAACCAGTCTGCCTCTTACGTGGTTTTAGTACAACCGTCGTCTAAGCTAGAAAGCAGCCGAAATCAACGGGTGGCCATTGGCCAAGCACGAAACCATGTTTTAGGGACAATCAAGAGCTTTCAATTTGAAAACCAAACTGGAAACAATATCGCAGAATACCTGCCTCTAAATATCTACAAGAGTGTACCAAGTGCCAGTTATATTATCTCCCAGTACCGCGCGTGGCGTCGAATCATTCTCTCCGACATTTCTCGTTACAGTAATAGACGCCAATAACTTTCCCGACGAGATTTGATGTGTCGTGTCGTCTCTTGGTTGTCAGGTTGTCATGGATAAAGTGGGGAGAAACTTGTGAAAAGTTGCTATTCTCGTTCATTCACTCGTAACTCGTATCGTATGAGACACCGAGTCGCCGATAGTCCTTATCCATTCATGTAGATTTATTTCTATAAAGTGGGGACGATTCGATTGAGAAACCCTGCGAAGACGAAGTTTCTACGAAGTACATACAATATACATACATATCACGCCTTTATCCCTTGCAGGGTGGGGTATGCAGAGCGTAAACAGCTGTGAAAATGGTCATTTACACCACGTCTAACAAAATTTGTGAGTCATTCAGATGACTTTGTATCACCATAATGACAGGTTGTCAGCCAGTCGCCTAAAATTGCAATAAATCAGCTACTGGAAAAGTCCTTGATAGTAAAATAGTATAAAATGCTGACACTGGCTACCAAAACTTGGGCCGTATTTTCTGTTTGTGGACTTGCTTTCTCCTTCATAGAAGTATAAAATGGATAGCTTCTCAAATAAAACCTACAATAATACTCCTAATAGTTCGTTGGGAAACTACAGGGTGTTAGGGACGGTGTACCAAAAACTTTGCAGGCATGATCAGACCATCAAACTGAACAACTTTTACTAAGGAGCCAATGGTGGGAAACGAAAAAAAAAATTCCAACCTCATATACAAAATTCACGACCAGCTGACTGACTTTGTATGGGAGGTCGGATTTTTTTTTCGTTTCCCACCATTGGCTCAAAACTAAAAGTTGTTCAGTTTCATGGTCTGAGCATGCCTGCAAAGTTTTCGTTACACCGTCCCTAACACCCCGTATGTGAGAGTTGGATCGCGGCCAAAATCAGTCCATTACTGCACTTCAAATCGCGAACGGAATCCGGTGTTCTTCGGATCAGCACTCACTCAAGATAATGCTACGTTTTGAAATGCAAGACGTTTTAGTTCAAACGTAACGGGAAAAATGCAAGCGTTTTGAAATGCAATACGTTTTAGTTCAAACGTATCGTGACAAATGCAAGCGTTTTGAAATGCAAGACGTTTTAGTTCAAACGCAACGTGTAAAATGCAAGCGTTTTGAAAAGCAAGACGTTTTAATTCAAACGTATCGTGACAAATGCAAGCGTTTTGAAATGCAAGACGTTTTAGTTTAAATATGGTCCAAATGCAAATTTCTGTGTGAAAGTGTATGGGGCGCAAACCTTGTATGCAGGGTTATTTTTTAGTCAGTACGCAAACTTTGCAGGATGTTTCCACTCGTGATTCTGAACAACTTTTATTATGGGGCCACCTGCGAAATCGAAAAGAAATTTTTGGTTGTTCCATACATTTTTGCCGTGTAGGTATGAAATTTTCTATGGAACATCCAAATTTTTTTTGCGAATTCGCAGGTGGTCCCATAGTAAAAGTTGTTCAGAATCACGAGTAGAAATACCCTGCAAAGTTTGCGCACTGACTAAAAAATAACCCAGTATATGTGATTTTGGAAAAGCCACCATATAAGATGAAGAAGATTCAACAAGCTCCTATACCTAAAGACTTAACTCTGAATGACCCTTTCCTAACCCCTTCGCGGTCCAATAAGGGGAATAAAGTCATTCTTTCATATTAGATACTCATACAATACCATACACGATATTGCTTGACAAGATGGACTATAGCAGCCGTCTGCAAGGTAACAAATAAGTCTTATCTATCATTATCATCAATAGTCAGGTATCAAGGCCTTGGGTCTCTAAGCGTAGATAGACTGCCATAAAACATGACTTCACATGTTAGTTTCTATTTGTTTCTTGTACAGACATTCGTGATAAGAAAGTGCATCTTTGCAACTAGACGAAGAATAACGAGCTTATATCACGCGACTTGGCTGGGTTTAAAATTAGAACCAGCCGGAAGGTTGTACAATAGGTTCGTATGGTATAGGTATTGAAGGTTACTGAAGGCCAACTTATTTAGTTGCGTTAAAAAAGCGGCCCCTAAATTGATCACCTCAGGCCAGACAGTTTGACCAGAATAACCAGTTTGACAGACACATCCCTTATCGCACCGTTGGGCATGCGTTGTCGTTTTTATATGAGATGGAAATTCGCATTTTCCAACCGCTGCGGAACGGACGTTATGTGTGTAAACGCCTAACTTAGCGAGAATTTGCGATGAACTTCGCTCTGCAATTTTGAATACTTTCTCGAACATTCCCAAGAGCTATTAGTACAAGTTAGCCCTCACCTCGTAAAGTATTTACAGACTATACCTACCTCGAAAATGCTTGCTGTACAAGGTGCCAGTGGCGAAGTGTGACTTTTTAACGAAAGTACTTAGACCGGAGCCAAAAAGATTGTGAATGAAAGTAAGGAGATCCACGTGAGAGTATGAATTTGTTTTCTGAAAGGGAAGCCGATTAGAATCGGCAATTATGGACCCTTCGCCACAGCCAGGTGCCCGTTTAGGGACCAAGCTTTACTGGTTTGTCTTAAAAACTGTAAAGCGAACCAGTATAAATTGAACCCTATAAGTCTACTGTCACCCGCAGAGTTTGTAGGTTTCTTAAAAAATATATTTAGAAACCCATATATAAGTGAGAACCCTCAGTTTTTTGTTGTAGATAGCCATGAAAGTTCAAATTATGAGATGCAATAATTACCAAACCACAGTTTTCATTGCTCAGATTTCATTAACGGGGCAGATGTGGCACAGTGCCTGCGACACAGAAGGTTCTGGGTACGATTCCCGGCGGAGTCACTCACAAAGTTGATGTTTATCACTTTGTGAATTTGTTTTCAGTCTGGTCAGGAAATTGCAAGCTGAACCACCCGATTGTCCGATAAGCAAAGGTGGTTCCGTGCTTCGGAGCGCACGCGGTCCCGGTTTCTGTCTATGATCATAGAGAAGCCAGCCGTTACACAACAGGTTGAAAAACTCTGACACCAGAGTTCATCGGGTCGTTGTACGATTTTATGTTCCACTCGAAGAAAATAAATTGAAAGTAGTATCCTAACTAATGTTCCCAGTAGACAATATTTAGTTTGTCGCAGCAACGACGAGTTTGGCTTTGGGTAGAAACTGCATTTAACTTTTAATTAAATTTTGTAACTAAAATGGACTCTTATTGCTGATTTTGTTTCAAACTAAACTCATATACCTATTATGAACAGTACTAGCTACGCAACTTTATACACTACAGTAATAACTATAAGTCCGACAAGTTCGTGCGCGACCTTCCCTAGGGGTGACAGACGTTGGGAGGGGAGATGTCAGCGGGTAGCGGGAGGTGTAGCGGGGAAGGGTGACGCGCGCATCCGCGCTGCACGTCATATTAAAATGACGTGCTTCCTCGCCCCCCCCACCGTCTGTACCCCGCAGGAAGGTCGCGCACGAAGTTGTCGAACTACACTACAGCTGTCAAATCAGCTCAAAAATCTTGTTAGTGCTATGATATGACATAGGTAGTCTATTTTCATTTGTTGACATGTCTTCTAGTATGGGTTTGACAGCTGTCAAAAATGGCCTATTCGAACAGCCGTACCTTAGACACATAACCTACAATAATCTATGTTGTTAGAAAAGAACTAGGTATTTAAAAAAAACGGCCAAGAGCGTGTCAGACACGCCCATAAATAGGGTTTCGTAGTCAACGTTTAAATATCAGGTTTTTCAGCATAACAAACTTAATTTTGTTGCTGGTTTGTTAGCAGCAGTATGATGACCAACCGCAAATAGAAAAACTCAATTTTTTCTGAAACCTTTAAGGGTACGATATCCGTTATAGTTTTCATTGTAACTTCAGATTGTAAGCTATATTACATATTTATTTCAAATTTTTAGCGTTTATACTTTAGAAGTTACAACTGGAACAAGTTATGGGTCAAAAACGCCCTTTTTAAAAGCGAATATCTCGTGACAGAAACATTTTAGTGACTTTGTTTCAAAGAAACCTCACCTTAGTTTTAAAAGACCTATTCAACGATACCCTACTCAATATAACAGAAGAAAAAAAATTTTTTTGTCCCCCTTTCACTTGTATGGGAGGGGGGTCCAAAAAACATTTAAAATATTTTTTTCTTAACATTTCTATATTTGGGTCAACACGATCTATCTTTTCAGACAGACAGACAGACATGACGAAACTATAAGGGTTTCTAGTAGACTACGAAACCCTAAAAACGTCGGGAGCTCTGGGTAGGTACATAGTCAATGGTTATCACATAATTATATCCCGTAGCTTTTGCTACGCCACCGCAGCTCAAATGCTACAAGGGGTCGTCCACAAATTACGTAACGCAAAAATAACAAATTTTTGACCCCCCCTCCCCCCACGTAACGGGACCGTAACTCTTGGTCATGACCCCTCCCCCCCTCCCCTTTCCGTTACGTAACGCTAAATTTCTAATATTTTTCAGTCAATTTTTGTGATAAATCAACGAAACCTTTTTAGAAATCTTGCATTTTTTTCTACTGCAGACTGAATTTGAAACTGCGATTTTCGCCGTTAGTACTGGCGTCGCCTCTTCTTTCTGTGCTACTGCGGCTCAATCATTGCCTGCGAAATTATACAAGTGTATGTTTGTAGGCCAATTACGCGTGGCAATTGATCTATTTGCAGGGAGATTTTTATTTTTTCGTTCCATTTTGTATTAGGTAGCCAAAACGATGAAAACCTGCTATAAATTGGATATCAAATTTACTCACGATTGAGCCGCAGCAGCCCAGATGGAAGAGGCATCGTCAGTACTACTTTCGACAGTTGTGCGTTCAAATCCAACTTTCGGCAGATTTTTTTTAATAGTAAAAAAATTCATTTCTTACACTGACACCAGAAGTGTTTGAAAAGTTTAGTCTAGTAAAAATTTAGGTTTAAAAAGGTACAAAAACCTAAAAAAGTATATTTGGCAATCTTTAAAAAAGTGTTACGTAACGCTTGACTCTGACCCCCCCCTCCCCCATAGTAACGGGACCGTAACGCCCGGGCGGAACCCCCCCCTCCCCCCAAAGTGCGTTACGTAATTTGTGGACGACCCCCAATGATGATTGATAAAGGGTATTCTTAAAAACTGTATAAAATTCCAAGTTTACTTACATTACCTTTTTTAGGATTTTCGCGATCATTTTGTTACTGTTGGGTTACTTTACTACTCAAAAATCTCAAAGCACCTAGGTAGGTATAAGAATATCGAAACAGCAGAATCGGATACAAGAACGTCATATGATTGTGAGACAATTTTAATCCAAGAAATATGACGTTTGTGGCAACCATCTTCTTAGCTATCTTCAGTTCTTCGGAGATTCCAGTTAAAGTAAGTAAGCGTCAGAATTATTTATTGTACCTACTGAGTGAGCCATCTGTGAAGGCGCCCGCGCGCCTTTTCCCTAATTTGTGTTCGTCTATTTCATCCGATCCGATATTCAGTCAATCGCAGGAATAAATGTCATTCTGCTGCGTAGCGATTTGACTGATAGTACGACTAGGACGTCATTTAATCTGACGTCAAATAAATTGCAAAAGATCGCAAGTAAACAGTACGTATTGGACACGTTGCATGTTTCGTCTCTGGTTTACAACTAAACTCTCATCTAATATCCACATATTACACAGTTCAGAAGCTACATTGTAGTATAGGTATAGTTTCACAATACAAACCGTAGCCACTGTGAAGCAATTTTCTATACAATTGTCAATAGAAAACTTGCGATTAGAAATATTGGAATCCGATGGTCTGTGGCAGAGATAGTAAGATACAATTGAGCTTTACTGGAACATACAGGATGTAAAAAAATAGGCGCTTTACACACATAAAACGTCCAAAAACAAAAACCAAACCGTTTGACAGACGCATCCGTCAACGCACCGTTGGACGTCGTATCGTATTAATATAGGATTAAGGTGTAAATTCGCATTTTCCTAACGCTGCGATAGCACAGCACAAAAGTAACGTCGAAAAGCACGCTATGAGTGTACGCCTAGGTTGTTATTATTTTGTCGTCGTCAGTCGCCATTATTTTGTAATGACTATCAATAAGTGATATTTTTTGTATCCAACATTGAATAAATATATTTCATTTCATTTCATTTCATTTCATTTCCTAGGTGAACCAGTCCCTGATAACTTTAGTCGACCCACTATAACCTGGTTATGGTGATAGAGTTTTTCATCCACCTTCTACTAGTAGCACTTTCGCCACCAAATTCACCTACACATTTAAGGGACCAACTTAAACGTATTATAAAAAGGACCAACATAAACGTAAGAAATCCAGTATTAGTAGATCCCTTACGGTAGATATCCCGAGGTGGTGGTGGTGGTAGGTTGATGGATTTCCAGGCTATAGTTACTACCTGTCATGGTAATTCTGCTGACATGTTTGTGTAATGAACGTGCCCTTTATAGCACGGAATTGAAAAAATGGTGATCTTTATTTTAAGAAAGCCTAATATTTCGCTTTAGGTGTCTTATTTCGTATGTTTATACTAGTAGTATTTACTTCTAATTAATAACATACAAAATAAGACACCTGAAGCTAAAATATTAGGTTTTCTAAAAATAAAGATCACAATTTTTCTTTTCATTAGCATTCTGAAGACGGTCCCCAGCTTAAATAAGAGGTATCAGGGGTTTGGAATACTAATTTTTAAGACTGAATTATCTTTCAAAGGTCAAACGGCCATCTTGTCCGAATTTGGTACCCAAATCTTTCTAAATCGTTGAATTTAAAATGAGGGCTTTAAACCGACTAATATCATGAAATGTTTGTCATGTCTGTATGCCTTAAGATCGTAACTGTCTCTAATTTTCCGATTAATCTTAGATGCCGAAGGACACAAATTCAAATCCTGAAAGCAAGATGGTTCCGTGCTTTGATCTATGATCATTGATCACATAGACGGCTGTCGTTACCCAAACATGTCAGAGGCCTGCTACGTGCAGTAGGCGGTAGAAAAACTCTCACAAGTTTCATCGGGTCGTTAGATGACTTGGTGTTCCACTCAAAAAGAAGAAGATGAGATTCCTTTTTCAAATCTCTCGGCTGGACCTCACGTTCCTTTCATCATTGACTTCCAAAGAATGTGGTCACGGCACAAAAACGCTCTGAAATTTTTCCTCGGATGCCAAGGATTCCAGAGCAGTTTTTAATGAACAGCTCTGGAGGCTAAATCGAGGAGGTGTCGACTGGGGAATCGTACACGTACCGGATAATATTGCGGTTTGTGACTGTCATCACACACATGACAACATCATACGCACAAGCTCCTTATAGCAGATGAAGATAGCATCAGTCAAACAAATGATCGTCAGAGACGTGAGACGAGCGACATCGCGACGCTGGAAACAGTTTTCATATAAAATGTGTGAAACAGAAGAAACCTATTAACTACACATGTTGGACGCGCATCTTATCGATAACAAACAGCTGATGATCGCTTGCCTGACAAATGTTATTTTGAACTTCGCGCTTCTATTCTGCAGATCTTGCCCTTTAAACATTTTGTATGAAAATACTGACATACGGGTATGACGTTCAATGGACAAATAGTTTTATGCATACAGCTTTTGTATTTTATTTAATATACTAACAACCCAATCAAGTAGGTAGGTAAATTCGATTCGGCGACGTGTTCCATGATAACCGGTATTGTACGGCATTACGTATAATCCTTTTGGCAAAACTCGGATCCGTAATAACACCGGAAAATCTTGCGGTGCGTGTGAAAAGAGCCGGAACGCAGTAGGTCGAGGACATTCCTTTGTTCATTCTTTGTCTTTGTTGATTTGAAATAAAACAGTTTTTATGTCTTAAGATTTGGTTTAAGTGGTTTAAGTACCTATTCTTTCGTTTAATGGTTGTTTAGGTAGCATCGCTTTTACTTGCATTTTGTGTCCTATTGTAAGTATCTTCTTTTTCGCATTTTTCCAGTAATGTTGACGTGAAGTCAAAATGGAAAAGTTTGGTCCCATAAGCCTCAAATGAAGTTTTATTTTTAACGGCATTTTTCACGCCTTCTAGGTACCTGCCAAATAAACTAAAGCGTTATTGTAAAGAATAAATATTTCTTTGTTTTAGCCCAAAAATGTTTCTTATTTACGCGGAAACACAAAATTCTCCAGTGTTTTTCTTTTACAAAACATTTCTAAGATTGTCGTTCGGATTAGCTGAGAGGTATTAACGTTTCGTCGAGATTCCTACTTTCATTAGGCGAGGACTCGGAAGTTTTGAATAAAATTTGTTTTTACAAGGAAGCTGGCCCAGTTCAGGCGAACTTGATTAATGTAATCAAGTTGAGTTATTAAATTATTCAGTCAGCTCTTGTTGGTGACAGCCAGTTCCGAACTTTGCCATGTAAAGTAGTTTTGCCTCTCTCTACTTTGATCAAATTTGCGGACCATTGTGTAAGTTTATAATGTTTCATTCTAGAAGTTCTACTTATAATGATTACGTAAATAGAATAGCTCATATTCAAATCCTAGCCTACAATGCTTGTTTTGTTCTATTGCTTTTGGAAAATCTCAAGATCATAACATTTTTTTTCTACGGAAAACAGTTAGGTAGTAAAAAATTACTCGCTCTGTGCAGTCATAGCATGCGCGCCCTTCTTTTCTCCATGCATACCTATAGAATTTCAAATGATAGATCTTTGATAGATAAGCTATGACAACTCGCTGCACGCAGAAAATGTTTGATGTCAGTTTGAAGTATATTCTTTTTAAAATAAATAGTATCGTACCTACGTTCAGTTGTCTTTTGCTGCATATTGTGAATAAAAATACATGAATGTTTTCAGATTTCACGCGAGGTTTTTCATGCCAAAATATTTTCCGCGCGCTGTCGTACTCTAGGATGGCTGGATGACTTTACAAAACAAACGACCAGATGTACCTATTAGAAAGCAAAAACCCGACAGCGGTAATTTCAATGCTGTACCTTGCATTTAAAATCCACCATGTTGAATTTATGAAATTTTATGATAAGACAAACTTAACGATACCACATAATGTCAAGATCTACCCAGCCGTTTGGGCTGTAGCCCGTGAATAAGAATTTCTTGTCCACACACATTCATACTCTCGAAAAACATACGCTCCCTCTAAGGCAGTCGGGTAAATACAACTCTATGCTATGTGAATAAGAACCGATGTTGATAAAAAAAATGCACGTTTTTTATATTCTGGGAAACGGTTGGCTCGTAGTAGGTACACTAAGCACTTATTTACACGACTACGATTTTGCTTTGATTTAAAAGGCAAGAGACCGTGACCAAACGTCCTCTGCTTGTAGTTTCAAACCATATTGCGCTCGCATTTTTAAAATGCATCCACATTTTTAGATAAAGGTAAAAGATAAAATATACTTTATCGCACAGAAAACAGCCAGAAATTAGAATAAATTGTACAATTGGCGGCCTTATAGCTAATGTAGCTATCTCTTCCAGGCAACCGAGCAATCAGGAAATAGCAATAAATATAATTGAAACGGGTGCAACAAGTTACTTACAGAAGATAATACATAATCGAATTTTAGTGTTCTTAAATGGTGAAAACAATCTGCTTCTAAAAAGTTTGCAATTGTCTATACTCTGAAAAACTCGCTGCAGTCAGGATCGTAAAACGAGGTGTAATAAATACTACAAACATTAATAAATCACGCCTATATCCATTGCAGGGTAGGCAGAGCATTAACGGCTTTGAAACCGCCCATAATACCACGCCTGACAAAAACTTAAGAGTCGTAGTTCACAAGACGGTATATCACTATGTAGCCGATGTGGCGCAGTGGTTAGTATGCCTGCCTGCCACGCAAAGGTTCCGGGTTCAATTCCCGGTGGGGTCACTCACAAAGTTGATATTTATCACTTTGTGAATTTGTTCCCAGTCTGGTTAGGACATTGCAATCTGAACCACCTGATTGTCCGCAAATAAGATAGTTCCGTGCGTCGGATGGGCACGTTAAGCCGTCGTCGGTCCCGGTTGCTGTCTGAGGCGGTCGTTACACAACCATGTCAGAGGCCTGCTACTTGCAGTAGGCGGTTTAAAAACTCTGACACCAGGGTTCATCGGGTCGTTGAACGACTCAGTGTCCCACACGAAAATAAGAAGAAGACTATGTAGTGACAGGTTATCAGCCTGTCGCTGAAATTGGAATACACATCAACTCTCAAAAATCACAACAATTGTTTTCCGCACGATTACTCAATTTAGTAACCGCCCCCATTTATTCCCCACTCGTACATATCTCGTTAATCACGAACACAGGCCGCAAATCCGTGAAACGAAACGTTTTAATAAAACCGAACCGTTTTCTCGTACAATGAAAGGTGGATTGCACTTGCGACATACGTCATTGCGGTTTTTGGCACCTGCAAAGTAAGTAAGATTAGCCGGCCATGCCAATGATATGCGGCGTTTTTATCCGGTTATATACAACTAATTATTTCGACACTAAAACCAGACCAGTAAAATAGTGAAAAAGTACAGTGTGTCTGCCAGCTAACTTTTTAAGGGCGCCACACACCGGGCCGTATGGCGTGATCACGTGCGTAGACGTCGTGACTTCGTGCACGTCACGCATACGGGCCCGGTGTGTGGCGCTGGTGTATAAGAAGATTAGGATGCGAAAAACGTGATAATGCGTTTTTTGCTGTCAACAAACAATATGACAGCTGCGTGGCAATTTCATTTGTAGCTACGTCCATGAGATGGCATTGTACCGCAAAATCATGAGACACATATGAGAACCGCCAAACCGATTCGTTTTTCGGCACAATGAAAGCCATCCACAACGCTGTCAATCGCATTCCCGGGGAATAAAACGAATCATCCTTTATGAGGATTGTTCACTTGGATTGTTGCACGTTATTTGATTGTTGTTGGAATGTTACTGTGCAGAGATCGAATCAGATAACAAGCAGACAGATGTATTAAAAAAACAAAAGCCCAATTGCGGTAATTTCATAGGTTGATTTTTGCTATAAAAATCCGCCATCTTGAATTTATGAATTTTTGATATAGCCAGTGTCACTCACTCTGCTGAGACGAATCTAATGACGTCTCATTATGTCTTAATCCACTTAGCATTTTGGGCTGGAGCCCGTGAAAACGAATTTCTTGATAAATACCTACATACATAACATATCCTCGAATAACATAACCCTCCTAAGCCAGTCGGGTAAAAAGAAGCAGGTGATGTGATATCAAATTTCATTTCACATCACATCTGTCTAGTCCGCTGCCGGACGTGTCACGTAATTTCCCGCGCGTATCCGCAATGCGAGGACTCGTGCGAAGTTCACACACTTCATCTGCACCGCTTGGAGTAAAGTGAACTACGCATGCGGACCGACACGCGTTTACGGTCTACTTGACGCAACGGTTTTTCCAGGGTACGCCACAAGGCACGATCTCTCTTTTTGACACACAGTCACTACCAGTCACCTACTTTAACTCATCGGTCCATCCAGCTATGAAAAACGTCTAACGCTGTAACGCTACACTTGCCGAGGCGTGGCCTCCTCTTCAAAACACTTTAGGACCAAGCACACATTAGACGTGTAACACGAGACATGAGACGTGAGACGTGCGACATCGCGACGCTTGAAACCGTTTCCACATAATTATGACACAAAAGAACCTATGCTACATACTTACGTGAGACGCGCCTCGCATCGATGACGGACGGCTGACGATCGCTTATCTGAAAGATGACATCTTACGTCTAATGTCTCACGTCTACTCTATGGAGCTTGCGCCTTTCCCTACCAAATATATAAGTTTTTATTTCAGTACCATAGATATATGAAATGGTCCAAACTAAGCCCGTTAAATGTACCATGGGAAGGTACAACAGATGCGAGCTATCAAGGGGTAATCCGCACTATTACGAGGGAACCGCAGACCTATTTACAACCCATTTAAACTGTTCGTTCGAGCAAATAAGACCTGTAACCATCCCAAGATGGCTATTCTAACATTGGCCTCAATTCCTAGTAAAGGTTTTGCTATTCCTTAGTATTTATAACCTTCTTTGTTTCTGTTTGTTACCTAAATTCTAAAATACTTTCATTATTCCTGTTAGTTACCAAAATTCTTACTTACCAAAAAGTCAATCATTTTTAGTCGGTACCTAAAATAACATTAACCAGCGGTCCTTTGCCTGCAATTGTTATTATGGCAGCGTTCAAAATGCGCAATTTACAGAAATAAAACTCATAAAAATATACAGCAAAGGCATTTCAAACTCTAAAACAAAGCGAAATGTGGCTATTAAACAATCAAACGTCATACTATAAAACTAAAAAAGAAATTCAACATTTTACAACCATTCTTTTATTCAGTCTTTGAAACCAAGAAATTAATATTTAAACGGCAATCATGCTACCACTTGAAATGAGCAAAAGATGCCTTTTCTTTTTAATTAAAACCTTACTTAAAATGGAAAAAATTGCTTCTTATCTAAGGCTAAGTTAATTACGTGCGAAAGACGAGAAAACTGTGTATTTTATGTATTTTAAGATCCTTTGAAGTACTTTAAGGTTTATGTATCCGATGCAGTTCCGTTCTTGCATACAGGGTTATTTTTTTAGTCAGTGCGCAAACTTTGCAGTATATTTTCACTCGTGATTCTGAACAACTTATACTATGGAGCCACCTGAGAAGTTTTAAAAGAAATTTTGGGTGTTCCATACATTTTTGACTAGAAGATATTATGAACTTTTCTATGGAACATCCAAGTTTATTTTGTGACTACGCTGGTGGTCTCGTAGAGTTATTTTTTATTTTGAGCTAGGTATCTACTGCATATACTACTTTGTAATGTAATTATTTATAGATTTATTATGTGGTGTTATTGAGATAAGGTAAAGGAGGCTTTCGATCTTTTATAGGAAAACTTATAAGCTCAAAATATCAAAGACCTAGGTCCCAGATAATATGATTCCCTGAAGTAGATAGATCGTATCAAAGAGAACTATGTTACGATAAAGTCAATATATCCGATGTGGGACGATGTATCGGAAACATTTCAGGCATTGATCGGTCTTTGAAAGAAGGAAGACGGGAGTGTTGCTCGAAACCTTAGAGTATACATACATTAAGCAGGCTATAGAGTGCGCGTATCGTTCCGTACTATTGTTCCTAGCGTGAGCAAAGTTCTTTAGACCAGTGTAGATAGCCTAGTTGGCGTCGGCAGTACAGATGCCGAAGGTTGCAGGTTCAAATTGCCTGTGGTGGAAAATTAAGCAAGTTTTCCAAAAATTGTGTACCTACCTATCACGGGAAATATTTTAGAATTCGGTATTCAATTACCTTATTATATGGTAAAATACATAAACGAAATATTGCTGTCCGATAATGGAGAAATTGGTTTTCCTCTACCGTAAAGTAATAAAATAAATATATAAATATTTCATACCCGACCGACCCAAAACAATCGCACAATCATTCTTCCAGGCGAATCAATCTTCTGATTGTTCCAATTTCTGTCTCTATTTATTTACGTGATGAATATTCAATAAGACTTCAGTTCAGGATGTAATCACTTAAAAATAAAAAGGTTTTTTTGCAGAAGAGTAATAATAAGAAATGAGTCAGCTCGGTTTGCCATGTGGTGCCGGATTAGACAGCATCACCCCATTTCTAGTCATAGGTATCGTAAAAGGAAACAGAGGAATGGATCCAAGGAGAGGGAAGCTGCGTTCCCCGTGAATATCTACAACACTTTACACTGCGCTCGTCAATCCGCCTTACAAGCGTGGTGAGTATGGCAATAGCCTCCAACTGGGTGAGGCCCTTGTCCAGCAGTGGACTTTTGTGGCTGTAGTACTTAGTAGTAGTCAGGTTAGTTTGCATCAGGGGTTGAATTACAATTACAAACATGTGGTATGTGAAACACCTATCACAAGAGTTTATTCTAAGACATATGACAGACAAGTACTTAGTTAATTTTTTTTTATATCATATATTTGAAAAATAATTGATACCTTGGTAAAACAAAATAAGAATTCGCAACCCAAAATAAAGCAAAGCGGGCCCGAAAAACCGAATGGATACAGACAGGCTCAAAAGATAAAGCCAGGGATTAACCACCTTCTTACTCCCAAGGTGAAAGAGATTATTTCGCAAATCCAAGAGAAATATACATCTATCTTAATAAAAAAGCATTGGCTTGACAAATAAATACTACAGCTTCATCGAAACAAAATCTCGTTGACGTAAAATGGTTTTTTAGGTAGGAAATTATTTTTATGAAAAGATAGACCCTTTTAGATAGATTTGGCGATGGAAGACATAAAAAAAAGTCCCTAACAAGGATCGCTTTTTAACAGGAAATTAAAAACCAACGCCGTAAAGATCTAAAGACTTGATTCTGAAAATGATCCGTCTAATCATGACTTTGACACAAATTATTAAGTCGCAAAATCTGATACAAGAACATACCTATAGGTAGTATAGGTATTTAAGCGTTAGAGTATTATTTATGCAAGACATAGAGTGCGCGAATGGCGCCGTACCACAAAGAGAAACGGGGCGGGGGGGCGCCTATTCAAATGGCTCACTCAGTACTAGCGACGATTTTGACGCTTTCTGACTTTATCTGGAAATAACCGGATTCTCAGGGGAATACAAGGTAACTAAAAAGTTGGTGGCCACGAACGACATATTTCTCGGATTAAAATTGGCTCAGGTTCATTAAGTATGACGTTTTTGTAACATATTTTTACTGTTTTGATATTCTTATACCTACTTCGATATTGTTGACAGTAGCAACCTGGCTATTTAACGACAATCGCAAAAATCCTGAATAGCCTTCTGTAAAGTCTCTATTTTGTGGCTGTACCTACTGTCCAAACGTAGGTAAGCAGTTACTTCATAGATACCGACGTCAAATATATATATATGCGATATTATAGAGGTTCAATAGCATTCTTGTTCAATAGTGTTGTCACTGGCGTTTTGCTACTGACAGACAGGTTGTGTGGTGACTGCTGCTAACCGGTCTAACTTTTTAGGCGCACTCTATATAGCTTGCTTTTATATACCGGGAGTAACAGACAGAGACAACTGGCGGTTGCTCCACCGTCAAGAGCAATGAGCTCTTAAATAAGAAGAAGAAGAAGAACGGAAAGGGTATTATAACAAGCCGAAAGGAGGTCAAGGTACATGAAAAGAAAAATTTGGACCACCCATACAAAATTGCCGATCAGCTGATTGATTTACTATGGGAGGTCCAAATTTTTTTTCATATTTCGACCCATGTTCCATAGAGAAAGTTGTTCAGTTTCATGAGTACCTTGACCTCCTTTCGGCTTGTTATACCCTTTCTGTTACTCCCTGTATACGCTAAGGGTTTAAACTTTTACGCCTCCTAGTCGTGTTGATATAAATCATTATTGTTTTGACAGCTACTATATCTTCAAAAACAAACCCAGCAACACCGATTTCTAAAACTTTACGCAAACTTAGGCAGACTTGAACAAATTGTATTGAGTCGGATACGTACGTAACCTAAGTAGTATGAAATATGATAGACCCCTCGAACTAAAGAGATCATTCTACGCTGGTTTTTCTTGGCAACTGTATGGGGAACCAGTATATGCTGGACTCTGGAACTGGTAAAGATATTATAGATATGAATATTCAAAGTAGGGCGAGACCGCCCCAAAGTTTAGGCAACTTTGAGCAATGTCCGTAAAGTTTGACAGTTAGGTTTGATTGATATTGAACACTGGGACTTTCTTTTAGTCAAAAATGTTGGATAAAATCGGCGTTGTTTTTGATTTTAGTTAAAGGTAATATCGTAATATTTCTAGTGAATTTGAAATTGTCTTCAAAACTTTGTCAGATATAGCGATTACAATTTTCCACTCTGTCTACGTTTTTAGGTACGTGTAATTCTGCAGTATTTACAACTTAAGATGCTTTGTAAAGGACAAGCTCTCAAATTCATACAACAAAACTTAACAAATTCCCATGACTTGTTCAGTTTCACGGTCTACATTGCACCCTATCAGTATTTGGAGACATCTGCCATCCGTAGATATGGAGCAACTTTTTGATCTGGAGCAACTTTTTGATCCGGAGGTCAAGAAGTATCTACCTGCCTATTTTCAGCTTCATGGGTCAATTCGAATAGTTATAACCAGCTCTTGACGTTAGTTACTAGACTAATACCTGCTTGCACGGTAAGGGAAGCTTACCATTGCGTTATCATAACTCTGACACGAGGGTTCATCGGGTTGTTAGACAACTCGGTGTCCCACTTGAATAGAGAGGGACAGCAGCATGTACCACATGACACTAGTTCATTAAGTATTAAAACAACTTTGTTTCTCATTGTTACGACATATACTAAACCTTATGAAAGGCAAATATTTATACTCATTACTCAGACAGAAATGAAATTCTCATTTCCAGAGCGAACAGAGCAGCGAAAAACACACGTAGCATTCGTTTATGCGTAATTTTTACGCTGCACAACGCATGCGTTCAGAAAATACGAATTTTGACCTTATTCTGGTACAAATACGCCTTGACAGACGCATTCATCGACGCTGCGTTGTGTGATGCACTGTGCGAGCGGATGCGTCTGTCAAACCATTTTGTATAAAAAAATAAACCCTATTTGTATGAAAAAAATATATGGTAGATAAATCGTATTTCCCTACGCATCTGATAGAACGCGGATGTAAAGTGTGTTTTTCGCCAACCTCCCACACAAATGTACTTATTGTTATTAATTTAATAAACTGCCTGTGAAATTTGTGTACGGAGATGTAGTCTAGAAAACAAATTATTTTCATCTGTAATTCAATTCAAAACCATTCAAACGAATAAGTCGTCTGGTGAAAATTATATTGGAAAATATTTAAGCTATAAGTTCATTAATTAATTAGTTTAATCACAAGCACAATACCTACGTCTATAAGTAATAAAATATTTTAATAGGTTCACAAAGGCGCTTTTGTAAACCTATTAAAATTTTTGGTTTAGTACCTAAAAACGTTCAAGTGACAAACGATTTTATTAACTTTCACAGGCACAACTTATCAAAGAGCTATGGAATGCCTTAATTTGTTAGGTAAAATTTAATGCGTGCAACTACTTTCGAGAAAAGTCTTGGATGATACCGATGATACATTACGTAAATACATAAATGTAAACGGTTGGAAAAAAACGCAATTTAAAATTGCAATACGCATCATACCGATGATAAATTCACCGATAGATCAGTAGGTACCTACGCAAACTATTCCAACTTTCTCGAAAGCATTTGAGCTTCCGAGCATGAAATCTTTTGACACCCACTGTATGCGAAGGGAGGAGCACTTATTCTGCATCTCAAGTTCAGTGTCATAGCCGATGCATCCCCGCTTGGCATCCAATATCCGATTTCACAACATGATTCTCCCTCTGCCGTGTGATGCCGGTTTAGAATAGCATCACCTCATGTCTTTCCCGTGGGTGTGCATTGCAATTTCAGACGACATGCTGACACTCTGACACTATGGTGATACACAGTGTTCTGAATGACTCGTAAACTTTTGTCAGACGTGGTGTAAAAAGGTGTAAAGGCTTAATTTTTACCTGCAAGTAATATAGGCGTGATATATTTAGGTATGTATGTTTAATGTTTTTTGAAATTTATCTGTGTTTTCCTTCGACATTTTTAGCCATCTTTAGAATTATTTTTTTACACATTATTTTACCACCACTGCATCAGAAGGGAGCACTTTCTCAAGTTCAGTGTCATATCCAATGCATCCGGTTTGGCATCCAATATCCGATTTCCCAACATGATTCTCCCTCTGCCGTGAGATGCCGGCTTAGATAGCATTACCCCACATCTTTCCCGTGGGTGTCGCGAGAAGCGACTAAAGGATTCGTCAGTTGATATGCATTGCAATTTAAGGCGACAGGCTAACACTCTGACACTAAGGTAATAGTGTCAGAGTGTTTCTTCTAGTCTACTGAGAGACTCTCAAACTTTTGTCAGACTTGGTGTAAAGGGCGGTTTTTTACGGCCGTTTACATTCTGCCTACCCCGCAGGGGATATATGTATGTATGATTTTTGAAATTTACCTAGCTTTTTCTTATATAGGGTGTAATTTATTAGTGGCGGATCCGTTAAGGGTGTGTTCTGTCAATGAAACTGAACAACTTTCCCCAAGGAACATAGGTCGAAATATGAAAAAAAAATTGGCCCTCCCATACAAATTGACCCGGCCGGCCAACACACTTAGTATGGGAAGACCAATTATTTTTTCGTATTTCGACCTATATTTCTTGGGGAAAGTTGTTCAGTTTCATGGGCAGAACACACCCTTAATGGATCCACCACTAATAAAATTGCATCCTATACCGGGAGTAACGGAAAGGGTATAACAAGCCGAAAGGAGGTCAAGGTACTCATGAAACTGAACAACTTTCCCCATGGAACATGGGTCGAAATATGAAAAAAAAATTTGGACCTCCCATAGTAAATCAATTAACTAATCGGCGATTTTGTATGGGAGGCCCAAATTTTTTTTTCATATTTCGACCCTTGTTCCATGGGGAAAGTTGTTCAGTTTCATGAGTACCTTGACCTTCTTTCGGCTTGTTATACCCTTTCTGTTACTCCCTGTATATTTGTAGCCCCCGACCATGAAATATTTTTACTCCCACAGCTGCATCCGAAAAGCGAAGGGAGCACTTATATGCATCTCAAGTTCAATGTCATATCTATCCGATGCATCCTGCTTGGCATCCAATACCCGATTTTCCAACTTTGACGTCAAATCGTGTTCGGGATGTCTGAGACGAATTTGAGATAGAATTTAAACCGCACGTGTCTAGCCCAGCTGTCAAAGCTCCATTTTGATATGATTTTGATTTTACTTTGCTTTCAAAGTAATAAAATAATCCTTTCTCGTGGTGGTGTTCAAACTGAACGTAGACAAAATTTAGATATTTGTGTTTCAATATCTCTAGTTTTGCGTATTACATCTTTTCTATACCTACACAAAACTATTGAAAACAATATTTTCGTAACAGGTATAAAACATAAAATACAGAATGAAAATAAACAGCTCTGAAAATGATGTATGACCAATATTTTGAGTGCGAAACCCGCGCAGACTTCATATTTTTCTATTCCTGAACATCAGGTGAATTACGACCAGTTTTCCACAGTAGGTTTAGATACCTAAAAGTAAAGCAGGAATTTCGTAATTTATCCACGTTTGATAGGCATTGTATGGGTGACCATAGAAACAATGAAAAAAAGCATTTTTAGCACTTTTATAACCTGTGACTGTAATAACTACATTGAA
Organism: Phthorimaea operculella; assembly: GCA_024500475.1. Lineage (NCBI taxonomy): Eukaryota > Metazoa > Arthropoda > Insecta > Lepidoptera > Gelechiidae > Phthorimaea > Phthorimaea operculella. Next base: position 15,355,169 of record JANFCV010000001.1, read on the forward strand.
CTAATAATTACTATAAAATATTATTTGGAATTCACAGCTGGTGTGCGTCATGTCAGCAAGCCCAACCGAGCTAGTTTGTTTGATATACGTGCATTTAGTGCAAAATCGGGTCGTTGCACGACTTGGTGTCCCACTCGAAGAAGCAATCTGTCAGTAGAATGTCAAAATTACATACCTATGTAAAAAAATACAAATGTCTTACCGTAGGTAAGGCATTCGCTATCCAGTTACTCTTATTTTGCTTAAAATAAGATTAAGCTAAGTTCGCTTTACCCATTACCCTTAATATTTGCCCTTAAGCGACGAGGGCGCTACCCATCATCGTGGAGCCTCTTAACCGTCTCTACCGGAAGTAAATATGCAAATATGAAAGATTACCGGTGTTCGGGTGTAGGGTAGTAAATTCACGTTAAATCCCTCTGACAGACTGTTATGAATTGCTTTTGCCTGCTGATATTGTTCGAGAATGTTATCGTAAGTTACGTGCTTTACGGTGTTCTGGTGTTCCACCACTGTATATTGGAACACACAGTTCAGTTTAAGAACATTGTTATAATTTTATACTTTCCCGACGTCCCGTGGTTGTCGTAAATAGCAACTAAAACAAGTGTAAAAAGTATTAGGTACCTACCTAGTTTTTTCACACTTTCTACCTATGTATCTGCTGTGGGGTGCGACTTAGAATAGCTGCACAGCACCCCATATCTTTTACGTGAGTGTCGTAAGAAGCAACTAAGGGATTCCAGAAATAATGTGCTTTGCAACACAACAGGCTGACAACCAGTCACAACAGCTATAGGTAATATACAGTCTTCTGAATTACACTCAAACTTTTGTCGGACGTGGCGTAAATGGCTGTTTACGCTCTGCCTGCCCCACAAGGTAACATAGGTAGGCGTGATTATGTATGTATGTTTTATGTACCTTATTCTATCCTGTGGGGCACAGAGTCGACGAACAACTTGTAGGTTTTTGGTCTCAAAGTTTTTAAACCGCCTACAATACAACAGTTTTCTTTTTTGTAACAATAAGTACCTCCTTTCTGTAAAAGGGTCCTATCATATCGCAAGTCCCTCATCTCTTTGATGTGCCGAATGAAGCGATCCGACAATAAAAGAAACGGGGATTCTCACACGCGCCGCACGAGCGCCGCTGGTGTTCTGACGGATCCGAAATTTTGTCAACAGTCGTTTATGAAATCCCATTAGTACGAAAACCAGATACCTGCTATAGCCATGGAGCAAATATACGACTAGAATCATCCTAAACGAAATAAGCCTCAGCTACCTACGCGTCTCGTCCGCCCTGCCCGCTCGAGGCGCATGAAATCGCGCCGTGGCCCTCCGCACCAACGCAAATCAAACGCCCTATCAATTTGCCATAGTTCTGTAGACATGTTGCCACATCAAATTAAATACGCAGCTGTCAGCATTCGTATGGTGGCTGGAATCTGGAGCAGTACGTGTGTGGTTCAGCTCAGACCCGCAGCTGACGGAAACTTTATTGCAGGCCCTATCTTTGCTGGCTATGAGAGAGCTTCATCATCATCAAGTATTACGTTGTTTTTTTACTATACCTACCTAAAAGTATAAGGACAAATGTATTTGTTTTCGTTTGGTATTGTTTTTGTGATATCATCATGAAGATTGTCGGTTAGATAGTCTCCTAACAGCCAAAAATGAAAGCTAACAAAATTCAACTGTTAGCATCTTTTGGCCAGTTGCAGGTGCGACTATGCCTGGTGGCAGCAGTGTACCATTAAGAAATAAGCCTTTTAACACTAACACATTTTAGATTATTCACAGAAAAAAGGCACAGGCACAAAATATAGAGTTTACAGAAGTTTAACTCGACCTTTTTTAGCATTTTCGCAATTGTCACATAGTCTGGGTTGCTACTGTCAACAATCTCAAATTATGAGAATATCAAAACAGAAAAATCTGATACAAGAACGTTACATGATTCTGAGACAATTTAATCCAATAAATATGAAATTCGCGGCAACCATCTTCTTAGTTAACTTGAGTCCCTCTGAGATTCCAGTCATTTCCAGTTAAAGTCAGTAAGCGTGAAATTCGTCGTTAAAGATACCCTTAAAATCCAAGCGTCGCGGCGTCGCGGCAGCGTCGTTGTCGCTGTCAAATGACTGGTTTGTATGGGTTTGTATGGGGATACCAGAAAGACCGGGCGTCAGCGTCAACGACGCCGCCGCGTCGCCGTCACGTTGACAGCGCGCTGAGATCGGGATTTTCTACAAGACCGCAGCGACAACGACGCCGTCAAAATTTGACGGCGTCGTTGACGCGCGTCGTTGTCGCGACGCTTGGTTTATAAGCCTACCATAATGCTGAGTGAGCCATCTATGAAGGCGCCCCGCACGCCGTTTCCCTAATTTGTGGCACAGGACAGTGGTGTTATAAGTTCCCCAGCTATTCGGTTGATCTAATCACCTATTGGGTGAGACAAAAATAGTTTCAGCTTTATTCAGCAGTATTCCATCAGATTCTTATTAATTAAGACCCTCCTTAGCTGAAGCGGTGGAAGGTGAGGATAAGAGCTGCTTCAGGCATTTTGTATGACACTATCCGGTGCCTCTGCCTTTTTAAGATAGTTCGATTTTCATTGCTGTTCGGCCACCCAACTGAGTTATATGAGACACGTATCGTGATACAAATAAAAATAAGGTTTATCTATGTCAAACGGTTTGACAAACGCATTTGCTAGCGCTGCGCATCACTCGACGGATGCATCTGTCAAACAATTTCATATAAACAGTACTTATATGAGAAAAAGTTCGAAGGCATGCGTTGCGGAGCACAAGAAGTGCGCAGAATAGCCATTGCGTGTGTTTTTCGACTAAGTTACTATTTTCCCCAGGCATGTCTCCTTAATTTGTGCTAACTATTTTCAAAAAAACTAAAAGCGGTAGGACATCAGCCTAAAGCAGTAAACAGCAATGGACGTAGTCAGTGCTAAATCCACAACACCAAGACGGGGGCAAGACTGATGAGTGTAGATGAACTTACGGAACCCTTGACAATTAGCAACCAGCTCACGTCTCGGTAATGCTGACCCCTAATGAGGCACGGATAATCGCCGGGGAAGGAAATGAATATAAAGACACAAAAATAAAGGATTCCTTGGCCTGGAACTAATAGGAAAAATGTTTATGTCGATAATTATGTATTTCGTTAGAGAAATAGAGAATAAATACCTATATCACATTTTTTCTCTGATGTACGGATGTAAGAGACAGGTTATCATAAATGGAGACCCTGAATTCCGTAGCTGATTTTTGACAATGGCACTAAAAAGAATAATAGAAACCGATATCCGGATACGCCAAATGTGTATTCAATCATATAGGACAAAATAAGAACCATTCATTATTTTGCTATCGTCATGTTGCCTATTATAAACTTAGACCAAATTGAATTTTGAATTTTCGATGAAACATGTTCTCTTCGAATCAGTAATATTTTTTTTGCCTGATTTATCTCTTTGCCTCTGCTCAGTTCCATGTCTCGGTCGGCTTGTTTTCATTCAAAAAGTGTGTTGTAGTTTATGTATTGACTTTTGTTTAGTCCCGAGAGGTAGCTCGTTTGGTGAACCGACAAGTTGCACAGTGAAGTTGTCTTGTACTTTTGACCACTAGAGACTATCAATTTGTGTGAGCAGACAGGCTTGAAGTTTTGTTGAACGGGTTTCTGATTGTACTTTTCTGTTTTAAGTAGTTGTTCTTAACAGAAAATGGATACGTCTACCTACCTAAGATTGGGATGTTTTGGCCTTTAAAATGAGTCACTCGACTTGCTGCAGATTGTACATCGATCGCCAGCACTACAACCTATACTCATTTAAGGGACCCACCTAAACTGGTTTGTCATAATACATTGATCACATAAATATGTATGTTTATGTACTGCTGGAGGTAGTATGGGGATTTGCATGACGTAATCTCTGTTACCAAAGCCCATGGAAAACACCATCTCGCAAAACACAGCAGATCCCGTTGTCAACAATATGGTTTCCTGAAATTGTGTTCCCACGGGAATTTTCACGAGGATTTTATGTAGCTCTTGGGCTAGAAACACACGGTAACGTCCGTTTGTGCGTCGTTTGTTCGATTTCCTACCGTATTTTCATACGATCACGGTTTAATGTCAAACGGTTTGAGAGACGCATCCGTCGACGCAGCGTTGTGCGATGCCGTTTGACATAAACCGTATTCGTATGAAGAGTAGTATGTAGGTATATTTTATTTGTTTCGACAATTTTCAGTGCGGTTATGCGTATCTTTTGGCTTCCACCTAATATTTCTCTTTGACGTGATGATCTAATTTCACTAACACTGGCTGAATTGCTTATTGGCAAAAGCCATAAACAAAAGAAGAAGTAGGTAGAGGTGAGAACCAAAATAAATGACGCTCAATCGGACTTGTGTGTTTCCCGCCAACACAATTTATGTTAGGGTGCTGCTATACTGAGTCACTCTAAATATTATACACTGTTATTAAAACCTGCAATTGCTACTGTTTAATATAGATTGGGTAACGTTAGATCGTTTGAAGTCTCGGTGTCCACTCAAAAAGAAGAAGAAATTTTTAATAAGAAGATTGGACGTTTTTAAAACAATGAACGTGCAAAATATTTGGCTTTTTTACAGCTTACGCCGCTGGCTACGGCCCCATGGGCTTTTACTTCTTTCGCTATACAAGAATTACTTAAAAGAATTTTCAGTTTTTGTGGCGCAGTGATTAGTATGCCTGCCTGCCACACAGAAGGTTCTGGGTTCAATTTCCGGTGGGGTCACTCACAAAGTTGATATTTATCACTTTGTGAATGTATTCCCAGTCTGGTTAGGACATTGCAGGCTGAACCACCTGATTGTCCGCAAGTAAGATGGTTCCGTGCTTCGGATGGGCACGTTAAGCCTTCGGTCCCGGTTGCTGTCTATGATGGCGGTCGTTACACAACCATGTCAGAGGCCTGCTACTTGTAGTAGGCGGTTGAAAAAGTCTGACACCAGGGTTCATCGGGTCGTTGAACGATTCGGTGTCCCACACAAAGAGAGAGATTAAATTTAAAGGAAAACTCGAGCATTAAAATTGACATATCTCGTCTCGGAGATTAAATTCAAATTCACACAAGCATCCACCCTGCTCAGACGTACCTATGGAATGGAATTACTCAATGCACAAATTAGGGAGACGGCGGGCAGAACGGCTATACAGACGGCTTACTCAGTACAAGCGACAATTTTGACGCTTCTCTCTCTCTTCTTGTAGGACACAGAGTCCTTCAATGACCCGATGAACCTTGGTGTCAGACTTTTTCAACCGCCTACTACAAGTAGCAGGCCTCTGACATGGTTGTGTAACGACCGCCATCATAGACAGCAACCGGGACCGACGGCTCAACGTGCCCATCGGAAGCACGGAACCATCATACTTTTCAGATAATCAGGTGGTTCAGCCTGCAATGTCCTAACCAGACTGGGAACAAATTCACAAAGTGATAAATATCAACTTTGTGAACGACCCCACCGGGAATTGAACTCGGAACCTTCTGCGTGGCAGGCAGTCATACTAACCACTGTACCACATCGGCTGTCGTCATATTTCTTGCATTGAAATTGGCTCAGACAGAATCATATTATACGATTTAGAGTTGTATTTCGTCCTCGTATTGAATCTAGCAACCCTGGTTATGTAACAAATGACAATCGCGAAAATCCTAAATAGGGTTAGGATCGAGTGATCCTTCTGGTAAACTCTCTATTTTGTGCTCAAGGGCTGTGCCTTGTGCTTGTGAGAGCTCCTACTTATATTTCGCAACAGTCTTCTTGACTCGCCTGGAACAAGCTGCCAGTACAGATACCTACAGAAAATGTCTCCCTGGGTTAAGGTACCTACTATTGCCAGTAGGTACCTACCTACCCACTGAAGGGATCAAATTAAACTGGATTTTTTCGTATTTGTATAAAAAGCCGATATAAAATTGGTCCCTTAAATGGTAAGTAAATTATATAATTTATAATTTGTTCTGTTTGTCGGATCGGACATGAACACCTATTAAAGCCACGGATTAATTAGAACGAAACATTTAAAATTGAGACCAATCAAGACACATTAAGAAAATAAAGTACCTACCTATGTTTAAACATTCATAAAATGAAGAAGGTAGATGCTACCGTACGGCGTAGCTCGCACAGGTGCTACATTAATTAGAAACTAGATTTAAACTAGTGCACTAAATAAAGCTAGCGTGAAAACGTTCCTTGCAAGTTTTGAGCTAGCTTCTTCATCTTCCAAACGAGAACTTAGAAATGCAAACTTATGCAATGTTGGTGTTTGTGTTTATGACGTAGGTAATATGCAACGGCTTTTTAAAACTCCTATATTTATTTCGTGTTAGTCAATCTAATCGTTCCAATTGAAAGAAGGATTAAAATCTAGGTATTATTACTTTGTAATTCTTAATAACATATACATGTGTCTTAAAAGTTATACAGTTGTACTTAAAAGTTGTCCAATAATTATGGCTATATGCCCTCCTTCTCCACTTCTTTCACGTCAGTGTTCTTAAGCCCGGTAATCATTCGAATCTAGATTTTCAAACTTTTATTTCCCAAAATACTCGCCCCAATACTATTGTGTATCTCTATGGATACAATCGATTCTGTACTGTTCGTATGATGTAATTTCAAATTCACATTTGTTTCACTACAAAATAACTTTATCGTTTGTTCTAGATCTGACGCAAAGCCAGCAACTAAGCCGAGGCGTATCGACGCACAGAGTCTGCGGCACCCGAGCGCACGCGCCGCGCATATCCTTCGCAGCTAAGGACGATGATGCGCGCGATCAGAGGAGGAAGTCTGCCAGTAGCCGGCTTGGCAGTTCCCCGCGTAGTAGCATCGCCAGCGGGGACACTTGCGATGGACTTGTGCTCAAGTAAGACTTCATCAGCATCATTAGCTTAATCGTCAGCATCATCATCCTCGTTATCATTAATATTTTCATATCATCATCATCATCATCATCATCATCATTATTATCATCACACAAAGAGTCAGTAGCACCCGAGCGCACGCGCCGCGTATATCCTTCGCTGCTAAAGACGATGATGCGCGCGATCAGAGGAGGAAGTCTGCCAGTAGCAGGCTCGGCAGCTCCCCGCGCAGCAGTATTGCCAGCGGAGACACTTGTGATGGACTCGTGCTGAAGTAAGACATGATCATCATCATTAGCTTCATCGTCAGCATCATCATCATCATCATCATCATCATCACCACACACAGAGTCTGCGGCACCCGAGCGCACGCGCCGCGCATATCTTTCGCAGCTAAGGACGATGATGCGCGCGATCAGAGGAGAAAGTCTGCCAGTAGCAGGCTCGGCAGTTCGCCACGTAGCAGTATTGCCAGCGGGGACACTTGCGATGGACTCGTGCTCAAGTAAGACATCATCATCATCATCAACAACTTTATCATCTTTATCATCATCATCATCATCATCATCACCACTCAAAGAGTCTGCGGCACCCGAGCGCATGCGCCGCGCATATCCTTCGCAGCTAAGGACGATGATGCGCGCGACCAGAGGAGAAAGTCTGCCAGTAGCCGGCTTGGCAGTTCCCCGCGCAGCAGTATTGCCAGCGGGGACACTTGCGATGGACTCGTGCTCAAGTAAGACTTGATCATCATTATCAACAATGACAAAAACAACAACATCATCATCTCCATCATTATCATCATCATCATTATCATTATTACGACTATTTTTATCACCATCATCAGGAAGTCTACCAGCAGCAGGCTTGGCAGATCTCCGCGCAGTAGCATCACCACTTGCAATGGACTCGTACTCAAGTAAGACTTCATCATCATCATCATCATCATCACTATCTTCATCAATATCATCATCATCAGAAGGTAGTCTGATCATAATGGCGACAGCGTATCTTCATAAATGGTCAAAGCAGGCATGTCTTTCTAGAACAGATGCTAGCGAAGGAGTGAATGAATATTGGTTGATTTCCCATGTTCATATGTTTGTATACAGTCAAAGCAAAATAGCTGTAGAGTTGATTAATGGGAGTCTCCTGTGGTTGATACAGTAGGTAGTCTTGAAATGCATAACTTTGAGCAGTCATACGTAGCGCAATCTATCGATATTACATTATTTATGTAAGTAATTTTCTTTTGCTTTGAACGATAAGACGCTTGACTAGATGAAGCAAACTATGAAACCCGTAAAATATCAGGTGTAATATGAACCGTATGTGACCAGATTAACCCGGGTGGTATAATATGCAGCAGAGTCTAATGTTATTAAGGTGCAGCACCTGACTAGTGGCGCCCTGAAACATGATAAGATAAATTCTTGGATGAATTGAATACGCTACCCCACGCCAGAGAGAAAGTAAAAAAATTGACCTATGTTTTGCCAGATCTGGTGGTTTAAAAACAGAACTTCACGTAATCCAATACAAAAACCATGGCACTCGTTGCTGTATGAAATTGCGCCTGTGCTGTCTCAAACTGAAAAGTAGTCAGGTAAAGTGGATGGGTCTAAATAACGCCATAAAATAAAAATCAAAACAATGGACAAATAAACGACATTTAAATGTTTGTTATTGTCGTCAACTCGCGCTTAGTTTTTCGTAGAATTCCGTGGATATCTTTTGCTAAACGACGCTAATTTCGCTAACGTCGCACCTTAAGCTTCAATTACACCTGGGGGGAGTGAGTGGCTTGGTTAATTATTTCTCACTTACCTGGAGAATTTGTGCTTGATTGCTGGGTATGAATATCTTAAGGGTGTTTAAGGTGTCGTCAACACACTTCGCACCTTACTTGCGTTTAATTATGCTGTAAAAAGACTGAAAATTGTCTAGCTGTTTTTGATTTATTTTTTACTCAAATAGCGAATGTAACAACAGTGAATACAAGGCGCTAATTTCGCTAACGTTGCACCTTAAGCTTCAATTACACCTGGCGGAGTGAGTGGCTCGGTTAATTATTTCTCACTTATCTACCTGGAGAATTTGTGCTTGATTGCTGGATATGAATATCTTAAGGGTGTTTAAGGTGTCATCAACACACGTAGCACCTTACTTGCATTTAATTTTGCTGCAAAAAGACTTCAAATTGTCTACCTGTTTAGGTTTTTTTTAGATAGCGAATGTGATAACAGTGAATACAGGGCGCTAATTTCGCTAACGTTACACCTTAAGCTTCAATTACACCTGGCGGGAGTGAGTGGCTCGGTTAATTATTTCTCACTTACCTGGAGAATTTGTGCTTGATTGCTGGGAATGAATATCTTAAGGGTGTTTAAGGTGCCATCAACACATTTCACACTTCGCCTGCAAATAGCGCGGAGAAATTTGCGGGTAAAATGTCGCATTTTGTTTTGCTGGGATGACTTTCTTAAACTTACCTACATGGTGGACGTTACACACGTTACATAACCATGTCAGATGCACAAACTAGGGAGACGGGCGCCTTTACAGATGGCTCAGTACCTACTATAATAGCGACAATTTTGACGCTAACTGACGTTTACTGAAATTAACTGGAATCTCAGAGAAACTAAGAAGATGGTTGCCACGAACGTCACATTTCTTGCATTCAAATCGGCTCAGAAACATTTACGTCGAGCTGTATTGCATTTCGGTATTCTCGTCCCTCATTATGAATCTAGCAACTTTGGCTATGAAACATGTGACAATCACGAAAATCGTAAATAGGGTATACGTAATGAATTAAACATTAAATAAGTGCTTACTCATACAAGCATACAGTTTTTCTACATCTTACTGAAATAGAAACAAAAAATTGCTCATCACATTACATCAAAACGTTAAATAGGTTTTGGCCAAGAAATCAATTTTGCAGGAAATTCTTCAGCATGCCATGTGGTATGGCATATTTCCATGCTCTACCTAATATTCTTTGAATTTAGTTCCTAGTCGGCCAAGGATTCAGTCGTAGTCACGAGTCACCAAGGCTAGGGTACTTACACTTTCTGGCGTAGCATGCTTTCTCCTTGCCTGTAATTGTACGAACGGTGCTGTCGCATTTATGTAGGTGCAATTAAGTCCACTGGCTTACAGAACGGAAACTACCGACTACCAGCGTTTATATGAAACTACGGCGCCGTGGAGGATTCAGGGAAAATTATCGCAATGTTTCTGTAAATCCAAAGGTGGTTTTAGAGTCAATACACTAGAGAGATTTTTGCATAAAAATATTTCTATTTCTTTTATCCGTATTAAAACATTTTTGCAGAATAATTCTTCAGCATGTCATACCAGGCACATAAAACACTTCCATGCTCTACCTAGTATTCTTTGAATTTAGTTTCTAGTTGTCCAATGATTTTGTCGTAGTCATGAGTCACCAAGGCTAGGGTACCTACATTTTCTTACGTAGCATTTTCTCCTTACCTGTAATTGTACGTACGGTGCTGTCGCATTTATGTAGGTGCAATTAAGTCCACTGTCTTACAGAACGGAAGCTACCGACTGCTAGCGTTTGTATGAAACGACGGCACCTTGGAGGATTCAGGGAAAATAATCGCAATGTTTCTGTAAATCTAAAGGTGGTTTTAGAGTAAATACACTGGAGAGGTTTTTGCATAAAAATTGCTGCTTCTTTTATCCGCATTAAAACATTTTTGCAGAATAATTCTTCAGCATGCCATACCAGGACCATAAAATATTTCTATGCCCTACCTAGTATTCTTTGAATTTAGTTTCTAGTCGGCCAAGGATTTTGTCGTAGTCACGAGTCACCAAGGCTAGGGTACCTACAATTTCTCGCGTAGCATTTTCTCCTTGCCTGTAATTGTACGTACGGCGCTGTCGCATTTATGTAGGTGCAATTAAGGCTTACAGAACGGAAACTGCCAGCGTTTTTATGAAACTACTTATCAAAATAATCGCAATGTTTCTGTAAATCCAAAGGTTTTAGAGTTCATCGGGTCTTAGAGTCAATACACTACAGTAATTGCGTCAAATCTGCGACAGTATTGCTAAACCAATATAGCCAGTTCTAGCTTCGGTTACGTTTTTGCCCGTCAGGCACATAAAACATGTCCATGCTGTATCTAGTATTCTTTGATTTTAGTTTCTAGTATACTTTTTCGTAGTCACGAGTAACCAAGACAGTTCCCTAACCTACAATTTCTCGCGTAGCATTTTCTCCTTGCCTGTAATTGTACGTACGGTGCTGTCGCATTTATGTAGGTGCAATTAAGTCCACTGGCTTACAGAACGGAAACTGCCGCCTGCCAGCGTTTATATGAAACTACGGCGCCGTGGAGGATTCAGGAAAAATTATCGCAACGTTTCTGTAAATCCAAAGGTTTTGGAGTTTATCGGGTCACCAGTCAACTAGGTTTCCTACACGAGGTAAGATGATGCTGTTGTAATATTACATCAAGTTACTCAAGAGATCAACGTAGTCCTGTTTCTCTATAGTCCATTCTCCTGTCATACTGTCATGACGTGACATGACCAGCCTACGCGTCAGGTCAAGTTACGCTGGTCGCGTAGTATCCGAGTATTGCAACCAGCGTAACATGGCCTCCCGCTTAGACATGTGTCGACGAGCATGCGCCGCACTTCTATACAGTCTTGAAACGCGGTATCCGGCGGTATCGAAGTTTTTCCGCCGGTCGCTATATTTATACAACTTCCAAATATGTCCGCATGGACCAATCGGTCCGCTGGTCACAACACCCGACCAGGCGGGTAGCATTTCCCTTCTCCGTTGTCACTCCGCCAACTGGCCTCATCATCCATCGCTCCTCAAGTTTTTAAGAAAAGCCAGTATAGGTTGATTGGGTTCGGTTAATGGACTGCTGAAAGAATCGTACATGCCACTTTCGCCACCCGCGTTCCTTTATTATCTTCTCTTGGCACACATTTCAAAATCATCGTCATCTTCCTGCCTTTGTCCCAATCTCACTTGTTTTAGTCAGAAAACAAAATCATGTAACAAAAGGGTTTGGCTATGTTTTATGACCGGACGTTTGCCTGACGTCAACCCTCTTTGGGAATGCTATTGTAGACGGTGTCAACGCCACTTTTTCACTGCCGGTTGACATTTCAAAATATTTACAAAAAAAAACTGCAAAAAGCTTTGAGAAAGGTTTTTACTGTAGGAAATAAGAAGTAAATGTATGTTGCCAGAGTAGCAGAAATACGCAAACACCTAGTGGACCCACGTGAACCCAATAATTTTATGCCGGCCGGCATTTTTGTCAACCATTTTGAAATATTTTTATGTAAACTGCCGACTGCCGATATTATTCTCCTGGGCCTTTAAGGCTTTTGCTTTTGAAAAAATCCTTAGCAATTTGAGTTTTTCTGTAGACAGTTCTGGATCAGCGTAAACACCAGAGGGCGTAGTTTGTCTCGATTAATTTTCCATATAATGGCAGACGATCAGAAAGAGAACACTATTGCTTCCTTCTGTACTGTTAATCAAAGTTCTGTACAAAAGTATTTAAACGATCAATCGTTAATATACATGATGCCGTGTGGTGCCGGCAGATAAGAATAGCACCACCCCCTCTCTTCCTGTGGGGGTCGCAAGAGGTGGCCGAGGGATGAAACCTACCCAAACCTGTGCCCAAACAGCCAGGGCCAACCGTATGGTGGCGGTTAATCCACCACAAAAGCATTCCCAAGGAGGGTTGACTTCTGGTAGGCGGCCGGTCGTAAAATTCAGCCAAATCCTGTTAATGAAATAAACTACATGGTTGATATTGAGCAGTAAGACTGTATATTTAAATAAATTATAAGTTTGGCATGGCCGTACGCAGAGGGCCAGAAAAAAGATGGACGTTTTTAGCGGAATACAATATTACCAACACAACGTACAAGATATTTGAGTTGCCATATGTAATAAAGTTACAATCAGGTAGCATTGATTCCTTTATGTTGAATATTTATTTAACATAGTTGGGCGGCGGCAAAGAATAAATTTATAAAGCAAAAATATTATTTTACAAACGAGCCATCAACTATAAAAAACTATTATTTTCATTTACTTTTCTATAATGTTTGTTTTATACATCACTACATATTCAATATGAACACAGTTAAATTATATTAAAACAAATACTTAGTATTTTTCAATAGCTGAAATAAATTTTCTCTACCAAAAGGTGATTAAAGATTATGTTTCAATATTTTATATAACAATAGGTTATACCTAATTAATGTAATAAACTCTTTTACAATTGCACTGTGTTTTATTGAACTTCAGTTACAAAGAAAATATTTTGTATTATGAATCTGCGCACAAACCAAACAAAGGTAATTTTAATTGTATTTACTATTTAGAAGTGAGTAAACTTAGAAATGCAGAGATTCTATTATATCTCTCAAAAAGAGTAAAAAGTTCTGAGATAATGTATTTAAACACACTTTATGTTAAATTTATTTAACAGAATTGGGCCACACCAATTATGTCAATTATGCAAAGATGAAAGTTCAAGGTAGTTGCTTACACATAAATAGAAAAATTAATATTTATGTTAAACAATTCCTTTTCTCCTTTTTGAGATTTTGTACATGTTTTTGTACATAACTTTTGTACATTTGTTTTGTTTTTACATTTTATATGTACCTAAATTATTTTTAAAATTTAATTACATATGTGCTTATGGAGCACTAATTTTTATTTTAAGCAGTTTGCCATTTCTTAAATTTTAAAACTTTATTACATAATGTACTTATAGAGTACTTAGTTTTAGTTTTTTACAATTTGCAAAAATATAGTTCCATCACCTCGTACTATAGGACGCAAGTGACAGTAAATGACTACTGAGAAATAGCTATTCTAGTATTTAAATCTAGTGGAGTGCTTATAGAGCACTTTTAATGCCACCTAAATGACTAGGTATTCCTGGGCCCTACGACTAGGTCTTGGGATCAGCTGTTTGCTATCATAAAAAGGGATAGTAAACAACCACCAAGGAATACCTATTCAAAATTTAATTACATATGTGCTTATTATAGAGCACTTATTGTTAGCAATTTGCAAAAAGATAGTACCACCACTTCGTGCTATGGGACGCAAGTGGTAGCAAATAATGATTAAGGAATAGTTATTGAATACCTATTCAAAGGTTAATTACATAAAAGTGCTTATAGAGCACATTTTTCTTTAGCAGTTTAATGAGTAGATATCCCTTAAATTTTTAAGACTTAATTACATAATGTGCTTATAGAGCACTTTGCAAAAAGATATTACCACCACTTCATACTATGGGATGCAAGTGGCAGGAAATTACTACTAAGAAACATCTATACCTTTACCTTTTTCTTTTAAATGAATTACATAATGTGCTTATAGAGCACTTTTTAAGCAGTTTGAAAAAATACAGTACCACCACTTGGTGCTATGGGACGCAAGTGACAGCAAATAACTACTTAAGAACAGCTATATAGTTATATTCTATTTCTTAAATAACTAGTGAAGTGCTAATAGAGCTTACTTACACTTTCTTATACTATACCACCTAAATGACTAGGTATTCCTAGGCCCTACGACTGAGTCTTGGGATCAGCTGTTTGCTATCATAAAGGTGATAGCAAACAGCCACCTAGGAATACCTATTCACTTGTTAGAAAGGTGATTGATCTTTTTTCTGGTCCTCTGCCGGCAAAGGACTATAATAGCTTACATAATGTTGCATTATTTGATATTATTATTTCTGCAAGAAATCTTTTTATGTTTATATTATTAAACAGAGTTGGGCGAGGCCAAAGAAGTTCTTATGGTCTGCTATCGGAGACACTTTAAAGTTAAGTACACTAAAATACTTGCATAGTGTTTAAAATCTTGTCCATCTATTGTCAGGACACAAAATGGTTACACAAAAGTCCATCTATAGTCAGGACAAAAATGTTTACAAAATTTATTGGTCTTCTATAGGAGCCAATTTAAATTAAACACTTGCATTTGGTTACCAATATCCGTCATATGGTCAGGATATATTATAAAATTTAATGATCTGCTATAGGAGCCATTTTATTATTGTACACACATGTGTTTGTTTACTAGTATCCGTCTATAGTCAGGATAAAGATTAAAAATTATGTACCTTACAGAGGTTATCATTTAAATGTCCGTGGGTAGCCGTTAGTTTGAGAGTTTGTCTTCAGTCTTTGTGTTTGTAGTCATAGCGAACACACAGAAGCTCAGTTCATGTAGAAATAAACGACATCTTCTTGTACACTAAGCCGAAACCTTTACCACTACTTGGTACTATGGGACGCAAGCAGGAATAGGACGACAACACGCGAGGTTGCTTCACTACAAATACGCACTATAAGCCGAAACCATAACCACCACTTGGTACTATGGGACTCAAGCGGCAGCAGCAGGGCGATAGTAGACGAGACCGTTTCACGCACGACGAATACGCACTGTAACCCGAAGCCTTCACCACCACTTGGTACTATGGGACTCAAGCGGCAGCAGGACGACAGCACACGGGGCTGTTTTACGACGAAAAAGCACTGAAATCCGCCACTTAGACACTTTTTGCCGTTACGTCACTTATTTGAAGCACTCCAATTACCAAACGCACTGTTGCGAGGCTCGAAAGGTCGTAAAAACGCAAGAAGCTCCCGACGAAAACAAACCGTATAGGTTATGTTTTGACCATAGTTGGTCGCGTGCCGAGTATGCTAAAGTATTTTGCCGCAGTGGATTCCCCGACAAAGTAATGTCTGTCAAAAAGGTGACGGCTAGGGCTATGACGCAAAGTACGGCGTCAGCAAGTATCTTGTCATCGAAAAAATGGATTTACAGTTTTATACCGGGCAGTATTTCGGGTCTGGTGCGGTTTTTTTACAGAGTGAGAGTATAGTATTCTTTGATCTGCACTCCATCAATCGGCATCAATCTAGAACCAGGCGCTCAAGCAGAAGGACTGGCGGCAATGGGCCTGGGCTGGCCTCTAAGCTGATTCACCGATGTGATGTGCAGATGAAGGTCTTCAGCCTCAAATAATGAAGTGAATCGACAGCAAGGAATATAACTTAACCAACGAATTAACTTAACTACTCCTACTTGTCGTCAGGTCTGCCGCGAACGCCCAGCGCGATTATCAAGACTTGAAAATGGATGCAAATCCATAGGTCACAAACCATCAGTCGGCGAGATCTACTGAGAGCTGACCAGCCAAAACCAATCAGTTATTTCAGAAGATCTGATACAAATGCCACCGGATGACTGGATGAAGCTCAATGTTAAGAAAACCCATCATTCCTAACTACCTTATCATTCTTATGCCTACCTACTGAAAAGAGAATACACTGTATTCAATACAGTCATCCCTACGAATAAAAAATAGGCTGCTTCACACAAAGTCATGAAGAGATGAAATTTTGATCTGTCCAGCAAGCCCTAGATTCCAATTATTAGGATGCTCCGTTTATTGTAGTCATAGAAGTGGCTGAGCAATGGAAAGTCCAACACAATAATAATGTTGATGAAGTCGCAGTTATGAAATGGCTGTTAATAACCTAAGTGTATGTGTTCTGAGGTGTTAGTTTTGTTTGTGTTCTTTGAGTTGCAGGTAACTTTATTAATTAGACACCAGTGTTTTGAGTTATTAAATATTGAGCATGACAATTGAATGGTGAAAAACTCCTTACTATTAGTTATTAAGGGATGAAATAAATAAAACATGTCTTTGAGTCAATACTTATTTATTTTCGAATCATTTAGCAACACCTTTATTCACTATCTTTATGAATTCAAACATAAATTTTCTTCATAATAGAGCTAGATATTCAATCAAAGCAAGGTGTTCATTGGGGACAAAATCTCAGATACTTTGTATAATATACAATATATCTGAACAATGTTCCCAATGTGTACGCTTTTTTTGGGAACATAGTTCAAAATATGTCCACATTGGGATTTTGTCCCCAATGATACCTGGCTTTATCCAACTTACAACACTTTAACAAGCCGGCAAATGACTTTCAAGCCAAAACTGCATAATGGACTATGAGACCATCAGGCATCTTCATCAACGGGGTAGGATGCCAGTAGAGTTCGCAGACCGACAACAGTGATCAGTTTTACTTGTAGGAACTATTTCACCTAATTCCTTGGGATCATCTGGCATCTTTCTCTTTATGATGTCTGAAATAGGAATACCAATATCTTAGTCTGGCATCATTCATTCTTCTTTTGGGTAGAGGATGTTTGAATTGAGCAATCTCTGCCCGGTAGACGAGTTACTAAACTTACTTCAAATGCCTTGCTTGGAACTCTAATCTACACCTAAATAAATGACCCAAAAATGGAAAATTCATATACAAAATGTCACATAACTTACAGAAAATCCTGATGAGCAAAGATTACAAATCTAAAGCTTATTTGCTTAATAGACCATGCTGTTCAAAGTATACTTTTTGGGGCAGAAACTGTAACCTTACAAACTAAAAGAATAAACTCGGGTAGGTACTTATTCATTGGGGACAAAGCCCAGGAACTTTGTACATGACACAAAGTATCAGGAGAAGAGAATGTTCCCAATGGGTATGTGTTTTGAACAATGTATAGTACGTTGGGGGAATTTTCGGCGAATTAAGCAATATTTTGTATAACTGGTAAATTGTGCATGAAGCCATTTTATTGTTCGCCGATTGTCAGTTCTCGCTAGTCAATTGCTATTGCTTAATTCGCCGAAAATAAACTCGTACGGTCTTACACCTTGGCCGAACTTACCCCAACGTACCCTAGGTACCTAAACGAAGTTCCCGAAAAAATGCGAACACATTGGGGGCACTGTCCATAAACATATTCTGTTATACAAAGTATTAGGGATTTTTTCTCAAATTAATACCTGGCTTAAGCCATATAAGAAGAAAATAGTGAGTTACCGGAGACCATAAATAACAAATATTTCTCTCCATATTCATCGGGAATTTTTTCACAATTGTTTCTCATCATAATATGTCAGTGTTCTGTTTCACATTCACTTCTTCTTCTTCTTTTCGGGTGGGACAGCGAGTCGTCCAGCGACCCGATGAATCCTCGTGCCTAGGTTTGAAGTGGGGTCAAGTAGGGATCGGTGACTCAGGCGGGTACATTGACTCACGCTTATATTTCGTAATAGGACAGCAATAGCTATCTGTATTCTTAACAAAATGGTAGCTCTTGACAACCAAACACATACAAACCAATCATCCGTCCACTCTAGTGCGGTTTGATTGTGAAAAAAATGTGCGAATGGTTTTGCACCTCTAAAAATGCTTTTAAAGGTACCCTAAATGTTTTTTTATCGGCTAAGATTGAAATATTTAGGGAAATGTAATTATTATCATCGAAAGTGGTGTCCATATACTAGGTAATAAGCTACATTTGCTAGCTCTTAGAGAAGTCTGGTAATTTTTGTAGGCTATTTATTTCAAAATAGCGACGGCGTCAACACTGACTCAAATTTAAGTGGTACACAGTGACTCTAACATTCAGTACGGGCTCATCTCTCTATTTTTACAAACAATAACAGACAATTGTAAAATATTTCCTATGCCAATAGTAATGATATGAAAAGAATACTTTGACAAATATAATTTATTATAATGCATAGTTTTAATAAATATTATACTAGCATGACAGGGTTGCAGAGTCCATACAAACTGTTAGAGTCACTGTGTACTACAGGGGTTGAGTCAGTGTAGACAGGTACACGTACACAGTGACTCACAAATTTTTTTCTAGTAAAAAATGTCTAGTGACCTAATTGTCGTGTTATTGCAAAAATTGATAATGCGAAACGAAAGAGTAATCATCAATACATCCTAGGTATGAATTTGAGTTTGATACTTCAAAGTTTTCTATAAAATTTAATTGATTGAAAAAATCCGAGTCACTGTTGCCTACCTGACCCTGCCTACTACAAGTCGCAGGCCTCTGACATAGTTGGGTAACCGCTGGGACAGCGAGTCGTCCAGCGACCCGATGAATCCTCGTGCCTAGGTTTGAAGTGCCTACTACAAGTCGCAGGCCTCTGACATAGTTGGGTAACCGCTGGGACAGCGAGTCGTCCAGCGACCCGATGAATCCTCGTGTCTATATAGGTTTGAAGTGCCTACTACAAGTCGCAGGCCTCTGACATACTTGGATAACCGCTGTCTAAGTAATCACTTTAGTTGGTATGTAAACATTGCTTGCTATTGCAATGTAGGTGCTCCTTCTTTTCGTATGGGACTTTGAGTCGTCCAGCGACCCAATATACACCCGTGTGCGAGCTTTTTAACCGCCTTCTACTTTAACAGCGCCCTGTAACATCAGTAACTGAAAAATAACCAGAAATACTGTATTGTCTTGGACATATAATGAACAATGTGGTAAAATATGGTGATAAGTCGAAATCCAAACCATTTTAAATCACTATTATCGATTAATATGAAAGAAAACAAAGAAAACACCACAGATGAACCTAAATATGTAGACTAGCTACAGATAAGACAGTTACTGAAACCACAAACCAAACGAGGACCACCGTGTCGCTAGCGTCGCACAGTAACCATCGATGTTAACTATAGATCACGTAAAAAGCATAGATGGTAAATATAAACCTTAAGGAGATAGTACATCCAAATAGGAAGTGTCTATATAGCGGGGCGCCCCGCTCGATAGTCATTTAGGCTATTCACCGGGGCGCCCTGCTGAATAGCGCTTTGTCTATGGATAGGCTATTGAGCGGGGCGCCCTGCTAAATAGCGCTTTGTCTGTAGTTTGGCTATTGACCGGGGCGCCGCTCAGCCGTTATTTCGACTCGTATGTAAGTATCATGACAGCCGATGTGGCGCAGTGGTTAGTATGCCTGCCTGCCACGCAAAGGTTTCGGGTTCAATTCCCGGTGGGTTCACTCACAAAGTTGATATTTATCACTTTGTGAATTTGTTCCCAGTCTGGTAAGACATTGCAGGCTGAACCACCTGATTGTCCGCAAGTAAGATGGTTCCGTGCTTCGGATGGGCACGTTAAGCCGTCGGTCTCAGTTGCTGTGATGCTATGATGGCGGTCGTTACACAACCATCTCAGAGGCCTGCTATTTGCAGTAGGCGGTTGAAAAACTCATGACACCAGGGTTCATCGGGTCGTTGAACGACTCGGCGTCCCACACGAAAAGAAGAAGAAGAAGGTAGGTATAAGTACAGGCAAGTGAACCCACATTGATTGAATTTAGTAAATCTATGTTTGTTTGACCTCGCCAATACCTACTGTCGACAGTAGGTATTGTCTAACTAGAAAAAACAGACGCCAGTAGTCCACACTAATCCTTTCTCACCCATCCCCATCACTTAATCATCACATCCTCACCCATCTTCATCACATCATCACCCAACCTCATCACTGCTCCGTACTTATACCTACCATGATACCTACATACGAGTCGAAATAACGGCGGAGCGGCGCCCCGGTCTATAACCAAACCACAGACAAAGCGCTATTTAGCAGGGCGCCCCGCTCAATAGCCTATACATAGACAAAGCGCTATTCAGCAGGGCGCCCCGGTGAATAGCCTAAATGACTATCCAGCGGGGCGCCCCGCTATATAGACACTTCCATCCAAATAGGTATTATGTTTATTGATAGTGCTGTCCATCGAAACATGTATCGCTATCGATTATTAGTGCTGTGCGGTTGTTATCGATAAAACTGTGACATTCTACTGTAGGGTATACCGTATAGATTTTGATAAAATTAATAAAAAAATGTGAATAAAACTTCAGAAAACGGAATTAAATTAGCAGTTTATTAAATTTTCAAAATACATTTATTCAAAGTAGTTCAACAAACTTAGGTACCACATTACCACTTACAAAGAATTTTATCGGAAATTTCCATTGCGATGTTTGATATGTAATTATTAATTCAACGTACATGATAAAGTAAATTCGGCCTTGCATTTTAGGTAGATGTAGAAGCTGGTACAGTGTTCACAAGAAGGGGCGAAGGTTGCATATGAAGATCTGAAATTTGATTATTTTAATAAGCATTAAAATTAGATAGAGGTTAGGCAGCTAATTTAAAGGAAAATATACCTTTCTAGTAAAAGTTTTTTTTTTCACCTATATATACTTTGAATGGAAAGTCAAAAAATATTTCGTTTACTACCATATGTTCCATGGGGAAAGTTGTTCAGTTTTATGGTCTGAGCACGCCTACAAAGTTTTCGTTACACCGTCCCTTATACATACTCTCGAAAAACATAACCCTCCTCTTGGGGCAGTCGGGTAAAAATAAGTATTAAAATAGGTAGGTATACATTTTCGTCATCAATATTCTGTTTCATCTGTGTTGGAAATGTTGGAATGGAGACGGTAGAAAGTACTTTAAATTTGCGCTGAACATATGTACCTACAAAGTGCACAATATTATTTTTTTATTACATTACATACCTACTTGCTTTTCCCACAAATAAGGTGAGGTCAGAATCATCATCATCATTATCATCAGATTGGATCTTGAAGTAAGTACGTAAATTATGGTCACTCAAAGCATTTTGATCTGAAAGGAAAACCCTTCATGTTAAATAAATAATTACAAGGAACCACTCACAAGGAAACACGAGCAAGCATATCCAAATTAAGAATCGTCATATTTAGGTAATCAGTCCTTAATCTAAAAAGGGTACAGCTTACCACGTCTCAGGACATTGACCACGCTTCAGGTCCACGCATCCGAAGACTTTGCGAAGGAAGCCTCTCTTATCAACAACTTGAGAAATAAATGATGCGCGGATAAATCAAGATAATGTGAGGATGAATCTACTCAAGTACGCAAGCATTCTCTCAAGAAATTCTGCAAATTTCACCAAATAGGAAAAATTAATCAACAACCAACGCCACGTCGAAATTTGAAAAGTCTTGTCACAAGAGTGTCATTGTCACCGATCAATTAATTCCGACAACATTGTTTATCATTCCAAATTTAAATTATCCCGCCACAGTCAAATGAAGTGATAGCAGCGACACCAAGGACTATCCGGAGCTACGGCTGACACCCCCCTGGAAAACACAAAACAAACTGTTCAGAAAGAACATTAACGTGACCTTGACATTTTGTTTTCATTTTAGGGTTCCGTACTTCCGTAGGTACTCACTCACTCAGACTATAGAAGAATGTTGTGTGTGCAGCTGCAGACTTTAGATATATGTAAATGTTAGTTTGTGCCCATTTTAAAATTCGGGGTGGGCCCAGAATTGATTATCACATTTCGATATACATTGTGGCGTCTATATACGGTGAAATTTTACTAGTGACATATAGCTAAAATTCAGAACCCGCTGGTGATAAGGAACAACTTTCCCCAAGGAACATAGGTCAAAATAAAAAAAATACCTCTCATAGTAACTCAGCTATCTAGTCGGCAATTTTGTATGGGAAGTCCAAATTTTTTTTCCTATTTCGACCTATGTTCCTTGGGGAAAGTTGTTCCTTATCACTAGTCGGCTCTGAGTTTTCGCTATCGGTCGCTACTAAAATTTCACCCCACATAGAAGTGTAAGTAAGTGACCATGCTACTAGGGCATGTAAAATCGGAAGGTCTTCAAAACCGGTTTTGATACCCGAAGTTAGAGGTCAAAATCGGAATTCCGGTTTTGAAACTCGGAATCGGATTTTTTTATAAAAAAGATTTGTGCCAGTTTTCTAATTCGCTTAATCTCTCTTCTACGCATAAAAATAGATATTTTTTTGTAATAGTACTAATTATTGGTTACATTAGACCTGAAATTCACTTACATTATGTACTATAGCTACATAGCAAAAAACTATTCAAATAAAGTATACTTATCTAATACAAGATTAACATTCTATTTAGAATACATGTGATAACTATTGTTAAAGTGCTGAGCTAATGGCCTAGCTATCTAGGTTCAAACCCGAAACGGAGTTTAGTGGTGTCACGGGTCACCCCATAGATGTTTTTATGATTTCATGTTTAAGGCCGTGATTCGAGAGAAAATGCAGAAAAGCGTTAAGTCCGATTCAGTGTTTTAGCCTCTTACTGTGGTTACTGAGAATTTCATGACCTATAAAAGTAGCCTCTTTTTTGGTGGACATCTTTAGCAGATGTTTAGCAGAAGGTCAACAGGCAGACGTCAGTCGTGTATGTAAACACAAAAATATGAAGGGCTACAGCAGTCTCTGAAAATAGGTCAGAAGTCATTGCGACCATGTCAGAGGCCTTTCCAACCATGTTAGAGGCCTCTGCAACCATGTCAGAGGCCTCGGTACCGTTCCCTCACAGTACCGGTACCGTTACAGTACCCGGTCAATCGATTTATAATATTTAATTGAGCCAGCCAACACTAGGCGCGCTCCGATGTTCCGGTTTTACGATATTCCGGAATTCCGGTTTCCATCCCCTACATGCCACAATGTAAACCAATGTTTTCCGTTTTGTTTGGAAAACACACAAGAGTCTCTGCTGAAAATGCTTAGGACATGAAGCACACTTACGTGGGTGTTGTAAGAGGTGACTGACTAGTGGACTCAAAAGTCTAATGTGTAATTGTATATTAAGCACGGAACCCTTCGCTCGCGAGCCCGACTTGTGGATGGCCAGTTATTTTTTTTATTATTAGGTTATCGCAACTCTTTTGCATAAATCGCGCTATCAATAATATTTGAGAGCGAGACAAAATATTCAAGTTGTTTAAGTTGTTTGATTAGCTATCCTACTTTTCCTTGCATTCTTGACTGGTTTCGTAGAAATAAAACGCATTATTTGACAGCTACGGTGCGTGTTCGTCTCATTTGATGGAAAATTCGTAAACTTCTGAACGCAGCCGTAAATAATAAGAAAAAAAACTCCACTTCCGGTAGCTTTAGTGTTGCCAACCGTACAATAATTATCGTATTTAAACGACAATTTGAGGTTCGGTACTATGAAAAATAATTATCTTCTTACGATATATTTTACACAATATTTTTGAATTTGTGCGATATTCCTGAAAGGTATTCGAATCTTGTTTGCGGATGCTAAGACTGGTGACAAGGAACGGCATTCAAAACCTAGCTTTTGGTCAAACACTGGCAGAAGACAAAATTTTAACTCAGTTTTACCAACTAATCTAGGTGCTTAATGGGGTGCCCTTCGAACGCATAACATTTTTCCTCCTATTTGCACTCCGCATAACAATTTTGGCATAGTAGTCATTTCGCATAATGAACAAGATTTGTTTAGTTTATTTTTATTTTTACCGTATAGTCTACAAAATAAGATAAAAGTCATCGAAAGAATTACTTGAATGCGATTAGTAGTTTCCGAGATATTAATTTTTTTATGTACGCTAGAAACGCTCGACCGCGCTCGCATGTGTGACGTGGCGGATCCAGGCGAGGGGGTCATGGGGAACATGACCCCTGAGCCGGGCCCAGGACCTTGAATAAGTGGTTATATTATTGTTTACATATTGACAATGTCTTTTTGTCCATGTCACAAACAAGATTCCATTCAATTTTATGTAATTGCAAAAGCCGGCATAAGGCAAAATCTTCGACTTCATTCGGCCATCATCGTCCTAAGCTGATCCAGGTTTTGGATTTTGTCCGAAATCCTATTGGGAACGAGGGGTGGAGAAGTACGTTATTCACCTCCCCTGATCTGTTAAGGGTAGAGTTAGACACACTGAGGCATCGGACGCCCTGAAGGATGAGGTAGCGTCAGAGAGCCTGAACAGCAGGATTGACCTGGAGACAGACATCATAAGAGCAGGATGTGCCACTGGACGCTCGGGAGGACGGGAGGTAGGGTTAGACGCCCTGGATGGCAGGGGGTATCTTCAGACGCCCAGGAAATCCAACGCCCACCATCCTTTGTCCTCCAGAGTGTCCGACACTACCCACGCCCGTCAAGGCGTCCGACCCTACCATACACCCTCCAGAACATCCAAGGCCTCTCAGGGTGTATGCCTATACCTCCATCCCACCAGGGATGCCCTTTCTTTACGGCAAGGGGTAGCGTCGGAAGCCTAGGAAAACCAAAGCCCGCCACTTTTTTTCCACCTGAGCTATGGCACGCATTTAAATAAACACCCTGTATACACACACCTAGCTAGTTGAGCAAGGGTTATTTTGTTTCTTGTGCAGTGGATCAGTGCCATCTATTGATGATTATATTAACTACCCAATTTTTTTATTATAGCTGTCTAAAAAGTCCTCATTTTGAATGCAAAATCTGATAATTCTAAAATAAACAGTTGGCAACACTAAAAAAAAAAATTTGACGCCGATTGGTTTGCCGACAAGAAATTTTATTATTTAATTAAAATTAAATAAACTGTTTCTTAATTAATGGAACAAATCTCTAAGGTAAGATGTAACAAATAAGCGACACAAGGTCGCTGAGTCGCTGTCCTGGCTTCAATACTTGCCTAGGATTATACCAGGCAAGCAAACCGTCCAAGATTGTGTTTGAGGATAATAATTCTCTTGGGCCTGACCTTCTAGAAGCAGCTTAACTGCTCCTTCTCGGCTAATGATCTAACTATTGTGTGTGTAGTCTCTCCCTGTCACTAGGTCTGTTAAATTTTGTTTTTATTTCCAGGAAGTCTTTTCGTGATAATTACCTATGTAGTGAACTGACAACCTGAAGGAAGAATAGATTCTTCACACCATAATTGATGAGAAATATGAAAGAACATCTAAGAGTGAACCTATCTTGCCCTAATTTTCCACTTCATGACAGAGTGTCGAAGAAACTCACTACATGTAAGGGTTTGTTCCTATGGCTTGTTTTAATTGTCTTGGTATTTTAGTAGAGTAGCTTGTTTTCCTTCAAATTAAAAGCCAAGTACTTTAGTACTAACTAGTAAAGGCTATTATATCAACTAAAGCAAGTAGTGTTTACACGTTTCCTATGTGGCGGCCGGAGGTCATGCTTCCTCACTCGCACTATGGCTCTTACATAAACCAGGCAATGGCATTCATACTTTCTCCCGTCCATTAATAGAACCGCTGCCATTTATATTACCTTTCTTCTAAGAATCAGGTAGTATCCTAAACCACTGTATTGAATACTAAGATAATGTTAACTAGAAAATAAATATTCTACTGAGTCAAATGAGGCAAGCAATATCTACAAATGACATTTTATATTTTTAGGGAAGTGTCACTGATGGAACACCAGTGACTATTAGACAAAACAGATAAGAGGATCTGTTCACCTATCTAAGTGCTAAAAGCGTCCTAATCTGCACAAAGTAAAGAGAAGCAGGAGAGTTTTATTGACAAGATATAGGGTGGTACCAGGATTCATAAACAGAAAATTGTATCTAATTGAAAAAGGTGAAATTGTTCCAACAAGTGCTGATCAAGTGCTTCGCAGGCGTCCCGCCTCGAGAAGATGTTAGCAATTTGAATAAATTGTTATTAAAATACTGTTTAATTCCATTGATAATTAAAGTGCAGTTGTCCCAATTCATTATTTTGTTGTCCCTGCTCTTGTGAATTATAATTGGAAATGATAAAATTGAAAAATTTACTAGACGAGATGAGCATCAAGATGTTGATAAATTTTCCAGGGTCCGTTAGGTGCACATAGCTCAGTTGGCTGAGCCGTGGTGGGACAGTACCCAACGGTCCCGGGTTCAAGTCCCAGCGGTAGCTAGTGAATTTTTCAAATGTCTCATTTTCAATTTATCTACACTAATCTACACTAATATAATAAAGAGGAAAACTTTGTTTGTTTTTTTGTTTGTTTGTTTGTTTTTTTGTATGTATGTAATCGATAAACTCCGAAACTACTGGACCGATTTCGAAAATTCTTTCACCATTAGAAAGCTACAACATTCCTGAGTAACATAGGCTACTTTTTACCACGGGAAAATTCCTCATTTCCACGGGAAAACGGTTAGCAGCAGGAAAATCGGGAAATACAGCGGATATTACCCAAATAAGCCAAACCGCTTTACCGATCTTCGTAAAATTTGGCACTGATATTACTAGCATAGTAAAGATGGACATGGACTACTTTTTGTCAGCCCTCGAGGATCTGGAGTACGAGTACCTGATGAAGACCACCAGCATCCCATCTAAACTATAAAAGATACGGTCATGGCTTCATAGAAAAAGTTGTTCACCATGACGGGCCGCTTCTGCTGGCACATGGTCATCGAGGATCTGAGTACCTGATGAAGACCACCAGCATCCCATCTAAACTATAAGAGATACGGCCATGGCTTCATCTAAAAGTTGTGCACCATGACGGGCCGCTTCTGCTGGCACATGGTCATCGAGGATCTGGAGTGCATGATGAACATCACCAGCATCCCATCTAAACTATAAGAGATACGGTGATGGTTTTAAGTAAAGTTACTCAGCATGGCAGGCCGTTTCTGCTGCCACATGGTCATCGAGGATCTGGAGTACCCGATGTAGACCACCAGCATCCCATATAAACTATAAGAGATACGATAATGGCTTCAAAGTAAGAGTTATTCAGCATGACGGGCCGCTTCTGCTGGTAAATGGTCACGAGAGTCTGGAGTACCTGATGTAGACCACCAGCATCCCATATAAACTATAAGAGATACGGTAAAAGCCTCAAAGTAAAAGTTATTCAGCATGACGGGCCACTTCTGCTGGCACATGGTCACGAGGGTCTAGAGTACCTGATGTAGATCACCAGCATCCCATATAAACAATAAGAGATACGGTAATGGCTTCAAAGTAAAAGTTATTCAGCATGACGGGCCACTTCTGCTGGCACATGGTCACGAGGGTCTAGAGTACCTGATGTAGATCACCAGCATCCCATATAAACAATAAGAGATACGGTAATGGCTTCAAAGTAAAAGTTATTCAGCATGACGGGCCACTTCTGCTGGCACATGGTCACGAGGGTCTAGAGTACCTGATGTAGATCACCAGCATCCCATATAAACAATAAGAGATACGGTAATGGCTTCAAAGTAAAAGTTATTCAGCATGACGGGCTGCTGGATCGGAGTAATGGACTTTTTACTACGGGCAAAGATCCAATTTCTACGGGAAAACAGGTAAGTAGCAGCGGGTGAAACCGCTGGGCGGGCTGCTAGTAATATAATAAAGAGGAAAGATTTGTTTGTTTGTTTTTTTGTATGTAATTGATAACCTCCGAAACTACTGGACCGATTTCCAAAATTCTTTCACCATTAGAAAGGTACAACATTCCTGAGTAACAAAGGCTACTTTTTACCACGGGAAAAGTCTTCATTCCCACGGTGAAACGGTTAGCAGCGGGAAATATAGCGGATATTCAGAAAAAGTTGTTCACCACGACGAGCCGCTTCTGCTCGCACATGGTCATCGAAGATCTGGAGTACCTGATGAAGACCACCAGCAATCCCATATACCTAACCTATAAGAAATACTGTAATGGTTTCCAAGTAAAAGTTATTCAGCATGACCCTTTATTCCCAACTGCCACCCCCTCTGTCTGCCACGGGGTGGCAGTCGGGAATAGTTCGCCACCCTCCTTGGAGCGCCGCGGAGGTTGATTCTACTAGTGATTAGTATTTGATTATTACTATTTTCTTAAAGATATTTAAGTTCTCGTTATAACTAAACACATACTAATATAAAGTTGTTGCAACCTCTTATAGATTTTGTACTTAATTAAATTTAACCCTTTTAAAGGACTTTAAACACTGGACTGCAAAAAATTACTTTAAATCATGATTATTGTTTCAATAATAATAGGTAACAAACATCCAGAGTTACAAATAAACAGTTTTTAAAAAGTGCTATCTAAGTATTTCCTTTCATTGGTATCTATCTCTATCTTCGTACCGCTTGACAATAAAGGATATAGTGCTATCTCTCTCTTTTTAATGTAACAAGCTTTTCTGGACAATAGGTGCAATAAAAATACATAAGGTACAATACCAATAGCCATGCGCTGGCCAATAGCTACTTACTATGCTCCTGGAAAAACCCAAAAACCCTTTTGGCCTGCTAATTTTTGCTATTATTTACTCAGTTGCGCGCAAGCTTTTTAACATGGCATTTTAATAGCCTACCTATCATAAAAATAATACCTACAATTGGTATAATAAACAATTTATTTACTTAATTAATTTAATTATCAATTCCGTATGTATTAGTAGAATCACCCGTAGATAGGGTGGCGAACTATACCCGATGGCCACGGGGTGGCAATCGGGAATAGTCGCCACCCCGGTGGCATACTGGGGGGGGGGTGGCACTTGGGAATAAAGGATGGCCACGGGGTGGCAATCGGGAATAGTCGCCACCCCGGTGGCATACTGGGGGGGTGGCACTTGGGAATAAAGGAGCATGACGGGCCGCTTCTGCTGGCACATGATTTTGTAGAATCACTTCTGCTGGAACGGAGTAATGGACTTTTTACTACGGGCAAAGATTTAATTTCTAAAGGAAAACAGGTAGATAGGTAGCAGCGGGTGAAACCGCTCAGGGCGGGCCGTGATAATATAATATAGCACGGTGAGTGCCATTAAAAATCCCAATACATGTGAAGTACCTATCAGTTAAGGTAGTAAGTAGGTTCCCATACCTATACCCTTACTTCTGCAGATTGCGTTGTCATCGTGGTTGTCATACATAGGTTCACAGCCTACCTACAATATTCTACAGACTTGTCTTTCAGCTCTTGTTCAGCTCAGTTTTGCTTCGTCTGCTGATAGCTGTAGTCTCCTTTGGTTATTTTGATTGAATTGAACGCATGACCAGCAAGAAATGCTGTAAAGTCCAGGTAAAGAGGTAGCTACTGTCTCAAGCCATGTGTGCTGGAGTCTGGATGAATTTGTACAAGACCAAGGTCATGTTCTTTGCGGGCCTCCGTCAAAACCCTTGAAGTTGTCCCAAATTCTATGGATGAACGCTATTGTATTTCAAGTGTTGGAAGTAGTAAGGACACTTTCCTAATTTCAGAGCTTAATACCTAGCAGGATAAATAAATGGTGTCTTCGATCAAGCTACTGGGCTCGTTCATCTTTATTCCACGTCATGATTAGGTAGGTAGGTACAGCAGCCTGGCACAGTAGGTGCCTAAGGTCCTGTCTACATTGCTGGTCATAGGCATTCCCAGTGTACCTACTTAAGTATCGTTTTACTATCAAATCAAGTTACTACCATTCCGCCAGCCGGTCAGCGGTACCACTGATGACACTTCCACATCAGAATCCATTACCATCGCCCAACCGCCAGGTTACCTGTTTAACCTGTTTTGCTCAGGATCAGTGCTCTCCTAAAATCTAAAAGGCTTAAATCTGGTCATCAATCTCATCAAGAGCTGTAATCAGTGCTCTCCTAAAAGCTAAAAGAAAATGCTAAAATCCGGTCAACATCCTCACAACAGCAGCTTGCCGTGTGGTAGCGGCTAAGAATTCTACCACCCCTATTCTACTCAGGGTTTTTCGTAAAAGGCGACGTATTTTTGACCTAAGTGGCGGTAATACCACCTACGATAGCATTCCCAAAGAGGGTTAACGTCAGGCAGGCGGCCGGTTTTGTGTTTTAATGAGGTTTTAATACATGTTGCGCCGACCCCAAGTAATTGGGATAAGGGCAGGAAGATGATGATCCTCTTGGATAAAATAAAAATCTGCTGGGCGATTATCAATCCACCATCAATCAATCATGCCACCATCTAAAATTGATGTAAAAACCATCATTCACAACTCAAACAACAAACGCTAAAGCTAAACAAAAATAAACGCAACAATGACAGTACGAGCGGTCAAATTGAGCTGTCAAAATATGACGGTTCAGGCAGTACTCTATGTCCAATCATTTCACGTTGCATAGAGTATTTTGTAGCCAAGTACGGTGACGGCAATTCTAGCGCAGTCCTTTACTTTGGCATACACGGGTAGGACTCACCATAGTTTTGACGAAATGTCAAGTTGACGTTTGACGTTCCAGTAGTAGTGCCAACCTAAGGACGAAAACTGCAGGTAGTGACGTAGTTCTCGCCGACGACGATGGCGCCACTCGCGCCGTGGTGTAAAAAACACGGTACTAAATCCCACGATGAGCGATGAAAAAACGTAGTGGGTATTTGTGAATGCAATCACAGCTTGCGACTCACAAAACCATTGGAATTCCTGTGAATCTTGCAGAGGTTCCCTCGACGATTTGTCCTTTGCACCGAAAATGATAGATTTCGTGCAATAAGACAGTACCACCGCCTCGTTGTATAGGGACTCGGCGGCAGCAAGCCAACAGCACGCGCGGCTGTTTTTGGACGAACGCACGAGTTTCACGCACCACAAACACTCACAGGGTCAGAAGGACCACAAACCATGTTAATGAAATAAACTACATGGTTGATATTGAGCAGTAAGACTGTATATTTAAATAAATTATAAGTTTGGCATGGCCGTACGCAGAGGGCCAGAAAAAAGATGGACGTTTTTAGCGGAATACAATATTACCAACACAACGTACAAGATATTTGAGTTGCCATATGTAATAAAGTTACAATCAGGTAGCATTGATTCCTTTATGTTGAATATTTATTTAACAAATCCTTTTGCAACACGATTTTGTGTTCAACGAAACGTGTTGCGCCGACCCCAAGTAATTGGGATAAGTGCAGGAAGATGATGATCGTTAATACCTACTTATACAGTCACGTCTTGACTAAAGTTGGTCTAACGAGGTCGTTGACTATACAATGTTTTGTTTACCATGGTGAAGAGAATAGAAACTAAAATAACACGTCTATTTTGACTCAACCGTGAACTGGTGGGAATATTGTTTGCCTTGAGGCAGACGCTAAATTGCAAATATCGCAGCTGCCAAAGACAAATCACTTATAGACTCAACAATAGTTACTTTCGATTCTTTAACCTTACTTTAACACAATGCTATTATCCTTATTATTAGATAGTGTACATGGGTAACATACTTATTATAAATAAAAAAAACAATAGATAATTTGATCCTTTTAACAGTCAGGCGGGGTCCACACGTTACTTTAGCACAGCACTGACGCGTGCGTCTGTCAGATGTGTACCTACAAATTTCGAATTCCATAAGCTCAAATAACGCCAGGCAAGTTTCTGCGCTGCTGCTTTGTTAAAACGCAAGTTTCTGCGTAAAATAGAGCGTCAACGGACCTTACGTATGGGCCCGCTAATCCAAAGTGCTGCTGAAAGTCTGATCCCGTGACCAGTGCTTATAAACATTTGCGATTCTTGCATAATAAAAAGAAGCACAGTCTAGTAATACAGGTCTTTGACACCTACAAATATCTACAAATCTGCTAAAAGATACCGGATCAAAATATCATTGGATTGGATCATGATGCAATTGAGATCCATCACAAACCGTATTGGTTGGCCTCGTAACGATATTTTACTCAATGCTAGATCTTCGCTGCTATATTGTGATGTCGGCTTAGAATAGCATCACCCCATATCTATTCCGTGGGTGTCGTAAAAAGCCACTAAGTGAATTGAGAGTTGAAAGCGACAGGCTGATAACCTGTCGCTATGGTGTAATACAGTCTTCTGAAAGGCTCTCAAACTTTTGTCAGACGTGGTGCAAATATTTGTTTTGAACAGCCGTTTACACTCTGCCTACCCAGTGGGGCCTGCATCAGGCGTGATAATTATGTATGGATGTAAGATATTGCAATTGAAATAGAAATGGATGTTACTACATAAAAAAACAGCTAGGTGCATATTCTTTAAGGAAATTATTATTACTAATCAAAACCCGCAACAGTCCACTGCTAGACATGGGACTCTTGCCGTATTCACCATTCTTGGCATGCGTATTAAGTAAGCGCAATGCAATACAATAGGTTGATGTTACGGCATACTTAGAAGAAATGGGGTGATGTTTTTTATGGGGCACAACACGATCATTTTACTTTGAGGAATAATTCAGTCCCCAAAAGTTATTCTCAAACGAATGGCTACAATTTCCAACTCATACCTACGTTAACTAGACAGAAGCTCTTAGCTCGAAGGTTTTGAAATAAGGACAGGTTTATAAGCTACTACAAAATTAGTCACCACGCAGACTACAAATTTCTTAAAACAGAGAAAAAGAGTAGAGCAAACTCCGCATCATACAAGTATATTTCCAAAATACAGCCATAAAGAGACAATACAAGGATACTTTTTTTTTTACAAAATAGCTACACTTTAAAGCATGAACCTTCTTATCCAGACTTGCTTTATGGGCAACCCTATCTGGAAATAAGGTAGAAAACTTGTGAGACGGAAAACTTGAGCTTAAAATGCTTCCTCCTGAGAACTGAGAAGTCGTAAATTTTATACCTCGTGCTCTTTGCTTTGTAACGTCTTGCAGCTGCCTTCTTTGATAAATCAGAAGGGTTTAAAGTAAAACTGTTTTCTGTTTCAAATGGCATGTTTTTAAATTTTTCAGTAGGTACCCAGTAAGCTACTTACTTGCTGCTACCAATATGTAGGTGGTGCATCGATTTGAAAATAGAAACTTGTGATTTTAATTAATTAATTATTTGAAAAAACAGACTCAACGTCTGTGCTGCTCTTTTTTAGCGCTGCGTAACGCATGCGTTAATAAGAAATTGCGATGTTCCATCTTATTTTCATACAAATAAGGTGAATGTGTAATGGTTTGTCAGACTTGTCAGATGCATTTTCGCACAAAGCTGCGTTGACGGAATTGACGGATGCATCTGTCAAACCGTTAGATATAAACCGTATTTGCATGACAATATGGTTGAAATGCGTATTGACAATACGGTATGACTTCGCATGCGTTATACGCAGCTCAAAAATAACGCACAAACGGATGTTACGTGTGTTCTTTGCCTTAAACACAAAATACCCCACAATATAATAAACGTCTTATTCCAAAAAGAAACCCCACCTCTAAGCAAATACTCCAAGATAAAGTGGCTTTCTTTATATGTTTTCACTTTCTTTGGCCGTAAAGACGCGTAGTTTTCCGGCTTGGCACGTTCTCTGTATTATTTATATGCTGATGTTACGTAGGAAATAGGGAAATAACTTACCATATTATTTTCATGTTTTTCTTATGGGTGTTATAAACATAATTCCGTAATACCGAAATAGTCATACGTGTAGTTGCGTACCTACAGGTATTAAGAATTGTTTTGTATGATTATGACTGACGAGTCTTTTTAACTACAGATAATGGGTATGCCATACTACAGGTGGTATGGTACACAGTCTGTGATCGTGTTGTGAAACCTAGTCTCTGAAACTGAATCGTTTTTTTTAGCTAAGCAAGCTATAGAGAGCACATATCGCCCCGCGCCGTACTGTCAAAACGTTAGCAGTAGCTTCCCAGATACAAACATCAAATGTATGAGAAGTAATAGAGATTCAATGGTGT
Organism: Phthorimaea operculella; assembly: GCA_024500475.1. Taxonomy (NCBI): domain Eukaryota; kingdom Metazoa; phylum Arthropoda; class Insecta; order Lepidoptera; family Gelechiidae; genus Phthorimaea; species Phthorimaea operculella. Next base: position 15,389,556 of record JANFCV010000001.1, read on the forward strand.
TGTCACTGGCGTTTTGCTACTGATGGACAGGTTCTGTTCTAATTCTGAATACTGCCAATCGGTCTTTCTTTTTAGTCGCACTCTATAGCTTGCTTATAGGGTGATTGGAAATTCGATGCATTCCCTGAAGGTGGTTAGAGGGGGGGCCATTTCCAACATATTCTTCCATGGAACCAGGGGTCGGAAATGATTGGTTACAAAATTATTAGTACTTTTGATTTTTTAAAGAAAATTTCCCAAACCGTTTTATGCATAGTTTTTGACATGATCTCATAGTGAATGAATAGGACAATCATTTTAGTTACAAGTTTAGTTAGAAATACTCTTCTTTTTAAAATACAGCGCCAAAACAAGAAAATATTTTGGTGGAAAGGATTTTTCAACATTCATAGTAATCTACTGTAAAAATCACTATGGAATAATCCGTAAAACTTCATAACAGAGTTTTCTGTTGCATTAGCTAACCAAAAGGTACAATAATCTACAATCAAACATGTTTTCATAAAATAATTAGCAAAAAGCGGCGTGCGAAACAAGGCAATTGACTATGGTCGGTCGACTACGCCAAAGTCAGCAAATGCTGTTTAGACAACTTTTCAAGTATTTTCGTGGTCTAATGGATGGAGCATTCCCCTCAGGAGTCTGTGGTGCCAAATTCGATTCCCGGTTGATATTCAACACTTTGTGAATTTTTCCAGTTTGGTTTAAAAATCACGTTGAACCACCTGATTGTCCGTAAGAAAATATCGTGCTCGGAGGGCATATTAAACCATCGGCCTCGATTGATGTCTAATAAACGCAGACGGTGGTTGTAACACTACCATAGCAGAGGTCTAATACTTGTAGAAGGTGGTTTAAAAACTCCGACAAAGATTTATCATTTCAGTTTTTTAGGCTGTTTAAAGCTCAGGAGCTCCATTTCTGAATTGTCGTAATCCAAATCCGTGCACGGAAATCTAAAACGAGTGGTCTAACCATTCGTATTACACGTTCTACTACTCGACACTTTAAATGTTAAGGGTTTGTGTGAATTTATAAGGGTGTGCATAAATTAATAAGTTTAGTAGAACATGTGATACGAGCACAATTAGTAGCAGATTTTCGCACGATTAGGATTACGACAATTCAGAAATGGAGCTCCTGAGCTTTAAACAGCCTAAAAAACTGAAATGATAAATCTTTGTCGGAGTTTTTAAACCACCTACTACAAGTATAAGACCTCTGCTATGGTAGTGTTACGACCACCGTCTGCGTTTATTAGACATCAATCGAGGCCGATGGTTTAATATGCCCTCCGGAGCACGATATTTTCTTGCGGACAATCAGGTGGTTCAACGTGATTTTTTAACCAAACTGGGAAAATTCACAAAGTGTTGAATATCAACCTTGTAGGTCAACTCACGGAATCGAACCTGGAACCACAGACTCCTGAGGGGAATGCTCCACCCATTAGACCACGAAAATACTTGAAAAAGTTGTCTAAACAGCATTTGCTGACTTTGGCGTAGTCGACCGACCATAGTCAATTGCCTTGTTTCGCACGCCGCTTTTTGCATTAATGCTAATTATTTTATGAAAACATGTTTGATTGTAGATTATTGTACCTTTCGGTTAGCTAATGAAACAGAGAACTCTGTTATGAAGTTTTTACGGATTATTCCATAGTGATTTTTACAGTAGATTACCATGAATGTTGAAAATCCTTTCCACCAAAATATTTTCTTGTTTTGGCGCTGTATTTTAAAAAAGAAGAGTATTTCTAACTAAACTTGTAACTAAAATGATTGTCCTATTCATTCACTATGAGATCATGTCAAAAAACTATGCATAAAACGGTTTGGCTAGCTTTCGCATGACTTTTAAAGTTGAAATCGGGAAATTTTCTTTAAAAAATCAAAAGTCCTAATAATTTTGTAACCAATCATTTCCGACCCCTGGTTCCATGGAAGAATATGTTGGAAATGGCCCCCCCTCTAACCACCTTCAGGGAATGCATCGAATTTCCAATCACCCTGTATACTCCAAGGCTTAACCTGTTTCAGAAATGTTATTTTCTTCGTAACAAACAATTCTATTTTTCTCAAACATGTTAGGAAATATGTTCATTTCTTTCAAAAAAAGAATACGCAAAGTTTCCCATTGTGTGTCATGTCTCCGACCGCGCCAGCAAAGTTGTATTGAAATCCTTTGCTGGTGTCCGGCAAAGTGAATTCGTTACACGCTAAGCCACACAGATAATTAATTTCAAAGTAGATATTTCTATGAATCTCATAAGAACGGAACGTAATTTTGTATGAAAAGTGGATAATATGAACTAACTCAAGACAAGGCTGTATAATTTTATAACCCTTGCCTATCCTAAATGGACAAATAGAATAAAAAAAGGAATGAACTAAACATGGCTATAGAATGGCTGAATAGCAATAAATACTGTGCCTTGCCAAAGGCCTATTTATTAAAAAATACACAATTGGTGGAAAAACAAACAAATAGGGTGGGAAAACGTGAAAATTTTCATGATTGGGGCTGTTGTATTGTAGTCTCTTTTATTATAAACGGAATAAAGATGAGAGTAGTATCGAAATGGATTGCACGCCGCCAAACATAAGAGGTGCTTAAGGGCTGAAGCCAAACTGAGCGTGGAAAACATTTTTTATAAAGTACGTACTTAGTGTGTTATTTCCTAGCATTTTTTGAGAAAAGCACCATGTAAGCCTCGGGGAAAATGACTTTGCTTGACTCGTATAATTGAAGTCCTCGCCTACGGCTCGGACTTCAAACTCTACTCGTCCAGCAAAGCCTTGTTTTCCCGGCCTCGACAACAATGTACTATTACTCCACAACTCCAAATACTAATGGCCTCGTCTCGAGGAGCATCCAAGTTGCAATCTCGTCAGCTGGATCCACTCGCTGAGCACAAGACACGCATCCTCCAGTGATCAAAGCAGGCTTGAGGAGCTCTTGGGATCACACACTTACAGATACACACAGAATAACACTTTAACCACAGAATATAGGAAATATAACGCTACTACTACAAAATGATAGGTGTAGAAAACTGAGCTAAAAATATGTCAAGGGACGAAAAAGCCCTTGGATCTGATCAAACAATAAATTCAGATTTCAAGAAGCATACTTCTAATTCTGGATACTGCCAACCATTCTAACTTTTTAGGCGCACTGTAGTTTATTTAGGCATATATACTCAAAGGCTGATTCTGTTTTCGAAATGTTATTTTCTTTGTAACAAAGAATTCTATTTTACTCCATAACTCCAAACCCTAATGGCCTCGTCTCGAGAAGTATCCAAGTTGCAATCTCGTCAGCTGGATCCACTCGCTGAGCACAAGACACGCATCCTACAGTGATCAAAGCAGGCCTGAGGAGCTCTTGGGATCACACACTTACAGATACACACAGAATAACACTTTAATCACAAAATATATTATTATTCTACTACATTTTGTATTATAATACCTACTACATAACAAAATGATAGGTCTAGAAAACTAAGCTAAAAATATGTCAAAAGATGAAAAAGTCCATGGACCTGATCAAATATATTCAGAATTCAATAAGCATACTTCTAATTCTGGATACTGCCAACCGTTCTAACTTTTTAGGTGCACTCTATAGCTTGCTTATAATATAATACTTACTCATAGGCTTAGCCTGTTTTCGAAACGTTATTTTCTTTGTAACAAAGAATTCCATTTTACTCCATAACTCCAAATCCTAATGGCCTCGTCTTGAGAAGCGTCCAAGTTGCAATCTCGTCAGCTGGATCCACTCGCTGAGCACAAGACACGCATCCTCCAGTGATCAAAGCAGGCCTGAGGAGCTCTTGGGATCACACACTTACAGATACACACAGACTATCACTTTAATCATAAAATATATTATTATTCTACTACATATTATATTATTATACCTAATACATAACAATATGATAGGTCTAGAAAACTGAGCTAAAACTATGTCAAGAGACGAAAAAGTCCATGGATCTAATCAAACAATAAATTCAGAATTCAAGAAGCATACTTCTAATTCTGAATACTGCCAACCGTTCTAACTTTTTAGGCGCACTGTATAGTTTATTTAGGCATATATACTCAAAGGCTTAGTTTGTTTTCGAAATGTTATTTTCTTTGCAATAAACAATTCTATTTTATTCCATAACTCCAAATCCTAATGGCCTCGTCTCGAGAAGTATCCAAGTTGCAATCTCGTCAGCTGGATCCACTCGCTGAGCACAAGACACGCATCCTCCAGTGATCAAAGCAGTTCTGAGGAGCTCTTGGGATCACACACTTACAGATACACACAGAATAGCACTTTAACCACAGAATATATTATATTAACAAGTACTTCATAACAAAATGATAGGTGTGGAAAACTTAGCTAAAAATATGGGTCGAAAAAGTCCAAGGACCTGATCAAACAATAAACTCAGAATTCAAGAAGCATACTTCTTATTCTGAATACTGCCAACCGTTCTAACTTTTAGGTGCACTCTATAGCTTGCTTACTCTGATGCTGAGCCCGTTACAAAAAAATTTCTTTGTAACAAACAATTCTATGTTCTTCCATAACTCCAAATCCTAAAACTCCAAATCCTAATGGCCTCGGCTTGAGAAGCATCCAAGTTGCAATTTCGTCAGCTGGATCCACTCGCTGAGCACAAGACACGCATCCTCCAGTGATCAAAGCAGGCCTGAGGAGCTTTCGGGATCGCACACTTACAGATACACACAGAATAACACTTTAAGCACAGAATATAATATATAATTAATAAGCACTACATAACAAAATGATAGGTCCAGAAAACTGAGCTAAAAATATGTCAAGGGACGAAAAAGCCCATGGATCTGATCAAACCATAAATTCAGAATTCAAGAAGGATACTTGTAATTCTGAATACTGCCAACCGTTCTAACTTTTTAGGCGCACTCTATATTTATTTTACGCATAGGTATATACTCAAAGTCTGAACCTGTTTTCGAAATGTTATTTTCTTTGTAACAAACAATTCTATTTTATTCCACAATTCCAAATTAATGGCCTCGTCTCGAGAAGCATCCAAGCTTCAATCTCGTCAGCTGGATCCACTCGCTGAGCACAAGACACGCATCCTCCAGTGATCAAAGCAGGCCTGAGGAGCTCTTGGGATCACACACTTACAGATACACACAAAACAAGCTGATGATTGCATTAAAAAACAAAAACCCGACTGCGGTAATTACAAAGTTGTATTTTGCGATAAAAATCCGCCATCTTGAATTTATGATTTTAAATATAGCCAGTGTCACACTGGCCGCTGAGACGAATCTAACAACAACTCAAATGTCAAAATCCAAAAGAATTTTCTTGTCCACATACATACATACATATACATACTCTCGAAAAACATAACACTCCTTCTGAGGCAGTCGGGTGCCCGTTTTTGAAATGTTATTTTCTTTGTAACAAACGAATTCTATTTTATTCCACAACTCCAAATCCTAATGGCCTCGTCTCGAGAAGCATCCAAGCTTCAATCTCGTCAGCTGGATCCACTCGCTGAGCACAAGACACGCATCCTCCAGTGATCAAAGCAGGCCTGAGGAGCTCTTGGGATCACACACTTACAGATACACACAGAATAACACTTTAATCATAGAATATATTATTATTCTACTACATATTAAATTATAATGCTTCACAACAAAGTCATAGGTCTAGAAAACTAAGCTAAAAATATGTCAAAAGATGAAAAAGCCCATGGACTTGATCAAATAATAAATTCAGAATTTAGGAAGCATACTTTGAAATGTGAACTCTAAGAGCAAGAGCATGATCTGAGGAAAAGATCGGGAAAAGTACTTTTTTAATATTTTTTTACATTTAGACAGGTTGGATTGAATGTAGCTTTGAAAAGAAAACATAGGCGCTAGCTCCACTGAGTAGATGTGAGACGTGAGGCGTGAAGCATCCAAGTTGCAATCTCGTCAGCTGGATCCACTCGCTGAGCACAAGACACGCATCCTCCAGTGATCAAAGCAGGCCTGAGGAGCTCTTGGGATCACACACTTACAGAAATGCACATAGAATAACACATTGACCACAAAATATTATGTTAGATACTATAATAAGTAGTAGGTACTATAACAAAATGATAGGTCTAGAAAACTGAGCTAAAAATATGTGAAGGGACGAAAAAGCCCATGGATCTGATAATAGTACATTGTATACGCGGGGAGAAAGAAACCGATTACTAACGAGGGTGTAGTTTGAGGCCCGAAGCGCAGCTGAGGGCCTCAATACACCCGAGTTTGTAGTCGGACTTTCATCCTAGTAATACATAGTGCTTTATACTACACCTGCGGGGTCAGTTGTAACAGCCATGGGGTGAATTGAAACATGCGGAAAAAAAATAAACTACCTAGGTACACATTTCCAAACTCTCACAAGCATACGGCAGTGCAAAACTAAACAACTGAATAACTTACAAAACTGAACAACTTACAAAACTGAACAACTTTCAAAACTGAACAACTGACAAAACTGAACAACTGACAAAACTGAACAACTTACAAAACTGAACAACGTACAAAATTGAACAACTTACAAAACTGAACAACTTACAAAACTGAACAACTTACAAAACTGAACAACTTACAAAACTGAACAACTTACAAAACTGAACAACTTACAAAACTGAACAACTTACAAAACTGAACAACTTACAAAACTGAACAACTTACAAAACTGAACAACTTTACAAAACTGGACAACTTACAAAACTGAACAACTTACAAAACTGAACAACTTACAAAACTGAACAACTTACAAAACTGAACAACTTACAAAACTGAACATCTTACACAACTGAACAACTTTTCAAAACTGAACAACTTACAAAACTGAACAACTTATGAAACTGAACAACTTATAGAACTCAACAACTTTTTAATACTAAACTATTATAAAACTGAACATCTTTTCAAAACTGAACAACTTTTGAGACTGAACAACTTTTAAAACTGAACAACTTTTACACCTGAACAACTTTAATAACAGTAAAACTTATGAAACTGGACAACTTTTTAATGACAACTTCAAAACTGATCAACTTGTGGTCACCTACCTGTTCAACTGTACTAAATTCTGTAAAAATTCCCACGGGAGGAAAGTGATTTGTATGGTTAATTCCCTCCCGCTAATTTGTACGTTGAACAATGACTAACGTTCCCCCCTATAAAGTGTTAAGCTATAGGCAAATTACTATGCAGGTGTAGTATAAAATAATAAATTCAGAATTCAAGAAGCATACTTCTAATTCTGAATACTGCCAACCGTTCTAACTTTTTAGGCGCACTGTATAGTTTATTTAGGCATATATACTCAAAAGCTGATCCTGTTTTCGAAATGTTATTTTCTTTGTAACAAACAATTCAATATAATTCCATAACTTCAAATCTTAATGGCCTCGTCTCGAGACGCGTCCAAGTTGCAATCTCGTCAGCTGGATCCACTCGCTGAGCACAAGACACGCATCCTCCAGTGATCAAAGCAGGCCTGAGGAGCCCTTGGGATCACACACTTACAGATACACAGAGAATAACACTTTAACCATGGAATATTATTAGATTACAAATAGCTAGCGAACTTCGTCACGCCCAATTATGCTCACAGGTACCCTAGGTAGGTACATACGTGTCAGCAGAAGTGACACATCACTACTATTAACAAAATGATAGATATAGACTCTGGGTGTACAAAACTAAAAATATGTCACGGGATAAAAGACCTAATCAACCAATACATTCAGAATTCAGGAAGCATATCTACTTCGAAATGTGAACGCTAAGTGGGCGGTCTGAGTCAAAAAACGGGAAAAGTATTTTTATTATTACATTCAGACAGGTTGGACTGAATGTAATTGCGAAAAGAAACATAGGCGCTAGCTCCACAGAATAGACTTGATACGCGAGACGTACCTAAGATGACAAAGTGTTCGTCAGCTGTTAGCGATGGGACGCGCGTCTCATATGTACAGCTTTGTTTCTTCTGTTTCATACATTTAATAAGGAGACGATTTCAAGCGTCACTATGACGCACATCTCCCGTGTCCGTCGATCACTTATTTGACAGATGCCATCTTATGTCTCACGTCTACTTTGTATAGCTTGCGACATACAATTTTACGTCGCAGGCAGTCGCACTACCACTATGGAACACCAATTCTCCAAATGTCGGGTGCAATATTTGTTTCCCTATCCCACAGCAATCTTACACTTATTTACAGCTCGCGGATACCATTTTCTACCCGTCGCATTTACGACAGATCTAATCAGAGTCAACATGACGTGAGCCCCCGCTGCTTTCGTAATATTATGATGCTATAGTACAATAATATTATACGGCTTTTCTCCTATTGTCAAGACATAAATCCATGGGATTTTTAAAGCTGATACCTACCAAAAATAAGGGGAACGGCGCGCCAAGCGTTTTTGACGGTTACTGACTCTGAAAATAAGTGGAATCTCACAAGGTAAACTAAGATGATGAAGATCTTTGCCACAAACGTTATATTTATTGGATTAAAATTAAGTTCTTGTATCAGATTTAGCTGTTTTGACATTCATACTTTGAGATTTTTGGCCGACCGACTGTAGCAACCATGGCTATGTAACAAGTGACAATCGCAAAGATCCTAAATAGGGTCGAGTGCACATTCTGCGAACTGTTTATTTTTTCTGATATATTATTAAAAAAGAAAATAAAACACGACTGGAAAGTCTAATTCATGATTCGCGTTTTTGCTTTGGAGTACCTACTTATATAGGTAAGGTGTTTTCTTTGTTTTTCGGCCTATGTTTTTATGGGAAAAATTTTCAGTTTCATGGACTTTGCAGTAATTTTTTTACATACTGTATACGTTTCATATTTCATCCTATGTCCCTTAGGAAAAATTGATTTTTTCTATCGGTTACTAGTAAAAATTCACCCTGAATACATTAAATTGTTAAAAAAATATAGGTATGTTTTATTTAGAACTGTTTAAAACATTGTTTAAAATACATGTTTTAAACAAATTGTTTTAATCATGCCAACCCTGCGTCTCTCTGTGTTGGGCGCCAACAATACTCACTTTGTGCCTGAAAGTTCAATTGCAGCTCTAAACTCGAATTAAGTTGAAGCGAGTTGTTCCAAGTTAGGTTTCAAGTCGCTACTTAGTTTATGTTCAACCTGTGACCGCTGGACCGTGAGCGAACACGCACGGGGGTTGAAACAACTTACCTACTGGTAATTTATGTGGTGTACTAAGAAAAGTATTCATCATTTTGTTCCGGAAGGGTAATAATTTTAGTTCATCATCATTGGCCTCATACGTCTGTGACAGACGACTTATTCAGTGTCTGAGGCAAGATTTTTCATGGCTGTATAAGCCGATACGGGAGCGGCATGACTTTCCGCACGCTCTACAAATGAAGGTGGGATTGGAGACTGGCACATGCACGTTTAGATGTCGTTTTGCCTGTTGTTTGCGAGAGTTTTTAATTTTAGGGACACAGTCATAAATACTGAAAAGTCGAACTTCGTAAATCACAGCATAGGTTCTATCATAGCCTTCAGAAAGCTAAAAGACGAAGCAGGCATTCAGGTGAAGTACTCTGGCAAATAAGCATTTCCTGAGCTATTGAATGCTACGAGCACGACTAGGTGCTTTGTCGCAGGCTAGGGTGCTGTACCACCTGATTGTTTTTAATAAATAACTGTTTGAAAAACTAGTATATGTTGATCCCTTGATTCAAACGCTTTTGAAAGTTCTACATATAGGAAGCTAAACGACGAAGCAGGCATTCAGGTGAAGTCCTTTGGCAAATAAAAATTGCCTGATCTATTGAATGCTATGACCACGACTGACTTATTTGTCTCACATTAGGGTGTTGTACCACCTACTCATTTTAATAAGTGTAACATGAAACGACGGTATTAGTTTATGATATTCGTTCATTCCATGGCAGCTCTATAGAAAGCTAAAAGACGAAGAAGGTATTCAGGTGAAGTCCTCTGGCAAATAAGCATTTCCTGAGCTATTGAATGCTACGAGCACGACTAGGTGCTTTGTCTCAGGTTAGGGTGCTGTACCACCTGTTTGTTTTTAATAAATAACTGTTTGAATAACCGGTATTTATTGATCCCTTGATTCAAACGCTGTTGAAAGTTATATAGAAATGAAAACAGAGATGAAAAGAGTGTAGTGGGGTAGTTTTAATTAAATTGGTGTATGTGACTTTAGAAGGAAAGGGCAGTTGTAGGACAGTAGAAATCCTTTTTTGCCGCAGGAAAACGATTCTTACTGATTTCGTGAGCCCTTAATTCACAAATATTGTTCATATGAAACAAAGTGGTGGAATCACATCTTTATTGTCAGCTGCAACCAAACAGGCTTTACGTGCACGATATCATTCAATACCCAAGAGACTTTATATTTCCCGATCTTTAGTATTCTAGTAGAACTGGGTTATCGGGAAATACAAGTCAGTTGAATAATCTTCTAAAAGTATATGATAAAATAAGCTGCTCTTTAGCCTAAAGGTGAATTTGCAAGATTCGCAGTGAAAGATATGTGTCAACAAAGATCGCCAGAGTATGGTAGGGTGGGTATAATTACATTGTTGAAGGGTACTTTAGGATTAAGGGGCAGTCGTAGTTAGGTAGTAGAAATCTTTTTTAAGCGCAGGAAAACTGGGAATGTCGTGAGTGGGCCTGAAGTCATAAATTATATGTATTTATCGCTCTGTCCCTAGTGTAAAACAGAGTAGTGGAATCGCGTCTTTATTGTCAACTGCAACCAACCGAGCTTGACGGCATCATTCAATACTCAAGAAACTTTATATTTCACGATCTTTAACATTCTACTAGCACTGGAGTATCGGTGGTATCGGGAATTACAAGTCAACTGAATAGACTTCTATAAGTTTATGAGAATTTACTTTGAAAGATAAATGTGTCTACAGAGACAGAGAGAGTATTATGTGGTGGGTATAATTAAATTCGTGTCGGTGTCTTTAGGAGGAAAAGGCAGTCCTTGTTAGTAGAAATCCTTTTTACCAGAGGAAAACGATTCTACCGATTTCGCAAGTCATAAATTATTATCGCTTCTATTCTTCGTATGAAACTAAGTAGTGAAATCGCGTCTTTATTGTCAACTGCAACCAAACAGGCTTGACGTGCACGATATCGTTCAATACCCAAGAGGCTTTACATTTCCCGATCTTTAGTATTTCTAGTAGTAGTACTGGGGTATCGGGAAATACAAGTCCTTAAACTTCTAAAATTCTATGAGAATAAAAGTTGCTCTTTAGCCTAACGCGTGGATTTGCAAGATTTACTGTGAAAGATGTACAGAGATAGACAGAGTTTGGTAGGTATAATTAAATTGGTGGTGATTTTCGAATTAAAAGGCAGTTGTAGGTTAGTAGAAATCCTCAAACGCAGGAAAAATGGGAATTTAGTGAGCGGGCCCGAAGTTAAAAATATGAGAATTTATCGCTCTATATTCCTTGTATAAAACAGAGTAGTGGAATCGCATCTTTATTGTCAACTGCAACCAACCGAGCTTGACATGAACGGCATATCATTCAATACCCAAGAGGCATTATATTTCCCGATCTTTAGTATTCTAGTAGCACTATGGCGGGGCCCACATCTAACGTATTTTAGCGCAACTTTAACGCATGCATCTTTTAGATGTATAAAAATTTATAATTTCCCATACCAAACCAAACTCGCGTCGAATTGCGCAGCGCAGAAACTTGCGTTGCCTTATTTAATGTTTTCCTCTTATTTGTATGGAACACCAAAACGTCCAATGACCCGATAAGCCCTGGTGTAAGAATTTTTCAACCACCTACTTACTGCAAGCAGCAGGCCTCTGACATTATTATGGTAAATTCTTTTGTATGCATCTGACATACGCATATGTTTGCGCTGCGCCAAAAAATCGCAGCACAGAACGTTATGTGTGAACTGAGCCTTGGGTATCGAAATAGAAAATACACTTTTCTGCGTGTCTTTTCTAGGTCGAATTGAAATTGGTACCCGACACGCAAAAGGTTGAGAATTTTCGACACTAGAATCATTGGCATTGCGCTGTTGGGGAAGACTATTTTTGAAGCTGGTTCACAGACACCTAAAAATATAAAGAAAAACAAAAAGATAAGGCACATTTATTCACTAAAACATAAGTTTTAATGCAGGACTGAATAAGCGCTATAATTAATTTAACATACAACGTTTTAATACATACAAAAACGCGATGGAATCCATGATAGACTAGATTAATGGAATAAAAAATGTAAGGTCAAATCGATTTTTTGTTTCGGAATAAACAGCTGTACAAAACGGCCTTTTACATCTTGTCTGACAAAACTTTCAATCATCCAGAAGACAGTGTATCACCATAGCGACAGGTTGTCAGCCTGATACCTAAAATTGCAATACACATTCCTGCTGCACCAATCTCTTAAACCCTCCTTCAGCTGGGACAGTCGGGTAAAATATATAGACTGTATTCCCTCAATATTTTGTTATTAAAATGAGTAAGACTCGTTAATCCCAAGGGGTTACCCCGGAATTTCAATTTCATGGTTGAATAGCTTTTACCTGTATTTAATATGAAGCTTTCATTTTAATTAAGATATGTTTTAATATAAAATTAGTGATTGCGAATACAGATGGTTTTAACAACTTCAGTTGATAATGACTCATTTCATCAACAGATTGTTAAATAAATAGAGTAGGTACGTTAGAAAACCTGTTTTAGTTCAATTATAAGAGATTTTTTAACTTATACTCAGTGCGCTGGTCACATTTGTCGTAGAACCGATGGACGGTGGAGTAAGCGAGTTCTCGAGTGGTGGCTATGCCTCGGGAAGCGTAGCGTTGGACGCCCTCCGGACAGATGGCAGCTGGTAGCGAATGGATAGCAAAAACGGGAGATCGTGTCCTATGGCTTTTCCAGGGGGAGGCTTACGGCTAGCAGTGGACTGCAATCGGCTGAACTTACACTCCTTCGAGTTTGCATGAAATTTTCTCAGAACTGCTTTTGATTCACGTTTTTTTGATGGGAAGTATAAGTTAAAGCAACTCAGTCGATACTCGGAACTCGACTGTCGAAGATCTCCTGAGGATGCTCCGTGGAGGAACAAAACACGTGCAGAGTGTAAAACGGTGGTTGCGGTGTTTGTGAAGTGTCTCTTTCGTCGCTCTTTCGTAGAACTTTTAAGCTAATCAGCTGTCAGTTCCATACTTTCGTCATTCGTTTATTGCACGTTCATCGACGCATCGTATAAAAGAGCTACGAAATAATTATGACTTTTGACCACCTTGAACGTGCCTCGGAACTCGACTGTCGAAGATCTCCTGAGGATGTTCCGTGGAGGAACAAAACACGTGTAGAGTGTAAAACGGTGGTTATGGTGTTGGTGAGGTGCACCGCTTGTACATTTGCATTTAGTTGCGGTCGTACGCGTGGCTCACTCAGCAGCATAACTTGGAAGTAGCTAAACGAAACGTATTTCTATTACTTTCATCAAGACTTCCGCAAAGAAACGCCTGATACTAGTTACTCAGTTTGCAATACATTCTCCAATAATGTTGGCAATGAAGTCAGTGCAATAAACCAGTGTGCTCATTTTTACGGTGTGCCGGGGATAAATGACTCACCGTAAAGTTAATGTGGGTGTTATAGTGCGCATATTTTTCTTGAACGCAATTTATCCCTTCTCACCCCACTGGAGAATAAAATAAGGAAATAAGCAGATGAAGCACCGGAAACTAAGCAGCTGCATTATATTTTAAAGTCACGGCTACTGAAAATAACAATTTCGAAACACTTGCCGTGTTGGGTATAGGTACTTTATCGTTAGGTTACATTTTACGTAGGTAATTTTTCTTTGATTAAAATTAGCTTAGATTTTGCTGTTCTGATATTCTAACCTATACTTTGATATTTTTAACAGTTAGCAACTCTGGCTGAATAGGGTCAACTGAACCTTCTGGCGGTGTTTCGTGGCGCGGATTCTAGTAGCCAGTTGGCTTACTTTCGTTTTTCACAAGTTCCTTAGCTGTGTGACTTCTTCCTCATTTTTAATCTCAGCCTGAAAGTCGACTACACCCTGACTTTATTATGTTTGCTGTGAGCTAGATTTAGCTTGTTACTGGTAGAGAAAGAAAGTTCCAAGGTGTAGTAAGGTATATTATTATTCTTCTTCTATCGTGTTTAATAGGTAGAGGGACACGTGTCAAACGACCCGATAAACCTTGTATGGGTAGTTCTAAAAACATCTGAGCTGGGTACGTATGAACGATTTTGGAGATCGTGCGTTGACCCCTCATCCAAACAGAATCACCTGTCACGTCTTTATTTGCATCAATTTGTATGAATAGTCAATGAAATTTATTCCAAGTTTAAAATACACCAACTGTAGGTTTGTTCGATTCAGGCTGTCAGGCCCGTGTTCTCCCAAAGTTTGATTTGGTATTTTTATTCTGCTTTAATGATAAGTATTACTTCTAAAGAGGCTGTATACCAAATGTAGATAACCTCGAGATTTGACACGTAAAGTGAAAAGCGGGTTATAAAACAACAATTTCACTAAAAACCATCCACTTGTCTGGTTATCTCACTCGAACCTTGAGAGGTCAACCTCTCTATCTCTGTAATTAGTTTCTTGACCCCCACTTAATAGTTTTCATTGGACGCTGGATCGCAGGCTTTACGTGGGTCTTCGAGATTACGACACTAAAGTGGAACGCACACGTACCAGACTATATCTACACTAATATAATAAAGAGGAAACCTTTGTTTGTTTTTTTGTTTGTTTGTTTGTTTTTTTGTATGTATGTAATCGATAAACTCCGAAACTACTTGACCGATTTCCAAAATTCTTTCACCATTAGAAAGCTACAACATTCCTGAGTAACATAGGCAACTTTTTATCACGGGAAAATTCCTCATTCCCATGGGAAAACGGTTATCAGCAGGAAAACCGGGAAATACAGCGGATATTACCCAAATTAGCCAAATCTCTTTACCGATCTTCGCGAAATTTGGCACTAATATTACTAGCATATTAAAGATGGACATGGACTACTTTTTGACAGCCCTCGAGGATCTGAAGAACCTGATGAAGATCACCAGCATCCCGTCTAAACTATAGGAGATACGGTCATGGCTTCATACAAAAAGTTGTTTACCTTGACGGGCCGCTTCTGCTGGCACATGGTCATCGAGGATCTGGAGTACCTGATGAAGACCACCAGCATCCCATCTAAACTAAAAGGGATACGGTCATGGCTTCATAGAAAAAGTTGTTCACAATGACGGGCCGTTTCTGCTGGCACATGGTCATTGAGAATCTGAAGTACCTGATGAAGACCACCAGCATCCCATCTAAACTATAAGTGATACGGTCATGGCTTCATAGAAAAAGTTGTTCACCATGACGGGCTGCTTCTGCTGGCACATAGTTATCGAGGATCTGGAGTACCTGATGCAGACCACCATCATCTGATAAGTGATAGGGTAATGGTTTCAAAGTATACCTAAGTTATACAGCATGACGGGCCACTTCTGCTGGTCATGGTCACGAGGGTCTGGAGTACCCGATGTAGACCCTCAGCATCCCATCTAAACTATAAGAGATACGGTAATGGCAAAGATCCAATTTCTACGGGGAAACAGGTAAGTAGCAGCGGGTGAAACCGCTGGGCGGGCTGCTAGTCTATTATAATCTACCATACAAATGACAACTTATGACAGCCACAATTTTATGTGGCAATTTGACAAAATGATGTTCGTTTTTATGGGATTACGTAAATTCTTTTAGTAAAAAAATGTGGTCCGGAAAAATACCGGAAAATCATGCGGTTTATGTATGACATACGTCGGTAAAACTCCTAATTATTTTAATCTCACTGTAATTCCAAGGACAGTCTTGTAACTCTTTTTCGTAGGTATCTGTGTACTAATTGTAGTGTCTAATTTGAGTGCTTGACTTTTACGAGTGAAATAAAAAAAAGCCTCTACTTACTCAGTTGTAAGAGTTTAGCCATTATTTGTACACCACTAGAATTTTATTGGTTGAACATCTGGTGGGTATGTTTGATAATACTTCAGCAGGTATGTAATGAAAATTCAGTTGTATAAGAAATATTACATGTTTTTGCATCGCAAATTGAAATAGACAGTTTTAGTAGGTATAAACCGAAGGCTATCAGCAGCACTTCAACATGTCCGTCTAGTGGATCAATTTATTATTGTTATTTATGCAATTACTTACTAATAAAAACCAGAATAAGTTGATATCTTAACTATTTACAAGAAAAAGATTTTTATATAAGGTCCTATTAAATTCACTGCAAATATTTTAAGGGCATGCGTAAATATGTATAAGAAAAACATCTAAGGTATTTAAAAAATAATCTACACGCTAGATTTTTTTTTCATTTTCAAACAAACTTTTTAATTAATTATGTGACTGACCCGACTGACGTTCCGCCGCGTAGACAGTATTCACCTACACGGCACGCACACTGACAACCAACCAATCACAGCACCTTTTTTTGGCGCGTAATTTAAATTCATCGAAGTGTGTGTTTCTAGGACAAACAGGGTGCACTTTTTTCGTTTTGTGTTTTTTTAGTTAAATGCAATTTTCTCGAAAACTAGCGTGTAGATTTCTTTAAAAAATTGGCCTAGTAAATGCTTATATTTTATTTGATCTGCCCCTAAAATATTTGCAGTGAATTTAATAGGACCTTATATAAGGGAAATGTGTTTTTCCGGCGGGGAAATCAGTTGCAGCGGATAAGACCGCAGACGGACCGCTAGTAATACATAATAATTTCTTCCCCAGAGTCCCAACTCCCCGAGGCTCAGTCTCCAGCACCGGAAGCTCGAGTGCAGGATCCCGCTTGGCCAGATTCCTGGCTCAAGGGGTCAGAGGAGCTCCAGAAGAATGCGGAGCTGATGCACCCAGGAGGCTCAGCTGGGAGAGGTAAGAATTCCTTATCTACGTCACAAGCTGACATTTTTGATATTCTTCAATCAATAGCTTTTTAAATTCTTAAGTATCTATAGGTTTAGTGCCAGCCGGCTCCCGCTTGGCAAGAAGACTCTTCTTCAATAGCTAACTTCTTAAAACATTAGTAGCTCGAGTGCCGGTTCCCGATTAGCAAGATTTCTAGTGCCAGATGCGCTCCATACGGATGTGGGGCTGATGCACCGAGGAGATTGAGCTGGTAGAGTTAAGAAATGCGCTGAATCTTCGATAATAGCTAGTATTGTTGGCCTTATTTAAAAGTCACCTTACTTCTTATGTACCAGCGGGTCTAATGCCTGCTCCCACTTGACTAGATTCCTGGCTCAAGGGGTCAGAGGAGCTCCAGAAGAATGTGGAGCTGATGCACCCAGGAGGCACAGCTGGGAGAGGTAAGAGAGTTTCTTAATTTTAAAACAAGCTGGCGTCGGATATTTTTAACCTCCAACACAAGCTTATGGAATTAATTCTTATTAATCAATAAAATGGTCTAAGATCTTGAAAGATGCCAGCTGAATATCTTCAGTCGAAAAATCAGACACGATCTGTCTACCAAATTCGATGATTGAAATCGCGAATTCAATTCAGGTGATAATATGTAGACTTAAGTATGGTAGCGGTTACTGCCACCCCTAGTCCACTCAGGATGTTTTGTAAAACGCAACAAATGGTTTTTGACTTCGACTTAATATCTGTCGTCAACTATGGTCAAACGCGGTGGTACTACCTACTATAGCATTCCAAGAGAGGGTTGACGTCAGACAGGCGGCTACTCATAAAACATTGTCAAATCCTTTTCATGATTTTATGTTACGCCGACTCAAAATGATTCGGGATAAGGACAGGCAGATGATAATGATATTACAAACACCGTAGACTTGTATTTATCCCTTATTTCTTTCGGGATAAGGGCAGACAGATGATATTTATTACACCAAATATTTGGTTTTATCCCTAATTCAATTCTACAAAACTAAGTTGAAACCATAATGAAACTCGTAAATTAGACGTCATACCCCACCCCATCTTCATAACGAGCCGACCGGATCATAGCGCTGAGTGGCTTAATCCTGATCTTAGTGAGGAGATTATCGCCGACTTAGTCCCCAAGGTTACCCTCTTAAGGTGTTTAAAGGAGCCATGTTGAATTAAAGTAATTTGGGTCAGCGTATTCAGTGGAAGATTATGTGAGATATGACAGATATGACAACTTCTCTTTGATGTCATATTTAAGCATCTGTCTGCACACCGAATTTTTATCGCACGATATTCAAGCGAGAGAGCTTGTGATATTACCTACGTAGAAACAAGTGTGGAAGCGGCTAAGAATACTGCCACCCCTAGTAAACTCAGCGTGTTTTGTAAAACGCAATGTACAGTTTTTGACTTCATCTGTAATCGACTATGGTCAAACGCATAGAGCGGTGATATCACCTAGAGACTTGACGCCAGACTTGATTTTGCAAAATGATTTGGCAATGTTTGCGCTGACTTTAAATGATTTGGGGAAAGGAGAGGCAGATGATGATATTGTGATGATATCACCATAGACTTATATTTATCCCTTGATTCTACAAAACTTAGTTGAAACGATAATGAACCTCGTAAATTAGACGTCATATCCCCACCCCATCTTCATAACGAGGCGACCGGATCATAGCGCTGAGTGGCTTAATCCTGATCTTAGTGAGGAGATTATCGCCGACTTAGTCCCCAAGGTTACCCTCTTAAGGTGTTTAGAGGAGCCACGTTGAATTAAAATAATTTGGATTGGCGTATTCAGTCGTAGAAGATTATGTATGAGATATGACAACTTATTTTTAATGTCATATTTAAACATCTGTCTGCACACAGAATTTTCACCGCACGATATTCATTCGCGAAATATAATTTGCAAAACCTCAAATTGAGAGGGTTCGATATTGCATCTTTTCATGTGTCTCTTCTGAACATCTTTAAATCGGAGGAGTTGACCGCCATGCTTTCGCTTGCCCTCCTCTAGCTCAGAATAGAAGATGCGCTTCGCCACTCGCTCATCCGCCATCCGGGATACGTGACCGCACCACCGAAGCTGTCGACGCATTAAGTACGCTTCAATGCCACCAACATTGGCTCGTCTTAGAACTTCGGTGTTTCGCACTCGGTCGGACCATCTGATCTTCATGATGGTGCGAAGGCATTTGAGGTGGAATCGATCCAAAGTGCGTATGTGGTGACGATACACACACCAGGTCTCGGAAGAGTACAGAAGGTTTGGCAGCTCAATTTGAGGTTTTGGCAGCACAACGGCCAGAATGGCGCGGTCTTGTAAAGAGGCGAATCCGCGACTTCGAGGAGCAGCGTAAAGCAGACCTTGACGCTAAACGCGATGAACTGAAGGCCCGTCCTCCCGCTGCCATTAACTACAATTATATCAATGGCAAACTCACGTGCCCACACTGTGCACGGGAGTTTACTGCCAAAATAGGCTACAATAGCCACCTACGAGCGCATCAGCGCCGACTTGATTAGGAGTAGAAGTGGTCGCCATGGCCGAAACCGGCCGGAAAGATCATCATCATCATAATTTGCAAGAAACCACACACGATACTTGTGCGAGTTATAAAAACGTCATTATAGTCGAGAAGACCACTCGTTGCATTCGCGGCCGTATGGCAATCGTGGCAAATGGGAAACGGAGCGCCATACTACCACCATACGGCCGCGACTGCAGCGAGCGGTCTTTTCGACTAAAGAGCGTTACATTATTTCTGATTATTTATAATATGGCGATTCCGGGCGGACCCAGCCTTAAACATTAGAAAGTTTGCGATTTAACTAGGTATGCGCAAGCGTGTTCAAAACTCCACTCATTCAGCTTTGTAGTTTCAGACTTATTTCACCCAGTTTAGAGTCATTCGTGAGCAATAAAAAAACTTGTATAAGAATCTAGTCTGAATTGCATCAATATCTAACGCTGCGATTCTTCTTCTTCGGCATGGGTTTGCCCACTGTTGACATATGCCTCTCCTAATCTTCTTAATTCTGCTCAGAGTTCAGTCTTCAGTTCAGTTTCTTTAATGCATGCGATTACAGTGTTGAAATAGATAGACTTAGATACTTTCTAGCTTGATTCGAAAACCTACTTAGCGAAACTAAACTTTAATCTAAGTTACTCTGACATTAATGACTCAATTAAGGGGATCGTTACTGCTTTAGGACGATATTTTCTGTACTAAAATTAACATCGTAAATATAAACTGCTTTGAGGTTTTCATAATTAAAATCTTTATGTATTTAGGAACCATTTTGAGAACGTTCTGAATAAATTACAAAAGACCGTTTAGAGCCAATTAAGGCAAAAAGTGGTTGTCGACAGTCGATGTAGCGCAGTGGCTAGTTCAACTGCCTGCGATGCAGAAGGTTCCGGGTTCAATTACCGGTGGGGTCACTCACAAAGTTGATATTTATGACTTTGTGATTTGTATAAGTTTTTAGATTTTCACGGTTGTTCACAACACTTAAATTATTATCCATCCATCTTCTTTGACCTCCACCAACACATCCAGGAAGGCGAGCTTTCGTTGGTCTCCAGTATTAAACGTATACAATCGCAAAAAACACTCGACTTCAAACTCGCGAATTGATACCAACTGTTAGTGTGGTGTGTCGTGATCGTGAAAAAATAGTGAGTGACAATAGTAGTGGTTCGAGTAACCGAGTAGAACGCAGTCGACGCATCCGAAAGAGGGTAGACAGATATGTTTGCCCTTAGAAAGATGACATCACTCGCCGAGCCTGTCTACTCGTGACCATGGAGCGTGCAACCGCTCCGAAATATCGAGGTAAACAAAAACCTAATCGCGGTAATAATCCCGTTTTAAACAATAATTTAAGTTGTGTGATTTGTTCCCAGTCTGGTCAGGCAGGACATTGCTGGACATTGCAGGCTGAACCGCCTGATTGTCCGAAAAGCAAAATAATACCGTGCTTCGGAGGGCACGTTAAGCCGTCGGCCACGGTTGCTATCTATGATCACTTAGATGGTGATCGTTACAGAACCATATTAGAGGCCTGCTACCTGCAGTAGGCGGTTGAAAAACTCTGACACCAGGGTTTCCCACTTGCGTATTCAGTCAGTGAATTTATTTCACTGTGCGGCGCTAGTGTCGCTAACTAACAACATTTATATCCCCACATTATTAACCTTTGCGACGTGTAAATGTAGTGTCCTTGTCGAAAAGCCATCGACACTTAGGGCCTTACCACAAAAAAGTTAGACCAGTGTCGAACGCGTGTTTAAAATAAAACTTCATAAAAAAAAAACGCTAGACACGCGTTCAACGCTGGTCTAACTTTTTTGTGGTAAGGCCTTTATAGTTTATTATACCTAGGCTAACTATAGGGAGGGCGTATCGCCTTGCGCCGTACTGTCAAACGTAGGCATTATTCCATAGACGCCTACGTCAAATGTATGAGAAGTAATAGTGGTTCAATAGTGTTGTCATTGACATTTTGCTACTGGTGGACAGAGAGGTTGTGTTCTTACTACTTTTCTTTCTTCGTGTGGGACACCAAGTCGTTCAACGACCCGATGAACCCTGGTGTCAGAGTTTTTCAACCGCCTACTGCAAGTAGCAGGCCTCTGACATGGTTGTGTAACGACCGCCATCATAGACAGCAACCGGGACCGACGTCTTAACGTGCCCATCCGAAGCACGGAACCATCTTACTTGCGAACAATCAGGTGGTTCAGCCTGCAATGTCCTAACCAGACTGGGAACAATTTCACAAAGTGATAAATATCAACTTTGTGAGTGACCCCACCGGGAATTCAACCCGGAACCTTTGCGTGGCAGGCAGGCATCCTAACCACTGCGCCACATCGGCTGTTCTTACTACTGCTACCCATTTTAACTTTTTAGGCGCACCCTATAGCTTGCTTTTATAAAGGTACTGATGCCCACATAACAAATGTAGTGTCTCTGTCGAAAAGCGGTCGAAATTACGCCAATACCATTCCAAGACCTTTGGGTCGGGTGGCCATTTAAAGTAATGTGGATTCGGTTACAAGTACATATTGCTATCATTATTTACAAGTTCTAGGTACCTACTAAGTTGACAATAGAGTTAGCTTTGGAGTGTACCTGGCATACTGGGTAACGTTTTAATTGTGGCTGGTATCGAAAATTCAGAACCGGCTGGTGATAA
Organism: Phthorimaea operculella; assembly: GCA_024500475.1. Lineage (NCBI taxonomy): Eukaryota > Metazoa > Arthropoda > Insecta > Lepidoptera > Gelechiidae > Phthorimaea > Phthorimaea operculella. The sequence goes on from JANFCV010000001.1 coordinate 15,411,839, forward strand.
GGAACAACTTTCCACGCTGAACATAGGCCAAAAAATTGGACCTCCCAAACAAAATTGTCGATCAGCTGATTTTGCTTAGTATGGTCCGAATATTTTCTCATATTTCGAACAAGTGGTTCTGAGTTTTTGATATCGGTCACTACACTAGTCTTTAACCCTACCTATATAAGTGTAGATAAATTATTGGAAAAGATTGCAAAGATGTCATTTTGACGTTTTGTGAAAATGGTTCCACCGTTTCCTCAGCAAGAGCAGCGTTTTATGTCCTTCAGCCAACTTATCAGCCAAACGGACCTGTGACTTAAAAAGAGCGACTGGTAGTGACTGAATAGCGAAAATTGGACGCCTATGTCCAGCTGCAGACTGTTATGCGTTAAAGTGATGTAAATATTGGTACCAGTTCTTTTTTATGACAGAAGTAGTGAAATGACAATATTAATAAAAGGCTGCTTCTGCAACAAAACTGTCGTAAAAGTGATTGAGGTGGGATACTGTTCGAAGTCACGCGAACTGTTATTGCTAACATAAAGTAAGTATTATCGGGCGCTCAATGCAGAGAGACGGTTACAAGGAGACGTCGCAACAGTCACACACATCTACACTATTCTACACGCTGTCGTTTACGCGCGATCTCGAACCGTTTTGAACCGGCTAGTAGCGTTCGGTGCGAGTGCACGGCCAAATGACGACTCGCATACTTAGTCAGCATTTAAGCTGAAGCGATGAGTGCCGAAACACCGATGGCGAAAGGTCCTGGTCGTTTCACCTTCATTTCGGATCATCAGGTCGAATGAACATGGAAGAGTTCATTCGACCACCTTTTAGGATATGTATATTCTAGATGAACTATGAATGTGAATCTGCGAGGCATAGGTCTCACGAGTGTCTTGCGACAACTCTTGTGAGTTTCGTCCCCTACGATAAACCACTTGTACACATTACAGTAATGTAATCCTTACACTGATTGTCGCAAGACACTCGTGGGACCGATGCCTCGCAGATTCGCATTCATAGTTCATCTGGACTATACATATCTTGTAATAATATTTGTATAGCGTGCCATAGTGTAAGTTAGATACCTAAGTACGTTCGATTCTGATAACGCATTTCATAAAATCAGAAAAAAAGTAGCAACCCTAGAGTGTAGGTATAAATGATCAGAAAAATAAACGAGCTGTCCTTCTGTAAATTCTCTATTTTGTGCTGCTAACATAAATTAATGGTCATTTCATCGCTTTACCAGGAAATAATTACTACGTTACACAAAACCAATCTACTAAGCTGACCTATACGAAGAGTAGGCAAATAAGGCAAGAAACACACGTAATGACCTTTTGTACTTTAAATTTGCGCAGCGCTATCACATGCGATAGGAAAGTGCGATTTTCCAACTTCTTTTCATACAAATACGCTAGTCTGCTTTGTGTTCTACAAAAACATGTTACGCCGACCCTTATTGACTGGGATAAGGGCAGGAAGATGATGATTTCATACTAACGTTTGATGTCAAACTGTTTGACAGACGCATAAAATTCCCATACAATTTCCACTCGAAATAACCGAAAACACTTTTTAAAAGCAAACTCTTAAAACGCTGACTCAAATACAAAAAGATAGACAGTTTCTAGATTCGTACTTCCTAAATAAACGCGAGTTCTACCGAACAATCAGCTTTCGTAGCACTTCTCGTAGCGCTTCCCGTAGCGCTTCTCGTAGCGTTTCTCGTAGCGCGCGTAGTGAAATTGCTACGGCACATCGTAGCGCTGGATGCATAGCAATTAGGGTGCTCAGAGTAAAGAAATGTTTAGAGGGAAACCCTATGAACTTACGAGAGTTAAGGCACTGCGCGAGTTGTCATATTTTAGAATAGGTATACGCCATGGACGAGATAGAATCGTATTTTGAAAACTGGCACGGAAATATGTGCCTGATAAATAACGTTATTCCCATTATACTAAATATCTGAAATTCTGTGTATGAACACAAGGCAGTGCAGGAACAAAATGTAGACGTTATGTTTTCCCCGAAATTCCGGCAAACCTCGATTATTTGATATTTTTGGTCTCAGACATGATACTTATGCATTTCGATCGTTTTTTAGCATTCGTGCAGTTTGATACGAGTTTTGCATGCCTTCCTTTTGTCTTCTTAGAGTTTTCTCTTGAAAATATTTTTGCGATCAATTCAAAAAGTCGACATGTCACTGTGTCAGATGTATTTGGAGCGAGACTGGAATATGTTTAGATCAAATTGAATTTGAAAATGAAATTGGATAATTTGTTTCAACACTTCCAGAGATCAGAGTTGTAAATAAGACAATACAAAACAAACAATGTATATAGGGTTACATTTGATTAAGTACAAATCTCTTGAGCTACTCACAAAACTGAACAACTTATGTTTGAAACTTTTCTTCGAAATATGAAAAAAATATTGGACCTCCCATACTAAGTGACACACTTTTTCAACATTTTTGTATGGGAGGTCCAAATTTTTTTTTCATCTCTCGAAGAAAAGTTTCAAACAAAAGTTGTTCAGTTTTGTAAGTAGATTACACTCTCAAGAGATTTGTACATAATTAAATGTAACCCTATATATTTTCCAAATATTATGGAATAAAAGCCGTTCAGTTTCATAAGGTGAGTTTTTTATAGTCCATTCGCAATCATAGTATCATGAAATGACATGACCGATAGTTTCATGCTTTTGTCGAACTGATATTATCCATGGGGGATCGTGTATTTTTATTAGAAATGACATTAATGCTATTGAATTAACTGAGTTATGTGATATTTCCGTAGAACAAGTGTGCGAAATATCCGCGATTAAGATTATTGAGTACGATTTAATTGTTGTATGTATTTATAGGTCTAACTTGATACATTTTAAAACTTTTCTAACGGTACTCGAACGCCTGTTTGATAAAGTTAGTAGTCTTATGACAGATTGTATAATCATCGGGGATTCTAATATAAACGTGATGCTCCCAGGTTCTTCGGAGGCGAAGGATCTATCGGACTTACTTATCTCTCATAATCTAGAGAATTTGGTAGATTTTCCAACGCGTGTATGTGCAACCATAGCTAGCGCGCTAGATCACATATACTCTAACTGCGAGACCGGTTCTGTAACGTCGTCGGTCGTCGTGACTAATATCGGGGACCACCACGCGATACGAGCGGTGGCGGAGCGGCCGCGCGCCCCCCGCCCCCCGCTGACGCGACTCATGCGCGACAACACCCGCGCCGCCCGTGCTGCATATAGTGATGCTATCGGGTGCGTCGATTGGAATGAATTATATTCTAGATTCACAACGACAGATGATTTAGCAGAAGCTATTTTTAATATATTATCATATTATTTTGACGTATGCTTTCCTTTCAAGCAGAAACCAACAATGAATCACTCGAAAACATGGGTGACGCAGGGTGTTCTCGACATGAAAGCCTTTCTTTTCAATCTTACAGAGGCCAGTAAAGTTTTTCCGAATGACCTCGAACTAAGCAGTAGATTGTCTGAATATTCTAATAGATATGAACAAGAAATTCAATACGTGAGAAGGAATTATTATGAGTCTTTAATAATAAACGGCAACAATAAATCAAAATCTATGTGGCGTGTCGCAAACACGTTATCAGGTAGAACCAAATCTACAGTTAGTTTACTGAGAACATTAAAAAGTAGTGACGGGAGGGACTACCCCGACATAGGTACGTTGTTAAACTCACTAAACGAGCACTTTGTAAATTCCGCGCGCGCGTGCGGGGCGCCGGCCGCGAGCACGGCGCGATCAGTCGACGCACTCAGTGCCGCCTGCCCGTATGTGCAGTGTTCCCTGCGATTGGCGCCTTTCACGCCTCATGAGATTCACGCCATTATAACAAAACATATAGCCAAAAAACCGACTAAAGATTTATTTGGTATGTCAGTAGAATTGATGCACAATATTGCTAGCGACGTCTGCCTGCCTCTCACGGAACTATTTAATCGGGCTTTAAAAAGCGGTTGTTACCCTAAATTGTTCAAAGAAATTAAAGTCTGCCCACTCTATAAGGGAAAGGGCAAAAAAAGTGACCCTGGTTCATACCGACCAATTTCCATTATACCTACAAAAGCAAAGGTCTTTGAGAATGGACTTTCAACCCGGATTACAAAATTTCTAGTTGAAATGAACATCTTGTCGGATCGGCAATACGCCTACCGCCTAGGGCATTCAACGAATATGCTTGCACGTAGAGTTGTACGCAGTATACTGGAAGCAAAGGAGGCCAAGAAACATGTCGCCATCCTCCTCTGCGACCTTTCCAAGGCGTTCGACGTAGCCGACCACGGGATCCTATCAGCCAAGTTCAAACACTATGGTATTCGCGGCTCTGCCGCGGATCTACTCGTAGATTTCATGAGTGATAGAAACCAGTACGTGGTTGCTGACTCTGGCACGGCGAAGTCTTGTGGGATGTCTACGGAGAAGGGTGTGCCCCAGGGTTCATCGTTATCGAACCTCGCGTTTTGCCTCTTAATGAATGACCTACCCCTAGCAGTCGAGAACGCCGATCTGTTTATGTACGCCGACGACGTTGCTGTGGTGATTTCAGCGTCGAGCATTGAGCGTCTTGAAATATCATTAAACTCGACAGCAAATGTGCTTTTACAATGGTTTAGCAACAACGGTCTCATTCTAAACCTAACAAAGACTCAATTTATACATTTTAATTTATCAAGCCGTACATATCCACCTGTATCAGTAAAAGCTAATGGCAGCAATGTGGAGCAAGTTAGAACTGCGTCATTCTTAGGGTTTACTCTGGACCAAGGTCTGACTTGGGAAGCTCATATTCAGAAACTGGTGGGTAAACTGGGGAGCTCAATATTCGCACTAAGTAGGATTAACTCCTGCCTATCAGATGGTATCGTGCGGACGTGTTACTTTGCAGTCGTGCAGTCGCTCTTGCAGTACGGAATAGACCTTTGGGGTCGTGCAGCAGAGTGGGAGCGCGTATTCATTATGCAAAAGCGTGCTGTAAGAGCGATCGCGCGAATCTCTAGTGACGAGTCCGCTCGACCATACTTCATTAAATTGAAAATAATGACGGTCCCATGCTTACTGGTATATAGCATCGCATTGTATGTGTGGGAAAATAGAGTGAACTACACGAGCCGGGGCGACAAACTCGGACATACAGCACGCAACGCGAACATGCTGTACGTCGTAAGGCACGCGTTGGAAAAGACTGCCAGAACTGCACACGTGATGGGGCCAACTGTTTTTAATAGAATTCCCGATGATATTAAGCAAGCACCGAGCTTAAACAGCTTTAAGTATAGACTAAAACAGTGGCTTGTTAAACAAGCATTTTATACATACAATGAATTTATTAATTTCAAGTGATTATTTTTTATTGTATTTCATTGATATTAATTTTATTTGATTGTTAATTTTATTATTTAATTATTATTAATTTGACATGTAATTTACAATTATCAATAAATTATCTAGACACACGGCAGTGTGTCCGCCAAGTTCGAGCGACACACCGGCCGTGGGTTATATTACACGAACCATTTCGGGCCAAGTTCGACCCACCTATAACTCAAAATCTATTTTATCTACGCATATGAAATTTCTAGTATCTGTTGAGATCTACTTACTCATCTAAAATACAAAATTTCATTAATGTACCTATTGTAGGTCTTGAGATATTGACGTCAGAAAATCGCTAATTTTACTATACACTCACTGACTGACTGACTCACTCACTCATCAAAAACCTAGACCACTTCCAGTGGTCGTATTGACTTGAAATTTGGCATAGGGGTAGGTCTTTAGGTCAAGGTAAAGGAAAAAATCTGAAAATGGCCAAGTGTGAGTCGGTTTTAAAAATAATGAAGGTGTAAATTCATACCCCTAAGGAACTAATACAAAAAAATTATCTATATCTTCCAATGGTCGTACCGACCTAAAATTGCAACCGACCGAAAACCTTACAAATTATTCCAAGTTCGACAATATTGGAATGCTTCGCCTATAAAAGAAGTGAGATCTAAATAAGTACCAAGTTCCATACACAGACCTCAGTTAAAAATAGTTACAGGAATGCACACTTGATTTTCCGCAGTTTGGAAAGTAGATTCTGAATAAATATCATATTAATACCTAAAATTCTAATACTTACAAAAACGCAAACCTGTTTTTTCAGCAGTTTCCTTTCCTACTTTTTAATGATATAACTTGGCAAGTTTTCACACACTTTGTTATTTATAAACCTACAAAACGCAATGAGTCAAGTATATAATTTTCTATTAAAACTTGCCAAGTTATATCATTAAAAAGTAGGAAAGGAAACTGCTGAAAAAACAGGTTTGCGTTTTTGTAAGTATTAGAATTTTAGGTATTAATATGATATTTATTCAGAATCTACTTTCCAAACTGCGGAAAATCAAGTGTGCATTCCTGTAACTATTTTTAACTGAGGTCTGTGTATGGAACTTGGTACTTATTTAGATCTCACTTCTTTTATAGGCGAAGCATTCCAATATTGTCGAACTTTGCAGCCTTTCACATTTATGTTTTGGGTGGGATCTCTATCTCTCTATCTCTCTCTCCCAGCCTAAGCGAGCGGCCAAATTATGCTGGTCGCAATACGTAGATAGATACTAAGCGACCAGCGTAACTTGGCCTCCCGCTTTGACTGGTCATGACACTATGATTTTGAAAGGACTAGTCACAAAAAAAGAAAAGGTATCATCTAGGTACTAGGTAAAGGTATAATCTAGGTAATTTTTTTATACGACATGGCAGTAACATTTCAAATATTATTGTACTACATAAGTATAACATATTCGGATACTGTATAATGTAACCAGTATATCTAAAGGCGATCCCCTAAATGATAATTAGAGATGCTCGTACTGTGTGATGCTTAGAATAGCATCACCCCATTTCTTTTTCGCAGGACTAGGGAAGGGACTTAGGATTTCCTGTGTGTGTGCCAATATTATGAAATAATACAAGAGTTTTCAGAAATTTCACTTAAGAATTTGTCAAACGCGGCAATAGCAACCGTATCTTAATGAACCTTAACGCTCTGCGTACCTCGCAAGGCGTAAAGGCATGAAATGTATATGTTTTGTAAGTATGTCTACTTACTCAGCTACAACAAATATTTTGACTTTACAATTTATTAGCTGATGGTGTAATTAAGCGGAGCCCACACTTTACGCTAACGCATGCATTTGTTAGACGCAAGGTCGAACTCGTCATAATAAAAACCGACGTAGTAACAAAACAACGCATGAGCTTGTATTATTTGACAGACAATTGCCGAGTGATGCAGGCTTAGATTGCCGTATGGTGCCGGCTTAGAATAGGATGAACCCATATCTTTCCTGTAAGTGTCGTAAGAAGCGACTGATTTGAGAGTTGAAGTGTATTACAATTTTTAGGCTACAGGCTGACAACCTGCCACTATGCTATGGTGATACACTGTCTTCTGAATGACTCTCATACTTTTCTTAGGCTTGGTGTAAATGGTCGTTAATTACAGCCATTTACGCTCTACCTTCCCCACAAGAAATAAAGGCGCGTTACATGTATGTATGTACCTATGTTTTACAGACACATCCGTCCACGCAAGTTTCTACGTTGTATTATTTTGACGTTAATTTTTAGTATAGGGAATTTGAAATTTCTCTGCGCATCTGACAGACACATGCGTTAGCGCTGCGCTAAAAATTCGTAGCAATGGACTTTACGTGTGAGCCTCGCCTAAGTGTTATTTGATCACTGCTTTGTGCGACACGTTTCCTTGGAGATGTGATTTAATTAAATTGTGCGTACACAACCTTTAAATTAAAAGTCAACGTTGAGTACTAGCTTTATTTTGTTCGCTTAATCATTTGATCTGCTATTTGATCTTGAGCTTTTTCAAGCATACAATTTTAATTGTATAAAATATGACAGGTAAATCATTTCCGTTCAGAGTAAAATATATTTTTTGGAAAATATCAAACCTACGTAATATTTTAATAGACGTTTTAGGCTTTTTTTAGTTTGCATAAGAGCTCAATTATATATTTCACTAGCAGCCTGTTAGCGGTTTTACTCTCTGCAACTCATTTTCTCGCGGAATAAAGGCATTTTCCCGGCATCACACATTATCTATTACAAAATACGGCATTATTATCTATTGCGTGGTTTAGGAGGAGTGAACGAATTCCACGTCAGACAGACAGAAACGCAAAAAGCGACTTCATTTTGTACTATGTTCTGATTATACATTTCGCACATGACATCCTAAACTGACCTAACTCAAAAAAGCAAGTTTGTGGGAAAATGGATTTTTAACTTCTAATACGTCTTAAAAATTAACTATATGCCTTGGAGTTTTGATTGATATATCAAAAAAAAGATTGGAATATCTTTATTTTGTTTATTAAAAATATATTAAAATTAAACATTTTAATTATTAATTATTTAATATTTCAAAAAGCACTTTGACTTATGCCGTTACTTCCCGATATTTTTAATTCTTTTTCGTTTTATGCCTGTATAGACTGTACTATTTATTCAAAACTATCGCGTTAATTCAAAATAAATCAGTTTAGTTGGTCCATGAAAATATGATAAGGGAGTGTTATTTCAAAATAAAATAATAATTTTATCTTTTTACTACGGAAAATTACTACAACACTACATTTTGACCGAAAAATATTATTTATTATTTTTAATTAGCTTTTAGGTAAAGTATGTTTAGAAATCGATTTCATAATTACATCACTTCAGCATACAGCTGGACATAGGCCTCCCACAGAGTACGCCACAAGGCACGTTTTTACCATCCAGTCTCTACCATCCGCTCTCTTTAATTAATCGGTCCATATGGCAGTAGGGCGTCTAACGCGTGCTACGCTTGCTAAGTCGTTGCCTCCTCTAAGAACCCGGTAAACCCGGTACGATACGATGTCGTACAAAATCGGTTCTACAACAAATGTGGCCAACCCACTGTCACTTCAGTTTGCTACACTTCCAGGCAAGTCTTGGCTGATAATCTCTTTCCGGACATTTTCCATTAGCAAGGTCATTAGCTATAGACCTTTCCATGGCTCCCTGAGTGACGTGTAGCCTATGGACCAGTTTAACTGTCATGCTATGTCATGGTAATTTCAGACTCAAAGTTAGCTCTTCTTAAATGCAATGTTTGCCATTTTTCTGAACTACTTTTAGGTGTACACGTTCGGCGGAGACTGACTCAGAAATTACGTGCTGATTGAACATGACCTTGGTCTTTTTCAAGTTCTTTCCGAGTCTAACACGCCTCGAGGCCATATTTAGACTGGAAATATTTTTTCCATATCCTGCAGTGATTCGGCCATAATAACTATGCCGTCAACAAAACGGAGATGCGTGAGATATTCACAATTAATAATGATGCCCAGTCTGTCCCACTGTAAGGTCTTGAATACAATCCTCCAGCGGATTGGTGAATTGTTTCGGGATATAATTTCATCTTGTCTTACACCTCGGTGTATCTGTATGGGTCTTGATATATGGTTTTGTACTTGAACTGACATTGTCGCCAATTCATAGGCTTCTCAGCATCTCTATCATGTCACCAGTTGACTTGGCACCGCTTCAAGGACATTAGAACAGCCAAGGTTTCATTCGAGTCAAAAGCTTTCTCCATGGTATAATAAGATACTCCGCCTGGTATTCCATTCCGAGACTCGTGAACCACGTGACTAACACAAGCCTACGTCATCATACTTGTGGGTTACCAAAATTACCCACTCTTATGATTATTTTTTAAATCATATAAGATACTGTTAACTAATAAATACAATTTAAGTGTTGTTGTAAAGTTCAAGTTAATACACACGTAAATCTAAATTATAAAATTATTCAGAAATATTTTAACACATTTTTCTGAGATTGAATTTACCCTATAACGTATTTTTCGAAATAAAGTGGCAATACTGGTGACGTAGGCTTGTGTTTCTCTGGGAATGTAAGACCATGTTTTATTAGACTATGGCTTTCTCGTAGTCCACAAACACGGTAGTAAACAGCGGTCGGTTGTACTCTTCTGACTTCTGTATAACTTGCCGTACAATATGATGTGTTCTACAGTGCTGAAGTCCTTCCGAAACCCAGCTGTTGTGACTGGTTGGCGCCAAATCTTGATGCCAGGCAAATAGTTACCACTCCCGACAAGAGGTTATAGACGTGGCTCAGTAGTGTGATCGCCTCAGTAGCCTATACTTTTTGAGGAGTGTTTTGTCTCCTTTTTCAAAAATAAAGCCGCAACACTGCAACTTGATATACATTTTGTGTTGTGATTTCTTGATGGAACTCCATAGTATGTTAGTAAATAAAACACTTTTTACACTAGTTCCACTATTTATAATTAAAATGCTATTAAAGCGCGACCGGTTTCGTAACATCATCTTCAGGCAACAAATTCAAAAATCAAAACAATACAATATGAAGTAAACGTGGGTAGTGGAATAATTCCATGTCGCAGTGCAATAAAAAGTCACTCAAAATAAAGAATGTCAAGTTTTACATAAAAATGACAAATTAATTTAAGATTAAATTACGAATAACATACTGCTACTTGAGCTTGGCCCGGCCGTTTACAACAAAATTACTTAACTTAACTAAAAAAAAATATAAATTATCTACACCCAACACTGACATAACTAAAAAACTACACACGTTTTTTTATAAATTAAAAAGTTTATATAGACCTAACACAAAATTTCCGATCGCTATACAGGCATAAGTCAAATAATACGAAGTAAATTTTAACAAATGCATTAATTAAAAAAGGCAATAGTGCACTAACCCAAAACAATACACGGTATTAGTAAAAAAAAATACAGGATAAATAGGCATAACTCAAAAACTGTCACTATAGACTTTCTTATCTTGGCGGAAATCGTAAAAACGAGAGTATTTTTTTGAATAGCAGCGCGCGCAGCGTGCTTCCGTCCCTTCGCCGGCGCACTAACTCAGAAACATCTTTTTTGACTTGCAGGGGCGGTGCAGGGTAGCACGGGCAATATAGACATTTTATTGAATAACTTTTAAACTAAATTATTTACCACTGCGATTGTTTTACCCATTTGTAGAGAAAAAAATATATTATTTTAATACATTATTAACTAGATTTGCCACTTTTTTGAGTTAGGTCAGTTTAGGATGTCATGTGCGATTTATGTATGTAAATACTAGCCATCTACTTATCTATTCCAGAAAACCAATAGTAAATCAGAGTCCCTGACCTCGTAACTTCATAAAATTCAGATCGGAATCGGCCATTATCATAATCAAATGAGCTGTGTTCATAGAGTATATATAAGCAAGCTATAGAGTGCGCATATCGGCCCGCGCGGTACTGCTTAAAAATATCCGAAATCGTATCTAATGATCTGCGCCGGCAACTTTACTAGAGATGTAGAAGGGTGAAAAGAAAATCGAACGAAAAAGAAACGATTACCTATATCGAGTATTATTACCCTAATAACCTAAAAAAGGCATTTTATTGTGTTAATATTATATACTACTTAAATAGTTATTCTTCAGCAGACGAGTCGCTTTAATTCACGCTTAAATGTATGACTAATTGGTTGTCAATAAGATTATTGATTTGTATAATGTCTCCCTATCCCCCGACCCCCAAACGTGGAGCACAATTTTCTTTGTCTTTTTCAACCACTTTGCTCCAGTCCTCCAGTTTCATCATTTTGGTAGACAAAAGCCGATTATTTTTTCGTTCGATTAAACACTACTACATCACTAGTTATTTCAAATTATAAACGTCACAGTACCCATCGTCTGTGAAATACACTATAGAAATTTCACTTGCCCAGCATAAAAAAAGGTAGAAGGTTTGGTCTTTTGGTCTGTTTCGTTTCGCTGCCGGCGGATCTGTTCCCGACTTGCAAAATTAAATAGGCAAGCATGTTCCAACTTCGTCTGCATCATCAGGTGAGGTGAGATAGCAGACAAATGCGGGCCTATCTAATAAAATAAAAAACTGTTTTAATCTCTATTCACGTTTATTGGCGTTACTGACAATTTCCGTATCTCAACTGTTATACTAAAATCTATTTAACAAATCCGAATTGACAGCTGGAAGTTTGGAAACAGCTAACGAAGCCGACGCGAAGTTTCATGAGTTCGGTAAACGAGACAAATCGCTGAGCTCAGTTCAACATTTACTCAAGTTAAGGGAGAAATAATACTTATTTCATTTTCAACTTACAACAACAAATTCTGGTTTTTGTGCGACAAATTATCGTCAATTATTTCACACACTCAAATTGTTCATGGATTTCCGTAGAGAAGCACACATTCTGTTCAAAGATCCGTCTTTTTCGTTTCGCTGTCTATGACGTCTCATTCTTTTTTTGCTTATTTTGCGAATAGACACTTTAAATGGAAACGGTTTCAAGCGTCGCGAAGTTGCACGTCTCTCGTGTCCGATGATCACTTGTTTAACAGGTGCCAACTCACGTCTTACATCTCACGACTACTCTGTGGAGCTTGTGCCTATTGTCTTGGTTGAAATCTATTTAACAAATCCGAATTGACAGCTGGAAGTTTGGAAACAGCTAACGAAGCCGACGTGGAGTTTCACGAGTTAGGTAAACGAGACGAATCGCTGAGCACAGTTCAACATTTACTCAAGTTAAGGGAGAAATAATACTTAATTCATTTATACTAAGATCTCTCAAGATCGGAATATTATAATTGTCCTTTTAGATTTAGACAGAGAAAAGATTTCCTGTGAAAATAACAGCTTGCACTGCGCTCGCCAATCCGTCAGCCAAGCGTGGTGAGTATGGCGAATCTCTTAATTCGGCGAGACCTATGTCTAGTAATAGTTGGTTATGGTTGTTGCAGTGAAATTAATTAAATATTATTTTCCTTAAAATCGTAATATTTTAAGTAATTATTGATGTAATGTAACACTAAATAGATGTAAAATTTTAGATTGAACAATAATGAGAAATTACACTATACATCTTTGATGTCATATATCAACAGTTTAAAATTCCGTGACTGACAGACAGCTGTATGTTTCGATCGTCAATTTAAGTGCATTAATTCTATTCTTAAAAACCATTCAATTAAGTTTTCAAATAAACATTTCACACACAGATTTACACTATCCCTTTAAAAGAGTAGGTATCTCAAAGTTTTGCCAAAAGTACTAAACCAAAATTAGGTAGGTACACAGGCACCTACGCAAAATGTCAAAGTTGTAACATGACATACCAATTTGTTGTCGTATTAATTTGAAATGTCATTTCAACGTTAAGCGAAGTAAATTGCCTATCAAACTGTATGTTAGTTTGATCAGAATGTCTAAGACAGTTATACTTTAATAACCTGCCATATCCAGATTGCTAGTTTAAGACCTTTATACCTTTTCAATTACTTTAGCAACTCAACATAATGCTCGGCAATTACAGGTAAGATCTTAAGTTTAATGTTTCTTAGTAAAATTACTGTATTTTAGGGGCTAAACTGCTCTACAGTCGATTACGCTCTGCCTACCCTGCAAGGGATGTAGACATGATAAATGTGAAGTTCTCTATGAAACTGGATAAATTTCATAAGGAGGTCGAAGCATAAAAACAATTTAGTCCTCCCATTTACCTACTTGTTCTTTTCTTACCGATCGTTTTGTGTGGGCGATGCAATTTTTTTTCACTTTGATCATGAAAACGGAACTAACATACAGTTTGATAGGCTACATGACATCTGTCAGACAAGCGATCGTCAGCCGTTATCAATCTCGTCCCGCGTCTGACTTGTGTAGCTTTGTTTCATACATTTTATATGGAAACTGTTTCAAGCGTCGCAATTTCGCACATCTGACGCGTCCCACGATCACTTGATTGAAAGATGTCGTGTTCATGATTTACCCCTTGAAATACTTATTTGCAGATATTTTTTGCACTATCATAGTAGTAGGTTTATAAATTGATGAGGTACCTTAGGTATCGAAAAGTTATCATTTTCACAAATGTTCGATTGAAAATGGCGGCCAGGGCGTCTCTGGTCGCGATTGAAATGCGCTGTCCCTCGGTCCAGCGAACTGAACAAGATAGTGACCGCCAAATTGAATCATATCTCTGAATGGCACGTAATAACGTTAGTTCACGAGAAAATTACAACCTTTCGATATATCCCTACTCGTTGTTAGCTTTATTATTTACCTTGCTACATTACGTGACAAAAGTTTGGAAAGCACTTCTAGACGATTATAAATCAGGCGGTTATAATACATATGAATGAATGCTTAAAAATAAACAATTGTGAGTGTTGTTTTGTTATCTACGGCGTAGCAACTGTAGCAAATGACTACGAAAATGTTGAAATTATAACGGGAGTAACAAAAAGGGTATTATAATAAGGCGAAAAGAGGTACTTAGGTATGAAAGGTTTAATTTATTACATATTTTGATTATGAGTAAATTAGTTCAGTTTCATGAGTGTGTTACTCTTAGTACCTATTGTCACGAAATTAGAGAAAGAAAAATATGCTCAAATGAACTCACAGCCTACTTTTCGAGACTTCACAGATACTCCAGAAACAGTTTGGCTTACTTTCCTAAGACAGGCTTGTTTATTGAGCCGATGGACAGCGGATATCCGTAAAGAAGATCAGATTACACCATGCCATAACGCCACATCCGCCCGTCCGTCCGTCCGTCACTGCTCATGGCAAACCCGGATAATCCATAGGCAGACATTTTACTAGTGGCTGATACGTAAATCTAAGAATGTGTCGGTCTTCTTTTCATGTAGGACATCAAGTCATGCAACGACGCAATGAACTCTGGTATCAGAGTTTTTCAGCTGCCTTCTATTAGTAGCAGGCCTCTGACGTAGTCGTCAAAGTAATCAACTAATCATAGAAAACAACCGGGAACGCGTGTCCGCCGAAGCACGAAACTATTTGTCTTTTCAGATAATCAGGTGGTTTAGCCTGCAATATCCTAATCAGATTGCGTACAAATTCACTAAGCGAAAAATATTTATTACGTGAATGAGCCTTTGGTATAGAATGCCTACATTTTTATTGAAATAACTTACCTATAAGAGCGCCCCGTGCGCCGTTTCCCTATTTTGTGATATAAGTCGATTCCTATTTGGGAAATAAAATAGCAGCTATTGACCACGCAAAACAGCGGTGCGGTACATGAGATCTATAAAATATTCCCTTCCAAAATATTGTACGATAAACAAAACTTGGTTGTAACAGCTGTCACTTACATAATTCGTAATCCTGGTTCTGTGTATTGTTTATTAATTTGTATTAATTGTTTACGTGATCAAAATACAGGTATAAATGAATTGGCCAATGGAAACGTGATACGAATATAGCCTATGGTTATGACAACGTTTATGAGCCTGAAACTTGTTGAGATTGTACTGTTAGTGGCAGAGCCAGCTGCAAAAATACCTATTTCATCAGGTACCGCAATAGGCTCACTTTAAAACGTTGGCCGACACATAAACAAGTCAAAATACCCAGATCTGTCAGAGCCGATCCTGCCGAAAGTAAATAACTGATATTATTTTACTAATTTTCATTTGTTAAAATTATGTCTCAAAGGATATAATCAATTTGCCATACAAGTTTAGGCCCCTTACAAATGCCTCGTAAATCAAAATGTATGATCATGAAACTCGTAGTACATATTCCTTGTACTACCTAGATTCTGCTGGTATAACTACTTACTTTTAAATTATGCTACGGGAAGCTGATAAACTATGAAGCCAAACACAACATAACGTAAAAATTACATAGGCAATCTAAATATAACGGTTTTTATAGCACTATGCTCCAATTAGAATTAGTATTAATATTTAAACACACAAAATCACACCTACAGCCTTTATGGTATAGGCAGAGCGTCAATGGCCTTATAAATGCTTGCCACATTTCATAAAATATAAAAAATAATCTTTTAATTTTGAATTTAGGATTTCCGTTTCGTATAAAGATGATATTTGCAAGATTGTGATAAAAAAATCAATCATAATTTTTAGTTTTAGTAAGAATTTCATACAATGCCGTTTTCGGAATTCGGCAAATTCGGGGTGGGCCCAAAATTGATTATCACATTTAGAGCTGTATTTCTTCTTCCTGTTGAATTTAGCAACCCTGGATATGTAACAAGTGACAATCGCAAAAATCCTAAATAGGTCGGGTAATCCTTCTGTAAACTCTCCGTTTTGTGGTGCGATTGTCTAACGCGGCAATATATAGGGTGTATTTTTATTAGTGGCGGATCCGTTAAGGGTGTGTTCTGTCAATGAAACTGAACAACTTTCCCCAAGGAACATAGGTCGAAATATGAAAAAAAAATTTGGCCCTCCCATACAAATTCACCCGGCCGGCCAACACACTTAGTATGGGAAGACCAACATTTTTTTTCGTATTTGGACCTATGTTCCTTGGGGAAAGTTGTTCAGTTTCATTGACAGAACACACCCTTAACGGATCCGCCACTAATAAAAATACACCCTATATAAAACTATATGACATTTTAACGGGTTTTGAGCACCCAATAGTTTTAGTGATACCTAAATAACCACGGAACCTTAAGATCAAATGTTACGGTAATATGTATAAGTCGCCAACTCACGTTAACTTTACGTAAGTCTAAAATGTACTACAACTTTGTAACCAGCACTTAAATTAAATCCGTTGAGTCGTTCCTGTGTCCTTAAATAACACCGCTAGCGAAGTTAAACCACCGAATTGTGCCAAGTTTGTGTGGAGTTGTGAATTTAATTGCCTATGTTTGAAGTTTGGATTGAAGCCGGCACATGACGCGTAAACGAGTGGTAAAACCTTGGTTAAACACGTGTTAGTGACTCAAGACCTGATTTCACTGCGCCTTTGATATTATGTTTACCTTTATGTAATTGTTAATGAATTTTTTCACATTTCGAAATAGGTACAAAATATACATGCATAACATACATACATAATATCGCGCCTATATCGCTTGCGAATCTTGTAGAGTATAAACTGCTGTAAAAAACGGCCATTTACTCCACGTCTGACAAAAGTTTGAGAGTAAATAAGAAGATTGTGTATCACCATAATCACAGGCTCACAGGATGTCAGCGTGTCGCATGAAATTGCAATACACATCAACTCTCAAACCCCTTAGTTGCTTTGTGATGCTATTCTAAGCCGGCACCACACAGTAGGTAGTAATACCTACTTAGTAGAATATCATCCAGAATCTTAGCGCCGTCTGTGAAATCGTTCTGGAAAACCAATTTACACAAACGGGATCACGTGATGGATTGAGCTGTTTACTCAGTTTACTGCACGATTTCGGCCCTAATTTAATATTGGTTTGGTATTACTTTTTTATACGTTCAGGGTATCCGTAAATTGAAAGATAGGCAGAAAATATGACTAGTATAAAATCTAATATCATCATCTGCCTGCACTTATCCCAAATCAGTTGGAATCGGCGCAATATCGATGGGTGAAAACGAAAAGGTTGTATCTCGAAGAAGGTCGTAACTAGACTAATAGCACGCCCCTAATCAGCTGATTTTTCTCTATCAAACGGTCCGGGTCTCGTTTCTCTACGACGATATTTTTTTTCAAAAACGGTATATTTTTTGAAAAGTCTCCAGATTTTTTTGTCGTAAGTCGGTCAAAAACCAGTGTTTTTGGGGCTTTTCGACTTACGCCAAATCAAAGTTAGGTATTTCTAATCTAGGATTAGTTACACCCTTCTTGTGGTATGAGACTTTATCCATACTCTTAGTTACGCCGTTTTTGCGGTCAGCAATTTTTACAATACTCGTGGTTACACCAATCTTGCGGTTGGTGAAATTTGATTATACATCTAGTTACGCGCTTCTGTAAGTCAGTAAAATTATGTGTCGACAAGTTACATCCTTTTTATGGTAATCCATCATCATCATCATATCAGCCATAGGACGCCCACTGCTGAACATAGGCCTCCCCTAAACATTTCCACCCTGTCCGATTAGAACCGGCCTGCATCCAGCATTTCTCCGTGGACTTGACGGTCCATATCGCGGAGGGCCGTCCTACGCTGCGCCTGCCGGTACGTACGCGGTCTTCTCTCGAGAACTCTCCTGCTCCACCGATTATTAGTTCTTCGAGCAATGTGGCCTGCCTATTACTACTTCAGCTTACTAACTCTTTCAGCTATGTTGGTTACTTTGATTCGTCTACGGATCTCCTCGTTACTGATTCGATCACGTAGAGAAACACCGAGCATAGCTCTGTCCATAGCTCGCTGAGTGTCTCCTAGTCTATTTACGAGGCCGACAGTTAGAGATCAGGTCTCGGCGCTGTAGGTCATCACTGGCATGACACTCTGTTAAAACACTTGCGTCTTGAAACACTGAGGAATTTTGGACGTGAAGACGCTGCGTAGCTTCCCGAATGCTGCCTAGCCGAGCTGGATTCGCCGAGAGACCTCTTTCTCAAAGTTAGATCTTCCTAGTTGGACTGTTTGTTCTAGATAGACGTATTTGTCCACCCCTTCGAGTATCAAGTTCCCTTCTGATTTTGGGGTGGGTGTTACATGAGATTTGGCCATGACTTTCATCTTGTCCATATTCATCTTGAGGCCCATTTGTAGGGAAACCCGATTGAGGTCCTGTAACATTTTGGTGAGGTCTTCGAATGACTCTGCCATGACTACGATATCGTCGGCAAACCGAAGGTGAGTGATGTATTTGCTCGCCATTGATATTGATGCCAAGTTCTTCCCATTCCAGGAGCTTGAAGGCATCTTCCATCGCATTGGTGAAGAGCTTCGGAGATCTCTTTGTCTTACACCCCTTTACAATGTTATTGCCGCCGTAATCTGATCTTGTATCCGAACTGATATTGTGGCGTTTCTATTCAAACACTTTAACACTTCGATATACCTGTAGTCAATGTGGCACCGCTGGAAAGCCTCCAGTACTGCCACGTCTCGATAGAATCAAAGGCCTTCTCATAGTCCACAAACGCTAATAAAGCATACTGGCAAATTGTACCCCTCGGTCTTCTGTACAATTTGCCGCAACGTAAAATGTGATCTATAGTACTGTACCCTTTTTGGAAGCCGGTTTGTTCGGGAGGCTGGAAGTCGTCAAACCTGCGAGCTAGGCAATTCGTAATAACCCTCAAAACAGCTTGTAAACATGACTCAGAAGCGAGATAGGCCTATAATTCTTGAGGGGAGTCTTATCACCTTTCTTAAAGAATAGCGCCACCGCGCTTTTGTTCCATGCTTCTGGCGTCACACCTTCGAACAAGACAGAATTAAAGAGCGTCTGAAGGACTTCAAGTAGTGGTGTTTCACCCGCTTTCAGTAAGTCTGATGTGATTCTGTCCTCGCCCGGCGCCTTGTTGTTTTTGAGCAGTTTAAGGGCCATCCTAATCTCATACAAGCTAATGTCCGGGATATCCTCGGTATAGTGTCGGGTAAGCTTTATTCTAGTGTCTGTTGAGCTATTAACAGGTTTTGCAATTGAAGTATACAGCTGTCCATAGAACCGTTTGATCTCCCTCAGTACCTCTGGCTTTGTGGACGCTACCCTGCCGTCCTCGTCTTCAGCTTTCTCAGCTGGCTCTGCCCAATAGACAGGTCTCTGCGAAAACTTTGAGCTCAATCGTTTGTTTAATATTTTTAGTATTAAAGTTTAAAATTTTGCTCCGCAGGGACTGGCATATCTGTCTGTTGAGCCGCCAATATGACTCCGTGTCATCAGAGGATTGCAGCGTCATAGAACGCCTTTCAGCCATGAGGTTGAGAGTTCGATTGGTTAGTTTTTGAGGTCTATTTTTACGACAGGGCTTAAAGAACTTGGATCCCACTGTGTGAAAAATTTCCACCAAACTGTTAGGTATTGATACTGAACTGAACTGCAATCTAGGTGACCAAAGCGGTTTTTGAGTGTCAGTTGGAAGCTTTCCGGGTTTTGAATATGGGTTGCAGATGGTTGGAGCGTAGACTTCACTAGGCGAGACCGTTCTAGTTTGACGGTCAATGTGCCTCTGACCATTCGGTGATCGCTTTCAGTTTTTACCCTGTGGATTACGGTGACATCATTGAAAATTTGTCTCTTTGTGGCCATAATGAAGTCTATCTAATTACTGGTAGAACCGTCGGAGCTCATCTAGGTTCATTTCCTAAGAGGCGGCTTCCTGAAGAACGAGTTCATCATGTAGAGTTCGTCCTTCTCCAGGAACTCATCCAGCTTTTGGCCCCTCGGATTCCGATGCCCATATCCAAATGGCCCCACCCCCAACTCATCACTGCTTCTCTCGACCAGCTTTGCGTTGAAGTCCCCAAATACGACACTACAGTGCGACTTTGAAGCATATATAGCTTGTGAGATGTCCTCATACAAAACTTCTACTTCATCGTCAGGGTGTGTTGAGGTCGGTGCGTAAAGCTGTATGTCCTTCAGCGAATATCTTTTAGATATTCTGAGTATCAGGTACGCCACCCTGCTTGATATGCATGTGATAGAGATTATATTGTTGACGAGGGACTTGTGCACGATAAACCCGACACCACCTTGGGACTGTTGATCGCCCTACCGGTAACAGAACAGGTGACCAGATTTGAGGGTTATCGTGTCCTCCCCCTCTCTTCAGACTTCTGATGACCCTATAATGTCCCAGTTCAGCCTGCCTATTTTTCTTCCAGCTCGGCGAGCTTCTCGTCGGTCCTCAAGTGCGCGTGTATGTCATCAGTGATAATCTACGTCGGTTGTCCGTGGGTGCGTTTGCTTTGGTCGTTTGACGGAGGAACGCCGCCCGGGGATGTTTAGCACCTCTGGTTCCAGTGCTTGGCCGGCAACGCCAGTTCTGCAACTGGAGCCGCCGGGAACTTGGGGCCATGGTTTGATTTGTACTGCCATGTTTATTTAGGGGGGTTGGATCGTCACCCGCCACGCTGATCCAGTGCTGGTTGGCGGGTCGCCATTGCCTCGTCCATTGACCAGCAGAGTGCACCACGGGCAGGTAAGGTTGGCTTGGGCCCAGAAGGTGTTGGTAGGGCCCTTTACACCCCTAGGTAAGCTAATAAATGCTTTACAATATACATAAAATGGTTTTAATTGTACTTTAGAGACCATACTAATTCTTGTTTACGACAAATACTAAGCACCAATAATTGTCTTTCTTTCACTTACGTCCCTTTATATAATGTTGTTTTTATAAATCATCTTAGATACGACAAATCAAAAGTCTGTAAATGTATAGCTTTCACATCGTGCATACAAATGTGCACACCACTTACGACCTTTTTACGGTCTGTAAATTGAAAACTGAAGGTCGTAACTAGACAAAAACCTACTTCCCGTGACTTTACATTAAAAATTGTATTTGCTAATTAAAGATAGTAATAAACTAGAAACATGTTCTATAGAACACATTTCTAAACGACGTCTAGTTTTTAAGTTATGATTTTTTTTGTGATTTTTTCTTCGTTTTTTGGCTCTGGTGTAAAGTTGGGTATTTCTAGATACGACCTTTTCGTTTTCACCCATCGATATGTTTTAGCAATGTTTTATAACCAGCTGTCTGCCTAACATCAACCAACCCTATTTAAGAAAGCTATTCGCTACTTGACAGGGTCATAAATAAAATACAAAAGTTGTATGCTTATAACAATTGTCCAAAAATACTACAGACTTCATTCATCGTTTGCCAAAATATTAAAAGTTAGAATTTATAAACACCAAAATGATATAAAAGTTTTTATTTTGAGTCCATCCAAAATAGTGAATTATGACGTCATATTTCTATAATTTCATACAAAATATCGTCTTAAAAAGTAGCTCATTTGATCTGTCAGTCAAGTAGCGGATTGTAGGTGGTATCACCGCCATCGTACTGTTATGTTAACCATACAGTCGGCAGATATTCAGCTGAGGTCAAAAACTCTACGTCGCCTTGTACAACCTGAATGGTGTAAATAGTATAAATACAAGTTGCCGTATTAAGAAAATCCCTTTATCTGGTTCAGAGAATCGAGAGATTGAATCATAATTTGCGTGACAAAAATGATAAACAAATAACGTTTATTTGGTACGTTTATTAGTAAGTATATGTCGCAGTACGATGGCAGAATTAGGAATGCCAAAAGCCGGCATATGGCAGAATCGTAGACTTCCTCCGGCCATCGTCCTAAGCTGATCCAGGTTTTTGGCCAAAAACCTAGGATTTTGGCCAAAAAACTAGGATTTTGGCCGAAATCCTAGATTTGTTTAGTATTATGGCTTTTTTTGCATTTCGGGGGAACTTCGTCTTCGAGTGGTACACCTAGTCGCCCAACGAGCCGATGGACCCTGGTATCAGAGTTTTCAACCGCCTACTGCAAGTAGCAGCCCTCTAACATGGTTGTGTAACGACCACCGTCTAAGTGATCATAGAGAGGAATCGGGACCGACGGCTTACCGTGCCCGTGTGGTTCGGGGGAACGAGGAGTGGAGAGGTACTTTATGCACCTCCCTCTGATCTTTTGAGGGTAGACTTGGACACCGTAAATGGACACCCTGAAGGACGGGGGGTAACATCAGACAGTCTGAACAGCAGGATTGCCTCGGATTCCCTGAAGGGCAGGGGGGAGCATCAGACAACATAAGAGCAGGACAGGAGCGTACCACTGAACGCTCTAGACTAGAGTATTGGTGGTAGCGTTGGACGCCCTGGAGACAAGGAGGTAGCGTCGGACCCCTAGAAAATCCAACGCCCGTCATCTTACATCCTCCAGAGTGTCCGACGCCACCCACGCCCTCCAGAGCGTCTGACGCTACCTCCCACTCTCCAGAACGTCCAATGCTACCTCCTACCTTTCGAGGTGTACGCCCGAACTACACGGGCACGTTAAGCCGTCGGTCCCGATTTCTCTTTATGATCACTTAGACGGCGGCGGTCGTTACAAAACCTTGTCAGAGGCCTGCTCCTTGCAGTAGGCGGTTTAAAAACTCTAACACCAGGGTTTATCGGGTCGTTGGGCGACTTGGTGTACCATTCGAAGAAGAAAGACTTCCCCCGAAATGCAAAAAAAGCCATAATACTAAACAAATCTAGAATTTCGGCCAAAATACTAGGTTTGGCCAAAAACCTGATTCTGCCATCGTACTGCGACATATACATATACTGGATGTCTGTTGTCATATACAGGGTGTAAGGGACAGCCCTCCGAATACTGAAAGGGTGCATTCAGACCATGAAACTGAACAACTTCCCATCGAAATAAATTTCCGGAAACGTAAAAAAATTTTTGACTTCCCATAGAAAATGCAATCAGTTGATCGTGAATTTGTATGGGAAGTCGAAAATTTTTTTTCGTTTCCTGAAATTTATTTCTATGGGAAGTTGTTCAGTTTCATGGTCTGAATGCGTTCTTTCAGTATTCGGAGGGCTGTCCCTTACACCCCGTATGCCACGACATCCTAGTAAAAATGTACGCGTCGCCTATTTTTAGGCTATATATCTATCATGCGCGGCTAATATTGATTGCTAACAACCCTCCAACAAGAAATCCAGCCTTTTTAGCCACTAGGCCAGCTCAAGTAGCATTGTATTCCTGTCACGTCAACTAATATAACTGAAATAGAGGCACGTCGAGATATTACGAAACATGTCGAGATGTTATGAGACACGTGTCTGAATGTCTGTCTACTTATGAGACACGTTGACTATGCGGTCCCGCATGTGTTCACAGCCGTGATTTACACAAATTTTATTGTCTACTGTTTTTGGGGTGACTGAACATTAAATATGAATTAATTTGAAATTCCGTGTGGTGCCACATCTTTCCAGTGGGTGCCGTTACAAGCGTCTAAGGGATTTGAGAGATGATGTGTATTAAAAATTTTAGGCGACAGGCTGACCTATCACATTGGTATTACAGTCTTCTAAATTCCTCTCAAGCTTTTGTCAGACGTAGCGTAAATGGGCGATTTTTACAGTCAATTAAGCTCTGCCTACCCCGTAAGGGAGATAGTCGTGATATTTGAATATATGTAAATGTATGTTATACATGGTGGTCAATCAACATTTCCTTAGGAACACAGGTCAAAAGGTAAAAAAAAAAACCTCGCATTGAAAATGGCTCGTTCCGTCTTTGAGACTTTGATGTTTGGTTCTTAGGAAAGTTGTTCAGTTTGGCATGTTGAGCGTGGCGGTAAATCAGCCGTTCGATATCTCCGTGTAAGTTAAAATACCTTCAACTTGTGTAACAAAGTGGTCGATTAACCACAAATTACGTTGCTCACTTATTGGTAGTCCCTACGTCGTTAGGACCAAGCTAAGAAGCTAACTAAGAACTCCAATAAGTGGCTAAAACAGGCCAAACCTAACTAATTTCTCTGATTGGTCTCGTTAGTGCGTAGAACTAGTCTAAATATACAGGATTAGGCACTTATTTGCTGAATCAATTTTCAAGTACCTAGCTGTAGTTTAGGAGTAGGTAGTAATCAGAAGCACAATCTACGTATCTACCTACTACTTTAACCACAACAGTGCACTGCTGGACATGGGTCTCCCCTAATTGGGGGGTATTGCTATAGGTACGCGGAACGCTGCTTGCTACCAATTACCTGGATTCACCTCTTAGTCGCCTTTAACGACACCCACAGGTAGAAATGGGGTGATGCTGTTCTAAGCCGGCACCACACGGTGAATTTACTCAACTTATCTACCTAGTACTTATGTTAATATTTTTTATGTAAAGGGCGGTGTTACGAATACTTTACGTGCTCAGACCATAAAACTGAACAACATCCTCCATGGAACATAATTATGATAGTACACAACTTTTTAGGGTTTCGTAGTCTACTAGAAACCCTTATAGTTTCGTCATGTCTGTCTGTCTGTCTGTCTGTCTGTCTGTCTGTCTGTCTGTATGCCGCGCACTCATATCTTCGTCAGTTTTAGAGCTATCGATATAAAATTTGGTGAGAAGATAGATCGTGTTGACCCAAATATAGAAATGTTAAGAAAAAAATATTTTAAATGTTTTTTGGACCCCCTCTCATACAAGTGAAAGGGGGGTAAAAATTTTTTTTTTTCTTCTGTAATATTGAGTAGGGTATCGTTGAATAGGTCTTTTAAAACTAAGGTGAGGTTTCTATGAAACAAAGTCACTAAAATGTTTCTGTCACGAGATATTTGCTTTTAAAAAGTGCGTTTTTGACCCATAATTTGTTCCAGCTGTAACTTCTAAAGTATAAACGCTAAAAATTTGAAATAAATATGGAATATAGCTTACAATCTGAAGTTACAATGAAAACTATAACGGATATTGTACCCTCAAAAGTTTCAGAAAAATTGAGATTTTCTATTTGCGGTTGGTCATCATACTGCTGCTAACAAACCAGCAACAAAATTAAGTTTGTAATGCTGAAAAACCTGATATTTAAACGTTGACTACGAAACCCTATTTGTGGGCGTGTCTGACACGCTCTTGGCCGGTTTTTCTTGACTTGGCATAGTCAGTCAGCTAATCGTGAGTATGAGAAGTCGGATTTTTTTAGGGTTTCGTAGTCTACTAGAAACCCTTATAGTTTCGTCATGTCTGTCTGTCTGTCTGTCTGTCTGTCTGTCTGTCCGTCTGTCTGTCTGTCTGTCTGTCTGTCTGTCTGTCTGTCTGTCTGTCTGTCTGTCTGTCTGTCTGTCTGTCTGTCTGTCTGTCTGTCTGTCTGTCTGTCTGTCTGTCTGTCTGTCTGTCTGTCTGTCTGTCTGTATGCCGCGCCCTCATATCTTCGTCAGTTTTAGAGCTATCGACATGAAATTTGGTGAGAAGATAGATCGTGTTGACCCAAATATAGAAATGTTAAGAAAAAATTATTTTAAATGTTTTTTGGACCCCCTCCCATACAAGTGAAAGGGGGGCAAAAATTTTTTTTTTCTTCTGTAATATTGAGTAGGATATCGTTGAATAGGTCTTTTAAAACTAAGATGAGGTTTCTTTGAAACAAAGTCACTAAAATGTTTCTGTCACGAGATATTTACTTTTAAAAAGGGCGTTTTTGACCCATAATTTGTTCCAGCTGTAACTTCTAAAGTATAAAAGATAAAAATTTGAAATAAATATGGAATATAGCTTACAATCTGAAGTTACAATGAAAACTATAACGGATATTGTACTCTTAAAGGTTTCAGAAAATATTGAGTTTTTCTATTTGCGGTTGGTCATCATACTGCTGCTAACAAACCAGCCACAAATTAAGTTTGTAATGCTGAAAAACCTGATATTTAAACGTTGACTACGAAACCCTATTTGTGGGCGTGTCTGACACGCTCTTGGCCGGTTTTTTTCTCGTTTCCCACCATGCTTACTCGAAAAATCAAAATCTGTTAAAGGCGCCCCATTTCTACTTCTGGTAAAATGCGACTACTAAGAGATGAATTCACGGAGAGGTCAGTAGTTTTCCCTACGATTTCAATGCCGCATCTTGAACTGCGCTCGCCAACTCGCCTTCGAAGTGCAGTGAGTATGACAAAAATTCCTCAATAAGGGAAGTTCCGGTCCAGCAGTGGACTGTAGTGGCTGTTGACGACAACTATGTAACATGTAAAGTTACATAGCTTCCGAGAAGTTACCACGCTGTAAACTGGAGTAACAGTAAACACAAACAGAAGCGCTGATGAAGACTTAATTAGATAAACATCCAAGTACACAGAGCACTGCATTATGTATGTGTTATTCAAAAGCATCCACCGAGACTTTAAGCGCAAGGTAGAGATAGTTTACAGAAGGTTCAATCGACCCGTTTTAGGATTTTCGCGATTGTCTTTTAATTCTATAGCAAGGGTTGCTAGATTCTAAGTAAAGCTCTAAATCTGATACCTTTACCTTACCTTTACCTTTACAGCCACAACAGTCCAAATCTGATACAAGAACGTAAAATTATTCTGAGCGGCTTTGAATGCAACAAATATGACTTTCGTGGCAACCATCTTCTTAGATACCTTGGTTTCCTCTGAGATTCCAGTTCATTCCAGTTAACCTCGGTAAGCGTCAAAATCGACACTAGTACTGAGTGAGCCATCTGTAAAGGCGTTTCGAGTGCTGATTTCCTAATTAATTTGTGCGCTGGGACTTGCAGGAATTCCGTAGCAGATTTTTTGCCTCCTGTCTTATTAAACGGATAAACTAGCTTATCTTTTCAACTCTTGTTGTATCTTGGCACAGTTTTTGATAAGGCCATCTTTTCGAACCTTTTTTTTTATAAACAATGGGTAAGCATTTGTCCGCAATCTCACCTGATGTTAAGTGACGATGCAGACGATGATGGAACATGCTCGTCCAGATAATGCCTATTCACTCTCGCCTTGAAAAGGCCCAGGTTATAACGTTCCGGAAACAGATCCGCAGGCACCTTGTTGTATCTTGGGTTCATTTTAGGGCGCCGTATCCAAAGGGTGAAAACTGAACCCTATTCTTGAGACTGCGTGTCTGTCTGTCCGTCTGTCACCAGGGTTTATAAACGGAGTACGCGCGGTAAGCCAACTTGCTCGTTTTGCAAACCGGCGCGATTCGCCAACTCGCTTTCTGCCGACTGGCGTACTAGGCCTACTTACGCGATTCACCGACTGAGCTATTTGTAAACTATAGCTACAGTGTACAGTCAATTACACATTTTTTAAACATTTTGCATATTTAGCTTTAGGGAATTTTAGCATGTGACGTATTTTTTTTTTGTTTGCATCTGTAATAAAAGGTGGTTCAGTTTTTAAAGTTATTCAGTCCTAAAAAGTTGTTAAGTTTTAAAAGTTATTCAGTTTTGAAAGGTGTTTAAACTTGAAAGTTATTCGGTTTTAAATGTTTTTTAGTTTAAAAGTTGTTCAGTTTTATAAGGAACATTTAAGCGCTAACATCACAAATGAGATTGTAAGTCTATGGCTATACTTATGCATGTGTAACGATGAATAGAATAGAATAGAATAGAATAGAAAACATTTATTTCAATGTACAAAACAAGTGACATAAAATACAAGGTAGGTACACAATTAAATCTTAAATACTAGTTGTAAGTACAATGAAAAAGGTAACCACTCAGCAATGTGCTGTAATACATAGTAGGTATTACAGCGCTGGTATTCTGTGGTACCCATTTGTGCTTTTGCACTGATCGAGACAAGATTATGTTTTGTAAAAGTGGTATGCTGTAGGTAATTAGAAAACACAAACAAACAATTTGATAATGGAGTCATAAAACAACAGTAGTTAAGTGCTCACAGCTCTTCTTCCCATTTTAAATTAAATGTATTACATGTATTACAGTTACGTAGGTATAAATATAATAATTACTGCTTACGTGCAAATTATATAAGTTATGAAATTATTATTATTATATTAATATGAAGTCGAAATTAAATTTAAATGAATATAAATTATTAATTACTATAAGCCATAGAACGACTATTTTTGACTTTCTAAAAGACGTCTCCGATGATCGCTTGTCTGACAGATGTCATGTTGCGCGTCGCATCACGCGTCTTTTCTGTGGAGTTTGCCCCGTAGAGACAAAGCTACATATCGACTGTTTTAATCTCAAATGTCGTAAGGGACATTTTGTCGTAAGGGACATTAAAAGCTCAGAATATGCATTTTTTTATTCTCTATCGATCTGTCTTATCCACGCAGCGATATCTCGAAAACTGAAGGAGTTATAAGCAAAAAACACTTTGTAGTAAGTCAAGAATTTGGACAGAAAATAGCTGATTTTGTAGTAAGTTACCACAAAATATGTACAACATATAGTGGGGGTACGCTGTAAAGGATTTTTACAATTATGAATTACTTATACTACATAATTCAAAACAAAAACTAAAAAACTTCTGGCTGAAAATATCGCAACTACCAACGAATAGAAGTAACATGTTATTTACAACATAACTTCCATAAAATATTTGAAATGTTCGATGTCACTTACGACATAAATTTTGTTATTGAAACGTCCCATACGACATTTTTTCGTCTTATATCTCGAGAAAATTCCGTTACAACAACAATTCCTCATAACACTTGGAAAATTCTGTGTCTATTACGATATTATTTTTTTCATAAAAGAGTCCGTTACAACATTTTTACGGTTTCGATCTCAAGAAAATGCCTTTACTAAACAGTCATTACATACAGGTTTTGATGTCACTTTCCTTAAGGAGGCTGTTAATAAGTAGAAGTCCATCTCATCTAGTGATCTTCCCTTCTCTTGACACCCGTAGGGATAAACCTTCGACTAACAAACTGTCACGTGCGAGGTGGACAAAGACGCAATGCACGCATTGCATGCTCCGCCGACATTTTTTTAAATTCCTACTAGATAAATTTAAACGTTCTTTTGCCACTCTGGGATGGGTCAATGGGATGAAATGAACTACTTCGTAAAAGAATATCTGAATTTGAACCTACTAGTGTCACGCGTCAGTGCACGACCATGCTCACCTGCTGGCAGCGTTTAAAGAAAAGCCCGGCTTTTGGCTCAATGTTTTATAATGTCAGGTAAAATTAGGAACCTGCTAGTTTTTGCTTTCTTATCTAGTTTCTTTTTGTTGTTTTCGTCGAAGACTTCAAACTCTGCATGATAGCGATGGCAGATATACAAAAATTCAGACACAAAGGTCTTACTTGCCGTAGAAATGCTGCTGGCTGTATAAATTATAAGTCTAGCTCTTTAAAAAATAAATAAAAAATAAAATAATAAAGCTCTAAAAGCTGCCATGAATCTATGCTTTGTATCACGTACTCTATGAATACAGGACAACTACGGGTCTTTATTCTTGCTTAGCACAACCTTTCCGACCTGTTGCCATGCGTTTTATCTTGATATTATGTGACGTAGGTAACTGCTAAGGTTTAGATAGATGAATAGATTCACCAGTTTGAATAAAAGCCCGCTTGCCGGTAACACACTGCATAAAATTTTGTTTTTAGTATGTACTTTGTTGATTTCTGGAAAACTTCCAAAATTTCACCGCAGGCAGGATTTGAACCTGCGACCTTCGGCATCAGTACTGCCGACGCCCTAACCAACTAGGCTACCGCGGTTCCAATCGAGCCCGCGAAACCGCGAGGTTCAAATCCTGCCTGCGGTGAAATTTTTGAAGTTTTCCAAAAATTGTTTACCTAACACGAGAAGTGTTTTAAAATTTGGTATTCTACTTTGTTGATGTTGTTTATTATTAGCAATTTTAATTTTTTCACAACGGGTAATAAAACCAAATTATTGCGTGAATACACCTTGGTCTAGTTAAGTTAAAAGTTAAGTGTTTTTAATTTGTGTACTAAATTCAAATTAAGATGGTAGGTAATTCTATTATTAAACTAATTGTTTTACCTGCTTTAAAGGTGCATAACTTACTTTTAATTGCAATTATAATGATTGTTCTTATATTTCAAATTGTGATTTGTTTTTTAAAATATGCTTTTTTGTATTTTCTTCTTACTAAACTAGCTTGTGCTTATAAGATAAATGTATAACACTATCTTAAAAAAATATTATTATAATGAGGTAGTATAAACATACGCTACCAGGCTAATTATGTATGACATTGCATCATACCGCGATATTTTCTTGAAAACAATATTTGCGGAACGCTACTCACAGCATGCCATGATCACGCAACTTTTGCGAAAGACTGAAAGATAAGTAAAACCTGCTTTTTAAAAGATAACTTTGTAATAAATCTAATTGTTTTAATTATATCCTAGTTTTGAGATAATAACTAACGAAAATGTATTAAGGTATAAAAATATTATTATAATGGCTTATGCAAACCTGAGTGGAACTGCCACGGTACGTGGATACGAGGTATTCTGATTGGTACAAAATTGTCACGCGATTAAGTTAAACGCAACACTGCTGTTCTGCTCAGGTTTGCTTGGGGGCTTGCTTGCTTAGGGCTTAAGACATCTGAAATTAGTAAGTCTTTAATAAAAAGTGACTTGTAACTTACCTGTGGTCACAAAGTTACTAAATTCAAGTCTCTTGTGAAAAGGTTATCGAATAGAAACAAAAATAATATCTTTTTCTTTTTACAAACAACATTTTACTGTAACAAAATACCAACTTCCTACGAAAACCCCTAAAAATTAATATTTAAACGCTAACCGGAAAGGTTTTTTTACAGTAATTTCGTAGCAAATTTATAATCTGTACGTGAGTTACGACAATTATCAAGTACTTACTTATAGCTTTCTTACAAATTCACAGTGCTTTACAACACACAAAAAAATATTTCAATGTGATAGAGCCTTAGTAACTACAAAATGACTATCATTTCTGTACGTAAGGCCATTGTAGTAAAAGGAATCCTTAGCACTTAAAATGTCGTAAAGGACACCTTAACCAAAAAAACGTGTCGTAAGGGACACAATCTTTAAAACTAGTGAAATAATCATTAATTAGACTATTTATAGACTATTTATTCTGAAAGATATCGTAATTTCAATATTTTTCTGTCTAGGAATCATTTAAATCGGTTGAGATTTGAAAAAGTTATATGAGTTGAAAAGTTGAAAATCGTTTTTTTTGTCTCCTGAAAAGTAGTGGTTTGTCCCTTACGACATTTGAGATTAAAACAGTCGATATTTGAGACGCGCGTCGCATCGAAGACGGTTGACGGTCTCTTGTCTGACAGATGCCATCCCACGCGTTACGACGCACGTCTTCTCTGTGGAGCTTACGCTTTAAATTTTTTATATGTAACAAGTCATTTAAAAGGTTGTTCAGTTGTTCTCTTGATAAGTTTATCCCTAGTATTCAAAATTTCATATCATGCCATATTACGTTCTCGTATTAAATTTTCTTTTGTACAATAATACAGATCCAAAAACTATTATTATGTTCACTGTACATCATGACAGTTTGCTAACCGCGCAGTCGGCGAATGGAGTAAGTACGCATAACGCGCAAGTAGGCTCAGAGCGAGTTGGCGAATCGCGCCGGTTTGCGAAACGAGCAAGTCGGCGAACTGATTCCAGACCTTATAAATCGGCATCACACGGCCTGCCACACAGTACCTACAACAATACACTTTCAATTCCTGGCCAGTTCCTCTAGATGGTTAATAACCTAAGTTCCATACTCTAAGCACAAAGGGAGCCACGAACTAATCTTAGTCACTTTGGTAAGCGACTAAGCGGCTTCCTGGACGTAACTTTAACTTAGAACTATATTGAGTAACACGCCGAAACACGCCAAAACTTGGTACTTTACTCTCGTAACTTGGTACCTACGTTACAGTGCTTCGTTATGCTTGAATGGTACTTGGTACCCACCTACACTACAATGATTTCGTGTTCTATAATAGTAAGTGCTGCATGATCCCTAAAATTTATATTTAGATTCAATACCGTTTGGTGCAGAATTAGAATAGGTACAACCCCATACTTTTCCCGTGGATGTCATAAGAAGCGACTACGGGAGTTGAGAGTTGATGTATCCTACTAATGTTTGCCGTGTGATGCCGGCTTAGAATAGCATCACCCCAATTCTACCCGTGGGTGTCGTAAAAAGCGACTAAGGGATAATTATCCAGGGAACGGGCAGCAGCGTTCCCTGTGAATTAAACATCTTGCACTGCGCTCGCCAATCGGCCTGCCAAGCGTGGTGAGTATGGCAATACCCCCCAATACGGGGGAGGCCCATGTCCAGCAGTGGACTGTTGTGGCTGTTAAGGTAAGGTAAGGTATCCTACTAATCCTTTATAAAGGCGGATGTTTGTGTGTGTGTGTTTGTTACGACATCACGCAAAAACGGCTGATTAGATTGACATGAAACTTTGCAGAAATATAAAAGGGCATCTGGAATAACACATAGGATACTTTTTACCACGGAAAAATGTCTCATTCCCACGGGATCACGCATTTTCCAATATTTTTGATATAGGTGGCGTGACTGAGCCGATTCGAGTTTTAAACGTTTTCGCCGAAAACTAACAGCGACATCTCTTGGCGAATAATGCTTTCTTCCCCGCGGAATAATAGGTTGCAGCGGGTGAAACCGCTGACGGGCAGCTAGTATTGCAATATTAGACGAAAGGCTGACCACCTATCACCATGGCGATACATAGTCTTCTAAATGATTCCAGAATTTTGTCAGACTTTATAAAAATGGCATATTTTACAGCCGTTTGCGCTCTGCCTACCCCGCTAGGGATAAATCGTGATATATGTAGGTATATATTTCGCTTAATACCTTTATCTACCATACCACTTGCCCGCTACCTGCACTGCAGCTGTAGTTAACTTGTACTTGTTCGAGTATTTCTTCCGAAATTCCGTAAATAACTTTCCTCTAGCAAGTATTCTTAGATAGTCCACATTAATCTACGGGCAGAGATACGTAGTTACATATTTAATTTCCTCCCAAATAGTTTCACGTGCCGCCATTATCTAAGTTTTCTCGTTGCTCCAGAACCAATTCAGCTGGAACGCAATTTCTGAAAGTGTGATTTCTGAAATCGTACACTCAATTCATTCCGCAACTACTGGTCTAACCGCTTCTACCACACTTTATACTATATTTTCTGCGGTAAAAGGCGTTTTCCAGGCATGTGTTATACATATAAACCTTTCTCTTGAATCACTTAAGCTTGTACAAAAAACTACATCAAAATCCGTTACGTGGTTAGGAAAAGCTAGAGCGATATCGACGGCAAACAGACAGAACCGCAAAATGTGACTTCAATATTTATGTATTGATTCCACTCAGTGAGTTGGACTAACTTGGTGACCCACACGAAGAGAGGTGCTTCAATTCAATGAAGTTATTTTTATTTATATCAATGAATTTCTACAATCCAAGTGACGTCATGTTTGTTTACACGATTTGCCACCATACAAAAATGAACAGCATATACTAGGATTTGTTACTTTATAGCTGATTTATAGGATGTGTTGTGGAATTTATTCTGTAGTAGTACGCAAAGCGAGTTGGCGAATTGCACCGGTTTGTGAAACGAGCAAGTTGGCTTACCGATCGTACTCCGAACGTATGGTACAAGAATATTTTACTTAGTAGCAGACTTTCGCATACGAAAACTCAAAAATAGAGTTCCAGAACCAATCTAACTGAGCTGGCGAGTTCTGAACTACGAGTAAAACTTCCTGGATTATCCTAGCCGAGATTGCTGTAGGTTAAGTTAGTGGTGTAGGAAATTAAAATAACTATTACTTGTTTAGTTAACGTAAATACATACCTATATCCCTTGCAAGGTAGGTATAGTGTAATGTAAGCAACTTGAAAAAAACGGCCATTTAAACCACGTCTGACAAGTTTGAGAGTCGTTCAGGAGACAATACAGTCGTGCAATACACATCGACTCTCAAATCCCTTAGTCACTTCTTACGACGCCCACGGGAAATATATGGTGATGCTATTCTAAGCCGGCACCACACGGCACGGCACAGTGAAGTTTGTTGTGTAGTTTAAACAACTATTGCTTGTATAGGTTGTTTGATGTACAGAATCGTATCGTCAGTTTTCTTATTCAACAACCACAACAACGGTCCTCTTCCTAGAAATAAACCCCTTATATTTAAAGGTAAGTATGCACTTACCATACTAACCCCGCTTTGATAATCACGTTTCAAAGTGGGATGAGTATTGAGTATCTAGCAATTCAATATCGTTCATGTTCGATAGGCGAGTAAGTTGCCACATTTTGGATAAAAGGAAAGTAACTAAAGTATGTACACAAGTATAAAGTATTCGAAGGTAGAATCCAAAGCACACAATGTATTTTACAACAACAGAAATGGTTTTTTCTACTATTCACATCGTGCTGTATCGATGTTTTTTACTTGATTGATTTTTGCAGTCTTTCTACCCAGCGTTAAAATAGACAAGATTATGTACTATTTATGTACCCAAGTTATATTTTCATGTACCTAAGTATAGTGTAGGTATACCGGGAGTAACAGAAAGAGTGAAGGTACTCATGAAACTGAACAACTTTCCCCATGGAACATGGGTCGAAATATGAAAAAAAAAATTAACCGCCCATACAAAATCGCCGATCAGCTAATTGATTTATTATGGGAGGTCCAATTTTTTTTTTTAAATTTCGACCTATGTTCCATGGGGAAAGTTGTTCAGTTTCGTGAGTACCTTAACCTCCTTTCGGCTTGTTATACCTTTTCCGTTACCCCCGGTATTCACGTAACTTTTCCCCAGAGAAGTTGGCTAGGAAAGTTTCTCACCTGGATTCACCTGGATTACCCCACTGGCTTAGATTGGCTCTACACGCGTAAATAGCAGCACTACCTTTATTAAACTTGTTAATCCTCAACTACTAGCTGCGAAGTGATACCTACCTAGTACCTACCCTAGTATAGTTTAGGAAATGTACCTTGAACCGCTTTTTTTTTAACCCTAAGCCGAATGGGGCCAAAGTATATTTCACACACTATAAAATTAAACTGGTTACAAAATTGACTCCTTTTCTTGAAGTTTGGCATTTAGTAAAAGATTTTCAGTTTCTTGTCGTTTTCATTCCATACAATTTTTGATGCTATTTTTTACCCCTTTATAAGGATTCTCTGTCATTTAATAATCAAAATTAAACCATTCCAGATCAGTGGGTGCGATGGTAGCTATACTACACGCTTCAGCCTATCTATAGCTCAATAGAATAGCACACTCCACTAATCGTCATATCTGTAGGGTTGTCAGGCTACAACAAACGTGCCAGGATCAATCCACCTAAATTAAAGTCAGTGTCCGCTTTAACGTTATCTTATTATGTCCATTTGCTTTGCAAGAACTCGAATATCTAGTAGATATTTCAGTAGGTAATTTTTTTAGGATTGGCTATCTGTTTTGAATAAAAGTTTTAGGCAATTTCCGCAAAGCGAATTCTTTTTAACGCCATTTTTTATTTTGTACGAAAAAACAAGCGATATTTTTCCGGCAGTGCGAAAACTTGCATAAAATCCAGTGCTTGCACAAAAGGGCGACAAAAAAATCGCGCGTAATGAAATCGCTGGGCGGATAGAGCCTTTATACCTACTCATTTAGAACCCCGTATCTTATATTATTGTGTGTGATTGATCATTATTGTAAGACTGTTCACCTGATGGAATTTTCCCTTCTGGTTTGCCTTGATATTTTGTTTTTCAACTAAGTAAAATGTGGCATCCCTGCTCCCAGCTGATGAATTGATTAGAATAATTACATACTTTCACTATAATCTACTCTCCTCTGGCGCCGACTTGCTCACCCCCCTCCACCCCCGTCTGCCCCCCACTACAAACATCCCCCCCCCCTTTCCCCCCCAACATTTGCATTTTAATTGGACTGAAAAATCTTTCGAGCAAAGGAAAAATGTAAACAGAAAGTTTGACTGAACTGGAGAGGTAATATTTTAGGGAAAATATTGAAAATACAAAGTGGTAAAATAAAATGATCGAGCACAATTTCTAAAACTAGGTTCAAAACAAAGTGCTTGCAGTAGAGTAAGATCGGCATCCAACGTTTTTCCTTTCTATAATTTTCACCACACCTGAAGAAATTAACATCGGTTTCCACCCTGGAATTAGGTATTAAACATGACATCAAATATTTTCAATAAGTACGAAATATCATTTTCCATACATAGTTCGGCGACTGAAACAAAATAGTTTTCCATCTAACTAATAGCTTTTTTAGGGTTTCGTAGTCTACTAGAAACCCTTATAGTTTCGTCATGTCTGTCTGTCTGTCTGTCTGTCTGTCTGTCTGTATGCCGCGCCCTCATATCTTCGTCAGTTTTAGAGCTATCGACATGAAATTTGGTGAGAAGATAGATCGTGTTGACCCAAATATAGAAATGTTAAGAAAAAAATATTTTAAATGTTTTTTGGACCCCCTCCCATACAAGTGAAAGGGGGGCAATTTTTTTTTATTTCTTCTGTAATATTGAGTAGGGTATCATTGAATAGGTCTTTTAAAACTAAGGTGAGGTTTCTTTGAAACAAAGTCACTAAAATGTTTCTGTCACGAGATATTTGCTTTTAAAAAAGGCGTTTTTGACCCATAATTTGTTCCAGCTGTAACTTCTAAAGTATAAACGCTAAAAATTTGAAATAAATATGGAATTTAGCTTACTATCTGAAGTTACAATGAAAACTATAACGGATTTTGTACCCTTAAAGGTTTCAGAAAAAATTGAGTTTTTCTATTTGCGGTTGGTCATCGTACTGCTGCTAACAGACCAGCAACAAAATTAAGTTTGTAATGCTGAAAAACCTGATATTTAAACGTTGACTACGAAACCCTATTTGTGGGCGTGTCAGACACGCTCTTGGCCGGTTTTTTAGTCTAATTATTTGTCCTAGAGACTATGTAAAACTTTTTCTACTATTACAAGCTGCATGGCTACGTGCGTTAATTGCTACGTATCTTGTGTCTGAAAGGTGAAGGTCACATCGACAGCTATTAATTATAGCAGGGTAGAGAAATACCCCTTGATTAGGGGAGGCCCGGCAGTGGATTGTTGTGGCTGTAAAGGTAAGATAATTAGATAGATGCGCTTTTTTGCGTTACTCTACTCTACGAGTACTATGCAATCCTATCTGTTCTTTAGACCTTTTATTTACCTACTGTGTGCTGTCATATTTTTGGAATTGACATTGCAAAATGTTGTTCTGTTGGCTAAAATATACCTAGATATTTGATGCGAGGGTTACTAACATGAATAGCATCTCCCTATTTCTACCCGTGGTTGTCGTAAAAGACGACCAAGGGATGCATCCAGGGAATGGGCAGCAGCGTTCCCTGTGAATATCTGCAACACCTTGCACTGTGCTCTCCAGTCGGCCTGCCAAGCGTGGTACCCCCCAATTGGGGAAGGCCCATGTCCAGCAGTGGACTGTTGTGGCAGTAGTAGAAGTAGTTACTAAAATCATGCATGAATCATTCTCATCATGATGCACGAGTGACTAATTACTTCCATGTAGGTACTTAGCTACTTTACCGTTCGTTCATGCCATTAAATCACAATATTATCCAAACAAGCATGTGATTTTACAACTACAAATACAAGCTTGAGTAGGTACAATGCAGTAAGGGAACTAGCATATTAATGCGCTGTTTCTGCATACAATACAGAGTTATAGCACAAATTAGGGAACCGGCGCGCGGAGCTCCTATACAGATGGCTTACTCAGTACTAGCGATGATTTTGATGCTGGAAATAGTGGGAATAACTGGAATCGCAGGGTCGCAGGGGAGAAGATGGTTGCAATGAACGTCATATTTCTTGGAATAAAATTGGCTCAGAATCATATGACGTTCTTGTATCAGTTTTTGCTATTTTGATATTCTTCTACTTTTCTTGAGGTTTTTGACAGTAACAAACAACCCAGACAACATAATAATTGACAGTCGATAAAATCCTAAATACTATGCTAAATACTCGAGTGAACCTTCTGTATGTGATACTGAGTTATAAGCCCATGTCCTTCGATATTGTACACATGGTTATAGCTACTGTATTGATAGGTATTGCTCTATGTGATTTTATGCTACAGTGTAACTATCAACCCAAACTTGAATTGGTACAATGCACTAAGGAAACTAACATATTATTGCGCTGTTTCTGCATACGATACAGCGAGTTATAGCCCGATGTCCGATAGCTACAGTAGTGATATTGCTTTGGACCCGAATCAGCCATTGGCTCATTGGCGTACAGATACCCTAGTACTACTATGTATTCTGTGGTACCTACAGACAGAGAGACAACGAAATAGTGTTTTGAAATTAAGTAGGTACCTACACCTTTTCAAGAAAAAGAAACTAGAGAACCTGATTATAGAATTACGCCTAAAGATTACCATTTTATATTTGAAGTGCAGTTGCTTCTTTCTTTTTCTTCTTAAGAGTTACTTTTGTCGGTGGAATAATTTCCACTCTTCTCTCTTCTCCGCCCGTGACTTGACCGTATGACATGACATTGCCCTTTCCTTAATTTTCGTGAAGTAAGTGCGTCTAGGTCTGCCTCTGCCTCTCTCTCGCCTTCAATCTTTTCTTCAATCTTTCCTTCTATATTTCCTTCAATCTTTCCTTCCATGATGTTCTTTATGAAGTTGTCGTGTCGCACGCAGCAAATGCGGCCAATCACCGTCTCTCTTCTGTTCTCTATCTATAGTCTTCAGAAGACAACGTTCCTACTCAACGTTACATTTTCTGTAGGCACGAAAATAATTGTACTGTTGGACACTGCTGAAGCAGCAGTCAAATCGCACCTTTACCACGTCTACGAAAGTATGCTAATGAAATAATCTACACTTATCTTGATTTTAGCTAATAAACTGCTTTTAATTTTTGAATTATCTTCTTCGGACTTATTTTAGCTTCTTCTTATCTAAGAAACTAATAAACGAACTAATAAATTTTTAACTTGCTTAAGCCTATGTCCGATTCGTCTACAAACTCTTGGTCTGTACAATACTTCGTAGTGGGTAGCTATCGCTCGCTAGTTGTCCACTATTGACTTCAAATTGGAAGGCCGTCGCAATCAGTAACATCAGATATGCTGCTTTACTGTCCCACGATTGCATACAGAAATCTTAGATCGAGGACAGGTTTCAGAAGGAACCTTATGGGAAACAAAAATGAAGCTGTGAAAAACTCATCTCAGTCATTTCTCAGATATGCTGCCACGACTGCATACTGATATTTCAGATAAAGAAAAAGTTTCATATGGAACCTTAAACAACCAAAAAGAAGTTACTACCAAATATCGACTCATAATCATAACTGGTAGGCTCTCTCCGTGACAACCAGAATATCATGCATCATGTTCAAATTGGATGACTTACCTACTTACCTACAATGGTTGTATAGGTATCTATTTGGCAATCTTGTGGCAATGTTTCAATATTTATGACAATGAAAGTCTAACGGACGATAAAGCAATCTCTAGGTGTACATACAATATAATATATTCGACAATTATTATTTTAAGATTTTATACTATAAGATTATAAGAAATTATAAGGGCGTGTTCTACTCACAAAACTGAAAAACTTTTATTAGCAACTTTTCTTCGCAATATGAAAAATAAAAATCGGACCCCCCATGCAAACATGTTAAAAAACGTTTGATATTTCGATTAAAACTTTCTCATAAAAGTTGTTCAGTTTGGTGAGTAGAATACGCCTTTAAATTATTTCACCCTAGATAATAAGTATTAAAACGTCAATAGGTTCAGAAATATTGTTGAAAAGGTACGTTTGCGTGAGAAAAATACTTAAAACTTAGTAGAATTTTATAGAAAATAATTTATTTAGACCATATTGAATGTTAAAAATAATACTGACTTACTAGATCGTACCACAATAATATTTTACAAGTAGAGCAAAGGTACCAAAGTATAGTTATATCGCATAACTCCACAACCAGTCGACAACAAAACAATGCAGTGAAAAGCTGGTACGCAAATTGAGCCTCATATTTCACTCGATTCATGCCACCATATATCAAAGCAGTGTTTTTTACTGAAAGCAAATGCAGTTATGAGATAGAAATAGTAATATTATTTTGAAACGTGATATTGTTTCGTAGAATAAATACCTATACCTATGTTGTAGAGTACAGCATACAGAAGATGTTTTGTGAATCATAAGCCCATACGCGTACTGTGGCGTACAGTACCGTCTCCCTTATTTGATGTGTGCGCTAATGCCAAAGTGGAGGTAAACACTTGTATTGTGCATTTTCTTCTTACAAATTGAAAATAAGAAAAATGAAAAATTCTTCAGCGACCACTGGGACTTAAACCCAGGTCCGTGGGAAACCGTCCCACTGCGGCTGACTGACCTTGATGAATTTCTTAAACTCTTGATAGCACTGCGAGTGCATTAAAAATCCCAATACATTGTATTCTTCTTTCAAAACTTAAAAAAGACCTTCATAACTTTTTCATTAAAAAAATGCTATATCAGCCAGTCTTTAAATGAAGGTATACTATTCCAAAATTCCACTTTCAAACAACTTTCTTTTCCCTTCTTCAACAGGCGAGAATCAGCCGGCCAGCTCCCCCGCTCCGCCAGTATCGACTCTATGGTAGAGGCTGCCATCTGTGCCAGGCATTCAGAACCAGGTCCTCTACTGCTGCAGCTTCCAGCCAGGGCTGATAGGGCCCTGAGCCTTGTGTCACCGGCTGTAGGACGGAGGGCCAAGTCGCAGAGAGGATTGGCTGGTAAGTTTGAGCAGTATTAATGCCGGTCTTCTCAAAATAGTCTGACAGTTTCTTGACAACTGTTCTACTAAGGAACCAGGTGCATTCCTGGCTTGTGAGTCTGTAGCTGTTGTAAGACTGCCATCTGTGCCAGGCATTCAGAACCAGGTCCACTTCTGCTGCAGCTTCCAGCCAGAGCTGATAGGGCTCTGAGCCTCGTGTCACCAGCTGTGGGACGAAGAGCCAAGTCGCAAAGAGGATTGGCTGGTGAGTTTGTAGCAGTATTTATGTCGGTCTTTTCAGAATAGTCTGACAGTTTCTTGGTAACTGTTCTGCCAAGAAACCAGGTAAATTCCTGGCTTGTGAGTCTGTAGCTGTGTTAGGTAAGGCTGCCATTTGTGCGAGGCATTCAGAACCAGGTCCGCTTCTGCTGCAGCTGCCAGCCAGGGCTGATAGGGCTCTGAGCCTCGTGTCGCCAGCTGTGGGACGGAGGGCCAAGTCGCAGAGAGGACTAGCTGGTGAGTTTGTAGCAGTATTTCTCTTTCCAGAACAGTCTTACAGTCTCTTAATAACTGTTCTGCCAAGGAACCAGGTTCACTCCTGGCTTGTGAGTCTGTAGCTGCTGTAAGGCAGTCATCTGTACCAGGCATTCAGAACCAGGTCCGCTTCTGCTGCAGCTGCCAGCCAGAGCTGACAGGGCTCTGAGCCTCGTGTCACCAGCTGTGGGACGGAGGGCCAAGTCGCAGAGAGGATTGGCTGGTGAGTTTGTAGCAGTATTAATGTCGGTCATTTCAGAGCATTCTGACAGTCTCTTGATAACTGTTCTCCCAAGGAACCAGGTGCACTCCTGGCTTATGACTCTGTAGCTGTTGATATAAGACAGCCATCTGATAGGGCTCTGAACCTCGCTTCACCAGTTATGGGACGGAGAACCAAGTCGCAATGAAAATTGGCTGGTAAGTTTTGTATGTGTTTTTTCAGGGGACTTCAAGTTTTCCCAGAGTTCTCCTGTTACTTACCTATTGTTTTATATTTTAAGTTTGGATTCCTTTTTTTCCTACTTGTTTAAGAATTTTAATGACCTTAACGCTTGTCTTACAAAATTATCACCAAAATAAAGTAGATACGTTAGAGAACATGACTCTTCTCATTAGCGTTAAAGAAGTACTTTTTTTTCGCGATCGGTAGCAACAACAAAACTTACGCTTCAAGGTGAAAAGCGGGGAATATAAAGAAGTCAACTTTTAATAAAAAAACACAAAACATAATAATTACTTTAACGGGTCTTATCGCGATAGTTTTTTAGGTAAATAAGCGATTTACCTGGACACTCGACGTTTCAACTGGGTTGCACCAGTCGTGGTCGCGAGCAGACTGAAGTAGCAGCGAGTTGTCATCAGGGCGGTGGGCAACTAGATTTTCTGCTACCCACATATTGTCTTAATAATTTAAATTGTTTGTAAACATTACACATTAGGCCGGCACACAACACTCACAATGTCCGACGATCGGTCCGATAGTGAATCGCGCGTTTTTATTTTGTCTATTACCGGACTTCATGTTGTAGACAATTTAAATCCGTCCTCCCGATTAAATAGTGTCCAGGTAAATCGCTTATTTACCTAAAAAACTATCGCGATAAGACCCGTTAAAGTAATTATTATGTGTGAAAGTAATCGCGAGTGCTTTAAAAGTTATAAAACACAAAACGTTGAGATTTTCACAAAATAGCAACACCGACTGCCAAATTCCTATAATTTGACCAGCGAGAACTTTGCCGGATTTCGGAAAAGCCAAACAAGTTGCCAAAACCGACAAACACGGTAGTAACACACTTTAAACCCACAAACACACTGTAAACCTCCAACACACACTTTGAACCCCCAACACACTCTGAACCCCGAGATCGTGTCGCCCTAAAATAAACAAACTCTCACACCTCTTAATCCAAACCGACACGACGCAGTGGGAATGTCTATGAAACAGTATTTTTGTAAAAGCTTCGAGAGAATCAATTTGTATTTTTACCCGACTGGAGGATTATTTCTTTCTAGACTATGTGTATACCTAAGTAATATCACACAGTATTATAAACCCCTGAAATCGTGTCGCTGTTCGCACAACACAAACTCTTACTCCTCTCTTCTTAATCCAATCCGATACGACGAGGTGGGAAAGCTACAGACTACGAATAAAAGCTTGGAGAGATTCGATTTCGGTACATTCGTAAGTAGCTAACCTACTTCAGTTATGAATACTGTTTTTTCAACGAGATAGCTCTGCTAGCAAAAATGTGAAGTAAAAGATCTATTATATACCTACTAGCTGCCTGTCAGCGGTTTCACCCGCTGCAACCAAAGCTGCAACCAATTATTCCGCGGGAAAAAAGCATTACTCGCCAAGAGATGTCGCTGTTAGTTTTCGGCGAAAACGTTTAAAACGCGGATCGGCTCAGTCACGCCACATATGCAAAAATATTGGAATATGCTTAATCCCGTAGGAATAAGACATTTTCCCGTGATGAAAAGTAGCCTATGTGTTATTCTAGATACTCTTCTATATTTGTGCAAAATTTCATATCAATCTAATCAGCCGTTTTAGCGTGATGTCGTAACAAACACACACACAAACATCCGCCTTTATAATATTATAGTATATATAGTATATAGTAGGAGTAGGATTTTTTGACCGTGTGATACACCAAAATTTTATTTTTGGTTGATTGACATCCCTATGGCTCACCCTATCAAAGCGAAATCGATCTAGGAAGAAGGGACGCGTTTCTTCATAGTCAATAGAGAAAATAGATCCAATAGATTACACAACTCTTGTCTTATGAAATTACTAATCTTGTAACGACCTACTCTCT
Organism: Phthorimaea operculella; assembly: GCA_024500475.1. Classification (NCBI taxonomy): domain Eukaryota; kingdom Metazoa; phylum Arthropoda; class Insecta; order Lepidoptera; family Gelechiidae; genus Phthorimaea; species Phthorimaea operculella. The sequence goes on from JANFCV010000001.1 coordinate 15,455,918, forward strand.
AATATGATACTTAATTTATTTGGTGGTCAGTAGATGGGTGATTCTGTTAAGATTACCCACTGACCTCGTTATATAGAGGTCAATTTCATCACCCCTTGTAAGTTTATTACTTAGCACCTTCGGTGGGGATCAAACGTAACGTCCTTTGCTGCGGTTTCTTACTCATCCGGAACGCATGCGTTATACTGGGTGTTACAAAACAACCAATAAAGCTGAAAAGAGGTCAAGGTACTCGTAAAATTGAACAACTTTCCCCATGGAACATGGTACGAAATATAAAAAAAAAATTGGACCTCCCATACAAAATTAATTCAATCTGTATAGGAGCTTTTATGGGTTGTTTTGTAACACGTTGTAAATATGCGAACTTCCACCGTATTCCCATACAAATACGGTATCTGTTAAACAGTATGGCAGACGCATCCGTCGACGCAGCGTAAAGCATGCAACACCGTATTTGTATAGGAATAAGGTGGAAATTCTACATCACTTGTATAGGAGGCCTACACGAAAACTTTGGTTGATGATGGCTAGAAAGAAGAAGAAGAAGGTGGAAATTCTAATTTTCCTAACGCATGCGTCACGGATGCGATAAAAAAGCGCGGCATCTGACGTCAACTGAGACGTGATACCTACCCGCCTTAGATAATGAGATTATTATACCTAGTCGGTTGCTCCGTTTTTTTAATGTAATAGAAAAACAGCTCCGGTGTATTTTATAGAATTATCGGTAGCTCGGCGCTCGCTTGGATGCTCGGAAAATCAAATTGAGTATGGATTTATGGAAATAGCTGCAAACTGAAGCAGTTCTTTTTTAGTTTTTCTATAAGGTGATAGATAGGTAGAACCGTCCACCGGTTCTAAAAAAAGTTTGATAAAATACCTAGCCTTTGCCATTAAACAATATTTATTTGCCATTATTGCCTTAACCATGAACTTGTTACATACGGAATATACCTATGTAGGTAGGTAATTCAGTTGCGGAGTTCAGCATCATGCATGAAGGAAAATCTTTGATGTCATATTCAAGCCATCTGAAATTCAGCAACGAAACTTTTATAAGAAAAAATGTGACACAAACGTTGCAAGACGTACAGGGTGTAAGGAACAGCTCTCCGAATCTTCAAGAGCTGTCTGTACATGCTGATATTTTCCATTTGCATAAAATTGCTATCAAGAAGAAGAAGAAGATTATCAAGTAAGTAAGATACAAATGCATGTGCTTGCGAACGCGAAGGGTAAACTAAAACAACACACAAATGAAATATGTAAGAAATTACGCCCTCGAGGTTACTTTAAAGAAAATCTTTTACTAAGAAAAGCAAATTGCCTTAACCAAAATGAGGATCATAATGGATAAATCTTCAGATATAGCAGGTAACCGCTTAAGTTAAGCGAATATCCACTAAAATATTTAAATGATAGAGCGTCGACTCGGGATTTGCTTAAATGGGAATTCACTACAGAAAAGAAGGTAGACTATCCTAATGGAAACTTTTAGCTTTCAGAAAGTAAGTTCATTTTATTTTACCTTTGGAAAGACAGAAGTTTCTTTTTCTTTCCGTGTGGGATACCGAGCTGTGTTATCTTGTTATAATAGATATAAAAAGCACGAACATTTTCATGTCATACAAAAAAGTGTGTCATCCATCATAATCTGTTCTCAATTATTTGTTTAGAGTGTTACATACTTACTTATAATTGGGTAAAAAGCATTTAGATTTAAGTAACTTTTAGTACCTATATGGGTAAGGTAAGAATTTTTTTAGTTTCTTCTGTAGGTAAAGTTGTTTAACTGCAGTTACAAGATCTCACTTCTAGCGTTACAAGTCCTAACAACATTGTGTAAAGTTCACTGGAGAAAACTAGTAGGTACCTACGTTACTTACATTACATAGAGTCGTCCTCGTTATTGTAGCTTTGTAACCAAATACCTTTCCTACTATCTTGCATTTTTCTTCACGCATACGTAGATATTTAGTTCGATTTTTATGTGCTACTGAATGTAAAAATGCTGGATTTTTTAAATTCGGTGACTAGAATTAATACCAACATGCTGTTCTACAAAACGCAGGTTCATTTCTAGGTTTTAGACGAGTTTTAGATCACAAATACATTACATTTTTTATCGCCTGCAGGTGTTTGTGACGACTTTGCCGTAATAATCAAATTAAGGTAGTTTTAGATCATACTTATTACTAAAACTAGCTTTCTCTGCAGGAATATTCCTTTTTACTTACAGCAGCGTTACAAACTACAACTCTAGCAAAAACATTTTCTTTCGATGCTGATTAACTGTCAGATACACAGATTACCTCGCTTTATAAAGAAAAATTTAAAAGGTACTACAGCAATTTTGTTTTAAAACCAAAAGTAAATTGCAACCAGAAACTAATGAAAATGTCGCGGAGCTGCCTGCTTGTTTGATAATAGCAAAATATTTCTTGATGCATTTCGTATCAAAGCTTTAGGAGTTCTGTTTGCCCAATTTTTTGTTATTAAAAAGAACATAATGAAAGAAAAATCTTTTCTAAACAATGTCTAGCTTCTTTCTAACAAGAAAAAATAAAAGCAAACAGTCATGCATCACCATTATCGATAATTTAAACGATATCTCCGAATGTAAAACGTGCTCATGGCTGGATTCCCGATTGTAATGTAATGTAATTCAAAAACCATTGGTACTTTATTGGATTTATGCATGTTTTCTTGTAAATTATGTTAATCTGAACGACTGTCGATGGCACGGAAATGGGGTGGAAGCGGTATCTGATTAAAATGCTCCTCGACGCGTGATATGTACTTATGTATGTACCTCTACATAATGTATATGGTAATCTATGGGAGCCATTGTGTGTAATGTTAGAGCGGGCTGTTTTCCTGATTTGTGTTAGAAGGTTCAATGCACAATTTGATTTAGGTAATAGCTTACACCTGCCTTTACTGCATACATCTCCATACTGTTCCTACCTACATAAGTAGTAAATAATAGTAATTTATTAGTTTCCATTGTTTCCATTAAATCTCTGGAAATGGGTAGAAACAATCAGTAACTAGTCGCAAAAATATTAAATATTCGAATATGACATCAAAGATTTGAGTTTAAAAGATTTCATATATTTATAGATTTTCTCGTTCTTCGACTGTTCACAACACTTTGTTCGCAGCAAAAATCCCGGTCTAAACCATAATTAAAGATTTCATAGTTGTGTCATATTGCATAAAACGCGAAATTATCTTATTATACGGGGTGTTAGGGACGGTGTAACGAAAACTTTGCAGGCGTGCTCAGACCATGAAACTGAACAACTTTTACTATGGAGCCAATGGTGGGAAACGAAAAGAAATTTCCAACCTCCCATACAAAGTCAGTCAGCTGATCGTGAATTTTGTATGGGAGGTCGGAAAATTTTTTTCGTTTCCCACGATTGGCTCCATAGTAAAAGTTGTTCAGTTTGATGGACTGATCATGCCTGAAAAGTTTTCGGTACACCGTCCCTAACACCCTGTATAACAAATTAACTTCGCCAAACTATTGTAACTACAATTTGGTTTTTCTCATCCCAAATTCGTGATATTTTTACAGCGATGCTAGAGAAGTAGAATAGGGAGCAAAAAATTTAGAAACAAAAGTGAATTTTCAGAGCTGCACGTGAAAATGAAACTCCAATTTTCCAGTTATCACCGAGACGGAAATGGAATGCGCATACAATTTCAATACCATTCGCCAACTTTGTCGTTTTCGTTAAAACTTTTTGCAGGTAGAGTCAGGCCCGATTCACCACAGACCCATTTAGTCACCATTTGCCAACTTTGTCGTTTTCGTTAAAACTTTTTGCATATAGAGTTAGGCCCGATTCACCACAGACCCATTTAGTCACCATTTGCCAACTTTGTCGTTTTCGTTAAAACTTTTTGCAGGTAGAGTTAGGCCCGATTCACCACAGACCCATTTAGTCACCATTTGCCAACTTTGTCGTTTTCGTTAAAACTTTTTGCAGCTAGAGTTAGGCCCGATTCACCACAGACCCATGTAGTCACCATTTGCCAACTTTGTCATTTTCGTTAAAACTTTTTGCAGGTAGAGTTAGGCCCGATTCGCCACAGACCCAGTTAATCACACACAATATTTCAATAAAGTTACGAAGTAATTTAAAATTCAACGCAAATATCTTAGGGTGAGTTCTAATCGGGAAACTGAACGAGTTTTCCCAAGTAACATATGTCCAAATATGGAAAAGATTTTTGGACCTCCCATACAAAGTGACACTTTTACATGAAAGTTTTTACACTTTTACATTTTAGTTGGTCCTGGCTTCGCTTAATCTACTCTGACACTCTCAAAAACCTCTTGTTACAGTCAGAAAATCACAAAGAAATAATATTAATGCAGATTTGACGAACTGAGTCATAATTTTTTTTACCCGACTGCTCAGAAGGAGGGTTATGTTTTTCGAGAGTATGTATGTATGTATGTATGTGGACAAAAAAAATCTTATTCACGGGCTACAGCCCAAACAGATAGTTGAATTTTGACATATGAGGTATCGTTAGATTCGTCTCAGCAGCGCCAGTGACACTGGCTATATTAAAGAATTATAGACTCAAGATGGCGAATTTTTACAGCAAAATACTAGTTTTTAACACATCTACTTGTTTGTTTTCAGTATTGAGTAGGATGATTCGAAACTGTAAGGATAAAAAATTATTGACAAACCGGGGCCATGGCAAAGTGGGACCTAGTTTGCAGGTAATATGACGATATTGCTGTTTCGACCCCACGGAACAAGTTTTGAGAGCAATTAATAGTTTGAAAGCAAAGAAACACGGTCAATTGTTGTTGGCAAAAGGATATCAAATGATACTTTTACTTATTGCAGAACGAAGGTCAAAATAATAATTTTGCTTTGAGCAGGAGTTAGGAATTTTATTTTATAATTTTAAACTTAAAAATTCAAAATATATTTCTTTCGTTTTAACCTAAGTTACTACCGTGTAGTAACGGCTAAGAATACTGCCACCACTATTCCACTCAGGGTGTTTCGTACTTACTTACTTACTTACTTGATCTCGGCTGAACATCTGTCGACTATGGTCAACCACATGGTGGCGGTGATACCATCTACAATAGCATTCCCAAAGAGGGTTGACATCAGGCAGGCGGCCGGTCATAAAACGTAGTGAAATCCTTTTGCAACATAATTTTGTGTTCAAACAAAACGTGTTGCGCCGACCCAAGTAGGTAATTGGGATAAGGGCAGGAAGATGATGATGACTAGAACTAGCTACCTATAGTCTGGGCAAAAGAAACTCTAAAAAGACCTGAAACAGACTCATCCAAAACACAAACTTTCACAATCGGTGGCAATACATAAGTATGGAACCTATATACTACCTACGTAATAATTGATAAATAATTTTATAAAATAATATTTCATTTCGTAAATAAATTACTCACTAGCTCAATTACTTATTATAATTATTATAAGCCAAATACAGTAAACCAAATTCCCAATAACTCATAGAAACATCAAATCTCTTCGCTATTGATTGAAAGTAAACATAACTTTACCTATTGTCTTCCAGATAGCAAATTCCATTATAATTATCAACTGTTATTATGAATTTGGCTTGAGGTTTACCAAAGCAAATCTATATTGAATTAGGTAGGTACGAGACAAGGTAGATATTGATACGAATAATTTATACTCCGTCAGGTACACATTAGGTATACAAAGATATCGTTAGGAGTACGCGCGGTAAGCCAACTTGCTCGTTTTGCAAACCGGCGCGATTCGCCAACTCGCTTTCTGCCGACTGGCGTGCTAGGCCTACTTACGCCATTCGCCGACTGAGCTATTGGTAAACTATAGCTGCAGTGTACAGTCAATTACACATTTTTTAAACATTTTGCATATTTTGGGATTAGGGAATTTAAATGCTAAAATAAAAAAACTCTACAAGGCCCTTCCTTTCTCTACTATAAATGCAAAAAAAATGACGAATGAAGAAGAACAAAATTAAACTTTTCTGGCGTCTTTAGAAATAACAGTTCCAGGGACTGAATTCTTGAACTGACACTGAGTTGTGTTGATATAACAGAGTTTCAGTTGTTCACAAACTATTGCTTTAGGCTAGGTGCCGGTACTAGACCGGACACAATCAGTTTACTCACGAAACATAGTTAAAGACAAGCTGTCCTTCTCTTGAGAAGGATTTTCCTTCTGTATCCCTCACTCTATTTTACTCATTTAAGAGTCCACTGGTCGTATTTTTACTAGTGACCATAGCGAAAACTCAGAACCGGCTGGTGATAAGGAACAACTTTCCTCAAGGAACATAAGTCGAAATATGAAAAATAATATTGCCGATCAGATGATTTAAGTTACTATGGGAGGTCGAAGTTTTTTTTCATATTTTGACCTATGTTCCTTCGGGAAAGTTGATCCTTATCACCAGCCAGGTTCTGAGTTTTCGCTATCGGTCAATAGTAAAATTTCACCTTATGGATACAAATAAATAGTATAAGCTGACCTTCGGGGGTTAGGTTGATGTGCTGCTGACAGTACCTACTAGTAACTCAGCTGGAAGTGGTAATTAGATTTGGCACTGGCAAATGGATGGCACTTTAGTTATAGCTGTTAGGGAATAGTTGGGAATGAGTAGTGGAAATGTCACCGTAAAATCACAAGAACGGCTAGGTTAAAATATATCTCTTCAAATTACAATCTGTCGAAGTATTGTCAAACACAAATTGTTTTACTTCGTAATATTGTAACCTGCTGAAAAATAATGATGACTATTATGATGATGATTATTATAAAAATCTAATAACAAAACGGCTGTCTATTTTTCTTTTGTTTTTTTTTTGCTACTCTCCATGAGCAGATCCAAGAAAACTTACCTAGGTACATAAGCGGGAAAATGCATTTGTTTTGCAAAACACTTGACTTTCTACAAAATGTGGATGTCTGTTTGATAATAATCTTTCATCGTGTTTCGGTCTGGCAACACTGCTAACGAGGTAACGAGCTACCCACATTCAGGGTTCCGTCGGTGGTCATTTTAGACAATACCTTTCGTAATTTGTCCAACACTACCTTAGAATACTTGTTGCAAATTACAGGACTGAAACTTTCTATAGTGAAAGTTTGTCCTGTAATTTACGAGTTGATACTTTATACTGTTATGTACACCTTGAATAAGAATTTTCCTGGTCCAGAGGTTTCTACGGACATTCGATCAGTCTAAAAAGTGTAAGTATATAGGTATGTATGGAGATTGGAGAGTCTGGTGTTATTTTTACATTTCATAATATTTTATGCATCTTTGTTTCGGTTCGCTTTCCCGCATCTCTTGCATTTTTAAACCGCCACTTCCTGCAAGTGTCTTGAAGACTGCAGCTTTAATAATGTTCTCAAGGATACTAGAGGAGTCATTTCTTCGCGCTAAAAGTCTGGGTGGATCTAATTGTAAGAATCTTGGACACTCCCATTTCTAGATTTACGTAAAACTTGAGAAAATGCTCGTAAATCTAAAAGGAAAGCTTTTGAAAAAGGTATCTACGGAAGTCAAAGGAAAAGCGAGAGCTAGGTATCTAATACTAGTATCTTTTCTTAGTCCTAAAGTAATGCAATACTTTTTGAAAAGAAATGTTTTCGCTAAAAGAAAATAGGTTTTTTTGTGAATTGCGATGAAAAAGTTAAGGTAGAGTCACTTTCCTCTAGATTTTCGCTAAATTCTTCATTGTTTATGATACGGCAACAATGGCGGAACACTTTTGATGTTACATTCAAACATTCTGAATACCCCGTGACCAAAACTATACCTAAGCAAACACCTTGTCAAGTCGATTCAAACTGCAACGGTATCCGGAGGGGGTAAGTATTTGGGCTTGATATTTTGTACAATCAAAATACCGCGTACCCACGTACGTTTTAGTGCCTCAGATGTTACTTTTAGCAACAAAAATTGTTTTTAAAGTTCTTTACTATAGCCCAGCATTTACTCTCATTTGAGGTCTCTCTTGCCCTAATTGAGGTCTTTGACTGACACACTCATCGGCGGACAATGCAAGTCTTGCGGTCTCGGGGTCCTTAAAAAGCAATCAAGTTTCTATAGACCAGGTACTGCTTTCACCATGGTACTTAAATTGCTTTCGGAAATTCTTGCAGACGAGTAGGGCCCAACATCATTTTGTGGAAGGAAGAGCAATTTCATTTTAAAGATTGTAAAGAAGATTACGGGATTATAATAGCAACCAGTAGTAGTAATTAATTACGTAACCGATTTTAAAATGTCGTAAGTAGTAATACTTACTATGACCAAAGAATATCTAACTAACTACCTGGAACTAAGTACAAAGTGATCCTAGCAACACAATGCTTTTAATTATTCCTTCTTTTCCTATAACATACGTGGTGTAAAGGACAGCTTTCAAATACTGATAGGGTGCATTCAGACCATGAAATTAAACACAACTTTCCGTATAGGTATATTTCAGAAGACGTTAAAAAAAACTTTGACATTCCATACAAAATCACGAGTAGCTGTCGGCATTTACTATGGGAAGTCAAAAAAATTGTACGTCCCCTGAAATATTTTCTTATGGGAAGTCGATCAGTTTCATGTACCCTATCAGTATCCGAAAAGAGCTGTCCCTTGCACCCTGTATAGTGCTTCTGTGCCATACCACCTAATGTTCATAAATAATTGTTCTACACGTACAAAGGAACACGAACACAAAAGAGGAAAAGAACAAAGCCACACAGAGGACGCAAGGCAAAGTGCAACACCCACGTTAAACTTACTCGATAAAATGCAGCGTGCTGAAGAGAACAGCTCATATTACCGCCTCGAGTCACGAGGCTTTCTTTCAGGGCCTGCCTGATTTTAGATGCACTCACGGCTTTACGGGGTCGGCAGAGAGTCAGCAGTTGTTACGGTCACGACGAGTGTTTGAGGAATTTCGTATTAATTATGTTATTCGTATAGTTCATCATTCAAATAACCTACCCCACCGGAAATCGAACCCTAGACAACGCACAAAACAATAGGCAGGTGCACTTTGAACTGCACCATTTGGAGTTTTTTTTTTGTGCAAGCTCTTTTTATTATCAGCCTACGGTGTCCCACCACTGCTGGGCAAGTTTACCAAATTTTTTATTGAGTCAGGTGCTCACGCATAATTTTGCGTCAACAAAACGCTAGCAGTTAAGATCGGGACTCAGCTTCGTCACTATAGCAGAACTTTAGGCACGGTAGTGTTACTAGTGTTATTGTTTATTCTTATGTTTTAGGTTGTATGAGATGTCACTAACTTAACTAGGTAGAGTTGTCATATATATTGTATTTAATAAATTAGAAGTAATAAGATCTATAAGCGCTTGGGATTTGATTTGACAAATCCAAAATCCACCTTGTCGTATAAAAGTTGACGAAACTAGGCAGGTGAGCCAGTGCTATCGCTAGAAAATCTACCTACTACCTTTTGGAGGGATCAACTTATACTGTTTTTTTTAGTATTTGTATGAAAAACCAATATAAAGTTGGTTTTTAAATGGGAAAGTTGTTTTGCTAGTTAGTATCTTAGTTAGACAATTTCACGGGCAATTCTAAATCCCTTTATATTTTCAAAACAAAAGGCGGTTTCAAAGAAAACCTACCTATAAAACTATGAAGACAAATACGCTGAATCAGGCTGACCCAACTCAACTGCTGACCTAATAAGCAGACTCGAGGACATGAGAAGGATCAGATTTCCGAAGAAACACAATCTTTGTTATTTTTCCCATCACCTTGTGAGTGTGTAGGTTATACCTATATGATTAGAGTGTAACTAGTGACTTGCCCAGTGGTTTTGTCTACCCACTGCTACCCATTTCTGATAATGGTAAATAAGTAGGTAGTAAGTACATTTTTAAAAAGCCTAAGCCTTTTAATTTGGCCCTTAGGGGAAGTTGTTTAGTTTGACCTGTTGAAAGTGAGTTGTTTGTGGAAAGATTTATGAAATTGGTTGAGTGAGTGTGTGTGATCGATCAGAAAGATATTTAGCTATCGCATACGAACAAAACAAACCGTCTTTTCCTGCATAAATTATGGTAAACTAAGTATTTATTATCATAAGAATAGTTATTACAGTGTGATGTGATAGTGTGATAACTAGGTTAATGGAATGGATAGGTAACTGACGGATAAACTTTTTGAATAAACAGGTTGGTATGTACCCAGCCTGAGTGAATATGTAGGTACATACCTACTTACCTACGTAAGCTGAAGATTTCGTAGTTTTGATTCCCTTATCTCATAGGTACCTAGTGACCTATTTAGACACTTAACTTTTTTAATTGACTAGGATCTAAAAATAATAATTAAATCTGTAATATTGGAAAAAGGAACTTCAAAATGTAAATGTTCTACAACGAAATATTTAAAAATAAAAACAATACAAAACTCTTACGAAATGCAATGCAAATAAATTTATAATTTTGTGCCGAACCCAAAACGACCTTAAAATAAGGCAAACCTCAAGCTAAACCTATAAATATTACACTACGTTCATACATTGACGTTTCGTCACAAACTTTACAACAAAAACGATAACCAAACCAAGCAATGTACTGCAAAGTTAAAAAGGACTCTACAATTTATATAGCACCACCAACGTTGCAACAATCCAACCGCAGAGCTTTTTTACGAAGGCTATATTCAACTCTTCATCTCTTTCACACACGTGAAAATAATATGGCTGTCTCTGTCTCGCGATCCAAACGCCGACTGCCGGCCAGATCGAGTATCAAGTGACACTTGCGCGTGCGCATGGTTTCGTGCCATTTCTGACACAATTTTAATCAAATAAATTCAATTTAAACCTATTCCCGAGCTAAATAGTCGTGTTCGAGTGCAAATATGACGTCACGACGCGAGTGTGTGTGCGAAAATGTGTGTTTGTGTTAGTAAATGAGTGTAAAAGGATTTGTTGACATACAAGGATTGTTTTCTACTTGGAGTCCTAAGAACAGTATCAAGATAAAGCTGAAACGTACGTATATTCTAAAGTCTAATAAATAAAGTGTATTAATTATGCTCAAGCTTCAATAATTTTAGGGCTCTACATTTTAGAAGATAAGATTCTATCATAAACCTTAATTAATATTTCTATAAGTAGCTATGGTCATATATATTTTTTATTGATTTCCTAAACTCTACAAATGTATTTTTTTAAATATTGTAATTTAGTATGTACAATCCTCAATATTAGAGAAATTAAAACACCTAAACCTATTCATTATACTGAGCATTCATATTGCCTGCCTACGAAGATACCAATTTATCAAATTAACCTTCCTACCTACGTAATTTAGGTTACAAAAATTCTTAGACATCAGTATTATAATATTTATCATCAAAAATACTGACATTGCGGGAAAATTTAAAGTAGCAATCAAAGCATTGTAAAGGTTAATGGCCATTTTTTGCTGACACATTAAAAACATACATATTAGGTGTTTAAAGAGCCCACGTCTTTAACCCACCTTAAAGTAATTCTTTTGTTGTTTTCATTTCATAAACGTTTTTTTTTATTAAACTCCGACCAGAATAAAATTCGACTTGTATTTTTTTACGAAGTAATTTGTGTTTTTTAAGCTACATAAAAATTCACTTGTTCGCCTAGAATGATATTATTTGGTCAAACTTAAATACTTTGTAGATCTTAGAGCGCCTCGATGTGGTGTGCGCAGTGAAGTGTACGAGGAACAGGGCAGCAGATGAAATCAAACCATTACGGCATTTCCAACGACGTTTATTCTCAAAATAAACGGCAGAAATGAAGCGATCACATATTCAAATTGAGATAATAAAAAGTTAAATTATAAAATTACATTAGAAAAATATTGCGGTCAAGGAAGGAAGTGACAGATACAAAATTTGCACAGATTAACATATTTTAGATTGTACGTCACAGGCAAAGGTAAAAACTATTATACAGCCAAAAGTCATGAATAATATATTAACACTTCCCCTTATTCATTACTTTACTTAATTAAAACATTCAGGCAAGACATTCAAAGAAACAAATATGTAGAGTCACACAATATTCAAACACATTCCATAAAACATGCAAATAAAAATTATTAAATTATAAAATTTTAAATAATTTAACACTCTACATTCTTTACATTAATTTCATTCATGAAATATTTATGTTTTACAGAACCTAATGGCTTAGTAAGTACATCAGCAGGCATTTCTTTTGTGTTTAGGTACTCTACCTTAGCAAAACCTTTTTTGAATTAAATCTTTAATGTAATGGTATCTTAAATCAATATGCTTTGAGCGTTTATGACTATATTCTCTACATTGTAACAATTTTTGAGCGCTTTGATTGTCATTATAAAGAATAATATCAGGTGATTTATCTAACACTTCTTTTAAGAAAGTTTTACAAAACATAAGTCCTTACAGACGTCGCTAATAGCCAGGTATTCGGCTTCTGTACTTGATAAAGCTACACATCTCTGCTTACGTGCTTCCCAGTTAATGGTATTGCCACCAAGCTTTATAACGAATCCTGTATAAGACTTCCTGTCTATTACATTGTTAGCCCAATCAGCGTCGGTATATGCAGTAATATCTAAGTTACGAGATTTATAAAAACATAAACCATAACTTAAGGTCCTGCCAAATACCTTAATACACGTTTGGCCGCGAGCCAATGAGACATATTAAAGCCACAACAGAATTGACTAAGCTGACTGCAAACGAAAGCTATATCAGGACGAGTACACACAGCTAAGTACATTAGACCACCAAGTAACTCTCTATATGGGTAAGTATTTTCATCAAGACAATCACCGTCTGGTTTATCTAATTTACAGTTTAACATCATAGGTGTAGAGACTGGATTACACTTTTCCATACCAAATCGTGATAAGAGTTTTAAAATGTAAGATTTTTGATCCATTTTTAAAATACCTTTAGCTCTATCACGAGTAATGTTTATACCTAAACAGTTTTTGAGATTACCTAGGTCTTTTACAATAAATTCCTGCTGTAATAACTGTAACAATTTATTTCTAAGAGTACAGCAATTTCCAATAATATAAAAATCATCCACATACAAAGCTATTATTGTTATTCTATTATCACATTTATTTATGTATACACATGGTTCGGATTTGGTCTGTTAAAACCATTGTTACACAAAACCTGATGTACTTTTTGGTTCCACATTCGACTTGCCTGCTTAAGGCCGTAAATGCTTTTTAACAAAAAACAAACTTTACTTTTGTCAGAATTAAAACCTTCGGGTTGTTCCATGAAGATATGCTCATCCAAATCGCTATTTAAAAATGCGGTCTCTACATCAAAATGATTGATATCTAAATCAAGTTCGTTAGCCAAAACAAATAAAGTTCTAAGTGTACTGTGTCGAACAACAGGCGAGAAGGTATCATTGTAGTCTACGCCTTGCCTTTGAGAGAAACCACGCGCTACTAAGCGAGCTTTATGGCGATCATTACCTGAGCTATCTTTCTTAATTTTATAGACCCACTTACTTTTTACTATGTTCTTATTTGGTGGGCGATCGACTAGTTTCCATACTCCATTCTTGATAAGAGCATTATACTCCTCCTCCATTGCAAGTCGCCATGCTTCCTTGTCAGGCGATGACATGGCCTCGCTATAGGTGAGAGGCTCTGCCTCATCATGAACCAGCAAAGATAGATCATAGTCCTCATACCTGGGTGGAGGTTTTCCGCGAGTACTACGTACAGGACGCGACGTGTCGGCGACCGAACCTGGTACCTGACGGCCGGCGCAAGACACCGCTTCCCCTCGACGTGACGACAGGTCAGGCTGCAACGAGCTACAGCTCAAGTCATCATGACTTGGACTAGCAGCGGTCTGAGCCCCCTCGTCTCCAGTACAATACTCAGAGTCCGCACCTGAAAGTATAGTATTATCATGATCACTTTGACTAGATTCAGAATTAGAGCTAATATCACAGTTGGTTTCAGTATTATTTAAAATATCACAGTTATTATTTTTATTTAATTTATTTGATTCATTTAATTCATTATCACAGTTCATTTCATTGTTATAATTTTTACTGATATAATTTTCACCAACATGATGCTCTACAAAATTATTTTTATTTTTATTATTACAGGATGAACAGGAACTTTGCCTCATCCTTTAAGAACTGTCCTTCCAATATTTTCACATTCCTTGAATAAAATACACGTTTTGGAAACAAAGGATCAATGAGTCTATATCCCTTAGTAGAATCACTGTAGCCAACAAATATACATTTTTTAGATTTTGAGTCTAATTTAGAACGTTTTTGCTCAGGGATCAAAGAATAAGCGATGCTGCCAAAACTCTAAGGTGACCGAGGTCAACATCACGACCAGTCCAAACCTGTTCAGGTATCAGTCCGTCTAAGGCAACTGTAGGGCTTCTATTTTTTAAATAAAGAGCGGTCATGACCGCTTCCCCCCAATACTCCTGACTAAGACCAGATTCCTGTAGCATGCACCTAGCTTTTTCTAACAAAGTCCTATTAAGCCTTTCTGAAACCCCATTCTATTGAGGGCAGTAAGGCACTGTAACTTGATGAATAATGCCCTGAGACTTGAGGTAGGCTTCAAAACGATTACCACAATATTCACCGCCTCCATCAGTTCTTAAAATTTTAATTTTGGCATCAGATTGATTCTCTACTAAGTTTTTAAATTCAATGAAATAGGTCATTACCTGACTCTTTTCCTGTAGCAGGTACACCCAACTCTTTCTACTGAAGTCATCCGTAAAGGTCAGCATATACTTCGCACCGCCCCAACTTCTAGCAGGCATCGGGCCACACGTCCGAGTGTATGAGCTCAAGCAGACGAGTGGCACGCTTAGCTTCACCAGAGGAAAAGCTTGTGAAACTTGCTTGCCCTCCATACAAGCAACGCAGCCAGATAACTCTTGTTCAGTACCCTGAAACATAAGAGAATTGTTTTGTCGCAAAGCACACATACCTTTGTAACTGATGTGTCCCAGCCGCTTGTGCCAGACCCCAGCTGACACTAACATTGCACTCTGTTTCTCCTGAACTCCTTCCTTCAGAAGATCTGAAGAGTACTCCAATGGCAGCGAAGTGCTTTTACCTGGTGTGATGCTACCTAGCTTATAGACACCATTGACATTGCATGCATGACCTACTACCTCACCTTTGACCTCAAAGTTTTTATCATTGAATAAGTGACACCCTTTTTTGTCAAAAAGAATATTGAGCCCTCCTTTAACTAATTTGCTAACAGAGAGTAAATTCATAGCTAATTTGGGGACGAGCATAGCTTCAATTTGTAAAATAGAATTACTAGAGGAAGGAATTATTAATTTACCTGATCCTTCACTCTCCAAGTATTCATTATTTGCTATACACACATTGCTCTTGTTAGGCTTGAAACTATCTAATAGATTTTTGTTCTTAATCATATGACTGCTACAGCCGCTGTCCACAACAAAGTCCTCTTGAGTAACACTATAGGCACTGTCCGTCACTATAAAAGCTCTCTCAGTCTTGTCCTTCTTTTGTTTGCGAAGCTTGAAGCACTTGTTCCGTGAATGTCCCTCCTTCTTGCAGTAATTGCAGAAAAGTTTCTTCTTTTTGACGAAATAAGCACTCTCACTGGAATTTATTGCCTCATTATTTCCATTTTTCGCATTTCTTCTTGAAGCAGACGAGTTCGGACTAGCTCGCTGGTGAGCGACGAGCTTATACATGCTGTTTCCAAGTTACTCACTAGAACATCATACTCCGCAGGTAGGCCAGAGAGTAGTATTTCAGCTACTTCATCATCTTCTATCTGTTTCATATATCGGACAACTGGGAAACAATAGTCATTATCGCATTGATGTACTCCTGCATGCTGTTGTAGGATTTGTATTCTATGCGATGGAGTTGACGCAGCAGCAGCACCCTGCGGTATAACCCGCGGTCTTCAAAGATTGCTGCTAGCTTATTCCAGGCATCCTGCGCGGACTTGGCTTCACGCACATACTGATATAGTGAGGGTTCAATACTCAGACAGATTCTGGCTAACGCTCTTTGATCCTTAGCAGTGTCTACGGTTCGTTGACCTTGATTCGTATCATCATTATCGGATTCTAGTGGTTCTACATACTCCCACAGATTTTCCATTATAAGAACCATTTTGACACTGAACTTCCAACTCACATAATTGGAAGATCCACGCAATTTTTCTATAGTGAATGCTCCGGCGCCGTTGCCGCTTGAGGCCGGCTGCGCAGAGCCACCGCCACTTGACATTTTGCCGTACGTATGGTTATTCTGCTATCAAAATGCCCTTCTTCTGTTCCGTACCGTACTTCCCAGATTCTTTCCTTCAGTGTGGTAATTCTTGATGAAGTGATGACGATATCCTGGGTTTCCTCGTGGTCTGGGAACATAACCTCTTAGAGCGCCTCGATGTGGTGTGCGCAGTGAAGTGTACGAGGAACAGGGCAGCAGATGAAATCAAACCATTACGGCATTTCCAACGACGTTTATTCTCAAAATAAACGGCAGAAATGAAGCGATCACATATTCAAATTGAGATAATAAAAAGTTAAATTATAAAATTACATTAGAAAAATATTGCGGTCAAGGAAGGAAGTGACAGATACAAAATTTGCACAGATTAACATATTTTAGATTGTACGTCACAGGCAAAGGTAAAAACTATTATACAGCCAAAAGTCATGAATAATATATTAACAGTAGAAAGTTGGGATTTTCATTATATCTCAGCACGGTCGAGATAATAGAGTTTTAAAGTTAAATTAGCAAAGCTTTAGTTTGACAACTTTAGTTTTCTAAAAGTGCAGAAACTTAAGCTTGTCAAAATTAATGCAGTGAATATAAATCACTATTAATTCTAGCAACAGCATTTCGTATTATAACTTTTAGGGCTCAGCCTATATTGGTTATTGCAGTAATGCATAGGAAACCATTCAATGTTGTCCTTTTATGGATAAACCGAAGTGCTCTTGGTGATCTACTACATAATAGTAGCGGAGTGGCTTATCAGTGGAAAACAAACGTATTCCCATTTTGCGTCATCGAATACCTAATAAATAAATATCGAAATTAATTCTTACGTAAGGCTGTTTATTAAATATAATACCCAGTGAATAAATTCAGTGTCACCTTTTATGACCACACATTATCAAATGGATATAACGTAGGTAAAATTATACAGTTTTTGGAATAGTCGCAATTTAAATCGTCATCTCAATTTATAAGGCATACGAAATCTAAACATTTATTATACGTGCATCTGAACTTAAAACGATTCAAATAAAATCCTAAAAAATAAAAACTTGATGGCTAAAGCTGACATTTCGGCAGAATTTACGTACCAACCTATAGTCTATACCGGTCTGCAAAAACTACTCCCATATCCTTGACAGTTCAGTAGGGTATAAAACAAATGATTTGACCACACATGTCAGTTTATTGCATGTAAAAATCTGATCCTTACTATACTCATACTAAAAAACGCCTCCTTGAATAGAAGCACAAAACTTTACTCCTCTCTTGCTTAGCGCAGTCGGGTAAATCATATCAACGAAAACTATGTCTCAATTGAAATTTAACCCACGTCCCTCCACATATGCAGTGGATGGATCGTGTTATGAATTTCAAACATAAACAGTGTCTATTTCAACTTCGTTAGCAAATTCTTTCTCTATAAAAGGTTTAGTGGAACATGTTATTTCATTAAAGCAGTCTTCCATGTTAGTGAACCTTAATTGTATTTGTATATTTGCTTGTTAGGTAGATGCTGTGTGGTGCCGGCTTAAAATAGCATCACCCCATATCTTTCCCTTGCGTGTCGAAAGAAGCGACTAAGGGATTTGAGAGTTGATCTGTTTTGCAATTTTAAGCAATAGGCTGGCAATCTGTCAATGTGGATATACACAGTCTTCTGAATGATTCAAATTTTTTCAGACATGGTGCAAATGGTCGGTTTTTTTTTACAGTCGTTTACGCTCTGCCTACCCCCTAGGGATATAGACGTGATCTTATGTATATATGTTAATGCCAACAATACATGGGTTTATATAATATCGGCTACATCTACGAGTATTTCGACATTAGCGTCAAAACATACCTGCTTGAAATCGGGCGTGGATCTTCGAATTATTTGAATAAATAGGTACCTACATCAAAGATTGTATGTGCAATTGTGCAAGTTGTCATATTAATTTTATACCGGGACATCTAACGCGGCTGAATAATTAGCGTATATACCTACGCAATCGCTGATACCACCTCAAACATATCGTTTTGTATGACATACCTATATGACAACTTACACCAAAAATGTTGGATGTCACATTCAAACACCCGGAATCTCCCATGTGTTTGAACAGTAAGCTAGACCACAAGAACGCTAAAATTGCTATAACTTATTTCAAAATTTTGAGTCGGGGAAGAATGAAAACTATTCATTTCCATTTTTAGGTATATGAATATTTTTAAAGTACCTACATTACGATGCTTATCTACATACCTATCTAGGACTTATTCTAGGAAACCACATGGGGTTCTGTTACAAGACGTCTAAGTGAGACAAGCTACCAACTAAACTAGTATTAAGTGTACTTGCATAGACTAGCTTGTCTTGAATACACTGGTTATGAACTGCATAATAACTGCCTTCATTAAAAACATAAATCTTACTCTTTTCCTTCCTCTACTATCTGGACATGTTGGAGTAATAGACGTTTATGTTTTTAAACGAATCACTAGCAAATGTTTTTGCCTAACTTAGCGAAAATTTTCGCTTTCTAGAACAGTTTACTTTCTGCCTACCTACCTCGCAAAGGATATTCTTAGACATGATTCAGGTATGCAGCAGTTTGACTCTTAGGCAAAATGGGAGGTAATTTTCATTTATTTGGCAGATTAAAAAAGTATGTTATTGTATAGAGATCAAATTAAAACGAAGAACTACCTTTGAAAATAAAACAAAACAAAAACTCCAAATCCTTCAAAATTGAAAAAACTTCGAAGGAAAACAAAAAAGTCAATGAAGATGTGAATGAATTTGCAGATTACTATTATTAAAACTGGCCCTATGCTTTGATTAATTTGTTTCTTTAGGTAGTCGATGACGCAAAGATAATAAAAATTATATTTATTTTTAGTCTGACCGATGTATTTATTTATAGGTATTTATTTAAAGATGTGTTGGTTATTGTAAGATTATTTTGACTTGAACATATTAGAAGATTTTGTTAAATTCATAGCATCAAAATGTCAAATTAAAATAAAATAGGTAGGTTACAGAGCCTTTCCTTGTTATAGGTTTCTTTCAGTACTGTATTTAATCTTATATAATATGGAAAAATTGTTGACTATAGCATAGATAGATAGATAGATACCTAACTAATTAAAATTACTTAGTAAGATTTCCTGTAAGAAAGTTAATAAATACAGCTTGGATAGTATGGGTTGCATAATTACGCGGACCATTGCACAGGAAATTGACGAGGGTTCATTGCTATACATACTTGCTTACTTACTTTACTACAGATAGAATTATTCATTACATAAATACATACATTATCTATCACACTTGCCATGCGGACCGTATCCAGCCGTATCTAATCCTCAAAGCGGAAAGAGTTTTCACGACCAATCCAATCCAGTTCAATAATTGAAATTTTACTGGTGACCTGCTTTGTTAATTTTTTTTCGTATGGGATACCTACCATGTTGTCCAACGACCCGATTTAGCTTTAGAGTTTTTCAGTCGTCTACTACTAGTAAGCAGCAGGTTGTAAAATGACCGCCGTCTAAGTAATCATAGACAGCAACCGGGACCGAGGCTTAACGTAACCGATACTGAAAACTGAATTGGTTTGGTGATAAGCAATAACTTTCTCCGGCGAAGATCGGTGGTTTTAAAATGAATTTAACCAGCCCATATAACAGCTTATCGAGAGTTTTTGGAAAGTCAAATTTTCTTTTTTATTTCGACAAATCTGCAGCAAAAGTTTTGTTCCAATTATCACAACATTATAACTAATCTTACCTCAATTTTGAGTATTCACTAGTATGATAGAGTCCGAGCCCTTTCACTAGTACCTAGTAGGCAGTTGAAAAACTCTGACGCCGGGGTTCATCGGGTCGTTGGTCGCCGCGGTGTCCCACACGAAAAGAAGAAGACTGTATGATTTGACACTAAATACTTGTTATTTTTCTTATGAGCCTGTGAATTTGTCAAATACTATGCCCTTCACACGTATCTATTGTTTCCTCTTGCTATTTCAAGGTGGCACTGCTACCTGCCAGGTAAAAAACACTAAAACACGCCATCAAGTTTATACCCATGCCAGCATTAGGTATGATGGATTTTTAACGCCTTTTGTACGATAAAAAAAACAAAAATAATATCGCTAAATAGGTTCTGTCTGCACAGCGAATTTTCTTCGCGTACCGCGATTTTTTTTCTCGTGTGTTACTTTATTTTATGTAAAAAAACAATCGATATTTTTGCCGTCAGTGCAGAAACTTGCATAAGATTCAGTGTGTTACGAGTACAAAAAAGCGAGAAAAAAATCGCGCGAATTAAAATAGCTGCGCGGATAGAGCATTAGTCGTGTAGAGAGTGTTCTTGCAGGTATAGGTATTTGGGCTTCACTTAATGTTATAGTCGGTCCTGCCCGGTTGCTGTCTATGATTGATATACTTAGACCGTATTATCAGAGGTCTGCAAGTCCTGCAACTGCAACTAGTAGCTTAGGTGACGGTTGAAAAACTTTGACACCTGGGTTCATTTTGTTTGTTGAATATCTGTGTCCTATTTTATTTCGTTCGTCGTCTATCAAGTTTCATATGCTTGTACCACAAGGCAATAAATTTTACCAGCAAACCCTAGGCCTAACAGCTGTGCGAAGCGGGAACCCGCTTTCGCCGCACGAACATTTTGGGTCGCATAACGGGCGGCACCGAACTTCGCGAGCCATGTTATGGAATATATTACTGCCTGATATGGAAGGACTACAGCACCTTAAGCTACCGATTCGAAGGTTCAGCTAATACTGGTTAGATCATACTGGTTTTATCCAGTATAAAATTATCTTGCTCGATGCTAACAATATAGAGTTTAGTGATGTTATGGAATATACTTACTACAGCCTGAAATCACAAATTAGGAAAACGGCGCGGGCGCCTTTAGCAGATGGCTCACTCAGTACTAGCGACGATTTTGACGCTTACTGACGAAAACTGGAAAAAACCGGAATCTCAGGGGAAGTCAAGGTAAATAAGATGGTGGTTGACACGAATGTCATATTTATTGGATTTAAAATTGGCTCAAAATCATACGACGTTCTTTGTCAGATTTTGCTGTTTTGGCGTTTTTATACTTATAGACTTTTGACAGAAGCAACCCTGGCTATGTAACAAATGCCAATCGCGAAAATCCGAAATAGGGCCGAGTGAACCTTCTGTAAACTCTCTATTTTGTCTTAAATGGAGTAGATACGGATTTACTACCTCTATAATGTATATTGATTCATTTACACTGATTTTTGTAAAGATATTTTAAGAATAACAAGTATAAAATGAAACCTTAAAGATGATGCTCGTGGTAATAAAATGTATGACATTATAAAGGTCAGTGTACAACTGGGGTGTCAGGTTACGCTCTTATCTGATGGTGAAACGACAAGATGAGTTAACCACAAGGTAGGTATAGGTTAACAGATAAAAGTATAAATCGTATACCTACAGGGTTATTTTTTTATCACATAGGAAAATTTGCAGGGTGATTCTAGTTACGATTCTGAACAACTTTTACTATGGGGCCCTTTGCGAATTCGCAAAAAAAGATTTGGATGTTCCATTGAAAAAATCATAGGTAGATACCTACTCGGCAGAAATGTATGGAACAGCAAAAAATAACCCTGTATAGGTAAGATAACAGAAACCAGACTGCGAAAACTTCAACGTAATATTTTGTTTGTAAAATCCGCTATTTTAAATTTATGATTATGATATTTTAATACCTATAGCCAGCAAAAATCACTCTCGCTTCTGCGACGCCTGAGACAAATCTAACGACATCGTCCTAAGCTCGTGAAAAATCTACACACCTACTCTCAAAAAAAACATAACTTTTTTCTGAGGCATTCGGGTACTTTTTAGGGTTTCGTAGTCCACTAGAAACCCTTATCATTTCGTCAAGTCAAGTCAGTCTGTCTGTCTGTATGCCGCGCCCTCATATCTTCACAGTTATGAGAGCGCGTTCGCTGAAAAACCTGATATTTAAACGTGTTATTTGGAACTAATAAACTACCCACAAACTAAGGACGAAATCCATTAAATTGGATTGTATTTAAATTGGCGGACATTAATTGAAACATTCCTTGATTGTTCATTTACATTCAGTGAACGTTGGCTTGTGTAAACGCGAGGAGTTCGCTGTGTTGCCAGGGACGGAACGAGGTTGGCATGTTTATTTTGCCCTTTTTTCCCTATGGGTACCTAAAACACTTATGGTTAAAATATAGACCGAGCGTGGCGGCGGCGAAGTGCGCCGGCAACATGACAGCGTCGTTCATACATAGTATAGAGAGCGCGCCGCGGCGCGGCGTGCTGCCCAGTATTTCTGGCATCCCCACACAAACCAGTCAGTACGGCGCACCCGCATCAAGCTCAGTCTTTAAGGACATCTATATAAAACTCTACGAACGCTGAAGCTGCGTACAACGAGCCGCATAAAAATATCTAATCCAAAACATCATTTCATTACCAAGTATCAGACTGCCCGGCCTCCCCTTATCCTAAATCAATTGGGGTCGGCGCAACACATTTTGTTAGAGCACAAAATCATGTAGCAAAAATATGTGGCGATTTTTTATTACCGTCCGCCTGCCTGACGTCAACCCACTCTGAAAATGCTATAGTAGGTGGTATCACCGCCAACATGCGGTTGACCATTGTGGACAGATTATCTCAGAGAGAATTGACATAAAACTGAACGTTTCGTTATGGCTGCTAAACTAGCACATGACTAAATCATCTTTTAGAACATCTAAACAAACATAAAAAGATAGTTAGGTACCTAATAAATAACCTACTACTTTCATAGGCTTTATTAAGTTTATCCAGATAAAGCGTTAATCTGCGTTTTCAACAAATTAATCTCTACATACATGTCCAAATTACGAAGGACCTATTATACACCAAAGTCTTTGATATGAAAGTTCATTCGAAGTCAAGAAACTTACTCTAAACTAAACTTAAGCCATCAGAGTATTCAAAGGTGACCCGAGTACGTCCCTGTATTACTCCGTAGAACTTCCATTTTAGTTTCAATTGTGAATTTACATGCAAATCATAACCCTTTATTAGGCCATATTGTTATACCGTTAACAAGTTATTTTAGCTTTTGCCTATGAATAAATTGAACTTTGCGAAAGCGCCTGATAAATAACGAAACGCAAAAAGTGTGTTGGAGTTTTTAACTTTGCTCTTTTTTACAGGCGAAAGTTTATTTCACACTTCGTTCGGCTTTTTGTAAAAAAAGTGTTTTGCTTTTGCAAAGAAATTTTATTTATTTTACAGGTAGTTATATTCAGGGAAAATATTTATTTTTTGTGAACATTATTTTTTTTGAAAGAAAAGGTCAAAGTTGTTATTTGAAGATTTTGAAGCAATTGGAATTTTAGATACCAACTTACCTATCTAGGTAAATGGTATCTATACCAAAATACAACCACGTCAACGTATAGTTATTACCGGTCACATTTCTCCCATCATCATCATCATCTGCCTGCCCTTATCACAAACCAGTTGGGATCGGCGCAAAATGTTTTATTAGAGCACAAAATCATGTTGCAAAAGGATTTGGCAATGTTTTATGACCGGCCACCTGCCTGATGTCAACCCACTCTGGAAATGCAGTTGACCGTCGCCTTTTACGAAACACCCTGAGTGGACTAGGGGTGGCAGTATTCTTAACCTTTAGGTACCACACGAAATTATGCCGATTGTTTGTTGTCACATCTCTCTCATAGAATCTAAAAATCCACGACGAAACCACACGCAGGCGAGGCCTTTAGATCAAGATTTTCATATCTACTTACTAACTGCTAGTTGAAAACTGTTGCCAACAAAATGTTTTACTTCTCCACTCCGCACCGCATGTTCACAAAAGTTGACAACACTTTAATTTTGTATTATGTCGCCGACATAACTGTGGGAACATAAAACCACTTAGGTATTTTCCCAAAGTTACGGTTTGCAAACACAAATTAAACAACCATATGGTTAGTCAGATGTTCATACACCATGAACAATGTAAAGTTAAGATCACCCATAGTTAAACAGGGTGTAAATTTAAATGCGTGCCATAGCTTCAGGGTAGGTGTAGTATCGTTAAAGGATGCCGTAAAAAATATTTAAAAAAAAATACCGGTCACAATTTCTTTTTTTTACTTTATATTTATCTCAGCCGAAATTCATTTAATCTCAAATTTGCTTAGATGAAAGTACTTGTATGGGCACTCTCTAAACAAGAACAGTGTAAAAAATGCATTTTACAGAAAAAAGTGTTGACTAAATAAAAAAAATTATGACTGGGATTTTTTCAATATTTGTACGGCATCCATAATCGATACTTAACCTACCCTGAAGCTATGGTACGCAATTAAATTAACACCCTATAGATACTGAGTGTCCCATGAGTGGCCAAGCGTGAACGATGTTTGAACTGCAGAAATTATGAGGGTTGAGTCGTCGAACAACCCAATTAACCTTTGTCCTCAAATTTGTAAACAACCACCATCAATACGTCACAAAATCGTTAAATAATTCGGCATGGATACCTATCCTATTTGTGTCTCCATTAGGAATCAAATTCAAATTCAAATGCCCTCTCAGTATTTAGAGAGCTGTCCCTAACACCCTGTATATAAGCTAGCTAAACCTAACCAGGTACAGACGGTTGGTACGGGTACCTATGAACACAACCTCTCTGTCCATCAGTAGCAAAATTACAGTGACAAAACTACTCTACAGTCTACATCTATTTATAGGTAGGTACGTAAGGTTAATATAATTTCAACTCAGTCTTATGCCGGTTTTTGATCAAACGAAAAACCTAGTTTGGTTTTTGATCAAAATCCCGAATTTATTAAAAATCTGTGACAAACTTATACTCTAACTAACCATACCACCAAACATCGATAAACAATGGCTAAAAGCCATAAGTTACCCTAGCTAGACCCTACTGAACCATCAGTACCGTAGCGGGGACCATTGGGGTCGTTAAATGGGGTCGCTGAATAATTTACTGGCCCCTAAAAGGCTGCGAAGTAAGTAAGAAGGTTTTTGATCGCTTTGTCTGTAGGTAGAAGTCGCGCAGATAAAAAAAATACCCGAATTGCAAACACTGTTGTTTGCCGCTCTATCATATTATATGTCATATGAGCAGGATGTCAACATAATGTTGCCATTTCGGGTCCCCTTCTTTTGTGAACCAGGTTATAGCTTCGATAAACAATGACTAAAAGCCATAAGTTACCCTAGCTAGACCCTACTGAACCATCAGTAACGTAGCGAGGACCATTGGGGTTGTTAAATGGGGTCGCTGAATAATTTACTGGCCCCTAAAAGGCTGCGAAGAAAGTAAAGAAAACTCTTTCAGCTGTGGTTTTAACCACCTTAAAGAAAGGGGGTTTATGAATCGACTTGTACTTATAAGTCGCGCAGATAAAAAATTACCCGAATTGCAAACACTGTTGTTTGCCGCTCTATCATATTATATGTCAAATGAGCAGGATGACAACATAATGTTGCCATTTCGGGTCCTTTATACCATCGATAAACAATGGCTAAAAGCCATAAGTTACTAGCTAGACCCTACTGAACCATCAGTAACGTGGTGAGGACCATTGGGGTTGTTAAATGGGGTCGCTGAATAATTTACTAGCCCCTATAAGGCTGCGAAGAAAGTAAAGAATTCTTTCAGCTGTGGTTTAACCACCTTCAAGAAAGGAGGTTTAATAATCAATTTATATAAGTCGCGCAGATAAAAATTATACCCGAATGCAAACACTGTTGTTTGCCTCTCTATCATATTATATGTCATATGAGCAGGACGTCAACATAATGTAGCCATTTCGGATCCTTTTCTTTTATGAATCAGGTTATACCATAGATAAACAAAGGTAAAAAGCCATAAGTTACCCTAACTAGACCCTACTGAACCATCAGTAACGTTGCGAGGACCATTGGGGTTGTTGAATGGGGTCGCTGAATAATTTACTAGCCCCCAAAAGGCTGCGAAGAAAATGGAGGAAACTCTTTCAGCTGTGGTTTCAACCACTTTCAAGAAAGGAGGTTTATTAATCGACTTGTATAAGTCGCGCAGATAAAAATTATACCCGAATGCAAACACTGTTGTTTGCCTCTCTATCATATTATATGTTATATGATCAGGATGTCAACATAATGTTGCCATTTCAGATTCTTTTCTCTATGAATCAGGTTATACCATCGATAAACAATGGTTGAAAGCCATAAGTTACACTAGCTGGACCCTACTGAACCATCAGTAACGTAGCGAGGACCATCGGGGTTGTTAAATGGGGTCGCTGAATAATTTACTGGCCCCTAAAAGGCTGCGAAGAAAGTGGAGAAAACTCTTTCAGCTGTGGTTTAACCACCTTCAAGAAAGGAGGTTTTTGATCGACTTGTGTGTGCGCGACTAGCGCAGATAAAGAATAGACCCGGATTGCCAGCTACCTTGTGTCGAAATTTAGTGTAATGATTTTCTATCGTCACTATAAAAGAAGGTAGATTAACTTCTACCAACGATAAACAATGGCTCAAAAGCCATAAGTTACCCTAGCTAGACCCTACTGAACCATTAGTAACGTAGCGAGGACCATTGGGGTTGTTGAATGGGGTCGCTGAATAATTTACTGGCCCCTAAAAGGCTGCGAAGAAAGTTAAGGAAATTCAGCTGTGGTTTTATTTTAACCACCTTAAAGAAAGGAGGTTTATGAATCGACTTGTATAAGTCGCGCAGATAAAAATTATACCCGAATGCAAACACTGTTGTTTGCGCTGTATCATATTATGTATGGTATGTCATATGAGCGGGATGTCAACATAATGTTGCCATTTCGGGTCCTTTTCTTCTATAAATCAGGTTATCCCATCGATAAACAATGGTCGAAAGCCATAAGTTACCCTAGCTAGACCCTACTGAACCATCAGTAACGTAGCGAGGACCATTGGGGTTGTTGAATGGGGTCGCTGAATAATTTACTGGCCCCTAAAAGGCTGCGAAGGAAGTAAAGGAAATTCTTCCAGCTTTGGTTTTAACCGGCTACAAGAAAGGGAGGTTATGATTTGTATGTATTAAAAGTACTGAATTAAACAAAAGAGTTCTTTGAAATAAATAATTTTGGATCGCTCATAATCTAAACAATGGTCCGCGCGCGTCGACCGATAGCGTCCAAGAGAGACTCAGTTGTCGAGATTAGTGCTGATCATAGCTTGTGGATTTTCAGCCTAACAGTATTTAACATCCGTGGAATCCTGAAATATTTTTAATCTTAGTCTATAGAATATTCTTCTGAGCGCCTATGTAGGCAAGTACGAATGTTCATATTCATTTATTCATAAAATAATTTACATGGCAAGGTAATAAAGAAAATAATACATAATTTTAAATGATATAAAAATAAAAAATAATTCTCCGAGCAGGAGAAAAAGTTGTAGGTACAAAATTGGATTCAATACATTCTCCATTGTAAAGACGGTTTAGTTTTTGTTAAACGACGGCTTCTTTATTTACATAGTCAAACAGACAACTGTTAAATAAAACCAACCTTTTTCATGTTTTAGCGCTTTGAAAGCTAATGAAAATCCGAATCTATGTAAAGAGAATCAGGATTTTAGCGAATTATTCAGGTTTCTAGGTTTTTGGTGAATATTGTTAATAGTCTACGAAATTCTACGCCTGATTTTTCTTAATTTTCCCTCAACTTTGGTCGTCCACAACATATTTAATAAAATTAATTGTAATGTCATCAAAACATACGTAGATGTATAGTTGTGTAGAAAATCTTTAATGTCATATTCAAACAATTTGTAGTTCACAGATTTTGAATACGCCATCAAAATTTTTCGCTTGAGTTGTCATATTTCATCCATCTAAACTTTCGAGCCTTACGCAGATAAACCGTTTTAACCCTTGCAAGTTGCAATGTACCTAAGTCATATTATTTATCGCGTCGTTGGTAAACATCACAGGTCTTTCGTCGACTCGGTGTCCCGTAATATTATGATAGTATAAATAAAACGTAAACAACAATTTTCTTGAAACATCTTCTTTACGGAACGAAACGACTTATATCGTGGATTTGTTGAAAACTCTAATTTTCTTTTACAAACTTCGAAGTGTTGTCGCCACAAATAATACTTTATCTAAGTTTGTCTGATCCTTACAAACCTGGCGATTGCCGGGATAGTCGAAGAAAGTTTTGTTAGAGAAATGACAAGAGGAGTTGATAAAAGTTGTTTTGTATCTACTTAGTAGGTGCCTAAGTAGCTAGAACGATGTTTTGCCGTTGTCTGGATTTCCAGATAAGTAATTGAATGTAACTATGTTTAGACTAGATAGAAAACCTATCTGAGAAAATTAATTTGTCTTTTTTGGGTTCCCGTGTATAGTCCATTTTCACACAATATACGCTCCTGTAGGAACACCTGCCTACCTACATCCTTTCCTAAGCTGAGTAGGTATCTAGGCCTATAGTAACTTCAGAGAAATAATTTACGGGCCCAAATTACTAAGACGACGCGGCGGTATGGTATATGACAAATTGTGCCGAAAATCTTTGATGTCATTTTCAAACAATTCGTAGGTGTGTTGCTAGGCTAAAATTTCATTGTCACTGTTCTCTCTTGGCAACACAAAATAAAATAATTAATATCTGTTCATTAATTACTTACCAAACATCAAAGTGATCTTAACTGTTACTTAAATTATACATGGTGTAAGGCAGAGCTATAAGAAAATGCTCCAGAAGATATAAAAAAACGAATTCTTACTTCCCCTCTAGTAACAGCAGTCAATTGATAGTAATTTTGCATGGGAGGTCGTTTTTTTGTCGTTTCCTGTCTTATTTTCGTAGGGGAAAGTTGTTCAGTTTCGTGGTATGCATGCACCCTGTCAATATTCGAAGATATGTGACCCTATATGTATTTGCTAACTAGGTTGTACAGTGTATAGTACATATTTACTAAAATGTGATTTATTTTCATGCTTATTAATGTCGGTTATTTACCTTCTGTCTGTTATGTTCGTCTTACATAAGTTCGCAAATAATAGAATGAATCAAAACAAAGTAAATACACCAGTATTTACTCAAACAAAAGACGTGGTTTGACCTAATTAATCATGTTGCTCTACATTTCTCATGATTTTGTGGATATAAAGGCGTAACAAAAATAAATGGACATATTTGAAGGAGTGATCCACCCATTGAAATCGAAAAACATATCCCGTAGAACGTCGGTCGTATTTGGAAAAAGAATTAACTATCCGTACCTAACCGCTGTCTACTTAAAATATAGAGTTGGGATCACGCACCCAATTTCATTCAAAAAAAGATTATGCGCTTTTGTGTTTGGGAAATCAAGCTGCCTGCTGCACTGATTTATTGATCGGTTAGTATTAATTTTGGCGTTACAAATGTTAAAAACTTACTTACTAAAACCTACACCCCACACACACCACATACTCAACTAACTGCCTTTGTATAAGATAGGAGAATCAATTTAGGTTTGTTGTTTCAGGGATCAAATAATATTGGTTTTCCACACAATTACAAATTAAAGTCAACTTAAATTGATCCCTGATGTACTACATCAACCCTAAATATCCAATTTTCTTCTAGTGGCCATTCACTTACTGATTCCCGTGATTTCCCGCTCTATGAAACGGTAAAAGGGCTCTAAAGTATGCAAATAAGGGCCCGATTTCCCGTATCCAAATAACGTCCAAGTAATTTGACCCTTGATACTTAGAATGCCTACCTCAACACGTTTTGCTTTGTCTTCTGAAAATAACATGGACTTCAGAAGCATATTTATTTTTCTTATTACTACTTACGTTTAAATATTGTATTGTAAAAAATAAAATGTAGCTGAGAAGACTACTCGCTGCATTCGCGGCCGTATGGCGCTACCTTTTTCATTTATAGTTTACCACCAAGTGCCGCGGCCGCGTATGCAGCGAGAAGACTTCTCAACTATAGTAGGTATAGTCTTTCCGAAAACTGAAATTTTATCCAAGTCTGTGTCATAATCATAACATCTTTGATGTCAAATCATAGTTCTAAGCTTTTAACCCACCAGTTATACCATCCGGTCCCCAACATCATCTCCATATCAAACGATTAGTCTACAAATATCCGAGGTCTTCCAAAGCACAGAAAACTGAAACCGCTTGTATGTACCTAAATAATATAGGTGTTATGTACCATATAACACTTCAAAATACAGACATACTATGCGATAATGAATTTACAGCGGAGTTTTGAAGTAATTTGTTGAGTCAACAAACTAAGCTCGCCGTTGGAGCGTGTGTGTAAATCTGCATGTGTAATCACGTGGGGTTCGTTAGTCTTTAACACATTTGCTGCCAAAGTTGCAGTTGGAACATTTGTCACCAAAGTTCATCGGGTCGTGCGTCGACTCAATATCCCAGGTTTGTTAGTCTCTAACTTATCCGCTGCCAGTGTTGCAGTGGAACTACGTCTCATTACCTTCTTCTTAGTCATCATCTTCCTGCCCTATCCCAATTACTTGGGGTCGGCGCAACACCTTTCGTTGAACACAAAATCGTGTTGCAAAAGGATTTGGCTGAATTTTACGACCGGCCGCCTACCAGACGTCAACCCTCCCTGGGAATGCTTTTGTGGTGGATTAACCGCCACCATACGGTTGGCCCTGGCTGTTTGGGTCGGGTTTATCCCTCGGTCGCCTCTTACGACCCCCACGGGAAGAGAGGGGATGGTGCTATTCTACTCTGTCGGCACCACACGGAGATCTGCCTTCTTCTTAGTGTGGAAGACTAAGTCAACAAACGACCCGATATGCGCTGGTCAGGGATTTTAGACCTCCATCATATACGGCAATCTGAACCGACACTGAACCATCTGGAGATACAACCAGATGACAATGTCCGAATTCTAACTGATTCTAGAAAATTTTCAAAAGTGACGTATTGAAAAATACTTATATCAACAACCGAACGTCTTCGCAGACCATACCTATTTAAGAAAGATTTATAAAACAGATGGGGTGATTTTTGTCTACCTCATGATTGGAAGAGTTTATGGCGTGGCAATGAATGTGTTAATGTTTGTGCATGTAAAATACTTGTAGCTTAAGAACATTATCATCACTTCATCGAATACCTATCTATTTATTATCTAGCATTCGATATGGTTGTAATGGCAGCTTTTGGTCATGGAAGCCCACATGCTCTCAGGAAGTTCATGTGATCAACATATCTTATCTACTCTCTATTGGGATGGGCAAAATATTGCTCTCTCGTCTACAACTGATAAGAATGTATGCTCACATGTGATTTGGGACTTGCATAAAGCATCTCATATTATAACCTGACTTCCATAGGAGTTAAAATGTGGGTGGAGACTGACTGACCAGTGCAATTTCATATTCGGTGCTTTTACTGGCCTTGCCGGTACCTCTTTAGGGAAACCTAAAGATAATTGTTGAAATCATGTCATTTGACTGATAACATACCTATTT
The DNA here is from genome assembly GCA_024500475.1 of Phthorimaea operculella. NCBI lineage: Eukaryota > Metazoa > Arthropoda > Insecta > Lepidoptera > Gelechiidae > Phthorimaea > Phthorimaea operculella. The sequence continues at coordinate 15,487,788 of JANFCV010000001.1, forward strand.
ACAACATACATACTTACTTAACCAACTAGACACTTGGGTGTCAGTTGGTCAGTCATAAGACTGTTTATTCTAAACTACTTCATTTGTTCTGCAAAGGACATCTGAATCTGATCACCTATCCTTCTTCGTGGTGCTTTTAAGCACCACAAGCGTCTGTGGCTGACGCATCTATTAGCAGAGATGCAAGGTCTCACCATATTTATCCTTCTTCTGGGGGGAGCAGATAATTTACCGTTTGTATTTGGTGGTCGCTCTAGTGGTTATCTTTACAATGAAGTTTTATGCATGAAGAATTTGCATGCGTAGGGCTGATTATGTGGGGATGACCGTGGAGCGTTTATGAATACAGAAAGGTATCTATTGGCGAGGGCTTCCACATTCCTCGGGCGTTGAAGTACTGGGGGCCCGTTTGGAGCTCAGTTTCCTTCCCTTTTCCCTCTCCTGTTCATGGAGTCACTTTTTGTGCAGAGATGTCTCAATTACCTTTAAAAGAATTTTTGGGTTACATATTTACTTTATTTAAACACAATGTATGGGTCAATAATTAATTAGACATCACTTTTATATCACGAGCCATTATTTACACTGTGCTTGAGGTATGGGTTTCTATGAAATCTAGAACTCAAGACATCATCTTCATAACAACAGAGGCCGGCGTCTGTAGACGTGTAGTCCTTCATAGGCGGGGTTTGAGTTGGTTACATATTGTAAGTGAAAATAAGAAATAGTAAGTTCTAAATACTTACTATACCCAACTAACAAGTTTTGGTCGTATAATGGTCGGGACAACGTTATCGCTACGTCTTGAAGTCGGATAGTTTTAGTCGTATAGTGGTTATATAAACGATTATACGACGCGATTTGGGCACAAATTATATGACTGTTGTCCGTATAAAGATCGTATTAAGGTCGTATTAATGGGCTTAAGTCTGGTAAAAGTCATATACAAGTCTGATTCGCGACGTATGGTCGAATAACAGTAACTTATACGACTGTTATTCGACCATACCATCCCGACCATTATACGACCAAAACTTGAAAGTTGGGTATAGTAAGTATTTAGAACTTACTATTTCTTATTTTCACTTACAATATGTAACCAACTCAAACCCCGCCTATGAAGGACTACACGTCTACAGACGCCGGCCTCTGTTGTTATGAAGATGATGTCTTTAGTTCTAGATTTCATAGAAACCCATACCTCAAGCACAGTGTAAATAATGGCTCGTGATATAAAAGTGATGTCTAATTAATTATTGACCCTTACATTGTGTTTAAATAAAGTAAATATGTAACCCAAAAATTCTTTTAAAGGTAATTGAGACATCTCTGCACAAAAAGTGACTCCATGAACAGGAGAGGGAAAAGGGCAGGAAACTGAGCTCCAAACGGGCCCCCAGTACTTCAACGCCCGAGGAATGTGGAAGCCCTCGCCAATAGATACCTTTCTGTATTCATAAACGCTCCACGGTCATCCCCACATAATCAGCCCTACGCATGCAAATTCTTCATGCATAAAACTTCATTGTAAAGATAACCACTAGAGCGTCCACCAAATACAAACGGTAAATTATCTGCTCCCCCCTGAAGAAGGATAAATATGGTGAGACCTTGCATCTCTGCTAATAGATGCGTCAGCCACAGACGCTTGTGGTGCTTAAAAGCACCACGAAGAAGGATAGGTGATCAGATTCAGATGTCCTTTGCAGAACAAATGAAGTAGTTTAGAATAAACAGTCTTATGACTGACCAACTGACACCCAAGTGTCTAGTTGGTTAAGTAAGTATGTATGTTGTAAATAGGTATGTTATCAGTCAAATGACATGATTTCAACAATTATCTTTAGGTTTCCCTAAAGAGGTACCGGCAAGGCCAGTAAAAGCACCGAATATGAAATTGCACTGGTCAGTCAGTCTCCACCCACATTTTAACTCCTATGGAAGTCGGGTTATAATATGAGATGCTTTATGCAAGTCCCAAATCACATGTGAGCATACATTCTTATCAGTTGTAGACGAGAGAGCAATATTTTGCCCATCCCAATAGAGAGTAGATAAGATATGTTGATCACATGAACTTCCTGAGAGCATGTGGGCTTCCATGACCAAAAGCTGCCATTACAACCATATCGAATGCTAGATAATAAATAGATAGGTATTCGATGAAGATATGATAAAAGTTGTCTCATGACATTTGATGACAACCATTGTAATTAGTAGGTAAGTTGTAATCATAGTTTTACTATGATGGGCACCATTTTAGCCAGTCATAAGAAGAACTTTAAGAACTTCATGACTAGAATATTACTTTAGATATGATTCATCTGAATCTGTTATAGGATAGGATGATAGGAAAGGATATTATCCATTCTACCAGCCATACATATATTCTTAGATAACACAGTACTTAACAACATAGCAAGTACTATAAAATAATATTGTTGTAGATAGATGTTGTCTACTGCCGGACACATTCCATTCTGAAGGTATCAAAAATATAGTTGTAAATAAATGTTTGTCCACTGCAGGACACATTCCAATACTGAAGACAGTTTTCTTTGCATGACAAAAATACTGTTGTAAATGATTATTTATCCACTGTTGGACATAACCAAGCAGAAGTAGATATCTAACAATATCTACTTATGTATACTTCATACATAGTAACATTAGTCAATTAAGTCCATAGTCGTTCAGCAACCATAGTACAAATAGAAATCTGTCCACTGATGGGCTAAGCCAAACAGTAGGTATGTAGATACAACAGGAACTTTATCAAGTAAATCCTTAATCGCTCAGCGACCATTGTAGTTAAAATAACAATCTGTCCGCTGATGAGCAAAGCCAAACAATAGTTAAATATATATCTAACAATATCTACTTATGTAAGTTTTAACCCAGGAACTTTATCCTGGTCGCATAGCAATAATAATTAAAGTAAATTATTTTAATTGAAGCTACATTAATTTGGTCGTTAAAGTCATATATATATATATGGCATGATAGATAGATAAGTAAGGATAAAAATAATGGGATTATAGGGTAGCCTACCTATTCCTAACATCTAATTTACCTATATACCGACACACTAATTAGCCCAGATTTCCCTAATTAAAAAGTTTGTATGAAACAATCAGAACGCAGGTTTTTTAAAACATCTGAACCGACAACAAAACAAAGTTATTGCAATAAAATGACCTTAGCACTAAAACCAAAGCATAAAACCATGTTCCTAGTCGTATCAGCATTCAGAGAATATAATTTGAACAAAAATCCACGACTCTAAACCTCAAATAGTGGGGCGAAGACAATCTCGTCAGCTTCAATGCTTCAAAAACGCAGGCGTGTCTTTTCTCCGCAAAAAGGAGTCCTTTCACCTTTTCTCCTACTTTTCGGGGTACATCTGTTCCAGTGACCAACACTCTTCAACTCCTTGGCATGGAGTTGTCCTCTGACCTCAACTTCGGCACCACCATCGAGTCCAAGGCTCAAATTGCAGCTAGAAAGTTGGGCGTCCTGAATAAAGTCAAGCGGTACTTCACGCCTGAACAGCTTCTAACTCTTTATAAAGCTCAAGTCCGATCTTGCATGGAGTACTGCTGTCACCTTTGGGATGGCTCGGCTAAATACCAACTTGCTGCACTGGATTCGGTGGAACGCAGAGCCAAGAGATTAATAGGCGATAAAAAACTGGTGGCGACCAAGCTTCACAGCCTGGCTCACCGCCGCAAGGTTGCTTGCCTATCGGTCTTCTACAGATTGTACTTCGGAGAGTGTGCGCGTGAGCTGCATGAGCTCATACCACCGTCTCCTTTCTTCCATCGGACATCCAGACGCACGGCCGGCTACCATCCGTTCTTAGTTGATATACCCACATTACGCACTAAGCGCTTCAAATCATCTTTCATTATGCGCACGGCTAAAGAATGGAATTCCCTGCCTGCGTCTGTATTTCCGAGTGCATATAACCTGAATCTCTTTAAGTCTAGAGTGAATAGGCATCTTCTGGGCAAGCTCGCTCCACCGTAGATCCCATCTCTGCTCTAGGGTAAGATTGGGGTCAAGAGTAAGCCCATCATAAATAAAAAAAAAAAAAAAAAAAAAAAAAAAAAAATAAGGAACACCTATCGCTGATAAGACAAGGAAATATTGAAGATTGTACTTATCCATCTGGAACTCGAAGTCGCCAGCATGCGAAGAACCAACAACGAAGACATCCACCCACCAGGCCGATTCCAGTGCACGCTGATGCACGCATCCTCCTTATCAAACACCACATTTTCACGTGCTACACGGGTTCAAAACACTTTTCACAAATCAAACACACTCGCGAATCGAGGGGTGACCAGGCAAACGTCGAGACTCCCTGGCCCACGGCGCGACTCCACCAGGACTGATAGGTAAACTAATCACTGCACTAGGTATTCCTTTTCTGTCCTGGGAGACTTCACGATTCAAACTAAACTGCACGCAGGCCGTATGGCTCGCTATTTATACCAAAAAGCTTCGAACTTACGAGAAGAATTATTTTCTAGAAATCAAGAAAGAAGATATTCTCCTCTCTTTCATACACATTTTAGAAGACATTCGACTATTCTAGAATTTTTTGGAATGTCTTGTTTCGCTACTTGTTGCCAGATACCAATTCAGGGAAGGGTCCTTAGGATCCACGACCCATCCTGACATCCAAGAAAGACTTATAGTGTATATTAAGTAATCCACGGTTTTATCAATATTACTGAACATTTTACTGCTGGTTTATAGAATTTTTAAAAAATACATCAATTTTCTATAAACCGAAAGTGTGACTAATAGAATAAACCTTAGGTATTTCAGTCGCTATGGCACTATAATAGGCCTAGTAGGACCCTGTCTAAAGTGACACTTTGCAGTTTCCGCTACTCGACAATAGATGGCAGCAGATAGAATACAAACCATTACACCACCTCGTGCACCTAACTTCACTTCAGTCACACACCTTTATCATTATAAATGCCACGAAAAATTATAAATGTTACTGCAAACGTTGTTCAACTATCAGATTAATTATCTAGAATTATTCAGACTTGCAAATACGATCGATATAAAAAGAAAATAAACAAAACATTTCAATATTGCTTCACGCACATAGCGCCATCTCTCAGCCGCATTCCGAACCTCCATACCAATCTTGACAGAACAGAACCAAACCCTAAAATATTTAACACAAGTATTGAATCGCATCCCACAGCGGCAACACCAATAGATGTCGCTGTAACAGTCGAATAACAGTAACTTATACGACTGTTATTCGACCATTTAGCCGTGTAGTGGTCGTATTGTTGTCTTTAAACCGATCAAAAGTCGTGTAGTGGTCGTATTACTGACATTTACACGACCTGAAATCGTGTAGTGGTCATCGGTGTTACTTTAACGTGCACGGACTTCAGTGTGCTATCAAACGAGTGAAAGTGAGGTTAAAGACAAACAAACCATTCAAAATAATTAATGTCTGCCAAGTTTGTTATCGAATATAACCTGAAAAGTTGGAAATGGTGTTAGGAACTGTTTAGTGTTGAGTTTTCAAGTGGGAAATTGTTTTGTCGACTATTTTGTGTTATTATTCAAACAAAATTTTAATGCCCCCTACAAATAATAACGATTTGAATTATTTTATTTATGTTATTAATTCATTATTTATTTATATAACGTTTATACAACTTTACGTAGTGATCGCGACTGTTAAAGGACACTTTACGACTAAAAGTCGGGTTATATGACTAGAAACCATTTTCTGTCCGCCATTTTCAGGGTACCGTTTAGTAAGTGAAAACCTTGAAGGACATTGTATTGTACAGCATAATACTGGCCGACAATATAATGTACACCACACCAGAGGAACACAATACAACATTATGGATGGAATCAAAACAATGTCGCCATCCTTCACCCCTTACCAAAAATGTACGGGGGTGTAATGCTCGACATTGTGATCGGAGACATCACGTGAGTAATAGCGTAGTAATGTGACTTGATTGATAATTTTACATACATTCCTAACAAAATCCATATCGTTTTTATTTAAAACTAGCGGCCCGCCCAGCGGTTTCACTCTCTGCTACTTACCTGTTTTCCCGTAGAAATGGGATCTTTGCCCGTAGTAAAAAGTCCATTAATCCATTCTAGCAGAAGCTACTCATCATGACCATGTGCCAGCAGAGGCGGCCTGTCATGGCGAATAACTTTAACTTTGAAGCCATTACCGTATCTCTTATAGTTTAGATGAGATGCTGGTTGTCTACATCAGGTACTCCAGACCCTCGTGACCATGTGCCAGCAGAAGCAACTTTCTTTTATCTTACTTTGAAACCATTACCCTATCTCTTATAGTTAAGATGGGATACTTGTGGTCTACATCAGGTACTCCAGATCCTCGATGACCATGTGCCAGCAGAAGCGGCCCGTCATGGTGAACAACTTTTTCTATGAAGTCATGACCGTATCTCTTATAGTTTATATGGGATGCTGGTGGTCTTCATCAGGTACTCCAGATCCTTGAGGGCTGACCATGTCCGTCTTTTATATATTATGATAGTAATATCAGTGCCAAAATTCGCGAGGATCGGTAAAGCGGTTTGGCTAATTTGGGTAATATCTGCTTTATTTCCCCGTTTTCCTGCTGCTAACCGTTTTCCCGTAGGAATGAGGAATTTTCCCGTGGTAAAAAGTAGCCTATGTTACTCAGGGATGTTGTAGCTTTCTAATAGTGAAAGAATTTTAGAAATCGGTCCAGTAGTTTCGGAGTTTATCGATTACATACAAACAAACAAACAAACAAAAAAACAAACAAAGTTTTCCTCTTTATTATATTAGTGTAGATAATATGATTATATAATACTCTTTATTGAACTTAGTCGCTCAATTTGTTTGCTCCAACTCTAACCTTACCTAGCCTACTGTTTTGGAATTGTGTTAAAGGTGGTCTTTTGTTGTGGCTGCACCCCCCAAACCACCGTCCCGCCGCCCTGGGTTGCCTTGTATGTTAGATTCGAATAATGAATCAACAGGGAGTTTGGAAAAGTAGGCTGTCCCGTCGTATAATAAAGTATGTTAAGGTTGTTCAAATGATTTTTAAAAAATATTTGAAGATAAAAATATTTTTAAAATCTTTTAATCAAATAGTTCAACTCTGTCCTGTTACGCCTATCTCATGTATCTCTCAAACTGCCATTTGCCACAAATCCACTTTTTATTTTGGAAATAATTTTTGCTCATAACTTACAAAATATTGAATCTATGAAGTTTTTTTTCATAGGAATTGGAACAGAACAATCATGAAATGCATTCCTCATTTAAATTTTTTCTAATTTTTAAGTGTGTAGTGTTATATTACGATTTTAATATTTTTGCTACTTTAATTCTCATACAAATCGTGTTACGCGTGGTACTGTATCTAAGATACATGAGATAGCCGCGACAACGGCTACATTTTATTGAAATTCTAATCTCCTGCAAGTATAATTACAGGACATAGGCAAACAGTATTATCTCAAATAATTTTAAATCTTGGGTAGTAAGTATACAGGGTGTTCAATTACTGCGTGGTAGTACCTATGTAAAAATAAAATAAAAAAAACAGGTTTAAACGTAAGCTAGGTATCTTAATATACAGGGTGATCTATTGGGGTGGATAAAATTAGTGAAGTCTGAAAGCACCTACAACAATTTATTATGGGTCCAGATTATAACATCAAAGGTCGCTATATGGTATGTCGCAACATCGACAACACTGCATCTAAAGGTCGCCACATCGCATGGTCGCCACATCTAAAAGTCGCCACATCGTAAGGCCGCCACATCGAAAAGCCACCACATCGAAAGGCCGCCACATCGAATGTGCATTACATCGAAAGTCCCCATATCGAATGTTTCTGCATCGAATAATGTTGTACTGAATGTTTCTGTTACAGTACGCCACTTCGCAAGCAAACCACAAGGTTTTTATTCTTTCTTCAGGCGAATAACCTGCCCCTTGTCGTCCCCGGAGCAATGCTTTCTTGGCATCGGCGCATAGGGTAGCGTACCCTGTCACTGATATTTTATCTATTGCTGGTGGCAGGGCCAGTATTCCCTTTGGGGCAGATGTTTCACCTCCTAAGGACCGTATTTTTCAGCATGCGTGGGATGATTATAGTGGGGCCAAGGGCACACTTGATCGATAGGAAAGCTCTTTGGGCGTGGATCTGGCTAGACTCCGTGCAGTATCTCAGAGCAAGTCAACGGCGTGGCTATCCCCACACTTCGGAACACTTCTAGCCAGTCACTCTCTCCGTGTGGCAGTGCCTCGTCCTAGGTTGCAATACGAAGCCCATACCTATATGCATTTGCAGTTCATCGATGGAAACCAATGCTGCTCTGGAAGGTTTCCCCGCCACTAAGCTTTGAATGATCTTTTTCGGCAGGCCCTGCCAAGCATTCCGGTCTCTGCTGTTTCGATGGTAAGAGGCCGGACGGTCTTACCCTGGTGCCTTGGGAGAAAGGAAAGTGCTTCATTTGGGACGCAACTTGCGTCAGCACCTTCTCCGTAAGCCATCTGCCCTACACCACGCGCGCGCCTGGAAGTGGGTGCCCCCTGGGCTGCCCTTAAGAAGCGCAGCAAATATTTGGTCATCCTACAAGCGTGATTTTGTCCGTTCACCGTTGAAACATCGAACTGCTGGGGGGGTAGGAGGCCATAGACTTTATAAACAAATTGGGGCGTAGGCATATAGACGGAGGTAGCGATGCCCACGCCGGGCCTTTCCTAATGCAGAGGTACGGGTCTTTCCTAGTGCAGAGGTCCGGGACTTTCCTCGTGCAGAGATCCGGGTCATTCCTAGTGCAGAGGTACGGGACTTTCCTAGTGCAGAGGTCCGGGTCTTTCCTAGTGCAAAGGTCGTGGACTTTCCTAGTGCAGAGGTCCGGGACTTTCCTAGTGCAGAAGTCCGGGTCTTTCCTAGTGCAGAGGTCCGGGTCTTTCCTAGTGCAGAGATTAGCCGTAGCAATACTGCGTGGGCACTAGGGGCAGGTTATCCACCTCAAAAGGGAATAAAAGCCTTGTGGTTCGCTTTCGAAGTGGCGAAATAGAAACATTCGATATAGCGACTATTCGATGTGGCGATCTTTCGATGTGGCGACCATTCCATGTGGCGACGCATGCAAAACTTTATCTCCTAATACCAATTCGTCCCGGACGCCGAGAAGTTCATACAAGCTTTGTTTTGCCTATCTCATGTAACTCAATACGCTGGAGTACCGCGCGACTCGTCTCGATGCGTACGGTTTTGCCTATCTCATGTATCTAGAGTAATAGTAGATACGCGAAGCTACTCCATATAAAAACTGAGTTACATGAGTTTTGTTTTTTGGATGTAATATTAAAATTAATTATATTTCTTGTAAATATGAACTCGTTTATATATAAATGGGACCTAAAGAATACGATTAAGCTTGTTGCGCGTAACTCATGTAACTAAAGATAACGTAGATAGGCGTAACAGGGCAGAACTCTACAACACAGAGCGCTTTACAATGTACTGTCAATTACCACTCCAATAACTATGCACTGTTCATTCACAGCGCGTAATAAGATCTACAACGGTGCAACCGCAGCTGAACGTGACTATTTCAATATAACGTCGAATATTTCAATATATTTTTTTTAAATAATGTTTTATATAAAATATTTTTAATTTATTTTTTTAAACGTGGTCAAGATACTATGTTATACCTACGTAACAGAACTTGTGGTTTAAAGGATCGTATTACTTTTCTTAACACCCTATATAAGTCGATTACAGCTAACACTGTCACATCACTTCATCCGCTATGACGTAACTTGTTTTGATTCTATTTGCAGCACTCTACATTATTAGTCTTGGCCCGTATTTCAAGCCTATCCATAATGCCGTACATTATTCTGTATTACAATACGTTATCGGGCATTATCGTGTTGTGCATTGAGTATATCGTGCATAGTATGTACTCCACGGAGGAAACGTGGTGAGACGTAAGATAACATCTGTCAGACAAGTGATAGTCAGCTGTAATTGATGCGACGATTCCCTATAATGTACGACATTGTATTGTACAGCATAACTATTGCTGACAGAGTAATGTACGACAAAATGAAGTACGACATGATGAATGGAATCAGGACCAACTATAGCCCTGTACAAAAAATGTACGGGGGTGTACTACACAACATGATGAACTATTCTCAAGGCTGGCAGTAGTGTAGTGATCTGATTTAACCCGCCGAGAGTGTGGCAGGGTATGTCATACCCGGACTGTTACTTATTTGCGTATATTTTTGTAAACTACTGCATTTTTTTTTTGACGCTCCATGTAGCTGCAGCTAAAGATGTGTGGAAAAGGATATTTACGTGATCTTATTGTAACACAAACCAGAGTCGGAGATAATCACGAATAAAGTGCTATCGGGTATGTAATACCCTGCCACATAGTTGGCGTATACATTTTTTGACAAAATATTGCTTTGATGTTTATTAATTTCGATTATTTTGTGTATTCTTTTTTATAGTTTTGATGAAATTTGAGTTATTCTCAACTATTAATTAGACTAAGATCTATTTTTGGGGAAGTTTTGCAAGAATTTTCGGTAGACTCAAGCTCTGAGAATGAAATCGACCATACATTTTGTATGCAAAAAATGCACTATATTGGACTCAAATTATTAAGCTGTTATAATGTTTGCAATCTTGAGAGTTACATATTTTTGATAAGTTGTTTCATTATATTTTTGAGTTTTATGAAGTTTTATAATATTTCATTTCATTTTATAATATTTTGAGGCTAGTAAAAGATGTACTTATTTTTTTACCTTAAAATTATCAGGTTTCATTTTTTTGATGTTTATATTATGAAGAAATGGTGATATATTACCTAACTTTCATTTATTATAATGTAAACATACACTACTTGCATAGAATATTACTAAATAATATTAGAACTAATTAGAAAAATAAATATAGGCCATAAAAAATTTGGGTATGTCATACCCTGCCACATTGCCCGTGTTACATTTCTTCGCCACAACCTGCGCGGGTTAATCGTTATTTCACATACCTACTTATCAATGCCATCTTCCTGCCCTCATCCCAATTACCTGGGGTCGACGCAACACGTTTTGTTAAACACAAAATCGTGTTGCAAAGGATTTGGCTTAATTTTACGACTGTTTGTCCATCTGTCTGTCCATTCGTCCATCCGTCCTGCCGTCCGTCCATCCATTCGTTAATTCATCCATACATACATCCAGTCTGTCCGTCCGTTCGAACATATATTTCCTATTTTATTACCTACAGAACCATGGCCATAATAATTCACACCACAGCGAGGTCAAGTAGTTGTGAAGAAGTATTATGTACGACTACTAAACAATTAAAAGGTTTTTAAGAGTCATATAAATAGCCTTTTTAGGACTTTTAGTCGTTTAATCGTTATGTTACACCACGTTTATACGACATTGCGTTGTGTTTTAGGTAATAATATGATCATAATATAACTAATGATCAAATTACAGTTGTAGGCTTGACTAAAAGTCATATAAAGGTCGCAATGACGATTTTGATACGACTTTGCGGTTTATTAAAGGTTGATTAATATGACCTTTATATACCTAATGGTCAGGTAACAGTCGGTGGCATGACTAAAAGTCATAAAAATGTCGAACCAGCGACGTTTTTATGAGAATGCGGTAAGATTTTTATACGACCGTTATATAACTAATGGTCCGGTAACAGTCGCTAGCAGACTTCAAGTCGTATAAGAATCACCATGGTGACCTTAATACAACTATGTGGTTGATTAAAGCAAATAATAAGACCTTTATATACCTAATGGTCTGGTAACAGTCGGTGGCCTGACTAAGAATCATCTTACGGTCGCAATAGCGACTTTTATATGACTTCGATGTTTATTACAAGTAATACGACCTTTATATACCTAATGGTCTGGTAAAAGTCGGTTGCATACCTAAAAGTCATATAACAGTCGCAAAGGCGACTTTTATGCGACATTTAGACAAGAAATTTATTCGACTTTTATACGACCTTTATACAACTTATGGTCTGGTAACAGTCGCTGAATTGACTTAAAGTCATATAACGGTCGCTCTGGCGACTTGTATACGACTATACGTTTTATAAAAGATAATGATACGACCTTTATATACCTTATGATCTAGAGACAGTCGGTGGCCTGACTGAAGGTTATATAATGGTCCCAACAGCGACGATTAGTCCTATAATTTAATCGTATAACGATCATTTATATGACCTTTGTTTGATTCCGAAGCTGATCTTAGCGCAGTGGAAGCAAATTAAAGTTATCTTAAAATCTAAAACTAAATGGTCGATCAGCCTCGGAACAACATTTGACTACGATTCGTAGTGCTCTTTACTATAGCTAAATAAAATAAATTTAATGAGAGAATTCTGCTCCGGAAAGTTTCCGGCCGAGAAATTCTTGTTTCCAAAATCTACTTAAACAGGGCCCAGCAACGAATTGCTTACCGAGCGAACGATGACGCCGTCGTTTCCTTGTAAGTCTAGTTTTTGACAGGAAAAATAGGTATCAGGTTTGAGGAAGACTTTTGGATTGGGACTTAGGTACTAGACTTACTGCACCCGGGCACCAGCTCGTGTGGCACTCCGTCCCTCCGACAGTTTTGGCTTCACCTCAGTTCATCACTCCACCATTCACCAGTTCACAGTTCGACATCAACAATGTTTTCAACACAAAAACAACTAAAGATTCCTCTCCGAATGAGGAATCGGCCCCGTTGGCCCCAATCAAGAAAACAATCAAAAATATATGGCTATCGGCAGCCGCGACGCGAGCGACGACTCAAAGTGAGGTTATGTTACCGGCGACCACGTTGGCCTCAATCAAAAAGCCGGAACCAAAAATCACTTGGTTCACTTCCCACCGAACAGGAAAACCACACGAGAAAACCGAAAGCACACTAAATTACTTATTTATAATTAAACTTCGCATCCACGATGCGGGCGACGGCAGAGGACGTGACAAGATGACAGAGCAGTGTTGCCAGCACCGCGCGCCCATTTTATACGAAAACTAAACATTCACCCGCCCCGGACCGACCCATCGGTCCGCTCTATGCATGGCAGGCGTGATAATGTAGCTACTGCTCGCTTAAGGACTGAATCCCCCACCTGAACTTCTGCAACTCGAGGAGTGCCATCACTACCCGGAAACAGGTTGAGAATGCGCCCCCGGCGCCAACGCAGTGGCGGTAGGTTGGCATCCTTAACCAGAACGAGATCCCCAATGCAGGGGGGTTCAGTCCTGTCCGTCCACTTAAGGCGTTGCTGCAGAATGTGCAAGTACTCAAGCGACCAACGCTTCCAAAAGTTTTGAGTCATTTGCTGCAACAACTGATAACGCGACAAACGATTGCTATTCACCTCCGTATAGGGATATTCCGGCAAGGCGTTAAGTGGGCGGCCAATTAAGAAATGCCCTGGCGTCAGGGCCTCTAAATCATTTGGGTCTGAGCTGAGCGGACACAAAGGACGCGAATTGAGTACAGCCTCAATTTTACAAAACACGGTCGCCAGCTCCTCGAAAGTCAAAATTGTTAACCCTACAACGCGCAATAAATGCGTCTTAGCGGACTTTACAACCGCTTCAAAAATACCACCCCAGTGAGGGCACGCTGGTGGATCGAACACCCAGGTAATGCCCTGACGGGAGAGGCCGTGCTGATGGCTTCTTCGTTCTCCCGTAAGAACGTTACAATTTCTTTCATACACCGATCAGCACCCTTAAAGTTGGTACCACAATCCGACCTGATCAGCGCTGGTCGCCCTCGTCGCGACGTAAATCTCTCCAGCGCTGCCAAAAGGCCTCCGTAGATAGGTCGGCCACGAGCTCCAAGTGGACGGCCTTGGTGGCTAGGCACACGAACACGCACAAGTACGCCTTGATAGACTTTGCGTTCCGTAGGCGTGATGCCTTTACCATGAAAGGGCCTGCAAAATCCGTTCCCACACCTGCAAACGTCCAGGCCTCCGTCACCCGGTCCGGTGGGATCTCCCATCTGTGGCTGCATTGTGGCTGCCTTCAAGCGGTAACAAGGCAAGCACCTAAACACAACGCTACGTACCGTTCGTCGTCCCGATAAGATCCAGAACTCGCGCTGTAGGATGGCCAATAGCGCATTACAGCCCGCGTGCGAGTTTTTCTCATGACGATCCCTGACTAAGAGCTCAACTAAGGGTCCCCTTTTGGAAGTAACAGTGGATGCCGAGCCGAAAAGGGCAGGCTAGCGTTCCGAAGTCTGCCTCCAACCCTGAGCATACCTTGCTCATCCAGGAATGGGTTGAGGCGCACAATTCCTCCCTTCAGCTTTCCACGTCCATCCCTGAGCAGCCTGACCTCCTCTTCAAAATGTTCCGCCTGGACGACTCTAACCAATGAGCATAGAGCCGCATTCCGCTCCGCAGGCGAGAGGACAGGTGTAAAGTTCCGTTCTGCTTGAGGCTTCCTGCAGTTGTTCACGAACCGCTTGATCCAACCTGTCACCCCAAGAAGTTTGTCGAGGAGCTATACCGTTCCAGCAAGAAAGCTGGGTTAGGCTTCGGTACGAGTTGCCCCACGTTCACTCGCAAACCTCGATCAGGTGGCCCAAGCGGCGCCCTGCACTCGTTGAATGGCCATTCCTGCGGCGACTCAGTCAGCCATTGAGGTCCCCACCACAGTGGGTGACTCACCAAATCAGGTGCCCTGCACCCGCGCGAAGCGCAGTCCGCTGGGTTCCATTCTCCCGGTACGTGCCTCCACACTAACGGAGTTTCCGACCCCGTAATCTGTGACACCCGATTTGCCACGAAAACCTCAAGTGTATGTACCGACGTCTGCAACCAGCACAGAACTATCCGACTGTCAGTCCACGCGTACACCGTTTCATCCAAGTTGATGGTACCACGCAGATTGCAGGTTACATGATTTAGCAAGCGCGCTAGAAGAGCTGCCCTGCCAATTCCAATTTGGGGATGGTCCATCTAGTTCTGACTGGTGCCACCTTACTTTTGGCCATAACCAGACGCACGTGCACAGTTCCCGTTGAACTTGCTGTCCGAAGGTATACAGCTGCCGCGTACCCTCGCTCCGAGGCGTCACAAAACCCATGTAGGGTAGCCTTACATCCCACCGATGGGACTAACTTGCGGGGTATCGCGATGTGCACAATCCCTGGTAAGGTGGTCACAAACTTGAGCCAATCCTTCAACAACTCTCCGGAGAGTTGGTCGTCCCATCCTAAGTTGGCTAGCCACAACCTTTGTAAAAGCACTTCGCCATGAACGTAACCGGGGCGATCCATCCGCTAGGATCGAACGTTCTAGCGATTGTCGACAGTACCGACCGCTTAGTCCAAGTTTTCTCCAAAAGGTCGGGCTCGATCTTGTACGTGAATACGTCATGCGTTGGCCTATATTGCACCCCGAGGATGCCCAACGTGTTTGGATTGTCCGGGTTCTCAAAGAGGTGCGGGTCCTGATGGAACTCGCCTGGCAAACCGGCCAGGAGCTCTGGGCAACTGGACAACCATTTCCGCAACTCGTAACCTCCTGAACCCATGATCGCGATCAACTCGTCTCGTAGAATTAGCGCCTGCTCCACGCTATCAGCACCCGTGCAGATATCGTCCACGTAGACGTCGCGATCCAGTACTGCTGCGGCTCGAGGGTATCTTACCCTTTCCTGTGCGGCCAACTCTCGCAGCGTACGTACTGCCAAATACGGACTTGGCTTAAGTCCATACGTCACCGTGTTAAGTTCGTATGTGACCATCGGCTCATCTGGGCTCTCACGCCACAAAATCAGCTGATACCGACGGTCATCCGGATGTATCATGGTTTGGCGAAACATCATTTTGACGTCTGCGACGAACGCTACCTGGTGTAACCGAAAGTCTGTGAGAATGTCCACAATGTCCCGGTTCAATTTAGGACCCGCGTGCAAACATTGGTTCACAGACACACCATTCGAGGTAGGAGCAGAACCGTCAAACACCACCCGTATTTTCGCCTCAGGTGACTTCAAGACAGCCAGGTGTGGAATGTAATAATGCTCGACACACCTCCAATCCAGGCTGGACACCGACATGTGGCCCAATTGAATATATTCCCGCATGAATTCTATATACTTCTGCCGAAGTGCTGGGTCTCGCCTCATCTTCCGCTCCATTCCGAGTAGTCTCCGTTCCGCGAGCTGTCGCGAACTACCTAAAGCGGGGCGGTTTGGGAGAAAAGGTAGCCTGGTCACGAATCTGCCTGACGGGCATCTCGCAGTGTTGTATTGATAGAACAACTCGCACTCGTCATCCTCTGGCTTCCGTCTGTCCGCCGTGGGCGCTCTTCAGACTCCCAAAACCTCTGCAGCACCTCTGACAGCACACTACCATAGAGGACCGGATCCCTTCTGGTAGGTCCTGAGGTCTCCAAACTGGGCCGAAAACAACATACCCCTGTGGTATCTACGGCCACCAAACCAGTTTCCTGGAGTACCTTCTTCCTACCGCACCATAATCTCCGAGGACGTCTGACCCGAGAAGTACGTCCACCGTACCAGGAGTATCAAAATCAGGATCAGCTAACTCCAACCCTGTGGTTAACCCTCGTACCGTTGGTGGTAACCTAACCTGAGGGTTTCCCAACCACTTCATCCAGCACCACGGCTGAGACTTGATAGCTGACCCTGTACATGTGCTACCTAATGCGAACTCAAAGTTCGTCTGACCCCGAATGTCAGGCACATTTAGGCCCCGATGCCTACAGCTTCATCCTCACTTGGCCGTACATTTAGGCCTAGCCTACTCACCAGCTTACTCGATACAATACATCCCTGAGCCCCTGTATCCAGTAGGGCTCTTACTTGAATGGTCCGGCCACCGTATCCCCATACCCAAATCTTAGCCGTTGGCAAAAGTACCGTGATTGGACGGGGAGCCGAAGCTGATGAGTAGGCGGCGATTACCTAGCGGGAATCTAAACGCGGTGAGGCCGCGTCCCGCGGGGTATCCTCGCTACCCAAACCTGTGTATGGGTCCCACTCCTGCTGGTAGGGAGGTCTGCCCATAAAGGCCATGGCTGGAGCTCTATAGTACCCCAACGGCAAACGTCCGTACCGAGGTTGCGCCTGTAGCCGCGGGTACTCAGGCATAGGCGGAGGCATGCGTGGGTCTTGAGACCCAACCAGGTGGCTCAAGCCCGCAGAATACTGCATGTACCCTGGTGGATGCCTAGTGCTCCCCTGACACCCGCCCGTTGAATCCCGTACCTGGGATGGGTGTCCTTGGCCACGTTCCTGTGCCGCTCTTCCCCAATCCGGCACCTGCTGCCGTGGTGGAGATCGTCCCCACGTCCTTGGGTAAGTGGGCTCCGTCTGTTGACGTTCCCCTGCCTGTCCCTGTGACCGATGCGGAGGTGGGCTCCTCCTTGGAGGGTGGGAGCGTTGCTCCCTCCCTTGGTGGGCAGGCTCCTTCGCTGATCCGATCCAGCGCTGCCCCGGCGCCTCCGGAGCGATTCATGCAGAGCAGCGGATGGTGTGCACCCTGGCAGTACCTACAGTTGGTGCTTGAAGGGCACTCGCACCTGATGCGGCCCCAGGCACCGAAAACACCAACGTCTCTGCTGTGCCACACCCCGTCTCCTCTGAATCCGCTGCGCAGCAAACTCCTGACACGCCGTTACCCTGTGGCCTGTCTCCCTGCAGTAGGCACACCCTGATTCCAATGCGATATTGTACCGCTTGGGTTGCCCACTGTTGCCTCCTCGCGCCGGTGCACCCGGCCGTTCCGGGTGGCGAGGGCAGAGGTCTCCTTGCGAGGGCTTCACCAGCCTGGACGTCCACTCGCCTGCTTTCGGCCTCGAGGAACGACTTCAGATCCTCGTAGGTCGGGAGGTGGTCCGAGGACTTGCCCCCATGTAGCTGCTCGAATCGAGCGACCATTTCGCTCGGCAGGCGGCGAAGCACTGTGTGGACCAAGATATAACCGTAGCCCGCCACTGGCAAACCCTGTCGCTCCAGTGCGCTGACCGCGACGCTGACTGGGTGGAAGATTTTCTCGCGGAGGTCCGTACCTCGCGTTATGGTTGGTATTGACAGCCACTGGTCTAACAGCCTGTCTACAATCAGGCGCTTGTTTCGATACCGGTCGGTAAGGATCTTCCACGCCACCTCATAATTGCTATCCGAGACAGCCAAATGCGTCAGCAATTCATGAGGCTCTCCATGTAGCCTGGACATCAGCTGAGCCATCTTGTACGCCGGCGTTATGTCCGTCCGTGTGTGGACCACACTGCTATACAGGTCCTCAAACGCCGGCCAGTCGGCGTAATCGCCTGCAAAGACTGGAACCGTAACAGGCGGAAGAGGCACCTGTAATCCTTGTCCCACTTTACCACGGAATGGCTTTTCCTTTCCGTCACGTCGCCTAGATATGTCCGCAGCTGCCTGCGCAATGTCCTGTGCCAGCTCCAAGCACTGGCTTACATCGCCCTCAACCAGCTCCTTATCTTCAGGGTTAGGAGCTTCCTCAAGGAGCATGAGGCACTCTGTGAGGTGTTCCGACACAACCCGAACCCGTTCATCTGCCTGTAGTGCACTTTTCAAGAGCGCGTCCTCCCGGTCCTCGCGGCCGATCATTGCCGCTGTGGTAGTAAACCACCTTAATTCTGTCTTTATAGCAGCCTTATACCTGGCGATCGAGGGCCATGGTACCAACTTTTACACACTCGACTTAATAAAACGAAAAAATAAACAAATACCACAAACTAAATGTTAGTTGACTGGCGTAGACCTTACCGGTAAGATACCGTTCACTGGGCGAGGAATACAGTCACACTAAAATACCGAAACAATATTTTGCAAATTTAATAAAATATGTGGGTAATATAAAAACACGCTTAATACTAAATTACGGCTAACTATGTTGCAATAAAGCAACCACGCTCTGCTACCAAAAATGTTTGATTCCGAAGCTGATCTTAGCGCAGTGGAAGCAAATTAAAGTTATCTTAAAATCTAAAACTAAATGGTCGATCAGCCTCGGAACAACATTTGACTACGATTCGTAGTGCTCTTTACTATAGCTAAATAAAATAAATTTAATGAGAGAATTCTGCTCCGGAAAGTTTCCGGCCGAGAAATTCTTGTTTCCAAAATCTACTTAAACAGGGCCCAGCAACGAATTGCTTACCGAGCGAACGATGACGCCGTCGTTTCCTTGTAAGTCTAGTTTTTGACAGGAAAAATAGGTATCAGGTTTGAGGAAGACTTTTGGATTGGGACTTAGGTACTAGACTTACTGCACCGGGCACCAGCTCGTGTGGCACTCCGTCCCTCCGACAGTTTTGGCTTCACCTCAGTTCATCACTCCACCATTCACCAGTTCACAGTTCGACATCAACAATGTTTTCAACACAAAAACAACTAAAGATTCCTCTCCGAATGAGGAATCGGCCCCGTTGGCCCCCAATCAAGAAAACAATCAAAAAATATATGGCTATCGGCAGCCGCGACGCGAGCGACGACTCAAAGTGAGGTTATGTTACCGGCGACCACGTTGGCCTCAATCAAAAAGCCGGAACCAAAAATCACTTGGTTCACTTCCCCACCGAACAGGGAAAACCACACGAGAAAACCGAAAGCACACTAAATTACTTATTTATAATTAAACTTCGCATCCACGATGCGGGCGACGGCAGAGGACGTGACAAGATGACAGAGCAGTGTTGCCAGCACCGCGCGCCCATTTTATACGAAAACTAAACAACCTTTATACGACGGTCGTATAATTAAGTCGTATAAACGTTTACTCGACCAAATTATACGACTTTAGACGTTTGCGACTAAAAGGTCGAATAAGACACCACTACACAACTCAGTGAAATTCTGCTTACCACAAAACGACCTTTATATAACCAAAAGTCGTTTAGTCTGTTTTTTATAGGACCAAGTTGTTAGTTGGGTAGATGTCGCTGTATCGTCGCTTGGAGACGAGCATCAAGAGATAGAAAATTTGGCGTCCATCGGCCGTGCATCGATAGCTCAGTGGCAGAGCGGTGGGGCGTTTACCCATGCGGCCCGGGTTCGATCCCCGGTCGATGTACGTCATCTTTTCTATTTCTTATTTTCACTTGTGAGAATAATATAGCACTGTGAGTGCATTACAATCCCAATAGACTCTCTATTGTAATAACCAAAAAAAAAAACAATTTTCCTAACACTTTCTTGTAACGCAAAATCTGAAAATCCTGATTCACAAAAATTCAATTATTTCGGAAACTAAGTGCCGATATTTCATTTTACGTGCGCCCTTTACGTGCGAAAGCCTACAAATTAAGGAATGCTATTCTAGATGCATCTGACATCTAAACTACAATTACCTACATTAAGATCTAAAGTCCAGTAAGTTCTCCAGCTGTAATTCCATTTCCATCATAACAAACATGGGTCAAATTAGAAATGGGTTTGGCCAACGTATGCATCCAACAACAGATTACAGTCACAATTAGATATTTCCTAAAGTCCAGCTGTAATTCCAGATATGTGCTGCCATCTGCCGGCGGAAGCAATTAGGTTTCCAGGCGGAATTTCCTAGGATTGGAAACAGACGGCGGCTGGTCCACATTAGGGGAGATTAGACTTCGTCGGTACTGCCTATGGCCGCAGTACAGGTTGATACTACCAGTTGGTAGAGCGATACAATCAGGCTGAATTTCGCGAGGTTGTTTCCACACACTAGCTAGCCCACATTAGGGCACACTTCACCGGTGCCACTTGTTCACACACTAGAAGTAAATAACAGGTAATCCCGCCAGACGTGTCCTTCCCTAAGCACCTAAGTATTTGCACTGTAGTAAGCATGTACCTACTTACAGTCAAGCTCCTCAGTTCCAGTAAGACACTAGAAACGCCATAGTAATATTTGTTGGCTACGACATACTCGTAAGAACGATTCACAAGCTAAAAATTCCTCTAGCAGAACTTAACCGTAAATAGTTTGTTCATTCTTTATGACGTCCTAATATCATGTACTTCACGTTATTTTCTCTTTAGTAACACAAATCTCCAATGAGGTCTTGAACCTTCATCATAGCTAGCCGTAAAAAGGTCACAAAGCATTTGTCTTGCTACGCTCGACACCATTTTTCCAACTTTGTTGTGGTTCGGCTATAGTTGTAAAAGTAAAGACGATATACTGTTTTTCTTTTATACTGTGTCGCTGTTGCTTATGTAGAATGTGGACGGAATGTAAGTAGTGCTTTCCCGTTCATAGGGACGTAAAATGGGACTTGTAATTACTTATATTTTTCCTGGATTTGTAATAGACAAAAGTTTTGTACTGTTTAGTTCATGCTGTAGGAACATTTTGTGATTGTCAAAAAACTGTGTATACCATAGTAACAAGTTGTCAGCCTGTCGCCTAACATCGAAATACGCATCTACTCTCAAAATCCCGAAGTCGCTTTTTACGACACGTTGACACCCACGGGAAAGATATGGGGTAATGCTATTCGAATAATTACTATAGATAGAAATTCTAATAATAGGTACCTGCGCTAATTAATACCTGTGTTATTCACGGATGTAACTGACGATCTGAGAGGATAGAGACGGAAGGAAGTGATGTGTTAATTTGGCAAAAGCTACTCACATACTGACATAATTCATGAAATGTGGTCGTCCAAATCAAAAGGGACCATATTATGGCAGTAAAGTTTAGTAAACTGAGGGATGCGGACTTTTTTTTAATTGATGTATCTGTATCGAAAAGTTGTACTCATCCATACATAGTAAATTGATTCATCTATTAAAAAACACAAAAAGTAATAAAAATATTTCACAAATTATCTCACAACTGTATCTATGTAAAGGACGGAAACAGAAATCTTTGCAGCTTTACAGGCTGAAGAAACTCCTTCAAGAAAAGTCTACTGGATGAAAAGCGTTGTATAAAATTAACTTCACTAAGCATCAACTGATGACTTGATTTAAAAAAAACTTTTGCTAAAAAGTTTTTATTTTATAATTTTTAGTGGTTACTTTTCAAGTTTGTTTACATCATGTTTACATTCAAAATAGCCATCTACATGACCTACCTTACTGTTTCAAAGGAGTTTCAAGCGCAAATAGAAACTGCATGAAATACTTAAACGCATCTTAAACGTACATGACTAATATAAAAGCAACCTCCTTTTTCGATGTACATCTTTAGCAGATGTTTGGCAGACAGTCAACAACGAGCAGACGTCAGTAGTGTATGTAAGCACAAGAACATTTTGCTTCAAACGTGTCGCAAAATATGAAGAATTTGTTAATTTCTCAAGATCCTTCTATCAGATCCTGACCTGATGACTATGGGACCACCTGGACAATGTACCCTTTCAAACAAAAAAAAAATATTTCAAATCGGTCCAGGCGTCTCTGAGTAATCGGTGAACATACATAAAAAATAAAAAAAATAAAAAAAATAAAAGTTCGGGATGAATTGAGAACCTCCTCCGTTTTGGTATTGGTATATGATATTTGGTATTGGTCTATTAAGCCTACCAACGCGCACTCAACTTAGAAGATTCGTAACAACTAGCTACGAACTACGATTTTTTGTTTATCCCACATGAAACAGATAAACCATTTTTTATTATTTTTGTCGTTACCATTGTGGTTTAAATCATACTGCACGGTTCCAACAAAACCAGTCCGTACAGTCCCAGATCTAATTGGTGCTCGAAATGAGCTGCGACTGCGAGCTCTAGTACGCAATTAGTACCGCCGGATAATCCTAGTCCGTAGGGTTGATACTTCCGTACTAAATAATCGGTTTTATTTAACACAAAATATCGTTTATTGAAAATGTAGATATGCTATCGCCCTTTAATTGTTTTCAGCGGCAAAACAGTTGAAAGCATTTCTTCAACAGAATTAGTCCAGTACAGTCCTAGATCTAATTGGTGCTCGAAATGAGCTGCGACTGCGGGCTCTAGTACGCAATTAGTACCGCCGGATAATCCTACAGTCTAGGGATGTCACTTCTATTCTAAATAATCGATTTTTAAGAACCGATTAATTGTTTTGGGCAAAATAAAATCGTTTATTCAAAATGGATGCTATCAATCTTTAATTGTTTTTAAGCGGATAAACAGTTCTTTCAAGCTTTAGCCATAAAACAGTCATGTAACATTTTTCCAACAGAATCAGTCCGTACAGTCCCAGATCTAATTGGTGCTCGAAATGAGCTGCAACTGCGGGCTCTAGTACGCAATTAGTACCGCCGGATAATCCTACAAGCTGTAGGGATGTCACTTCTATACTAAATAATCGATTTTTAAGAATTAATTTATTTTCTGGGCTCTAGCAACATCGAGCGCAAAAAAAAAAACTAAATGTATGCTACTAGATGACCCTACAGTCTGTGGGGATGTCACTTTTGTACTTAGTAATCGATTTTTAAGAATCGATTCTTTTACTCGGACCTACATCGAGCACAAAAAACATTTATACAAAATTTATGCTATTTAAACTACCAGTCTTCGACTGTTCTTCAGTTGCAAAACAGTTTTTAAAATGCCATGGCCCCTGAAAACCTTGAAACTGAACGACTTTTGAGGAAACCATAGAACGTTAAAATTTACCTATTACCCCAGCGAGTCACTTTTCAGGGACTTTTTTTCATAAGCTATGAAAATTTTGCAAGTTTTCCAAATATTTTAAAAATAAACTTACAATTTATTTCCAAATCGACATAACAAATGATCGCATACGATTTGAATGTAACTAAGACGGATATTTTTCACATCCCTAGTTTGGAGTATGATGAAAAAGTCTTTGTCTCTGTCATTTCTGTGGACACTATTATTTACTCTATGAGCTTTGAAGACTCTCAAAGGCTTTTTCATAATTCTAGTGTTGAAATTGAAGTCTAAAAATGAGAGTCGTAGATATGCACAACTAGCATACAGTACGGCCGTCTGAATAGGACATATTTGATTGCTGTTAAAACCATGTTAATGCTATGGGCTATTTTTCTTTGTTGACATGTCTTCTAGTGTAGGTTAAACAGCTGTAAAATCTGACCTGTTCCAACTTATTTTTCAAATAAGGGTCGTATATAGGTACCTACAGTACATACATACATACATCACGCCTATATCCCATGCAGCGAAGGCAACGGCAGTAAAAAATTGCAATTTACACCAACGTCTGAAAAAAGTTTGAGAATAATTCAGACGACTGTGTGCCACCATAGTGTCTGATTGTCATCCTGTCACGAAAATTGCAATACACATCAACTCTCAAATCTCGTCGCTTCTTACGACACCCACGGGAAGATATGGAGTGATGCTATTCTAAGCCGGCACCACAAGGATCATTCCGCCTGATATCTTTGTTGTGAATGATAACAATCTGGAAGCTGGGATCTGAATCTAACACCCACTTAGCCCCATTTAAATGGAAAACTTTTCACACAACCACAACCACAATTGCATAATCTGGACATCACACAGAAAACTTTGAATTTTCCGCCATTAAAGAAGAATGGAGTCGAGACTTTTACTCAATTTGAAGAATACAATGCCTGTCAGAAGACGCAACGGCTATAATGGTGGTCATTATGCAACCCCGAGTCTTTTGTTTTATTACTTTCTTCAGTAATTAGTGTGCAGTATCTAGGAAAGTTTGTTTTGGACTTTTGGAGCGAGTAACTAATACAATTCTATAGTCAGTGACTCCGTGCAGTCGGGGTCATAAAACGTGGTGTATTAAATACTACCCTGGAATTTATAACTAATTCATTTCAAAACACATCCAATCTGTTAGCACTGTTTTACTTAATGTTAGCACCGTTGCTATGCTATTAATAATCATTTACATAAACATTGATCTGAATTCGCAAGCAAAAGATTCCGTATAAATCCCTTATTGTCTTTTTTCTATTAGAGATAAAGCAACTAAACCTAATGTTCATGTTCTTTCTTATCTAGTGGTTATCTTTACAAATGTTTTCTTTTCATCTGCTGAAGAAATCTGAAGCATATATAATAAACTTTTGAGACAATTTTGTTATCTTTCGATTTCGTGCTCTCCTAACCAAAATCTCATTTCGTCATCTATGTAATTTTGGTACAATAGATCGTAGGTGTTGCTATTTAGACAAAATGTTCATTATCTCTAGAGATGCAACGAATACTAATTTCGTCGAATACTGAGTATTCGGCATTCGGCCAAGAACACTATCGAGTATTCGGCCACCACTTTTCGTCTCTCTAGAAAAAGGTTTTTTTTTATTAGATCGTTTAGAGTTGGAATGATTGCAGTGCAGCAGTATTTTTAAAAACTGTACCATTATTTTTTAAGAAGATTCTTTGGTGCAAAGAACTAAGTTTATTTTCGCCACAATTGAATAAAAACGGCTGAGGAGTGGGATTCCCTGCCGGCGGATCCGTTTCCGGAACATTATAACTTGGGTCTTTTCAAGATAATGAATAGGCACTAGCATGCTACAACATCGTCTGCATCATCACTTACCAACAGGTGTGATAGCAGACAAATCCTATCTTATTTTAAGGAAAGAACAAATTTTAAGCCGACAACCGACTCTCCAAAATAATGTTGATTAGGCCGAATAGTTATAGAATCATCTCCTACTATCTCATCTGTTATTTGACCATCACTTTCTGCCAGTCTATAAAAACGTTTTTTGTTTTGTTTTTATTGAATCAAAAACTATGCTATATTTTTTCGATAGATACTTTTATGCAAACAAAACAACTATATATATTTTCGCAATAAATGAATAAAATCATATTTTTTGGCCAAAAACCGTTTATCCGGAAAATGCTGAATAAGCCGAACCCCGAATAGTTACAGAATCATCTCTATTACCTCATCTGTTGTTAAGTTGTAAACAGTCGCTATCAAAGTCAGATGTTTATCTCCCACTTTGTTTGACGCTAACAGTTCTCAATATAATTTTGTAGTATTACAAAATCTGAATTTTACCTACTTTGTTACCTAGTACATAATTGCTGCAATAAACTTATTAACCGTGTAACATCTCCTTATCTATCTATCTACCTACATAATTATTTCTGTTTTTATCGTTTCGTTTAACGGGGCGAGGAGGTCACAAAAAGACAATTCCAGAGCTTGGCACTGTTTTAAAAAGATTTGAAAAATTCACAGAATGAAGTGATAGAAACATGGTATAATATTTTGTATTGCTTACAATTTGTTTTCATGATTTCGTGGTCTAATGGTCTGAACACAAATTAGGGAAACGCCGCGCGGGGCGCCTATACAGATGGCTCACTGACTTTAACTGGAAATATGTAACCGGAATCTCAGGGGAAGTCAAGGGAAGGTGGTTGACACGAACGTCATATTTCTTAGATTCAAAATAGGCTCAGAACCATATGACGTTCTTTATCAGATTTTGCTGTTTTGATATTTTTATACTTTGTGATTTTTGACAGTAGCAACCCTGACAAAACAAATGCCAATCGAGAAAATCCGAAATAGGGCCGAGTGAACCTTCTGAAATTCTCTATTTTGTGGTCTGAACTCGCAAGCTGGATCCAGAAGACGCAGGTTCGATGCAGGCTTAACCACCTGATTGTTTGTCCAAACGGTCTTCTTTGTTGCCAACAATTTGGATAGTACATTCCTATTCAGAAACTATAATATCGGGCCTTTGTTGTACAGTCAGTTAGTCTAGTAAGTAGTAACTAACGTCACAGCTATTCGGATTGATCCATGAAGCTGAAAATCGGCATTTAGGTACTTCTTGACCTCCTGATCAAAATTAGACATGGATCCCAGCGGGCACCACCCCCCTTAACCTTTTACCGCCCCCCCGTGACATCTCACTTGAAGCTTATTGTGCCCTCAAAATTACCCTTTAGGCCCCCCGGGGGGCCCAAAAGCCCGAAAATGGGGGTGTCCCGTTCTTATATGAGGTTTTCTTATTTTCAAGCTATCGATCCCCAAGCGGTATCAAAAGTTACGGAATTAGACACAGATTGCAAAAAACGTAAACGTAAACTGACTACAATATTCACGAGGACTTTTGTCGACTCGTAACCCACACGACATAACACAATATTTATCAATGAACCGTCTCTGAAATCCTAATCCAATATTCATTAACCACTGCTAATGCACTATCTAAATATCGAATTTCACACTACACGCTGATCAACCTAATGGAAATCTGAGCACCTGCCGGACCACAAACTAACTAATTCATCACCATTAGGTAATATTTAGCCACATTTAGCCTATATTCTTCGAAACATAAAAAAAAGATTTGGACCACCCATACTAAGTGACACACTTTTTCAGCCTTTTTGTATGGGAGGTCCAAATTTTTTTTCATGTTTCGAAGAATATAGGCTAAATGTGCTAATGGTGATAAATAATTGGTTAGTTGCTCCGGATGCCAGATTTCTTAGGTGTGAAATTCGATATTTAGATAGTTTCAAACAAAAGTTGTTCAGTTTTGTGAGTAGATCACACCCTCAAGAGATTTGTACTTAATTAAATGTAACCCTATATAGCTATCATCTGCCTGCACTTATCCCAAATCAATTGGGGTCGGCGCAACATGATTTCTTAGAACACTAAATCATGTAGCAAAAGGATTTGGCAATGTTTTATGCCCGGCCGCCAGCCTGACGTCAACCCTCTTTGAGGATGCTCTTGCTTGTGGTATTACCGCGGTACGGTTGACCATGGTCAGCAGATACCTATTGTAGTCAAGATCAAAAACTCTACATTGCCTTTTATTTTAACACCCTGAATGGACTAGGGATGTCAGTACCTATTGCCTCCTTGCGGGGTAGTCAGAGCGTAAACGGCTATTTACACAACTTCTGTGAAAGATATTGGGTGATGCTATTCTAAGCCGGCACCACACGGCATATCTTTCTGCACTCGATTAAACACGTTACCTACCTAGTACCTACTAGTACTAGTAGCGTGATAAAACCTACTTCAGTTTCCTATACGTAACATTCCCAACTTTCAAAATGTATGGATCAGCTGTGTTTTTCTTTACCTACTCTTGCTGGTAGGCACCTACCTAGTACTAGTAGGTATCGTGATAAAACCTACTTCAGTTTCCTATACGTAACATTCCCAACTTTCAAAATGTATGGATCGGCTGTGTTTTTCTTTACCTATTCTTACTGGTAGGCACCTACCTAGTACTAGTAGGTATCGTGATAAAACCTACTTCAGTTTCCTATACGTAACATTCCCATCTTTCAAAATGTATGTATCAGCTGTGTTTTTCTTTACCTACTCTTACTGATAGGCACCTACCTAGTACTAGTAGGTATCGTGATAAAACCTACTTCAGTTTCCTATACGTAACATTCCCAACTTTCAAAATGTCTGGATCAGCTGTGTTTTTCTTTACCTACTCTTACTGGTAGGCACCCACCTAGTACGAGTAGGTATCGTGATAAAACCTACTTCAGTTTCAAACATAACATTCCCAACTTTCAAAATGTATGGATCAGCTGTGTTTTTCTTTACCTATTCTCACTGGTAGGTACCTACCTAGTACGAGTAGGTATCGTGATAAAACCTACTTCAGTTTCCTATACGTAATATTCCCAACTTTCACCGTCGCGCCAACTGCGGCGCGTGCGCAACAATACACGCGCGTTTTTGCAACACATTGTGTGGAAATTAGATTGTGCACTATCGATAGACTATCGATAAATGTTAAAACAAAATTAAAATTTTGAAAATACCCACGACAGTTTCCTGCAGCGCCCCCTGGTGAGATAGAAGCGTAAAACCTATCTAAGAATAACCATAGTCTAATAAAACATGGTCTTTCCTTCCCAGAGAAACACAAGACAACGTCACTTAGTATTGCCACTTTATTTCAATAAAATACGTTAAGGGGTAAATTCAATCTCAGAACAATGGGTTAAAATATTTCTTAATAATTTAATAATTTTATAATTTAGATTTACGTGTGTATTAACTTGAACTTTACAACAACACTTCAATTGTATTTATTAGTTAACAGTATAATAAATGAATTACAAAAAACATCATAAGAGTGGGTAATTCTGGTAACCCACAAGCATGATGACGTAGTCTTGTGTTGGTCACGTGGTTCACGAGTCTCGGAAAGAAATACCAGGCGGAGTATCTTATTATACCATGAGAATAACCACCAATCAAAATCATACTTATTACTGAAAACCGCATTATAATCGAACCAGTGATATAATTGGGAACATTGATTGGCATTGGCACAAACAAATGTTTATTGCAGCGCCCCCTGGTGGATATGTTCGCCTAATACCTATCTAAGAACATGCACCAAAAAATCCAAATACATCACTAAAAACCGCATCACATAGGACTAGTGGTTTGGTAGATATTTGGCAACATAGGTTTGCACACACAAACAAACACACATTATCTCAACCCAAACGTCGTGGGTAAAAGTAAGAAAAGTTGAAGAACTCATTTGAGACTTGAACCCGAGACAGTGGGGTATGACCGTCGTCCCACTGCTCTGCCAACTGAGCTACCGGCGCCTGGCTGACCCTAACGAATCTTTCAACCTCTTAATGCTGGTCGATTTAGCGACATCTAGTAGAAAGTATTTGAAATTTTTCAAATTTTCTTAAACAGAATGTAATAAATCAACTGCAATTATTTTAAGGGGTGAACCAGCCCATACAACTAACAACTTTCCCTAACAACTTTCATCGTCGAAAGATGCAAAAAAAATTGGACGTCCCATACAAATTGACTCAGCCGGCTGGTAAATTTTGTATGAGGGGTAACATTTCTTTTTCCAATTTCGACCTAATATATTTCGGCTTTGGTTTAACTGTTTACCAAATTAAATAAAAATCGCAAACCAAAAAAATGTATTTTTAACCCAAAAAAGGTAAATGTCTACCAAAATTTGACACCCTATTTTATACTTAAACGCATACATTTATTAAATTTTACGTTAGCCAATTAAAGTACATGAGACCAAAAATAATATAATTATCTAATAAATAGTAAATGTTTACCAAAATTTAAACTCCAATTTATACCGAAATGTTATCTAAATACTACTATTTAATTACTCTAATAAAATAAATGCTCCTTAAAAAAGCTTTGTTTTCCCAAAATAAGCTAAGTTTGCCCACATTTTCATATTTTAAATTTATGACGCAGATAGCGTGTCGTTTCTGGCACATCGCCGGCCGCTGCCGGGGCACGCTCGCTCCGCTCGCTCGGCTCGTGCGTTGTGGTCAAAGTTCTAACCTAACCTAACCTAACCTGGCGCGGAAAGGTTCGGTTAGGCTATATCTAACGGACCTATAAACTAAGATTTTTTGGGTACACCTCTAGTGAAGTTCAATGACATGACACCAAATTTATACCTACGTTTTATTGCAGGCGTTGTAATTTAAATTGGTAGCATTGGCGCGTAAATTGGGTGTACTGAATTTGGTAGACATTTACTAATTTTGGCTTTCGATTACATTTTAAAGTATGAGCATAACTTTATCAGATAAACGCACTTTTTAAATTGCGTTGCGGATATACTTTTTTACGCATTTGTTTTTTGGTACACTATTCATTTTTTGGTATACCTTGTCGTTTTAAGGTAAACGTGTTTAGGTATTCAAAACTGATTTTGGTATACAATATATTTGTACCCATATATTTCTTTGGAAAAGTTGTTCAGTTTCACAAGTAGAACATACCCTGAAAATATTTGCACTGAATTCAATAGGACCTTATAGATTGTGTACAGTTTTTCGAATGAAAACATTCAATAGCAGTTCTATCGATAATTTGGCAACACTATGTATGGAAATGTATGAGAAACACATGTGGATAAGTACATAAGGAATTGTAATGGTGGTTTCCTGCGGTTTTTTTGTCGGAAGAACTGCTTTTATGGGTTTTATGTAATACAATGTTACATAGGTACAACGATGGTGAAATTCTAGAAGTAGGAAATGGAACTAGGTAGGAATTACCTGATAAAGTGATAGATAATAACTAAATGGAACTAAGTTTTCAGGAACCTAAGGTGCAAACTCCACCAAAAAGACGAAGGGCATAGGTAGGACGTAAGAACGACAGTTGACAGACAAGTGATCGTCAAATATTCTTCTTAGTTTTTTACGCTAGCTGTCATAGATGCGACGCTTTGGCGACACTTGTGTGTGCCTTTGTCAATACTTTTTCGTAGGTACATTTTGTATGGAAACGTCGCGATGTCAAACGTCAAGCGTCATGCCCTACGTCCTATGTCCTCTCCTTGTCCTCTCTGTGGAGTTTGGGGCTAAGAGATATCGTTTTATTACAACGTCAAATCGTAAGGAAAATAATTTAAACACTGTCTAAACGCGCGCCTAACTTTCTTGTAATCACACCGAATGATTTTCTGTTGACAACTCAATATTTTTTTTTGTTTTACAAAAGCTGTTTGAAATAGAGAGGTAGGTAAATTATAAGTAGACTTACATTTTCCTCACAGATAAAATTAAAACCGAAAACACAATCGCAAGCCTTAAAGGACGAATGGACTGAACTGGACAAGGGTTTCTAATTACCCGAAAAGCCTCGACAATATTTACGATGCAAAGGAATTAAATTTAATTATGAAATCTCGTGGACCTTTTGCGTTTGTGTCAGTGTTAAATCTTGTTATACCTAGTTAGCTTGTATAACAAAGTTAGAGGTCGTTGAACGACTCGGTGTCCCACTCGTAAAGAAGAATAACGAGAGTTCAGCTTATAGGTATCTACCATTACTACATACTTTATCTTGTTAATGTAAGCTGGTATAAAAAAAGTTAAAAGGTCGTTAAACGACTCGGTGTCCCACTTTCAGCTTGAATCTAGCCTATACTTAAGTTTTATTCTTGCTACCATTTTCTTTGTTTTTCGAAAATGGCTCTAAAAATTCGCATTATTATAAAGTACTAGCTGCCCGTCAGCGGTTTCACCCGCTGCAACCTATTATTACGCGGGAAGAAAGCATTACTCGCCAAGAGATGTCGCTGTTAGTTTTCGGCGAAAACGTTAAAACGCGAATCGGCTCAGTCACGCCACCTTTGCAAAAATATCGGAATATGCGTGATCCCGTAGGAATAAGACATTTTCCCGTGGTAAAAAGTAGCCTATGTGTTATTCCAGATAGTCTTCTATATTTGTGCAAAATTTCATGTCAATCTAATCAGCCGTTTTAGCGTGATGTCGTAACAAACACACACACAAACATCCGCCTTTATAATATTAGTAGGATTAGTAGGATAGGATTAGTAGGAAGTAGAATTTGTGGGATTCAAAATCTTGTTAAAACATTTTCATTGGCAAGTAATTTTTGTACGTACATGTGTTGTGGGATATACATCAATTTTGCCTTTCTTACTCGCCAAGAGATGACGCTGTTAGTTTCTAAAACGCGAATCGGCTCAGTCGGGCCACCTTTTTCATAAATATTGGAAAATGCGTGATCCCGTGGGAATGAGACATTTTTCAGTGGTAAAAAATATATGCTATTCCAGAGCCCTTTTATATTTCTGCAAAGTTTCATGTCAATTTAATCAGCCGTTTTTGCGTGAAGTCGTAACAAACACACACGTAGGAAGTATAGCAAGACCAGTGTGTAAGATTTTCCAATATCGTAAGACAAAACTTAACGCCGTGTGGTGCCGGCAGAGTAGAATAGCACCACCCCCCCTCTTCCCGTGGGAGTCGTAAGAGGCGACCGAGGGATAAACCCGACCCAAACAGCCAACCGTATGGTGGCGGTTAATCCACCACAAAAGCATTCCCAATGAGGGTTGACGTCTGTTAGGCGGCCGGTCGTAAAATTAAGCCGAATCCATTGCAGCACGATTTTGTGTTTAGCAAAACGTGTTGCGCCGACCCCAAGCAATTGGGATAAGGGCAGGAAGATGATGTAAGACAAAACTTAAATTAAATAAAAGTTCGAAAAAATAAAAACAAAAATAAGGAGAACACTATCCGGATTCGAACGCGAGTCACCTTGTTTGGTAGGCAAGCGCACTATCGCCGCAGCTACCATGACTTTAAGATGACTGTTGAATTAACGGATATGCTTCCCCACAAAGACGCGAATCGGCTCAGTCACGCCACCTACGTCAAAAATTTTGGAATATGCGTGATTCCGTAGAAATGAGACATTTTCCTGGGGTAAAAAGTAGCCTATGTGTTATTCCAGATGCCCTTTTATATTTCTGCAAAGTTTCATGTCAATCTAATCAGCCGTTTTTGCGTGATGTCGTAACAAACACACACACAAACATCCGCCTTTATAATATTAGTAGGATTTAAAGCAAGGTAACAAAAATGCACAAGTCAGTTATATTTTTAGAGAAAACATGTCGTTACCGCGTTTCAGAATACTTACAGCGACATCTGTGAATATAAATAAGATGTAAATAAATTAAATAATCTAAAGTTATACAAACGCGAAGACAATTTAATTTGCTTTAGTACCGATAGCATGAGTTAGACCGTCTTAGTATTTAATTATCCTAAAAGCATAGGATATCCTTTATAAATTCTTAATACACGAGAATCAAATTACATTGAAACAGGTTTGCAGCGATCATTGATACAAAGGCCGTTGACTTGAGTGATGCGTGCGCGCACGACCTCGCCGCGCCATGTTGGCCCCCCTGACGCGCGAATGCGGCATGACGTCACGTTGGCAACACTGACCCAACCGCTGTCAATTTCCGAACGCGCCGTCTGCGCCGAGCGTTACGTTATATTGCCGTCATCCGAATAGGCCATATTTGACGTCTGTCAAAATCATATTAATGCTATGACATAAGGTCTATTTTTCTTTGTTGACATGTTTCCTAGTATGGGTTTGACAGACGTCAAATATGGCCTATTCGGATGACGGCACATTAGTTATGTTTTGAACTTGTTTGTATACCAGCCAGATACAGAGTGATTTGATTCGAAATTCGATTTTATCAATGGAACGAACTATTTCACGGCCAGTGATTCCGAAATTCACGATGCATCGTGCATATTGTGTGCAGAAATGTTGGAATAACAGAACTAACTGTGTGATTTGTGAATTTACAGTGAAAGTGGGGTTATGTTGACAGTTGATATTGTAAATGGTTGCAAATCGTTGTCGAACATTGTACGTGTTGTGGATTTTAGTGCTATTGGTTTGGAATAAGGTGAATTGAGTGATATTCGTAGCCGAGAGCAAGTAAAGTTACTTGACCCCGCAAGCTAGACTAGTTTCCATTTAAGCTCGCTGCGTCTGCTTTAAAAGCTAATGTAATTGAAATCGTCTGATCCTTTCAATTTGTTCGGGTTAATATATAGCTTGTCGTTAGATTATCATTTTTCTACTGTACTCATTTGTTACATCGCCCCTTCATAAATAAGCTTTATAAATACTTAGGTCAGTGTTTGTTTGAAAATCTGTGTTCATAATTTTTATTTCATCTAGATTTTTATGTTGATCATCCATCAATATTAATTACCTACCTCGGTACTATTAAAAATATTTTGTGTAAAAATTGTTACTGGCCAAGTTTGGCATCACAAAAGATTTTCGTAGACGTAGAATATGGCATCAAAGATGTTAGGTATGTGTTGGTTGACATATCATTATATCCTACCTGGCACGTATTAGGTACCTAGTGTTTCGGTCGATTGGCATAAAAAAAATCTAAAAGACGTCTGCTGAAATACTAACACAAAATTTCTAGGAGTATTCCCCTTACCGAGTGATAAAAGTAAGGTATCCCCTCGTAAATCAAAATCTCTGGAACCATTAAACGGTAAAATGGTGAATCAATCTCAAACAATTCCCAACTGTGGTGTTATTGGAAATTGAACACCTGATGCTGAAACATTTCAAGAATGAATTGAATTATTTCATTAGCAACAAGCAATTTTGTTACAGGATTGACGTTGACAGCCCGAATAGAGTTTACAGAAAGTTCACTCAATCCTATTCAGGATTTTTGCGATTGTCTCTACTTAGTTAGGTACTATAAGTCTATGCTAGTTACAAACCCTGGGTTGCTACTGTCAAAAATCTCAAAGCTTAAGAATATCAAAATAGCTAAATCTGATTTAAGAACGTGATATGATTTAATAATACAAATTTTAATCCAAGAAATATGACTTTTGTGGTAATCATCTTCTTAGTTACCTTGAGATTCCAGTTAAAGTCAGTAAACCATCAAAATTGTCGCTATGAGTAAGCCATCTGTGTGTTGACTGTAACTTTAATATTAATTGCACGAAAGAAATGCACTTATTTTACGTTTCATTTTACTCAAATACATATATTATTCTTCTATTTCAAATGGTACAATTAGTTTAAACCTCCTTGCTCTTGCCGTGTAAGAAACCGAATTGACGAATGACTCGATTCGTTTAAAAACACATTGTAAAATAAAATCCAGCATAAAATATTTCCGAAGGCAACGTTTCATATTACGCATTTCAGCACCTTGGATTTCACATCCTCGATGCTAAACTATAATCTTCCACACAAGTGGAAACTCCATGGCAATAATCATTCATTCACAATGCTACTTCCTGTCTCTTGTAGATACATACCATACATACCTACATACAAACAGCACGCATTATTCCCTTATGGGTTAGGCAGTGAAAATACGGTTGTTATCGCCACTTTCGACAAATATTTGAGAGGTATTGCAGAAAAAAATGTATATCGCTATAGTGGTAGATCAATCTGTCACCTATATATAACCTAAGTTTGTACCTAATAGGTACGTATACACAAAAAAGCCCTCGAGTCCCTACGAGGTATGAAATGGGGTTTCTAAACCGGGACTACACTGATAATAAAGAGAAAAAAATTGGTTTTCGTATGTACGTAATCAATAAACTCCGAAACAACTATACCGATTCAAAAACTCCTCACAATTAAGAACACCCTTGACTAACATAGGGCCGTTGGATGACTTGGTGTCCCACTCGAAAAAGACGAGGAAGAAGCACCGGGAATATATCTTATTCTTACGGGAAAACTGTTAGCAGCGTGTGAAACCTCTGGGCTGGCCTCCAGTTCTAGATAAGTGGAAACTCCATAGCAATAATCATTACACAATGTCACTTCCTGTCTATCTAGATAAGGTTCGGAACACACATCGTATTAATAAATGAGCATCGACATCGATAAACTCGAAGAAACTGTATTGGGGTCATCGTGTCACGGCACAGAAACTCTTAAATAAAATATGGCTAAAGGAAATAATGTAATATGTACCGTGTTTATTATGCAACCATTTCTACCTGTGGGTGTTGGCTGTGTGATGCCGGCATAGCATATTAGCATCGCTCCGTAACTTTCCAAATTCCCCCTTTTTTAATTAAAAAAAAAACTACATTGAAATTGAATGGGTTCCCCAAAGCTTTCGTAAAATGGATTAAACTAGGGAATGGACAGCAGCGTTCCCTGTGATATACAACACCTTGCACTACGCTCTATAACCTGTCACGTATAGTGCGTATGGCATTACCAATCCAAGTCGCAGCTGTCAAACTTTCTAGAAGATATTTCAGCAAAGAGAATTAGACATGTCACAGCATTAACTGTCACAAAATTAATTTTGACTGCTGTCAAATAATATTGCCATATTATGGCTTATTAGAGCGGTAATACTTTAGCGGACTGTTGTGTTGTGGCAATTGATGTTGATGTAGATAATTATGTAACAGAAGCTATAAAGAATGAAACCAGCTAATAATAATAAGTTATGATTCGTGATAGACCCGTCAGTTTGGATATCAATAAAACTTGAGGCACAAAATGCGACAGCCTTAATGATCTATCAAAAATAATTGCATTTCAACGAATGCAAATCTTTATGCAAATACACATGCCTCGCTTGGACTGGTCGAACGGAAATGTGAATGGCAAATGAATGAACTACCAGTGGCAATGTATCTACATCTAGTCTGATGGAGATTGTAGTGAAAACTTGCTGCCAATGAATTGGAAACATTATCATTATTATAATCAACCATAGGACGTCCACCGCTGAACATAGGCCTCCCCTAAAAATAAAAGCGGCCTGCATCCAGCGTTTCCCCTACAAATATAGTATATAAAGAATTTGGTACCTGGGTTTCTACTGATCTTTTGAAGGGGTCCAGATTATAACTGAGGGTAGATTAGGAGTAGGTAGGCTTGAAGCGTTTCTCTTAAGTTTCAAAGAATTAGGTCAATAGCGAGAATTTGTTTACAAACAAAGCGAAAGAGTTACTGATGACCCCAAATTCATCCTTGTAAATGAGACATTGGAAGAGTCGGACCAGAACTAAGGATTTATACTCGACGGAATATTCATCTCAGTTGACTGTCGTACTGTACTGCCCATTTGAGGACGTGTTTAACAAAGAAAGGCAGCAAGAAATTGCAGCATGGTACGTTTTTCCAGAACTTTTTTGGATACGGGTTTTTGAAGACAAGAGATGAATTTCGAAATAAAACACCGGCAGTCGGGGTCCAGAAATCCATAGATCTGGCTGAACCGATGAATCCTTAATCTTCGTCTACAAATGTAGGTCGATCGACAAAGGATATTAGCATTTTAATCGTATTCTCCAGGAGAAAGACGGAATTCAGTTGCCATCCAGATTAGATCAAACGATATGTGTTCATCAAGGCACTGGATAACAACATAACATAACATAATATTATAACATAACAGCCACAACAGTCCACTGCTGGACATGGGCCTCCCCCTATCGGGGGGTATTGCCATACTCACCACGCTTAGCAGGCGGATTGGCGAGCGCAGTGCATGATGGTGCATTAACAGGGAACGCTGCTGCCCATTACCTGGATGAGTATCCCTAACTCGCTTTTTACGACACCCACGGGTAGAATTGGGGTGATGCTATTCTAAGCCGGCATCACACGGCATGTCACTGGATAGTGAATGCAGAATAAATAAATGAATAAGAAAATAATCTACTTTTACCAGCGACATTTGGCAGGATTGAGGTAGCAAATTCGTGTGATGCCGACATAGAATAGCCATGTGATGCCGGCTTAGAATAGCATCACCCCATTTCTACCAGTGGGTGTCGTAAAAAGCGACTAAGGGATAATCATCCAGGGAATGGGCAGCAGCGTTCCCTGAGTACTTAGTATATTCCTTGCTGTAAATGCAACATCTTGCACTGCGCTCACCAATCCGTCTGTCAAGCGTAGTGAGTATGGCAATACCCCCTGATAGGGCCTCCCCCTATACGCTTGACAGACCCATGTCCAGCAGTGGACTGCTGTGGCTGTGTAGGTAAAAACAAAGGAGGTAGCAAACTGGGGAACTAAATAGCATCACTTTCCATCGTGACTTTTTGCTGTGATTGGTCGAAAACGTGTCAATGCCAAAGTTCAGTTATTGGTGCGTTTAGGCACAGTCGTGCTTACTGCCATCTAGTTAACTTTCAATTTATCTTCCTATTAATCGTTGGCCTTCGCAGCGCTGTAATCATGCAACCATTAATCCTACTACTATTATAAAGGCGGATGTTTGTGTGTGTGTTTGTTACGACATCACGCAAAAACGGCTGATTAGATTGACATGAAACTTTGCAGAAATATAAAAGGGCATCTGGAATAACACATAGGATACTTTTTACCACGGAAAAATGTCTCATTCCCACGGGATCACGCATTTTCCAATATTTTTGAAATAGGTGGCGTGACTGAGCCGATTCGTGTTTTAAACGTTTTCGCCGAAAACTAACAGCGACATCTCTTGGCGAATAATGCTTTTTTCCCGCGGAATAATAGGTTGCAGCGGGTGAAACCGCTGACGGGCAGCTAGTATGTACTTAAATAAAGATGTACTTAAGCTTATAAATCCACGTTTGGAAGTAATAACTATTTTATATTTGATACTTAGCATAATTTGGTGCTAAACCAATACCGCATCTAAATGACTTAATTTACAACACCTAAAATACGATACAGCAAACACTAAA
Organism: Phthorimaea operculella; assembly: GCA_024500475.1. Lineage (NCBI taxonomy): Eukaryota > Metazoa > Arthropoda > Insecta > Lepidoptera > Gelechiidae > Phthorimaea > Phthorimaea operculella. Next base: position 15,526,880 of record JANFCV010000001.1, read on the forward strand.
CAATTATTACGGCAGCCAAACGGGCTTTAATGTCTATTAATTGAATGCAATTGAAACACGATATATCGGGGATAATTAATTCAATTGATAAACCACAAACCAAATACCATTTGACGTAATGACAGGCATAGGTTGTAATAGTAATCCCACCAAAAACATTTACTTGTAAAAAGAACCAAGTCTCGCCTCTCAGTTCATCTACTGTAAAAAGTTGTGAGATCCATGTGATGCCAAGTCGGTTATTGATTTATTCAAGGACTACTGACTAATGACTATAACTTCTAAACTACTGGTCCAAATTAAATGAAATTTGAAATGTATCGTGTCTATGCAGAGCTTGATAAGATATTTTAAAATGAGGGTTCTAAACTTATCGACAAGGGAGTTATGGGGGGGTCAAAAATGGCCTGAACTGGTTCGAGAAAAGGATGGTACGGCCGTGCCGCTTTCAGCTCGACTTGGTGGGGGCACTGCCGTGCCCCCAGATCCCACCCAAAACATAAATGTGAAAGGCTGCCAAGTTCGATAATATTGGAATGCATCGCCTATAAAAGAAGTGAGATCTAAATAAGTACCAAGTTCCATACACAGACCTCAGTTCAGTTAAAAATAGTTACAGGAATGCACACTTGATTTTCCGCAGTTTGGAAAGTAGATTCTGAATAAATATCATATTAAATACCTAAAATTCTAATACTTACAAAAACGCAAACCTGTTTTTTCAGCAGTTTGCTTATAACATTTTTTATTTTATTTTTTCTGTACTTTTTAATGATATCACTTGGCAAACCTACAAACCTTCGTAACGAATTTTAGGTCGGTACGACCATTGGAAGATATAGATAAATTTTTTGTTTTATTTCCTTAGGGGTATGAATTTACACCTTCATTATTTTTAAAACCGACTCACACTTGGCCTTTTTCAGATTTTTTCCTTTACCTTGACCTAAAGACCTACCTCCATGCCAAATTTCAAGTCAATACGACCATTGGAAGTGGTCTAGATTTTTGATGAGTGAGTGAGTCAGTCAGTCAGTCAGTGAGTGTATAGTAAAAATAGCGATTTTCTGACGTCAATATCTCAAGACCTACAATAGGTACATTAATGAAATTTTGTATTTTAGATAAGTAAGTAGATCTCGACAGATACTAGAAATTTCATATGCGTAGATAAAATAGATTTTGAGTTATAGGTAGGTCGAACTTGGCCCGAAATGGTTCGTGTAATATAACCCACGGCCGGTGTGTCGGTTCTTTGCTCGAACTTGGCGGACACACTGCCGTGTGTCTAGATAGGTACCGGCTTGGCGGGGGCACTGCCGTGCTTTTTCGTGTTAGATAAGGATTTTTGTGGCGATCCTACAAATTCAAAATACGTATTACGTATTGTCCTCTAGATAGATGAGATGAATCACACAAAGACGATATTGTGGTTGTCTGTGACAAGCACCACATCAATAACAAACAACCTATTAAATACAGCTGCAAATTGATGCGATGGCAAACTTTTAATGCTTTCACGATTACGTTGACATACCTACCTATATCAATGCATAAAATGATGATGTCCGGTTTTTTTGCCAAATACCTATCACAGTGAATCGTAAGTTTAGTGTGAGAACCGTCTTCACCATAAAATTCTGCAGCATAAAAATAGGTATTGCATGTTTCCCATTACAACTATTTTGTTCACTAATTGGCTTTCTGACTATGCCACAAAAAGGAAGAAAAACACGCATAACAAACAACAAAATCTGATTCCCTAAAAAGGGATTAAATAGATTCGTATCCGCGTATCAGCCAGCTTTATTTTCTTTAGTGCGAGAGAAATCTCAATATCCATAAAACAACCCTTTGCCGAAAGCTACGAAAATATCAACACTCTGGCAATAATAAAAACTTGAGTTCCGACAGCGGAGTGGCCCAATGTTGCCAACTTATATTATTATTTTTCATTTAGGATTTTTTGCGTATTTTAGCCAGGCTCAATTTCTTCTTGATTCTTGGACGCACATTTCAATTTCTTCTTGATTCAACACATTGGCATAGATCTTTTTTCCTTAGCTAAATTAATTTGGTATTTTTTATTAAAACAAACAGTACATGACATGAACAAAGCTGATATAATTCACTTTAAAAAAAAGTTTGGTAAACAAGAAAAAGTTAACCCATTTTTGCCCAAATCTAGCTTCCTTGCGAGAGTGCATTCCTTTTTTGAACCGTAGATACTCCAAAACTTGACAATAAGTTGGCAGCACGGTAGCGTCCCTGACGAAAGACCGGGGCCGAAATTTACAAAAAAACTGGGGATCGCCGCCACCGTCCCCTCTTTTTGTGATCGCTAACAATACGGGTTGCACCTGCTACCTGCCGGCCGTAACATTATTATTGTACGAGCTTTACCTACGTTGCTGAATGAACACATTGTTTTGAGACCATTGAGGGGATAATGCACTGGGATAATAGGGACGAATTGGGAAGAAAAGGTAAAAATTTGGACTGGAATGTTAGGGGAATTTTAAAGAAATGAACGGTAATATGCCGTGTGATGCCGGCCTAGAATAGCATCACCCCAATTCTACCCGTGGGTGTCGTAAAAAGCGACTAAGGGATAATTATCCAGGGAATGGGCAGCAGCGTTTCCTGTAAATGTTAGTGTAATTTTATGGTTATGGTATCTTGGAACTGCGCTCGCCAATCCGCCTGCCAAGCGTGGTGAGTATGGCAATACCCCCAATAGGGGGAGGCCCATGTCCAGCAGTGGACTGTTGTGGCTGTTAAGGTTATGGTTATGGAACAGTAATAGGATTAAGGAATATTTGAGCTTTCAATGCGTGGTCGTCAATAGAAAACCAGTTAGCCGATTCGGTGTCCCACATGACAAGGATAAGATGACTAAAATACCTTTCGACCCCTTTGATTGTCCGTTCTACAAGCATCTCTTTCTTTTATCCACAGAATCAGAGTCAACGGGTAGGTGATGTAGTTTGCTTAAAAATTATTGGACGTATCTATTGACATGACATTGACTGTCTAGCAGATATTTTATAAACCACTTCTTTGCGCCTAAATCTCATAAAGTTGGAATTTAAAAGAAGAATGAAATGTGATGAACTGCTCGATGTGATGTCAAAGCTGGCAGCTAGAGTAAGCCTAGAAATGTTTGGAATTTCGCGAAATTGAATTTGGAATAGGTACCTACGCGTTGTCTGGCTGGATGGACGGTTTGCCCGGCGCGTTTGAATTTCGATTTATTCGTTTTAGCCCAAACGAAAAAAAAACAGTTTTAAACATGGCGGCAAACACTTTGTTTAACTATTACCTATCTGAATACTCAGAAAATAAAATTCACGTTAAAAAAATATAAAGGTACGTTGAGACTCTACTCTCTCTTCCTTGGGAGTAAAGCTTTTTGTAGGTAAACATGTAGCGTAAGTTATGATGATTATCATACTTTATTCACTTTAGTAAGTAACTCAGAACAAAAAATTGTGCAATTTTTTCTCCTCAGTGTGTGGAGAGTAGAAATGTAGCCTATTTCACCAAAAAAAGAAGCAGTAGATATTTGTCCCGAGTGAAATAAGATAATCACAAAACAAATAGAAATCCCTATATTTGCTCAATCTCAGCCGCATCATTAAATAGGCTAATTTAGCCGCAGCCGGCTAAATCTTTGAGACAATATTTAGCGCTAATCGAAAACAAACTCAACGATATCTTATTTGAATGTTGAAATCCTTTTAAATCTCCAAGCTGTAGTTCAGTGAATCTCGTGATTTTTCAGGTGAAGAAATCTTTATGCAATGCACATTTTTGGACTGAAAAAAGTCTAAAACGAATACGATATGGCAAACCCCCTTTCGCAAACATTTTCAACCATGTTTGAAAGGCGAAATCAGATTTGGGTCTAGTACCTATTTTTGGGGTGCACTCTACAATATATTTTCTGAAGGATTAGTCCTAAATGATGTCTAGTGCGTATTATGCAAGTTTAAATACTTACAATCAGGTCAACATCATTAATTTTCAGCCTTCAGCCTTTCTCACGCATGTTATCATTTATATGAATCGGCCAATGCAAAAGGGCGCCAATTTGGTAAGACTTTTAATCTTGAAAAGTTTCATGGTAGTTAAAAAGTTGTTAAAAATGCGAATCCTATCTATCCGATAGCGCCAAAGATTCACTAATTTCAAACTCTTTTCGGAAAGCTTTTATGTTGATGACTTGATGATAATCTACTGGCATGCCTTTTTCGGTGTAGTAAGTCCGAATTTTACTTTAAATTCTCAGCAGTATCAATAGATTTTTCATGTTACGTATGGTTACTAGGATTCAAACTCGCTAACTCTCTACAGTAGGTACCTACAGCAAAAAATTAGTTGGTTGAGGTAATGACAATGAGCAATTTTAGGGCAATTCAGTAATTGCGATAATATAAAACATTCGGCGGAATCCTCCAAACAATGGTCCATTGTTCTTAAGCTTGTTAGAGTTCATATACAAATTGCTGCGATTTACAACTGCCATATCTTCCGCCAGGACCGGAAGCAGTTGTGTTTGTTCGACCTTTTGTTTTTGCCTCAAAGAGGATATAGGCTAATCCTTAGAACACGAATGTTCACTTAGTTGTATAGAAAAAGGACACTTGTGGGATCTAGTGGCACCTGGTATACCAGTTACGCTATCAAACGTGCAAAAAAATGATTGAACTAAAGATCGCAATGAAGCGCAATTTATTAAGGAGAATAATTTGGATTTCTGGTTTGGTTAGCTTGAGCGAACTAATCTACTTCTTGTTTGGCTCAGTAGTTATTATACAAACCACAGTTTTAAGTATCATCTCCCACTCGTGCCCAATTTTTCCACAATAATTGGCAGCGTGTCTAACGTCAATGCCTTCTAAAAACCTTGCTTTATGGCCTCCATTTATAAACTGGTTTGATTGCGTACACCCAGCGGGTGTTACATATCAATTTCATCCAAAATGCCACTTCCAATCAGATAAAATATAGGAACCGGCAGGCGTCCAATAAATTAGGTGAAAGATCAATCACAGTCGCCGCCGCAAGCCACTCTACACATGCAACCTCGTAAATCTCAGGCATTAGCATTATCCGCCTCTGCATTGCGAAACCGATCGATCGAAACTGCCGACTCTATCGACGCAACCGAAACTGTCACACCCTCGAATAAACACGACCGAAAACACTATCCAAATATCCCTACGTCACGTAAACAAATCTCAGTTCAGAGAAGATAATGATATCTTATCGAATCACGACGATTGTGCAAATGAGTACAGGTTTACGTTCGGTACGCGGCGCGCGCGCAGTCTGTGCAGACACGCGAGCTGAGCTGAACCTCGTGAACCCTAGCCCAGCAATTGTTGTGTTACAGGCAGCAAGCTCCATTCGACCGGCCGACGGCGTTTCGAGCGAACGTCAACGACTCACGTAACTATCAGAGTGAATAGCGTGCGCGTAGTCGATCGTAACGTGCAATGCCCAGGGCCCCGCGCGCCCCTCTACCCCTCCCAGGGCTATGGAGACCCTCCTCGATAAGTTCAAGAGGGAGCAAGGAGGACTACGCCGGTCCCGATCGGTCCGCGCTTCCCTACGCATGATAGGGAACCGCTGGAGGTCCACCAAGGACGAAGACGTTCCTGATGAAATTCCCGACAAGCTGAAGCGAAGCACCGTCGTCTTCACCGCTCAGCTGTCGCAAATCTTCAGCGACAAGGACTTGGACGTCGCGTACACCACCGGCATAGACGGAACCTACAAACCAAAAACTCCAGCCATGGCGAAGAAGAAGCCCGTGCCTGACCCAGTGAAACAGAGACGAAAGAGTGGCGATATAGATTTAAATTTGAAACCGGCTAGACACAAAAAAGTGGAGAAATCTAAGTTTAGTGATTTGTTTTCGAATAAAAAAACAAAAAGTGCTTCCGCGAAAGAACTGTTAGTGCCTGAAAAGATCCCTCCGAAAGCTGCCGCGATACTTCACATCCACTCCCCTGAAAAAGAGAAGGTGAAAGAGAAGAAGAAGTTAAAGGGAATGGGGAAGTCTGAGTCGGCGAAGTGTATGTTAGACATGCCGGGAGGGCAGCGGCGGCAACGGAGAGGATCCGAAAGCGAGATAGTGTGTGCGAATCATACGCGCGGGTGTGTGAACCCTGCGTTTGTGTACAGCACCCCGCCCAAGGACAGGAAGATCCCCATGTCACCATCTGCTTATCTGAGTAAGAACCCTTTTTCTGTTTTTTATCATCAAAGAATGTGCTACATTGGGTGCGCTCAATGCGCGACCAATTTTGGTTACAAAATAATGTGCACAGCGAGCTATACAATCTCATTCTCGAATGTAAGGCGGGAATCACACGTAACGTCCTTTGCTGTGCTACTTTAGCTCAGCGTAATGCTTGCGTTAGAAAAATATCAACCTTATTCGCCTACAAATACTGTTTACGTTATATCAAACTGTTCGACAGACGCATCCGCTAGCGATGTGTATCGCACAAAGCTACGTTAACGCATAACGGATGCGTCTGCCAAAATATTTGACTTGACCGTGTTTGTATGGGAATAAGGTGGAAATTCGAGTTGTCCTAACGCACGCGCTACGCAGCGCTAAAACAGACGAGCACCAATTTCTTGTTGCATATTCTCACCACTATGTTATTTTTTTTCACACAATTTGGCGTGCATTGGGTGAATCTACTAAATCAATTTGTAACATCTACCTATTTGCATATTAGTGGCATGCAAATGCATATCTTTCGATCAGTACTCATTACTCGTACATTTGTCTACAATCACGGAATATGGACGTTCGCACAGTTGCCGCATGTTGTTGCGTTATTTTACCGGTCCGGTGTTGCTGACGAAAGAAAACACGATGCTGAGCCGGCCACTGTCATTTGTCAAGTACCGCAACGTCATACGTTAAAATATGAGCTGGCCACCGAAAATTTGTCGACTATGCCATAATCGTTTATGCTTTCAAATACAGCATCATCTTGCGGTCAACCTTACGTACATTTTGTCTGCCTATAATCACAAAAGACGGAGGTTTTCACAAAAGAAGGAAGTTTTCACAAAAGTTATTATAGGCAAAAGATCACAAATTCCACCGCCGACCAACCGCTGTCATTTGCCAAATATCGCAACACCTTGCGGCACGTCTGTTGACCACCTCACATTTGTCTACAATAACGGAATAAGGGCGAGCGTGCACTGCCCACATGCGACACCGCATGTTTTGTCGTTTGTCATTGCAAACCGGTGTCGAAGTCACGAACTCACGACCCTCGCGGTTCGAGACCCGTATCTAACGTCCGCACCAGCGCGGTAAAGCATGTTTCAAATGATTTTGAACTGCCTGGGCCCCAAGTCTGCTAAATCAAAATCGTTTCACTTGGATGTCGATGGCATGTCAGTTGTATTATTTTGGTAGTTTCGTATTCTGCTAACAGTTTTTAGTATGGAAAATCACAATGGTAATAGAATGACAGTTGAGTGTCGCTGGCATTACAATGGCAAAAAATTAGCAGACTTTGACCAACCCTTAAGGTTACAACACTTTCCTCCAGAATCAAAGAGCGAAATATCGGAGAACAGTTCAGTCTCCTATACCCACAGAATGTATCATTTGAAAATGTCATTTCGTATGAAAAAAAACGATGTCTCGACCTGTCTGTCTCTTAGGGAAGAGTGTTAGTACCCCTAGTACTGTTTAGGTACTGCGTGAAACTTTTTAAATGAAATGCGGCAATTATGAATTTAAAAAATTTAACCTCCCATATACTAGCTGAAATCAGTTGAGTGGCAATTTTATGTGAGAGGTTCAAATTTTTTGTCATATTTTGACCTAAGTACCTATTGTTCCTTGGGAAAAGTTGTTCCTTATCACCAGCTAGTTTTGAGTTTTCGCTAGGTATGGTTCACTAGTAAAATTTCACCCTATACCTAACCTACTTAAATTCTTTGGTGTTAGTCTCATGGACTGATTCACTCTTTAAGAGTTTTGAATATTTTTGTACGCCTTGAGTTGCGTTGAAACTAAGTATAATATACCTAGGTGCACGAATTTTGGTAATGCCTTTTTTGAGGGTTCATTTGAAATTCATTGTTCTGGGCGAATTTCCTTTCCTGGCTTCTCAATTTTCCTGTACAAAGGATATTTAGCTGAAAGACTTTACTTTGAACGAAAACGTCCGCCAATGTTAATTAGGTGCCTATTTGTTTTGTTTTGCGACTTAGGAAATTAATTAAATAACAATAGAAAATAAATTTTGAATATTGTAATTTTTTCTAGTTAGAATAAAATGGAATTGAGACAAAAAAATATACGTAGTCCTGCCTAATAATTATGTCATCCAAATAGGTCTCCTACCATGTCGTCAAAATACATGCCTTCTTAGGCCCAATCCTGCCAACAGTTAAAACTACGCGATGAAGTCAAAAACCTTAGTTTGTTATGTACATGTTCTTAAAACGTTGACACCAGCTTAATTATGCTATGCTCATGCGTTTGTTTCCATATTGAATTCAGACTAGCTTTTGCCCCGCGATTTCATTTTCACGATTTCCAATGAGAAAATGCCCAATCTTTTATAAGAAGAAAATGCTGAAATGTGGTGTTCAACAAGGTACTTGAACCCCCTTAGGCCCATCGCAAATTTTTAAACAGATCACATCAAAAACCACTAACATCAAGGTACTAAAATGCCTTCATTAGTAGATGGTTACATGGCTGAATAAACCTACATCGAAAACTGCCTAGCCCTTGTACCTACTCTTGGCTCTCTTTTTCTGAATTTGTGAGTCAGTCAGTCAAGACGCTTGATTTTATTAGTACACGAAGATAGATGATGCATGTCGATCAAATCGATGTATTACGTGGACCGATGTCGCGTGATCGCTAATCGTAAGCCGATCGATCTCGTAATTGTTACGAGTTAATATCGATTCAGTATCGATTCGAGTTCAATGGAGAGATCATTCACAGTTGATTTTTATAGTTGTGGATCGATTTCTTATATCGAGATCTTTAGCTCTTAAAAGAATGAAAGGCTTAACTTTCATTTGCGGATTGTTTTTACTAAGGTAGTTGCCCTGATATTATTTAAATGTTTGTTCTACACCTAAAAGCTTTTTGTGAGATTTGCTTTGTTCTATATACAACAGTTTTTGAACTAATACTTGAAGGTACTGAACACGGTTCCCTAAAGCATATTAAAACTCATTTCAAGTCTGAGGCTTTGAGTTTTCCTACCCATTTCAAATCCATTTTGTTGAAACTGAGACACGTCCAGGAAATTCTGCTCACTTTGGTTCTCACGTTCGATGTAGTAGTAAATTAAATAATAAATAAAGTTTCAGTAATAGGCCCCCGCCCAGTGCGATATTACCTATATATTTTGATATCTAATACAGGTTTCGATTAAGTGGATTCAGCTCTAAATACAAATCATTACAGTTTTTGCTTTAACTAAATCAGTTTTAACACATGTAAACCGCTAGCTTACACAATTTCTTGAAACACATTACAATTACAGTACAAAAAGGCAATAATTGGTGCTAAATGCGCTAAATACTGGAGCATTACCTGTATTACGAGCGGACAAGCGACCGGTCAGTGTTGCCACATTAACTCTTTTGGGGCTAGATGTGTAATAATTTAGTGTTGGTTTCTGGGAATTCATGTTTTTACTTATCTTACTTAGGTCACTTACTATGTCTCCAAAAATTTGCTGCTCCATAACCTTCCCTTAGCTAGCTTCTTCTTCTTTGTTCGTATGGGACAATGAAACAAACAACCCTATCAACCTTCTTTTAGCTGTAGGGCTTGGCAGTTTATGGTGAGCGAGCACAAAGTTCTACAATCGTTTGACGTTCTACTTCAAGAGATCATCATCTGCCTGCCCTTATCCCAAATCAGTTGGAAATAAGAATAAGAAGAAGAAGAAGTTGGAAATAGTTGGGATCGGCGCAACATGATTTGTTAGAAGAAAACAAAATCATGTAACAAAAGGATTTGGTTATGTTATATGATCGGCCGCCTGCCTGACTTCAACCCTCTTTGGGAATGCTATTGTAAGTGGTATCACCGCGAACATGCGGTTGACTATTAGTCGACTCACATTCAGCCGAGGTCAAAAACTCTTCATCGCTTTTTACTATACACCCTGAGTGGACTAGGGATGGCAGGATTCTTAGACGCTATCTACCACACAGCGAAAGAGATATGGCCACCAAAAAGGTGTTTCAGTATTTCTGTTACTGGACATCTTAAGGTAGGAAAATGAGCAGCAGGGTCACCAATGGCAGAAGCGTAATGTAGTTTGTTAGCCTTTTTACCCGACTGCCTCAGAAGGAGGGTTATGTTTTCCGAGAGTATGTATGTATGTATACTATGTATGTGGACAAGAAAATTCTTTTTCATGGGCTACAGCCCAAACGGATAGTCGGATTTAGACATATGAGGTGTCGTTAGATTCGTCTCAGCAGTGCGAGTAACACTGGCTATATTAAAAAATTATAGATTCAAGATGGCGGATTTTTACAACAAAATGCTACTTCAAAATTACCGCAATCGGGTTTTTTGTTTTTTAAGACATCTACTTGTTCACATCAACATGTTCTTTGGTCATTTCTGCTCCATAAAACTAAAGCCTGAGCAAGCATTTTTTGCTTCTGCAACTGCCTCTAATCTAACATTAAAGTAAAGGTGGCAACACTGCAACCGGTTCTAAAACTAGTCCTTACTTCGGAATCAGGTACTAGAGTACTAGAGGACACTGGTAGTGTTCTTTTCTAGTACTTATTGCTCATTGCTCACTTCATTACTGTTAACCTAGTAAATTGGCAAGAGGCAAAAATGTGAAGAATTATAGTAGATGAGGCTTTTTTCCTGTATTAGAGAAATAGGGACGACGACAACTGCGTATAGGTCAATTGTGAATTTGTATCTTATTCATACAACATAGAAAGTTTTCCCCGCGGGTCACTAGGTAGGTATTAGGTATAGGCGTTCCGCGCGCCGTTTCCCTAATTTGTGGTATTTTCTTCTTTTAAATAAGTACCTCTATAAGTGGTATTTAAGAGCTTAATAAGTACCTCTATAAGTGGTATTTAAGAGCTTAAATATTGGCGCATGAGTGTAGATACCTGTGCCATTTACTCGTTGCCAGTATTTTCACATTACGTCACGACCTTTCAGTCATTTGTCAAAATAGTTTCTACTGATCGTAACGAAATCGTCTTGTAGGTACATCAAATACCTATCCTGTAGGTACTTTTTCTTTAACACTTGATTTTAAGGTTTCGTGGTTATTATCACTAAAACTATAAGACATTATAACGGGTTTTAACCAATAATATATTATGTATTTAATTATTGGCGTTTTAAACAATATTGAAATTACCAAGTACAAAAATTTCAATAGAGAAGATGGCTTTAAATTGTCAAGTACATGGAATCCAGTGGTAAACTTGTGTAAAAATAAGTTTGTGTCTAAACCTACAATAAAATCATGCGATACCGTTAGTGTGTGTTGTCGAGATGACTTTCGAGTGAGTTCCGATAGTGACCAAAGTGTTCCGAAAAAACGCAGAAGAATGAGGGTAGACAGATATGTTTGCCCTTAGCCGTCACCCGCAGCCGCTCCAGTTTACCCGTGATCATGGCGATTGCAACATCGCCGAAATATTGGGTGCTCGATATACCCCTACCGTGAGTTAAAACCCGTTATAATGTCTTATACTTTTTCTTTAAATTTTTGTTGGTTTTCAAGAGTGTTGTTTTTACTCTATTTGTCATAAGTAGCTCTTCGTTAGTTTTCACATTCTATGTATCTTTATAAATAATTAGGTAAACTGATATCCAACTACAGAATATACTCAAAGAATAAGGAAGCTCAAAAACTTGTTCCTAATTTAATGACAATAGTCCACCCGTTCTTGCTGAACAAAAGCTGAGGTAAGCCCATCGTCGGCTGAAAGTTTTCAACTTGTTAAACCTTCACAGCTATTTGCATATTTCCAACTTAAGTGGCGAATACACAAGCCGCACGATATTGTGATTTTTGACAGCCAGCAAGGAAATGGCAAACCGTGTGTTCGCTGGCTGTCTGGCTTGCTGGTTGTCTGGTAATGCAAAGTTATCAAAATATTTTTATTACTTTAATTACGACAATAAAATCATATTTTTTGTAGACAATTTGACATAGATATTGTTTAGTCACCAAAGCTTTAGAAAGGTATGTAGAAGGTATGACAACTCGCACAATAAATCTTTGACACAGTACTTTTGATGACATAATTTAGATTTATTGATGTGATGGATGACTGATAGAGATAGATGATAAAGCCACGACTGACAGGTCCGAAATAAGTTACCTATTTGGATCCAACTTCTTTGACTCTAATAGATGATAGATAAATAGGAAAACCTTATAATTAACTTAAACCAACTACCTAACTCATTTCATGCAACTATTATTTTTAATAGACCATGACCTAATCACTGTATTTTTACTAAACAATACAGTCATAAACATCAATCAGTGCTTATTGGCGCGGTGCTTCCATGTTGCCCAACAGTGGACGTAATGCCCAAACATAGCTGGCAGCCATTGGTGCATTACTATTGGCCTGATATGTTTTGTAGTAAATAGCTTGTACTACTTACCAATTAGCACAAAATAGAGAGAGAGTAGGTATACAGAAGGTAAACTCGACCCTACTTAGGATTTTAGCGACAGTCAATTTGTTAAATAGCTAGGGTTGCTACTGACAAAAATCTCAAGCAAAATCTGATAAAACAACGTTATATAATTCTGAGCCAATTTTAATCCCAGAAACATGACGTTCGTGGCAACCAACTTCTTAGTTACCTTTAGTTCCTCTGAGATTCCAGTTAAAGCCAGTAGGTAATCGTCAAAATTGTCGCTAGTACTGAGTGAGCCATCTATAAAGACGTTCGCGGGTCGTTTTCCTAATTTGTGCTATTAGGTAGATAGCATCACATCACCTGCTTCTTTAATAGATCAACCTGAACTAGTTTCTCATAATTTTGCTAATAATTATCCATTAAAGAGAGAAGTAACCAGTAATGGTAAGCCATTAAAATAGTAGGTTGTAGTTACCGTCAGCACCTCGTGATACCTATGAATGAATTAACGTTTTCTTATTAATCGTATGAAACTCCTACGATCGTTTTTGAAGAATACCTACCTAACTCGAGAACCTCAGATGTAGACGTTCTACACCGGAGGTGTTTTCAATAAACCTATTTAAACAACATTAAAATGAAAGTTCTGTTTACATCATCATGTGCTTACCTACTGTAAAATGCTGAGGAAATAGGTGAAGATATATTTTATAGTGCAATATCCTAGAACGGTGGCAATGAATGTCATAGTGACAGTCTTTAACGACCGGACGTGAAAAGTTGGTAGCCGGTGCTACGGTGCACGACGTCATCAACGCAGAGAAAACACATTAGAAGGTCTTCATTAGTCTGTACTGTAATATTAGCTTGAGTTTTCTTCTCCAATATTAATCCATCTCTTTTCACATATGTTTGAGTACTTGACAGTTCGTCAAACCCAGAAGGTTCACTCGGCCCTATTTCGAATTTTCGCGATTGGCACTTGTTACATAGCCAGGGTTGCTCCTGTCTAAAATCTCAAAGTATAAAAACGCCAAAACAGAAAAATCTGACAAAGAATGTCGTATGATTCTGAGCCAATTTTAAATCCAATAAATATGACATTCGTGTCAACCACCTTCTTATTTACCTTGGCTTCCCCTGAGTTGCCGTTTTTTTTTTCAGTTTTCGTCAGTAAGCGTCAAAATCGTCGCTAGTACTGAGTGAGCCATCTGGTAAAGGCGCCCGCGCGCCGTTTTCCTAATTTGTAGATATTTTCTAGATATTCTAGTACTTATTTTTTCGTTAACATATCACTTCAACCATAAACGCGTAATTTTCACACAAGGATTAGCAATGTTTCGTTACACCGTTTATCGATCGGCATAATTTATTACTACAGGAATATTATGATAATCCGTAATTACGAATATAATTGGGAATAATTACTGGTTTGGCAGAGTTGCAAACAATCCGTCCGGCAAGAAGCTACGTAATCACAGGCCTGGGTTGAATTCTATTAGCATAATAAGTAAAATTTAAAGTAGAGTAAAATACCGGTGTTGTTTTCAATGAATCTATTAATGTAAATATGAAAATATGCCGGTGGTGCCGGCTTAGAATAGCATCACTCCATTTCTACCCGTGAGTGTTGTAAAAAGCGATTAGGGAATTAATGGGAAATCGTATTTTTCAAACGCAACGGAGAGCGCTGCGCAAAAATAACGCACAAAAGGAAGTTATGTGTGTAAAACGCCTAAGTTAACTAGGTACCTATCAGATTCAGATTAGAATCAATAAGAAAACTGTCACTGATAAAAGGACACAATTTTCCATTAAATTGTCTACTCAAACTATGTTTGTAGCTACCTATTTGCTTATTATTTTCCCAATCCAATCTTCGTTCAGTTGATCAAAGTATTCAATAGAAATAGTTCCTTTATAGAAAATCCCGTTCCGATATTCTTTGATCTGGGTAAATGGTTTAGTAAATGAATTCACCTGTTCAATGACATTTTCTTTTGCTTTTTGGTCTGTTGCTACCGAAGTTTTTTAAGTGAAGTGTTTTTCTTACTTAAATAGTAGCGTGTATGATTTCACTGCTATAGGGGAAAGATTTCCTTGAGGAAAGTTGTTTCTTATCACCAGCTTGTCCTTCATTTTCGCTCTCGGTCACGAGTGAAATTCCAACCGGTAGCTTTGTCCCGTGTTACATAATGTTTCGATTATATATTAGAACAAAAAACTTGAGTGTTAGTTCGATATGGGCGCGTTCTGGGGCAACTTTAGGTATTTTTCGCGCCCAGGCGGATTGCCTCCGCTTTACGAGGGAGCTGTTTGGTTTTGAACTCCGGTGACCTTTGTCGGCGGGCGAGAACGCCACAGTATAAAATAATGCAATAGAAAAATAAGGTTTATTTGTATTATTAGTTTTTCTCTTAGAATATTGAAAGAAATGTTTAGTAAGGTTAGTTATTTATTATATAAGTACTTATTAACCGGTCAAAATCCATTTTGACTCTGAAAATCAGTAAAAGGGTTGTTTTAAACAAATTGAAGCTAATCAAAACTCATAAAAAGGTCAATGTCCTGGGAGCGTGATCGATGGTGCTGGAAGTGCGATGGATGGTGCTAAGAGCGTGATAGGTACATGTTGCTGGGTGCGTTATGAATGGTGTTGGGAGCGTGATGGATGGTGCTAAGAGCGTGATGGATGGTGCTGGGAGCGTGTTGGATGGTTCTTAGTTTTTTACCTAGTAATCTACACAATACAATTAATGAATAAAACTAATATAATTGAACGGATACTTTCTTTTAATTAAAATAAAATTCGTTAAAATTCAGATTTCTGGGGCTACATACAGGCTCATTTTTATCCACTAACGTATTCATATTATTATGAATATGACACGAGGATGCATACGAGTCTTTGTTTGCAATAAATTTGAGGTCCTCACCGATTTGCCCCGAGGGTGACGGAAGAGGGCTCGATTGTACACAAGGAATATTTTGAGGTAAAGGTTTCTAATAATTTTCACATTCATCATACAACTGCAATCAACATGATGGAACAAATTGATAACCAATACCAGATTATTGCGGAAATGGAGCAGATATTCTCGAAATTTGAGAATGATCCACCGGATAAGAAGACAGCTGCATATCTCAAACGTCGGATGGATACCCTAGACCAACTCTGGCAAGCATTTCAAGATAATCATAAAGCCTTGAGCGCGTCTGAAAATAAAAACTATGATTACTTTTCCGATGGTCAATATAATATAACTGCAGCGTTCTATCAAAAAGCGCGTAAAGCGATACTCACACATCCAGTGCATCAAGAAAAAAAAACATTTCTAAAGCCATCAATCCTAGGCGCAGCTTAAATGGTTTGGCAGCAGCAGCAGCAGCAGCCGTACCAAGCGCCGCACTTATCTACCCCCGCGGGAACCCCGTCAGGGACTCAACAGCAAACTCAACAACATCAGCGCAATCAGCGAGATGATCAGCATCAACCAACAGCCACAGGACGTTGTTAATCCAAAAATCAACAAAGACAAAGGTAATGTCAGCAAACTAGATGAAATGTTCAGAAAGCAGCAAAGCAACGTAAAAGCATATTTTGTACGAGCAGTCAATATGTTTAATCTAGATTTGATTACCGAAAAATGGGAGCGAGCGAAAAATTGCGAACTGCCCAGTGAAGATCTCGCCAACGACAAAAGGAATAATCAAGAAAAGGTATTATGTATGTGAGCAAAGATACAATGGGATCAAAAATCAATCAACAACAAGATGTGGGATAAAAACATTAGGAGAAGTCCACGCCTACTATGGAAATTCCAACATTTAGTGGAAATTATATTCATTGGACATCATTCAAAGATCTTTTTACTGAGACCATACATAAAAATAATTCCATCTCGAAAGTGCAAAAAATGCAATTTCTGAAAACCAAAGTGAAAGGAGAAGCTGAAAAGCTGATACAGTATTTACAAATATCATCTGAAAACGAAACGAAACAAAACGTGTTGGGAAATATTAAATTACAGCAACAAAAAGCTAATTTTCAGTTCACATATGAATAATCTCTTTGGCCTGCCAGTCCTTCTGCATCAGCAATTAAGAAACTGCATGACACCACCGTCGAATGTTTAAATGCAATTAAAAATTTGGACGCCGACATTTCAACGTGGCACTGGGACTCATATGTGGGAGTCAGATTACATCAATACAAGTCGGGTTCGAGCAAGATTGCGTCATCAAAGGGGACGACTTCACAGTTTACTCACATAACAACAAACGCATAGAAACAAAGATATCAGCAGATTTATACATTCCAGACATCGCTCCGATTAATCACATTATAAATGTATCAATCCCTCTTATCGAGATGAATTCCACATCAGACCAAAGTTCAGAAATTACAAAAATCGGCAAGCAAATCGAACAGATGAAATCAGAAACTCCACTTCCCGAGACTTTAATTTAGCATGACATACATCAATTCACTGCAATATACATCCCAATGATAGGATGCATGGTAGTGTCAGCTGTTTACGTGGTCCGGTGCGTGCGTCGTCGTCGTCTGAGGGGAAGCGTCAACTTGCAGTCAAAAGTTGAAAACCTATTAACACCCATCAATGAGATCCCTAAACCGGCAGTTCAACCAAGAAGCGCGCACACGACTCTGACGTTAGCGCAAGAAAACATAGAATTGAAGACGCTCTCTAACGCCACCCGCGCTGCGATCAAACAAGACAAAACAACGTCACCAATTATCAGAAGGCCGATAATTAATGTCGATGAATTTTAATAAATCTAGCATAAGAACATGACATGTATTTTTATAAGTTAACCTTAGTTTAAGCATAGGGTTGCTTTTAATATCTAATTGCTATTTCACCTCTTCATCTCATCTCACCCTCTTCTTCTCTCGCCCGGGTCTACATGTCTGTACACCGCACATCGGATTGCACTCTCAGCAGTTTACTCCACATGGCGATTATTAGGTCATTACACGCCAGTCCGCGATCACCACTCATTCATAACGCGTGTACTCATTATTATAATTTCTTTATAGTTAATTAGCATCAATAAAATCATAAATTGGGTATCAGAGTTTAATTATATCAACAATATCAATGTGCGAGTAAACCAACTCGCAACAAGTGCCAGTTATCAATGGGCTGAAATAAATAAAAGAAAAATTTACTTTGTTGTTATAAATCAATATTGGTAATACAATAAATTACTAATACTTACTGTGATATTACCGTCAAACATAATTTTACAATCATCCCAAAACTTTAACATTTTGGTAAAATAATCGTAATACATACCTACTATTACAAAAATATGTGGATGTACTGATTTTGTTAGACTGTGTCCTTGTATCATGTTATGCCACGGCAAATTTTAAAAAATTAAGCTTAATATTCAAATAAGACAAATTTAGTTTTGAAACCCGTGGTATTGCTGCTTCCATTTTTCCTACTGTGGCACTAGACTGATCGCCACTATAAAATAAAACCAATTTACGTCGCGCGTCGGGAGAAGAATTGGCACACATCCGTCGTCCGTAAGCGCCTCCGCGCGACTGACGAGGCCGCCGAGCCACGCCGCTCGCGCTTTTTGTAGTTATTTAGGCATCTTAATTTACAATATAACCCTACAACATTGATACTCCACCATTCCCTAGATTATCAATTTATCTAAAGATTGGTATAAAAATTATGTTTATAAATTTAATATCTTAGCCATAATATTGAAAATAAATTTTGAATAGAGCCAACTTTGGTATTGTTTTTTATCAAGCAAAGTTAATCAAATCGTGTAACTGAATGCCCCATTCCCTCTAGTAGATCCTCAACTGCAACATATATTTTTTTTAGAATTTCACGACTAATATCTACTGAGTAATATTGTTTTGAAAAAGGGCATTTCTGACGATCGGCGCCCTTATGCTCTAAACTGTTTTCACCTGAACTAAGGCATAACGACTGTTATTAACCCATTATGTTGTCTGCCAAAGGTCAGTTGCTAACCATGGTGTTCCATACATCACTTTTTCGTAACAAGATTACTGTGCGTGTAGTTAAAACTTAAAACTTTTGTTAGTTAAGCATAAATCGTGTTAGGAAATAAATAAGTGGGTAATAGATAGTGAAAAATGCTTCCAGACTGTTCGCAAAAGTGCCAATATTTGCCTTCATCTTCATGAGTTGGTCTCTTGTCGGTGATGTAATTTACATTCTTCTCTCCGCCAGTGATTTGACTTCTTGATGCCATTAAACTTTTCCCTAATTTGGATGAAGTAAATCTGTCTAGGGCGACCTCTTCCTGCTTTTCCTTCTACATTCCCTTCTATGATATTCTATGTTGTAGCAAGTGGCCAATCATCTTCCCTCTTCGATTTTCAATGGCCTTCAGAAGACACGATCCTCAGCGATGATATTCGAAAACTGATATTTTAAAATATGCCCTGTGTGTGGGACTGATTTGACAGTGTTTATCAGGAGGTTGACGCAAGTAAAATATTATTTGACTTTTGCCGGTTGGCAACCATCAGGTTTTAAGGTTTCCTACAATCTATAGGAGTAAGTAGGTAGGTACATTAATTCAAACCGCCGCCAAGCGAAATTGATGTGCAAATAATCGAAGGATGCAAAAAAGTTACTGATTTGCCAAACCTGTTCTAATAACGACAAAACGCACAAAAACTTACTTGACTTGCAATAGGTACAAAACCAGTGGCATCTAGAACAAAGAATCATTACTAGAACTACCTATACCTGTTATAAAAGTACTTTTTAAGATATTTTTCTAATTTTGTTGGGATTTTTCTTTCCACGTGATATGAAATTGTAACTTGTCTTTCCTTGTACTACCTACCCCGCAAGAGATATAGGATAGGAGTAACATAGGTAATGTAGGTATGTATGTATACTTAGGTTTTGCAATATTGCGATCTATCATACACATAACATAAACTTCATAAGTATATACCTACCTACAATGACTTTTAGATTTACAACATTTTGTAGGCACAACAGGTATATAGGTACTGGGTGTTACAAAACAGCAAATAAAACCGAAATGAGGCATGAAACTGAAAAACTTTCCCGTGAATCATGGGTCGAAATATGAAAAAAATTTGGACTTCCCATGCCAACTACAGATCAGCTTATTTGAGTTACTATAGGAGGTCCAATTTTTTTTTTTTCGTATTTCGACCCATGTTCCATAGAGAAAGTTGTTCAGTTTTATGAGCAACTTGACCTCTTTTCGATTTTATTTCTTGTTCTGTAACACTTTGTATAATCACAACCTTACTACTACGGGAATTCACCTACACCGCAATACATAACTAAATACGTAAGTAAATAAATAGGTATTTACTTAGCGTTACTCTTTTGAGTAACTAATGATAATAAATGACTACAACAAGAAACATGTTACGTAGAATTTAAACTGTGAATTAATAACAATTAATCACAATTTCTTACGCATCGCTAGAAAACAATAATGAAGTTTCATGACTTAAGAATTTGTTATTTGCACGCTAAATTCTTTTCTTAATTCTCAATGATGTCATCTTTAGACAATTCTTTTTATTAACTGAGTAAATAATACACTTATCATCAGAAAAAGCGAAACACTTTCGATTTTATTGTTAAACGAAAACAAAACACGAAGCCTATAAAAATTGCATTGGTTGAAAATTTACTAGTGACGAATAGCAAAAAAGCAGGACGGGCTGGTGATATGATAAAGAACAACTTTCCCCAAGGAACAATAGGTCGAAATATGAAAAAATAAATTGGACCTCCCATAGCAGATACTTACGTAACCCATATCAGCTGATCAGCAGTCAGGTATGTTCCTTAGGGAAAATTGTTCCTTATGACCAGTCCATTCTGCATTTTCGCTATCAAACACTTCGCCCTACATGTATTTACATTTGGAAGTTGGAACATTAAGTTAGTGTATTCAAAAAACTCATACCTCATCATTACCCACTATCAAACGACTACCTAAATAAAAACATTTTTCTGATAGTATGATCTGATCTGTACAAAATATAAACTTGCAAGGTTTCTTGATATTTTTGATGGGAAGTATATTTGGTTTGATGTATTTCGTAATATCTAATCTTCATCTGAGTATTTATTATGTTTGAGTGTATTTATGTGATAAAATTTATTTTGCATCAATACGGGCTGACGTGATTCTCTGCACATAGGTATCTTATTTTGTTCTTTCCTCTTGTCTCTATTTTAGCTCCAAGTTACAAAACCAAGGGTTATAAAACTGGATACCTAACTTTCCCCATCACAGATTGCATTCCCTATTCCTACAAAATGACATTGGCCTTGCTTGACTCATTATTTGGTACACTTTGCGCAGAGCAGATAAAGAATTGATCCCGAATATGCAACAGTATCTCGTATGTCATATACATATTATGATAAAGAAAGAGGCAAACAACAATGTTGCCAATTCGGGATCCATTCTTTTTACGGGGTGGTTAACGCTTTTTTGGTCGCTTTTACGGTCTGGTTCACCTCTTGAAATAGAATTAGATTTTTCATTTTAACGCACATTTTTTTTAAAATACTGGGTATTTTCTGTTCAGCATACAAAACATCTATCACACGGTAAACGACTGTAAACGGCCATTTACACCACGTGCGGCAAAGTTTAAGAGCCATTCAGTAGACTGTGTATCACCATAGTGACAGGTTGTCAGCCTATAACCTAAATGCAATACACATCAACTGTCAAATCCCATAGTCGCTTCTTACTACACCCACGGGGAAGATATGGGGTGATGCTATACTAAGCCGGCACCACAAGGCCCTTTCAGAAAATACGGCCGGACTTGAAATAACTTTTAAAACTTTCCTTACTAAGTTTAGTGCTAACTTCTAAATTTTCTCTTTGCTAGTGAAAGTGCTGAGATCTTAATTATTTTCCTAGCTGAAGAGAGTTTAGATAGGGTAGGGTTTAAGTTTAACTTTAAGTTAGTCTTTTAAAGTTAGGGTAGGTACCTTTAAAGAGTTTAACGCTTTAGTTTGTTAATTCAGGATTAGGAATACTTTTGGACGGTCCTCTTGCGATTTTTTCTTCTATAAAAGCATATAACACTTTTAAAAAAATATAGCATGTTGGGATACCTTACTTACGGGCGCGTCAAAATTAAGAATGTTATACATAATTCGTTTCGTGTCGCAGGGTAACACAAACAGTAAAAACTCGCATATTAAATCGTCTAGTACCTAACTAGTCCTAAGTATATCACGTGTCTTATCTTTAAGGCTACGCTATAAAATGAATCTCGAAAATCATTTGCAAACAATCTTTTGATAAACAATGCGTTTTCTTGGGTGTTTCATTAATTTTCTTTGGTCGTAACCAATCCCAAAACACACGCGGTGCGCTGCAGGCTGCAGGATAATGGCATTGGAATTAATCTGGTACTATTTTTCGGGAAAACTTGCAAAATATTCCAGCGCAGGCCGAGTTTGAACCTGCGACTTTTAGCGACTATGCTACCGACGCCTCAAACAACTGGACTACCGCGGCTCAACCTGAGTCTGCGAAATAGTGCCATTGTATTTTGGCCACTAACGCGTGGCAGGGCTCCCTCTATGGCTAGGGGCTGTTAGTACCCAACCCGAAAATTGCAGGTTAGATCCAGCCTTTGGCATATAATTAGTATGTTTTTGCAAGTCTTGGTATTAGTTTTTTCTTTCCTAAAATAGGTAAGTAGCATAGCATGGTGATGTCATTTTGTAACTAAATCAAACATCATTTTACGAATTTTCTTTAATGTAAACAAACAACCAGAAAACCACTTTTACCGAACAAAGATTATCGCTACTTAGCTAATAAGAGGCTTCTTCTATTGTTACTTAGTAGGTACCACTACCAACCTATCTTCATTTTCCCACGCTAGTGAGAGAAATGCTAGTTTTCCACGGTCCAGGTTGTACTGCAGATAATGCCACTTTGATACGGTTGTAACCACTTACTAAAAGGTCTTTATCTTTACCCACCGTCACAGAACTGATCTGCTTTGCACGCAGAGGTCTTGTAAACTATGGGGCAAGATCCACAGAGTAGACGTAGGACGTAAGATAGCATCTGTCAAACAAGCAATCGTCGGAAACGTGAGACTTGCGACATCGCGACGTTTGAAACCGTTTTTAAATAAAATGCATGAAACAGAATAAACGTGTGACGCGTGTCCTATTGATAACGGCTGTCGATCGCTTGTCTGACAGATTTCATGTTGCGCGTTGCGTCGCGCGTCTATTCTGTGCAGCTTGCCCCTATCTGATTTGTCCCTTGGCGTGCGATCTAAAATCGACTGACGCGTTTCAGTGTTCAAAACCGGACAGGATCGGTGTGGAACATGAATAATAATGGAAGACGCTGCCATGACACAATACCTGTCAAATTGGATTTCAAATCAACATGACAAAATGATACATATCACTTTAGATAGCACGTCAATGCGGTATGTAGCTAGCGCCCCGCGCGCCGTTTCCCTAATTTGTAGTAGGTAGGTAGTACAACTGAAATCTGACCCTTGTCTTCTTGTTCTTTGAGTGGGACAGCAAGTCGTCTAAGGACTTGATGAACCCTGATGTCAGAGTAGCCCTTATAAGACCCTAAAATTCTCCTAAAAGAAGACGGACCTGACCTTCTTAATATAGGTACAATATCTACCTAGTAATAGAATCTAGAAATTCGTTCATTCGCTACCATTAAACTCATCAAAGGGCCAAAGTTCAGACCCACTAAATACCGTAGCAATTATTTATTACACCATACAAAACCATGTTACCTAACCTTACATAAGCGTCGGAAACAATGACCAATGAGTGAGAGATTCACACGAAAATGAGCATAAAAAAATTATCCGGTTACGAAATAAATGCTCCTCGAAAGTGGAGAAGAAAAGACATTGACCTTTTACTTGTTAGCGATTTGATGATTTGCTTCTTTTCGTAGTAGGGGAGCCAGGTAGGTGACTGTTTGAAATACACGGACGTGGAAGATAAACATTTTGAGAGAAACTTGCATCCTAGCAATTTCTTCACAATAAGACGTGCAGATATCAGATAGATGAATAAATTATGGTAAACGTTAGTTTATTATATTATCTGTGATTATGGTCAAATGTGTATGTCAAACGATTTTCAATCTTATTTATTAATTGCTATTATTATTAAGCTTGCCAAGGGTCCGTAAACTAAAATTAGTATCGAGTTTGAACAATATTATTGTATTTTTTTCTTTTTAGCTTTTGGAACTACTGAAATTGGAATTTCTAGTCGTCAAGTATTCTCCATAATCCTGGCCACGGCGGTCAAGTCATTCACGTCTACCCACCCAGCCTCCTCCACTATCGGTTTTTCCTCTCGTTATTTGTAATGAGGAAATCATTAATAATGTTTCCGGCGGATCTGTTTTTCAGATCATTATACTGAATATAGAAATACGTGATATAATAATACAAAAGATATTTCTATTTTGATCTTTTATTCCAATTGCTTTCATCCATTGTGCTTTTATTATCTAACAGCCTACAAATAGGGGCTCATTCAATTTGTTAGATAATTTTCTTTTGATCTTGGCAGTTTATTATGTTAGGACTTAGCAATGACAACCGCAATCCGGTGCGGCGTCGTATATGAGCTTCTATATGGTGTATAGTGACCGATGGAGAAAATGCAGGACGGGCTGGCGATAAGGAACAACTACTTCCAAGGAACTAGGTCGAAATATGTAGAAAAAATCAGCTTTGTCTGATCGGCAATTTTAAATGGGAATTCCAATGTTTTGTTTTCATATTTCAACCTAGTTCCTTGGGAATTAGTAAAATTTAACCCTATTATTTAATGCTGTTTAATACAACTCCCTTCGTCATTTTTATCAGACCCGCAAAATAACGCGAATTCTTTCGACACGTGTGTCGACCACATAACCCCTCGTCTGTGTCTTATATTATAGTACGCCCCACACTCTAGGGTTTATAGAGAGCTCGAAAAATTCTTATCTTCGCCTCTCAACCCAATTGCAGTTAGTCATCTCAAGCCTACGTCACTAAAACGCTAGATCTGATGCAAAAACTGAGATAGCTCACACAATGCACACCAGGCCAACACAGAATGTGCCAAAACCGTGCGACCTCCTCAGTTGCAAATATGATACTGCAATGGAGTGACATGCTAGACTTCCTATCTTGCGGTCAGTTGCGTTCGATTCCAAATTCAAATTAAACTTGTTTTCTAACCAGCAGCAAAAAAGTGTGAAGTGTTTTGGCCAGTGTTAAGACGACCTATTATGTGGTCAGCTCGCGAGTTTACTTGAAATCCAAATTCAAAAGTAAATTGTTTGAAGTAGGTAACCAGCCAGTCCCTAAAATGTGTTGTTTTCGGCCAGTGTCCAGTGTTATTCTAGCATCAGATCCAAATTCAAAACAATTTAGTCGAATCTGTGTAGTTTTACTAAACCAGCCAGTATCTAAAAAGTGTTGTGTTTCGCGCGATTTTAAACATGGCTCTTTTATTTTTTCCGCCTCGTGTTCGAAATTCAAAGTTTCGTATGTCAAGTAGAGCAGCGCGGCGATTTAAAACGGCATTTAATTGGCCAATGGCCACTTCCGTTCCGTTTCAAGCTGCGATCTTTCGATCACACATCACGTTCCGCGCGACGGCCTCGTCTGGTTTCCGCGTTTAGAGCCGCACTGTTGCTTTCAAAGGCTTTTTAATAGTGTTTGTGTCAATTCTTTTGTGCGCATTTCTTTTAGCAAATTTTTTCAATGTGACGGCAAATCTCACGTAAATCTGCAACTGACAAGTACCTAAAGAGCTCACGGAGTTAACGCTCTATTTTGCCTAATTTGCTTTTTTAAGCATGCCAGGACAACTTTTGAACTTCTGACCCTTTTACTGGTATATTTGAAAACCTTGAAGTAAAAGCTAATTTTGAATTTAGATAAGTACGCACATGAAAATCAATAAAGTCAATAGCAAGAATAATGTCAACTCATCAGAGTTTTCTTGTCTCTTTCTCTTTCCTAATTTAAGTTTAGCGGATTTTCTTACCTAAATTAATTCTTCTGATCTAATCTTAACTTATTTTATCCCAAGAACTCGTATACCAGAATCGTCACCAATAGGTAACTACAAGTGTTCCCCACGCGATGCGCTGGCGCACGTAAAGTGGTCTCGATTGATTGGCTCGTGTTCCTATCATCAGCAAGACTCATAACAGCCACAACAGTCCACTGCTGGACATGGGCCTCCCCCTATCGGAGGGTATTGCCATACTCACCACGCTTGGCAGGCGGATTAGCGAGCGCAGTGCATGATGTTGCATTGACAGGGAACGCTGCTGCCCATTCCCTGGATAAGTATCCCTTAGTCGCTTTTTACGACACCCACGGGTAGAATTGGGGTGATGCTATTCTAAGCCGGCATCACACGGCATAGCAAGACTCATAAACTCATAACAGCCACAAAATTTCACTGTAGGATATGGGCCTCCCCCTATCGGAGGGTATTGACATGATTTGCCATACAAGTAACTATCAGAAGTGTTAGGTGGATGGATCGCACATATAGCGCGATATTGCGCTGCCGTGTCAAAACATTAGACTGTAACTTCAAATTTCAAGTTTTGAGAACGGACATAAAAACATTTTTTTTTTGTTTTTGTATGGTTTTTATAGGTATGTTTTTTGAAGATATTTGAAATAAAATTGAAATAAACAGATTAAACGTGTCAAGATCTTTATGGCCATTAAAAAAAAACTACTAAAATTATAAGACATACAGAGATACATAAATAAAATTGTTTTGTCTTAACAACAGCTAGAAAAATCTTTGTGGTTTGTTACGACAAAACACTGTACTGTACATTGCAGTGTGTATTGACTTGACTTGACTCAACTGCGGTAGTATTTGTGGTAATGAAACACTGGTTCAAACTGTGTTCTGATCTGTACACAAGTTGTACAATAAAAGATCTCTTTCTGATTGTTCACATAAAACAAAGGTCTCATTAAGACCTACAACTTTCCTAAACAAAATGATTGTCTAGCATGAATAATTGCCGAGATTAACGAGTTTTTAGTTTGACAGCTGTCATATAAAATAAAGGTCTCATCAAGACCTACAACTTCCCCGAACAAACTGATAGTCTAGCTTGAATGATTGCCGAGATAAACGAGTTTGACAGCTGTCACATAAAGTAAAGGTCTCATCAAGGCCTACAACTTTCCAAACGAACTGATTGTCTAGCATGAATAATTGCCGAGATAAACGAGTTTTTAGTTAAACAGCTATTACATCAAATAAAGGTCTCAACAAGGCCTACAACTTTCCCACACAATCTGATAGTCTAGCTTGAATGATTGCCGAGACAAACTAATTTAAGTTCTCATCAAAATCTGCAATTTAGCTTGAATGATTGCCGAGATAAACGAGTTTGACAACTGTCACATAAAGTAAAGATCTCATCAAGGCCTGCAACTTTTCCAAACAATCTGATAGTCTAGCTTGAATTATTGCCGAGATAAACGACTTTTAGTTTGACAGCTGTCACATAAAGGAAAGGTGTCATCAAGACCTACAACTTTTCCGAACAGTCTGATAGTCTAGCTTGAATGATTGCCGAGAGAAACGAGTTTGACAGCTGTCACATAAAGTAAAGGTCTCATCAAGGCCTACAACTTTCCCAAACAAACTGATTGACTAGCTTGAATAATTGCCGAGATAAACGAGTTTGACAGCTGTCATATAAAGTAAAGGTCTCATCAAGACCTACAACTTTCCCAAACAATCTGATTTTCTAGCATGAATGATTGCCGAGATAAACAAGTTTTTAGTTTGACAGCTGTCACATAAAATAAAGGTCTTATCAATGCCTACAACTTTTCCAAATAAACTGATTGTCAAGCTCAACGGTCTAGCTATACAATTAAACACTTAGGAGACAGGGAGATAGCCTACGCGGCGCGTGCGCAAGTTTGTCAAATCAAAACACTGTAACGGCGAGTACAGTGTTACGCAATTATAAACTTTAAGTTTTTAGACATACAGTGTTTTTTCCATACCAATATCTTGGTAACTATAGTATTTAACATAAAACAATGTTCTAGGGGAACATGTATGAGGGGAAGAGATAACGAATTGGCTTTATAGAAACAAAACACTGTATTGGACTTTACAGTATGTTGTTTTGACACGGCAGTGCGGCTCATGACAGCCAGTAACAACCGCCATTTGATGCTAAGATTTGTGTTACGATATGTGATTTTCCTTTCGTCAAAACACCCAGATCCAGAAAAACACCGGAAAACATGAAGTGCATGTGCGAACCGCTTTACTCGTCTCGTATGATTGGCTCGTGTTCCAGTGGTCTATGCTTGTCTATGGTAACAATGATGGGAACCTATGGGGACCTTTCACTTGATGACTTGGGAAAATATTTAGCGATATGTGATTTGTGACATGTTGTGTTTCATTGTCATTTTATTATATGGATTTACTAAAACCAACACTTTTGTTTTCTTCTTTAAGGGAGCCACACCATACTGTTTTTTTTGGTAATTTTACGATAATCTTTTGGTGCTGTTGATGTGACTTCTTTTTTACCTAAATACTTATAGCAATAGCGTCTAAAGGCAATAATCGCCAAAATTCAATATTTGCCATTAACTGCGTATTCATACCAGCAACTAAACAACTTCTGATAAGAAAATATTTCAGAAAACGTAATTTTGTATATGAAAGAAAGTTTATTTTAATCAAATAAATGATTATTTTCTTGAAATATTCTGCAATAAATGTCATTGACTCATCAAACGTAGATTAGAAATGAGTTTTGTTGTAGCTTCTTTCTGATCTTTCACAAAATAACTTGTCGACTACATCAAAGATGAAAGTTGACCTTTTGACCGTGCGCACTTGTGGCACTTAACCAAAATCATTATGAAAAGCCTGTTAGGTATGAGTATACTTATTTCCCATAGGTAAGTACCTACTAAAACATTTTTAACAAAAACACTAGCGCGTAAGTTGTTTATGCCAATATTTTAATTCGATATTCATGTCAGGAACATACATGACTATCACGTTGTAGCTTTTGTTTAAAATGTTGAACATGCAACTCACAATATTACAAATATGTTTTTGTTTGGAATTGTAAAATACATCCAATAAAACATAGGTACTTATATGTTTACAGAGTGATACCGAACGAAGGACTTTCCCGAAAACGCTAAGCTCAACCTCAACAGCTCAAACTGTACAACCTTATCTACAAAATGACATTTTTTTTATATTGCTTGCTTTCCCAATGAAATTTTTGAAGGCTTACGAATCCAACTGAACTTATCTAACTTATTTAGGCAGCTATTTCAACCCTTTTGTTAGTTTAAGCCTTATCACTTCTTAAAGCTTTTTACAGGCCAAAGCTGCTATCCACTTAACTAAATTCTTAATAGAGCATCGCTCCCGTTCCTAATCGTCTTAAACGACGTAGCGACAATAATTAGTTTTTTATTATCCATAGATAGTATTATCAGCTTCGTAATGAGCCTTAGTTTGTTAGTTTTGTCTATTTGTACTTACTTATTTGTTTTTTTTTTTTGTACAAGTCACGCAATACCAGCTGTCTTATTAGCTAACGGTGAATATTCGTTATCATTATTCATCTCTTCAAGTAAATGCAAGTCCTAAATTAGATACTTACCTAGTTGTTTATTCCATACCATTACACTCCAGCATAAAAGAGTACAAATTAAATAAAATGGAACTAAAAATTTTTCATACTAAATTGTTGCCACTCATAGTCAATATAGCCATTTAATTTTGAAATTTCATACAAAGTGGCGCCCTCATTTTTTGTCTACTCTTTTTTGCTGGACTGTAACCTCTCCATGTCGCGTGCTTCTACAAATCTCTCAGCTTGGCCTCCTAGTCATTATTAGAAACTACGGGACAGTAGCGACTCGCGACTAGTAGTAGACTCCCTACAAATTAATCCTTCTGTGCCTCTATGTTTCACATTTTCCCCTTTCTAGGACTGGTTTTATACACCACCCGCACATAAATGTACCTACGTACGACAACTTCTATCTCTCCTCTTTACAAAGCGAAAATGAAAATTTCTTTGACTATTCGTCCGTCTATGCAAATTGAAAACTCAGAATAGTCAGGAAGTAGTTCTTTCTATTTATTTCACATCTTTTTAGGTAAATCGGAAGTATCTTTTTCCCACCCGCTATACACGAGTACCTACCTACGATTGTAACTAAAATGATTATCAGCGATATTTTACTGAAGCAAAAAAGCGCTATTCACATCATAAATGCCTATTTGAAGCATTTTTCTGTGATAAAGTGGTAAAGAACAGCCATAAATAAAACTTGTACATTCTTTTTCTTTGTAAGGAAAGTGGTCTCAAGATCCATTCATATGTATGGGCTGAAGTCAAGGGTAGCTGTTGATAAATCATAAGGTCAAATAGCTTATTTCTGCAATAACATTTATGTTCTGTTGTGTAGCTCACCGACGAGAAGTTAATATTACCTATATTATTTCGAATCTGCAATCAAAAACAGTAATAAAAAAATAGAAACACAATAGCTCATTGGTTAGAGTGTCAGCACCGTCCGCTAACTAAACAACGTGGGATTGTAGGTAATTTTTGAACTCTTTATTACATTGTAACGCTTGTAATGAAATATTACAGAAAACAAAATAAATCAGACTTCTAAAGTATTGAGCACAAGCCTTATCAAATATTCTCTGCAAGTACGATAAACTTTAGGACCACTTGGTTATACCTACAGAAGAAGTTAGTCTATAAACTACAAACTTTGAGATTCCAAGCTTTCAATTTAGTGGTAGAGTCGTTTGTCGCGGGCTATGGAGGCATCCTGCAGTAAATGTAGATGTCTTACAACTCTTGATGATGATGAAAAAATAATCGTTGTTTTTGTTAAGGAAATCCTTTTCTCTTTATAAATACAATTAAATACATACCCACCCATAATGTATTTGTGTGGTAGATAGTCACCTTGATCACGATTCAGATCAGTTGCCAAATGTGAACTAATCGTGAAGTATCGAACGTTACGAATAAGGTTATTGGCTGGACAACCTCCGCTTGACGGCTATAATTTGGAAGGAAATCGGTGTACAGTCTCTAATAAATAAAACTCATATCATAATAGATGGGCACATACAAAGGTACTTACATGATTTATTTTGGGTCCTACTTTATTTAAACACTCTATTCAACAAAGTTTTAGGTATACCCAAAAAGTCCCAAACTGGACTTAGATACTTTTGGAACTAGACCCTTTATAATTTACGTCATAATCTTACTTTTATGACTCGCGTCATTTCTCTCATAATTTGAGATTTCGCAGTTCTATTTATTTATCTAATTTTGCATTATCTTTTCAGGTCAGGGTAGGTACATTGTTTAGTTTTCTAAACACGGGCAGTAAATTAGGTTTAAAAAGTCATAAAGTAAAAGAGGGAAATTCTCAAAGACGGAAAATCATGAAATTTAAGATGTGCCTACATATTTATCAGTTGCCAAATGTGAACTAATCGTGATATATCGAACGTTACCAATAAGGTTATTAGCTGGACAGGACAACCTCCACTTGGCGTATGCAATATGGAAGGAAATTCGTGTACAGTGTAATAAATAAAACTGACATAAAACTCATAATAGATGGGCACATACATAATTCATTTTGGTCTTAACACACTCTATTCAACAAAGTTATAGGTTTCGAAAAAGTCCCTAACTGGACTTTTGGAACTGGATCCTTCATAATTAATTTTATTATTCTAATATATTATGTGAAAATCCTACTTTTATACCTACCTACCGAAAACATTTTCGCAGTTTTGTTCCTTTGCAGTATCTTTTCAGGTCAGGGTAGGTATAATTTCTATGTAGTATTAGATTCAAGAAGTCGCAACTGTAAATCGTCAATTATATTATAATCGAAAAAGAACTAACAGGAAAATTGGGAAACTGAGGATGTACATATTTTCATCAACTTTGCGGATAAGTCCTTGGCAGTTTGACACACAAAGACCGTGTCTCCATACAGATTAAGCGGAGTGTACACTATTACCATACAATCCAGTGACATTGGGCTCAGTCAGCCGTGAACACTCATGATTAGCTGGCCGATATATACAGGCCGCTCGTGGGTGTTTGGCTTTAAGGCCTTTGTTTAATAATCGGCTGACAAGATTGACAGCACTTTAGGGTCACCGAAGCTAAATTGGGAAACCCGCATGTCACAGACCTTATTAAGTAATATTGAACTTACAACAAAACTTTTTAAATTTTTGCTTAGAAAATACAGTTTTGGTTGATAAAGAAGCGAACCAAAAGCGAGTACCATCTATCCTTCACGCGATTACCTATAACATTTCTACTCTGAATACAAGAATCGTGGTACCAATAATAATAAGTAGGTAGGTTAGGTTCTTCTTATTGACCCTATCTGATGGTGGGAGCTGGCTGTTTAACTATTTTCTCTTTTATCTTCTTGAGATCGTCACTACTTCCTAAGTAACTTAGATAACTGTTATCTGTCGAAATATTTTGACTGAATGTCGTAATATCATTTAACTGAATAATGAAAATGGATATTAATGTTTTCCGTACTGGGGATCTGTTTCATCATTAATGGAATAAGATAATAATCAGTTATGGGTTTGCGCTGACAATATTAATATCAATATTGTATCAATGCGAACTCGAGCTTTCGAAAGTGATGAATTATTAAACGGTTTTCCTACCTGTTATGGTATTTATTGTAAATCTGACAATGAATTTAACGCGGATACTTACATTGTTATTTTAATGATGTGCCGGAAGCTTTCATATTTTAATTTTACGTCATACAGTCCTTTTTTTTTCCTTTCTTTTGGCAGATTTTATTTTTTGTGTTTGCATAATTTTATTTCGTTTATTTTTATTTTGTTTATTTCTCCCTCTCCCTTTAGAGCTGCAATACGGCGCGCTGCTCGAGGGCTGCGGGGGGGAGCTGCCGTCGCTGAGCGCGTGCGCCCCCCTCCCCCCGCACCTCGACAAGGCGGCGCGCAGGCAACGTGATGCGCGCGCGCAGCAGAACAGCGTACCGCAAGTCAACATACATCAGCATGGTTTGTTTCTGTTTATTTTCCGACAACCAATGCTACCAACCCAACTAACCTGACCGACTCAACCGACCCAACCAACCCAACCGACCCAAACGACCCGATCAAGCCAACCAACCTAACCTAATCTGACCCAACCAACCCATTAATAAACCAAACTAACCCAACTAAGCACGTCAACATACATCATCATCGGCAACAGGAATGGAGTAAGAAGGCAAGTTACGTTGCCCTAAATAAATTGCGGTAACTGCAATGCAAGGCAAATGATGATGTGATGATCTATTTTCCGATAAAACAAATATAATCCAAGGTAATATGTAAAAACCCCTGGTAACCTATGCTACTGCGGTTCTCATTATGTTTGTGTTAGAGTGTAGGCAATAGTGTTGAAGGGCTCATTGGGTCTTTGGACGACTCAGTGTCCCATACGAAGAGAGAGAGAAAGATTTAAAAAAGACAATAGTTTACACTACTGTAAGCGCCGGTAAAAGAAATATATTTTGTTCCTTAAATTTGGGAGGCTGAAGTTCATTATTTTCTTTACGTTTGTTATTTTGTTGCAGCGCTCTTCGCGGCTGTGGAACATGGCTACTTGGACAAAGCGAGGAACATCTTGGAGTCCACCGATGTCGACGTTAACAGGTAATTTTTTTTTTTTTTTGTAATACCTAGGTATTTCTAGGTGCTAATAATTCCACGTGCATAGTAATATACTAGTAATCGTAATCTTTGGCATATAAAAATATAGGGTGAAATTTTACTAGTGACCGATAGCGAAAACTCAGAACCGGCTAGTAATAAGGAACAACTTTCCCCAAGGAACATAGGTCGAAATACGAAAAAAAAATTTGGACCTCCCATACAAAATTGCCGATCAGCTGATTTCAGTTACTATGGGAGGTCCAAAAGTTTTTTTCGTATTTCGACCTATGTTCCTTGGGGAAAGTTGTTCCTTATCACCAGCCGGTTCTGAGGTTACCCAACCCTCGGTCAGGGTTAGTCCTATATAGTCTTATTCTCATAAAGACTATGTCGTAGTTTGTCCATGTATCATATCGACCAAATATCAGTCGGTCCATATCTCAAAATACACAAGTTTTTACATAGACTAGATCGTAAAGCGACTAAATAGGAAAACGACCAAGTCGCAAAATGACTAGTATAATCAAGTACAAAAGTTTTACACTAACCTAGGTTTCTCAGTATCATTTTATAAGCGTATGGCAATACGAGTATGGCAATATCCCCCGAAAAGAAGTAATCCATGTCCAGCAGTGGACAGTTGTGGCTATAAAGATATAGGTTTTCAAAACGATGAAAATCTGCGATAAATTGAATACCAAATTTTTAAAACACTTCCCGTGATTTTACGTATTCCTGTCATCATCTTTCTGCCCTTATCCCAATTACTTGGGGTCGGCGCAACACGTTTCGTTGAACACAAAATCGTGTTGTAAAAATAATTGGCTGAATTTTACGACCAGCCGCGCCTACCAGACGTCAACCCTCCTTGGGAATGCTTTTGTAGTGGATTAACCGCCACCATATGGTTGACCCTGGCTGTTTGGGTCGGGCTTATCCCTCGGTTGCCTCTTATGGCCCCCACGGGAAGAGAGGGGACGGTGTTATTCTACTCTGCCGGCACCACACGGCGTGATTTTATTCCTGTGGCATACATTTTTGGAATAATTGCACAAATGAATATAAAGATTTAAATTTTATGTTAAAAGCTAACAAGCATTGGACACATGTTTTTTGAATACCAGTTTTTGTTTGCAACTGTACCTAACAAAAAACAAAACACAATGTAGTCATTTTGCGACCTAGTCCGTTTACTACTAAGACTAGTTACTATTTAGTCAATGAACGATCTGGACTGATAGCTATTCAGTCCAATGGCTATTTAGATGTTTTAAGTCACTGGTCATTCTGATAATAAGACTATATAGGACCAAACCCATCGGTCGGGTTAGTCCTATATAGTCTTATTCTCATAAAGACTATGTCGTAGTTTGTCCATGTATCATATCGACCAAATATCAGTCGGTCCATATCTCAAAATACACAAGTTTTTACATAGACTAGATCGTAAAGCGACTAAATAGGAAAACGACCAAGTCGCAAAATGACTAGTATAATCAAGTACAAAAGTTTTACACTAACCTAGGTTTCTCAGTATCATTTTATAAGCGTATGGCAATACGAGTATGGCAATATCCCCCGAAAAGAAGTAATCCATGTCCAGCAGTGGACAGTTGTGGCTATAAAGATATAGGTTTTCAAAACGATGAAAATCTGCGATAAATTGAATACCAAATTTTTAAAACACTTCCCGTGATTTTACGTATTCCTGTCATCATCTTTCTGCCCTTATCCCAATTACTTGGGGTCGGCGCAACACGTTTCGTTGAACACAAAATCGTGTTGTAAAAATAATTGGCTGAATTTTACGACCAGCCGCGCCTACCAGACGTCAACCCTCCTTGGGAATGCTTTTGTAGTGGATTAACCGCCACCATATGGTTGACCCTGGCTGTTTGGGTCGGGCTTATCCCTCGGTTGCCTCTTATGGCCCCCACGGGAAGAGAGGGGACGGTGTTATTCTACTCTGCCGGCACCACACGGCGTGATTTTATTCCTGTGGCATACATTTTTGGAATAATTGCACAAATGAATATAAAGATTTAAATTTTATGTTAAAAGCTAACAAGCATTGGACACATGTTTTTTGAATACCAGTTTTTGTTTGCAACTGTACCTAACAAAAAACAAAACACAATGTAGTCATTTTGCGACCTAGTCCGTTTACTACTAAGACTAGTTACTATTTAGTCAATGAACGATCTGGACTGATAGCTATTCAGTCCAATGGCTATTTAGATGTTTTAAGTCACTGGTCATTCTGATAATAAGACTATATAGGACCAACCCATCGGTCGGGTACTAGTAAAATTTCACCCTATATAAAAAATGTATCTCGTTCATTTGTTTTACGGTAAAATGACTTGTATATGATATAAAAATTATAAATGGTAATCTAATATTCAACAAGAACAATATATTTAAAAAATCTAATTAAAAAATTAAAATTACGTAAATGGCGCTTATACCCGTTTAAAATCATCAGCACGATGAGCCAGCTCACTGGCTGGTTCGGCAAAAAATATTACAAGCGGTCATTTAAAGGAAAAAAGAAAAATATTATTTTTCATTTTAATTTTGCATGAATAACGTTTATGATTGAATTTTTCTTTTCCCATAAATAAACTTGTGTTTTTGTTGCAGTCTCAACTCGGATGGGCTGTCCCCGTTGGACGTGGCGGTGCTGGCCAACAACCGTCAGCTGGCGAAGATGCTCATGGAATTCGGCGCCAAGGAAGGAACGCAATGTAAGTACCTAGGTAGCGTCTTGTTTAGATATCTACGCGTGTTTTCCGTAAAGCGTAGGTATTACGTTAATTTTTGGTTTAAAATTTACGCCAAAATCAGAACTCGAATGAGGTATCAGCTTTTTGAGGTGAATTCCTTGCAAGAGATTCCTTGCAAAAGATTTCGCTTTATTTAGTCACAAACAACATAAGTAGAAATATTGAAATAAAAAGTGCCTAAACGGCCTACACTACATATTTTTTGTAACGGCACAATGACTACTGAAAATGTTCGTACTTTTAATATCAAATAGCTCTCCAATGAACTATCTACTTTTTCTCGTATGGAAAATTCAGTACCGTGTACGGTTTGTCATGAGAATTTAAAGCTTCTGTAGAATTTGCAATCGTCTAACGTGTTTGAAACCTATTATTAACACGGTAGCATTTTATTTGGTACCAGTTTGGTATATCTGTCGCCATGCCGTAGATTTTTGCTTTGATAAGGGCTTGCTTCCTGTGAAAGCGATGCGATAGATTTAAAGTGAAACTTTGGTATCGAGGGAATAAAGGGTCACATTAGATTTCAAGCATCTAAGTAGGTGTAGCTCAATTTATGCATATTTCTCTCAAGCTTAGTCAACTTTAGTTTCAATTGAACCATTTGAAAAACAATTTTAAAACACAACTAGCGTTTTGTTAAGGGGCAGGTACTTTTACTATCATAGGTCTGTGACAAAAACGGTGACGGATCAGTATTCTGACGAATTGAAAATGAGAAAATATTGAAAAATTCGTTAGCGACCCCCCGGACATGAACCCGGGACCGTGGGGAAAACGGTTCCACCGCTCTGCCAACTGAGCTATATAGAGTATCATGTCATTCATGACATTAATCCGTCAGTAGCTAAACCAGCTGCCAGATGGTTAAACGACATCGTGACTGTAATGGGACAGTATACAAGTAGCTATAAACTGGCCTATACCCAATAGTGGGCTAATTCGAGCTGTTGTAATTTGGACTAATAAGACAATAAGTACAATAACTTAAAATTTTCACCTAGGATTTTCAAAGCTTTCTTGTTCAAAGCTAAACTGAATTACGTCAACTGATCGCATCTTTATCTCAAACTAGCGGCCCGCCCAGCGGTTTCACTCGCTGCTACTTACCTGTTTTCCCGTAGAAATGGGATCTTTGCCCGTAGTAAAAAGTCCATTAATCCATTCTAGCAGAAGTTACTCATCATGACCATGTGCCAGCAGAGGCGGCCTGTCATGGCTAATAACTTTAACTTTGAAGCCATTACCGTATCTCTTATACGTTTTGATGGGATGCTGGTGGTCTACATCAGGCACTCCAGACCCTCGTGACCATGTGCCAGTAGAAGCGGCCCGTCATGCTGAATAACTTTAACTTTAAAGCCATTACCGAGTCTAATAAAGTTTAGATGGGGTGCTGGTGGTCTACATCAGGTACTCCAGACCCTCGTGACCATGTGCGAGCAGAAGCGGCCCGTCATGCTCAATAACTTTAACTTTGAAGCCATTACCGAATCTTTTATAGTTTAGATGAGATGCTGGTGGTCTACATCAGGTACTCCAGACCCTCGTGACCATGTGCCAGCAGAAGCAGCCTGTCGTGCTGAATAACTTTTACTTTGAAACCATTACCCTATCTCTTATAGTTTATATGGGATGCTGGTGGTCTTCATCAGGTACTCCAGATCCTCGAGGGCTGACCATGTC
The DNA here is from genome assembly GCA_024500475.1 of Phthorimaea operculella. Taxonomy (NCBI): domain Eukaryota; kingdom Metazoa; phylum Arthropoda; class Insecta; order Lepidoptera; family Gelechiidae; genus Phthorimaea; species Phthorimaea operculella. Next base: position 15,564,871 of record JANFCV010000001.1, read on the forward strand.
CGTCTTTTATATGATAGTAATATCAGTGCCAAAATTCGCGAGGATCATCGGTAAAGCGGTTTGGCTAATTTGGGTAATATCTGCTTTATTTCCCCGTTTTCCTGCTGCTAACCGTTTTCCCGTAGGAATGAGGAATTTTCCCGTGGTAAAAAGTAGCCTATGTTACTCAGGGATGTTGTAGCTTTCTAATAGTGAAAGAATTTTGGAAATCAGTCCAGTAGTTTCGGAGTTTATCGATTACATACAAACAAACAAACAAAAAAACAAACAAAGTTTTCCTCTTTATTATATTAGTGTAGATAGTGAAAACACGTCCTTATAACGGAGGAGCATTAATAGCGTATTTCTATCTAAATGTACGTCGTCACGCACATGTTATAAAAAGTTGTGAATTACTATTACTGTGCGAGCATGATGTATCGTCATATCGTGCTGAGGTTCTGCGTGTCAAGCAATTAAGTACGTGTGCGGTTAGAAAGAAACGCTGTTATACAACAACTGACTGTATTTTTGTGAAGTGTACCTACTCAAGTCATCATCATTTTCCGCTTGTCATCATCGTCAGTTTATAATATTTAACTTCACTGACTGGACAACATCAATATAAATACTTACCTAGTATAAAATGAAGTCACTTTTTAGCGGATTTATAGCTAAGTCTTTGTGCACCTTTAACTTGGTGGATCGCTCAAAGGGTGGGTGGTCCTTGCAATCGCCAGTGTAGCGCGTAGATTTGGATTATTTTTCAAAGTTTTTTAGTAGAGTGTAGATATAATATAATGGTGCCTCGTGTGATAAATAGACTCTCACATTATAAGGCAGTTGCATAAACTACCTACTATTGTTCACGCCCAAACTCCTTTAGCACTTCAGATGATATTTTGGCACACATACTTACCTTTTTACTTACCTACTTCTTTTGCTAGGAAATCTCGTTTCAATAGAAAAACAGGGGTAAAAACCTTTGGGTATTTTTTCCCCTTTTCGTCCTTTATGTATGTTGGTACTATGACCACAAGGTTGAGTGTCATTTTCTCAAGGAATGCTTGTTGGTGATTAGTGTCGGGTGGCAGTGTAACAGGATTCCAACATTAGTCTCCAGGAACAGCCATGTTGCCTGGAGACTAATGTAAGGCCAATGTAACAAAGGGGTTGGCAATTGTGAATGGAGAAAGGAAAGCTATTTTATTAGGATTCATGATGAGGTCAGTTGGCCAAGATATGACGTTGATTAATAGGATTCATGATGAGACCAGTTGGCAGTGAGAGAAAAGGGTAGGCTAACCACCTGATCACTAGCGAGATGGATGCAGTTGGAGCCTCCTGGGACCAATAGAAAACCACGGCACGGTGCAGGGAGGAACGGAAAATGTATCAGCGGGGTATCATAGGACTTCAACAACAACAACTATGTTGAGCTAGCATAATGCACTGTAGAGAGACTTATCTCGCGCGCTAGAAGATTTCAGATGTGTCAAATCGGATGGAATTTATCAAAACAAGTGCAGAATCGTAGAGAAAAATTATGTTGCACTGTCGCATGCTAAGGGAGCTGTTCAGGGATTGACTGGTCCGTTCGGATACAAGCATGTCTCGCCTTTTCAGTGACATCTGAAGCGATTGGCAGAAATACTTCGATACCGCCTTTCAAGACTTGTAGGTATATGAAGCGCGTGAATGATCAATTTCTCAAGGAATGCGTGCTGGTAATTAGTGTCGGGTCGCAGTGCAACAGAAGGCCGACATTAGTCAGCCATGTTGGCGGTCTCGGGTTCGACTCCCGGCCGAGACTAATGTGTAAGGCTAGGCTAACAAAGGGTCAGAAGTTTTGTATAAAGAAAGGCATACCTACAAGTAGGATGCTTGTGTATAATTGAATGTACGGGCAGGTCAAAAACAATATAGTTTAAGACATATTTTGAACAGTCTGAGGTGTTACTCTTTTGACCACAACTGTATAGTGCGTTTCATCTTTTAGTTCCTATGCCGTCATGTTGGTAGCATTGGAAATTTGTATGTAAAAATATACGGCGCCAAAAATTACATACAAACCAATGCTACCAACATGACGGCATAGGAACTTAAAGATGAAACGCACTATACCGTAGCATAGGCAAAATCTTTGATCATTTCATCACTCAGTCTGTTCATCAGTATCTCGCGTGGATCTAGAGCAGACAGAGTCGAGAGCTAATGTGACGCAAGTGTAAAAACAATATCGCCGATTTTACAGCTGTTTACACTCTACCTAGCCCACAAGGGATATAGGCGTGACGTATGTATGTAAATCATTGATCATTTCATCACTCAGTCTGTTCATCAGTATCTCGCGTGGATCTAGAGCAGACAAAAGTTGAGAGCTAATGTGACGCAAATGTAAAAACAATAACAAAAACAGATTAACTAAATCCCGTGGGTGTCACACGTTTTAAGTATTGAACCGGGTCTATCGCGATAATATTTAGGTAAATATTCATAATTTACCTGTGTCCCGTGGGTGTCGTAAGAAGCGACTATGGGATTTGAGAGTTGATGTACTTTGCAATTTTAGGCACAGACTGACAGCCTGTCGCTATGGTGACGCAGTCTTCTGAATGACTCTCAATTTTTTGTCAGACGTGGTGTAAATTGCCGGTTTATACAGCTGTTTATGCTCTTCCTATCCCGCAAGAGATAGGTATAGGCGTGATGTATGTATGTAAATCATTTCATCACTCAATCTGTTCATAACTATCTCCCGTGGATCTAGAGCAGACAAAGTGAAGAGCTAATGTGACGCAAATGTAAAAACAACAACAAAAACAGATTAACTAAATCCTGCACCGTTCACGACTCAAGTCTTCCGGTCGATAAACTTGAGATAACTCAAATAAATAGACACTTGAGAAAAATCTAGAGTAAAGTACACCACTTGACATCATGGTGTAGTGAGTACCGAACAATCCTCTGTTCCGAAAACGTTAAACTCAAGACGTCAAACAACTTTCCAAAGGACCAAAGTTGGTACAAAGTACAAAGCAATCTAACCTCCCGTACAAAAAAACAGCTGTCTGATCACAATATGGAAGGTCTAATTTTCGTGGTCTTTAGTTCAGTTTGGCCTGTTGAAGTGGGATCTAAAGAGTCGATTTTTGTAAAAATTTGGAAAAGCCGATTGTAAAGAAGATATAAGTACCTACCTAGTACTTAGGTACTCTTAATCAAACCTCGACTTATCTACGGCAGTCAAACGTAATGAGACGAGATAAGATCGACCATACTACTGCAGGTATTCTCCAGTTACCAAAGGATCAACATAACTGGCTTTCCGTGCATTTATTAAGATTAACCAGTATATCTTGACCCCTTAAATTCGTAACTCGATCGAATCTTCATGATCGTGACAATAATCTAAAAAACAATAAATAGCGTGAACGGCAATATTATCGATAAGGGTCATCGATATAACTGGCGGGAAACGCCAATAAAACGCTATCTCACCGCCTACCAGATTGTGCAGATTAAAATCAAAGAGACAATAACCGCTGCCTATCTGAATCTGATTTTCGTCCAAAAATAATCGCTTACGCAAGAAATTGCTTGAATTGCTGGTCGATACGCTCTCGAATAGGTGTTTTTGGAGAGAAAAACCGCAAGATTACGTTGTACGGAGCCAAAGTCTACGTTGAAATAACTGTATCCAAAGTAGGTACCTAAAGGTCTATGGCGGCGTACTTTGTAACAGACTTTCGCATACGAAAAAACGAAAATAGAACTCCTGCATATCAGCATTTGCGTTCAGCAAATTTGTAAATTGAGTGTCATCATGATGATGATGATGACAACATCAATATAAATCTTAAAAAGCATTTGTTTATCAATAATATCGACAAATCAGTATTCTCTGGAGCACACGCGTTTAAATTTGTAAGTACCTAGTCGCATGATGTGGTGACACATCAATGAATCTCAAAAAGCATTTGTTTATCAATAATATCAACAAATCAGTAGTCGCTGGAGTACACGCATTTAGCACGGATTGAAAGTAAGTAGGTAGTCTCATGATGTGATGGATGACACACCAATACATCTCAAAATGCTTTTTTCTAGATATTTACCGATAATATCAACAAAACGCGTTTAGCATGCTTTGGAAATTGTAAGTCGTCTTCTCATGTCATGCATGATGTGATAGAGGACACATGAATACATCTCAAAAAGCATTTGTTTATCAATAATATCGACGAATCGGTAGTCGCTGGAGCACACGCGTCAGCATGAAGTTGTAGGTAGTTTATTGACACATCACTACTTAGATTTAAAAATGCATTTATTGATTCATGCTCATATTGTTATTGATAATGTCTTAAAATCTATCTATCTAAGAAGTCTAGTTGTTGTAAGGCACTCGTGAAGTCGTAAGACTGATGCCTCGCAGGTTTGCATCCAAGAGTCCAATGGACTCTATCCTAACCATGGTCCCAAATCTGCAATTTTTTTGCCATTGTTATGCCAGCGACACTCAACTGTCATACCATTAAAAATTGTGATTTTTCCATACTCAAAACTGTTAGCAGAATAGGTATGAAATTACAAAAACCATCCAACTGACATGCCATCGACACACAACCCTGATAGATACTCTTTTAGTCGAAAACAGGCTCAGTTGTTTCTCTGCCTGCTTATCGAAACAGCTAAATAAAAAGTAGATGTGTTAAAAAACAAAAAACCCGACTGCGGTAATTTTAAAGTAGTATTTTGCTTTAAAAATCCGCCATCTTGAATCTTTATTTTTTAATACTTATAGCCAGTGTCACTCGCGCTGCTGAGACAAATCTAACGACACCCCATATGTCAAAATCCAACTATTCGTTTGGCCTGCAGTCCGTGAAAAAGAATTTTCTTGTCCACATACATATATATTACATACTCTCGATAAACATAACCCTCCTTCTGAGGCAGTCGGTAAAAATACCTACAGCAAAACATCGTCAACGTACGTAAAATGTTAGTAGCCTCTTTAAACCATGAGCTCACATCGTGATTTTAATCATTTCACACTATTTGCCAACTTTTATTACGATCTTAATTAATGCAAACAAACGCCAAACTTGTGTTTCTTACGAAACGTGAAAACAGATTCATGTTCTTACGTACAAAAAATTAGTTAATTTGTAGATATCCTTAAATTCACATTTGGTAAGACTGCCAAATTTTAAAGTAAAATATCTATTCTTGAACTATCTGATTGATAGTTCGGCATAGTAAAGGTTCGTGAAAGATCCAAACGATTTTGTGTGACAAGAAGTTCAATCGTTTCACATTTCGATCAGATTTCCTTAGGGAAGAAAAGTTGTTCAGTTTCATGAGACCCTTGACTTTCTTCCTATAGTTGTGGGGTTGTTATTCCCTTTTCTTGTGCCAATATTGAATTGACATCCAAAAGGTTTTGCCCTCGGGTTCCAAGTTTGGCAAACTTGTGATCTATTGGAGGCATACCCAAAGGAATTTGCCACTTTTTTTTGGTTGAACTGAAGGCTGAATAAGTAGGTAAATATCGCAGAATATCTACAGAATTTTCGTCGTGGAACTTTCGGCTCGTAAAGTGGCGCTTTTGATATCGTATTAATTAATAGCATAATATAAAAGATTCTGTTCCGAAAATACAACAAATATTTCTGTATCTGCCATACCTACCGTCTACATAACGTACCTAGATGCATATCTTATTATTTATCGTGTGCATGCGAATCATTTAACCCTGACTACCTGCTTCTTATCTATTCAGATCAAATTCATTCTTGTTTCCATCTGAAAGCAGCGTGTAGCTGAAAACATCTTGTGGAATTTACACGAATAAAGTACTTACCTACTTGAATACCATTCAACGTTTTTCGTTAGGTATGAGACAGAAGTATTATGTTTTTCGAGAGTATGTATGTATGTATGTATCCAGAAAATCCTTTTTACGGGCTACATCCCAAACGGCTGGGCAGATTTTGATAGGTGAGGTGTCGTTAGATTCGTTTTACGGTTATATTAAAAATACATAAATTCAAGCTTGCGGATTATTATAGCAAAATACAACTTTAAATTTACCGCAGTCGCATTTTTGTTGTTTAATACATCTGCTTGTCAACTTTATTGTCAGAGCATGGGTAAGAAGATTAGATAGGTATCTAATATCCATCTGAAAATGGTCGTCTAGACAGATGGTACCTACACAACACAACACCAGAAAAGCGAGAGATTACTTAGGTACTATTTATCGTTCCAGATTATTAAATGTTCGTTCCAATTTATTATTGCTTTGTATTTCCGAAATTAATTATTCTGAAAGGCCGGCTGGCGATATCCTTGGTACAGAAATATCTCACAATCAGGAACAGGACAAATCTTATTTAATTAAGCCATGGATTCCTGTAATCCCTGTAATATCGCTTTAGGTCTAGGCGTGTATCCCATTTTCGTAACAAATAAATAGTTATTAGGGCACATCTCCTCTCCATGATTATTATTTGGACGACTTGGTATCCCACACGAAGAAGAAGAAGAAGAATTTCAGCGACCAAAACTTAGGACTCCATCTGTTAACTGGAAGATATTCGATAGATACTATGTAGCGAGGCAAGAACACAGCTAATTTTTTTTAAACACGAATAGTTCAGTATTTCCTGAATTTGCCAGAATTCATTCTGTTTTTACGTCACTGACGACCTTTCGGCACATAATTTCCTTATCCTAAAATTAAGTATCCTCGTTCTAAAATAATCCGCATTCCAGAAATGTCTTACCCTATTGTACTTATTCTAAAATTCCCTCAATTTTTAATCCTTTATCCCTTCCGACCTGAAAGGTCAGAAGGCGGGAGATAGGCAGAACTGACTGATACTTTACCTATAAGGTCATGTCAAGATTACGGTAGACAAGAGGTGACTTTTTCTATCCCGGAAATTTTTTTCCTACCACACGGAAGTAAGCTGATTGACTGACGGATGCGTTGTCTTTTTTTACAGTTAAGAGTCCCGAAGCTCTCGGATCCCATCTAAGACGACTAGCAAGAGAGGCAGAATCAAAGCTCCATGAGGTTTCCGGGTGTGTCCCTGAAAGATCTTGCCGAGATGACACTTGCACCAGGTAAGATTTATCTCCTTCTCTGAAACCTTAGCTGACTAATTGTTTATTTCGAGTGGGACACCCGAGTCGTCCAACGAGCCAATGAACCCTAGTGTCAGAGTGTTTCAACCGTTTACTACAAGTATAAGGCAGAAGACAGAGAAAGCTGGCGAATACTCCACCGACAAGAGCAATGCCCTTAAATAGATGATGACTACAGATGACATGGTTGGATAACGACCGCCACCGTCTACGTAATCATATACATCAGCCGGAATTTACTGGAACCTGACCTGACGAATTTGGACCCACCCAACCAACTTCAAACAGCAAAGAATTCTTGAAAAATATCCGGTAGACGTGGAATTATTCCTACTATTTCTAAGAGCATGATCAATTTGCATTTCAGATCTTCAGCTACTGGTCAAGCAGGCACTACAGGATGCGCAGGCGGCGCTGGATCAGAAAAAGACAAGCAAGCACAACACTGGGAAAGACGACTTAGAACTCTTAAGTAAGTAAAAATCTGGCAAACAGAAGTGGATCACGATCAAGACTTTTCCATATAACAGAACCGAAAAACAACAAAGTGGATAAAAGAAGGAGCCTAGAGTCAGTTAAGCACAGCAGCAGTGAAGTACCTAATAGTTACAATATAGTCTTTACCGCTTAGATACCTGAGAAAATACAATCCCTGGTACCCTTAATTTATTCTGCCAATAAAATGGGTATGCAAAAGATGGCACAAGATGCCCATTCTTCATTTTCTTGGTAACGCTCCTCATGTCACGAGTTTCATCAAGACACCAAGACTTAAGCTACGCCTCATAGTGTTCAATAACATCTTCCACTTGCAGACGACTTCTCCTCGGCTGGCAGCAATCTCGGACCCCAACCACTCCTCCACCTCCTGAGCTAGAAGTCAGCAGCGCCCATGCAGTCACTGTCAAAGTGAAGGATCCTAGGATCACTTTGCCGCAGGGTCCACCCATCGTCACCAAGTTTAAAGGTATCTACAATTATGTATTTATGGAACTTAAGATAACTTATCCTATTGAGGGCAGGAAAATGTACTGATGGCTACAGTTTTTTATCAGCTCCCTCAGAAACCTGATTATGACCTTCTTTCCCTGAAGCTTAATGAGTTTCTCTCTAGAGGAAAACGACAAACCTTTTCTTCTATCTATAGGAAAATAGAGTGTCCCTTTGTTTATCCACTTTTCCTTAAGTCGCAATTCCAGACAGTCAGTGAATTGTGAGAAGAATAGATGACAAGTAATGGAAAGTTCATTGCATCATGGTGTGTCATCTGTGATTTTCCGAAATCAAGAAAAATCTTGAATAAATCACTGTAGAGACCGATAAAATGTTCAAAATATTATCAGATAATAACACTTTGATCTGAGACATATCTGATGAAACAGAATCACGTTTCGCCTCAGTCTGTTTTGATCTATCGATTAGCTAACATGATTTGTAATAAAGCGCGAAGTTTTTCTTTGCCAGACCGTGCTTTATACCCTGACTGTGATATAGCTACGCCTTGGCTATTTGGGAACTCCGTATTAAAACGACACTCCCTGTTTTCAGTGGAATGGTCGTCCCGGGCGGATTTCTCCAATGTATGTGGATCTCGGGAAGTGGCGGCCACAGGATCCCCTAGTGGCACGAAGATCATAGCTTCTGGGCTGACGAGAGGACGGCGGTACTTCTTCAGAGGAGCCGCTGGGAACATCAGAGGCTGGGGGCCGTTCAGTGTGTCTGTGCCAAGAAGTGTGGTACCGAGCAGTGAGTATTAACATTCCTGTACTTATGTGGATGATTGGAGGCAAGCTTACTTGATTAAAAAACTTAGAGGAGCGTGCATAGTTACAGCATTAAAAAAAAAATATAGTTTTTGAATTTTGCGATATTGAGATGTGTTTTCTGTGGTAAAGGTGACTCACTAATTAAAAAATATCTTATGCCTACTTACAATGCAAACTTCTAATCTATATTCTTTCCCAAGGTTGGCGAGACGTCTCCACCCGTACAAACCGTGGCGAATCAGGCGGTGCTGCAGCAGCCCTAGAAGCATTGGCCACTGCAGCTGCGGGAGCCAGACAAAGGCCACCAGCTCAGCCCCCAAGGTTACCTAGGAAGAAGACTGCGACCATCAGACAGCTCTTCACAGCGGCCAGCAAGTTCCAGAAGAATCTACGAAGGTATTGGCATTGTTGAATCATTTCTCTAAGAAGCCTTTGCCACTGCAGCTGCGGGAGCCAGACAAAGGCCACCAGCTCAGCCACCAAGGTTACCGAGGAAGAAGACTGCGACTATCAGGCAGCTGTTTACAGCCGTTAGCAAGTTCCAGAAGAATCTACGAAGGTATTAGATCTGTTGAATCATCTGTCGTAAAAGCTTTAGCCACTGCAGCTGCCGGCGCCAGACAAAGACCACCGGCTCAGCCACCAAGGTTACCCAGGAAGAAGACTGCGACCATCAGGCAGCTGTTTACAGCCGCTAGCAAGTTCCAGAAAAATCTTAGGAGGTATTGGCATTGTTGAATCATCTGTCTTAGAATATTTTGTTACTGCAGCTGCAGGGGTCAGACAAGAAAGAACCACCTGCTCAAGAAAACCTAGGAAAAATGAAGACTAAATCTCCCTGAAAACGGTACTTTTCGTGCAGCACAGTTTTTTGACGAAGCGTTTCAATGGTGTTAAATCTTTTTGGGGCTGTCTAACGATACATTTTGCTGTAGGTACTTCAATCTTCTCAAGGAATATCATTGTCGGATTTTTGTCATAACGGAAATCTGCCTCTTAAACTTATATCATGTCGTTATTTCTGATTACAGAGGAATATACCTGGCCTGCATTCTGTACCACGAAGACAAAGTGCTGGTGACCAGTGAAGAGTTTCTACCAGTTATTGAAGTGGACGAGACCTACCCCACCTGTATCTACAACGACTTCCATTGGCTCATGAAGGTGAGTGAAAGAAGATTTGACTCTAAGTTGTGTACTAATCTCGTAAGAACTCCCTGTAACCGATTTGTCAGTCAAACCTTGCGTCACGTATACTCCTGTGGTTTTCATTCCCTCCCAATTCTCAGCTATATTTTACTCAGCCTAAACTTCATGATTAAGTGCATACCTAAATATGACTCACTTCTTGACAAAGCTGACTGAGACAAGCAAAATCTGTGTTGCCACCTGCTTTGAATGACCCTCATTTCAACAGTTTTATCGGGATTTGAAAAACTTGGTTCCTCTGCAGGTAAGATTTGAACCTGCAACTTTCTTTGTTTTATGGACGACTATTTACCTTTTATTTCTTTATTTTTTCAGGTGGCATGTTCTTGGGACGACGTGAAAGGTCTGCGGTCGGATATGGAGAAACACACATCGTCTTCTATACACTTTCGTCTCAAACTCCTCACTGCTGCCGCACAGATGCAGTCCGCCCTTTGTATACAGGACTTAGGTAAATAACAATCATTATACTGGGTTATTTTTTAGTCAGTGCGCAAACTTTGCAGGGTGTTTCTACTCGTGATTATGATCAATTTTTACTATTGGGACACCAGCGAAATCGCAAAAAAAAAATTTGGATGTTCCATAGAAAAACTCATACCTACTCGGCAAAAATGTATGGAACACACAATTTTTTTTTTAGATTTGACAGGTGGCCCCATAGTAAAAGTTGTTCAGAATCACGAGTAGAAACATCCTGCAAAGTTTGCGCACTGACTAAAAAATAACCCTGTATTTACTTAGTTCTCGATTTAGAAACCTTGTTAAAAGCCTTTCAATTTCTTTCTTTCATCACTAAAGGTCAAAATAAAGACCAAGCATGGCGGCGTCGTAGTTAGCCGTCAACGTGACAGCGTCGTTCATAGTATGGAGGGTGTACCGCCCGGTCTTTCTGGCATCCTCATACAAACCTATACAAACCAGTAATTTTGATGACCACGTCGTGTCAAGCTCAGTCTTTAAGGACACGTTAAAAGACTTAAGATGTTTACTGCTCATCATAAGCTTCCCAAGCCATTCAACATGTAGTTTTAAGCCAATTTCTTCCAATGAATCAAATATTTTAATATCTGGCGCAGTGGGTAGGATCCATCGACAAAAATGTATCGGCATCCCATCTACTACCCAAGTTTGTTTGTCCTCTGCAACTCTAACTTAAAATAACGTTTTTCTATTCTTCCAGGACAACTTTACCATAAGCCTCTTCGAGATTCTCACGGCACCGTCGTGCTATCCTGCGTGAACAGCGTCAAGTCTCCCAAAGCCGTTTCAGCATTGAACTCCCGTTGGGCTCCAGTTTCCAGACTAAGAAGAAGAGTTCTGAGTGAAGATAATACTATGGGCGAACTGCTGATGGCTTCTGTACATGAGCAGATCGCTTATCACCAGGTAAGATGTGCCAATTTCTTTAAACCAAATCGTGTATGTAGGTATTAGTTCTGTGTTTCCGTTGGGCACTAGTTTCCAGGCTAAGAAGAAGGGTTCTTAGTGAAGATAATAGGTACTATGGAGGAACTGATGGCTTCCGTTCATGAACATGTTGCTTATCATCAGGTAATAAGGCTCACATTCTTTATACTATGTCGGCCATGTATGTTTTGTTCAGACTCAGAAGAAGGGTTCTCAGTGAAGAAAATACCATGGGGGAACTGCTGACGGCGTCTGTTCATGAGCAGATCGCTCATCATCAGGTTTGTAGAGTAAATTTTCTTTTTACTATGTCGTCCATGTAGGTATAAATCCTGAGTTCCTGTTAGGTGCATGTTTCTAGACTTAGGAGAAGGGTGTTGAGTGAAGTACTTACTATGGGGGAGCTTCTGATAGCAAGTTCACAAACAGATCGCTTGTCATCAGGTATGTCGGGTCACTTTCTTTCAGAAAAGTCGTACATGTAGGTAAGTTGATTTTACGTGGGGTCACCTTGGAAGAAATTTCCGTTTATAATTTTCCAATACAAAAGACATCAACGAGTGCTACTTACGCGTTGATATCTTTTGTATGAATCGAAAATCGAAAAAAGTCGTTGACTTAAGTACCTACTTTAGGTTACTAAGTCATTCTTTAGTTTAGGCTTGTCAAATCACACCACGACGGCACTCATTATAACAGCTGCCTTGGCTTGGCAGGTGTAGATCAGATATTTTTTTTAATGTCAGCACTATTAGAAGCCAAGTACTGATTTTATTTCTCTTTCTTTCCAGGTGTCCCGAGTGCAGCTGCCCCGTGGACTCTACCTAGGCTACCTGAAGCTGCAATCATCAGTGGAGGTGGTCCGTATCGTCGCTCCCGCTCGCACTCCCAACGTGCCCCCGCATACCAGAGTGAGAGATAATCCGCATGTGTCTGCGTGAGTATAAAAACTTTTCACATCTTAATACTGCAAGTATATAGTTATAGGTATTTAGTATTCTTTGCTACCAAGGATAATAATCTTGTTTCTTGCTTGTTTCCTACTTTTTGCTACTAAGTAAAGTTGGCAGCTGTCTGACCCTGACCATGCGACAGTAGAGACAAATGAAAAGACGTTTATGCCACTCTACTCTGAATTTGCCTGCATGATTTCAACTTCTGATACTTTAATAAACCTTAGACGGATTATTTCATTGCAGGTATCTAATGTACCTAGGTAATATTTTCTAAGCCTTATTAAGTAATTATGTTTTTTATTTTCAGAGAGGAATGGGACTACCTCAAAACCCAAGCCGGCAAACCCCCCTCAGAAGACTCGTCAGCACTTAGCAGCCTTTCCATCAACCAGGAGCCTTCAGAATCTCAAGAAATGTTCCTAGACCAGATCGCCTCCGCAGCCCACCGCCTTTTCAAGGACATGGACATACCCATAGAAAGCGTCATCGCCCACCGAATCTACGACCTAGAGGTCATAGAACTAAACAACGATGTCAGCTTCGTCATGATATGCCCGCCTGCCGAACAAGCCTGCTCCGTTCCTGGTCAGAAAGAAATCTTGCTACAAAAGGGAGACTTGCTAAGCCTTCCGATCCAAGCCTTCGAAATGATCCACCTCCAGACGTACCATTCAAATATTCTCAACAAATACTCCAAGCTTAGCTGTGTTTTAGAACTAGATGTAGCGTTAGCGGCACATTCTCATAGGGAAGCTTTCTCGTGCACCGAGTTGCAGACTGCTAAAGAACGTTTAGCTAAACTTGAGGATCTCCAAAACAACTTAAACGCCGTTTGGAAAGCAGAACGATGGCTCATGGATCTGATCGGTTTCGCTAGGGACAAGGACAAGGCTTGTCCGAGTTCCGGAATTTTGCTCAAATACGTCTTCGATAGATCTACTCGCAGTTGCACTGATGGTCCAGATACCGAGGAGAAAGACATTAGAGTGGACTTCTTGCAAATCCCTTCGCGAGATGGCAAAATTACTAAGACCTCACCAGGTCGAGGGTCGTGGCCTGGACCAGCTGGTAATGGCCATACGAACTTACATCCTGAATTCAGCAAATCCGAACAGCAATTGAGCTTAGCTCCAAGACAAACCTCCGTATCGACCCTTAATCTCAGCAGCTCTCAATACTTAAACACAGAACTACACAACTATCCACGAAAAGGTAGCGCTGATTCGCAATACACTCAATCCAGTGCAAACTTTAGCAACTCACAATTTGATACTTCAGGGTCACACACAAGTATTGGCAGCACCCGACTTCCACCTTCACGAAGCGAAGATACTCTAGTTCTTCAACAGCAGACGGAAAACGGAGAAGTCAAACCGAGACCTCACAGTGTTACAACCAGCGTCTCAAACACTTCAAGTCCTTTGTTGACAGTCAAGGGATACTATCCGGGAAGTATGATCAGCGTTAGAACGCCCGGAAAAGCCAACGTTTCAGAATCCGCCCAGAGTTTATCAAGCGACTCAGAGAGTCAAAGCTGTCCGTTTACGACAACGTCAGTTCCTTTAAATCTCCGTCCGCAAGCGAAGCAGACCCGAGCTCCTTGCAACGTCATAGTATCCAAAAGCATGACTAACGTGAAGACCTCCGACGTCGAATACACTGACACCGGTCAGGAAAAACAGTCGTCCACCAAACGCCAGCCGTTTTTAGACGCGCCAGCAGAAGATTCAGAGTATAGTAATAAGGTTCCCAAGACTGACCAGAAAAGTGAAGAAGTGAAAGGTCCTGAAAAGCCAGAACAAGCGGGGATACTGCAAGTGTTCGCGGCATATGAGACAGGGCTCGCTGCGGGCACCTCGCTCAAGCTTCACGTGACCCCTCGCACGTCAGCCCGAGAGGTTATTGACTTGGTTGTCAAACAGCTCAACATGGCTGCCGTCCTGAAAGGCAAATCTGGTCCAGTGTATGGACCAGAGAAACTGCAAGACTTCTGCCTGGTCGCTGTAATTGGCGCTAGGGAGAGGTGTCTTAGGGACGACTTTAGGCCGCTGCAATTACAGAACCCTTGGAGGAAAGGGCGGCTGTATGTGAGACTCAAACACGATGTGCTTGCAGCGCTGCAGCACTCCGCTAAACAACCAGCTTTTATCTGAGTTCCATCGTCTTACTTTGCGGATTGATAGTGACTGAATATATGAGACGGTACTGGTAAAGTCATAATGTCAAGTCTTTTGATGGAGTATGAAAGGATCATGATACCAGAAGTACGAACGTGCAGAACTACGATCACCTTGGGTCAGGAAACTCTGTAGGTGATTGTAGGTACGGACTTTTGTTCAGAATAGTAAGGGTCTCACTCAATTTATTTTTGTAAAGGCTATGAAATATCTTTTTAGGTAGGGCCACAGTTTCGTATTTTTTGTAGTGTTTAATCTTAAGTAGAAGGATGCTCTATTTAAATAGTTTTATTTTTGGTGCCAATCCTTTTTTATGCTTTAAATAAAGTAAACGTTGTGAATAAAAAATAGAAAGTATCTAAAATCAATTTATGGTGCTTTTCACTGTAAATTATGTGGCATCCAAAATTATAATGATGGATAAAGTAGCATTAGCCTCCTAGCCATATAGGTACCTGTTATAAATTACTATAGAGTTGTTGATTCCATAAACTACCTATATCTCTTTTGTCTTAAAAACTAATTAGATATAACAAATCTATAGATTCAATTACGAAAATATATTCTAGATCTCGGGTAAAGTGAAGAGTGATATCAAAAGTGAAAGATAAATCTTGAAGTGATAACTAATGACGGTTTTAGTTTAAAACACCGTTATATTTTTTGCAATTTTATAGGTAAAATGCCTTTTTATTTTTACTTTTCTCCTGACTTCTACTATCACATATTGTAAATCATATCTCAAAGGAAAACAGGGTTTTCTCATGTGTAGATATAAAAGTTGGCCATGAAACATTTCTGTCTATCCTGGAATCTAATATTACCTAGGTAGTGTAAAGATTAACGTCATAACTAATCCGAATAGGATTGAACCAAGAAGCTGAAAATCGGCTTGTAGGTACCTACTTCTAGACTTCCTGACCACCCTTAACCTTGCCCGCTGGGCTCCATCTCTAAATTTGATCAGTAGGTAGGTCAAGAAGTACCTTCATGCCAATTTTTAGCTTCCTGCCTAAATCCGAATAGTTATAACCGGCTATTGACGTTATTCTCTAGGTACGCTAAGGTACCTAAGTGGGTATCTGAATATTACGAAATTTCTAAAATTTTATGAAAACTATGTCAATGCTCAGATGTTAAAAGTTCGTAGTGACGTAAGTTATTTAGGTAATGGTTGTACCTAAGAAACGATTTGTGTTTAAAAAAGTTGATTTAACTTTTTGTTACTTACCATGAAAACATTAATTTGAAGACCTTTTGATTATGTTTAATGTTATATGTGTGCGAAGACATCTAAGTAGGTAATTTAGTTAAACTATATTTTCTTTGAGTATGAAATAAAGTAAATCATTGAAGAAATAGATCTCTAACGAAAGTATTCAAGTAGTATAAGTTGGTTCTTAATTTTGTATAAGTTTTAAAAGTGTTGTATGAATAGATAGATTAGATTTAACTCCAACCGATTCTATCTTCAATCGTGTGCTTTCAAAGTTGTCATTTGTGTTACCTACGAATGTTAGATCAAGTTAATTTTAGCGTGCTGCACACATTGCTGCTCTTCGGGTTACCCACTTGAGGAGTCAACTTATCCTAGTTTTCATACAGTTGTAAAGATTAACTAGTCTATGTTGATCCCTTAAAAGTTACACCAGCTGCTAAGAGTACCTATAGAAATGTTGAAAGCTCACGATTGACGACGGAATTTCATACGATTGTTGGGTAATACTCAAACATACCTTAATCATTAATATTTCAATGTACAGACAGAATGTAAGTAGCTATTTATCGTGTACAAATGTGTGAGAGTTTTATGTATTTTAGAACGAAGTAAAACTTTAAATGAGATCTAATAAATAAATATTTCATCAATGATTCGAGCCATATGTTTATAGAAAGAAAAATATATTAAAGAAATAATTGCAGATGTAATAAAGCCTAACTAAATGTCTTATGATTATGAAATAAATAGAGTTCTATTATGTATTTTATTTTTATTGTAATATGCTGAATACTGTCCGCGGTGTTATAAATTAGAATTTAGAAAGAGTGGGATTATGAAGTGATGCACAAAAATAAATGTATTTCAAATCTTATTTGTTTTTGTTCTGTAACCATTCATACTAGGTACATACTGACGCGTGTTCCACGGGTTTGGGGGCTATTTTTGTGAAACATTATTCGAAATTATCATATTATAATATAAGTTATCATCATACATATGTAGGTAGGTAGGTACTTGGTTAATCGAATCGAGAAGCCATTTTTAACAGAATAAATTACATGAAAACGATATAAACAAGAAGATGTGTTAAAAAACAAAAACCCGACTACGGTCATTTTAAAGTTGTATATTGCAATAAAAATCCGTTTGCGCTGTGGCCCGTGAAAAAGAATTTTCTTTTGTCCACATACCATACATACCACCATACACTCCTTCTGAGGCAGTCGGGTAAAAACACGGTAAAAAGATGTAACAACTTTCAGGTTACACACCTCTTTCCAGTGCCTCTTTCAGTAGGAAGATGAGCAAGAATCTTTGGACAAAGCTTAAATAAATATGGCTGTATAGAGCATAAAGCTTGTGCCAACTAAATTTCTGAACGAAAACCACGTACAAACGTCAACGTCATTTCAACTGACAGTTTCGTCTGAGGTGTTGATTTATTTTATAATTTTTGATTTATTTTAGATTTTTGGTCGATTGTGAGAACATTCGGCTTCAATAACTGATTGATTTAATTTCATATTTATCTGATAACATATTCCTGTAAAAACAAGATGAGTTTAGTGGCGAATACAGGGTAAGTTTCAAGGTATTCGATGCTCTTCGCTCTGTGAGGCAATAGTCCAAGTTTGAGCATATTTTGGGTGTTTATAGGAAGTTGGCGGGTCGCACGCTGTTCATCACTGGTGCCTCTCGTGGTATAGGGAAGGCTATAGCGCTGAAGGCGGCCAAAGACGGCGCGAACGTAGTCGTAGCAGCTAAAACTGCCGAGCCTCATCCTAAGCTCCCGGGCACTATTTACACCGCTGCTGAAGAAAGTAAGTACTGTTCACTGCTTTCACGCGATTCAGAGATAACCAGCAACCATACTTGTGAATATCGAGTGATAATATCCAACATTTCTGTGATAAAAACAGTTTTTCCCTGATATGGACTTTGAACTTTCAAGAACAGATCTTTGACCCGACGCCAGTTACAGCGCGTTGTTTACTTGCCAATTATGTTATTATTTTCTTTCCTGTGTCATTTAATTCAATTTCAATATATTAATTTGCTGTTTTATGTAAGTAGAAGAAGTAAACCAATTATATTTTAATTTGTCTTTCTAATAATAATACTTGGTTATACATATTTGACTCTATAATTAATGTTAGATACCTACAATTCAAAGTTTTATTATAAAAATAAAAATGTGACCAACATAGAATATTATCAATTTCCTCTGAGGCTTGATAAGTTGACTCATACTAATTGAATGTATTATGATTTTATCTAGTTGAAGCTCTGGGTGGTAAGGCTCTGCCTTGCATTGTCGACGTCAGAGATGAGAAGCAAGTGCAAGCTGCTATTGATGAGGCTGTTAAAAAGGTAAAATTAATTCTTTAACCTTTTAACCGCCGCGCATAATCTAAAAAAAATGTGCCCCTACCGCCGTGGTCAGTTTTTGTTCAAATTCGCTAGTGATGTCAACGACATCCACAATAATGCTAAAATACACGCTTCTGAGTAGAAATATTTGAATTTCCTTGCTAAAATAAATATTTGATTAGAATACTATATAATTTTTAATACCTATATAGGAAGTTTGATGATATAAAAAAGCTAAATGTACCAGATAATAATTTTGACAATATCATCAACTCATATTAAAACATCGACTGTTTGGAATCCCTATTGACGGATATATACGACTCCGGCGGTGGAACTCCGAACATGTTTTTAACAACTAGTGATGGACAGCACAGAATTCAAGAGGCTGCCCACACAAAAATCGACGTCCATTGGAAGCATCGGAAGATCGTCTGAAGCTAATTTGAACGTTCGTTCGATGCGAATTCGTGCGTCAATAATGATCGCAGGAATAAGGAGGCATATATTTTGACATAATGAAAAACACACATAACACACAAGCACGCACGCCCGGACATACATATAAAATGGGAACCTACATTTAAAAAAACAATTCTCAACCATGATTTTTATTACAACAAAAACTTTTCTCAAAATATAAAACCATCGACAACTTTTTATCAATATACCCACCCTAGTCCGGCGCTTTTCGCGCTTATGACGTCACAAGCGGTCGGATATATAGGACTCCGGCGCTGACGCTTCAAGCAATTTTCAAATGATTAGTGCTGTGCAATATATGGAAATACTGACCTTTATAAATATTATGAATCGTATTTATAAATTCAGTTTAGCTGAGTTTAAAATATAGAAACATATGTTATACAATAGTTAGTTTTACTATGTTTCACCAACTTTGTGTTTAAGTATATATTTTCTTAAATCTAACAATTAGAATGAATAATAGAAGTATTAGCCTTTGGGTATCAACAAAGTATTGTCACAACACTACTGTCGGATTTTCACGACTGTGGCGGTGCGAGTATAAACAAAATCTGGATTTTTTTCCTTTATTTTAGATTAATTGCTATTATCGCTAATTATGTCTGTCTAACTAAATAGAATCAAAAATAAATATAGTCGGATTTTTCCGACTCCGGCGGCAGGGGCACGTACCCGCACAGTCGGATATATAGGGTGTATTTTTATTAGTGGCGGATCCGTTAAGGGTGTGTTCTGTCAATGAAACTGAACAACTTTCCCCAAGGAACATAGGTCCAAATACGAAAAAAATTTTTGGTCTTCCCATACTAAGTGGGCATACCATGTTGGCCGGCCGGGTCAATTTGTACGGGAGGGCCAAATTTTTTTTTCATATTTCGACCTATGTTCCTTGGGGAAAGTTGTTCAGTTTCATTGACAGAACACACCCTTAACGGATCCGCCACTAATAAAAATACACCCTATATACGACTCCGGCGGTTAAAAGGTTAATTGACTTGAACTTGTTGCAAGACATTCAGCTATAGCTTTAGTATCTCTTATAACAAATGTGCATCCATTTGGTGTCTTTTTTGAAAAAGATAGAAATTGGTAGTGATTTCAATTAAGTAACTGTCAATGAATTAAAACATATTTAATGAAAATAAACATAACAACATACATAGGTACCCAGTTTGATACATATTCTATGCTTGTACCTACAGTCCAGCAAAAATGAGTAGAAATTAAATAAAATGGAACTAAAAAAATTCCTACTAAATTTTTGCCATTCGTAGTCAATGTTGCCATTTAATTTTGAAATTTCATACAAAGTGGCACCCTCATTTTTTGTCTACTCTTTTTTGCTGGACTGTACATTCATGATTATATTATTCTGCCATGTTATTCCAGGTAACATTACTAAAGTGCTTACTACGGTAATGTGTACCCAATATTGTCTTCTATTTCTATTTCAGCCTATTGCAGTCCACTGCTGGACGTAGGCCTCCCCCAGGGAACGCCATAAGGCACGATCTCCCGTTTTTGCCATCCAGTCGCTACCAGCCGCCTTTTTCAAGTCATCGGTCCATCTGGCCGGAGGGCGTCCAACGCTACGCTTGCCGAGGCGTGGCCTCCACTCGAGAACCCGCTTACTCCACCGTCCGTCGGTTCTACGACAGATGTGGCCAGCCCACTGCCACTTCAGCTTGCTACACTTCCAGACTATGTCCGTCACTTTGGTCTTTTTTCGGATGGCCTCATTCCGGACTTTATCCATTATAGAGATACCAAGCATAGACCTTTCCATAGCTCTCTGAGTGACATGTAGCCGGTGGGCCAGTTTTACTGTCAAGTTCCACGTCTCGGCTCCGTAGGTCATGACTGGTAGGACGCATTGATCGAACACCTTGGTCTTAAGGCATTGTGGCAAAGATGATTCGAGGATGTGACGCAGCTTTCCAAATGCTACCCAACCAAGCTGCACTCTTCTGGTGATTTCAGCCTCAAAGTTGTCTCTTCCCATCTGCAAAGTTTGCCCAAGGTACACGTATTTCTGGACAACTTCAAGGACTACACCTTCGACGGAGACCGGCTCGGGGATTATGTGTTGATTGAACATGACCTTCGTCTTATCCAAGTTCATCCCAAGTCCAACACGTCTCGAGGCAGAGTTAAGACTAGATAGCATTTTTTGCAGGTCCTGCAGCGATTTGGCCATTATGACTATGTCGTCGGCAAAGCGGAGATGCGTGAGACTTTCGCCGTTGACGTTGATGCCCAGTCCATCCCACTGTAGAGTTTTGAAGACATCCTCCAATGCGTTAGTGAAGAGTTTCGGGGATATAACGTCACCCTGTCTTACACCACGGATCAGTTGGATGGGTCTTGTATTATGGTTTTGTACTTGAACGGACATCGTAGCCATTTGATAAAGGCTTCTCAGCACCTCCACATACCGCCAGTCGACTTGGCACCGCTGCAAGGACTCCAAAACAGCCCAGGTTTCGATAGAGTCGAAGGCTTTTTCGTAGTCCACAAAGCCATACACAGTGGTTGGTTATACTCCTCTGTCTTCTGTATAACCTGCCTTACAGTATGGATGTGGTCCACGGTACTGAAGCCCTTACGAAACCCGGCCTGTTCCGGTGGCTGAAAGGCGTCAAATCTTGATGCCAGACGATTCGTGACGACTCTCGAGAACAGCTTATAGACGTGGCTCAGAAGTGTGATCGGCCTATAGTTTTGAGAAGCGTTTTGTCTCCTTTTTTGAAAAACAATGCCACTACACCTCTGCTCCACGCCTTCGGGGTTGTCCCATTGGCTATTACAGAGTTGAAAAGCCTTTTCAGCTCCTCGAGGACAGGTTTTCCACCGGCCTTAAGTAGCTCAGAGGCCACTCCGTCTTCCCGGAGCCTTCCCATTCTTAAGCTGTCTGAGAGCCGCCGCGATTTCGTCTATATCTACGTCCGGGAGATCTTCTGTAAAGTGGCGGGAGAGGAGCTCTTGGGTCTGGGGTCGCATCAGGTGGAGGCTTTTTCGCATGTGAGGCATACAGATTTCCATAGAAGTCCTCAATTTCAGCGAGAATCTCTGGAACCGATGTGACAGTTACACCATTCGAGGTAGTTAGCTTTGCCAGATGACTCCTTCCCAGTGTCTTGGTAAAAACTTTCGACCCTCGGTTTTTCTCAATCGCCTCCTTTACGAGTCGAGTGTTATAGCTTTTCTAATTCGCATCAGTTCCAGGGCCTCGCTTGAAAGTTTGGACTTCTTGTCTGTTCGCCTTTTACGAAAATGCTTCGTCCCCACTTCGCGAATAGCCCCGACTATGCTCTCTAGGTCCTCGTCAACGTTTGCTGGGGTCTCCAGGGCAGCGAATCGATTTTTCAGTTCAAGTTGGAACTCCTCATGTCCGGCTTGGGGCAGATTGGGACGGAGAACTTGCTTCACCATGCGGTTTCTTTCTAGCTTGAAGTTGATATTTAGGGTGCCTCTTACTAGTCGGTGATCACTTCCGGTATTGAACCTACTGATCACTGAGACATCCCTAAATATATGCCGTTTATCCGTCATGATGAAGTCGATCTCGTTCTTCGTCCTGCCGTCAGGGCTCTTCCAGGTCCACTTCCGTTGGGGCTTTTTCTGATAAAAGGTGTTCATACAGAACAGCCCCTGCCTGCTAAGAAAGTTGACTAGCATTTGGCCCTCTGGTTTCTGCTCCGTAGCCATGTGGTCCCAAGCTTGATTCGCCGTGCTCCTGTCCCACTTTAGCGTTGAAGTCCCCATGACAACAGTGAAGTGGGTCTTAGTGGTTTGGTGTATGGCTTTCGACACGTCGTCGTATAGGGCCTCCACCTCTTCATCTGAGCTGCTCGAAGTCGGCGCATATACCTGTACGACCTTAGAGAGTACCTCTCGGTCAACTTCAGTACGAGGTACGCTACCCTGTTCGAGACGCTGCTGATCTCCTCCACGTTGTCACAGAGAGCCTTATTGACAAGGAACCCTACGCCACCCTGGGATTGTGCGCTCCTTCCTGAAGTAGAATAGGTGACCTGATTCTAGGGTTATCGTGTCCTCCCCCTCTCTTCGGATTTCTGACAATCCCAGAACATGCCACCGTATCTTATCTAATTCTACCTCAAGGATTTGGAGACTTTCGTCCAGCCGCAGACTGCGTCCGTTATACGTCGCCAGGGTCAGTCTATGGCAGCCGTAGTCCGTAGCCCGGGGATTCTTCGCACCCCCTGCCCTACCATTACCCGGGCCGCTACCGTAGCCCGGGGTAGTAAGGCGGCCGGGAACTAGGGGCCGGTTTTTTCTCGTCCTGTCCATGGGGGGTCTTGCCCATAGTCACCACGCTGGGCAGGCGGGTTGGTGACCGCAGTTTGCGTTTGTGGACTATGTTGTCAACACGGGAGGCGCTGCTGCCCACCTCCCGGAAGCCCTTTATCGCCTCTTACGATACCCACGGGCAGATTTGGGGTGGTGAGATTCTACTCTGCCGACACCACACGGCTTATTGTCAATAAGTCAATAATAATAATATATTGGCAATATTGTCTTACGGTGTAATATTTTGGGGAAATTCGGTAAATGTAGAATCCACTTTTATACTTCAGAAAAGATGTGTACGAGCACTATGTGGTATTTATAGCATCGAATCCTTAAGGGGCACTTTTAGGAGGGAAGGTCTATTAACACTAACCGGAATTTACATATTGGAAACATGCTTGTTTATTAGAAACAACATGACCTACTTTGTCAAAATGTCAGCGGTGAAGCACAATGTCAGATCCAGGTATCTTCATAATCTTTTTGTCCCTCGGGCTCAGGGAGCTATTATGTATAAAAGTATAATGGTTACTGGATTGAAGGTATACAATCATTTGCCAGCTTCTTTAAAATCGTTGGACGGTAATTTGTTTAAAACAAGATTAAAAACATTTCTAATTAATGAAGAATATTATGAATTAAAAGAATTTCTTAATAAATCATTTAAATAAAAAATATGTAACACTTACATAAAATTTAACTATGCTTAGTAATATTTTTAACACTTACATAAATTTATTTAACTATGTTTAATAAATTTTAATATGGACAACCGATGTGGCGCAGTGGTTAGCATGCCTGCCTGCCACGCAAAGGTTCCGGGTTCAATTCCCGGTGGGGTCACTCACAAAGTTGATATTTATCACTTTGTGAATTTGTTCCCAGTCTGGTTAGGACATTGCAGGCTGAACCACCTGATTGTCCGCAAGTAAGATGGTTCCGTGCTTCGGATGGGCACGTTAAGCCGTCGGTCCCGGTTGCTGTCTATGATAGCGGTCGTTACACAGCCATGTCAGAGGCCTGCTACTTGTAGTAGGCGGTTGAAAAAAACTCTGACACCAGGGTTCATCGGGTCGTTGAACGACTCGGTGTCCCACACGAAAAGAGACTATGTTTAATGTCATTTTTTATCTATTTGATTATTGTACACCTAAATAGGTAAACTGTTGAAACTATTTTGTGTATGTAAGATCCTTGTACCAACACAGTTAACAATAAATATTTTCTGATTCTGATTCTGATTCCAGGTACGATTTTGGAATAATAGTCTTTGAATATGTGTTTCCAGTTCAACGGTATTGATATTCTAGTCAACAATGCATCAGCCATCTCCCTCACCGGGACGGCTGAGACGGACATGAAGAGATATGACTTGATGCACAACATCAACACTAGGGGTACTTTCTTAGCGTAAGTACCTACTTATATTAATATTTTCTACAACATAAAGGTGCAAGTTCGTCATGTGTGGCTGTGCGGCTATAGACGTAGTATGAAAATTCACGCGTCTGTCGCACCCCTTGAACGCGGCGCCATACGACTATAACCGCAGATGACGAACTTGCACTTTAATATATTACATTCTTTCATTGTAATTGTAAGTCCAAAGTTGGTAGAAAGTCATCCAATCAAGACAGAAAAAAGTATTGTAGCACAATGATATTCATGATAATAATTAATGACTGCCATTGCTATGGTTCTAGATTGCCGATAATGAATAGATGACTATTGCAACCTAAGGTTTAATCAAATGTTACTAATTGGGTTTGATTGTAGCTAGATTGTAGTTTATGAATAAAACATCTTACCACAAAAAAGCTAGACAACTGGTGAACATATGTTTAACTTTTTTGTAGTACAGGTACAGCAGAGCAGTGTTTTAAGACTTGTGAGCTTCTAGTGAGTCTAAGTGGTGAGTTATATGAATATCTATTTAATGTTTGTTGCTAAGCCATGCTATCTTTTTTTACAGGTCCAAGCTGTGTCTGCCACATCTGAAGAACAGCAACCATGCTCACATCCTTAACCTGTCACCTCCACTCAACATGAGCCCTTACTGGTAAGCATAATTTATAAGTTTATTCATGCAACAAATGTAAGCCATATGATGCTGACTTGGAATCGCATCGCCCCACTTCTACCCAAGGGTGTTGTTAAAGGCTGAGGGAAGAAGCAGCAGTGTTCCTAGTGAGTATAACACCTTGCTCTGCACTCGCTAATCCGTCTGTGGGTGAGTATGGCAAGTTCTCCTCAATTAGGGGAGGTTCATGTCCAGCAGTGGATTTGGCTGTTGTATTATGACTATACCACAAATATTTTTTATTACTTGATTTTTTATAAATTTTCTAATAAATTGTATAGTACCTGAATATCTTCGTTTAATAGCTATCACTATCTTTTAATCTTTATAGCTACACTAGGAAATGTTGAGGTTATCATGATATTGTTTATTACCTTTTTGTTTAGTTGTCTTAATCTACTTATCTTAAAATCATGTTACCTAACTTATTTTTACTTCTATAACTTTTGATCTCGCTAATTTATATCATCATAAACTACATCTATGTCTTATGAAGATACATCATGTGGAGGTGATGTTGATATGGAAACAAGTTGAAATATATTTGGCATCATATTTCTGTATTTGGAAATCTGCCAACTTGTTTTATAATAGCTCTAAGATGATATGTGCAATATTATGAATGAAAGTCCAAATTACATTGTTACTTATGTAGCAAATGAAAAGAAGGACAGACAGATGACGATTCAGATTCATGGGCAGTGTCAGACCTTAGAGTATATAAAGCAAGCTATAGAGTAGGTACACCTAAAATGTTAGAACGGTTGGCAGTAGTCAGATAGAACACAACCTATCTGTCCATCAGTAGCAAAACGTCAGTGACAATATATTAAACCTCTATAACTTCTCATACATTTAACGTCTGTATCTACGTTACGCTTACGTTTTGAAAGTACGGCGTATGCGCACTTTATTGCTTGCTTCTATATATATACTTTCAGATTTGCAATTATTTTACATCTTGCGATTTTCCAGGTTCTCCATCCACGTGGCGTACACGATGGCGAAGTACGGCATGTCCATGTGCGTTCTCGGCATGAGCGAGGAGTTCAAGCCGTACAACATTGGAGTCAACGCGCTCTGGCCTAAGACCGGTAAGAATAAATTCCACCTGGCTCCAAAATCCAGTCAATACAAAAATAAATGGTAACTCAATTACAATCATGATATAAGAATGACTGGTGAATCTAAGTCGTCTGTAATGACTAGATGACTATGGTCACAAAGGAAGTATTGGCGGTCGCGCCGAATACAAAGAGACGGATACAGATACAAGGAAACATCACCACCTGCACCACCATGATTGAAAGAAGCAAGCTGTCCTTCTGTAAATTCCCTATTTTGTACTATGGTTCTTCATCCACGTGGCGTACACTATGGCGAAGTACGGCATGTCCATGTGCGTTCTCGGCATGAGTGAAGAGTTCAAGCCGTACAACATTGGAGTCAACGCGCTCTGGCCCAAGACTGGTAAGAATATATTCCACCTTGGTCTAAAGACATCAAGGCAAGACAGAAAAAAATATTTAGACTCAATGACAATCATGAATCATGAATATCATGAATAAATCAGTCATTCTAATAAGAATGACTGATGGCTCTAGATCGCCTATAACTGTAAGCGTATAGGTATATAGGTCACAAAGTAACTATTGGCGGACGCGCCGAATACAAAGAAACGGCTACAAAGGAATATCATTACTCTCATACACACATCTACACGTCGGCGTTTACGCACGAAATCAGAAAGAATCAGCAAGGATAGTAGTTGAATGTCACAGCATTCGGTGCGGGCGAACGGCAAAATTACGTATGTATGTACGTAATGTCCCTACCTACTCGTACTATGTTTAACCCAGGTTATTTCAAAAATTCTGGAAAGTTGGCAACCATAGGGTGTAGATATGAATGCTTGAATGAAGGGGCAAACTGTCCTTCTGTAAATTCCCTATTTTGTGCTATGGTTCTCCCTCACGTGGCGTACACGATGGCCAAATACGGCATGTCCATGTGCGTTCTCGGCATGAGCGAAGAGTTCAAGCCGTACAACATTGGAGTCAACGCGCTCTGGCCCAAGACTGGTAAGAATAAATACCACCTTGGTCTAAAGTCATCAAGGCAAGAGAGAGAAAAATATTGTGACTAGAGGCCAGCCCAGCGCTTTCACCCACTGATTTTTACTTTCCCTTGGGAATAAGGCGTTTTCGGGTGATGAAAAGTAGCCTATAGATGTATTACTCAGGGATATTGTCGCTTTTTAATGGTGACACAGTTTTTGAAATCTGCCCAGTAGTTTGGGATTTTATCAATAACATACACACAATAAAATACAGCGTTCCACTTTATTATTAGTGTAAATGTAATAATGACTGATGGCTCTAGATTGCCTGTAATGAATAGATAACTATGGTTCTCCATCCTCGTGGTTCATAAAGTGGCGTACACGATGGCCAAGTACGGCATGTCCATGTGCGTTCTCGGTATGAGCGAAGAGTTCAAGCCGTACAACATTGGAGTCAACGCGCTCTGGCCTAAGACTGGTAAGAATATATTCCACCTTGGTCTAAAGTCATCAAGGCAAGAGAGAGAAAAATATTGTGACTAGAGGCCAGCCCAGCGCTTTCACCCACTGATTTTTACTTTCCCTTGGGAATAAGGCGTTTTCGGGTGATGAAAAGTAGCCTATAGATGTATTACTCAGGGATATTGTCGCTTTTTAATGGTGACACAGTTTTTGAAATCTGCCCAGTAGTTTGGGATTTTATCGATAACATACACACAATAAAATACAGCGTTCCACTTTATTATTAGTGTAAATGTAATAATGACTGATGGCTCTAGATTGCCTGTAATGAATAGATAACTATGGTTCTCCATCCTCGTGGTTCATAAAGTGGCATACACTATGGCGAAGTACGGCATGTCCATGTGCGTTCTCGGTATGAGTGAAGAGTTCAAACCGTACAACATTGGAGTCAACGCGCTCTGGTCCAAGACTGGTACGCCATCACATCACTAATTTATCACTAAATTTATCAATAAGAATAAAGCATTTTCCTACATAAAATGTACCTAAAATCGTTGAAGAGTAGGTACACTAATCGAAAAAAAACGACGTGTTTATACTTTCATATTTACTGGATATCGACAATGGCAACCATTCTTGAGTCATGCTTTTGATGTTGCTGAACCCATCGAAAGTTGCCTAACTGTTTATATTTGATACAGGCATGTGCCCCTTCATGTGTGTCGTATAACAGAACCGTTGGGAGTAGTAGAAACTATTTGATAAAATAGCCAATATAATTTGAATTATTTTCCAGCGATCGCGACGGCCGCCATCGAAATGCTGACTGGCGACACATCCACCAGCCGTAAGCCCGAGATCGTGTCGGACGCAGCCTATGTTATGTTGTGCAAGTAAGTTGTTGGGTTGGATGCCGTGTGGTGCCGGCTTAGAATGGCAGCACTCAGTGACTTTCCGTGGGTGTCGTAAGAAGCGACTAAGGGGTTTTGAGAGTAGATGAGTATTGCAATTTTAGGCGACGGGCTGACAACCTGTCACTATCAAGGAAAGTTATACATCCTTTACGGACGACAGTTAAGGCGATCTAATATTGTCTTTTGGATAGCTGCAAATGCTCAAATCATTAGCTAAGAAATAAAATCGTGGATTAACTTAGTTATTGGTCTGCTGGAAGACATTTCATTAGAAATAAGCAATACCTGTTGTATCATTTTTCAAATGAAATTATGTATAAATTTTATTGTGTACAATAAATTGTTAAATAAATAAATAAATTATTGGTTGCATGTAAAAATTACCCCGCTCATCTCTATTTGCAAAAAATTCAGTGTTCTTGGTGTGAAAAATTACTATTCATTTTCTTCGAAATCCTTCACAAAAATAACAGTTTTAGAGATCTATAGTTTTGGGAAAAGATTCAGTTTACTTCTGGAGAAAGAAAGTAATAAAACAAGAGGCTATCGGTAACTGGAAACGTCCCATTATGTTTCGTTGTCGCTCATATTTTCATAAAATAACGATGTTACTTTCAGAGACCCGAAATCCTACACCGGCAACTTCGCGATCGACGAAGAGGTGCTATTCAAAAATGGAGTTAAAGACATGACACCGTACGCCTGCGATCCCAGTAAGTTGATATTTTAGTGACTGACAAGTTAACAGAGAATGTTCAATCGTACTTACCAGCACATCGAAAAATCACGTGGAAAAGTTACGAACTTTTAGCTCTCTTCCTAAGAGAGAATAATCGCCCGTTAGCGAAAAAGTATAATAGTCGATTTTCACAGAATAAATACTTACCATTTCGTTGAATTTATCCCTTGGTCGTTCTGTAGGTATCATCGTGCAGACGGCTTTCCATTCCGGGACGCCTTACTTGAAGTTTCGTATTGTAATTCAACGTCACACAATATCAAACCGAGCTAAGTCTTGCCCTGTACATTTACGGTTACACTTTAGCCTGTTACAGACCTTTTATCTCACGAGCGCAGGTTTTTTTTTTTTTTTTTTTGCGTTGGTAGGGGGAAATCATCAATGATACCATAAGGCCCGGGCGTTTATGGTATGCCCGACTCCGCTGGGTTACTCCCAGGCGACCTACGGACTAAAACCCCCTCCCTGTGGAATTTATCGTTGGTATGCAATCCAACGTTTTAGACTGTACTTGTTATTAATTAATACTGTGACTTAAATTTTAACGTGCGAGTGTGTTAGTAAAGTTAGTTTTTTTTTTTTGTGCTTTTGTGTTTTTTTTTGTGTTATTTTTGTTAGTTTATTAGCTAAATTATGAGGAAACTATTTAAACATAGTGGACCCGTTTGCTTTTGCCGCATTTAGAAACGACTCTTCAGCAAAACAAAGAAAATGGGTCCGCTGTTTTTGTCCACGAGCGCAGGTTAGCCATACTTGTGTGTGTTATCTCTTTTTCTTTTCGTTTGGGACGACGATTGAGATAAAATGTCTGTACCCTGGTTATTTATCCTTTGCTACGGAAACCACGGGCAGGCATTTACGGATTACGCCTCACCCATTGGGTATCGCAGACGTGAAGGTCCATTTTTGAGTTTTGCCCGTCAGAGAACGTGAACAATCTTCTGCTGGACGGTTTCCTGGACGATCCTGAGTCCCTGAAGCATCATCAGGCCACTGTATCATCCGCCTCAAGGTCGGGATCCCGCCGGTACCATACGTCAGCCGTCAACTATAAGGAGAAGGAGGTTGTGTAGATCGTTGCGTTGATGAGGTGTTTTAGATTGGGGATTGCTTTCTTTTATAAATACTAGAGATCTGGAGATACATTGTGCTTTTTTATCATCATTTAACAAGGTATACAACTATTGAAGGTATAATCACGATCCTGAATAGCTTTCCTCAAGAAAGATTTTCTGTAATATTTTGACCATGTTCCTTGGGAAATGTTATGCTTTTTGGAACTTCTTTCGTGTCTTAAATTGTTGTAATTTTAGTACCTTATTTGCTTCATTCGTATACGATACCAAAATTGGTTAAATGTTTACTTTTATCTGTTGTACAATTTTATTTTATTATAAAGCACTGTGTACTTCCAAGAATGTAATTAACGTATGATCGTAGCATGAGGACAAGAGAATCACTTATAGAATTTGCACAGCTATCATCACCTTTCTTTACATTGGTAGATTGTCGTTTTTACCTTAACAATTATTGATAAATCAGCTAGAAGTTAGAAACAGTGGTCATAGATTTATTTAATTTAAGATATTTATTTATTTATTAAACTTTATGCACGAAATGTGTACATCGGCGGACTGGCATTATTCTCCAGTCTACCTTAGGGCATGTAAAAATGTACATGGAGGTGCAAAAAAAAGTACTGGAGGTACTAGGTATTTAAAATTATAAAATAACCAGTAGAACAATTTACATCAAACAAATAAATACATTTCTCTTAGACTAATGTAAAATACGGTTTAATTTTGAAAACCATTTTTCTGGCAATCGTCGCAGTCTAGGTCCTATCAGGTAATTAATAATGAAAAATTCTAAAAATCTTTCAGGAATTATTGAAGTCATATAACGAATTGGCAATTGAAATAGGCTTCTGTGTTTGTCCACAGATAACACAGCAAATCTGTTGCCAGACTTCTTTTTGGAGGTGCCCGGGGAAGCCCAGAAACCCGAAATTAAGGTGCGAAATTCTAAATTATAATATACAACCTCAATAAAATAAAGGAAAAGAAGCAAAGTAAACGAAGAAGTCCTATAAGAAAAATACTTAATTAAATCTGTGACCACTTATTCTTTAAAGCTTTTAATGTTATTTATCAAAGTAATGCTTAAGTAGCTCTCATCAGCTTTGACACCATACACTTTTGGTTTTCTAATACGTACTAATAAATTACGGTTTAGAAAGGCTATACTAATTTCATTATGCTATACTAACACTTTCATAAGCTTGTATGGTTCACTAAATTGCACCATTTTCTTTTTTGTGTTGGGATTTGATATGAAAGTTATAAATATGTGTGCTGTATTTACGATATATTTTAGGTTTTATAACTTGCGCAGATAAAGAATGGATCCCAAATTGGCTACATTGTTGTTGACATCTTGCTTATTTGTCAAATAATATGATAGAGAGGCAAACAATAATGTTGCCAACTCGGAATCCATTCTTTATACTGGGAGTAACAGAAAGGGTATAACAAGCCGAAAGGAGGACAAGATACTCATGAAACTGAACAACTGAAAAAAATTGGACCTCCCATACTGAATCAATCAGCTGATCGGCGATTCTGTATGGAGGTCCAAATTTATTTTCATATTTCGACCTATGTTCCATGGGGAAAGTTGTTCATTTTCATGCGTACCTTTACCTCCTTTCGGCTTGTTATAGCCTTTTTGTTACTCCCGGTTTATGTATTTATATTCTTCAATTTACCAGGCTGAGTCTGGCGGGCAAATCCCGACTCTGTTCGCGTCCATCTCCAAGTCGATATCGCCGGAGCTTATCAAGAAGACTCAAGCCATCTACCAATTCAACGTCAAAGGTAAATTAACAGATATCTCGCGTACTCTAACATCTTCTTTCATTGACTCAAACATATCTCCTATGTACTGTAAAATATCTCCGATAGAGTCACAGAATCTCCACTGACCCTAACATAATCTGTTGTACATATTTTGCTTTTACACACACACACACATCAATGCCAACTAACATTATCGCACTGTCTCTAACATATCTTCCACTGACTAAAAGTACGAGAACCTAATCTTTTACTGAATAAAAATACTCTTGAAACTATCCGAGTTATCATCATATCATACTACTACTATAACAGCCACAATAAAGTCCACTGCTGAACATTGGCCTCATATCATAACTCTCTAATATATTTTCCGCTGATGTAAATATCTGCCTCTGACTATAACATGCCTTCCACTGACTATTACATTATCTACACTTTACTCTTACACATATACCACGCCCCTGACATAATCTCTCAGACTGAGTCTGGCGGGCAAATCCCGACTCTGTTCGCGTCCATCTCTAAGTCGATATCACCTGAGCTTATCAAGAAGACGCAAGCCATCTACCAGTTTAACGTCAAAGGTAAACTAACAGATATCTCGCCTACTCTAACATCATCTTTCATTGACTCAAACATATCTTCTTTGTACTCTAAACTATCTGCTACATACTCTAGCACATCTCCCACAGACTCACAGAAACTCCACTAACCCTAACATAATCTGTTATGCATATTTTGCTCTTACACACACACACATAAATTCCAACTAACATTATCCCAATGTCTCTAACATATCTCCCACTAAATACGAGTACCTAATCTTTTACTGAATATGAATACCTACTCTTAAAACTATCCGAGTCATCATCATATCATGACTCTCTAATATACTTTCGCTGATGAAAATATCTGCCACTGACTATATCACGCCTTCCACTGACTATAATATAATATTATCTACACTTGACTCTTACACATATACCACGCCCCTAACATAATCTCTCAGGCTGAGTCTGGCGGGCAAATCCCGACTCTGTTCGCGTCCATCTCTAAGTCGAAATCACCTGAGCTTATCAAGAAGACTCAAGCCATCTACCAGTTCAACGTCAAAGGTAAATCAATTAAAACAAAATTATAATTTTGAAAAAGCTCACGACAGTTTACTGCAGCCCCCTTGTAGCACGTAACGACTAGCTAAGAACTTCCACAGTCAAATTTTCATCTATCCCTGAAAACCGTATCAAAATCAGACCAGTGGTTTTGGAGATAATTGGTTACTTTATTGGGATTGTAATGCACTCACAGTGCTATATTATTCTCACAAGTGAAAATAAGAAATAGAAAAGATGACGTACATCGACCGGGGATCGAACCCGGGCCGCATGGGTAAACGCCCCACCGCTCTGCCACTGAGCTATCGATGCACGGCCGATGGACGCCAAATTTTCTATCTCTTGATGCTCGTCTCCAAGCGACGATCCAGCGACATCTATAGTAAGTATTTAGAACTTACTACATGGTTAGTCCACATTATGAGTGGAATTCAAACCATATGATGAAGCTTGCTTTATCAATCTATTGTCATCTTTTCTATTTCTTATTTTCACTTGTGAGAATAATATAGCACTGTGAGTGCATTACAATCCCAATAGATTGATAAAGCAAGCTTCATCATATGGTTTGAATTCCACTCATAATGTGGACTAACCATGTAGTAAGTTCTAAATACTTACTTACTATAGATGTCGCTGGATCGTCGCTTGGAGACGAGCATCAAGAGATAGAAAATTTGGCGTCCATCGGCCGTGCATCGATAGCTCAGTGGCAGAGCGGTGGGGCGTTTACCCATGCGTCCCGGGTTCGATCCCCGGTCGATGTACGTCATCTTTTCTATTTCTTATTTTCACTTGTGATAATTGGTTACATTGGTATGTTCACTGCAGCGCCCCCTGGCAAGTTATTCGCGGAATACCTATCTTAGAACATGCATCAATAAATCCTAATCCATCACTGAAAACTGCATGGGGCTAACTGTGAAATTACGGAAAAGAAAACAACTTCTTTCTTTTCGTGTCGTCCAACGACCCGATGAATCCCGGTGTGAGAGTTTTTTACAACCGCATATTATTATACCAGTAGCAGGCTTCTGACATGGTTGGGTAACGACACCGTCTAAGTAATCATAGACAGCAACCGTGTCCGACGTCTTAACGTGTCCTCCGAAGCACGAAACCATCTTGCATTCGGACAATCAGGTGGTTCCGCCTGCAATGTCCTAACCAGACTGGGAAATAATTCACAAAGTGATAAATATCAACTGTATGAAGTGACCCACCGAGAACCTTCTGCGTCGCAGGCAATCGCACTGTCACTGCTGTCAAACATCTGTTAAATTAATTGTGCTTCATACTCTTTTGTTTCACAATGCTGTATTCACTTCTTAATTTCCAGGCAAAGAGGAAGGCGTATGGCACTTGGACCTGAAGACAGGAGACGGATCATGCGGCCAGGGAGAACCGAAGAACCCACCAGACGCAACCCTAACTATGGACAGCAAGAACTTCGCTGATATGTTCGCTGGTAAGCTGTCTTAACTAGCCTTTTCTTAAGTCTGCAGGTCATGTTAAAGACAAGAAAATATGGATCTACGATACAAAAATGTTGAAAAAGTGTGTCACTAATATGAGGGATCAAGTTCTTTTTATGTTTCGACCAGCAGCCCGCTATCGGTATCACCTTCCTCTTGAAACAATCTATCTATTACAAAAATCCTTACCAAAATCCGTTGCATGGTTTAGGAGGAGTTAGAGAATACCACGACAGACAAACGCATTAAGCGACTTCATTTTGTACTATGTATGTATTGAAGAAATGTTTTTAATAAAAGCTGTTCAGTTTTATGAGTAGAACATTACCCTTAAAATATTTGTACTTTAGTGAATTTAACCTTACATAAAACTTCTATATTTTTCAGGTAAACTGAAGCCAGCGACAGCTTTCATGATGGGCAAGCTGAAAATCAGCGGAGACCTGCAAAAGGCCATGAAGCTGGAGAAAATGATGAAATCGCTCAAAAATAAGATGTAAAATACCACCATATTAAATAGGCATAATCATCATAATAGGTACGAAATCAATAAATAGATAGTACCTCTAGTCACCCACGTAAGAGGTCAAGCAAAATTGGTTCTGCTCAGTA
Organism: Phthorimaea operculella; assembly: GCA_024500475.1. NCBI lineage: Eukaryota > Metazoa > Arthropoda > Insecta > Lepidoptera > Gelechiidae > Phthorimaea > Phthorimaea operculella. The sequence continues at coordinate 15,600,238 of JANFCV010000001.1, forward strand.
AAGTCCATTCGCAATCATAGTGTCATGAAATGACATGACCAGCCTAAGCGGGAGGCCAAGTTACGCTGGTCGCAATACTTAGATACTACGCGACCAGCGTTACTTGGCATCCCGCTTAGGCTGGTCATGACACAATTATTTTTAATGGACTACAACTGTGAGTACCATATTATGTTGATCCCTTGAAGGGTTTCTTGAGGTGCTGCTCAAATTACATTTTAAGACTGTACTTTTCAAATTCTACTATTCAAAGTCATATAAAGCTAATATTTTCATTTAGCAAGTATTTTTTGTTTATATTGAATGAATATTTTGTATGTTAATCATGTTAGTATTCATATTTTTGTAATGCAATATGTAAATTAGTTGTTCTGTTTACCTAGACAATATTTTAGCTCATATTTTAGTAGATGATTGTCTGCATGTCCGTTGAAGCTCTGCGTACCCCACAAGTGAATGATGTCGATCAAACACAAATAATATGTGCGCTGAGTAGCTATCTGTAAAAGTTGTTATATTTTTATTTTTCAGCAGCTTACACTTTCCAAGGGCTAAGATTGGATTACAATTAGATGTATTACAATTTTAGACGACAGGCTGACAACCTGTCGCTATGGTGATACACAGTCGTCTTTTATTTTGTCAGAAATGGTGTTAATGGCCGTTTGTACAGCCGTTTACGCTCTGCCTACCCCGCAAGGGATATAGGCGTGATATATGTATGTTCACTTTTTCATTTATTTAATGTGGTAGCGTAAGTAGAAATTCTGTTCAAAGATTAATGAAAAGTACCACCATCAGTGCCTTACTTTACTGCCAAAGTTCTTCGATAGTATAAACACCAGTTTTTAATAGTATTATAAAAAAAGTAAAATAAAATCTGTTGATCACACATGAATAAAAGTATGTATTATTGACAGAGACAATTTATAGTTTGTAAATAAAGTTTATTTTCTATTAATTAGCTCTTTTTCTTTTCATATTTATTTCCCTAACAGAATTACAGAAACCTAAGTAAACCGCCTTATCTACCATAAAAGCGAAAAATGACAAACTGTAACACTTTAATTAGGGTAACTATTCTTCAGAAGCGTGATGTCACTTCGCGCAAAATGTCCACTCATCGCAAAATATCGTGAGCGTCAGGATGGCCGGTGTATATGCTCAGATTTGAATGAGACCTATACTGAAACATTGTCTCTCGCGCAATGTCGCTATACCTACCTATCTACCTACTCTGTTTCTTTGTATCATACATCTGATGATACAATATTAAACAACTTTAGAGGAAACAAGTCCACAACAATATCTTCCATTCAAAGATTGCATCATCCGTAATTCAGCATTATCATGGAGAAATTAGCGGCGATGAAGAAGTGAGATAAATTTTGAAAATACTGAAACCCTGTAGATAGACCACGGTGGCGGTAGACCCACTCTTTTTCCCAAATGCCTATTGCGTAGTCTGTTCTGGTAACAATAGTTTTCTATTGGGTCAGGAGACAAGACATAAATAGCTCGCAACAAAAAATTACATCAGTTTTACTCAACATCAAGTTGATAACCTATTGCCTTGTTATCAATTTGAAACTCCCGCGTACTCTGACGACCTTGAGCCGGGCCAGAAAGCTGTCAGTTGTTTACGGCGCCTGACGTTTCACGTATTTTGTAACCAATTTCTGTATTTTATTGTGATTTTCTTCTACTGCAGTCATGTTTTCTATTGACGCACCAGCTGAAATCCAAAATTCGGAGTATTGCAACTACCGGTCGCCGCTAAGTACTAGATATGCTTCGAAAGAAATGCAGTACAATTTCAGTGATCAAAAGAAGTTTTCGACGTGGAGGAAGCTCTGGATCTACCTGGCGAAGGCTGAAAAGGTAAGTGTCTTCATTCATTTCTAATTATGACTTGAATAGAGTTAGAAAACACGATCAAGAGGCTTTTCTCGCTTTTCTGAAAACAGCTGTACGAAATTGAGGTTACTTTTATGTCAATTTCATTTGACAGTTCACGGCTGGTAGCCACAGATTACCTGAACAAACGTTCTTCAGTAGAGAGTAGCGATGGGCAACTCGAGTTGTTTTGATCGAGTTACTCGAGTTAAGCTGCGACCGAGTCAACTCGAGTTGCTTTTTCTACAGACCGAGTTGACTCGGTGACGCGGCCGTACGACCGCGGCCTGCGCCCGCCACCCGAGGCGACCCGAGTTGACCCGAGTTAATGACTCGGCTATTCCACCGCATCGTTCACGATCGTTCGTTTCGCATGCGATTTGGCAAGCGAGGGTGGGATGGCGTTCGACCGTCTCGCTCTTAAAACTCGTAGCACCACTGAAGTAGTCCCGCGGCGAAAATAAAAGGCTGTTTAGTTATTATTATACATAAGTACGTACCGCTTATAATTATTACTATGTCGGTATCTTATTTTGATTATAGGTATTGTACATTTTTCATTATACGCTCGCCACTTGAATTTAATAAAGTAATCGACATTTTTAAAGAGGAAAACTCTTCTCAAGAACTGAGAAGATGGCAACCAAGTCAACTGGTATATAGAACGACTAGATATGTTAATATACAATTACAAACTTACGTGCTAAATACGTACAAGAAGAATAAAAATATTATTTTGATTAAACTAATTTTTAATTCACCTCTAGCTCTACATTAAAAAACAAAACAGTTAAGCAAGTTGATACTCGACTCACCATTTTAACCGAGTTTACCGAGTCGACCATTAATACGCAACTCGCGCACTTGATCCATACACACACAATTGCGAGCAAACTTCGCGTCTAGCGTGCCGACCGAGTTGACTCGAGTTGTAACTCGAGTCAGCCTCCGAGTCAACTCGAGTTGATCGAGTTGAAAAAAAACCGAGTTGACCCATCTCTAGTAGAGAGAGACGAAATTCTTGGACAAAATCTACCGGAGCCACAGACTAGAATGCCTTATGCAGTTGATAGGGATGTAATCGGATTATCGACTGGAAAAATCCATATCGGTACTCATCGAGCCATAATGAATCATGTACAGTCCAGTTAAAATGAGTAAAAATTAAATAAAATGAATTAAAAAGAAATTCATACTAAATTGTTGCCATTCATAGTCAATGTTGCCATTTAATTGTGAAATTTCATACAAAGTGAAGCCCTCATCTTTTTTGCTGGACTGTAGTTAAGTAGTGGGTATATAAATAAAAAATTAAGAAATTTTAGCGAAATGTTAAATCTAAGGGCGAATTCTTCATCGTGCATTGAATGCACTGCATTCTGCACCCAGGAAGATTCGCGTGGTTGTTAAGCGGCTCGGATATAGATTGTAAAGTTCATTGGAGTCCACGCCATGATTCACTCGTGTAAAATGCGCGACGCAGCATTGTCCCAAAAAAAAAATGTTTTTATTTATTTGGCTTTTAATACATACATGAAATTCTGCATCCCATTATGGAATGAAAACTGAAGGAATTGATGCAATAATTACTTAATTGCGAATTAATATGTATTTATTTAAACAAATTACAACGGATACACAACATTTAAATTATGTACAATAAATATTAACTCTTAATAATAGTAAATAGGTACCTATTTCGTGAATATTTTCTGTTTGTGTTGACGCGAGCACCTTTCAATTATTTATTTGATAATCAGAAGCGGGATATTATAAGGTAACATTAGCGCCGGACTCTATATTATATTGTATATGCGTAATATTTATTTAATATAATATATATTGTTATGATTTTATGCACATTAAACAATAATTAAATAATAACCTTAAACTAAAACGACGAGGAAAGATGTTATTTTTTGTAGGTCCAATTTGATCCTGTAATGCAATTTCTATTATATTCTTACTTTACTTTATTATCTACTTATTTTAAGATTAGGTAAAGTTATAAAGAATAGAGTAATTGAAACAATCTTGAAAACAGATAGTTGATTATGTGAAAATTTAAATTGATAATTTAAACGAATATGTAGGTAAGTAAATAAAAAAGTAGGTACAATATTATATGTGAAAATTATTTGAAGAGTAATAGAAAAGTAGGAAAATAAAACTTAACTACCACTGGACGGATACTGATTACTGCTTTGGTTCTCCCTTTCTTTCTTAATAAAATAATAAACACACTTAACTTAAAAAATATATGCAAATATAATAAACTGTGTGTAATAAAGAAAATCCTATACTGTTTACATTGTTATAGGTTTTTTTAACAGACTTAATGATGCTACTTACATTTTATGTGTATAATTATAAAAATCGAAAAAGAAATTTTAAAAAATCGACGTCAACGGTGGTCTCGCTCGTTAAAACAAAAAGATTTATTCTGTAAGTTAAATATTTACGTCATCTTTAAACTAAAAAAAAATTTGGTCATAGCGGAATGTTTCAGTAATAATTACAAAACTTACTTACTCACATGTAAGAACTTAAATCCTTAAACCTACTAATAAGAGTGAAATATGAAGATAAAAACTCTAATCTACTTCAACTAGCTTTCCATACGAGTCGTTACAACCTCCTAAGATAGAGACATCCACAGGTTTCTAAAACAGTCTACATCTTACTTTCTAACACTTTTCACTTGCACTTCTTCGGCCAAACAAATAGAAAAATTAAAAAGATATTATTTATTATACTATTTAAAGTATTTATGTTAATAGCTGCATTGTGGACAACATTAAGGTTCCTACATAAAATTTTGCAATGAAAACTTATTTATTTGTTTTTTTTAGCTGCTGCATAGGACAATGTAGATGAAATGTACATTTTTACTACAAGGTATTACAAAACTATTTCAATTACAAGTCAAAAGCTACCAATTAGGACAACCTCAATGTTTAAAATGATTATGTACAACAGAAGACAACTTAACTACGCTTAGATATAATATAACGCAAAGAAACATCTAATGTTCATTCAGCACACACACACGCACGATACAAAAACACATTAGATTAAATGTTTACAAGGCAAAGTAAATATTCAGTATTCAGCCTCTTTTACAAAAGTAACAATAATGTGAACGAGGAAGACGGCAGCATCGAAAACGGCGAACACTCCAGATGCTATGAGCAAGTCGTAGGCCTGCTTGTTGGGACGAATGTTAGCGTAGTAAGACCTGTGCCAATCTGGAAGGCAAATCATAATTGATTTCATTAAAATACCAGTAGCACTCACTCTAGTAAAATGATTTCTACAAATGATGATGTCAAAATAGTATACGCAATTTCATTAATGTTATCATCTGGTTATTAATATGATATTATTATCAGTTCAGCTAAAAGTCAATGTCAAGTTTGCTACTAAATTAAAACAATGTGATTAACTATAAATTGGTCCATAAAACATACCTGTGACGTTTAAAATAATCACAATAACATAATTATCGTTGACAAATACAGTTAAATAACAATTAAAAATTCTAGTATCGTACTGAAAAAGAACGGAAGTCATAGCGTCAATCTCAAAGGAATACGGTTGTGTATTGTATAAAGCAAAAATAGATGGACTCAAAGCCCAGAGGCGTACTATGCATGTTAATGAAGGGAACTTAGTTTAGTAGGTATTGTTAATAGATAGTGCGGGTGCGGTCCGAATCATGCACAAACACTATTTGCAATGTTTCCTATCTAGGCCGTTGAGTGATTCAAATATAGAAAATATCATGGATTAATTTAGTGATAATATACCCATTACCCGTGCATGGCGAGAAGGGCAAACGTATTGTTTTGCCAGCATAATTAAAGGGCGTTATACACCGCCTCCGTATGCGTGACATGCACCTCATCACGCACGTAGCTATGACGTTGACGTTGTATTTTATGGAACTACAGTCCCATATCTCATACACTAGATACGTCCTGCATACGGAGGCAGTGTGTTCTGCCCTTGATTGATTCATTAACTCCCATGAATCCACAACCAAACAATGTTATATAGATAAAAAGATAGAAATGATATTTGTAATGAACGAATGAGTATAATATGAAAATATTTTATTACGTAATTCGGACCACACCCTCTAAAGAAAACCACAGAGGAACAACGTACCAGTGTTTCCATAACCAGTATTTCCATAACCCGAATTATCATAGTAATTGTACGGCGTGTGGCTATTCATATTATCGTCAACATCTGCGATAGGGAAAGGGTGGTTAAGTCATACATGCTTATAATTCATTCAGGTAAGTTAAAGAGTGTCATAGGACTCATAGGAGTAAAGTTTATAATATTATACAAGCGATAGCGTCAGGAAAATTCAAAGATCAGCAAGAATGTACAAGAAAATTTATACAATGATATGCAACTAGAAGTGAATGTTCTAGGAGAAGGGAAATTTATGAGCATATAAATACCAGTTTATAAGTTTCAGTGCCTTGCTTGACCTGATAAATGTTTTCCGCAGAATGTGATGGGAAATGGATCCAGGTCATGGGAAGTCAACGACTATGTTTTGTCTGGCAGGACGCCAGTTGAGTTGACATTTCTTTGTTCCATTTTGGCTTCATTATATCCCTACTATCAGCGATATGCGCCATTGCTCAAGAATTAGGATGAGCCTTAGAATTAAGTAGACTTAACGTAACGTGACGTAACTCTCAATTATCGACTGTTAATTTCGTTATCTCTGAAGGTTCTATTGAATTATCCCAGAACATACACTTCTGATATCATATCAATCAACATGCTATTAAACTGTACAAAATATAGACCTATCTACCAGGGTGTTATGAAAGAAGAGAACTTACCGTAGAAAATGACAGCGGCAGCTGCAATGAACATGATGCACCCAAGGGTGGAGAAACCAATAGAGGTTCTCCATCCTACAGTCTCGCCGAACAATCTGGCAATGACAAGGACCCCGGTAACGATGATGAAACCTGTACAAATAAAGAAAAAGAAAATTGAGTGAAAACATTTGAAGGAAAGTGAATATATTCTGAGTCCATAACCAAATGAAACATTCAAATTTCTACTTAAGTGTAGGTATGTTTTAAAGATTTGCAAATAGCGCCTCCATTTGTTTTCTAACACATAATTTATTCCTGTTTCAATACTCAACAACATGTCGTTCGTTCTCAGAGCTGTTGAGCTGTATTTCATAAACAAATCGCGGAAACGTCATCGTAAATTGTGCCGTTGACGTTTCTGCAGTTAACTCATTTTTCGCTTTCACACCAGTCAATGAATTCAATTTATTAACCTAGGTGTTGACTATGACACGAAATTGTAATAAGTTTCAGATTTTAAGACAGCAATAAAATAAATAAGATTGATTAAATATACATACCTACATATTTTAAATTAAAGTTGCAGCAAATCAAAATAGGTTGTGAGTGACTGTAAAAATATATTGTGTAATAAAAATGTTATCTCATGCGCTTTTTCAATGGTTTGACTTCCATTAGATTTATGAAAATAATGGCCGATACCAAAAGAAAGAGTGATTATGTTACAATACTCGGCGTTTAGTTAAGTATGATTACCGCCGCATTAATTACTAAACTGTTAATTGCCAGGAAAACAACCACGATGGTCCAGTCGTACGTCCGACAAGCCGTCAAGCTCGAGTGATTTAACCTCTTGGTCGATGAAGCAGAGATATTGTCCATTCAATATCCACTAAAGCAAAAAATGCATCCTCTAAAAATCGTTTACTATAATTCAATGGCCATGATATTTATTGAAGCTTAGAGCTAATAGTACGGCTTGTTAGTCGTGAGTACAGTCCCATCCGGAAGATGGCGTGAAACTTGGCATGCACGTAGCTTTGACACGTATAATTAATAATTTCGGGGGGACAGGCTGTCAAATGAATGTTTCCCCCCCTCTCCCCCCCTTTTGTGTCCCTAATTTCAGTTATTTTGCTTTTATTCGAAAACGGTTGAAGTTACATGAAAACTTCCAAAGAGTAAAATATTCTTCATTAAATTCTGCACTACAATTGTCTTTTAAGTACGTTAATAGGACTTATAGTTTACAAGTTATGCTTCTGTGAAATTCATCATTTTTTTGAAGTTGACCTCCAGCTCTGAATTAGCCATAAGTACTTTGTGACAGAATATTCTATAAAACTTGGTATTGGCGTTTGTTAGTTGAGTAGTCTTTAAAGGAAATCCATAGACACTACACTTCATTCGTGCCTTTGAGGGTGGGGGGAGGGGGGCAAAGTTTATTTTTTTGGAGCTGAACTTGAGGACTTCTGACTACTAAGGTACATATGAGAGGATAAGTTTGGTATCATTTTTGGGTAAACCAAGGACGAGGTATTTATTTTTGGGAAGGATTTTGGTACCACCCATACAAAAATATGTATATATTAGGCAAAACAGAAAAAAAACTACATTATTTTTCATTTAAACGCTGTTTTCTCCTTGACCTTGGGACATATTCATAAGAAAATAGCACATGCTGGAAGCCACACTCACCCAAATTACAAAACCATATTTGATTTTCGAAATAGTAAGAAAATGCTTAGCCTACAGGAGTCTAAACATTTTTACAAAGTTATGTTTGTAGCTGCTAAACTCTCAAGCTCATTGATTTTATATGCAAAAATAAGATTACCAACCGCAAAAACATATTTCTCAATTGTCGCCAAACCATACCAGATAGGGAAATGCCTTCATAGCAAAAGTTGTTCATAATGATGAGTTGTCTATGTTGGCATATAGGAATTGAGGATCTGGAGTACCTGATGTGGAACATCAATAGCCCACCTGTTACATAGTTTAACTGGACTTTTGATGTTCCACATCAGGTACTCCAGATCCTCAATTTCTATATGCCAGCAAAGACAACCTATCACTATGAACAACTTTTGCTATGGAGGCATTTCCCTATCTGGTATGGTTTAGCGACAATTGAGAAATATGATTTTGCGGTTGGTAATCTTATTTTTGCATATAAAATCAATGAGCTTGAGAGTTTCGCAGCTACAAACATAACTTTGTAAAAATGTTTAGGCTCCTGTAGGCTAAGCATTTTCTTACTATTTCGAAAATCAAATATGGTTTTGTAATTTGGGTGAGTGTGGCTTCCAGCATGTGCTATTTTCTTATGAATATGTCCCAAGGTCAAGGAGAAAACAGCGTTTAAACGAAAAATAATGTACTTTTTTTTCTGTTTCGCCTAATATACACATATTTTTGTATGGGAGGTACCAAAATCCTTCCCAGAAATAAATACTCCGTCCTTGGTTTAGAGTCATTCGGGGTAACACTGCGCAGCGGGTAAAACTGCGCACCGTCGATATTATGGAATAGGGCGCAGGGGCAGGAACGCTGATTTGCTGAGAACACGTGTACCTGAACCGCCATTTTAGGTCCAGACACTCTATGCAGTGCGGGTCGATTTCGTACCTATTAGAACCAAAAATACCAAAACGTGGTTAAATTCGGACTTTATTCGGTGCCTGGAAAAGTTTGTGGGAGTGTGGATTATGATCATGAGGAGTTTGCTTCAACTTTTTTATTTTTTATACTTATTGAAGTTCTTTTTCAGTAACAACATTTTAACCGTGCCTCAAAAGTGTCAAAGTTACGGTGAATTGTTTTGAGTACTCATTGAATGGGGTAAAACTGCGGGGGTAATAGTGCGCACATGACATATGTGGCTAGGTGTGCGCAGTTTTACCCCTCTATAGTTATATTTAAAAACGCATTTCTGTACAGAAATACCTGTATTATATTAGATCTTTCTTTTTTTATTGTTTTAGACTATGAAATGCCTCGTAATTATAAAATATAAACATCTGATAAGACCTTAATTATTGTGAAACCCTTGTGCGCAGTTTTACCCAACACACCGCGTAGTTTTACCCGCATCACGGGGAAGAAGTGCGCACTCTGACTTAGTCACTGTTTTTTAAAAAATATGAAAAACCGCTCATTACATCGCAAGTTGTTTGTTGGTATTTGAGAGTCCATTAACCAAGATATCAGACAGCACATACAATGTGTCTTAAATCGTAGTAGTTTGGGAGTTATGAAGTGAAATATCCAAAAGTGCGCAATATTACCCCGAATGACTCTACCCAAAAATGATACCAAAGTTATCCTCTCATATGTACTTTAGTAGTCAGAAGTCCTCAAGTTCAGCTCCAAAAAAATAAACTTTGCCCATCTCCCCCCACCCTCACAGGCGCGAATGAAGTGTAGTGTCTATGGATTTTCTTTAAAGACTACTTAACTAACAAACGCCAATACCAAGTTTTATAGAATATTCTGTCACAAGGTACTTATGGCTAATTCAGAGCTGGAGGTCAACTTCAAAAAAATGATGAATTTCACAGAAGCAGAACTTGTAAACTATAAGTCCTATTAACGTATTTTAAAGACAATTGTGGTGCAGAATTTAATGAAGAATATTTTACTCTTTGAAAATTTTCATGTAACTTTAATCGTTTTCGAATTAAAGCAAAATAACTGAAATTAGGGACACAAAAGGGGGGGAGAGGGGGGGAAACATTCATTTGACAGCCTGTCCCCCCCGAAATTATTAATTATACGTGTCAAAGCTACGTGCATGCCAAGTTTCACGCCATCTTCCGGATGGGACCGTACCTTCATACAAGCTCTAGGCTAAGAAGCCGTACTATAATTCAATTTTCTACTTTCCAACCTTTGTCTCAAATCAGAACATGGAACAGCTGAAAGCACTTGATTGAATCAACTCTTTTTGTTAATTTTAAAAGCTTTTGTCTTATTTCAGAGTTCATCTGTTAAATTAACAACATCGTCTGAATTTCACGCTGATTGATCAGCCATGAAACTTTGTAGTGTATATTGGCATTTAACCAATCCTGTAAGTGTCTTGTAACCGTTTTGAATTGAATTGATTAGTTGGTTTGTATGCTTTAAATTCGGGTCATGGCTTTTTAACAAGAAACGATGGGGCTTGCAAAAAGCCTAAGTAGTTAGTAGTTAATCTATTGTTTTTCGATAGTTTGCTCAACAGCCAATTGGTGATTTTCCAAATTGGCAATGTTTGTGAAACTAGTGGTAATCTACTAATCTAGATATCTATCGTTTGTTTGATAGTAGTGTTTTTAATACTTACTAGAGTAGGCAGAATAGATGAGCGCGATGTGTCTGTGGTCAGAGTTGACGACTGACGGCGTATAGAGGGCACTAATGATCAGCCCGATCGCAATGACTGCTACACACTGAAAAAAAAAATGAGATCAGATATGTACTTTAGTCTTCCAAAAATTTATTCGAGATAACAATAGCAGGAACAAAAAAAAGATCTTGCTCATAATGCTACACTCTTCTAAGTTTTATTTTTTCGTTACAGATAGATCCGAGATCACTTTAATTGATTTTATGCAATGTCTGTCTCTGATCCCTCATTTATTTTCTTGCATAGTGCTATATTAAAGTCAGTTTCCAATCTAATATTAGAAACTTTAGTTTTGCCTCGCAATAAAATGTTACAGCACCACTTACAACTTTCCTTGATTACTCATAACGTTTTTATAATCTTCCGCTTCCTTTACCAGCTGCACTCAGTCTTTCAGTCTTATAAAGCTCACGTACAGAGCAAAAACTTATTGCAAAAAGACGACTGATTTAAAAAGTCATCATTTCTTTGCAATTTGTTTACAGTGAAAGTGTCTCTTATGGTATACTATATAACTTTACTAGTTTTCTCTGTTAAATATTCGCTTGCCGCAAAACAGTTTTCCAATCCTGAAGTGGCTGCTTATTATTACTTACCTAAGCGAATACTATTATCATTTCGTTTTGTTTTCACTTTCACGTCGTTGAGTTGAGTTTAACAGTTCACGGTGGTTATTGCTGTTGTCTTTATTGTTAGAATTCTTATTGTATTTAAGTATAGTATTTGTTTTTGAAGTATTGTGAGTTTGCGGTAAACTTTCAGGGCATTGACTTGTAAGTTGAGTATTTTTAAGCTGTGATTTGTTAAATTCTACGCCAATCTCTACAACTCTTTGTCGATATAGCTCAAAATTATGCTCTAACATATCGAAACGCGCATTGTTTGCAATATAATATACAGATTCTAGATACATTAAAAATCTCTAAAATGTTTTGGAAACGCTAACTAAGTTATCGTTATATCGTCTATTGAATTGTTCGTCTATAAATTGAATTAATATTCTACAGCAATAAAGTTTATGTCGCATAAAGCTAGTCTCGATACTTGTACATATATCTATAAAGTACTCATCAATGGTACTACAAAATAATGACAGGACACGGAAGGCTTTTGCCAAGGTCACTGCAAATTGCGTTTTATTCTCTTCAAATCACACACAGGTGACCATTCCCATGGAAAGTTTTGTCTTGTTATGTGATCGATGTTAAAATTACAGTGTAGATAAGTATTTCCTTGTATATCATTGCCAATTTTGATTTTCTTTGTTATTTTGATATTATATTCCATATGGTTTAGCTATAATGGTTTAACGATTTAATCAAAATGCATTAAAATAAAAATGCTTAGGTAATAAATAATATCTACGCTGTCTAGCTCACATATTAACTTTTTTAGCTCCGCATCTAATTACCCCACTTATAAAACTGTTATTTACGTATATTATCCTAACGTGTGCTCGTTTCATGGTAGATAAACTCATATGCTTAGTGACGCATAGCCCGTATTAATGCGTTTTGTTCGATCTGTCGTTGCAATCATTTTTTAGCTAGAAAAACACTGCATAGCAAGCACTACTTACAGTTGCCTACTTTGTATTTTCATAGATTCTTCAACTGTATCTTAATGATCCTAACTTTCTGCTGAGATCCTCAACTACCTGCTCAATAACCCCAGCTCCCTGCTCAAGAACCACAACTACATACCTAGTAACCTCTACTCCCTACTTGGCGACCCCAACCCAACTGTCTTTTTAGTAACCTCAACTTTCTCAAGTCATCCTTCTGCAAGCAACCCCACTCACCAGCTCAGTGACGCGTAGTCCGACATCCCAGTGCTGCTTGAGGGCCGCGGCGGCCCTCGAGTCCCGGTCCGGGGCTGAGCTCTCATCCCCCTTCTTGTTCTGGGCCTCCGCCTCCCTGTCTCCCGCCGACATCGCCCAGATTACTCGCGCTCCGGTGCCGTACTCTGATACCTAGAAATTGAGAAGATCATTAAGAAACCGGACACATGTTTCTGAAGTTCAGTCATGAGGAACTATTGTGCATTTGCCGTAAGATATCGTTCACTTATTCACAAAAATCACAAAGTATGGAGTAAGGAAATAATTTCACACATTTCAGAAATGAACATATTATCTAGATTTCCTGCACTCGAACATCCAAACTTTAATTTATCTCCCGTATTTGCTTGAAAGGAAACTATACAAGTTTTAGAAAATGCATTAAAAATCCCTGTTTTCTAGATAATTGGATTATGTAGCTTTATCAGTGCCACTTGCTAAGCTATTTCTAATGGTCGCTAAGCTTTCTTATCTACGGTATGTGGGTGACCAACACTGATAACTATGAGGTCGTTTATCGTATCGTGCTTCGTGCCTATTACATTACGATTAGTATATGAGCAAAAGTTCCAGTTATAAAAATTAGGTATTAACCTAAATGAAAAAAAGGTACATTTATAAAATAAATTTTGTTGTGAAAAAAGCAAGAAGTTTAGACCATACAAATAACCCGAATTCTAATATCATGAATATGAAATAACCAAACAACTTAACTCTAGTTAAAAAGCTACTGGGTTTCGAAAAGTTACTCATAAGGCTGTAAGACATAGATTTATATAATTTCATGGATACTTGGTAGCAGATATACAGCTATGCAAAAGGGTAAACAATGTAGTAAATCATATTAATACCTGCCGTACTTAACAACCGCAGAATGGCAGAACAGGTTTGATCTGCTCCATCTCACAGCATCATGTTATAATTATTATGTTCTAGATATCTTGGCATTTTACGAGGTAATGTTTTGCATCAGCTATTATAATAAAGAGGGTTAGATTAACTGTAGTTTCTGACAATTATTTGAAGTGCGAAGTAGAAACATTTAAAACATAAATTATCAATAAATTATATATTGGTTCTGAAAAAATTAAAAAAGCTTGTCTATGGTAAAGCACTAATGAAGTTACTTAAATCTCATCTTTCTAAATTACGGAAAGTTGCTTTATATATGTTACAGGCAAAACCCTTAACCAGTCAATAACGTTATTGACTGGAAAAACCAGTCAATAACGATATTGCCTAAGGGCCTCAGTCAAAACCCTTATTGACTGGTTTTATCTATTAAAAGCAGTCAATAACGATATTGACTGACGTGCCCAGTCAAAACCCTTAATAGGTACTTCTGCCCCGGTAGCAGCAACCTAGACTGGCTGGCTGACTGTCTCGATCGCCGGTTGTTATTCCTGAGGACATGCCCAAGTCGCAGACGGCTCTTCACTATCTAATGCTGACATTAGCGTATACGTGGCTTCACCTCCTAGATGTCATAGACTTCACGACGGTGGTTGTTAGGCTCCCGCCTAGTTCAATCGGCGAGCGAGGCTGTAGGCTTTCTTCTAGCTGCGACCATCTAACTATCCTGATGGTGATCTCAGACCAGCCAGGCAGTCTAGGTTGCTACCACCGGGTCGGACGTACCTATTAAGGGTTTTGAAAAAAAACTAACGGTCCTGATGGTGTCCTGATGGTTACTATGCAGTAACCATTGCGTTGCGGTGAGTTTATGTGCGATGCGGCGGGTAGCACTGCGTTGCGGTGTGTTTATGTGCAATGCAGCGGAAAACAGTTCGGTGCGGAGAGTTTCGGTGTTTGATGCGGCGGGTAGCACTGAATTGCGGTGAGTTTATGTGCTTTGCGGCGGAAAGCAGTACGGTGCGGGAAGTATTGTTGTGTGTTGCGGCGGGTAGCGCTGAATTGCGGTGAGTTTATGTGCTTTGCGGCGGAAAGCAGTACGGTGCGGGAAGTATTGTTGTGTGTTGCGGCGGGTAGCGCTGAATTGCGGTGAGTTTATGTGCTTTGCGGCGGAAAACAATGCGGTGCGGGAAGTTTTGTTGTGTGTTGCGGCGGGTAGCGCTGAATTGCGGTGAGTTTATGAGCTTTGCGGTGGAAAGCAGTGCGGTGCGGGAAGTTTTGTTGTGTGATGCGGCGGGTAGCGCTGAATTGCGGTGAGTTTATGTGCTTTGCGGCGGAAAGCAGTACGGTGCGGGAAGTATTGTTGTGTGTTGCGGCGGGTAGCGCTGAATTGCGGTGAGTTTATGTGCTTTGCGGCAGAAAACAATGCGGTGCGGGAAGTTTTGTTGTGTGTTGCGGCGGGTAGCGCTGAATTGCGGTGAGTTTATGTGCTTTGCGGTGGAAAGCAGTGCGGTGCGGGAAGTTTTGTTGTGTGATGCGGCGGGTAGCGCTGAATTGCGGTGAGTTTATGTGCTTTGCGGTGGAAAACAGTGCGGTGCGGAGAGTTTCGATGTGCGATGTGGCGAGTAGCACTAATTTGCGGTGAGATTATGAGCAATGCGGCGGGTAGCACGGCGTTGCGGTGAGTTTATGTGCTATGCGGCGAAAAGCAGTGCGGTGCGGAGAGTTTCGATGTGCGATGCGGCGGGTAGCAGTACGGTGCTGTGAGCTACGGTGCGATGCGGCGGGTAGGAGTGGTTACTGCATATTAACCGTCAGGATCGATATATATTTTTCAAAATAAGATAGGCTCGCTTTTGTCTGCTATCTCACCAGCTGATAAAAGGAGTAATCCTAGTCAGCGACGCGATCCCCGGAGGTGGAATTGGGATAATCAGGTCGTGGGGCGATTGTGCACGCTCACTGAAATGCATCTTATAGAAGATAGAACATGGAGGCAGTCAGAGTGAAAGTCTACTGTTTCGCTCGTCGGTGGCACTGAGCCCGAGTCCTCGAGTAACTACCGGGTGGTCTATGACTTCTGGGAGGGGAGGCCACGTACTTGCTGCCGTCAACATAAGTGAAGAGCCGTCTACGACTTGGGCATGTCCTTATGGAATAACAACCGGCGATCGAGACAGTAGACTTCCACTCTGGCAGCGACCATCTAACGGTTCTGATGGTGATCTAAGACCAACCAGGACATACCTATTAAGGGTTTTGACTAGGCACGTCAGTCAATAACGTTATTGACTGATTTTATTAGACAAAATCAGTCAATAAGGGTTTTGACTGAGTACCTTAGGCAATAACGTTATTGACTGGTTTTGCCAGTCATTAACGTTATTGACTGGTTAAGGGTTTTGACTGTAACATATATACAGAATTTGTTTAGTTTAGTCATTTCATTGACGTCAATGTCCTCTTTATGTTTAGAGTTTACATGAATGTCTGTTGGGTTAATGTTTTCAGGGCCTATTTCCTCGTTCGTATATTACGTAATTTGTCTTCCAGACGCCAGCCAGTCTGTCTGCGCTGGACCTAGTTTCGTCTTTCTCGGTTATTGATGTGATCCGCTTTTTATATAAGTTACTGAAGCCAAAAGCACTTTCTTGGTTTTACTTTTAGTTTTTTTTATGTGATTTCAAATTTAATTATTTGCATTTTGCTTATTAAGAAACCATAGAACAGAATACTAAAGTAATAACTATCCAGATAAATTGTTTTCTCTTTCATCGTACACATTAGTAATGATTACATCTGGGGCGCAATGATCTTTAAACTACTAAGATTTAAGCCGTCTATCGCATTTTACTCTCCAGGGGAAGCATAAGTGAACTATTTTAGTTGTAATGCTAATTGTTTCAGCTTTTTGTCCTTTTTAATGCTCTACATCTCACAAACTCTTTCCTGCAATTTTCACCTTACTTCTCTCCCCTCATATCTTTAACACTACTAATTGCATACATCGCAACTGCGTGTGCGCAGACAAGTTTCATATCATCATCGGAGAGCATACATGCATCACAATAAGTGCAAAGATTTGAAAAAACAAGTGAATGCCACCAGCGAAGCGTGACCGGGCGCGTGCCACGCCACTTTCCAATACCAGAAGATGTATTGACTCGGACACTGGAAAAGCGAGCATAAAGATCGATTTATTGGTATTAATCGATTTATGTGACGATTTCATAATAACTTCATTGGCTACTTTTACTATTTTAGTGTTTTTTTTTTTTATACTTGCGTAAAGATCTTATTGACTTCACCGCTGATTATTATAAATTTTATCGATACTTGATGGCTTAGGTAAATGCTACATCACTAGATGGGGTTGTGTGGGTGGTTTTTGAGATTTTGGCGGTATTACATTTATTTACCGAACTCTATGGACCGTTATTTCATGGAATTTGAAAATTGATTACCTTCTCGTATACTATGCGTACGATACGACCTATGAGTTTTGATTTTTTATCTACCCTCAATGCAAATTAATGGCTAATTGCGAGGCAATTGGTAGGGGAACCTACTCACAAAATCAGAGATAATATCTAAGCCCTAGTTAATTTTCACTTTTGCCCCTATTTAATAAAGTAATGACTCAGGTACACGGTACAACCCTTGACTTAGTGACCCGGTATGGAGTCACACCTTCCCGAGGGACGTGACTTATACAAGCTCAGCCGATGACTCATCTACTTTTGGTTTTAATAAAAGAAAATATTTCTGTAGACATAACATTTTGCAATGCATTGACAACCGATGTGGCGTGGTAGTTGTGTGACTGCCTGCTGAGCAGTGAGCCCGGTTTCGATTTTTCATTAAAGTAAATAGGTGTATCACATCATGTTTTTAAATAAGTATCTTTTCTAGGGTCTAGGTGTTCCTTGTATCAGGGTCCATGGATATGTCCATCGATTCTTATATGCTTTATGAATCTGAGCTAGGAGAGTATAATTTATTTTTTGTTAGGTATATTTTTTCAGCGTAATCTCAAATGTTCTTGATTAGATTTGATAAATGAATTGAACTGTAAAATTGCCTTTAATAATTGCCTAACCCGTAGCTCATCAGTCGTGACTTTGTGTTACTCATGAATCTCATGATCCAAATCATACGTGCTCAGTAATTTGAATTCTGTAATGATGAGAAATGTATTCATGAAACACAGACAATGATGGAATGTTTAACAATGAGCAGATCTGCCTACACAAGCATTGTTTCATCTTATTGACAATCTTTGAATTTCGAACAGTTTATTATTGTTTACGCGTAAGCCGTTACTATTATTGTGGGTATGCTGGAATTTTTTGAGTATATATAAGCAAATAATAATTTCTTTTGATCTTTGATTGAACTAATAACAAGAGCAGGCTCTAGACTTTCGCGTTTTTTGTTTTATATGAAAAATAGTGTAGAGCGGTTACATCTTTGTGAAACCTCAGTCAGTTTTCTCAAATTATCGATATCGAACGGTACAACACTAAAGAGTCTGTCTGATCCTTGATTTTTTTATACATATTACAGGATTTTCTTTTTCAGTGCTGCTTGCAACGCAATCTACCTCATACTACCTATTTTGCATATTTCACATTTTGTTTAAGTTTAAGATAGGTATTCTAAAAATGTAATAAGCCCGATTAAAAACCGGGCGCTTTAAATCTGCCATGAAAAAACCTGATTTCTTCCCATTTCCGCCCAACAGCCAGAGCATAAATGGGCGGATATTTTACAAGTATTTTATCATCCACGATTAATTTTTATCAGTCAAAATAAACCTAAACAGTTCTTATTAGACAGATATTAAATATTCATCCATTTTAATATCAGGATTTTCTTTATTTTTTCTTTTCTTGACCGAACTTTTACTTAATACCTAGTCCTGTTTGCTTGCTACTGCTACTTGTTTTCCTCGCATGTAGATAATATAAACCTTTCTTTTGAACTACTCTACCCATCCATTTCAAAAACCGCATCAAAGTCCGTTTCGTGGTTTAGAAAGAGTAAGCGGCGTCAATATTAGACTGACAGCTAGAGAAACGCGGAAAGCGATTAATACTATGTATTGATGCATGATTATTCCGGTGTGAAAACTGTAGAAGCTGTAGAATGCTAGTTTATCTAAAAGAGCTCTTTTGAGTTTATTTTCAGTAATGATAAACAAGGTTAAGTAATTAAAAATACTTGTGATAAATCGTTTTTACACCAGTCGGGCAAATTTTGGTTTTTACCCACCGCCCATATCTGTGCATAACGCGATAAGGACGTTCAGTTCAAGATCTCCAACAAATGTTAAACGGGTATGACTAGAACAATTAATCTAAAAATAATGGCACATTACCTTATATTAAGGGACAAGTTGAATATAATAGTAGAATATTTAATTTTAATACTATGTTATATAAATTGACATGTAGTCATAGTGACAACTTATATACAGTTGACATTAATCTATTTGATAATTTTATATTGACAAACAGTACAATGTACTTATCTCTTTATTACCGCAAACTTTTAGCTAATTTGTTAGCTATGAACATTTCTGACCCGGTTACACATTGTACACCAGATCATTCTAGACTTAGGCCTCTTGCATCCAGGAACAATAAATCTCAACATTTAAACTAAACAATGAGACAAAGGGAAAGCCGCTTAGTATTATTCATCAGAATATTCAGGGCTTTCCTGGCAAGGAGCTTGAGATTGAGTTGTTCCTGGAGTCAAGAAAATGTGATATTTTATGCGTTTCGGAACACTGGTTGAAGGACTATGAGATGCTCATAAATTACGAAAATTATGAAATAGTCAGTGCCTTCAATCGAAAGTCCACTATTCGCGGAGGCACTTTTATTCTTGTTAATAAAAATATCAAAGCTAAAGAGCGAAAAGATATTGTTGGACTTTCGGTTGAATGTGTGTGTGAACTGTCATGCATTGAGTTGGAGAAACATATTATAGTGTGCGTATACAGACCCCCTAAAAATAGTAACTATGAGAGTTTTGAACTAATTATGGAAGATGTTTTAAAGATATTATTAAAATCAAAGAATAAATTTCATATTGTGTGTGGAGATTTCAATATAAATTTATTAGAAAATGTTGCTTTTAGAAGTCGATTTATCAGTTTGTTTAAGTCATTTAACCTAAACAACATATTTAAAGAACCTACTGAATAACTGCAACCACAGCATCTTGTTTAGACAATATCTACTGTGATTGTGACTATTCAGACCAAGAAATAGTAAATTGTTGTAAATCAGACCACAATGGACAATCTGTGCTTTTTCCATGTCGTCCTAAAGTTGAAAAGATTGTTATTAGTAAAAGAATTATAAGCTCCAACCAAGTAGACAAACTCCATACTGCACTATCAGAAAAACTACCAGTTCTAGACTATGATACTAACAATCCAAATAACTTTTATTCAAAGCTTTTTATAACGATACGTGATGAATTTGAAGACAAATTCAAGGTAAAGAAATTAACAATTAATCCTAAATTTAAATTCAGCGACTGGGCAACTGTAGGGATTCGAACAAGTAGGAATAAGTTATTTGAGCTGTATGACGAAAAGTCTTATAATCATAGTGTAACTTTTGTTGAACATGTTAAAAATATTCTAAGATATTCAAAAATGTTTGCATACAAGCTAAAGCAATTTTCACCAAAAATAAAATATACTCTGCTGAAAATGTTATTAAAACTGTTTGGAAAGTTGTCAATTCAGAGACTGGTCGAAACAAACCAATTGAAAAATCTCATTCTTTGATGACTGGTCAGGGCATTGTTACTGCAGACGCTGATGTAGCTAATGAGTTTGAAACTTTTTTCAGTAACATCCCATTCAAAACTACTGAGTCACTTAACTCTTCGCCAATCATCGCGTCAAATCTTCTTAAAAACAATGTTCAGACTTGTGTTAATATATTTGAGTTTAGGCACATTAATGCGAACGTAATATTAAAAACTTTTAAAGATATAAAAGTAAAAACTACAGAGGATTTATGGGGCATGTCAGTAAGACTATGTAGTTCTTTAATTGATACATTAGCACCATACTTAGCCTGTATATTTAATGCTTGCATTGATCATGGCGTATTTCCTGATCTCATGAAGCACAGTAAAGTAATACCTCTTTTTAAAGCAGGAGATAAAACGGATCCCAGTAACTTTAGGCCAGTATCTGTACTACCAGTTTTGAGTAAAGTTTTGAGAAAATTGTACTTAATCAAATGCTCCTACATTTCAACTTAAATAAATTACTACATGATCAACAATTCGGTTTTACGAAAGGGCGCTCGACAACCGACGCTGCTGTTAACCTCCTACAACTTATTTACGGTGCTTGGGAGGAGTCGCAGGATGTCATAGGGGTGTTCTGCGATTTGTCCAAGGCATTTGATTGCGTTGATCATGAGACACTGTTGCTGAAACTGGACCATTATGGTATAAGAGGAAAAGCGCTTGATTTAGTTCAATCTTATCTCGGAGATAGGACGCAGACAGTGCAGATAAATGGTGTGAAGTCGATAGGATCTGCCGTCAGAATTGGTGTACCGCAAGGATCAATTTTGGGGCCGTTTCTATTTTTAGTATACATAAACGACTTGCCGTTCATGGTACAGAATCTAGCCAAGATAGTGCTTTTTGCTGATGATACTTCTTTAATATTTAAAGTGGATAGAAAAGCTGTAAATATTGACGAAGTAAATGGCGCACTTGATCAGGTTCATAAATGGTTTACGTCAAACAATTTAGTGCTGAATTCTAAAAACTAAATGTATTAAATTCTCTTTGCCTAATGTAAAAGTATTAAACACGATGTTGTTCTAAATAATGAAAAGCTTAATTATGTAACTGAAACAGTTTTCTTAGGGATTACACTCGACGCAACCGTTCAATGGGATCCACATATACTAGCACTGGCTAGTAAACTTAGCTCAGCGGCATACGCTGTTCGAAAAATTCGACAATTGACCGATGTTGCTACAGCCAGGCTTGTGTATTTTAGTTACTTTCACAGCATAATGTCCTACGGATTATTGTTATGGGGCAAGCCGCTAACATTGAAACTATCTTTGTGTTACAAAAAAGGGCTATAAGAGCAATATATAAACTGCGAAGTCATGAATCCCTACGAGAATTGTTTAAGGAAATTGGCATTCTTACGCTTCCTTCGCAGTACATATTTGACAATATAATGTATGTACGTAAGAATTCCAGTTCCTATTTAAGAAACTCTGATATTCATTGTCGTAATACAAGAAATAAAAATAAAATTGTACCGCCACAAACTAGATTAAGTAAGATCAGTAAATCATATATGGGTAACTGTGTACGCTACTATAATAAAATTCCAGAGGAAATTTTAAAGTTAAATGATAGGCAATTTAAAATTAAAATAAAGAATACTTTATGTTTGAAAGCGTATTACAAGACTGAACATTATCTGAAAGACAAAGATGTCTGGTTAGTAGCAACAGTTGCTCCAACACAATGCAAGAGATAGGCATTATTTAAAAATAAACATGACATTATATTTTAGTGGTTAAACTTTTATGATATGTAAATTGACATGTATAGTGGTTAAATTTGACATTTCATACTTATTATTCTTAAATTTTTGACATGTATTTTTTACATTTACTGTAAATTTACTTTTTTGTTATGTTATTTTATTGCTCGTATATTTAAAGTACCTTTATTTTAAAGACGAAACAGTTAGAATAATCTACTGTAATATTATTTTTATTTTGTTGAGCCGTTTTTGGCTATTACTATTATACTATTAATTTATTTTCTAGCTTAGATAGGGTAGCATAGGGCCTAAAATATTGTCAACTTTAGAATAGGTGCACTTCTGGGCAGGTTTTTGGGGGGTTTTCCTGTCCAGGGGGTCCGGCTAACTATACGTATGGAACACCTTTTTAAAATATTGACAGAATGTAATTCCATTTACTTGTCAATCACTGAGGCATAAAGTTACATGCTGTGTGGTTAGCCTGGCCAGCCCCGAGGCAGTGCCTTTATTTTTATTTTTTTTATCCCGCCCGTGCCGCGTTTAGAGTAGGAACACAAATTGTTATAAAAAATAGAAAATTTTGCATTAGAAATTTTCTCTTTTTTAAGTTTGAATTAGAATGTGACTTTCTTAAAGAGAATCTTGTAAATTCCTACTAAGAAATAAATTATTGAATTTGAATTTGAATTTGAATTTGAATTTAATGAAAACCTTTATCCAGGTACTTTTTTTCAACTAAGTTATAAATGCTTTACTGTAAAAGTAGGTACTGGACTGGAGCTTTCATTATAAATGCAATTATCACTACGCGTACACGCGACGCTAGAAAATCCAATTATTAATTAAAGTTCTCACCAAACAAAAGCTTCAGATGTAACCTCTTTGGGGAAGGCACAATATTCACTATTCCAAGTCCTTTTAAAAAAGTTTGAAACACTGGCACTCGAGGATCGTGATTTAAAAAATATAATTTGGCGCGTAAGCAGCGGTGCGTTCACGGAAGGCGCGAGTGCGTTCGGCGTCAGACACAAAGCGACTATGGCTGCACCGCGAACGGGGCTCCTCTATGCTTCATTAGGAGGAAAATTTTGACCTCTGGTTACAGCCGATACCTCCCCTCTTTCTCCCCAACAGTGGTACAACTTGAGGGGAGCGGTAGGTCTTTTGAATTGGTCGCTGTATCGTAGAGCCGGTGGCGTAGTATGCGTGCTACGAGTAAACAGCTTTCATTCATTTGGAGTCGGTCCACGGGTGACCGAAATTCCTTGGCGTGCCATGGGAAGATGGTGACCACGACAGAATTACAACGGCACTGTTATTTGCATTACGTAATGGGATTGTGCATACACAATTTATCAAACTCATTTGTTGAAAAACGCCATACCAGTTACCTCGGCAGCGTAATCGCCAAACCTTAGCCTGTCCGATAAGACGAAAAACAAAAAAGTAAGTGTCACTTATATTACTCAGCTTTATTTTATAAGTTTTAGGCGTCTTAGCTACCCCTATATGTTAATATAGTACTCTGTGGTCTTAACTTCGCGCCTTCGCGCCCATGGATTCGCCTTAGTTTCTCTATTTTTAAAATGCCATTTCATTCTACCAATGACAGCCGATATGGCGCAGTGGTTAGTATGCCTGCCTGCCACGCAAAGGTTCCGGGTTCAATTCCCGGTGGGGTCACTCACAAAGTTGATGTTTATCACTTTGTGAATTTGTTCCCAGTCTGGTTAGGACATTGCAGGCTGAACCACCTGATTGTCCGCAAGTAAGATGGTTCCGTGCTTCGGATGGGCACGTTAAGCCGTCGGTCCCGGTTGCTGTCTATGATAGCGGTCGTTACACAGCCATGTCAGAGGCCTGCTACTTGCAGTAGGCGGTTGAAAAACTTTGACACCAGGGTTCATCGAGTCGTTGAACGACTCGGTGTCCCACACTAAAAGAAGAAGATTCTACCAATAATTTATTTTTAAACCTACACGATGGGATTGACGTGGTATTGTATCTGGCAGAGATAGCTTAAATTGCGAAAGATTTAATCCACCACTTTATCCATCAAACGCATTCATTTGGTTCATCAAAATTTTTCTATTAGGCTGTTTAGTTTCAATGCGTACGTCCAAACACCACTTACGATTTGGCGCCAAAAATAGAGCAATATAAAGGGCGCTTATGAAATTACTGTAGTGTAGAGTCGATGGTGTATTTGCTCATTTTATTATCAATGTTTTTTTTTATTATTTTATCATTGAACTCGTGTTCCAACATTTAGTTTAAAAATTAACTAAAAATAATGAAATAGAAATCAGTAGGTATGCAGTATGCAAAACATTTTATCACTGCATGTTTCAGTACCTACTTATTACTTCTTCTGGTTTCAAAAGTAGAAGCCCTTCATTAACATGAGTCAGGTAGCTAAGATAATGTCTCTACATTAGCGTAAGCCCTATAACTACGCGAAAGTCAAAAGCATTATTTTTCACTTCCCGCGAACTGTAAACACTTTTCACACAATTATTGTAATTATTGAAATAAAAATCTACAGCACTCGTGTTGAAATAAAGAACAGTCATGATTAGAATCCATTAGAATACTATTTCCAGTTTCTATTTTAAAAGGTCTAAGGCTGTTAAATATATTCTTAGATGCTATGGATCATGCCGCTGACCAGTAATTTTTTAAACATATACCTTGGAAAGAACCTAATAAGAAAAATTTGGTACGGAATGAAGATATGGGGTAAATCATCAAAACTTGAAGTCGCTCAACATTCTCTGCTAATTAAAAACGTACGAAAAGTAGTTTTTAACTTTTAAGATGTCCAAAAATCCCTAGAAGTTTTTTTTTGTAGTTATAACTGAGTGCTCAATTATTTTTAGACAGTAATTTTATCTAGCAGCATCGAAAATTTGACGTACGCAGATAAAAATCAAATTAGCGCTAGTAAGATAAGAGTGGTAGTTTTCATTCTGATTTTCACTATACCTACGATTTAGTTTATTTTTTCAATAAATTGCCATTTTATCTCTTATTTCCATTGTTGACTTGTATTTTTAAACGGTTAGCAGGTATTGAATATAAATGCCTTCAATAAGAAAATGTGCTTCAGCCGTCAGTCAATCGTGCATAAAGGTTATGGACACCATTGTCGATAGTTTTTGTCTAAACCACAGTAACCTCCCTGCGTCAAGGTTTTCCCTGTTTATTCAGAAATACCCATTTGAATTCTTTCGTTTATGTAAAAGAAAAACTAAAAAATGCGTAGATAGTTCTTGTTTCAACAGTGAAAAAAATTTTCTGAAAAGTCGTAATTCGATTTAGCGCCGGAAGCCAGCAACCACTGAGCTTAACATTCGAATTTCAATTTCTATTACCTGCTCGATTTTTAAAGTCATAGGTGAATCTATGAATCATAACACAATTTGCACATGCGAAAATTCAAATATAAAGGTCTTGTTCTCATGGTTCAAAGTAGCTTCTCGTTTTCTGTAGGTAGTTTCTTAGAGATGCCGTTAAAATTGCAACCTAATGATGATGTTAAAGTATTATTCACATCACGACAGCAATCACGGTCACAATTTCAAAGCGAATTAGCTCTAATCGGATGAGTGAAATTATTCTAATCGTTTTCTTCGCGTATAAAAATGAGCAAAATGAACTACATCTTTTAGCGAATCAACCTGACACCAAAAAATAGACAGTTTACAGAAGGTCCACTCGACCCTATTTAGGATTTCGGCGATTGTCACCTTATTACATAGCCAGGGTTTTTACTGTCAAAAATCTGAAAGTAGACGAATATCAAAACAGAAAAATCTGATACAAGAACGTCATACTTATGATGTTGAACTAAATCCAAGATATATGACGTTCGTGGCAACCATCTTCTTAGTTACCTCGAATTCACCTGAGATTCCAGTTAAAGCAAGTAAGCGTCAAAATCGCCGCTAGTACCTACTGAGAGAGCCATCTGTAAAGGCACTCCGCGCGCCGTCTCCCTAAATTGTGCTAACACTGACCTACAACGCAAACCGCCTGTAAAAACACATCATTACACACAAAAAATAACAAGCAAATGATACTCATATCATATCAATCATGGTCACAATTTCATAGCGATTTAGCCGCGGCGAGCGGAGTAAAGCGGCCGGCGGTTTATTATGTAGCTATTCGAAAATTGAAAAGCCACTTTCTAGCGTTTTCCGGTCTAGAAGCGGCGCGCGCGCACATTGCTGCATACAGGGCTGCCAGGAGCCGGGAAAAAGCTAGATAATGCGCGCTAGTCGAGCCAAGCTATGTAGAAATAATCATCTTCAAATGTTCTCTTAACCAACTCAATAAATAATTTTCTTTTCTAACCATATTTTCCCATTTTTTAACGTATTAAAAAAGGGAGCATAGCGGAACTATAGCATACCGAAACCAAGTTCTTTTGAGGGCTGTCTTGGCTGGCAACGTAAATAATTTGACTTGCTAATTCATTTGATGTGATTTTCTTTTGAAAATGATCTTATACCGATATAGATCCGTATAAACCAATTCGTTGGTATAAACACGGTGTTGTTCGCTGTTCCCTCCCCCTTTCTATCTGTTTCTCTCCGTCTTCCTCTCGATCTTCAAATGCCTGGTTTACACGGTGCGAGTCGGCATAGACAGTAGCTGCAGTGCTGCAGTAACTCGCACCGTGTGTACACATCATGCGAGTTACTAAGTTTTGTAAAGCGTGGCGATGATGTTTCTATGATGTTATCTACACTCATTTCGTAATATTCGTTTTACAGAATCGAAAGCAGGTACGTAATAAACTGCTTTAAGAAATATACAGCCTTAAAAAATAATTTCCATACTAAAATTTGAATCGTAATGGAACGTAATGTATTTAAAAAAAAATCTAAACGAATATGCCGCTTTTTTATTTTCTGAGTCAACAGTAAGTCAAATAAAAAAAAAACAAATGTCACCCGGGCGGGACGACACTTGAAATTATGAGAACTTATTTTATTATTAAATCTTTGCTTCAAATCATTTTTCGAATTAAAATTTACCGATAAATGCTTTTTATTTTAAAAGTTGTTCAGTTTTTATGAGCCTTCATTATAACGTTTAGTTAAAAAGTTACTTATGTACAAAAGTCGTTCAGTTGGTGGTTCAGTAGATGGGCTTGCAATCGCCATAGTGCAGTGCGGAGGTTCGAATTATTTTTCATAGTTTTTTCTTGTAGAGTGTAGATAAAATAGTGTATGCAACTGCGTTTAATTAAGCTAGATGGCTTGGCTGCGCCTCGGGTGATAAACAGACACTCACATTCTAACTCTGGTCTGGACAACAACTGACAGCCCTAGCTGCATACGTGCCGGGTGCGCACGCGCCTCGTTGAGACGGTATGGTATGACGGCAGCCATTGGTTATTGGCTACATGAACATTGGTTAGTGCCACAAGAACAGTGTAATGAATGAACGAGCCCGTTGTGTTCTGATTTTCGGAAAAGCTTTTCGGTAGAAGTATGCCAAATACATATTATTACTTTACGGGTAAATGGCGTTTAATTGTTGGGGGGTCAGTGGTCAACAAAATGTGTTCCTTACCACAAGATTTTTTCTATTTATCGTTTTCTTCAGACAACTGTTTCTCGATTTTTCCATATACTTAGTATAGATACCTACTTTACTTACATAATATACATAGGTACCTAACCTACCTACATACGTTTGCAGGAAACCGCTACACCAGGTTTTCAGAACTCTACATTTTCAGTAAGATCATATTTCATAGAATTATTATGATTATTGTTTTTCAGAGCAAGTGTTTTTTCCTGCTGTGACGTTTTCAGGATAAATGCTGAATTTCAAGCAATGCACTATGGATTTATGATGTATCATTCGTCACTGTAATTAATACGATGACTAAGGTTTTACAGTCATTCAGATTTTATTCATCTTCATTACGTACTTTAATATTACATTACCTAAATATATGTAGTCCTTATTTGCATTTTGTTTTACTTACATATTTTCTATTCTGAAAACCTGTTGGTAGGTTTTCCTGAAAACACTATAGATCACAATAGCACATCTCACTTTTTTATAAAACTGAATGTGATGTCATCGGATCATCCGTCTATCGACCTACAAACTCAGTCAAATAAGTTTAGTAAACACATAACCCTCTTTCTGACGCAGTCGGGGATAAACTTGAAACAAGATAACATACAACTAGAGCAGATAAAGAATGGATCCAGAACCGGCAACATTGCTGTTTGCCTCTATCATATTTATGGCACATCACATGAGCAACAATAATGTTGCCAGTTCGGAATCCATCTTTATCTGCGCGAGTTATACTTGCGTTTGCACACCATAGTGCAATCATGATCAGTTTTAGAAGACCTTGATAGAGTACAGCCTCCATGCTGACCATGGAGTGAGCAAGGTCGTTTCATCATGCCGCGTGGTAATTAATGCGAACTCTGTTTATGATAGGTTCTAACTAAACGAGGTTCTTTGGCTCCTATTTGGATGATTGCCTTTGCATAGATTGCCTAAGGGGGTGTATTTGATGTGTTGTGTAAGTGCAGTCTTTTGCTTGGGGCTTAATATTATAGGTAGGTAGTCAAATACGGAGTTTTATGTAATTTCAATGTTCTAACAAGCAAGTCGAGGACACAAAGGTACCTGTAGTTTTCTCTAACCCTTTTCAGTATTTACTCGATCCGCCTTCCCTGATCTGTTTCATGTTTCTACCCAAGGCCCAAGCAGAGAGTAAAGTGAACTGTTTCTAGTGCCAAGAATAGGAAAGTTTTACGTTAGAACACCTAATAATTATTCCAGAACTCATGTTCCTATCAACATGACAGGGGTAGATTTAAACAAGAATAATATTGTTCAGCATTGTCACAATTTTACAGCCTGAAAATACTATATAAGGTGCAGTAATCTATTTATAATGGGGTAGATAGACTATTATCCCATTAGTTTGATATAATGGCTACTACGCACAAGCTCGTTGCATCGTCCCATTAACCTAGATGGAAATGTTAGAATGCTCGATTTACGTGCTCATCGTCAATCCATTCCTTTTAATTAATGAAAAATTCGCGTTATGTTTGTGTTCATTAATTTTGAAAGGAATTCGCGAGCTCCAGTTGTTACAATAGCTTCTGTTATACCCGCTTACGTATTTATAGGATTTGTGTAGGGTCATTGCGCCCGTTGGCGACCGATTAGTCGACTTCCCAACTTTGCACTATGATATTAATATGAAGGTTTCATATTTGAAGGTTGATTTTTTTTGTGAGCATAGCAGATATAATCAAGATATTCTTTTCGAGAAGTATTTGCGAAATACTGTAACAGTTTATTTTAAAAATAATTTAGAACCGAAAAGTACCCAAAGAGTCAGATAGCGACCGCTTTTTTCAGATAGCGACCACGTGTGCGTCAGATAGCGACCGCCCGTTTTAATATCGTTATTATGGGCATATTAACCATTATTTAATAAAAAGAAATTACTTTTGCACATTTCTTATACTTATTGAACAATCCTTTTTAAATCTACACCTAAAGTTTTGACCTAGTACCTATCTAGACATGATTAAAAAATTAACAATATTTCATAGTGCCAAACAGGTGTCACAGCAATGACTACTGCTGACTTTGCTGCCTCACAACCCTTGCCGACGCTGTTTATTACGTTTTGTTGTCTCCGAAGCCTCAGCGTGAACCGAAAAGGCATCAAGACCTCGCTGGTCTTCAGCGCGCATTTGTACGGTACCGATCCTAGCTAGGTTAATGCGTATTTTCTGATACTGAGGAGGATCACCTATTTCTACTTCATTGATGCAACCGCCAAGGACCCAGCCCGGTTCTAGCTCTCAAGGTCACACCGCACCAGAACTGTCCATGCCTCATACCTTGGTGCTAATAAACACTACCTTTGCCTGTACTAATCACGCCAGCGCGCAATGTTAGGGGTGTTCATCTCCATCCGCAAACTCGACCAGCAGGATCTGTCTTACGCAGCAACTGGGCATGAAATTCCACCCTGGGTTGAGGTGGGCTTTAGTGGACAAACATCGAAGGGAGCTCAGGAGACAGGCCTTTAGATATGCGCGGACGCTAGAGCACATAGACCGACGGTCTTCGAGTCCCTAGCAAAAGCTAGTAGGAATTCCGCGTGTCGCTACTTCACGGTGCTACAAAGTATCGGTCTTGGAACTTCCTGATTCACTTACACAGTACGACCCACGATGTACCAAGAGCGACCCATAAATATTGCACAAAGACTCTTGTCAGCCAACAACACACAGCAGAAGTACATAAGAACGTAGCTCTCTATCCTTGGCAATTATTTTCTTCATCTTATGGTGAGTCCTTTCTGGTCTCCTGTATTCACTTCGCTATGTTGGAGGTATCTTCGTCAGTCACGTCGCAGGAGCTCATCAAGCCTCTAGCCTTCTTCCATTTTTCTA
The DNA here is from genome assembly GCA_024500475.1 of Phthorimaea operculella. Classification (NCBI taxonomy): domain Eukaryota; kingdom Metazoa; phylum Arthropoda; class Insecta; order Lepidoptera; family Gelechiidae; genus Phthorimaea; species Phthorimaea operculella. Next base: position 15,631,097 of record JANFCV010000001.1, read on the forward strand.
GAACCCTCGGGGGTTTATATTGGCCACTGTATTGCCTTCATAGTCTGCAGGCCTAGCTGACTAGGACTACCCAGGCTACTTGCGCCAGGTAAACTGGTGTGGGTGCACCAAACGCAGATCTTTTTCACCTACCTTTTCTAAACGGGTATCTATGACGTCATGCAACTGCTCAACCCAACATGAAATTTGAAGGATGTGAGAGCAGCACAGCCTGATTCAACCACTGCCAGCAATTATGTATGACACAGCTCGAGAATCTGCCATTGCAAGCTACCCTGAAGAATTATAGGCTCAGTTTTACGCTAGCGTGGAGGCATGGGTGTATGGCGCAGAAGTGATGGTGCTGGGCTTTAAGTAAGGCATGGAAGTTCTGGTGCAATGTAAATGTGATCGTTGTAATCAGGTGGGTTCGCGGCGGTGTGAAATAAAATACCCCTGTATCCAAAAACATTGCTTTTACATGGCAGCACCCTTCTCCCTGGCAAGGACTGTGTGGAGGTCAGTAAATAGTGAGAACTTCCTGCTTCTTCGTTGTCTCCAAAGCCTCAAAGTGAGTAAAAATGCAGCGAGAACTTGCTGCCCTATTGTGGCGTACTACTTTACAAGACCCAACTCCTGAGAGAGTCCAACGAATTATAATTATACGCTATAAGGAGTCTCTCTGCCAACACTTTGCTGCACAACAAAAACTGGGCTGAATTCTCTGGACAATGAGGAATTTGAATGCTCAGCTCAAAGTGCACAGAAGTCACCCAGGCCCCGAGCCTAGGACGTGCATCTTCTCCACGCAGCTGACCCGCACGTACTGGAACCTCACCCCAGGCATTTATGACGTTACGAAATAGCTCTGATTGAAGAGTGACGATTTAGGGGTGGTGTGTATTGACCAGGACAGCCCAAAGAAACTCTGCCTGTACTTCTGGCACAGCTCGAGGAAGGCAAGTGGGTACGGCTGGTGCTCTTTACATATGTCCATTGTGCACGATCCAACAGAAACGAATACGAAGTTGAAACAGGTCCTCTACTTCAGAACGCGGAAACTATATTAAAAGCCAACAGGGTCCATGAGATGCTGTTGGCGGGGCGCGCGGCGTCCCATACTGTTTTATTTGTTAGATATAGATTCCAAAGTTATAGCGCGTTCCGAGACGAAGAGCCCAAGAGCAGCAGTTATATAAAAGACAAGTTAAAGACATTTGTAGCAAAAACCTATCAAAGGGCTAACAAAACAGTGCAAGAGCAAAAGTGGTGGTCGCTAAGTAACGTAAAAAAAATTTAGAGTCTGATTGCGACCGTCTATTTTTCATACATTTTTGAGGCGGTCGCTAACTAAACATGGTTTTTTAGCATGTACTAGTTAGCGACCACTCAACTAAATAACTGTTCCAAAATCGGTTAAATAATCATAATTTGACGGTCGCAAACTAACTACGCTATAAAAAACGTCTATAAGAATTGATTAATGTTGTAAGAATCAAAACTTTGCTAAAAGATAACCTGGAAAAAAATAAACTTTTTTCCAAGCATCGTGTTAGATAGCGACCGGCCGGTCGCTATCCAGCATTTTTCTAAAAATTGCGTGCCCATTCGCGACCATCTAATAGATCATAAATTTACTTAAAAATAACACAAAATTATCGTTAAATTAGATACTTTACTAAAGTATCAATTCCATAAAACCGTTATAGTTGTAAAAACTAGACGAATACCTGAAAATTTCACTTTTGAAGTGGCACGTGGTCGCTATTTTTTGGATAGGTTTTCGGTGTGTTTTCGAGGGCAGAGCGACTGGCAAAATGGATGATTTATTTGCGGTACATTGGTGAGGTTTATTGAACAGATTTGAATAGGCGTAGATTCTACAGTTATCCTTGTCTTGTTTAAGCCACACTTTTTTACAAGGAGTTAAATATAACTCTTATTATTGCAATGTTACTGAGATCAGACCTGAAAATGGTCGCGAACTGACGCATGGTCGCGAACGGGCACAATGACCCTAGTGTAGGAATAGGAAGTAGGAAAAACTGTTTGTACCTACTTAATTAAATAAAATCAATACATTGTATAAAATATTAAGATTAAGATTTTTTTGTAATAGATCTAGATCGTTTTTTTTTTGTAATAGATCTAGAGTGATTCAAGAAGAAGGTTTATATGATATGTCGGGAAACAGCCTTTTTCCCGAGGTGGTAGAGAAAAGTAGGTACAGCTACAATTTGTTTATTTTTAAACCGACGACAATAAAAACGTAGGAAGTTCTAAATTCGTTGCTAACTAGGTATTTTTATATGATACAAAACCGATGTCTATCCTGTCTATAGATACTTTCAGATAGATACCAGATCGAAACCTAGGTTCATTCATTATACAAAATACTAAGTACCTACTTGAAAAATAAACAAGAAGTACAGCGACTGAAAAATGGATGGATTATTCCCAAAAACAAGCCCCAAAATGCATTTTTAAAACAACCATCAGCTCACGTTCGCTTGGCAGTTGGCAGTATATTCGCAGTCTCGCAGTAGTGTTGTGAAGTTATGGGCCATCGCACAATGCCCCATACCTACTGCCCGCTAATGTCATTAGAGCCTGCCTGGATAAAGACGCATTGTTTACCAGCCACGTACTTACGATACGACTCATACTAGCCAGTACATACATTTGCAATAAGATGTAGGAAGGCATACAGTGCACGTGACGAGAAGTCTTGACCAAAAACATACTTAAAATAAATACACATACTTACATAAACTTGAAAACAGATATCTAAGTAGGTACCTTATATTTCAAATCACCAGGGATAGATAGATACCTAAGTAAGCTTATTTAGGTGTCCTAACCTAACTAAAAATCGAACTGCAAGAAGAATAAAGAAGCAGCGTAGAATAAATACGCAATGGATTATATCGGTCGTCAAACTTAACAACTAGGTAATCTGCTGTCTCTCTGCTGTGATGATATTTTTCCCTAGAAAATTCAAATATTCAGAAAAAGCAGATTCCGCGCGGAAATAAAAAGAACAAGCAAGCGTAGAAGACAGACGCACTCTATTACCTATATCGGTCGTCAGACTTGGCAACTAATCTGCTGCGATGATTTTTGCCCCTATAAAATTCAAATCGCGATACCACCAGAGAAAGCAGATTCCATGTGGAAATTATTATCCCGGATTGCGTATCGACGTTTTCCCGCCATCAGCGCGCCGCCATGATGGCGCCAGGCGGGCAGTTTTGGCGCCAACCTGTCGGCGTCGCGGGGAGCGCTCAGAAAGGTCGTTGCCTGGGGTTGTTTTCCATTAGGGTTATGTTTCTAGGCGTCACGCTGGTGTTTTGTATAAATTAAAGGCAATGAACAAACGCAAACGCTTCTATCGAGTAGAAGATTTAAATTTTTACTTACTTTATAAACTTTTTGAAATTGGTAGAGTCCAATAAAGTTTCTAATTGGCTCGACGGAACAGACCCAATGTTTCCAATTCCAAAGTCTTCTGTCTATCTATTAGGATTTTAATGCACTTTCAGTGCTCTATTAAGTTTTGTGTGCTCTGTAAATGAAAATAAGAATTTGGAAAAAATTAAACCCCTTGTCTGCTACCCACTATAGAAGAAGACTTCCCCACATAAACTATTTCTTTGTGTGGAATAAATTTTATTTTTGTTCAATATTTTAATACAAAATGTCGTCTCGAATAAAATCTGGTTCGCCTGCCGGCCACCCCTAACTTGCCCCATTTCTAGTGACACACTACTCCGTTTCCCTGGCTGGTTGCGGAACTGGGGCCGACACAATCACCACCAGGAACACGCATATACGGCAACCTATAAAACATAACTTTGGACAAGTAGCTCTACATAGAGACAGATAGTTATATTTACCTTGTTTTGATTTAGCTTAGGCTAGGTTTTTTCTGTTGCTAAGGCGCTATTCGCTAAGTAGGTACCTACTTGACTTGGTCATCAAAAATATCAAAGTTGTAGGTATGTTAAAACTATTGTCCAAAAATACTATATGTAGACTTCATTCCTCGTCTTTTTACAAAATACCTTTTAAAAGTTAGACTTTATTTTAAATATAAAGTAAATTGTTTTGATGCCATCCAAGATATTGAAATATGACGTCATAATTCAATATTGGAATTTTCAATGCACTCACAACGCAATATTATTCTCATGAATTAAATAATGAGAAAATTGAAAAATTCATCAGCGACCGCCGGGACTTGAACCCGGTTCAACCACCGACCACAGTCCCGGGTTCAAGTCCCGGCGGTCGCTGATGAATTTTTAAATTTTCTCATTATTTAATTCATGATAATTCAATATTTTCGGTCAAAATATCGTTTTAGAACGTTTAAAAAGTAGCTTATTTGATCTGTCAGTCAAAATGGCTACCCCCCTGAAACTGTATGTTTGTGCAGAATAAATTCCTGTTCGACTGCTACCACCCCTAAGTTGCCCCATTTCTAGTGACACACTACTCCGTTTCCCTGGCTGGTTGCGGAACTGGGGCCGACACTATCACCACCAGGAACACGCATATACGGCTACCTATAAAACATAACTTTGGACAAGTAGCTTTACATAGAGATAGTTAGTTACATTGTTTTGAATTAGCCCTACATAAAGATAGGTGGTTTTGATTTATGTTGGCTTAGACTAGGCCTTTTGCGAAGGCGCAGTGGTAGGTAATACATCTGACAGATGTAGAGAGGTTCCGGGTTTGACTTCCGGTCGGGTTTGGTAGCTAGTTTTGAATGGTTTTTTACATAAAACGGATTTAGCTAAGAAATGTTTTGTATCATGTGTGTTGCAATTTTAGGCGACAGGCTGACAACCTGTCACTATAGCGATACACGACAATAGCTAAAACGGCCCTCAAATATGTGTCAGACGTGGCGATAACGACCGTACTTTTACGGTCGTTGACGCTCTGCCTACCCCGCAAGGGATAAGGGCGTGATGTATGTATGTATGTATGTATGTATGTTTTGTATAAAACGGATACGCTAGTAACTATTTCCTAACTAATTACATCGATGTACTTTGGGATAACTTGTTCAGTTTCTAATACTATCTATCTAGTTTACTCATCTTTTTAAAATGGGTTTAACCTTAAAATTTTACATTACACTGAAATTTTACATAACACTGAAACTACTTAGGTTATGTATGACATTTATCAACGTCTATCAACTCCCAAATTCGACGAAAATGCAACTTAAGCTCTTTCCTTGTTACAAGTTTGTTCTGCAGTGTAACCAAGTTTGTACTGAAATTATTTACGCGTACAAGTTCAGAATAGTTAGCTGTCGAACAAAACAAATTAGTTGACACCCGCGGCGCCTACTTTCCATTCTAATGACCACAAGGGCTATCAACCTCGTTGTTGACAAATTGATTGCAAAGGGTTTCTAGTTAAGTAAGTTGTGCAAGTAGATTAGGTAGCTAAGGTACGTCCTATAGCTAATAATCTTAAATAGAGCTAGCGGTGGCAAAAGAAGTCCCAAAATTTGCACTCTTTGGGCTTACTTTAGTAATAATTAGTTAAGGTCAGTTTGTTGGACGTGTACCGTAGTAACATTTAAAAAAAATGTCTTCGCCAATATTATAAGATTTGATTAGTGAATCGTCTCAGGTAAACACTGATTCGCAATTTTGTGTGGCCATCAAAAGTGGTCAAAATATTTTTATAAAGGGCTCCAATACTGTTAATTTGCATCGCATCGCAGGCATTAAAATGTATTGAAATTTTTCGCAGAGCCTTACGGTGTGATGTGGGTGTGATTTGCAATTTTGTGTGGCCACCGAAAGTCGACAAAATATTTTCGAATTCTCAAAACTTCTTGTTGCAAGCCCTTTAACAATGAAGGCACGAGCCTAAAGTACATCAACCAAGTTAACCTAAAACTTGACCCAGCGTTCCTGCGCACGCATTCGCTAACCGTTATCCGGAACCGGCCCGTCTGTTAGGTTTATGGATAGAATCGTACTGTCATCAGCAAATCCCCCTAACCATTTTAGGGACCAATTCAGCCTGGTTTCTCATACTAATACTAAGAGAACCCAGTATAAGTTGACCCCTTAAATGGGAAGGTGGATTTGCTGGCGATAGTAGAGACAAAGACAGGGTTGCCAAGTGTGAAGAGAAAGGACACAAAGTTAACAAATAACGCGTTTTAAAATTTCTGATAGGCAGTGTCCTTACTAGTGTCTATCCTAAATAGCCAGTCGTTTATTAGATTACTTGAACTATAAATATAAGTCTATGACTTGAACTGACATAAGACAACGCTTATCAAAAATTTTGGGAACAAACGACCAATTTTGGTAGATTTCAATGAGGATGAGTGCAAAGGGAGAACTGTGTGTTTCTATTTATTGAAAAGGTACTATATTGCAATGTCCTGAAAAAGGTTTTGGGTCTATTGTGAGCAGACTATGAAAGCCACTCAAGACCAGTTGAAGTGTTTCAATGAGGCAGACAAACATTCAAAAAGATCTTGTTTAGACCTCTGCATAGTCAGCATAGATTTTTCATAAAGTTCAACAACCCTAACTGTCTGTAATCCCATGTTATGGTATAGTTGAACCATAACTACACTGCTGGTAGTTTGTATGTAGTGCGACGGCTCCACTGATCTGTAGCTCGTAAAACTGTTGGCAGCTGATTGTAATCAATCTGTATAACTAGATTATGTAGGTATTTGTAGAGCGCGGCGCGGATATAGATACCTACTGTCTTGTGACAGCTATAGTGTTAAAATTGCTGAAAGTTGTTTCATAATTTCGAGCCTCCAAAAAGCCCAAAAAATGGCCAAATCTCAAGGAACATAGAGCGAGATAGAAGAAATAAAATAAAACTGTATCTCCAATACAAAATAACTCCATCGGCTAACACCTAACACGCACTGTACGACAGGTCTTATTTTTTTCTATAATATTTAATGTACCTATATTGAACTATTATATATACGATATTCTGGTATCTGATTCAGAAGCCATCGGAGGCGGTCGTACTGAAAGAAATTGATCCTGTTGGTAAATAAACGCTACAGCCTTATCATCAAGTTTTTGATGTTCGAAAAGTAAAATAATCCCGGTTTCTAAGTCTGCTTGTTATCGCAATCTCAACAATCCCATTTACCTATTCATATCAATTTATATTTTCATTGGAAACAGGTTCCTAATGGAAAATTCCACGGTTTAGTTTAGCACCAGATTTTATAGGTACCTTATTACAGTTTCTCCGAAGGGAATTCTCGTTGGGCTGATTTGGGTCAGGCCGGCATACAGATGTAAATCAACCGGTTTAAAACGTTTAAAACCAAATTTCGCGGTTTAAAACCTGAAATCAACCGTTTTCAACCGTTTAAAACTCGCCTACAAAAAAAAAAAGTTCTGTGTTTTACATACACATACATACATACACAAATCACGCCTTTATCCCTTGCGGGGTAGGCAGAGCGTAAACAGCCGTAGGTACCTACAATACAGCCGCTATCGCCACGTCTGACTAATATTTCAGGGCCGTTGTAGAAAAATCGTGCCGAAATGCAAAAAAATTTTTGCCGAGTAGGTACTTAGGTATGAATTTTTGTATGGAACATCCAAATTATTAATATAACCCTGTATATACAAAATTCGGTGTTTCCAACGATTTTACACTGACTTGCTCATCATAGGTTACCTACGCTCGGGCCTCGGAGCGACAAACTAGGTAATAAACCCGCAAAATCACATCATTAATCCATTTCAGTGATCCTTACCTTTGTAATATTACGAAAATGTATTAAAATCAATAAAACATTGTTATCAACCATCCGCCGTTTTAAACCGAAAAAAACGGTTGTTTATGATTTAAAACGGTTTTTTTCGTTTAAAACGATTTGGTTGAATTGGTTTTAAACCGGGCTTACATCTATAGGCCGGCACAATGGCCTGCAGTGCGATTGCGACCGAGCGTGCATAATCTGACACAACTTGCCAATATAAGGGCACATAAATACGTGTGGTGTTTCAAAGCAACGATTTTAATACAGCTGCTGTGTAGTGACTTGATGATTTGAGTTTGCGCGCAAAAATCGCAAGTATGACTGTCCCATACCGGCAAATCATGACCTGACAAGCGCCACTTTGACCGCATTTGATCGTTTGACCTAATGATTTTTAGTGTTTGTTACTATTGCTTGACCCATACTCTGATTCGTTCCGCCTATTCGATCCAGCATTGTAGCAAAGCAGTCGATTAGGTACCTATCTACTATTAATGGGACGCAGTGTGATATCAATTATTTCTGCCAATTTGCTTTTATTGACTTGTGGGATGTAATTGGATGGATATTAACTAGGTACCCTACATGCTTTACCTGCCGGTAGTTTATTGAACTTACCATGGTGGTTTCATTCCTGATGACTTCGGTCACAGGCCCTGCCCTGGCTGCCTCAGCTTCCACCTAGTACAAGAAGTCCTTAGCCTCAGGCAAAGTCACCAGGCTGTCAGAGTTGTAAGCTTAAACTTACCAAGGTAGTTTTTTGAACCTATGATGTCATATTATTTTATTCAACTTACCATGGTGGTTTCTTTCCTGATGACTTCGGTCACAGGGCCTACCCTGGCCGCTTCTGCTTCCACCTGGTAAAGGAAGTCCTTAGCCTCAGGCGACAAAGTCACCAGGCTGTCAGAATTCCGCGGAGACGCCGCCACTTTAGCGAACTTCTGGTACTCGACTTGATGAGTGCTCTCGCTTCTGAGTGAACCCACGAGTTTTCTTTGGAAACCCTGGAATGTACGTGGCTCTTAAAAAACATTTCAGGTTTTGTAGCTCCAAATGAAACAAGGACTCTTGTTTTGTAGTTCTTGCTTGTGTGCTATAACGCCGAGTCAATGGACGACACGAGTAAATATTAAAGCTTTCAAAGTTGAACTTTTAATTCTGCTAATAAATTAAATTACCTCTCTTTCTCCAGGTCTAATTAGTCAGCTTTCATTTAGCTTTATTACATTTTGTGGTCTTTTATGGTAACAGACACTCTACGAGCAGAAACTATCCAATTATAGACAAACGAATCAAATTGCTGACACTAAAAAATAATAACCAATTTTAGCCATACCGTTTTGACTCCAAACTTGCGTATAATTTTGGCAATAAAACTTGCCGATATGGCGGGTGCACACCACACAACACTAGACAAAGTCACAGACTAACCAAATAATACCACAAGCTGCCACTAGACTGCAATGACTCAACCAAGGACGGGTGATTGTTTTAACCTGTGACCCGGCTAATTTGTCTCTCACATTGACCCTATGGACTTTCGACCAAATGATCTGGATTAAGCAGGATATGGATGAGATCTTTTCTTTGCTTAAAAACAATGGGACTTTGTATAAGACTTCCTCAAGACAAGTAATCTTTATTTAGTAAAGTAGGTATAGAGATCGAAAATGACATGCATCGACCGGGGCTAGAACTACTCTACCACTGAGCTATCTATGCTCTGACTGATGCGCGACAAATTTCAATCTCGTCATCGTCTCCAAGCGACAATCTAGCGACATTTGTACCATGCGGCCCGGGTTCGAGCCCGGGTCGATGCATGTAATTTTTTCAATTCTTATTTTCATTTATGAGAATAATATAGCACTGTTCGTGCATTAAAATTCCATTAAAAGTATGGAGATCATTATGGTTTAGAATCACCTAACTTATTGCTTACCTTAATACTTTGAGCAGGTTGTGTGCGGGTATTATATAATGTAACTTATCGTGATATCTGAATAAAACAGGCACTATTAAGGAAATAAATGTATTTCAAAATAACTTTACATTTACCTACAAAAAAAAAACTTGTAAATATAGAACATATAAAACAGCTACTTATACACTCTTAACTAGTTGATACTGAGGTGGGAAAGAGACACAAATCTTTACATTTAAGGAGAGCTGTTACTGAATTATGTTAAAGTACCATTCTGAACATTAAACAAGGAATTTGGTTTTCCAGAAGTAAACATAAGCTTAGCCTATTGGTTTTCCAAAAGCGTAGGAGGCTACCTCACAAGCTATACAAAAATAATAATAACGATAGAAATGAAAATATACGTAGGAAGGTACTCCAATAAACCTGTGATATTGTCAAATCGTTACATAGTGAGGATTCGATTGATATAGAAGTCGATACATTCTTAAATCGGAATCTAGCTCGTGAACAGAAATAGTCGATTAAAGTTAACACAACTTAACCTAAGTTACAGCTACTTAGATAAAGTTTACATTTCTTTCGTAAAGTGTATGACAGCAAGTGCCGTGTCCAGGAGGTATACCGCACCGTTGATGACGCATAGGGCACCCACTGCCAGACCGACCTGGAATTGGAAAAGAAATTCATATAAACTAGGTAACAAGTATGTATTTAGAAAGGTAGCAGACATGATAGTATTTATTCCAAAACCACACGCATCAGTGTGTGGCTAATCAGAAAATTATTCTTATCCTTTTGAAGGTCCTCACATCACTGAAAACAACTCGGAAGTTAATACTATAAACTCTCAACCCAACCCAAAATACTTCGATGAACTATCACGCATGTATTGCAAATTGAGAGAAAGACTACCGTCATCAACTTAGATTGTTTTAAACCGTCTTTATAGTCAAACCATTCAATTCTCAAATTCTCTAATTCGAATCTCAGTCCAAACCTGCAGATTGAGATTGTTACTGACCTGCTTCTCAGCATAGACGAACTGGTACTGGTTCTCTCCCATGTAACCGCCCCAATAGTGGAGTGCCACTGCACCCACTGCGATCCACATGAAGACTCCCACAAAGTTCATCACGATTTCTGACATAGCCCTGGAATGAGAGGCACAGAGATATGAGAAACGTCAGAAAGTGTCGATGAACGGTTAATGTTGTAGATTCAATTCAAATAAGATTGATTCTGCAAAATACTCTCCCAATAAACAGGTCATCACTGGTGATGATTTCACCTCATTTGAATAAGATAAGCAGAACATCGTAAGACAGGAGAACGAAGACACCTAAAGTCGTAATCTCGGCATCAGAATTCTTTATAATAGGGTGCCTAATGTAAGGTGCCTTTTGTTCCAAGATAGCAGAAAATGATTCATGACACGGGGTTTTATTCATATTTAGAGCTTCATAAGACATTAAAGATCTCAAATATCACCTTTTGTGTTCCGTAGTGCCAAACAAGTACGTGACGACTTGTACAAGTGTATAGATGAGGTAGCCGACTATGACTCCTGAAGCTACGATCTCAGCATCAGGATTCTTCTCCTCGTTGAGGTTCCACGTGCCTCCTACTCCGAGGAACTCCCCATTGTAGCCTGTTCGGTAAAGGACCAGGATTATGATGTTCAGCACCTGAAATTGAGGAAAATTAACTGTTAATTTTATGTGAATGATAGTTTTATCACCACATAATATGGCGCGTCCGCCAATACATTATTTGTGGTTTCATTGACTAGATCTCTTTTCTTTGTGCTTCTTTGGTCCCTGTTTTGTTTGGTCACGAATCATACAAGATACTGTCGTCACGTGAAATGAATTCTCAAGTCTTGGCGATGTAATGTCTTCTTCTAAATGTGGATGATCCGTCTACAATCTACTTATCAGGACTAAACTGCGCATGCATTCCTGAAAGATGAAGTCAACCTTTATCTAATTCTTTGTTATCATAATTGCTGTGTACATTTCGTACAATCTACATATGTAGGTGTATCTATTTCTTGTGCAACTACTTCCTGTTTTTCTTTGTCATCGTTCTAATAATCAGTTCCGGTTTTAAGGGTGCCTTCTATATCTACTTATGATTTTGAGTCATCGTTCAGTAATGTGGTTCTCTTTAATTTGATAACACCTTCAGTTACAAATGTTTGTTGAAGATAAGCGATAAATGTAAGATAACATTCGTTTTCAATATAGCTGATATTAGGTATCGATCATCGTGAGTTTATTTTGTCTTTTTTTTAATATTCTGTGTTACCTACTGGAACTTTTCTCATAGATTCTGTATCATATTTGCAATTACCATAGAGAGTCGTGAATAAGGACATTATATCCTCTAAATCAGTGCAAAATTAATAATTTTCCTGGTACAATCAGTTCTCTAGAGCATACCAGACATATACCAGGCGATCATAAACAAACAAATCTATTACATAAGGACAATCACTGATCGATGATCACGTAGCGCAAATATAATGGCGCACCGGCATAATGGGCTGGTCAAGGTAAACGCAGGCCCAGGGAGCTATTGTGGACATGCGTCTGCGCATAGTAATGGACAGATTCTGCGCAGTACCGTGATCTATTTACATGTCGTTTGTTTTTTCGTCTGCTGAGGAGGACGTAACAATTCCAAACCACCGGTTGCTGACCAATTTTGATAATAATAAAAAATATACAAAGTTATATCCCAATTTTTTAAAAGTACCTAGTTGTTTGGTTTGTTGCATTTGTTAATTGATTGAGAACATTATAATGCTGAACCTAATGGAGGCATTGAAAAGGCTAACAATATGTTTTTGAATTAAATTTTGTCTTGCTTTGGTTTGAGACGGTAACACTACTATGATTTTGAATATGCTTACCTATTTATTTATTGATAACTTGATATGCTTTTCTCTGTATTGTTTTCCTACTCAGATGTGCTTACGATATTTTAACTCGAGATGATTGATAACCCCTCTGTATCTACGTAGATGACTTTGTGCTGACGAAATATTATTCTGATCTTTGTTTCCTTCGTGAATTTAAGCACTCGCCTTACCACAATCAATATATCTTGTGATTAGGATGATCTTACTTTAAAGTTTGATTAAGTACAAATTGCGCAGATAAAGAAAGTCCCAAAGAAATCTTGCTGCTCGTATGTCATAGGTACTTATCATTTGATAGAGAGGCAAACAACTATGTGTTAATTCTTGATCCATCTTTTATCTGCGCAAGCTATACTTTCTGCTTCCGTCAGAACTTAAAGGAGCTTAATAGAGGTTCAGACATTGATTTAAAAGCCTTCTTTAAGCTTCTCAATGCTAAACAGTTCCCACACCTCATCAGCTAGCTTTATTATGGCGTCGACCGTGTGACAACTATTAATTTAATTAAGTTCCATTATTAAGCTGTACATTATGCTTGTTACGATTACGAGAAGCAAGTAGAAGTGGCTCGTTACGATTGTCTGCTGCCAGTTTGAAATTAATTTGAGTGGCTCATTAGTCCCAATCCCAATAAGTCTGTACAATGATGCTTAATTCAATGGGTAGATTTCAGGTTTAGATTTTCTTGTATCTTAGATGTTCTGTTCATTCTCTTTGCTGATTTGAATTGGTAAAACAGAGTCAGAATTAGATGCTTAGTTACTGACTACGCACATCGAAAATTAATCTCTACCTGCTTGAATACTTTTTGCTCTAATTTTTATTACTTGCAAGGTTGAATCAACTTCTATGGTTAGTTGTTCATGGTGATTCACTAAATGACACTGTTCTCACGTAACAAGTACCTCCTATATCTGTATACTTATTACCTACAGAGTTAGGTGTTGGTTTAGTTATTTTTTACGTAGGCATTTCCTTGTGTAGTAAGCATGGAGCAAATAAACAAATACTTAGTCATGTCATAATATGATTCATATAGTCATGAAAATCATTGTTATTCTAGACAGCAACCCAGAGTTAAAGTCTACTGCTATGGAATAATACAAGTAACACCATGCAAGGGGATTTTTGAAACCGACTCTGCCCATTGGTCATGAAAATAACTTCGAGCTTAGAAATATCTTAAACATATTTTTTTATTATTAGCTGACATCTCCATTGAACAGCAATGCGTTCCCTTCGTCATGAACGATATAGAAGACCTAAACAGAAGCTCAATTTTGTGCACGGATTTCTGTAATGAATGGTCTAACCAAACGTAACGCAATTTCGACTAGTGGAATTTGTTAATGTCTTGGGTGTATGTGCATTTATTAGGGAATGTGTGATTTTCAGTACTACCTAGCACGTAAGTAGGATATTAACAAAGTTATTGAATTAGCAGACTTTCGCATACTGAGCTGTTGTACGATGCAGGTCGTCTGTCTGGACCAGTTTAGCAGTACTGGTCAAAATTAATATACCTACCTAGTCAGATAGATAGTAATTTTTTGGCTAAAGGTGATTTGGCGAAAATGTTCCTTAGGTGTGTTAATGAAATAAAAGATAAAGAAGAATAAAATAATAGTCGTCATGAAGGACTAACCTATCTTAATATAGTTATGTGTGACTTAATGAGTAAGAATAAAATCTAACCACTTGAGAGGAAGTGTCTCTCTTATCTTCCTGCCTTAGTGCAACAATTAAACTTGTTGGAATCAAGTTGGAATCATTGCTCTGTAATTGTCAGCTGCCGGGCACAGAGCAGTTGACAAGTCAGAGAAACACCGAGTTAGCCGTCACGTCACCCAGTGTTGGTTTATCATTCTATGTTAATCTCATCACTAGTTATATTGGACATCATTAGAGACCACGACGATGTGAAAGCGGTAAGGCAGTGCTGGTTTACATTTGAGCTCTATGCATTTTTTTCTGATGTCTTAGGTAATAGGAAAATATGGAATCACTATGACGACTGTGGCCAGGACTAGAACCCGGGACCGCAGAATAATGTTCTACTGTTCTACTAACTAAGCACCTGGGATATAAGCAAAATTTTGATGAATGTTTCAAAAGTCATCTACAGTTAGTTCTCAATCTCTTAAGTACTATGATTGTCCAAAAAGTACTACAGCTACATCTTCTGTTCCAAGACAAGCATTTATGTGGCCAAGACGCCTTAGATCAATTACTGTAGAGTACCAGTATTCTACACTCCAAGGTTCCAGTCCCCGCCGCAGTCGATAAAAGTAAATTCCAAATTTCCAATAGGTTATTTTTTTATGTCATTTTCACGACGATTTCTCTACGCATCTATTGGAATTTTAATGCACTTACAGTGCTATACGCAACGTGTTACAAAACAACCAATAAATCTCCCATACAAAGTGAGTGCATTCATATATTTTTCATATTTCGACCCATTTTTCATGGGGAAAGTTGTTCAGTTTCATGAGTACTTTGACCTCCTTTCAGCTTTATTGATTGTTTTGTAACACCCAGTATTATTCCCAAATGAAAAAAGAAATTGTAAATTGTCATGCATCGACCGGGGCTCGAACCTGGGCCGCAATAGGTCAACGCCCCACCTGCCTTCTCAATGCATGTCTCTCACTTGTCCACTACTCTGTCCCTCCGCGAGTGTTAACTCCTGACCCTTTGCATGACTAATTTTATCAACTAATTGTTGTTATCCTCCACATCTTGCTTGTGTTGCTTGTGTTGCTCGTACATGTGGTTAGTTAGGGCTTTCGTTGATTAGTCATTCAGAATCGGGGTAGTCTGACAATTTGATTACATTAAACTTTTGACTACAAATTAACTACGTATGGCACGCGACTCTTAAATATTTCTATCTACCTAAAGATGACTCACTTGCTCATTCTAATATGCAAATGTTTGCAATGACAAAAGTGGCAAACCAAAGTTGCATAAAATGGCGAGAGTTTGCCATTCCAAAGTACCTATGCCTTTTACTCATAGAAATAGAAGTACCTACATAGAAAACACTTTCTGAGTAACTACAACTGATCTCCGGCCGGTTAAAAAGATAATGGCTGAAACTGAAAATGCTCCAAACATTGACTAACCATTAATTAAACAAATTAAGTACCTACCTATAGCAGATATAAATAATACTAGCGTACAAGAGTAAAGTTTGTAAGTATTTTACTATGATTCTTTATAGATTGCTGGTTAGTTTACCGCAGTCAGTATAATAAATTAAAAATAAACAGCTATGTACGTCAATTCGAGCTCTATTGGCGGGACAGTGTAATAAGGGTTTAACTCTACGATGAGTAATAGCATGAATGGTATCTGATAAGAGTGTTTGTCCGTTTACAACATGTGGGTTGAGCACACACGTCAGGAGGCGGTTGAAGAGAATAAGCATTTTTGACATGGTTATGAGAAGATCAGAAATACAGAACATCAATATAGGTAGGTACCTACATACATACATACACTCTCGCTGTATTATTTTCATGCATGCAAAACAATCCTAAAGTGCATTCAATATATTTGAGGAGATAGGATACTGTTAGTATGAGTATAATATTATTTCATGATTTTTTTATAATCTATTGCAATAATTTATGCAATAGGTACATAAAGAGGTCTAAGACACTTCAAAAAAGAACAATTTTCAGTAAATTTCGGAGTTAGATTAAAACGTTCTTTGTGGTGTTGAGACAGCATTGTCCTAAGTAATTCTCCCCGCCACTTCTAGATCCAAATTCTACGACTAGGCAAGAGATTTAACTGCGATCATCCACCCATGTCTACAATCCAAGAATCTGAAGGATCTTTATCAAAATCCAACTGGACTGGAACCCTTGGGCGGTGCCGTATAGTACAGGTTCGAACTATATTCAGCACTTTGTGTTGTGCCGTCCCCCTTTTCGGTGATTTTCAAAAGCTTCAATCGCCAGCAAATTTGTTTGCATAAAAACACTTATTACTTACTACTAATGGCTACGATATTTTTAATATCAACAAGGCGTGGTTTTATCAAACAACGATAGATAAACCGAATGAGGTCACACGACCTACCTGAGTTAACCTAGTCCCAAAAACCGGTTTTTTATGACTAGAAGCGAAATAAAAAGGGTTGTGCGTAGATAATATGCCTACTATCGAAATAAGTTTTTCTGTTTAGTAGGGATGAGGGATGTTCGTCCATTGCTTGCCTCACCACTTGCAGGTCTCACGTCAAATCCAAAGTTAAATATTTATATGGTCTTATTATTATTGCTTAAAATTTTGTCACTGAACAATTATTTTAATTATGACAGAAGTTTTGGAGTTATTGAATGTTAAAGTTGGGTATCGAAAGAGACAAAAAAAAGTGTTGAAGTTTGGCTCTCTATCGTTTACCTATTTCTTCTTCTTCGTTCTAAATTGGTAATGTTCGGTATACAGTGAAGAAAAAGGTTCACTGTTTTGTACAAATAGCTATCAGTAGAAAAACCTTTAAAAATTTAATTAAGTAGATTCCCTGTTTTATCCAACAATTTTCTATTACTATCAGTTGTTTTGTGAGGCGCGACAGTTTTTTTGGACCTGGAATGGTCCCAGTGCATGCATGAATTAGTGTCATTTAGGTAAATCATGATCCGATTTTTGTTTTCTGAACAGTTCTTCTTCGATGTAATTTTAGATCATTGGGTTGACCAACAGCCCATTGAGTTTAAAATAGACGTCGAATCAACAAATTCTTAGCATAAACATCAAATTTACAACTGTTTCCTTGTGCCATTCAAATTCTTCACAATATAATTGTTTGTAGAAAAAACCGGCCAAGAGCGTGTCAGACACGCCCACAAATAGGGTTTCGTAGTCAACGTTTAAATATCAGGTTTTTCAGCATTACAAACTTAATTTTGTTGCTGGTTTGTTAGCAGCAGTATGATGACCAACCGCAAATAGAAAAACTCAATTTTTCTGAAACCTTTAAGGGTACAATATCCGTTATAGTTTTCATTGTTACTTCAGATTGTAAGCTATATTCCATATTTATTTCAAATTTTTAGCGTTTATACTTTAGAAGTTACAGCTGGAACAAATTATGGGTCAAAAACGCCCTTTTTAAAAGCAAATATCTCGTGACTGAAACATTTTAGTGACTTTGTTTCAAAGAAACCTCCCCTTAGTTTTAAAAGACCTATTCAACGATACCCTACTCAATATTACAGAAGAAAAAAATTTTTTTTGCCCCCCTTTCACTTGTATGGGGGTCCAAAAAACATTTAAAATAATTTTTTCTTAACATTTCTATATTTGGGTCAACACGATCTATCTTCTCACCAAATTTTATGTCGATAGCTCTAAAACTGACGAAGATATGAGGGCGCGGCATACAGACAGACAGACAGACAGACAGACAGACATGACGAAACTATAAGGGTTTCTAGTAGACTACGAAACCCTAAAAAGTAAAATCGTTATTTGCTAGAGTCATAGAGACATGAAATTCGTGCACCCAAAAGCAATTTTACTCCTTGTAAGTATGAACAAAGTTATATTGTAAAGAACCAGAGGAAAATGCAAGGCAATGCAAGTATGTTAAATCATACTGCACCAACAACTAATGAATTACCCATTGATGGCATAAACCGGGATCCCTGATGCATGTTCTAAGTACAAGTAGGAAACTATGAGATGACTCATGTAAGGGCTTATTCATTAATGTACCTGTTACTCATACTTGATATCACTGTTCCAATTACTTGTATACTAGAGTTCTCAATTACTATAATTAGACATGTTAATCCAGTCACGCTTATAATTCAATTTAAATGTTAAGTTGTACGTTAAGTAAGAAATAACTCTTTCGTACACAATGGAGACAACTTCCTTATTTCTAAGATCTCTGAATTCTAATTATTTTTAATGCACATTACTTAGTTTGAACTTAACTGTGAAGAAATATTGACGGTCAAATAAATGGATGCCTAATTCTAAAATATCTCTACTTCGCCTACTTCTAGAATTAAACTCATTCAGATCATTAGGGCGGATTACTTTTTCAGCCTAAAGAAACCATAGACGAACATAGTGTGCAAAAGAGAAGAAAATGATTTATGGAAACTCAGTAAGATAGAAAAGAATAGCGAACCTTATGTCACTGTAACCTGTTTTGTATGACAGATCGTCCCAATTCAACCCGTTGGTTTTTACCTGTACATTATTTTGGTGTTTTTTTCAGAAATCCTGACTTATTTTTAATAATTTGTTTAGTGTGCAATGATGGTTATGTATTCAGGATGCGAATTTGGTGCGAATCTTCACATCTACCCGGAAAACTGCACATTTCACAGGTAAATTCTCAGAAAGTCGTCACTGGGATTACACGTGAATTTTTTGTTTAAATGTGCCTTTTTTTGTAAGTAAAATAATAAATTACGCAAATCCTTATATTTCCTTTCGTATTTTCGATATGTAAAAGCGTATTAGTTAGTAATTTTCATAGTATTTGGGGATAAAATTGGGATAAAATAATTTCGCATTTAGGCCAGGGATTGACTGCAATTTATCGACTAAGTTATCGATAGTTACCTAGAGGTACCTTACATACCTACTTTGAATGGTGTAACAACAAAAAATATGCAAATTTTAAAGATTCGCTAAATAGTTACTTTAACAATTCAGACATATTTTTTTACAAATACATATAACATTATTTTCAACTACATCCAACAGATACACTTTAGATCCAGTTATTAGAGACTCATGCGAAATACATATTAATACCTATTATTTTCAGGGTCGTATTAACGAGAGATTCGCATCATCGTACGTAAACGGTGACATAGTCCCATCTACGTCTCAACAAAGAAACCTACGTAGGAAATTGGCTGACTGCAAGGAAACGACCCGCCGCAGCAAAGAAAGCATTAATGTGAACATTTCAATTAAACAAATAAATAAAGTTGAAATCTTTATGCAATTTTTTATTTGAAATTATCGATAACCCTCCAAATTGAATAATGTACATCACTAGCTGAGGTTAACGCGCCAAAATCAAAATTGGTCACGCGAGATCGAGCTGTCAGTTCGTCTATAAACGCTAGTTTATATATGTCGCAGTACGATGGCAGAATTAGGTTTTTGGCCAAAAACCTAGGTTTTTGGCCAAAAGCCGGCATATGGCAGAATCGTAGACTTCCTTCGGTCATCGTCCTAAACTGATCCAGGTTTTTGGCCAAAAACCTAGGATTTTGGCCGAATAACTAGGATTTTGGCCGAAATCCTAGATTTGTTTAGTATTATGGCTTTTTTTGCATTTCGGGGGAACTTCTTCGTCTTTGAGTGGTACACCAAGTCGCCCAACGAGCCGATGGACCCTGGTATCAGAGTTTTCAACCGCCTACTGCAAGTAGCAGGTCTCTAACATGGTTGTGTAACGACCGCCGTCTAAGTGATCATAGAGAGCAATCGGGACCGACGGCTTACCGTGCCCGTGTGGTTCGGGGGAACGAGGAGTGGAGAGGTACTTTATGCATCTCCCTCTGATCTTTTGAGGGTAGACTTGGCCTCCGTAAATGGACACCTTGAAGCACGGGGGGTAACATCAGATAGTCTGAACAACAGGATTGCCTCGGATTCCCTGAAGGGCAGGGGGGAGCATTAGACACCATAAGAGCAGGACGTATAGAGGATTGGTGGTACCGTTGGACGCCCTGGAGACCAGGAGGTAGCGTCGGACCCCCAGAAAATCCAACGTCCGTCATCTTACATCCTCCAGAGTGTTCGACGCTACCCACGTCCCCAGAGCGTCTGAAGCTACCTCCCACCCACCAGAACGTCCAATGCTACCTCCTGCCTTTCGAGGTGTATGCCCGAACTACACGGGCACGTTAAGTCGTCGGTCCCGATTGCTCTTTATGATCACTTAGACGGCAGTCGTTACACAACCTTGTCAGAGGCCTGCTCCTTGCAGTAGGCGATTTAAAAACTCTAACAGCAGGGTTCATCGGGTCGTTGGGTGACTTCGTGTACCACTCGAAGAAGAAGAAATTCGCCCGAAATGCAAAAATTGCCATAATACTAAACAAATCTAGGATTTCGGCCAAAATCCTAGTTTTTTGGCCTAGGATTGTTTTATGGATCAGCTTAGGACGATGGCCGAAAAAAGTCTACGATTTTGCCATATGCCGGCTTTTGGCCAAAAACCTAATAAACGACATATATATGTCGCAGTACGATGGCAGAATCAGGTTTTTGGCCAAAAACCTAGGTTTTTGGCCAAAAGCCGGCATATGGCAAAATCGTAGACTTCTTTCGGCCATCGTCCTAAGCTGATCCAGGTTTTTGGCCAAAAACCTAGGATTTTGGCAAAAAAACTAGGAATTTGGCCGAAATCCTAGATTTGTTTAGTATTATGGCTTTTTTTGAATTTCAGGGGAACTTCTTCTTCTTCGAGTGGTACACCAAGTCGCCCAACGACCCGATGAACCCTGGTGTTAGAGTTTTTAAACCGCCTACTGCAAGGAGCAGGCCTCTGACAACGTTGTGTAACGACCGCCGTGTATGTGATCATAAAGAGCAATCGGGACCGACGGCTTAAGGCCGCTATAGAGCTTTTCACGAAGCCCATACAATTTTCCCTACCAGACCTCTCGGAGCGTCATTTTGCGAAAAACATGGGGATGTTTGAATATTTTTTACAGTGATATTATGAATAAAAATAAATATATTTTTCTGCAATTAGATTAAGTACATCTTCTTAAATAACATATATTTTTTTTAAATCTTTACTACTGTTATTTTTTCATACAGAAGCCGTTATAATGGCGCATTATTTTGCAAAAAATCGTATATAAAAACGTGGTATTATTCTATATTTCTGAATAAAATTGTAAAATGTTCACTGTAGACTTTGTTCTCAAATATATACTCTATTTTTTTGTATAATTGATATTTTTTTACAGTGAACCAAAACTCTAAAACTCACGCTTGATTTGAGGTCTTTTCCTGAATTTTGGTTTTGTCGCTTTAGATATCGCTGTTTGTAACAGGTTTAAAACTAAAATGTTAATATTTACATTGTACATTTTTTAGATGAAAATATGCTTGATTAAATGTTCAAGTAACATATTATTTTTACATAACGGTTTTCGAGAAACTCGCATGTTTATAAAGCCAATATTTGCAAATTTGCTAGAAAAAATTGAATGCGGTCTTAACGTGCCCGTGTAGTTCGGGCATACACCTCGAAAGGCAGGAGGTAGCATTGGACGTTCTGGAGGGTGGGAGGTAGCGTCAGACGCTCTGGAGGGCGTGGGTAGCGTCGGACACTCTGGAGGATGTAATATGACGGGCGTTGTATTTTCTGGGGGTCCGACGCTACCTCCTAGTCTCCAGGGCGTCCAACGCTACCACCAATCCTCTAGAGCGTTCAGTGGTACGTCCTGCTCTTATGGTGTCTGATGCTCCCCCCTGCCCTTCAGGAAATCCGAGGCAATCCTGCTGTTCCTGTCCTTCAGGGTGTCTATTTACGGTGTCCAAGTCTACCCTCAAAAGATCCGAGGGATTTGCATAAAGTACATAAAACCTCTCCACTCCTCGTTCCCCCGAACCACAAGGGCACGTAAGCCGTCGTTACACAACCATGTTAGAGGCCTGCTACTTGCAGTAGGCGGTTGAAAACTCTGATACCAGGGTCCATCGGCTCGTTGGGTGACTTGGTGTACCACTCGAAGACGAAGAAGTTCCCCCGAAATGCAAAAAAAGCCATAATACTAAACAAATCTAGGGTTTCGGCCAAAATCCTAGTTTTTTGGCCAAAATCCTAGGTTTTTGGCCAAAAACCTGGATCAGCTTAGGACGATGGCCGAAGGAAGTCTACGATTCTGCCATATGCCGGCTTTTGGCCAAAAACCTAGGTTTTTGGCCAAAAACCTAATTCTGCCATCGTACTGCGACATATATAAGTCTATGAAAGAAACATTTTCAATCGGTGACTAATTTGTATGGTCTTTTTTCTTAACTTCCGAAAATTACAATGTATGCCAGCTCACATATAAAAATCAATATCACAACCATTCAAATCGATCACCAATTTACCTTATTCACTTTCAAATCGATTCGACTTGCAAAGTATAAAAAACAAAGAGCACAAACTTACAATTTTGAAGGCTTTCACCACGATCGTGGCTATCGTTTGCACAGACACCATTTTCACAAAAAACAATCACTATATTTTACACTTCACTGAAACAATGTACGTTTTCTGTAGCAGGTGTATAGTCACTGGTTTAAGCTATCAGTACTGGGTTATCATCTGTTTTATCATCATATCAGTACGACGTATATCGCCAGCACATCAAGTTTCATTTAAGGGACCAAGTTATAATGGTGTTCCATATAAATACTCAGATAAACCAGAATAATTGATCTCTTAAATGGTTAAGTTTCTGTGCTGGCGGCGAAAGTGCGAGTCACTTGTCTTATCTGTTTAGCGAATTAGTAGGACATGAACACTATGCCCTGCAGGCTCTATTTTTGTGAAAATGTGACCAATATCTTCGCTGATAAGGTGCATTTTAGTTATCGTCAAGATTGTAGCGTTATCTGCCTTTGAAGCTACTATTCCCTTTAATTTTGCTTGTTTCTCGTTAAAAATCGTACATACTTACTCATTTCAATAGTACCTAGTTACTTAGAATCTGGCATGCTATACAGGGTGTTAGGGACGGTGTAACGAAAACTTTGCAGACCATCAAACTGAACAACTTTTACTATGGAGCCAATGGTGGGAAACGAAAAAAATTTCCAACCTCCCATACAAAATTCACGATCAGCTGACTGACATTGTATGGGAGGTCGGAAATTTTTTATCGTTTCCCACCATTGGCTCCATAGTAAAAAATGTTCAGTTTCATGGTCTGAGCACGCCTGCAAAGTTTTCGTTACACCGTCCCTAACACCCTATATACTACAATTTTCGACTTCAAGACAGAAGATTATCAATTCGATCCAAAAGGTATGTAGGGGCCGCGAATGTCATTTTTTTGCTCTGTGGTATGTACCTATGTTGGTCTCTAGACTTTTGAACAAAAAGTTTAATAATCAGAAGTTTATACATGTAGGTAAGTGGAGTCCGTCCTCGAATACTCATCTTAAAATCTTTCAGACCATGTGTCTGATGGTTCTCATTTTTTTGGCTTATGAATTGTCTATCTTAGGAATTGCAGTTTTCTTCGTAACTGTGATTCAGTAGGTAGGTAGTATCTCCTTTGCAAGATTCAGTTAAGTCTTACGGCGTTCCGTTTTCCATACAAAAGATCAATGGAGTTATGTCTGTAAAGGAGACACAAGACTGATTAAAAAACTAGATGGGGAGTCCCATGGGTACATAACATTTTTGCAAAGCACTAAAAAGAATTTTTAAACCATCAGATATTCCCGTAAAAATCGATTCGCCACTTTACGAAAATAAATTAAGCTACTGCTGCTGCAATAAATACATTTAATTTTATTGCGCAGAAATAGTAGGTTGTTGACGAGGACGGGAAATAAGACTTTGACTGACGAGTAGAGTTTGAAGTCCGTGCCGCAGGCGAGGACTTTAAAAATACGAGTCTGGCAAAGTTATTTTCCCCGAGGCTTACATAGTGCTTTTCGCAAAAAAATGCTAGGAAATTATAAAGATTTTAATTTATTTTATAGTAATTTGATATAAAAAGTTGTTTTACTGATTACTAAGTCAAGATGTGGATTAGGAGTTATTCTTTTTTTATTTTGTAATTTCTGAACGATTTCGATATCGCGCCAGAAAAGTTGTATTGGAATCCATTGGCTGGTGTGTAAAAAAGAAATCGTTCAGAAATTACAAAATCACAGACAATGTCAAACTTTCTGGATTGTTTTCTTGAAAGAAATTGTCATATTTCCTAGCATGTTTGAGAAAATACTTATTATATTTTAACCATATGTAGTTTTGCAACAAATTTACGTGTGCCTTCATCATTTCACATGAAGTTTTTTTCAAAAATATGTTCTGCAACTCATGTATAACTCGACTGAAGTGCAGTTTTTCGTTTGTATGACGTAACGATTCACCTTAAGAGTATCTGCACTATAGGTTTGCTAAATGTCTACTTTGGTTTCTTTGTCTCTTCTTGTGGTCTTCCGATGCTTTTGTCGAATAAAGCCATTCATTACCTACCTACTTCCAATCCATCAAATTTCTTAGATCCAGCTGTTAAAAAACCAATAAACAATCAAAGTTAGCACAGCAAACCCATGATCTTTACGACGTTTATTTAAACCGAAGGTTATGTCGTTTTGTGGTCTCGTAAAATAAAAATATTATGGTCTGTGAGTTTCCGTTAGTCATACTAAACAAGCTTGGTTGACCACCATGGCTCATGGTGTTATGAATCTGTCTGTATGGTTTTACTAGGAATATGGGTCTTGTTTTTCTGGGACATACTGCATTTTCTGTAGCAAGAATGGACTACAGGAAATAGTTACTTACCTAGAAAAAAATATATTCAAATAAACTAAATGAGTAAACCACTAACTTAAACCCAAAAACCTGGGTTCAAACGGTTCAAATGAAATCTTAATCATGCAGAAACATTTGGTTCTTTATTTTCATGTAGGTAGGTAAGTAGATACATAGAATAGCATCAATGCATCGTATTATCAGTCAGGTGTTTTATTTATAACAGAAGATTATCAATATTAAGGCATTCAACGAAACAGATACCTTTAGGAGATAAGGTACCTCTAGTACTTACACTAGGCCTACATTCTGTTCCAAATACTCTAACAAACACAAAGGGCTTTGTACACAGTGTAACAAACTACTGGTCCAAATTCCAGCAAGCCTATGCAAGTGGGCCACTGTCATTCTTTGCCATTACCATTAGAGTTTCTGTGACAATGTTACTGTACTTTGATTATAATCTCAGAAGACCGCCATTATGAGAGGAAATGAGCATAACCGAATAATTTTGCAATTTCATAAATAATATGTTCATGTGGAACAAATCGTCAATGTAGGTATTAGACGGAACTGACAATATCTCATGAACCTTACCTAGATGTTACAGGGTATAATAGTCATATCATAACTTCTCTCTATTGAACTACTTATAGATCTTATGTAAGGAAACAAACGCTAAATCTCTCGTATGTTTACTCAATCACTCTACCGATATAGGTTACGATTCTTCTTTCTATATAATAAGAGTTCCATAATATCAGTTTTCATCGTAGTAGGTACGTAGGTATTAGATTAAGTTAGGGCTACAAGTTTATAACTTGGTGAATACTAAGACTACAAGCAGATACCATTTACTAACTAAATAGACATAACATAACCGTCGTTTAAACAAAATATTTCTCGTCAACATCATAACAAAGAACCCAACTCCCTTATTTTACGCATCGAAGCCTTTACGAAATGTCATTTAGTGTATTTTGATCACAAACCAACCAACCTGTAGCAGACACTGCTTATTGGCCACTCGTTTATTCTGGTCACCTTTAAACAACTTTGACACTAAGGTTCATCGGGACGTTCGTCGACTATATGTCTCTCATGATATTAATGACATTTTGGCCTGATCTCTGCACAAAGATGATGATGATCTGCCTGCCCTAATCCTAAATCGGTAGGAGACGGCGCAACATGTTTTGTTAGAGCACAAATTCATGTAGGAAAAGGATTTGGCAATGTTTTATGTCCGGCCGCCTGCCTGACGTCAAACCTCTTTGGGAATAGGTAGGATCACCGCCAGATATTCAGCCGAGGTTAAAAACTCTATGTCGCCTTTTACTGAACACCCTGAGTGGACTAGGGGTGGCAGGATTCTTAGCCGCTACCGCACGGTATGCATAAAGAGTCTATCAGAAAATCAAATTCCTGGTTCAGAGTACCTATTCAAGCCGCCTGCTAGGACCTCTACTTCTATTTTGGTTTTGGAAAGTCTTCTTAAGTAAAATGGTCTGTGACCGTGATGAGAATGTCGTAAAGCCCTTGGCTTATTGTTCTAAAGGAAGTCAGATGTGGTAATGCCTCCAAATGGAAAGTGAAAATTAGTCATTTAGGGCATGGTTAATACCATAGTTAATACGACACGGTGGGTTTTCGACACCAGTAGTAAACTGAAATGTACACAAAACACGAAAATTGAACTTGAGACTAGTGATGCAAATATTTTGTTACTTAGAACTTTGTAGCTAGCTGAGAATTGTAGGCATACTAACTGTTCTTTTTCTTCGTCGTATCAATGGTAACAGAATCTAGCTGTTGTACTGTTCATTTATATACTATACAAACCAAATTCATTAATAAACGAATATAATTTATAGATAGTAGCAAGGATAGTAGGTATAGATTGTCAGGTCAAGCATAAATAAGCCTCTAAAAACTGAAACCTATCTAACCTTGTTATCTATCTATCTAATTGAATAAGACTATGGATTTAATTGTACAACCGGATACTTACGCAAACCATTTTTTGTTCCAGGAACTGGGCCTAGACATCACCGACGACCAGATCGCTGAGCTGGAAGCAGCCATCCACGACATCGACTACGCATCAGCTGCTGAACATGAGAAGAAAGTCCGTCATGACGTCATGGCGCACGTCCACACCCTGGCCGAACGGTGCCCTAAGGCTGCACCCATCATACATCTTGGAGCCACTTCTTGCTACGTTGGAGATAACACCGACTTGATCGTCCTGAAGCATGGCCTTGATCTGCTGCTGCCGAGAGTGGCTGCCGTTATCAGCAGATTGGCGAAGTTCGCTGATGAATACAAGTGAGTAATAACGCTAGCCTGCTCTAGCAAGAGACCTTTAGCCTGCCTAGCAAGCAGAATACTACTTAAACACATTGGAGAGCCACTTCTAGCCTTTCAACCCAATTCTATTTGAATTCCAGGTCCCTCCCAATCCTCGGATTCACTCATCTCCAGCCTGCACAACTGACAACTGTCGGCAAGCGTGCCTCCTTGTGGCTCAGTGACCTGGTCATGGACGAGCGTGCCTTGTCTCGCGCCAGAGACGACCTGCGCTTCCGAGGAGTCAAAGGTACCACCGGCACTCAGGCCTCCTTCATGACTCTCTTCAACGGAGACACCGCGAAAGTGCGCGCTCTTGACAAAAGAGTAGCTGAACTCGCCGGCTTCGACAAGCGCTACATCGTCACTGGTCAGACATACTCCAGAAAAGTTGACTTGGAAGTTATTTCTGCACTTGCTGGTCTGGGAGCGACAGTGCACAAGATGTGCTCTGACATCCGTATCTTGGCTTCACGTAAGGAGCTGGAAGAGCCGTTTGAATCTACTCAAATTGGATCCAGTGCCATGGCATACAAGAGGAACCCAATGAGATCTGAACGCTGCTGTGCTTTGGCCCGTCACCTGATCACCCTTCACTCCAACGCTGCAAACACCCACGCTGTTCAATGGTTGGAGCGCACTTTGGACGACTCAGCCAATCGCCGTCTTACCCTTGCCGAGGCGTTCCTTACTGCTGATGCAGTTTTACTTACGCTTCTTAACATCTGCCAGGGACTGGTGGTTTACCCTAAGGTGATCGGTCGTCATATAGCGCAGGAGCTGCCCTTCATGGCAACCGAAAATATCATAATGGCGATGGTTCAGGCTGGAGGTGATCGACAAATCTGCCACGAGAAGATCAGGGTGCTCTCGCATGAAGCTGGAGCTCAAGTGAAGCAGCACGGTAAAGACAATGATTTGATTGAACGTGTAAAGGCTGATCCCTACTTTGCACCTATCATCAGCCAATTGGACAAGCTTTTGGATCCCTCTACGTTCATTGGCAGAGCGCCAGAGCAAGTGACCGAGTTTATTGAGGAGGAAATTGATCCTATTGTTTCAAAATACCAAAGTGTTTTGTCTGAAGTTGAGAAGCCTGTTTCTCTGAACATTTAACAACCCTATTTAGCTTTTTATGTATTGCTTTTACCTTTGGTTACATAATGCGTGAACTTAGGAAGTTAAGGATAAATGATAGAACTATGTTACATTGAATGAAATATATTTACAAATTACAGCAGGTTGTTTCTATAATATTTAAACGTATAAGGTACAAAAATATGACTTCGCTATTTTACACAACATAATATTCTAAATGAACTAGATAGTGGTAACTTTCGTTTCAACCGATGATGCTGATTTTCTTACGCTAAAAGATGATGATATACATGAAAATAATAAATAACTAGAGTAAAACATTAACAATATTGAACAAAATAAATTAGAAGCTTCTAATAATAAAAGAGAGACGCCTTAACATTGTCATTTTGTTTGGAACAATTTTGTGACCTCATGTTATCACAATTTGGATGGCACAATGAGATTCGTATGGCCATTTATGGCACTAAATCTAACAATTTAAACCGAGTTCGTAAGTAGAGTATCACCTTGGCAGGACGGACCTTGACTAGGCCAGTTACAAGCACCTATACTAGGGTCGAAGCTTAGTTGGACAGGGCAGTTGAACGTGTGGACGGTGAACTTCTGTTTGTCACAGTCCCATCTGCACGCGTAGAATTTGTTACATTTTGTTGGATGACGGAAGAGACCAGCTCTTTGACAGTCAGGCAAATCATCTCTGCCTCTGGATACTGTTTCTTTGACAACAACGTTGGGAGCCACCTCTTGGTTTAAGACAACAGTTTTGTAAGTAGGAGCGACGGTCACAGCCTTAACTCTTGGTCTGATTTTGACTACTCTTTGTGTAGTCGAGTATGCAGGGGTACTAGAGACGTATTCTTTAGAATAAGCCTTAGGAGTTACTTCATCGGCGTCTTGATAGAAGGAATCATCAGGAACAATGATAGGATTAAAGGTAGACTCAGTAACGGTCTTTACAGCTTGCAATCTTGCAGATTTCAATGCCCATTCATTACCCCTGATGTCTCCGCGACCATCTTCGTAATCAGTGTCATCGGAATATTCGTCAAAGTCTTGTTGCTGTACTTGAACACTAGGTCTCCTCCCTTTGAGGACAACTATAGGAGATTGGCAACTGCATACAGCTCCTAACTTTCTGACCAGCAGTGGGTTGAAATCGTTAATTTTGGTAACAACAGCTACCTTAGGCTTAGTTCTTCTAGCAGGTGCTTGGGTAACTTGAACTACTTCCTGCTGGACAGGAGCATACGTGGATGTAACTGGTGTGGAAGTTGAATAACTCACTGTGTCTGTTACAAGACCAGCATTATTACCGATAGTTCCAAAACCTAGCAAATTGGACTTTGCATTTTGAACGACTATGTTTTGCTTTCTTGTAACTGGAGCTGATGTAGAAAATACTGTTTGTTCTTGGTAAGGATTGACTGCGATCTGAGCATTTTTCAGACCATAGCTGCCAAAGTTGATATTTTCGTCCGCTGGAGGTAAGTATTCAGGTGCTCTGAATGTAGTTGATTCAACAGGCGGTAGGTATTCCGGCGCCTTTGTAGTTGGTCTTACTCTTGGTTTTGCTGTACGAGGTGGTAAGTAAGTGGATGTCACTGGTGGTAGGTATGTGGAAGAGGCTGGAGGTGCGTAAGTAGAAGT
The DNA here is from genome assembly GCA_024500475.1 of Phthorimaea operculella. Classification (NCBI taxonomy): domain Eukaryota; kingdom Metazoa; phylum Arthropoda; class Insecta; order Lepidoptera; family Gelechiidae; genus Phthorimaea; species Phthorimaea operculella. The sequence continues at coordinate 15,661,311 of JANFCV010000001.1, forward strand.
TACTGGTGGCGAGTACGTCGATGACACTGAACCAGTTGTGAAGGTTGAGACAAGTCCAGCGTCAGGGCCGACAGTTCCAAAACCAAGCAAGTTAGTCTGAGGGGTAGATGAAACTGTGACTTCCTGGTAAGGATTGATGTTATAGGTGTAGCTTTCTTCATTGTTGTTGAATCCGAAGCTGTTGTAATTTACAACATGGCCTTCTGAAGGTGGCAAGTATTCTGGGGCTTTGGTAGATGGCCTGGCAGTGGTAGAAGGAGGTTGGTAAGTAGGAACTCTTGGGGGCAAGTAATCGCGTACAGTGTATTCAGGTTGAGGTGGTAAATATTCTGGAGCCTTTGTGGAAGGAGGCAAGTATTCAGTTGTTGGGTACGTTCGTGGTTTGTAAGTTGAGGTCACAATAGGCCTAGCAGTAGTTGATGGTGGAAGGTAGAAGTTGTCTTCTTTAACAGGGACGTATTCTTCTCTGTGTTCAATCTGGATTTCAGGAACAGATGAGAAATGGACAGATTCTACAGTCTTCGGTTGTTCGACGTGAGAAGTACTAAACGATACTTGTTGCAAGGAACCAGTGTCTTGGGAATATTGTCCTTGCTTGTAATCGTATTGGTCTTGTGTCTGATGGTAGACTGAACTTTGTTGAACAACTGGAGCAGCAGTTGACGATATGGAGTAAGTTTTTGGTGGGACGTACTCTGGCGCTTTGAATTTGGGAGCCTCATATTCTGAGTAATGGTCTTCGTAAATGAGGTTTGAAGGTGTCGATGATACGAAGACTATGTTCTTACCGGATTCTTGCTGGTTCTTTGAGTTGTATTGGTGATAGGTCTGGTGAGAGACGAGACTAGCATCAGAGTAGGACTTGGCAGCATTAGAAATCTGGTAAGTCTCTCTTTGGATTTCAGGTTGAGAGTATGAATAGTCGTAATACTGTTTTTGCTGTTGCACGTGGTTAACTTCGTGTTGTTGAACTGAGGGTATGTAAGTAGGGGCTGGAGTGACATTTTGGGTGAACTTTATAATAGGATTTTCATACGTTGTTATAGCAGGTTGCTGGTAAACTTCTACTTTCGGGGCTTGGGTGGAAACTGGGACATATTGCTTAGTTTCATGGTACGTCTCCTGATGGTAAGAATGGGGTTGGTAAGTGGAAACCACAGGTGCTGGAGTAGTGTACTGAACGTTAGGGGTCTCTTCGAACCTCACAGCGGGTTGTTCGTAACTGTACCCTGATTCAGAGTTACTGTAGGTGTTCACTTTGCTTGCTTCTACTTTGTGCACCGTCTCATGGCTGTAGCTCTGAGGTTGGTATGTTGTAGTCACAACGGGTTGGGCTGTTGTATGTTCTACTACAGTCTGAGGAGCTTCATATTTGTAGCCAGTATCGACTTGTACAGACGGAACGTATTGGTTCGATTGTACTTTGTGAATGGTCTGGTGACTGTACGATTGGGGAGTAGGTTGGACGTAGGTTGCAGGGGTTACATTTTCTACGTATTTCAGAATTGGGTTCTGGTAGTAAGTGACAGCAGGTTGCTGGTATGTGAATTGCACTGGAGCGGGTGTTGATGATACTGGAATGTATTGTTGAGTCTGATGAATGGTTTGATGACTGAACGAAGAAGGCTTGTATGTAGATTCAACTGGAGCTGGTGTAGAATATTGAATGTTAGGTATTTCTTCAAACTTGACTTCAGGTTTGGAGTATTCATATCCAGAAGCAGGCTTGTCGTATTTGTAACCAGAGTCGAAATTCTGTTGGTAGTTGTAACCAGATCCTGAATATGTATTGACTTGACTAGCATCAACTTTGTGTAGGGTTTGGTGACTGAAACCTTGGGGCTGGTATTTGGCTACCACTACAGGTTGTGCTGTGGTGTGTTCGTAAACAGTTTGAGGTTGTTCGTATGATACTGACTGGTATGACGGTGGAACGTAGACATTACTGGTTTGGACTTTGTGCACTGTTTCGTGGCTGAAAGACGAAGGCGCATAGGTGCTAACGGTCGGTTGCTCATAGTTCAATTCAGGTCCGGTAGTGTAAGCTACAACTTTCTTGAAAGGTTCTTCTGTGACAGGCACAGGAGTAGAATATTGGAAGCCTGATCCCAGATTATGCACAGTTTGTTGAGTGTGACTGAAGCCTTGCGGTTTGAAAGTGGACACTACAACAGGTGCTGGGGTGGAGTAAGTGACTCCTTCTTCGAATTTGATTTCCGGTTTAGAGTAAACGTATCCTGAAGATTCAGATTTTCTGTTCGAAGCCTGGTAGTTGTATCCTTGGTTATAATCTGTGACTTGGACTTTGGGTGTCACGTATTGCTTCACAGCAGTAACAGTTGGTTGGACGTATGTAACGGCAGGTTGAGAATAGGTGAAGATTTGTTTGATGTCTGTTTTGGGAGCTTCAGGGACGTATGTTGTTTTGAATGTAGTGACTGGAATCGCGGTGGTGACAGCGAATGGTGTAGCTGTAGTAGGGACTCCAGAGGATGTTGGAGTTGTAACAAAACTGTAGCCATCGAGATTGTTTTGATCTGTACCAATATGGTTGATAGAAACGCCTGAGTTTTGAATTACGGGCACATGGCCGTTGTTATATTGGTGGACAACTTTTTGACCGAAAGAATTAGCACCAGCGTTGTAGTTGAACTGATCATTGTAGCTAGCATCAACTAAAGTAGTTTTGCCGACAAGTCCTACATTGACAGCTCCTGCAGTTAAAGTATGAGATCCACCCGTGTAAGCATTGGCTTGATTCAAGTACCCTGCATTGCCAGTGCCGTAAGCATTTCCATGTTGGATTTCAATGTTCGAAGAAGATCTTTGCCCTTCACCGATATGACCATCAGCTCTGTAGACTCCAGCGTTGTATTTTCCGGAATTATCATTTGAATAGGAGCCAGAGTAATCAGCATTGTATGACCCTGCATATCCATTATTTTCTTGGTAAGAACCAGAATTGTCATGATTGTATTTGCCGCTGTAATCATGAGAAGCAGAATACCTTCCGTAGTCGTTATAATCGTTTGTTTTAGAGTCGGTGTGTACGTACGGAACCACTGGGGAATCAACGTGTCTGTAAGGTTCCGCGTAGTCTCCTGTGGGATCGTGAACGTAAGCTCCTGAGTTATCAGAGTAATCTGAACTTTGGTACTGAACTGTCTTTCCATTTGCTCCAAAAGATGCAGTGGCGTATCCATTGTATTGGCTATTTTGAAGTAATTGTTGACTATGTTGATAACTTTGTCCTTCATTTTGATAACTGTGTCCTTCGTTTTGATAACTGTGTCCTCCAGATTGATAACTTTGTCCTCCATTTTGATAAACTAGTCCTCCGTTTTGAAGACCAAGTCCTGCATTCTGGAGACCTAAGTGACCTTCACCCTTAGTTGGCAGTCTGTAGTCATCAAGAATGATAGACCCACTTGTGTATTTAGTCGGTTGGACTAATCCTATATGAGCGTTACCACTAGCTAAAGCATTTCCATGACCAGCTTGGAAACCATGACCTTGAAGTTCTTGGGAAGCGATGAAGTTGGAATCCAGGGCATCAGCATGGGAAAGGAAGCCATTTTGGATTCCAACGTGGTTGTCTAGGGAAGCTCCAGAAATGAGACTCTGGTGAGCGGCTATGTTGATGGAATCTGCTGTCTGTCCTTGGAAGCCAGTTGCTCCTGTAAAGATTGAAATATGTGGTTAAAAAAGTCAGGAAAGCTTATGATAAAATTAAAGCAATGTTTTATGTCAATATGTACCTAAGTGCGATTTATCACGGATCCTCAGGGCATCAGTCAGATGATGATACGTGCTAAAAGTCGTATTATAAGTCCAAACAAATGAGAGGCCAAGTTGATGGCCTGAATCCGGTGTTTTTTGTTGATTTCAGCTTTTTGACTATGACAGTAGATGGTGGGTAACTTACCGCTGAAAGCAGCTCCTCCATATCCAAACGCCTCAGCTTCGTATCTTGCAATGTTTCCGCAAGCAGGCACCAGCCAGGGCCAGTCACACTTGAGCTTCTTGACGTCAAACTCAAGGTCGAATGAGAGGTCTATCTAAGCTGGTCACTAGTGTTTGCATGGTGATCTTACCAGTAAAAGCAGCTCCTCCATATCCAAACGCCTCAGCTTCGTATCTCGCAATGTTTCCGCAAGCAGGCGCCAGCCAGGGCCAGTCACACTTGAGCTTCTTGACGTCGAATCCAAGACTGGGAGAGAGGTCTGTACTAGCTGGTCACTATTGATTCCATGGTTATCTTACCAGTAAGAGCAGCTCCTCCATATCGAAACGCCTCAGCTTCGTATCTCACAATGTTTCCACAAGCAGGCACCAGCCAGGGCCAGTCACACTTGAACCCTAGTCTGAACGAGAGGTCTGTATTAGCTGGTTACTATTGATTCCATGGTGATCTTACCAGTAAAAGCAGCTCCTTCATATCCAAACGCCTCAGCTTCGTATCTCGCAATGTTGCCACAAGCAGGCACCAGCCAGGGCCACTCGCATTTGAGCTTCTTGACGTCAAAGTCAAGGTCGAATGAGAGGTCTATCTAAGCTGGTCACTAGTGTCTCTATGGTTATCTTACCAGTAAAAGCAGCTCCTCCATATCCAAACGCCTCAGCTTCGTATCTCGCAATGTTTCCACAAGCAGGCACCAGCCAGAGCCAGTCACACTTGAGCTTCTTGACGTCAAACTCAAGGTCGAATGAGAGGTCTGTACTAGCTGGTCACTATTGTTTCCAGAATTATCTTACCAGTGAATGCAGCTCCTCCATATCCAAACGCCTCAGCTTCGTATCTCGCAATGTTCCCACAAGCAGGCACCAGCCAGGGCCAGTCGCATTTCAACTTCTCGGCATCGAACCCGAGACCGAATGGACAACGGAACTCGTAGGCGGTAAGGGGTGCCTTCCCGTGGTCCAGGCAGGCGAAGAACCAGCGGCAGTTCTCTGGGTCGGCGTAGTAACCTGAAAAGGGATGAAAAATTTAATTTAAATTAGCTTTATAGTAAACTTCACAACATGAAAACTTAAGTATCATTTTGTAATTCAAAACTAAAACAGCCAATTACGAACTTTAACAAATTACAAACCGATATTGAGGTAGACATTACTTGCTTTGCTTAGACTTTAGATATACTAAATGAATATGATTCAATACTAGATGAAGAGCTTTGGTAATGCATCGTTAATGGAAGAAAAGCTTCTAACTCTTGTTACTCAATTGAGCGTAGATTTCTATGAATTACACTAAGATTACACCTATTATAGACAGTTTTTGAAAATACAAAAGAGTACGATATTTCTGGGACTAAATTGACTAACGAAATGGGGTTCAAAATTGTGAATATCTTAAAATCGAATTTCGTGTGCCATATGGCACCGCTAGTCTAAAATGGGTAATAAGAAGTACGCTAAGCGGTAATAGCACTTTTATCTATAGCCAGAATTAGAACACATGAGCTGTTAAGTATGCTTTGGTTTATATCTGTTCTTATGATACGTCGATTGCAGTTAATTTAGTATATAGTACGGTCGTCCGAATAGGCCATATTTGACAGCTATCACACCCATACTATAAGACATGACATGTCAACAAATAAAATAGACCTTGTGTCATAGCATTAACATGACTTTGACAGCTGTCAAATAAGGTCTATTCGAATGTCGGTACTGTAGTTGCATAACTATGGCGCCAAGCGTTTGAAAATACTTGTTTCAATTTGGAACATACCCTCGTGTTCAGGACAGACGAATCTGGTTTGTGGTACAGGAGCGATCTCGGAGGACCCTGGGCAGGCTTGGGAGTCCGGCAGACTTCCTGGCCACACGCACACTTCATAGCGCGAGTCGAAGGCCAAGCCAGCTGGGCAGTCGAATTCGAACACCTGGAAAACCGAAAGAAGAAAATGATATAGACTTTCAGGCAGTGCGTAGATCAGACGGACGGAAGCAAACTCTTTCTACAGGTCATCTCTGCTTCCTACACCAATTTCTATGCTAAAAATGAGAAATTTGAAAAATTCATTAGCAACCGCCTGGACTTGAACCCGGGATCGTGGGTTACCGTCCCACCGCTTCAATTTACACATTTTCAATTTATGAGAATAATAATATAGTACTTTTAGTCCTTTAAAAATCCCTATACACTTTCTAGAAGTCGGCCAGTACCGAATAGCACACTGTTTTATTGTTTTTAACGTAAAATAGCATGCTTAGTTTGCATCGTTATTGGGAACGCCAAGCTCTCATCATTGTTGTTTGTGTCTTTGCCTTATTTAGCCGTCAGATCTGAATGAAACCAGAGTCAAAAATATAGCCTGGCCACGCTAAGTTGGAATTCCAAAAGAAAATAATAGTGATGACATTTGTAGGTATGCAGTTTTTGCGGGGCCGGTAGTACCTAGCGGTTCAATACGTAGGCAAATGAAGCTGATCAAGAAAACGCCTAATAACATACGAGATCTTTGAAATGGGTAATACTCACGGTATATTCGGTAGAGAGCTGGTCGAACTTGACGCAGCGGTAGAATCGGGCGCAGGAGCGAGGGTGCACGAAGTAGCCCTGACGAGAGCAGGAGAACTCCGTACGCGTGGAATAATGATAGGTAATACTCACGGTATATTCAGGAGAGAGCTGGTCGAACTTGACGCAGCGGTAGAATCGGGCGCAGGAGCGGGGGTGCACGAAGTAGCCTTGACGAGAGCAGAAGAACTCCGTACGCGTGGAATAATGATAGGTAATACTCACGGTATATTCAGGAGAGAGTTGGTCAAACTTGACGCAGCGGTAGAATCGGGCGCAGGAGCGAGGGTGCACGAAGTAGCCCTCACGAGAGCAGGAGAACTTCGTAAGTGTGGAATATAATTGGTAATACTCACAGTATATTCAGGAGAGAGCTGGTCGAACTTGACGCAGCGGTAGAATCGTGCGCAGGAGCGAGGGTGCACGAAGTAGCCCTGACGAGAGCAGGAGAACTCCGTACGCGTGTCCTGGAAAAAGATTAATGATTTCATTGAATACACGAACTGACAAGATATACTCAACTTAGGAGCAACCGTAAATGAACCACATCGCAATTATTCGCAATCTGTATAATTGTAGAATATGGATAGGTAAAGGAATCATTCTTTTAATAGGCTGTCTGCTTACCAAGATTTTTGGACTGGCTTGCTAAGTCTAGTAGGTAAAATATTATGGGGTTCTTCGTTCTTCGATCTCTAGGATCTATTACAAATTTCTTTCAGGCGATGTATGAAAATCCAAGACATGGGCAGCAAGCTACGTATGAGTGTTGGTTTATGATTATGCCCTCCAGTATAAACTTTTAGTGGCCATTACAGTACCTCTCTGATAGAGTGTATGACGCCATCGGAGTCGACGATCTGAGTGATGCGATAGGGAGACACTTGTAGAGCATCCAAAGCTCTGGCGTGGCCAGGGGCTGACAGGATCTCGTGTTCCAGAGATCTGAAAATAATAATGGAATTAAAAGTTGGTATCCGATTGTGACCAAGATTAACATTCAAGAGTCCGATTGCAAATTCTGACCTTAGAACTGTTACCCTACGTTGGACCATACCACTCTTGGTCATGGACTTACTTTGTCAAAATTAAGTTACTATTTTTTTGTCTAAACTTGTAAATATTACAGAGTGGTTGAAGTTCTCATGCAGTAGATGGTAGGTAGTGTTGTTATTACGCTGAGTGGCACGCCCGCTTGATAGCTTAGCTTATCGTTGATCTCCTGCGTGATTTGGCGTCTTCAACATTGCCTTACCTACGAATACCAATAATAAGTTACCTTAGTACTGCAGCCCTGGGTGCTCGGCTCTGCTGGTTCAATACTTTAGCCAGCGAAGTCTTGAGCGTAGGACCACAAGGAGTCTCCACGTCTTTGTCAGCCTTATGAAGAGCCAGACCAGCCAATCCTCGGACTCGGGCGTATTTGCCCTTCACGTCGACTGAGGAGGAGTCTTCGAATGAGATCCAGGTTTTGTCCCTGAAAGAGAAAATTGCCATGATAGAATACAGCGAAATTTAAAATATCTACAACACTTAAGAAGAGACCAACATCTACCAATATAAAACTTTAATCAACCTTTCCAGCCTCTATCCTAACATTCCTTTGTCTAAAACACATCATTTCAGTTCATAGCACCGTATTTCGCAACACGTGAAAAGTACTTATCAAACAAATATTCTGATGTTCGTCCAAGGCTTAAATATTCATTTAAAATACTTAGAAATCACTAAAAAGTGTTTTTTTATAGTTGGTGGGTGACTTATCTAAGCGTCTCTACGACTACAATACAAGGATCAGTCGCCTGTTACACAATGCATAGCAAACTTTACTAATCACATTGCTCACTTGAAAGCGTAAGGCGCTGACAGATCCTGGTCCCTCTCGAACGTCCAGCGTCCCTTCTGCAGCAGCCTGCAGAGTTCAGCCTGGTCGATATCCTTGGGGTGGTCCTCCGTGGTTAGAAATGCAGGTTAGTAGGCGTTGAAGCGTCTCTATCCGTCGCCTGTTACAAAACGCATAGCAAAGTTTACTTATCACACTAAGTTTACTTATCAATGTTTGCTCACTTGAAAGCATAAGGCGCTGTCAAATCCTGGTCCCTCTCAAGGGTCCAGCGTCCCTTCTGCAGCAGCCTGCAGAGTTCAGCCTGGTCGATTTCCTTGGGGTGGTCCTCCGTGGTTAGAAATGCAGGTAAGTATGCGTTGAAGCGTCCCTATCTGTCGCCTGTTACAAAACGCATAGCAAACTACTTATTACACTAAGTTTACTTATTACTCTTTGCTCACTTGAAAGCGTAAGGCGCTGACAGATCCTGGTCTCTCTCCAGCGTCCAGCGTCCCTTCTGCAGCAGCCTGCAGAGCTCATCCTGGTCTATTTCCTTGGGGTGGTCCTCCGTGGCAGGACTGCCGGGGGTGCTGAGGGTCTCGTTGAGAAGGTGGAACCGTTGGGCAGTGGCTGGGAGGCTGATCACGATCTTGGAGGCCGGCACGCCTAGGCCGATGACTAGGTCTACGACGGAATCCTGAAATAGGTATAAGTATTTTTGATTTACTTCAGGACTCGACACGTAAATTAGGTACGTCAATATTAAAGTAGGTAGGTATATCTGACTTTCGCACACTATTCGATTCTGTCTTCCGGACATTTCCGAAAGCTTAGCTATCTTTTTAAATTTCTACTTGTCATTAAAACAATGCATTTCGTATAACCATTTATTGATACTTATTCATAGAAAAGGTTTATACCTACATGGCAATTCCCATCGGCTTCCCGTTGCGAAATTTTCAAAGCCCTACACTCAGAGCAATCTAATTTAGCAAACTTTTTGCTTTTTTACTCCGGCCTACCTTCATTAACTTATTTACTTTATGGACTTGGGTACAAAAAGCATCGGTCCCTAGATGGAAAATCTCAATGGAAATACACAGGTAATTAACAAGTCAAGTAGATACCAAAATATAAAACAAATTAATATAAATAAGTAAATATGGTTAAGCTCATACTTATCAGACTTCTATGCCTACGCAATATGTAGCTACCTTTAAGAGCTAGGTAGGTACCTCCATTACAAACCGATTCTTATTTCGAAATAGCAAGTGTCGGGGAACGTGCAAAAACATCGATTGAACGTTTTAACTCGCCTACGCGAATTTGTTGATCGAATTAACTTGATTTTTTACACGTCAATTGAACGCCTACCAAAGAAATAAGCAAAATAATTTATCACAAAATTGTATGTGGACATTCAAGGCGAATTCAATCACGATTGACTTTTACACATGCCGCGCGGATTTGCGTCATTTTGCCGGTCCAATGTGGTTGTCGACAAGAGTGGCATGACATTCCATGTCACATGTGGTATGTGGAAGCTTAAAATGACAGCCTACCACCGTACCAAATATGCCATCATAACATTCATACCCACTAGTGGCCTTTACACCACCGGTTGCACCAGCTGTTAAACGTTTTGCCGAGGAAAAATAAATTTTCCCGGAATGTGTGTTAGATAAACCTAAGTAGGTAACTTAGTAAAAACCATTCTCTTGATCCACTTTATCTATTTAAAAAACGCATCAAAATTCGTTGTATGATTTAATAGGAGTTATAATAGCGGTAGATACCCTTGACAGAAAACGCAAAAAGCTTTGATTGATAAACCGTCAATAACCGCAACATCGCGCGGCACATCTTAATCACCTTAAATGCATAATTAACGATTCTTTGGAACTAATTAGTAATGCGTGAAATACTAGGATGAGCTGTCAATATTTGACCCACATGCGATAAATTAATGGCTACTTTTAAACATGTGCCTATGATTGCGTAAACTGGACCTCAAATGTATGTGGTTCTGTTAATACTTTAGCTGCCCACAAGGTACACATTAAAAATGAAAAATTCCACGTTTCAAGCAGAACCAGAATTATAATGGTGCTAGAAGACGTTCCCTTCTTTTTTTGAGGTAACTACTGTTTTGGATCTTATGCGACAAGCATTGTGTTCTAATTTTTGAGGTCTTGGATACGACGGAAAGACAGCTGCTACTCATACCTAGAAGCTGGGCAGACTTTTGGGATTGGCCTAACTTTGGGTAAAAAGGCGGACATCTTGAATTTTTAACGCTTTTCAATCTTCATGTAAGAAAAGTGTCAAAGCCGAGATTTTTTGGCTTAACATTTGGGTAAAAAAGGCGGACTCCTTGCATTTTTGAGGATCCGTCCGCCGCTTATTTGGCCGGACAGGCAATCAAAAACCCTGAATATTTCCGGCTTTATTCGGAGGCCTTGCAACCCTAGCTGCTACTAACGCTAAAGCACCAAATCGGTGGAGACCTTTGCTTCATCTGACTCGCTTAATACTTGTGACAAACGTGTACAGACCGCCATAACCCCTTCATTTTTAATGCACCCGAATATCCGCAGCATTGAAGGTGTTAAAAGTGCAGTCGGTATATTTTTTATCGTAGGACTAGTTCACCTTGTGATGTCTACATGAACGTTCATACGTGCGTGAAATACCGATTAGGAGGTAAACGCGGTTGACGATATGAAATGTATGCCTGCTATGCACTTGTGGGCAATTTAAAAAGCTTTTGCGGTTAAAATGTATAAGATTGTTAAGATTAAGGTCAGGATGGTTAAGGTTTTCCCGGATAGGAAATATTTATTTATTTGCGCTACATTTTATGATTGTGCTGGAGAGAAAAACATTGCTCTATCATAGCAAGATAAACTAATATTTTAACGGATGTGTTTTTTTATTTGGATAAAAAGTTAAGATATTTTCTTACATAACGCCTTATGTTTAGTTTTCGTATAAAATGGGCGCGCGGTGCTGGCAACACTGCTCTGTCATTGTCACGTCCTCTGCCGTCGCCCGCATCGTGGATGCGAACTTTAATTATAAATGGTGTAATTTAGTGCTTTCGGTTTTCTCGTGTGGTCTTCTCTGTTCGGTGGGGAAGTGAACCAAGTGATTTTGGTTCCGGCGCTTTGATTGAGAGTCACGCGACCGCCGGCAAAATATAACCTCACTTTTCGTTGGCTCGCGTCGTGGCTGCCGATAGCTACGTATTTTAATTATAAATGATTGGAGGCCAACGGGGCCGATTTCTCATTCGGAGAGAAATCTTTTAGTTATTTTGTGTTAAAAAACATTATGTGATGTCGAACTGTGAACTATAGTGCAGATTGGAGGAAAGGAGTTCGAGAACGAGCGGATGTTCCAGTGCCGTGAGTTTAGGTTATTCCCTATTCCTGTGCTCCTCACAATATCCTGAATACCTGATTCCTGTCATACTTAAACTCACAAAGAAACGGCGCCATCGTTCGCTCGGTAAGCAATTCGTTGCTGGGCCCTGTTTAAGTAGATTTTGGAAACAAGAATTTCTCGGCCGGAAACTTTCCGGAACAAAATTCTCTCATTAAATTTATTTTATTTAGCTATAGTAAAGAGCACTACGAATCGTAGTCAAATGTTGTTCCGAGGCTGATCGACCATTTAGTTTTAGATTTTAAGATAACTTTAATTTGCTTCCACTGCGCTAAGATCAGCTTCGGAATCAAACATTTTTTGGTAGCAGAGCGTGGTTGCTTTATTGCAACATAGTTAGCCGTAATTTAGTATTAAGCGTGTTTTTTATATTACCCACATATTTTATTAATTTTGGAAAATATTGTTTCGGTTTTTTTGTGACTGTATTGTTTGCCTAGTGAACGGTACCTTATCGGTAAGGTCTAGGCCAGTCAACTAACATTTATTTTGTGGTATTTGTTTATTGGTTTTTCGTTTTTATTAAGTCGAGTGTGTAAAAGTTGGTACCATGGCTCCTCGATCGCCAGGTATAAGGCTGCTATAAAGACAGAATTAAGGTGGTTTACTACCACAGCGGCAATGATCGGCCGCGAGGACCGGGAGGACGCGCTCTTGAAGAGTGCACTACAGGCAGATGAACGGGTTCGGGTTGTGTCGGAACACCTCACAGAGTGCCTCATGCTCCTTGAGGAAGCTCCTAACCCTGAAGATAAGGAGCTGGTTGAGGGCGATGTAAGCCAGTGCTTGGAGCTGGCACAGGACATTGCGCAGGCAGCTGCGGACATATCTAGGCGACGTGACGGAAAGGAAAAGCCATTCCGTGGTAAAGTGGGACAAGGATTACAGGTGCCACTTCCGCCTGTTACGGTTCCAGTCTTTGCAGGCGATTACGCCGACTGGCCGGCGTTTGAGGACCTGTATAGCAGTGTGGTCCACACACGGACGGACATAACGCCGGCGTACAAGATGGCTCAGCTGATGTCCAGGCTACATGGAGAGCCTCATGAATTGCTGACGCATTTGGCGGTCTCGGATAGCAATTATGAGGTGGCGTGGAAGATCCTTACCGACCGGTATCGAAACAAGCGCCTGATTGTAGACAGGCTGTTAGACCAGTGGCTGTCAATACCAACCATAACGCGAGGTACGGACCTCCGCGAGAAAATCTTCCACCCAGTCAGTGTCGCGGTCAGCGCACTAGAGCGACAGGGTTTGCCAGTGGCGGGCTACGGTTATATCTTGGTCCACACAGTGCTTCGCCGCCTGCCGAGCGAAATGGTCGCTCGATTCGAGCAGCTACATGGGGGCAAGTCCTCGGACCACCTCCCGACCTACGAGGATCTGAAGTCGTTCCTCGAGGCCGAAAGCAGGCGAGTGGACGTCCAGGCTGGTGAAGCCCCTCGCAAGGAGACCTCTGCCCCTCGCCACCCGGAACGGCCGGGTGCACCGGCGCGAGGAGGCAACAGTGGGCAACCCAAGCGGTACAATATCGCATTGGAATCAGGGTGTGCCTACTGCAGGGAGACAGGCCACAGGGTAACGGCGTGTCAGGAGTTTGCTGCGCAGCGGATTCAGAGGAGACGGGGTGTGGCACAGCAGAGACGTTGGTGTTTTCGGTGCCTGGGGCCGCATCAGGTGCGAGAGTGCCCTTCAAGCACCAACTGTAGGTACTGCCAGGGTGCACACCATCCGCTGCTCTGCATGAATCGCTCCGGAGGCGCCGGGGGCAGCGCTGGATCGGATCAGCGAAGGGAGCCTGCCCACCAAGGGAGGGAGCAACGCTCCCCACCCCCTCCAAGGAGGAGCCCACCTCCGCATCGGTCACAGGGACAGGCAGGGGGACGTCAACAGACGGAGCCCACTTACCCAAGGACGTGGGGACAATCCCCACCACGGCAGCAGGTGCCGGATTGGGGAAGAGCGGCACAGGAACGTGGCCAAGGACACCCATCCCAGGTACGGGATTCAACGGGCGGGTGTCAGGGGAGCACTAGGCAGCCACCAGGGTACATGCAGTATTCTGCGGGCTTGAGCCACCTGGTTGGGTCTCAAGACCCACGCATGCCCCGCCTATGCCTGATCTCCCGTCCAATCACGGTACTTTTGCCAACGGCTAAGATTTGGGTATGGGGATACGGTGGCCGGACCATTCAAGTAAGAGCCCTACTGGATACAGGGGCTCAGGGATGTATTGTATCGAGTAAGCTGGTGAGTAGGCTAGGCCTAAATGTACGGCCAAGTGAGGATGAAGCTGTAGGCATCGGGGCCTAAATGTGCCTGACATTCGGGGTCAGACGAACTTTGAGTTCGCATTAGGTAGCACATGTACAGGGTCAGCTATCAAGTCTCAGCCGTGGTGCTGGATGAAGTGGTTGGGAAACTCCTCAGGTTAGGTTACCACCAACGGTAAGAGGGTTAACCACAGGGTTGGAGTTAGCTGATCCTGATTTTGATACTCCTGGTACGGTGGACGTACTTCTCGGGTCAGACGTCCTCGGAGATTATGGTGCGGTAGGAAGAAGGTACTCCAGGAAACTGGTTTGGTGGCCGTAGATACCACAGGGGTATGTTGTTTTCGGCCCAGTTTGGAGACCTCAGGACCTACCAGAAGGGGATCCGGTCCTCTATGGTAGTGTGCTGTCAGAGGTGCTGCAGAGGTTTTGGGAGTTGAAGAGCCGCCCACGGCGGACAGACGGAAGCCAGAGGATGACGAGTGCGAGTTGTTCTATCAATACAACACTGCGAGATGCCCGTCAGGCAGATTCGTGACCAGGCTACCTTTTCTCCCAAACCGCCCCGCTTTAGGTAGTTCGCGACAGCTCGCGGAACGGAGACTACTCGGAATGGAGCGGAAGATGAGGCGAGACCCAGCACTTCGGCAGAAGTATATAGAATTCATGCGGGAATATATTCAATTGGGCCACATGTCGGTGTCCAGCCTGGATTGGAGGTGTGTCGAGCATTATTACATTCCACACCTGGCTGTCTTGAAGTCACCTGAGGCGAAAATACGGGTGGTGTTTGACGGTTCTGCTCCTACCTCGAATGGTGTGTCTGTGAACCAATGTTTGCACGCGGGTCCTAAATTGAACCGGGACATTGTGGACATTCTCACAGACTTTCGGTTACACCAGGTAGCGTTCGTCGCAGACGTCAAAATGATGTTTCGCCAAACCATGATACATCCGGATGACCGTCGGTATCAGCTGATTTTGTGGCGTGAGAGCCCAGATGAGCCGATGGTTACATACGAACTTAACACGGTGACGTATGGACTTAAGCCAAGTCCGTATTTGGCAGTACGTACGCTGCGAGAGTTGGCCGCACAGGAAAGGGCAAGATACCCTCGAGCCGCAGCAGTACTGGATCGCGACGTCTACGTGGACGATATCTGCACGGGTGCTGATAGCGTGGAGCAGGCGCTAATTCTACGAGACGAGTTGATCGCGATCATGGGTTCAGGAGGTTACGAGTTGCGGAAATGGTTGTCCAGTTGCCCAGAGCTCCTGGCCGGTTTGCCAGGCGAGTTCCATCAGGACCCGCACCTCTTTGAGAACCCGGACAATCCAAACACGTTGGGCATCCTCGGGGTGCAATATAGGCCAACGCATGACGTATTCACGTACAAGATCGAGCCCGACCTTTGGGAGAAAACTTGGACTAAGCGGTAGGTCCTGTCGACAATCGCTAGAACGTTCGATCCTAGCGGATGGATCGCCCCGGTTACGTTCATGGCGAAGTGCTTTTACAAAGGTTGTGGCTAGCCAACTTAGGATGGGACGACCAACTCTCCGGAGAGTTGTTGAAGGATTGGCTCAAGTTTGTGACCACCTTACCAGGGATTGTGCACATCGCGATACCCCGCAAGTTAGTCCCATCGGTGGGATGTAAGGCTACCCTACATGGGTTTTGTGACGCCTCGGAGCGAGGGTACGCGGCAGCTGTATACCTTCGGACAGCAAGTTCAACGGGAACTGTGCACGTGCGTCTGGTTATGGCCAAAAGTAAGGTGGCACCAGTCAGAACTAGATGGACCATCCCCAAATTGGAATTGGCAGGGCAGCTCTTCTAGCGCGCTTGCTAAATCATGTAACCTGCAATCTGCGTGGTACCATCAACTTGGATGAAACGGTGTACGCGTGGACTGACAGTCGGATAGTTCTGTGCTGGTTGCAGACGTCGGTACATACACTTGAGGTTTTCGTGGCAAATCGGGTGTCACAGATTACGGGGTCGGAAACTCCGTTAGTGTGGAGGCACGTACCGGGAGAATGGAACCCAGCGGACTGCGCTTCGCGCGGGTGCAGGGCACCTGATTTGGTGAGTCACCCACTGTGGTGGGGACCTCAATGGCTGACTGAGTCGCCGCAGGAATGGCCATTCAACGAGTGCAGGGCGCCGCTTGGGCCACCTGATCGAGGTTTGCGAGTGAACGTGGGGCAACTCGTACCGAAGCCTAACCCAGCTTTCTTGCTGGAACGGTATAGCTCCTCGACAAACTTCTTGGGGTGACAGGTTGGATCAAGCGGTTCGTGAACAACTGCAGGAAGCCTCAAGCAGAACGGAACTTTACACCTGTCCTCTCGCCTGCGGAGCGGAATGCGGCTCTATGCTCATTGGTTAGAGTCGTCCAGGCGGAACATTTTGAAGAGGAGGTCAGGCTGCTCAGGGATGGACGTGGAAAGCTGAAGGGAGGAATTGTGCGCCTCAACCCATTCCTGGATGAGCAAGGTATGCTCAGGGTTGGAGGCAGACTTCGAACGCTAGCCTGCCCTTTTCGGCTCGGCATCCACTGTTACTTCCAAAAAGGGGACCCTTAGTTGAGCTCTTAGTCAGGGATCGTCATGAGAAAAACTCGCACGCGGGCTGTAATGCGCTATTGGCCATCCTACAGCGCGAGTTCTGGATCTTATCGGGACGACGAACGGTACGTAGCGTTGTGTTTAGGTGCTTGCCTTGTTACCGCTTGAAGGCAGCCACAATGCAGCCACAGATGGGAGATCTCCCACCGGACCGGGTGACGGAGGCCTGGACGTTTGCAGGTGTGGGAACGGATTTTGCAGGCCCTTTCATGGTAAAGGCATCACGCCTACGGAACGCAAAGTCTATCAAGGCGTACTTGTGCGTGTTCGTGTGCCTAGCCACCAAGGCCGTCCACTTGGAGCTCGTGGCCGACCTTTCTACGGAGGCCTTTTTTGCAGCGCTGGAGAGATTTACGTCGCGACGAGGGCGACCAGCGCTGATCAGGTCGGATTGTGGTACCAACTTTAAGGGTGCTGATCGGTGTATGAAGGAAATTGTAACGTTCTTAAGGGAGAACGAAGAAGCCATCAGCACGGGCCTCTCCCGTCAGGGCATTACCTGGGTGTTCGATCCACCAGCGTGCCCTCACTGGGGTGGTATTTTTGAAGCGGTTGTAAAGTCCGCTAAGACGCATTTGTTGCGCGTTGTAGGGTTAACAATTTTGACTTTCGAGGAGCTGGCGACCGTGTTTTGTAAAATTGAGGCTGTACTCAATTCGCGTCCTTTGTGTCCGCTCAGCTCAGACCCAAATGATTTAGAGGCCCTGACGCCAGGGCATTTCTTAATTGGCCGCCCACTTAACGCCTTGCCGGAATATCCCTATACGGAGGTGAATAGCAATCGTTTGTCGCGTTATCAGTTGTTGCAGCAAATGACTCAAAACTTTTGGAAGCGTTGGTCGCTTGAGTACTTGCACATTCTGCAGCAACGCCTTAAGTGGACGGACAGGACTGAACCCCCCTGCATTGGGGATCTCGTTCTGGTTAAGGATGCCAACCTACCGCCACTGCGTTGGCGCCGGGGGCGCATTCTCAACCTGTTTCCGGGTAGTGATGGCACTCCTCGAGTTGCAGAAGTTCAGGTGGGGGATTCAGTCCTTAAGCGAGCAGTAGCTACATTATCACGCCTGCCATGCATAGAGCGGACCGATGGGTCGGTCCGGGGCGGGTGAATGTTTAGTTTTCGTATAAAATGGGCGCGCGGTGCTGGCAACACTGCTCTGTCATTGTCACGTCCTCTGCCGTCGCCCGCATCGTGGATGCGAACTTTAATTATAAATGGTGTAATTTAGTGCTTTCGGTTTTCTCGTGTGGTCTTCCTGTTCGGTGGGAAGTGAACCAAGTGATTTTGGTTCCGGCGCTTTGATTGAGAGTCACGCGACCGCCGGCAAAATATAACCTCACTTTTCGTTGGCTCGCGTCGTGGCTGCCGATAGCTACGTATTTTAATTATAAATGATTGAGGCCAACGGGGCCGATTTCTCATTCGGAGAGAAATCTTTTAGTTATTTTGTGTTAAAAAACATTATGTGATGTCGAACTGTGAACTATAGTGCAGATTGGAGGAAAGGAGTTCGAGAACGAGCGGATGTTCCAGTGCCGTGAGTTTAGGTTATTCCCTATTCCTGTGCTCCTCACAATATCCTGAATACCTGATTCCTGTCATACTTAAACTCACAAAGAAACGGCGCCATCGTTCGCTCGGTAAGCAATTCGTTGCTGGGCCCTGTTTAAGTAGATTTTGGAAACAAGAATTTCTCGGCCGGAAACTTTCCGGAACAAAATTCTCTCATTAAATTTATTTTATTTAGCTATAGTAAAGAGCACTACGAATCGTAGTCAAATGTTGTTCCGAGGCTGATCGACCATTTAGTTTTAGATTTTAAGATAACTTTAATTTGCTTCCACTGCGCTAAGATCAGCTTCGGAATCAAACACCTTAGATAGGATCAAACACCTATTCTTATTAGACTTTGTAATATTAGAATCCAGATTAATTACGAAGGTCATCGAGATATATTTCAATACGATAAATTGGTCCACTTATTTTGAAACAATATGGATTTCTAAACAAACAGAAATCCTATCTCTGATGAAAAGAGACATTGAAAGTTCTTACAACACACTAGGTCTAGATCCATATCAAATTATACTATACCTCTACTTAATATACCTATTTATGCTGCTATAGCTATGCTGATTCGATTGACTGATCCTAACCTAAGTTACGGCAATACTGGTTCGCATTGAGATTTTAAAATGATCTACTCTTACGATTAATACAATGACCCAATCTTGCATTTCTTATTCCACTTATTAAAATACCATTCTTTTTACTTTACACCTAATAAGAAGATTATCTACGTATAGTTTGGATGGCAAAGATCGGTTGATAATGATGATTCGAGTGGCTCTTTGTAATTTCCTAATTTCTAATAAAAGAAGTAGGTAAGTAGTTAATACGTAACGTAGGTACCTATCTAAATAATAATGAGTAGGTAATCACCAAAGTTAAAGTTACGAAATATGATGAAGTTGCACTGTTTTGAAGATTATAGAAATTTAATTTGCTAAACCTTATGAAAGGGTATTTGCAATGAGTACCATGTGATGCCAGCTTAGACAGGAGCACACCAATTGTGTCTGTGGGTGTCGTAAAAGCGACTTTATTATACTCACCGGCACAACTAATCGGCCACCTGCATTAGCATGAAATACTTTTTAATATTTATAACATTGATAATTACAGTTAATATAAGTTGTAAATTAGTTAATTTATATTATTATCTATTACTATTTACATTTCGTATTTTATTAGATAAATATATATTTTTATATTTATATTTCTAATCAACATGAAATATACCATTACAGATTGGTGGCCGATTAGTTGTGCCGGTGAGTGTATTAAGGTTAAGGTATGTGCTTACTTAAGTAACTACTTACAGTGTTCATCATGTTCCACACTCCTGACAGTCTGCTGGGATGGTAAGTCATCTTCTTCATATGCCCCAATGCGTGGGTCTGCACCATCATGAAATCCTGAGATCCACCTTCTCATCAGCTCATACTCACAGTGTTCATCATGTCCCACACTCCAGACAGCCTGCTGGGGTGGTAAGTCATCTTCTTCATATGTCCCAGGTCGTGGGTCTGCACCATCATGAGGTCAACTTTCTTCATCAGGGCTCGAAGGTCATAGTATTTGGCCAGAAGCTCCGGGTGCGCTGGGAGGGCCAGGAATAGGGGGCCTCCTGGGGAAGTGGAAAGAAATTGTTGAGTGCACGTAAAAATGTTTTTCACATATACGGGGTGTAAGGGACAGCTCTCCCAATACTGACTGGGCGCATTCAGACCATGAAACTGAACAACTTCCCAAAAGAAAATATTTCAGTAGACGTAAAAAAATACAAAATCACAATCAGCTGACTGCATTTGCTATGGGAAGTCAAAAAAAAGTTTACGTCTCCTGAAACATTTTCTTATGGGAAGTTGTTCAGTTTGATGGTCTGAATGCATGCACCCTTTCAGTACTTGCGTAATCTCTGATAGGTATTCAGAAACTTTTTATATTTGAATTCATCATTTAAATTCATGCATTTCATCATAGGGTCTAAGTATGAAATATTGTTTCTATGTTTTTTAGAGGTTCTTTAGGTTAGGACACAGACATAGGTAGGTACTTATGATATTTCCTATAGCAACTTAATCTAGTCATGTTACGACTTAAGAACAGACAGCGCTAAATAAGTAGGTAACTAAGTTGTATAACATTTAAATTCTAGTTTTTACTCCCAGGCCTAACCAAGGAATGTTAATCTAGCCCCATTAAATCACCTGCTACAGGTTACTAGTTTACCAAGCTTCCTAGTTTTCTGTATTATTAAAGCTGTAATCGCTGATCAATCACATCAATCTTAGTCGATATTAGCCGCGGTCTTCCGCGGTACTTTACGAAATGTTGTGCGTAGCAGAGACTACATGAGAACTTTTGTTTCTAGGAGGAGTATATGGGGAGGGAAAACTCAAAGCTTATTGCAGATGATTAGCTTATAGTCTTATAGTCCCCTAAAAATCATAGTGTCATGATCAGCCTAAGCGGGAGGCCAAGTTAAGCTGGTCGCGTAGTACCTACCTATCAAAGTATTGCGACCGGCGTAACTTGGCCTCCCGCTTAGGCCGGTCATGTAATTTCATGACACTATGATTGCGAATGGACTATAACTAAACTTTAACATCGGCACAATTTCGACAAACTACAAATAAAAGGCACACTCGAGACGATACTACATTTTTTTTTGTAGTTCTCCGGTTTTCTACCTTATTACTGCAACCATCTGTGTAACATTGGCGGCCGATGTAGCGCAGCGGTAGTGTGACTGCCTGCGGCGCAAAGATTCCGGGTTCGATTCTAGGTGGGGCACTCACAAAACTGATAGGTAAGTATTTATTATCTCTTTGTGAATTTGTTCCTGGTCTGGTGTGTACATTGCGGGCTGAAGGTTGTACAAAAATAAATATGGTTCGGAGCTTCTATCTATGATAGTTTATCTTAGACGGTGGTGGTATGACGATAGACAACCTTGTCAGCTACCTGCTACTAATATACTTGACACCAGGTTTCATCGGGTCATTGGACGAAGAAAAGTAATACTTACCACCCGAAGAGCTGATGGCAGCACGAGCAGCTTCCACCGTCTCCAGCACCTTCGTCCTGTTGAGTGACTTGTGGGCATCGTGGACTTCCAGACCCTGGACGTGCTTCGACTTCAGAAGGCTTCGCAGGTCCTGGAAAGAGGAGATGGATAATGTTGAGATATAGTTAGGTAAACGAGATAGGTACCACATTAACTATAATCAATCACACTACTGAAATCCTACTTACATTTATGTTTATTTGGTTTTATGGCATCAGACAATCTCAAAATTATTGCACTATCATACATATACAGGTGTAAAAAAGTTAACTGCAAATATTTTAAGGGGTGAACCAGCCCATGAAACTGAACAACTTTCCCCAAGGAACATAGGGCGAAATGTGAAAAAAATATTTGGACGTCCCATACAATTGACTCGGTCGGCTGGTACAGTTTGTATGAGAGGTCCAAAACTTTATTTCATTTTTCGACCTATGTTCCTTGGAGAAAGTTGTTCAGTTTCATGGGCTGGTTCACCCCTTAAAATATTCGCAGTTGATTATTTTTACACCTTATATTATAAAACAAGTAGGTACCTTTATGATAAGTAATGCGTATCATATCGATAAAGTAAGGTCGAAGGTAAGTAAGTAGGTAAGCTAGGTCCTACATTGGTACAGATTTAGAATGACATGACATTTAAGTGCTAAATACAGCGAACGAAATAAAATACGTAGGTCGGCGCCTTGCAATTACAATTTCACACGTATGTATAGTCTATTTTATTACGTTACTTTACATATGACCGTAACCATACCGTAACTCTATATCTTGACACTGGACACTGGTTACGACATTTGCACAGTAGATAAATACCTACGTTATCTACTAACGTAAGTAACAAGTATTGGACAGTATTTATTACTTGCCTCAGAGCAAGGGATTATTCCGAGTCTATTTACGAATAAATAACCAAAATGAAGCCATGAAAACCCCGTCACAACCAGGTGCTCTATTTTTGAATGTTCGAAAGCGGAAGCCTGCTACTAATTGTGCTCGTATAACACGTTCAACGAAACTTATCCATTCACACTCACGTTCACACATACCCTTGATATTAACAAATTCGAGTATGTAATAGAACATATACGAGTGGTTAGAATGCGACCTTTTATGCACGGTTTCAGAAACCAGCGTTTCAAAAGTTTTGTGTGTTTGTAAGTAAGTATGTTTTCTGTACCTGCCCGGAAAGTCTGCTTGCGACAAGTTTTTCAAAGCTTCAATTTTTTGTTCCTCAGAGATTGCTCTTGCTCTGAATTAATTGCACACTTTATCAATAGGTGCTTTAGTACCGTAGCAAATTGCTGAAAATTATTAGCCCATTAAGTAGGCGTAACTTAATGATACGGACAATGCAGGTGTGAAACAAATTAATATGCCATTGAAATTGACAATTTGTCATGCATACACTACCAAACATAAATCATATCCATAAATTAGCCTTGGTACTAAATAAGTCAACTTAATAGTCTAGCCAAATCAATCTATAGGTACTTACTCTGGAGCTATCTAAGCTCTGTGTTATTTTTTATATTAGTGGGTTTTTGTTGGGTTGAACTTTATACAGAATGTTAAAACTGTGGTTTTTAATATGCTGTGGAGATTTCTCGTCTCCTGTTAATTTACCACGGAAATAATTACAGAATTTCTATGATATGACAGAATATTATTACAATTTTGCTATCTCTCTATCTGTTTGTTTGATTGAGTTTACATTTTGTTGTTTATAGGTCAGTAGATTGACCATCCTCTTAAATCACTATATCTATTAAAAACAACCGCATAAAACTCCGTCGCTTGGGTTTAGTTTAGGATTATGATAACAGCGAAAAACAAAAAGCGACTTCATTTGTTGATACCAAATAAGGGTGAGAATCCACCAGAGCTGTGCGAGTAAAATGTGTCGTACGAGGATGCGTAGCTGTGCTGTGGAAATGTGTAGGAGTTTCCACCAGAGCTGTGCGAGTAAAATGAGTCGTACGAGGATGCGTAGCGGAGCTGTCAAAATGCGCATTAATGTGCGGAGCGAGGATGCGTTGCGAAGCTTTCAACATCAGCCGTCTATTGACTGGCAGGGAATCTTCGCAAACCTCGCAACATATTCCTCGCAGCACATTTCTCGCAACGCATTCCTCGCAACACATTTCTCGCTTATTTTGTATGTAGAATGGCCTCGCTTCGCTAAACCCGATTCCACCAGAGCTGAGCTGAGCGAGGCTAGGAAAATGAAGTGATTCTATTGGTGGATTTTTTCCTCGCACACCGCTTAGCTACCTCGCACAGCTCTGGTGGATTCTCACCCTAATACTGGCAAGTAGATACAAAATAAGATTCAATGGGCAACTACGCAATCACAAAACCTTCACAACAGCCTCTGATACGATAATGATTACGTCACTATGTTTTATCCATAGCTTATCGCCGCAAGCTTTACTTTCGAGCTTTTATCAGCCATTGTCATCAGTACAACAACGACTGAGAAAGGACACTTACTTATTTTTATTTGCGTCGGCACTAAACCAGCACTATTGGGTTCCAGCTGGATACAAATAGGAAGTAGGTATTTAAAAAAATAGAAAATTAATTGAATATCGTTTCAAACCTACCTACTGAGAATTCCATCACCCAAATCTACCACGAAAAAACGGTACGCGGGGCGCTGAACTTTTTTCAGTGCCAACGAGACCAACACTATATTCTCAAAAAGATACACACTAATGAGTTTTTATTCTGCTCTACACTTGGTACCCCATGTTCCTGGCAGAGTGACCTCAAAAAATATGACAGAAAAGCCATTAGAGTGAAGAAAAATAAAAGTGACACTAACTTATTAAATATTTAATGGCGGCGATTCTACTCGATTCTATTATTTTTTTCTGCTCTACTAGCCAGTTAAAAATATTCGAACAAAATAAAAACTTTTTAACATTTCTTTCCTTTTAAGATCTTTTGAAAAGTGATCATCACTTAGGATCATCACCTAGGGCACTGCAACTGCTGTCCCTAGACTAGGTTGTATTTAGGTAATCTAATTTTATTGCTATAGCTTTGATACTAATTTACTTTGTAGGTTCTTATTTACTCTAAATAAATTCTCCAAGAATCCTTGATCTTGACAATACAATAATTAACTTATGCCCTCCAAACCAAAACTAAGTACTAATAAAAATTAAAACAATAGCCCAATTCCCGAAGGTTAAAAGATCCTCCCATACAATGTCCATTGCTCGTTAAGTGAGGCATGTGTCATCGCGTGGCGGTATTGGTGAGGTCATGGATTGTGCGCAGATGCTTCCAAGGCTTAGCACAATGAACAAGGTTCTATTTTACTCTAATTTGCATGACGGAAATGGAAAAATGGTAGTGTTCTCAATAAAGAGCGAATTTTTAATTTTGTAAGTGACTAACTACTTACAATAAAATAAACTAATATTATCATAAAGGGAACAAGTCTGTCTCTACTTTATTTGACCCGAAGCATCCCGGAGGTATTAAAGTAGGAAGGAAACTTTCTATTTTTTGCTAGTTATTGAATGAATTAGTAGCTACCAAATAAGTAAACAGATATGACCTTCAATAAGCTCAATTTAAGTGAAACCGGAAGTCGTTTAAGACCTAGTTAATCAATCATAGACGGTAATCCTTATAACTAGAACACTATGTAGTGTCTAAACTAATGGATACTGGATTGCCTACCACCATAAAAAAAAAACCAGTGCTATACAATGTTAAATCTACTTAAATTGAAATAAGAATCTACTTTCCAAACTGCGGAAAATCAAGTGTGCATTCCTGTAACTATTTTTAAATGAGGTCTGTGTATGGAACTTGGTACTTATTTAGATCTCACTTCTTTTATAGGCGAAGCATTCCAATATTATCGAACTTGGCAGCTTTTCACATTTATGTTTTGGGTGGGATTTCATTTATTTTTGTAAGGTTTATTTTCTTTTTTTCTTATGATTAAGTAAGGTAAGGAAATATCTCATTTATACTTTACTTTGACTAAATACAAACCTTCGTAATGAATTTTAGGTCGGTACGACGATTGGAAGATATAGATAAATTTTTTGTTTTAGTTCCTTAGGGGTATGAATTTACACCTTCACTATTTTTAAAACCGACTCACACTTGGCCATTTTCAGATTTTTTCCTTTACCTTGACCTAAAGACCTACCTCCATGCCAAATTTCAAGTCAATACGACCATTGGAAGTGGTCTAGGTTTTTGATGAGTGAGTGAGTGAGTCAGTGAGTGTATAGTAAAAATAGCGATTTTCTGACGTCAATATCTCAAGACCTATAGTAGGTACATTAATGAAATTTTGTATTTTAGATAAGTAAGTAGATCTCGACAGATACTAGAAATTTCATATGCGTAGATAAAATAGATTTTGAGTTATAGGTGGGTCGAACTTGGCCCGAAATGGTTCGTGTAATATAACCCACGGCCGGTGTGTCGCTTTTTTTGCTCGAACTTGGCGGACACACTGCCGTGTGTCTAGATATGTAGTAGGCGGCTGAATATCTCTGACACCAGGGCCCATCAGGTCGTTGGACGACTCGGCGTATCACTCGAAAAGAAGAATAGAGTGTAAAACAAGGTAAAAAATAGTGTGCTTATCTATCAAGCGTGTTGACAGAGGCTCTGGAAACTTCATACAATGAAAATTCGTGGAGAATTGAAACAAATGCATTATTTTCAAACTTAAATCTTGGTTTGCAGTTCAGTTGTTGTTGTCTAATGTTCTAAATGAGATATTTATATCCTACCAATTTGGTGACAGATCCTCTTTAAGAGCGCACTGGTATTATGGTCCCTACAGTTGTATAGGGTGAAATTTTACTAGTGACCGATAGCGAAAACTCAGAATAATCCAAGGAACATAGGTCGAAAAACGAATAAAAAATTTGGACCTCCCATAGTAACTGAAATCAGCTGATCGGCAAGTTTGTATGGGAAAAACTTTTTTCGTATTTCGATCCTTGGGGAAAGTTGTTCCTTATCACTAGCCGGTTCTAAGTTTTCGCTATCGGTCACTAGTAAAATTTCACACTATATTTTCACTTTGATAGCGCCGGCTCTACCTACTTAGGTAAAAAAACTAGATCATTTTACTGTAATGAATGATCTATCCATATGGTTAAAGTCAGTCTAGTCACGAACCAGCTATAAAGCTAAGGTCTGACCGTTTATCTGTTTGCACTTAGCCTTTAGACGTAAGCTGAAATTATTAAGGTGTTAAGTATCTTTTATTTTGATAATTTTAAGGCCGTGTGGTGCCGGCAGAGTAGAATAGCACTACCCCCTCTCTTCACGTGGGGGCCGTAAGAGGC
This sequence comes from Phthorimaea operculella, assembly GCA_024500475.1. Classification (NCBI taxonomy): domain Eukaryota; kingdom Metazoa; phylum Arthropoda; class Insecta; order Lepidoptera; family Gelechiidae; genus Phthorimaea; species Phthorimaea operculella. Next base: position 15,687,986 of record JANFCV010000001.1, read on the forward strand.
GACCGAGGGATAAACCCGACCTAAACAGCCAGGGTCAACCGTGGTTGATCCAGCACAAAAGCATTCCGAAGGAAGGTTGACGTCTGGTAGGCGGCCGGTCGTAAAATTAAGTCAAATCCTTTGCAACACGATTTTGTGTTTAACAAAACGTGTTGCGCCGACCCCAAGTAATTGGGATAAGGGAAGAAAGAAGAAGAATCGCCCTAAATAGGTAGGTAGTTTTCTTTCTCATTCTTAGGTTTCTTTTAAAGCCTTGAATAAACTTGCCAAAAAACTGCACCAATCTTCATTACCACACCACAATACAGACAGTAAAAAAAATCATTGCAATTAAAACTTTACTGTATTAATTACTTGCAATGAACAGTAGTGACAAGAAGACAAATGAACTCATTTATTTGGACACTTATTCACCTGGACACTCATTTATTTGGACAGCTGGACCTTAGAGCAAGGAAATGGTTTAGAGAGAAGAGGAGACAATCAGAATGAAGTCGTAAAATGTCGTCGCAGTCTGATTTGCTATGCGCTAAATATTTTATCAAACATCAATAGTCCACCGCACCGTCCAGCCGTAGTGCTTCAAAATTGGTTTTTGCGATACCCACTGGTAGAAGAAAGGGGATGCAATTCGAAACTTAAATTTGTTTGTGTTTTAGCGCGCTCCATATCACATATGGGACGAGTTCTTCATGGCTTCATTATACTTGCTCGCAAATTCTCTCTGAACATTCCGTTTCCCTAAGTTGGACACTTGAAAAGTGACCTCTTTGGGACATTACTTGTATGGGTTGTATGGAACCATTTATTTGATGGGATTTCGAAACAGAAGTCGCTTATGCTGATCGGATGGGATATCGACGTCTATTTATCGGTTTAAAAAATTGTCATACAAAATGTGGAATAAGCGTTTTTGAAAAGGGCATATAAAATTAAGTGTGGAAAAGTTCAATTATTATAGGTACTTGTGCGGGACAGCCGGCCACCTATGTACATAGCTCACTTAGGTTAAGGATCGGCTAATAGGATAGTTTCATAGTAATAGATAAGATTTCATAGATTGATAACAGTTTCATACATTGTTTCGTTCGACAGGCATAGGTATAGCTTAGTTAGCTCATTTCGTATGTTTGTATAGCATCAAATAGGTAGTTTGCGGTCACTTCATGTAAATAGGTCGATGCTAATAGGATAGATAACAGATGTTCGTTCTTATCTTTGCATTGTATAGCTTTCGTATAGGATAACAATTCGTTGTTATAGTTCGATTCGCATAGGTCGGTGCTACAGTCATAGTATAGATAGATCGTTATTATTGTACAGCTTATAGTTCGTAATAGAATAGCTTCGATAGTTAATAGATAAGCTAGTAGCGTGTTAATAGGTAGGTTTTCCCCAAACCTAATAAAGAATCGACAGTTACTGTGTTTCAATGATAGGTACACAGTTAGGCTACACAGCACACGGATAGTTAGATTACAGTAAAGTATGCAAGTACCTAAACTTGCACCTAACTTGATAGATTACAGACATAGAACATGCACTCCGAAACACGCACCTAGCTCATAGAAGCTAATCTTATTGGATTCCAACTGGTTTCTAATAAGATTAGTCCAGTTCGATAGTTTGATGGATTCTTATTGGATTATAGATAGTTCTTATAGGATAGGTAATCTAGTCAGATTGTAATTAGATTCCAATAAGATTCTAATAGGATTCGGATAGGAAATAGCAATTGTAACAGGATTTTATAGAAACTAAATAAATCAATCCAAATCGCAAAGGCAGAAGGCAGAGCCTCCCCCCGCACGCCGCGCACCTCCCGCGTTCGTCCTCCCTACCGCGCGCGGTCCCCCCGCGCACCCCTAGCCCCGCAAAATGGCGGATTTAGTATAAATACAGGCCGACTGCACCGAGTCGGCGCGCATTCTGAGAAGAGCCTTCGAAGCGGCAACAATAGAAGAAAGCTCTGCCTGAAGCCCCAGCGAGGAGGAAGCCTACCACCGCAATATAGTGGTTTCATTTCTCGCCCCACATCGAACCTCGTCGTGTACAACATCGTCCGTCGCCCTCGTCTCTCGCCCGCCGTCCCGTCGCCGTGGAAACAGCCGCCGTCAGCCGCGTCGCGCTTCCGCACCGCTCCGTATCGTCATACAGCGACCGCCGCGCTGTCCGCGGGTCCACAGCGAAGCCCCACGTCGTATAGTTTCAAGTGGCTAACAGCCTCCCCCTTATAGTTTCAAGTATAGGACAGGGTTTCGCTTGTGTCGACCATTCGCGAGTCTGCAGTCCGAACCGCCTTCGACTTTCTTCAACACACCCATCGAGTGGAACCGGGACGTCTCGCACCGCATCGCTAAATCGACAGAGGCGTCCCGTTCATTTTGGTCCTTCGGCAGCCGGATATCGTCGCAGCCAGCGTGTTTGAAGAAAGAAGATTCGAGTATGGAAGACGCAAGATTTCATCGTTCATCGTCATCGTCATACAGCCAGGCGCCGAGGGAAGAATTCATCGACACGTCGAGAGCTCCGTCGCCTAGCGACCGAGCGCCTACCGCACAGCTGAATGCGTCGCATACAGTACAGGGCGGCGAGCGGGTTACTGCCGCGCCCCTCGCCGCCACCGTCACCGCCGGCCCAGCCCGCATCGTCATCGCATCGTCCACCGCACCGGAGGCTGCGCCCGGCCATAGCGCTCGGCTAGACAACGCGTCGCCAGCGCATCGTGACGTCAAGATCCCCGAGGGGGTGCTCCCCCCCCTCGTCGAACCCGACCCACCGGAACGGTTCCCAACTCGGCACCTATTCAGCGAGGGAAATACACCGAAGCAAGTCAACACGGAAGCCATGACAGAAGTTAGCCACGCCCACCGATCGCTGATTGGTGTTGCAGACTCGACCGAAATCACTGAAACTGAAGAAGATGTTCGAGCCAAGCTACACGCATCGGAGCTTCGAATACTCGAGTTGACTTTGCAAATCGAACGCCACCTCGCACTGATGGAAGACATCAACAATAGCCGCTGCACATCGCCACATTCATCGAGCAGCGAGTCGACCTACAGCTTCGAAGGGGATCTACAGCTACAGTGGGAGCACACAGCCGAGTCGACGGTCGTCGCGCGCCGCACACAGGACAGCCGCGCCGCGCCTCTACCGCACCGTGACCGCGACTCAACCGACCGCACGACGCTGCCGCCGCCGGAACCCCCGCGCCGCAGTCCGCCGTTACCGAGTCGTGCGCCTCCGTCCACGCAGCCCGCGAGCTGCGACCGACCGCTACCGTACTGCGCGGCCCCTATGCCGCTGCACTCGCGCCGCGATCCGCCGTCATCGATCTGCGCGGCCCCTATGCCGCTGCCTACGCGACGCGACCCTCCGCTACCGATATGCGCGGCCCCTATGCCGCTGCCTCCGCGACGCGATCGTCCGCCACCGTATAGCGCGGCCCCTCCGCCGCTGCCGCCGCGTCGCGACCGTTCGTACGCCGTGCTCCCGCCACCGTCCGCTACCGGGGAGCCGGCATCCGCCGCGCCACAGCCGCGCCGCGACTCACCGTACGCCGAGCTCTCGCATCCGTCCGCTACCGGAGAGCCGGCCGCCGCCGCGCTACAACCGCGCCGCGACTCACCGTACGCCGAGGTCTCACATCCGTCCGCTTCCGGAGAGCCGGCCACCGCTGCGCCACAGCTGCGCAATCGTTCGCCATCGTCCGTCGCCGCGCTCCCACCATCGTCCGCTTCCGGGGAGCCGGCCATCACCGCCGCGCCACAGCTGCGCCATCGTTCGCCGTTCGACGCCGCGCTCCCATCACCGTCCGCTTCCGGGGAGCCGGCCCAGGCTGCGCCTCAATCTTCGTTCGCTTCCGTGGGGCCAGCCAGCGACGTGCCGCCTCATCGGGTACGCCGCAGCACGCCATCGGATGCCGCGCTCCTACCTCCGTTCGCCTCCGAGGAGCCGGCCAGCGACGCGCCGCTACAACAGCCGCGCCGCTACCCATCGGATGCTGCGCTCCAATCACCGTCCGCTTCCGTGGAGCCAGCTCGCGACGTGTCGCCTCATCGGACACGCCGCACTTCGCCGTTCGTCGCCGCGCTTCCAACATCGTCCGCCATCGGGAAGCCGGCACAGGCTGCGCCTCAATCATCGTCCGCTTCCGTGGGGCCAGCCAGCGACGTGCCGTCTCACCGGGTACGCCGCAGCACGCCATCGGATGCCGCGCTCCTACCTCCGTTCGCCTCCGAGGAGCCGGCCAGCGACGCGCCGCTACAACAGCCGCGCCGCTACCCATCGGATGCTGCGCTCCAACCACCGTCCGCTTCCGTGGAGCCAGCTAGCGACGTGTCGCCGCATCGGACACGCCGCACTTCGCCGTTCATCGCCGCGCTTCCAACATCGTTCGCCTTCGGGAAGCCGGCCCAGGCTGCGCCTCAATCTTCGTCCGCTTCCGTGGGGCCAGCCAGCGACGTGCCGTCTCATCGGGTACGCCGCAGCACGCTTTCGTATGCTGCGCTCCAACCACCGTCCGCTTCCGTGGAGCCAGCTCGCGACGTGTCGCCTCATCGGACACGCCGCACTTCGCCGTTCGTCGCCGCGCTTCCAACATCGTCCGCCATCGGGAAGCCGGCCCAGGCTGCGCCTCAATCATCGTCCGCTTCCGTGGGGCCAGCCAGCGACGTGCCGCCACATCGGGTACGCCGCAGTACGCCATCGGATGCCGCGCTCCTACCTCCGTTCGCCTCCGAGGAGCCGGCCAGCGACGCGCCGCTACAACAGCCGCGCCGCTACTCATCGGATGCTGCGCTCCAATCATCGTTCGCCTCCGTGGAGCCAGCTAGCGACATGCCGCCTCACCGGGCTTGCCGCAAATCATCGGACGCCGCGCTTCTACCTTCGTTCGTCTTCGAGAAGCCGGCTAGCGACGTGCCGCCTCACCGGGCTCGCCGCAACCCATCGGACGCTGCGCTCCTACCACCGTCCGCTTCCGAGGAGCCAGCTAGCGACGTGTCGCCGCATCGGACACGCCGCACTCCATCGTTCGCCGCGCTCCCACCTTCGTTCGCCACCGGGGAGCCGGCCCACACCGCGTCGCCGACACAGCCGCGACACAACCCATCGGACGCTGCGCTCCTACCACCGTCCGCTTCCGAGGAGCCAGCCTGCGACGTGCCGCCGCATCGGGCACCCCGCCACCCACCGTTCGCCGCGCTTCCATCTCCGTTCGCTACCGGGGAGCCGGCCCACGCTGCGCCGCCACAATCGCCGCAGCCCTACAGCACCGAACAGCAACAAGAAATCTGCCCTCCATCTCTACCGTTCGCTACCGGGAGAGCAGCCATCGCACCGCCGCCGCCGTGTACTCAAACACCGGCGGGAGAAGACGCCGCGCGGGAATTCATCGAAGAAAACAGCAAGCTCCGTCCCCCGCGCCGGCAACAGCAACAGCACGTCAACACGACGACACAGCGCGCGCCGCAAGAAAACACCGCACCGAAGCGACGCGCACCCGCTAGCGCCGCGCACACACGCCGCGCCAAGCACAGCACCGACGACCGACAGTTTGCCGCCACCGCACCGCAAACATGCATCGTATGCGGCAAACAACAACACAGCGCAGGGAAGTGCGCCCAGTTTACGCAGCTCGCCGTAGACGACCGCTGGGCCACCGCCAAGGCAAGAAACTTATGCTACCGCTGCCTTCGGCGAAGAAACAAGAAACATCGTTGCACCGGACAGCCCTGCGACACCGACGGGTGCACCAAACTGCACCACCCGCTGCTGCACTTCGTACGAAACGCGACCGCCACCGACAGTCGACGGGAAATCGCAAGCCACGCGCGCACCGCTACGAACTGCCACGGTCTATTGAAGATAGTCCCAGTCACCGCCGTCGGACCGCACGGATCGGCGAAAACTTTCGCACTGCTGGACGACGGGTCAACGACCACGTTAATCGACGCCACCGTGGCAAAGAAAATCGGCGCGAAAGGGCCTATCGAACCGCTGCACATACAGGCCCTCGCTAGCGACATGACAGACGAAACATCGCAACACATCGAGCTCGAGCTGCGCACCGACGTGGGCACCGCCAGAATCGAAGCCCACACCTGCAGCAACACGAAGTTCCCGTCACAGCGCGTCACAAAACAGGACTTCGAGGGATGCGACCATCTCACCGACCTGCTCCCACAGCTCATGAAAACCGGCGTGCCAACCATCCTCATCGGCCAGGACAACTGGGAGCTGCTGCGCACGACCGAAACACGCATAGGAGAAAAGGGGCAGCCGGTCGCATCCATGACGCCGCTCGGCTGGGTTCTACACGGTACGAGACAGCGCACCCAGCCGCACCGCACAGCAGCAGCCACAGACAGGAAGAACGAACAGCACCGACAACACAGCGCCATCGAGTCCCTCGCCGTCGCACAGCAACGACAGGAGAGCGACAACGCGCACGGCACACAGTACGACAGCGTGCGCACACAGCAAGCATCGACATCGACCGCTAAACAGAAGACAGAAACCGCACATCGCGCCCCAAGCCGCCGTCAACAAAGAAAATCGCATGGCCAACATCGTAAAGGACGACCGCACCCACCGACAGCACCGGCGGGAGTCCACATCGCACCGGCAGGAACCCGCAACACAGCACCGGCGGGAGCCTGCGCTATCGCATCGGCGAGCGCCCGCACTACAGGACAGGCGAGCGCCCGCACTACAGCATCGACGAGCGCCCGTACTACAGGACAGGTGAGCGCCCGTACTACAGGATCGGCGAGCGCCCGCACTACAGGATCGGCGAGCGCCCGCACCACCGCACCGGCGAGCACCCGCACTACAGCACCGGCGGGAGCCCGCACTACACCGGCGGGAGCACTTTTGCAACCGGCGGGAGCGTCACAGCAGGCGCCCCGCGGCATAGGTCATCGACCCCGCACTCGTCGTGGAGAGCACGCACCCACGACACACCAGGCCACGCGACACCGACAGCACTGCCTACCCCGCAACGGACGGCACCACGAGGACGGCGGGCATCACCGACAGGGGGCATCCCGCGACGACCGAGTACGACCACCGACCAACAAGCTGGTCATCATCACCGAGGCGCCGGCTGACCCGCCCCACGGACGAGATGCGTCGTCTGGAGCGGCAGCAGACGGCGCACGGCGGGAGTAATGTGCGGGACAGCCGGCCACCTATGTACATAGCTCACTTAGGTTAAGGATCGGCTAATAGGATAGTTTCATAGTAATAGATAAGATTTCATAGATTGATAACAGTTTCATACATTGTTTCGTTCGACAGGCATAGGTATAGCTTAGTTAGCTCATTTCGTATGTTTGTATAGCATCAAATAGGTAGTTTGCGGTCACTTCATGTAAATAGGTCGATGCTAATAGGATAGATAACAGATGTTCGTTCTTATCTTTGCATTGTATAGCTTTCGTATAGGATAACAATTCGTTGTTATAGTTCGATTCGCATAGGTCGGTGCTACAGTCATAGTATAGATAGATCGTTATTATTGTACAGCTTATAGTTCGTAATAGAATAGCTTCGATAGTTAATAGATAAGCTAGTAGCGTGTTAATAGGTAGGTTTTCCCCAAACCTAATAAAGAATCGACAGTTACTGTGTTTCAATGATAGGTACACAGTTAGGCTACACAGCACACGGATAGTTAGATTACAGTAAAGTATGCAAGTACCTAAACTTGCACCTAACTTGATAGATTACAGACATAGAACATGCACTCCGAAACACGCACCTAGCTCATAGAAGCTAATCTTATTGGATTCCAACTGGTTTCTAATAAGATTAGTCCAGTTCGATAGTTTGATGGATTCTTATTGGATTATAGATAGTTCTTATAGGATAGGTAATCTAGTCAGATTGTAATTAGATTCCAATAAGATTCTAATAGGATTCGGATAGGAAATAGCAATTGTAACAGGATTTTATAGAAACTAAATAAATCAATCCAAATCGCAAAGGCAGAAGGCAGAGCCTCCCCCCGCACGCCGCGCACCTCCCGCGTTCGTCCTCCCTACCGCGCGCGGTCCCCCCGCGCACCCCTAGCCCCGCAAAATGGCGGATTTAGTATAAATACAGGCCGACTGCACCGAGTCGGCGCGCATTCTGAGAAGAGCCTTCGAAGCGGCAACAATAGAAGAAAGCTCTGCCTGAAGCCCCAGCGAGGAGGAAGCCTACCACCGCAATATAGTGGTTTCATTTCTCGCCCCACATCGAACCTCGTCGTGTACAACATCGTCCGTCGCCCTCGTCTCTCGCCCGCCGTCCCGTCGCCGTGGAAACAGCCGCCGTCAGCCGCGTCGCGCTTCCGCACCGCTCCGTATCGTCATACAGCGACCGCCGCGCTGTCCGCGGGTCCACAGCGAAGCCCCACGTCGTATAGTTTCAAGTGGCTAACAGCCTCCCCCTTATAGTTTCAAGTATAGGACAGGGTTTCGCTTGTGTCGACCATTCGCGAGTCTGCAGTCCGAACCGCCTTCGACTTTCTTCAACACACCTGTTGCGGACGGCGAGCGCGAACCCGCCCTGAAGACTGTACATAGGCTAGAATACATAGGCTTAGGTTAGGCATTTAGGCATTAGGCATTTAGGCATTAGGTTTAGGCATTTAGGCATTAGGTTTAGGCATTAAATACAGGCATTGTTGGCATTGTTTATGTATATAGTTGTGTTGTAATTGTCTAATTTCTTTCGTCAGATTAGTCATTACTTTTTATTGGTTCTGAATTAGCTAGCGTTTAGACGAGTAATTTGTTTGTTTGTGATGGTTTTAGGCGTGGCTATTTCATTGTGTGAGTTCGTTCGTATTAGTTGTTAATTTGACCTTTATCCTGATTGGCTGATAAATTGGGAAAGATCTAGAACTTTTAGGTCCGTCATCACTTTTTGATGGTTCTGTATTGGATGGCTTTTGGGCGAGAAGTTTTTTTTGTCAGTATTGCCAGTTTTGCCCAATGTTTCTTAATTCTGATTGGCTAGTCATAAGAAAGAGACCTACCGAGAGAGATACATAGATTTTTGCCCGAAAAATCACGGATTCTGATTGGATGCTTATAAGAAAGTTCTAGATTTTTATAGCTATGATATATAATATATAATAACTTCCGCCCTCTCCGGATGTGCGTAGGTAGTGCAGAATATTCTAGATTTTGTATATATTGACGTACATCCTGGGTGGGACCACAGTTCAGTTCAGTTCAGTTCGGTATCCAATACAGTGAAGAAGAAGTGAAAAGTAGAAGTGAAAAGTAGTCCAGTCTAGTGAAGTATCCCTAGTATTAAATAGTTTTGTAAAGTAGTGCAACCAGTGAAAATACAGTCCATATCGAAGAAACCCGAGGTGTTTTATTTGAGGTCGTCTACAAGTTTGGTCCTCCGAGCGCCGGATCTACTGCCTGTGCTGCGCACCGTCTACAAGTTTGGTCCTCCGAGCGCCGGATCTACTGCCTGTGCTGCGCACCGTCTACAAGTTTGGTCCTCCGAGCGCCGGATCTACTGCCTGTGCTGCGCACCGTCTACAAGTTTGGACCTTCGAGCGCCGGATTGCTGCCCGTGCTGCGCACCCCGTCAACGCTGCTGCTGCTCACCGGGCCCGCTCAGACGTCGCTGAACCGGGTCACCGCCGCAGCCACCGCCACCGCCGACGCCGCCACCGCCGCCGCGTCGCCGCCGCCGCTGCCGCCGCTCCGCAGCCGCAGCCCCCGCAGCATCGCAGCCGCCGACGCCGCCACCGCCGCCGCGTCGCCGCCGCCGCTGCCGCCGCTCCGCAGCCGCAGCCCCGCCGCATCGCAGCCGCCGACGCCGCCACCGCCGCCGCGTCGCCGCCGCCGCTGCCACCGCTCCGCAGCCGCAGCCCCGCCGCACCGCCGCCGCCGCTGCCGCCGCTGCCGCCGCTCGCAGGGCCGCCGCCACCGCCGCCGCCGCTGCCAGGGCTGCTCGCAGGGCCGCCGCCACCGCTGCAGGGCCACCGACGCCGCCGCCGCTGCCGCCGCTCGCAGGGCCGCCGCCACCGCCGCCGCCGCTGCCAGGGCCGCTTGCAGGGCCGCCACCACCGCTGCTGCTGCCGCCGCATCGCAGGGCTACCACCGCCGCCGCCGCTGCCGCCGCTCGCAGGGCCGCCGCCACCGCTGCCGCCGCTGCCAGGGCCGCTCGCAGGGCCGCCGCCACCGCGCTGCTGCACCGCCGACGCCGCCGCCGCCGCAGCACTGCAGCCGCCACTACCGTCGCAGCACCGCAGCCGCCGCTACCACCGCGCCGCTGCACCGCCGACGCCGCCGCTGCCACAGCACTACAGCCCGCGCACCGCCGCCGTTCTACGCCGCACCGGGCAGTGATCCTCGGTCACTACTTTCGGGGAGCGGTTGCTACAGAAAAAGCAGCCGCAAGGGATACTCAAGCTCTTCGCTGGGAAGCCGCCGATCAGGATGGTCTTGACAAGGCAGGGGAAGATGCTCGCCGACACGCCGGCATCACCGTCAACCACCGCGGCTGAAGGGACACCCAGGACAGGACGAGCATACGAGACTGGCTACGACACGCAGAGTGAAGCTGGCGCCGGCATGTTACGGGCCACAGGCGAGCCCGTCACAGCGCCAGCTGCCGCGGCCGGCAGCCGCGCCCTCGCGCCACGCACCAGCCGTTCGCCCGAGGGATCTGTGCGCTCCGCACGTTCTACGGAGAGCGCCAAACGCCGATGGATAGCAGAGAAGATGCGTCTCAACGAGTTGGAAGCGGAAAATATTCGCCTGCGTCAAGAAATCGAAGCGATCGATGAAGAAGAAAGAAATCAAGTTCTTCATGAAGATCCGAGGCTAGCGGAAGAAGAATTTACTGGTTGGCTGAGGATGAGCGTTCAGGATACTCGGCACGCCTACCCCGGGCCGTATGGGTGGTGTGCAACCAGCAGCCAGTTTGCATTTGGACTTCGCGCCTTTCTTCGGAGCGAAATCAGACCACGCCGCCGATGAAGACGATCGCAGACGGAGCTTCGATGAGACCATGCAACGCTACTTCGGCGAATTTTATCGTCGCACAGCGCGCGTCGAGGAAGACGGCCACAGATCCCTGCCGCCGCCTCCGCGCGCCGAGCACCGCCCGCCAGCGCGCGTCGAGGAAGACGGCCGCAGATCCCTGCCGCCGCCTCCGCGCGCCGAGCAACACTCGCCAGCGCGCGTCGAGGAAGATGGCCGCCGTGACCTGCTGCCACCTCCGCGCGTCGAGCAACACCCGCCAGCGCGCGTCGAGGAAGACGGCCGCAGGACCCTGCCGCCGCCTCCGCGCGCCGAGCTACGCACGCCAGCACGCGTCGAGGAAGATGGCCGCCGTGTCCTGCTGCCACCTCCGCGTGCCGAGCAACGCCCATCAACGCGCGTCGAGGAAGATGGCCGCCGCGTCCTGCCGCCACCTCCGCGCGATGAACACCGCCAGCCACCGCGCGTAGAGGAAGATGGTCGCCGTGTCCTGCCGCCACCTCCGCGCGATGAGCGACGCCAACCAACGCGCGTCGAGGAAGATGGCCGCCGTGACCCGCCGCCACCTCCGCGCCAGGGAGACAGACATGAAGAGCGTCATGACGACCGCCAGCGCGACGCTGAAAACCCTCGTCGGGACGGCGACAGAGACGATGACGACCGCGACCACCGACGACGCTCGCGCTCGCCAACGCCGTACCGATCGAGAGAGCGGGCGATAGACAAATTGACTGAAGCTATGATGAAGCTGGTTACCGCGCGCCCGCCGCCACGTCAAGCCCAGGAGCTACCGACGTTCAACGGCAACCCAGAGGATTGGTTACCCTTCAAGGCCGCCTACCGCGACTCCACCATCCTGTATAAGTTCTCCCGGCCTGAGAACCTAGCACGACTACGCTACAGCCTGCGTGGAGAAGCCCGAGAAGCTGTGTACTGTCTCATGTCGACGGCCAACGACCCGGAAATCATAATGCGGACGTTGGAGCAGCGATTCGGCCGGCCGGAGTACATAATCGACAAAGCCTTGGAGGACTTGTCCAACCTGCCGCGCCTGGGCAATTCGTCGCACGACCTCAATCTGTTCGCCGTCAAGCTGCAGAACATCGTGTGCGTACTGTCGACGCTTGACGACCAAGGCTACCTGCGCAACCCGAAGCTGGCCCGCGAAGTCACCGCCAAGCTGACCCCGCATCTACAGACCCGATGGTGCGACTACGCAGAGGAAAAGGCCGACCGCAACCGCCCGCAGATTGAAGTGCTGTCGGAGTTTCTAATGCGCGAGGCAGACCGCGCCGTTCGACACACTTACGACAGCCCGAAGTACACCGGCACTGCATCGCGACGAACGGAGCAGGCACCGCGCACACAGACACTGCGCGCTCCGCCGCCGCGCGTCCCGCCGCCACGCAACTCTGTCTTCGCTACCGAGGCAAAGGACGACGAAGCGAGATGTCTGTGCTGCGGGGGACCACACGACGTGCCGTCATGCAATAAATACAGACGCATGAGCCTCGACGATCGATGGCAGTGGCTCCGGGATGAACGTATCTGCTTCAGCTGTGTAAACAGCAGACATCGACGGACCATGTGCAGAAGGAAGAAATGCGGGAAGGATGGCTGCGACCGAGACCATCACCCGTCGCTACATTGGGACCGGCCGACTACGCCGCCGCCGCCGCGAGACGACGTGGCACGACAGGACGATGCGGCACCGCCGGATGAAACCGTCATGACGGCAACCAGACGGAATGAGAAAGTACTACTGAAGATTTGTAAAGTCATCGTCAAGGGACCGACGGGCATTGAAATCGAAACGCACGCGCTACTCGACGAAGGCGCAACGCTCACCCTGATAAATAAGGACCTGGCGCGACGACTGCAAGCTGATGGGCCGAGGCAAGGCCTGCGCATCAAAGGGATTGGCTCGATGCGACACCAAGCTGCCAGCAAGAATGTCGCCGTGTCCATCAGAGGACTAAAGATGGTTGATGAACACCGAATTCGCGCACGCACTATCGACAAGCTGTCAACCGGGCATCAGACAGTAGCGAAAGAATGCCTGCGTTTCGATCACCTCAAGGAGCTGCGTGAAGAGGAAGTCTGCTTCGATAACGCCGTACCAGAAATACTAATCGGCCTGGACAACTGGCACCTAATCGTCCACCAACGACTGCTGGAGGGGAAGACGTCGGAGCCGATCGCCGGACTTACCCGACTGGGTTGGGTACTCTACGGCCAAGTACCACCCCACATCACCAGCGACGAGGACACGGTCCTGCACCTACGAACCTGCAGCGACCTGAAGACCGCCGAAGACGTCGAGCTCCACGACAAGGTGAAGGCTTACTCCCACAAGGCCTTGGGAGTCACCGCCGCGAAGCCACCACGCACGCACAAGACGTCATCGAAGAACCCTGACGACGACAAGATACGGCGCAAAACGGAGGAGCCCGCCGAGACCGACACCGCGAGCTCCGCTTGCCCGATAGCGCCACCCAACGCGTCACCGACATCGCCGGGACCACTAACCAGCGTGGACGACGTAACCCGACAGACCCGAACGGGAGAGACGACGCGACGCACAAGAGGCTCAGCTTGCCCGACACGGGGGGAGCCAGAAGAAGACGAGGCCGAAGAAGACGACAGCTCCGCTTGCCCGCACCGGGGGGAGACGACCGAAGACTCCGCTTGCCCGACACGGGGGGAGCGCACCGAAGACAACGACTCCGCTTGCCCGGCACGGGGGGAGATCGACAGAAGACTTCAAGAAAGAAGACGCCGAACTGCGAGACACCTACGCGCAATGACGGCCTGCGCTCAAGACCGAACGGCAGATCATCGCACCTGGAGCGACAAACCAGGGGGGAGCTTGGCAACGCCTCATCTGGACGGCACTCCACGAGGAAGCCCCGCGCGATGAAGTCCCCGACACCGAGAGGCGACAAACAACTCCAGCGACGTCGGAGAAGAGGACATCGTGGTCGACGCCAACCTGCTCCGCCACGAGGAGAAGACGCACCCACGCGCTGAAGTACTCGCCAAAGACGAAGCCCTAATGCCGAACCACACACAGGGAGAAACACCCAACGGCCAGTTCGCAGGCAAGCTCGCCGCCCTACCGGTCCGAGATGGCTTCGGAGACTTCGCCGGGGGGAGGATGTTGCGGACGGCGAGCGCGAACCCGCCCTGAAGACTGTACATAGGCTAGAATACATAGGCTTAGGTTAGGCATTTAGGCATTAGGCATTTAGGCATTAGGTTTAGGCATTTAGGCATTAGGTTTAGGCATTAAATACAGGCATTGTTGGCATTGTTTATGTATATAGTTGTGTTGTAATTGTCTAATTTCTTTCGTCAGATTAGTCATTACTTTTTATTGGTTCTGAATTAGCTAGCGTTTAGACGAGTAATTTGTTTGTTTGTGATGGTTTTAGGCGTGGCTATTTCATTGTGTGAGTTCGTTCGTATTAGTTGTTAATTTGACCTTTATCCTGATTGGCTGATAAATTGGGAAAGATCTAGAACTTTTAGGTCCGTCATCACTTTTTGATGGTTCTGTATTGGATGGCTTTTGGGCGAGAAGTTTTTTTTGTCAGTATTGCCAGTTTTGCCCAATGTTTCTTAATTCTGATTGGCTAGTCATAAGAAAGAGACCTACCGAGAGAGATACATAGATTTTTGCCCGAAAAATCACGGATTCTGATTGGATGCTTATAAGAAAGTTCTAGATTTTTATAGCTATGATATATAATATATAATAACTTCCGCCCTCTCCGGATGTGCGTAGGTAGTGCAGAATATTCTAGATTTTGTATATATTGACGTACATCCTGGGTGGGACCACAGTTCAGTTCAGTTCAGTTCGGTATCCAATACAGTGAAGAAGAAGTGAAAAGTAGAAGTGAAAAGTAGTCCAGTCTAGTGAAGTATCCCTAGTATTAAATAGTTTTGTAAAGTAGTGCAACCAGTGAAAATACAGTCCATATCGAAGAAACCCGAGGTGTTTTATTTGAGGTCGTCTACAACACCCATCGAGTGGAACCGGGACGTCTCGCACCGCATCGCTAAATCGACAGAGGCGTCCCGTTCAGTACTTAAGAAAAGTATTTGAGATTAACCTTTCATGAGGTGAACAAGTGAACAACTTACAAAAAAACCGGCCAAGAGCGTGTCAGACACGCCCACAAATAGGGTTTCGTAGTCAACGTTTAAATATCAGGTTTTTCAGCATTACAAACTTAATTTTGTTGCTGGTTTGTTAGCAGCAGTATGATGACCGACCGCAAATAGAAAAAATCAATTTTTTCTGAAACCTTTAAGGGTACGATATCCGTTATAGTTTTCATTGTAATTTCAGATTGTAAGCTATATTTCATATTTATTTCAAATTTTTAGCGTTTATACTTTAGAAGTTACAGCTGGAACAAATTATGGGTCAAAAACGCCCTTTTTAAAAGCAAATATCTCGTGACAGAAACATTTTAGTGACTTTGTTTCAAAGAAACCTCACCTTAGTTTTAAAAGACCTATTCAACGATACCCTACTTAATATAACAGAAGAAAAAAAATTTTTTTGCCCCCCTTTCACTTGTATGGGACGGGGTCCAAAAAAACATTTGAAATAATTTTTTCTTAACATTCCTATATTTGGGTCAACACGATCTATCTTCTCACCAAATTTCATGTCGATAGCTCTAAAACTGACGAAGATATGAGGGCGCGGCATACAGACAGACAGACAGACAGACAGACAGACAGACAGACAGACAGACAGACAGACAGACAGACAGACAGACAGACAGACAGACATGACGAAACTATAAGGGTTTCTAGTAGACTACGAAACCCTAAAAACTAAATGGCATAACTTTCGCTAACTAGTAGTTATAGGTCAAGTTGGTATTTTTAAGGTATTTTTTACCAATTTTAAATAATTCAGTTCAATATCAACCTTTTTTTGTACCATAATTTTTATAAATAAACAGATCTGTGAGCTTAAAAAAGGAACAATCCTTTCTTAGCAATTCAGGAATCCTTTCTCAACATTGTTCAGTCTCACTTCTAGAGCACGCCCAAAATGTTTATACAGTCGTTTACAGAATGAGTAAACTTAGGTATTGAGATTGTGCAAAGTTTTTAAGTTTCAGAGTGAATTCCATGAAAGGTTTCGGCCTTTTTCGTGGCAATGGGTAGCTATATTTGCATCAGTTATTTTTATTTATATGCGGATTGAAGAAGCATCCTGTTTTTAAGAACATTGAATACCAATTTTAAAACACTTCCCATGTTGGTTACATCTGTCTTTCTAGCAAAACTTTTAAACTTTCCACCGCAGGTAGATTTTGAACTTGCGACTTTCGCCATCTGTACCTACTGCCACCTGGGCTACCGCGGCTCAGTCTTAGACCATACTTACCTATCCTACCTTACATATACTTACCATCAGTTACCCTACATTTAAACGATATCTATCGTTGTTCTTAATGATTACTAAAATCACTAAGACCGATCAATCAAATATCTGTTAACGCAATTAAACCGGTAGTTTAGTAGCCAATCAAATGGTTTGCTATGCCGGTTGATCAATAAAATCAACATACTTTATGAACATTTAACTTTTTACTAACTTTATTTGAGAAACTAATTAAAACTATAAAAAATACGAATGCACTAATAAATGCTATAAAAACATTCACCAGACTACGACTACGATTTTTTTTTAAACCAGTTTTTGTTTTTTTATCACTGCACCCGCTTTGACTCTCTCAGTTTACCTTTTGGTTGGCCGGTAGAGAATGCCGCGCGCGTGGCATTAGGCTCGCCCTTTGTACTTTTCTGTGCACTAAAGTTTAATAAATAAATAAATAGATTATACCAGCTCTTACATATACATAGATTTAAATCATCGATAAAAATTGCATGCTGCGACTAGATAACAAGTTATATGGGCCATTCAATGTGTGTGACTTTTGTATAATCCCAATGATTCTATTTTATCTGTAAAAGGAAGGAATATGTCCGTAATAATCAACGACAGCTGTTTTTATAAGTAGAACACTAGCGGCTCGTTAGCGGTGCCGGAACGCGACGGAAGATCGAGACTAATCGCAAAAATCGGAAGATCGGGTTTTCTCGCAGAAAAAGGCATTTTCCCGGCATGTATTATACATATAAACCTTCCTCTTGAATCACTCTGTCTATTAACCCGTGACGTGGTTTAGGAGAAGGCAAAAAGTGACTTCATTTTATACTATGTATTAGATACATCCATATTCCATACTGGATGTAAAGTACTACTTACAGAATACTAACTGAGTGCTTTCAGACCATGAAACTGGTCAATTTCCCATAAGCAAGACCAAAAATAGATACATTTCTCCTCCAAAATACAGTAACATTTAGAACAACAGCTTTTAAAGTGCCAACAAGTGATTTATGCGCTCTTAGGCGTCACATAGGCGTAACATGTACTCCGAAACACCTAATAACGCCAATGACATTGCAAACTAATTGAACCCATGTGAAAGGATAAATACTATGTCACATACTGCCGAAACACCAAAGCAATGTAGACCTTAATCCCTTGAGATAAGAGTTGGAGAAATAATTTATGTGCATACGCGAGGTGCCAAGATCTGGTTCTGCCATTACGTATTAGCATACTGGATTTATTTATGTGTGTAGATATTTTATGCATGTGCAATGTTTTTTTAATAGATTTAGATTTCGTTAGTGTATAGTTAATGGAACGGGCACGCCTTTATCGGATAAAACTGTGGATAAGTTTAGAAATAAAATCCGGTTTCAATGCTGCGTTTACTTGCTGTAAGTTATTTACATTTTATAAACCTACGTCCTGCCCATGTGCATTTTTTTTCTCAGATAGTTTTCAAGGAATTTTGAATGATTAAGATAATGCAGAATCAAAAATACGACGTACATATTTGCAAAGACGTAAATTTTTTCATGGAGAAATTGTTTTATATTTTGCCCCATGTGTTTTTTTCATAAGGTTTACCTATTTATTGCTCAATGTCATATTTTGTCGCCTTGGGGGAAAGTTGTTCAGAGACACTGAAATAGATCGTGCACGGTCTAAGGGATTGGCAGACAAAAACTGTATAATTTCGAAAAAAGAATTATTAAAGCTAGGTACTTTCAAAATTTCGTGCCCTTGAAAATAACTACGCAAAGAAACAGGGTGTGGCAAAAACTCGATCGGTTCAAAGTTAAATTATATCATACACAAGTATAAGCTACTGATCTTGGCCCAGTTGCGTTGACATCTCGTGCGTAAAAGCATTGGGGTTTTCTACCTTTCATATGTTACCTATACATTGTACTGGCCGAACTGACATGACAACTGAGGACTAAAGTCTTAACAACGTATGATAAAAGGTAACGAATATCTTTATATTCTTTATATATTTTACATTGTTGTTAAAACAAATAATATTGTTTTAACAACAATGTAAAAACATAGAACAATGATTGTAAACATTTAGGCTATTACATGCTCAATAAATATTTTTTGATTTTTGATTTGATTTATATCAGCACTTTAAACAGGAAATAATAAAATATAGGTAGGTATACTATTTATTTATCAATAAGATCAGGATCCTTGTTCAAAAGTTCATTGGAGAAAAGACATCAACGCGTACCGACCAACTGACGAACCAGCTAACATTATAAGTATTTATCTTTATTAGAATAGAGTTTATTTTTATCTAAGTATGTTAATTTTTCTTTAGTTTTAATTGTTTTTATGGTTTTAATTTTAATTGCTTCTGCAACTCTTTCAAGGTAAAGGTAGCCTGGAAGAGACCGCTGCAAGCGATAGGTAAGGCCGCCTTTGCTAACTTCTAGCTCTAAGTTTTCTTTCAAGGTAAAGGTAGCCTGGAAGAGACCGCTGCAAGCGATAGATAAGGCCGCCTTTGCTAACTTCTAGCTCTAAGTTTTCTTTCAAGGTAAAGGTAGCCTGGAAGAGACCGCTGCAAGCGATAAGGCCGCCTTTGCTAACTTCTAGCTCTAAGTTTTCTGTATTTAATGTTTTGAAGTTTATGTAAGGAATAAAGTGTTAATCTATCTATCTAACATAATTTTAGGTAGGTAGGTACTCAAATTTGTTTACAAAGCTAATAACAGGCTGCCAGCACATAAATTCAACAACTCATGTTCTGCACCTCATAATAAGGTCTATATCCACGCCCAGAGCAAAGTCTTATTTCATACTAGATAGCTCTATTACGACTATTATCTCAATACTTGTTATGTTAATACTATGTACAAAGTAACCACCTGGCAACATCATGTTAAAATTGAAATAGGATAATTTATGTGGGATAAAATGCTACGATTCTCGCAACTGCATAAATGTTTATTTAGTTATTAATAATTTACAAGCTTTGAGCATATGTTTTTAAACTATAGAGTGCGCGTATCGACCCGCGTCGTACTGTCAAATTCAAATGCAGTTGCAGCAGTTGTTCCATGGATACCTACGTCAAATGTATAAAAAGTAATAGAGGTACAATAGTGTTGGCGTTTTGCTACTGATGGACAGACAGGGTGTGTTCTTAATACTGCTTCCCGTTCTAACTTTTAGACGCACTCTATAGCTTGCTTATATACTTTAAGGGTGCGATACTCGCAACTGCATAATGTTTATTTAGTTATCAATAATTTACAAGTAATATAATATACAGGATGACTAAACCTACTTGTTAAGGACATTTAGTGCCTACCTACACTCAATAAGTGTCTCTGTCTGCCTACATAATCTACTTATTGGGTGAAAACTGCTAGTCATTGGTCATACATAAATGGGCCCTTTATTTGACGCCACTTCAGTACTTTGGGAAGAAAAGGGTGGGTACCAAAATAAAGTAGGTAGTTTTTTTTAACAAGATAGGTACATATGTAGTTGGGTTTGTATTTTAGAGGGAATCGTTCACTAAAAGTTTGACAAAACCTATTAGGTACAATAAATAAAAGTCAAATCACAACATACATTCAGCACCAAGCCACAGAATATATAATAGTACTAGGGTACAGAAAATTCACTCCCTAACAAAAGCCATGGTTAGGTATAAAAAGATACCTACTCTCGGCTTAGCCGACCGCCCGCGAGCGAAATTGAAACACCGCCGGACAATGACCCGGCCGCGCGCGCTCTCAAAGGGTTGTCTCAATAATCGAGTAGGTATTTAATTTATCTGTTCAGTACATAGGTATTCTAAGTAACTATAAGATAAGTATTGCAAGTGTTTTTAAATCTAATTTGAAATAAGCTAGCGTAACATTAACAATAGTAAGTAGCTACCTACCTACCTACTTATTTTATGAGACGATAGAAAGTGAAGCTCACACAAACTTGATACCTACCTCGGTAGGTATCAACCTACCTAATTCTCATCATTAAATTTTGTTCAAAGTCTGGTTAGGTTAGGACTCGAACGACCTGAAGCAAAATGGTTCCGTACTTTGGAAGGCACGTTAAGCTGTCGCTCCCAGTTGTTGTCTATAGTACAATTATCTACCTACCTACTTAGACACACACAACCAACTCGCAATGCGGGGGCGCGGCGGCGGCGGGCGGCGATGCGCGAGCGCGAGCGCGCTGCTTATTTCCATCTCACTCGCACGTGAGCGCAGCATCAAGGGTTAGAATGAGACACCGCTGTCGTTGGTACGAAATATCTTCGCAACAAATATATGCGTATTTCGGCTGTAATGTATTTACCGTGTGACGCCGACTTAGAATACCATCACCCCATTTCTACCCGTGGGTGTCGTAAAAAGCGACTAAGGTAAGGGATACTTATCCAGGGAATGGGCAGCAGCGTTCCCTGTCAATGCAACATCATGCACTGCGCTCGCCAATCCGCCTGCCAAGCGTGGTGAGTATGGCAATACCCCCCGATAGGGGGAAGCCCATGTCCAGCAGTGGACTGTTGTGGCTGTTATGGTTATGGTATTTACCTTGGTGTAGGCACAGAATAATAAAATAACAGTACTAGAGTAGTGTTTCTTACTTACTGAAGTTTTGTAAACAGTGCCTAAGTAAGTAGGTAGGTACCTACTAAGAATGTAGGTGTACATCATCATGGCATCTACGTTGTTTGTTTAAATAGAACCCAGAAGAAGGTACCTATACTCTGACCAAATTTTATAAATAGTAACAAGTGGGTGAAAAACTTATTTCCGGGTTCTTACACATATCTACATTGCAGTATTTGCGACGTCCATGGCTAGCCATTTTTCGTTTTTGATCCACTTTCGAAACACAAAACAACACTTCCGAAAATTTTGAAATACCTACCTAATCCGAATACGAACAAACGCGCGGTGAATCTCGCGCGCGGCAGCCCGCTGAGATTAGCCCCTTCAAGGGGCACCCGGGCGGGTAATACCTAATCCGCGGAGTGAAACCCCCCTGACCAAGCGCGGAAAAGTAATTGAGTCCCTCCCACATGAAAAACTGACGCGCTAATCCCACCAGAGTCATGTCATGATCTTAGCATATCAATGTCATGGAAGTTGGAACCAGTTCGATTTTGGATAGATTTATTGATCGTTGTAGGCGATCTTACTAGTAATTGATCTGTGAGATCGTGACTCCCATAAAAGGCAGCGATATTAAGTAAGTAGCTGCAATTTTTACAAAATTTCGTTTAAGATGGTTGCTAGATGGGTTTGGTAATACATAATAATTAAATAATCGTAACCACGAGTAAATAAACATTTTGAACTGAATCATCGCGATCTAAGTCAGTGGTGTGGCTGTAAAGGAGGAGGAGGAGGAGGAAGTCAGAGGTAAATATCCATTTTTTCGCTGATATATATCCATGATATAGCTACTTCTTACTCTTCTTTTTCATGTGGGACACATAGGTAGGTAGTCGCCCAATGACCCGATGAACCCTGGTGTCATACTCTACTTTTTTATAATTTTGGCACCATTCATTGATCAATTTGTTAACTAGGGACTACAAGGTCATTTCTACCATTATTTAACCCTTTAAACACCAGACAAGACATACAAGATTAATACATCACCGAAAGCGAAACAAATCAGATCCATACCACCACCATTTTGGGAGTGGTATCTATTGTCAGTTTTGTCATATTGTTCGGCCCACTTGCACTTGCATACCGCATTGAAACGTCAAACGATACGTATCTGTCAGTTCACAATAATAACGACAGTGACAGAGAAATGACTTTGACCGCTTTGGGCTGACGTGTCAAGATTTTTCAAGGTTGTTCTCGCGTGACGTGAACATGGACGTGGATAATATTTTGCGTACTGGCATGTGCCGTTTACCGTGTGATGCCAGTGTAGAATAGCATCACCCCATTTCTACCAGTGGGTGTCGTAAAAAGCAACTAAGGGTTAATTATCCAGGGAAAAGGCAGCAGCTTGCCTTGTAAATAAAACATCTTGCACTGGCACATGGCGGATCCAGAAGATTTCTACGTGTTTCTGTTTACATAGGAAATCGTGTAAGGTGTAGGAATGTCCACAAATAATGAAGGAATCCAGTCATAAGCCTATCGGCTATCATAGTGTCATGACCAGCGTAAGCTAGAGGTCAAGTTACAGTGGTGTTCTAAACTAAGAAAACGACAAGAACCACAAAGTAAGTATCGGCTGGCGCAAGAACTATGCTAGAAGAGAACAACATAAGATTAAACCGGAAATAAACTGCAACTTCTTTAATCTGGCTTTCATTGTCTAATGGTCCTTTCACACCATGATGAGCTGATGAGCTGAATCCATCAAGTGTTTTAGCTCCGGGATAGTGGGCGAGTGACTGGAGCAACTAGCTGGCATTACGACATGCCAGTAGACGGTGTTCATATACAACAACTAGATGAAATATTTCATACCTTTAAAACATTAGACCTGCCGTAGAAATTAGCTTACCTAAAGCTTAGGGGAGAAATTTTGAATAGGAGAGATTTTGAAAGAAGAGTGGCGTTTCTAAAGTGGTTTAGTTTTATGGGCTGCTTCACCCCTTATCCATACTACAATAACAAGATGAAAAATTGAAAGATACTTTTAAAATATTGGACCTTCCGTAGAAATAACTCAAGGGTATATAGGGGAGAAATTTTAAATACTTAGGAGAGATTTTGGCAGAAGTGTGGTGTTCTTAAGTGGTTTAGTTTCATGGATTGCTTCACCCCTTAAAACAGAAAAGTTACGAGTGAGAAAACAAAATGGACGACTTCGGAACGTGGACGAGTTAGGGAAATGGACAAGTCAGAGGAATGGTCTAGTTAAGAAATGGACAAAGTCGACCTTAAGGCTTACCTACATAAATAAAGATTGCTGTTATTGATAAGAATGGGAAGGAAGGATGTGCCTCTTGAGTCGGTGCAACGAAGGTTTGGCCAGAAACTACGTAGGTACGTACTGATCAGTAGCATGGCGCACAATACTACATATAAGCCTAGTCCACCTGTGGTCTAAACCAACTGGAACCCTTTGCAATACTTTTGATTTTGTTAGGTATAATTTTAAAAGTGGGATAGTAAGGTATCAAATGGATGGCACTTTGTGTAGCTAGTGTTAATCGAAGGGTTAAACAAGAATTCCAACGTAATATCTGAACAACTCCCTGCTACCCACAACGTCGGCTCGATTGTAGTGTGTAGTGCTGTTATTAATTCTGCGGCTGTAGTCAAGTGACTGGAATGTTTTGACACGTGAAGCAACTACATATAGAAACAGTTGCTCTTGCTGGATTTGGATTGGTAATGCACTAATTTGTGTTACAACAATTTGTAGAAGAGGGTTGAAATCGGTACTGTTGGATTAGCTCCACAAATACTGCATACTATTTTCACAATCACAACAATTCTTTTGTTTTTAGATGTTAAACTGCCAAATTATTCAAGATCTATGCAATGTTTATTTAGTTAATAAATATACTTGAAATCAAGACCGGTATAATCGTAGCAGGGCGCAGCACCTGCGGAGCCGATATAATAATAACCGACAAACGAGATGCTATCGATAGCGAAAGTAATTGAGTTCACAAGTTTAATGGGATTATTATTACGATTCTACTAAGCATCATCGTAACATAGCATAGCACTAGATATTTGATATTACTTTATTTGCGGCGTTCTCTACGATCTTGTGAAAGGGATCGTGGGCAAGAAAAGACGGACGCTCACTTGAAAAAATGTGAAATTCCCAAAAACCAAGTTAAATAAACATAAGAAGCTATAAAAAGCGATCCTATATTTTGTGATTGTGAATCGGTTTAATTAACCATTCCAAAACCTGCTGGTGTGAAGTAAAAAGAGAATGGCTCCATTTTCCTGTTACGGCCGGGCCTATAAAAATTACCTGTGGGTCAAAAAAGTACTGCTACTTATTATTCACGCACCTGAAACTTTCAGTATAATAAGAATTTGCAGGTAAATGTGTATTACTTATACGGTGAAATTTTACTAACTCAGATAGGCAGTTTTGTATGGGAGATCCAGATTTTTTTTTCATATTTCGAGCTATGTTTATTATTATTCACCAGCCCGTCCTGCATTTTCGCTATCGGTTACTAGTAAAATTTCACGCTATATAATGTCATGTGCGCAGCTTATTTTTTTATACTGTTAAAGCCTTTCCAAATAGGCGCAAGCAAGGTGCACTCGATATGACCTTGTCAATTTCCGACACATGTCAAACATGTTCGAAACCTCGCACCATTAATTGACCGACCCCGAAAAGAGGTGAGCATTTAACCAGGTCTCCATTTCAAGGTCTCTGTCTGAGTCATAAAAGTTCAGACAGGTGCATTATGTAATGGCTATTTCAAATGAACCTGCAACATACGATGGTCTTGATACTGCGACCGCAAGTGTTAAAACATGGCGAAAACATATGGTTCAAAAATTGCTTTTAGCTAGAAGACTGATTGCACGCATTTAGCTTTGAATGGTGTTGTTTTATGTTTTTGTTATCTATTAAGGAATAAAGTTTCCATGCACACATACAAAACATTTTCCAAAACTATTGAGGTAGTTTTATCGTTGTAGTTGTGTTGTGGTCAGAGGCACCATTCTATTAGATAGATATAAGTACTTATGTTCCTTAGGAAAGTTTAGTTTCGTTACTTTGTAACATAATGTATTGGTTTGGTAGAAGATATAGGAAGCTCTGGTGGTAAAGAACATCTTTCCCCGAGGAACATAAGTCGAATTATATGAAAAAAACTTTGAACCTCCCAAGCTAGTTACTATGGGAGGGGAGGTCAACATTTTTTTCATAAGTATTTCGACCTATGTTCCTCGGGAATAATTTAGTCAATCCCGCATTTTCGCTACCAATCACTAAGAAGTAAAAATTTATCATTAATTTAACCCAATAATCCTGTAGGATAGGTATTAGAGTCCTTTAAAATTACACATTAGACTAGACGCTATCTTTTTTGCCTAGTTAATTCGTTTGCCTAATTTAATTTAAGATAGTTTCACAATGCCTATCGCCCCAGTTCGTTCTAGTAAAGCTTTAGCAGGTATCATAAACAGCTATCGCGATCCTAAATCCCATAATGTTACCCATTTAAAGCAAATTGTGTCTGTACCCGGTGGCAGGACATTATACGTATACTAGGTATGTCCATACGGTGTCCAGTTTCTAGTTCTTGCGCAAGGTCGCGTGAGAACCTTAGGGCCTAGGGCTTTAACTTGTGCTCTACCTAGGGTTTTATCTTGTACTTTGCTTGTTATAAAAGTAATCTACATATAATACCCGATTGTACCCGGTGGCAGGACATTACACGTCCATACGGTGTCCAGTTTCTATTTCTTGCGCAAGGTCGCGTGAGAACCTTAAGACCTAGGGCTTTAACTTGTGCTCTACCTAGAGTTTTATCTTGTAGTCTACTTGTTATAAAAGTAATCTACCTAAAACATCCGAATGTACCCGGTGGCAGGACATTACACGTCCATAAGGTGTCCAGTTTCTAGTTCTTGCGCAAGGTCGCGTGAGAACCTTAGGACCTACCTAGGGCTCTATTTTATACCTACACGTACTTTACAGGTTATAAAGGTAACCTATTGATTTAGATATCCAAAACTCATAGTGCGAGTCACCTGGTAAGGAGGACATACCCAAACTGAAACGATTAGGGTACTTAATAAATGTTATATTATATCCCAAATATATCAATCAACCGATACGTATGTACTTACTATTTAGTAGGTGGGTACACTTTGCCTTACATTCTACTTGCTTGCACCCTACTTAGTGTGCTGAGTTGAGCGTCGCGAAGGTATGACATCATTATAATGATCTTATTATGTTACAATCTTCGGAACGGGACGGAAGATGCTCGAAGGTTACAATTACTTTAAATCATACATCGTCTTGTAGCTTGTACTGATCTATCGCTCTCATACCCCATATAGTACAGCTTAGAACATAGGTAGATAGATATACCTGCATAACATCTTCTGGTCTAGGTGATCAATGATTGTAGATGACATAAGATTAAGCAATTTATAGCCATCTACATAGTTAGCCTCGGTGTCACACCCATAGTATCTAATTTAATGAAATAGCTAGTTAACACAAAGTTATTAACAAACAATCGGCTTATATGGGTTGATGCAGGTATACGACATTACTATGACGATCGTGATCCGTGATTTATTGTTAGTCATTTGTCGTTAATATAACACTGATCATGAACATGACTAATGCAACTTTAATATATTTTCATACTGGGTCTTTTCTTTCCTCGCTAATAGTAGGACAAATGATGTTGTAAAGGTATCTAAAAGGTAAACATTGGATGCTGTCGAAAATCGCGGTTAAAATAAGTATTTTTGCTGAGTGGACACATTTTTGTTACTTATGTACGTATTGTATTTATGTTTATTGTGTCTGGAATATTTGGTAACAAAAAAAACATTTTTCTTTCTTGCTTTCAAGTACGTCGGCTCCTCTTGGAAGACTATGTCCAGCAGTGGACGTTACTCGACTGTTTATGATGATGATTAAATTAGTGAATGAGGAGGATGCAGAAGGTTTTATTACCTTCCTTGGACATTTAGGACATTTAGGACAACTTTGTAATGCTTGTTAGAAATTGCTTCATTGGTAATTTTAATTAGACCATCATCCACTTACCTACTTCTATTGTTACTATATTTTATGTCTACTTGTTAACAAAGTAAAACAAAACAAAACACTGCCAAACTAATAAATAACGTAAGGTTCGTTAAAACTTGTTAAATCAGCGATAAGATCTACCAAAACAAAACAAAAAAAATAACAATAAGATCATTGAGTACCTTGATGATCCACATCCGTGAGAAAAACAAAATGTCACTATAGCATACTAATAGAAGATTAAGATAAAGAAGTACCGAAGATACTACGAACTTATTTTGTTATGGTCTAAAACGGTATTTAAAAAAACTGTCAAGATTTGCATGTAGATTTATGGTAGGTATTAGACTATTGACTGTAAGAAAACGAAGCAAAAATAACAAAGTATATAGGTATTAATAATTTTAATCTTGACAAATGCCCTACTAAACGTTTTTATCCTTATTGACCAGGAAGCAAAACCTAGGCTTGGTTAGTATCTAACTGAATAATGGATGGCCATTACAGTTTTCAGAAAGATGGTGAAGAGCCTGGGGTAATACCATACTTACCACTAATACAAGACTGTCTATTTACCGAAGATGACAATGTACTGAAGATGAAAATTAGTTTCTCAACAGCTACATTCATAAATAAAGCAACCTTGAATGACATAGGTAAAAACATCAATCAGTAGGGGTCAAGCGTACCTAACATTTTTTGTTAGAGCACAAAATCATGTAGCAAAGGGATTTGGCAATGTTTTATAACCGGGTGCCTGCCTGACGTCAACACTCTTTGGGAATGCTATTTTAGGAGGTATCACCACCACCATGCGGTTGACCATCATCGACAGATAGGTATTCGGCCGAAGTCAAAAACTCTACAACGCCTTTTACGAAACACCCTGAGTAGACTAGGGGTGGTAGTATTATTAGCCGCTACCACACGGCTCTTGAATAAAGCAGACTTCTAAATTAAACTTTCTCTTGTTTTCACTGAATCCCACAAACGCACCAATTCCTATGCAAGCCCATACATTCCATCGTTTCCTTTGCCTAATGTTAGTGTTTAAACCAGTTACACCTTGCGACTTAGTCCCGAATTGCCACAGTACCGGTTCGTCATGAAATATATCATCTGTACCATGAGTCCTGGGCCCCAAGAATGCATATTTATTTTTTACTAATACCAGCGATACTCATTGTATTGCCACTGTGATTTTCTATACTAAAAACTGCTAGCAAAACCATCCAACTGATATGCTAACTGACACACAACTGAAATAATTTTCATTTAGCAGACTCCGGCCGTAATTCGTCACGTCTATTATAAAGCGAGAAAATTTACTTAGGTTAGTACCTACTTACCTAGAACTTGTACGGTTCAATGCACATTCAAAGCACAGACTATGTATGTGTCACAATGAATGTGAACAGGAAAACTTAAACTTTTTTGGGAAAAAGCCCTATTGCTAGAAGAAATTTCTATCAGAGAAACTTTGAAAATAAAAACAGATCAAAATTATTTGTCTGAACGTACTTAAATTTAAAAGGACTGTTGACCAGTAATAAGATTTTTGAATACCTTTCTATGGGTGTGTGACGAATCAGGACACGTTTATCATAGTCGCGAATTGAACCTGTGGCCAACCGGGCCAAACTCGTTACACCTATCATTGATTAGCATGTCAATAGTGAAACAAAGAAGTCAATTAGAGTTGGTCTGTAAAGTGTTATGTTGGCATTTCGGACTTTCCTTACAAGGTTCTGCACTCAACTTGTTCGTAACGCGATTGTGTCACGGCAGTGGACTTGCCAAGCTAGGCAAATGCTAAAGAGAATACCTACAGAGCAGCATCCAATCCAATCTTAGGCAATACCGTTTTGATTTCCTGTATTACCACAGATTTTTCATTCAGCCAAGTTCTTCGACACAACTTTTAATTAGTTAGTGATGCATTTTCTCTTAAATCTAATTAAGGTAGCCAGAAGTTGAGACTGCAAGAGATTCGTTGATGGCGTCAGCTCAATCAAAAGAGGACTGACATTCCAATACAACGAAAGAACAGCATAAACATAGCGATGGGTATAATTCTTAGGGTAGACAATTCTTTATCCAATAAACTTAATTACGAATAGATATACCTAAATGAAATAGTTATGACGCTTGACTTGAACTAAGAATTAGAATTACTGAATGTTAGGTAAATGGATAGCCTGATCTTAAAGAACTTGGCCTGCTCTCCACAGTGCGCTGTTTTGTCTCGCAGTTTACAAACAGCTCATTGTCATGGACTATGGTTCAGAACTGTAATTGTTCAGCAATTATTCCTAATGAGTCCGAGGCGACCCAAAAACCTGGACATACTACAGTCGCAGTGGTTGTCAAACTAGAGACAAGATTTGAAATGCAAAAATATTTAGATACATGCTAATAAGAAAAAAAGCAATTGGAACTCCGGCTATTAGGGCAAAAGACATCAAAACCTAACAATTTCTTCCTTCATGGGTCTAAATCTAATGCCGCAGTTCTTGATATTTAGGTATTACGCAGATAATCAGCACCTTTGTGTATAGTAGAGGTGAAACTATGTATCTAATTGTGAAGAGACTTAAAGTACCAAATCATCTTCCTGCCCTTATCCCAATTACTTGGTGTCGGCGCAACACGTTTTTTTAAACACAAAATCGTGTTGTGGTGGATCAACCGCCACCATACGGTTGGCCCTGGCTGTTTGGGTCGGGTTTATCCCTCAGTCGCCTCCTACGACCCCACGGGAAGAGAGGGGATGGTTCTATTCTACTCTGCCGGCACCACACGGCCAAATGAAAGTATGTTAAATTACTTGTATTGTAGAGCAGTTCTAATTAATAAATATTTAATCAATAAACTACCTTACAGATTTGTCTCCACCATACAATAATGCCGAAATGAAGACAACCGTCAGATTCAACTCGTATCATACCTATGGTCCAGTCTCATTCAAAATCTTGTAAATGAGACGCACTTTGGGAAACATTGGACAACAGTATGGTATTCATTATGTAACGTTACAAAGAGGACTTGGAGGTAATGAAGTGACTCAATAGGTTACTGTCACTTGCAATGGGGTTTCCATGTGCACGTGATTTTTCTCAGAGATATCGACGTGTCGCAGTGGAGTCGGTGATTTATGTGACTGATATTTCGGGGTGTCAAGGTCGATTGATATTTGATATAAAAGTGAAAATAAGAAATAGATAAAATGACATGCATCGACCGGGGATCGAACCCGGGCCGCATGGGTAAACGCCCCACCGCTCTGCCACTGAGCTATCGATGCACGGCCGATGAACGCCAAATTATCTATCTCTTGATGCTCGTCTCCAAGCGACGATCCAGCGACATCTGTAGAAAGTATTTAGAACTTACTACATGGTTAGTCCACATTATGAGTGGAATTCAAACCATATGATGAAGCTTGCTTAATCAATCTATTGGGATTGTAATGCACTCACAGTGCTATATTATTCTCACAAGTGAAAATAAGAAATAGATAAAATGACATGCATCGACCGGGGATCGAACCCGGGCCGCATGGGTAAACGCCCCACCGCTCTGCCACTGAGCTATCGATGCACGGCCGATGAACGCCAAATTATCTATCTCTTGATGCTCGTCTCCAAGCGATCATATGGTTTGAATTCCACTCATAATGTGGACTAACCATGTAGTAAGTTCTAAATACTTTCTACAGATGTCGCTGGATCGTCGCTTGGAGACGAGCATCAAGAGATAGATAATTTGGCGTTCATCGGCCGTGCATCGATAGCTCAGTGGCAGAGCGGTGGGGGTTTACCCATGCGGCCCGGGTTCGATCCCCGGTCGATGCATGTCATTTTATCTATTTCTTATTTTCACTTGTGAGAATAATATAGCACTGTGAGTGCATTACAATCCCAATAGATTGATTAAGCAAGCTTCATCATATGGTTTGAATTCCACTCATAATGTGGACTAACCATGTAGTAAGTTCTAAATACTTTCTACAGATGTCGCTGGATCGTCGCTTTGAGACGAGCATCAAGAGATAGATAATTTGGCGTTCATCGGCCGTGCATCGATAGCTCAGTGGCAGAGCGGTGGGGCGTTTACATGCGGCCCGGTTCGATCCCCGGTCGATGCATGTCATTTTATCTATTTCTTATTTTCACTTGTGAGAATAATATAGCACTGTGAGTGCATTACAATCCCAATAGATTGATTAAGCAAGCTTCATCATATGGTTTGAATTCCACTCATAATGTGGACTAACCATGTAGTAAGTTCTAAATACTTTCTACAGATGTCGCTGGATCGTC
Organism: Phthorimaea operculella; assembly: GCA_024500475.1. Taxonomy (NCBI): domain Eukaryota; kingdom Metazoa; phylum Arthropoda; class Insecta; order Lepidoptera; family Gelechiidae; genus Phthorimaea; species Phthorimaea operculella. Next base: position 15,719,446 of record JANFCV010000001.1, read on the forward strand.
GCTTGGAGACGAGCATCAAGAGATAGATAATTTGGCGTTCATCGGCCGTGCATCGATAGCTCAGTGGCAGAGCGGTGGGGCGTTTACCCATGCGGCCCGGGTTCGATCCCCGGTCGATGCATGTCATTTTATCTATTTCTTATTTTCACTTGTGAGAATAATATAGCACTGTGAGTGCATTACAATCCCAATAGATATAAAAGTACTGTCACCACAACAGAAGGTTCACTCGACACTCGACCCTATTCAGTATTTTTGCGATTGTCATTTGTTACTGTCAACAATCTCAAAGAGTATCAAAATAGTAAAAACTCATATGATTCGGAGCCAAGTTTAACCCTAGAAATATGGACATTCGTAGCAACCAACTTCTTATTTACCTTGACTATTCCGGTTATTTCCAGTTGAAATCAGTAAGCATCAAAATCGACGCTAGTACTGAGTGAGCCATTTGTATAGGCGCCCCGCGCGCCTTTTCCGTAATATCCCTCCACAAACCTGTATCCATACAGCCCTAAAACGCTGTTTTGAAGTTTTTACTGCCGATCGCTATATAGAACTTCCAAATTAGATATGTCCGGATGGACCAGTTGCTAGCCTGGTCATATCACCCAACCAGGACGGTAGTGTAACCTTTTTCCTCCTCCATCCATCGTCACTCGGCTCATCGCCTGACTGAGCTCATAATCCAGATAAAAAATGACCACTCCTGTTTTAAAAGAGTAACGGGCTCCCTTTCGCCGACTTTTTTTCACTAATATGTTTTTTTAAGTCATGTTTCGCTTATTCTTTTCCGCCATCTTTGCTTTAAGATCATAATTTTCAGGTCTAATAATATTTTTAGACTATTTAATTTATGACTAACACTGAAACTAACTAACTTGCTTTTTGCATAATCTTTTTTGCAATATTTGACTAAAATTTACCTCAGTTTAGTATTTTTAAAGATAATATTGATAGATATTAGGTTAGGTTATGGTTACTTGATTAAGTACATTTACAGATATTAGGCTAGGTTAATACAATTTAGGTTCACATTCTGCCTAAGATGTTTATGCCTATTTTGAATGTGGATAGGTATAATAATTTATGGTTTTGTATTTTATGCTACTATTACGGAAATAGAAAGTTGCTATGCGTAAATAAATAATGCTGAGGAAAAGTGTTCTGCGTAGGTACATAATATAGGGTAATATTATGCGTAAGTATCATTAGTTTTAAGTACAATGTGCCAAACGATAATATGTAATTTTTTATGCAAATATATAGGAAACCACGCATTACAAATCCAATTAAAGAAATATATAACATCGTCAATTTTTACGAAGAATTGGCACGGCAATTATTGCACAAAATAAGGAAACTAATTAATTATTTTTAATTTTATCGAGTGTTAACTATTTTTACTCAGGTGTAAACCTTTATTACCGGAGGGAGGTAATGAATTTAGAAATAAATACACGATAGGGAGTTAAACTCTAGCACTTTTGTCTCTTTTGACACAGAAGCAATGCAACTGAAGCTACCATCCATACATTTGTGGACATGACCCTTTCGATTTCCTATTCTAAAGTAAGGAAATATTTGGTAAGTTAATACAAAGCCAAAATAAAATGTCTAGGTTATAGTAGGTACTAAACATCTAGTATAAAAGACATCAACGTGTGCCAAAAACGGCAAATAAATTGGTTTAAAAATTGAGGTAAAATTGGCACAAAATAAGTACATTATATTATATTAAATAAGTAAATATTGTTAACTGATATATTAGTAAAATAACGCTAGAACCCATTAGGTGCACTGAAATAGATGGGCGTAATGGGATAGGGACGATTTGAGAGAAGGGCTTTTTGAAAAAGAGACTTGGCAAAAATACATTTTGCAAAAAGTGGAAAGGGACGTGTTGCAGGCGGGACCTCATGCGTCTAAAAAAATATACATACCTAGGTACGTATCAAAATCTAAAGAATTTAGGTGAAGATAAACCAGTAGTCTTTTAAAATAATCACTTAAAATGGAATCTTGACTTAATAAGGGCTCGGACTCATCTCAGGTGCAATATATCTTCGTCTAGGCTTGGTTTTAGACTATGACCTTGCCAGACTTTACCTACTCATTAGCTAGGTCTGGTAGCCACTTCTTATTCTTCGAGTGGGACACCAAATCGTCCAATGACCCGATGAACCCTGGTGTCAGAGATTTTCAACCACTTACTGCACGAAGCAGGCCTCTGACATGAATGTGTAACGACCGCTGTCTAAGTGATCAGATCTTAGACAGCAACCGGGACCGACGGCTTAACGTGCCCTCCGAAGCACGGAACCATCTTGCTTTTCGAACAATCACGTGGTTCACACACACACACACCCACACACACACACACACACACACACACACACACACACACACACACATACACACACACACACATTGGAAATGAAACACAGTCACATTCCTTTTTATGTTTTGTTTTTATTTTATTTTATTTTTATTTTTGGCCAGTTAATTTCAGTGTGTATATTTTTATAAATTTCTTAACCAATAACTTTAATTGTAATCTTTGTTATTAAAGACATCGTTTGCCAGGGAAGAGCGGAGTCCCCTGATACAGGCATTCTACTTGCTTAAAAGGAGACTCCATCACTTAGTTAGTATGTAAAATTATTGTTAAAGAAAATAATTATTTTTGTTTTGTTGTTTTTTTTGTTCAGCCTGCAATGTCCTGACCAGACTGGGAACAAATTGACAAAGTGATAAATGTCAACTTTGTGAGTTACCCCACCGGGAATTGAAACTGAAACCTTCTGCGTCGCAGACAGTCGTACTAACCACTGCGCCACATCGGCTGTCTAGGTAGCCACTAGTCAGCCTGCATATACGGCTAACTTTAAAAGTTGTCAGTCCATAAAGATATCAATCTAAGTCTAGGAGTAAGTATTTTCTTATACACATTCTATCGTAATTGCAAAAACGCACGTTAGTAACGGACCGCGGTCACTTAGTTGGTAGAGCGATAGAACGGTATTTCATGGTCCCGGGTTCAAACGCAACGGCCACACTCGATATTTTTCAGCCACTTATTATAATTGTTGGAAATAATACACATCCTAACAATTTTTCTAGGACGTCTTTGAACTCTTCTTTGATAAAGAACAAAACTAATTCTGATACAGTCCTAAAAATTCCAGTATCAATAATATGAATATTTCACAAATATTCTTCTTCGAGCAAATGGTCTTCTTCTTCGAGTGGGACACCAAGTCGTCCAACGACCCGATGAACCTTGGTGTCAGAATTTTACGGTGAATATTATGGTGGCGGCTCTCCTTGCTATTTTGTATTGAAACTAAGGTGATACTCGTAGTAAAAAAGCGATATCTTACCTTATCCACCTCTCCAACCCTGAGCAAAACCTTCAGCCTCTGGTTGTTCTTCTTGTACTCTTTGAGGAGCACATCGAGCTTCTCCCCCCTCGCGTCTCCCGCGTACACCAGGTGCGTGCACTCATCGTAACCGCTAGTGCTGCCACCTTCGGAGTAGCAGACCAAACGAGCAGCGCCGGCGCCCGCGGTGTTTACTTCGGAAAACACCGCCGCGGCAACGACGGATAACAACCAAAGCCACATGTTTACAACTGTTTCATTCCGAATTTAAATTTGAATTTCGAATGTTCGTTTCGGTTGCGCGCGGCATGCGTGGTAGTTTGCGCGCGAGTGTCGGTCCGGTGCGCGCGGTGGACGGTCTTAGCGCCCCCGCCCTGTGGTCGCTACATAGCAAGGTCGCCTTCACCGAGCGACTATCGCCAAAGCTATCGCCCCGGCTTCCGAAGTGGAAAAGCTGCTGAATGTCAGCTGTTAGCTGTCACGTGCGAGCTTTATTGTTAAGCTGTAAATTGTCGCTGCATTTGCAACTGCATTATGTGACGGCTCAATGCGATGATTATTATAATGTTACTAACGTGTTCAATATGATTCATAGAGTGACCTACTGTGTTAAGTATGGGATGACATATCTCTATTCGATGTAATCTTAGACCATTAATTAATTTATAGACATGCACAGGTTGTAGCAATTTATCTGCAGCATCTACACCTAGTTACCTACCTACTGATATTTGTACCTATGCTTGCAGATAGGTATCTAGAATAACTATTAACTCTAGCAACCACCCGGCTTTTCTGAAAATTCTGAGCTTATACCGACTGTACATAGGTGTGGCCCTTCATCGCAATTATCGTCATCTTATTACCTAAGTATGTATAACCATTTGAATTTTAATTTTATTGCTCTACATTGAATTACTTAGCAATATCACAGTAGCAATGATCTATTGTAAGACAGCTTATTAAGAGATTATGATATAACGGTTTTATCTAGGTATTGCAATCAAGTCACAGTTTATTAGGAGCAGACGTGTTGCAGAATTAGAATGACCGATTGAGCTGTTTTGTGAAAGTGTAAAGTGATGTCAAATAAAATGTTAATACCTATTGCAAACTCTAATAATGCCGAGTGATGCCGGCTAAGATTAGCATCACTCCATATCTTAAATAGGTGTGATATATGTACCTATGTAAAAATAATGCCACACAAAGATTAAATAAGCATAAGCAGGTTCTCAAGTGGTGGCAAAGCCTTAGTCATTCGGCCAGATGTACCGATAACTTGAAGAGGGAGGCTGGGAGCAACTGGATGGCGAAAGTGGGAGATAATGCCCTATGGCATACTCTGGTAAAGGCTTACATTCAGCAGTGGACTTCTTCGAAATCAACTCTCTAGACTGCAATCGGGACAGCATTAACTCTGTGAAATCCGTAATGCCTAAACTATGTACGAAAATATAAGCAAGTCCAAAGATCAAAATTGCAATGACTTCAAAGATCTTGTTCAAATATAAGAGGTACAGGTGTGTTAAGATAAGACACAGTGGCGAAATGATAATGTTTTGATAAAGTACCTACATTTTTATCAAATTCCGCACAAGTTATCATTATCAAATGCACGTAATCTCAAGATTGTTGATTTACAACATCTATTTCACATAACATAGACGTTTAACTTTAGTCATAAAGTAAATAAAGTAAATATATTTTATTTACTAACAAAAAGTGATTAGTAAGTGAATCAATAATGTCGTTTTTGGGCAAGAAGTTCAAGCGAGTGTCAAGTGAAAATCTTGAAGAACTAATCGATGCTCTTAGTAAGTGACGAATAGTGACGATGTGTTTTGATTATTGTTTTTATTTTATTCAGTTACGCCCTTGGCGAGCCTGAGCTTCAAAGTTGTTCTGAAAAGAACGGATAGTCTATTAATTAAATATCCGGTACAGTCTCTCACTCTGACTCATGAACAATTCCATGTTGTACGATACAATAAAATGTTGCTGCATCTAGAAAAGTAGCAATTATTGCTGTAAAATATTAGGTACAGACTGAGAAAAATCGAATTGTTACATTTTGGATTGTTCAGGCATGAGTGAGCAGGAAAGACTGTAATGCAAATACCTCCCAAAGTGGTAAGGCACAAATGATGAAAGAATTCTTTCTCACAGAATAGCATCAGATCCGAGGGTTATTACAAGTTACAGAGGATTGGCAGAGGCAGACCAACATGACACTACGTATATTTCTCAAATAACGCTCAACATTTTTCAGAAGTAGCCCACAGGACGCTAGGATCCTAATTTTGTGTGTCTGAGACTGTAGTAAATTACATTAGAGTGCCATAATCTAGAAAAATACTTATTTTTTCTCCAGAAATATCAGACAAAGCTGGCTTCATGTTACGGACATCAGCGACCTTCTGCTTCTCCAAAGTGGATGACACCACATACTCCTTCGAGCTGCAGGCTGCGGACAGGACCATCGTCACGCCTTTCAAACTTGGGGAGGAGACTGATGTTGAAAGGAGGGACGGGACCAAGGTAATATGAACTGATGTGAAATTGACACTGGCAGTATGATGCCGGCATAGAATAGCAAACCCCGTTTCTACCCGAGGGTGTCGTAAAAGGCGACTAAAGAATGGATCCAAGGAATGGGCAGCAGCGTTCCCAGTGTTCGCGCATTTAAGGTTTCCCGCGTCATAGTTATTAGTTAGTTATGAATAGATATACATACACTCACTCGATTCCTGTTTTTGCTCGACTGAAAAAGTAAAAGGTCGCATTTTCTAATATTATTAAATCAAGGAAGGTTTTCACTGTCTTCGTAAACCCCGAAAAGTCAACACCTAGCGAATATCTAAAAAGCCTTGTATTGCGAACCAATTAGCCAGCTGCATTTTTGCAAGTGTTTTGCACTGTACCCTATTATGAAAATTAAACCAAGATTTCAACTGTTTTCCAGGTGAAGGTGACATACGTGCTGGAAAATGAGAACGTCATGGCACAGACCATTAAACCCCCTGTAGGAAAAGTTTCACATTTTAGGAGGGTATTCAGCGATAACAAATGCGAAATGGCAAGTATTTTTTTTATTTGCTTACAGCAAGAACCTACCTAAACATAAACAAATTGTGGGCGTCCGCGCGTAAAGGGTCCAAGTGTCGGCATTTAGTTTGCGAGATATTTGCATTTTTGTGAAATTAGGATTTTCACAGTCACATCTTTGGATGTCTGTTACAAAACAAGTGTTGAAGAAATTGCTCTTATTGGTAGTCAGTAAAATAGACGGACTATACTAGATTTCGAAATTGGTCATAAGTCTATATCAGCTCACTAGACCTCCGAGATATTTGCGTTTTTATAAAGTTGGGTTTTTTTGAAGTCAAAACTTTGGAGGTCTATAAAACTGAAAGTTACAGGATATATGTTGGTTTCTATAGTCAGTATTATAAAGAGACTCTACTAGATTCCGAATCTGATCTTAACTCAATACCCCACAGATGGACCCTTTACGCGCGGACGCCCACAATTGTCTACCATTTATCAAAGTGCGTGAAATTTGGAACCGTACCCCATCTGAGGCAATCGGGTAAAAACAATTAAAATATTTCAAAGTTAGCCCATAACTGAAAAACTCTAAAACAATTTGTCATTGTTCTCTTTCAGACCATAACAGTAGATGACTGTGACATCGTGGGTAAACTAATCTACGAAGTTGTTGAGTAACTAACAGTTTGAGTTCACCGTTTAATTTATTCAAAAAAGTTGAGTTGAGACGCAAGATAAAAATGATGAGATTTAAAAAAATGTAATCATTTAATTTATGAATCAATTTCGCACTATGATGTTTCAATTGCTAAAGAAAGCCTGAAAATAGTTTTATTTTATGTGATAATGTATTATCTCATAAATAACTTTTACGATACTTATTTTTAATCTTTAGCCCTAAGTATCGCCATAAACAAAGCTAACAATAGCGTATCGTAAGGTAACCTGCATTAATTCCCAAAATTAGCATAATGACTCCATCGTATGCGCCGGCGCACATAAACTAAACTTTGTCATAGATAAGTTCAAGCGAACCGTTTAAACGGACGTGAATCATTTGTCATTGATTTTTATCTGACTGCAGATTAAAAATAGATTTTTAAGTATTTAAACGAACTGGATAAAATCAGTAGGTCAGGTACGTAATTGAATCGAATAAGTAGGTTAGGTTGTGGGAAGGTGATAGAGACCAATATGTAAGTCAAGTAAAGTAAAGGGGTGATTACCTAAAGGTACTTTAAGAAGCAACCGATAACAAAAAGTGTAAACATTTTAATTTTGTAAGCAATATGTTTACTGTAAAGATTGACGTGTAGTACTTATTTTTAACGGCTACGACATGCATGCAGCAGGCAGCTACGACGATTGAGCGTAGAAAATTGTTTGTTATACGTAGGTTTGTAAATAAACATCCGAAAACCGTAAAATTTGTCAAGATCACTTTAACTAGACCTACCTACATAAAAACTGACATCGCATAGCATAGAGTCGCATACCTTTCGAGTTTTTCTGCAATGTTGGTGCATACGGCTGGATATGTTTCAAAGATACGAAAAATATTAAAAGTTCCAACCAGTAAGTTCCAACCTTAGTTCCAACACATGATTTTAGAACTTTTAAAAATTTTCGTATCTTTGACTATAGTTTGTTAATCTATGACCCGTTTTGACACGCCACTTAGCATAAGGCCCACCCTCCATTGTTTCAACTCCATATGTATCGTATCGGTGATCTACCTGCCCACTTGTGGGCCTGTAGGACAGCCTGTAGAGGTCAAATAACACTATGACAAAATTGCACGACTTTACGAAAAGTAATCGTGTAATGTGCATTTATAAACAGACCCTCGCCTCTTCCCTCCTTATTTTTAATGGAATAAAGAGAGGTATAGAATTCATACTTTACATACGTATACCACGCCTATATCCCTTGCGGGGTAGGCAGAGCGTGAACAGCTGTAAAAACGGCCATTTGAACCACGTCTGACATACCTAACTGGTATCGAAGAACTGGTCCAAATTATATATGAATTCTTTATTGCATACATAATAACAATCGGTGAAAAACTTAAAATTAGTTACAAGGGCGAGCTTATTTCTATAAAAAAATCTCTTCCAGCCAACCCAATGGAGATGAAAGAGGAGAAAAACTGCGGGAACTTGAAAATACAATAAAGTATGTGCTTACATAAAATAAATTATATATAAAGAGTATAAATACTAAATTACCTACCAACTAAAAATACAAATACACAGATATTATAAAATAAGATATACTAATACATATTATAAATAAATAATATAATATAATATGACAACAAGAAAAAGGAGTTTTAGATAATACACACACATAATACTTACAGTTGTGACAGAAAGTGCGCTTTCAGCCTTTTCTTAAAAGAATCGATAGAAGGACTGTCTTGAATTTCTCTGGGCAACTTATTCCACAACTGTGTGGCACGGACAGTAAAAGAATTAAAGAAAAAGTTAGTGTTTGATCTAGGACATGCGAGCATCTTAGTGATGCAAGCACGCCTAGATCGGGAGTCAGGGGATAATAGACGGAAGCGGGAACGGAGATATTCGGGAGAGGATGGGACTTTCAGAATTTTGTATAGGAGAGATAGGATGTGCACATCACGACGAAGACGGATAGGGAGCCATTTCAACTGAGCGCGAAAATAAATTACTTATTAAAGTAAGCGAGTAGCTATAGTCAGTACTTACTTATTATTTAAAGACCCCTGCTTATCGTCTCTTGGTATATTTAGTCAAGGAAAAAAATAGGATAATATGAACTTTACTAAAAAAAATATACCAAAAAGAACTTCCTCCCAGGTAATTCAATCACGCTACCCACATGGTCCGCAACATACTCGTGAACTCGTACCAGCCAAAAAAATAAAGCCTTATTTAATAGGGCTAAATAAAGTCAAGTACCGAGTTATTACTTGCCTCATACCCTACTCCACAGAAGTTGCTACTGTACTATAGCTTTACTACATACGTAGCATCGATAAACTTGTGTGGTTGGCTGTGCTGAAGCCTTATACACTACTGCACCCAAGTTGCCACAAAACAGTACGACATTGCATAGAGTTCGGAGGAAAACTTACGTGGGTGTCCGCACGAGAGCCTTATACCCCACTCCACCCAAGCTGCCACTGAAACAAATATGAAACTGCATACAATGTGACAGCGAACTTGTGTGGTCTGCGCATACGCATTGATGGATGTAGGTCACACACGCCTTTTGGGGCGACAGGCTTAATGAATGACACGACCAACTGATGTCGGTGCTGTTTTGCAGCTGAGACCACAAATTGGATAAAGTTTGCCGAGTAAGATATATTTTTTGTGAATTTATTTGGGATTTTTGCAGCAAAGCGTAAAAAAGAAGAATTAAAATAACATTCGAACAACAAACTCTTTGCAACAAACCACTAAGAGGTAGGTATTCATATTTTAAAATCAAGTAAGTACAATTTATTGATTGATTATTGGTCGCCAATATCCTTGATCACTTCTTCACAACAAAAAGCTAAAGGAATAATCATGAAATTGGGAATCTACTGACTATGCAAGGCGACAAAAAAATTACCGTGATAAGTTTAAATATACGGTACGGCTTCCTTCTATCGATACTGAACCTATCTTATTTTGGCATGCAGGTGTTACAGGCAAAACCCTTAACCAGTCAATAACGTTATTGACTGGAAAAACCAGTCAATTACGATATTGCCTAAGGGCCTTAGTCAAAACCCTTATTGACTGGTTTTATCTATTAAAAGCAGTCAATAACGATATTGACTGACGTGCCCAGTCAAAACCCTTAATAGGTATTTCTGCCCCGGTAGCAGCAACCTAGCTGACTGTCTCGATCGCCGGTTGTTATTCCTGAGGACATGCTCAAGTCGCAGACGGCTCTTCACTGTCTAATGCTGACATCAGCGGATACGTGGCTTCATCTCCTAGATGTCATAGACCTCACGACGGTGGTTGTTAGGCTCCCGCCTAGTTCAATCGGCGAGCGAGGCTGTAGGCTTTCTTCTAGCTGCGACCATCTAACGGTCCTGATGGTGATCTCAGACCAGCCAGGCAGTCTAGGTTGCTACCACCGGGTCGGACGTACCTATTAAGGGTTTTGAAAAAAAATCTAACGGTCCTGATGGTTACTGTGCAGTAACCATTGCGTTGCGGTGAGTTTATGTGCGGCGGGTAGCACTGCGTTGCGGTGCGTTGCGTCGCACTGCACATAAACTTTTGTGCAGTGCGGCGGAAATCAGTGCGGTGCGGAGAGTTTCGGTGCGCGATGCGGCGGGTATCACTGGGTTGCGGTGTGTTTATGTGCAATGCGGCGGAAAGCAGTTCAGTGCGAAGAGTTTCGGTGTGCGATGCGGCGGGTATCACTGGGTTGCGGTGTGTTTATGTGCAATGCGGCGGAAAGCAGTTCGGTGCGGAGAGTTTCGGTGTGCGATGCGGCGGGTAGCACTGAATTGCGGTGAGTTTATGTGCTTTGCGGCGGAAAGCAGTGCGGTGCGGGAAGTTTTGTTGTGTGTTGCGGCGGGTAGCGCTGAATTGCGGTGAGTTTATGTGCTTTGCGGCGGAAAGCAGTGCGGTGCGGGAAGTTTCGTTGTGTGATGCGGCGGGTAGCGCTAAATTGCGGTGAGTTTATGTGCTTTGCGGCGGAAAGCTGTGCGGTGCGGGAAGTTTTGTTGTGTGATGCGGTGGTTAGCGCTGAATTGCGGTGAGTTTATGTGCTTTGCGGCGGAAAACAGTGCAGTGCGGAGAGTTTCGGTGTGTGATGCGGCGAGTAGCACTGATTTGCGGTGCGATTATGAGCGATTCGGCGGGTAGCAGTGCGATACGGCGAGTAGCACTGACTTGCGGTGAGACTATGAGCAATGCGGCGGGTAGCACGGCGTTGCGGTGAGTTTATGTGCTATGCGGCGAAAAGCAGTGCTTTGCGGAGAGTTTCGATGTGCGATGCGGCGAGTAGCACTGATTTGCGGTGAGATTATGAGCGATGTGTTGGGTAGCAGTGCAGTGTGGTTAGTTTAGATGCGATGCGGCGGGTAGCAGTACGGTGCGGTGAGCTACGGTGCGATGCGGCGGGTAGGAGTGGTTATTGCATGCATAGTAACCGTCAGGATCGATATATATTTTTATAAATAAGATAGGCTCGCATTTATCTGCTATCTCACCAGCTGATAAAAGGAGTAATCCTAGTCAGCGACGCGATCCCCGGAGGTGGAATGGGGATAATCAGGTCGTGGGGCGATTGTGCACGCTCACTGAAATGCATCTTATAGAAGATAGAAGATGGAAGCAGTCAGATTGAAAGTCTACTGTTTCGCTCGCCGGTGGCACTGAGCCCGAGTCCTCGAGTAACTACCGGGTGGTCTATGACTTCTGGGAGGGAAGGCCACGTATTTGCTGCCGTCAACATAAGTGAAGAGCCGTCTACGACTTGGGCATGTCCGTATGGAATAACAACCGGCGAGCGAGACAGTAGACTTCCACTCTGGCAGCGACCATCTAACGGTCCTGATGGTGATCTAAGACCAACCAGGACATACCTATTAAGGGTTTTGACTAGGCACGTCAGTCAATAACGTTATTGACTGATTTTATCAGACAAAATCAGTCAATAAGGGTTTTGACTGAGTACCTTAGGCAATAACGTTATTGACTGGTTTTGCCAGTCATTAACGTTATTGACTGGTTAAGGGTTTTGACTGTAACACAGGTAAATAACAACCCATAAATGCAGAATTACCAAAGTTCTTACTTATTCGAAAATGTCGAGTGCCTGAACTACTTACTTAGGCAGGTAGGTACTACTAAGATAACCTAGAGCTAACATAATCTACTAAGCAAATAAAATTAGCCTGTCTCTAACTTGATTACTTATACCAACACCTGCAAAAAGGTTTATATTTTTCGATAATTTTCCAACCAATGTATTGAGCTATTTAATTCTGAAATATCGACACATAAATTGCATAGTAGTTGGACCTTCGGCACGATTTTGTTGACCGCAGGGTCCGCAACACACACGCAAGGGACGAACAGATAGATATAGGTATTAAAACACAAAAACCCGACTGCAGTAATTTCAAAGTTGTACTTTACGATAAATATCCGCAACCATTAATTGATGAATTTTCAATATACCTAGTCAGTGTGTCACCCACGCCGCTGAGACGAATCTAACAACACCACACATGTCAAGATCCGTCCAGCCGCTTGGGCTGTAGAATGTGAAAACTAATTTCTGGATTCATACCTACGTGCATACCTACATAAATACCTACATATATACTCTCGAAAAGCATGACCCTCCTGATGCAGTCGGGTAAAAACAGCTAGGAAAATCGTAGGATTTTCAGAACCACCTCAATGCCACATTTATTAGGGGCACTAGACAATTGAATCTATTTTGTTTGGGCCCTTTGCCCAGCGGGGTACCATGGGATCAAAGAAGAGAAAGAAGAAAGATAATAATCACCAAAATATCTATTAACACGATAGAGAAATAGACAGACAAAAAACACATTTTTCTTTAAGGATATATTTTACGACTTGTATAAGCAAGCATGATAGATAATACTTAAATGAAAGCTGCACTGTTATGGCGATGATAATTAATATGGGATTAGCAATCTTAGTAAAAGTTGTTGATCTAATCATCGCTAGTAGGTAACCGGTTCGAAGGCTCGTAAAACTATTGTTGTCATTGTTTCTAATCCTTATCCACTTTCATTGTCTATCCAACGATGGCATGTGAAGGTGACCATGGGGCCCTCCCTGACTAAGACCCTGCGTTCTCTCGCACGAGATATGCAAATAGGTACCTGGGATTTTTTTAATACCAACCAGTTGCCAATCTTCTTATCACGTAGGACAATTAGTAGACAAACGACCCGATGACTCTGTTTTCAGAGGTCTTAAACCCCCTACGACGGGTAGTAGGCTTCTGAAATGGTGGATTCATGATGACTGCCAAATAACTAAGGAAATATAGACAAGAACCGGGACTGGCAACGGCGTAACGTGTCCTCCAAAGCACGGAACCATCTTACGGACAATCAGGCCCTGCTGCAGTGTCATACACAATAACTGGAAACAATCCAGTAAAAACAAACTGAGGAGACGCGGGCCCTCTCTGACTAAGGCTCTGCATTCTCTACCATTATTTCTAGACTTGCGAAATACCAACCGGTTGCTAATCTTCTTATCACGTACGTAGGACAATGAGTAGACGAACGACACGATGAACCTGCTTCCAGAGTTTCCGACGATTATAAGTAAGTAGGTAAGCTTTTGACATGAGAAACCACTGCCACCTAACAAAGCAAATATTACCAAGAACTAGGACCGGTGACGCCTGAACGTGTCATCCAAGGCACGGAACCATCTTACGGACAATCAGGTGATTCCTCCTGAACTGTCATAGTCATAACCAAACTGGGCACAATCTATAACAAAGCGAGGTGGCCCTCTCTAAGTCAGGCTCTGCATTCTTTGCACGAGATAGGTATGCAAATACGCGTGATTTGCGAAATACCAACCAGTTTCAAATATAGAGCACATACGTACAAACACACTAAATGAATAAACGCACCTTAGTTTTGTCTAGTTTTATGAACTGTCCGTTCACTTAGTGTAGATAACGATCATTGTAGGTAGGTTTTAGTATTTGTCGTTTGGAAACATGATAGATTAGGATGGCGAAATTTACAAAAGCATTTTTAATTTGGAGTTAATCAATGTAGGTATTGCATACAAATTTACGAAACAATTTCTAGACATAGAAGTGATTAATTAACTAACTAATTAGGATGTATCTATAGAAGTTCATTGTAATAACCGATTTCAGGTACATAATACCCAGTTATAATTTTTATTTATTTTTGAGCTCTGAACCGTGTAACCTAACTTGTAACAGCGTCGATTATTATTATAACCCGTTAAATTATTGGTAATAAAAAGTTTATCAACAACGAGATTCTAAAATATAGCGATTTTATTAAAAATTAAAAATCTATCGATATTTTTAATCAAGTAAGTAATATAACCGTAGAATATATAACGTAAAGTAGGTATTTCACAAAGTTTATATAAACAAAAATCAGGTTCATCAGAATCAGAACCTCAATTAACTACTTAACTCCTATTTATTTCATTGCATACTTCGAATTTCCCGAAATCCAATCATACAATTCGACCCATGCAAGCATCACTCAAAGGTCAGACTCAGACCGATGCAAAAAGTACTTGTTGTAAAAATGTGAAGCTTTCCTCAACCAACTGATGATTAGACCCAGTGGGCCTTACCACAAAAAAGTTACAGGAGTTTGAACACGCGTTTAAAATAAAACTTGATACAAAAACAAGCAGATGTATTAAAAATCAAAAATTATTATAACAAAAAACCCCCATCAAAATTCATTACGTGGTTTAGGAGAAATAGCAAATTCTACGACAGACTAGAAACAACGACAGACTAGTGACAAAGAGCAACTGCATTTTATACTATGTATTGATAAATTTAATAATTTGTTACGTTTAATTCGTTGTGATGCGGCTTGTATTTAGTAGTTTTTACTAAGGTTCACCTCATTTAGTTCATATAAATAAGTTAATTAACGAAAAAGCTATATCTACAAACATGTGACTGGCAGGTTCAGGTAAAATGCAAAATCATAAATTGGACCCGCTCCACCAATTGGTCTAATCAATAGTGGGCCTTAAAAACTCTGCAAAAACCGCATAAAGACCCCGCGCGACATTGCTCTAAATAAAATCCGGAATGACAACCTCATATAATAACATTCAACTTAAAACTTAACCTCAAGTTACGTAACGGAACTTGATGCGAATATTAACTTACCGAAAATAATTCAAGCGTAAACTAATTTATCTTTTCATGAGCTAAGAATAAGGTTTAAAACAGCTTATTATAATAAGTAGTTGAGAGATTCATCTTGCGTCCATCCATAACAACTTTATAATTTTACGCATCATTTCTTCTGTAGGTACGTAATTTTTTCATCTCCTTGTCATAATGTAGGTTCGGGTCATACAGTATTTTTGTAATATTGTGCTACTCACGTAATATTTCTCAGAAAAATCACGAATGAAATAAATACCTACTGTTAAAATAATCGCTCAATTCAATAAACATTTAAGAAATTGTATTTGTCATGAAATGAGTCGCAGTAGGTGCGAAAAATGTTCGGCCTCCATACAAAATAACTAGGCTGGCATTTTTCCTTCTTATTTCGACCTACCTCTTGGGTAAGGTCATTTTCAGTTTCAATTGCTCTTTCACCCCTTAAAATATTCCCATTTTAAGGAAGTTTTTAAACATAACTGAAATTGTTAGGTAAGTAAATAGGTATAGTCCGTCCAGTTCGTGCGCGACCCTCCCTAGGGGTGACAGACGTTGGGGAGGGAGATGTCAGCGGGTAGCGGGAGGTGTAGCGGGGAAGGGTGACGCGCGCATCCGCGGTGCACGTCATATTAAAATGACGTGCTTTTTCGCCCCCCGACCGTCTGTACCCCGCAGGAAGGTCGTGCACGAAGTTGACGGACTATACCTGATATTTGTTTTCTTTTGTTGTTTATTGACAATCCCCTTCTCTTCCTATCTCTTCCTGGCTAAGTTGATGACATTTAAGATGTTTTTCATTTGCCAACTTATTGCGATTTTCATTATCAACAACTGACATTATAATTTAACTCTTATTTCGTTAAAAATCAGGTTAGGCTCTGAAAGCAATAACAAGTAAAAATCAAAAGGACAAATGTAGGTACTTACCTACATATTTGACTCTACCTTATTAAAAAAACAATCACCTCAAAGAATAACATTATTTGGTGTTTTACCGGCAAGCGGTCATTTATTGAAACACCAGTTTCTCTATACGTATCTAAACGAACGTCTTTTACTACGGGGCCATCAGTGAAATCTTGAATAAAAAACAGCTGTTCTATACATACCCCGGTCTGTGTTCCTTTGGGTGTCAAGACGAAGACACTCAAAGAGCTTGAAGATGCCCCTCTGTTGGCATCCAATCCGCTTGATTTTGGGCACGTGACGGAAAGTGAGGTGGTAAAAATTCTTAAATCCATCAAGACTAAAGCTGTGGGTGAGGATGGTGTGTGTCTTGACATGATTATTCCTTTTTGTGACGCCTTAGCTCCAGCAATCACCCATATTCTTAACTGCTCCATTTCTACCGGTACCTTTCCCGATGCCTGGAAATATGCGCATGTAATTCCTATACCTAAGAAGCCAAATGCCAATGTGTTCTCACTATTTCGACCAATTTCGATTCTCCCAGTTTTATCAAAAGTGCTGGAGCATTACGTGCATCAGCGGGTAACAGAACATCTGAACCGGCACCGGCTGTTTAACAAGTTTCAGTCAGGGTTTCGGGCGGGGCACAGCACAACGTCAGCACTTGTTGGGGTCACTGATGATATCAGGTGGAACATGGAGGAGGGTAAACTCACAGTCCTCGTACTGCTTGATTTCAGCAGTGCGTTCAATACTGTCGATAGTGAGATCCTTCTTGCCGTGCTACGCAAACTGAACCTTGCACCTGAAACTGCAGCTTGGTTCCGCTCTTACCTTTCGGACCGTTATCAGCTAATTAAAGTCAATGACAGGCTATCTGACTGGTGTAAGATAGAGGCAGGGGTGCCACAGGGTGGAGTACTTTCCCCTTTATTATTTTCAATTTTTATTGACGGTATAACATCAGCCCTGGCGTCATCGTACCACCTTTACGCTGATGACTTGCAAGTTTATACAGCCGAAACCCCTGAAAAACTACAGCATGCGATTGACAGGATAAACTGTGACCTAGCCTCCATTGACAGTTGGGCGAAAAGGCATGGGCTCCTGTTAAATGCTGCTAAGTCTCAGGCGATCATTATTGGCAGTCATCAGCGGATTGCCAAGCTAAACCTAGCGGATGTGCCTGAGGTTATCCTTAACAATTCACCTATTCCTTATTCGTCAAAGGTGAAGAACTTAGGTATTCTGATGGACCAGACACTGACCTGGACTGATCAGGTGGGTGAAGTTAGCCGAAGATTATACGCTTCTCTTCACTCACTCAAGAGGCTACAAAACTTCCTTCCCATCAACACGAAAATTATGCTGGCTCAGGCCCTCCTTTTGCCTTTGCTGGATTATGGGGATGTAGCTTTCCTGGACCTGTCGCAAGAACTCCTAAATCGAATGGAGAGGTTGCAGAATCAGTGCGACTCCTGGTACAAGAAAAAATGTGAATATATTGAAAGTCTGGATAACAAACATGATGCGTTCAATCTGCATAAAGAAATTAAAGCCATGATTGGTCTTAATCAGAACCGCCCGCAAGTACTTTCTGATGAAAATAACATACCAATCCTTGATAAAAACAAGAAGAAGACTTTATGGGAACAGTACATCCAAGCAATGTTCGCAGACAACTCCCGAAGTGCACCAATGCTAACCGAAAATATTGACGGTCCTCCTATTCTAAAAGACGAGGTTGTGAAAGCGTTACGTAAAGCAAAAACGGGAAAATCCACTGGACCAGATGAAATTCACATCGAAGTCTTGAAGCTTATTGAAGAAGATCACGTTGGTGCTCTAGTGAAATTGTTTGATGCTATTTACGACACTGGATACCTACCTAAAGACTGGCTGAAGTCAACTTTTGTAACCCTTCCAAAGAAAAGGAACGCCAAAAAATGCGAAGAATACAGAACGATCAGTCTCATGAGCCAAGTTCTAAAGCTGTTCCTATCCATACTGCATGAGCGAATAAGAAGATCTTGCGATGAACAACTTGGCGACAGTCAATTTGGTTTCCGAGCTGGCGTCGGTACTAGAGAAGCATTATTCGCAGTACAGGTTCTTGTCCAGAAGTGCCGAGACATGCAGCAAGATGTCTTTCTTTGCTTCGTAGATTATGAGAAAGCGTTTGACAGAGTGCAACACGAACGTCTCATGGCCATTCTTAATGACATAGGTTTGGATAAAAAAGACATTCGCGTAATACAGAACCTGTACTGGAATCAGCGTGCTACAGTCAGGATTGATGGTGAGGATACCAAAGAGATTGAAATTAGAAGGGGGGTTCGACAGGGTTGTATCTTGTCACCTACACTCTTTAATTTATATTCTGAGGCGATAATGACAGAAGCATTGGAAGGGCTAGATTGTGGAGTTAAGATCAATGGGCAACTAATTAACAACTTGAGGTACGCCGATGATACTGTACTGATTGCCTCCACCGAAGCAGAGCTCCAGACAATAGTTAATCACGTTAATGAGTGTAGTGAAAGAGCCGGGCTCAGTATGAATATTGCTAAAACGAAAGTTATGGTCATTTCTACAATCACCAACTTACAGTCAACTATCACAGTCGCAGGCCAAATCGTAGAACAAGTGCGTAAATACAAATACTTGGGCACTTGGCTGACTGAAGAATGGGATAGTGATCTAGAAATCAAGACTCGCATAGAAATTGCACGTAATACCTATAGCAAAATGAAGAAAGTTCTTGGTAATCGAAATTTGAAGATCTCGTTACGCACACGGCTGATCCATTGCTATGTCTGGCCGATACTTTTATACGGATGCGAGGCCTGGACTATCAAAGAGAACCTCAGAAAACGTATTGAAGCGTTCGAAATGTGGATCTACAGGCGTATGATGTCGATCTCCTGGACTCAGAAAATAACAAATGAGGAAGTTCTGCGGCGGGTTGGTCAGAAACGCAAGCTTTTGCAAACCATCAAACAAAGAAAGGTAGCTTATTTGGGACACGTACTGAGGAATTCCAGATATAAACTACTACAACTTATTATGATGGGAAAAGTTGCTGGAAAAAGAAAAAGGGGCCGTAGAAAGAAATCATGGCTGCGTAACATACGGGAATGGACAGGAATCGCGAGTGCTGCCGAACTGTTTCGCCTCGCGAAAGATAGAAGGAAATATGCGGAGCTGACTGCCAACCTTCACTAGTTGGAGAGGCACTACCAGAAGAAGAAGAAGAAGAATCAGTGCATCCGATTCATTTTTGGATTGAGGAAATTTGACCACATATCGGAGTTCAGGGAGCGGTTAAAGTGGTTACCAATCCGTCAACGCAGAGACTTGCACATCTTGTCTTTTTTGTACAATATCCTACACAAACCCAATGCGCCTGTCTATCTCCAGGAAAGGTTTGAGCTGCACACGGTGGAGGCAGGCTCTCGTCTGCGTTCCTACGGAGATCGTTCTCTCCGGATACCGGTTTGTTCAACTAAAATGTACGCTCAGTCATTCACCGTCCACGCTGCACGCATATGGAATAAAATTCCTTCGGATGTAAGGAAAAGCAAAAATGTCTCGGTTTTCAAAACTAACATTAAGAAAGTTTGGGGTTATGGGTCGGACAATTCGGACAATTTGTAGAGAGTATATATTTTTACATTAATATTAAAATTATTATGTTAGTTTATTTTAGGCCGTATTTATGTAGTTAGCTTTTTATATTTACCTATTAGACAACATTATTGATATGTATTTTAATTATTATTAAGAAGTATGTACACATTTTGATAGTTTTTCGTTTACCTCTTTTCTAGTTTACCTGCTCACTACATTTCCTCAGAGTTTCTCAAAGGTTGACTGGAAGAGATCCCTTAATGGGATAAGTCCGCCTTTGTGCCATATCTTGTTTTACTGTGTTTTCTGTACTAGCTTTAAGAAGGTACAATAAAGAGATTATACATACATACATACATACATACATTTTGCTTCGGTAGGCATTAGGGTTTTCTACCCGGGTACCCAGGTCCGGGTATACCCGGGTATTTCAGACTTTTGGTACCCGGGTACAAACGACGGGCGTACCCGGGTACCCGAGAAAAAGACGTGATAGATAAACTAATTTAATACAAACAAAAGAGAGAAAATATTAAAGGATATTGTTATATTTTCAAGAATATTATTTGTTTTTAAAAGTTCATTTTATAAACTTTTAAGCTCATACGGGCTTTCATTGCTCATTCGTTGCATATATCTAGACTACCTTAATAATTTTAATAAGTAAAATATTTGTATTGTTTTTTATAGGTTTGTAAAGAATTTATTCAAAAACTACGTGTACGATTATAAGAACTAATTAATTCTTTCACCTTTGGAAAGTTAGGTTAGGTTAGTCAGGTTGGTTGGTTACTTATCCGGGAGAAATAGAGGGTAGATACATTTTACCACCGTGAATTATGTGATAGCAACGTGAAACCGACAGTAATAAAAGTGAGGCTGATTAATGTATTATTATGTACCTATTTTGTCTGTCTTAAATTAGTAAATTATTCCCAATTTTGGACCTGAATGTAAGATGCTTGTGCAATATTTTTTTCTGAAAGGTAGCCGTTAATAGAGCTAACTTTTAAATCTTTATTTCTCTATAACCTTATCATTTTAACTTTAAAAAAGTGATACCCGGGTACCCGGGTATACCCGGGTATTTGAAAAAATCGTACCCGATACCCGGGTATCTAAGTTGGTCGGGTATTCGAAAACCCTAGTAGGCATTAAACTTTTCTATGAAACAGCAGTGGTTTTCTCGTGATTTCACTGATGGCCTCATAGTAAAAGATGTTCATAAAGATGGGTATTCACCAGTTTGAACAAATGCCCGCTTGTCGGTAACACACGACTGTAGAAAAATAGGCGTAAAAACTAAGATTTACTGCAGTTGAAAATAATAAATATATTTACTTTTACTATCATCTACTATCTATATTATATCTACTACATATACCCTGTGACTAAATACTAAGTACATTTAAATTTTAATGCAAACCTGAACAACTTCTATGAACAACTTTTGGCCAAATTATGAACACATCGTCTCTTTCTTATGAAATGTAATTTTTCGTTTTACAAGCTTAACAACACTGAATATACATTAATTAATTCGATCTGCAATCAGCATTCAACATGATAACAACACATATTAAGTAAATTATAGTTTTCATACCTTATGATTATTTCAGAGTTGAAATTCAATTAAAAACTGATATTCTGATACCTACTTGGTGCCGCATACAGAGTGTTAATAAATATTTCTCATTGTTTTTACTTTTGACTGGTAGATCGTCATTCGTATTTACCTACGTCAATAAACGACAGTAACAACAATATGGAAATTAGGATAAATAAACATGCAAATTAGACGGCAGGTTCTACGTTTTAGACCTACGACGGCTTTTATATTTTTTCTAAGTGACACCGTGATTGGTTAAGTACACCCTGTATTTTTAACCGACTGTCTCAGAAGGGTTATGTTTTCGGGAGTGTGTTTGTATGTATCAAGAAATTAGTTTTCACGGGCTACAGCCCAAACGGCTGGGTGGATCTTGACATAATGAAATGTCGTTAGATTTGTCTCAGCAGCATGAGTGACACTGGCTATATTAAAAATTCATAATTTCATGATTGCGGATTTTTATCCCAAAATAAAACTTTGAAATTACCACAGTCGGGTTTTGGTTTTTTAATACATCTGCTTGTTTGTTATTCATTAAGCCCTACACCCTGTACACAGTAGGTTTAGCATTGATTTAAGCTGTCCGAATTCGGGTCGTTCGAAAGTGGTCCACCTGGATTCCAGTGCGAAAACTTAAGGCCACGCGTGGTCTGGTGGGTTCGCAAGTGTCGTGACCTCACACAGTTGAAAGGTCGCAGGAAGGAGACCGGATTGGCTAAGAGTTTGGGTGCATGACATGACCTGTCTGAGAAAATTATTATCTGAAGCCATTTCTTATCTTTTCACTTCAACGAAGATATTTATCAAAGTTCATATCTATAATATCAGATCTAACAGATCTCCTAGGGGCTTTTAGTACGTAAAAATTGGATAGCTAGAGCCATAATCAGTGTCATTTCTAAACAGCTAATAACCTCTTTACACATTCAAGGATTAAGTAAATCTTTGAAGTAAAATATTGAAATCAATATGATGATAATATAGATGATTGATAAGAATACTGCCTCCCCTAGTCCGGGTGTTTCGGGAAAGGCGACATAGAGTTTTTAACCACAGCTGAATATCTGTCGACTGTGATCAACCGCATGGTGTCGATGGTATTACCAAGAATTGCTTTTCCAAAGAGGGTTGACGTCAGGCAGGCGGCCGGTCATAAAGCATTGTCGAATTCTTTTGCTACATGATTTTATGTTCGCAGGCAGTAATGTTGCGCAGTGTTACACCGACCCCAACTGATTTGGAATAAATGCAGGAAGATGATGGATGATAATATGTTGAAATAGTAAACTACAAAATAGACGAATCAACTCTTATGACGACAGAAGTCGCTACTGAATATAAAGAGATACCAATTTAAATAATTCAAATACCTAGGTATGTATCTTGCAAGTCGCAATTGAGATGTTATTGCAACAGAACCAGACGAGAGACAACGAACTGTCGTACGGATTAAAATAGTACAAGTTTTGCGCCACCGAAGACGCGTTGCGTCACTGTGGAAGCTGCCAAACATCTGGTGTGGTACCTACAACTTGATAAGTTCCAGTCCAGAGCAACTTATACCATAACACAGATAATATTATAAGGAATAAAAATAGTACAAGTTTTGCGCCACCGAAGACGCGTTGCGTCACTGTGGAAGCTGCCAAACATTATGGTACCTACAACTTGCAGTCCAAAGCACCTTATACCAAAACACAGATAACATTAAATTAAAAATCAACTGCAAACATTGTAAGGGGTGAACCACCCCATGAAACTAATCAACTTTCCCCAAGGAACATAGGACAATAGGTGAATTTTTTGGACCTCCCATACAAATTCACTCGGCTGGTAAATTTCGTATGGGAAGTAAAAAAAAATTGGACCTATCTTCCTTGGGCAAAAATTGTTACCCCTTACAATATTTGTAGTCATCCAAAGTGACATGACAGGAGGTATTGTATTGTACACGATGGGGATCAGGGGATTCTTTTAGGTAACTGAACTACCCAAGCGGAAAACCAGACGGCAATATCGTAATCGTATGGTATACCAAGCAAAATTTTAGCATTCTTTCTTCAAAGCAATTTATTGGCTAAGCGTCATCATCATGGTCGTGAGACGTCTTCTGCTAGACAAGTAAAGTTCCTCAGGCACTTCGTTCCGTGATTTTGTGCTGAATCCAAAAGCGCGCAATACTTATTTATAAAATCGTTTGCTGTCTTTTTGGGAGGTCGTCCCTCGTTGCGCTTTCCAGCTTGTCCTTGAATAAGCTCATCCAGAAACCTTCAATCGACTACGCATTACACTACAAAATCGGCCTACAGGCTTCTGTTAAAGTATAATTAAGCGTATAAGGTTCAAACCGATGATGTAGTCGAATTTAACTCATAATAGCGGGTTATGCCATGTTGTCATACTCATGAATCATTGTATAATTATTATTTGTGTCATGTTCTGCTTAAGACATGGAGGTTAAATAAGGAAATGTCGGTTTTGATGTATATGATTAGATGGATAAGTTAATCATATATTAGGTTAGATTGGTTGAGATACATTTTATTAATAGTTGATTTGTTACGGACCTAAGTTAAAAGAGCGAGGCTAGGCAAGTTATGTATAGGTAGGTAAGTAGGGAATCTAAAATTCAGGATAAGCTTAGAACCTTATTTGTCATTCCATAACCATACCATAACAGCCACAACAGTCCACTGCTGGACATGGGCCTCCCCCTATCGGGGGGTATTGCCATACTCACCACGCTTGGCAGGCGGATTGGCGAGCGCAGTGCCAAGATGTCGCATTTACAGGGAACGCTGCTGCCCATTCCCTGGATAAATATCCCTTAGTCGCTTTTTACGACACCCACGGGTAGAATTGGGGTGATGCTATTCTAAGCCGGCATCACACGGCAATTGTTGTTGTTTGTCATTCATTTATGAGAAATTACCTGTTTCGGGGTAGGCAGAGTGTCAGGTCTGATGAAGGCATTTCACAAATATTTGAGGAACGTTTAAATAAAATCGGGTCATATCTACAATGAACCTCTCTAATCCCTTGGCACCTATGCTTTTGGTCTCTTCGTACGTTACGCGCGGAAAACAAATGGGGTGGTCACATGGCGAATTTTCTGACTAAATTAAGTTGCCGAAAATTTTAAAATATGCCTACTTTGAGACAGAAAAGTCTTCTTTGGGAGAAGTCGACTGTAACTTGTTTTGGACAAAACTGAATTTCTAGACTCAACTGCTTTTGTTGAAGGTGATTCAAGATTGTAACTGGAGCAGGATATCCGAAATATCGGTGAAGGGTGTGATATATAAATCACGTCAGGGCAAGTCAGTATAAGTAAGAATAATAAGCCCTAGGTCTTATATTTATGTATTTTTTATTATAATTTTGTCAGTTACTTTTGTAGAGTTTATCATGGACTCCGGCAACCGTTATAGAAGTCAAAGAGGAGGCAGAAATAGTCCTATTAACTGGAAAATACTTCACCGACAAAAGGGACCTTACTTATTTTAAATTGATGATGATTAAGAAATAAATAGAGTGGTAAAGTTTGCAACTCGACGCAAGAGCTTTCTGTACTTTCAGTTTCGTTCGTATAAAATAAAGCAACCTTATGGCATCAGGTATTTTTGAAATGCTAAAAAAAATACCTAACTAACTATTGCACACTCAAAACTAACTAGCTAGAAACATTTACTCGGGCAAAAATATAGAGATAAGAAAGTGGGCCATGTTTTAATACCTGTCACATGCTTAATTAATTGCATGCAGGACCGATAATGCTATTATTTCGATACAGTTTGGCTGTTAGGATGTCAGCCGACAAGTGGACCAGCTGGACTGGTGTAGGTTTCGCAACATTACATGTCCTGCCCGAGGTAGAGTCACCGGGCGTGCACACTGAGGCGACTTTGGCCAGCGACTTATCGGAAGTCCCTTTCACACACGTGGAAAATAACGAGAGATTCGTGTGTCGCCAAGCAACAAAGTCGCCTGTGTGCACGCGGTCTGCGGCGACGGCTCTTAGTTCGTACCTAGTGTTTCTTTATAGTGACCGTTCTTTCATTCATTGCATATATACCTATCTTCTTCATGGGTAGTCAAGTCAACCAGCAACCTGATGAGCCCCAATTTTAGAATTGATAAAACTAGAAAGATTTTGGCTGTTAGAATGTCCGTCGACAATTTGGTCCAGCTGAACTGGTATATATATTTTGCAATGCCATATGTCATGTCCTGTCCTGAGGTAGTGTTTGCAGGGTTTCTTTAAGTGGTCATGTGTTCAATGGTCTGTCATACATTGCGTTACTTTCTTCAGACTTGTGGTTGATGAAAGACCCTATGAACAATGATTTAAGTATTGTTCACACTAAACGCCGAGATTGTTATTGTCAACCTCTATTACAGAATACGATTGGCTGTCCTGTAGCCCTAATTAGAAGCCAAAAATCGTTACCTAAGGTTGACCGACAAGTAGCATGATCATGATTCCACCGGCTATGTACACAATAGGAAAAGTCTTGAGGCAAATTATCGACCATCGAAAAACGCTGGCAATGTATCGCAAAACTCTATACGTGCAAATCCTGCCATCTGTTGAGTTGAGACCCTCGGGGGTCCGTAAGTGGAGCGATGTTGCAAATCTGACGGCAGGTGTGCGGACGTCGGCCGGTCCCATTTGGGACACAATTCGTAGACCACTTTGTGCTAAGATGAATTGGACTCGTTGGGCTACGATTTCCTAATTCCTTCACTTGTTTTAGTCCTAATCTTTGCCTATATATAATTAATTGAAAAACTACCTGGTAGATGGAGCCGTGTCATACATTTGCTTTTTATTGCATGCAAAGATTGACTCGCGGTAACCCAGATTAGATTATTTTACCATAGCAGACATTCCCGGATGCTATCTATCAATATGAGTTATTGCTTCTATTTTAAGGATTTAACCTACAAATGGAAACCCCAGGTGCGTATAAAATGCATAATTGCATACACTCATGATTGCAATACGTGCAAATAGCGGTAAATGTCACTCCCCTTAGTTTATAACACCGCATAATTATTCCAATGACTAGATTTCTACGCCCGAATTCACCTGAGACGGTCTATTTTTGCCCGACAGCCTCAGATGAAAGGTTATGTTTTTCCGGAGTATGTTTGTATGTATCTGGGTATATATGTACGTGGACAAGAAACTCTTTTCCGCGGGCTACGAATTCAAACGGCTGGCCGGATCTAGACATAATATGAGGTGTCGTTGGATATTTGTCTCAGTATATTAAATTTACATAAATTGAAAATGGCGGATATTAAAAAAAAAGCAAAATATTACCATCTATTATTAAAATTAAATGCAACGTATCATCTTAATTGGTACCTACCTACCCATTTCTTTGCTTGCAATAAGGTGATGATATGATTGCAATCTTTGCATCTCATATCAAATTCCATTCCGTACATCCACCCAGCGAACCGTAAAGTGTTAACAAACAGACAGATAACTTTACTTTCCTATATAAATTATTTAACTAGTCTAGATATAGACAACTGATATACAAGCTAGAGACCTACAGATTAAAATGCAGGACGAAACTCCAATCAATTGAGTCGAATAGACAGGGACCTCTAAATAATCTGTAGGTGTCAGTGTCTCGGAGGTCTCAATAAAATTGATATTAAGTGTATCAACCTTCGGAGAAGGAACAGAATATCGAGTAGGCAATAATTGAGTTGTAGGTAGACGGTAGACGCCTACACGACTAAGTGGATAAAAGGTTTATGCCAAAACTGCCATGAATTCGTTCAATGTTGAGTGAGTACAGACATATAAAGAGATTTTAAAAAACTCTAATAACATATTAAGAATTAAAATACCATACACTATTCCTACATACCTACTGTTTTACTCTTTGCAAATACCTACGTTTCGGAAAATTTACAAATCTCGAGGAAAGTTTAGAAACTAGTGCTTTATGATCATAACGAGGGACGAATCGATAAATGTCGAAATCGATATCGATAAATGTCGAAATCGATATCGATAAATGTCGAAATCGATATCGATAAATGTCGAAATCGATATCGATGTTACCGGCCAAACCCGATTTTAGGATAAACTAGTTTTTCCTAGGCCAAAGTAGTTTATCCTACATGCGGTTGGATAAACCGGTATAGACTAGGCTAAACCGGTTCGTCCGATGGCCGATAGGAGAAACTAGTTAATCCTAGGCTGAACTAGTTAAGCCTAAAATTAATAAGTACACTTCAGGATAAACTGGTTTGGCTAAGTTAAAAATGGTTAAGGGTACAGTGACGTAGCTCTAAAGGGGAGCGAGTAACGTCGGACATCCTGGAGACATCGGACACCCTGGAGACTCGAACACCCTAGAGGGTGGGGTGTAGCATTGGATACCCTGATGGCTAGGAGGCCTTGGAGAGACGCTCTACAGTCAAGCACTACGTAAACTCTGGAGACATCAACCACACGTAAGACCCAAACGCCCTGGAGGGCGTGGGGTAGCGTCGGAGACCCTAAATGTTCGGACGCTGCCTGCCGTGGTCTGGGCTCCCACAGACTAGCGACAGTTAGCTCAGTGCTCGCATCAGGGCCTAGAAGGTGTCTGAGCCTTCACGGTGTCCGACGCAACCCCGCACCCTCCAGGGCAATCGAGCCTCACAGGTGTTTGATGCCTCCAGGGTGTGCGATTATACTCTTCACGCTCTATCTAGCTACATCACTGTAAGGCGTCCCTCCAGGGCGTCCGAGCATTCAGGATGTCCGATGCTACACCCCCCCCTTTAGGGTGTTGTAGCCTTCAGAGTGTCCGATGTCTCCAGGATATCCGACGTTGCCCTCTACCCTCTAGAGCACCATCACTGTAGCCTTAATCATTTTTAACTAAGCCAAACCAGTTTATCCTGAAGCGTATTTATTAATTTTAGGCTCAACCAGTTCCGCCTAGGATAAACTAGTTTCTCCTGTCGGCCATCGGACGGACCGGTTTATCCTAGTCTGTACCGGTTTATCCAAACGCATGTAGGATAAACTACTTTGGCCTAGGAATAACTAGTTTATCCTAAAATCGGGTTTGGCCGGTAACATCGATAAAACGAAATATGTATCTGTCATATAATAAGTTTGAGAGGCAATACGCGCGACGCCACGCGCAACATGACATCTCTCAGACAAGCGATCGTCAGCCCGTATCGATGGGACGCGTGAAGCTTAGCTTCGTATGTTTCATACATTTTGGAATACATATGGAAACAGTTTCAAGCGTCGCGATACGTCTCTGACGATCACTTGTTTGACAGATAGAATAGAAACCATCTTAAGTCTCACATCTATTCTGTGGAGCTTGCGCCTGAGAGATAGTACTATTATTCTGCCCCAGTAAAAAATTACGAGTTATCATTACCTTATCAGTATTATTTACACCCAAAGACCAAGAAAACTTTCCTTATTAGCAAATAGCAATGGCACTGAATTCTCTAAACCTACGTCATCACGGAACTCTACATCCACATTTGGACCATGAAACACTGACTCAGGACTCAGTCAAAGCCAAAATTCTCACTTAGTCATGCACTGTTCTAGTTGTTTACAACAATGCGTTCAAAATACATAGTCCTAGTCCCTGTTTGTCACATCCCCTGTTTGTCACGATTTAATTGCAACTTCTGGTCATTAGCATCTAATTTAAACAAGGCATTACTGTTTTGTAAAGAAACGGGCATGATTACGTGCCGCTAGGTAAATTTTTTATGATAAATTAAATACTTAGATAGAATAGATGGCCCTGATAGGTCAACCTTAGATAAGTCAAATTAGAACCTCATAAAACAATACAATAAATTCTGGTTCTTCTCAACTTTACATACATATATCACGAATTTGTGGGATTGGCAGAGCGTAAAGGCTGTAAAAACGGACATTTACACGACATCTGACAAAAGTTTAAGAGTTATTTAGAAGAATGTGTATCACCATTGTAACAAGTTGTCAGCTTGACGCCTAAAATTGCAAAACACATCAACCCTCAAATCCCTTGGTCGCTTCTGTGTCGTACACCCACGGGAATGATATGGGGTGATGCTGTTCTAAGCTGGCACCACACGGCATTCACAGATTTAACATTTGCTTTAGTGCCTTTAACTTTAAACGATTTGTCTGGCTCTAGGTACTTGGTAGCCTAAAGCAGAAGGAAGGATTGTGTCAAACCGGACCGTCCCGGTCGACGTTTCAAGCAACGAATGGACCAAGAGTATTAAAAAATTGTGACAAAACGGGACAGTATGACGATCTTAATACTTTTTAAGTATGACGAGCTGGTACTGTTGTGGCAGAACAAAACTTGTTCAAAATTCGCTAGGAGCCTCCAAGGTCCAAGTTTTGCGTCTTGTTAGTAAATGTTCGCCTACGCCTTACGTCCGCTAGCCGTGGGAATACGGTACACATATACATAATGTATTGTTTATTGTTAACGATACAATAATATATTGAACTAGCTGGTGCCCGCGAACTTCGTTTCGCCAAGGGAAGTTTATGAGCCGACAGAAGCGGCACATCATGCACAACAACTATTTCAATACAGAAATTGTCTTACCTCTTAAAGTTTTGCCGAGGTCTATATGTTCCGTCAGAAAGGCAGACAGACAGGCCCTCCAGTGCTGACTAATCATAAAATATGATCAAGACGTTTATCTTCCACCATGACCATACCACACATCAAAAAATATCGCTATCTTTTTGCGGGGTTCATGCACATTAGGTTTACCACACAGACTTCTTCATCTTCCTTGCATCTTCTTATTTTAGGTGGTGTTTGCTCTTCTAATTTTTCGGCACCATAAGGTTGTTTCTGGGGTTGTCGGGTCAGGTAGGTCATCCTTTTTCGTGAGGTCGGTCATACACACTAACAGATTACATTCTCAAATGTAGGAAGTGTGATATCGATATTGATTGTTAGCTGGTCCCCGCGAATTTCGTGTAGTTTTGTTCCTTATACCTACATTGAAAAATACAAATTTCCACACCAGCATCTTAAAAATTGTATCCATCACGCTAATTATGTAAAAATTGTTGGAA
The DNA here is from genome assembly GCA_024500475.1 of Phthorimaea operculella. Lineage (NCBI taxonomy): Eukaryota > Metazoa > Arthropoda > Insecta > Lepidoptera > Gelechiidae > Phthorimaea > Phthorimaea operculella. The sequence goes on from JANFCV010000001.1 coordinate 15,750,014, forward strand.
CCATATTTCTAAAACCGTAGATGCATTGCCAGCAGATGCCAGCAGAAGCGTTCCGTCAAGCTGAACAACTTTTGCTTTGGAGCTATTTCAATATCTCTTTTAGTTTAGCTGAGCTTCTAGTGGTGTTCCTGGTAGTCTACATCAGCTACTCCAAACTTTCGATGTCTTTTCGCCAGCAGGAGCGTCCCATCAAGCTAAACAACTTTTGCTTTGGAGTCATATCCGTATCTCCAATATAGTTTACCTGTACTCCTGTTGGTGCACCTGGTGGTTTAAATCAGGTACTCTAAACGTTCGATGTCTTCATGCCAGCAGAAGCGTTCTATCAAGCTGAACCACTTTTGCTTTGGAGTCATATCTGTATCTCCTATAGTTTACTTGGGCTCCTGTTGGTGAACCTATTGGTCTACATCAGGTACTCCAACTTTCGATGTCTATTTGCCAACAAAAGCGTCCCATCAAGCTTAACAACTTTTGCTTTGGAGTCATATCTGTATCTCCTATAGTTTACTTGGGCTCTTGTTGGTGCAACTGGTGGTCTACATCAGGTACTCCAAACCTTCGATGTCTATTTGCCAGCAGAAGCGTCCTATCAAGCTGAACAACTTTTGCTTAGCAGTCATATCTCTACCTCCTATAGTTTACCTGAGCTCCTGTTGGTGCGTCTGGTGGTCTACATCAGGTACTCCAAACCTTGGATGTCTATTTGCCAGCAGAAGCGTCCCATCAAGCTGAACAATTTTTGTCTTGGAGTCATATGCGTATCTCCTATAGTTTACCTGGGCTGCTGATGGTGCACCTGGTGGTCTACATCAGGTACTCCAAACCTTCGATGTCTATTTGCCAGCAAAAGCGTCCTATCAAGCTGAACAACTTTTGCTTAGAAGTCATATCTCTACCTCCTATAGTTTACCTGGGCTCCTGTTGGTGCGTCTGGTGGTCTACATCAGGTACTCCAAACCTTGGATGTCTATTCGCCAGCAGAAGCGTCCTATTAAGCCTAACAACTTTTGCTTTGGAGTCATATATCTATATCCTATAGTTTAGCCGGGCTCCTAATGGTGCTTCTGGTGGTCTACATCTGGTACTCCAGACCCTAGAGTGGTAAAATGTATCCTAGATGTTGACCCGATTAATAAGGTATTACGACACAACATTTGGTTAAAATCCGTCCAGTAGTTTATCCGTGAAAGATGGACAAACAAACAGACAGACAAACAGACAGACAAACAGACAGACAAACAGACAAAATTTTTTTTAACTATTGTTCTGAGATCTATGTCCTGAGCACAATTGAAAGCAAAAATCCTTTTTTTAAACTATCCCATGTACAGAATTGGTGTCGTTTCTGTTTTATTATATGTAATAGATGTATAGATTAAGGGGAAGGCAATGCTCCAGAAAGGAAACTCAATGGTAAAAAAGCCATTCATGGACATCACGAAAAAATAATTGTTTTTTTTACGACTAGTGAGTGGCTGATACTGGTCATTGAGTCATACTGATACTGATCGTGATATCACTTACTATATTGTACTTGATAGGATTTCTCAATATTTTGAGTTTGAGTTCAAGGAGCAAATGTGGTATGAAAAATAAGTATTACGTAAATATCTCTCCACTCATACATACAAATAAGCCAATCAGCTGTTTTGAGCTATAAACTTAACATTCTTATAAATAAAAACAATGTAGTTAGATACCTTGGACTAAAATGTAACATACAATTTTCCTGTAAGACTTTAATAGAGCAAGCAGGTGCAATAGTCAGAATATCTAGGTCATTGAGATCCAAAAGAAAAAAATGGCCTTCCTTGAAGACATCTCCTTAACAAATAGTAAATAAATTGTAGCACGCATATAAGAAACGTACAAGAGAAGTAGTTTAGTAGCTAATATAATAGTAATACTTCATCTAAGTAGAATAGTATGTTGATGTAATAACAGGTAAGTCGTTCCATTGTTTGTGTGATGGATCGCAGTTAAATTTGTGGTTATGGATCACCTGCTTCCTTCCGGATTCTTTTAAAGTGTGAGGTGTGTGATTGAATTATTTATTCGTATCACGCAACCGGTGTTGCGAATATTTACTTGGTAAGTACCTTGCCTACGTTTTATTGTGGGTCAAACATATAAAAGAAAACTTCCAGATTCCTAATTAATCAATGACCACTACCTACTGGCAATATTTCCGAGCACGTTTAACAGGATTCTGTGACTATCCATATCTGCAGAAAGCTGCAGGTGCAACCAGTAAAGAAATAGATACGAGAGTTACGAAAGAAATGGAGGTCAGATCTCATTACCTATCTATGGAAGGAGATAAACAAAGAAAAATTATACTAGTGACCGATAGGAAAAATGCAGGACGGGCTAGCTAGTGATGAGAAACAACTTTCCCACATACCTAATATGAAAAAATCATCTAATTAACAGTTATGTGTGGGAAGTCCAAATAGTCTTTCAAATTCTTTCTATGTTCCTTGTGCAACAATCATCACCAGTTCTTCCTGAATTTTCGCTACCGGTGACTGGTCAAATTTCACCCTTCATAGATAAGTAGGTACTATGCCTAAGCATATGAAGAAACAAAGGGCCCCGTTCACCCTTTAACCTTACTCGTCATTCATAATATCACCACAACCCACCCACCACATTACGAATGACTTACCAATAATTATGACAAGAGAACGAACATACTAGGGCAGGCCCGGATTCGCATTCTGACCTCATGTTCACGACACAAAATAGAGAATTTGGAGAAGGACAGCTCGCTTTCTGAATTATTGAAATGCGGTACCAGGGTTAAACATACTTAGGTACATTTTACCATTTACCATTACAGCCACAACAGTCCACTGCTGGACACGGGCCTCCCCCTTAGGTACATTACTTACATTATATCAAACTTATACAACACTACACAAAAATATTTGCATTGCATTCGTAATTTTGCCGTCCGCCCGCACCGAACGCTGTTGGCACTCGCTACCAGCCGGTTCAAAACGGTTCGAGATCGCGCGTAAACGAAGGCGTGTAGATGTCTGTGTGAGCGTAGTGACTTTTCCTTGAAGCCGTCTCTCTGTATTGAACGCCCGCTAATACTTACTTTGTGCTCATGGTCACGACCTGTTCAAATACTGCACATACTTTCGGCAGATAGGAAATTAGATACAAGTAGCTGAACTTGAGCTAAAACTGTGGTCATTTATTAAACCGCAGGTAAGCTTTCTCGTGCGTGTATTGTATGACATATTATTGAGACCTAGCCTAAGCCAATCTAGAGATAAGGTCACAAATAGATGTCATTTTAAGATTAGCATAGGAGGCAAGGCATAGAACAGTCTATCAGTGTCTGCAAAAAACACAAACTACTTTAAAAACAGATTGGACAAAATAAAATTAACTGTGAAATCATAACCTCGTAAGGCCCAGATGCCTTTTAAAAGGTATGTAGCTTTGTAGTGGTTCAGACCCAAGCCCTTGCAAGATTTACATCATAAAGCAACCTTATTGCTAGTGCATATAAGGTTCATTTCACTTTGTGAATCATACCTTTTAAAAGGCATCTTGGGCCGTTATCTAAAGAAAGCTCATAAATGTCTGGGCCTTACGAGGCTAACAAGAGGACGCAAGATACAGGCATAATCAGTTGCTACAACTGCTGCCTGTTAAACATCATAATAATAAAGCTATGCTGGTTAAAAATAAATTAAACTTAGCGGTCATTACAGAAGAAACAATTCGAATATTTTTTTAACCAAAAGGTAGTTAGGATGATATCTACTGCTAGTTCGTGGGCCTATCTCATACGTTTCATGAAATCAATATGAGACGCATGGTAGCGGTTCAGAAAGGTTTTGCAAATATCCGAAGAACCAAATCCAGGAATTGATCTGAAGTTTGAAAATTTGTGACTCCGAGAATTCGAGATTAATTTTTGAGTAAGTACTTCTGGCCATTTTAGGACAGGCAATTTAAATATTTCTTTTTACAAATAAAGCTCTACAATATACTGTCATGAATTTCATTTTCTTGGTTAGCGGAACCTTTCGGACCTGCTGCCACGCGTCTCATCTTGATCTCATGTGACGTAGGTAACTGCAGAGACGAGCCCACGGACTATGAATACAAGTTTGATGCCGACATAGAATAGCATACTAATACAAGTTTGATGCCGACATAGAATAGCATCACCCCAATTCTACCCGTGGGTGTCGTAAAAAGCGACTGAGGGATAATCGTCCAGGGAACGGGCAGCAGCGTTTCTTGTAAATGCCACATCTTGAACTGCGCTCGCAAAACCGCCTGCCAAGCGTGGTGAGTATGGCAATACTCACCGACAGGGGGAGGCCCATGTCCAGCAGTGGACTGTTGTAGCCGTTACGGTACGGTTACAAAGTAAAAAATAGTGCGTGTAAAATCCTCCGCTACGGCCAAGGATGACTGCTACGTGTTACGGCGTAGCATTTTCGTAGCGGACATATTAAACACATATACATACGCAAATCGTAGGTCAACAGATTCAAACATTTGATAACTTAACGAAATAAATTGGTAACTTTAACTACTACTAGTACTACAGCCACAACAGTCCACTCCTGTATATGGAACTCTCCCTATTGCTGTAGCTGTTTCACTTTTGTGTGTGTTGCTATATCTTAAGGCGAAATCAGCTCAGAAACGTTCGCAAAAAGGTGAGAAAGCGTTCGGAATCTACGATACCATATCTTGAAATCTCCATAATATAATATTTAATTATTTTCATGAATATTTTCAAGATATATGCTACAAAACTATGGGACCCAAAACACGATTTGATAAAGTTGCCTCGATAGAAAAAAATCGCAAAGTAAGCTCGAATTTTGCGATTTGATTGTTATTCAATATTTATTATTTTATTTTGTGTCCTCCTCTTCCTTTTTAAATTTATAATGTACCTATGGGCTTACTTTTTCAAATATTTTTATGTATTAGTTTATATTACAAGAAATGATTTCTTAACTGAAGCGCCATTGTCTGTTTCTCTCTAACGCAGCGAAAATGAAAGGGACTTACTTTTTGGGACTGATTTCGCCTTAATGTACTGTATGTCACAGTGTATTGTAGTATTGTGCAACACCAAGTTTTCTTGTCGCATAGGATCAGCTCGCGATGTTATCTCGTGCCTGCTTATCGTGTGAGGTCGTGCGAATAAGCTTCGCCTGGAGGTCACACAGGACAACAGGGTAAGCGTAACGATAATACTTACTAGTCTACATTGGCTACAATAGATCTGAAAAGGTCGCAGTGGCTGTTGGTCTGACCTGGACCAACCCCTTATAACAAAAATAATAATAAATACTAGTCTACATGAATACATACATATATCACGCCTTGGTATATCCCTTGCGTGGTAGCCAGACCGTAAACGGCTGGAAAAACGACCATTTACACTACGACTGACAAAAGTCTGGAGTCATTCAGAAGACGAAATAAAACAATTAAACAGAGGTTTATCGATCAGCTGCTATGTTGAACGTTTGAAAAGCTCAAAAATTCAACCACTTACAGTCCAGCAAAAAAGAGTACACAAAAAATGAGGGCGCCACTTTGTATGAAATGTCAAAATTAAATGGCAACATCGACTATGAATGGCAACAATTTAGTATGAAAAAATTTTAGTTCCATTTTATTTAATTTCTACTCTTTTTTGCTGGACTGTAACTAGATATTTGGTTGAATAGCACTGTTTGATTGAGGAGCTAGCTGTGCAGTCGAATGGCTGTTTCTTCCAGTTGGCTGTGATATTTTATACCTATTCATAATGTACTCTATATCACAGTGTATTGTGGTATTGTGCAACACCAAGTAGTCTTGTCGCACAGGATCAGCTCCCGATGTTATCTCGTGCCTGCTTATCGTGTGAGGTCGTGCGAATAAGCTTCGCCTGGAGGTCACACAGGACAAGACCGCGGGCGTAACGATAATACTAGTCTCTTTTGAATAATTTAGGCTACTATTAAAAGCACTGGCAAGATATTGTTTAACAGTGTCTAAACTAAATAATAAAAATGATCTGATCTTTTGGTAGTACTTATTTCCTATTCCTACTTTTAGTGGTTAAAATAAACATCGTCAAAAATACATACATATATCACACGTATTCCCCTTGCGGGAGAGTAAACGGTTGGATAAACGACCACTTACACCACGTCTGACAAAAGCTTGAGAGTCATTCAGAAGACTGTGTATCACATCATTAGGGTGATAGGTGGTCAAAATGTCGGTTAAAATTGCAATAGGTACACATCAAATCAACTCTCAAATCCCTTCCCTGGATGATCCTAAGGTCGCTTCTTACGCCACGCACGGGAAGATGTGGGGTGATGTTATTTTAAGCCGGCACCACACGTCAAAAAATGCCAAAGATTAAAACAACGTCTTTTAAATTGTCATCAAAGCACCATCCGGTTTCTACTTGTGCTTGGATGTCGTTAAGGTTGACTAAGTGTTTCTTGTAAATGCAACAACTTACATTGCATTGCATGGTGAGTGGTGATCATGTCCTCCAATAGAAGAAAGCCCATGACTATTAGTAAACTGTTGTGCCTACATTTGAATAATGAGCTATTAAACAAACACACCGCCCGTCAAACGAAAGAGCGTGTGACAGTTTTGACAGACTGCCTTTGACTCTGCGCGCACGCACGTCGATTTTGACAAATAGCTCTCATTGGTTGTAGGCAGATTGATCTGGTTTGTACTTATCTGATGGCCGTGACCTGTAGGTAGGTATGTGGGTATATACGACCTTGACTCATTGATAATCATAACAATGGTTATTTATCTTTGGACTGAGTGTTGAGTTTAAAAGCTTTACGAATGTATGAGATTAACTAAAAACAGATGACTGCACTACTTTAGATTTATTTCTAAAGTAGTAATTAGTTAAACTTATTTTATCTGGTTGTTATGCCCTTATTGTATTGCAGCAAGAATTATGACCACTCATCCGTCTGTAATATGTCCATACTGTCCCGCACATCCACCCAGTCTGTTTACACCGCATGGGCTCCTGGTTCATGTAGGGCGCATGCACAAGGAAGTTCGGCGCGGCACTGTGGTCGGGACCCCATTTGGTTCGGGCGCACGCACATCTCATCCGTGCCCCGATAGTTCAGCACAAATAGATTCGGCTCGACAAATTCTTGCATCAGATTTTGACGGCTTAGCAAATTTCAGGTCAAAGATTCGTGTTTTGAAACACATACCTAAAGGTGCTAGGTGTCTAGCCGCGGGGAGGTTATGTGATCTTATTTCCAGCGCTATCAGGACCAACAGCTTAGAGGACTGGTACGATTTACTTACGTTTGCATATACGTCACTCAAAATTCCTGACTCGAGTGGTGCCAGTTCCTTAACTACCTTGGTTAAGGGGAATATAGTCTCCCCCGGTTCCGTTGCTTGTGACGATTCAGTCTCCTCCAGGCCTTTTCCTTCAGTGGTTAAATCTATTGAAGCCAAGGTCCATGGGGGTGACCTGAGGGGTGCCGCTCGTCTGTTGCTCTCGGATGATTCTTTTGCAAGTGCTGGTCCCGACACATTAAATTCTTTACAGTCGAAACATCCTGCTCCTACCCGCCCCCTTTCTTCACCTTTAGCGCAGGGAAGATCCACACCAGCCCTAGTAGCGAAGGAGGATTCAGTTGCGTTAGCACTGGGTTCTTTTTTCAATAGCTCCGCTGCAGGTCTGGACGGCATTCGCCCTTCACATTTAAAAGAGCTGACTGATAGCTCGGCTGGTGACAATGGTCCTCGCCTTTTAGAAAACCTTACCAAACTTGTCAATTTCCTTTTTAGTGGTTTGGTCAATCCTGCGGTATGCCCTTATTTGTACGGGGCTACTCTATGCGCGCTGGAGAAGAAGGATGGGGGAATTAGACCCATAGCTATCGGCAGCGTGTTTCGTCGCCTAGCTGCCAAGGTCGGATGCCGTTCTGTCAGACCTGAAATGGCGTCGTATTTGAGTCCGCATCAGCTGGGCTTCGGTACAGAACTCGGTTGCGAGGCAGCCATTCATGCTGTCCGGGCTTTCGCAGTGGAACCAACTAATGCGGACTGTATTATCATGAAGCTCGATATCCGCAATGCATTTAACTCCCTCGAAAGAGACGTGTTACTTAGTGAGGCCCTTGCCAAGATTCCTTCCCTGTATCCTTTCCTTCATCAGCTGTATTCCTCTCCTTCTAATCTTTTTTACGGCCAGGACTTGATTCTTTCTCAAGTTGGTGTTCAGCAAGGGGATCCACTTGGCCCTCTCGTATTTAGTCTCGGCATCCAGAAAGTAATAGAAGACCTGCAGTCCCCTCTTAACGTATGGTATCTTGATGATGGTACCATTGGGGGCAAGCCGGATGTCTTTGAGCGGGATTTGCAGGTTCTATTGCCCCGCTTAAAGGAGCTGGGACTTGAGGTTAATACGGCCAAGTGCGAATTTTTCCCTTGTGGTCCGGATTCACGCTGTGTTTTTCCTTATTTTGAAAGTCTTGTTCCCGGGCTGAAGGAGCTGAACACTGACAGTTTTTCCCTCCTTGGTTCCCCTATTTTTTCATCTTCTATTCCGGAAGCTATCTTGGCAAGAGAAAGGCTTCTTGTCGCTGCGCAGGAACGCCTTTCGAATTTGTCGGCCCACATAGCCTTAACTCTGTTGCGGATGTGCTTTGCGGTCCCCAAGCTAATGTACCTGCTCCGTACCGCTCCAACTTAGATGTACCCTGACAGTCTCACGGCTTTCGACAACGTACTTAAAGACTCCATAGAGTCTATTTTGAATATCTGCGTAAGCGATGTTCAGTGGGCCCAGGCATCTTTACCCATTCGGCATGGGGGTCTGGGTATTCGGCGAGCTACGGATGTGAGCCTGCCGGCTTTTTTGGCGTCGGTTCATGCGGTGTCGAGCCTTGTTACTACTATTCTTCCCAACGGTAACAGGGTGAGCATTCCGCATGGATCCGGCGCCCTTGGAGCATGGTCGTCTCGCTACCCGGGTGAGTCTTTGCCCTCAGATCCCCACTGTCAGCGTGCGTGGGATGAGGTCGGTTGCAGGGTCACGTCTTCCCAACTAGTTAGTGGGGCTGCGGGTGCTGATTTGGCTAGACTGCGGGCGGTATTGCGGTCAGAATCCGGGGCGTGGTTACACGCACTGCCTTCACCTAACCTGGGTACGCATCTAGACAACGACTCGCTACGTGTGGCGGTGGCTCTTCGCCTTGGCTGCGATGTATGCGAACCACATCGCTGCATTTGTGGGTCCATGGTGGAGGCCAATGGCCATCATGGCTTGAGTTGTTGTCGTTGCGCAGGTAGGTTCCCGCGACATCACGCCCTCAACGATATCGTCCGGAGGGCTCTCATATCGGCTAATGTCCCATGCGTATTAGAGCCGCCTGGATTGAGCCGTACAGATGGCAAAAGACCAGATGGTCTAACACTCGTCCCATGGCATAAAGGCAGATGCTTGCTTTGGGACGCGACCTGTGTCAGTACCTTCGCCGCTTGTCATCTTGGCCAGACAATTCAGGCAGCAGGGGCGGCCGCCGAATCTGCAGCCACAAAAAGAGGACGAAGTACGCCGATCTCGCCCAAGGGTACGAGTTCGTCCCTCTAGCGGTTGAAACAGCTGGGAGCTGGTGTGCGGAGGCAAAAGCCTTTGTGAGACAGTTAGGACGGCGGATGAGAGATAAAGGTATGGACCCTCGCTCTGGCTCATTCCTGGTCCAAAGGTTGTCCATTGCAATACAGCGTGGTAATGCCAGTAGTGTAATGGGCACCTTTGGGCCGGGGTTGTCCTGGGGTGGTGTTTTTAGTTAAGTTTATTTTTAATTTGTATTTATGTGTAAGTATTAGATTGTATTTTTGACATGAAATTAATGATTAAACGAACTTTCTAAAATGATAAACTAAATAAAATACAAAATATAATTGATTGGTTGAGATGATTTATTTTTTGTTACAAAAATATTACTTTGTATTAATAAATGATAAATGAAATTTTATAAGTTATAAATGCTTTCTATCACTAAAGTGAAGTTTGATAATGCTAAACACTGGTATGTTTACAATATTTATCAATTATAATGTAGTACCACGTAAATACCTTGCACAGTCGAGCTCAGCCGGATATTAAAAACTCAAATATTCTTTGTAGGTATTCTACATTGTTCTTATACTGTGTGTTTAAAGGCACCACACACCGGGCCCGTATGCGTGACGTGCACGTTATCACGCGCGTAGAGATGACAATGTATCGTATTAGATTGTATGAGAGGCCGCACGCTGCATGCGTAATTACGCGCGTAGCGCAGTGTGCGATGTCTTATACAATCCCACACGATACAACGTCATCTCTTCGCGCGTGATGACGTGCACGTCACGCGTACGGGCCCGGTGTGTGGCGCCCTTTATTAGTAATCCGGAGCTGAACTCAACTGTACCAACTGCCAAAAAATCCAAGTTTACGAATAGTTAATACACATAGAATACTTACAACAATACTATTCTACAAATAATGTCTTTTATAGCACCAATAAATAAATATCAGGCATAATTATTATTTTTCCCTATTCTTTATTTACACAAACAAATATAACCTTTGGAAACCATTTTTTATAACATATACGGTTACATTTAATTAAGTAAAAATCTCTTGAGGGTGTAATCTACTCACAAAACCGAACAACTTTTATTAGAAACTTTTTTCTCGAAATATGAAATAAAAATTTGGTCCTCCCATACCATACTAAGTGACACACTTTTTCAACATTTTTGAATGGGAGGTGCAATTTTTTTTTCCCTATTTTGAAGAAAAGTTTCAAACAAAAGTTGTTCAGTTTTGTAAGTAGATCGCACCCTCAAGAGATATGTACTTAATTAAATGTAACCCTATATAGGGTGAAATTTTACTAGTGACCGATAGCGAAAACACAGAATCGGCTGGTGATAAGGAACAACTTTCCCCAAGGAACATAGGTCGAAATACGAAAAAAGAATTTGGACCTCCCATAGTAACTGAAATCAGCTGATCGGCAAGTTTGTATGGGAGGCACAATTTTTTTTTTCGGATTTCGACCTATGTTCCTTGGGGAAAGTTGTTCCTTATGGAAAGTTGTTCCTTATCACCAGCCGATTCTGAGTTTTCGCTATCGGTCACTAGTAAAATTTCACCCTATATAATTGTATCATGTTTTCTTCACCACGATAGAGCTTTTTTTTTTGTTTCAGTGTCACTTCCTATGAAAGCCATGTAGATAGCTTTAATCTCATAGAAATACTAGTTTAATGATGCAAAAATAAAACAAGGTACCTTATTCTACTTGTCATCCTGATTCTGCAGCTGTTTCAACTGTTTCAAGACTGTATCCAGCAGTTTCCTCCTGTCTCTTTCATTCTTCTTCAACACCGAGAAGACGGAACTCTTTTGCTCAGCTTCCTTTAGCTTCTCTAGCAAGGTAGCGGCGTCCTTAGGTGTGACAAGGGTGTATTTCCCGTCTTCTTTTGATTTCTCAGTAGCCAACAAAGTACAATACAATCTTTTAAAAAATAAAGTACAATCTTTTGATAGAATTCTAATTTCTCAGTATCCAAGTAAAATATACTACAATCTATAGTTGCAATAATGAATGAGGTACCTTATTCTACTTGTCATCCTGATTCTGCAGCTGTTTCAACTGCTTCAAGACTGTATCCAGCAACTTCCTTCTGTCTCTTTCATTCTTCTTCAAAACTGAGAAGACGGAACTCTTTTGCTCAGCCTCTTTAAGTTTCTCAAGTAATGTAGCGGCGTCCTTTGGTGTGACAAGGGCGTATTTACCGCCTTCGATTCCGATGTCGTGAAGGTATGAGGACCAGTCCCATCCGGTGATCAGGTCTAGAAGTTGTCTGTGGAATGAGGAATAAATTGTTATACGAATATTTAGCTCGTTTAAGTAGGAATACATACAATCACGCCTTTATGGGGTAGGCCAACCGTAGACCGTAGCAAATATTTTAGGGCTTTTTAGAAAAATCGTGTATCCCTATAAATAAACTCTCTCAACGTACCTTAAATTAGCGCCATCACTTTCTGTCAAATAGGTTTAGAAAAGGATAGCTGATAGTAAAGTCATTTTATGTCTTTTAATTTGATTCAAAATGCGAGTTATGTCAAAATAAGGCTACGAGTAAAACGATTACAACTATTTAGTGACTATAAATAACGAATTTTAAACATGGCATGACTCAGACATCTTCTATCCTTTTCTAAAAATATTTAACCGAAAGTGATAGCGCAAATTTAAGGTAAGTAAGTTGAGAGACTTTATTTCCAGAATTGCAACCAATAACAATCAATCTGGTAAAGTCCACGTCACGTCGCTTCTAATCGGCTTTCAGCAGTAAACATCATGTGCCTGATATTCGCTAGTAATATGGATTATGATGAATATCCAGGTCTAACTAGTTGACTCACCGTAAACTGGAGAAGTGTTCCAATAGTTCTCCCTCACGAAGACCTGGCACCGGTTCTGCTGCTGCAAACTGCTCGCATTGAATCACATCCAGATCAAGCTGGTAGAGGGCTCCGGATGATATCTGTTTGACAGCCGGATCCAGCAGTAACTTACTTGAAGCTAAGGAAGAATAGCGTCCAGGTCTACTTGGTCTCTTATTGCTAACAACACTTAAGCAACTAGAGGCCACCGTACGCTGGACATCGGTATCCAGTTCTTCTTGGTCTCTTATTACTAACAATATCTAAGCAAGTAGAGGTCACCTTAAGCTGGAGAAGAGAACCAGCAGCGTTTACTAGATAACGACCAGTTCTACTTGGTCTCTAGTTACTAACAATACCTAAGCAGCTGGGGCTCACCGTAAACTGGAGAAGTGTTCCAGTAATTAACCTTCACGAAGACCTGGGACCGGTTCTGCTGCAGCGAACTGTTCGCACTGAATTACGTCCAGTTTTAACTGGTATAGAGCTCCGGATGATATCTGTTTGACAGCCGGATCCAGCAGTAACTTACTTTACTTTAAGCTAAGAAAGAATAGCATCCAAGTCTACCTGGACCTTTACTCCTAACAATTTCGAAGCAGCTGGAGCTCATCTTACGGTAGAAAGTCTCCAATCCAGCAATTACTTAGTTTAAACAAAGAACAAATGGCATCCAGGTCACTTTATCTCTTATTTCTAACAATATCTAAGCAGCTAGAGGTCACCGTAAGCTAGATATAGGAATCCAGTTCTACTTGGTCTCTAGTTACTAACAATACTTAAGCAGCTGGGGCTCACCGTAAACTGGAGAAGAGAACCAGCAGCGTTTACCAGATAGCGACCAGTTCTACTTGGTCTCTAGTTACTAACAATATCTAAGCAACTAGAGCTCACCTTAAGGAGAAGAGAACCAGCAGCGTTTACCAGATAGCGACCAGTTCTACTTGGTCTCTAGTTACTAACAATATCTAAGCAACTAGAGCTCACCTTAAGGAGAAGAGAACCAGCAGCGTTTACCAGATAGCGACCAGTTCTACTTGGTCTCTAGTTACTAACAATATCTAAGCAACTAGAGCTCACCTTAAGGAGAAGAGAACCAGCAGCGTTTACCAGATAGCGACCAGTTCTACTTGGTCTCTAGTTACTAACAATATCTAAGCAACTAGAGCTCACCTTAAGGAGAAGAGAACCAGCAGCGTTTACCAGATAGCGACCAGTTCTACTTGGTCTCTAGTTACTAACAATATCTAAGCAACTAGAGCTCACTTTAAGGTGGAGAAGAGAACCAGCAGCGTTTACCAGATAGCGACCAGTTCTACTTGGTCTCTAGTTACTAACAATATCTAAGCAACTAGAGCTCACCTTAAGGAGAAGAGAACCAGCAGCGTTTACCAGATAGCGACCAGTTCTACTTGGTCTCTAGTTACTAACAATATCTAAGCAACTAGAGCTCACCTTAAGGAGAAGAGAACCAGCAGCGTTTACCAGATAGCGACCAGTTCTACTTGGTCTCTAGTTACTAACAATATCTAAGCAACTAGAGCTCACCTTAAGCTGGAGAAGAGAACCAGCAGCGTTTACCAGATAGCGACCAGTTCTACTTGGTCTCTAGTTACTAACAATATCTAAGCAACTAGAGCGCACCTTAAGCTGGAGAAGAGAACCAGCAGCGTTTACCAGATAGCGACCAGTTCTACTTGGTCTCTAGTTACTAACAATATCTAAGCAACTAGAGCTCACCTTAAGCTGGAGAAGAGAACCAGCAGCGTTTACCAGATAGCGACCAGTTCTACTTGGTCTCTAGTTACTAACAATATCTAAGCAACTAGAGCGCACCTTAAGCTGGAGAAGAGAACCAGCAGCGTTTACTAGATAACGACCAGTTCTACTTGGTCTCTAGTTACTAACAATATCTAAGCAACTAGAGGTCACCTTAAGCTGGAGAAGAGAACCAGCAGCGTTTACCAGATAGCGACCAGTTCTACTTGGTCTCTAGTCACTAACAATATCTAAGCAACTAGAGCGCACCTTAAGCTGGAGAAGAGAACCAGCAGCGTTTACCAGATAGCGACCAGTTCTACTTGGTCTCTAGTTACTAACAATATCTAAGCAACTAGAGGTCACCTTAAGCTGGAGAAGAGAACCAGCAGCGTTTACCAGATAGCGACCAGTTCTACTTGGTCTCTAGTCACTAACAATATCTAAGCAACTAGAGCGCACCTTAAGCTGGAGAAGAGAACCAGCAGCGTTTACCAGATAGCGACCAGTTCTACTTGGTCTCTAGTCACTAACAATATCTAAGCAACTAGAGCGCACCTTAAGCTGGAGAAGAGAACCAGCAGCGTTTGCAGATAGCGACCAGTTCTACTTGGTCTCTAGTCACTAACAATATCTAAGCAACTAGAGCGCACCTTAAGCTGGAGAAGAGAACCAGCAGCGTTTACCAGATAGCGACCAGTTCTACTTGGTCTCTAGTCACTAACAATATCTAAGCAACTAGAGCGCACCTTAAGCTGGAGAAGAGAACCAGCAGCGTTTGCAGAGTGCGACCAGTTCTACTTGGTCTCTAGTTACTAACAATATCTAAGCAACTAGAGCGCACCTTAAGCTGGAGAAGAGAACCAGCAGCGTTTACCAGATAGCGACCAGTTCTACTTGGTCTCTAGTTACTAACAATATCTAAGCAACTAGAGCGCACCTTAAGCTGGAGAAGAGAACCAGCAGCGTTTACCAGATAGCGACCAGTTCTACTTGGTCTCTAGTTACTAACAATATCTAAGCAACTAGAGCGCACCTTAAGCTGGAGAAGAGAACCAGCAGCGTTTACCAGATAGCGACCAGTTCTACTTGGTCTCTAGTTACTAACAATATCTAAGCAACTAGAGCGCACCTTAAGGAGAAGAGAACCAGCAGCGTTTACCAGATAGCGACCAGTTCTACTTGGTCTCTAGTTACTAACAATATCTAAGCAACTAGAGCGCACCTTAAGCTGGAGAAGAGAACCAGCAGCGTTTACCAGATAGCGACCAGTTCTACTTGGTCTCTAGTTACTAACAATATCTAAGCAACTAGAGCGCACCTTAAGGAGAAGAGAACCAGCAGCGTTTACCAGATAGCGACCAGTTCTACTTGGTCTCTAGTTACTAACAATATCTAAGCAGCTAGAGCTCAACTTAAGCTGGAGAACAGAACCAGCCGCATTTACTAAATAACAACCAGTTCTACTTGGTCGTAGTTACTAAGATTATCTAAGCAACTAGAGCTCACCGTAAGCTGGAGAAATGTTCCAGCAATTCACCCTCACGAAGACCTGGGACCGGTTCTGCTGCTGCGAATTGCTCGCACTGAATCACATCCAGGTCTAATTGATATAGGGCTCCAGAGGATATCTGTTTGACAGCCGGATCCAGCAGTAACTTACTTGAAGGTTTGGAAAAAAAGCGTCTAGTTATGGTTGGTCTCTAGCTACTAACAGTAACTAAGCAGCTGGAGCTCAACTTAAGGTAGTAAGGTAGTCTTCAATAACATTCAGTTAGTTCTACTCGGCCTCAAGCTTCTAACAATGTCTACTTAGCTGAAGCTTACCGTAAACTAGAGATAGGTATCCAGTTCTACTTGGTCTCTAGTTACTAACAATATCTTAGCAGCTGTGGCTCACCTTAAACTGGAGAAGTGTTCCAATAATTCCCCCTCACGAAGACCTGGGACCGGTTCAGCTGCAGCGAATTGTTCACATTGAATCACATCCAGGTCTAACTGGTATAAAGCTCCAGAGGATATCTGTTTGACAGCCGGATCGAGCAGCAGGTTGCGGAGACGCGTCGCGATGCGGTTGGTGGCCGCTCGCACTGCTGCTACCCTGCATAGATACAGAAATAAGAGATAAAAAAGACTTTAAATAAGTACATAATTCAGGAGGTGAAGAAAATCAAAAAAATATATTCTTAAAAGAGGCAAGTGATACGTTCCAAAACAACTCATTTTCAATTTATTTGCCTTTATCCTTATTTTTATTTTACGCATATTTACGCCAGAAGGTCTCAGGTACACACTTAGAGTAAATATAAGCGACCTACAGAGTGCGCGTATCGCCCCGCGCTGTACTGTCATAATGATAGAGAGGTTATGTTCGCACTAGTGACATCCGTTCATACCAGTAACTGGCGTACTCTATAGCTTGTTATATGTTCTAAGCGTACGCCTACCTATATCTCTTACCTAGCTCGTTCAGGCAACTGCTCCAAAGACGTAAGTACTCCAGACAGATAACTCAGCATATCCGTTACAAACGATGACGCTTGGCCAGTTGGTTCCACTGCAAGTAAACAAACAGAATATTTAGAATCCTAGTATAATGGTAAACTTTTTATGGATTCTCAAGAGGTAGTAGTAACGTTTCTTTACACGGAAAGTCTTTGCCACTATTGCCGTCGTCAGCCATATTGAATTTTGCTGGAAGGTTGGTATAACATCAAAGTTCCGCTTAAATAAGAATATTATTGATGGGAGTACAAAAATAAAATCATTCATTTCTTACCTAAGAGCCAGTCATAGTTCTCCAGATCAAGAAACTCGTCAACTTTCTTCTCGAGATTGTCACAGATCTGTTTCTCAGCGTCGTCGCGAGCAGACTGGAACATACTGCCTGCAGTCTAAAAACATAAACATCAATTGATTATAGTACCTACCCTTAGCTTCGAAAAAAAAAACACTGTTTTATAATAGGTACAAGGTACTGGACCCTTTATCCTATGGGCCAACACAACATGTGATTGTAAAGAAATATCATGATATATGCTCGCATTGCTTCGATATTTTGCTCGTCAAGTTTGTACGGACTGCACCACGAAGTTGATACACGAAAAAGGTCTTAGTCTGCTATCAGAGTTTTTTCAACCGCCTACTGCAAGTAGCAGGTCTCTAACATGGTTGTGTAACGACCGCCATCATAGACTGCAACCGGGACCGACGGCTTAACGTGCCCAACGAAGCACTCTTGCTTTTCGGGCAATCAGGTGTTTCAGCCTGCAATGTCTTAACCAGACTGGGAACAAATTCACCGACAGTGACCCCACTGTGAATTACACCCAGAACCTTTTTCATGGCAGGCAGTCGTACTTACCGCTGCGCAACATCGGCTGTCAGCGAACGAAAAAGGTAATCGAAGAGAATGAAATATAAATTACCTGTGTTGTAACAAGTTCTGATCCAGTGATGTTGCTGATAAACTCGTATAGATAAATTGTCGCATCTTCGAGATATTTGGTGTCGACTATAATCTGTAACAAATTTTGTTAGAGACTTTTTGAATCTGAAACTTTACAGAGACTATTCAGATACATTACTAATTATATCATATCCTCCTGAGACCCTCGGTATCACCAATGATACTTAGATAATAATTTTTTTATTCCACAATTGTTGATAAAATTCATTGTATAATTCTTATAAATCGCTTGACTAAGACCTTTTCTAACGATAAAATTAAATAACAATGCTAAATAAAATTTTATAATATTAATTATGGGCACTGAAAACAAGGTTTCTAAAATTTCGGCTATGCCAACATTAAGACGATTTTTTTTAAATACCAAAACATATATTATGTGGTCTGTGATTCCGTCCGGAGCCCAGGAAAACATACGGTGAGATAGGCAGTTGACATTTACGTGGCAAACGTGGGTAGAATGATCACAATTGGCCGATTTTTCCCGATACCGCGCAGTGAGGGTAGGAGCGCGATTTTATTTAAAGAGTGCCCTGACCGAGTGTCATTCAGTTGGCGTGTTGACTTCATCGTGTAAACGCGTTTAGAAAATGGCTTCTCGTAGCCACCTTTAGAGAAGACTTTCGTCGAATTCGTTGAGTGACGAGATTAGGGAATATGTACTCCCTGAAAACATCCACGGCGGGAATGCACCGCCGCCCGTAGAAGCGAACGTTATCGTACGATCCGTCGTGCATAAAGTGAACTCTAACCACGTGCCGCGACCTCTCCGCCGCGTGTGTCGGGCAGGTCGCCGCCGCGCGCTGCGCGCAGACAACCCGGCGCCACGCACAGACGCCCCGACGCCAGGACCGACGGCGAAATGGACAGAGAGCAGATTTGAGCTTCTCGCACGTGAGCTGGATAATATTAAAGGTATGTTGGCGTAACAAGCTCCGATGTCTGGGCCGAGGCCCACGGAGCGGGCGGCCGCGGCCGAGGCGCTGGAAGACTTCGTGCCGCCGCTCCCGCCACGGGTTGGCATTAGTAATTCGCATCCCGAATTCGGGGTTGATGAGGGCTGTTTTTTATAGGGGTTGGTCAGCTCTTTCAAACGACACCCCCCCCACCCCGCGGAGACGCGTAGTTTTTTTTAAATACGTATTTAAAGTTACGTGTGACGGAGCGTATATGGAAGGACTTTTGAATACCTACCATAAAATAATTAAAAAATATATATGGCGGGGGGGAGGGGGGAGCCCTTCCCGGTTGGTCCCCCCCTGCGGCGACCCCCCATTTGGGGGGTCCGACCCCCCCCCCTCCCACAAATGACCTGTAAGTCACTATTTGCAGGGATTTTAGAACCAGTATCAATATCGCCTCAGTAATAGGTCCGTTAGACACAACCTAACCTAACCTGGCGTTCAACGCCAGGTTAGGTTAGGTTAGGTTAGAACGGTGACCACAACGCACGAGCCGAGCGAGCGGAGCGAGCGTGCCCCGGCAGGGGCCGGCGAAGTGCCAGAACCGACTCAGGTCATCCCCCAAAATGGGAGGTGGGGACCCCCCAGGTGGGGATCGAGACCCCCCATGGGGGGTCCTGCCCCTCCCCCCCTATACATTCTTTTATAAAACCCCTGCAAACCATGACTTACAGGTCATTTGTGAGGGGGGGGTCGGACCCCCCCAAATGGGGGGTCTCCGCAGGGGACCCGGGGAGGGTCCCCCTCATCCACCCCCACCCCCCACCACCCAAAAAAACCCATAAATCAGGATGCGAATTTCTAATGCAATCCCCCCGCCACTACTACCGTCGGAGCTTGACACCTCAATTATTTTACTACTAAACGGGCTGACCGTCGCGACTCGCGACGATCACGGCTTTGCAAAATTTTGATCACCCTGAATGGGCAAATAGGTATACGTAATGCCGAAACCCAGAAAGTATTTAACGATTCCAGCTTTTACATTTTTGAAACTAAACCGTTCTTTCATAGGTCGCTCGACCAAATTTTTGGCATCTTAGCTAATATGCTTTTAGCGCAACGTGAGGCGCTGTGAACGGCCGTTAAAGAAATTTTGGCTATGCCGGGTGTTCCGGCAGAGCTGCACTCGAGACTAATAGTATTATTCGCAGGGACCGGTTTATATGCAGAAATTTCCAAAGCCTGCTACAGGTAGTTTGCGGCAGAAGGGCCGCTATCATCGAGCAGCGGCGTGATCTAGCGCTCGTTGGGGTTCGAGACAGGTTCCACAAATCGGGGAAGTCTGTCTCTACTCAGGACAGTACTTAGTTCTTGGAGGGGAGCTACACTAATCCCGCTCTAAAGCCATGCAGCCCGACTGAGCCATGGTGGATCCTCTTGGACGCGTCGTCAGCACCACAGGTGCACCTACAGCGCCCTACCTATTCACTTTACGCTTCGACGCATTCCGCCGAACTGCGACCACTTGTTCCACAAAGAACAATTCGCTGACGCCGTCACGAAAATGTGACCCGCTGAGGGTCGTCACTTTGGATTGTCGAGGCGGGCCGCCGCCCCCTCGCCAACGCGGACGTTTCGCGCCCCCGCCGGCGGTGCTGGCACCGCCCACCCCGCGCGCTGCCCGCTCGCGCCTCAGCGGCGCCGCGACGACCGCACCCGACGCTAGCTTCCGTGGCGGCCGCCTCCGGGAGTTCCGTAAGGACGCCCAGAAGCACATTCTTGACATCATTGACGGGTACCGCATTCCATCTGTTAAAAGACCTCCTCTGCGGAGGATTAACCTAAGATCGCATGCTAATATCGATCGATCCGAAAAATCCGCAGGAGTGCCGCCATGCACTGCATTATTAGCCCGCTGCCGATGACAGTGGTTTCGAATCTCATTTATTTCTGGTCAAGAAATCAGACGGCTCGAACCGCCCTGTACTGAATTTGAAGGCTCTCAACCGGTACCTGAATCCTGGCAAGTTTTGCCTCGTGAATATGCACAAAGCACTAAATTTCTACGACCGTCAGGTGAAAATTGGCTAATGAAAATAGATTTGAGTCAAGCATACTTTCACGTACCAGCTGCAATCCGGCTGCGAAGTCTCACCACCGTTTCTTACGATTTATATCGGTATCTACCTCAGACGTAAACGATACTGTCATCTGGCAAATAACTTGTCTATCATTTGGGCTGGCCACAGCGTAGCGCCAAAATCATTTGCTACATATCCAACTGGGTAGCGCAAAAACTTCGAGAAGAAGGCGTGAGATTGCTCGTGTACTTGCGACGATTTTCTCTTGGTAAACCAATGCCCGCATCTCCTTCAGGCACACGCTCACCAGACCAAGGCCCTCCTTCGAGTACTTGGTTGGATAATAAACACTGAAAAGTCGTCAGTCGTACCCTCGCAAATACTCGATTTCTTGGGTATTCAGTGGGACACAGTAAAATCACTCCCCGCTAAAAACTCGATCGACTGAAAAAATCAAATAACGAAATGATTGTTACTAATATTTGGTGTACTATTCAACTTCAGTTAATAGTCATAATTATAAAGTTAGTAGAATGGCTTAAATTTGCTAGTTTCATCGTGCCTTACGGCAGAATACATTTTCGTAACGTGCTATCACTGACGATACAGTCCGTTCGTGAAGAAACGACAACGGCCGCCACTCATTTGGCTCAGGCGGATCTAAGGTGGTGGAGCGAGCATTACAGAGATGTAAGCGATATCTGGCCATCTCCAGCCACTCTTTTCATTGTCACGGACGCGTCCGATTCAGCATGGGGAGCTTACGTAGATGGGGCGCACGTTCATGGCATGTGGTCTGATAGCGAAAAGGTTTACCAGCTAATATGAAGAAATTGATCGCTATTCATTCCGTGCATAGAGACTTAGCTTAGCGCCTCTTTCCGGTGGAGAAACATTATTAGTTCAAAGTGACAATCGTACGGCACTAGCCTACCTAAGAAATCAGGTTGGAACACGCTCTGTCATTCTAAATAATCTCACTGAAATTATTTACGAATATTTAGTACGCTTTCGCATTTGTCTAATGCTATGCTACATTCCGGGTCTACTGAACACGGTGGTGGACAGCCTGTCAAAACTAGCAAGCATACCAGAGTGGCATCTTCTGCCAGAAGCCCAGGTGCAGATATTCAGGAAGTGCATCACTCCGTGCATCGACCTATTCCCGTCTCGAAGCGCGCACGTTGTTCGCCGGTATGTGACGCGATCCAGATACCAAGTATCACGACGCTTTCAGCAGGAGCTGAGATTATCACCTGGGATAGATCTTCCCCCCGTCTTGCCTGACGCAGCAAGTCCTGATTGCTCTCTCAATCACGCGGCAGGTACATAGTGATCTGTCCACAGTGGCAGAACGTAGCTTGGAGAGCAGATCTAAAGCCGAGGGCGCTGAGCCCACCTTTCACCATTCGGCGCTTGTATCGGTGCCTAGTAGACACGAGAACCGGCCGACCACCTCAACAAGTGAGCAGATTAATATTGGTGGCTTGGCTTTACTAACGAACTGGTCATTCGCCCAACGGGCAGTGATAAAGGCGAGCTAGCGTTCTTCCACCTAAAAGATATACCAAGCGGCCTGGTCGAGATAGGGGAGCTGATCCCAAGGACCCGGGCGCGGGCGTTATAGCGATGTACTTGGCATACCTGCACAGTGATCTCGGCCTGCACTACAAGACCATATTAGTGCATAAAACGGTAGTAACAAATTTTTGCAAGCCTTTTCAGGCGTCGATGCTCAGTTCGCACGTTTTGATACAGCACACATTGAAAGGTATCGCTGACACTCAGAGGGCGAATCGAATGGCCAAACCACCAATCTGCAATCCGCAAGCCTTAGTGGACTGGCTAATGAAAAACGGCTCACAAACAGAGAGCCTGTACGAGATATCGAGACGGTGCGCCACTCTCCTGCTGCTAGCGTCGGGCAGACGCGTCCACGACCTCACGCTGCTGTCGGTCGCGCCGGGCCAGCTGGAGGACACGGCCGACCGCGTCACGCTCTGGCCCCTGTACGGATCCAAGACGGACTCGCTGAGACATCGCCAGTCCGGTTGGCTACTGACGGCCGGAGCCGACACCAGCGTCGACCCAGTGCACTAGCTGTGGCAGTTGGTGGCAGCGAGCCGAGCACCGCGCGCTCAAGGCGGCACCGACGCGCTGTCTGTAACGTGCACGGGACCGTTACGCGCCGCCTCTCGCACGGTGCTAGCGGACTTGGTGCGCTCCGTGTTGAGGCCGCCGGTATCAGCGACTCGCCTGGCTCGGTGCGCTCTGCGCGAGCGTCCCTTCCGACCACGGGGTCCAGAAGGTACTAGTAGACGAGATGCTCGCCAGAGGTATGCGGACCTCGGAGAACAAGCTGGCAAAATCTTTATAGAAGATCGCTAGCGCAACCGCTGTCGAACGTGCCGTCCGTAGCTGCCTCTTTCAAGCCCGTCTAGCAAATATATCTCGCTTGCATTTTGTGATTGTTTTCATTAAATTACCTCTATATAGCCTAGTCTTAACTGAGGTATTTTGTAATAATCATAGCCATTCGCAATTTACGTATAATCCTTTATTTGAATGATTCATACTTAGTTTCGTATAACGTATCTACTTACCACATAATTATAATAGTTGCGATCAGCAGGTCGTTGCTTATTTTTATTATAAATGATTTCTTTTCTTCTCCATCATACGGATAGTCTTTCCTTGGTTTTGGGATTCATGATAAAAATAAACTATGTTTCACGTAAAGTTTATTTCGCATTTTTACGACATCACCTACTACACTAGCTAGCTAGCTTGCTTGTTACATTTATATGATACATTCATTTACATAATGCACTCGCAGATTGATCCTTTTTGAAAGTACAGAATAGTTACATAATGCGTTAAGACGCTTGTTATTGACATCATCGGTCATACATACAATACATACCTATACACTAATTTAGCGAGCACGCTGCACCATTCCTGCATGGTGACGCAACTAAATGACACTCGGTCAGGGCACTCTTTAAATAAAATCGCGCTCCTACCCTCACTGCGCGGTATCGGGAAAAATCGGCCAATTGTGATCATTCTACCCGCGTTTGCCACGTAAATGTCAACTGCCTATCTCACCGTATGTTTTCCTGGGCTCCGGACGAAATAGACACATAATAAGACATTTTTATTGTAGGAAAAATGCGTATATTTTGGTTATTTTATGTTAATTTTAGATCAATGAATGTGTGAAAAATAAGGACTGATAAGAAAATAAAATATAAAGAAAGTATTTTTTACACAATTAACGCATTTCCCTTGCGTATCATAGGTGATACTTTGGGCATTTACGGGATACCAAAGGACAGTGGGCAAAAGTGGTCCAAAAACCTCCACTATTGAGACTTATTGGAAATGGAAGTACATACTTGTCAGGTTATTCGAGACAAGTTTTATTGAAATCTGCCGCGGGAATTATTTTTTATAGTCACTTTAAGTGATCAACAAAATGTTCTTATAAAATAATTCTGAGTGGAGCGTGCTATTTCTTTTGACACATTTATATTGACATTGCATGTTTCTCGAATGTAAAGCAGTGTAAACTCCATGTAACGACACTCCACATAACGCCAAACTCCCCAAAACAATAAAAATAACATGACTTTAGTTTGGAAAAGTTGTTCAAAGACCTTCCATTGTTGAGAATTATTAAAGTGGAAGTACATACTAGTCTGTGACACATTAATATTGATGTTGTGTGTCAGTCGAATGTAATACAATGTAAACTCCATTAAACGACACTCCACAATGATACAAAACTCCCCAAAACATTCAAACAACATGACTTTGGTTTGGAAAAAGTGGTCTAAGAACCTCCACTATTGAGACTTATTGGAAATGGAAGTACATACTTGTCAGATTATTCAAGACAAGTTTTATCGAAATCGCTCGCGGGTTTTTTTTTATAGTCCCTTCAAGTGATAAAAAAAATATTCTTATAAAATAATTCTGAGTTGAGCATGCTATTTCTTTTGACACATTTATATTTACATTACGTGTCCCAAAAATGAAAATCCCGCGGGCGATTTCGATAAAACTTGTCTCGAATAATCTGACAAGTATGTACTTCCATTTTCAATAAGTCTCAATAGTGGAGGATCTTAGACCACATGTTCCAAACCAAAGTCATGTTGTTTGAATTTTTTGGGGAGTTTTGTAAAATGTAATAAGTTTTGAAATAGCACGCTCCACTCAGAATTATTTTATAAGAATATTTTTTTTATCACTTGAAGTGACTATAAAAAAAGCCGCGGCCGATTTCGATAAAACTTGTCTCGAATAATCTGACAAGTATGTACTTCTATTTCCAATAAGTCTCAATAGTGGAGGTTCTTAGACCAGTTTTTCCAAACCAAAGTCATGTTGTTTGAATGTTTTGGAGAGTTTTGTATTATGTGGAGTGTCGTTTCATGGAGTTTGCATTGTAATACATTCGACTGACACACAATATCAATATTAATGTGTCACAGACAAGTATGTACTTTCATTTTCAATAAGTCTCAACAGTGGAAGGTCTTTGACCAACTTTTCCAAACCAAAGTCATGTTATTTTTATTGTTTTGGGGAGTTTGGCGTTATGTGGGGTGTCATTACATGGAGTTTACACTGCTTTACATTCGAGAAACACGCAATGTCAATATAAATGTGTCAAAAGAAATAGCACGCTCCACTCAAAATCATTTTTTAAGAATATTTTTTGATCACTTGAAGTGACTATAAAAAATAATTCCCGCGGCCGATTTCGATAAAACTTGTCTCGAATAATCTGACAAGTATGTTCTTTAATTTCCAATAAGTCTCAATAGCGGAGGTTCTTGGACCAAGTTCCATACAAGTTTGCCCACTGTCATTTGTGTTTTTCAAAATAAGTGATTGTTTAAAAGAGCTATTAATATACATAAATTTAATAATTAATACAGAGTATGTAACAAAACGCCTAAAATAAATTATTAAAATACGAAAAAAAGGTTATTAGAGGCTAAAACTCATATTTTTTTGTTTATTTATGGAGATCAAAGATTTTTGAAATCTCTAAAATGGGTAATAAATCTGAAAAAAACTGAAAAGTTTATTTTCTAAAATTTCAAAATATGGATTTTTAACTAAATATAATTTTTAATAAAAATATTTATTTAATTAATACATAATAACATAAATTTCGATAGAATCTGCAAGAATTCGGCTAAAAATGATCAAATTCTATCAATACATCTATTTTTGTAAATATTAATGGCATTACAGGTACCCTAAAATTATAAATAATATTATTTTGCCGATAAACATTAAAACATTTTGTTTTTTATGTATTTTAGCAGAAATATAAAACCATTTTCCTAATCTAATAAAGACCCAAAGTATCACCAGTGATACCCCCCACTCACGCTCACTGGAGGGGGTTAGAATTTTTTTCATATTTTTTTCGTAAATTTTATGTCTCTACATAGGCACAAACCAAAAATCATTTCAATAAGATGACATTTTACCTCTTGGGTCTCAGGAGGATATTTAACAATCAGAGTAAAGCAAAAATACTCTTATTCCTACAAAAGAAATAGCAAAAACTGGTATTTTTTCCTAGGAATTCTTCCAAATATTTACCTGTACTAGTTGTTGCAAAGGCAGTGGATGTCTGAAGAGTGCTGACAAACAGCCAGTAAACGAGCGAGATAGCAACAGTGATGCCGAGTGCCGCGCAGCTGCTGCGCGACGACCGCCCCCTACAATGAAGAACCTTTATAAAATATCATCTACGTAACGCAACAATCGTCTTATTGGCCGGATGTTGGGGGCACGTTTACCGCAAAATTTTGCCAGCATGGCAAGTCGTAATAGAATAGATTACTTATATAACCTACAGGTTTTGGTACGTAAAGATATAGAGGTATACAGAGTTTTCGAAAATACAAGAGGGTGTGATATTTCAGGGACTAAATTGACTAACGAAGTAGGGTACAAAGGTGAATTGACTAACGAAATGACTTTACTATGACAATTCATATTTTTCACTGTACGTCATTATTAAAGACTTATTATTATTTTTTAATTTACATATTTTAAGATCCGATTTCACCTGAAAATTTTCTGGATCCAGGGCATATGATACCCCGTCACAATCAAGTCAACATAAATATTAAACCGCTTACCTAGCCCCAGTCCTGCAGAGTACTTGAGCCACGCGTAGATGAACTCCTTCACTTGCACGTACACTGCTGGTACGATTGAAGAGAACGGGAATCTACGAAAAAATAAATTAATCAGCATAAATCATTGCTAATATACAGGGTGTAAGGGACAGCTCTCCGAATACTGACCTGAATAATGGTTCTAAAATGTACCATATCAGTATTTGCAACTGACAAATACAACACTGACAGCCGATGTGGCGCAGTGGTTGACTGCCTGCGACTTGCGACGCAGAAGGTTCCGGGTTCATATCCGGATGGGGTCACTTATAAAGTTAATATTTTTCACATTTTATGGTTGTCCGAAAAGCAAGATGGTTCCGTGCTTGAGATGGGCACGTTAAGCCGTCGGTCTCGGTTGCTGTCTATGATCACTTATACACAACCATGTCAGAGGCCTGCTACTTGCAGTAGACGGTTGAAAAACTCTAACACTAGGGTTCATCGAGTCGTTGGACGACTTGGAGTCCCACTTGAAGAAGAAGAAGAAGTAATTGAAGAGCTATCCATTACACCTCGTATTAAAAATATCATAGGAAAATTAACTGGCTACGTAGACTTACTTTCTTGGGAATGGTTGTGTTTCCAATTCGTCTCCATCGTAGGGAAACGTGTCCATGACGCCGTCGTATTGCTCCTGATTTTCCACCTGAAATGAGAAAAGAACTAACTAACTTACTCCGCTGACTCAGCGACCCAAAGAGGATCATCTTGGCCTCCAAAACAAGACCAATCATTAAAAAATCACGAGACTTCTATAGCTTAAATCTGAATAGCTTCGACTTTCATCATGCAAACGGCTAAGGAGTGGAATACCCTTGTCGCGGAGAACCGCGAGCTCATCAAGCTGGTAAGTGTCTACTTAACTCCATGGTCTTTTTGTGACAGTAACAAATTATGAAGTAATAATGATACTCTATGGTCTGACTTTGACAGTTAGAAGAAACATAACAAGGGCAGAGAGAGGTAGAGTGAACCTCTGTAAAATGAGTGGAGTGTGGATACAGAAACCAGGACATGGTAGTGCTGGGTCCAGTAAGTCATACAAGGAGACTCAAGGATGACCCTATTACTAGAGAATTGATAGTTAGCCATGGCAGATCGGATCCGATTTATTACAAGTGTGAGATATTCTAATTTGAGCGGCTTGGGTGCAGGATGTAGGGGTGGTTTGGAGTCCTGACGGTGGCACAACAGTGCCACATAGTACCTAGACAGGCGGCTCTGTGGTCCCCGAACGGAAGGAGTGAGTTTAAGTCAACCCTGTGCAAGGCAGGGGTCTCACTAGACTAGATTTATCTGGCTTCCGTGCAGAGAGTAAGCATGGGCTACAACAATTGCCCATTCCATCGTTGATGGCTCTCAGACAGTACTACATTACGTAGTAAGTAGCAATGGACTTGGTGGACAGCATCTCATGACTGTCACAGTGTTGTCCCATTTGTATGTGTTCAATGTTCTGCTCTCAGATTAAGTTCCCATAGCCTTTTGTCTTAATATATTCTTATGTCCTGAGTAATAGATGTAACTCCGCGACAACCCTGTCAGCGAATCTGTTTCCGGAACATTATAACTTTGGCCTTTTCAAGGCAAGAGTGAGTAGGCACTACCTAGGCAAGCATGCTCCGACATCGTCTGCATCATCACTTACCAACAGGTGAGATAGCAGACAAATGCGGATATGTTACATAAAAAAAATGCTTTTTTCATTTGGGAGCGTGATTTTTTTAATAACAAAATCGAAATAAAGTTAGGGCCTGCATAAGCATTTAGACATAAACTCGTTCTAAACGTTATTCATTTTCTTTTACCTACCTCAATCGGCAAGAACGAAGCGTTGTCCAAGATATCCCTGAAGACAGCCACCCAACGCTGCATGAGGACTTCTGTGTAGTGTTCCGCCATTTCTTGAAGCAGCGTCGGCAACGGTTCTGTAGGTAATCCGTAGCATCTACAAGAAGAGAACTATTTTCAAACACTCAGACGGGAGTATATGAAAATGAATGACTATTTCCGAAAAGACAAAAGAAGAAAAAATAATTTATGACCTCCCAAAATAAACCAGCCAGCAAGAACCACTTTGCATGGAAGGTTTTTTCTTATTCGGGTATTCGAATGATTTAGGATAAGTTACACCACAATTTAATTAATATTGAAAACTAAAACAGATTCAGTTCACTTACTTGATAGTATTGATATTCAGCATAATCTGATGTTTGACACTTAGCATCAAGGTAGGATCGGTAATGAGCGAGATGTTGGTCCTCAATGTGGCAGCCATCTTTGTTACAGCCATGTTCCATATGTCCAATATTCCTTATAGAGACTAAATTAAACATACAGACATACAGTACTTACTTGATAGTATTGATATTCAGCATAATCTGATGTTTGACACTAAGCATCAAGGTAGGATCGGTAATGAGCGAGGTGTTGGTCCTTAATGTGGCGGCCATCTTAGTCACAACTATGTCCCATATGTCAAATAGCCATTCCTTATAGAGACTGAACATACAGACATACACTACTTACTTGATAGTATTTATATTCAGCATGATCTGGTGTTTGACACTCAGCATCAAGGTAGGATCGGTAATGAGCGAGGTATTGGTTCTTAATGTGGCCGCCATCTTTGTTACATCCATGTCCCATAGCCATTTCTTATTGAGACTAAACATACAGACATACACTACTTACTTGATAGTATTGATATTCAGCATAATCTGATGTTTGACACTTAGCATCAAGGTAGGATCGGTAATGAGCGAGGTGTTGGTCCTCAATGTGGCGGCCATCTTTGTTACAGCCATATTCCACATGTCCAATAGCCATTCCTTATAGAGACTAAACATACAGACATCTACTTACTTGATAGTATTGATATTCAGCATAATCTGGTGTTTGACACTTAGCATCAAGGTAGGATCAGTAATGAGCGAGGTGTTGGTCCTTAATATGGCGGCCATCTTTGCCACAGCCATGTCCCATATGTCAAATAGCCATTCTTTATAAAAACTAAACATACAGACATACATTACTTACTTGATAGTATTGATATTCAGCATAATCTGATGTTTGACACTTAGCATCAAGGTGGGATCGGTAATGAGCGAGGTGTTGGTCCTTAATGTGGCGGCCATCTTTGTTACAGCCATGTCCCATATGTTCAATAGCCATTCCTTATAGAGACTAAACATACAGACATACATTACTTACTTGATAGTATTGATATTCAGCATGATCTGATGTTTGACACTTAGCATCAAGGTAGGATCGGTAATGAGCGAAGTATTAGTCCTCAATGTGGCGGCCATCTTTGTTACAGCCATGTTCCATGTGTCTAGCAACCATTCCTTGGAGACTAAGCCCGCGCCTGTGGTTAGGAGGTGCTCCTGGGAAGATAAATGCAAAGTTTATTGACGACTTTGCACTACGATTCACGTCACGTGTCAGTATAAGTTGATTCCTTATATGGGTAGGTAAATTTGATAGCGATAGTACAAAGTACAGTGTGTTTGGTAGACAAAGCAATTATTTTCTGAAACTCGAGACATTTTTTATGGGAGGATCCGTTCATATGATATTCATAAAAGTTACTAACTAGTTTGTTTTCACGCCTAAAACAGGCCTTAATCTATCGTACAGGCATACTATTCAAATATAACTAATAATATCAGGCGTTACTTTGCGGAAATTCATCCTGATGAAAGTATCGAAGCTAAACATATTTCTACCACTTTCTGCTCAAGTATGTTTTTAGCATTCATAAGCCTAGCTCACCTCAAGTATAAAGAAGCCCAATACAGCGTGTAGGTAATTCTTCAAGCTCTGTATGGAGTCGTGCAGGTTACCAGACGGGATGAGGACTAATCGAGCTTGCTGGTTGGTGTTAGCGAATTCTGCGACAGACAGACTAAAAGCGACTTCATTTTATACTATGCATTGATAAGCATGCCTAGCTCACCTCAAGTATAAAGAAACCTAGTACGGCATGTAGGTAATTCTTCAAGCTTTGAATGGAGTCGTGCAGGTTTCCAGACGGGATGAGGACCAAGCGAGCTTGCTGTTTGGTGTTAGCGAATTCTGCGACAGACAGACTAAAAGCGACTTCATTTTATACTATGCATTGATAAGCATGCCTAGCTCACCTCAAGTATAAAGAAACCTAGTACGGCATGTAGGTAATTCTTCAAGCTTTGAATGGAGTCGTGCAGGTTTCCAGACGGGATGAGGACCAAGCGAGCTTGCTGTTTGGAGTTAGCGAATTCTGCGACAGACAGACTAAAAGCGACTTCGTTTTATACTATGCATTCACAAGCATGCCTGGCTCACCTCAAGTATAAAGAATCCTAGAACAGCATGTAGGTAATTCTTCAAGCTCTGTATGGAGTCGTGCAGGTTGCCAGACGGGATGAGGACCAATCGGGCTTGCTGCTTACGTTGAGCCCTGTAAACAAATAAGTATTAGAAATAATTATGGATTTCGCTTGGAGACAAGCATCAAGAGATAAAAAAATTGACATTCATCAACCGGTGCATCGACAGCTTAGTGGCAGAGTGGTGGGGCATTCGATCCCCGGTCGATGCTTGACATTTATTCTATTTGTTATTTAAATTTATAATAATTATGGAGATTTTCCTGTACAATTCTGTATTTTAGTGCTCATTCAGCATCGCCCTATTCCTTTTATCAGGGTTTTAAAAAGCGTCATACGTCGTACGTAATATAATTCGTGATCGATGGCTGATTTATATGCAAGTAGATCGTGGAATTAGTTAGAATAAAAGGTGTAAAAAAATCAACGGAAAATATTTCCCAAGGTAGAAATAAAGTGGGTTCGTTTAACTCCTAAATATGTGCTGCCGATTTTAATATCTTTAATTTAAAATAGGCCCCCGCATTTGTCTGCTATCTCACCTGTAAGTAAGTGATGATGCAGATGACGTTGGATTAAAACAAGATTTTTGACGTAAACATACCTGTAATACTGTATGAAGTCATCCTTAGCTCCAAGTACGGTGTGAATATGTAAACATCGATGTAGCGGACTGAAGTCTACCAGTTCATGAGGGCATTGTGGACCACTCTCTAGTTTTGCTGTTATACCAAGAAGCGCCATGTCTGAAATTGTGATCATAAATCAGAAATCAATTAATGCATTTCAAGATATTTGAGGTTTTCTCGACCACCAAAGATTCACTTCAGTTTGTCACACATTTAAGGTTTTAGGTATTATTGAACAGTTATTATTTTTTGCCGTGTGGTGCCGGCTTAGAATAGGATCACCCATATCTTTCCCGTGGGTGTCTTAAGAAGCAACTAAGGGATTTAAGAGTTGCAATTCTAGGCGACAGGCTGACAACCAGTCACTATGGTGATACACAGTCTTCTGAATGACTATTAAAACTTTTGTCAGACGTGTGGTGACATTAGTTTAATAGGACATTTAGTCCGGTTTTTACAACCATTTACGATTTGCCTACCCCGCAAGAGATACAGGCGTGATATATGTCGGTATGCTCTTAAGTCAAGAAAGGTGGTAAAACATAATTATCACTGTAAAACTTCTAAACTGAATATAAAATTGAACTGAATTACCTTTTCTATTTTTAACAATTGTAGCTAAACTTCGTCCAAGCATTTCTTGCGTCTGTTTTAGAGCCATAGCACCAACCTGAAAAATACAGAAATTAATACATAACTACGTAATTTTATAAAGAAAATGATTATTTTGTTGAGATCCCCCATGATTCACAATTTAATAGGTGTTCATTGATAAAACGCTCCTAACTACAGTACGCTCGCGAGTTCATTACCATCCTGAAGTATGCGCATAACTTCCGCATTCAAAATTTGCAACTAAAGATAAAGGACAGAATTCGGGATGTCCTGCAAGTGCCCTGAAGTAATATGCTCGCTTTGCTAGCACACACATCACCTATGTTGCACTTTTATTATACAAAACTGGACGACAGAGTACCTGTGGGCTCAACCGGCGAATGTTTTCAAGAAAGTCCCTCAGATCCGCCATAGAGGCGTCTTGTATCGCCTGCCGCAGCCTCGGTATGTCCGCGGATATTACTGCACACCACTTGTACGGGCCCACGCGCGGTAACAGTACGGCCTCTAACTGCTCTAGGGTCTTCAGAGCTGGGTAGTATCTGGTAACAGAGAAGAATTGGCTTGCAAAACGCAATCACTTTCAGACAATCAAATCACAGATAGACATTACTATTTATAATAAGAAAAAAGAAAGAGCAATAAGATAATATTATTCTCATTAATTAAAATAAGAAATTGAAGAAATGTCCTCAGGTGCAGTGGGATGGTACCACAAGCGTCCCGGGTTCAATCCCTGGTCAATGCTTGTCATTTTTTAATTTATTTTAATTTAGTTTTTTTTATAATGACGTGCAATACATAAATAGAAGAATAAGATGTGATTAAAACGAAATAAACTGGGATAAGGACAGGCAGATGATGGAGGATAATGTGCAAAAAATACAGTACCTACAGATAATGCAGATATATTTGCTGCCTTACCTTTTGGCCTCCACCTGACTTTTCAACTTAGAATAAGTAGTAAGCAGTGGCAGACAAAGCTCCATCTTCTCAATAGTTGCAGCAATGTTGAGCTCCACACGCCTTGCTCTTATTAGTTCCTCTGCCCTAATGCAAACACCTGTGGAAAAAAGAAACCACATTATATTATTTGACAAATAATATAGTGCCGATTTATTTTAGTGCACCTGAATAACATCTGTTGTAGGATCTGGTTGTCGTTTTTGCATGTTTCTTTCAAAGCATCTCAATACCTATCTCCTTTTTTTTTCTTTTATTTCTAGATTAAAAGTAAGTAATAAAGTGATAGAATTGGCTTAAGTTTTGTAACTACGCATTTTCTATGGAGTAGCTTGAAAGAGTAGATAGAGTATTAGTAATTCATACCTTCAGTAGTCTCTTTAACATTGGCATCCACATGTGATATCTCTGCATGCAGCTCCTCGGCATGAGACCGGACTTGCAGTAGCTCCCTGATGGAGTCAATGAAGCCCTGGATAAAAGAAAACATGTGAAATCTGGATATGAGCATTTGGTAATGGTAGCAGGTATTTTAGAGCATTCCATGAAAATTCAATCACTCGCACTAAGGCTTTTACATACAACATCACCATTTATAAGGCCATTTTTGGCAAATAATTTGCAACACAGAATTGATACAAACTTAAAACCTTTACCACACATCTTGTATCTTTATATCATAGAAATATGAATAAGCTTCCATAGCAGCATTTGTAAGTAACAAAAGCTGATGTATTCATGGAATGCCCTTTTTAAGTTGTAATGATAGCACTATATATACTTTTTCTAGTAAGGGTGTATTTGGAGGTCTACCCTAAGGGCTATACTAGCAAAAGAATTACTAGATCTAGCCTAAAATTAAAAACTTTTGTTTGTTACCTTGCCATTTTGTCTGTTCTGTACATAAAGAATTCGTAATTTATCAAAGGGACATGAAGATATTACGTAAAATTCAATATTGGTATCTATTTTCACTGCATGTTAAAAGTAACGTAATATTCAACACTTAACTAATTGACGAGAAGCACAAAACATCAAAAGTATCAAATAAATTTACTAAGATGGCAGTTGTAACGCAGTCATGTCAGAGGCCTGATACTTCTAGTCGGTGGTTGTAAAAACACTGACTATAGGATTTATCGGGTAGTTGGACGACTCGGTGTCCCACACAACGAGAGAGAAGTATCACAAAACATAGTCACATTTTGTTTCTCTTACCTGATAATGAAAATTGCACAATTTCTCGATCTCTTTGTCATGCTGCTTGATTCTCTCGTCTAGCTGTTGCACGAAGGCTTCGTGTCCACCTTCCCCTTCGTACACAGAGCGAAACGCCGGCCCCCAGTAGTCATCTATACCTTCAATCTCCTACAAAAAAAAACATATTCTTCATACTGAATATCGACCGCCAAAACCTGCGATTTATGATATTTTTATTGATATATTGCAATGGTAGAATGTTTAAGAGGTCACAGAGGAATTAGACGATGAAATAGAATAGAAATCCACTTGGAAAACACGAATTGAAAGTGGGAGTTACCTGAATCGTAGCGTTAGTCATGTTTAGCTTTTACGCACGTATTAACACGTTAAATTTAAAATGCATGAATCAAGCACGTAGGAAATATACGGTGCACGTAGTTTTTCAAGTATTTATGTGTTTTCAGATTAATTTTTTGCAGCAAAACCGTAGAAAAACATAATTTCACTGTTCGTCGCAGTGACAGTTTAGTTTATTTGACAACATTGTTGATGAAAGCGATTACCAAGACTACCAAGTAGTGATGGCTTCCTACAAAAATAAATTTGTTTTCTCTTTCTAACTATCTAACTTTTGCCAAATTCCTTCCCAAAAAAGCGCATTTTGACGACACAGCTCCAATGCACGCAGATAAGTTTTTCGAATATAACATTGAACTATGCGTGGAATGAAACGTACTGCCAATAAAATGTTGCCATTACTCAAACATCACTTTGCTAGCTCCAGCAGAGGAAAAAAATAGAAAAAGAATCAAGTCATTGAACATTCTGAATACAATCAACCATTCTCTCTCAGAGTTTTCAGTTTTGGTATGGTTATGAATTGCTCGTAATTTTTATGTTTATTGAAACATCTGAAATCAAGAATGTCGTCTTGTCATAAAAATCGAAAAGCTTCCATTTATTTGCATTCTATGCAAGGCTTTCGATCTTTTATCATAAAAAGTATATTATGAAGTAGTACATACAGACCAGCAAAAAAGAGTAGAAAAGAAATAAAATGGAACTAAAATTTTTTCATACTAAATTGTTGCCATTCATAGCCAATGTTGCCATTTAATTTTGAAATTTCATACAAAGTGGCGCCCTTATTTTTTGTCTACTCTTTTTTGCTGCACTGTACTGATATTTATAAAAAAAAAGGATAGAGGGCCATAGATTACGTGTAAATTGCCCATCGTAACGGGTAAATTAATTATATTGCAACACTGAAGTGACAAAACCAAAACGTCAAAATCGCCAAATCCGCCGACGGACGAGCGTGTGATTCGGGAATTATAAAACTGCTTCTAGCAGTCGAATTAATCTGTGCGATAATTGGAACGATCCATGTTGCCCCTATTTTATTAGTTATATAAGTTATCTTTTCCATTTTATTCCAAATCACAGTAGTCCGCAACCATGGCTCACTGTATGAGAGTTTTGCATGGCCAGGTGAGTTTCCAATATTTTACGTGTAATTTCGTTAGATATTGAGGAGATTCCTTGGTGAAACGGATTTTAAGTTATCTTTTATTGTATCGTGTTTGTTTACGGTGTTATCTAAATGGCTGGTGATATGCAATTCGTGATAGTGGGTGTTATGAATGATAGGTCAGGTCAGGCGCTATATCAGCGGCGAGAGGTCACAAGGGGCACCACGAGCTGGAGTAACCCGGATTTTTGTTTACTACGCAGCTCCCATCGTTACGAAGCTGCACAGGGTGTAGAATCAGTGCTGAATGTGTACTTTGGTTTCAGGGTAGCAGGACTCGCGTCGTACTGCTAGAGATCCAGCAAAGATGCTTCAGCGTGTCCCCCCTCACCGCGGCAGCCGCCCAGGTACTCCCGACCTTCCTAAACCCTGAATTTCCAGTGTTTTCTGTCATAAAACGACACTGTTATGTAATCACTTTAGCGGAAAAACATCTCAAATGTTCTGATTTTAAATAGAATATCTGACTATAATGTGGCTTGTTTTAGGTGGCGATGTCGAAGTTCGACAAAGCCCCCCTTCCCTACGAGAAATTGACCCAAAACCTGGAGATTGTCAAAAAGAGGTTAGGTCGCGACATGACCTTGTCCGAGAAGGTGCTTTACTCTCATTTGGAGGACCCTAAAGGACAGGTAAGTGAACCTATAACTATTTTTCAACAATACATATAGATATTTTAGTAAACTACTGCAAACAATTGTGATAATAAGCCTTTGTTTGTTTAAGAGTGCTATTTACCTTGAGTGGTAGTAGATATGTTAAAACTAAATGTAAATAAACTATTTTGGAGTGGCGAAATAACAAATTGTATCAATGTTATTAAATTGTTCCCATCCTTCTAAGAATGACCTTGAAATTATTTATGAAAGGGCATTGTCCATATTAGTTCTATAACTTATAAATACAGGCAGGTATTCATTGGGGACAAAATCCTAGAACTTTGTATATGACACAAAGTTCCCAATTTGGACGTGTTTTGATCAAAGTTCCCGAAAAAAAGTGTACATATTTGGGGCATTGTCCATAAACATTGTCTATGATACAAAGTATCAGAGATTTTGTCCCGAATGAATACCTGGCTTACTACAAAGTATGCCAAACAAATGACCTTAGCTATAGGCCTATATGTAGATAGAAACTTTCTGGTATATAACTATAACTTACTGGTACATTCTAGATACTTCTTAATAGATGGCTGGTGTTATATGAAGGGATGAAGGCTCTTTGTAAAAACTTTTTTAATCTCTCTTTTGCTGAAAAGTGTTAACAGTAGATAAATTATTAGGATATAATGCACTATTATGTTTTATATTTTTTGCTGAATAAACAATAAACAACTATTCCCTGGGCAACAATTTTTATAAAACATGTATCCCTAAGAAATTCCCAGTTATTTCAATAATATTCAAAAACCTTATTATCAACTTTTATGTTTTAGGTTTTGCAAATTGTTTTTGCAAATACAAATAGCTACTAGTAAAATAGAAAAATCCTACACTCTCATGTGAGGCATAAATTTTCAAATCAAATCATGTCTCTCTTATTAACAAGGACATCAAACTATCTTTCAACTTGGACATTGAGCGCATGGCTAAGCAGGACATCACCACACAGATGGCTTTATATTTTATTTATAAACAACAAAGGCCAACCAATCCTTCACTTTTATCTTAGATTTGAGATTTCAGCATAAAACTTTTATATCGTTATTTGACTATGTCATCCATTTATTGCCCAGGACATTGAGCGCGGCACCAGCTACCTCCGCCTCCGCCCTGACCGCGTCGCCATGCAAGACGCCACCGCACAGATGGCCATGTTACAATTCATCTCGTCCGGCCTGCCCAGGGTTGCTGTCCCCTCCACCATCCACTGCGACCACTTAATCGAGGCTCAGATCGGCGGTGACAAGGATCTGGCGAGAGCCAAGGTTTGCAAGCTTTAAAATTGTTGTACTGTTCATTCCTTGTGATATATGTATTCCAGACTTGGTATAACATGATCTTTCCGACCAATTTCTACCATGACTACTTCTACTCCTGATCAAGTTTTGGTTATTGTAGCCAACTTCTACTCCTGATCAAGTTTTGGCTATTGTAGCCAACTTCTACTCCTAATCAAGTTGTGGCTATTGTAGCCAATTTTGGCAGTAAACTCCCTTGGTTTGTAGGTACTTTATTTATAACCATACTTAAATCCCACACTACAGAGTAGTTTCACTCTTCATTTCTTATAGAAAACCCTGAGAAACAAGACGTGAAATCATAATGAAATAAAAATATCCTGAGAACTAATGAAAATAGTTTTTTGTATTGATTTGTCTACAACCTCAATTTTCCTTTCCTTACCAGGACATCAACAGCGAAGTATACAAGTTCTTGGAGACCGCCGGCGCTAAGTACGGCGTCGGTTTCTGGAAGCCCGGCTCCGGTATCATCCACCAGATCATCCTGGAGAACTACGCATTCCCCGGACTGCTGATGATCGGAACTGACTCCCACACGCCCAACGGTGGCGGTCTTGGAGGACTTTGCATTGGTAAGTGTGATGGATGCTTGTCAACATCATCATCCTGGAAAACTACGCATTCCCAGGACTGCTGATGATCGGAACTGACTCTCACACGCCCAACGGTGGCGGTCTTGGTGGGCTTTGCATCGGTAAGTGTTTTGGATGCTTATTATCATCATCATCATCCTGGAGAACTACGCATTCCCCGGTCTGCTGATGATCGAAACTGACTCCCACACGCCCAATGGTGGAGGCCTAGGTGGACTTTGCATTGGTAAGTGTGATGAAGTGAGCTAGACAGAGAGGGATGGTGGCTCATCATCATTATCATCCTGAAGAACTACTATTTTCCTGCCGGCAGGGACGCGGAGGTCCCTCATTTGCGCCCTTCTTTGGCAACTACCGGCATATACCCGGTAGACATAGTCCGATCCGTTCTTCCCAGAACAACTCGTAACCTGGTCACACACACACTTCCGAGTGAGCTTTCCGCTCCCCAACAATCAGCTGGGTGTAGATTTAGTAACACATAGGGTTGTGAGCGTAGGGACAGTTAGGAAAAAAAACTGGATAATTAAGCTTTCCCTG
The DNA here is from genome assembly GCA_024500475.1 of Phthorimaea operculella. Lineage (NCBI taxonomy): Eukaryota > Metazoa > Arthropoda > Insecta > Lepidoptera > Gelechiidae > Phthorimaea > Phthorimaea operculella. The sequence goes on from JANFCV010000001.1 coordinate 15,789,363, forward strand.
GTCTGCTTATGATCGGAACTGACTCACACACGTCCAACGGTGCTGGCCTAGGTGGACTTTGCCCAATGCAATACGTACTATTTGCACGATGCTGCGACAAAACGATACATATGGCGAGCGAAGCGAGCTTATAAAAGAAAGAGGTACGGATTGTTGCACTGCGCTTATACAATACATATTACGAGCGAAGCGAGCTCGTCATTTTATGTTGCAATAGGTTGCACTGCACACCAACAAAAACTTATGGCTTACTCAACGTTTTAAATTAAAGTTACTGAGAGGGGCGCTATAATGCGAGCGAAGCAAGCTCATCATATTACGTACGAAAATTGTTATTCCTCAAAAATGTCGCATAGTTTTTCAATCACATAAAGTCTGCAGTAACGATTATGATATCTCATGCAAATCCTTTAAGTATCAATTCACACTTAATATAATCTGTTTATCGCATAAACATCTACTACGTCTAGCTGTCGTATTTCGCCACTCAATATTTGGATCACATGCCAAAGGTTTACTTTATCCAAGACCTTATCACAAGGTGCGTCATACCGAAATCGAGTTGAACGATCCAGCATTGCGTTTATCAATTTGTTTTGCGTAAAGTAAACTCTTTCGGCTGTAAAAACGGCTATTTACACCACGTCTGACAAAATTGTGAGAGTCGTTCAGAAGACTATGTATCGCTACAGTGACAGGTTGTCAACCTGTCGCCTAAAATTGCAATACACATCAACTCTCAAATCTCTTAGTCGCTTCTTACGACACCCACGGGAAAGATATGGATGGGGTGTTGCTTATAACATAAAGCCGGCACCACACAACAGCTTATAGCATGTACAAAAAGAATTCTTCGCCGTGTCTTGACATGAATATCGTCAAATCTAGAAATTGGACAGCAGCGATACCTATGAACATAATATGCATACACTGAGTCCCATACTTTCTTCCGCAGAGAATTTCTAGTTGTTGTTATAGTACAGAGCGCGTAGCAAGAAGGCAAAATGCTTTTTGAAGTTATACGGTAGGTATTTATTTAGCCGTTCTTTTCCATATAATCTAAACTGGTTCTCTAAACTTTTTCCTTTATGGTTACGCAAAATGGCTACTTTTTCCTTCATGGTTAGGCCGTGTGATGCCGGCTTAGAATAGCATCACTCCGATTCTACCCGTGGGTGTCGTAAAAAGCGACTATGGGATAATCATCCAGGGAATGAGCAGTAGCGTTCCCTGTGAGCACAACATCTTGCACTGCGCTCGCCAATTCGCCTGCCAAGCGTGGTGAGTATGGCAATACAGAGTCTCATGTCCAGCAGTGGACTGTTGTGGCTGTCATGGTTATGCAAAATAAGTATGCGTACTCGTAGTGTAATTTTCCATGATCAGATCCTGAAAACTGTTGTTGTCACCAGGTGTGGGTGGTGCCGACGCCGTCGACGTGATGGCAGACATCCCCTGGGAGCTGAAGTGCCCGAAGGTCATCGGAGTCAAGCTTACTGGTAAGTGGTTCAAAATAACCATGTTCTCTACCTCATACTACTTCACACTTAAATCACGCAAGTAAATTACGAAAGCCTGTACGTACGCCCGTCTGGGCAGTTACCTACTTCTTCTGTTTCTTGCTTAGCACAACCTTTCCGGCTTGTTGCCATGCGTTTCATCTTGACGTTATGAGACGTAGGTAACTTCTGAAACGGGCCTACGGACTATTACGTAATTCTTACGATCTGTTTAATAAGATTAATGAAAATACCTTGTTGGTTTGAGAAGCTATTAGATATAATAATAAAATACCACACAATATGTTACAGAAAAGTACAACAACTTGGAATAAGATTGTGATTGTCTTCAATTCTGGCAAACGCATTTCTTATTTAATCATGTCCCTTCACTATCTATATATAGGTTAAGAAAACCTGCTTCTAAAAATTTACGCTATTGTTTCACTGTACATATTCCTTTCTTTTTAGAAGTTATGAAAATTGTTATCTTTGATTGAATTATTATCTCATGACCTTGTCTTTTTAACTCATATCATGAGATAACTAAAACAAATCAAAAGAAACACCTTAGTATACAGAAGAATGACGCATGTGCGCAGGATGTAGGTATCTATCTTCAGTATATCATTATGACAAAGAACTTTCCCCAAACATTTGGAGCGTAGAATAATAAAAAAATAACATCAACATAACACTAAATGGTATATGGATAAGCTCCTTCACCTTACGAAATTGAAGATTTTGATTTTAATGGCTCTTTGTTCCTAATTTTTTATTATTGTTCCGTAAAAAAAAAGGTTCAGTGTCATCGATATGCATAAGATCGAATACCATTTTTTGCAACTGATATTAACGAATCATTTATTAAAGCTAGTCCAATTTTTTCCAAGTGTTTGCGTAGTATCATTGTGGAAGGAAACTTGTCCAGTGCTGCTGGGCTAGCCCTCATTTGAATGGCACGCAGTATTTTTCCTAACATGCGATATTATATTATAATAACAATAAATCCCAAAGACACTGTATTACTTATACTACATCTTTTACAATTCAGTGCGCAAACGCAACGCAATGTCAACCACATCTTATGAATGAATACATCCTTACTCATTTAATATTACCTTGACCTTACACTAGAAGAGACATACACACTAGTAATGACCTTAGTAAAGATATATTGTTCTACTCAACACCGTACTATTTTCTCTTGCATAGATTTAGTACAAGAATCCATGCGTGCAAGATGTTTTCATGTGTTGATATAAATAGTACGGTCAGTATGGCGCATGGACCGGTGCCAACCGTTTGGCAATCTAAATGTATGTGCCATTGATACTGACTTTCTCTTTATATTAGTCTGTTTTTCGTGATCTCGAACTTATTATCACTAAAGTTATTTAAAAATAGACTGGAATGTCGTAAGAAAAATTTATAATAATTTCTTCTGTTCAATTTAAACCCAACCCACATATGTATAATTTTATATTATCAATCAGCCACAACAGTCCACAGCTAGATGGACATAAGCGTCCCCTAATTACAAAATTGAAAGATTGAAAGTTTTGTTGCACAGAAAAGGGCACATAAGAAAAACTTAAAACATATGTACATAGATACGATAAGCGGTTTTATTGCCAACAAGTTGCAAAGATTTTCCGCTAAAAGAAGGTATTTAATTTCCCAATCAAATCACATGTTAATTAGCATAATATTATGATCCGATAAAGTAATTATGATCACATAATTACACAGAGATCGTGTCCTATATCTTAATTGGCTCATTTCCAATCTATTACGCGTCTTATCAAGCACGACTCTAGTTTAGACATTGCACCTTATACAAGGTGTTTAAAAACTCGCATTCTTAAACCAGATGAAGAGTTTAGTTTCATTTTAATTATTTGATTACTATACTGCTGTTATCCGCTCCGTGCAGACTCGGTGGGTAAAAATATATGAATCCTCGGCCTATAAAAAGTCTAATATTGATAACTCTTATCGGCAGCAATTGTCTAGGTTGCGTACTATTGCTATCCAAAACTCATATCGATATTGGATTTTTTATAGGCCGAGGATTTATACTTTTTTACCGACCGAGTCTGCAAGGAGCGGATAACAGCAGTATAACAGCTTGTTAGTGGTTTCACCAGCTGCAACTCATTTTCCCCCAGGAAAAAGGCATTTTCCCGGCATATGTTACAAATCCCCATCAAAATCTGTTGCGTTGTTTAGGAGGAGTTAGCGAATTCCCCAACAGACAGAAAGAGAAACTCAAAAAGCGAATTTATTTTATACGTATTTATATGTATTGATACCTTTACACAACATTATTTTCTAAAGAACACTTCCATATCAAAATGCGAAAAGAACCACACTACTATTAGAGCAAGATTGGGCAAAATTCTTCATGACAATTTCAGAAAAATGTTGTTTATCAAAAATTTCGTCAAAAGCATAAGCAGTTTAAGACAGATGCTATTATTTTTCTCTACTGTAAAGTCGGTTTATTTGTAATTAATCTTCTTTTTGTCTTCAACTAGCGGCCTTTAAGCGGTTTCACCCGCTGCAACTCATTTTCCCGCAGGAAAAATGCATTTCCCAGCATGTGTTATTCATATAAACCTTCCTCTTGAATCACACTTTCTATTACAAAAAACCGCATCAAAATCCGATGCGTGGCTTAAGAAGAGTTAGCGAATTCCACGACAGACATACTGAAACATTAAAAGCGACTTCATTTTATATTATGTATTGATAAAATCATACTGTAGTTAAATTCTAATATACCTACTCTAGTTTAGACATTGTACCCTACACTTGGTAGACACAACACTGCATGTACAAGTATGGAATGCAATTTGCGCCTCGTCTCGTCTATTTACAACGACATCCTACACCAGTCTAGAAAATAACGTATCACGTGAGGTGACCCACTGATACGAGTATGATACTTATGTAGAGGTAGTAATGTAACACTAGTATTTTCGTACAAAGGAAGTCCGTTTCTTTTAATTGGAACTGTTTAAACTTCTGAAGAAACGTAAAAGTATGTAAATCTTCTTCTTTTCGTGTGGGACACCGAGTCGTTCAACGACCCGATGAACCCTGGTGTCAGAGTTTTCAACCGCCTACTACAAGTAGCAGGCCTCTGACATGGTTGTGTAACGACCGCCATCATAGACAGCAACCGGGACCGACGGCTTAACGTGCCCATCCGAAGCACGGAACCATCTTACTTGCGGACAATCAGGTGGTTCAGCCTGCAATGTCCTAACCAGACTGGGAACAAATTCACAAAGTGATAAATATCAACTTTGTGAGTGACCCCACTGGGAATTGAACCCGGAACCTTTGCGTGGCAGGCAGGCATACTAACCACTGCGCCACATCGGCTGTCATGTTATATGTAAATATAAAATTATTGAAGCACCAAAATCGCTGAGGTATCTTTCCGCATACATAAATGCATGTTTTTGTTGTTATCGCGGAATTGTGATAAAAAGTAACGCAGTGCTGACTTGTATACTATCTTTAATAGCGCACGTATCGTTATCCAAAGATAATAATACGCATAACGTAGCATGCTACTACTATTATTTTAAATAAGAAACAGAAGCAAAAAAGCCTGACGTTTGATTTATTGAATTGAAATTACGCATATAACCTATGCCCTCCAATTTTACAAATTTTAGGGATCACATTACTTTTTAGGAGGCTTAGTTATTCGTTTTTACTGTTTCTTGACAGCAATAGCCAAAAGTATCTAATCTAGAAAGGCTTGCTACTAGGTATAATAATTATAATAAGATGTCAGCCGGCCGGCCCGCGCTAACCATAACCAGTAACACATAAATAATAATTTATGCAAATAAAGTAGACAGGAAAATCGCTACCATCAAAATTCTCTTGCTATGTCGCACGTTAGTCTTGATAGGCATCTACACCTGCGTCATACTGTACATATTATGGAATTGATAATGTGTAATGAATTTATCTAATCATTCTATTGTTAGCTCGACAAATGCAGAAATGTAAATTAACAATGTCAAATTCGCAAGGTTAAAAAATAGAAATTGCAAAGCCTTGAGCAAAAAATCTCAAGCCTTCTTAAATAATGTTTACCTACATATTCTTTTATTTATACAATAGAATATTAGACTCTTCTTTAGCGATAAAGATATGATACAAAGAACGAGTAGTATGCTCAGTGCAAGAAAGCGTTTCAGAGGAATGTTAGAAACAACCATAGTGAAGCCATGAAAAACTCGACGCATTCAGAGTTAACGCGCGCTAATATACAACTAAAAGTAATGCATTTTAATGTTAATTATTGTCATGGTAACACCTTTAAATCGCTGAACAGAATATTTCGAGTTCTTTTGCATTTAATCGTCATAACTGTAAGAGCCGCTGGTAGGAATTGGATTCTAAAAATGGGAGATCATACCGTAAGTATATGGCGTAGCCTGGAATTAGCCTACGTCCAGCTCTGGACTGCTATAGACTGATGCCATAGATGTTGCGATGTGAGCAAACGTCAAATCAAATCTGTCTCTGACGAAATTTAATGGGTTCACTCTGGTATTTGTAGCAATTAGCATTCCCTCTTAAATATTCACTTGCTCTGATATATTATATTTGAACTTTTAATTGCCGTGACCTGGTCATTAACCGATAATACTTTTGTTACAAAATAATTCGATAACCTTTCTTTATTTTTAACATCTTTATCTTTATTTTTTGGAAATCATACTACAATGTAAGCGAAACACAAAGAATTATCATCACGATAATAGGTATTGAATACCAAATTATAACACTTTCCATGTTAGGTATACAATATATGGGAACCTTGACAAATTTTCCACCGCTGGCTGGATTTGGCCCAGATGGTAAAAGCGTCGCCAGTCGCTAGTACAGATGACGAAGGTCGCTGGTTCAAATCCAGCCCGCGGCAGATATTTTTGCAATTTTTCCAAAAATAGGTATTGAATGGGGTTAATGAATGATAGGGTATATATAAAAAAAAAACTTTATTACTTAGGAGGAAGAGGAGGACTTTCCCGAAACTAAGAAAATTTCTGTTACAAGGCAGGCGGCCTTCCTGATTCCTGAAATCCTTTATAATAAATACAGTTTTTTACCTTTTATTACAAAATTGTTACATTCCATTTAAATATTAAGATGCAAGCTCGTCATGGTCGGCCGATGAGGCTTTAGTCGTAGTATGAAAGTGTAACCACCATACAACCCGTGCACCATACACTTTCATACTACGACTATAGCTGCAGCCGCACGCACGCAACGCACGCCGCGTGCGGCTGCGATCGGCCGCAAATGACGAACTTGCACTTTTACCACAGAATATATATATTCGTGCGTTGCGTATAATAGTACTAGGGTACTTTTACTTTAAAAAACTGATTTACTTTTGGTCTACTAAGCACTAAATAAAAAATACTCTCCTTTCCCAGGCAAGATGTCCGGCTGGACGAGCCCGAAAGACATCATCCTGAAGGTGGCCGACATCCTCACCGTGAAGGGAGGCACCGGCGCCATCGTGGAGTACCACGGGCCAGGCGTGGACAACATCTCGTGTACCGGCATGGCCACCATCTGCAACATGGGCGCTGAAATTGGAGCTACTACCAGTGTAAGTGTGCTTCGGAGGGCATGTTATACAGTGGAGTACCACGGGCCAGGCGTGGACAACATCTCGTGTACCGGCATGGCCACCATCTGCAACATGGGCGCTGAAATTGGAGCTACTACCAGTGTAAGTGTGCTTCGGAGGGCATGTTATACAGTGGAGTACCACGGGCCACGCGTGGACAACATCTCGTGTAACATGGCCACTACTAGTGTGAGTATCCGTGCTTCAGAGTGCATGTTATACAGTGGAGTACCACGGGCCACGCGTGGACAACATCTCGTGTACCGGCATGGCCACCATCTGCAACATGGGCGCTGAAATTGGAGCCACTACCAGTGTAAGTGTGCTTCGGAGGCATGTTATACAGTGGAGTACCACGGGCCACGCGTGGACAACATCTCGTGTAACATGGCCACTACTAGTGTGAGTATCCATGCTTCAGAGTGCATGTTATACAGTGGAGTACCACGGGCCAGGCGTGGACAACATCTCCTGTACCGGCATGGCCACCATCTGCAACATGGGCGCGGAGATTGGAGCCACTACTAGTGTGAGTATCCGTGCTTCAGAGTGCATGTTATACAGTGGAGTACCACGGGCCAGGCGTGGACAACATCTCCTGTACCGGCATGGCCACCATCTGCAACATGGGCGCTGAAATTGGAGCTACTACCAGTGTAAGTTGTGCTTCGTAGGGCATGTTCAATAGGCGGTTACTATAAGATTGGCTAAGGATCATTAAGCAGGCTACATGAGCCCCAAAGACATCCTGAAGGTGGCCGACATCCTCACCGTGAAGGGAGGCACCGGCGCCATCGTGGAGTACCACGGGCCAGGCGTGGACAACATCTCGTGTACCGGCATGGCCACCATCTGCAACATGGGCGCTGAGATTGGTGCTACTACCAGTGTAAGTTGTGCTTCGTAGGGCATGTTCAATAGGCGGTTACTATAAGATTGGCTAAGGATCATTAACCAGGCTGGACGAGCCCGAAAGACATCATCCTGAAGGTGGCCGACATCTTGAAGATGGCCGACATCCTGAAGGTGGCCGACATCCTGAAGGTGGCTGACATCCTGAAGGTGGCTGACATCCTCACTGTGAAGGGAGGCACCGGCGCCATCGTGGAGTACCACGGGCCACGCGTGGACAACATCTCCTGCACCGGCATGGCCACCATCTGCAACATGGGCGCGGAGATCGGGGCCACTACTAGTGTGAGTATCCGTGCTTCAGAGTGCATGTTATACAGTGGAGTATCACGGGCCACGCGTGGACAACATCTCGTATAACATGGCCACCATCTGCAACATGGGCGCTGAGATCGGGGCCACTACTAGTGTGAGTGTCCGTGCTTCAGAGTGCATGTTATACAGTGGAGTACCACGGGCCACGCGTGGACAACATCTCGTGTAACATGGCCACCATCTGCAACATGAACGCTGAGATTGGAGCCACTACTAGTGTAAGTATCCGTGCTTCAGAGTGCATGTTATACAGTGGAGTACCACGGGCCACGCGTGGACAACATCTCGTGTACCGGCATGGCCACCATCTGCAACATGGGCGCGGAAATTGGAGCTACTACCAGTGTAAGTTGTGTTTCGGAGGGCATGTTCAACAGACGGTTACTATAAGATTGGCTAAGGATCATTAAGCAGGCTGGACGAGCCCGAAAGACATCATCCTGAAGGTGGCGGACATCCTCACCGTGAAGGGAGGCACCGGCGCCATCGTGGAGTACCACGGGCCAGGCGTGGACAACATCTCCTGTACCGGCATGGCCACCATCTGCAACATGGGGGCTGAGATTGGTGCTACTACTAGTGTAAGTTGACTGGTTTCCGAAATATATGTAAAATGGCTCCTGCCACAGTAAGCCATATTTTTTCTAAAATATTACACAGGTTACACATTTCATCGGCTAACTATCTCTAGCAGAGGTCTAAATAATCAGGGAATTAGTGCTCGCTTCGCGCGTTCTAGATTCTGTCTTTAACATGTCGCACTGGATACACTCGCTATGTTTGGGCTTCTGGAGTACTATGTCAAGCTAGCTTCGCTCGCTATACGAAATTATTCGAATCTTCAAATTATAGCCACCATCTGCAACATGGGCGCTACTAGTGTGAGTATCCGTGCTTCAGAGTGCATGTTATACAGTGGAGTATCACGGGCCACGCGTGGACAACATCTCGTATAACATGGCCACCATCTGCAACATGGGCGCTGAGATCGGGGCCACTACTAGTGTGAGTGTCCGTGCTTCAGAGTGCATGTTATACAGTGGAGTACCACGGGCCACGCGTGGACAACATCTCGTGTAACATGGCCACCATCTGCAACATGAACGCTGAGATTGGAGCCACTACTAGTGTAAGTATCCGTGCTTCAGAGTGCATGTTATACAGTGGAGTACCACGGGCCACGCGTGGACAACATCTCGTGTACCGGCATGGCCACCATCTGCAACATGGGCGCGGAAATTGGAGCTACTACCAGTGTAAGTTGTGTTTCGGAGGGCATGTTCAACAGACGGTTACTATAAGATTGGCTAAGGATCATTAAGCAGGCTGGACGAGCCCGAAAGACATCATCCTGAAGGTGGCCGACATCCTCACCGTGAAGGGAGGCACCGGCGCCATCGTGGAGTACCACGGGCCAGGCGTGGACAACATCTCGTGTACCGGCATGGCCACCATCTGCAACATGGGCGCGGAGATCGGAGCCACTACTAGTGTGAGTATCCGTGCTTCAGAGAGCATGTTATACAGTGGAGTACCACGGGCCAGGCGTGGACAACATCTCGTGCACCGGCATGGCCACCATCTGCAATATGGGCGCGGAAATCGGAGCCACTACTAGTGTGAGTATCCGTGCTTCAGAGTGCATGTTATACAGTGGAGTACCACGGGCCACGCGTGGACAACATCTCGTGCACCGGCATGGCCACCATCTGCAACATGGGCGCGGAGATCGGAGCCACTACTAGTGTGAGTATCCGTGCTTCGGAGTGCATGTTATACAGTGGAGTACCACGGGCCAGGCGTGGACAACATCTCGTGCACCGGCATGGCCACCATCTGCAACATGGGCGCGGAGATCGGAGCTACCACCAGTGTAAGTTTTAAGCCTGGCGACCGTCTTTATTATGTGGGGGCTGGCGCTCGCTTTCTGCATTTTGCACTAATTTCTCTCAAGATACGTAGATTTGGTCGCTCACGCCAATAACATGGGAAGATAAAGCCTTTCGAGGGATGAACCAGCTCATGAAACTGAACATCTTTCTCCAGGGAACATAGGTCAAAAAATGAAAATAAAATTTGGTCTTCCCATACAAACTGATCCGGCCGGCCGACACACTTAGTATGGGAGGTCCAAAATTTCTTTCCATATTTCGACCTGTGTTTCTTGGGGAAAGTTGTTCAGTTTCATGGGCTGGTTCATCCCTCAAAAGGAACGCAGTACTTTTCCTAACACCCTGTATAGCTGACTGATCTAATGACATTTTCTTGCCTGAATCAGAGAAATGGAGGGGAAACTAAACCACCCCCGAATTTACTCTGTGAGAGGGTCCTAAACAAAAGCAAGTTGGCGCCACAGTTGTCAATCACTGATATTTTCAAAAACTTTAATCAATCAAAAACACCTCTGAATTTTCTTCTACGAGGCTTCTTCCCTTCATGAGAAGGAAATCAAATTCTTATTATTGCTTCCTATTAGGGCGTGCGCTGCGTCGTCAGGATTGTCCATATGGATTCGTAATGCGAGTACCCGTGCGAAGTTCACTCACTTCATCTACACCGATAGAAATAACGTGAACTTCGCGTGCGGACCGTCTGTACGGATAATTCGGATAACGCAGCGCACGCCTTTATATGTATAACGTCTTATTAAATTTCAGTGCAAATATTTCAGGGCGTGTTCTACTCGTTTAACTGAACAACTTTCCCCATATGAGAAAAAACATCTGATGTACTGGTACATTTTGTATGGGATGTTCAGGTTTTTTTATATTTGGACCTATGTTTCTTGGAGAAATTAGTCCATTTTCACGAGTAAAACACACCGTGAAAATATTTGCACTGAATTTAAAAGGACCTTATAGTGATTCGGGGGGAAAAATGAGACGGCTGACTGTAGCCAAAATCATACATAAGAGTATTCACGAATAAATATTTATTTATTTGTACAGGTGTTCCCCTACAACGCGCGTATGGAAGCTTACCTGAAATCCACCAAACGTGACGGAATCGCCGCCGCTGCCAACAAATACAAGCATCTGCTCACACCTGACGCGAAGGCGCCTTACGACCAGGTAAACAGTTTGACAGGTCTGTAATGACAGGGGTCAATGTATGAAAGCTTACCTGAAGTCCACCAAACGAGACGGAATCGCCGCTGCCGCCAACAAATACAAGCACCTATTCACACCCGACGCCAAGGCCCCTTACGACCAGGTAAACAGGGTTTGACAGGTCTGTAAAGCAAAGACAGCTGTCAATATGGAAGCTCACCTGAAGTCCACCAAACGTGACGGAATCGCCGCCGCTGCTAACAAATACAAGCACCTACTCACACCTGACGCGAAGGCGCCTTACGACCAGGTAAACATAATATTCCGAACTGCACCTTATAAATCATCAAAAACTAATTTACAAAAGGAACAAATTATTAACATGCAACATTTATAACTAACCTAAATCAAAAAGTCTGCCCCGAATGGTTCCCGGTGCAAATGTGCCCATAACGCTGGCCGCGTTACCACGTTGGATTGCCAGCGATATGCACTGCACCAGGAAACATTTAGCGCGGGGTTTTGCGCCATTGTTTCTTAGGCGCTGCCCTAACTTAAGTATAACGAATTTCAGGCTTTCATGTGGTATGATTTGGTCAACGTCACCGTCTTGTATGTCCGGAAAAGTTCACAATAATGTGCAAAACTTCCAGCGTTTTCAAGGCTTCTGGATCCTTTTAGTTTAGCCTACGTATCTCAAACAAATCACGCCTGAACTGGAGTCGACAGAACTAACTGCAAAAAAAAAACACTTGAATTGCGACCGATAATTTGAAGTTTAAGAAACCTGTTATCATGCGTCTGCTAAATACGAAATCGAAATTAGTCTTATAACCAGCTTATAGGCTGGCACAAATGCTTCTTTTGCAAACCTTATAACACATAATAAAACTCTTTAATTTCTTCCAGCTGATAGAGATCGACCTGAACACTCTAGAGCCCCACGTGAACGGACCCTTCACTCCAGACCTCGCCAACCCCATTTCCAAACTAGGAGACAACGCCAAGAAGAACGGCTGGCCCGTAGAGATTAAAGTGGGCCTTATCGGGTCATGTACCAACTCGTCATACGAAGACATGGGTCGTTGCGCCAGCATTGTTAAAGAGGTCAGTATATCACCACTCTAGAACTCACCGATCTCATCTTAAAACTAGGAGACAACGCCAAGAAGAACGGATGGCCCGTAGAGATTAAAGTGGGCCTTATCGGGTCATGTACCAACTCGTCATACGAAGACATGGGTCGTTGCGCCAGCATTGTCAAAGAGGTCAGTATATCACCACTCTAGAACTTGCCAACCCTTTCTTAATACTAGGAGACAACGCTAAAACGGGTGGCCCGTAGAGATTAAAGTGGGCCTCATCGGGTCATGTACCAACTCGTCATACGAAGACATGGGTCGTTGCGCCAGCATTGTCAAAGAGGTCAGTATGCCGCCACTCTAGACCCATCCAATCTGTTCTCCAAATTAGAAACTACTAGGCTGATTCAATAAAATTACATAAATCAATATATCGACTCTTACTATGAATATACATTTTGCTAAGAGCGGTTCCGCACTACGTCCGTCTCCGTCTGTCCGATATCGGTTGACGGAGACAGACACGGGTTGGGATTGGATTCGATTCTGACGTAGTGCGAAACTGTTACTTACTTTCTTGGTGGACAGACCCTTTTTACTCTTTATAAAGCTGAGCGTGTTACACTTTTTCATTGGTTTTCAAGAAACTATCCCGATTCGACAGGTTTCAAATTCGTTCTAGAAAAGTAACCGAGAAAAAATATGGACATTAGCATGAATCTAAAAGTTATCAACTCGCCATTTTTTGTAATTTTTGTAAATTTATATGGATTTTTTTGCCGACAATATTTTTTTATTATTATTTTTACTGGCTAACCTGTCATGCTGGAATTCAACATTTAGGTAGAATTACGACTCGCGAAACTTGATAAAGCTCTCATACGAACTTTGGTATATTAATATCAATATTTGCAGGCAATGAAGCACGGCGTCAAGTCCAAGATTCCCTTCAACGTGACCCCCGGGTCCGAACAAGTCCGCGCCACCATCGAGCGTGACGGCATCGCACAAACTCTGCGTGACTTCGGAGGCACCGTAAGTAAATTGTGTTATAAGTTTGGTATGCCATGAGATCTTGAGATCTTAAGGTGAGACTAGCTACGAGCAGGTAGAAGTCATAAATCGCAAGTAACAAACTGAAATATGACGTAATAATCATATAAAACAAGACAAGCCATATTCGAACTGAACAAGTCCGCGCCACCATCGAGCGTGACGGCATCGCACAGACTCTGCGCGACTTCGGAGGCACCGTAAGTAAATTGTGTTATAGTTTGGTATGCCATGAGATCCTAACTTCCTAAGGCGGGACTAGCTATTCCTACTAAGAGCGGATAGAAGGCATACATCGCGAGTGACAAATTGAAATATGCCGTAATAATCATATAAAGACCAATATTCGGTCTGAACAAGTCCGCGCCACCATCGAGCGTGACGGCATCGCACAAACTCTGCGTGACTTCGAAGGCACCGTGAGTTGAAAACAGGACAAAAATATGGCTTTCTAATAAGTCTATTACATTCTAGGAGGTTCTTAAATCCTTAGGTGTCAGAACTTGGTCTTCTGAAAGCGCATAGAGCAGAGGGCATGAAACCCAAGTACAAACTGAAATGTCACGTAGGTAATTGTCATTTAAAGACAAGTCCAAGATCCCCTTCATCGTGACCCCCGGGTCCGAACAAGTCCGCGCCACCATCGAGCGTGACGGCATCGCACAAACTCTGCGTGACTTTGGAGGCACTGTAAGTTGATTGTGTTATAGTTTGGTATGCCATGAGATCTTAACGTCCTAAGGTGAGATTAGCTATTCCTACTACGAGCGGATAGAAGGCATAAATCGCAAGTGACAAACTGAAATATGCCGTAATAATCTTATAAAGACCAATATTCGGTCTGAGCAAGTCCGCGCCACCATTGAACGTGACGGCATCGCACAAACCCTGCGCGACTTCGGAGGCACCGTAAGTTGAAAACAGTACAAAAATATGGCATTCTAGGAGGTCCTGAAATCCTTAGATGTAGGGACTTGTTCTTCTGAGAGCGCATAGTGCAGAAGGCATGAAACCCAAGTACAAACTGATATATGACGTAATAATCATATAAAGACAAGTCCTCAACGTGACCCCCGGGTCTGAGCAAGTCCGCGCCACCATCGAGCGTGACGGCATCGCACAAACTCTGCGTGACTTTGGAGGCACTGTGAGTAAATTGTGTTATAGTTTGGTATGCCATGAGATCTTAACGTCCTAAGGTGAGATTAGCTATTCCTACTACGAGCGGATAGAAGGCATAAATCGCAAGTGACAAATTGAAATATGCCGTAATAATCTTATAAAGACCAATATTCGGTCTGAGCAAGTCCGCGCCACCATTGAACGTGACGGCATCGCACAAACCCTGCGCGACTTCGAGGCACCGTAAGTTGAAAACAGTACAAAATCTGGCATTCTAGGAGGTCCTGAAATCCTTAGATGTAGGGACTTGTTCTTCTGAGAGCGCATAGTGCAGAAGGCATGAAACCCAAGTACAAACTGATATATGACGTAATAATCATATAAAGACAAGTCCCCTCAACGTGACCCCCGGGTCTGAGCAAGTCCGCGCCACCATCGAGCGTGACGGCATCGCACAAACTCTGCGTGACTTTGGAGGCACTGTGAGTAAATTGTGTTATAGTTTGGTATGCCATGAGATCTTGAGATCTTAAGGTGAGACTAGCTACGAGCAGGTAGAAGTCATAAATCGCAAGTGACAAATTGAAATCTGACGTAATAATCATATAAAGACCAATATTCGGACTGAACAAGTCCGCGCCACCATCGAGCGCGACGGCATCGCACAAACTCTGCGTGACTTCGGAGGCACCGTAAGTTGAAAACCAGTACAAAAATATGGTTTCTAGTAGGTCTTTACATCCTTAGGTGACGGTACTTGGTCTTCTGAAAGCGCATAAAGCAGATGGCATGAAACCCAAGTGACAAACTGAAATGTGACGTAATTATCTTATCAAGACAAGTCCAAGATCCCCTTCATCGTGACCCCCGGGTCCGAACAAGTCCGCGCCACCATCGAGCGTGACGGCATCGCACAAACCCTGCGTGACTTCGGAGGCACCGTAAGTTGAAAACAGTACAAAAATATGACTTTCTAGGAGGTCCTTAAATCCTTAGGTGACGGGACTTGGTGTACAGAGAGCGCATAGAGCAGAGGGCATGAAACGCAAGTGACACACTAAAATATGACGTAATTAAAGCGCATAGAGCAGAAGGCATGAAATCCAAGTGACAAACTGAAATATTACGTAGGTAATTGTCATATAAAGACAAGTCCAAGATCCCCTTCAACGTGACCCCCGGATCCGAACAAGTCCGCGCCACCATCGAGCGTGACGGCATCGCACAAACTCTGCGTGACTTCGGAGGCACTGTAAGTAAATTGTGTTATAAGTTTGGTATGCCATGAGATCTTAACGTCCTAAGGTGAGATTAGCTATTCCTACTACGAGCGGATAGAAGGCATAAATCGCAAGTGACAAATTGAAATATGCCGTAATAATCTTATAAAGACCAATATTCGGTCTGAGCAAGTCCGCGCCACCATTGAACGTGACGGCATCGCACAAACCCTGCGCGACTTCGGAGGCACCGTAAGTTGAAAACAGTACAAAAATATGGCATTCTAGGAGGTCCTGAAATCCTTAGATGTAGGGACTTGTTCTTCTGAGAGCGCATAGTGCAGAAGGCATGAAACCCAAGTACAAACTGATATATGACGTAATAATCATATAAAGACAAGTCCCCTCAACGTGACCCCCGGGTCTGAGCAAGTCCGCGCCACCATCGAGCGTGACGGCATCGCACAAACTCTGCGTGACTTTGGAGGCACTGTGAGTAAATTGTGTTATAGTTTGGTATGCCATGAGATCTTAACGTCCTAAGGTGAGATTAGCTATTCCTACTACGAGCGGATAGAAGGCATAAATCGCAAGTGACAAATTGAAATATGCCGTAATAATCTTATAAAGACCAATATTCGGTCTGAGCAAGTCCGCGCCACCATTGAACGTGACGGCATCGCACAAACCCTGCGCGACTTCGGAGGCACCGTAAGTTGAAAACAGTACAAAAATATGGCATTCTAGGAGGTCCTGAAATCCTTAGATGTAGGGACTTGTTCTTCTGAGAGCGCATAGTGCAGAAGGCATGAAACCCAAGTACAAACTGATATATGACGTAATAATCATATAAAGACAAGTCCCCTCAACGTGACCCCCGGGTCTGAGCAAGTCCGCGCCACCATCGAGCGTGACGGCATCGCACAAACTCTGCGTGACTTTGGAGGCACTGTGAGTAAATTGTGTTATAGTTTGGTATGCCATGAGATCTTGAGATCTTAAGGTGAGACTAGCTACGAGCAGGTAGAAGTCATAAATCGCAAGTGACAAATTGAAATCTGACGTAATAATCATATAAAGACCAATATTCGGACTGAACAAGTCCGCGCCACCATCGAGCGCGACGGCATCGCACAAACTCTGCGTGACTTCGGAGGCACCGTAAGTTGAAAACCAGTACAAAAATATGGTTTCTAGTAGGTCTTTACATCCTTAGGTGCCGGTACTTAGTCTTCTGAAAGCGCATAAAGCAGAGGGCATGAAACGCAAGTGACACACTAAAATATGACGTAATTAAAGCGCATAGAGCAGAAGGCATGAAATCCAAGTGACAAACTGAAATGTTACATAGGTAATTATCATATAAAGACAAGTGCAAGATCCCCTTCAACGTGACCCCCGGGTCCGAACAAGTCCGCGCCACCATCGAGCGTGACGGCATCGCACAAACTCTCCGTGACTTCGGAGGCACCGTAAGTTGAAAACAGTACAAAAATATGACATTCTAGGAGGTCCTTACATCCTTTGGTCTTCTGAGAGCGCATAGAGCAGAAGGCATAAACTTTTCAGTGGAAAACTAAAATTCAATTCAAGTCCAAGATTCCCTCCAACGTGACCCCCGGGTCCGAACAAGTCCGCGCCACCATCGAGCGTGACGGCATCGCACAAACTCTGCGTGACTTCGGAGGCACTGTGAGTTGAAAACAGTACAAAAATATGGCATTCTAGGAGGTCCTTAAATCCTTAGGTGTCAGAACTTGGTCTACTGAAAGCGCATAGTGCAGTAGTGTGCAAGTGACAAACTGAAATATGACGTAATAATCATATAAAGACAAATCCAAGCTTCCCTTTAACGTGACCCCTGCCTGGGTCTGAGCAAGTCCGCGCCACCATCGAGCGTGACGGCATCGCACAAACTCTGCGTGACTTCGGAGGCACCGTAAGTTGAAAATTTGTTATCCAAATTGAATCGTTTAGTACTGATATAATTATTATAAACAATGTCGGTATAGAAAATAAAGTAGCCTTTTGTCTGGCCATTCTGTTTTGCATCATTTGATCAGCTTATTTTTCCAATTCATGTTGAATCTGTGTGAATGCAATTTTAAAAGAGCATGATCAAAAGATAACATTATTAGTATGCACCGTGCACGCAAAACTTAACGAAGTTTTTTGCCTGGAAATCAAATGGGAGTCTATCTTGCTAAAACGTCCATTAGAACCAATTTTGTTTCTGTTTTTTTCTTTTATAATAGTTCCAAAAGATCTTTCTATTTTTGAAGTCCTATTTCTTGTTGTGGTTCTTACATTATTTCATTTTCGATCCATCCAGGTACTAGCGAACGCATGCGGCCCCTGCATCGGTCAGTGGGACCGCAAGGACGTGAAGAAGGGCGAGAAGAACACCATCGTCACCTCCTACAACAGAAACTTCACCGGCAGGAACGACGCCAACCCCGCCACGCACTGCTTCGTCACCAGCCCTGAACTCGTCACCGCACTGTCCCTCGCTGGTAGGTCAAGGTCATAGTCAGGGTCAAGGTCATCGTCACCTCGTACAACAGAAACTTCACCGGCAGGAACGACGCCAACCCCGCCACGCACTGCTTCGTCACCAGCCCTGAACTCGTCACCGCACTGTCCCTCGCTGGTAGGTCAAGGTCATAGTCAGGGTCAAGGTCATCGTCACCTCGTACAACAGAAACTTCACCGGCAGGAACGACGCCAACCCCGCCACGCACTGCTTCGTCACCAGCCCTGAACTGGTGACAGCCCTGTCCCTCGCTGGTAGGTCAAGGTCATAGTCAGGGTCAAGGTCATCGTCACCTCGTACAACAGAAACTTCACCGGCAGGAACGACGCCAACCCCGCCACGCACTGCTTCGTCACCAGCCCTGAACTCGTCACCGCACTGTCCCTCGCTGGTAGGTCAAGGTCAAGGTCATGGTCATCGTCACCTCCTACAACAGAAACTTCACCGGCAGGAACGACGCCAACCCCGCCACGCACTGCTTCGTCACCAGCCCTGAACTCGAGAGTGAAGCAAAAACCAGGTCCAGACACTTTGAACAGACAAAATATACTTCTTCTAAATAGTAGGTGCAGCAATCCCGACGCAAATATCCCAAGGCCGGCTACGCCGGCATAATGTGGGTGCACTAATCTTACTTGATGTAAATGACTGAGACTAATGCATTGGTTAACTCATTTTTCCCCCATTTCCAGGTCGCCTGGACTTCAACCCAGTTACCGACGAACTCACAGGAGCGGACGGCAAGAAGTTCAAGCTGTCCTCTCCTTACGGCGACGAGCTGCCCGCCAAGGGCTTCGACCCCGGCCAGGACACCTACCAGCACCCGCCCGCCGACGGATCCAGTGAGTAGAACACTAAAAACTTTGATACCGCGTTTCAGAGCTCTATGCGATTGCTCAGTTTCGTCACAGCGCCATCTCTCGGCAGTTATCACAACTTAACTTCAGAGTCTGAGACTAGAGAAGAATACTACAGAAGCAGTAAGTATACTACACAAGTTCAAGCTGTCCTCTCCTTACGGCGACGAGCTGCCCGCCAAGGGCTTCGACCCCGGCCAGGACACCTACCAGCACCCGCCCGCTGACGGCAGCAGTGAGTATATAGGGTGCAATTTTATTAGTGGCGGATCCGTTAAGGGTGTGTTCTGTCAATGAAACTGAACAACTTTCCCCAGGGAACATAGGTCGAAATATGAAAAAAAATGTGCCTCCCATTCAAATTGACCAGGCCGGCCAACATACTAAGTATGGGAAGACCAACATTTTTTTCGTATTTCGACCTATGTTGCTTGGGGAAAGTTGTTCAGTTTCATGGACAGAACACACCCTTAATGGATCCGCCACTAATAAAAATGCGTCCTATATAATAGCACATATAATGAATATAAAATGAACGAGCACAATAGAAACTACACCACAAATTCAACCAAATCAACTAAAACAAAACAAGTCAATTTATCTATGAATTCATATTTATAAAAAATAGTTGAGTTATGGAGCAGAAGAAATTAACACTCAATGAAAGGGTTGTCGATAAAAAGTTAAAAAGATATCGATATTAGAAAATGTCGTGGATTTTTTTTTCGTTCTTTTTTCGAAAGTTGTCTACAAAAGGACGCTCGATGAATGGGTTTCCGAAATGACTCCAAATCCGAATGTAATCCAAAAATCCAACCCTAAAGCAATACCTGTTGCAATACCCTATAGAAAGAGTATCATATGTAGAAACTGTAAAATGTCATACCATAACATCTGTATGTAATACCATGTGATATTATGCAATAAATAAAATATGAATATGAATATCTCTCTACTAATGAATACACTGTCTTCCCACAGAGGTGCAAGTGGACGTGTCCCCCAAATCCGACCGTCTGCAGCTCCTCGCGCCCTTCGAGAAGTGGAACGGCAAGGACCTCACCGACATGACCATCCTCATCAAGGTAATTTCAGTCAATATTGTATTTCCTTTTGACGAAAGTTTGTAAGGTAATATCTGGACGAAGCATCCTGTGAACATAAAGAACAAATCCTCGAAACAACTGAACCGATTTCATAAATTCTTTCGCCATTTGAATTCGACATTATCACTTTTTTACCGCGGAGAATTATCTTATTATTTACACTGAAAAACCCTGCCCCGCTTGTTTTGTAATATTTTGACAAAGGATTTTGCTAAAATATACAGGATGTAAAAGACAGGCCTCCGAATACTGGGGTGAATTTAGTTAGACCATGAAACTGAACAACTTCGTCTAAGAGAATATTTCAAGAGACAGTAGATTGTGATTTTGTATGGGACGTAAAAAAATCGTCTCGTGATACATTTTCTGATGGGAATTTGTTTAGTTTCATGGTCTGAATTAAAGTCTGAATGTACCCTATCAATATTCGGAGAGCTGTCCCTTACGCCCTGTAATCTATCTCATGGTATAATAAGATACTCCGCCTGGTATTCCGTTCCGAGACTCGTGGACCACGTGACCAACACAAGTCTACGTCATCATGCTTTTGGGTTACCAGAACTACCCACTCTTATGATGTTTTTTGTAAATCATTTATGATACTGTTAACTAATAAATACAATTGAAGTGTTGTTGTAAAGTTCAAGTTAATACACACGTAAATCTAAATTATAAAATTATTATGAAATATTTTAGGTCACTTTTCTGAGATTGAATTTACCCCATAACGTATTTTATTGAAATAAAGTGGCAATACTAATTGACGTTGTCTTGTGTTTCTCTGGGAAGGAAAGACCATGTTTTATTATGATCTATCTTTATAACTTTGAACTAGTAATTAAAGAACATATTTTTCTCGTTTAGGTGAAGGGCAAGTGCACCACCGACCACATCTCAGCCGCCGGGCCGTGGCTCAAGTACCGCGGACATCTCGACAACATCTCAAACAACATGTTCCTCACGTGAGTGCACTGTTCAGTTTAAACTGGCATTTATGCTGTCATAAACCGTTGGCATTTAGCCTTTTATCAAGGGGAATGCAAGGTGAAGGGCAAGTGCACGACCGACCACATCTCTGCCGCCGGACCGTGGCTCAAGTACCGCGGACATCTCGACAACATCTCAAACAACATGTTCCTCACGTGAGTGCACTGTTCTATTTAAACTGGCATTTAAGATATCATAAACCGGTTTCATTTAGTCTTTTATCAAGGAGAATGCAAGGTGAAGGGCAAGTGCACGACCGACCACATCTCAGCCGCCGGACCGTGGCTCAAGTACCGCGGACATCTCGACAACATCTCTAACAACATGTTCCTCACGTGAGTGCACTGTTCAGTTTAAACTGGCATTTATGCTGTCATAAACCGTTGGCATTTAGCCTTTTATCAAGGGGAATGCAAGGTGAAGGGCAAGTGCACGACCGACCACATCTCAGCCGCCGGACCGTGGCTCAAGTACCGCGGACATCTCGACAACATCTCAAACAACATGTTCCTCACGTGAGTGCACTACTCATTTTAAACTGGCATTTATGATGTCATTAGATATGGGCGCCGCCTGAAAATTTGCCGGCGGCGGCGCGCTGACATTTTGCAGTCAGCGGCGGCGTGGCGCCGGCGGCGTAGGAATTTTTCTACTTTTTTATAAAACGTGCTACATAACAAAATAAACCTAGTCTAGTTTGATAAAATACCATTAAACCTAAATTTTATTAAGTAAAACATATTTTAATTAAATCTCATATTCTTATTACGAGATTTACCGTCATAAAAAACAATTACTTATTTTTCATTTTCAAAAATCACAATAACAATGGAATGAATTCTCTCTTTACGAGTTATCTATTGTTTGCCCTAAAATTTATGACCCTTAACTTGGTTGTCCTAATCATTGTAGTCCTAACTATTGATTGTCCTAATACTCTAACATTCTCATTTTTCAATGCTCTTAATATTCATTGTCCTAATTTGCGTACGTCCTAAAGTTTCTTGTCCTAATAATCTATAGTCCTAAAATTGAGAATTTTCCTTAGACCACTTAATACGGGATACTCTTGTATATTTAATAATTCGTCATATCCGGTACTGTCCCCCTACGTCTACGATGTCGTTTGATCATACCTACAGGTGGTCTGCCAACTGAACGCTTCAACCACCTAGGACGCCTTTCACTATCACCGCTTTTGTCCAGCGGGAGTCATCTTGTCTAGCTAAGTGTCCTGCCCACCCCCACTTTTTACTTATTCGCTTACCAACGTCTTCTTAAATTAGTCCGGCGTGTGATTTTGATATTGCGAATGCGATCGAGTAGTTTAATGCTTAACATGGAACGATCCATGGCTCTCTGTGTGACTTTAATTTTCTGCATAGTCTCCTTTGTGAGCGTCCGTCCATGTTTCAGCACTGTAAGTAAGTGTGGGCAGAACGGAATCTTACATGACATAATAACGTCCGCCAATATACCAAAATCTACCCACCCGAGCTGTATACGTCTAGCGATCTTCTTCGACTGGGGCTCTTTGCCAAAGGATAAAAGATGTCCAAGAGTGACCTAGTCTCTATAGTAGACTGTAGTGCTTTTACCAACAATGATGTTTGGTACGGAATACAGATACATGACTGGTCAGCTTCTGTATATTTTACTTTCTTGAAACCAAAATTTTACTACTTATTAGGCCAACTAAACCATAAGGCAAACAAAATTAGGACTTTAAAAGCTTAGGAACATCAACATTAGGACTAGAAAACAAATATTAATATTAGGACAGACGTGTTTGTTTAGGACAATCAACGTTAGGTCAAAAAAAAGGGACCCGTCTTTACGCCACTCACGCCGCGCGACGACCGACGGCGGCGGCGGCGGCGTGCCTGCGCAACACGGCGGCGGCGCGCCGGCGCGGCGCCCATATCTAGATGTCATAAGTCTTTTAGCAAGGGGAACGCAAGGTGAAGGGCAAGTGCACCACCGACCACATCTCAGCCGCCGGACCGTGGCTCAAGTACCGCGGACATCTCGACAACATCTCCAACAACATGTTCCTCACGTGAGTGCACTGTTCAGTTTAAACTGGCATAAACAATGTCATAATATGTTGGCATTTAGCTTTTTATCAAAGGCAATGCAAGGTGAAGGGCAAGTGCACGACCGACCACATCTCAGCCGCCGGACCGTGGCTCAAGTACCGCGGACATCTCGACAACATCTCAAACAACATGTTCCTCACGTGAGTGCACTGTTCAGTTTAAACTGGTATTTATGATGTCATAAAACGTTGGCATTTAGTCTTTTATCAAGGAGAATGCAAGGTGAAGGGCAAGTGCACCACCGACCACATCTCCGCCGCCGGGCCGTGGCTCAAGTACCGCGGACATCTCGACAACATCTCCAATAACATGTTCCTCACGTGAGTGCACTACTCAGTTTAAATTGACTTCATAAAATGTTGGCATTTGGCTTTTTATCAACGGGAGTACAATGGTGAATTTAGAAACTTGGCACCACAGTGCAAATAAAATGTATCGATCCATTGCGAGCGAAGTGAGCTTATCGTTCGTCTTACATTAAAATAATGAAGAGGGGTGCTATACTACGCAACGCCAACGCAGTACATATTGCGAGCGAAGCGAGCTTGTGCCACACTAAGCTACAGCAGCGCAGTACATATTGCGAGCGAAGCGAGCTTGTGCCACACTAAGCTACAGCAGCGCAGTACATATTGCGAGCGAAGCGAGCTTGTGCCACACTAAGCTACAGCAACGCAGTACATATTGCGAGCGAAGCGAGCTTGTGTCAGCTATCTATACAAAGAGAGATAGTTGTTACAAGATACGTGTTGCGAGTAACGCGAGCTAACTCTTCCGCATCGTATTCATTATGATTGCATACTTGTTGTTCCTTAGCGCGACGAACGCCGAGAACGGCGAACTGAACAAGGTGAAGAACCAGCTGACGGGCGAGTACGGCCCCGTGCCCGCCACCGCGCGCGCGTACAAGGCGGCCGGCGTCACCTGGTGCGTCATCGGAGACGAAAACTACGGGGAGGGCAGCTCCAGGTAAGCATGTCAAAAAAAGAGAAAAAGAAATTGAAAAAATGTCATGCATTGACCGGGAATTGACCACGGGCTGCATGGGTAAACGCCCTACAGCTCTGCTACTGAGCTATCGATCTCCTCTCAATGCATGTCATTTTTTCTATATTTCTTTTGTGAGAATAATATGGCACTGAGTGCATTAAAATTAACAATAAGTTGTCAAAACAGTGTACTGTTTTCAGACTAACTATGGAAAAAAAAATTTACTTTACTTTTGATTCCTGGGATTTCTACATTTTGTTTTATTTCAACTTGCAGGGAGCACGCCGCGCTGGAGCCCCGCCACTTGGGAGGCCGTGCCATCATCGTCAAGTCCTTCGCTAGGTAAGTGTAAAGTGTCACCGGAAGTTTAAATAAAAACAAAAAGTTCAGATGGAAACTCCATTATGATCAAAGTTTAGGGACGAAAAATATGCTTAACCTTATAGATGAAAAAATTACTTTCTATCTAAAGGGTTAAATTTAATTAATGTACAAATTATTTCAAGGGCGTGTTCTACTCACAAAACGGAACAACTTTTATTAGAAACTTATCTTTGAAATATGAAAAACAGCGTACTAAGGAACACACTGTTTCACCATTTTTGTATGGGAGATAAAATTATATTTCTCATATTTGGATTTCCAAAATTCTAACAAGAGTTCAGTTTAGTGAGAAGAAGATACTGCGCTTAATTAAATGTAATCCTGTATAGACTGAAAATACTGTGTACGTTTTATTTTGTACTAGCTGCCCGTCAGCGGTTTCACCCGCTGCAACCTATTATTCCGCGGGAAAAAAGCATTATTCGCCAAGAGATGTCGCTGTTAGTTTTCGGCGAAAACGTTTAAAACGCGAATCGGCTCAATCACGCCACCTATTTCAAAAATATTGGAAAATGCGTGATCCCGTAGGAATAAGACATTTTCCCGTGGTAAAAAGTAGCCTATGTGTTATTCCAGATAGTTTTCTATATTTGTGCAAAATTTCATGTCAATCTAATCAGCCGTTTTAGCGTGATGTCGTAGCAAACACACACACAAACATCCGCCTTTATAATATTAGTAGGATAACTGAAATGGACGTTGTTCGTTACCTTAGGATCCACGAGACGAACCTGAAGAAGCAGGGTATGCTGCCGATGACGTTCGCGAACCCCGCCGACTACGACAAGATCCAGCCCACTGACAAGATCTCCCTGCTCGGACTGAAGGACCTCGCGCCCGGCAAGGTACGTTCCCTCGTGTGTGAATGTAACTGAACAAGCAGGGTATGCTGCCGACTACGACAAGATCCAGCCCACTGACAAGATCTCCCTGCTCGGACTCAAAGACCTCGCGCCCGGCAAGGTACGTTCCCTCGTGTGTGAATGTAACTGAACAAGCAGGGTATGCTGCCGACTACGACAAGATCCAGCCCACTGACAAGATCTCCCTGCTCGGACTGAAGGACCTCGCGCCCGGCAAGGTACGTTCCCTCGTGTGTGAATGTAGGGTGAACAAGCAGGGTTTGCTGCCGACTACGACAAGATCCAGCCCACTGACAAGATCTCCCTGCTCGGACTGAAGGACCTCGCGCCCGGCAAGGTACGTTCCCTCGTGTGTGAATGTAGGGTGAACAAGCAGGGTATGCTGCCGACTACGACAAGATCCAGCCCACTGACAAGATCTCCCTGCTCGGACTGAAGGACCTCGCGCCCGGCAAGGTACGTTCCTCGTGTGTGAATGTAGGGTGAACAAGCAGGGTATGCTGCCGACTACGACAAGATCCAGCCCACTGACAAGATCTCCCTGCTCGGACTGAAGGACCTCGCGCCCGGCAAGGTACGTTCCCTCGTGTGTGAATGTAGGGTGAACAAGCAGGGAATGCTGCTGACAGACTACGACAAGATCCAGCCCACTGACAAGATCTCCCTGCTCGGACTGAAGGACCTCGCGCCCGGCAAGGTACGTTCCCTCGTGTGTGAATGTAGGGTGAACAAGCAGGGTATGCTGCCGACTACGACAAGATCCAGCCCACTGACAAGATCTCCCTGCTCGGACTTAAGGACCTCGCGCCCGGCAAGGTACGTTCCCTCGTGTGTGAATGTAGGGTGAACAAGCAGGGTATGCTGCCGACTACGACAAGATCCAGCCCACTGACAAGATCTCCCTGCTCGGACTGAAGGACCTCGCGCCCGGCAAGGTACGTTCCTCGTGTGTGAATGTAGGGTGAACAAGCAGGGAATGCTGCTGACAGACTACGACAAGATCCAGCCCACTGACAAGATCTCCCTGCTCGGACTGAAGGACCTCGCGCCCGGCAAGGTACGTTCCCTCGTGTGTGAATGTAACTGAACAAGCAGGGAATGCTGCTGACAGACTACGACAAGATCCAGCCCACTGACAAGATCTCCCTGCTCGGACTGAAGGACCTCGCGCCCGGCAAGGTACGTTCCCTCGTGTGTAAATGTAGGATGAACAAGTAGGGAATGCTACTGATAGACTACGACAAGATCCAGCCCACTGACAAGATCTCCCTGCTCGGACTGAAGGACCTCGCGCCCGGCAAGGTACGTTCCCTCGTGTGTGAATGTAGGGTGAACAAGCAGGGTATGCTGCCGACTACGACAAGATCCAGCCCACTGACAAGATCTCCCTGCTCGGACTGAAGGACCTCGCGCCCGGCAAGGTACGTTCCCTCGTGTGTGAATGTAGGGTGAACAAGCAGGGTATGCTGCCGACTACGACAAGATCCAGCCCACTGACAAGATCTCCCTGCTCGGACTGAAGGACCTCGCGCCCAGCAAGGTACGTTCCCTTATGTGTGAATGTAGGGTGAACAAGCAGGGAATGCTGCCGACTACGACAAGATCCAGCCCACTGACAAGATCTCCCTGCTCGGACTGAAGGACCTCGCGCCCGGCAAGGTACGTTCCCTCGTGTGTGAATGTAACTGAACAAGCAGGGTATGCTGCCGACTACGACAAGATCCAGCCCACTGACAAGATCTCCCTGCTCGGACTGAAGGACCTCGCGCCCGGCAAGGTAATGTCACCATGTACCCAGATTTGGACTCAAAAATGTCACTATCAAATGCCTTGATTTGTACACAATTTCAATATCAAATGCCTTCAAGGTAATGTCACCATGTACCCAGATTTGGACTCAAAAATGTCACTATCAAATGCCTTGATTTGTACACAATTTCAATATCAAATGCCTTGATTTTTACAAAGATTCAAGTTGCCTTGATTGTAGAATATTCGATATGAAATGCCTTGATTTGTACATAATTTCTGTATCAAATGCCGTGATTTTTACAAAGTTTCGATATCAAATGCCTTGATTTGTACAAAGTTTCGATATCAAATGCCTTGATTTGTACAAAGTTTCGATATCAAATGCCTTGATTTGTACAAAGTTTCGATATCAAATTCCTTGATCTGTGAAAAATTTCATTATAAAATGCTTCGATATGTAAAATGGCATTATCTAATGCCTTAATTTTTGCAAAAGTTCCATATGAAATGCCTTGATTTGAGTATAATTTTCATATCAAATGCTTTGATTTTTAATTTGAAAAAAAAAAATGAATTTTGATTTTAATATTAAAATTCTTCAATTCAATATATTTATATCAAATGCCTTGATGTGTAAAATAACACCACAGATTTATACCTTTTTATTACTGCCAATGCTAATGTTACCAACATATCCCCCACAGCAAGTAGACTGCGAGATCAAGCACGCGGACGGCAAGACCGAGCGCATCAAGCTCAACCACTCCATGAACGAGCAACAGATCGCGTGGTTCAAGGCCGGCTCAGCCCTCAACCGCATGAAGGAAATCGCTGCAGGGAAGTAGACCCTTCAAACAGCCTTAACACTACGTGTAAAGACCTTATAGTTACGTATGAAAGCCTTAAACTCGTTCTAGAAAAGTATAAGATCATGATTCTGTCTCTGTCATTTTAATAGGTCGAAAGATTTCGTCTTTGTCTTGACTAGTTAAGGGCTTCTTGATACGTAGCATGTAGTAATTCTGAGCCTTAACTTGCACTGGAAGAGAACTTTGGCGATTTTATTATTATGATCATTATAATAGTTTATATTAAAATCTCGATAATATTGTATCGAAAGTGAAAAGAAATTGTGTATGGAAAAGATTCCATCTTTGAAAGCTAAGCTTTGTATGGCACGATGAATTTTTTGATGAAAAGAAAGGGGGGAAACGAGAAGAATGTGTTTCAAAGACAGATTCTTTTCAAGTATTGAAATGAAATGTATGAAAAATATACCTACCTAATGTACTTAGTAGATACCCGCCTTAAATGATAGATACCAGTGCAAGTGTGTTACCATTATTGTAGTTAATTCGTCTTGTAATAGCGCAATTTCTCAATCTCGGACAATACGGCGGTGAATCTATTGATAATAGTAGCGTAGTACAAAGTAAAGAATACTTAGATGAAGTTAGTTTTAAGTTTCAACCTTCTCCATTATACAATTGTAAATCAACTGCAAAATCATAATATTGTTTTCTTTTATGATTTCATTTTTATGTAAATAAAATATCCGAAAATAAATATTTGTATAATATCAATTATTTGTTGTTATTTTACGTATTTGAAAAAGTCAGTGATTTGGCACCTCCAAATCACTGTTCTGCCGTGCTATAAAAACAATTTGGCGTTTTATGTACTTTTCTAAGATATTTTTGTTGTAATATCTATTGATCCTTTCCTATCGTACGTCGTAAGATAATTTGATTGCAAAAAAGTACTCAGAAACGTCAAAATATTATTACGAACTTTAGGAGCACAAATCTTAATTTTTTGACTTACTGCGGTTTTAGTTGGCACGGCAGTGTTCATAAGCAGGCTCTTGATAAGCAGGAATTCTACTGTTGGAAGCCAAACAGCATAGTTGGTGTAATACATGACTATACTTGAAAAAGGTCGTGTGTTCCGGCTGTCTTCTGGGATTTTATAAAAAAGATATGTTCAGACATAATATAAGGAAATTGTTCTTCAATGAAAGATTCATGAGTTTTATGCAGTTCTCTGTATTATTTATCAGTAAATTACAGGAATCAAGACGCATTGTGTCGCAAGTAGCAAAAGTTAATAATTTTATAAACACCGTCAATAAGAATATATTTAAATGCCTGTCGGTTATTTCTCAGCAATGAAGCACGTTTAATTGGTGATAACATGACTTTAATACGAGGCGTTATCAAAAATAAATAAACATGCTTCCCGTTGTCTCCGGTAAGCGTTGGTAAGCGTATTCCCTTTGACGGCGGGGCAAAATCTTACCTAACTACGCATTGCTTTGAAGGCGAAAGGGACACGTACACGCGACCCCCTAGGTCCTAGGTATCCTCATAACGGGAACAACGGGAAGTCAAACCAATGACCTCTCGTTGTTTCCCGGAGGCAACGAGAACAATTAGCTGAGCAGTGCCAGCCATCAGATATGCTGGCAGCTTTCCATCTCAAAATTTCTATGATGGTGCAGTCTCATAAAAAATAATGCCACATGAGCTAAATTTCAAACTGAGTCTTCCTACAACCCAATGAACCCTGATGTCTGTTTTACAATTGCCTACTACAAGTGCTACAGGTAGCAGGCTGCCTACCTCAAAATATCATTTGACTACATTTTGCTTCCTATGTATTTCTACATATTTTGCTCCCATGAAATTACAATCATGAATTATTTTATGCATTGAGTGAGATCTTTGGCGCCTATGATGATATGCTTAGCGTACTGTGGTAGTATTAGTCGTAAGAAGCGACTAAGGGATTTGATTTGCAATTTTAGGCGACAGGCTGACAACACGCTCTGCCTACGCCGCAAGGGATATAGGCGTGATGTATGTACAATGTAAAGTGTGGCACAGAGTAGCAACTGTCTTTTTAAACTTTAAATGAATTGTTTCTTTTTAACTTGATCCACAACAATTTTGATCAATATTAATTAAGAGAGTTTGCTTTCTTTGAAATACTGAAAAACTAGTTGAATTAAATGATAGACTTTGTTTGAATTACAAAATGAAACAAAACAGATTGTAGTGTAAATCTATTTATTAGAGAACAGCTTAATCCTCGTTATCTTCATTGTCGCTGTCAGCATTGATGTTGAAGTAGCGCAGCTCGTAGGAGTCGTGGGCAGAAGCGACCACTCGCAGCCAGTCCCGAAGGTTGTTCTTCTTGAGGTAACGCTTCGTCAGGTATTTGAGGTACCTCTTTGAGAAGGGAATGTCTGGAAAAGAATAGTGGAAATGGTAAGTAAATGTCTTCCAAGGATAAACAAACAATAACTTTTCAATGATCAGAAAATTGCAAATGGTGGTGTAGTAATTTGTGTTACCAACCTGAATGGTATGGTCGCTCTGGTCATCTGGGCATAAACAGATGCTAGGGTTTGGCTCTACACAATTTCAATCCAGATTCTAAATAGAATTTTCTTGACATGTAAATCTATCTTTCCTTAGTAGTTTCATTTCATTGAACCATTTTGGTTGGATAGTACCAAGGCTAACAGAAAACGAATATATTCGCATAAGCACAAAGACACGCTGCTTCAAAATAGTGAAATAGTACTCCTTTGTCATAGTACTGACTATGGTGGTAACCCACCATAAACATAACCTCAACATCAATGTTTTCGCCCGAAATTGTAGGATTTTTCATATTACACACTACAAAACCGATATAAATTTTATAAAAGCTGCTTACCTGCGGTGATGGCCACCTTCGTCTTGTCGCGAGCGACGACAACGTGATTGCTAAGGTTATTCGTTTTGCCCTCAACTTTGACGTGTTCCTTCAGGTATTTCTCGAAGTTGCCCACATCGAGGATGCTGTCTTCAGCAGGGTGTGTGCAGTCAATCACGAATTTCAGGTTGATTTTCCGCTTGAGACCCTTGCCGCGGATTTTACCACCCTTGACTCCCTTCTTGCCAGTCTTCTGGTGAAGTTGGGCCTTTTTGGCCACGGGTTTTTTAGTCACTGCCATTGTGGCAACCTGAAAGACACCGGGATTATATTTTGTGCACAAAACCAATGAATTTATCACAGTTTATCACCTAATTTGTGAAATAACCTACCGAACACGTGTATAGCAGTCACCGAAGAAACTGCAAAATGGCCGATACAAACGTCAACGTTTCTACAGTTGGCCAACTTGTCTCTGTGTTGCTATTTTACTAGAAAAACCGGTAAAGTCAAACCATTCATTCATATCATAAATACAATTTACTACAGGACTTTTTGGAAAGTAAAATATATTTATTCAGTATAAAAACAAGTGTAAAAAACAAAACAAAATCCACAGCAAATATAAAAACAAAACAAAATATAAAACAAAACAACTCTACCTATCTAGAAACCCACCCCGGATCGTTCCCGGCGCAAAGGAGCCCAATATGCTGGCTGCGTTGCCACGTTGTACGGCTAGAGAAATGCTTTGCGCTAGGAACGAACCTGAGCGAGGGTCAGCACCCCTCTCCTTCAGACGACGGCCAATTTCCCGTAGAAAGTTCTTGGCTTCAGAACACCAGGGGCCCAAAGTCTCCACTGCCACGGGTATAAAGGTGTACGCGGCGAGATCCTTGTACTTCTCGTGTTTCTTTTTTGCCGCGGCCTCGGCCGCTGCACCAGCCACGCGGGATGTGCGACTAAGGTGACAAGCCGCAGTCGTGCTGACACACGTAGCATCCCAGACCATATTCCTGCCCTTTTGCCAAGGGACCAACGTTAAGCCGTCGGGTCTCTTACCATCTGAGCGGCTTAGTCCGGGAGGCTCGAGCACGACGGGGATGTTGGCAGAAACTAGCGCCCTACGCACTAATTCATTGAGGGCATGGTGCCTTGGGAACCTCCCTAAGCAGCGGCAGCAGCTCAAAGCATGATTGCCAGTCTCATCTACCACTTGCCCACAAATACATGAGTGCGGCTCACAAACTTTGCAGCCTAGGCGTAGTGACACGGCTACACGCAGGGAGTCACTATCAAGTAATGTTCCTAAGTTAGGAGATGGTAGGGCGTGCAGCCATGCACCTGACTCTGGGCACGCTGAAGCCCGTAGTCTGGCAGTGTCTGTTCCTGAACTGGCGCTCAACAGGTCTTCAAAATTTATTTACTACAACAGCGCGTTTACAAATGTTTTATTTTCGCGTGATCTAAATACAGGGTGTTAGGAAATGTGGAGCAGTTTTTATCCTCTTAGCAATAAGAGATTTTAAAATTTGGCGAAGTTAGCCTGGGCCAAAATAGGTATTAACAGCTACGTTTCTTAATTTCACTACGTAGGTAGGTACTGTCGCTAGCAAATCCACCTACCCATTTAAGGGATCAACTTATACTGGTTTTCCTAAGTATTTGTATGAAAACCAGTATAAGTTGGTCCCATAAATTAATAGGTTTTTAGAGATCGTACTATTGCCAGCAAACCCACCTAACATCTAAACAATTTAAAGTAAAGACTTAACACTGGTTTATCTTACTATTTGTTTATTTCTCCCGCCGCTAAAACAATCAATACCTACTTATTTTCATTAGGTAATTTAGGTACCTACTTCTTGTTTAAGTATAGGTCTAACTTTATGTATGGTACCTCTTAGAGTATTTCCATATCAGTGCTTTTGCCCTAGAACGTACCTCGTCTCAGATTTCTCATTTGATATGTCTGACTAGGTAGGTAAGATTAGTCAAGATAGCTAGTTTATTACATGACACAAGCTTTATAGCGTTAAATACGAAACGACCGGTTCCGCGAGGGGCACGACTTTTCCATTGTCTTGGCTCCACCTCGATGATATTATTTTCCCATGAATGAACCACCACCGTGCTCGCTCGCTACTCGAGGTCACGGCACGTTTTTTACCTGACGTGATGTAATGCCCTCGCGCTTTTGATACAAGTCACATTCTCGCGCTACATTCCGCGTCGAAGTTTCGCTTGATTTGAGATCGATTTGTTTCATCAATATTGTGACAAAAATTACAGTCAGTTTGTAATTTTCAGTGTAATTTTATCTTTCCGGTTCAGTGATATGGCGGGTAATTTGAATCGGTAGGTGGGAAAGTTTGAGCATGCGTATTATCAAGAAGCCGATCGTCGTGAACTCCGTGACTCGAGACGACGCACACAGCGGCGCGCGCAGTTTATTTACGCTCTTGCACGAATTCGGTTCAACGCAGTGATGTAAACCTATTTTTGAAGTTAACCTCACTTCTTTTACCTTTTAGGTGAATCATCAACACGAAGCGGAAACTACTGTGGATAATTTTAAGTGTTTGTCACATCAATATTAAGAAAACAAAAGAATGTTGACTCCAAAATGTACGGCTGATTGACGTGAGTGCAAATAAAATCGATAAGAAATATGGAAACGGAGGAGAGGTCACGCAAATGATAGTAAAATGGATAATTGTTTCGCCGTTTGCGGCTGCGACGATAGCGAAGGAATAACTAAAGCAGACTATGATCGGTTCACGGATAAAATTGAGAATGTTCTCAACGATGATAAAGGAAGAAGACTCTTTAGGAACTTTATGTACACCTCGAAAATGAAGGATGGTCGAAAGACTTTAGACTTCTGGGAGCATACCGAAAGACTTCTTGGTAACAAAGAAGGTACTAGTGCATCAGGAACCATGTCACCACGCAACTACATGAAAGAAATTGACCGGCTCATGGACGAAGCAGAAAGAATAGAGGAATTAGATTTTGCAACTATGGAGAGGTTACAAATTGCGCGCGATTCAGAAAACAAAGAAGAAATTATAGAAGCTCTTAAAATATTGAAAGTAGAGGCAACCAAAGCTCTGAGAAGAGAATACAATGCTTTTAGAAGACATTTTGTACCTCAAAAGTAATATTTTAATACAATAGCTTCACAATGTGCCTTGTGTTTAGAAGCATTTTCAAAGTTCGCGCCAGTTTTAGTTTTTACAAATAAAATTCGTAAACATTCTGTACAGTGTACGTAAATAAAAATTTGCATGTTGTGTAACATGTAACATTACAGTAAGATTGATAACTGTGTAAACCGTCCTCGCAATTTGCTTACGTTATTTTTTGTTTTATTTGAAAAATAATAGATGTAGGCACATTTTTGTTTATTTAAAAACTTTGCCTTGTGTTAGTGCAAAATTAAATGTTATGCTATTATGAGACTGATTTTCATTTGTTTTATTAATTAGTGAGCACCTCTATCTAAATACGAATTAATAAAATGACCAGTAGATTAAAATATAAAATGATGGTTGTCATTTAATAAAATCATTGCACAGAAAATTGTACACCTTTACAAATAATATACAATAAGTAATATGTTCTATATAACTATATGTTGACAATTAAATGTAATTCATTCAGAGTAAAATGAAGTATTGAGCCTAATAAAATGTACAGTTCTAAAACTTAGTTCACATAAATGCATTTGAAGTTAAAAAGTGTATGAATCCATTGAGTTAAAATACTTAGTTCATTAAAATCAAATCAGTTATCAATCAATCACTTCACATCAAATGTTGTTGAGATAAATTCCATTAATACTTATCACAGAGTCCAAAGTCTCTCAGAATAAAATCACTAAAATATACTAGCTTACAATACTAGGACTACACTTATTGTATCACTTGGCCATTCCAGTCACAGCACTAAGCAATGCAACTAAAATGATTTTATATTTCTAAGTCTTCTTCCATGAGTAATACATCTCTAAGGGTTTGTTTACCTGCAAACAAAGACAAAAACAATTACAAATACATCAAATAATTAACAATAAAATATGGTTAAAATTCATACACAGTGTGACAACCAAATAAGGTCATTCAGATTTCAGTGAATAAAATCAAAATTAAAAATATTTTTCTAATCATAAATTGTTTGTTTCCTTTCCCATCCTATTCACTAACTGGAAATATGAAAAGATGGTCTCATTGTTACTGTAATAGGGTTTTTGTATATTTGTATAAAGCACTCAAAAACACTTGTTAGAAGAACACAAATACAAAAAACTTTTAAAGATAACAGAAATATTTAAAAAACCTGGGCCCCAAGTCTGCTAATTATTAGCCATTGTAATGCCAGCGAGACTCAACTGTCATTCTACTGCCACTGTGATTTTCCATACTAAAAACTGTTAGCAGACTACGAAATGGCCGAAACCATCCAACTGAGATGCCATCGAGACTCGACTGAAACGATTTTCATTTAGCGGACTCGGGGCCCTGTTGTTGCTTACCTTCCAAAACTTATCATTGATCTGTCGCAAAGTCTGCGAGCCGGCCAGTGGCACAAACTGCCCGGGGGATGGAGCCACATAGATGCAGAAGTTTAGCAACCGGTATGCTTCCGGCAGCTCAGCATCCAGGTCCAGGGTCAACCGCATTGCCAGGTACTTGCTCAAATGGTCCACTGTAATTAAAAAGATTTTTTTACGAGCCTGGAAATTAAATAGGAACTCATTTATATAGAAATTATTATCTGATTGCTTTTCCACACGAATATTACATGATAAGAATTTTATTTTAGTCTTAACTCAAGTTTCAAATGAAATAAACCACCAGGGACCGGACTGGTAAGCCTTTCCGGGGTTATTGATTGGGTTTTGCGAATGGGTTTGCTGTCCCTAGTCGAATCTCGCCAAAACCCATTCGAAAGGCTTTTTAAAGCGCTATTGTAAGGCTATCGAAATCCTTGCGAAACCCCTTCAAACCACTAACCATATTGAAAGGGTTACCCTTTCGGCTTTCACATAAATTTAATCCCTAAAGTGTGACTTATACGGACTATTATTGCTCGCGCACCACAAGACGGCGAGCTGGTCCGTCAAAGCTCCGAAGTTGCCGCGAAGCCGCATTTTGCTCAACTTGAATGATTTCATTGTAGTGCGTGCGCGCGAAACCCCTATGAAGCGCTTTTTAAAGGGTTTTGGCAAAGGGTTACCCTTTCGATAAACTTAAAGCAAATGAATGGGTTATCAGTTGAAGTGGTAAGTCGTTTAACTGGGAGTGTTGAATCATGGGGTTTAAAAATTAAGCGCTTCGTCGATAAAGCGCTTAGAGGGTCCCTGTAAACCACACTCATACTATACTCTATACCATAGCTCTTCAATTAGAATCATGTTGGCAATTAACTGCCTAATTTATGGGTGATTTACAATTCTCATTATCACAATCATAAACAATCTGGCTTCGGCTTCTTGATTTATTAGCTGCTTTTATGCTGTATAAAAGTAGGTAGGTGCCATTATACAGGATGTAAAAAAATGAACTGCAAATATTTTAAGGGGTGAACCAGCCCATGAAACTGAACAATTTTCCCTAAGAAACATAGGACGAAAAATTAAAAAAAATTTTGGACTTCCCATACAAATTGACTCGGCTGACTGGTACATTTTGTATGGGAGGTCCAAAAACTTTTTTCATATTTCGACCTATGTTCCTTAGGGAAAGTTGTTCAGTTTCACAGGCTGGTTCAGTTCACCCCTTAAAATATTTGCAGTTGATTTTTTTACATACTGTATATTTGAAGTTAGTGGTTGGTTGGTAGCAACACTTTATCAACTTATTTGTATAATCTAATAAATGGCAAAATCTTTACACAAATTTGAGATGGTGTTGCCCTGGGTTGCAATGTCTGTTCTTTCGTATTGAAGTTAGCCTTAAAGCATTCTGTTCTACACTCCTTTCCCCACATCTTATCAGCTACATTTTATTAGCATAACCAGAACTGGCCAGTAACTGTATAACCAAAATGTTACATTAAAATAAAGTTGCTATACACTTAGTTGACTATAAATGCTATTACAAGGCTATAAAATACCTGAAGCATTGGCTGTAGTCTTCAGATAGCGGACGGAGCTGTCCCTGAGGGCGCGCATGAGCTGGTTGTCTCCCGTCATCTCGGTCGGGTGCGGTTTGAACACCAGCTCAATCTCGTTTGGGTTGAGGGGCTCGCCTTCCCCCTCTGTGTCCATTGAGTTCTCTCCTTCAGTCCTGGAAGATGATGAATGAATTTTTCAGTATTCTTGCAACCAATAATCTTCAACTCTTATGGACCAACTTTAAAATTCTTTCATTGTTTGTTTTCTACTAGCTATAATGGCCCTCAATCTTGACTTTAGCACCACATAGGCTTAATTTTCAGTAGCAGGTAACAGGTAGCAGTCAGTAAACTATTGGACAGGCAGTTGAGTTATATAAAAATGGCAAAGCTGAGGCTTTTCTTGAATTGAGGGTCGCTCTAGTCCAGCAGTCAAATCATAGTGTAAAGCTGCTAAAAATAGTTAGAAAAACACCTTTCTCTACTACTTTTAAATACCTAGTATTTAAAAGTAATAAAATAAAATATTGTTTACCTTCCATCACTAGATTCACTTTCCTCACTGCGCTCAGATGTCAGAATTGACTTAGTTTTCTTTGTAATACTTGTATTCTTGGATATGGAGCTCACATTCGAAGGGACTGGGGATGGAGTGCTTCTCACTGAAGCAGGGTTTGACGTGGACTGCCCAGGGGTTGTTGGGTTGGTGGAAGAAGTGCTATCTTTAGGCACAGATGTACTACTTTGCCCAGGTTCAGCAGTCCCACTCGAGTTGGAGGGATTACTGCCGTCATCGATAGTCTTCCGCGACCGTTGAGGTCTATTCTGAGCCTGCAGCTTTATTCCTTCAGTGATAGAGTTCACCAAAGACACTTGTGAGTGTGACATATTCAGTTTAGCCAGCACACGCTCCTGGTGAGCCTCGTATTCATCTCTGCTGGGGTAAATCTTCGATATAAGCAAATCAAAGTTAGGGTCGGGTCGCAATGACCTCTTTGACACAAGCTTCTTACGACACGTAGGACATTCCTTGTTGCCCGACCGCAGCGCTGTAATAATACAGTCCGAGCAGAACCTGTGAAGGCATTCCTTCGTCGTCATCGTCTTCTTGAGCATATCTAGACATATTGGACACATCAATTCACTGTGCAAGCTTCGGGGAGACACCGCTATTTCGGTAGAGTCGGTTACGACCACTTGTGGGGTCCGGTGGAGCTCGTAGAGGGATAACTCCCATGTTTTATTCTGAGAAGGTTCGGCGGACGACATTTTTGTAATCAATTAACTTCTTTCTTACACCTAAAATAAATAAATTCCGATAAAAATAATAACAGCAGCCGCTTCCACCATTTTGAAAGAAAATTGAGTGAATGATTTGAGAAGAATGAATGTTTTGGGCGTTCTGTGTTGCCACCTGTATGAAAAAACCGGTATTTTATCCTTAGTCAAGTGCACCAACAGAAAAAAACGAATTATTATGTGTTGCCATTTTAAAAAGCGGAAATAGCATGTTGGCATTGCGTCGTGCGCCATTGTTAGCGCGAATTGGCGCCAATATTGAAAAACTTTTTCTCGAGTTTCAGACTAATTAATTTATTATATTTTTATTAAAGCTTAAATGAATACCGTATTTACGGCGACCACGCCTTGTACACTTAACGTAATGTTTTAGTTCACAACAGTACACAGTGATAAGCCGAGCCGCGTTTAGAGTAGGAACACAAATTGTTATAAAAAAGACAAAATTTTACACAAAAAATTTTCTCTTTATTAAAGTTTGAATTAGAATGTGACTTTCTTAAAGAGAATCTTTTAATTCCTACTGAGAAATAAATACATTGATTTTTAATTTTTTTTTAAGCGTAGTGTAATTGCCGGAAGTAATGCCAAGTTTTCTCTTGAAACATAAACTTGAGCTTTGAGCAGAATAAAGTACATAATAAATGAGCGATTTCTCATTCAAAAGTAGGTTAATAGTCACAGTTGTCAAGGTTAGGTATCCAGGACGCAGTAATTAAGCACAGTATGAGTATAATTCGTCTTACTAACCACTTTATACCTACGCTGCTTCTGCTTTCCTCTCATTGAAGTGATAAGTTTCATCTAATGAACGAGGAACGGAGCCACTTAAATGCTCGTCTAAAGTGCCTACAAGGCTTGGCTAAGAGGTTTTCTTTTGTCATGCATGTAAAAAACTGGATCGATGAAAGAGCAGATGAGCTTAATTTTAAACCGCCCTATACCTACTATACAGGATGTACCTAACAGAACTGCTATTACGAGTCGAAAGGAGGTCAAGGTACTCACTTACAAAAACAAAACATCTTTCCCCATGGAACATGATAAATCAGCTTGTTATACTGTTTTTGTTTTACCCATTGTCAATTGAATCGGCATATTATACCGTTTTTGTTACTCCCGGTATAGTAGGATCTGGCTGGTTGTTTAACAATCACCATCTTCTATGGAATATACTCTGCTACATAGGTATCTTAAACACCAATCCGAGGCCGATATCTTAACATGCCATCCGTAGCATGTGCTAAGCTAGTCAGTACGTAGATGTATTTATTTAGATGTAGATTTAGCAGGGCACATTACATTTCTAAGATATAAAGGTAACTAATAAAATTGCAAGAAATTATTCCATATCTCGTTAAGTAGTAAGTACTTATACTTAATTATTAGAAAAAGAGCATGGCTTAAGGAACTTTATAAATAAATAGTTGTTTCCCAGGAGTGTTCCCAGGACCTACTTCAGGAAATCATAAAGTGTTGGCACTTACCTATCTAATTACCACGGGGACCTATCACCAATGACTATTATCATTATATTACCTACCAACTATAATTCTCATTAGCGAGTTACAGCTTTACTCACCCATTAACATTCTTGTTCTCTCATATAAACAACCTGTAGAGACACATTTCACAATTATATGAGAATGTATCAATGGAGAATAGGAATTTGAGGATCTCTTTGGATGGAGTATAAATCCTCATTCAATGCTCACCATTCCATATGAGTTAGGCTCGGAATGTTACCACTGACCTGGCTAAAACGGGTGTACAGTTATACCCTGAATGCACTAAACGCAGTGCAGAGATGTTCGATGTATGTTTGACCACGTCTTACTTTGCATTTGCAGCCTCACGACTTTAGGCTAGACTTTTCTCTAAACGGTTTCATTGGATAAGACACAAATTCAAAAATACGCCCATTTGGAAAAGGTGATGACTGTTTTTGCTACTTCCATAGCGACGGTCCCTAGCTTGTCTCTCTTTTTTTCTTAAATATCACACTATTAACAATCGCAGCTGATGATAACCTGGCTTCATATCGCAACAAGTTACGCTACGTTTGGTTAAAAAGAAACACTCTGAGATGAGATAACGCAAATTTTAAAGTTGCTTTCGTACTCCGGGATGTTTCCCTTTTCAAATCCTATCCGACCTCTATATCAGAATCAGTACGTAATTGAGTTGTGATCAGCTAACTGCTCGTTACAGTATCTGGCTGAGCAAACAGTAATCAGCGGAAGCCTATTCCTGACCTACTGCCTTGTTTATTACTAAGTGGTAGGTACAGGGGTTATTCTAAAATCTCACGAAGCGAATGTAGGTAATTAATCAATCATGCATGTGGCTGAAGAAATCCTCTTCTAATACAAAACCTATTCCATATTTTACGAAATAATAATTTTCTACTCGTAAATTGCATAACATAACTTACCAAGCAATTTTTCATAACGGCAGTTTGACTACTGTAGGTACCTCTCGGGACCTGTAAAGGGTCTTGCAAAAAAGATCAGCGGAATATGTTAAAATCCTTAATATTCTGGTATACAAGGGGTTAACAGCCACAACAGTCCACTGCTGGACATGGGCCTCCTCCTATCGCCATTGTCATAACACGTTTGAAAGGCGAATTGGTGAGCGCATTGCAAGATGTTTAAGTCACAGGAAACGCTGCTATAAGGCTGCTTGCTACCTATTCCCTGGATAATAAAATTATCCCATGATTCCATGGTTGATACAAATTTTATTATCATTAAACCCATAAGTAAAAGCGGAATGATGCTATTCTAAGCCGGTTAAAATAGTCACACCGGCACATGATAAGGAAGAAGATCTGAAACCAGATAAAGGTCGATTAGGCCAGCAAGTTTATTTCTATAAAAGGCGTTTTCTTGACAACTAGAAAGAAAGTCGCGATTTTTTATCAGTCTCGTTTTCTGTGCGATAAACTTAGTTTTCTACTATTAAGTTTGTTCAAGAATTTAGGGCGAGTGCTCAGCTTAAATTGATTGCTGAGCAAATGCTAAGCTTCCGTTTTCGTGGTGGAGTTCAAGTGATGCTGGACGCAGAGATTATTGTCTTAAGACCAGCATAAGGTGAACCACTATACGTATGCCTCACCCTAGGCCTCGCAGGGCTATTTAGAAGTTTACTTTTCTACGTGTATGTTCATATCTTGGCTATCGACGGTAGTAAATTCCCTTAAGATTTCATCTCCCGACCGCTCTCTAAACAAGAATTGGACCATGTACAGTAATTGCGGAAAATCTCTACTTAGCGCCACGGACAGGGTAACGGAAGAGGACTCTGCCACAAAATAGAGAGTATATTGAAGGATCACTCACACCCTATTTAGGATTTTCGGGATTGTCACTTCTTACGTAGCCAGGGTTGCTATTTTCAATAAGTACGAGAAAATACAGCTAAATCTGATACAAGAACGAACGTTATTATTGAAATATGACGTTCGTTGCAATTATCTACTTGAGCTCCTCTGAGATTCGAGATTCCATTTCATTCCAGTTTTCGTCAGTAAGCATCAAAATCGTTGCTATACTGTATAGGCGTCCCGCGCGCCGTTTCTCTAATTTGTTTTGTTAGTATTCATATTAACCGAGTATAACCAAATTATTTGATTACACGGCTATCAAAAATCAATCATGTTATTCGATAAGAAGAAGAAGATATTATTGTATTATTGCGACGAAGTGATATACAGGGTGTTAGGGACGGTGTAACGAAAACTTTGCAGGCATGATCAGACCATCAAACTGAACAACTTTTACTATGGAGCCAATGGTGGGAAACGAAAAAAATTTTCCGACCTCCCATTCAAAATTCACGATCAGCTGACTGACTTTGTATGGGAGGACGGATTTTTTTTTTCGTTTCCCACCATTGGCTCCATAGTAAAAGTTGTTCAGTTTCATGGACTGAGCACGCCTGCAAAGTTTTCGTTACACCGTCCCTAACACCCCGTAGTTTTCCAGAAAACATTTCATTAGCGCGTTTTAGAAAACTAACAGCGACATCTGTTGGCGAGTATTTCAATGTTTCCTCTCTTGCTATTGGGTCTTTTTGCTATTGGGTCTGTAGTTAGCTTAAACAATTTCCACACATTATGTTAACGAGACGCATATTCGTTAGGGCTTTCGTCACTGTCCTAGGGAGTAATTAAACCTACTTCTAGTACTTATTAATTAAGACACGAGTAATAATTAAGAGGAAAGAAACGCAAAATGCCTTAAGCTAAGCAGCTCGTTAGTTATGAGCTGGCTGGTTAGTTTTATGATAAAGCAAAAAGTGAAACCAAAACATAGTATTAAGGGAATCTTGAATAAAGCTAGCGGCCTCACCACTTAACGATTCACGAGGCATGTACAAGTTGTCAAAAAACCCTGCGTAATTTCCAAGAAATTGCATGGTAATAAACACCGCTAGATACCTTTCAACCACACTAATGTGTGGGTTCTACCATTGATAAAATAATTCAATCGCAGAACTTCAGATTGGTTGAATATGACATCTAAAAGTTTCTATCTAAGGCAGTTGTCATATTCATTTTCTACTTGCGCACAAAATCTAGTCATAGGTGTTTAAACTGCGAAATTCCGCAACCAAAATATCGGCAGGTGTTTTCCGTCCTAGTTTCTATCAATCTACCCATTTAAGGGACCGACTTTTAAGGGTTTTACAAACAGGTTAAGAGAAGCCAGTATAAGTTGATTCCATAAGGCGGTAAACCAAACCGTTTGACAGACGCATCCGTCAACGCACCGTTGGGCATCCGTCGTCGTATTTACCGCATTTTCCTAACGCTGCGATAGAACAGCGAAAAAATAATGTCGAAACGGACGTTACATGTGTAAAGCGCCTGAGATAAATTTGTAGCACAACTCTAGGTACCTACTTATCTATGTATGCTGCGATTATCTACTTCTTCTTTTCGTGTGGGACACCGAGTCGTTCAATGACCCGATGAACCCTGGTGTCAGAGTTTTTCAACCGCCTACTGCAAGTAGCAGGCCTCTGACATGGTTGTGTAACGACCGCCATCATAGACAGCAACTGGGACCGACGGCTTAACGTTCCCATCCGAAGCACGTAACCATCTTACTTGCGGACAATCAGGTGGTTCAGCCTGCAATGCCCTAACTAGACTGGGAACAAATTCACAAAGTGATAAATATCAACTTTGTGAGTGACCCCACCGGGAATTGAATCCGGAACCTTTGCGTGGCAGGCAGGCAGGCATACTAACCACTGCGCCACATCGGTTGTCAGCGGCGATTATCTACTAAGATGTGATTGTCGGTTGCGATTTGCAAACGCACAGATATCGAACACATAAATCTAATCT
The DNA here is from genome assembly GCA_024500475.1 of Phthorimaea operculella. Taxonomy (NCBI): domain Eukaryota; kingdom Metazoa; phylum Arthropoda; class Insecta; order Lepidoptera; family Gelechiidae; genus Phthorimaea; species Phthorimaea operculella. Next base: position 15,833,341 of record JANFCV010000001.1, read on the forward strand.
TGCTCTTGTTTACATCAAGATTATGTTGTGAGCCCATCAATCTGTAGGAATAAGGGCTCTATAGCCTCTTATGGCCGGCGGCTAGGGGGACTTCATTTACTACATGAGCAATAACACTAAAACAAACAATGTTGCGTACCACCCGGACTCCCGTTTAAAAGACTCAGGAGCGCAATATTCAGAGACAGAGGCGAAAGGACAGTATTGCGGTTCGCGACACAGCGACAGCCACCCTAACAAATGACAACTTGTTACCGCGAGGTGCTGTGGCGGCGTGTGTCATATCATATCCGGTCTTTGCATGGAGGAGGTATTCTAATTCCTTAGAAAAAGACAGATCAGGTCGGAAACACCGGAAAACGATGCGATGAGAACCGCCTATGAATGGAAAAATATTTCTTTTAACCGACTGCCTCAGCAGAGTCATGTTTTTCGAGAATAGATATGTATGTAAGTATGCAGACAAGAAATTATTTTTCACGGGCTACATACAGCCATAACAGCTTGGCGGATCTTCACGGTATCTTTAGATTCATATTAAAAATTCAGAAATTCAAGATGGCGAATTTTTATCGCAAAAAACAACTTTGAAATTACCGCTGTCGGGTTTTTGTTTTTTAATATTTGCTTGCTCATATTTTATCCTATGTTTCTTGGGGAAAGTTGATGAGTTTTATGGGCCAGTTCACTTAGCCAATAGTTTTACATCTTATCTATATGAAACCACCGTAGTAAATAAACTGCTCCTAATCCGAAGCTGACCAAAGCCCGAACACTCACATGTTTAACCTAATAGCACAACTTACTAACATTATATGCTCTCTCCACATTACATTTTATGCGCTTTTAATTACGTATTTTACATGAAGATTACAGGCGAAAGCCGCCCTTTAATGTTACAAAAAAACTGTTCGAGAATTATCGACATGTTACCGAAACGGAGAAATTGCTTACGACCATCAAATTAAGTTGTTTTTCGACACTTTCTAGCGTCAAATTAGTGTGTTTTTCTCTGTGAAAATTACCTATTTTTAAGCCATCTCTTTGACATGGTTGCGTAACGACTAGGTACCTACACGATACGATACTAGAAGCAACAAAGTACGAGCCCTTGCTTGACGTGCCCTCCGAGATACGTTACCATATTTCTTAGGCGACAATCAGGTCGATCAGACTGCAACTGCAAAGCACGTCAAAACTGATGATGTCAATTTAAAAGCATTCTACCACCCCATTTTTACCCGCGTAATGATTTGTACGGGGTGATGAAGCTAAGAAACAGGCGGCGGCGTAGTTCCTTGTTTAAACACTTGGCTCTGTGCTCGCCAATCCAAAGTGATGAGTAGGTAGGTACAGCAATTACCACCGGGCGTCGAGTGTGGTGCTATTCCTCAGACCATGGAACACCTCTTGACCTGCCCCATGTGTCCTGACTCCTGCATAGTGAATGAACTCATAAAAGCTACTGCAAATGCTGTCCTGGTGGCATTCTGGGCGCACAAAATTAAACCTTTGCCATCGACACGAAAAGAAGAAGAACAGGGCGGCCGACAATGCGGCGGCTGAATACTGGGTTTGAGGCATAGACATGCCATCGACTCGATAGAAGAGAAGAATAGGGGTGGGCCCATTTCCTACATTAGATGACGACAACGATTAGATAAGGTCAGTTATCTATCAATTAAAGCTAGTCCCGTTAAAAGCGTATTTTACGTCAAAAGTCACTGTTTGGAAAATTGTGACTCATTACTACAAATTAGAGAAACGACGCGCGGGTGGGGCGCCTATACAGATGGTTCACTCAGTACTAGTAACGATTTTGACGCGCACTGATTTTATTGGAATCTTAGGGGAGCTCGAAGTACCTAACTAAGAAGATGCTTGCCACGAACGTCCTATTTTTTGGATTCAAATTTGCTCAGAATTATATGACGTTCTTGTATCAGATTTTGCTGTTTTGATATTACTTTGAGATTTTTGACAGTAGCAACCCTGGCTATGTAACCAGTGACAATCGCAAAAATCCTGAATAGGGTCGAGTGATCCTTCTGTGAACTCTCTATTTTGTATCATTCATTATTGTGTCATAATGACTTCTTTATGACCTTATAAAAGTAAATTGCCTAACTGGTTCACCAGTTACTTACTATTTGGAGTGCCATCATCATGTCTACGCGGTTTTTGGTGAGATTTCATTAAATTTTATTTATTTTAGATCTGTCTCAGTGATTCAATAAAACGTAGCCATCTACAGATTGTTCTTCTTCATCTTCTTCTTTTCAAGGCAAATTGTAATGTACAAACCTATTACAGTATTTGAGTCCAGCAAGTGACAATATCAATATTTTCTCAAATGATGCAACTGTACCTACAATTGTCCGGAAGGAAAGGTCAAAATCTGAAAGCTGCCCGATTAGGGGTGGTTGTGTGGTTTGTGTTGTTTGTTAAATGTTGAACGCACTGAGATGGTTTTAACTGTTTATTTTCACCCAAATGTTAATTACAATGTTAAATGTTATGAATGCACGCCCGGCTTGGACAAGTCCGAAAAATGCACTAAAAGCTAAAAAGTAATTATGTATGATCGGCGGCATCGAGCCGCGTGACAAAGGTGTTCGGTTGCACCGAACATATTCCCGAGGGGCGCAGGAGCGCCACCGGAGGCTGGGGGTGCATTCATGTTACAAAATGTTAGAAAAATAATAAACTATTTACGGAGTTTCTCCACTAAATACTAATTTACGAAAAACTGGCTTCTGTTTGTTTCTGTCTAAGTCCCGTAACTCGAACTCGCATTCAGCCATGGATACGTCACGCTGTTGAGAAGTATGTCTGCGGGGCGGGCAGGAGCAGTCTCAATTGTCGCCGGGGTGGCGGGGTGCAGTCCAACTTCTACGAACCCGACGCCACGCTCCACAATCCAATCAGTAGCAGTATTCCCACAATTCCGTAGATTGCCGAATAATGGTGTATGTCGTGATCTGAAATTCGACCTTCATTCTCATAAACCTCGTTCTGTCGCATCTGTTTCAGTTTCAGTTCTATTTCTTTATGCAACTGCTTGCGCTCCACCTCCGTTTTGTTGATCTCTTCGTCTTCAAATTCGTTATTTATTGTTATATTTATTATGTGGTTTATTGGTGCTACCTCAGTCTTCAGTATGTCGTATGTAACGTTTATTTTACTCTGTTGTTGTTTATGTCCATAAATCGTAAAATCATCAGATTTAATTACGCATCCCTCTTCTATAGTTATGATGTTAGAGCGCGTCATCTGGTAGGCGGTAACTTGAGCGCCACATAATATTCGCAATTGACAGAGCTCGCAGCAAAAATATAAGTATGTATTTAATCGCATCAGGCTTATTAACTTGTTTTTGCACGCGGCGATGCTCGTCTTGCAGGCATTATTTTTATCCAAAATGCATAAGTCTCTATCTGGGTATCTAAAACGCTAATTACGACCAGTCTCCGCCGGCTTGTTTTGTATGGAAATCCATTCCGCAGGGCTTACGTCCCAAGCCCTGACGAGATGTCAAATAGAGTTTGACAAGTAATTTCTATAGAAAACATGTAACGTCATCAGATTTTTTGTTCCTTTCTACGATTATTTTGACACTTTTGTCTATGCTCGGTCGAGCTATGACAACCGTGTGTACGACAATACTACGACAAAGAGCAGTTTCAACAATCGGCGCCTTGGTTGGTGTCGTAATTGAATTACTTTTGAAAAATATCGAAAAATAAAAACAACTATAACACTTTTGTGGATTGTTATAAATCTTGAGGATATTTGAGACAATGTGGGTACAATAAGTACACTTGAAAAAGTAGTTATGATAGTTTATCAACGCACTAAAATTAGGTATAAAAATTACCACTTGCTATCTATACTTGCATCGAATAGCTATGCTAAGCACTTCCAGGGTCAAGATCAAATTGTAGATGTTTGCACAAATAATCTTGAATTTGTAAAAGTAATATGGTAATTAATTTTTATTATATTTTTACTCATTCAGAATGATAATAATATTATCTGTTTTCGTTGTTTAGGTAAATTGGATAATATAATTAATATTTAGGTAAGAGGTATTTATTACATGTCTACTAAACTTTTTACTTCTTCAGAATGTCGATAGATGGCGTTTCTCATCAACCTATTGGAACTAATAATAACACATAGGAAGCGACCGAAAATTCTATTTTTGTTTGATATGATAGCAAATTCCAACGGCTTGCCAATGGCTAGCCTATTGCCGCGCGATATTCTTTATCAGTAAAAGCTATTACTAAAGATAGAGATCCCCGTAGGTGCACTCGGGTGTAAAATCATCATAACATGACATAACAAAATGTAACTATTTTATTACTTGTTAGAGATACAATCATCACATCATACCCATCACTCTAGAATGTCTGAAACTTTAAGGTCCTACTTGTGCTTATTTTTGCAGAAATATGTAACAGTATTCGATTGTTGTTGTAAAAAAAACACAAATTGTAATTATAAACACCATTTACTTAATATTATTAATTGGTTAGGCAGATAACAATTTGTAACATTTTCTTAACAACTTCAAGCCCTCTCAATTTGAGGTTTTGGCAGCACAACGGCCAGAATGGCGCGGTCTTGTAATGAGGCGAATCCGTGACTTTGAGTAGCAGCGTAAAGCAGACCTTGACGATAAACGCGATGAATTGAAGGCCCGTCTTCCCGCTGCCATTAACTTCAATTATATCAATGGCACACACTGTGCACGGGAGTTTACTGTCAAAATCGGTTACAGTAGCCACCTACGGGAGCATCAGCGCCGGCTCGATCAGGAGTAGAAGTAGTCGCCATGGCCAAAACTGGCCGGAGAGATCATCATCATAATTTTTGTTTGCAACTGTTATTCATCCATCAATGAACCAGCATACATACTTATTTATAACAATATATGTTTGATCTTGCGCTGAAACATACACGAAATTTTAAAACTATTGAGTATTAAAAAATTACAGTTATATCATTCATGGTATGACGCTCTGTTACTTTTATAAGAGTGTTAGAACATAGGTAATATAAATATTTGGGAGTTTTGATTATTATTTTCTGCTGGATTTAGAATAGCGTCGTAAGGCGATAAGATAAAGGGATGAATTCAAGGCAGAATGGGCTGCTGGGGTTCCATATCAATACAACATCACATGTGTATTCGCAAAGAACGCTCTTGTATCATAACTTTTAACGGGTCGTTGAACGACTCGGTGTCCCCACGAAAAAAACTGTTTAAGCACTTCACTTATATATGTAATGGTAATGGTTAAACGGGCTGTTTTCCGCTTCGACGTCTACATGCGTGCGCCTATTTTGCGTGAAGAATGGGGGCTCCCTACCCTTCCTCCTTTCCCCGAGGAAGCTCAGCAATCCTACCAAATCACTGAGTGCCCCAGGAATTGACCTCGGACTTCCGAGGTGCTTTGCCTGCTATGTTGCCACCTCTTTGCAGTGTAGTACCACGTGGGCAGCTGTTTCTTCTTCTTTCATGCAGGCTCTGCACAGAGGACTCTCAGTAATACCTATGACTGATTGGTGCTTGTTAAAGTGCTACTTGTAGTAGGCTATTGTAAAACTCTGACACCAGGGTTTATCGGCTCGTTTGACGACATGGTTTCCCACACAAAGAGAGACAGAGAGATTTACCGGTTTCATATTTTTCCTGTCGTGTTATGCCAGCTAAGAATAGCATCACCCCATTTCGACTCTTAGGTGTCGTAAAACGTTATTTAGAAATGAATTCAAGGCTTTGATCATGATCATGGTATTCTGTTCTGGTCATGTTGCGGCTTCAGATTTTAGTTCGGAGGTCCGCATGTACAAACTAACTTAAGAACTAGCTTAGAGTAACAGAATATCCATTTAAATGTATTTATCTTACCTATAACTATGAGTAAACTTACGTGAACTGTTATTTTATTTTATAATTGAATTGTTTTGAATTATAAATTTGGTTTGTTTTTGTGAATCTTCAATTTGAATGACATTAAGTATAGTGATTTTATCTGTGGATTTTATTGATAAACTCTTTGGTAATCAAAGTTGGTCACATCAGACTACCATCAGACATGTCTAAAGGTGCCATATACGAAGCGATATCGTCACATATCACGATATCTACCTGCTCGATATATCCCGCCAATTTTTTTAGGTAAATTATTATTTCTGTGAATGATTTTAAGCACAATATTACTAACAAATTAGTTTTAATTCTAAAAACCGGGTGTCATTCTTTCTTTATTTCCTCGTCATATTGCTGGCACAGGAAATATAAAAAGTTTCGATATCCCAAAAGGTACTGCGTAATGAATATCACAAAAACATAAATGTGAAAATTAGTTGTCAACACGTTCTACCGAAGTATTGATATGAACATGGTCGTTGTTCAGTAAACATTCTGAAATTTTTCTTTATAGTCAGCATTCTTTATTTGTAAAATAAAACAAACACCTGACTGGGCATTTCACAGTTTCCCAATGGTTTAGTTTTCAATTTCCAATTGTTTAATATCTTGTTTATTATCTACTCTAATCAATATTTGAAGTCGTATTAAAACTAGCCAAGCAAAACTGTGAGGTGCTCTAGATTTTAAGGTGTTTGTTTTATTTTAGTAAAGAATGTTGCGACATTATAAAGAAATTAATTTCAGAAATGTTTACTGAACTTGGCGACCATGTTCATATCAATATCTTTTTCGGTAGAACATTGAACTTGGCTACCAATTTTCAAATATATGTTTTTGGTGGGAGATAATTACTTTTTGTTAGTAATAAAGACGATACAAAGAATTTTAAAACATTTGACTTTACTGAGTTTATGCTGTGTCACATTATTATTTGAGTAACTTCGACCTTTGACACACTTGAACGCATTGCCCATTCATTATCACTAAAATTTTTTTTTGCGTTTTCTGCTTATTGTTAAACTTTAAATCAGGGCGGGTAGAGAGTTCGCAGGCGATTGTACTCTACTACACTATTATAGAAGTCTCTTGCGCTTTAATTTGGCTTTTAACACCTTGTATAAATCCACTTTTTACACCCTGTATATTGCCATTTTTAACACACTGTATACATCCACTATTAACACCCTGTATACATCCATGATACTTTAACAACCTGTATACATCCATGTTACTTTAACACCCTGTACACTTCCACTTTTGGCACCCTGCATACATCCACTTTTAACACCCTTTATACATCCATGATACTTTTAACACCCTGTATATATTCACTCTTAACACCCGGTACACATCCACTTTCAACACCCTACATGCATTTTTAACACCTTGTATATATTATGTACATCCATGATATTTTAAACACCCTGTATACATCAACTTATAACACCCTATATACATCCACTCTAGAACCAACCTGCTGAGTAGCTCATGGCTCTACTCTACGTTATTATCTACATTCATCAAAATAAATATCCATTCAAATCTTACTCGGTCGGTACTAAAGACCAATTTACCTTTGCTGCTGCGAAAATAAACCCATTCATTGTATATGGGAGTTTCAGAAGTTTAGCTAAATATAAGTTTGTAATCACCCTGTTATCACAAATTCGTATTTTTTTGTGATAAAATTGAAAAATTATAGATGTTTGATTTTTTCCTGTGTATTCACATAGTTATCTAGGTGCATGCGAAATTTTAACCTCTTGACGCATAATGTCCGATTCGCATAATGTCCGATGTCCGTTTTCGCACGCTCGCACAAAGTCCGATTCGCACAAAGTCCGAGTCGCACAAAGTCCGATTCGCAGAATGTCCGAGTCGCACAAAGTCCGATTAGCAGAATGTCCCAAATAAAAATATGAAAGGCATGTGTACCAAAGCCTAGGTACAGCCAAGGTCTAGACAAGATCTACTAAATGACAGCCCAAATTCAAACATGGTTTTCTCAGTAAGCATGCAAGCTAGATTGCAAGTTTGGAAATAGACGAAATGATGATTTGATTTCGAATGACAGCTGTCAAACTCAAAATTTGTTTTTCTGAAACTATGCATGCCAGACAACTAGATTCTTAGGGAAAGTTGTTGGTCTTGTTCTGCATTTCAGGTGACAGCTGCAAACAACTATAACGTGTTTTTCTCGGAAACTATGCATGCTAAACTGCTAGTATCTTTGAGAAAATTGTAGGCCTAGACAAGATCTATGAAATGACAGCTGTCAAACTTCAACGTGGTTTTTCTAGGTCAACATTAGGGATTGCAATCCCGCACCTGATTCAATCGCGGATTCATTTGCGGATTGGGCCAATCCCGCGCGGATCCTGCGGATCCCGCATCTTTGTAATCATGTTAAAAATCTTATTTGAAATACATATTTTTCTTCAAAAATCGACTTTAATTCAATAAAAATTAACATACCTATCATGTGGAGCTAAAATAACTAAATAAAAATTGAGATAAGTGTTATCAAATTACATTTATTTCGTATTTAGAGCTGTGTTCAATTTTACCCTTTATTCTTACTACTGCTAATATTAATTTGTTAAACCCTTTCTCATACATGTGACAGGCAAGAAGTGTTTTTATTGTCTGCAATATTGAGCAGGGTATCGTTGAATAAGTATTTAAAACTTCAGGAGAAAATATTACTATCTCAAGATATTTGCTTTTAAAAGGGGCGTTTTTGAGTCATAAATTGTTACAGCTGTAAGTACTAAAGCATAGAGGCTATAAATTTGATAAAAATAAATAATATAGGTCTCAATCTAAAGTTATCATGAAAAATATATAAATAATGGATACTGAAAAATATCAATCAATTTTAAGAAAAATATAAAAGGTTTTCTATCTGCGGTTAAAATTAACTTTGTAACGATAAAAAACTTAAAATTAAAACTGCAATACCCTATTTGTGAGCGTATCTGACACACCCTTAGCCAGGTTGTTTTAGTAATATGAATGAATTCTAATATTGTATTGACTAAAAATTAAAATTAGGGGGCAAAATAGTCACTTCAGTTCAGATCAAAACTTTCATAAGACTTATCAAATAACAAATTTTCAATTTACTAACTTAACTTCTTAATTTCATTAGGGATACCGAGTCGTTCAACGACACAAGAACCCTGGTGTCAGAGTGCTTTCACTCTAGCGTCTAGATAACTGATAAGTTATAGAAGAATGCTCTAAATTAAAGAGTATTAATGGTTTTACGAGAATTCAAAAATTCTTTACGAGAGAAGAAAATGCTCTTGCAGCTTCTACGCTAATAGTTTAGAATGTTTTGATAAATAGGACATATTTTTAGGAACTGAACGTCGAGTTTTCGCTATTAGTTTTCAATGTGCGGGATCCGCGGATCCGCGGTTTGAAGGTGTGGATCCCGCGGGATTGCGGATCCCGCACTGCGGGATTGCAATCCCCAGTCAACATGCAAGCTAGATTGCAAGATTCTTGGAAAAGTTGTAGGTCTTGAAAGATCATCATTTCGAATGACAGCTGTCAAACTCAAAATTCGTTTTTCTCGGAACTATGCATGCCAGACAACTAGTTTCTTGGAGAAAGTTGCTGGTCTTGAAAAAATCTACATTTCAGGTGACAGCTGTCAAACCCTAAACGCGTTTTTCCCGGAAACTATGCATGCCAGACAACTAGTTTCTTAGGGAAAGTTGTTACAAATGTACATTTCAGGTGACAGCTGTCAATTTACTACTTACTTGTTTTTGTAACTCACCTGATCTGCAGATTTCGTCAAGACCAACAACTCCCTTACAAACTAATTGTCTGGCATGTATAGTTTCGAGAAAACACGTTTAAAGTTTGACAGCTGTCATTCGAAATGATGATCTTATCAAGACCTACAACTTTTTCCAAGAAACTTGCAATCTAGCTTGCATGTTAACCTAGAAAAACCATTTTGAAGTTTGACAGCTGTCATTTCATAGATCTTGTCTAGGCCTACAATTTTCTCAAAGATACTAGTAGTCTAGCATGCATAGTTTCCGAGAAAAACACGTATAAAGTTTGACAGCTGTCACCTGAAATGCAGAATTGTTCAAGACCAACAACTTTCCTAAGAATCTAGTTGTCTGGCATGCATAGTTTCGGAGAAAAACGCGTTTAGAGTTTGACAGCTGTCACCTGAAATGTAGATTTGTTCAAGACCAGCAACTTTCCAAGAAACTAGTTGTTTGGCATGCATAGTTTCCGAGAAAAACAAATTTTGAGTTTGACAGCTGTCATTCGAAATCGAAATCATCATCTCGTCTATTTCCAAGAAACTTGCAATCTAGCTTGCATGCTTACTGAGAAAAACCATGTTTGAATTTGACAGCTGTCATTTAGTAGATCTTGTCTAGACCTTGGCTGTACCTTAGGCTTTTATTAGGTACACATTCCTTTCCTATGTTTATTTCGGACATTCTGCGAATCGGACTTTGTGCGACTCGGACTTTGTCTAGAAGTGGGTTAGGTTTTTGATCTATAGGTATGTCGGTGAATGATAAAAATGCCGATTTTTGATCGTCAATATTTTCATAACCGTTCAACCTATTATGTTTATGAAATTTGGTATTCTAAGGCATCTCGGAGGTCTGAACACGTTTACTAAATTTGGTGTGCCTATCTTCAATAGATTTAGAGTTATGAGGGGGTAAAAAGTGGCTCTAAGGCCCTCCGCACATATGAGACACGATAGTCTCACGACTATCGTCCTCCTAATGAAATAGTACTTAGGTGCGCACATACGCGACACGACTTCGCCACGACAAAAAGTCGGGGCCCGACCGCGATAATCGCGCGACGCAACTATCGGGCGCAGTGGCGGATCCAGGGGGGGGGTCATGGGGGTCGCGACCCCTCCTGAGCTGGGCTAGGACCTTGACTAAGTGGTTATATTATTGTTTACATAATGACAATGTATTTTTTGTCAATGTCAAACACAGGATTCCATTCCATTACCTAAGCGGGAACAAGCGTGTGAAGCACGTTATTCGGTTGGGAACGAATGCATAGGGAATTTGAATTTTCGCGCGTCGCCCCCACTGCCCACAAAAAACTTTCCATTGACGCAGATGACGTAATAACCCGTTTTGCGAGAAAAAAAATCGATAAAATCGACTTAATCCCGAAAAGGAATTTTCTTGTCACATACATACAAACATACAGGGTCTCGAACAACATAACCCTCCTTCTAAGGCAGTTGGTCAAAAATTACCTATAGTACCTATAAAATTGTCTGTGACCCCCCCCTGAGTCAAGGCTGGATCCGCCGGTGATCGGGCGGCTGGCGGCTTCCTTTGAGTAGGTAGGGATGCGACTTTAGTAACAAAAAAATCAAATTACCAATAATCGATTATTTTAAGTCATCCAAAAAATCTATTATAAATAAATTGATTTTATTCAAAGAAAACATCGATTTTGAAAATAATCGATTTTTCCGTATTTTACTTAATTTTACGAATTTTTATTTTTATCATATAATTTTGATAGAAGTAAAAAAATGCCGTTTAAACAAAATATTACAAGGGTCCTGATAAAACGTGTCGTATTTTTATTAATACTTATACACGATATTAAAATAATTCGTTAGTGTCAGAAAAATAATCGATTATTTTACTCAAAAGTTCGAAAAGGGCAAGGAAAGGAACCTTAGGGGTATACTATTGTTGGAAATCAAGAAAGTAAACAATTTTGGCAGTAAAATATGAGTTAATATTGATATACAAAAATACAAACAGAAAATACTCTTTGGTCACATGTATGGTTTCTAAGAAAATGAGAGTTCATGTTAATTTTCTATGAATTTTTATACTCATTTTCTCAGAAACCGTACATGTTACGACATTTTACCAAAGAGTATTTTTTGTTTGTATTTTTGTGTACTATCGACTAGAACATAATTTATCACATGTGACCAGAACTCATACATTTTTTTTTCTTAGAAGCCGTACATGTTACGACATTTTAGCAAAGACTATTTTCTGTTTGTATTTTTGTGTACTATCGATTGGCACATGTATTATCGCCTGAAGCTGAAATTGTTTTTTTTTATCATCGTGCAGTTTAGGTATACCACCTTTCACAGTAAAATGTCCCATGCTCTATATAGATCGATAATGAGAATTGCAAAATCGATTAAAAAAAAAACGATTATTTTCTAATTTTTGCATCGTTTTTTTCGACAATCGATTATTTTTTCACATCACCAGTGCCGAGTCGGCCGAGACCTTATAATGCACAACATAATAATGCACAGTGTGACAATGCCGACACTAGAATTTAGAGGGTCTAAAGTCTGTAGGTACATAAAATATGTCTGAAAAAAATGTTTGACGACAGGTAGTGTGATTATAAGAACACGTTCCAAAATTTTTAGTTTATTTTTCTGTTTAGATGATAGATAATATGTGACAGCATTATGAGGATTGTGAGGAGGGAATATTCAATATACATAATATAAGGAACATAATTAAGTCGATATATGAAAAAAAAAACACCCAGGTGCGAGTTGGACTCGCCTACCGAGGGTTCCGTACTAAGATTTGTAGTACGTTTTTAGGGTTTCGTAGTCTACTAGAAACCCTTATAGTTTCGTCATGTCTGTCTGTCTGTCTGTCTGTCTGTCTGTCTGTATGCCGCGCCGTCATAACTTCGTCAGTTTTGGAGCTATCGACATCAAATTTGGTGTGAAGAAAGACCGTGTTGACCCAAATTTAGAAATGTTGAGAAAAAAATATTTTAATTGTTTTTTGGACCCCCTTCCCATACATGTGAAAGGGGGGCAAAAAAATTTTTTTTCTCCTGTAATATTGAGTAGGATGTCGTTGAATAGGTCTTTTAAAACTAAGGGGAGGTTTCTTAGAAAAAAAGTCTGTTAAATGTTTCTGTCTCGAGATATTTGCTTTTAAAAGGGGTGTTTTTGAGCCCTAATTTGTTCCAGCTGTAACTTCTAAAGTATGCATGCTAAAAATTTAAAATAAATATGGAATTATAGCTTACAATCTGAAGTTACAATGAAAACTATAACGGATATTGTACCCTTACAGGTTTCAGAAAAAAATGAGTTTTTCAATTTGCGGTTGGTCACCATACAGCTGCATACAAACCAGCAACAAAATTAACTTTGTAACGCTGAAAGACCTGTTATTTAAACGTTGACTACGAAACCCTATATGTGAGCGTGTCTGACACGCTCTTGGCCGCTTTTTTTGTAGTACTAAGATTTGTGTACGTAGTTTGAGGTACGAAACCCTAAAAATTAAATATCTTGCCGTAAATGCCGTAATGGACGTCATTCCTATATCCCTTGCGGGGTAGGCGTGGCATTCCAGGTGAGCCCTTGCACCCCAAGAAATGATGAGGTTTTAACGTCCATCAAAAAGGTTATCACAACTACTGCCAAGTATTTGGGGATCATTTTAAACAACTATGTATCATTGTAATGTCAAGTTGTCAGCCACGCGCTCTAGTCGTGGAGACATTTTACAAGAAAATCTTTTTTGTAATAATTTGTGCTATCTGGATATTAATAAAGAATCAAGCATGATTTTTATTATCACGTTTATCAAAAGTACGATTCAGTAGAATAGTAAATTATAATGTTTTTTACCACTGATGAAATATTGTCATGTGTTGCATTGTCGCACACTGGTTCCATTTAATAAAAAAAGTGGACATGGAATTTCAGGTCGAAGGTCAACGGATGTGGCTGATTTTTTGTGGACAGCTATTGCAATCACAAGTATTTTATACATGTTGTTCTTTTTCAAATATGTTTATCACAGAGATAAAATAATGAATTATTATTTGAAGAAGTCATAATTTTGACTATTACTTCCAAGATTTACATGTATTTAAAATAAAACTTAGCGCAGTTTGTAGGGGGCTAATTGCTCACAACTTTGTCATAGATACTCAACTGCGCATTTTTATAAAAGAATACTTCAATATTTTTTAACACTATAGTTAAGGCATATTTGAAAAAACTTCATCTATAAAAGTGACTTGTAATTGCGTCAGCTTTCTACAAAAAAATTATGCCCATCCGGTGACAAAATATTTAAAGCGCCTGTAATCAAAGCAAAAATGCGCAGTTCAGCGTCTATGACAAAGTTGTGAGCATATAGCCCCCCATATAAGCTGTCTTAAGTTTATTTTAAATACATGTGAATCTTGAAAGAAATAGCCAAAATTATGACTTCTTCCATACAAATAATAATTCATTATTTTTTATCTCTGTAGATAAGGCATTTTGGAAAAATAACAAGTATAAAAGATACTTGTAAGTTGTAACATCAGCTGTCCACAAAAAAATCAGCCGCATCCGTTGACCTTCAACCCAAAATTCCTTTATGTCCACTTTTTATTAAATGGAACCAGTGTGTCGCGACAAAACTATCGCAAAACAGTCGGCCGACTATCGCGCAACTATCGCGTCGTGGTGTGCGCGGGGTGGACGACACGATAGTTTTGCGATTGTTTTGTCGGGGGCCGACAAAACAGTCGTGAGACTATCGTGTCTCATATGTGCGCAGGCTCTAAATGGTTCGTGTAAATATACACACGGCCCGGTCCGCCAGTTCTTTGCTTGAACTTGGCTGGACACGCTGTCGCGTGTCTTGATAGTTTTATTTCTTAAAAAAAAGCAAAGCTGCTGTAAAGCAGTTGCTTATATGATTCTTTCGAATTTGTAACAGGAAAATTATGTATGAAGTGTAGATAAAATATTTTAAATTTGAGGTTGGTACAGCTGCAAACAATTAAAATTTACTATGCTGAAAACCTGATATTTAAACGTTGACTACGAAACTCGCCTGTGAAGGTAAGCGATATGTGTGGAGGGATATATCGAACAGTATCGTTATATGCAACAATATCGCTATCTATGCGGGCACCTTTATTTATACCAGCATACATGCTGCCCTCATAAGCATAAGCAACGCACTTGCATTCCGATCGATTTCGAGAAATGGCGCCATAAAGTTTTTTTGTTTTTTACGTGCACTGCCGAAACTATAACGAATATCAAAAAAATTTTTACTTTTTACTTTGCACACGATCGTGTACTTTACAGAACATGGCCTTTTCTTGTTCTTTTTATTGTTGTTATAAAGTTAAAAAATAAGAAAAAATCTCATTGCCTAGTAAACATAATTGAAATGTACGCATTTTATTAGGCATAACAAACGCAATTGCGTCGTTTGCGTCGCTTATGTCTAGGAAATCTAATTGCGCTTTTTATGATTAATAAATAGAGTTAGCCCTTCTGCAGCAGAGTTCTCTGACATGGTTGCAATGACCTCTGACATGGTTGCAGAGTCCTCTGACATGATTGCAGAGACCTCTGACATGGTTGCAGAGACCTCTGACATGGTTGCAATGACTTCTGACATGGTTGCAGAGACCTCTGACATGGTTGCAATGACCTCTCACATGGTTGAAAAGTCCTCTGACATGGGTCCAGAGTCCTCTGACATGGTTGCAGAGTTCTTTGACTCGGTGGCAGAGGCCTTTGACATGGTTGCTGAGTCCTCTGACATGGTTGCAGAGTCCTCTGACATGGTTGCAGAGTCCTCTGATATGGTTGCTGAGTCCTCTGATATGGCTGCATTCCACTGACATGGTTGCAAAGGCCTCTGACATGGTTGCATAGACCTCTGTTCTGGTTGCAGAGTCCTCTGACATGAATGCAGAGTCCTCTGACATGGTTGAAGCGTCCTCTGACATGGTTGCAGAGGGCTCTTAAAATCGTTTCAGATGTCTCTGACTTGGTTTCATAGTCCTCTGATATAGTTGCATTGCAGAGAACACTGCTATGGTTGCAAAGTCCTCTGACATGGTTGCAGAGTCCTCTGATATGGTGGCAGAGTCCTCTGACATGATCGCAGAGACTTCTGACGTGGTTGCAGTGTCCTCTGACATCATTTTAGAGACCTTTGACATAAATGCAGCGTCCTCTGACGTGGTCGTGCAGAGGCCTCTTAAAATAATATCAGAGGCCTCTGACTTGGTTTCATAGTCCTTTGACATCATTTCAGAGGCCTCTGACATGAATGCAGCGTTCTCTGACATGGGTGCAGAGCCTTCTTAAAATCATTTCAGAGGCCTCTGACTTGGTTTCATAGTCCTTGACATACTAAATTATTGTTTAAAACAGGATTATTACTGATAATATTTTGTTGATCCCGATATTTCGGGGCGATTGCACGCCCCATGGTCACGAGTAGACTGTCAGTCTAACCGCCCCGAAATATCGGGATCAACAAAAATATTATCACGGTAATAATCCTGTTTTAAACAATAATTTTAGTGTTGTGAACAACCGTGAAAACCTAAAACATATATCCTCTGACATAGTTGCAGAGGCCCTGACATGAATGCACAGTCGTTAGACATGGTGGCAGAGTCCTCTGACATGGTTGCAGAGTCCTCAGACATGGTTGCACTGTCTTACGACATGGTTGCAGAGGCCTCTGACATGGCGGCAGAGTCCTCTGACACGGTTTCAGAGTCCTCTGACGTGGTGGCAAAGTCCTCTGACATGGTTGCAGAGTCCTCTGATATGGTGGCTGAGTCCTCTGACATGGTTGCAGAGTCTTCTGACATGGTTGCAGAGTCCTCTGACATGGTAGCTGAGTCCTTGACATGGTTGCAGAGGCTTCTGACATGGCGGCAGAGTCCTCTGATTTTGTGGCAGATACTTTTGACATGGTGGCAGAGTCTTCGAACATGGTTGCAGAGTCCTCTGACATGGTTTCAGAGTCCTCTGACATGTTGGCACTGTCTTCTGACATGGTTGCAGAGTCTTCTGACATGGTTGCAGAGTCCTCTGACATGGTAGCTGAGTCCTCTGACATGGTTGCAGAGGCTTCTGACATGGCGGCAGAGTCCTCTGATTTTGTGGCAGATACTTTTGACATGGTGGCCGAGTCTTCGAACATGGTTGCAGAGTCCTCTGACATGGTTTCAAAGTCCTCTGACATGTTGGCACTGTCTTCTGACATGGTTGCAGAGTCCTCTGACATGTTTGCAGAGATCTCTGCCATGGTTGCAAAATTATGTTTCAAAACACCAACATTTTAATCTTATGCATCGTGTATGTCAAATGCGTTGGTTATGTTTAATATTCTTGCAGTTAATATTTTACCGAAACTACACATAAAGTTCACATAACTGACGTATTGGATTTTGCGTTGTTTATGTTTAGTGGTTATGTTGATTTAGAAAACCTAAACCTAATTATAATGATCGTTAGTGATCTTATGATATTTATGTTTACTTTTATAAAAAGAAATGTGTGGTGACATACGCCGTAATAGCCATTACGATAATTATCACTAGGATGTCCACTTTTTTTTTGCGAGTGTGCGTTGGTTATGCTTAATAGAAATGTGGGATAAAATATAGATATTTAAAAAAGAGTCAGTGATCCTTGTAGATCTCATTACGCCGATTCCGAATATGTATATAACTCAAATCGCCCAAAAATGTCGATTGCGTTGCTTATGCTTATGAGGGCAGCATGTCCAACCATATGTCTTTGCCAACCATATATCTAAAGGTGGCTACATACATAGCTATAGCGCACGATATCGGTCTATATGTCGCAGTACGATGGTAGAAACAGGTTTTTGGCCAAATGCCGGCATAGAGCAAAATCGTAGACTTTCTTCGGCCATCGTTCTAAGCTGATCTAGGTTTTTGGCAAAAACTTTGATGCCAGGGTCCATCGGGTCGTTCGGCAACTTGGTGTACCACTTGAAGACAAAGTAGTTCCCTTGAAATGCAAAAAAAGCCATAATACTAAACGAATCTAGGTTTTTGGCCAAAATCCTAGGTTGTTGGCCAAAAACCTAGATCAGCTTAGGACGATGGCCATAGGAAGTCTACGATTTTGCAATATGCCGGCTTTACCTAGGTTTTTGGCCAAAAAACAGATTCTGCCATCGTACTGCGACATATACAACGTGTTACAAAACAACCCATAAAAACTCCCATACAAATGGAGTTTATTTTGTATGGGAGGTCCAAATTTTTTTTTCAGTTTTCGACCCATGTTCCATGGGGAAAGTTGTTCAGTTTTACTAGTACCTTGACCTCCTTTAAGCTTTATTGGTTGTTTTGTAACACCCAGTATATGCTGGATTGCCACCTCAGTCGCCTTTTTTATTCCTTTCGAAGATAATTTTTGGCTATAACAATAAAACATATGAAAGTGGAATCATAAATAAATTCCATAATTAATAATCCAATAATTCCACCAATTGTAAGTATGATATCGTCGTCTCGTCTGAGAACTACCATCGATATAATATGGCAGTGTTGTGATATGAAACGATATCGCTACGTATGCGGGCACCTTAACAAACTCTACCTAGTAACGAAGGCCAAAGGAAGTCTACGATTTTGCCATATGCCGGCTTTTGGCCAAAAAACTAGGATTTTGGCCAAAAACCTAATTCTGCCATCGTACTGGGAATGTTCGCACTTTCGGTAAGATCCATTTTGTATTTACCTCATTTGACTTGTAACTTCTGTTATGAATAAGAAATTTTATTGTATTCTTTGTATCCATAAACGAGACCCCAGTATCGAGCTTTGCACAACTTTCTGAGTGACATCTAGCTGGCGGGATAGCTTTAGTTTAAGGGTCTAAGTTTCAGCCTCGTTGGCCATGACGTCATGACTGGTAAGACGCACTGATCGAATCGAGTCTTGTGGAATTGAGGCAAGGGTGATTTCAGCACATGACGCAACTACCCAAATGTTGCCCAGCGCATTGCATTGTTCTGATCATTCCAGTCTCTTTCCCAACTGCAATGTTTTCCTAGTCATAAGAACTTCTGGAAAATTCAAAATCTTCGACAGAGACTGGCTCGGGGATGACGTACGGTTATTTGGTTCTTCTATTACTCTTAACTTGTTTGCAGCGATTTTAATGTTCTTTGAAGATACCTGTAAAACATTTTTAAATTGTTTTATTAGTTTATTCCCAGAGGTTAATTCTAAGAAGGGTTCAGACTTACGGGCTCTACGCGTAGTGTGCGCAAGTTGACGCGTATTAGAATAGAATAGAATGGTACATTCTAAGTACAAAGTCACACCACAGCCTACGTGATGACCACCGCAGCTCACGTGAGCGACCGGCGCGCGGGGCTGATGTAGGCTGCGCGGGACGGAAGACTTTGTATTAACTCGCGGTGGACACGGGTAGTGGTACTAGGCTGAACTGGCAAGTATCGAAAACAGCGACGCATTATGTTATGACCGTCTAGTGCAATTTTGGAAAGTATACCTACTTAAGTAAATACTATTGTTGCTTCATGGTAAATGCAAGACCATTACAAAATGGAAAATAAGATAGATCAAGCAGAAGACTGCGATTACATCTGAAGAAAACACCGCTTGCACTGCGCTTAGCAATAGTGGTAAGTATGGCATATACCCTTCAATCGAGTCTGTGTCCAGCAGTGGACTATTTTAGCTGCTGAAGAACAAGAAGACATTTTATAATGAATGGGAACTAGAAACAACATTTTGTTTACTTACATCTCAAACGAATTTTTCTTTGCATATTTACCTACAAGTACCTATTTAGGAACACATTTTAATTATATTTTTTTATAAATGAATTACTTTCAAAAATTTGTTTCATTTTATTCCTGCTGATTCCTGCGTTTTATTCTATTATCTTCACCGTTTGACATTGTCAAAAATTATCAACAATATGAAATTATAGAAAAGTGTGTTTGTTTATTTATCTTTTCTGCTCCTACACGTCTTCGTAAAAGTGCAATTTTATGTTGCTTAGTATAGTTTATGTTACTTAGGTACTATTTTTGAGTGTAGTTATTGAAAAACTGAAGAGCGATATAGTTATTATCACGGAAAAACATCTAACAAACGTTAAAGAAATTCAAAAAACAGAGAGACGGTGTCTCACAACTCGATAATAATGTGCTACAAGATAGGAGAAGAAAAATAATAAAACTGGAAAAACATCGATGGAGATTCTGATTAAACGTTCTCATATCTTACCTTAAATTAGTCCTTGTACTTTTCGTCAAAAAAGGTTATAACGAGATAGAACATGATCGCGACTAAAAATTAATTAAAATTTTATCAAAATAAGGCGAAGACAACAAACAATAGCGACTAAATTGACTAGAAATCGAGAAGAACTAAAATATTACAAGACCTTGACGTCTATCCTCTTCTAACTCTGTTTGACAGAAAGCCACAGCAGACTAACTAAAAGTATGTTAAGAGAATGTGTATCCCGAATTGTTAGCATTGTACCGTATATTATAATTTCCTCCGTAATACTTTATGCTAACCTAACTACCTGATAATACGTAGGTAAGTAATAAAAGTTTGTAGTTGCAAATGTTGCAATGTAAGCATTAATCCAATTACCTAATCTTTGGCGTCACAGAACATGGAAAGAATATTGGCGCGATCACACAAATCATGATCGTTGTGTTGCTGGCAGAGTAAGAATAGCACCGACTTCTCGCTTTTCGTGGAGGTCGTAAGACGCGGTGGACGAACTAACCTGACCTAAGCAGGGTCCTGGAGCAGAACAACTCCACGCTTTAAACCAAAACGGGGACTCTGCCAGGGCGCGTGGTACAGAGATCTAAAGCACACTCCTTTAGCCGAAATTTTTTTCGGTTGCCTTTTCCTGTATGTCCGACGCGACGTCAGAGCATCACAGCCCACAGCCAAACACTAGATTAAGACCACCTACGACAGATTAAGACCAATGATAATAAAAGGTAGAGTAAAGCCGCGGATAACCGCTAGTCTACATATGCATATACGAAAGTTTGAATAAAATCTCAATCAATTGGTAAATCTCTCTTCAAGGCAAAATAAAAGTTAAAATTGTCTGTGGTTACATCTCTTGCCTTCCCTTCTAGCAGTTTTGTCGAGGGGGAAGTGACCATATTCAGGTTAAATACGCTCCTCGACACGGCAAAAGGGTTTTCAGAGCCCTGATTTCATCTTGAATATTGGAGTCTGTGAGTCACACAAATATGTTGAACTGTCTCTTGTAACACATTGGTGTAAGTTTTCCTAAGTGAATGGAAGATAGCTGTCCTTTTGTAAATTGATACCTACAAACTCTGAAGTTGGAGTTATAGATATTGTTTCTTTTCCATATGGCTTCGGAATTGATATGACGTGGTATAAGTCATAGACATCTCGGCTCATGAGTGGTATCTTAATTTCAAACATAAAGTAATCTTCTGTCATTCGTGTTCTTATCTTCAAAAGTTTGTATATCTTGTAGAAGTCTTTGTAAGTGTTCTCAATTGGTAATGTTATATCAGAAGTCAATAGACCGGAAATTATGTTGAGTTGATCTTGCAATTGTTGCGGTGTCAGCAGGTGCAGGTTAAACTGTCCTTGATAGATATCAGATAGTGCGTCCAAAACCATTTTCTGAATAGTTTTCAACTTTTGTAAAAGACTATTTGCTGACATAGCGGTTAGGGTAATGTCTTGTTCAATGTTTACAATATTCAATGTGTCTTGTAGTGTATTCACAGCCTTATCGAGACTGATAAGATGTTTGTTTACAAGTTTATGTTGTTTAGATGTAATTTCTTCCATTCGTTTCACCAGATTATCCTCCAACTCTACGACTGATGTTTGGTTCGTCCATAAGTTTTTTAGATGTGATTGATCTTGCTTAATCAGCGAAATATCTCGTGCGTATTGTTCTGCGAAGCGTTGATCCAATACTCCGAATAGGCTATTGGCTAGGTAGCCTACTCCATTGATAAGGCCACGCCGCTGTCTGGAATGCTCGGTTAAATGTTGCGTCAGCAACAGCTGGTTGTAGTATTCTAACTCGGTGTACTCGTGTCGTAGCTGCGGCGTAATCATATTACATTTATCGTTTGCTTCCAACTTGTTGCATGTTTTTTCTAAATATGTTAATGTTTTATCTAGCGCAGTTTTTCCCTCCCAATAAGGAAACATGTTGTAGTATGCCACCAAGGTCCAGTGATCTCTGAGAAGCTGCATTTTTGCGACGGGATCGAAGTATAATGTTTGATTGTCACTTATCCTTGTTAGGTAAGCATGCGAATTTGATACCAGTGACATAAAGAATAAAATAGCCATGACTATTGAGTATAGGCTTGAGTGCGACGCATTTTTTGTATTATGTGCCTTTGTAGTGTTGTCTCTTTTCTTCTCACGCGTTTCTGTGTCTGTTGGTTTCAGTGGCAAAATGCATAGCTTCACTATGGGTCGTTTCATCAATCCGTTTGATGTTTTCAGTGTCACGACACGGACGAGTCCATCGCGTCCAGGATGCAGTTTAATAACCCTTGCCATGGGCCACTTTCCGGCGGGTAAATTCTCATCTTGTATTGTTACGAGATCTCCTTCTTGTATGTTTCTTTGCGGCGTCAACCACTTGTTTCTTGCGTTTAGTAGTGTTAAGTATTGCTTCCATCTCTTCCATATTTGTTGAAAAAGTTGTTGTATTAGGTGCCACCTTGTTCTAGCGTCTTCGGTTGTTTCGATTACTGTTCCGTCAGCTCTCCCAGTCAAAAAATGTGCCGGTGTTAAGTAGTCAAGGTCTTCCACATCTTCAGTCATGGCACACAGCGGCCTTGAGTTCAGGCACGCCTCCACTTGTGCCAAAATCGTTGTAAATTCCTCGAATGTTAGACGTTGATCTCCAACCACCCTTTTCAAGTGAAATTTGAGACTTCGTACAGCACGCTCCCAGAGTCCCCCAGCACTGGGCCATGAAGGTGCATTAAAATGCCATTCAATTTTCATACTGGCAACTTCACCCATAAAGTTATCGTCAAATGATTGCTTCAAGTTTTCATACTCTTCTTGTATAATTCGGTTCGCGCCGACAAAGTTTGTTCCGCAGTCACTATACATGTGTCCGGGCGTCCCACGCCGTGACGTCATTCTGCGTAGGGCTGCCAGGAACGCCGAACTGGTAAGCTCCGTCACAAGTTCCAAATGTATCGCTTATGTGACCATACATATGAATAGGGCCACATATCCTTTGTGGACCTTGCATTTCTTGTTTTGTTTAGTTTGATGTTGTAAAATCCGCTATAGTCCACCCCGGTATGGTAGAAGGGCGCAGTGGGCTCGGTGCGGGCTTCTGTAAGTCAGCCATCTGTTGGTAAGTTTTCGTCGGATTATTTTTCTACAGGTTACACAGGCGCAGCTGTTTTTTCACCGCTTTGTTGCCACCAGGGATCCAATACTGCAGTCTGAGATTAGCCGTAGTTAGACGAGGACCGCCGAAGGTAAGTTTGTGCGCCTCGTCGATTAATAACTCTGCTAGGCGACTATCTCGAGGTATTATTTTTGGATGTTTCATTTCCAGGTTCAAGTTTGCATTTTCCAAACGCCCACCAACTCGAAGTAGTCCAGACTCACTAATGACAGGATTTAGGTTCCGTAGCTGGCTTTTTGTCTCCACTTTACCATATTTTTGCAATTGTTCGATTTCCGCTCTGAACTCATTTTGTTGCACGTGTTTTATAATCAGCTGTTTTGCAGCGGACAGTTCATGTAATGTGAGAAAGTTAGGCAATTGTTTGCGCCTTGGTGCAAATGTCCGCAACAGCCATGCCACTACTCTTATTACTTTGTTGATCGTACTGTATTTGTTCAATAAGTTATCTATAATGTTTTCTTGTTCCTGTACCACATTTGTTTGTTTTTGTTTTTGTTTCTCCTCTTCATTTGTTGTGAATGTTTGTTTTTCTTGCGTCTTCCCATCAAATGTTGAAAGCCACGATGGTGCCTGCCACCAAAGCGTGTTGTTTTTTAGTTGCTGCGCGTATTGCCCTCGGCTTGCAGCGTCAGCAGGATTCTCTGTCGATCGAACGTAACGCCAACACTGACTTGGCATTTCTTGTATAGTTTTCTGCACTCTGTTCGCCACAAATGGCCGCCACTTGCTTGGTTCCCCTTGTATCCAAGCTAATGCAACTTGAGAGTCGCACCAACCGTACATCTCGATTTCATGTTGTGATAGCGCTTCTTTTGCTTTCTTCATAAGTTTTGATAATAGGTATGCTCCACTGAGCTCCAATCTCGGTAATGTTATAGCTTTTCTGTGAGGCACAAGTTTTGTTTTGGCGGCGACTAGTACTGCGTTTTTCTGACCCTTGGCCTTTGCGTAGATAACTGCTGCGTAAGCATCGAGCGATGCATCACAGAAGCCATGCAGTTCAATGACGTCATCCTTGTTACATAAGATCCATCTCGGTATTTCATATTGATTCACAATGCAAAGTTCCGCTTTTATCTTCAACCATTCTTTGCTTACGTCATCGGATACTTCATCGTCCCATTTCATGTTATTCTTCCATAGTTTTTGAAATAATAGTTTTAGTTTTGTCGTAAGTGGTGCCAACCATCCCAAGGGATCAAATAGTTTCGATATCTCGGAGAGAAGGCATCGTTTAGTTAATTTTGTTTTGTTGTCTTGTATGTTGCATTGGAATGTGAATGTATCATTGGTAGAATTCCAGCATAATCCCAATGTTTTTGATATGTTGTCTGTTTTGAAGTTAAATGTTGTATCATCTGATTTGTTTCGTTGTGTTTTGATGTCTTCTAATAGTTTTGGTTCATTGGATGACCATTTTCTGAGATTAAAACGTCCCCTTTTCATAAGTAAATCCAAGTCGGAAATAAGTTTCTTCCCTTCTTCAATATTGTCGCTTCCATACACCAGGTCATCCATGTAAAAAGCTGTCTCGACAACCTTAGATGCTTCAGGAAAATCTGATCTTTCGTCTGCGGCTAACTTTCGCAACGTCATCATTGCCAGAAATGGCGCTGCTCGAGTCCCGTATGTTACAGTTCGCAGATGATAGGTTTGTATTGGGTTATTCATTGCATCTCGCCAAAATATTGTTTGATATTTTTGGTCTTCTTCATGGATCCAAATCATCCTGAACATCTTCTCTATGTCAGCCGTAAATGCATAGCGAAATTGTCTCCATTTAAGCAACAACATCTGAATATCTATTTGTAAATTAGGACCCGTGTGCATCAAATCATTGAGGCTAAGTCCAGAGTTTGATATTTGTGAGAAGTTAAACACGACTCTATGTTGTGTTGTTAAAGCATCAGTTCGTACGACGCCGTGATGCGTTCCATAGTACTCAGGTGTCTCGTTTCCGCACGCCGGCGACATATGTTTCATTGTTTTGTATTCATTCATAAAGATTTTATAATCACTTGCGTATTTTGGCTGACGTTGAAATTTCTTCTCCAAACTTTTGAACTGAGCTAGAGCTATTTGTTTTGATGAGCCCAATTTTTCCTCAATGTCGTCCTTTAGAGGTAATCTGACAACATAGCTTCCGTCTTCATTTCTCTTCGTTGTTTCATTGTAAGTTGTTATACATTGCTGGTCTTCCACTGATAGATTTGATTGTTCACTAATCTCCTCAACTTCCCAGAACTTTTTGATGTCTTCAATGTTGTGAACTACGACGTTGCAATAGTTATCGTTTTTTTGCCCCCAAACACAATCCAACCCAGCAATGTATTCTGTAAACTTGGCTGAGTCCATTGTTCGCCTTTTATCATTCCGTTTTCTATAATTTCTGCGTATATTCCTGCTCCCAGTAATATGTCTATAGGTCGGCTTACGTAAAATTCCGGGTCAGCAAGTTGTTTGTTTTCTAGTACGCTCCAGTCTGGTTTATCAAATGTTAAGATAGGTAAGTTTCCAACAAGATTTGTCATGATGGTTACTTCCGTATTAAAAAAGTAATCTTTGTAGATAGAGTGACATTGTATGTTCATCTTGCTCTTCCCACTGTTTTCTTTTCCTCCTACTCCGATAATTGTTCCACTACATCTCTCTCTTTTTATCTTTAACTGTTGCGCCGCCTTGACTGATATCAAATTGACCATACTTCCCGGGTCAATCATTGCTCTCATGTTATGGTAGGTACCATCAGCTCCCTTTACACGTATCAATGCAGTTGCCAACAAGGTTTGTTGACCATTTTCTTTTGAAATGTGAGTATTTTGTTCGTCGGACGTAGTTACGCCGCTCATTGGTGGCTTCATTATTGCATCATGTAGGATGGTGTTATGTTTCTTGTAGCACCCCGCTTTTCTACAAGTTTGCTTCGATGTACATTGATTATTGTTTCCATGCGAAAACAAACAATTTATGCATACTTGCAATTCCTTCACATGTTTTAGTTTCTGTTCGTTCGAGGCTTCTAGAAAATTCTTGCAATTATAGAGGCCATGTTGGTTATTGCAAAGTGGGCATTTTATTGTAGCCGCGTGAAATGTTGATTTCGCAAGTTGTTGACTTGTTTTGTTATAATAATTGCTCGTTTGAAATGGAAATTTCCTCGACGACGAACTTTGTTGCGTTTTATTCTGATGTTCATATACAGGGTGTTTTTGTTGTAAGTTTTCAGGTTTGCGGCGAGCTGTTTCCAATGATGTAAACTTTCCCTCTATGAATTCCAGGAATTCTTTCAAATTTGGCAGTTCTCTTCGATCTTTCAGTGAATCTATGTATTCAGTGTGGGTGTCGGTGTCCAATTTCTGATCCAGAATATGCACAATCAGAGGGTCCCACGTGTCGATATCCACGCCTAAGTTTTTTATTGCGTTGAGAGACTCCTGGGTTACATCATGTATCCGCTTGATTTGTTGCACTGATTGTTGCTTCATTGTTGGTAATTCTAGAAGATTGTTAATATGTGACGAAAAAATTAGTTTTTTGTTGTTGTAGCGGTGGTTCAGTATGTCCCAGCACGCTGTATAATTTTCAGAGCCGATCGGTAAATGTTGTATGAGTCGTTCTGCTTCGCCACGCACTTTACTTTTTAAATGTTGCATCTTCTGCGCGTTAGATAAAGAAGTATTGTTGTGGATGGCTTCAGAAAACAAGTCTTTGAAGGACATCCACTGGTTGTAATTTCCGTAAAATGTTGGCACTTCCAATTGCGGCGTAGATTTTTCTCTATGTTTTTCAGACCACATTTTCGAGTTAATTAGCTTTTTTAAACTGTTATATTTCTCCTCGTATTTGTTGTATAAAGACTCTAATTCATTACTTTCTCGTCCATCAACCAAGTCACTTTCTATCTCCCAGTGCATGTTGTCAATTGTTTTCCACCTTGATTCCAACGTTTTTAGCGTATCTTCGTACTCCCACTTCTCCTTTAATGTTTCAATGTTAATGTTACGTACTGTTCGGTCGAATGCTTTGTAATTCGCTGCTTGTTTACGGAATTTTTCATCCAATTTGTTTATCATCTCCATTTTTCGCACATCCTCGTCTTCCTCTTGTTTTTGTTGATCACGATCGTTTTTTGTTGTTTGTTCTCCCGTCTTCTTACCTTGTTCATCTTTCCTCTTGTTCCCCTTTATGTAATTCTTGATGTAAGTACTCACTTCCGTATAAAAGGTCTTCGTAGATTCGTAGTATTCGTCTGTAAAGTATTCATCTGTTTTATCCTCGTATTGTTGTAAAATTAGGTCGTTTGCATGAAAATCGTCGAATAATTTTTTCAACTCTTCCAGTTTTTTCGCTGCAATAGCCTTTCTTCTCTGTATGTTCTCCCTCTTAAAACTGTTGAAAAGGTCACCAATCCTCTCTGTTATATCCGCTTGTGTAGCTAAAAGTTCTTCCATCTTGCCTTATCATCAATGTTAATGTTCTTGTTGTAAACCACACCCTTCTCCTGGTGATGTTTTGCTGGTTCTGCTGGATGTCCTGGTAAGCTTTGAGTATGCTGAGCACCTTCTCAATTCCCCGGTGAGATCCGCTTGTGGAAGGCCGGGAAACCGATTGCTAACACACTCTTTGCTCACCAATAGTCCAACAACGTATCGAAGGACCAATGTTAGGGGTGGTTGTGTGGTTTGTGTTGTTTGTTAAATGTTGAACGCACTGAGATGGTTTTAACTGTTTATTTTCACCCAAATGTTAATTACAATGTTAAATGTTATGAATGCACGCCCGGCTTGGACAAGTCCGAAAAATGCACTAAAAGCTAAAAAGTAATTATGTATGATCGGCGGCATCGAGCCGCGTGACAAAGGTGTTCGGTTGCACCGAACACTGCAATATTGTTTTTTTTTATTTGTACTTTTTCGGAACGATGTTTTTAAGGTTGCATACGGCCTTGGAAGGAACCCTTTATAACAGCAAGGGATTTCATTTATCTCTAGTTGACTTATTTGCTTTCAACTATGAATATGAATTATGAAAGCTTGGTATAATGTTGAATCGCCAGGCGCCTTGTAGTCAAGTTCTTATTTATATCAACCTGCCAACGGGTTATCTAGAAATAAGTAAAGATTACTTATTAAGGTATTAAACTTAAACCAAGTTTGAACCTCTGGAACTGTGAGAAAATCTTTAATTTTCTCTTTAATAGTTGTATGCTTTTCTAGATATTCTAATTACCTACTTTACTTATTCAAGTTATTATCTTTATCGGTACTTAATCAGTAATATACATTAGTATTTCACAGGATAGAAAACCTGATTATTACTTTTATTAAGTATATATTGCAATGAACATTGAGTTTATAGCTATAAACGCGTTATGCTTGACTGTAAAATTTACAGACGGCGCCATTTTTACTATCCAATTAAGCTTAAGCTAAGTAGACAACAAAAGGGCGAAGCAATTATACTTAGGTGATTATAGGGTTCTAGTTATTAAAGGAGCAATAAAATGGCTATTTTCACATCAACAGGTTCTCATCGCAGCACTGGCAGTTGCCAGCTCGCAGCCGATCGAAGTGGCTCAGAACAACCAGCAAAACTTCGTACCAGGAGTCTTCATATCAGCAGACACACTAAAAGACCTTCAAGAAAAGGCTGCGCAGAACCAGAGTCCGCCTATAACGAACCAGGGCAGTCAGCCGATAACAAATGCTTTAAGTGCGAACAGTCAAAGCGATGAGCCGTCGAAGCAAGCAAATTATCAAGCAAACTCTAGCCCTCAGAATCAACAGCCAATTTTGAATCAACAACAGCCTATTCTGAATCAACCAGCTCCAGTCCAGCCCCAAGTCGTGGTAGCTCAGCCAGCCCAGCCAAATCAGGTCGTAGTTCCCCAACCGAGCCAATACGTCGTCCAACAACCCGCGACCAACCAACCCGTCTACATCAGCCAACCTGCCAACCAACCAACTTACGTCCAACCCAACCAACAAGTCGTGCTATCCAATGGACAGATCGCTACTATAGTTTCTAATGGACAACCATTTGTAAACAACGGACAACCTTTCGTGAGCAATGGACAAACTTTCGTGAACAACGGTCAACCTTTCGTCAACAACGGTCAACCTTTCGTCAACAACGGACAACCAATGATAGTGACGAATCCAGGAACCAACCAGCTCACTTTAGTGTCTTCTCCCAATACGGTACAAAACCCTAACGGAGTACAATACGCAGTGATACCAAATAATAATGTGGTAGCTAACACTAATGTGCCAAACAATGGCAACACTTTCGTAATGGTGCCGTCGTCAAATCAAGTTTACGCTGTAAGTGGTTAGACTATTTAATTACTTAGACTATTTATACAACGTGTTTTTTATTTTATTTATTAAATTAACGTAACACATTTAAAAGTATTTTATTTAAATTAGATACCTACCCATACCTTACCCATACCTTGGTCGGTAAAATAATTAAAATTACATATAGATTCAATTACCCATACCTTGGTCGGTAAAATAATTAAAATTACATATAGATTCACAGATTCCAGTGCAATATCCTACATCTATAACGTACTTAGTAACTGTATATCCTGCGGAAAAATCATCCCCTCTAGTCCAAGATAAAATATAACCTGATAAATGTTAATAATACGTAAAGACTGCAGCAACAATTATATCAAAATAAATTGAAAAAGAAAAGTGTTATCGTAGAGTCAGTGGAAGATTTTTAAAATTTGTTAGCCTTAACGGGGCCACATCAATGGCTACGAGTACCCCAGTAGAGAAGTTCTTATTATCGATATTTTCCATTACCCTACATCTCAGGTTGCTAGGACATTACAGCTATAGTAGGGCCAGTGGAAAGTGGCGGATGACACGTATTACGGCCTATTGGCAAATGATTACGCACCACTCTCGCTTGTAATAGCCCATTTCGATCCATTTCGCTCATTAATCGAGCTAGATTGAGCTACGGCTTGTTTTGCCGTGTTAAATGATTAAGGGCGCCACACACCGCGTCCGTGTGCGAGACGAGCACAACATCACGCAGTATGTGGCGCCCTTTAAAGGGTTGGATTCTACACAATCCACGCAAAGCGTACCTAACATTTTCATAACTCGAAAATGACCTCTTTATGACGAAGATATCCTATAACTATGACGTAACTTAGGAACGATGTAAACTATATCCTGCGGATAAATCAGCCCCTCTGGTCAAAGACAGGCACATGAAATATAAGACTGAATCAACTTATGAAACTTCTGTTCTGTCTCTGTATTACCTATAACAAACAACTTTGACGGCAAAAATTATATCAAATTGAGAAGTTCTTTGACAGCTCTTTCTCCATACGGAATGAGTTAGGAAAAAATACTATAAAACCTACTTGCTCATATCAAATTTTTTAGATAACTAAAAAGACGTTATTATGTAAGACGTATTTTTCTACTTATTAATAATGTATATTTTTATTTTCGAAATATCCACAGGCGGTCTCAATAAGATGATGATTAAATGCAATTAAAACAATTAGCAAAGAGTTACGTTTACACAAAACATGTAAAAGCATTTAGTTTTTTATTAATACTTATATCCCGCGGTGTAAACATACACGTAAGATAGAAAGAAAGTGATACTGATTATAAAAATGCATAAAAAGTAGAAAGTCCATTCAGAGATAGATAGACCTACAGTATAGCGTAACGATCTATATCTTAATTTAATACAGGATCTTTTAAAGTAGCACCTATATATTTCTCTTAGCAGGAAATTGAAACTTAGGTATATTGGCTATAAAAGCTTAATATCTTTATCTAGCTATAAATGCAACAAGTGGTGCATACTATCACTTCAACCTATTAATCTCTTTATAGCAACCTACTTACCTATTGCATAGGTGAGTAGTACAATATCAGTTCGTAAGGTTTCAGCAACGTTCTTGAGGCCATTCTTCTTCTTCGAGTGGGCCACCATGTCGTCCAACGTCCCGATGAACCCTGGTGTCAATTTTTCAACCGCCTACTGCAAATAGCAGGCCTCTGACATGGTTGTGTAACGACGACCGACATCTAAATTATCATAGACAGCAACCGTGACCGAGACGGCTTAAAGTGACCATCCGAAGCACGGAACCATCTTGCTTTTCGGACAATCAGGAGGCTCAGCCTGCAATGTCCTAATCATACTGGGAACAAATTCAAAAAGAGATAAATATTAACTCTGTGAGTGACCCCAACGGGAATTGAACCCGGAACCTTCTGCGTCGTCGCAGGCTGTCACATCGGCTGTCCAGGCCATTGTTACTCTGTCTGCTCCGCAAGCGACAAATGCAAGTTTTTCATGTACCTAAGCATATGTGCAGCAGCACCTAGTTTCTCATCTAGCGCTTTCCCATTTTAAGTGATTCCTTATCGTCGAACTGTTAATTTATTGCAACATGACTATGAATATGTCATGTTGTCTGCGCAGACGCACCCGCCGCGTGATTTACATCCAGAGATAGATCTCAAGATAGATCCGCAGATAAATACGTTTCTTCCTAATGGCTTAGGAAATTGATTCATGTGGGTACCTTACTCAATGCAATCTAGAGCTAATCTGTGCATGTTATTAGTTTGCTACTCATTGATGTTACATTTCCCATTATTATTTTATGGATCTGTTACTTTGCTTGCGTTGCGCCTGAGTCAATTATGCGTTGTTCAAATCACAAATTATTTCATTATACAATAAATTTCAGTCGTAGTATTTTTATCAGTGTTGCCAGCGCCGTATGTTCAAAAGTTACTTACACTCTTTGAAAAAGTTACGTTTTGAAGAAAAAAGTTACGCCACAATTTTCTTTTCATAAAAATATATTTTTATACCCCCCCAATATGGGGGAGGCCCATGTCCAGCAGTGGACTGTTATGGCTGTAAAGGTAAAGGTATACTTTTTCGCGTGTTTAGTATAGACACAATGGTTTTTATTTTATTTTTCATTGTTGTTTAGGTGTTTTTTCGCAAGTTAAGTATAGATACAACGATTTTCATATTTTTCTTCATTGTTGTTTAGGTGAATCTTTCACTAACAGCCGATGTTTCGGTTCAGGACACTGAGAATTATTATTCACGAAATGTTACGTAAAAGTTACGCCCGTGGCTAGGTTACGCTTAAGGGTGAAAAGTTACGTAAAACGTAACAAAAGTTACGTTCTGGCAACGCTGATTTTTATTGTTCACATAGATATACCTACTACTCTACAAAATCATAAGACGTTGAATTCCTGTCTCAGCACAGAATACATAATGGGTCGCAGTAAACTATTAATGATGATGATGATGATGATTATGAAATGCTGTTTCATTATGTTACAATTTGTCTCTAGCTAATCCTTCCGAGCTTTTCACTCACAATGCGCCCCTGTATCACCCACTTACAAACAAACCTACTTTTCAATATACAACAAGTAGATGTGTTAAAAAATAAAAATACCCGACTGCGGTAATTTTAAAGTAGTATTTTGCTGTATAAATCCGCCATCTTGAATCTATAATTTTTTAATATAGCCAGTATTACTCGCGCTGTTGAGACAAATCTAACGTCAACTCATAATATGTCAAAATTCAACTATCCGTTTGGGCTGTAGCCCGTGAAAAAGAATTTTCGTGTCCACATACATACATACATACTCTCGAAAAACATAACCCTCCTTCTGAGGCAGTCGGGTAATTACAGCCGCCGATGAATTCCTGTTGCAGTGAACTATTAATGATGATAATGATGATTATGAATTGTGGTTTTATTATGCTACAATTTGCCTCTAGTCCTTCCGAACTTATCTCTCTCAATGCGCATAAGTATCACCCACTTACAAAACAACCTACTTATTCGATATACCTACAATAACACGTCTATCGTGAAACGGGATACCTAGAACTTGAAAACCCAACCACAGACTGAAGCCCCAAGCTATTGTCTCACCGTGCTCTCCGAAACAACTTATTCACCTCATCGTTCCCGCGATACAAGATAATGTATTCTAATCCACAACCTATTATTTCTACTTAGAAATGCTTAGCTTAGATGTTTGTCATACATGCCGCACGGTTTAGCGGTAATTCACCGGATACGGTTTTTGGCAGAAGCATTGAACGATATTTCATACACGATGAACTGGATACCGTTCATTGCACACGCCGCTTAAATTGTTGCACTAGTTGTCATTTGTATAGTAGTAGCTGTCAAGAACATAATGGTTCAGTCGACCCTATTAAGGTTTTCGCGATCGTTTCTTGATAGGTACATAGACAGGGTTGCTACTGTCATAAATCTCAAAGTATAAAAATATCAAAATCTGACACAAGAACGTCATATAATTTTGAGCCAATTTTATTACAAGAAATATGACGTTCGTGACAACCATTTTAATAGTTACGTTGAGGTTTACTGATTATCCAGTTAAAGTAAGTAAACGTCAAATCGTCGCTATTACTGAGTGAGCCATCTGTGAAGGCGCTCCATTTAGGTGGGTGGTCGTACCACATTCCTGACGGTTTGGGGTCATTTTATTTTAGAAGTTATTGACCAAAGGATAACTGTCACAGTTGTCGTTTGCTGACTGGCTGTCAGATGTCGCAAAAGCATCCGGAGGCGTGTGCGAATGTCCTAAGCAAATGGCCGTAAAACTATTGCCCTTACTAACCACAAGTGGTAACTGCCTGAGCACCCATCCAGACCATTACTCCTTATTACATTACACAGTTGATGGCAAAAAATCTGTTTGCTTTACACGGTCCTGTGATTGAGGAGGACGTGACTATTCTAGGGCACGTTTGCTATAGAGTGCGCATATTGCCTATATAAAAACTTAGAACTTAACCTAAGCACACAACCTTTATGTCTATTAGAAGCAAAACACCAGTGACAACACTATTGAAATTCTATAACTTCTCTTAAGTTTGACGTCAATATCTATGGAGCAATTTCTTACGTTTTTTACTCTGTAGCTTGCTTAGTATGCTTAATATACTCCAAGGGGTACGTTCATGCTATTTGATATTTCTCCTAGTGCTAGTAGGTAGGTATTTTCTTCGATGATAGACCGCGTTTTAGCACGCCTGTCAGGAAAATCTACCATGCGCTCGAAAACGCGTAAGAAGGCTGCTTGAACCCTCTAAATGTAAAACAGAACTCTCCAGTTTCTTTTCTTTGCCAGATTGATTGTTTTCCATCTCTATCTAGCGTGCCTTAATAGGTAGCTAGGTACTAGATTCTTTTCACAAGGAAATTGGATTTGCTCTGTTCATGACTACTATTTTTTGTTTTTTTTTAGGCATGTTTTGGGAAGAAGACGTAATATAATTTGAGCAAAACGATCAAAAGTCTGTGCTAACAATACTTTTCTTTTCTCTGTTTCACCCGTGGCTAGTCTCTACAGTCACCTCAATGCATTGAATCCTTCTTGAACCAGAATACACCTGCAAGCTCACAAGACCGATAGCTACATCAGCTGACCCGCCGGGCCAGACCAACCGGACCCAGGGCCTAACACTCGACCTGAACTATTTACACTTGTAAAGCTAAAGAGTAGAACCAATTGACCAGTTGAAAGTTACTAGACATGCAAGCTTAAGCTCGTTTACGTGCTATGATGCGAGATAGCTCAATTTAGGTAAGCTTTATAAAATCTCTATTGTAAAGCTGCGTGGTAGCGTCTAAGAACACTGCCACCCGTAGTCCATTCAGGGTGTTTCGTAAAAGGCGACGTAGAGTTTTTGACCTCGGCTGAATATCTGTCGGCTATGGTCAACCGCATAGTGGCAGTGGTGATACTATTTATAATAGCATCCTAAAGAGGATTGACGTCAGGCACGCGGCCAGTTATAAAATAAATTCAAATCCTTTTTCTACATGATTTTGTGTTCTAACAAAACATGTTGCGCCGACCACAACTGATCTGGGAAAAGGGCAGGAAAATGATGAAGTTCTCTATTGTTCTGGATATTATCATAGAAGAAGGACTTGAGTAAATAAAGTGATATGACATGCACCTACCTATAGAAAGTTCTATGCTTGAAAGCTTGAACGGGACGGAAGAAGCGTTGCTCGAAGCCTGAAACATAAACAATTTTTCAATTTTTCACCAACGAAAAGGTTCAAATCTTGTTGTAAAGTCCCTATTTTGCTGGCTGTAGTAATGCGTTCAGCAATTATCTACTGGATGGAGCCTATCGTTGGCTGCTCGCCACACGAACTCAGCGCTATTACCAGGGAAAATTGAGCAGCCGTTTGGCACCAGGTTCAGCTTAATAAAACCGTCTACCTACTTGCGTGGAACTTGGAAGGCTGGTTTGGTTTTAAATGTTGTTGTTATGTAAGTAATTTCCGATGTAGGTACCTACTTACGATAAGCACATAATCCGTTGATTCAAACAAAGACGGACCTCATTTTACCGTACGTTTAAAACGCAACACGTTTTTTTGACAGTCAGCCATCAAATAATGCCTTTCGGCGACAGTTCTTTGTCTTTATCCGACAAAATGTTGCAAAATTGTGCGAAAAATGTTAGTCACATAAACATTTTGTGGTAAAACTGATTTTATACAAATCCCATGGGTAAAATGCACAGAAATGGCATCAACTTTGGCGGCTTCCAAGACGGCTACTCATCGATAGTGAAAAGCGATTGGACCCTTGTCCATTGAAGCGGCCACTGACATTTGATTAAAAGGCGCTAGACCGCAACACAGGCGTGACAGCTCTTCAAAGATACGCATGCTTCGACGGCTGAAGATACGCATCTAGGAAGAAATGCGATTGTAGGTATGCAGCTTACTGACGCGTAAACGCGTATAGGACGCGACGCTGTCAGGCGGTAGAGCGCTAAACCGCCGACACACCTTACAGAGACACCGCGCTACGCAACACGATATTTCTTCTCGCACACGGTTGAACACCCTGCCGGAGCTTATAAACGAGGGACCAAGTTCGATTCGTTACAGCCACTTGCAAAGAGAAGTATCGGATTGGAAAGCTCGAAGTAGATACAAAGAATTCATAGCGCGATGGTGCCATACATAGGTACGTCACCATCGCGCCTCTTCAACGCCATCAAACGTGTTAATTACGTCTACGGTTGAAAATCCCGTAGATGTTGATTGGGTGTAAAGATTGAGAAATACTGCATATAGTCCACTCATGGAATTTGGGTAGGTGTATGGAAAGCGCAGAAAATATTTGATGTCATACTCAAACAACCTACGAATAGACTACCTGTGTGCAGATTAAATAAATAAAACGACTAAATTATTATTAATCTAACCTCGAACCAAAACTCACATCCTTAGCTCACTTCTTATTGTGAGATTCAAAACTGTAGGTACGCCAAATGACAACAAAAGTAGAAAATGCTAATAATGCTACCTCTTCATGACAAAAGTCTTAATTTATTTTTGCTTTTATTACGCTTATTTCAATAAAGAACACAAGAGAAAGTCACATTATGTCAAAGTCTAGACTTTCTGACGACAACGAGACCAAAACTGAAGGAAAGCCGAAGTGAGTGATGACGAAATTACCAATCCGTCATGGTTTCTTGGTGTCCTTGTGAAAGTGGAGAAATGGCGCGATATGATTCAACACTCTCCAAAGTGTTGGGTATTTTTTATGAATCACCAGAAGGATCATTTGACCCTATTTAGGATTGGATTCTGAGTTGCTACTGCTTTGATATTGAGTTACTACTGTCAAAAATCTCGAAGTATAAGAATATCAAAACCAATTTAATAATCCAAGAAATATGACGTATGGGGCAACCAACTTTTTAGTTACCTCGAGTTCCTCTGAGATTCCAGTTCATTCCAGTAAACGTCAAAATCGACGCTCTTACTGAGTGAGCCATCTGTAAAGGCGCCCCGCGCGCCGTCACCTTAATTTGTGAAAAGTGATTTTGATCAATCGGACTCTATCTCTTCACTGATTTTCAATTTGCTTTGTCTGAATAAGTATGACATCAAACATTTTTCGCTCAAGTTGTCATATTTCGACTGACGACTGCTGCCCCTATCTACATACTTATCTAATCGATGAATTTTTAAACTCTAGATCTAGTTTTACTTATATTCTCTTTGCTCTAGATATGCTAGTTATGCCGCCACTTAATTAAAACTTTTAATTAATTAAAAATAATATTTAGAGATCTTTACGTTTTTGGGAATAAACTGTTTCCAATGACTAGGTAGAGCTGGTGTGCAACATATTTACCTTAATGAAGTATTCTTTTGGACAGACAACTTTAAATGTAGACCACGTTCGGAAAACTGCCTCTGTTTGGTTGTATAGACAAGTTGAATAGACCACGGGTGTATATAAGGGGGGTGCTTTAGGTGCGTGGGCACCCCCATTCATGTCCTTTTGATCAACAGAAAAAAAATAGATACACCATTTCGATTGTAGATCGCGATTTTCTGTTGATGAGCAGCAAAAAAAAGCAGTAAGTATTAGTTGATCTCTTAAATGGGTAGTTTTCTATACATTATCCACGAAATTACGTGTTATACATATAGTAGCTATGTTTAATTTGAAAATGATAGGTTTAATTTTTGTTACAACGGCTAAAGCACCCCCCTTGTCAAAGCTATAAATATGTCCGTGGAATAAACTGCAGTGTTCCGTAAAATACAGTCAAAATTTTTAGTTTATCTCTTTGTCTAGGATATGATGAATGTCTGTGTATGATGATGACATGTCGCCGCTTCAAAATGTCAGCTTTCGAAAAGTTGACTATGCATGCGCAGGAAAAACTACGGAGATTTATAGTTTCTGCATCTTTGTAAGTGGATTTATTACCTGTTTAGCAACAGAGAGCAATATTATTTGCATTAACAACCTTTTCGTAGTCACAGACGAGTACGCCTCCCTTTTCGCAGTCGGGTAGAAAGCATTACCGAGTTATTAACTAGTGAGAGTGTTGGTCATCTTGTTTGACTGGGTTTCAGGTTTTGCACAGGCTCACCTGGGATAGGGTAGTAAGACTCCCAAGTACAGCCTGGTACAAAAGTGCTTTGATATATTACATAGCCTAAAAGGTGGACTTATCAAGCTTGTAGGCTGTGTAAGAATTGTGAGCGACTTCGTATTAGTCGTTCGACCCCAAAGTCGAAGCCGTATGGGAGCAGTTGAGAAAAGCTTTATTTTCTCAGCAGTTTTAGATAACTAGTAACAAATAGTTGACATGTAAAACTGCCTTTTCAATTTTTATTTATGTATAGATAAGCGGCTGCTAGTAAAGTGCCTAACTTTACTTATCAAATAATTTATTGTAAGATAGTTAAGCTCTTCAGTAGGTGCCGACTATATCTAACCCTATCCAACCAGTCTTAAGTCCTAGGCTTGTTCTAGGCTGTTCTAAGTATCTAGGTACCCAATGGTCGTCTAACAGATCGGTAGGCGATTATTCAATTTATCAATGACTAGGCCGCTAATGGTAAAATTGCGATTTATATCATTTGACGGTAAATAACGGGGAGACAAATTATTTATTAAGTAACGGTAAAGTCACCAGATAAAGGTGTCGACGTTTTGATTTAGTGGAGTTGTAATGAGATAGAGTTTATTGATTTTCTTCTTGTCTTTGATTGAACTGGCAATAATTGTAATTTCCCTTATGGTTTAGCGGCTGATTTTGGTCTCAAAACCGGATGTTGAGACCAAAGTCAGACGCTAAGGAGATCCTTGTTTCGACTTATTTCCCAAATAAATCGTTCTTCTTTATGTAATCGACTAATCGATGAATTTTGCTTTAAAAAACAAAGAGCGCCACACAGAAAAAAATCTAGATTATTAAAGTCAGTTAAAAATTAAGCCTCCTTGCAAGCTCATTTGATTTTCGGCCGAGGAGTTTATATTGCAGGTATGAGATAAGATATGACAACCCGGACAGAAAATCTTTGACGTCACATTTAAATAATCGGAAGCTTCACGATTGAACTATACGCAGTTGGAAAAAATCTTACGCGAGAAGCACATGGTTACCTATGCTGCTAATATATTTTTTAATTTCCCGTATAATTTGCGCACAACACCTAACCCACGCACCAGGAAACCCATTAAGCTATTTCCTTCCTAATGGTCTTCTAATATGTTATAAGTTTTTATATCTCACATATTACGGATTATAATTTCCCCACTTAGTGAAATACAATACCGCCATTATCACCTAACTGCCGGGCGGTGGTCTAATTAGCTAATGTTAGACGGTTTCGCCAGATAAAAGTAAAAATGAAAGAAATTTGTGCATACTGTGATCACTTTCCCTCTTGGTGTTAAAACTGAAATGTGCATGACTGTGGCTGGTCTGTTTACAGTGAAACAATTTTAACAGATTTACTCGTAAGTTTTGGTTTATTTTGGAGTTTTTTAATTATTTGACGTTTTGCACAGTTTTTAGTGTCCGTGTTCACGAATGAGGTATTAGACGTCCTTATTTGGAATCACTTTTATTACTGTTCTACCCAACTACCATCTGTGGCTGATTTATTTTTAAACTGAACAAGCTAGGTATCGGGGACTCATTTGCCACGCTCATCTCACCACTTTCTGAAAGCACAGCTTTGTATTACGAGTAGGTATCATTCTAAAGCTTTGGATTTATCCCTTAGTTATCAGCAAAAAGTCAAAGTGCTACTATTCTAGCTGAGTAGGTAGTAGTAGGTTGTATTGAAAAACCGAGTTTTTTATGTAAACATCGATGTACCTACTAATTTATTTTTATCTGGTAAAGGGCCTTATTTTAATTAGCCTCTACGTAAAAAGAAATCTGAGATAGTGATTTCTTTGAGTTAGACAGACCAGTGAATTTGTAATCATACAGGCCTGCTGGAGTGTTGCACATAAATCGTTCTAATGCACAAATAATAGCGTGTAAGTGATGGTTGCTATTCACTAGTTTATCTCTCGTGCGGAATAAATTGCGAGCGGTAATGATACGAGCGAGGCGAGCAAACAGTTTCATTCGGGTTTCGGCAGTTTCATGTTTACATGCTTGTGAATTTTCGGTGTCGGCTACTTTATACAGGGTCTATTATTAATGCACTAACAGTGCTATTATTCTCATAAATCAAAATAAGAAATTGAAAAATCGCTAGATTGTAGCGTGACGAGCATCAAGAGATTGAAAAATTTGGCAGGCATCTACCGGTGCATCGATTGCTCAGTGGCAGAGCGGCGGGGCTTCACTTCTATATGATTGCCTGAATTCGGAACTTACCGGCGAATAGTTCAGTCACAGATTGTAGATTGTATAAGATATGTCAATGTCCTAGGTACCTATTCAAACAATCCGAATGTGGCGCAGTGGTTAGTAAGACTGTCTGCGACCCAAAAGGTTCCGGGTTCAATTCCCGCTCACTAATAAAGTTGATATTTATCACTTTGTGAATTTGTTCCCAGTATGGTCAGGACTCAGGACATTGCAGGCTGAACCACCTGATTGTCCGAAAAAGAAAGTTGGTTCCGCGTTTCGGAGGGAACGTTAAGCCTTCGGTCCCGGTTGCTGTCTATAATAACTTAGACGGCGGTCGGTTATTTAACTAACCTACATCCAGTATACGGGGTGTTAGGGACGATGTAACGAAAACTTTGCAGGAGTGCTCAGACCATGAAACTGAACAACTTTTACTATGGGACCAATGGTGGGAGACGAAAACAAAATTCCGACATCTCAGACAAAGTCAGTCAGCTGATCGTGAATTTTGTATGGGAGGTAGGAAATTTTTTTTCGTTTCCCGCCATTGGCCCCATAGTAAAATTTGTTCAGTTTGATGGTCTAATCATGCCTGCAAAGTTTTCGGTACACCGTCCCTAACACCCTGTATATTCTGTGGTTTCGGCCATTAGTTCCACTCTGCTTGTCGCTTAATTCATAAAACATTTTATTAAAAGATACGACTTTATCTAAATTGAATCCGACATAATTTTCTGCCTTCTGGTAATTGATAAGACGTGAAGGTATTTTGAGTACTACGAGTATAATTTATTTAAGTATTTCTGTTTACAATAGAGAGTTTACGTAAGTTTATTTAGGCAATATTTATGTAGGTATATTCTAGGAGTGATAGGGGAGACCGAGGGGAATTGGATCAAAGGGGTGTTGGATCAGTGTTGTTTTCTCGAAAAGTAGAACCGTTAGCGAGCAGACTACAATGCAGGTGTGCCTATTTCTGCCCCTTGTTGACCCCTTAGTTAGCGTCCCTGACCAATCGCGCGCCATTTTGTTTTTATTGGATCATCGTCAAAAAAATCGACAAAAGTAAGTTTTCTGCTGTTTTTTGACAGTCTAATATTTTGGAGGTGCTTTTATATTTTCATTTAAAATGATACGATATGAAACCTTACAAATTAAGGATTCAAATGGTACCACTGGTACGTCTTGGTTCTCTGTGGTTTTATCTCAGTTTAATTTTTTTTTCAATCTGGCACGATTTTTCGTACCGAGGGGTGTTGGGTCAGGCCGATCCAACACACCTCGGTAAAATTTTGTATGGTTAATTTAATAGACGTACACGACCACTACGCGTGTTATGCCGGCCGGGTGTAAATAGGTGTTCAGAGGTACCATGCGCTGTGACTTGTAACCGAATACGTTATTAATAATTTGGTATCGTTCGCTTTCTCATTCTCATTCTCATCCTCATCCTCGGACTCGGACTCGGACTCGGACT
Source organism: Phthorimaea operculella (assembly GCA_024500475.1). Classification (NCBI taxonomy): domain Eukaryota; kingdom Metazoa; phylum Arthropoda; class Insecta; order Lepidoptera; family Gelechiidae; genus Phthorimaea; species Phthorimaea operculella. The sequence continues at coordinate 15,875,275 of JANFCV010000001.1, forward strand.
CGGACTCGGACTCGGACTCGGACTCGGACACGGACTCGGACTCGGACTCGGACTCGGACTCGGACTCGGACTCGGACTCGGACTCGGACTCGGACTCGGACTCGGACTCGACTCGGACTCGGACTCGGACTCGGACTCAGACTCAGACTCAGACTCAGACTCAGACTCAGACTCAGACTCAGACTCAGACTCAGACTCAGACTCAGACTCAGACTCAGACTCAGACTCAGACTCAGACTCAGACTCAGACTCAGACTCAGACTCAGACTCAGACTCACTCAGACTCAGACTCAGACTCAGACTCAGACTCAGACTCAGACTCAGACTCAGACTCAGACTCGACTCAGACTCAGACTCAGACTCAGACTCAGACTCAGACTCAGACTCAGACTCAGACTCAGACTCAGACTCAGACTCAGACTCAGACTCAGACTCAGACTCAGACTCAGACTCAGACTCAGACTCAGACTCAGACTCAGACTCGGACTCGGACTCGGACTCGGACTCGGACTCGGACTCGGACTCGGACTCGGACTCGGACTCGGACTCGGACTCGGACTCGGACCCGGACCCTTTCATTTTCACTATCACTTCTACCAAATTTTAGCTTTCTAGCACTTCAGGTTTTATCCGAACATTTTGATAATCATTAGTGAGTGAGTGTGTCAGTGAGTAAAGAAACCGGCGTATTTTTAGATATCCATAAATTCAAAAGTATTAAAGCTATGTAATTAAAAATTTGTATGTTTAATAAGGTTACTATTTACAAGATATCCTGAGGATTTGATCGATCTGGTATATCGAAAACTAAAGTTATGAGAGTTCAAAAAAACGACTAAGCACTTCGAGGAAAGGTAGTTAATGCCCTCGCGCTTCACTTGGCTAGACTTGGAGGGGGCACTACCGTGCCCCTAGATAATTCTTCACACTTAATTATTTGGCTAATTTTTAGTAAATACACTTAAATTTTCAAGTAAGCCTTTATTGGAATGACATTAACGTAAAATGATCCAACACCCCTCTGTACCTGATCCATCACCCCTCGGTATGAGGGGTGTTGGATCAAAATGACTTGCTCGACTAAAGTTGAGTTTTTATTAAAGGGTTTATACTTATATTTCTAACATGTATATCATTTGAAAGCTAATGAAATTTGCTATCGATTGGTGTAAACAAAAACGATTTATCTTTACAGAATTTTGTGTTACGTAGCAAAATGTAAAAAATGATCCAACACCCCTCGGTCTCCCTTACTTAATGTATGTATGGTATCTAGGTATGTATCTAAGTAAATGTTTTCACACCCAAGTGCACCCGTATCTTTTTCTCTCTGTTTGCCCTCTGGTTGGCCGGTAGAGAATGTCGCGAGGCATTAGGCCCGCCTTTCGTACTATGTGCAATAAAGTATAAAAATAAAAAAATTATAAAAATATAATCAAGCCGTCGTGCGGTATGGTAACAGCTAGTACTTTTATAATACTGCCACCCCTAGTCCACTTAGGGTATTTCGTAAAAGGCGACGTAGAGTGTTTGACCTCGGCTGAATATCTGTCGACTATGGTCAACCGCACGGTGGTGGCGATACCAATTAGCATTCCCACAAAGGGTTGATGTCAGGCAGGGGGGTGACAAAACATTGCCAAATCCTTTTGTCCATTTGGTGCTCTAACAAAACATGTTCCGACGACCCCCACTGGTTTTGATGAAGGGCAGGCAGATGAGATGATGGGGATAATTTTTATACTAAAGTCGGTAGTCGGTACCGTGTACAGTTCTGTCACAGAATTTCAGATTGTATGCGGTTTGACAGATTGGCGTGGAAAATGTTTTATGTCATATCCAAACAATACGTGACACCTGATTTCTTTCGTTTGACGCAACACAAAAATGTTCTAATTTTGTCGTGGAATTTTAATACAAATGAATGGGCGTTTTTTGGCGAACCTAATCCGCGAGATGGCGGTGTACGCCTCCATAGACTTAAAGGGATTAGCTGTCAAATTTTGACAGTAATTCCCTTTTAGTCTATGGCAGCGTACAACGCCATCTTGAGGTTTAGTTTCTCCAAAAAACGCCCATTGACTGAAATATTTAAAGTGGCCATAAAACTGAACTGCTTTTCCTTGACCCGTATTCCTTAGGAAAAAACCCCGGGAAAAAATTATTTCATGGAATGTAGATATTAAAAATATTAAAAGTTTTTTTTACACCTTACTTGTAGGAGTGTTTCGTTCGATGCGTGTATTTGTCTTGTGATGGATGACATCTATTTCCGCTGCTATTTAAACTGAGATACACGCAACTGTCAAGCAGAAAATCTAGTATAAGCTGTGTAAGTAATAAATAACAAGTGCGATTTATGAACCCTACAATCATCACCTTAGCAACACGACACTTCTCACAGCGTGTTAAGTGCTTAAGCCCTTAAGTAATCTGCACAACAACCTACCTACATAACGGGTCAAGAAATACTAGTTTTTCTTAACAAATGTATGCTGAACCAGTCTATGTTGATCCCTGGAATGGGCCACTTGAGGAAACTGTACGAACGAAGCCATAGAAATTGTCGTCATACAAGACATTCCATAACCGTCCAGTTAAGCACATTACTTAAAATAAACATCGGGAGGTACAGGCCCATGCGGACGTACTTAGGTAGGCACAATAAGGGTACTATCTTAGTAAAAAAAATAACGGCAAATATTTTGAGGAATGAACCAGTCCATGAAAGTGAATTACTTTTCTTGAGAATCATAGGTCGAAATATGGAAAAAACAAATGGCCCATTCCATTCAAACTTACTCGGACGGTTTTTTTTACCTTAGTTTCTTAGGGTAAGTTGTTCACTTTCATGGACTGATTTACCCCTTAAAATAAACAGTTATATTTTTACATACTGTACATACAATTTACATATTACCCGAAAAAGGGCCGGTCGACGATATGAGTGTCCCCTTTGTTTTAAATCCGGCACGAGCCTGAATTAATATATGACACATGCTTTGCTTCAGTGGCGCGAGCCTAAAGCAAAATATTATTTGAAATGTAAAAGTAAACGAATCCCATTGAACATAATTGCAAACGATGACACAGGTGTTATTATACATGCAATTTGAATCGCACGTTTGTTTTGAAATATCCATGGCATGGATAGTTTCAATTTGCTCGCTTTGTTTCATAATATTTTTGACCTAATTCTTTCAAACAGTTTAGGTATATGTACATGCGTGGGAATTATAGAGTGAAATGTTAATAGTGCCCGACGAGCCAATGTGCCTATCACAACAACTTTCCCCAAACATAGGCCGAAATATGAAAAAACGTTAGGACCTCCCGTACAAATTGACTAGCTCGGCTTTCTTTACAGATACTTTCTTATTTTTAAGAGCTCATTGCTCTTGTCCGTGAAGTGATCGCCAGTCATCACTATTTTCCGCCTTTTTCTTGACCTCCCTATAATAGGTATGACATGATTGTATAGGAGTTCTTTTATTTTTCATAGTTCGCGCTATGTTTTTTGGGGTAAATTGTTCAGCTTTATAGACTGGTTCACCCCTTAAAATATTCGCAGGTAATTTTTACACCTACTTGCTTACCGGGTACTGAGCAGCTTGTGTGTCAAAAGCAGCTTAACCAATTAGCTCCTAGCAGGTTTCAGCAACTCGGGCTCCATCCAATAGATGCACTTAAAATAAAGAAATATAGGCCCCGTATCTGAGTCCGGGCCTGTTTACCACTAGAGGTGCTATGGAAGGTGCAAACTAGGAATTCCTGTCCGACGGGTCTCAGCAAGTAGGCCCCAATAGATACACATAAGATAAAGAAATATAGGCCCCATATCTGAGTCCAGACCTGTTGCCCACTAGAGGTGCTATGGAAGGTGCAAACTAGGAATTCCTGTCCGACGGGTCTCAGCAAGTAGGCCCCAATAGATACACATAAAATAATGCATAATAACATAATCTACAGTAGAAATGCTGTCAGCTACGAAGAACAGTTTTTAGCTCTACAAATATCTATCATGTGGTGTTAAACTGTTACGCCTATATCCCTTGCGGGGTAGGCAGAGCGTAAACGGTTGTACAAAACGGCCACATAGACTACGTCTGACAAAAGTTTGAGAGTCACTCAGAAGATTGTGTACCTATCATCATAGAGTAATACATCGACACCCACGGGAAAGATAAGGGGTGATGCTGTTCTAAGCCGGCACCACACGGCAACTTGCCATTTTGCAAGTCTGCACTTAGATTATAAAGAATCATATTTTTTGTCTGTTTTTTTTGTGTGTGTATGTACCTACGTAATCAATGAACTCAGGAAAAGCAAGCAGACACACAAGCGTTTGCGCTGCGCTGTTTCATTCAACACAAATTTTTGCGTTGCGTTATTTTGACGTCGATTTTTAGTATGAGCAATTCGAAATTTGTATGCATCTGACAAACGCATGCGTTTAAAGCGCAGCAGGTTTCGTTACGCACGAGATGCTGGAAATCCATTTCGAATAGGTAGGTACCTACTTATTCTACATTCGATTTTCAGTTTACGAGTCTGTAAAAAAATCGTTACACAAAACATTATAGGTACTGTCATACTGAGTTTGTAAAAGAAATTGTTATACGAAACATTACAGGCACCTATTCTAAAACATGAATATTGCTGAATTAACTAGGTAGGGTACCACAGACACCGACGTAATCAAAGTCTTGATTAGCTTTGCCCTCGAGCGTCTAAGCTCAAATGGAATAGACTAAACAAGCCTCAATCTAGACCTAAACAATTCAGTCTATCTAGATTATTACCCTTCTCGAATTAACACGCAGTCTACCGTCTAAAGGACTAATTAACCCTCCCACTACCGAATTGTTCCGTCCAAATTGCCGGAAAGCTTTGGCAAATGTCGGAAACTTAGTTTATTATCACAAATTATCGGGCGCCCAATACAGAGAGACGGCTACAAGGAAATGTCGCTACATTCACACACACATCTACATGCGATCTCGAACCGGCTAGTAGCGAGTGCCAACAGCGTTCGGCAAAATTACGACTCGCAGGTACAAATATTTTTGTGTAGTGTGTGTGGTACAGTGTAAGTTTAATATCCCACCCAAAACATAAATGTGAAAGGCTGCCAAGTTCGATAATATTGGAATGCTTCGCCTATAAAAGAAGTGAGATCTAAATAAGTACCAAGTTCCATACACAGACCTCAGTTAAAAATAGATACAGGAATGCACACTTGATTTTTCGCAGTTTGGAAATAAGAATCTACTTTCCAAACTGCGGAAAATCAAGTGTGCATTCCTGTAACTATTTTTAACTGAGGTCTGTGTATGGAACTTGGTACTTATTTAGATCTCACTTCTTTTATAGGCGAAGCATTCCAATATTATCGAACTTGACAGCCTTTCACATTATGTTTTGTGGGATTTCATTATATTTTGTAAGGTTTATTTTCTTTTTCTTATGATTAAGTTAGGTAAGGAAATATCTCATTTATACTTTACTTTGACTAAATACAAACCTTCGTAACGAATTTTAGGTCGGTACGACGATTGGAAGATATAGATAAATTTTTTGTTTTAGTTCCTTAGGGGTATGAATTTACACCTTCATTATTTTTAAAACCGACTCACACTTGGCCATTTTCAGATTTTTTCCTTTACCTTGACCTAAAGACCTACCTCCATGCCAAATTTCAAGTCAATACGACCATTGGAAGTGGTCTAGGTTTTTGATGAGTGAGTGAGTGAGTGAGTCAGTGAGTGTATAGTAAAAATAGCGATTTTCTGACGTCAATATCTCAAGACCTACAATAGGAACATTAATGAAATTTTGTATTTTAGATAAGTAAGTAGATCTCGACAGATACTAGAAATTTTATATGCGTAGATAAAATAGATTTTGAGTTATAGGTGGGTCGAACTTGGCCCGAAATGGTTCGTGTAATATAACCCACGGCCGGTGTGTCGCTTTTTATGCTCGAACTTGGCGGACACACTGCCGTGTGTCTAGATAATTTAAGTAATTTACCTAAGTATTTTTAACCCAGGTACCGTATTTCAAAAATGCAGAAATAAAAGGTAGCAAGCAACTCTAGAGTGTAGGTATAAATGATCGGGAAAAGAAGCTTTCTGTAAATTCTTTATTTTGTGTTGTTATGCTTGCGAACGGTACACGGCGCGACAAAGTTGAAATTTGAAACTTTGGGACCGACTAAAGTGGCTTTAACCCCCCCCGCGAGTTTCCTGCTGCAAGGCGCGAAAGGGGTAAGCAAATGAGTTCCAAGTTCGAATGTTTGCATGCAGTGTGCAGTGGTTGTGGCCGTTGTGGTTGTCAGTCAAGTTCACGCCGCGTCTCGCACCAGAATCGCCGCAGCCTTCGCCCGAAGCGCACGCGTATTCGCGACTACAACCCGAACTGTTACGAGTGCATTTTGAATTACGAATTTATTATTTTTAAACTGAAAGTGATATTCCTGAGTTCCCGCCGGCCAGCCGCAGCCATGCAGAAAGTTTTACGGTGAGTCGTGCTTTTATGAATTCTGATTAAGTTTATATTCCAATGCCCTTTGGTTAGTTAGGGTTACAGCCGGTTAATTTTATTCTCAGCAATAGAACCGTTAGTCTAAGTGGTTTTAAACTGTCCTGAAATAAGTAACTATTACCTAGTCGTGATATTTAAGAGGTCTGATATTTATTACAATAACACTTTGCACGCTTACGATCACGTTGCGAAATGTATAGACAAAAAACTTTTGTTGGCTGTTTACAAATAAAACATTACTTTCTGCTATGATTCGTATCGTTTTTAATCAGTACACTTCTGAAAACTACACGTCTTTTACAAGATATTGGATTAAGGTATAGGAAATTTGCATCTGCCATTTTAATAAAAACCATAAATTTTATTTAATGAAATGTTTACAAATTATGGATTTAGTAACTCAAATACCTATTCACTTTAACTTTTTAATAAGACCGAACCAGCTACCTCACATACAAAACGATGTAAAAGAAATGGGTCATTACGTTCAAAGGTAATAATTAAAACCTTCACTCGGGATCGAACCTGAGACCTCGAGATACCATCAAAATAACAGCAGATAATACCACCACTTACTGACATGTTACGTTGATTTGCCCAAGTTACGATCGCCCAGATTACGAACAATGGGAATATTCCCATGGTAAATGTTGTATGGAGTTACAGCTCCATACATGTCTTTGGCATAGAACAAGACAATGTTTCAGAGAACCATGGGAACGACTAGAAGGAGGCCAAGAAAATATTATGTCGCACGCAAGCTGATTTGGCGCGTGCTGAAAGAAAATGAAATAAACTTAATCATTCAAATACAGCACTGAAAGAGTTCTCTGTTACCAGATTAATAAGCATTAATTAATGAAAAAATATTTTATTTTTGACGCATTTAGTTGCGTTTCAGGTACGTGCTCATTGAATTTTATTGTAAAATAGATTGTCATATAGATTCAACTTTTTTACAACGACAGATCTTTTGTTGACTGTAAAGTTGATAGTAAAATAGTTAGGTAGGAGTCAAAGAACTTTACATTATTAGATAAAGATTTTAACTTTTTCGCGTGCTAAATATGATGACAACGACAAAACAAACGAATGAAGTTCTTAATTTGTTGTTGTTCATGGCTTAATTTTGCTTACTTGTAGCTCTCTCTGAAAAACTTCCTTGCTCCAATATTTTCGTATGAATGTGTGTGAAAGTAGTGCGGTAATTGCGAGGGGTCCTTTGATGCCTTTCTTACGCCGTAATGACACGTTAGAGGCGTGATTAGTGGTGGGTGCCGCTAGGAATTGAACCTGCTCCGTTTATGGGACGTGTTGCTTATTGATTGATGTTTCTTTTCGTATTGTGAATGAGACTTAGGTGAGAATCATACTTGACGTCCGTTGCTGCGCATCCGTAACGCGTGTGTCTGTCGGATTTAAGGAAATTTCGACATCCCCATACAAAAAAAAGACAACAACAACACATATGAGCTTTCACTGTTTGACAAATGATCAATGTAAGCTCATGCGTCAACATCCGTTTTTTTTTTCGATATTTACTTGCATGTGTTAGACGCATGCGTTATACTAATAGGTAGGTACTGCGCTAAAAATGTAGAGCAATGGACGTCCAGTGTGATTTTCCGTCTACGTTTGTGCGTCGTTTGTTCAATCTTCCACCTTATTTAATACGACTACGGTTTATGTCAAACGGTTTGACAGACGCATCCATCAACGCAGCGTTGTATGATGGTAGGGTGGTATCTAATGAATGATACACAAACGGACGTTGCGTGTGGTTCTCACCATAAAATTCTTAATACATTTGAGTACTTAGTTACGTACAGTCACATAAATGCATTACACATATAGAAATCATTTTATCACATAAAAAACACATAAAATAGAAATCATTTAATGCAAAAGCACCGGCTTCTATCAGCACTAAAAGTTAGTTTTATCTTTCTCTACAAGTAATTTAAGTGTGTATTAGGATTAGGTCTTAGTAAGTCCAATAAAATGTGCATTAAATCTGAATGGACTTCTTAGGATAAATTCATATAAAATATATACGAGTACCTATATTTAAATTTGTTCAACCGAGTGGTAGCGGCTAAGAACTCTGCCATCCCATATTCTACTTAGGGTGCCGGGTGTTACGTCAAATGCGACGCATAGTTTTTGACCTTGGCTACAATATCTGCCGAACATGGTCAACCGGTAAAACCACCTACGATAGCATTTCCAAAGAGGTTTAACGTCTGACAAGCGTAAAATTAAGCATCCTTTTGCAGCATGATTTTGAAACAAAACATGTTGTGCCGACCCCAAGTAATTGGGATAAGAAGGGCAGGAAGATGATCACTAAGAAAACCCAGTATTAGTTCATCCGATAAATGGGTAGGTGGATTTGCCGATAATACATACATAGAGGTATGCTGGATTATGAATAGGTACACTGGATTTGGTGGAACGCAGAGCCAAGAGATTAATAGGTGATAAAAAACTGGTGGCGACCAAGCTTCACAGCCTGTACGGTCTTCTACAGATTGTACTTCGGAGAGTGTGCGCGTGAGCTGCATGAGCTCATACCACCGTCTCCTTTCTTCCATCGGACATCCAGACGCACGGCCGGCTACCATCCGTTCTTAGTTGATATACCCACATTACGCACTAAGCGCTTCAAATCATCTTTCATTATGCGCACAGCTAAAGAATGGAATTCCCTGCCTGCGTCTGTATTTCCGAGTGCATATAACCTGAATCTCTTTAAGTCTAGAGTGAATAGGCATCTTCTGGGCAAGCTCGCTCCACCGTAGATCCCATCTCTGCTCTAGGGTAAGTAAGCCCATCATAGATAAAAAAAAAAAAAAAAGGTACCTACCAGACACAATGTAGGTAGGTATTTAGGTATATGCTTAGCTAGACTGACAGTTAAATAAAATCTGTTAAAAAAATACGTAAAAGTAGTTAAATATATCATCAGGGGCCTTTTCTAGTAGGATAGTATTTCTTTCTGTGTCTTTGCCCAGCTTCTTCTTTTCGTGTGGGACACCGAGTCGTTCAACGACCCGATGAACCCTGGTGTCAGAGTTTTTCAACCGCCTACTGCAAGTAGCAGGCCTCTGACATGGTTGTGTAACGGGAAGAGAGGGGGTGGTGCTATTCTATTCTGCCGGCACCACACGGCATTGCCGGCACCACACGGCATTGCCGGCACCACGCCACACGTGTGTTTCTGCTAATAAGCACTTAGCATTCACTTCTGGTTTCTTGATCGTGTTGTTTTTTTCTATTTGTGAACTGTGAAGATCGTACTGCCGTCAGGTCCCGTTGGCAGTAGCATCTTCAGTTTTAAAAAAGGAAAACCGCTTTTGACGTTCTGCCTACCCCGTAGATAAACACGTGATGTGTGTATGTAAATTCATGTAAAATTGGGACAGTGCTCGATAGTTCTAGAATTTGGAACCATAATAATAATAGATCGTTCGATTCAGTATACTTAGGAAACGAATACTTCTATGAATTTTTAAACATGAGTAAATTAAACACCACAATTTTTAAGTGTACATATGCCGTGTATTCCAATAAGCTCAGTTCAAATAAAATTGTAATAACAAACATCAATTCATGTAACTTTTTCACATGCGTTGCGTACTACTTACTTTGTATGTAAATACAAAAATATACGCACAACCGCGAACGCCACTCCTAGACGGCATAATGAAGCTGCACTACAATTTCCTACGATTATAATACCATCATCTTCCGTGCATCAATGAGTGCAGCCGTCTGTGCAGACGGACTGCAACGCAACTGCATTTAACAGACTCTAGGACGAAATGAAGAGGCTGCACTACAATTTCCTCCGATTATAATACCATCATCTTCCGTGCATCAATGAGTGCAACAGACTGCACAGACGGACTGCATCGCAACTGCATTTAACAGAGTCTAGGACGGCATGAAGAGGCTGCTACGATTATACCTAATACAATCATCTTTCGTGCATCAATGAGTGCCAGTGCCTGTGCAGACGGACTGCAACGCAACTGCATTTAACAGAGTCTAGGACGGCAGAGACTGTACTACAATTTCCTACGATTATAATACCATCATCTTCTGTGCATCAATGAGTGCAACAGACTCTGCGGATAGAATGCAATTGCATAAAACTGCAAGTTTTAATATTTCGCATATTTTTTATTAAATGTTAATTGATAGTCTACCACATCACCACCACCAATTACTAAGCTTCCAATAGTTAGAAATAGTAGAAATCCAATAGTAGAAATCTCAAAATTAAAAAAGCAAATACTAGACTGCAGGAATTTTAAATTTATATCTACGTTTCATTATTTGCCAATTTAAATCTTTCCGAGGCAGTTGGATAAAATGGTAAAAGGTGTTAAATGACTTCATAATCAGACAGATTTAAAGCAACAACAACTGCTAAGCGGCTGAAATGCGATATACTAGGACAAAAGAAAGTTCTCGTCAGTTTCTCTCATGTATAAATTGATTGATAATTTTATCCACTTGCGGCCTTGACGTTTAATAACCTGTGGAACTGCTGTTTTCTTTATTATAACCATTGTAAACAAAGTAACCCATGCGGCCCGGGTTCCAGCCCCGGTCGATGCATGAAATTTCTTCATTTTCTTTTTTTTACTTTGCTGCGCCTTGCAGCCCGTCTGTCTGTAAGAGTCTTGAGTCGTCATGAGAACGTACACTTAGAATATGAATAAATTACAACTACTTCGCCTCATAATTAGGCAGTACTATGCTTCCTACAATTAGTAATGCTCTTAATGAAAATATTATGTCAACTTTCCCACGACGATGTACAATTAAAAAGCTATTTGATACATTTTTATGACGTACTTACTTAGGTCTTATTAAAACATTACCTGTCATTTAAATTTTTCATAATTTTTATGTACACTGACTCGACGAACCATCAAATCATAATATTGGGATTGTGAATGACATTTTTATTTATTATATAAGGTCGTATTAAATTCACTGCAAATATTTTAGGGGCAGATCAAATAAAATATCAGCATGTACTAAGCAAATTTTTAAAGAAATCTACACGCTAGTTTTCGAGAAAATTGCATTTAACTAAAAAAAAAAAAAAAACAAAACGAAAAAGTGCACCCTGTTTGTCCTAGAAACACACACATCGATGAATTTAAATTACGCGCCAAAAAAAGGTACATATACCTTTAAGATGATTACAACGACTATGCATGGTTGAATACCACTGGTAAAAGAACTTAAAATCATGACGATTTGACGATGCTAAAGTAATCCCAAAGAATAACCGTCGAACTATGTTGTGTTGGGCAAGTTATCTAATTTCATAAGATCTGAAGTTCCGCGGCTGAATTACCTAGTATACGACAGCAGGTTCATTCACTCAGCCCTATTTCAGATTTTCTCGATTGGCAATTGTTAAATAGCCAGGGTTGCTACTGTCAAAAATCTCAAAGTATAAAAACATCAAAACAGCAAAATCTGATAAAGAACATCATATGATTCTTAGCCAATTTTGAATCCGATAAATATGACGTTCGTGTCAACCACCTCTTAGCATCTCTTATTATTACCTTGAGTTCCCCGGAGATTCCGGTTATTTCTAGTTAAACTCAGTAAGCGTCGAAATCGTCGCTAGTACTGAGTGAGCCATATGTATAGGAGCCCCGCGCGCCGTTTCCCTAATTTGTGGTATACGCAGGTTTGTTCCGACCCTAAAAACTAAAGCCTCATCGGGACGTCGTCTAGACTAATACCATAAAATGCCAAAGTTTGTTTATAAAGTCGCCGATTGAGATAGCACGTATACAGGGTGTTAGGGGAATAGCGTAAAACCTCTCAACTTATGAACTAGACTAACTTCTCTGCTACAACTATTGAAAATAGTGGAAGCGAACCCAAATGAAGTATCTGTCGCCAAACATTGGTCCAAAGTTATATGAAGTTGTCAATCGATTTGACGAAGCAGAAGATTGGAAATAGATTACAAAAAGCTTTGCCTCGAATTTCATTATAGTTATTACTTACATCGATAGAGCCTAAATACAATACAGGGTGTTAATTTAAATGCGTGCCATAGCTTCAGGGTAGGTTTAGTATTGATAAAGGATGCCGTAAAAAATATTTAAAAAAATCCCAATTGTCTGACATTTGATTCAAATGCCTATATCTCAGCCGAAATTCGTTCAATCTCAAAGTTATTTAGACGAAAGTGCTTGTATGGGCACTCTCTAAGCAACAACAGAGTAAAAAAATTGAGTTTTTTTTATTATACAGGAAAAAAAAAATTCACTAGGATTTCTTTTAATATTTTTTACGGCATCCTTATTCGATACTTAACCTACCCTAAAGCTATGGCACGCATTTAAATTAACACACTGTATAAATATTTTTTTGCAAATACCTACCTATTTACCATTTACCCTTTGAAAAGTTTTTACACCCTGTATATTTCAGAGGGCTTCGCTGAGTTCACTCGAACCGACTAACTGCCACTTACGGAAGAAATGCTCAGTGCCAAGAATTTTCCCGCTCATCTAAGCAGAAAAGTTGTAGTAACTACAATATTTTATTTACTTCTTGCACAAACATAAGTAGTTTTAAATTGTATATCTCGTGAAAGTTAGTTTTAAACCGGAAATTGTGGTAAATTAACAAACAAGCAGATGTATTAAAAAACAAAAACCCGACTGCGGTCATTTCAAAGTTGTATTTTAAGCCATCTTAAATTTATGATTTTTTAATATGGCCAGTGTCACTCGCGCTGCTGAGACGAATCTAACAACACCTCATATTTAATGTCAAAATCCAACTATCCGTTTGGGCTGTAGCCCGTGCAAAAGAATTATCTTGTCCACATACTTACATACTCTCGAAAAACATGACCCTCCTTCTGAGGCAGTCGGGTAAAAATAAGGGGTTGATTGGATATTTTACATTCTATGAGATATGCCAACGTGTGCGGAAAATTTTGACGTTATTTACACATCTCTTTAACAATCCGAAAGCTCGCAGCTGTTGTCCCTTTCAAGATACTATTTTCCATTGGTACATTCATAAAAAATATTATTATTTCAAATTTATAACATCCGACAGTTGAATTTATAACCTTAGGCAGTCAATAAAAACACGGTTCAATACTAAAAACAGAAATTTCTTTATCAAATCGCAATTAAAAAGAAGGTTTTAAATAAACTCCATGATTATATGGGCACTGCATAAACTCGGTTATAAATAAAAACTGACAGTTAAATGCATACTTTACGGACATAGTATAAAGAAAGTTATACTATGTTACGGACATCGATCTATACTTTATTGACCTATTTAATAGTTACCTTGCGGTATATAAATTATTATGAACTGGTATAATAAAAATCATGAAATGAAATAATGTACCTTCCTATAGGTACTTCAACTTATTTATAAAGTTTAAATGATAGAGCTCATTTGTGACTTAGTTTTGAAGTAAGTCATTATTATTAAAATTTTTATGTATTTTAATATTTATTTAAGATCCAACGCAGAGAAATGCCATACGATATAATTTTGATACCTATAATTTTCATAAATTAAATAATGAGAAAATTGAAAAATTCAATAGCGATCGCCGGGACTTGAACCCGGGACTGTGGATCACCGTTCCACCGCTTTACCGACCGAGCTACGGGCGCCTAGCGGACGCTGTTGAACTTTTCAACCTCTTGATGCTCGTCTTGAAGCGACGATTAATATTCTATAAATTTCATTTCATCTCATGATAATTAATTATAATTACGAATTGAGTATTCGTAGGTAATGATTCATGTCATCAGCATGCATCATTCATTATACATTACCTAAAAATTTAGCAGTTACTGCAACTGCACACGCACTCTACTTCATTACCCGACTGCCCCAAAAGGAGGATTATGTTTTCGAGAGTATTACATAATATGTGTATGTATTACATGTGGACAAGAAAACTCTTTTTAAGGTATCATTAGATTCGTCTCAGCTGTGCGAGTGACACAGGCAAATAAAAATTATATTAATTCAAAATTGGGGATTTTACACTATCTGATAGGTATTAAATTGTTTAAACTTAAGTGCGCCATTTTAACTTTAATTAAATATAAAAACGGATATTTGCACTTACTAAAAATTTTATTTCATCGCGGTTTCGCGACAGTTTCGGTCCAGTCGGTGGACCTTCTTCGGGCGGAGTGACGTCTGTATGCGCTAGCGTCTCTCCTGCCACTGCCTGCGGACCAACGCTCGCAAGGCACGAGCGGAGGGGGCAGCGCGTACAGACGTCACTCCGCCCGAAGATTGAAGGTCCACCGACTGGACCGAAACTGTCGCGAAACCGCGATGAAATAAAATTTTTAGTAAGTGCAAATATCCGTTTTTATATATTTTTTTCTATTTTTTAGATTTTTTTTTCTATTTGGACTTAATAACTAACAAAATGGCTCCAGTTGCTCCAGTTAAGTGTGGAAAATGCAAAACTATGACTGCATGCAAACAAATACTTCAATGTAGAGAATGTAAACATCAATACTGCTTGAACTGTGCGGGAGTAGATTTTAGGCGGTATTATATTATGACCGCTGAAGCGAAAAGCTGCTGGAAATGCCGAGCTTGTTATGCAAAACTTCCGCCGTACAACACAGTGAAGAAATCTGTTAGTCCGTTACCTCCAGCTAGCTCAGTCAATGAGATTCTATCCACACTGGACAGATCTAATGTTACCATAAGATCTAAGCAAGTCCCGAACTTGGATGACTCAACGGTAGAAAATAACGTGATCAGCGAATTGGTTATGGAAATGAAAGCACTTCGAGAACAAGTAACATTGCTGAATAATCGTCTTGGAGAAGTTGCCGCATCTGTAGACCGCTGTCATGATAAGATAGATTCCTGTAATGAAAAGCTGGTCGGCATGGAAAAGCAGATTCAAAATCATGATTTGACTCATAATAACCAAACCCTATCTCACTGTGACCAAAACAGCGATAATTCAACAAATAATATTGTAGTAAAACCACAGCCTAAACGACCAAAACGTAAATTAGCGCCTCCTCTCAACACTAGTTTGGGTACTAACCGTAACACCTCGAGCCCCAGTGCTAATTCTGATATACCCGTCCGTCCATCCAGCAACATTGATACAACAACGGAGACAAACTCAAGTTCTGACAAAGCTACTAACAACTCTCAAGAGCCTAGAGATGGTGTGGTTTATGAAAATAAATCCAACCCGATTGTCATTGAAGCCGACGATGATGATGGCGAGACGAAGCATGGCCCGTGGATTGATGTAATGCCCAAGAAGCGCCGTAACCAGTCTCAACGCTGCACCGCAGGTCCGAATATTACCACGTTAAAAGCCGTTGAAGCAAATAAAATCATTCATCTGTGGAATATGGCATCGGGCCCTGAGGAGGTCTTGGCCTACCTAAAAACACTTTGTCCTACAGGCAAATGTACAGTGGACGAACTGAAACCTCGCGGAGACTACAAGTCATACAAAATTATGGTGCCTGAAGTTTACTACGATAAATGTCTCTCAATTGATGTATGGCCCGTTAACGCGAGGGTAAAACCATGGACATCCTTTCGTCACTCCCGCAAAAACTTTCGCCAAGACTAAAAATAGCTCTACACGCTCCTCCAATAAGACCAACCGCAATCACAAATACCTAAATATAGTTTATCAAAACGTAAGAGGACTTAAAACAAAGCTAAAAAACTGGAGGTGTAGTTTAATGTCACAAGAAGCAGATATAGTCGCAGCTACAGAAACTTTTCTGGATAATTCCATCTGTGATGCTGAAGTTGTACCTACAGGATGGAGCGTTATCCGGCGTGACCGACCCACATGGGGTGGCGGGGTACTACTAGCAGCGCCTCCCGGTATATCACTTCGACGGCACACTGAACTCGAAACTGATAGCTGTGAAGATCTGTGGTGTTCGCTTACATTCAATAATGTTAAAGTTTACGTAGCAGTTGTATATGTACCACCTAGTTCACGTGACTCTACCTACATACACTTATTTCACAAGATAGAATCAAAAATTAGTAGTTTACATGGAACGGTTGCAATATTAGGAGACTTAAATTTAAACAGTGCCTCACTGAACATAAATACTTATTATTGTTATTTTTTAAATTACTGTGGATTAACAGATAGAAATATTTTTGATAATTCGCATGGAGGTAAATTAGACGTAGTTCTGGTAAGCGAAAGTAATAATTTAGTTACAGTTGAAAAGATTCAAGGGAATGGACTTGTGCCCCATGCCGATGGTTACCACCCACCTTTAGATGTTCTTATCAATATTAATAATACACCAAATTCAGGGCAAGCCAGTTATCTCGATCCCAGTAATGTTGATAGGTCAAAGGATTGGAACTTTGCTAGAGCTGATTTTGATCTTCTTTACCAACGCCTTCGTGATAGCGATTGGTCTTCTGTCCTTAGTGCTGTTGATGTAGATAGTGCCGTTCAAGCCTTTTATATTATTCTATATGATATTTTTGATTGTTGTATCCCAAAAAAAGTAAGACAATCTAGGAAGACTAGATGTTATCCGACTTGGTACACTAGTGAAATAATAAAAACTCTAAAGGAAAAAGCTGAACAACACCGTCTATGGAAGTCGACCGGAAACGAGCATTACTACAATAGGTTTAGTGAACTAAGGACCCGAATCAAATTCAATTTAATCGTGGCATATGATTCACACACTAGAAATGTTGAAGAAAATATCATCAACAATCCACAAGCATTTTGGAGCCATATAAACAGTCTAAAAACAAAAGGAGGTTTTGAATCAAATATAACTTACAACGGCAATGAATACACAGGTCCACATGCAGCTAACGCGTTTGCCACATTCTTTTCTAGTGTGTTCTTACCTAATGTGCCGAGGTTAGATGTAGATTTTGCTATAAAAAATGACACCAACACTTCATCAGCTAGAGTTGACATTTCCAAAATAACTGAGGAAGAAATAGAATATGGATTCAAAAAGCTTAAACCTAGATCCGCAGTTGGCCCTGATAATGTCCCCTCTTACATATTAAAAGCATGTAGACATATACTAATACAGCCTGTTCATCATGTATTCAATTTAATATTAACCACCTGCAAATATCCGACTTGCTGGAAAATTTCGCGAGTAAACCCTATACCTAAGACAAAGGACACTCTTGATGCTACAAATTACCGCCCTATTGCTATTCTTTCAAGTTTATCAAAAGTATTAGAGTCAATCATCCATAGAAAAATTACAGCTCAAATAAATCCATACTTATCTAACTCACAGCACGGTTTCCGTAGGCGGCGTTCAGTTAAAACTAATCTGTTAGCATTAGTCGATTATATATCCCACAGTCTAGACAAGAGATGTCAAGTAGACGTTATTTATTTTGACTTTCAAAAGGCATTTGACCGAGTGGACAATGATATTTTGCTGAACAAACTTGCAACCCTTGGTTTTACCCCAAGGCTTCTCCGGCTCTGTGCTGATTACCTTAGGGACCGTCAGCAGTTTGTTCGACATGGGTGCTATATTTCTCAACCCTACCACACTCGGTCTGGAGTAAGCCAGGGTTCCATTCTGGGTCCACTGCTGTTCACCTTGATGGTCAATGATCTCGAGAAAGTCATAATAAAATCGAAGTGTCTACTTTATGCGGACGATCTCAAAATTATTAGTTGTGTGGCCGATAATTTAGACTGTAGTAACTTACAGAAAGATATTGATGCTGTGTTTGGGTGGAGTATCGAGAATAAACTTCTTTTTAATCCGTCCAAATGCAGTGTGATGTCATTTACCCGTTCGCGTTTTCCTATAATGAACACCTATCTACTTGGTGGTGATCCGATCGCACGTGTAGAAACAATTAAAGATCTGGGTGTTCTCTTCGACCCAATGCTAACGTTCAATGAGCACATTATAACACTTGCGAAGGATTGTTACAGGAGATTAGGATTCATTATACGAAGCGCGAAAGACTTTCAAAACCCAAAGGTTGTAAGCATATTATATACGTCCTTGGTCAGGAGTAAAATAGAGTCGGCTTCCATTGTGTGGAGTCCACATGAAACATCTTACATCCTTTTGTTGGAGAGAGTGCAAAAAGCATTTTTTCGTTTTTTGTATAAAAAACTGTATGGGTATTACCCTTTTCTTTACCCTTCCAAGTTCATATACGGTATGGTAGGGTATAACTCACTGCAAGTAAGGCGCGACTTTGAGCAATTATTAACTGCATGCCAGTTGTTACGAGGTGAATCAGATTGCTCGGAATTAACTTCCAGAGAATGTGTACTGTATGTTCCTGACAAATATCTCAGGGGTCGTAACCATCGGCTTCTGGCTGACGAGGGAGCGCGCACGGTGGCGCATAGTGTATCTCCTCTTGTGAATGCCCGGACGCAACTCAATAATTTGCTCACTTTAACACCAGACTGCGACTTGTTTGCCGATCAGTGGACTAAATTGTATTCTACTCTTTTAAATTATTGTGAGTTTTTTTGTGATTAGTAATTAATTACCTAACTAGTTTAAGTTTGCCAGTGCCTTGGCTTATAGCTGTAATGCTGTCAAATTATATTTCAATAAATAATAAATAATAATATATTTAATTAAAATCTGATAGGTACTTCTTTACCGCAGCCGGGGGTTTTTTTTTTAATAAGTGCATTTGTTTTCTTTAAATGATTTGCCAAAGTAAAGAAAACCTGTCAAACCGCACAATGAATTAAATTCATCAATCAATCACTTCAAGAAATCGATACTCACACAATTCAATAAATTTATAATTCGATTCGGCAGCTAACTCTTGATTTGAGCAAAAGATTGAATGCTTTTTCTGAATGATGTTTTATTCACGAGTACATTGTCAGTTGTTAGGGAATGTCGGCCATACATAAATCATGTGGAAATCTTTGTATGACTCAGAGAAGATGAGCCTTTCAAAGGGACAGTCCTTCAAAGGGACCCCTACCAACCAGAGTGTTGAGTAGACCGGAAAAAGTGGAACTATCACTACAAAATAAAGAGTTTACAGTAGGATGACTCGACCCTACTTGCAATTTTTGCGATTGTCACTTGTTTTATAGCCAAGGTATCTACTTGATTCAATACAGATTTAATACGAGGACGAAATACTAAAGCTGGCTGATACAAGAATGTACCTAATATAATTCGGAGTATTCATAATATTCATAAGTATAGGAAATATTCGTCTTCCTGCTACACTTCTATAATCCAGTGTAAATTAAAACTTTTTCAAAGCTGTATACGTATTTTCTACCTATAGCTTCATCCTGATTGTACGTATCTACCTCTGGAATTTTCTCTTGCTCTGAGATATATGTATCTTTGATTCGCCGCCTTGTAAAGATCCGACATTTTGTACAGCCTAAGTTTGTGCTATCTATTCAGTCGATAGCCAAAGTAAGGCGAAAAACACATGTAACGTCCGTTTGTGCGTTATTTTGCGCAGCGCTATCCGTTGCGTTTGAAAAATACGTTTTCCCGCTTTTTTTTCATAAAAATACGGTTTACAAAAATATCGCGCATCGCTGCGTCGACGAATGCGTTTGTCAAAAAGTTCAACGTACCTAAACCATATTTCGTATTATCCCAACGCATGCATTACGCTACGCAAAAATAACTCACAAACGAACGTTACGTGTGAATTGTGATTCTCCCTTATTGGTTGGCGCCATTTTAAATCATACTAGTTATTTTCTGTATGTTCTTTTTCATGTGACCATTATTTTTGTGTTGTATACTTGTTCACTCTATTTACAACCTGATTATATCTGCTTCCCAAAAAAACCATTGGTAATCCTTTACCCACCTCACACTTCGAGCAATAGACGTTAGTTGTGACCGAGGCGCTGGATCGGACAGTTTGTTCGAGAAGAAGTAACATCGAAGCTCTTCACGTCCAATCTGGGCATTGAATTTATGAAGGGAAGGAAAAGGTTCTGACAATTTTATTGCATCATATCTATTAGAAGATTGTCAAAACTATATTTTAACTACATTTTAAAGGACCCCGCACGATTTGTTCGACAAGGGCCGTCCGGTCAAATTGGCTGAAATTTTGGGGAAAGGTGGTACGTAATAGTCTCATCAAAATGTAAAAAAATCAGCGAGCGGAAATGACCAGTTTTTGAGATATAGCTATTTTAATATTGAAGTCACAAAACATACTTTG
The DNA here is from genome assembly GCA_024500475.1 of Phthorimaea operculella. NCBI lineage: Eukaryota > Metazoa > Arthropoda > Insecta > Lepidoptera > Gelechiidae > Phthorimaea > Phthorimaea operculella. The sequence continues at coordinate 15,896,068 of JANFCV010000001.1, forward strand.
ATGTAAAAACGTAACTCATTAAGTCAAATCTCATATTCTTACTTATTTTTTACGTTCATCTGTATAAGACCAACCCACGAGGTAAATATTTCAATTGGAAAAGTGTCTGTTTCGGGTATTTTACACATTATATATCAGCAAGGCGAGCTAGATCGCCTAAGCTATACAAGATACAGCAATGGCTCCAAAGCAAAAGTTATTTAGCACGATTGGCCACTTCTGCTGGCACATGGATACCAATAGTATGGAGTAGTCTACCAGGACTCCATCTAAACCATAAAATATACAGAAATGCTTCCATAACAAAAGCTGTTAACCATGATGGATCGCTTTGGCTAACAGATTGACATCGAGGTTCTGGAGTACCTGATGTAGACCACCAAGACCTCATCTTAACTATAAAAGATACGGAAATGCTTTCATAGCAAAAGTTGTTCAACATGTTAAGCCGTTTTTGCTGGCACTTTGATATCGATGATTTGGAGATCCTGGGGTAGAACGTGCAGTGATACTATTCCTACGGGAAAGCGGGGAAGTAACAGTTCTAGTTATGAATATGTTGCGGTCAACTAGTTAAAAACGCTGTTCAAATGCATAGATTGCTCTTTAATCAAGCAGTGCCATTCAACCACACCACTAAACGTTCATTAGCTAATTGGTTGACACAACGTTCAACAGTTCATTCCATAATTCCATTCCATGAAATGCCCAACTAAAGAATTAGATGTATGGTTGAATGGCGTTGTTTGAATACGGAGCTAGCTGTGATTTAATGCTTTATTCAACACATAACTTTTGGTATGAAAATATCTTATAGTTAAGATGAGGTCCTGGTGGTCTACATCAGGTACTCCAGAACCTCAACGTCAATCTGTTGGCAGAAGCGGTCCATCATGCATAAGATCTTTTGCTATGGAGACATTTCTGTACATTTTATGGTTTAGATGGGGTCCTGGTGGTCTACTCCAGACTTTTGGTGTCCAAGTGCCAGCAGAAGCGGCATATTTTGCTTTGCAGCCATTGCTGTATCTCGTATAGCTTAGGCGATCTAGCTTACCTTGCTGATATATAATGTGTAAAATACCCGAAACAGACATTTTTCCAATTGAAATATTTACCTCGTGGGTTGGTTTTATACAGATGAACGTAAAAAATAAGTAAGAATATGACATTTGACTTAATGAGTTACGTTTTTACATCAAAGTATGTTTTGTGACTTCAACATTAAAATAGCTATTTCTCAAAAACTGGTCATTTCCGCTTGCTGATTTTTTTACATTTTGATAAGACCATTACGTACTACCTTTCCCCAAAATTTCAGCCAATTTGACCGGATGGCCCTTGTCGAATAAATCGTGCGGGGTCCTTTATTTTATTGCTGATGTGGTTAGACTCAACAAAGATTCCAATTTCGTTTCCAGTTAAACTGCTCTTTAAACTGTAACATTGGAAAATAGACGCGGGTTTCACATATATTATTATCGTGGAGTTTCGGATCTGTTCATATGAGGCAAATGTATTCCTTGCTAAGTGTCATATTTCTTTGACACACTAAGACAGATTTTATGGCCCTGCGGTTATTCTATGGACTTTGTACGAAATACAACAAGCGCAGAAAATCTTGTCATATTAAACCACCCATACAAAATCCCGCGTGTCCGTTATGTTATGATATCACCCCAGCGGCAGAAAATAGAGAGTGTACAGGTGGATCACTCGACCTAATGAGAATTTTGTCACTTCAAAAATCTCAAAGTGTAAGAATGTCAAAACAGCGAAGTCTGATACAAAAACGTCATATGATTCTGAGCCAATATGACGTTCGTGGCAACCATCTTCTTAGTTACCTTGAGTTCCTCTGAGATTCCAGTCAAAGTCAGTACCTAAGCATCAAAATCGTCGCTTGTTTGTGCCAGCAGCGGGGCGTGTGGTCTTGTATCGATGCACGCGCATCTTAATTGCACGTGAGACGCAATGCAATGAGTGCAATCGATCTTTGTAGTTCGGGCTACGAAAACATTCCCGCAAAAAATTTATTTGAATACCTAACCATAAATTTTAAGTGAAATTAGGTACGACGAGTGGTGTGTAGTAGCGGCTAAGAATAGTTCACTCAGGGTGTTTCGTAAAAGGCGACGTAGAGTTCTGTCTGTCTGACAATTATTCCTTTGACTACACCTTTCGTCAACACCCTTCCTATACCAGTTACTCTATGGTAACACCGGACCACGCCCGCTAATTGGTAGGTACCTACCTACTACTACTACACGTGGGAACCATCTAATTGCAAGTCTCGAACTCCTTTTGAAGGTCATCCTCATTCCCATCGATCTTCGTTTCCACCATCATTCATCAGTCCAACTTGCAGGAACAGTTTTAGGGTCGGTTATTTGACCTAAGGGCTTGAGTACTGATTAGCTGGATTTACGGTCTAGTGTTTATCTAGATGGAAATCTTGGATCAGAATTAGACATAAGGCAAAAGGCATGTTGCTTGTGTTTTAAGTTAACGTATTGCAGAGATGTTTTTTTTTTTAAATAAGCGTAGTTTCAATTCAGCTATACGTACGTACGTACGTTCAGCAACATCTCAACTCAATCGTTTAACGTTTCAATCTATTCTAGTGTAGGTATGTACATTGTGGCTGGATGTAGAGTTGGAGTACTTTGAACTGAAATTATCAGAACAGAACTTACTACATTCTGCAGCATATTGCATAACGCAGGGCAGTGTAGTACCTACCTCTATCGCCTCGCACGGTCACATCAGCGACGCGGCGGCAAGAAACATAATTGAATACATACACACATACATCATGCTTGTAATGTAACCCTTAAGGGGTAGGCAGAGCGCCAACAGCCGTAAAAAACTCAACATAATTAATTAACAGACCATAATTTCTCTGAGTAAGGAACCTTTGTTCCCACCTGTAAGACTCTACTTATTTGAGGAAATTTTGAGTCAAATGCTGTCAGCTCAGCCGCTTCCAATTATAATACACATGAAACCCTTGAGCCGTTAGAATTACGCCATGGGAAGAAATGTGGTGTGGTGATATGCTATTTTGAGCCGACATATGGCATTATTGCGTGTCCGATATGGCTCGGTCGCAGCCTCCCCGGCGGCAGCACGCATCATTAATTGCAAGAAACACGCTGGCAACTTGACAACTGCACTCTGCGGATCATTTGTTTCGAATCTGGAACAACGCGGCCTACATGGACGATATCTTCTTGCGTCCGGGTTGTTCCAACATGGAATAACTGCTTCGGCGGTTTGAGGTCTCAGAAGGGTCAGGAAGCGACCTAGATTGGTTTTCGTTGCAGTCTGATCACGCAAATTGCTCAATTATGATCCAGGTTATGTCAGAAATCAAGTTGCGGTTTGAATTCTGGCTGTAAACTAGGTTGTTTTGACTAGCCATAGCACATTTACTTCTTAAAGCCTTCTCCTACAACGCCCATTTGAAGTATTGGCAACTTTAGCTAGGAAGGTACTTATATGGCAGAAAAACATAAAATCCTTGGAAAGTTACAAGGAATAATAAACCAAGCAAGCCGCATGTCGTAACCCCAGGAATGTCTGATTGAAGTTCTGCAGACAAAATGGTATTTAATTTAAGTGTTTATTTGTAGTAAGTATACGGAGGAAAATGAACTTAGTCTGCGTGCAGTCAGAACAATACACCTGGGGATCGGCATACCTTGCTAGGTATCTTGAGTTTATTGTAACAATACCTAAGAAAGAACAGCGATGTATGCCGAATTGGGTGCTGTTGGGTAGTGGGCAAGCAACTAACCCGGGAACGTGCGGCATAATTGTGAGTCAAGTAAACGTGTAAAGTGTTGGAATTTATCGTCTGTACTGTGAAGCACAAAAGTGAGTCTGTTTATTAATTCAAGTGCCAAGCAGTCGCTGTAAACTTCATGGAGAAAACTTGATACAATAATACCTTCCCCAATTTTAGAAACAGTAAGGGCTGACAAAACAACAGATAAGTTAAATAATTACATCATGAATAGATGATGTAGGTACGCGTAAAAAATCAAAGAAGACACACGTTTCTATGGATATATTAAATTCAAAGAATTTTCCAAAATTCTGAGATTAAAAAGGATCTCTACCTTCGAAATTAGCTGTGCTGACTGATAAATGTCGTGCGCCTCCTCTAGTTAGATTAGGTATCACTGTCAAACAACTTTCCTCTTGACTGTACCATGTACGTGTGTACTGAACCATAACTTGCCGACTCGTCAGTGTCTTCGCCTGCTGCGTCTGCGCACCCTGTAGTAAACTACTCCCACGACAAATGGTGACATAACGCGTCTGTGACATTCCTATTGGGTTTATAACCACTCACACGTTTTACAACCTGGGTTGCAGGATTGTCAGATCGTAGGGAATAAACACAACACATTATATGGGCAGAAATTACTAAAGGTTTTAAGTCAAGTCTCCCCGCAACGAATGGTGACGTAACGCGTCTGTGACATTCCTATTGGGTTTATAACCTGCAAAGCCACTCATGCGCTTTACAGACTGGGTTGCAGGACTGACAGGTCGTAGGAAACTAAACACAACACATTAGATAGGCAGAAGTTACTGAAGGTTTTAAGTCAAGTCTTCCCGCGACATATGGTGCCGTAACGCGTCTGTGACATTCCTATTGGCTTTTATAACCTGCATAGCCACTCACGCGCTTTACAACTTGCGTTGCAGGACTGAAAGGTCGTAGGAAACAAACACAACACATTATAAAGGCAGAAGTTACTAAAGGTTTTAAGCCAAGTCTTCCCGCGACAAATAGTGACGTAACGCGTCTGTGACATTCCTATTGGCTTTTATAACCTGCATAGTCACTCACACGCTTTACGATTGTAGGGCTGACAGGTCGTAGGAAACAAAACACAACACATAAGATAGGCATCAGTTACTGAGAAGGTTTAAATCAAGTCTTCCCGCGACAAATGGTGACGTAACGCGTCTGTGACATTTCTACTGGGTTTTTAACCTGCATAGCCACTCACTCGCTTTACAACCTGAGTTGCAGGACTGACAGGTCGTAGGGAACAAAACACAGCACATTACATAGGCAGAAGTTACGTGAAGGCTTTCCGCGACAAATGGTGACGTACGCGTCTGTGACATTCCTATTGGCTTTATAAGCTGCTTAGCCACTCACGCGCTTTACGACCTGTGTTCCAGGACTGACAGGTCGTAGGAAACAAAACACAACACATATTTACTCGTACAAAGGCAGAAGTTGTAGGTTCAACGACTCCCTCCAATAAACCCCTCGATACAAATGGTGACGTAACGCGTCTGTGACATTCCTATTGGCTTTATAACCTGCATAGTCACTCAGACGCTTTATAACCTGAATTGCAGGACTGACAGGTCGTAGGAAACAAAACACAACACATATTTACTCGTACAAAGGCAGAAGTTGTAGGTACAAAGACTCCCTCCAATAAACCCCTCGAGACAAAATGGTGACGTTACGCGTCTGTGACATTCCTATTGGCTTTATAACCTGCATAGTCACTCACGCGCTTTACAACTTGCGTTGCAGGACTGACAGGTCGTAGGAAACAAAACACAACACATTATATAGGCAGAAGTTACTGAAGGTTTTAAGTCAAGTCTTCCTGCGAAAAATAGTGACAACTTCTGTGGCATTCTTATTGGATGTACAACCTGCGTGTTCTGGTTAATAGCTTTATGTTCAAAGAAAACCGTTTGATGCTCATCAGATCCCCCCCCCAGATGTGAAGGCTGTGTGATATTCCCCGAACCATTGCTTGTTGGATGTTGGCCTTTTCAGTTAAGCATCAGCGCAAGCCTCTTTTGCGATAAATGGAGAGTTAACCCCGGCTGGGTCGCTAAACGCCATTTTCCTACAGGCTTGTAGATATGCGGAGTAAACACTAGCAGGCTTGCCTTTTCACGAAAATTGGGTTTGAAAAATTGGTATGAAAAATCTTTCATGTAATAACAAAACATTCCGAAATTCTGCGACAAAACGATACAGACTTAAGATTCTAGATAGATTGCCATTATAATTATACAGCCTATAAAAGTAGTCATTCCCTCTGACACTACAAATGCAACAGAAATATAACCACAGCTGTATGGCATGCCAACTGGCTTTATAGCTGGCATGGCAGGTTGAAGATAGCTGAGCTAATGGTCAATGGGCAGATACGGAACCCTTTAAAACAATTATCGCGAGGATATAATTTCCTACGACATCGCCGGCTACCGTGAGAAGTGGAAAATCATCGCCATCTTAGAAACCTAGAATAGCTTCAGGCTTATGATTATGATTTTTAAGTGCCCATCATGATTTTTACTGGATTGGAATTATACATTTCCGTTGACATTAAGAAAGAGTTTATTTCTTCACAGCAATAATTTCACCCACCACTGTCATACCTATACCTTTAAAGACTATCTGATCTGATAAAATAAAATGGTTATGGTGGTGGCGAAAACACAATAAAAACGCAACAAGAGAAGAAATTAAATTGTAACTATCTACTACCAAGTCAGTAGGTAATTAATTAGGTATAGAATAGACGGAATGTGTAGGTATAGTTTGGAGCGAGACTAAATAGCATACCTACATAACTAAAGGGGGTTTTTACACAACTTAATATGGGTGGTAGTATCTGACCCTAAGGCGGGTAACACATTTGACGTCCATAGCTGCGGTTTTTAACGCAGCTTAAAATATGCTTTAGGAAAAGGTGAATTTCCATAGCTAGGTATTCCCATTGAAATGTGGTTCTGTCAAACAGTTTGTCAGACGTATCTATCGACACGTAGCGTCACAAAAATCGCAGCAACGGACGTCAAATCTGATACCCGCCTTACTGTGCCAAGTGGCTTTTCCATATAGGTTAAGTAATTAATTGTCATTAACCACGTTTGGCGTATTTTTTATTTGATCTGTGGAGCTAACTTGTCACCGATGTTATATGAAACCAGATCTAAGTATGTTACGGTTCGTGGACGGATATGAACGACAGTATAAATAATGTTAACACGTTAATGCCCTCTCTGTGACAGAAGTGACAGGCTAGCCAATTAGACGTAGTGATAATAAAATGTATATCGTTTAGGACCAGTTAGGTAGGATAAAAGGAGTCTTAAAAGTTCTAAGCATGTACGTACAAAACAAAACACCTAGCTTACTTTTATTTAGACACTTTATTTATGTAGGCCCGCCCTGCACCTGCTGTTACATGTTTTCCCGGGGGAATAAGATGATTTCTTGGTGATGGTTCTTATCGGTATACACTGATAAGAACCTTCCTCTTGAATCACTTCTGTTTCTACTTAAAAACAACCGCATCAAAGTTTGCGGTGTCCATGACATAGGTAATGAAAGAGAAACACAAAAAGTGATTTTAATTTCTACTATGTATTGATTAAGTAAAATCAATACTACTGTATATGACAGCCACTGCATATATGACAACAGGGACGGCCACAATTTTGAAACGTCCGCGGTTTTTGTATGGGATTTCGAAATTTCCTTTAATCTGACAACTGGATTGGAAAATTCAGAAACCACTTGAAAATCATGTGGTAGGTGCGAGAAGTACCTATGTAGGTATGTAAATTCAGATTTTCATGGGAACTCACAAATGGCGACAAAAATCGTATGAAATAAGTTTCAAAAGTAAAATCGTGTACCTATAAAGTTGTATACATGTTCGGTAGTTTTCAAGTAAGGAAATAATCCCCTCTTTCCCCTAGACTAAAATATTCTTATTCTTCTTCAAGTTGTCAGGCCAATCCATCTACCCAATAAGGGATCGACTTACACTAGTTTTTATTAATATTTGTATGAACAATCAGTATAAATTGGTCGATGGATGTGTTGGCGATAGAACCTTGCCAGCAAAGTAGACTCATCATCTTCCTGCCCTTATCCCAATTACTTGGGTCGGCGCAACACGTTTTGTTGAACACAAAATCGTGTTGCAAAAGGATTTGGCTGAATTTTACGACCGTCAACCCTTCTTGGCAATGTTTTTGTGGTGGATTAACCGCCACCATACGGTTGGCCTGGCCGTTTTGGGTCGGGTTTATCCCTCGGTCGCCTCTTACGACCGCCACAGGAAGAGAGGGGATGGTGCTATTCTACTCTGCCGGCACCACACGGCAAAGCAAAGTAGACTAAATAATATAAATATTGTTCACAGTGATGCAATCTAGATAATCATTGCCCTAAAGTTATTATCAGTGTCGGGAATTGAACCTCACATAGGTAGGTACATTAATTAACAGCTTGGTTACTAATTGAGGAACTGCAATGCGTTGCTACAGTGTAGGGATGTGACACATGTAATAAGTATTCACACATGTTTTTTTTTACTAATATTCACAAATAAAAATAAGAAATAGAAAAAATGCCATGCATCGACCGAGGATCGAACCCGGGCCGCATGGGTAAACGCTCCACCGCTCTGCCACTGAGCTATTGCTGCACCGATTGATTGATTAAGTTAATTGTATTTTATTTAATTTTTGCGGTGCCCCAACGGGGTTCATGTACTACTACATAAACTAGTTTTAAGATCCTTAATATTATTGTACATGAATGCAAATAAATATATGAAATATGAATGCCAAATTTTCTATCTCTTTAGTGTCGTTTTACTAATATTAGGGTTCATCGGGTCGTTCGTCGGTGGTCCCAAGATATGATTTTTTGATTTGAAAGTGCTTAAGCTATTTACCAAACCTATGTCTTTTTTAAATGTTCAACTTATTTTAAGTACCAGTCTGTAGGGTATTTTAACCGATTATTAAGTAAGTACATATAGTACAGGGTAGGCGGTTGGAAAACTCTGACACCATGGTTCATCGTGTCGTTGGACGACTTTGTGTCCCACTCGAAGAAGAAGACAGGGTAAGTAAAATAATTGCGTTTAAAAGAGCAGGTTTGCAAGTAACATAAAAATATGTACCTTTTATTAAATATACCTACATACCTAGTACAAACAATTAACTCACTGTTTTCTCACGCCCTTTAAACAATTACACTGTATACAAACTCTACCCTCGTTCTGTTCCAAATTGCAGGTAGCAGTTGAAAATAACAGTTCCGTGGAAATATCAGTTATTCCGTCTCTAGGGCTGCAATTTTCTTCAAGATCTCGATCGGGTGAGCCGATAAGCTTGCTATTATTAGAATCTACGCCAAGAAAGCAAACCCGCAAAGCAAAAATGAAGCAAAATAACCCTTAGGCCAAGTAACATAGAGTTCTATTTGTATTCCTGTAAATAACAAATATTCTAGCAGTTCTTTTCGTGGCGCGTACTCTATGATGCAAAGATAACTAGAGAATGAGACACACTGATTGGTTACCGTTAAAATAAGGTAACCAACGGTGACTAATTTTAATGATAGGTACCAGGGAAACAAAGAACGAAGGGGTAGATTATTGAGAATCTGAGTATCTGAGTGATCTTGAACTCGAGAGCTTAGATTATACTGGGTTATTTTTTAGTGAGTGCGCAAACTTTGCAGGGTGTTTCTACTCGTGATTCTGAACAACTTTTATTATGGGGCCATCTACGAATTCGCAAAAAAAAATTTGGATGTTCCATAGAAAAATTCATACCTACTCGGCAAAAATGTATGGAACAACCAAAAATTTTTTTTAGGTTTCGCAGGTGGCCCCATAGTAAAAGTTGTTCAGAATCACGAGTAGAAACATCCTGCAAAGTTTGCGCACTGACTAAAAAATAACCCTGTATGATTGTTGCCTCACTACTCTCGGAAGATCGAGCACTATCCAAAGGTACCGTCATAAAAAATTAAGCCAATTTTTTTTATAATCCGTTTATTTGCATTAAGCACTAAAAACAATGAATTTTGACAGCTCGAGGTGCATTTTTGAAATAATTGTGTCTGTCAGATGTATGAAGATAACCCGATTCCAGTTTTGGTTGCTCCATTTTAGGCAACTAAAGTTAGGTTGTAAATAGTTGTATTACATAAAATCACGCTTCTTTCCCGGAGTGGTACGCAGAGACTAGGTCCTTCCACTTGCTACGATTCTGACACACATTTTTGGCTTCATTCACATGCCTTTTCATACATGCCCGTTGGATTAAGGTATACTCTTGACCTGACCTTAAGTTTCTAGAAAAAGAAATAAGTTTTAGACAAGTCAAAACTCTTAGGAGCAATTTACAACATAAAAGTTTGTCTTATCTAAAGCCTTTAGAATAGACGCAAATACTTCATTTATAGAAGATAAAATTTTGATAGGTAACGTAAAATGTAAAGTATTGAGGCAGAAATTCAATTACACGCTATTAGATTTTAATGACCAACAATATAACACAAATCCTGACTATGAATACAGAGTTTTATTACTATTAGCTCATTTGAACCAAGAATCGTAAAATCTGCGAAAGGTCAACCCTGTTTTGCGGTAGGTCCTAATTTGGGTCGGCATTTATTATTAGACCTCCTGGGACCCGTTATATGACCTTTACAAGTACCTATACCTATACCTACCTACTGAAAATAGACAACTAAAAGCGTCTTTACCACAGTTTATTTTAATACCTGTCAAGTAGTAAAACAAGTAGATGTGTTAAATAACAAAAACCCCACTGCGGTAATCTTAAAGAAGTATTTTGCTGTAAAAATTCGCCATCTTGAATCTATAATTTTTTAATATAGCCAGTCACTCGCGCTGCTGAGACGAATCTAACGACACCTCATATGTCAAAATCCCACTATCCGTTTGGGCTGTAGCCCGTGAAAAAGAATTTTCTTGCCCACATACATACTAATATACAAACGGGTAATAGTGTTGTTTAAATAGTAGGTAAATCACTGTCTTTAAAGGCATAAGAGGACTTCACCACAAATTAGGGAAACGGCGTGCTGGGCGCCTTACAGCTCGTATATGGGTTGTACCTATTATCTGAAATTCCGCTAGATCCATCGGATATTGTGACCGGTCACAACAACTAACACCTATGTGTAAATAAATTCTCGGCATTTTAGCACCGACCCACATACACGCAAACAAACACCGCGACGCCTAACGGTCAGCCTCTCGCAGTTTTATGGGAAAAGTGATTCATCTTCAGCGTAAATGTTTTACCGTGGGAAACTCTTGAGGCTTGTCTGAATGGTTCAAGTGTAGGGTAAGGCACTTTACACACACAACGCCCGTTTCGACGTTCTTTTTGCACTGCGTAACGCATACGTTGGGACAATACTAATTTCGACATTATTCACATACAAATAATGGTTTGACAATTGCTTCCGTCAACGCAGCGTTGTGCGACATGTTTCATATAAACCGTAGGGGTATGAAAATAAGGTGGAAAGTCGTATTTTTTAATCACAGTGGATAGCGCTGCGCAAAAATAAACGCAACAACGGACGTTATGTGTGTAAAACTGTAAAGCCCCTAAGTGACGATGGTAGAGATAGCAAGTCAATTAGGCTTTTAGCCAGATGAGTCAGTTTCGCGTTCCAGTTTTCAGCATTGTCTGTTTTTTGGGTTTGTGAAATGGTGTTTATTACGCTTGAAGTCATCACATCGGCCTATAACCATAAAATAGGGAGCATACAGAAGGTTCGCTCGACTCCATTCAGGATTTTCGCGACTGTCCATTGCTACATAGCCAGAGTTGCTTCTGTCAAAAATCTCAAAGTAGAAGAATATTAAAACAACAAAATCTGACACAAGAACGTCATATGATTCTGAGCCAATTTTAATCCTATCAAAATTAAAGAAATGTGACACTCGTGGCAACCATCTTCTTAGTTACCTTGAGCTCCCCTGAGATTCAAGTTATCTCCAATTAAAAATCGTCGCAAGTACTGAGAGCCATCCCTTCCGTTTCCCTAATTTGCGCTATAACAGTCCACTGCTACACTGCAAGGCGCGATCTCCCGTATTCACCATCCAGTCGCTACGAGCCGCCTTTTTTAAGACATCGGTTCATCTGACCAGATAATTAATTATTCTTAAACTATTACCCCTTAACTAAAAAAACCTTAACTGAACGAGTCTGACATTTAGCTAAGATCATAAACAAGCGAGCGCCGAGCCGTTTGCTATAAAATAACAATTTATGTCACATACAAATAGAATATTAATACTTCATATGCATATCTGAAGACGGCCACAGCTATCTGTCATTCATTATGATCGCCAAGGCATGGACCTAACCATTTCTGGGGGCCCACTTATAGTGGCTTTTGATACAAATATTTAAGCAAAACTAGTCTAAGTTGATCTAAGCGGCCAACTTATACTGTTTTTCCGGACATATAGCACAAAATAGAGAGTTTACAGAAGGTTCACTCGACCCTATTACGGATTTTTGCGAGTGTCATTTGTTACATAGCCAGGGTTGCTACTGTCAACAATGTCAAAGTATAAGAATATCAAAACAGTAAAATCAGATACAAAAACGTCACATGATTCTGAGCCAATTTAAATTCAAGAAATATGACGTTAGTTGCAACCAACTCCTTAGTTTCTTTGAGGCCTCCTGAGATTCCGGTTATTTCCAGTTAAATCAGTAAGCGTCAAAATCGTCGCTAGTACTTACTGATTGAGCCATTTGTATAGGTTTCCCTAATTTGTGCAAATAGTAAGAAACACCATTATAATATTTTGATCGCTTGAAAGGGTAGGTCGATGTGTTGGAACATTTATGTTAATAATAATTTTACAAAGCTCATGCATGTGATACTTTAAACGCCGATCTTTATCTAAGTACGCAGTAAATCTAAAAATGCACTGGATTTAATTGAATCTCATGAGTTTATGGGGTTTAGTATGCAGATCTCGATTAAGATTGCAGATGGCGTCGCGACACGCAAAAAGACTGTCTATCTTAGGCGGTTTACACATATAAGGCGAGGAACACACGCAACGTCGGTTTGTGCGTCGTTCATTCGATTCTCCACCCTACCTGCATATGAATACGGTTTGTGTCAAATGGCATCGCACAACGCTGCGTTGTCTGTCAAATCGTTTGACATAAACCGTATTCGTATAAAAATAAGGTGGAAAATCGAACAAACGACGCACAAACCGACGTTGCGTGTGTTCCTCGCCTAACGACCGTTTCGGCGTTATTTTTGCGCTGCGCTATCGCAACGTTAGGAAAATGTAAATTTCCACCTTAATCCCATATAAATACGACCAAAGGTGCATTGACGGATGCATCTGCCAAATGGTTTAGTTTTTGTCAAATCGCAGCGCAAAAATAACGTCGAAACGGACGTTGCGTGAGTTTCTCGCATAAGGCTTGGACCAAACTTGCGTACATTGACTTACCTACTTATAATTACAACAACTTTCGTGGAAAATCTTTAGGTATTAGTCTCCCAGTTTAAAGTTGGCCTCTTTAAACTGGGATCAACTAATACTAGTTTTGCTTAAACATTTGTATGAGAAGTCAGTATAAGTGGGCCCCCCAAATGGGTAGGACTATGTCCTGGTGATCATAAGGGCAGATAGATGTGGCCGTCTTGAAAATTTCCATAGGTATGAAGTATTAATATTCTATTTGTATGTGATACAAATTATTATTTTAAAGCAAACATACGTCATACTCGAAACCATTTGAAATTCCATGACTGAATATTTCGTAATAATAAAATGCAAAGCTGTATTGTGTATCTTATTTTATTTTATTTATATGCTAGACACCTCAGTGAAGAATCATTTACAAAGCTAGTACCGCGCCTATGATACGCCGAACGTATGTAACTATTTTTCATTTTTGTAACGATTGTGCTACGTTGACGCTACGACTAGCTACGCCGTAGCGCCACATAAAAAAACCAACTGGTTTTATTCATTAGCGCCATTTCTAAATGTGATACATAATACTTACATGTTAAGCTAGTATTGCATGTACTGTGGGTCTTCCTGCTCTTATCCTAAATCTGTTGGGTCGGCGTAACATGTTTTATTAGAACACAAAATCATGTACCAAAATGATTTGGCTATGTTTTATGATAGGCCGCCTGTCTGACAAGGCGTCAACCACCTTTGGGAATGCTATTGTAGGTGGTATCACCGCCACCATGCGGTTGACCATACCTAGTCGACAGATATTCAGCCAAGGTAAAAACTCTACGTCGCCTTTTACGAAAGCATGAATTTGAATTTAGCCGGTACCATGAATTTGAATTTCCAGCGTAGGTACAAAAAGCCTATTCGCATTAGTTATCTCTTGGCACATCTCTGTGAAATATTTACAAGATTTGCACCTTTGAAGATCTTATTTACAACTATTTCATTGGAGCATAATACAAACCTACGATTTTAACGGTACGTTAGCTAGCATAAACAAAAGTTGTAAAATATTCTTATGGCAGGTATTAAAGTAATAAATTAGGAAAGATTTGAGTCCGCAGATAAGACATAAAACTAAGAGTTACGTTGAAGACAGCCTACAATTAGAAGATAAAATTATGAACCTGATAACTTGGGAATAAGGTCATAGCATTTCATAGTAGCGTTTCTTTTGAGTTTAGGTAAAGTATAAGTTTAATAGATACGCCGTTGTGTCGAATTGAGAGTTGATGTGGTTGACAACATTTCACTATGGTGTTACTTACACAGTCTTCTGAATAACTCTCAAAGTTTTGTCATGTCAGACTTTACCGTGTATTATTTTCCCTAATTTGTTGTTACTGAAGTCCAATCTTTTGGCTCAAATCGCAAATATTTACTTGTCCTTACCGCAATATTATTTTCCCTTTATTCGCAAATCTGTGGGCGTGTGAACCACATTGAAGAGCCCGCAGTGTGACCACGACAAGCGTAGGCGCACAAGAAGTCAAGAACATGTTATGCAGAGTTCGAGTGCATGTGACCATTGAGCATGGTCAACCACTGGTAAACCTTTTGCGCGAAAACACAAAATGGTCTTAACGTCTCCCAATACATGAGTATTTTAGTTCATATCACTGCTAAACGCTGCGGAAAACAAAATTAAAAATAAGAAAATTGAAAAATTCATTGGCGACCGCCGGGATATGAGAATAATATAGCACTGTGTGTGAGTGCATTAAAAACCCAAATACTTCTGTAGGCTTAATGTAATTACACAAAATAATAGCTATTTTTGGCTGGACATTGAATTCGCAGAAACGTGGGCGTGGGAACCACATTGAAGAGCTCACAATGTGACCATGACTTGCGTAGGCGCACAAGCACATATTATGCAAAGTTCGAGTGCATGTGGCCATTGAGCGTGGTCTTACACCGGGAAACTTATTTTACGTGAAATATGCGAAAAGATTCGTGACACAGATAATGGTCGAGCCTTGGAGATCTACAAGTTGTAAATCCAAAACTATGTTACCAGCCGCAAATAGTTAGGCGCTTTACACGCATAACCTCCGTTTCGACGTTTTACGCTGCGCTATTGCAGCGTTCGGAAAATGCGAATTTTCACCTTAATCCTATATAAATACGACGACGCATGTCCAACCATTTAACAAAACCAAACCATTTGACAGACGCATCCGTCAACGCACCGTTGTGCATGCGGCGTCGTATTTATAACTATGGGATTAAGGTGGAACGGTGGAAATTTGAATTTTCCTAACGCTAACGCAGCGCAAAAATAACGTCAAAACGGATGTTAGGTATGTGTGTAAAGCGCCTTAGTCAGAAATGCCATATTTGTTTGATAAATTCCCATGTTTCACGTCATGTCATGATGATGATTAGATGCTGTCAAGTCAAAGATGTGCGGTAACATCATCTCTCTTTTATTGTTTCTCAAATAAATATATTCCTCCAACAACTTTTTCAGAACGTATTCAAATTCTAACTATTATCCGATAAATAATATTAAGAGAGCACAAAGATATCCCGCTATGCATTTCATTCGGTCAATTGTACATTCACAATCGATCAATTTGTCGATTGTGGTTTGTGCGAATATAATTCGCGAATTCGTGGTTTCTTTCATTCGATAACTCTCGCTGGGGCTCACAAAGATTGACAAAAACCCAGACAGAGCCGAGGAAATTGATACCTACCAAGAATTTGCGGTAGAAATTTCACGGTAGCTGGCTTGGTTAAGTATTTTATGAATGAATTGTATTCGTTTTGTGGCTACGTTTTTTTACTATACAAGTAAGTATATTTTTGATACAATACAATGTTATGTTTTTCTTAAAATTGGAGTTGCGTAAAGTTAAGTTACGGAATTAATGATTATAGATGTGGGGTAGATATGACATCTTACGTGGAATATCTATGTCATTTCGAGGTGTGTAATAATTGGTAGGTAAGGTAGGTATCTAAAGGCGCCCTGAAAGTTGCCTCTCTAATTTGTGCTGTCAGCAACTAGGTAGTTATATCTACGTACCTAAACCTATAGCAAATCAGGTCCTTCCAAGGTTAGGTACAATTCAGTTTTATTTTTTATCGTATAATCGTATTGCAATGCAACGCATGCATCTCACGAACTAGATGAAATAAAAAAGAAACAAACGCATTCTTAACTGACACACGCTGTCAAGTTCATAATAAGCTCATTTACGACCGGATAACTGTAATTATCGCCGCAAACCGAACTGATCTTGTCAATCACTCAAAAAAAATGTTACGACGTCAAGAATTTGACCTTGGGGCCAGGAAGTTTACCGTAAACAAATCGAAACGGCTGCCGGTAACCGGTAACCGGATAACCGGTCCTTTACAGTAACGGGTCGTAACCGATAAATAAGTATCAGGGAGGCGTCCCACTGTTCATTGAGAATCACACGCAATGGTGTTAGAGTCCGGCCACGAAAGAAACTCCGCAGCAATTACGTCTCATATTGTAAAAATTAGCCCATGTGGTAGCGGCTAAGAATACTGCCACCACTAGTCCACTCATGTCTCATGTTGTGTCGTAAAAGGCGACGTAGAGTTTTTTGACCTATATCTGTCGACTATGGTCAACCGCATGGTGGCAGTGATACCACCTACAATAGCATTACCAATGAGGGTTGACGTCAGGCAGGCGGCCGATCATGAAACATTGCAAAATCCTTTTGCTACATTGTTTTGTTCTCTAACAAAACAAATGATTTGGGATAAGGGCAGGCAGATGATGATGATTGTAATAATCACATCAGCCTATAGGTACTGCTGAATGTAGGGCTTCCTCCGGATAAGCCATAGCTCATTCTTCCGTTTTCAAAATCCAGTCGAAATCATAAAAGACAAAGAACATCCCAATATTAATACAAAAAGACATATTGTTTCTTCTTATGTTCTTGTGTTTTTGTTTAATTTAAAATCCCACCAAGTTCCTCGGAGATAGTTGAACATGTTCATCAGCTGGATGGCTCCTTTAAATATTTTCAGTATTTTTTTTACATCTTGTACTTACACGCGTACGTTATATTTTCAACAATCTCAAGTAGGTTTAAAATGTGATCAAAAATATTCTGCATTGTCACAGCCTATAAGAAACTAATATAATAACTTAGGTATAGTAACTTTATTTATTTATTTATATTCATTTATGTAACTTAACTGTATAAAATCTAAAACGCACTCCTTATACGTTGCGATTGATCCCGATGAGTGAATGAACACATCCTCCATTCATCAATCATCGATCGCTGACAGATCGCCGGCCGATGGTCAATCGATTACCAATGATCTACAGCGGCGAGGTAACCTTTATCACGGTGGAACAAGCTGTAAAAACTGACCAACTCTACCGTAGATCAATAAGTAGAATAAGGTATAGAGGTAGTGTTACCAATCAACTACAGCAGCGTTGGTAAGGTACCTTCCATTATTACGTCGGCGGAATAAATACGCTTCGAGCGAGCCACTGTTAAAAATCAACTACGGCTTTACATAGTTCAGAAAATAAACATACTACAAACCACCAGAGGCACATAAGAGGTCGCGCGGACGCAGCAGTGTCACAAAAGAAAGAAAATAAGTTTATTCAAACAGAGAGTTTACAGAAGGTTTACTCGACACTATGAAAGATTTTCGCCATTGTCTCGTACTTCGTGGCAACCATTCTTCTTAGTTCTCTTGAGTTCTTCTGAGATTACAGTTAAAGTTAGTAAGACAGTGAGTGTCAAAATCGGTGCCAGTACTGAGTGAGCCATCTGTAAAGACGCCCCGCGTGCCGTTTCCCTATGTGGTAGTGTTATCCAATCCAAAGAGCTGTACTATGTCATACGCTCACCTGGGCAAACCCTAGAGCACAAATTTCTTTAAAAATCTGCTTCGCAACTGAGCGCAACTGGCTTAATCCTAAAAACTCTTTCAGTGCTTTCGACTATAGGTATGTAGAATTTATATAAATTAGACCTTAGGAAAACGTGAAGACTTCATATGGACCTGACTCCTTCTACCTTCCGATAACCAGATATTAGGCGCTGCCCTTTTGCGGATTGAGATCTCATAACTCGGATTTATTAGGTTGCTTTCCTTTTCATGTATAATGTATTGGCAGGAGCGATCTGCCCCAGTTGTGGACCACAGTTAGATATGGTGGGCCCCAGCTGTGGACTGCTGTTAGATATGGTCTGTACCAGCCGGAAAAGGTTAGACCAGTTCGGATTGGGACCGGTGTAGACCAGGAAGTTTGTCAGTTTTATTTATTGTTGTCGTCTGTGATACTTAGTACAAGATTTATAATATTACTAGCTGCCCGTCAGCGGTTTCACCCGCTGCAACCCATCTTTTACCCCTTTAGGGGTTAATTAAAAATCGAAAATCCCTGAAACACGTACCTACTAAATTATTTTAGCTGTTTGATCTAATTGTAAGTTTTGAAACAGATGGCATTTAAAAATCATGATTTTCTATACAAACTTTTAACGCCTTTTTTACCCCTTTAGAGTTCATAAACCGAAAACCCCGGAAACACTTTTTTTTTTAGCTTTAACATCTAATCGCAAATTTTGGAACAGATCGCATTTAAAAATAATGATTTTTCATACAAACTGTTAACCCCTTTTTTAACAAAAGGGGTTAACATAACAGTTTGTATGAAAAGTAAAAAAGGGTTTTGCCCCTTTACGGATCAAAAATCGAAAAATCCTGAAACATGTACTCAAATTTTTTCAGCTCTTTGATCCAATCACAAATTTTGAAACAGATCACATCTAAAAATAATGATTTCCCATATAAACTTTTAAACCCTTTTTTACCCCTTTAGGGGTTAAAAATCGAAAACCCCTGAAACACGTATTTACTTTTTTTTGCTTTTTGATCTTATCACAAATTTTGAAACAGATCGCATTTTAAAATGTTCCATACATACTTTTAGCCCCTTTTTTACCCCTTCGGGGGCTAAAATTTAAGGTTAAGGATTTTTAGAAACCTGCCCTTTAACTTACTCTATATACGTAAAAAAACCGCATCAAAATCCGTTGAGGGGTTTTAAAGATATAAGGAAACATACATACAGACACGGGAAGGGACTTTACTTTATACTATGTATATTGATGATGTATGTATTTCGGGGTCTAATAATCTTGGTAACAACAATTTTACAGCCACGTTATTTTTGGACGTAGTATGTATGTATGTATCTGTAAGATCCAATACATTGTTAAAAAAAATCACAGCACTGTCATTTTTCAACGTCGTGTGTATGTATTTGTGGGATCTAATACCTTGATAAAACATTTTTAATGGCATGTCATGTCATATTTGTATAAAATATGTATGTATTAGTTGGTTCCAATGGGTATTGGTTGGTAAAAGTTTTTACCTGCCATGTAATTTTTACCTAGAAGAAACTATTAAGACCTAGAAGAAACTACTTCTAACAGCTTAAAGAGAAAGTGAATGTTGTGTCGTACCAAGAGGTGAAGTCTCTCGCGGAGAATAGAAACGAATAATGGCGGTTGCTCCACTGACAAGAGCATAGCTCTTAAATTAAGAAGAAGAAGAAGTAATTTTCATACTGTATTTGTGGGATCCAAAATCTTGTTAAAACATTTTCATTGGCAAGTAATTTTTGTACGTACATGTGTTGTGGGATATACATTAATTTTGCCTTACTTACTCGCCAAGAGATGACGCTGTTAGTTTCTTAAACGCGAATCGGCACTGTCGCGCCACTTTTTTCATAAATATTGGAAAATGCGTGATCCCGTGGGCATGAGACATTTTTCCGTGGTAAAAAGTATATGCTATTCCAGATGCCCTTTTATATTTCTGCAAAGTTTCATGTCAATCTAATCAGCCGTTTTTGCGTGATGTCGTAAAAAACACACACGTAAGAAGTATAGCAAGACCAGTGTGTAAAATTTTCCAATATCGTAAAACAAAACTTAAATAAAAGTTCGAAAAAATAAAAACAAAAATAGGGAGAACACTACAAAGTTTCATGTCAATCTAATCAGCCGTTTTTGTGTGATGTCGTAACAAACACACACGTAGGAAGTATAGCAAGACCAGTGTGTAAGATTTTCCAATATCGTAAGACAAAACTTAACGCCGTGTGGTGCCGGCAGAGTAGAATAGCACCACCCCCTCTCTTCCCGTGGGAGTCGTAAGAGGCGACCGAGGGATAAACCCGACCCAAACAGCCAGGGCCAACCGTATCCTTTACAGCCACAACAGTCCACTGCTGGACATGGGCCTCCCCCGTATTGGGGGGTATTGCCATACTCACCACGCTTGGCAGGCGGATTGGTGAGCGCAGTGCAAGATGTTTAACTCACAGGGAACGCTGCTGCCCATTCCCTGGATAATTATCCCTTAGTCGCTTTTTACGACACCCACGGGTAGAATTGGGGTGATGCTATTCTAAGCCGGCATCACACGGCACGGTATGGTGGCGGTTAATCCACCACAAAAGCATTCCACATGAGGGTTGACGTCTGGTAGGCGGCTTGTCGTAAAATTAAGCCGAATCCATTGCAGCACGATTTTGTGTTTAGCAAAACGTGTTGCGCCGACCCCAATGGGATAAGGGCAGGAAAATGATGTAAGACAAAACTTAAATTAAATAAAAGTTCGAAAAAATAAAAACAAAAAAAAGGAGAACACTATCCGGATTCCAACGCGAGTCACCTTGTTTGGTAGGCAAGCGCACTACCGCCGCAGCTACCGTGACTTTAAATTGATTGTTGAATTAGCGGATATGCTTCCCCACAAAGACGCGAATCGGCTCAGTCACGCCACCTACTTCAAAAATTTTGGAATATGCGTGATTCCGTAGAAATGAGACATTTTCCCGGGGTAAAAAGTAGCCTATGTGTTATTCCAGATGCCCATTTATATTTCTGCAAAGTTTCATGTCAATCTAATCAGCAGTTTTTGCGTGATGTCGTAACAAACACACACACAAACATCCGCCTTTATAATATTAGTAGGATTGTGTTAAACATAAATTAGGAAAGTTCGATATGTAAAATAACTTGGCCAATTGATAGTTAGATTGCAAGTTTTCAAAAAATCTAAGGCGCAAACTCCACCAAAAAGACGAAGGGCATAGGACGTAAGAATGACAGTTGACAGACAAGTAATCGTCAAACATTCTTCTTAATTTTTGACGCTAGCTGTCATAGATGCGACGCTTTGGCGACGCTTGGGTGTGCCTTTGTCAATACGTTTTCATACATTTTATATGGAAACCGTTTCCAAGCGTCGCCAAAGCGTCGCGATATCAAACGTCAAGCGTCGTAGGGCATGTCCTATGTCCTCTCTGTGGAGCTTGGGGCTTAAGCTTTAAAATCAGAATCACCAATATTATGACGTGACAATCGTCGTAATTATTTGACAGGTTACGGACTGATTGACAGGTTTTATTATATATTTATGGTGTACTATATACTGGGTGTTACAAAACAACCAATAAAGCTTAAAGGAGGTCAAGGTACTCGTAAAACTGAACAACTTTCCCCATGGAACATGGGACGAAAGATGAAAAAAAAATTTGGACTTCCCATACAAAATGAACTCTGTTTGTATGGAAGTTTTTATGGGTTGTTTTGTAACACGTTGTATACCGATTACCTACGTTAAGTGGATAGGTAGTATATACGTGAAATATTGTGAAGATAGAGACGACGCATTAATGTGCATGTCTACTGAAAATTCAGTTAAAATATCTGGTAAAAAAATGTCAGCAACCCAGCTCTTTGTATCTGCGTTACATTACATCTAACCAACTAAATTAATTACTAGTGCGAAAATCTATTGAGTTATGTAAAGACTGTACAGCTATTACAGCATTTTACATTGTTACTGAAATTCAGACGCATAGTTTCGTTCACACCTCATTAAAATTAATGAATTCTCTCATCAATTCGTAACCGATTCCAAATTAAGATTGTAATCTTTTTAGATTTACGTCCGAAAGTCTTTTAATGAATCGTAACAGTTGGTCACAAGAATTATTATCATATCTGCGCATACGCTGGTACGTCAAAGTTTCAGTCTAGTCGCCGTACTTTAAATAAAGTAGAAAAGCTGTTTGTGTCTCTATATCCTATTTTTATACAAACCTCTCCTATGAAATTTTAATACTTTGTCTACTTGAGATTCAAAGTGCGTCACTTCATGGGTACCAGCATACTTTATATTCCGATGTGATGGCGATTTATGTGATTTTGATATATTCTAATTTTAAATCAAAGAGCCGTTGGTTTTTCCGTTAACCCACAAACCTTGCACTCAAAAATTCTGATCGCCTACGCGATGAGGATGACTAAACAGTCACTATCCAAGTGTCACCAATTTTTATACAGCCAGCCTACGTAAAAAGCAAAGAAGGTAACAGGAATTTCTTTTATCCTATGGATAGCGATAAATTGAATTTTGAAGTGACGAAATAGTAAAATGTATTCCTGAGGATCTTTTTACGCGGAAAATCTTTGACGTCTAAGCGTTTGTTTTGACACTAAGGCGAAAAACATAGGTAACGTCCGTTTTTTGGGCAGCACTGTCGCATGCGTTAGAAAAACGCGATTTTGCGCCTTATTTTCCTAACACATGCGTTACTTTTGTGCTGCGTAGCACAAAAATAACGAAAAATCGGAGGTTAGTGTGTTTCTCGTCTGTTAAGTAGTTTACAAAGGTGTTCAGTTTTATGATTGTAAACTTCGTATGATTCCCATGCAAAAAAAGGTACTTACAGCAAAAGTAAACATACATGCAAGTAACGTTCAACAAAATGTAGTCAGATTTCTGAATCCAAACAAGTTAGACGTCTTATGTGGGAAAACTGATTGTTATTGAAAAGGTAAACCATAGGTACAGTCCTATTTTGTCAATTAAAGCATTTCTATTGACTCTACTCAACTTGTCCCAAACCTAAATCCGACACCAAAAAGGCACAGCAAAAAACATTCTTCTAAGAATGTCAAACAAAATGTAGTCACTTGTGAATCCAAACATTTCTATCGCCTCAACAAGTGTAAAGCCAGAAAACATTCAGCAAACCTGCTGTTGCATTCCTACTTCAAACAATAGACTTTTACGACACCTCGTGACCTGACTCCACCTCCACATTCCTGGGTTCCTGGTAGCTTTAGCGAGACATAATACAATGGCAATAACATTCACATAACTACATAACCGCACCTGTAGTTTTTAAGAGGTAGGCAGAGCATCAAAGGCGTTTTAAAAGTCAATTTCGACACAATTAAGACTTAGTAAAATTTCTTGCAATTATCGTGACAAGTAGTCAGCTGATCGCCCTTCAATACACTAGCATCCTTGGCCATTCAGTTAACTTTTATGACACCTTGAGGATGACATGGGCCGATGCTATTTTCTAGCCCGGCCACATAATTTACATGGTCACTCAAGCAAGTAAACTACCAGTTAATCCTATATTGAAAATGGTGTCACAAAGTAGAGAGTTTACAGAAGAATCGCTCGATCCAATATAGGATTTTCGCGATTGCCTCCTGTGCCAGGGTTGCTTGATTCAATACGAGGACGAAATACAGCTCTAAATCTCATACAAGAACGTAGGTAATATGATTCATTTAAATGCAAGAAATATGACGTTCAAGCCAAAATTTACACCAGTTACTTTAAATTTCTTTGAGATTCCAATTGATTCCAGTAAGCGTCAAAAACGTCGCTGGTATCACAGTATAATAAATAGCATAATAACTAGCTAATACTGAGTGAGCAATCTGTAAACGCGACGTCTCCCTATTTTGTGCTGGTGTCACGAAAAGAGTCAGACACGGCACTGACCTCTATGCCGAGGAACGTTGATATTCAATACCCATTTACGTCGTGGCGTGGCCTCTAATTCCGTTAAGATTTCAGCTGCTAATAAGTTTTTATCAGTCCTCTACCTTTGCGGATCTACTGCCAAGTAGACAGATTGAAAAACACTCTCACTACTTTCCTTTAGTTGTGTTTTTTTCTGTTTGAAACCGGACACTGAGTGCAATGGCGTCGAAAGTGATCTGAAGTTTGAATAGTGTTGTTGAACTATCGATAATTTTCATGTGAAAAACTCTATATCGATGCACAAATTAGGGAAACGGCACGCGCAGCGCCTTTACAGATGGCTCACTTAGTATTAGCGATGCTTACTGACTTTTACAAATCACAGAGGAACTCAAGATAACCAAGAAGAATATAACGTTCAGAGAATCATATGACGTTTTTGTATCAGATGATATTCTTATACATTGAGATTTTTGACAGAAGCAACCCTGGCTTTGTCACTTGTATGACAAAATCCTAAATAGGGTCGAGTGATCCTTCTGATGATTTTCCTGTAGTGAAACGATACTACAGATAGTAAGTATTCCTATATTTTGCCGGCTTAGAATAGCATAGCATCACCCCATATCTTTCTCGTGGGTGTCGTAAAAAGCGAGGACTTGGGAGTTGATGCGTATTGCAATTTTAGGCGACAGGCTATGTCATTACAGTGATACACAGTCTTCTCAATGACTCTCAAACTTTTGTTAGACGATGTGTAAATGGCAGTTTTACAGCTATTTACGCTCTGCCTATCTCGCATGGAAAATAAGCATGATCGATTAATAATTGACTGTTGGGCGACAACGTAAACGATCGAATAATTATCGACAGACAATCGATAGCCTACTAATCGAGCGACAACACTAAGTTTGATTTCTCTATCTGCGTGAATCATGACAGCCGATTGCATTACGCTGCACCACAAACAAACGTATAAAATGTTTAATGCCGCTCCAGATTTTATTGTCGAGAATTACTTATGGAAAATCTGCAGCAGATAGTTCAGCTCGAGTAACTTTCGTATGCATTTGACAGCACCACGGAACATTGAGCAAGTTATCAGTAGGCATTCTTTACTCTCTCTGTTTAAATAAAATTACAAACAAGTAGGTGAATAAGAAATTTATCGGTTGGCATTGGTGCGTTGTCACCTGCACCTGCGTTGGATCCCGCGTGGAAAATCTTAGGAGTCATCTTTAAATGACCAACAATTTTGTGGCAGGTAAAATCAGACCGTGTCTTCCCATTTCTGTTCATTTGGCCTCGCTTCAGCAAGATTTTGGTATTCCGAACCTAAATACTACTGCAAGTGATTCGAGCGGAACATTCCGTCGCGAAGTATGCCATTGGTGTGGCTTGACATTAAGGGCCAGATGCCGTAACACGGAAGTGTCCGCCTACTGACTGACGCCTCTCAAATCTTGACAATAATTTGTGTTTGGGCTGGCAGAGTAGCATATCTGGTACAAGGGCAAGAGAATTTGTTTAATTTGATTCTTGTTACTTACAAGCACTTTGCCGTTTAAAACTGGCTTATAAAAGCATCGCCTCATTTCTATCCGGCGGTGTCGTAAATGGCGACTTAGCGACATGTAGTACCGGTTAAGAATACTGCCACCCCTAATCCAATCAGTAAAAGGTGACGTAGAGGACGTAGAGTTTTTGACCGCGGCTGAATTTCTGTCGACTATGGTCAACGGCATGGTGGCGGTGATACCTCCTACAATAGCATTCCCAAAGATGGTTGACGTCAGACAGGCGACTTTCATTAAACATTGCCAAATCGTTTTGCTACATGATTTTCTCTTTTACAAGTCATGTTGCGTAGACCCCAACTGATTTAGAATAAGAGCAGGAAGATAAGGTGTCATAAAAAGCGACTAATCTATCCCGTCAGTAAATGAGCTCTATATTTTATTTCCCCATTCCCAAGTAAATCGATACAACTTGTCATTTTCCCATATAAGTTGAGGCTATTCCTTTCTATCTAACTACGCTGTGAATGCTAAGCAAGTCTCCCATGTCATGTCAACTCAAATTGACGTTTAAAGTTTAAACTGATGCACGTAATACGACCCGCAGAGTAAACATGGTAAATAAACTTCGTTCCGATTTGTAGAGCATTTTGAATAGCTTTTGTATAATGTTAGGAAATGACGCTGAATCTTGGATTGGAGTGATTAAAGTTATCATTCGTGTGTGATAAGGTGACAATAGGATCTCACGATATTAGCAGATATTATATTATTCTGTTGCAGAATTTCAGATTGTATGCGAAATAACAACTTGCTAAAAAAGTCTTTGATGTCGTATTCAAACTACTTATATTGAATTTCACGAGGTATATTCCTATTCTTACATGTAGAGCGTAATGTCAAATGTTCTCAGTACCAGTCTTTCTAGGTCGTAGATCTTTTATCTTCATCATAACCAAGTAATGTAAGCAAGCCTACTATTAAATGATAGAGCAAAGATACCCTAGAATTTGTGTACCTGTATCCATTCCACACAACATCCTCTATGGATCCTCTTATTCCAGGAGACTACAAAGCATAAAGCACTTGTTTAGTTTTGTTACAAGCCCACGCTAACCGTAGCAATGTTTATGAAACACCAGTCAAATAACATAGCTTCAAAGACATACAGCGCAAACAGTCTTTTGTACTTGAAGAATTCCTGCGTTGTAGAGATTCACAAGTCGAGCCACTGTTATGCAAATAATGGTTTTAGCATTTGCGGCATACTTAGGAGAATACTGGAGTACATGGTTTCGGGACTTCATTTATAATCCGGCTTCTAGGAGGCATAACTTAACAAGATAATAAATGAAACTTGGAGTTTAGAATGTACCTAACGCATTGTTAGAAAATGGATATCGGGATTCTTAGATTCGATCTGCGTTTAGTTGCGGAATTTTGTAGGTACTTACTTGTTTGGGATACGACAATACGCTAATAAAAAATTTGACGTCATATTCAAACAATCAAAAATTTTGCAACCTATTGCAGGTTTGTCACGCCCTTACGACCCTTATGTCATAAAGAACTTGACTTTTTAATTTCAACATAGGTACAACTATGATAAGGAAGACCCTTAAGTCTACAACCCAATCAAAAGACCAACTTTTCAGACTAGTTAAATTTTACCTATTTATAAAGCTACAAGACTTCTAGAAATCCTAGAGTTCGCATCGAGAAGTGTCGACCCCTCGAGAAGCCAAGCGTGTCGTCGCTCTGTTTGCAGTGAGGTGGACAGAAAAAGCGGGTTGAGTGACCACGCGAGGGGGGGCGGCAGCGGTCACCGGTCACCGCGTGACCGCACCCTGTATGCGTCACTGGCGACGTGGCGACACTACTAGGCATATAGTTGTACTAGACGATTATAGCACAAATTAGAGAGACGTCCCGAGCGCGCCTTTACAGATAGCTCACTCAGTAGGCGCTAGCGACGACTTTGACGATTACTGGAATGAATTGGAATCTCACGAGGAAAACAATGTAACTAGGACGATGGTTGCCACGAACGTCATATATCTTGGATTAAAATTAGCTCAGAATCATATTACTTTCTTGTATCAGATTTTGCTGTTTTGGTTCATAGACTTTGAGATTTTTGACATAGCAACCCTGGCTATCTAACAAGTGAAAATCGCGAAAATCCTACATAGGGTCGAGTGATCCTTCTGTAAACTCTCTATTTTGTGGTTCTAGGAACAAATTTATAGGGTGATCCGATGGTCGATAAATATGCTATTATTGACTTCCATGAAACGAGTTGGATGGAAATGCATTGGGTCAATCCTGGTCACGGCACCAAATTGTAAATACTACTGTCTGCCAGTCAGTTGCCTTGACAGCCGCCATTAACTTGCTAACTGGAAAAGAAAAAATAAGTAACTACCTTTTTTTCGGGTAGCTTGCCTATGACAGATAACTTAGCTTTGACGATGGTCGTTACACTATCATGTCAGAAGTCTACAAGTAGTAGGTAGGTGGTTTAAAAAAATACACCAGGGTTCATCCAGTCGTTACACAGAAGAAGTAGTAGCTCAGTACTTATAATATGTAGGTATAGGTGTTATGTAAAGAGGATTCACGTCGAATCTTAGGTATAATAGTATTGTACTAAGTTGAAATAAATGTGAAAAGAAATGAATGCTATTAGACCTAAACTATTATATCTATATATCACTACCGATTAAATAGGGAACCCTAAAACTATCAATTTCATGGGCTGCACTGAATGAGCAGGTTTTTGTGGTCTCTCAAATAGAAACTGCCTAAATATCGTGACAAAAAATGATTCTCAAGGTTGTTGACCGGTCTCATTACGAGTCTGTGCAGTAGAGCATCAAAGTATTATGAAAAATAAGACTAAAACAAGCTCGGCTCATAATACGATGGAACACACATGGTGTAAGCCGCGAAAAATCGTTTGAATATAACATTGAAGATTTTCTTAGCGTGAGATGTCATATTATTTTGTTTTAAAGCAACATAAATTATGTATCTACTAAGTATGTACAAAAAAATAGAACATCAGACCACTGCATCAGACTAAGGATTTACTGCAGACTGCCCCAAAAGTAAAGCAAAACGCAAGGTAGCTTATTTGGGACACGTACTGAGAAATACAAGATAGAATCTACTACAATTTGTTATGATGGGATAAATTGCTGGGAAAAAGAACAAAATCATGGGTGCGTAACATACGGGAATGGACAGGAATCGCGGAATATGGAAGGAAATATGCCAGTTGAAGAGTCACTAGCAGAAGTCCTAAAAGTTGTCAGTTTTATTGCCAATTGGCCACGTTCCTGTAGCTTTTTAATAGCTATTTATCTATGAATTGTTTGACACTTTCGATGTCCAGAAATCAATGTAAACACTAGTTAGTAAATCCTTTCTCTTGTGTTCGAATACAGTTAGATACAGATGTAGTCGGGTTCCGTTTCTGTTATGATTAAGAGAAACTGGAATCAAAAGGAAAGTCGTTTGATAAGAACTTCTAATCTATTGAATTTCTAGTAGTTTAGATAGGATATTTATTTGTTTGAGGACATTTTAAACTAGTCTTGTCTAAGGCTCTATCCGCGCAGCGATTTTATTTCGCGCGAATTTCTTTCACTTTTTTGTATCAAACTGAAACTTATGCAAGTTTCCGCACTGACGGAAAATCTATCGTGTGTTCATACAAAGTCAGTGTCAGATGCGACTTCATGCGTGTAACACATCATGACACATTTCAACATGCGCGGGAAATTGAACTATCCAAAAGTTCCCGCCTGAACAAAATGTGATTCGAGTTCGATCCATAATTGCAATAGTGCTTCTTCTTATTCTTCTTTTCGACTGTCAGAGTTTTGATATGTCAACAAAGAAAAATAGATCTCATGTCCAAGGAGGTTTCATTTGCTCCCTACGGTCGCTCATGTCATAGCATTAACATGATTTTGACTGCTGTCAAATAAGGCCTATTCGAAAGACCGGACTGTAGTGCTTTAAGGCCAATACACCGTAACTTCTGGTTCCTTTTACGTTTACATAGGAAGATGTTGGATATGGTATTCTAACCCGGCATCGGCATCACATCAATTATCTTATTAATTATCCACTTAACTTAATTGATTGAAGCCTTCTTCGTCAGTAATTAATCATAGGAAGCATAGCTTAGACCACGCTGATTTAAGGTAATCCCGATGAAACCAGCGCTCCTATTAGCTTAAAATAATCACAACATGACCATCTTAAAATATGCGCCTCCTTGTCGCACTTGCCGAGGTACTGGCAGTTCTGGCCTAATACTTCAGAGTCATGAATTCACGCGAGTACTGTAGGTATTCGACGAAAAGTCTTAATCCTGGCAATATAGGTATTTTGATTTGTGCCCTATCGTCATATTAAATCATCAATACTGAATGTCGTGATCCCAATGGTATAATTTTCTGAATCATACTTACACTGCAATCGCTTTTTATCTTCAGACACATAAAAAGCATCTTGGATAGAATCATCGAGCGATAATTTTCAAGATACGGGCGCACCACTTTTACTCAGAGAGCCTCTTAAGCTGCCGGCACATTGCAGGCTACTGATAGTGAAGCTGTACCGGGAAAAGAGTTGCATTTTTCTATGAACCCTGCCACAGTGGGTGGTACAGCAGGATCTTTGTGAAATCCCGGGTTCGCTCCGGTTCCGTCTTAGTGTGCCACTAGCTTTACCGTACTATCGTAAATCCACCTTCCCATTTAAGGGATCAATCTATACTGGTTTTTCTTAGAACTCGCATCTCTCTCTCTCTTCGTGTGGGACACCGAGTCGTTCAACGACCGGATGAACCCTGGTGTCAGAGTTTTTCAACCGCCTACTGCAAGTAGCAGTCCTCTGACATGGTTGTGTAACGACCGCCATCATAGCTTTTCGGACAATCAGGTGGTTCAGCCTGCAATGTCCTAACCAGACTGGGAACAAATTCACAAAGTAATAAATATCAACTTTGTGAGTGACCCCACCGGGAATTGAACCCAGAACATTCTGCTTGGCAGGCAGTCATGCTAACCACTGCGCCACATCGGCTGTCCAGTACTTGCATGAAAAACCAGTATAAGTTGACCCCTAAATGGGTAGATGGTTTTACTAGCGATAGTACAAGAACTCTATGATTCTAATTGGATTAATTGGAAAATACTCGTCTTATAATATCTCCAATGATATGAAAGTATCTCGTTGCGATAGCTGTACGAAACTAACCTATTTCAAAGCAAACTGGACAACTTTATGCACTCCATCCGGTACAGTTATATTATAACTCATTTGATCAGCTTATCTTATAATATATAGGTACGGTATTGGACTTCTGTAGGTAGAATTTTATACAACTTTCTTGATTTTAACGGCAAATAGCACATATTTTATGACAGTTGTAAAGAAAGTGTAAGTCAGTGTAACATTCACATTAACATACCTTATGAAAATAACTAGGAGTAACCTTTTTGGTCACATTCTAATGAAAAAACAACTAAGTATACATTTTAAAATATTTCTTAATTTATTCATCTGTGTTTGTCAGTAATAATTAAGTGTTCTAATCTTTTTAAATATTCTCTTTCTGGTTTGCAGAACTGCAGAACATACCTTTATATAACAACAAAAATTTACTTAAACCAAGATTTCCGCCAATCTGGCGTATAGCAAATATGGTTGGCATACCACATGCGCCCAGACCACAGATAATATAGAATAGGTACCCAGACACTGGCCGTATATATTCCAACGAATAAAGCACCCTTATCATACAACGATCAAATAAGCTACTGCAAGCATATTGTGCCATGGGAACGGCAATTTATTTTCGGGCGTGGTCATATTAATGCAGTTCCTATAAAGTACATGATAAGGCTCACATTGCTCTTATTTGTAAGATGTTTAAATTACTTTTCTCAAATTCTCAAATGTTTAATTGCTTTCCATGATGTACTATCTATGAAAAGTCTACCTGCATTAGGTAGATATTGTACACGATGCCAAATATCAAGATATTTCACTTTAAAGTAGGTAAATTACATTCTCAAAGTAAATGCTATTCATCGAATAGTAAAATAACAGAGATCTCTATTCTATTGGCCATTAATCATAACTAACCACTACCCCCACAGGCTAGTTCAAATGTTCAACAATAATTGAAATACGACAGCAAGGTACACAATGGTAGAAATAGTGAGGTTAGGTCGGACCTCCCACCCCTAGGGCGATAGCAGATTGAAGCTTATCTGTAGACGGTCAATATTGCTTGTTGAACATTGATGGATGCAACACTATGGAAATACGACAGCAAGCTACACAATGGTAGAAGTAGTGAGGTTAGGTCGGACCTCCCATCCCTACGGCGATAGCAGATTGAAGCTCATATGAAGACGCTCAATATTGCTTGTTGAACATTGATGGATGCAGCATAATGGAAATATGATAGCAAGCTACACAATGGTAGAAATAGTGAGGATAGGTCGGACCTCCCATCCCTAGGGCGATAGCAGATTGAAGCTCATCTGTTGACGCTCAATATTGTTTGTTGAACATTGATGGACGCAAAAGTAATAGAAATATGACAGCAAGCTACAACAATGGTAGAAATAGTGAGGTTAGGTCGGACCTCCCATCCCTAGGGCGATACCAGATTGAAGCTCATCTGTAGACGCTCAATATTGCTTGCTGAACATTGATGCAACACTAATGGGAATATGATAGCAAGCTACACAATGGTAGAAATAGTGAGGTTAGGTCGGACCTCCCATCCCTAGGGCGATGGTTGAAGCTCAGTTGTAGACGATCAATGTTGCTTGATAAATAATGACGTGATTGATGGAGGCAACTGTAGGTAATTGCCGTGTTAAGAATACTGCTACCCTTAGTCCACACAGGGTATTATGAAAAAGGCGACGTAGAGTTTTTGACCACGGCTGAATATATGTACTATAGACAACCGCATGGTGGCGGTGATACAACCTACAATAGCATTCCCAAAGAGGTTTGACGTCAGTCAGGCGGCCGGTCATAAAACATTTCCAAATTCTTATGCCACATGATTTTGTGCTCAAACAAAACTTGTTGCGTCAATCTCAGCTGATTTGGGATAAGGGGCAGGCAGGTGATGATTATTTTTGTTCATTGTGCTTGAGCTAATAAATCTATAGGTACGATTGATCGTCTAGGGGTATACTTGGATTGAAATCCAAGCAGTGCAATATGCGAACTCACGAGTCCATGCGGTACGAATATATCAAGACTGTTTAGCCAAGCAAGTTCAAACATGGAATGGAAGTAAATATCAAGACTGTTTATTTGGCTGGGAAGTTAGGCTATTCGTTTTAACTAGTTGTTTTAGCTCATGGTTTATTTTATGGCTACATGGAATCAAACTGCAATATTGCGGCCTTAAAGCCCTTTCCTTTTTTCAGAAACTATAAGAAAAAGGCCCGGCCTGACTCGTACAATTATTTAAGTTCAAACTGCAGGAATAAAATAGCATCAACCCATATCTTTTCCGTGGGAGTCGTAAGAAGCGACATTTGAGAGTTGGTGTGTATTGCAATCTTAGTCGACAGGCTGACAACCTGTCGCTATGGAAGTATTCTGAATGAGTCTCAACCTTTTGTCAGACGTTATGTAGATGGCCGTTTCTACAGCTCTGTCTACCCCACAAGGGTTATAGCCGGGATATATGTATTTATGTAGTCGTCCTACGGGCTTATTTCCTGTGCCTCGAATACCAAGAATGTACCATTTCGGAAACAAGGCAAACTGTTTTAGCTTTCTCTTTTCGTAAAATTAACGCTACTCTCTCATTGAGGATACGGAGAATCCTCCATTAACGGCTTTCCTGACTCATGGTGTCAAGGCATGTGGCCAAGGAACATGCAAGGCTTCAAAAGGAACTTTATTCCAAGGACATAGAATCTAATATTCTTTTGACACACAGAAACTGGGTGAAGCGATGATTACTTGGTAATTGGGTTTTTAAGAATCAGGGTTTGCGTTTACTTCGGAAGTTTAGTTAGAAACACATGTTTGGTGTGTAACGGCGATTCAGATTCGCGGAATTAATAAATGTCCTAAATTCGTTTTAATTAGGTACGAAATCCACTAATAAGCGAGCAGAATTTTCACTTGTAACACCTACTCATTTTGCTACGTGTTTGTACCTACATACCTACTATGATTCATCTTTCTTTACATCCTACTAATAATATTATAAAGGCGGATGTTTGTGTGTGTGTTTGTTACGACATCACGCTAAAACGGCTGGTTAGATTGACATGAAATTTTGCACAAATATAGAAGAGTATCTAGAATAACACATAGGCTACTTTTTACCACGGGAAAATGTCTTATTCCTACGGGATCACGCATATTCCAATATTTTTGCAAAGGTGGCGTGACTGAGCCGATTCGCTTTTTAAACGTTTTCGCCGAAAACTAACAGCGACATCTCTTGGTGAGTAATGCTTTTTTCCCGCGGAACAATAGGTTGCAGCGGGTGAAACCGCTGACAGGCAGCTAGTGACTTCATATATCTATGATGATAAATTGTGTGACAGATAGATAAAGATAAATAAATGAATTTATTCAAAAGTGTACACGAGAAACCGCGAGCAAAGACTGGCAATAAAATGTAATAAGCAAATTTATGGACAGATATAGACAATAACTTTATAAGTTTATAATACGCGGCATATATTACAGTTCGGCTTATACAGCCATGAAAAATCTTGCCTCAGACACTGAATAAATCGTCTGTCACAGACGTATGAGGCCAATGATGATATTACAGTTAGATATGTATATGGAAAACAAAATAAATGTTAAGTCCTATAAGAATTCCGACATAGCCGGTTGGGTCAAATATAGGACAAAAACCTTTGGCGACTTAACTAACACCTTATCTTCAAGTTGTAAAGTAACCATAATTATTATGCTAGAAGATAAATGTAATAATTATGATGAACTACGAAAACTGTGTGTTTACAAATATACGCATAAAATCTTGAATTTCTAAAAGAATAGGAAATGAAATAAGTAAAAAGAAATGAATCAATAGGATAAGTTTTGAAGTGGCTTTATGTTGGTCAATGGAAATTTAGAAAATGTTTTTAAATCGTGGCTTTGAAACACAGCTGTTAAAGTATTTGTTAGAATACTATGACAATATATTTTTCACGTAATATGTCATACCTATCTATCTCAAACTATACATTTAGTATTGTTACATACTTCATAGTTACAATGGCGACGACTCGGAAGAGAAATCTTATCTCTGTCATATTCATACAATTCTAAATTCTGCGGCTGAACTTCCAAAGCTTTTATCCGATACAGCTAACAAGTGTGGCGACGACATCGAGGCTCATGGAAGTACTCCCAATTACCTGGTAGTCTACCAGCAAGTTCATTACAAGCACGTTCCCTGCGACTAGACTGCGATAACTTGGACATTCAGATATAAAAGTATCGAATAAAATGACGCCATACGATAGAAGAGCCTTATATGTATCTAGGGAAAATAAAATCTCGCTTGTGAAGTTCACGCAAGGAATTTTGAGATATACGAGATCACAATTTTATTGTGGTAGATATTTTTTGACTATATTTTCGAAAATCTTTGATAACAAATTCAAACAATTTGAAATTCCTCGACTGAACTTATCGCAATTACACTACGTTTAACTTCTAAAACCTACGTCCTGTTATCCTACTCAAATGATCCTTTCATCCAGCCAAAGGTTATCAGTAGTTCAACGACCTACGAATTCAGACAGCTGTCATCAGAAACACGCGGTTTCCTTGAGAATCACGCCGAGCTAGTGACCGTTTGAGTGGATGTCAATAAAGACTAAACAATACGGTAATTCCTTGTTTGCATAACGCACAGAAGCTTAATGAAGTTGTTGAGTAAGATCTGGTGTCGTCTAGTCTTCAGATCTTTGAGATAAAACGTATAATCCTAGATAGAGATACTGTGGAAAAACATAAATTCATAAAACAGCGTTATTCTACTGTCTTCCGACAAAACATCATCCACCTAGGTACCTATATCATCCCTTACCCTTATTGGAAGATATCACATAGCTTCTACTAGGCGGGTTGATGTGTTGATGAACCATTGCAGTGAACGCAGCTGCTCATACTCTGGATGAGCTTATCCCTTAATGGCTTTTTTCATCTGCCAAGGTTAGAAATATAGCAATTATCCTATGCCAGCACCACACAAAAATTCTCTATGTCACCTGCAATGCGCCAAAGTCCGTAGTCACAGTACCGGCCCTAAGCGGCGCGTGGCATCACACATTCGTGGGCACACGCTAAGTGGCCAACTAGCCAAGTTGCGCCTGCGCACCCAGCGGCCATCGACCCCGGGTCGTCGCCGGTACCAAGCTTGTCACACTTCTCAACCTCAAAACTGTAAAAGCCCTTAAAAGGCATATCGAAGATTTTAGATCTGTCGTGTATGGGACAGTTAGGACTTCCTTGACAATTTGTTCTAATGGGGCGATAATTCACTTCTGGACCGATGCTGCCCGGTTAGCGTATAACAAGTCGGCTGCTCGAAAAATTCTTCTATATAATAGGAAAAAATCAATGTTGTAGATCAGGCCAAAAACATGGCAATTGCATGACAACCAGTTACGCTCGATCTGCAATGCAACTTGGAACATAAAAATGAAACTGTAGTTGTATCATTCATAACATAACATAAATTATAATAAACATTATCGTCGTCAATTTAATGTTAGAAATATTAGTTTGTTGTACTTATATGACATCAATCCCCTTAGCATGCGACCACGCGACCGACATAGATTTTCCCTACAACTGTATGTCAAAATTCTCAATTTGTTTTGATGTAATCTATCCATTTTGGTGTGCATGCTGCGGAAATAAGTAGGTAGATAATCGGCAACTATTTTTTGACTTATAATTTTAAACTATATAAAATTCTGTCACGCCACCTGCAGGGAAACAACCAAACTTATAAATCACAATCATAATAAAATTATGAAACGGAAAGATAAAGATGCAAAGAACGCACAAAATGCAGTTGTTTCAGATGATATCTTGAAATGCGCTGAAATCGCGTGATATTCGGCGCATGCGCATGACCATCCTAAAATACCGTAAGTGCACGTTAAAACCACAACATTGTTTGCCACTTTCCTCTAAAGCGAAGACCATCATGATATAAATCTTATTAATAATAAAAATATATTATTATATCTGCAAAAACGAATACAATGTGATTTTAACGGTTTCTTTGTTTTTTTTTTCAGGTAAGTTCCTGGGTTTGATCGAGTTTTTGGAGACGTTTATACATACCAAAGTAACAGACAATATTTTAGTACCTATCCTTGAAAATAATAAACTACCTAAATCGTGCAGCTGTACTATCAAATCAACAAACATTAAAAGAAAACTGTGGTAAGCGATGTTATTGAAACACCTACAAAAGAAAGCGTGTGACATGACACAATACATTATATTGACGACTTACTGACATATTAGGGTACAGTAACAAAATATTATTACAACCGCAATAGAACGCGACTTTATACGAATAACAACAATCAAGCGCAATGATTCGTAAGATTGAGCGATCAATGAATCATTCAACATTACGAGGAAGCTATATCTATCAGTTTCATCGATCGAACATCCATTGATCGGACTGATAGGAGCATTTATCTCGCGTGCCCATGCGCATCAAAGATGTTTTCGTAATAAAAACTGCCGAAAGTGAGGTTTTAATAGCAGACGAGCATGCCCGCATAGCTTCACGCTGTTTCCCTTTCGGGTAAGCTAGAACAGGGACTGTAACAATAATTCTCGATACCTCATAAATATTCATTTTCTCTTCGTACAAGCGTCGTGGAATGCGAATGCTTTTGACCGGTATGTGTTTGAACGATTTTTTCGCATAGTCTGCGAGTATATCACACACTTTCGCGATTTAGCTTACTTTCCTTGTCAGATCATCGATGATAGACATGATGGACAATCGTTCCTGACGTTGCACTCTTCGCCAGGTTCTGTGAAATCGGCAATACGTTTCAGCAATGTATTTATAACTGCAAAAAAGTTTATGATCCGGAACTAAAAGATGTGTTTCGGCGTTTATTGTCTCGGATGCTCGCACAAGGCGTGAAGAGGTATTTGTAATTACCCCGATTTTTGTTTTTATAGTATCGTGCAATGTTTCCGTATCTTTGACATCAATTTGTCTATCTTTGGATCTTTGGCTTTTAAATCGTTTTCCGCCACATCGGTAGAGTTTTTAATGAAACTATTAATTTAGCCTAGATATTCGTTGCATGTTTGAATCCAATAAGTACATAAAATACGCTTCAATCTGCACATGGAATTTAAATGTGCTTCTTTTTACGTATTGATAGGTTTTCATTTAATTGAAAGCCTTTATAAGACAATAAATTATCAGACGAAGACGTCCCTGATAAACAATGAGTTTATACCTCTGTTTCTAAACTCTCACAAATTACTATATATACAAGATACAAGATTTAAGACCTTTGCTTAACACGGCCAATCAACTATTGCATATTCATAGACCTACTCAGCTTTTCTCCCTACAATCTAGAGGTCAGCTCAGGGAGATAGACTCTGTCTGGCATACAAATGCCAACAAAAGTGGGTCTTATTTGCCTTCAGAAATGGTTCTTGTCAAGCTTAGAAACCATTTCCCACGGGTAGTGGGTTCCCCGTCTATTTACTTACAAGGAATGTGCCAATCAGTGGGCTACTGAGCCTGACCGACCGATTGACTTGTATATGACCATCCAGAGATAAGTTTTTGTCGTAAAACATGTGTCGGGTATGCTAGAAATGTTTCTGTCAAGTGTCAAGACATCCATATGTGATCGCGCTGGCGCGTGGCGGTTATGGGGAGAAAGTTCACGGCAGCTCCTAAAACAGTGAATTGATATTGAGCTTCAAGTCCATATTTATAAGAATCTAGATTTTTATGGATTAGGCGAGTTAGATTTATTTATAAATCACCCGTTAACAAACCCGTTATCCAATTATTGGGTGACATTTTCTACTTTTTGTTCAGTCTTATGCCACTTATGTTGAGATCGGTAATTTTATCACGCCTGTTTTGGACGCAGTGATTACTTTGTCGGCGCCGGGTTTTGTATTATCCTTTCAACAACTTTTTGTCCGCTTTTCTTGATTAATGAT
Source organism: Phthorimaea operculella (assembly GCA_024500475.1). Taxonomy (NCBI): domain Eukaryota; kingdom Metazoa; phylum Arthropoda; class Insecta; order Lepidoptera; family Gelechiidae; genus Phthorimaea; species Phthorimaea operculella. Next base: position 15,935,054 of record JANFCV010000001.1, read on the forward strand.
TTTGACAGGTCCAGTTTTTCGGTCATTGACTTTATCATCACCATTTTCGCACTCGAAGACTCAACATCATTAAAGGGTTGAGTAATGATGATGGGATTCTGTAGGAGCATGCGTGGTTGGTTCGGTTCCTGTATCCTCCCGTGTTATTTACATTTGAGCTGCGCGCGCGCCGACCGGACAGGCAGCTTCGGCGGCAATTAGCACTCCATCTTCCTTGCCATAGAACTAAGGAATTGTTACTTTTGTCGGAATACTTTGTTGTAGTTTTATGGCTATATAGAGTCATATTTTTGCTATTATAGCTATTATTCATTTGTGTAGAGTCATAATAAGAAATCATTTAAGAAGGAAGAACGATTCAACCCAAAACCCAAGTCTGAGTGTCAGAAGTATGGAAGTGTGAATTTAACAAATTATAAGTGCAGTGTAGATAATTTCTCAGTCTATAGGAAATATTTCTTCATTTATTTATTCATAAAAAGCACAGTCATTGTCATTCATTGAGTTTGATAGATATGATAACTTGTTCCGAAAAGTTTGATGTCATTTCACTGAAACATTAATAACTTGGGCGGTTGCTGTCATATCTTATTCAAGAACTTTGAATCCAACTTCACAGACACCGTAATCCAAGAAATCGTTTTCCTGGTAAAATATTCATCCAAGTCTAGTAGTTCAAATCGTTCCCCTTTACCTCGTAAAATATTTCTTCCATGTCTAGTAGTCCCTAAGCAGCGTAAGTCCACGCCCACTGATATATAGCTTTACTACCGGGCTAAAGTTGGTATTGCACTACCTCGAACGATTCAGACCTTGATTTAACCTACATTGCTTGCTGGTCATAGGTATCATTCACAGCCACTGGCAAAGGGATAACCATCCACGGAATGGGCAACAGCGTTCCCTAAAAATTCAACATCTTGCACTTCGCTCACCAATCCACCTGCCAAGCGTGGTTAATATGGCAATACCCCAATAGGGGGAGGCCCATGTCCAGCAGTGGACTGTTGTGGCTGTTATAGTCAAGGTTAAAGCAGTTCAGTCGCTTTCATAAACTGTCCCCAGCATTTGGTTGGACACGCAGAACAAGATAATATATCTAAGATTTGTCGTGGTTTGTAGGTCAACCCCGCATTTACACCGAAGGGTAAACCTGCGTGAACCCGCACATTTGCTTCGGCCGATTTAAGTTCGGAGCCTATTTAAAGACTTCCAAGTTGACCTCATTCATAACAATGTGCTCTAGACAACCAGCTCTCTCTATCTCTTTCTCTTCGTGTGGGACACCGAGTTCTGATGAACCCTGGTGTCAGAATTTTACAACCAGCGATGTATGCCGAATCGGGCATTGGTAGGGTAGAGTAATGAATGAATGATACCCATTGAAGAAGGAACTTTGAGCGACCGGTTGCGTGGGTAATTGTTTCACAGATATATTGGATGCTAATGATAGTCTGCTGCCCTGTGATGTATTACCGAGGTATTCCAAAAATGATGAAATAGTCTGTTGAACACATCGTAAAGTACTATTTTACGAACTAGCAGTCCACTGCTGGGCGTCGGCGTAGGCCTACCCCAGGGAAGTAGGTAGGTACGTCACAAAGCACGAACTCCCGTTTTCCGCCATCTAGTTGCTACCAGCCGCTCTCTTTAAGTCACCGTTTCATCTTGGTCTTCTTGTATCTAAACTTAGAACAGACGAAAAACAAATGAATGTATTAGGAGTGTCTCAAGGTAACACCTTGTGTCTTTTACTCTTTATGGTATACATGAAAGAATTACATTTCAATCGATACTTTAAATACAAAAATGTACTGTTCCATGTTCTGTTCCTACGTCAAACTACAGCACTAAGCTATAAATAACCAATTCACCATACTAGCCATAGCATAACTCAACCAAAATTAATATAATACTGATGATGATGATGAAGATGATTATAATTTGTATGTTAATAGATTCCATCAAGTTTAATGTCCGATATATTGCACATTAGTCGCGTGCCGTTATCTCGTGGGTGTTCACAAATACGGTTCAAAAAATATTCGTGTAAATAAGATCTATGATGAAGCGAATTCGTCTGAGTTAATATATTTTCATGGATGATGATGATGGCCTGATTTCATAGTCTACGGAGACCTCTGACGTAGATGTGTAACATCTCATCGGGTCGTTGGACGACTTGGTATCCCACACAAAGAGGAAGAAGAACTAGGACGAAAGGTGGCACTGAAGTGACGGCTCTCCGTGCCCCCCGAAGCACCAAAGCCTCGAATCATAGATATTGATGAAATCAGATGAAAAATGGGGTATATATAGGTAATCAGAATGGGAAATATGAAAAATAAAGCACACTCCTTCACTTTAGGAAGTATGGTCACATACCTAATAGTGGGAGTAACTAGGTTTTTGAACCCGTCACAAAACCACGAATTACATACCACCTACCTACCTACATACTAAATAAAAACTCAATCGTGTGCGCAACTTTAACACTGAAAAGTCCCGTTCCATCAAAATATATCAACACGTTCCTTATTCTACTAATTGACGGTTACTTGATTAGAATCTCAGAGAAAAATTATGTTTCAGAAGGATTTCTACGAACAAAACAACAAATAAGCCGTGTGATGCCGGCTTAGAATAGCATCACCCCATTTCTTTCCTGTGGGTGTCGTAAGAAGCGACTAAAGGACTCGAGGGTATCATGTGTATTGCAATTTTAGGCGACAGGCTGACAACCTGTCACTATAGCGATACACGACAATAGCTAGAACGGCCCTCAAATATGTGTCAGACGTGGCGATAACGACCGTACTTTTACGGTCGTTGACGCTCTGCCTACCCCGCAAGGGATAAAGGCGTGATGTATGTATGTATGTATGTATGTAATTTAACGTCAAAGCCGATCGATACAAAAAAAACTGAGTGAACATACATACATACATACCTATATCACGCCTATACCTATCCCTTGCGGAATAGGCAGAGCGTAAACAGCTAAAAAACGTTCAATAGTTTGAGAGTCATTTAGAAGATTACGATAGTAAAGAGATACGCCTAAATTTGCAACACACATCAACTCTCAAATCCCTTAGTCGGTTCTTACGACAACCACGGCAAGGATATGAGGTGATGCTATTCTAAGCTGGCACCACACGGCAACTGAGTGAAGCCTTAAAAAAATAATTACAAACCGATTGAGTGCGCGACAAAAGACTGTTAACATTTTGCTTTTGACAAGTGCAAGTGGCATATGCGAGAGAGAGCAAGTGCAAGTGGCAAATGCGATTTGAAAGCACTCTTGAACTTGACCAAACGTCAATTTGTATTTTATTTTGCCATGCAAGCATGCGACGCGTGACATTTATTTTCTCTACAACCTTTATGTCTATAATAGTTTTGATATTACATACGATTTGACACACGACGATCACATTATCCTCTGACATTTTTATTTAGTTTTATTACTGTATGTAACTATGAATTTGATAATGTGTAATAAATGAATCTAAATCGAAATCTACCTAAATCTAAATCAACGAATAAAGCCTTCTAACGCGCAAGATAAGTCCCTCTACAGTGCATACTGCATACGCTAGCCGGACTGGCGTCACTCTGGTTGTCTGTAGGGTTTCCTCTGACTTCACTTACTCTGATATAAGAACAAGTTCCCGAGTCAAACCACAAAATAAAATATGCAGATATTTTAATGAATCATCTATCTTGTCGCGATCCATTTTACGCGATTAGCCGGCCCGTGAGCCGGGCTATTGCGTTAGTTGCGGTTGTCTGTTTTTTGTTTTGTGGTTATGGCGTTATTAGAATATTTATTAGACAAATCCTAGTTTTATCCCGCGGCTTTTTATGCATAAATCTAAGGTGAATTTTATTCCAAGCGTGATGAAATGTTAGCCTACTCGTTTATTTAGAATCAATACATAGTATAAAGCAAAGTCCCTTGCCGTGTCTGTATGTATGTTTCCTTATATCTTTAAAATCCCTCAACGGATTTTGATGCGTTTTTTTTAGTATATAGAGTAAGTTAAGGGGCAGGTTTTTAAATATTCTTTACCTCAAATTTTAACCCCCAAAGGGGTAAAAAAGGGGTTAATAGTTTGTATGGAAAATCATTATTTTTCAATGCGATCTGTTTCAGAATTTGTGATTAGATCAAAGAGCTAAAATAATTAAACACGTGTTTCAGGGATTTTCGATTTTAAACCCCTAAAGGCCTAAAGAGATAAAAAGGGGGTTTAAAGTTTGTATGGAAAATCTGTATTTTAATATGCGATCTGTTTCAAAATTTGCGAAGGAAATACGTGTTTCAGGGATTTTCGTTTTTTGACCCCTAAAGGTAAAAGATGGGTTGCAGCGGGTGAAACCGCTGACGGGCAGCTAGTATAATAATAAATCTAAATCATATAGAAAGATTTCAGGTACCTAAGTAGATACACGTTCTGTTACCCAAATTTTCAGTTTTATACGTTATGTACTTACCTATTTACCTAACCTATGCGAAATTTAAGACAAGTTCTAAACGATTATCATCATAATTTTTTATCATATTTTCTTCGTAACTGATTTTGACGATCAATTCATGCAGATTTTATGCGACTAGCTTAGCTATTTCTTGAGGTTGTTTATTATTTTTATACTCGGCTTTACTGATTCTCGAGTTAGTTTATTGGAATATTCATCATCTTCCCTAGGGGATACATATATTATGCACTCGACGTGAAGCTCGACGTATTTTGTAAAGCTACATGAGTCATCCGCTTGTTTTGTGCAAATGAGATGTAAGATAAAAACTCCTTTCACTACAAAGGAAACCGTTTAGAAAAAGTTTTAATAGGTTCTACCTCACACCTACTGGCAATAATCCTAAGAAATATTAGTCTAAACGCTATTTGAGCTGGAAAAATAAAATTATGACATGTATTTTTATTTTTCTTATTTGTTTGATAAACATTGTCTACACAGAAAAAATAAGGTATTGAGCACAGAGGTTTGCTTTACAAACGCATCCAAAGCTGGCCGAAACTGCACAAGAAAATTAGTTCTAAAAGCCATTTACAATTGAAAAGAAAATTAATGACGTTTGCTTTTATTTAAAAATTTTATGGCAACAGCCAGTTCAATCACTAACCGTGAAAAGTTCGTGTAAAGAAGTTTGCTTATAAACGCATTCGATGCTGGCCGAAACTACCCAAAAACCTTTTATAAAAAGCCATTTGTAGCTGAAAAGAAAATTATGACGTTCATTTTGCTTTTCATAATTTATGGCAACGGCCAGCTATAAATTGCAGAAAACAGACTCGAGCAAGAAGGCTGCATGTCGACTCGAACAGGAATACTAAGTCAGGGAGGATATAATAAAGACTTAAATCTACGACAATAACGAAATCGTGCGGCTGAGCACAAGATCGTGGTTCCCAGGGATCAATTACAGGCCGGCCGTGGACAGCCGGTGGTCTGCAGATGCTGTCGTCACGTTAGCCTTAGTCAGGTAGATCTGAGCAGATTTAGATAGAGTAGGCAAGTGATTTGCATTATCCTTTTGATTTGCCTAGATTGCGCAACTTTGCAACTTGGATTTTAGTTTTTTCTTAATATGACAATAGTGACGATAGCAGGCATTAGGTACTGTAGGTTATCAAGTTTTGGTGATTTCGATGTAATTGACGAACTAACTAATGAACATTTTCTACTTTGTACGTTTTCTGTTGTTCGCGTCGTGAAGTATAAATCCAGACAAGCTTTGGAACATTAAAGTTGTTAAAATAAAGTCACTTGCTGATTATTTTTAAACTAAATACTAAATCGTGATGGTATGGTCTCACATCACTAGCTTATCCCTAAAGCCCTAAGTCATGCTTTAAATCACCATCTGTCCGGAGTACGAGGTACCAGGATAGCAGGACCTTATAGGGCACAAGACAATGATAAAGTGCATATTCTGCGAGGCGCCGACGCGTCGGTAGCCGCCACAGATTAGATAGGTAACTTGTAAAAACTGGGAGGCGTTGTGTGATGGCCAGATCTCAGACATACTTTTAAATACCAAGCCGTTGTATGGAGCTACGAACACTCACTTAATACCTATAGGCGGTGTAAAATATAGTGAACAACTTTCCCCAAGAAACAAACATCTATATATACCGGGAGTAACGGAAAGGGTATAACAAGCCGAAAGGAGGTCAAGGTACTCATGAAACTGAACAACTTTCCCCATGGAACATGGGTCGAAATATTAAAAAAAAATTTGGACCTCCCATAGTAAATTAACAAGCTGATCGGCGATTTTGTATGGGAGGTCCAAATTTTTTTTTCATATTTCGACCCATGTTCCATGGGGAAAGTTGTTCAGTTTCATGAGTACCTTGACCTCCTTTCGGCTTGTTATACCCTTTCCGTTACTCCCTGTATAGGTATGAAAAAGTTTTGGCCCTCCCATAAATATCTACAAATACTTCTACAAAGTCACTCTATATTTCTAATACATGATCATCAGTATGTATTGTTGGAGGTTCTACCTAAATCAATTTCTATCTCACGTAATAATAATAACTCACTTCTTTAGATAGATGCAGTAAAAAAACATCACAAATTCTTCAGTTCAAGCTCTGCCAAGGTTACGGTTATTCCGAAGAATTACTAAATAAATATGAAGAAATTCAAATAAATCCGTATGTACATGTCATGTACCATAGTTAAGCACGAGGATTTGAACCTTGTCCTGACGATATTACTGCAAATTGGTCTTTGCATCGCTAGCGACACGGAACATGTCTCTGCCTCGTTACGTCAGACAAACGGGCACTAACATGAGTGCAAGACCCAATCTCGAAATACAATTTGTCGATTAATGCTTCTTCGACTGAACAATGGTTCGAAATGATTTTTGACCGAAAGCAGTTTATAGCGAAACAGCAGTGTATCGAAAGACTTATTACTCGACTAACACCAAATCGACTGAACGATATATCGAAAAGTTTTATTTCGATGAACTTTAAAGCGACAATTACCAAATCGACGGAACGATATATCGAAATGTTTAATTTCGATGTGCTTTAATGCGACAATCTCCAAATCGACTGAACGATATACCGAAAAACGATCAGCAGTGATATACCGAAAAACGATCAACGATGATGCTGACGGCCTTCTGATACTAGTTCAGTGTAGTAAAGTGACAGATAGCAGAAGTGATTATGTTTCTCTAGCTTACGTCTTGTTTATTTGCTCTTCTTGGTTGTAGAAACGCTTGCATCCTGCGCTGTTGTTCACTCTATCGTTGATTTAGAGCATTTTAGGTTTCGTAGTCTACTAGAAACCCTTATAGTTTCGACAAGTCTGTCTGTCTGTCTGTTTGTCTGTCTGTATGCCGCACCCTCATAACTTCGTCAGTTTTAGAGCTATCGACATCAAATTTGGTGTGGAGATAGATCGTGTTGACTAAATTTAGAAATGTTGAGAAAAAATATTTTAAATGCTTTTTGACCCCTTCCCATACATGTAATTGGGAGGCAAAAAATTTTTCTCCTGTAATATTGAGTAGGGTATAGAATAGGTCTTTTAAAACTAAGGCGACGTTTTTTTGAAATAAAGTCTCTACAATGTTTCTGTCTCGAGATATTTGCTTTTAAAACGGACGTTTTTGAGCAATAATTTGTTCCAGCTGTAACTTCTAAAGTATGCATGCTAAAAATTTGAAAAAAATATGGAATATAGTTCTTAATATGAAATTACCATGAAAACTATACCGTATACTGTACCACTAAAGATTAAAGTTTTTCAATTTGCGGTTGGTAACCATACAGCTGCAAACAAACCAGCAACAAAATTAACTTTGTAACGCTGAAAACCTTATATTTAAACGTTGACTACAAACCCTATTTGTGAGCGTGTCTGACACACTCTTGGCCGCTTTTTTCTTTCTTTTTTCTAACTCAATCATGATTTTGAAAATATTCTACTTTTTCCTTCCAAGTAGACTATTCGTGCTTTGGTGCCAGGATACTACAAAGAATTGAGAGATTTTACACAAGTAAGTAGGTATTGGCGGGCGCCCAATACAGAAAGACGGCTACAAAAACCGTTACTTCACTCACATATACATCTACACGCCGCCGTTTATGCGCGATCTCGAACCGCTTCAAACCAGCTAGCAGTGATTGTCAACAGCGGTCGGTGGGAGCGGACGGCAGAATGATGACTCGCAAGTGCAAATATTTTTATTTAGTGTGTTGCAGTATAAGTAATGTACACGTATGTTTAATCCAGATACCGCATCTCAAAAGTTCAGTAGCAACCCTAGAGCGTGTAAATGATCGGGAAAAGAGCTGAGCTCTCCTTTTGTAAACTGTCTATTTTGTAGTTTTTACGCCAGGGACATGGTCTATTTACAACAAGTTAGAAACCGACACCCCAATTCTCAAAACTCTGTAGAATCCTGGCACCAACAGTGAAATGTCCTACTTGGAAGGAAGATAGAATATTTTCAAATCCATTATTGAGTAGGAAAAAGGAAGTAAAAGCTCTGAATTACCTCACAATAGAGAGAATAAAAGCGCAAGATGCAGGCGTTTCTTGAACCAAGAAGAGCAAATAAACAAGTAAGCTAGAGAAACATAATCACTTCTGCTATCTGTCACTTTACTACACTGAACTAGTATCAGAAGGCGGTCAGCACCATAGTCAGCACTGCTGATCGTTTTTCGGTATATCGTTCAGTCGATTTGGTGATTGTCGCTTTAAAGTACATCGAAATTAAACATTTCGATATATCGTTCAGTCGATTTGGTAATTGTCGCTTTAAAGTTCATCGAAATAAAACTTTTCGATATATCGTTCAGTCGATTTGGTGTTAGTCGAGTAATAAGTCTTTCGATGTTCTGCTGTTTCGCTATAAACTGCTTTCGGTTAAAAATCGTTTCGAACCATTGTTCAGTCGAAGAAGCATTAATCGACAAATTGTATTTCGAAATTGGGTCTTGCACTCCCCTGAAACATGTTCGCAAGTGTCAATCGTAGACTACATAATTCATGGACACTGAATAATAGAGGAAATGTAGAGAAATTCTTTTATTGCTTCAACTACCATAGCTCACTGAGGCGGTTGTCACGATTTACGACCGTTGTGCATTTTTAGCGCAATCGTAATGCATTCGTATGTCAGATGCTAGAAAATTTCGAATTCCCCATACTTAAAACCGACATTGACGCAGAAGCAACACAAAAACTTGCGTGGCCATCTGTGTCCGTTACACTTATTATGGTAAATGCAATATATGTAGTTACCTATCACCAACAGACGTCAGGTGTGAGATTCGCCTTAGCTACTGATATCGCCAGGAATCGAACCTTGTCCTGACGATATAGTGCAAATTGCTCCCGGCACCGCTAGCGACATGTCCTTGCCTCGTTATGTCAGACAAATGGCCACTGGCACATGTTCGTCTTTGAGACACTCCAAAATGGTAAAGAAATTCTAATAAACCTTCATCTGCCATACCACAGCTCCCTTTTCTAATTAAATCACCAGAAATCGGACCTTAGCCTGACAAATTACTCTCGGAACTGCTAGCGATACGGTGGAACATGTCTCTTTCCTCGTAAATGGCACATGTTAGCTTCTTGAACATTCCAAAAATTACGAATAATTCTACTACGCTTCGCTTATGCCTACATAAATCACCAGGAACCGAACCTTGTCCTGACGATATAGTGAAAATTGCTTTAGGCACAGCTAGCGACATGTCCTTGCCTCGTTATGTCAGACAAATGGCCTCTGGAACATCTTCGTCTTTGAGACACTCAAAAATGGTAAAGAAATTATAAGAAATTCTATAGAAACTTATTTAACCATTTATTGCACACATAACATACATTGAAACAATTTACAGTGAGACAAGACACAGCAGGTTTAAGTACTTATGTACGTTGGGGTAAGTTCGGCCGAGGTGTAAGACCGGACGAGTTGAATTTTCGGCAAATTAAGCAATATTTTTTATATCTGGTAAATTGTACATGAAGCCATTTTATTGTTCGCTGATTGTGAGTTCTCGCTAGTCAATTGCTATTGCTTAATTCGCCGAAAATCAACTCGTACGGTCTTCTTACACCTTGGCCGAACTTACCCCAACGTACCATATTTCTAAAAAGAAATTTCTTACAGCAATCCCTCGACTACCACAGCTCCCTTTTCTACATAAATCAACAAGAACTGAACCTTGTCCTGACGATATAGTGCAAATTGCTCCCGGCACCGCTAGCGACATGTCCTTGGCTCGTTATGTCAAACAAATGGGCACTGGCACATGTTCGCTTCTTGAACATTCCAAAAATTACGAATAAATCTACCACACTTCGCTTATGCCTACTTAAATCACCAGGAATCGAACCTTGTCCTAACGATATAGTGCAAATTGCTCCCGGCACCGCTAGCGACATGTCCTTGCCTCGTTATGTCAGACAAACGGCCACTGGCACATGTTCGGTTTTTAATTGGGATTTAGCTCTCGGATTCCTAGAGGCCGATGTCCAGCAGTGAACTGTTGATGTTCACTCGGATTCCAGTGAAAATGCTATTGTATTGGCAAGAAGATTTTAGAAGCATGAGGATTCCTGTGATATTTTGAAGTTCGCGAATCAGTATCGATGAAAAGGATGAGAATTATACACAGCGGTAAACAAGATTTATTTTATGGTAATCGAAAGAACAGAATGAAGCATTATGACATGACATGACAACAGCAAGCTAATCAAAGAAAGCTAATGGATTTGATTACCAAAACGTGCCTAAGTAGGAACACATCTTCGTATTTCATCATCTTCCTGCCCTTATCCCAATTACTTGGGTTCGGCGCAACATGTTTTGTTTTGTTTGAACACAAAATCATGTAGCAAAAGGATTTGGCTTAATTTTACGACCAGCCGCCTGCCGGACGTCAACCCTCTTTGGGAATGCTATTGTAGGTGGTATTACTAGCCGCCGACTACTGTAGCCGAGGTCAAAAACTCTACGTCACCTTTAAGAAACACCCTGAGTAGAATAGGGGTGGCAGAATTCTTAGCCGCTACAACACATCTTCGTATTTGTCTAAGCTATAGGTGGAGGTAGGTACATAATTATTGTCTACTGCTTCGTACCTAGACATTAAAATGGACATACTGTCGTTAACTCACTGTCTTGTGTACCTACGCCTTTCCACAAACAATAGGAAAACTCATTGAAAAACAAGTTTTCTTTTTTAACTTTTGTATCTACATGTAAACATGTATGTCCCATTCATCATTAGAAATCGACAAATAAAAGTTTTGATTTACTACTACCCAACAGTACAGAATATTATAATAAGTAGTTGTAAATCAAAGTCCCCATTCGTCTCACGAACTTCAGCAATAGTCGTATTTATCTTTGTGACTTCAGTGAAATTCGTATGAAAAATGTTCGCATTATGATGCTCAGAGTAAGGTCATTTCAGGAAGAAGCCACCGCACAATAATGAAGCCTAGATATAGTCAGCGCAATCCGACTTGATTAGCGTTCAAACAATGCTCAAATTTTGAGGCTTGTGTTGTGACAGCCAAGAAGAAAAAGATGACAGCCTATGTTAACAAGTTAATGTGACTGAAGTTGTGTTGCATTGCATAAGCATTATTATGGGAGTCCATAAACTCCTTTCGTCTAACACGGATCCAGCCAAATTCTGCAAAATTGAGCGGGAGTTGTGTTTAGCACGCGACAAAACTCATTGCGAAAAAAAATTCATGGCTTTAGCCTAGATTGTTCGTTTAATTACCTCGGAAACATTTTACTCTGAGATACAATGTTAGTTCGTGAATCGTGCGTCTTTTTCTGCGCAGGCGTCGGTTTTTGCCGGTCCGCCATTTTGATTTATTGATGAACACATCTGCTTAGTAGTTATTAGGAGTTTAGTGCTGGTCGAGTGCACCACGCGATTAGGCTGCCTTCTGATTGAGTCAGCAATGAGCCGGGTATCCGGTCGAGTAGCCACGACAAATTATGCTGGCTTTTTGTTCTTCCATAAGAATGGGTTGTTTATGTATTACAGCCTATGTTTTCCTTTTCTAACAACTAATTGGCACGTATCCTATTGTAATTCAGCTGACGTAATTTTCTATAGTCTTGTGCCTAGACTGGTAACCTAGCCAATTTATCAATTACGTTTTACTTTAATTCGTTGTGTATTTAGCTCTTCATACTTTAATCACATTTGCACAAAATAAAAGATAAAGATTTATCAATCTTCTTTTTCTTCTTTCGAGTGGGCCATTGAGTCGACGAACAACTGATGACGTGGTATCAAAGGGTAACTATTATCGGGGTGGGTATGGTGACGTCACTGGTCTTTGACACGCACCACTCTTTGTATCGTCCTAAAAAGACAGATCATGTAAAATCAAAACCCACTTTCTTCGCCGAGACAGTTCTAATCTAAACGGAGCTCAATCGCCAGTTTTCCTTTCACTATCCTTGTGTAAACGAAGCATATCAATACAATAATCAGTTGTCACAGCAATTAACTCGTTATCCCAAGATTAGGTAGAGCAGAATAATAGACGCTAAGGTTTGCAGGCGGCATTTGCAGAGTTTACTCCAATTATGGGCATAAGTTTTTTTTTTTAATGTTGAAATTGAAAGGAATTGCCATTGAATGAAGAATAGACAGCAAGTTTCTTTGAATGAAGAATGATAGTGATGATGATGATAATCTCTCCGGCCGATTTTGGCCATGGCGACCACTTCTACTCCTGATCAAGTCGGCCCTGATATTGCAGCAAGTTTCTTATTTCATAGACTAGTTTACTCTATAAAACATTTTCCACTGTTAGCATTTTTAAGTCCATCTTATATATAACGAACATCTTTTAAAAGACAACTTTAAGATGACAAAGGAATGTCACAGCCTGCGGTTGCGACGAGCGTTGACCGCGCGCGCACGCGGTCCGTCCGCGCCATTCCGCACAACCATCAAATTAATCCATAAACCGCAAAACCTCATGGATAAACCCTGTGGTTCCTGAAGAAGGAAATGTTTCAGAAAGAACACTATGAGCAAGAAATTGAAGCCATACATAATTACATAAGTCATCCATCACCGAAAGTTAATTGTAGGTGACAACTAATAACATGGTAGAAACAAAATAATTTACATAATTTACATATGATGAAGAAGAATCAAGTTAAATTTGCTTACTTTTTCTGCATCAATACATTGTATAAAATGAATTCGCTTTTTGCGTTGTTGCTCTGTCTGCCATGGATATTGCTAACTATTCCTTAACCACGCAACGGATTTTCGGGCCGCTGTACAGAAAATAGAGTGTAAGAATGTATTTATGTGTAACTAGTTAGACCAAAAATCATATACAACAAAATTTTAAGAAAACTTGATTCGAATGTATGTTAAAATAGATCTCATTGTGACGAGCTGTTCACGTCTTCATTTTGGTTCTTCGTAGGGTTTTCTCTGAAACTTTTCCTTGCTCTGAGAGACAGACAACAATAATTTGTCTTCTATAAAGGCTTCGCTTGATGAAAGTGTAAAATTGCGTAAACAAAACAAAAACATACAATGAAATACAATATTGCAGACAATTTGTCGGTAACCACAGGACCTCCACGAAAAACTCAGGAACAAAAAACATTTAAATTAAGTTTAGGATAGTTTCATCTTCTTCTGAATCGGGTTATTCTGTAAAGTTATACGAGAAGTTTCTTTGAATATGTATGTTATTAAAGATTTTCTATTTTAGGTAGTTCGCATAAAGACAACAAAAAAATATCATATCTAACGCTACGTTGGATACAAGGTTTTTAAAGATTTTATAATTTTTGATAGCTCGTATGCCCATGTTGTGTGTGCTGCAGTATACTAGGTGTTACAAAACAACCAATAAAGCTGAAAGGAGGTCAAGGTACTCATGAAACTGAACAATTTTCCCCATGGAACATGGGTCGAAACATGGAAAAACAATTGGACTTCCCATACAAAATGAACTCACTTTGTATGGGAGATTTATTGGTTGTTTTGTAACACGTTGTAAAATGGACAAAACGTCTTGGCAATTCGATTTGTCCTAGATAAATCCCTGATATTCACTGGGTATCTAAGCCGGTATTCCTCCGAGTCGGTTAAGCTCAAAGAAGATCAACCAGTCATCTCGACGTCAAAACATTCAACCTGTTCAAATCAAGATCTAGCGTCCACCATTCCTTTCCTGAATCAACCCGTTTTACTTGACGAGTTTTTTGAATTCACCACCAGACTGTAGCCAAGCCAGCAGCCTTGCCAGGCCGTTTGAAAACAGACGGTTTTCCGCCTCTTTAGGTAATGGACCGACCTTTTTTTGGCTGTTTGTATTACCTGTCCTTTTTCAGATGGTCTGACCGAACTAAACACTGTTAGGTCTAGAAAATATTATCCTTGATCGTCGTGCACCAGAAATTACAGTCACGACATCTACACCCGCATGTTTCTATGTTGACTGTATTGGATATGTAGGTACCTACCCAAAAATTTATATTTCATACATTCAAATTGAGACAAAATCTTGGAAAAGGGATTTGGAAAGACATGGAAAGTGGCAGTAACGATGACGTCAAACGACACGACTTTGAAAGGCCAGAATTTCCGAAACCTGCGAAGCAATCTGGCATCACTGCAAGCCAGTGCACTGGCATGCCACTACCCGGATGACCCACTGCTCCGTTTGGCTGTCTGACAACTCATCAAGCGTAGAATATATTACTCCACATACTAAGAGAAGTGATTTAAGTACGGACATGCTTTCGGCCAAGTTTTTGTACTTCCAAGGCGGAAATGTGTGCCCTTGTCCCAAATCGGTTGGGGTCGGCGCAACATGTTTTGTTAAAGCACAAAATCATGTAGCAAAAGGATTTGGCAATGTTTTATGACCGGCCGCCTGTCTGGCGTCAACCCTCTTTGGGAATGCTTTTGTAGGTTTTATCACCGCCACCATGCTGTTGACCATAGTCGACAGATATACAGCCTAAGCCAAAACTCTACGTCGCCTAATGGGAAGGTCGAGATGTTAAATAAAAGAATCAGCAACATCATCATCTTCCTGCCCTTATCCTAATAACCTACCTGGGGTCGGCGCAACAAATAAAAGAATATCAGATCCAAAACCAAGAATCAATTCGGGGTCCCCTATGGGATAAGTATGAACAGCATTCTGGAAGTCATGTCTAAGAAGGCTTCAATATTTGATACAACGAAAAGCAAATTTTACTTTCTATCGCACAGATTACTAACCTACTCGAACAACTATAATCAATGCCAGAAGCCCAGAAATTTTCCGATAACCCAAAACATGAGCATTTATCTCGAACACGGGTATAAATGGCGAACTAATGACGGTGTTGCCATCACAAATTGCTCTAATGGCAGACTATAAACTAATACACTTTCATCAAGCAACACCGAAAGGAGATCACTGATATCAAGTGATCAAGTGGCCATCATCATTAGCGCCATCTCTCGAGGCGCCGGATCAACATCATTTCATGATTGTCGACGAATTACTCTGAGAGTCAAATGTTGAAGGTCGTATTTTGACAGGCGCCTTTACAGATGGCTCACTCAGTGCTAGCTACGATTTTGACGCAAACTGAAATGAACTGGAATCTCAGAGGAAATAAAAGTACCTTACTAGGAAGATGGTTGGTTACCACGAACGTCATATTCCTTGGATTAAATTGACTCAGAATCATATTACGTTCTCGTTCGTCAGATTTAGCTGTATTTCGTCCTCGTATTGAATCTAGCAACCCTATGTAACAAGTATCAATTGCGAAAATCTTTAATGGGGTCGAGTGATCCTTCTGTAAACTCTGTATTTTGTACATTAGTGGTGTCAAAAATCTGCATGAGGAAATTGGATGATTGTCTGTCATACATATGCAGTTTGAAGTCAAATGAAAATTTGTTGAGAGCCATATACCTAATAGGTAAAGTAGTTTTCTTCTTTTTCAGTGATCCCACATTTAAAATTATTCTCAACAAAACACCCTAAGTACAGGGAAGCTATCCACTTCCTCTGGCTTCCTGCTTATTTTATTGTTCTGTGGCATTTACTAAACACTATTTATATTCCCTTCGCGTAAAAAAATCTCCTGCTCACCTTTACCTATAAATTACCGCCACCATGAGAAAAGTAGGAAAAACTTTGTAAGTAAGTACAAGTTTTATACCATTTCCCCCTTTTATAAAAGAGTTGTTTGTGTAATTACGGCCCTACCTATAATGTATTAGAAGAGCAAACACGTCTGTTTGCGTAGCGCTTTCGCATGCGTTAGGAAGATGCGATTTTTCACCTTTTTTTCATGTAAGTGTAACGGTTTGACAGACGCATCGTAGGGAATGCGAAACGTATGGGGAAACGCTAGCGGATGCGTCTGTAAAACCTTTTGACATAAACTGTACTTGCATGACCGTACTTGTAAGAAAATAACGTGGAAAATAGCGTTTGCCTAACGCATGCGACAGCGCTGCGCAAAAAATAAACGGACGTTATGTGTGTGTTCCTCGCCTTATCTATACATATAATAAAACAGAAACGAAACCAATTCTGTACATGGGATAGTTTAAAAAAAGGATTTTTACTTTCAATTTTGCTCAGGATACAGATCTCAGAACAATCGTTAAAAATATTTTTGTCTATTTGTCTGTCTGTTTGTCTGTCTGTTTGTCTGTCTGTTTGTTTGTCCATCTTTCACGGATAAACTACTGGACGGATTTTAACCAAATTTTGTGTCGTAATACCTTATTAGTCGGGTCAACATCTAGGATACATTTTATCACTCCAGGGTCTGGAGTATCAGATGTAGACCACCAGAAGCACTATTAGGAGCCCGGCTAAACTATAAGATATAGATATATGACTCCAAAGCAAAAGTTGTTCGGTTTGATAGGACGCTTCTGCTGGCGAATAGACATCCATGGTTTGGAGTACCTGATGTAGACCACCAGGTGCACCAACAGGAGCCCAGGTAAACTATAGGAGATAGAGATATGACTCCAAAGCAAAAGTTGTTCAGCTTGATAGGACGCTTCTGCTGGCAAATAGACATCAAAGGTTTGGAGTACCTGATGTAGACCATCAGGTGCACCAACAGGAGCCCAGGTTATCTATAGGAGATACAGATATGACTCCAAAACAAAAGTTGTTCAGCTTGATGGGATGCTTTTGCTGGCGAATAGACAACAAAGGTTTGGAGTACCTTATGTAGACCACCAGGTGCACCAACAGCAGCTCAGGTAAACTATAGGAACTACAGATATGACTCCAAGACAAAAATTGTTCAGCTTGATGGGACGCTTCTGCTGGCGAATAGACATCGAAGGTTTGGAGTACCTGATGTAGACCACCAGTTGCACCAACAGGAGCCCAGGTAAACTATAGGAGATACAGATATGACTCCAAAGCAAAAGTTGTTAAGCTTGATGGGACGCTTTTGTTGGCAAATAGACATCGAAAGTTGGAGTACCTGCTGTAGACCAACAGGTTCACCAACAGGAGCCCAAGTAAACTATAGGAGATACAGATATGACTCCATAGCAAAAGTTGTTCAGCTTGATAGGACGCGTCTGCTGGCGAAAAGACATCGAAAGTTTAGAGTACCTGATGTAAACCACCAGGTGCACCAACAGGAGTACAGATAACTATAGGAGATACAGATATGACTCCAAAGCAAAAGTTGTTTAGCTTGATGGGACGCTTCTGCCGGCGAAAAGACATTAAAAGTTTGGAATAGCTGATGTAGACCACCAGGAACACCACAAGAAGCTCAGCTAAACTATAAGAGATATTGAAATGGCTCCAAAATAAAAGTTGTTTAGTTTGACGGAACGCTTCTGCTGGCATCTGCTGGCAATGCATCTACGGTTTTAGAAATATGGTTCCAACTTCCAACAATTAATACATAATTATTAGCGTGATGGATACAATTTTTAAAACGCTGCTGTTGAAATTTGTATTTTTCTATGTACAAGGTACAAGGAACGAAACGACACGAAGTTCGCGGGGACCAGCTAACAATCAATTCAATATCACACTTCCTACATTTGAAAATGTAATCTGTTAGTGTGTATGACCGACCTCACGAATAAAAGCTTTTTAACAAAAAATATCAACCAACGAAAACTGAAAAGCATAAAATAATTAACCTTTGTAAGTCAACCTTAATAAAATCATTAGTTTACAAACTATTGGTAGAAGTTACTATAGTAATATTTTCGGAAATATATTGAGATATTATTCAATTTTATTAACTAAGTTCATAAATTAATCTAAATGTGCCTGTCTAAATGATTTTGAGTCGGCGCCAATCAAGCGTATTTATTACTAAGTATACTTTACACACAAATAAGGGAAACAGCGCGCGAGGTGCCTCTTTACAGTCCACTATCATCTCCCTAACTGAGAGTATTTTCATACTCACCACGCTTATTATACTAACTGAAGACCGCGTTCCATCCAGGCTAGGTACATGTTTTTTCCATGGATGGTTATTTATTTATTTTAATTATGATTGGCGCCGACTCAAAATCATTTAGACAGGCACATTTAGATTAATTTATGAACTTAGTTAATAAAATTGAATAATATCTCAATATATTTCCGAAAAATATTACTATAGTAACTTCTACCAATAGTTTGTAAACTAATGATTTTATTAAGGTTGACTTACAAAGGTTAATTATTTTATGCTTTTCAGTTTTCGTTGGTTGATATTTTTTGTTAAAAAGCTTTTATTTTATACTTTTTTGTGACCAATATTTGACTGTTTCCTTTCTATGTGAGGCAGAAGCCCCATCTCAACCCTCTAAATGTAATGATTTGTACTAAGTAGTTGTATGTCTAGTATTTATCAACCTCAACCTTTCATAGTTAGTTAGTGTGGATGTAATATTAAGAATAAACAAATATGTACCTATTACAACATAGGTACTTTTTTTTAGTTCGTTCTGATGTTCAGTCACAAAGTAGGACATGATGATAATTCTTTACCTTATTTTTTCTTGCATATATTTCTTGATATAGATTGAGATAGATAGTTAAATACTTCACAACAACTACCAGCTTGCTCTTCATATTCAATGTGATACGCAGACCTGAGGTTTTCTAAAAGTAACTGCGCTGCTGCAATAGGTAAAATACTTCATTCAGTTCAGTTTGTGTTCAATTAATGTTCTGATTATCATCGAACAACAAGCAAAGTATTCGTCATCATCATCATAACGGCCTGTTCGGGGTCCATTCTTGGACATAGGCCTCTTCTCTTTTCTTCCACTTCCGGCAATAATCTTGTGCCCGTAAGATCTAAGCAAAGTATTAGTCGGCCACATATAATATCATTAGACGGCCATGTAGTTGTAGCAACCAGTAGTTCTTTGTAGGGAAAGCGAGTCAGCATACTCAGTTAGAATGTCCTCTTGAATAGCACAGAGCAATGGATCTAACTTGTTGCGTAATAATAACACCCTTGGGTGCTTATAATAATATTATTGAAACATTTACCTACTTACATAGGAAAGTAGGATTTATTCTGCCCACAACTAAATTCAATTTAATCAAAATATACATTGCTATTTGCTACAGTTTTATGCTGTCGATGTTTTAAACAAATGTAAACAAACCCGAATATCATTGGTTTGATTTGAGACAAAAGAGCCTTATCACACTATCGGTTTGCTAGCGGATGCGGAGCAGACGCCCGGAGGACGCGCAACAACGGAAACGCAGCGAATTCGTCTTGGTATTTCTTCCAAAACGTTGCAAATCGTTTCGCGTACGTGACGAATTCGCTGCGCATTCGCCGGCCGTCCGTTCCGCTCCGCACCCGTTCGAAAACCGCTTGTGTAATAAGTTCTGAGCTAAGTCAAACTGTGATGTAAGACGTCAAGTCAATAGTAGTAGGTCCTAAAAAGTTTGGTTAAATAGGTCCGTTCGCGACCGATTCCCTCTCCTTTGATAAAATTCAATAATTTGCAAGTTCATACGTAATTATTTTACAAGAAAACTAGCCATGGTGTCTCCCAGATCACTTATATATATGTCCCTAATCTCCGGGTGACGAAAGTATTACTTTAACATAGCTCTCATCAAAATCTGCCCAGCCAAATAAGAGTTTCAAGAGAATAAAGAATCACTATAAAATACCTACAGACTAATATTCAAATAAGAACCTCTTTTTGAAAAGCTTCTTTACCAGATGTTTGTCATGCAGTAGACGTCAACGGGTAGGCATGTAGGTAAACCTAAGTACATTATGCTTCAAAATGTGCCGCAAAATATAAGAATTTACTGATTTTTCAAGGATCCTCCCATCAGATCCTGACCTGATGACAATGGGACCACCTGTGCAGTGCACGCTTTCAAACAAAAAAAGAATTTTTCAAATTGGTCTAGGCGTTTCTAAATGATCGGTGAACATACATAAAAAATAAAAATAAAAGTTCGGGACGAATTGAGAACCTCCTCCTCTTTTGTTTTTTCGTCGGTTAAAAAAGAAGACCTACCTGATCCGACAACTCCAGAAACAACCTTATGGCGCCAAAAAATTAGAAGAGCAAACACCACCCAAAATAAGAAGGTGCAAGGAAGATGAAGTAGTCTGTGTGGTAAACCTAAATGTGCATGAATTACGCAAAAAGTTTGCGATATTCACGCAAAAAGTTTGCGATATTTTTTGATGTGTGGTATGGTGGAATATAATCATATTTTATGATTATTGAGAACCTTTATCAGCACTGGAGGGCCTGTCTGTCTGCCTATCTGACGGAACACATAGAGCTCGGCAAAACCTTAAGAGATAAGAAAATTTCTGTATTGTAAAAGTTGTTTTGCATGATGTGCCGCTTTTGTCGGCTCATAAACTTTCCTTGGCGAAACGAAGTTCGCGGGCACCAGCTAGTGTTTAATATATCAATTTCTGCTGTAGTGTAGGTAAGCCAGGAAATTAGGTTTTATTTCCATCCGGTAGAGAACGTACGTATTGATAGTAAATTAGTACCTAGTATTAGGTATACGGTAGTAATACTTGCCTATACTGAGTCTTCAGGAAATTAAGAACTTGGCTGATAACTAGTGCTGCCCTCTTTTGAGCATTTATTGCACTGAGCTTTGACCCTTTGCATCGTTATTGTAGCACAATGTGTACCACGGTGCTAAAACAAAACAGGTTTAGATTTAAGTTTTAACCAGTTCTAGACAACTGCTATGTATGAATTGATGAGACTACTTTACTTTGACCTTGAGAATTTATATAATGTAAATTATATTATCGATAAGTACGAGTAGGTAGATCTCAGGTTAGTAGGTGTTTTATTATCATTCATGACCATTTTATTATCAACATGCTCGACTTGACAACAGCAATGATATCGATAATAACCTTTTTAATTCGGTTAATGAACATTCACATTTTGTCTAGGTATATTAAAGAAACAACTAAATATGTTTAAACATATTTTTAATTATTACCCATAATCAGTAAACAAATAATTAACACTATCAAATCATAGTCTAATAAAACATGGTCTTTCCTTCCCAGAGAAACACAAGTCAACGTCACTTAGTATTGCCACTTTATTTCGTTATGGGGTAAATTCAATCTCAGAACAATGGGTTAAAATATTTCATAGTAATTTTATAATTTAGATTTACGTGTGTATTAACTTTAACTTTACAGCAACACTTGAATTTTATTTATTAGTTAACAGTATCTTATATGATTTACAAAAAACATCATAAGAGTGGGTAATTCTGGTAACCCACAAGCATGATGACGTAGTCTTGTGTTGGTCACGTGGTTCACGAGTCTCGGAAAGAAATACCAGGCGGAGTATCTTATTATACCATGTATCAAATCTTGTACAAACGCTCAGTCATGTCATGATTACCGCTCACGTAACACCACACTAGCCACTGGAAAGATTCTTGAACACCGCTTATTATGCACAACACTACAACGCTGAGATGTAGTACATAATAACTTGGAAACCCATGTAGAACTTGATGAACAAAGGAATGGCAAAGGCCAGGGCGCGGGACGGCTGCGGCAGAGGCACGATGCAGTACACGACGGTGTGAAGTATCCGGCCGATAGCGTACGCCCTAAACAGAAGCGTCGCAAAAGCAGCAACAGGGCCCGTCGTCAGGTACAGGGCTCCCAGCACCCAAAACGCGGGAATGTTCTCCAAATCGTTGAGGTGAGCGCGCCGGATGCGCTCAATGTCTGGGTCGTCGAACTTCACTTTCCCTTTTGGCGTCAGCTTCGCGTCCTCCGGGTTGGCGAAGACGCCTTTTCTCATCCGCGTCATCCCTGTCATCGGGGACATGACGATCAGCTTGAGCGCCAGGATGGCGGAGTACAGGAGGAAGGACTGCACGGCCGGGTTGTCGAGCGGAAGGGCGGCCATCTTGCCGGCTTGTTTTGTTTACTATGTTCCACACGAGAGCAGGAAAACGGGCGTGTGCGCGACGCTGGACTCCGGACGAATGAATGATAAATTTGATTGCGTGGCTGACGTAATTCTTGTCGTTCGAGTTTCAAGGTTGCGCAACTGTTTATTATAATTGTTGGATAGGTAGATAAATGCCTGTGTACCTTGATGACTTAGCGATAACCCCGCTACGTAGCCAGTCAATCATTTTCTTCGTAGGGTTTCACAAGATCTTTTTCTGCTTTATTTAAATACTCGTGGAAACAAATCTAAACATCACAAATGAAGGTCTAACAGCTCATCAATAAGCTAGGTTCCCGTTAGTCCTCGCGGGAACCGCCGGGGGCTATCGGCAGCCGGCCGCTTGACCTCTAACACCACCATACACTAACACCACTGGCTATACACTCCAATACATTAGGCATCAGGGTAGCCCATCAACCTACGCATTTAGGGGACCAAGCTAAACTGTTTTTGCTTAATAACTGTATGAAAAACCAATATAAGTTGAGCCATTAAACGCAGACTTCATTGCAGCATTCTTGCAAGCAATATACTTATTGCCCATTATTAGCCTTAAAAACTACAGGATAGTTTTCACAGTAAGTTATACAGCCTCGAAGAAGATGACTAAGACGCATAAGTCATGAAGATCATAACTGACAGTTGGAAACTGAAAACCCAGATTGATGGTGCAAAAGAGGGAAGGCCTTTGCCCAGCAGTACGACACAGAACAAGCTAGGAAGGTACAAATCTACCTCTATCTTCCTGTGGGACAACAAGTCGTCCAACGACCCGATGAACCCTGGTATCAGAGTTTTACAACCGCCTACTACAAGAAGCAGGCCTCTGACATGGATGTGTAACGACCGCTGTCTAAGCAATCATAGACAGCAACCGAGACCGACGGCTTTACGTACCCTCCTCGGAAGACCATCTTACTTTAAAACTATAGGTTAAATCAAGTTTAAATTGTCAGTTTCGTTGCTTTTCGCTATTTCTTGAAACAGTTTTCAACTGGCCCGTTCCTCACATCTTCCTGTTACGATATTAGCAACTAAATTGCAATAAAGACTTGAAACGTGAATTCCCGTTTCTACATAGTCTCAGGATTACTAATGTAATGCGCATTGTGATAAGCACACGGTTATTAAGTAGCTTTTCATTACTTACGATTGAGACGTTAATACTGAGCTGACCCGCGCATAATAAGGTGAATTGCACACAAACCGGACGATCTTGCGGTTAGTGACAGCAATGATACAGATGGGATCCTTAAATAATGTATTGTAGAGACACTAAGACTCGCGAGCGACACAAAATAGAGAGTTTACAGAAGGATCACTCGACCCTATTTAGTATTTTCGCGATTGTCACATGTTACGTAGCCAGGGTTGCTAGATTCAATACGAGGACGAAATACAGCTAAATGTGATACAAGAACGTAATTATGGTTCTAAGCCGATTTCAATGCAAGAAATATGACGTTCGTGGCAAACATCTTCTTAATTAAGTACCTTGACTTCTTCTAAGATTCCAGTTAATTCCAGTTGAACGACTCGGTGTCCCACACGAAAAAAGAAAAATGTTAATTCCAGTAAGCGTCAAAATCGTCGCTAGTACTGAGTGAGATATCTGTAAAGGTGCCCTGCGCGTCGTCTCCTCTGCCTAATTTGTGCGTGCAAGAAGAATTCAGACGTGCGTGACACATCAATTTTAAAGGGAAGAATTTAGATTAGACCTTTGGACATAAGACGTAGAAATATACATTTCTAAGCCTGTGATAGTCGCAATTTGATGCGTCGTCGTGTACGATGGTATCCGGGTTTTAAGTTCGTAAACTTCGATATAAAACCCAATCCACCGGAGAGTCATGTAGTATGTGTGTGAACCGGCTTAGTGTGGGTAGATGCTAAACTTCCGTGATGCTAAAAGACTCTATTTGACCCCAGGATACGCGGTACTTATGCGAGAGAGCTTGATAAACGCACAACAATGTGCTTAGATTTGTGCCGACTTGTATGGACATTGAGTTAGGAAAGTACGATTTTACGTAAACTTTGTAATTTGCACAACAGTTTCTTTATAATTTTGACCCATTTTCTGTTTTCAAACTGCATTATCTTCCGGTAAACTAGTTAGCCTAGTGACGGAGTAGTTCAGAACCCTTAGAAGGGGTAACATACACTCTTGACATGGTCAGGACAAAACAACCCTCTACGTTGTTTGTAGTTTTCTACTCGTCACAACGGATTAAGAATGCTTGATGTCCTAAGCAATACAAGCCTGTGGCTCCCCTATCCGTATACAAAGCAGAATTTAAGTAATGCGAGCACAACGATATTTTTTTATTTATACTACATAATGAATCACCATAAAAGAAAGCTCGATATTTAGGTAATACTAAAAACGAACAACAAACACAGAAGTAAAAAAGCTTATTACTGACATGCTACAAATGGGGGCATCAATCGATCGCGGGGCCCTGATGCTTCTTCTGGTGACCCTAACGTGATGCCCTAAGCAATTGCTTATTATGCTTTAGGGTTAATCCTCGACTGCAATGTAGGGTATCGGCATGGCAAACATTGTAACTAGAAATGTATGACGGAAATGTATAATGGCCGTTTCCCCATGTATAACCACTTAAAAAGTCGTAAACGTAATTATTCCTACATAAAAGACTTGAGAGTTGATAGCTCATTAGTCTTAATACTAAGGTATCTAAGTAAGTTTAGATATCCGCAAGGTGCTTAGTTTTCATTAGATAAGTACTTGATTATCGTCACAAATACGGCAACCATCAAAGTGTATTTGATTGAGGAACTTGTTAAGATGGGTTATTCCGACGTGGTGCAATACCGTCAGAGCAGAGGCCTATAGCCCTATCTAGACACACGGCAGTGTGTCCGCCAAGTTCGAGCAAAAAAAGCGACACACCGGCCGTGGGTTATATTACACGAACCATTTCGGGCCAAGTTCGACCCACCTATAACTAAAAATCTATTTTATCTACGCATATGAAATTTCTAGTATCTGTCGAGATCTACTGACTTATCTAAAATACAAAATTTCATTAATGTACCTATTGTAGGTCTTGAGATATTGACGTCAGAAAATCGCTATTTTTACTATACACTCACTGACTCACTCACTCATCAAAAACCTAGACCACTTCCAATGGTCGTATTGACTTGAAATTTGGCATGGAGGTAGGTCTTTAGGTCAAGGTAAAGGAAAAAATCTAAAAATGGCCAAGTGTGAGTCGGATTTAAAAATAATGAAGGTGTAAATTCATACCCCTAAGGAACTAAAACAAAAAAATTATCTATATCTTCCAATCGTCGTACCGACCTAAAATTCGTTACGAAGGTTTGTATTTAGTCAAAGTAAAGTATAAATGAGATATTTCCTTACCTAACTTAATCATAAGAAAAAAAGAAAATAAACCTTACAAAAATAAATGAAATCCCACCCAAAACATAAATGTGAAAGGCTGCCAAGTTCAAGTGCCAAAATCAAGTGTGCATTCCTGTAACTATTGATTTGATTTTTTCACACTTGATTTTCCGCAGTTTGGAAAGTACTTTCCAAACTGCGGAAAATCAAGTGTGCATTCCTGTAACTATTTTTAACTGAGGTCTGTGTATGGAACTTGGTACTTATTTAGATCTCACTTCTTTTATAGGCGAAGCATTCCAATATTATCGAACTTGGCAGCCTTTCACATTTATGTTTTGGGTGGGATAGCTCTTATTACTAACGTTCTTTCTGGCTTTTAACAGATAAGTTATGGCATCTACCACAAATGAGCTATCTGGCAATAGATGCCACAATTGCTAAAAGCTTAGGTATAGAATGTATCTAATTCATAGGCCTCTGACGGAATTGCCCCATTTCAATAGCCCCCCTGTACCTTATTTATTGATTAAAATAGTTTCTTTGTAGTAACAAGTAGCAAACAAGTGCATTTTCTTAAGTATTTTTCTTTATATGCTTTCCCCTTCATAGTAGATTTTCTACTCTAGGGAGCGACCGAGAGATAGGCAGATAGCAGAGTCCTTTTTCAAAATGCCTACTGACCACCATAAGAAATTCATAAGCAATCTCGCAAGCTTTAAGGTAGTACAGAGCCTTAAGACGTGCAGCTTGTTGGCATCTCAGAATAAGTACTTATGTTTTATAGAAGGAAATCTTCGAAAAACTAGGGCATAAAATACATTCTCTCGATAGCAGTTTGTGATAAAGGATGTGTTTTTCGGTTGAGTTGGAGTTGTTCATATTCTGCCTCAGACAGAAGCGATCCTGTTCTTTACAGTACGGCCGTTCAAATAGGCCATATTTGACAGATGTCAAAATCATATTTTTATGCTAGGACGATCTATTTTTCTTTATTGACATATCTTCTAGCATGGGTTTGGCAGCTGTCAAATAACGCCAATTCGAACCGAACAGCCGTACTTTAGAGGTTGAGTTGGGCCCACAGGGCTAACCCTTTAACCGCGTGACCTCGACTGCGCGGTCAACGCACTTAGCCAGTCAAGGAGTTTTCATTGTAGGGATCAAACCAGGGTCTTTGGGCCGAGATTTTGTTCGATTTTCCATCTTATTCTCATACGAATACGTTTGACGGACGCAACCGTCGACGCAGCGTTGTGCGATGCCGTTTGACATAAACCGTATTCGTATGAAGGTAGGGTGGAGAATCGGATGAATGACGCACAAACGGACTTTGCGTGTGTTTCTCGCCTAAACTTACACTGGTAGACTACATTAGGTAGTTGGATAACACTTAGGTATTTATTGACAAAACTAAAAAACTATAGCCTGCTTAAAAATAGAATACTTATTACTACCATACCTACATACCAGTAACGCCTAGGCACAGTAGTATTTCTTGCAATTTAAACGAAAAAATAATAAACATGTTTTTACACCACCATTACATAAAAACCCGTGTAAGTTTTTAAATAGTATGTTTGTGGGTAATTGTTTTCAAAATAACCCTATTTTCACGAGCGATTGCTCCCAACAGCAATAGTAGTAATTCAGCCATTCTTCAAAACGCCCGTAGGCATCTTTGATCACCAATGCATGTAAGTACAGTCAAGCTCACGTCCAGTTCTGGGTATCTAAAACGCTTATTTCCGACCGCTTTTCGTCGGCTTGTTTTGTATAGAAATCCATTCCGCAGGCCTGTCGTTCCGGTTTAGTCCCAAGCCCTGACGAGATGTCAAATAGAGTTTGACAAGTAATTTCTATAGAAAACATGTAACGTCAACAGATTTTTTGTTCCTTTCTACGATTATTTTGACACTTTTGTCTATGCTGTATCGAGCTATGACAACCGTGTGTTCAACACGGTTTCGACGACGAGCAGTCTCTTGTAAGACACTCGAAACACAAAGTAAATATTGGCTCTCGAAACGCCAGGTTGGAGGCCGATATGGCGCAGTGGTTAGTACGACTGCCTGTGTAGCAGAAGGTTCCGGAATCAATTCCCGGTAGGGTCACTCAGTTTATGAATTAGTTCCCAGTCTGGCCAGGACATTGCAGGCTGAACCACCTGATTGTCCGAAAAGCAAGATGATTCCGTGCTTAGGAGGGAACGTTAAGCCGTCAGTCCCGGTTGCTGTCTATGATCACTTAGACGGCGGTCGTTACACAATCAGAGGCCTGCTACTAGCAGTAGGCCGATGCAAAACTCTGACACCAGGGTTCATCAGATCGTTGGACAACTTGGTGTCCTACTCAAAGAAGAAGAAGAGTGTAAGTCTCATGTTATGCGCGCGGCATAAGACAGGTCCAAAGCCGAAACTGTCTAACCCGAGCTTGACTGTACTATCGCAACCAGCAAATCCACCCAACCGACCCATTTAAGGGACCAACTTATACTGGTTTATCTTAGTATTTGTATGAAAAACCAGAATAACTTGATACACCTTAAATGGGTAGGCTTGCTTACAGTACTTACGACCCTATAATTTGTACCAGAGTTCCCGTAACCCCACAATATGAGATGAACTAGTGAACCGTGACTCAATTTGTGATGCCGGTGTGATGCGCAGTCACACCTCATAATGTTAGACATTGTGGGAGCCAACCGGAAAGTACAGTCAGATAAATAGGCTATTGAAGCGGAAAATAACAAGCAGATTTAAAAAATAAACTGGCCAAGAGCGTGTCAGACACGCTTACAAATAGGGTTTCGTAGTCAACGTTTAAATATCAGGTTTTTCAGCGTTACAAAGTTAATTTTGTTGCTGGTTCGTTTGCAGCTGTATGGTTACCAACCACAAATAGAAAAAACCTTTTATTTTTATGATATCTATCGGGCAAAGTATCCGTTTTTGGGGTTTCGTAGTCAACTAGAAACCCTTATAGTTTCGGTAAGTCTGTCTGTCTGTCTCACTCAGTACTAGCGACGATTTGGATGCTTACTGACTTCAATTGGAAATCCTGGAATCTCAGGGGAACTCAAGCTAACTAAGAAGATGGTTGCCATGAACGTCATATTTCTTGAATTGAAATTGGCTCAGAATCATATGACGTTCTTATATTAAATTTTGTTGTTTTGATAAGCTGAAACTTAGAGATTTTTGACAGTAGCAACCCTGGCTGCATAGCCTAAATCGTTAAAATCCTAAATAGGGTCGAGTGAACCCTCCGTAAACTTATATATGACTTGAGCTTAACTGTACCTATCTATAATAGAATAGTACGAGTACGTATCTGCCATGTTTAATTCTAGAGTGTCAGGCTATTATGTTGCTGACTGTACCTCTACGTATTACGGTAGCGCCGGCATACCGCGGTTAGTACTTTTACCACCTAGGCTATGATTACGGAGGGTTCCATTGAAATCGTTTGATATGAATATGAAGCTATCGATTCAATAGCTTCGTGTGGTGTTTATAGATGTACTTTTCTATTTGTGATATTTCTGATAGTAGAGCCTATATTAATTTTACTATTTTTATTTTCTTGAAAAATATTTTGTGCTTATAATAATTGAGGTTGTGTTTATAATCAGGCAGTTTGTACCTAGGCGCTTTCCACACATGACATCCGTTCCGTATTTTGGCGCTGCGTAACGCAAGCGTGGGACAATACGAATTTCGACCTTTTTGACATACAATGTGGTTTACTTATGTAAATTTTGTCAAATGCTTCCGTCGACGCAGCGATATGCGATATGTTTGCTCTAACAGATCTTTGACAGATCAAACCGTTTCACATAAACCGTGTTTGTCAAGATCGGCCTAGCCGTTTCCTGTAGCCCGTGAAAACGAATTTCTTGTCTACATACCTATATACTTTCAAAAAACATAACCCTCCTGAGGCAGTCGGGTAAAAAAGTCGGGGGTTGATATAAGTCTGAGAACTAAGACAATTAAAACCAAGCAATAAACACGGTGCCTGTGTTAAAGATAGAAATGCAAGATGGAGGTGTCTGAGCGGCCTCTAGCCGGCGCTAAAAGCCTAAGAGATGTTTATGATATTTTTCACATACCATAAACAACACTATTTCTTGTGCAAATGTTTTACAGCGCGAAATAAAAGGCAGTCAACACGCATGCCCTACAACGTTGCGGTATTTGGACAGCCCGATGTTACTGACGAAAGGCGTTGTAAGTATGAAACTGAAGCATAAATAAATACACTACAACAGAATAAAAACAAATTCATAAAGTTATAGATATCTACTGCCCTTGGCTACTGACCCACCGATAATCGAACCCGGAACCATTCGGAAGTCGCAATAATAGCACTGCCTAACATCGGCTGTTTGGCTGAACAAAAACGCAATACCGTGCGGCGCGTATGCAAATTCCCTCAAAACTGGTATTATGGCATCTGCGATTACCATGTGGAATGGCCCTTTTTGCGAAGGGCGCCGCGTACAGTTAAAAATAAGGTTTGTGTATAAACAAAAATAAAAAATAAATCTATTTAAAGCGCTTTGAATTATCTCCCATTAAGTGCCCTGTATTATAGTGATTACTCATAATTTTAAATATGAAGGTTTCGTTTTGTGATTCCGTAGCCAATGTGCAAAAACCTCATTTAAGAAATTGCAAGTTTTAATTAAGTGTAAGGAAAAGAAAATATATAATACTGTGTTAATGATGTTATGAAACCCTTATTCTTGGATTACTCGATTTAGACCCTACACCCAAAACTGAAAGAAGTAGAGAAGAAGATTATGTATTAAATACACATATTCTTTTGAAGTTAGGTGTGTTTGGTTAAAATTTAACTATTGAATTTACGACTTGAGCGGTAATAAATCTTTACTGATCATTCAAAAAGGCTGAAATGCGTTAGATGAAAGTATTTCCGGCGTACAGAACCCATGTTATTTCTTATCCCTATCTCTCATACCACTTTTTTCAGAACCAAGTGGTTACAGCATTCCTTTAACCACAGCGGCTAGGCGGGATTCACACGTAACTTCCGTTTCTGCGCTGTTTTGGCGTTGCGTTGCGCATGCGTTAAGGTTTGACAGACGCATCCGCTATCGCGCTATCGCTACTTGACTGGGTCGTAAATAAAATACAAAAGTTATATGCTTAAAACTATTGTCCAAAAATACCTACTACAAACTTCTTTCATAGTTTTTCAAATTATATTATAATTCGTAAAGTTATTGTTTTGACTTCATCTAAAATATCGTTTTCGGTCGTCTTAAAAAGTAGCTCATTTGACCTGTATTTGTAAAGTAGCGGATTACTGCGTATCGCAAAAAGCTGCGTCGACGGATGCTTCTGCCTAAACGTTTGACATAAACCGTATTTGTATAGCAATAAGGTCGAAATTCGTATTGTCCTAACGCATGCGACATCGCAACCACAAAGTAAGTATTGGCTAGCAACGCACAAACTGACGCTACGTGTGTTCCTCGCCTTACTCCTATAGTTAATGGCTATAATAAATTTAACTTTAATAAAAAGATAACTCGCATGTCTTGCAGATCTGGCTAAATAAGTTGATAATCTTCGCGATTATTTTCATCCTTGGCGCTGCTCTTGAAATATAGTTTTATAAAAGGGTTATACAAGGTGTAATAAGAAATAAGTACTGCCTTCCTTTCAGGGGAAGAATTTCCTATTAAACAATTAGATAAGGCGCTTTACACACAATACATAACGTCCGTTTCGACCTAATTTTTGCGCTGGGCTATCGTAGTTTTAGGAAAATGCGAATTCCCACGAATTTTCCATAAAATTACGACGACTAATGACGGCGCGCATTTTTTGCGTAGGGCGTGATGGAATTTCGCATTTTCCTAACGCTAGGTAGGTATCTACGTCAAATAAATTGGACATCAGTGAGTGAAAAACATGTACCTTTTCGTAATAAGTCATTTATATTATGAAGTTTTTCGCTTATCTAGGTATATTGACTGGTTCACAAAGGAATGCTTTACTACTTTTCCTACCACCCTATATAGTGTTTTATTGCTGCAGGGGTTTTTAATAGTTTACTATATTAAATTAAATGTCAATTCTTAGTAAGATGTTCACATAGCAGACGTTTCGTTACCAGTGGCTAATCTAAAATGACAGACAGCTAATGGCTTTTAAAATAGGGTGTTTTTACTATGACAAGAGCAAAACAAGCTCGCTAGATGTAATGAAAATACCAAACCTATAAAACCCACGGTTAATTGGATAGGTGACGGTAATTATTTCTGGTTTCTTCATAAAGTTGATAATAACCAGTTAAATCATTAAGGGGTAAAGACAATGCATGAACTTTACAAGGATTACTGGGTAATGTTACTGATAACATAGCCTTTTCAGAACACTCTTGGCTTCGCTGCCGTCCGATTGAGCTCTATTTTTTACTTTCATAAACTTTTTAGCCGTGTGATGCGGGCTTAGAATAGCATCACCCCAATTCTACCCGTGGGTGTCGTAAAAAGCGACTAAGGGATAGGGAATGGGCAGCAGCGTTCCCTGTAAATGTAACATCTTGGCACTGCGCTCGCCAATCCGCCTGCCAAGCGTGGTGAGTATGGCAATACCCCCCGATAATAGGGGGAGACCCATGTCCAGCAGTGGACTGTTGTGGCTGTTATGGATTATGTAACTTTTTATCTGATCTGAAACCATAATAAGTTTTAGTCTGGAATAGAGTAGATAGTTATAGGTAGAGGTACGATGAGAGCTGCTACCTATATTAGTTGGCAGCGACGAAAATATCTAGCTTTTCGGTTATTCTTTAACGACAGCAAATCGAAATTCAACAAAACAAAAATATGTTTTTGGATGCGTTTTGGTTAAACAACCACCCAACAGTAGTTTACTCGTATGACTAAAACTAAGTAGTAATCAATTATTTCTAGCACCAAACGTGTTCCCTTGCATTCCGCAAGTGCCTGTCAGCCTAACATAACATTACATTGGTTACCACCTCGCGCGAATGGCTTATTGTACACACAAATAACATTTAAACACCACCACACTAGCTACCTATTTCTAGAATGTGCTGTGACCGGCACTTTTTTTGTGTTTCTGGTAGGTATTTGTTCTTGGATTTCTCTGTAGACATAAATCAGTTGGGATCCGAAGGAGAGATGTCTAATTACAACACAGTACAGGTTTTTGCAATAAAACCATTATCTAACTTAATTTTTCCATTGTTCCAGAGTAACGGCACTTCTGCTCATCGCGATCACAGCGACCTGCGCCGCGCCCTCATCACACCATGACAACCAGCTCACCGGGAAAGAGCCGTCCACGCACCAGCTCCTCAGCGCCCTCGGCCTAAAGAAGCTCAGGATACCAGCCGCGCACCACAGGAAACGGCTCGCCGAGCAGGGCAGGAGACACGCGACAGGAGACTCCAGGATGTACGTGATCAAGCTGCCTCCGAACCAGAGTTACTACGCTCACGCCGACGCAGCGCCCGCCGCGGCCAGAACGCTCCCTCTCCAGATGCAGAGCAACGGGAAACCGGCGCGTGTTTACCATTGGAACATCCCTGTACTACAGAAACTAGCCAAGAACCGTCCGCAAGCGAGATTTGACGACGACATCGTCGACGTAGAGAGCACCCCAACATGGCCGAAAGGCGCCAACCACCATCCGAACTCTCTCGACGCGCTGGCGTACTACGTTCCCGCCAAAAAGCCGTCCTTCAGGAAGTACTTCTCTGGCAACGGAAAACCGAAGTCTTTCTACATCATTGAGAAGAATAAGAAGTCGGCGGAGTTCCACAGGCTGTTGCCGTAATCGGGATACGGAGGAATATTTTGTAAATAGTTATTCAGTAGTTTTAGGGGCGACTGTCTTGGTGGCTCAGCTTATGTTGGTCTTACATCAAATACCTAGGCCGACAACGGCAAACAGCGTAACTTGAGCGCCTCAAAGGTGTGGTCAAGTTTAATTGGACACTTGATTATTTTGTTCTATAACCAGAACAAGCTGAGCCACTACGACGTTCCTAAGTTCCAGCGTCCTAAGCTCTATCAATGAAAATGTATACAGTTTTAGGGCCAATGAAAAACGCGCAAATTATGCAATACAGTAACAATTCAGGGTTGACTAAAAACTGGTGTAAATAGTAGGCACCCTACAATATTTCACCAACATTTATTCAAACATCAAGACTTAAAATCGATCTTTGCATTTACTTTTACTTACTCCCAAACCTAGTTTTGTAAATAATTCTGCATTTCTATAAGAATGTAACTCATAGGTGCTTAGATGCTGGGTGAGTAATTAATCGAAACTATTTTCAATGCAGTTATAAGTAAAAACTACCTAGGTACTTACCTTTTATTTTGAAAATTACTTTCGTATTAATAAACCTACAGTAGTATTAAATTACACATCCCGGGTCGTAGTTCAGCAGAAAGGACTCAAGAATGTAATTTGAACCCAATGGTTTAGCTGAACGAACTCAAACCACATTCAATTTTTTTTGTACAAATAAAACAAATTGAATGTGGCTTGAGCTCTCTCCGCTGAACTACGTCCGTCAACGATAATTCAATATGATAGATAAAAGGAGTTCTCTAAAAGAAATTGGACATTTTCTTTATGATATAAATATAACAGTAGGTATCGATTAGATTACTCGCCCTGCAAGTAAATAGATATTTTAAGACTGCGATACGAATTTAAATGTTATCTCATAGATCTCCAAATCAGGTTAGAAAAAGGTTGATCTTCTGTTTGGTAAATCAGTGCAGTGCCGTCTTTGCCAGTACTACCTGATTCATAGAAGAATGGCAACATTACTGTTGACATCTTGCTCAAATGTCATGTAATATGAAATCCTTCCCTTTCTTCTATGAATCAGGTTATACCTACATATAATATGACCCACAACACAACAGGGGCAGAATGTTTTTCAGGGCGATATTACCCACGAAACTGAACAACCTCGTAATAACCAAACATAAGTCGAAATATTAATTAAAATAAAAAGAGGGATTTCTCTTACAAACTAAGTCGGCTAGTAGGTTTTTTTTGGGAGGTTTCATTTCTTTTTAATTTTTCTACGTTCCTTGCGGAAGTTTCATAAGTAATTTCGGACTTCATATCCCCTTACTCTTCAAATTGTTGAAATACATAGAATTCTTCCTAATTCTTACCAACTTCTAATCTGATTTGGACTTATTAATAATTAAGAAATCCGTTCATCCTATTTATTTGCATTTATCTACCGACATGCATTTATAAATTACCTAATCTTAATTATTTCATAGACTTTCTTCATATGTTCATCTAAAAAAGTCATCTCATCATCTAAACCATGTATTTTTTACGTACCTAAGTAAATGTATCTAGTGTTAGTGTGAAATAGCTGATATTTTGTACAACGATTTAATTTGTAGAATACGAAATATACATTTTATTTTACGGTAAGTATTGTTTATTTTTTCTTCGACCCCAAAATTCAGATTTCTTGAAGAATATCTAATAGACACTCTAACAGCTGTTGTTATAAGTTGGTCATGGAAGTGGGTCATTGAGTCAGCAGACCAATAGACCTGAAAAACCCTGAAGTCGAAGTTTGAGAACCGTCTTCCTATTCTATTCTATTACCTACTTACTAATTGCTATCAACAGACGTTATGTATGATCGCAGAATACTAATTAAACCTCAAGTGTAGGCCTAGGCCCATTATACCAAATCAGTAAATTCCATTTTAGAGGAAATATTTTCATGAATTAGATACATCTAGTAAAGAGTAGAGTCGGCAAAATTTTTGCGAACAACGACATCTATGCCAAAATTACTGAACTAGAGCCGCACCAATCTGTGCTACAAAATGTAGAGTCAGCTACGTGGCTACGGCTACGAGCTACGTAGCTCCGTCACAAGACGGCGCTACGCGCGATTTATTTGGCACTGTTTTACCGACCGAAATGTCACCCACCTGCGCGGCAGTCTGCGCGATTTATAAAAATTGCTACCAAATCCATTCTGACACAAATCTATAATCGTCGCCCCATGTAAAAATGTCAGCTGCATAACCAAATATTACGGAAAACACGCAGCCAATAGTGAAAAATTAAACAGAAACTAGTGGTGCAAAAATGAGTAGTAATAAAGATGTTAGTTCTAGTGATAAATCTAAAAGGACTGATAATAATGTGAACAATAATAATACGATTATAAAAGTGAAGAGTGCTATCCCAAGACGAAGGTAAGTTTTCCGAGTTTTCCCTTTAAATATTTATCTGAATTAATTGGACCTTAAGGATATTTAGAGACTCTATAATAAATTACTCGAAATATTATTAGGTATAGAAATTTACGCGGAATCCGGTTATTTATTTTAAATGTTTTGGCGTGCGGTAATTAGTGCAGTGCATGCCGGCAACTACTGCTCTACATTTGCGTGTATATTTGGACGGGATCTAAAAATATAGGCCAACGTGTTCTGAAAACATCGAAAGCATTGTTTGGTTGTTTTCCCGCCAAAAGTAATTAAAAAATGGGAGAAGTGTTTTCAGTGTTACAAAGAAACATTATGGATAACTTACTTTTGTATGAAAACGTACGCTTATGTATAAAAACCTCGAGATCGGAAGGGCTCCTAAAAACGTACCTAGGTACATAGTTTTTGTCATATTTTGTGAATAAATTCTATTCAAAAGTTTAGCCCTAGTTTATCCAGTTATTGATAACATGTGGATACATAGGTAATAATAAATTTAAGATTAATAAGTAATAAATTTACGAAATGCTTACTTTTATTTAAGTACCTATTCACGGGCTACCTATATCTTTTAATTATCCTTGCTGTTTACTAATAAAATAGATACCTAAAATACTATATAGGATTCATCATCATTGGCCTCATACGTCTGTAACAGACGATTTATTCAGTGTCTGAGGCAAGATTTTTCATGGCTGTATAAGCCGATACGGGAGCGGCATGACTTTCCGCACGCTCTACAAACGAAGGTGGAATTGGAGACTGGCACATGCATGTTTAGATGTCGTTTTTGCCTTTTGTTTGCGAGACCAGCGAACCAGGCATCATCGTGAGCTTTACGCCCATCAAACACACGCTTTCTCCATACATCCCTATTCTCAGCAAGCTTCTCCCAGCTTTGATGGTCGATGTCAAATGCAGCCATGTCCCGCTTGGCGCAATCTTTGAAACGTAGCATCGGTCTCCCTACTCCTCTTTTGGCGTTAGCTACGGCGCCAAGCAGGACACGCCGCGGTAGACGCGAAGGTTCCATGCGGTACACATGCCCTAGCCACCGCAATCGTCTCTGCTTAAGCAAAGCGGTAAAGCTAGGCAGCTGTACAATTTCTAGAACTCGCTCGTTTGTGACTCTGTCCTGCCAGGTTATATGCAAGATGTTTCTTACGCAGCGCATATGAAATGTGTTGAGTCGACGTTCTTGTTTTGCGTACGAAGTCCAGGTTTCAGCTCCATACAAGAGTATGCTTAGAACGCAAGTTTGGTAAACAATTATCTTGGTTTTTGTGGTCAGCTGTTTATTATTCCATACTCTTGTACTGAGCCTGCCGAACATGGTCGCCGCTTTGCCGATACGAGTATTGATCTCAGCATCGAGGGTGAGATTGTTCGACACAGTCGACCCCAAGTAGCAAAACTTGTCAACTATGTTCAAGGGAACGCCACCGAGCAAAATACGTGGTGTTTCTCCACCTTGAGCTAGCACTACTGTTTTATTGGCATTAATGGACATTGAGAACAGAGAACACGCGTGGGAAAACTTATCAACAATGTCTTGAAGCTCACTTTGAGAATTAGCAACGAAGGCTGCATCGTCAGCGAACAGAAGGCTATCGACGAATAAGTCATCGCGGTTACGCTTTGACTTAAGAAGCGAGATATTGTACAGCTTCCCGTCAGCCCTAGTGTGCAGGTGTATACCCTGTTGGTCATCGCCGAAAGCAACTTTAAAAAGCAATGAGAAGAAAATACCAAACAGGGTAGGAGCCAACACGCAGCCTTGGCGAACACCTCTACGCATTTCGAACGGCTCGGATGTATTGCCGTTAAAAACAACAGATCCTTTCATGTCCTCGTGGAAGGATTTAATGAGGCTAAGAAGTTTTGGAGGGCACCCGATGTTTAAAAGTGCAGTATAGAGTCCTTCTCTGCTCACGGTGTCGAAGGCTTTGTTAAGGTCGACGAACGCCACAAACAGAGGTGTTTTCTGCTCTCTACACTTTTCCTGCAGTTGGCGAAGTGTAAAGATCATATCTGTTGTGGAACGTTGGGCGCGGAATCCACATTGCGATTCGGGATATACACGATCAGCAAGTTTCTGGAGTCTTATTAAGACTAACCGAGCAAATAATTTACCTACTATACTTAAAAGGGATATTCCACGATAACAGTTACAGTCACCGCGGTCACCTTTGCCTTTGTATAGGGTAATGATGTTAGCATCGCGCATATCCTGTGGTATATATCCCGCTTCCCAACATTTACACAACAGATTGTGCAGGATGGGTAATATGCACTTGAGCCTGATAATTTCGGCGTGGGTACCATCGTTTCCAGGTGATTTTCCAATTTTAAGCTGCTTAACAGCCTTGTGGTACTCCCTTATGGTAGGAAGATCATCTAACTCAGTCCAGGTAGCTAGTTTTGGCATGCAATCTGCAGCTTCTGGCATTATGTTCACTGGTTCTGAGTAGAGACCAACATAATGTTCTACCCATCGTTCGAGTTGGCGTTGAGCATCTGTAATAACAGAGCCGTCCGCTTCTTTAAGGGGGGCTGTTTTTTTAGGACAAGGACCAAGGGCCTTTTTAATCCCAGCGTAAACACCACCAAAGTTTCCCACATCAGCGCATGATTGAATGCTTTGACAAAGCTTGGTCCAGTATGCATTTGCGAAGTACCGTGATGTGCGTTGTAAAGCTGATTTAGATTTAAATAGGATTACATTACATTTAATTAAATACAAATCTCTTGAGGGTGTGGTCTACTCACGAAACTGAACAAATTTTGTTAGAATCTTTTCTCCGAAATATGAAAAAAAGATTTGGACCTCCCATACAAAAATATTGAAAAAGTGTGTGACTTAGTATGGGTGGTCCAAATTTTTTTTTCATATTTCCGAGAAAAGTTTCAAACAAAAGTTTTTCAGTTTCGTGAGTAAACCACACCTTTAAAAGATTTGTAATTAATTCAATGTAACTCTATATTATTGGAAAGCGAATTGAATATTTATTAGTTCATTACCGAAGTTGTAATAGTTATTTTTTGTTGTACTTTTAATAATTAGTGCAATATGCAACTGGGCCCTACATTTTAGGTATCTCAACTTTCTGCAATTTAACTATATTAGTAGTAGCTCTAAGTAGTAGTAATTTAGTAGAGGTAGTAATAATTTAACAATAATAAATGAATAATTTTACAATTTAAA
This sequence comes from Phthorimaea operculella, assembly GCA_024500475.1. Classification (NCBI taxonomy): domain Eukaryota; kingdom Metazoa; phylum Arthropoda; class Insecta; order Lepidoptera; family Gelechiidae; genus Phthorimaea; species Phthorimaea operculella. Next base: position 15,974,443 of record JANFCV010000001.1, read on the forward strand.
TGTAACAATTTAACTAGTCTGAAAATCTTTCACACATTTATATTAATCCAAATAAGCCGCTTTTGTTACAATCTAGGAACACAAGCTCCCATATAGAGTGGTTGCTAAATGATAATGATACTATTTGGGAAATCCTGAACTACTACGACGGAATACTTGAAGTTACAATTCTCATTTTACAACCATCATACCGTGCCAAAAAACTTATCTAAATTATTACACTTCTTACATTTTATCTAATCATAACATAACAAACTCCTCAAGATAAGTAGCTACGATAAAATCTTGGAAGTTGGTATCTACTGTTTCCCGTATGTGCCTAATATAAGTCTATTACTCAGCGAAAACTGTCTACTTCCGATTAGTTACGATATATTGCACTTATGATGCCGTGTATTGTATGTCGTCTTGGAGTCTCTCTTTTCGTGTGGGACACCGAGTCGTTCAACGACCCGATGAACCCTGGTGTCAGAGTTTTTCAACCGCCTACTGCAAGTAGCAGGCCTCTGACATGGTTGTGTAACGAACGCCATCATAGACAGCAACCGGGACCGACGGCTTAACGTGCCCATCCGATGCACGGAACCATCTTACTTGCGGACAATCAGGTGGTTCAGCCAGCAATGTCCTAACCAGACTGGGAACAAATTCACAAAGTGATAAATATCAACTTTATGAGTGACCCCACCGGGAATTGAACCCGGAACCTTTGCGTGGCAGGCAGGCATACTAACCACTGCGCCACATCGGCTGTCACCCGTGGGGTAAAAACCGACTATCCCTGTGAATACAACCCCTTGCATAGTGCTCAAGTAATGGCAAGTATGAAGTTGGATAGAGCTCTGCCTGAGAAGATACTAATTATTTCTTACTAGTCTAGTAACTAACGTCACAGCTATTCGGATTGACCCCTGAAGCTGAAAATCGGCATGTAGGTACTTCTTGACCTTCTGATCAAAATTAGACATGGAGCCCAGCGGGCTCCACCCCCCTTAGCCTTTTACCACCCCCCCTCCTTTACAAGGCTTAACTTTTGAAGTAATTGACTTGGAGGGTAGTTTTTATTTCATATCGTGCGTGACATCTCACTTGAAGCTTATTGTGCCCTCAAAATTACCCTTTAGGCCCCACGGGGGCCCCAAAAGCCCGAAAAGTAGGGTGTCCCGCTCTAATATGAGATTTTCTTATTTTCAAGCTATCGACTCCCAAGAGGTATCAAAAGTTGCGTAATTAGACACAGATTCCAAAAAACAAAACATATCTTTAAATAATATTTATCTTTAGGGCTTTGCCGAACTTTAAAAAACAATTATATGTTGGTTTCGTAGTTTAAACATTTTAACGATCGATAGAGCCCTAAAGATAAATATTATTTAAAGATATGTTATGTTTTTTGCAATCTATGTCTAATTACGCAACTTTTGATACCTCTTGGGAGTCGATAGCTTGAAAATAAGAAAATCTCATATTAGAGCGGGACACCCTACTTTTCGGGCTTTTGGGGCCCCCGTGGGGCCTAAAGGGTAATTTTGAGGGCACAATAAGCTTCAAGTGAGATGTCACGCACGATATGAAATAAAAACTACCTTCCAAGTCAATTTATTCAAAAGTTACGCCTTGTAAAGGAGGAGGGGTGGTAAAAGGTAAAGGGGGGTGGTGCCCGCTGGGCTCCATGTCTAATTTTGATCAGAAGGTCAAGAAGTACCTACATGCCGATTTTCAGCTCCATGGGTCAATCCGAATAGTTATTACCAGCTATTGACGTTAGTTACTAGACTATACACATCGAAGATACCACTGGACTAGAACTGCCTGTAGAAGACAAGACCGCCCTGCCTTTATTTGGAGAAGTTCCTTCCTGCCTGCCTAATTAAAATCTACCGGACAGAAGATAAAGAAAAAGCCCCAAATAGACATCATCATCTTCCTGCCTTTATCAAAATTTAGGGTCGGCGCAACTTAATTTGTTAGAACACGAAATCACGTAGCAAACGGATTTGGCAACGTATTATGACCGGCCGCCTTTCTGACGTCAACTCTCTTTGAGAATGCGGTTGACCATAGTCGACAGATATTCAGCCGAGTTCCAGACATGTCTGTAAAAATATCATGAAGAAGAATCACGAGGAGTTAAAGACCCACCATCATCATCAACAGACAGACACCATGCTTTCGTATTTTGGCTGACTTACGCAACTTACGTATCTAATGACGATAAACGATTTCAAATTAACACCTTATTCGACAGTGTCAAAGTTTTATTTGGTTCGTTCTGTTTGTCCTCTTCAAGGCTAGTAGACATTTGAATTATCGGAATTATCACATTACTGACACAGTGAGAAAAATATTGTAGTCAAAGTACACGGATACTTATGTAAAATTCAATAAGTACGTGTAAGTTATCATGTTTTAGCCATTGCTTTGTTTCACTAGGAAAAAGACGATAATTTAAACATCCGTAACTCGAAGTATTAGTTTGGTATTCGTTAATTCAATTATAATAATACTAAGTTACGTATGTACGCGGTTCCAGTATTAATATATAGTAACACATTACAGGACCAAGGTCTGCTGATGATGGTGTACATCAATATAGCCACACATTAGGGGAAACCGCGCCTTAACTGATGCCTCACTGAGTACTAGCGACAATTTTGACGCTTACTGACTAAACTGAAATCTCAGAGGAACTCAAGGAAACTATGAAGATGGTTGATCATATTTCTCAGATTAAAAATTAACTCAGAATCATATGATGTTGTTGTATCAGATTTTGCAGTTTTGTTATTCTTATACCTTGAGATTTTTGACAGTAGCAACCCTGGCTATGTAACAAGTGACAATCGCGGATATTCTAAATAGGGTCGAGTGATTCTTCTGTAAACTCTCTATTTTCAGTAGAATATTAGGATTTTCAAATGACTATGGATCGGTGAAATTCGACGCAGAACCGACAAATACTGGAATAAATAAATAAACGCATTGTGAAAACCGGAAACCGCATACCTATTGGAAAACAAATGGTTGGAACCCCTTTAGAGAGCGATGATCTTCGCAGGATGACTGAATAACTCATCATCATCATCTTCCTGCCCTTATCCCAATTACTTGGGGTCGGCGCAACACGTTTCGTTGAACACAAAATCGTGTTGCAAAAGGATTTGGCTGAATTTTACGACCGGCCGCCTACCAGACGTCAACCCTCCTTGGGAATGCTTTTGTGGTGGATTAACCGCCACCATACGGTTGGCCCTGGCTGTTTGGGTCGGGTTTATCCCTCGGTCGCCTCTTACGGCCCCCACGGGAAGAAAGGGGGTGGTGCTATTCTACTATGCCAGCGCCACACGGCACTGGTAATAACTAGATGAGGTAAACCGAGGATCGTGCTCAGATGGCGAAGGCCAGTATCCAGTTTTGTCTGGTGTGATAAAAATACAAATGTATCTAGCTAGGTAGATGATATCATCAGATAGATAAGTCAGTAGTAATATTCAGATTTAGAATAACCTACATGCAAATTATCGTAAGAAGTATCGTAGACAAAGTACGTAGCATTTTTCTACGAATGCTACGATTATTTTGTTGCGACTACGCTCCAAAAAATAAATCGTTTAAAATATTTTTCTGATGAAAATTAGAATTATTTTTATTCAATCAATGGTTTGACCTTTCCTTCACTTTCCAATGGACTTTTAATATTGAAAATGCCACATTACAAGTGGTGTTTAAAGTGTAGCCAGCTGACCCACTCGCCTTGGGTTAGACGACCTAATGACATAATTGTAGTCCTATTATAGAATCGATCCATCACATGGCCCCATTGTCTTTTGCCCGACATCTTATTATTTATTAATTTTCTACACTTTCATTTTAGTTTCATCAATACATACCTAGTATAAAATGAAGTCGCTTTTTGCAATTCTCTGTCGTGGAATTCGCTTACTCTTCCGAAACGACGCAACGGATTTGATGAGGTTTTTTATAATAGATAGAGTGATAGCTTACGGTAAAAAAAAACAACTCTGTCCGCAAATATTAAAAAAAAAAACAATAAAAATATCTATTTTTTCAGTAATAAATTATCTTTTTCGTTAGATATATATTAGAATAGATCGATAGATCGTGTTGACCCAAATATTGTTATACTAGCGGCCCGCCCAGCGGTTTCACTCGCTGCTACTTACCTGTTTTCCCGTAGAAATGGGATCTTTGCCCGTAGTAAAAAGTCCATTAATCCATTCTAGCAGAAGTTACTCATCATGACCATGTGCCAGCAGAGGCGGCCTGTCATGGCGAATAACTTTAACTTTGAAGCCATTACCGAGTCTAATAAAGTTTAGATGTGGTGCTGGTGGTCTACATCAGGTACTCCAGACCCTCGTGACCATGTGCGAGCAGAAGCGGCCCGTCATGCTGAATAACTTTAACTTTGAAGCCATTACCGAATCTTTTATAGTTTAGATGAGATGCTGGTTGTCTACATCAGGTACTTCAGACCCTCGTGACCATGTGCCAGCAGAAGCAGCCTGTCGTGCTGAATAACTTTTACTTTGAAACCACTACCCTATCTCTTATAGTTTAGATGGGATGCTTGTGGTCTACATCAGGTACTCCAGATCCTCGATGACCATGTACCAGCAGAAGCGGCCCGTCATGGTGAACAACTTTTTCTATGAAGCCATGACCGTATCTCTTATAGTTTATATGGGATGCTGGTGGTCTTCATCAGGTACTCCCAGATCCTCGAGGGCTGACCATGTCCGTCTTTTATATGATAGTAATATCAGTGCCAAAATTCGCGAGGATCGGTAAAGCGGTTTGGCTAATTTGGGTAATATCTGCTTTATTTCCCCGTTTTCCTGCTGCTAACCGTTTTCCCGTAGAAATGAGGAATTTTCCCGTGGTAAAAAGTAGCCTATGTTACTCAGGGATGTTGTAGCTTTCTAACAGTGAAAGAATTTTGGAAATCGGTCCAGTAGTTTCGGAGTTTATCGATTACATACAAAAAAACAAACAAAGTTTTCCTCTTTATTATATTAGTGTAGATTGCGAAAAAACTATATTAAATGTGTTTTGGACCCATTTAAAAAAAATTTGGAAATTTCCAAAAAAAAAAAGTTCCATACAAGTGAAATGGGTGCAAAGAATTTTTTTCCTGTAATATTGAGTAGGCTATTGTTGAATAGATCTTTTAAAACTAAGGGAAGGTTTCTTTGAAACAAACTCACTAGTTACCATGAAAACTGTAACGGATACTGTACTTACCACTAAAGAGATCAGAAAAATAAAATATTTTCAATTTGCGGTTGGTAACCATACCAGTGCAAACAAACCAGCAACAAAATTAACTTTGTAACGCTGAAAAACCTAATATTTAAACGTTGACTACGAAACCCTATTCGTGGGCGTGTCTGGCACACTCTTAGCCAGTATTTTTCACCTTTCAGAGAAAAGTTTCTAATAACAGTTGCTCAGTTTTGTAAGTAGAACACGCCCTTAAAATATTTGTATTTATAACTAAATTTAACCCTAGTTATTTGTTACCATGAGGTTTTCTGGTATCATTTGTCATAGTATAGTGTAAAACGGCATTATTTATAATTGTATCCGACGAATTACATGTTTATTGTTATTTGTAATTCTATGTGCATTTTGATGAGGATCAAATATGATAAAAGTGTATGGAACGTTATCGTTTTAATTTAACCGGTTAATGAGTTTACCAATCTGCATATTATTTGGTTTAGAGGACTTAAAAATGGAAACTTAATGACACTATACCTGAGTAACTTTATTACCTACAGGTACATTACTTACAAAAAAAAACTCGAATATATTTTATGCGATAAACCAGCCCCCGAAACTGAACAGTAAACTTTTTTGCTGGGATGATTCAACCATACATAATGTTTTGATAGGACCATATATTTTCTAAAAATATTACTTGCGTAATAAAAATGGAAGAGAAATTGATAATTACTTAATGTTTAAAAGTGTTTTTTTTTTCGTTTAATGGTGTACAGGGCTAGCCATTAGGGCTAGCTAAATCACACAAGTTATGTGTACTACTCAGACTGATCTTGCACTCATCAGTCGGGCACATAACAAACACTCAAAACACTTGAAGAAAAGTAAGCCAAGACCATAATATAAGTATTATGTATTGGGATTATGAGTAATAAACCTTATCTCCTGCGAGGTAAATTTTATAAAATGACACACAATCTGTATGAATGTAGATAAGTCAAATAGCAATTTTCCAAAAAAAGGAAGAAAATGCATAATTATTTCGTTTTACAAATTGAGAAAGTCCACAAGACAAGCTTCTTTTACGAACATATTATTATTAAAAAAGAATAAATGAGGATTATTAGTTGAAATTATATTGCCTTCCCATTATAAATTTTATTTGCTTTCTTATTTATTGTACACAGAACAGCAAAAGTACAGACACAACCGACACTCCTTTACTAATAAAATTATTAATTTTGTAGGTTATTATCGTGTAGGTCGGTTTTTCATTGTCTCTTGTAATTAAGTTTCAAGGGCATCAATTTAAAAAATCCATTGTTTATCTGCCATAAGGTGAAAACTGCTTATATTGTAATATCGCATTACGCATATCGTCTGCATAATGCAAAATTAAAACAATGGTCTTATTGTTTATTTATTATAATGTGCAGCTGGATTTTCAGGAGACCTCAGTTTAAAAAAAATTACATTCTTGAATGTGCCCTTCACGTTTCAACACTTGGGCGTAAATAAATAAAAGTTTTTTATTTTTTTTTATTCCGGAAATCTAGAAATTACGTAGTTAGTGAGTAGGTAGCTTATAGTACGCGAAAGTGACTAAATGAGAGTTCCCGCGCGTATTCCAGCTCAGCCGGTACTCAAAATATAGCTTGAGCTCTATGACAATCAGATCCATACTAAAACAGAAGTAAAAGAACGAAAATGGACCCTATGTCATAGCATTTGCCCTTGGACAGGTCTTGACAAGGGCAGGTCGTGTTGCTCGAAGGCATTGCCCGAATCTGTTTGCAGTCACAAGTATCAAGCTAGATTTTACAGAGTATGAGGTACCTACAAACTTCGAAGAATAGCGATATTGATTTCAACATTTGTTCGCAGACAGGAGTTGCTGAAATGGTACGGCTGGGGCTACAAGGATTCCATGTTCAGGCTCATTGGCGGCAAGGGCACCTTTACCGGAGACAGGTCAGTGGAAATCATACCTTCATACCTACATCACGCCTTTATTCCTTGCGGGGTAGGGATGTCAATGTCAACAATAGGAGTTGCTGAAATGGTACGGCTGGGGCTACAAGCATTCCATGTTCAGGCTCATTGGCGGCAAAGGCACCTTCACCGGAGACAGGTCAGTGGAAATTATACCTTCATACCTACATCACGCCTGTATTCCTTGCGGGGTAGGGATGTCAACATTTGTTCGCAGACAGGAGTTGCTTAAATGGTACGGCTGGGGCTACAAGGATTCCATGTTCAGGCTCATTGGCGGCAAGGGCACCTTCACCGGAGACAGGTCAGTGGAAATTGTACCTTCATACCTACACACATATATCACGCCCATATTCCTTGCGAGATAGACAGAGCTTACCGAAGTTATGGGCGTTTTTACAAAGCCATTTATACCACGTCCGACAAAAGATTGAGGGTCATTAAGTACAGAAAACCAAAACTCAATATACCACAAGCATCAAAATCCTTAGTAGTCTCTTACAATCTGTTAGGTCGCTGGATGAAGGCAACAGAGCGTAACTGGTGGAGAACGAAACACTGCCCTTTGCCCATCAGTTCCCTGATTTTGAACTGTTGATGATGATTATGATATCGTATTATTGTCATATGACATTTGAGCATCTACTTGGGACTCGCATAATTCAAGTACCTACACTTTATAATAATGATTTCACAAATGAAATAATAAGTACGTAATACACAATTAATTATTCTGTGTCATTAACATAGAACACTAACCTACTAGTATTTTCGGACAAAGTTAATCAAATATGCTATACCGTGCAAAGATATATAATGGAGTTGATTTTCGTAACCCTGAAAATAGAGTTCCTTTACGCGAGACGTTAGATGACATCTGTCAGACAAAGTGACTGTCGCTTAAATTATTGTTTAAAACGGGATTATTACCGCGATTAGGTTTTTGTTTACCTCGATATTTCGAATAATTTAAGTGTTGTGAACAACCGTGAAAACCTAAAAACTTACAAAGTGACTGTCGGTCGTCGGCGATGACACGCGCGTCTAGCAAGTTTAGACGGCGTCTTTTCTGTTTCATACATTTAATATGGAACATGTTTCATACGTCTCATATGTGGATATGAGGCCTAAAATGCACAATATCCTTACCTACACTACATCCACAGTTATAAAATACTAGCAGAGCGAACAAACTGTGACCAGCCAGAATAGTTTAGTCTAGACCGAATTCTTTGCTATACCGTGGGCGCAGGCGCAGTCGGCTAAATTGACACATCCTGCTAATCCGACATGACATGACATAATGCTACTGAGCCCGACAATTAGTGCGAAACATGTATATGTCCGTATGTTAAATGAAATGAAATGAAAAAAGCATTTATTAAGAAAAGCAATCACAAAAGGTAGTACAAACCTGCTAGTCTAGTAACTAACGTCAATAGCAGGTTATAACTATTCGGATTGACCCATGACGCTGAAAATCGGCATGTAGGTACAGTCGCTCTCACTATCTCATGAACTGGCTTATGAACCGGAGTCTTGGTATAAGTCAAAGGCTTATAAGAAGAACGTCCTATGTGCCGTTCTAATAAACCTCAAAGCAAAATGTGTTTACTACTATTTGACAATAAGTCGATAGTGGCTTTGTTAAAAGTACTTCCTACTAGAACCACAAGTGGAACAGGTTTTAATATGTGTTTTTGCGAAGCAATTCACAACAATGATATGATACCACTAATTTCATCGTAGTTAGTAATGCGTTCTCAGTGTGGTCCGTTGAACGGCTGCCTCATATCACTATGGTATGGATGTTCGAATCCGACCGCTATTCGTAATTTCTAATTTTTATTTTTAATGTTTTTATGGAATATTTTTATAACTAAAATTATGTGGATACAATAAAATAGATAGGGATGGGTTTAAGGTGAAAATGAAAAGTAAAAGTTTGTCGTAATCAGTTAATTTATTGAGTATAAGTATTCTGTAGTAAAAACATGTTAGAAACAAATAAACTTTTAAACACTTGATTATTATTATAAAAATTTAGGTGTAATTCAAAAAATAATTATAAATATATATTTTTACACTAAGGTAATAAATAACTTATGTTTGCAGCAAGATTATCGCGTTTGGCGCTCCATCTCGAATACTTTCCTGCTCGCACACTGACTATCCGTCTCACTCTATGCGTCGGGACTTTGATCGGCGCTCCAACCGCGCATCTTGCAGCTTGCTACATTTTATACATTTGAATTGCAGCTTTTTTTTAAAATAGATTGCCGATTAAAGTGAATCAACATGTTATTATAAGTTGGATTATTGCTTTCCCAACTTTAACAACAATAACATCACTTTCATATCTGGCTACCACTAAATCTACTTACTTATACTTTGTTAAATATATCCCACCCAAAACATAAATGTGAAAGGCTGCCAAGTTCGTTAATATTGGAATGCTTCGCCTATAAAAGAAGTGAGATCTAAATAAGTACCAGAAAGTAGATTCTTATTTCCAAACTGCGAAAAATCAAGTGTGCATTCCTGTAACTATTTTTAACTGAGGTCTGTGTATGGAACTTGGTACTTATTTAGATCTCACTTCTTTTATAGGCGAAGCATTCCAATATTAACGAACTTGGCAGCCTTTCACATTTATGTTTTGGGTGGGATTTCATTTATTTTTGTAAGGTTTATTTTCTTTTTTTTTTATGATTAAGTTAGGTAAGGAAATATCTCATTTATACTTTACTTTGACTAAATACAAACCTTCGTAACGAATTTTAGGTCGGTCGGTACGACGATTGGAAGATATAGATAAATTTTTTGTTTTAGTTCCTTAGGGGTATGAATTTACACATTCATTATTTTTAAAACCGACTCACACTTGGCCATTTTCAGATTTTTTCCTTTACCTTGACCTAAAGACCTACCTCCATGCCAAATTTCAAGTCAATACGACCACTGGAAGTGGTCTAGGTTTTTGATGAGTGAGTGAGTCAGTCAGTCAGTGAGTGTATAGTAAAAATAGCGATTTTCTGACGTCAATATCTCAAGACCTACAATAGGTACATTAATGAAATTTTGTATTTTAGATAAGTAAGTAGATCTCGACAGATACTAGAAATTTCATATGCGTAGATAAAATAGATTTTGAGTTATAGGTGGGTGAAACTTGGCCCGAAATGGTTCGTGTAATATAACCCACGGCCGGTGTGTCGCTTTTTTTGCTCGAACTTGGCGGACACACTGCCGTGTGTCTAGACCTAAGCAAGAATAACTATATAAGAACATTTTCATGTCAAGTAGGTATTATTTTTATAGTAAAATTAAATTTTATTGAGTAGATATAAAGCTGTTTACACATTACCGTGGCGGCAGACCCAAGGCAGTAGCGGGGCGGTAGCGGAGCGGTTCTAGAATTTTACTGTAGTTCCGCTTTTCTGGAACCTATTATAATAATAAAGGTTACCCGCTCCTGCACATCCCACACTGGTTCATTCCCTTAAAATTTCACCCCACAATAAACCGCCTTCCTTAATACTTAGTAACATTCTATTATAATAATTATCAGTAGAATTATCTATTTATTTCCTATTAATAATTAAAATAAACTCCGCAGAAAATATAGACATCCGCTCAACCGCACGTCGTAGTGTAACCGCAACCGTAGTGTGTTAATCGCCTTTGTTTGCAGGTTGAATTTGAACACGCCGCAAATCTTCCGTTATGACTAGGTCATTCCTGTATCTAGTTGGTTTCTATGGTATCCAAATGATGGTTGATGATGATAGACGACAATGGATCGTTTGTTGATTCCATTACCTACGCGACAGAGAAGAATAAAAACATTAGTAATCTTAAATTAAGGCCACAGTCTTTTTTTAAATTATTCGAAGTAAGTAGGATTTAATGGTAACATCTATTCTCACAAAGTAAATAAACAAAAGTTATCCACTCACCTCCAGAACTATTTTGGTCATGTTAGTCTTACAATCCTTGACAATGATAAGATAATAATATGTTTTCTTCATGGTTTAACTACACGTCATATATTTTTCGTATACATAAATCATACACTTGCACAATTTAAAAGTGTTTTTCCATAAAACCAAACACGAACATCAAATATAGATAAATGATAACAACGTCTGTCTTTAACGGACGTCATCGTATGAATATTTTTCAAGTTATGAGGGTAAATAAATAACAACCAAAGCCTGTTTGAACCGCAAGAAATCTCGAACTATCAATCCAAGATTCTCAAATATAGAACAAATAGGCCACCTTAGAAAAAATACAGTATCGTTAGAAAAACAAAAATACCTTGTTTGCAAAGGCATGCCCTGGGATTTGAACCATGATCCTGTGCTTAGCAGCCTACCGCCACTACCAATAGGCTATCGGAGCAGATGTTAAAGGCAATGAAATTTAGCTACTGTATGAGTTATTCTACGTCATACTAGAGTTGCTTACCAATACTGTGAATATAATAGTTAAACCGGATTGGAACTTTATTGTATTGTTCGAAGTAGATTACTGCGCATGGAACAGAATCATTTATGCAAAACTGTTAACTAAGCAGCAATGAATGATCTGATCGAGATAATGTCGGATCATGAGTTAGTGTGAGAGACTGTACTTCTTGACCTCCTGATCAAAATTAGACATGGAGCCCAGCGGGCACCACCCCCTTAACCTTTTACCGCCCCCCCCCTCATTTACAAGGCGCAACTTTTGAAGTAATTGACTTGGAGGGTAGTTTTTATTTCGTATCGTGCGTGACATCTCACTTGAAACTTATTGTGCCCTAAAAAATATCCTTTAGGCTCCCCGGGGGGCGCAAAAGCCCCAAAAGTGGGGTGTCCCGTCCTTGTATGAGATTTTCTTATTTTCAAGCTATCGATTCCCAAGCGGTATCAAAAGTTGCGGAATTTGACACAGATTGAAAAAGACCTAAGATATTTTTAAATCATATTTATCTTTAGGGCTCTGCCGAACATTAAAAAACAATAATATGTTGGTTTCGTAGTCACAACACTTTAACGATCGATAGAGCCCTAAAGATAAATATTATTTAAAGATATTATTAAGTTTTTTGCAATCTGTGTCTAATTACGCAACTTTTGATACCTCTTGGGAGTCGATAGGTTGAAAATAAGAAAATCTCATATAAGAACGGGACACCCTACTTTTCTGGCTTTTGGGCCCCCCGGGGGGCCTAAAGGGTAATTTTGAAGGCACACTAAGCTTCAAGTGAGATGTCACGCACGATTTGAAATAAAAACTGCCCTCCAAGTCAATTACTTCAAAGGTTACGCCTTGTAAAGGAGGGGGTTGGTAAAAGGTTAAGGGGGGTGATGCCCGCTGGGCTCCATGTCTAATTTTAATCAGGAGGTCAAGAAGTACCTACATGCCGATTTTCAGCTGCAAGGGTCAATCCGAATAGCTGTGACGTTAGTTACTAGACTATGCCAAACTGCATAGCAGTTTGTTGGCGGGAGAAACATTATTAAGTTAGTTACATTATTACTAATTGTCTACACATCACCAGCATAGATAAGCAGTCAGTCACGACTTCAGCTTTTTTCTATACAGGTCCTATATCTTATCAACCATTGTTAAGTATATTTTAATGTATACAATATACAATAAATAAATTGTTTACCAACAAAGATTGTTTATAGTTTATTTTCAGAAATATATCATAACATAACCTCGCATTAGGTAGTTGTTAACAAGTAGGTAACCTACTTGTCTCGCCACTTTTCCTTTTGGGCATTTGAAAAATTAAAACATTAATATTATGATGTGTTAAATAGGCATATTTATGCACTTTATCATGAATTTTGAGATATTACCTACTCAGATCAGACACTTAACTGCCCAAAATGCAGCTACACCTAAATGCAGCTACAAAATGTAGAATGTAGAATTATTTTTCGAAGAAACATAACTATGTCGAGATTAGTATACAAAATTACCTACCCGCGGCCGATCAACACAATTGTACATAATGGACCCGAATTGGCAATATCATTGTTGACATCCTGCTTATATGTCATCTTATAAATGTGATAAAGAGGCAAATAACACTGTTGCCAATTTGGGATCCATTCGTTATCTGTGTAAGTTATATGAAGATCTGAAACTTCAGTTTCATCGTACTACTGCTCTTGAATTATTTTACCCCAATAATAAATCAAAGCAACACAACAATCTTCGAAAAACCATGTTCAAAGATTGAAAGGTTTTTATTATAAGGTGTCATTGACTGAAGTAGGTGTCGATTCCTAAGGCACCATACCAGCCCGGTATTACCAGGTACCTTGCCAATGCCAGAGTGTGACCAGGTTTATTCTACAAAGATAATAGACATGAAGCCAACACACAAAAGGTACACCCATAAAATAAACCTTATGTTATGGCTTTGTAAAGATTGCACGCGACATCTCACGTCTTTACACTACAATATTGACATTACAAGGGACATCTCAATGGGCTGGTGTTTATTGACACTTTAGACGAAGAGCTAGCCACGTTTCCCAGCAAGAAATCCCATGTATAGGTTAGGGTATTAAGTGTCAACAGCCAGTACACCAACCCAAACAGTCCATTGTTGAACATGGACTTCCCCCATTGGCAGTAATTAGTAATTACCTTGCTTGGCAGGCAGATTCTCGTCCTTCCACATAAGGAAATATGGTGCTGTCCATCCTTAAGTCGCTTTTTACGACACCTATGGATAGTATTGGGGTGATGCTATTCTAAGCCGACACCTTAACCACACGCACTGCCATAGCAATCCACGTAGACGAGCAGCAATACCTTGATAGGTATTATAATTGGTAGTACTCACTGTCCTTTAAAATACTAATAAATAAGTAAAATCTAAAGACACAAAAGTTTTTGAAAAACCACAATAACATAATAACCACAAAATAGTCAAAAGAGTAGGTTTAGGGTCTCATGACCAAAACCAAAGTGCATTTTAAAAAATATGGCTACCTAGCTCTTTGCCTATTGCAGTATTGCGGTCGCCCAGCGTATGCGCAGATGATTGTGCTGCTAAATGACAAGTGACAAAAGATACTCAGAAGTTACTCAGGGAAATCATCATAATAATTGTATGAGCGTAATAAAATTAGCAGTTACGGTCGTAAATGTTAGAACTGTTTATTTGATATCTATTATTTTAAAACTTAGTATCATGCTACATACATCACGCCTATATTCTTTACGGAGAAGGCAGGGCGTAAACAGCTGTATAGAACGGCCATTTGCACTACGCCTGATAAAAGTTTGAATCGTTCAGAAGACTGTGTATCACCATAGTAAGAAGAGGCAGTAAGCGTGTCACCTAAAATTGCATTACACTCAATTTAGTCACTCCCTTTAAGTCGCTCCTTACGAACCCACAGAAAAGTTATGGGGTGATGCTACTCTAATCCGCCACCACACGGCACGTCTCATGCTTAGGTACCTACGATTAGCAAACCCCAGAGTTGAAATTTTGACCCTACCAATGTTCCATGTCCTACCCTAGCGACAATGAAATCAAGGGAACGGGCAGTATCGTTCCCTCTGAATACAACATTCTCAGACGTACACAAGCAAGCTAAACATCTTTGCAGCGTTTCAAAAGTACTTCAAAAGAAGGGCACTAAATGTCTAGCAGAATTTAATTTACAATTTGTAGTTGTAGGTAGTAAGAAAACCTAAATAAAAGCATAAGATAAGTATTGTAATGAAAGGACCACTATAAACAACCTAAACCTTACCATAACAGCCAGAACAGTCCACTTCTTGACATGTGCCTCCCCTTATCGGGGGGTATTGCCATACTCGCCACGCTCGGCAGGCGGATTGACGAGCCTAGTGCAATTGGTTGCATTTACAGGGAACGCTGCTGCCCCTTGTCTGGATGATTATACCTTAGTCGCTTTATACGACACCCACGGATAGAATTGGGGTCTTGCTGTTCTAATCCGGCATCACTCGGCAGTCTCTACAAAATTGCTTTGCATGACTTTAGAAAAATGAAAAATTTTCTCAAGCAGCCAGAAACAAAATTACAAGCAAATGTATTACAAATATAAAAACCCGACAGCGGTAATTTCAAAGTTATATGTTGCGTTTAAAATCCGCCATTTTGTATTTATAAAATTTTTTACTCACGCTGCTGGGACGAATCTAACGACACTTCTTTAGTCCAGATCCGCCATGCCGTTAGGTCTGTACCTAACTGTAGCCCGTGAAAAAGTTTGTTATTCACATACATGCCTACCTACATACATTACATACTTTTGAAAAACATAACCCTCCTTCTGATACAGTCGGGTAAAATATTTCCACTGCTTTTAGGATGTTATGAACTTATGACTTCAAAATCAACATAGAGTAAGCAGGTTTGTCAGTCACCGTGACCGTAGTGTAATGTTTTGTAGCCAGTGTTTGCCATCCTTGGTTATAGTTTGCTGGTTGCTTCATCTCATGTGGTAGACAAAGGTTAATACTACAATTACGTACTGGAGTATCAAGTTTAACCTTTTTATGGCATTTTACACTCTGTGTCTTTTATACCATACTATGTTCCGCCTAGAAATTTCGTCTGTTGTGCATCTATTGCCATAAAAAATAATCAGAGTTGTAAACGTAGGTATTCACTAAAAAACAAAACCCGAGCGTGACATACACGCTCTTGACTGCTTTTTGTGAAAGCATTTGACCAACAAAACGAGACATAATAAACCATTTTCTTCTTTCATGTTAAACTAAAGCGGTTTGATCCAGATGCTAATTTAACTACCTATAGGTCGGCACTTGGTGTCCCATTCAGAAGAAGGTACACGATATATCTGTAAGAGCGGTTTCGCACTACGTCCGATCCGAATTCGTGAAAATATGATAATAGTAGCCGTAGCACTTATAATCAAACGGGAAAATGTATAAATTATCTTACCTTTAAACAGAGAAATGCATTTCTTTCAGTAACGACACAAACTTTTTGAAATAGTTCTACGGCTACTACGGACCATATTTTCACGGGTTCGGAATTCGGATCCGACGTAGTGCGAAACCGCTCGAAGTATGTTTCTTCACTAAAATGGCGTGCAAAACTTGTCAAAACATATTTGTGATCTAATATGTGTATTATGTCCAATTGCCCATGAAAACGGTCAATATTACCAAAGCTATAAACTTTCCAGTCGCACCCAACATGAACATTAAACAATAAATAAAAGTATTTACTCTATATAGTGACCGTCTAGTCGATTCCGTAAACCCAAAGTTACTATGAAACATAATGATGACATGACATCATTTCGAATTGCAGCATATCAGAAAAATCCAAGAAATGATTTGACTGATCTAAGGAAGGATTATTAGGTATATCATTATTCGTAGGATCTGTGATAATGTCAATGTTTATTTTTATGATGGATGACTGTACTTATTTTGTATTTGAATTCGAAGAACTTACATATCAAGTGCCGTGCGGTGCCGGCTTAGAATAGCATCACCCCTTATCTTTCCCGTAGGTGTCGTAAGAAACGACTAAAAGATTTGTGAGTTGACGTATTGGTACTGCAGTTTTAGACGACAGGCTGACAAACTGTCACTATAGTAATACACAGTCTTCTGAATGACTCTTAAAACTTTTATCAGACGTGGTGTAAGAGGCCGTTTTTTCAGCCTTTTGCACTCTGCCTACCCTGCAAGGAATATGTATATAAATACCAAGAAATTATGCCTGAGTAAGCAACAGAGTAGGAAAATAATAACAAGCAACTGTCACCCTATGCAAACTCAATATTCCAGCCATGATAATCACACAGCACATCAGAGAAATTCAAGAAATAATTTGACTGCTCTAAGCAAGGATTATTAAATCATTATTCGTGCGGTCTGAGAAAATGTCAATGTTTGATTTAAGATGGATGACTGTACTTATTTTGTATTAGAATTCGAAGAAGTTAGATACCAAGAAATTATGCCTGAGCAAGCAGCAGAGTAGGAAAATAATAACAAGCAACTACCACCACCCAATGTAAAATCAATATTCCACCCACTATATTAATATCTCTAAACTCAACTTTTCGAAATGCGGTTTTACCATCAAAGAATATTAAAGCTGCCTCATCTACCCCAGAAAACATAGAAAAAACAAAACTCCTTTCACGAAACTAAACGCCTGCTGGTACCCCAATTTATTCGGCGTCTGCGCAGCATATATTCTCCTATTCATCTCTCTGATCAGCAGTCAAATTCTCAATTTAATACCTAAAACTTTTTCAAAAAAAGATATGTAACTAAACACTACCTTTCCTTACAGATATGCGATAGCTGGCCACGTTCTTA
This sequence comes from Phthorimaea operculella, assembly GCA_024500475.1. Classification (NCBI taxonomy): domain Eukaryota; kingdom Metazoa; phylum Arthropoda; class Insecta; order Lepidoptera; family Gelechiidae; genus Phthorimaea; species Phthorimaea operculella. The sequence goes on from JANFCV010000001.1 coordinate 15,992,041, forward strand.
ACGACTTCATGGTATTCGCACAAGAGACCTTTGGCATAGACCCTTTTTCTCCGCCCAAAATACCCGAAATGCCAAAGAAATTCCACGACAGTCGTTTGCCAGACAACGTAAAGCAAGAGTTAGAGAAGATCGCCTTGGTCAGCGTGGAAGGCATCGACAGATACATCAGGGCACATGGACAAACGCTACGAGATATGGTCAACACGAGGAACAACTCTTTCAAGAGAATACCAGATGCAGTGATATGGCCGGAGACACATGAACAGGTGACTTAAGCTTTAAGACTATGTGAGAAGTTTTCATTTACTGAAGAATAAACACTGGTTGTGATAGAGCTAAGGGCTCAAACGAAACTATTAAACTTTATTATTTATTTATTTTAAATTTATTATTTAACTATAAAAATTTAGCTCATTGCATTGGCTGAATCTCGATGTTATACTCTTGATCAGCAAAAAGTATTCTTCGTCAAATATTATTGTTTGATTAATTGCATTTGAATTATTTGTAATTGATAGTGTTTATCAATGATCAATGTTTGCCATGGTACCCACATCATCAACATAGAGAATGCATATTTTTTTGTATTATTTACTTTAATAGTAAGTAGCCACGTGGCGTTCTTCTATATCTACTTACCTGAATCGTATTTGATTGATCCAGTTTAACTAAAACTTTAAAGCTTCCATATATAAAATATATATGTAAGTTTACTATAAGACGTATTTGTGTAGGTATATTCTAGAAACTAATATATATGTATGGTATCTAGGTATTTATTTGTATTAATAGGCATAACTTGTTTTTCTTCCTTATTTTGATGTTTTTACACCCGAGTGCACCCGTATCTCTCTCTCTGTTTACCCTCTGGTTGGCCGGTAGAGAATGCCGCGTGACATTAGGCCCGCCTTTTGTGCTATGTGCAATAAAGAATAAAAATAAATAAATAAAATAAATAAATAGGTACACACCAGTAAATATGCTTTCGAGAAAGAACTTGAAGACTATTTTGATGATCTCTTCCAGGTAGAAGCGATAGTAGAATGCGCGTCCCGCCTCCACTTCGTGATCATCCCGTTCGGAGGCGGTACTTCCGTGTCAGGGTCCATATCGTGTCCTGAGCGGGAGACCAGGCCCATCGTGGCGCTGGACACCAGCGAGATGAACAGCATACTCTGGATCGACAAGGATCAGCTTCTAGCGAGAGTGCAGGTTCGTATACTTCGTGATCATCCCGTTCGGAGGCGGTACCTCCGTGTCAGGGGCCATATCGTGTCCTGAGCGGGAGACCAGGCCCATCGTGGCGCTGGACACCAGCGAGATGAACAGCATACTCTGGATCGACAAGGATCAGCTTCTAGCGAGAGTGCAGGTTCGTATACTTCGTGATCATCCCGTTCGGAGGCGGTACCTCCGTGTCAGGGGCCATATCGTGTCCTGAGCGGGAGACCAGGCCCATCGTGGCGCTGGACACCAGCGAGATGAACAGCATACTCTGGATCGACAAGGATCAGCTTCTAGCGAGAGTGCAGGTTCGTATCCTTGTGTAAATAACTTGTCCTTTCCTAGTTTCTTATTAAAATAATCACATCAAGGGTCCATATCAGACCAATTCTGTACAGCATACTCTGGATTCATAAGGACCAGCTTCTAGCGAGAGTGCAGGTTCTATACTTCGTGATCATCCCGTTCGAAGGCGGTACTTCCGGGGTCCATATCATGTCCTGAGCGGGAGACCAGGCCGATCGTGGCGCTGGACACCCAGCGAGATGAACAGCATACTCTGGATTGATAAGGATCAGCTACTAGCGAGAGTGCAGGTTCGATGCAAGATGTTTAATTCACAGGGAACGCTGCTGCCCATTCCCTGGATTATTATCCCTTAGTCGCTGTTTACGACACCCACGTGTAGAATTGGGGTGATGCTATTCTAGGCCGGCATCACACGGCATGTCATAATAGAAACCTTGAAATTATCTCGTATTAACTCAATTATGTTTTCATCCAAGTAGACTTTAACAAAATCTCTCACTTTTTCAGTCAGGAATCGTCGGGCAAGACTTGGAGCGCGAGATGCGGTCGCGAGGCTTCACCGTGGGCCACGAGCCTGACTCCTTCGAGTTCTCCACTCTTGGTGGATGGGTGGCCACCAGGGCCAGTGGAATGAAGAAGAACACATACGGGAACATTGAAGACCTCATTATACAGACTAAAGTGAGTACAAGCAAGGCATGACATGACAGGCAGGACATAGTTTAAGCAAGAGCCAGATTCCCTTGATTTCTCCACTCTTGGAGGATGGGTGGCCACTAGGGCCAGCGGCATGAAGAAAAATACCTACGGGAACATTGAAGACCTCATTATACAGACTAAAGTGAGTACAAACATGGGTTTAGAGTCAGACTCCTTCGAGTTCTCCACTCTTGGAGGATGGGTGACCACCAGAGCCAGCGGAATGAAGAAAAACACATACGGGAACATTGTGTGAGGACCTCATTATGCAGACTAAAGTAAGTACAAACATGGGTCCAGAGTCAGACTCATTTGAGTTCTCAACTGTAGTAGGTTATGTGGTGGAGTACGGTAGCCGCCTAGCGGCATGAAGAAAAACGCATACGGGAACATTGAAGATTTCATTATTCACTAACATTAGTATAAATGGCGCACGAAACAAGATTCCTTTACTTGTACAGACTAAAATATGTAGGTAGAAACATAGAACATAGAAGGTAGATAGATTCTTTCGTGTTCTCCACAATTTGCGGATCTAGTGGTATAAGAACATAATGGAGATCTCATTAGACATCAACATCATCACATCGTCACGCCAATGTCTTAGATTTTCAGTCAGCCAGTATGCTTCAGCTTTTTGAGTAAATAAAATCCAGTCAAGCATTTGCAGCAGCAAGCTAAAGATGAAGCGGACAGACATACTTATCTACCTTAGTATATTTCGTAAGCAGAACTGATGACTGTCCATGCGTATGAAAAGCTACCAAATATTAATTTTGACAAAACATGAAAAAAGACTTATCCTTTCGAACAGGAATTCAGAAAATTACAAAGAATTTTCTTCCCCAATTACTTAAAATTTGCGTTCGATCGACTGCCATTTAAATAGGATAATCTTATTACGTGAATCGATATTTATTGTTAAAAACTAAGCAAATGTAGGATCTCACACCGTTACGTGGAATTTCGATAATTACTTTACATTGCGTCCATTATTTACAGATGTAATTGTACATACGCAACACTTAGCGTAACACCGAATATAGTTTTGTTCAAATTCTAAGGTCGTCGCAGAGTAGGTAGTATCGAAGTATGAACCGAAAAATGTATCCGCAAACAATTCCGACTTACATACTACTAATAGCATTGTCGTGTGATCCCAATTTGGAATAGCGTCAACCCATTTCTTTCCCGTGGTTGTCAATCGGTAATCCCTACAAATGGGCCCCTTATGGGCGCGAATTAGTAAAGGTACTTTGTATCTGTATCACTTGTTTAATTAATAATAAACCCATTTTTCCATCACCATCAGCACCCAGGTTTGGTATGGTGGAATGGAACCATGAGATCATTTACGCTTGTACAGACATCAACCCAAGTTGCATCCAAGAACTATTTGACCCTTAGCTTACGAGTACTTTCAACTCTGACCTGCATAACATAATGACGAACTTAGTGTGGAATTTGTGTAAATGTACATATTGATAGAAGGAGCATAAAAAGGTGAATGTAAAACAAAATGTCTACTTGATTCCAGGTGGTGACAGGTCGTGGTACATTCGAGAAGAGCTGCCGAGTGCCGAGGATGTCTTGCGGACCGGAGTGGGAGCACGTCATCATGGGCTCTGAAGGCTGCTTCGGGGTCGTCACCGAGGTAGGTATCAGCTTAGGTGTAAGAACCAGAGGCAACTGCGAATTTCTCTCAAACTGTAATATTCGAACTCATTTTGGGAGGTGTTTGATGTACAAACGCAGAGTTTACTTGTACTCTGTAGAATTTAGAGCTTATTCACGTGGTACATTCGAGAAGAGCTGCCGAGTGCCGAGGATGTCTTGCGGACCGGAGTGGGAGCACGTCATCATGGGCTCTGAAGGTTGCGTCGGGGTCGTCACCGAGGTAGGTATCAGCTTAGGTGCAAGAACCAGCAGCATAATTCCAGGTGGTGACAGGTCGGGGTACATTCGAGAAGAGCTGCCGAGTGCCGAGGATGTCTTGCGGACCGGAGTGGGAGCACGTCATCATGGGCTCTGAAGGTTGCTTCGGGGTCGTCACCGAGGTAGGTATCAGCTTAGTAGGTGCAAGAACCAGCAGCATAATTCCAGGTGGTGACAGGCCGCGGTACGTTCGAGAAGAGCTGCCGAGTGCCGAGGATGTCTTGCGGACCGGAGTGGGAGCACGTCATCATGGGCTCTGAAGGCTGCTTCGGGGTCGTCACCGAGGTAGGTATCAGCTTAGTGCAAGAACCAGCAGCATAATTCCAGGTGGTAACAGGTCGTGGTACGTTCGAGAAGAGTTGCCGAGTGCCGAGAATGTCTTGCGGACCGGAGTGGGAGCACGTCATCATGGGCTCTGAAGGCTGCTTCGGGGTCGTCACCGAGGTAGGTATCAGCTTAGGTGCAAGAACCAGCAGCATAATTCCAGGTGGTGACAGGTCGCGGCACGTTCGAGAAGAGCTGCCGAGTGCCGAGGATGTCTTGCGGACCGGAGTGGGAGCACGTCATCATGGGCTCTGAAGGTTGCTTCGGAGTCGTCACCGAGGTTAGCACCTGCTAAGAATATTCTCTTGATTGATTTGGTTCAAATGCTCTGGAGAGGCAGCCACGCATCGCATAGCGCAGCATCGGTTGACCTTTTACCAGATGCAAATGTTCTTATAAGAGTTGTAAGCAGACGTTTTTTAGAAATTCTGCATTCTTCTTATTGGATGGATATACCGGGAGTAACAGAAAGGGTATAACAAGCCGAAAGGAGGTCAACGTACTCATTAAACTGAACAACTTTCTCCATGGAACATGGGTCGAAATGTGAAAAAAAAATTTGGACCTCCCATAGTAAATCAATTAGCTGAAAGTTGTTCAATTTCATGAGTACCTTGACCTGATTTTGGCTTGTTACTTGTACCTTTTCTGTTCCTCCCTGTATGTAGCTGTGGATGTCTTGGAACTGTTGAGATGAACAGCCTATGGTCTAATCATTAGACTCTAATAGGTCTGCCTTATGGCGTTCCCTGGGGGAGGCCTACGTCCAGCAGTGGACTGCAATAGGCTGAAATAGAAATAGAAAAAGGTCTGCCATATTGCAAGTCGATGGGCAAGAATTTATTATAAAATTATTTCTCTTTCACTGTCTACAAATCGTTTCGAGGATATTTTAAGATTGACGCAATTTCGACATATTTTCCCTTTCCAGGTGACGTTGAAAATCCGTCCATTACCGCCAGTAGTTCGCTACGGTTCCCTGGTATTCCCTGACTGGGACTCCGGTTTCTATTTCGAAAGAGACGTGGCCAAACAGCGCCTGCAACCTGCCAGCATCCGGCTTATGGACAACGAACAGGTATCTAGACATGTCAAATCCGTCCTTTACAGTGGGCCTTGGTGGTGTGTCACTAGAAAAATGATCTGTCAAAGGTACGCATGGTGTGCCATTCATTACTAGTAACTAATGAACTGACACTACTGGTGCAATATTGTCTGCCATTGGAGCAAGGTCTGTCACTGGTACATAGTGGTCTGCTAATGGTACACGATGGTATGCCACTGGTCTCTGGTATTCCCTGACTGGGACTCCGGTTTCTACTTTGAAAGGGACGTGGCCAAACAGCGCCTGCAACCTGCCAGCATCCGGCTTATGGACAACGAACAGGTATGTAGACATGTCAAATCCGTCATTTACAATGGGCCTTGGTGGTGTGTCACTAGAAAAAATGATCTGTCAAAGGTACACATGGTGTGCCATTCATTATTAGTAACTGATGGACTGACACTACTGGTGCAATATTGTCTGCCATTGGAGCAAGGTCTGTCACTGGTACATAGTGGTCTGCTAATGGTACACGATGGTATGCCACTGGTCTCTGGTATTCCCTGACTGGGACTCCGGGTTCTATTTTGAAAGGGACGTGGCTAAACAGCGCCTGCAACCTGCCAGGATCCGGCTTATCTACTGGTGCAAAATTGTCTGCCACTGACGCAAGATGGTCAACCACTGGTACATAGTGGTCTGCCAATGGTACACGATGGTATGCCACTGGTCTCTGGTATTCCCTGACTGGGACTGCGGTTTCTATTTTGAAAGGGACGTGGCCAAACAGCGCCTGCAACCTGCCAGCATTCGCCTTATGGACAACGAACAGGTATCTAGACGTGTCAAATCCGTCTTTTACAGTGGGCCTGGTGGCTGTCATTGGTACATGGTGTGAAAGACACCATTAGTAACTCATAGACTGACACAACTGGTGCAATATTGTCTGCCATTGGAGCAAGGTCTGTCACTGGTACATAGTGGTCTGCCAATGGTCTCTGGTATTCCCTGACTGGGACTCCGGTTTCTATTTTGAAAGGGACGTGGCCAAACAGCGCCTGCAACCTGCTAGCATCCGGCTTATGGACAACGAACAGGTATCTAGACATGTCAAATCCGTCCTTTACAGTGGGCCTTGGTGGTCTGTCATTGGTACATGGTGTGACATTCATTATTAGTAAGTAACTAATGGACTGCCACTATTGGAGCAAGGTCTGTCACTGGTACATAGTGGTCTGCCAATGGTACACGATGGTACCTATGCCACTGGTCTCCGGTATTCCCTGACTGGGACTCCGGGTTCTATTTTGAAAGGGACGTGGCCAAGCAGCGCCTGCAACCTGCCAGCATTCGGCTTATGGACAACGAACAGGTATAACCTTTTGCTATTCACTTTTTACATGGCGTTATTGTGTTTATTTTATTTTCAATTTTATACCAGCACGATTATTAAATAAGTAAAACGAAAACAGACAGCAGTGGCTTTTGGTAGTAATTGATTGATAGGAGTAGATTGGAAATCCAAGTCTTGGTCTCTGCAATATGACGATCAATAACTTGAAACTGATGCTAAGTTTGTTGGTTTTTGACGATAACCACCTAAAACGATTGTTAACTTTGTAGAAAGGCAAAGTAAAACGTGTTTACTTACATAATTTTATTAACGAACGCACTCAAAAAATTCAAATTACAAATGAGATCAAGTAAATTCACAAAAAAATACCATTAGGTCTTGTCAGAAACTACAGTCTACCTAGGTGTCTAGGATCGACCATTTCAGGCAACAAGCTGTTATAATAAAACTCCACCAATTTATTCTTCATTGCTTCTTCCCAAAACGCATCGTCCCTGAAAATAATTTCCGTTTTCATGCTTATCCTCTTGCCAGTCCACACCGCCAATATGCAGAAGCTCCTTTTTGTCACATGTAGCTGACCTTGTATTTGATAAAACCAGTCATGGCGACGGTTTACACTGCCATCTGTCTTCCAAAATGTGAACTTTCTCTGGGCTATCGCGTCATGGGCTTCTAGGCCGTAAGCTGAACTGGGACATTTGATTTCTACAACGCCATTCTTGACAAGTCCGTCTGGTGATGCTCCTGTAATAGCATTACGAGGTATTTTTTAGGGGCATCTGGAAATGGTTCTTAAAGCAGATTTTATTATTCAAGGGTAGAACCGGTCATGGCAAATACCCCCTTAATAGGGGGAGGCCCATGTTTAGCAGTGGACTTTATTGTGGCTGTTATGAAGATGATGATGAGAACCGGTCATTCTCTTGATGCGAAGAATACTTACTTCGACAAGATGGCAACTTACGGCGAAAAATTACTCATTATTTGCTGCAGATAGGTAGGTATGTACGGAACATAATCGTGACCGTGTGAAATTCACAGAATCGTTGTACTGTTTACTATCACTACAGTTGAAATTACGGCGAAAAGTTTTGTTAATAATGATGTCAAGATATCATAATTATTCACCTGTATTAAAGCCATATCAGCCGAGTTAAACCAAATTAATTGATTACACGACTACCAAAAATATTCTTAACTCGATAAGAAGAAGAAGAATTTAAATTATGTTATTTCGGCGAGGTAATGTAGTTTCCCAGAAAACATTTCATTAGCGCGTTTTAGAATACTAACAGCGACATCTGTTGGCGAGTAAATCAATGTCTTATTTATAAATTTTTGATATCACTGTCGATGTTTTTGGTTCACCTTTAAAAAACGTATTGGTTTTTCCTGTTTTAAACTCACCCAAAAAGAAGAACTCTTCATCAACAAACAGCCCGCACTTTTCAATACAAATGTTCTCCTGAATTTGCAATTGCCTGAGCGCTATTTCTTCGTTTACTATTCCATGCCGAACACTAGGCACATGGTTTAAATAATACGGATAGAGGATTCTATTGACCAAGCCAGCTGGATTAGTGGTTGAGCGCATTTTGCACACTTTGCTGAACCAAGAAGCAGTGAGCAACCGTTTTCGTAAAGTCAGCCATAGTGCACTTTGAGCCTGATGGATTGTGCTTCTTTCTACTTTATGCCTGTTTTTTACCTAAAATATAAGTATGTTACTAGATTTTTCCAACAACGAAACAACTTGAAGGTCTTTACACAAAATGGATGTTCTATTGCTTACAAATAAATGTTATTTCTTTAACAGATTAATCTTTCGATGTAGCCAGATACACGCTTATATCATTTTATATGTATAGTGTCTTGCGTGAACAATCAATTTCACAAGTTTACATAAATTGAAAATCTAATGCCTACCTATAGTTACGAATGTAGATTAGAGAGAAATACTATGTACCTGTTCCTGTAAATTTTTCAAGAACGTTTTCTCAGCAATTTTATAGACTCCTTCGGTCAAATTTAGGCGTCGCGGATTTTCCACGTAATGACACCTATTGTACTCGTTATCAACATGCATAAGTTTTTTTCTCCTACTAGCTCGACGATGTCTTTTTTGTGGGCACAGCATTGAAATGAGTAAACTATCCATTTCAGTCGTTTTAATTCAGTCTATGTTATGCCCTGAAATGTACAATAAAGCAACTTTACTCAGTATTCGCCAAGCTACGAAAATAATTTTACGTTCTACATTCGCAAAGCCATAGTTGGGTAAACGTGAAGCTATAGAGATGAGCTCACCTTTGTGAACTATGTTTAAAATTTATATTTCATTGTAAGTTTAAGCACAATAAAGAATATACCTACAGGGAGTAACAGAAAGGGTATAACAAGCCGAAAAGGAGGTCAAGGTACTCACGAAACTGAACAACTTTCCCCATGGAACATGGGTTGAAATATGAAAAAAATATTTGGGCCTCCCATATAAAATGGCCGTTCAGCTAATTGATTTACTATGGGAGGTCCAATTTTTTTTTTCATATTTACACCCATGTGCCATGGAGAAAGTTGTTCAGTTTCATGAGTACCTTGACCTCCTTTCGGCTTGTTATATCCTTTCCGTTACTCCCGGTATAAAGCCACAAAAAATAGCTTTTCGTTTGTATGAACTATGACGTAAATACCTTATCTTTTATCTTTTAACGAAATCTAACCAAACTACTGTCCTCTTTTCAGTTTCGTTTTGGTCTAGCCCTGAAAACCGAGTCATCGTGGGGCGGGGTGCTACTCGACGGCCTCAAGCGCTTCTACATCACCTCCATCAAGGGTTTCCAGCCGGACAAGCTCTGCGTGGTCACCCTACTCATGGAGGGCACTTTGGAAGAAGTCCAGGAAAGACTCAAGAAACTGAATGCTATAGCAGCGAAATATGGCGGCATTCCCGCGGGAGCAACTAACGGGGAAAGAGGATACACATTGACCTTCGTCATTGCTTATATTCGGGTAAGTTATTAAAAATATGTCTTAAAATATACAAGCTCTGCGTGGTCGTCCTACTCATGGAGGGCACTTTGGAAGAAGTCCAGGAAAGACTCAAGAAACTGAATGCTATAGCAGCGAAGTATGGCGGCATTCCATTTCACATTGACTTTCGTCATTGCTTATATTCGGGCAAGTTATGAAGTCGCACATGACATCCTAAACTGACCTAACTCAAAAAAGCAAGTTTTTGGGAAAATGGATTTTTAACTTCTAATACGTCTTAAAAATAAAGTATATGACTTGGAGTTTTCATTGATATATCAAAAAAAAGTTTGGAATATCTTTATTTTGTTAATTGAGAAATATATTAATATTAAACATAATTATTATCATTTATTTAATATTTCAAAAAACACTTTGACTTATGCCGTTATAGCCCGATATTTTCAACATATTTTTGGTTTTATGCCTGTTTAGACTGTATTCTTTATTTAAAACAAGCGCGTTAATTCAAAATATATCAGTTTAGCTGGTTTATAACAATATGATAAGGGAGTGTTAATTCAAAATAAAATAAAGATTTTATCTTTTTACTAAGGGAAATTTATTAAAACACTACATTTTGATTGAAAAAATAATACTAATTATTTAATATTAATTACCTTTCAGGTAAAGTATGTCCAATAATCGATTTCATAATTGCATCACTTCAGCACACAGCTGGTCATAGGGCTTCCACAAAGCACGCCACAAGGCACGATCTCCCGTTTTCACCATCCAGTCTCTATCAGTCGCTCTCTTTTAGCCATCGGTCCATCTGGCAGGAAGGCGTCCAAAGCTACGCTTGCTAAGTCGTTGCCTTCTCTCGAGAACCCGGTTCTACGACAAATGTGACCAGCCCACTGCCACTTCAGTTTGCTACGCTTCCAGACAAATCTTTGGCTGATAATCTCTTTCCGACCTTATCCATTAGCAAGATCTCTAGCATAGACCTTTCCATGGCTCTCTGAGTGACGTGTAGCCTATTGGCCAGTTTAACTGTCATGTTTTGTCATGGTAATTTCGGCCTTGCTCTTCGTAACTGCAATGTTTGCTAAAGGTATTAATACTTCTGGACTAGTCTCAGGTCTCACGTTAGGCGGAGACTGATTCAGAGATTATGTGCTGATTGAACATGACCTTGGTCTTTTCCAAGTTGTTCCCGAGTCTAACACGCCTCGAGGCCGTATTTTGACATATCCTGCAATGATTCGTATAATGGACGAACTATGCCGTCAACAAAACGGAGATGCGTGACACCATTAATGATGATGCCCAGTCTGTCTTACTATAAGGTCTTCATCCAGCTCAGTGGTGAATTGTTGTGGGGTATATATTATTATTATTATATAATGTTACCCTGTCTTACACCTCGGAGTATCTGTATGGGTCTTGAAATATGTTTTTGTACTTGAACTGACATTGTCGCCAATTCATAGGCTTCTCAACACCTCTATCAAGTCACCAGTCGACTTGGTACCGCTTCAAGGACTCTAGAATACCCAAGGTTTCAATAGAGTCCAAAGCTTTCTCATAGTCCACAAAACCATAGCGCACAGCGGTTGGTTATATGGACTTTGTATAACTTACCGTACAGTATGAATGTGGTATACAGTGCTGAAGTCTTTCCGAATCTTAGCTGTTGTGGCTGAATGGCGCCAAATCTTGATGCCAAACAAATAGTTACGACTCCGAGAAGAGCTTATAGACGTGGCTCAGTAGTGATCGGCCTAGATTTCCTTAAAAGGGTGCGTTTTGTCTCCTTTCTTGAAAAATAAAGCCACAACACTGCTACTTGAGCTTGGCAATTTACTAACACATTCGTCGGATCCATTTTGATCTGCAAGTACAACAAACTTACTTACCTTAACTAAAAAAATATAAATTGTCTACACCTAATACTGACATAACTAAAAAACTACACACAATTTTTCATTAATTAAAAAGCTTATAGAGACTTAACACAAAATTTCCGATCGCTATACAGGCATAAGTCAAATAATACGAAGTAAATTTTAACAAATGCATTAATTAAAAAAGGCAATAGTGCACTAACTCAAAATAATACACGATTTTAGTAAAAACTGATAGGATAAATAGGCATAACTCAAAACTGTCACTATAGACTTTCATATCTTGGGGAAATCGTAAAACAGGAGTATTTTTTTGAAAAGTAGCACGCGCAGCGTGCTTCCGTTCCTTCGCCAGCGATCTAACTCAAAAACATCTTTGTTGACTTTCAGGGGCGGTGCAGGGTGGCGCGGGCAATATGGACATTTTATTGAATAACTTTTGAACTAAATTATTTAGCGTTGTGATTGTTTTACCCATCTGTAGAGAAAAAAATATACTATTTTAATACATTATTAACTAGATTTGCCATATTTTTGAGTTAGGTCAGTTTAGGATGTCATGTGCGAAGTGTCTTAAAAATATACAAGTTCTGCTTGGTCAGCCCACTCATATAGGGCACTTTAGAAAAAGTCCAAGAAAGACTGAAGAAACTGAACGCCATTGTAGCGAAATAAGGCGGCATTCCTACAGGAGCAACGAATGGTGAAAGAGGATACACATTGACCTTCGTCATTGCTTATATTCGGGTAAGTTATTAAAAATATGTCTTAAAAATATACAAGTTTTGCTTGGTCACCATACTCATGGAGGGCACTCCAGAAGAAGACCAAGAAAGACTCAAGAAACTGAATGCTATAGCAGCGAAATATGGCGGCATTCCTGCGGGAGCAACCAATGGTGAAAGAGGATACACATTGACCTTCGTCATTGCTTATATTCGGGTAAGTTATTAAAAATATGTCTTAAAAATATACAAGTTTTGCTTGGTCACCATACTCATGGAGGGCACTTTGGAAGAAGTCCAGGAAAGACTCAAGAAACTGAATGCTATAGCAGCGAAATATGGCGGCATTCCCGCGGGGGCTAACAATGGGGAAAGGGGATACACATTGACTTTCGTCATTGCTTATATTCGGGTAAGTTTTATTTAAACAACTGTCTTAGAAATGTACATGCTTGAGGTCGCAACCCTACTCATGGAGGGCACTTTGGAAGAAGTACAAGAAAGACTCAAGAAATTGAATGCTATAGCAAAGAATTATGGAGGCATTCCCACGGGAGCAACGAATGGGGAGAGGATATACATTGACTTTCGTAATTGCTTACATTCGGGTAGGTGTAAGTCTTAGAATGACTGCCTTAAAAATGTACCAACAAGCTTTAGTCGTACCTACTCAAAGATGGTTTATAGAAAGACCGTTGGCGTACGCCTATCTCGCAAGGGACAAAGGCGTGATCAGCCTCTCTGAAATTAAACCTAAGGCATTAGATTTTTTTTAATCTAATTTGAGGAAACCTTACCATTCGTACGCAGATTCTATATAAATTCGATATACTTAGATTATATCAATACCGTTATCTGTTTTTCATAATTGAAAGTGATTCCAATGCGCCCGTAGCTCAGTTGGCAGAGCGGTGAGATGGTACCCTACGGTCCCGGGTTCAAGTCCCGGCGGTCGCTAATAAACTTTTCAATATTCTAATTTTCAATTTATGAGAATAATATAGCACTGTCAGAGCATTAAAAATCCTAATACAATATCTGTTTTTTTCTTTACAGGACCTGGCCCTAGAATACGACGTGGTGGCGGAGTCGTTTGAGACGTCAGTGCCGTGGGACCGCACGCTGGCTCTGTGCCGCAACGTGAAGAAGCGCGTAGAACAAGAGTGCGCCATGCGGGCCATCAGATACTACCTCGTCTCTTGCAGACTCACACAGACGTAAGTAATGTACTTGTTGAAGCTGGCTCTATGAAGAAGCGTGTAGATAGAAGTGTGTAGGTAGAACAAGAGTGCGCCATGAGGGCCATCAGATACTACCTCGTCTCTTGCAGACTCACACAGACGTAAGTAATGTACTTGTTGAAGCTGGCTCTATGAAGAAGCGTGTAGAACAAGAGTGTGCAGTGAGGGCCATCAGATACTACCTCGTCTCTTGCAGACTCACACATTACTGGAATGAACTTTAATCCCAGAGAAACTAAGGCAACTAAGATGGATGCCACGTACGTCATATTTCTTGCATTCCAATCGCCTTAGAATCATATGACACTCTTGACGTAAGTAATGACCTGGCTCTAGAATACGACGTGTTCAGTCAGTACCGTGGGACCGGACGCTAGCTCTGTGCCACAATGTGAAGAAGCGCGTAGAACAGGAGTGTGCTATGAATACCATCAGATACTACCTCGTCTCTTGCAGACTCACACAGACGTAAGTTAGGTTACTACTTTTCCATCAGCAGTGAGTGGCGTAAACAGCATAGGTATCTTGCAATAAGTAGATACCTATCGCAATCCGTAGATACCTATACTACCTCGTCTCTTGCAGACTCACACAGACGTAAGTTAGGGCTCAGTTTATACTGGTCACGGAGTAAAATTCTCAGCGTCCAGCGTTTCTTGAGCTCTCGTGAAGAAGCGCGTGGAGCAAGAGTGCGCCATGAGCCATCAGATACTACCTCGTCTCTTGCAGACTCACACAGACGTAAGTAATGTACTTGTTGACGCTGGCTCTGTGAAGAAGCGCGTGGAGCAAGAGTGCGCCATGAGCCATCAGATACTACCTCGTCTCTTGCAGACTCACACAGACGTAAGTAATGTACTTGTAGACGCTGGCTCTATGAAGAAGCGCGTGGAGCAAGAGTGTGCCATGCGGGCCATCAGATACTACCTCGTCTCTTGCAGACTCACACAGACGTAAGTAATGTACTTGTAGACGCTGGCTCTATGAAGAAGCGCGTGGAGCAAGAGTGTGCCATGCGGGCCATCAGATACTACCTCGTCTCTTGCAGACTCACACAGACGTAAGTAATGTACTTGTTGACGCTGGCTCTGTGAAGAAGCGCGTGGAGCAAGAGTGTGCCATGAGGGCCATCAGATACTACCTCGTCTCTAGCAGACTCACACAGACGTAAGTAATGTACTTGTGGAAGCTGGCTCTATGAAGAAGCGTGTAGAGCAAGAGTGTGCCATGCGGGCCATCAGATACTACCTCGTCTCTTGCAGACTCACACAGACGTAAGTAATGTACTTGTGGAAGCTGGCTCTATGAAGAAGCGTGTAGAGCAAGAGTGTGCCATGCGGGCCATCAGATACTACCTCGTCTCTTGCAGACTCACACAGACGTAAGTAGGGGCTCAGTTTATACTGGTCACGGAGTAAATTTCTCAGCGCCCAGCGTTACTTGAGCTCTCAGGTCACAGGACCTGGCTCTTGAATACGACGTGGTGGCGGAGTCGTTTGAGACGTCAGTGCCGTGGGACCGCACACTGGCTCTGTGCCGCAACGTGAAGAAGCGCGTAGAACAAGATTGCGCCATGAGAGCCAACAGATACTACCTCGTGTCTTGCAGACTCACACAGACGTAAGTAATGTACTTGTTGAAGCTGGCTCTATGAAGAAGCGTGTAGCACAAGAGTGTGCCATGCGAGCCATCAGATACTACCTCGTCTCTTGCAGACTCACACAGACGTAAGTAGGGGCTCAGTTTATACTGGTCACGAAGTAAATTTCTCAGCGTCCAGCGTTACTTGAGCTCTTTTGAAAAAACACGTGAAGCAAGAGTGTGCCATGAGGGCCATCAGATACTACCTCGTCTCTTGCAGACTCACACAGACGTAAGTAATGTACTTGTTGACTGTAGCTCTGTGCCGCAACGTGAAGAAGCGCGTGGAGCAAGAGTGTGCTCTGGGCCATCAGATACTACCTCGTCTCTTGCAGACTCACACAGACGTAAGTAATGTACTTGTTGACTGTAGCTCTGTGCCGCAACGTGAAGAAGCGCGTGGAGCAAGAGTGTGCTCTGGGCCATCAGATACTACCTCGTCTCTTGCAGACTCACACAGACGTAAGTAATGTACTTGTTGACTGTAGCTCTGTGCCGCAACGTGAAGAAGCGCGTGGAGCAAGAGTGTGCTCTGGGCCATCAGATACTACCTCGTCTCTTGCAGACTCACACAGACGTAAGTAATGTACTTGTTGACGGTAGCTCTGTGCCGCAACGTGAAGAAGAGCGTGGAACAAGAGTGTGCCATGAGGGCCATCAGATACTACCTCGTCTCTTGCAGACTCACACAGACGTAAGTAATGTACTTGTTGACGGTAGCTCTGTGCCGCAACGTGAAGAAGAGCGTGGAACAAGAGTGTGCCATGAGGGTCATCAGATACTACCTCGTCTCTTGCAGACTCACACAGACGTAAGTAATGTACTTGTTGACGCTGGCTCTATGAAGAAGCGCGTAGAACAAGAGTGCGCCATGCGGGCCATCAGATACTACCTCGTCTCTTGCAGACTCACACAGACGTAAGTAATGTACTTGTTGAAGCTGGCTCTATGAAGAAGCGCGTAGAACAAGAGTGCGCCATGCGGGCCATCAGATACTACCTCGTCTCTTGCAGACTCACACAGACGTAAGTAATGTACTTGTTGGCTCTATCACAAATTAAGGAGACGACGCGCGGGGCGCCTTTACAGATGGCTCACTCAGTACTAGCGACGTTTACTGGAATCAACTGGAATCTCAGAGGAACTAAGGCAACTAAGAAGATGGGTGACCTAGAGAGATGGTGGCGTAGAACAGGAGTGTGCCATGAGGGCCATCAGATACTACCTCGTCTCTTGCAGACTCACACAGACGTAAGTATGGGGCTCAGTTTATACTGGTCACGGAGTAAATTTCTCAGCGTCCAGCGTTACTTGAGCTCTCAGATCACAGGACCTGGCTCTCGTATACGACGTGGTGGCGGAGTCGTTCGAGACGTCAGTACCGTGGGACCGCACGCTGGCTCTGTGCCGCAACGTGAAGAAGCGCGTGGAGCAAGAGTGCGCCATGCGGGCCATCAGATACTACCTCGTCTCTTGCAGACTCACACAGACGTAAGGGGCTCAGTTTATACTGGTCAAGGAGTAAATGCTCAGCGTCCAGCGTTACTTGAGCTCACGTGAAGAAGCGCATGGAACAAGAGTGCGCCATGAGAGCAATCAGATACTAGGTAGGTACCTCGTCTCTTGCAAACTCACACAGACGTAAGTTAGGGTACTACTTCTCCATCAGCAATGGCGTATGTACCTACTATGTATACAGCATATACCTACCTATTATACTAATTTTAACGTGAAGTGACGAACTCATTTCGACCTTAGTCTTTATTTTATACGTTGGTGTATTATAAAGAGCTTTGAATCTATAAATCAGGAAGGAGGATGGATACCGCTGGCCTTTACGGCCTGGAACCTTGGGATAAAAACAGCTCGCGACTAAGTTACCCATATTGATGCACTTGCGTTGAAGAGAAGTACCTACGCTAAGAGAGCCTATAGCTAACTTACCTGCTTGTCTTGTTTCTAGATACGACGCCGGCTGCTGCATCTACTTCTACTTCGGTTTCCGCGCGCTGCCCGGCACGGACTCGCTCAAGATCTACGAGGAGATCGAGGAGGCCGCAAGGGACGAGATCATCGCCAGCGGCGGTAAGAAATCACGCACATTGAAAACTTTTTCACATCATAACCTCTTTGCTTGAAATTAAAACTTTTTGATGAAAGAAAAAGAACGAACTGAAAATTACGTACTTCCGGTAGAAATGAAGACAGTTCTACCAATCTAGCGAAGTAAATTTTTTAATTCGTAATGTTGGTGACATTTGAAATTGAACGAATGATTAACCTGTTGATCATCAGGGTGACTGGAAAAGTCGTGCTCGTGTGGCGTTCAGGAAAACGTGTTCAGGGTATCATGAAATAATCCCTAGTTTGTCATTTATGCTAAGATATTCCCGTGGGGTTTAATTTGATCAACCACAAAGTCCAAAGTGCGACGCTTTAATATAATTTTCTTTTTCTTTTAGGTTCTATTTCGCATCATCATGGTGTTGGTAAACTACGAAAGAAGTGGTACACGGATACAGTCAGTGAGCCTGGCCGTCAGTTGCTGTACGCAGCAAAGAAGGCGTTAGACCCTGACAACATCTTCGCTCTTGGCAATATGATTCTTGACGAACAAAACTGTACCAGTGATGACATAACAATAAAAAGTAAATTATAAAATAAGGACATATTAAATATATGGTTGCAGTTTAAAATGCCTGTTTAAGGTGTTTGCGGGAATAAGTACCTAAGCTAGTGTGTACCTAACTAGAAGTAATGGATCGAAATCCAACGAAAACACAACAAAATCTTAATAAAATAATGTTTTATATTGCCATGGAATTATTAGCATACCTACTGTAGTTTAGCAATAATCTAAAGCTTATTTCGTTTGTTACATGTTCTAGTGGTTTTACTCCATCTATTAAACTCGCGCATTTTGCAATGAAAAAGTGTTTACTTACTTCTCTCTTTCTCAGTGTTTATAAGTGTACTTAACTTACCTACTGTTTATTATTCTTAAAACATCATCTTATTTTAGTTCTATAAATCCTAGTAAAATATTTTATTTTAAATAGAACGTTCACAAGTACCTAAAATTACATTCTAGTCTGCTAATAAAGTAAGGTACAATACAACACAAAAGTACATTTTTACATACGTACAAGTATAATGAATGACATTGTAAATTGTTAATGTGAAATTTAAATTATATTTTATAAAAGGCAGCGGGAGTATGCAATGAAGTAAAAGGGACATACATTCCTTAATTATGTGAAAGAAGTTTTATTATTTTTACGCTAATTGTAGTTTTAATTTGGTGGGTGAATTTGTGAAAGTTTGTATTCGCTAATTGATAAGAAAATTGTAAGGAAATAAGATTGTACCAGAACTAAAATGCCAATTAAACAAACTTTATTGAAAGTAAACAAGTCTTCAAGTTTATCAAATAAATGTTTTTGCAAATCCAAATCCTGTGACAAATCTAGATTATCAAAACCCAACCACGAGAATAGTTAGGAGGGAGTGATGTGCCTGCGGCAATATTGCCGCTGCCGGGAAGTTTGCCAAGGCAATATTGCCGGTAAATTTCCAATGTTGCCGGCAACTTTGGCAATATTGCCAGGATTACATGAAACTCAAACTCAAACTCAAAGCATTTATTTCCTAGTAGGAATTACAAAATTCACTTTAAGAAAGTCACATTCTAAATCAAACTTAAAAAAGGGAAAATTTGTAGTGCAAAATTTTCTCTTTTTTATAACAATTTGTGTTCCTACTCTAAACGCGGTTCGGGCGGGATAAAAAAATAAAAATAAAGGCACTGCCTCGGGGCTGGCCAGGCTAACCACACAGCATGTGTCTTTATGCTTCATGATATGTTTTAACCTACTATAAAAGCTTATAAGTCTTATAACTAGCATCTGACGGGCACCAACAAGCTAGGCGATGCTTCTCTCGTGACAGGGCTATTAAGGCGTGAAAAGCATGATGATGGTGATGCGAAAAGACGTTCCAGACCAACTCGTTCTGGCACTTTCAAGGTTTAACGGCCTAGCTAGTGAGAAAATTTTGAGGTTTTTAGCTGCTTTAAGGGTAAAATGGGACCCTATTACTGTAATTTCGCTGTCTGTCTCTCTGCCCACCCATCCGTCCATCCGTCTGTCATCAGACTTTATTTATCTTATGAACTGTGATAGTTAGAGAGATAATAATTTTCACAGACTCCGTATTTCTGTTGCCGCTATGACAACAAATACTATAAAGTAAATAAAAATTAAATAAGGGGAGCTACCATACAAAAAACGTGTTTAACGTACTCGATTTTGCAGTCCAAAGGTTCTATCTTTTGAACAGCTATAGTATGGGAGATGAAATGTTCACAGAACATGTATGACTCTTTTCACTGTAACAATGAATACTTCAAACCAGAATATAATTAACATTTAAGGGGGCTCCAATACAACAAACTTGATTTTTATGACATTTTTATTCGTAGTGGTACGATACCCTTCGTGCATGAGTCCTACTCGCACTTTGTCGATATTTTTATATTAAAAAACTATTTTTAGTTTCTGAACTTAAAAGCAAAGTTGCCAAAATTCCCGGGAATATTGCCAACAAATTTGGCAATATTGCCGGCAACTTTGGCAATATTGGTCATTCGAAATGTTTTGGTTGTTATGGACTGGCGCTTACGATAAAGCACACTGCGAGGTATCATATAACAAAACTTACGTAAAGTTTTATAGCATATTTTGGCAATATTCCCTAAAATTTCCAGTTAAGGCAATATTGACGGCAAAGTTCCCAATGTTGCCAAAGTTGCCGGCAACGGCACATCAGTAGGAGGGTGTGCCTTTTTTACACCTTTAGTGAATTTTAAATTCTATAAAACATATCCCGTGTTAATTGAACCAAGGTAGCCCATTTGTTAAAAGTCGTAGATTCAGATGCTGACAGTCTTTAAATCATGCCTTGCAGGGTAGATAGAGCATTAATAACCCAAAAATATAATGGTAGTTATGGTCACATGGAGAGAGCTCGTTTCGGAGGCCAAGATCCTCTTTGGGTCGCTGAGTCAGCGGAATTAATTATCGTCACTTCACGTGTGATAATAAAAATAATATAAAAATTTTAGATTCGAAGGTTAATAAGAGTACAGTGACACCAACATTTCAAAAAACTACCGGAAGTAGTTTTACCCCATTCATCTCATTCACTTCCATTCCATTCACTCATTGTTTTGATCTGACACTGACACAGCGTTGCCGGCGCGGATCTTTGGATGCGATTTCGGATCTTTTCGGGTCTGAGCGGATCCTCGGCGGATCCTCATTTCCAGCGGATAATTTCGGATAATTATGAAAAAACATAGTTAGACCATTGTAGATACTCGTATTTAACTCGCAGTAAAAGAGAAGCAGGAGCAGAAAATGGATCATACCGCAAAAATATCTTCCACCGTTTAGTTTTGTCTTTAAGGACAGCACGACCAGTGCGCCGCGTGACGTGCACGGCTACGTGAGTAACAGGCTAGCACAGACCAGTACGCCGCGTGGCGTGCACGTCTACGTAAGTAAACAGGCTAGACGTACAGACCGGATGCGCCGCGAGGCGTGCACGTCTACGTGAGTAGCAGGCTAGTACAGACCGGATGCTCCACGCGGCGTGCACGTCTACGTGAGTAGCAGGCTAGTACAGACCGGATGCTCCACGCGGCGTGCACGTCTACGTGAGTAGCAGGCTAGTACAGACCGGATGCTCCACGCGGCGTGCACGTCTACGTGAGTAGCAGGCTAGCACAGACCGGATGCGCCACGTGGCGTGCGTCTACGTGAGTAGCAGGCTAGAACAGACCGGATGCTCCACGCGGCGTGCACGTCTACGTGAGTAGCAGGCTAGTACAGACCGGATGCTCCACGCGGCGTGCACGTCTACGTGAGTAGCAGGCTAGTACAGACCGGATGCTCCACGCGGCGTGCACGTCTACGTGAGTAGCAGGCTAGAACAGACCGGATGCTCCACGCGGCGTGCACGTCTACGTGAGTAGCAGGCTAGTACAGACCGGATGCTCCACGCGGCGTGCACGTCTACGTGAGTAGCAGGCTAGTACAGACCGGATGCTCCACGCGGCGTGCACGTCTACGTGAGTAGCAGGCTAGAACAGACCGGATGCTCCACGCGGCGTGCACGTCTACGTGAGTAGCAGGCTAGTACAGACCGGATGCTCCACGCGGCGTGCACGTCTACGTGAGTAGCAGGCTAGTACAGACCGAATGCGCCGCGTAGCTTCACGTCACGTGATGCAACAAAACGTTAAAATTCATCCGATCAATACAACAAATGCGTGCGTGCATGCGTACTTACGTGCACGCTTTCTCCAGTGGTAACGTATGCAGGTGTAAGTATGATGCCTGACCAGATACGGCTCTGCGGTGTGTTGTGCTCGCGATCTGATGTGACATGTTTCATTTACCTCCGTTATCAGGTGCGTTGATTCGACATGCATGCCACACACCGCATCTGGTCTGTCTTAATTTATCTACATACGACTCTACACTAGGTAAAACAAAGTAAATTAGGAAAAAATGCAGCTCGTTTTCGTAAGTGTAGGAAAATGGTTCACAAAAACACGGGCGAAAATCGCAAAATTTTAGGCGCTGCTTTTGGATAAAATCGGATCCAATCGGATCCTGTCGGACTAGGTTTCGGATCTTTTGATTTTCGAGTGCCGGCAACACTGCACTGACAGACAGCGCCAAAACCGCGTGGCGCGTGCTTTTAGAATTTTCAATAGCATTTGTGGGTATTTTTAAGAAAAATTGTTCTCTCCACATCCAGTGTCTCGTCTGCCAGCAGTGCTCATCTTTTAGTGTTCGTTAGTGGTTACTTCCGCCGAGCTGGGCAGTGCAGGGCCGGCAAGATGATAGATCTGTTTATGCCCTTTCGGGCGTTTCTCAAGTTCGAGAATGTTTGCACGGACAACAATGTGTTCCGTATGCACTACAAGGTGACGGTGATCATGCTGCTGGTGTTCACGCTGATGGTGACGTCGAAGCAGTTCTTCGGGGAGCCGATCCACTGCATGGCGGACGGAGAGAAGGACGCCGACAAAGAGGCCATCAACAGCTATTGCTGGATCTACGGGACCTACACGCTGAAGAGCAGGCTTGCAGGTAAAATTTGCCGGTATTTGTTGAGAAACCTTAGTATTTTTGATACTGTTTAGTTCGGACCACCCTGTCTATTACTTACAAAAAACTGCATCACAAATCATAGCATTGTTTAGAAGAAGTTCAAGGATTCCATGACAGACAAACAGAGAAACACAAAAAGTGAATTTATTTTTTATTACTATGTATTGATTTGCTCTTTTGCCAGTATTTATTGAAAAATCTTGGCAATATGAGTCTCTAAAGTTAGAAAAAGTTAGTTGAGTTGAGTAAAGTTGAAATGAGTTCGTAAACTTTTCTAACTTGGTTTAATTCTAGCTCTAGTGAGCAAGGTATCTGACTTCATATGATTCTGACCCTTCTCAAATTAACTAGTCTGCACTAGATCTTATTCTCAAACCTAGACATGCTAATCCATATATCTTCTTAAACTTATCTTGAGTTTCAGTTTAGACTACAATTTGTTACTGTTGCATTTTATCTGTTTTACTTACATTTAGATATATAAAACAGTAACTGGCACCTGCTGCTACTAAATCCTTTTCCTGTACCTGGGTAGCCTGGAAGAGATTCCCTAAAGAAGGCCACCTAACTTTACAATAGTGTATTGAATTAAAAGCTGTTCCTGTAGTAGTACCCCTAAATTGTTTTGGTGTACAATAAGGGTGTATTGTATTGTATATTCAAATTATTTAATTTTATACCAGGTATAGAAGGCAAGCACAACATTTACGCGGGAGTGGGCCCTCACATAGATGATGATGACGAAATCCGGCACACGTACTACCAGTGGGTGTGCTTCGTGCTGCTCGGACAAGCGGTGATGTTCTACACCCCTCGCTACCTCTGGAAGATCTGGGAAGGTGGCCGCTTGAAGGCGCTGGCTGCCGATTTGTGTAAGATACCTAAGTTTTATTAATATATATTAACAGGCGAGCAGCCACAGGCTGTTGTGCCTATATCTAAATCAAGATACTTCTTAGGTGCATATTCAATTGTGATTATTTGTATAGGAACATTATTGTGCAAGAACTTTTCAAACACTTTGCTGCAACTAGTAACACTTGAGAAATATTTGCAAAACAATACTGCCCAACTAATATAAAAGATGTTCTCAAATAAACATGCAATAAATTCTCGAATGAAATTAATATTTTGATAAAAAGAAGCTAGTATTTATAAAAGCTTCATCATTAATTTCACTACAGAGGTCAGAGATGACTACTTCAGCATGTAATAAAATCTCAATCTTGTAATAGGCATTCTGTGTTATCTTGTAGACATTTGGATATACAGAAAATTATTATTGTTTGGTTTTTAGTTAAATCAGCCTAGCAGTAAGATTGTTTACTAGTATTTACAAGACATGCAGAGACTTAATAATTTTTTTATCATTTCAGCAAGCCCAATGGTCACCAAGGACTGGTCTGAGTTCCGTCGAGGCGAGCTGGTCTCCTATCTAAGCTACACCAACATCTACACCCACAACATGTATGCAATCCGCTATGCCGTCTGCGAGATCCTCAATCTTGTCAATGTGGTGAGCTATCAATTTTACAGCCTTTATTTGGCATTTGCATGTTCTAGTTATCAAAATTAACAATTTTCCTGATAATTTATTTTAGTCTTCAGTTTTCTAAGGGAACAAAATAATATTTGAGAGACAAAACAAAAATAGTTCCCCTTGAACATAACTACTTGTTAGCATTGTAACATCAGTTTTTCTTAAAAGTTCTTGTTCTGTTTAAAATCATGCTTAGTGTGTGTAACTTTTTCATCATCATCAGGATAGGACAACAATACCCCACACACCGCCATCTTAAATGAGGCACAAACAGATCTACCATTACTTGCAGCTGCAGGTGACAGAATCCCAAAACAGTTTGTATTTGACAAAAAGTACAAAATACAACTCCACGAAGATGATCTCTCTGAAGGCCTTACCCCAAAGAACTCAGAATCTTCACGGACGGGTCTAAGACGAAATCTGGCACAGGGTCTGGTGTTTTCTCGGAGGACTTAAACATCAGACTATCAACTCCACTGGGTTACCACAACTCAGTTTTTCAAGCAGAGTGTATGGCCATCTCACTAGCTACTACAGCCATTGCTGCCAGGGAAGTTAAATTCCTCTCCATCCGTATACTCTCAGACAGCATGTCAGTACTGCAAGCCCTGAACAGTCACACAATGACATCAGGGCTAATCTACGAATGCCACCAACGTCTGATGGAGGTATGTAAACATAATCAGGTAACTCTGCAATGGATCAAGGGACACAGCGGCTCCAGAGGTAATGATGCAGCGGATGAACTAGCTAGAAGGGGTTCGGATACTGAGGCCTATGGGCCGAACCAATTATACCCATTCCGGCAGGTAAATTCCGCTCCCTACTGAGAGAACGTACAAAAAACGAACACAACACATACTGGACCGGGTTAGAAGACTGCAGGCAGGCCAGAGAGGCCATGCCAAAACTGTCCAGTCGTCTATCCAAGAAGTTGCTCCGACTGAAGAAACCCCAACTTCGCATGTTAACCAGTATCATAACCGGGCACGGTCATTTTAACAAGCACCTCTCAGTCATAGGTGTTACTGACAGTCCTCTGTGCAGAGCATGCATGGAAGAAGAAGAAACAGCTGTCCATGTGGTGCTGCACTGCAAAGAGGTAGCAACATACCGGGCAAAGTACCTCGGAAATCCGGGGTCAATCCCCGAGGCACTCAGTGATTTGGTAGGGTTGCTGAGTTTCCTCGGGGAACTAGGATGGCTCGAGTAGTGGGCCCCCACCCATCACGCAAAATAGGCGCATGTAGACGTCGAGTTGCGGAAAACAGCCCGTATAACCATTACCATTACCATTCATCAGGATCTTACTGTGTTTTGATCAATAAACTAATAAAATAATTGTTTCAGATTGGTCAAATTTTCCTTTTGGATGTCTTCCTGAATGGTGCCTTCCGTAACTATGGGCAAGCTGTTGCGTCATTCGCACACGTACCGCGAGTACCTGGCTACAACCAAACCTGGGAAGCTGTCAACCCTATGGACCAATTCTTCCCCAAACTAACCAAATGTTGGATAAGAAGCTACGGGCCTTCTGGAACAATTCAGCTTAAGGATAGACTTTGCGTTTTGCCGTTAAACATTGTCAATGAAAAGATTTTTGTCATCCTTTGGTTTTGGTTGATAGCACTAGCTTTTGCTTCTACTTTAGCTGTCCTGTTTCGCGTCTTAGTGTATTCTCTGCCTTTATTCCGTACCATGATGATTATTGGTCAGTTGCGTTTCGTAAAAAGAAGTGTGGTATCTAGGATTGTTAAAAATTTTGGTTTTGGTGATTGGTTCATTTTGTACTTGCTGGGCAAGAACATGAACCCTCTCATTTACAAGGAGTTGATTGTGGAATTATCTAAGGAATTAGAACATAAGACTGTCATAGTTTAACTTCTATCCTCTTTGTTTTTCTTTTATTTTATTTTATAAACCTATGGTTGTGCAAAGTTCCTATAAAAATTGTTAACACTTAAGTTACACAAGGTGTATAATAAGATTTATCTATAAACTTAAGACTGATTAAATAGGAGTTAATTTAGACTAACGTAAAAGTGCCTAATCAGTTGATAGTTAAAATGTTTCTAAATTAGAACATGAACATTTATTTTATGTTACTAAATTTTATTTACCAGCTTAACATGGTGTCCAATACTCAATTAAAAGGCTGATTTGTAGGTATTTTTAAGATTTTGCCTGTTAAGTTGTTGTTCTCGTAAGTGTTACATACATTTTGGTTATAGTAAATTTTAAAATATTACAAAACAAAACTTATGATGTCACTCATTCCTATCTTTTTAAATCTTTTTGTTAAAGTTAGTTTTGTTCAGAATGTTATTTTATGAAACTACTAATTATTTAGTAAACATGTTTTGTGGAAACCATGAAAATACCCTTTGTAATAATTGCATTTTCAATAAAATTTCTTATAGTTAAAACTTGTTTCTCTTTAAATATTGGTAGGTAAAACAGATCAAGAAAATTTTACTTGTGAGGTGGTACTTGTGGGACATGGTAGTCAGGGTGTAAAGAGCATCTAGGCTGCCTGAAATGGTTCAAAATAACTCTTAAACTACATTACTTTAGTAAATTATTTCTTTTGTTGTCCTTGCTGGGATAAAAATATTTTAAACCATTTAAGGTGGTCATATAGGTATGCTCTTTTTACCTGACTGCCTCGGAAGCAGGGTTATGTTTTTCGAGAGTATGTATGTATGTATGTGAACAAGAAAATTCTTTTTCACTGGCTACAGCCCAAACAGATAGTTGGATTTTGACATATGAGGTGTTGTTAGGCGAGGAACACACGCAACGTCGGTTTGTGCGTCGTTTGTTCGATTTTCCACCTTATTTTTACACGAATACGGTTTATGTCAAACGTTGCAGCGTTGTGCGATACCGTGTGACACAAACCGTATTCATATACAGGTAGGGTGGAGAATCAAATGAACGACGCACAAACCGACGTTGCGTGTGTTCCTCGCCTCGTCTCAGCCGAAGTAACACTGGCTATATTAGAATATTTTAGATTCGAGGCGGTGGATTTTTACAGCTAAATACCTACTTTAAAATTACCGCAGTCAGGTTTTTGTTTTTTGTCACATCTACTTGTTTTCCTGTGCTATGGTGCTGCACCACATTGTCAATATGTAAAAGTTTAATGAAAATGTCCTGCAGAAGCTCACGTTGCTTGTCTTTGTTAAATTAAATTAAAGATATGCTTAATGTAAAGATTTTATTTAAAATTAATGTTTGAATCCTTGCAAAGACAACAATAATAAAAATTATAAAAAGGTTTTAGAAGGACCCAGGATATACCTACAATAAAACTAGCAAATAAATACAGATTATCCCGAACAACCTCTACAGCCACAATGCACACATTCCACAATCCGTCCTTCCTCGAGCTTGCTCTTTGGGACCCTACAGATACAATTGGTAGCAAAGTTAGTGTCCCTAGTCTGAATACAACGCAAACAACACAAGTTTTCATAACCAGTCTTCTTCCACTTAGCTATCAGGTTGGCATCAGCGATTTTCTCGTCCAAGCAGTACTGGTAGAGCTCCCTGCTGATCGCTTTGCGGCGGTAGAACAGGTCGTAGATATATCTGGACTTTTGGTGGTGGATCTTGAATATGGGCCATAGAGATTCTTGCTTACGTTTTCCCTCGTGCGGCTCTGTTTCAGCTGTAACATAATAAGTTCTAAGTGTAGATACTGAGAAATATTAGTGATTTTAATATAGGGTGTATTTTTATTAGTGGCGGATCCGTTAAGGGTGTGTTCTGTCAATGAAACTGAACAACTTTCCCCAAGGAACATAGGTCGAAATACGAAAAAAAATTTTGGTCTTCCCATACTAAGTGTGTTGGCCGGCCGGGTCAATTTGTATGGGAGGGCAAAATTATTTTTTCATATTTCGACCTATGTTCCTTGGGGAAAGTTGTTCAGTTTCATTGACAGAACACACCCTTAACGGATCCGCCACTAATAAAAGTACACCCTATATACAACCTGTTACAAAACTAACCAAAAAAAAGAATATTTTTCATTATCATCAGTCGATGAAATAATCACATCACTAGTCTAGGGTAGGTGCTACACTACCTGGCGAACAAAGTCCGCTTCGGCGTACATTGCTGGTTGACTTAGTTTCTTGTATTGATGACATTCATGTAATAGCCAGCAATGTAGACCGAACTGCGTTTCGCCGCGTCGGTAACTTCATTTGAACTTTGATCTGTCAAAATTAGTGCTGCGATGCCACGATTAAAAATAAGTGTAATTTAATAAAAAAATATTTTTTTCGTAGTTTTCAAAAACGATACTACGGCTCTAATTTTTTGTGAATCGACTCTTTGCAACGGACCTATCCACACCCTTTCAGCTTTACTGGTTGTTTTGTAACACGTTGTATAAAGCGTTACAGTACCCCACAAAGAGAAAACGAGTCTAAAAACTGACTAACCTTCGCGCATCTTTTGCTCCAACTCCTCAAGCGTCGGTTCTATCAATTCCCATCCTTCTGGTGGAGACTTACGACTGCGACGGACTTTCGGCATCGTTGTACAGTTGCCCCTTCACAAAATAATGCACAAATTTAAAGTTTTTAGCAGATTTTTATCAATAAAACAACAAATTCACGCGTCTTCCCGATCAAATGTCAAACAATAAATTTGACGTTTCGTTTTAGGTCTAGATAAAAAAGTAAATAGCTTTGACTACACCACCTAATTTATCAAGTTGAAATCAAGGAATATCGGTGTTGCCAAATACAGCAATAGCGCATTTTTTATGCCATAAAAACACAACTCCACAGAATATAAATAACTGTTCGGATACAACACGAATAAAAAGACTGATTTGCGTTCGGATACGACCATGTTTTTAGGGTTCCTTGGTAACTACTATGGAACCTTTTCAGAATCTAAACTTTTAGTCAATCTGTCTGCCTGGTCGTAGAGAGGAGACCGCATTTCATTAAACAATTTGTGTGTACTGTGCGTACCAGTAAACTAAGCTAATGAGCTAAACTTGAGAGGGTTCTACTATAGTTGACTGCACGGCACGGCCCTACCTATCTGTGAGAGCCATCATAGAGGACAGAGAGAGACGGGGCAGTTAAAGATAGGGAAGAACAGGAACATTCTTTGCAAACTTCTATTTTTTTTCATTGACTGTATCTTTACGTAGCATTCAGCACGGACAAGAAAGACACTCTCAAAGTTTTTGCAAAAGATGGGTTCTTTTGCAAAAACTATGTAGGTAACAGTACAGTACCTAACTACCTAGTACCTACCAACTTTTACAACTATGTATTGTATATTTTTAGCCAACCTGTTATAGTCCATTAAACTCGCAAAATTAGTTTATTATTTTACACACTTGCTGATAAACTTCAGAAAGTTACACCTGTAAAATAAAGCGGAAATCAGATCGATATTTCATTTCCATTCCTTTTCGAGTTTCAATGACCATTGCGCTACCTGTGAATAACGGGCCTACCTACCTATACGTAGTAGTATTGCTGTTTCATTCTCGCGCGGTGTACTTAGCTGTGTTAGAGCGAGAGGGGTATAGTTTACGTGCCTTGATTAGCACTCATGGAATGCGGCGCGCGCGCAGCGCAACCTCCGTCCAACCACCAACAACACAACCAGTCTTTTCTTTCGCTCGCGCCCGTAGCCCGTCTACATGGATTGCTAAAACTGCGTCGCTGAAATTATGTGTGAAAATTGCCGTTACTTCAGTGTTTACATTGAAATAAGTGTGTAACAGTGAACCATAGTGATAAAGCTGTGTGTTATGGTGTGGAGTGAAAGCTGACGAGGCTTCTAAGGAACTTGGTCGACTATTTACCAGTAAGTTGTATTGCTATACGTGTCCGGGTGACGTTGATCTCAAGTTAGTTCCTCGCCGGCTGGCTGGTGGCGATTTCTATGTTTTTGTGCAGTTCCACATTCAAGTTTTGCGTTGCTCATATTTGCCTACACTCTATCCTATAATATCTAAGCTATAACTACCTACCAGCATACCTACTTTCTATAATGCTGACCTTAGTTCGCCTTCCCTACCTGTAGGTATCTGTTTATGTAGGTATTAATTACACGTTATGAATTTGTGATGATGTTCCTATTGTTTTCTTCACGTCTACAAACACACACAAACACTTCAACCTACCCACACAACACAAACTTACACTAGCTTACGTAGGAAGATACTTACAGATGGATATAGGTTCTTACCTACTTATGTACCTATAATCTGGTTCACAAAAGAAGGGGACCCGAAATGGCAACATTATTGTTGACATCTTGCTCAAATGTCATGTATGTAGGTAATATGAAAAAGAAGCAAACAATAATGTTGCCATTTCGGGTCCCCTTCTTTTGTGAACCGGGTTATACCTACTTACTAGTT
Source organism: Phthorimaea operculella (assembly GCA_024500475.1). Taxonomy (NCBI): domain Eukaryota; kingdom Metazoa; phylum Arthropoda; class Insecta; order Lepidoptera; family Gelechiidae; genus Phthorimaea; species Phthorimaea operculella. The sequence goes on from JANFCV010000001.1 coordinate 16,022,554, forward strand.
ATTGGTACGTCCATATTGTCAAAAGAGGCGGTGTCAACGTCCTGCTGAATTTAACCCATATTTTGGGTCATCGACCTTCAGAAGGAACCGTGATAAAACCATCCTTGCTCGCTTGATGACGTCTGATAGTAAGGTCTCCCTAGCTATTCTATACCAAGTTAAGTGATTTAAACACAAGAGACCTAGCTATAGGTAGGTAGGTACCTACTTATCCACCAAATTACGTATTTACCTCCCTACCTACTTACCTATCTTGCTACCTACCTAGTGAGATACCTTTTTGTAAATGCTAAATTTAGTCACGGGGAGAGGTCAGGAGTAAACCAATAGCACACTGGCATCTCACAACACCGACACAAAAAAAAGTGAGATACCTACCTTACCAACCATAGGTTGATTGTACTGATGTTAATAAGTAGGTACCTATTTCCTACTAGCCATGGATTTTCGGTAGGTACCAGATGCCTACCTATACCTACCCTACTAATAAAAATTCATTCCTCTTCCTCTTTTTACCTACTTACCTAGGTAAAAAGTGGTTGGCATAGTAAGTGGTTGTCTGATTCCTAGGTTTAATAGGTAAAAAGAGGAAGAGGAATGAACTTTTATTAGTATGGTAGGTATAGGTAGGCACCTGGTCTGGTGCCTATCGAAAATATAGGGCTAATGGAATATACCTACTTCAGTGGCGAAGAGTGGCATTCTAAATGAGGTAGGCCGGAGCGAAATATGTATTACCTATCTGAAAGAAGATTGACGTGAGAGTATGGTTTTGTCTATCTTTGAAGGGGAAGCCGATGGGAATCGGCATGTATGAACCCTTCGCTATTGCTACGTAGTACACCAGTACAATTGAATCAGCAAAATGTGCGCGTTTAGCGGCATTAGCATCATCCCATTTCCACGGCGAGAAAACGCCATGGGATTTACAATGACGCGTCGTCACGTTCCGGCGTTCTATCACAAAATAGAGAATTTACAGAAAGACAGCTCGCCCTTTTTCTGATCATTTATGCCTACACTCTAGGCTAGTACTATTATATATTCTGTGCTCTAGGGTTGCTACTTTTTACTTTCAGATTTTATAAAATGTGGTACCTGTATAAAACGTACGTAAGTACATTTCTGTACATTGCCGTGTGATAACGGCGAATGTCATCACCTCACATCTTTCCCGTGGGTGTCGTTAGAGGCGACCAGGGGCGGATTAAGACCACTTGGTGCCCCAAGCAATCCATGCTTGTGGGCCCCCTTATCCGTTGGAACAGCTTTGATTTTTTATCATCTGTACAGCACCACCCTGAGCAGCCTATCTGGGTCCCAGAGCCTCCAGTTGATCCTGGCGGCCATGACCTCGCCGTACTCGTATGACGGGATCAGGCGCTGAAGGCGACGATAAAGGTCGCGTCAGCCCCCGTGCGGAGCGCGACCTGGACCTCAGTGAGGGGTCCAGATTGCACTGATCAGGACCTTTCTGTTGTCTGCTAGGACGGCTGCTCGTGAGCTCTCTTGTCTTGAGGCCGGTTTGTGTTTCGGCTTCATCCCCTGAGTGAGATGTAGGGTGGGGTGCCAACGAATCCGTGGGCGGCTCTTGACGTGGCTGGCCCGGTGCTTCCACTTCCTGGTGGGTGAGGGCGATGTTCGCTTCGTCCGCCTTCTAGGCTTCCGCTTCTTCGTCGTCGTAGTTCCGGAGGGGCTGTTGGCAGCCGCCATAAGGGATCTAGCCATGTTAGATTCTACCTGCGGTGCCGCTTCCATCCTCTTCAGTTCGACGGGCTTCGTAAGAGCGTACGGGGTAATCGAGACTGTTGACCAGGTGCGAGCTGCCGCAGTTGGCACACTTGCTGGGGCGCACGTAGTGTCGTAGTCCACCTCGTAGCCCAGGGTGGTGGTCAGCTCCTTGTGGATGTCCTCAGGGTCTGTGTCCACGGGGAGGTCTCTAATCGCACCCTTGACTGGCCGCTCTTTCGGAGGCGCGTTGCGTAGGCGAACAACATCATATTCTGGTTCCGGAGCCCTCCAGCGCGGTAAAGTAGCGCTGGTAAACGTGGAATTTCTGTTCGCCTTGCGCCAGGAATCAGAACCCTGTGGACCTGTAGGTCCGCATGTTTGGCGCATGACCGAGTTCCGCCTTTGGCTCGCCGAAGTGGTGGCTCCAGTTCGCGAGCAGATGGACCACTATCAGCGGCGGCTTTTTCTTACACCCCGTCATCTATGGATGTCGTGGGTGCAGGTGTCTGCGTCTTCCCTGGGTCTGCGGGGCGTAGGCTTCGGCATCGTCAGCCTGGACGCATAGGATGTCTGGGCAGATGTCGACGCTGGCTGGGCTGTCTCCAGTACCCGAGTTCTTCAGCAGGGGCATGGACAGCGGCGACGTGACCCTCGTAGCCGGAACAGTGCGGGTACTCGGCGATCGGTGAGATGGAAGATGTTTCGCGGGTACGCTTTTCTGTGAGCTGTGCGTTATGCGCTCCCGCCTGCACGGCTGCAGCACTCTTCCTGAGAGCATTCAGGGTGGTGTGCCATGCGACGGCGTGCTAAACGGCGAGCAGGTCCTATTGTTTCTTGTCCCACGGCTCACGCTGGGACAGCGGAGACGGCGAGGGAGAAGCAGGCAGTGGTTAATATCGCTATTGTGGCGGCAGTAGGCGGCGACAGGTGACGAGAGGCGGGTCCGTCGAACCCGGCGTGGATGGCGTCCACGATGAACGTGGGCGTCTAGAACCCACGATGTAGCTTGGTTGTGTCGCGACTCTTGAGCGTGGGGCGCTGGTAGCCCTTGAAGGGCATTTTCTTATTAGCCTGGTCTGCGTAAAGCGTAGCCTGCCCTCGGGGCACAGGACCCTGGAGTGCCCCCCCGCTGGTGGGAGGCCGGAACGTATTAACGACAAAAAAATGGTGCTTCTTCTGGTGCCCCCCAAGACGTGATGCCCCAAGCAATTGCTTATTTTGCTTAAGGGTTAATCCGCCACTGGAGGCGACTAAGGGATAAATTCATCTAGGGGTTCAATCCCTGGATGAATTTCGCAATCGCATTGCTTGCTACATCTTGCATTGCGCACAACAACCTGCCTGCCAAACGTGGTGAGTATGGCAAATACCCCCCAACTATGGGGAGGCACATGTACAGCAGTGGACTTTATTGTGGCTGTTAAAGTAGTAGTAGTAGGTTCATTACTTACATTATATCAAACTTACCCCGTAACAAAAAATATTTGCACTTGCGAGTCGTCATTTTGCCGTCCACTCGCACCGAACGCAGTTGACATTCGCTACTAGTCGGTTCGAAACGGTTCGGGATCGCGCATGAACGACGGCGTCGCGTCGTCGTGTAGATGTGTGTGTGAGTGTAGCGACGTTTCCTTGTAGCCGTCTCTCTGTGTTAAGCACCCGCCAATACTTACTTTGTGGTTCTATGCTCGTGCTTCTCGTGCAAATGAAGCTGATCGTGCCGGACCACGGGCACGACACATTCACGCCGATTTGCTTTTGTTTTAAACTGTCGCCACGGTCACACTCTTTAAGGTGGACTGAATTCACAGAATGTGTATTGACACGAGTGTAAAAAGCGCGGATGCCAATACCTACATACGTAATTTGTAGTCTTAAAGCCGGGTATTCGTTTGGGACAAAGATCCGAAACATTGCATAAAAACAAAAGTTACTCAAACAAATTACCTAAAAGTTCCCAACGAGTGTGCGTCCTCATTGGGAACTTTTCGGGAATATTGTATAAAGAAACAAAGTTTCGGGGAAGAGACATCTTAGTAGGTAGGTACGTTGGTTTAAAACATGAATGAACGTACCTACCTAGGTATCTACATTTCCGTCCTTCTTTGATCGTTCATGGTTTGATGGTTGATCTAAGACTAATGGCGATCATGTCAAACCTAATCAAATTCCCTAATCTGGATCCATAATTTAATTAGTGCTTTTAGGATTGTACGAGTAATAGATAACAGCAGAAAAAGGTATAATGATTACAAAAAATGCAGCATTTGCAAAGACTAAAATAGGTAACTACCTACTAAAGTTCAGTTCTGAGTTCAAACTGTTTAACAGTTAAAGTTGAAAATGATTAATGATCTTGAATGCTCAAGATACGTGAGAAAATGGTACCTATGTATCAACTTAATGATAATAGATACATAGGTAGATATGTAGCTACATCTACACGTGCCTATTAAGGCCGAGTTTCGCATTCGATAACAAAAAGTGCATCAATGTGCGTAATAATGATGATAGGTAGGCCAGAAAAAAGGTTTGATCTATTTTAATGGCGATCGATAAATATTATAAGTACCTACCTAGGCAGACGATTTGTCTCACAAAACGCCTACATAAGTGGTAAAAACCAAGAATAAATTGATAGTTCAAGTGTCAATAAGTTTTTGTGCTATCTTCCATCATATCTACCTACCTAATACCTAACCCAACATCGTAAGGCAAACTTCGATTGCATTAAATAACAGGTAAATTACCTTTCTAGGGTCTAACATAGTTGCCAACTGCCAAGCCAAATCCCTATTACAAAATTGTGCCAGGATGTCCTATCCTCAAGGTGATGGCTTGGTTTCAAGATGGAGTTAGGTATTTACTCAGTCAGTAGGTATGCGAAATGATTACCTAGGTTAGTACTTACTACTCAGATCGCAAGATATAATGACTACATTCAATATCCGTCTGTAATTACTAGGGAATGACCCGCGAAACATGCCCACGAGTGCTTATTTAGAGTTATTGCACAAGCGAGCAGGTGATTTGAGCGTAGGATAGGAACTCCTCAATGCCAAAGCAAAGTAGATGAAACGTACGCCCCCCAAAGCTCATGCATTGATGCAGTTAATTTTGTGGTGAGATCAGCGAATTATTGTTAGATTAATTAATTGCCGTTTGTACAGTCGTTTACGCTCTGCCTACCCCGCAAGGGATATAGGCGTTGTATATATATGTATAGATTGATGTTCCTTTAATCAAAGATATACGAGATGATACCGAACTACCGAGCGATGGACTTTTCCGAAAACGGTAAGCTCAATAGGTCAAACTGAACAACTTTTCCCAAGAAACTTATTATAATTACGTCTCATAAAAATTGCTCAGTCAGCTGGTCCAGTATATTTTTTACAGTTTTATCGTTGACCTATGTTACTGAGGATAAACTTATAGCTTAACGTTGTTTTTGAGAAAGTCCGCCGATCGGCACTACCCTGTATTGACGAATAACTGGCTGGCATTGATTTGTCTTTTAACTTTGTACAAAGCAGCAACTTGTAAATAAATAAATTGTAAGCTATTGTGAAACTTAACGCGTATTTTTAAACCGCTATTAAGGCTCACCTACTTGCTTTTAAATTTTAATTAGTTGTTGATAATGATAATTGTATTGTTATGGCTATTATTACTCAACTGTTAGGTAGGTAGGTAATCAAATTACATACCTTTCAACACCTTGTCTCGGCCGCCATCTAGGTAGTTCAATGTAACAGAAGTAGGAAGGCAGACAAGTAGGCAGGCACCAACACAAAGTATCTTTTACTATAAAGTATTGCCGTTCGAATAAGCCATTTTGACAGCAGATTTTGTCAACCCCATACTATAAGACATGTCAACAAAGAAAAATTTACCTTATGTTATAGTTATAACAGAATGTGACTGCTGTTAAATATGGCTTATTCGTTAAGACGTACACATTCCTAATCTCTCAAGTAACTTACACAGATTTCCCAAAGAAACCGGTATTTTTACGATTCCGCGTCGACGAATTCACTAGGCATATTGAAAACGCAAATCGATTCGGAATTCAAAAAGCATTTCCAAGAAATTCAACTTTCATTCTTGGAAGCCGGTTGGTACGGCAGTAGACAGTTGGCACGCTGCGAGCAGTCCAACGGAATCCCTCTGCAAAAAGTCGCCGAGATTGTACACAATTCGCGGCAAAAAGTCGCCGATTGTCGCGTTTTTGCGCCCGCGCTCTATCGCGGTGTCCGATAATGAGGGTGACGTCATCTTGAGCCGGTTGATGAGCAAATAGTACGAGATTCCGATCAATCTACAAGTCAAGATTTAAATTAACTTCTCGAACCACAAAATATCGGGTTTTAACCAATATTCTACGACTAAAACCTTGTAAAACGGTGCGATATGTCAGTGAAAGATTTTTTGGATTTGCGCTGCTACTTGAGTGTGAATCTGACTGCACGAACTTTGCCAATTTAGTTGTCACTTTGTTAAGATGGCTAACCTGAAATCAAGTTCTATATAGGAGGTATGTAACAGACTGAAGTACTGAAAGAATATTTAGTAGACCACTGCTACCAACATACAAATAAAATCTTTTAAAAGGTCGATCATCTTAATGTGTTTAATGGTTGTTTTAACAATATTTTACAAAATTACATCTCTGTAGTCAATAGCTTAAAAAATAAAGAATAAACAAACTTGAACCTTTGAACTCTACCTACAATATAGACCTGAATAAAGAACTATAAATCATTTTGTTCATTGCAAGCTATTGCATTGCTCATTGACTTTGTTTATCAAATTACCAACACTACGATCTAAATATGGCTTGATAATCATTAACTCATTAATTTTTAGCCTTTCACTGGCTTGTTACACTGATGTAAAATAGCGTTGTGCAAACTTGCGATTATAATTCTGTCGCTCGATTGAGCCCTTCATGTTTTACAAGACGAATAATCGATCATACTAATAGGCGAATAAATAATAAGGTCAATGAAGAACATTATTTGCAATTAATTGCAACTAACGGCCGTTGCAGCCGTGCCGTGTGAACGAAACATTACACATAAGCGATTTTTATTGATAATGATGAGCATTTTATTTTTATTACTTACTTGTTTAACAGTTATTGTAACGTTTAAGCATCTGTTAATATCCAAGAGAAGCCCACGATTTACTTGTTGTTTGTACTTGTTTGTAACATTACGATCCATTACGCCATCTTGTTGCATTCCGCGCGAAACGAACGCGAGCAGGCAAAAGGTTTCAAACGCATACAGCCAACTTTTCTAAAAAAGGGGAAAATCATTTCAATGTTTAAAGACTTTTTCGAGCAGTTTGATTATAAAGCAGAAGACACCAAGACACCTGCAGCATGCATAAATTTTGAGGACTGGTAACCGGCTGCGGTTGCGACACCGCATTCCGATCGCGAGAACGGGCCACGGGGCACGGGATACCTTGTCATATTGCCATTACCGCAAATACGATACTAATCGAAAAGTAATAAGTTTAAAATCTCGTGGTCAACTCTATCTTGTGTGAACAGAAGTATAAATCAAAACTTTAGCATTCAGTAGTAGTGAGTAGAGACGACGCAGTAAGAGAAAAGGGTAGGCTACCCGTGGTCAGTCAAGTGTTGTGTTGTGATTGTAACCAGGGGATGGATAGTACTTAGATTCTGTTTCACATTTCACCTACACTTTTCTGTTTGTCCCATATTCTGGTAATGCATTTTTTTCTCTTGTTGCGCCTGCGCGTAAATCTCGCCTGACAATTTGCGTTGGACGTCAGTTGCCGGTTTGGCGCGCGTTGCGACACGCACATTCCTCACGCACGCATTAGAAGGCAAAGGCTTTGGACATACTGCCACATTCCGTCTGCCGATTCCACAGTTTAACGATTTAAAAACATGGGAACTCATTTTGTAGGGAAACTGCATTCTTGACTTGGATTCTGGATGGTCCCTTGGTAATTTTTTAGCAAACATCAGCTCCTCAAGCATATTTAAGCATTAGAAGGCAAAGGCTTTAGACATACCTACACATCAATCTACCCCTTTAAGCAACTTACCTACGTATTACGGTACTCATAATGTTAGGTACTGGTTACTCATAATTTTATGTAAAGCCTATTTAAGTTAGTTTCCTAATGAGCAAGTTCATATGCTGAACTGTTCCAACAGCAAAACAATTTAAGCTTTGCCTCGATCAGAAAAGAGACCCTCACATAAGATCAGAGATGGCTTTGATGAGCACTTTATGTTGACTTTATGAGACTCAGTATGCTTAGTAAACATAATATCTGTTTACTGAATGATAAAATGAAGTGTCGTTGCGCGTTGATGTCTTTTACTTAGCAAATCAAAATGCTTGTTGTGATCGAAAAAAAATATTCACGTGCTTATTTTTATTTTATTTAAAGTTGTATATTAAATAGCTGATAATGATAACATGTATACTACTTAGTAGAGTCCGTCTCTTTTAAATCCGGTTTCATGCAATATTTATTTAAAGATGACCTCAGACCTGATCAGACAAAGACGAGTCAGAAAGGACTATCATACCGATATAATTTTATTGTATTCTGCGAATGTAGCAGAGAATAAGGATAGGTATATGTAGTATTTGAATTTTACTATACCTAAACTGCATTGTCAGTTGATTGCTTGATATCTATTATCTGCATCTATATACACTACTCGTTCTATCGTCAGGAGAACATCAGCGCTTCCCGCTCCCCTAATAAGATCCCATAATTAATTGAAACAACATTATTGTTTGCCTCACTATCATATTATATGACATTTGAGCAGGATGTCATGTTGCCGATTTGGGATATGTTCTATAACTGCTCAAGCTGTTTTACCAACGCTAGTTTATTTATATAAGTCTATGGTTTTACCAAATAAAAAGGCGCGTTTTGGGCGCATTTAACTATTCGGTAATTTGATAATTTGTGAACGCAACCATAACATAAACAATCTGACTTGTTTTGATGCCAGCGATGTCAGCTGGTCTGCTTTCAGCATGACAGAACGATGTTTACTATTAGGAAAAAGTAGCAAAATTACAACATTTACAGTATTCTCATGGCGTGATTTATCTTTGCAATGTACGAGCGACGTTATTACAAAGATCATTGTAGTTTGGTCTTTGTGCAACACAGACGGTGCTTGTAGCAAACCACTAAATAATTATAAAAAGTAAAAATAATGTCTCTGCGTCAAGCACTCCTTCTATCTTCTGCAAATTGCTATGGTTATGGACTGCTGGAATTCGCTAGAAAAGACATATGCTCTTTCCTTTTTAAGTAAGTCTCGGGCCTTTATATCAACCCAACCATTATGTAATTGTCTTCTATGAAGACCACACCACGATATGCTCCAAAAAGTCATGATATGAATAGGATACTTCATCCATGTCCAGGGCTGGACATGGATCATCCCCATTTGGGGTGATTTTACCATTCTCACTTCAAGAACTTTACTTACCACGCTTGGCTGTCGGGTTGACGAACAAAATTCTCAGAAAACGATGCTGCCCATTTCCAGAATTGATCTCTCAGTCGCCTTCTACGATACCCACGGATAGCAATGGCGCGATACTATTCTAAACCAATCTGTATTCGCAAATTTTTAACCACCACGTTGTTTCAGAAACTATGTGCAAGACTTGGTTTTCGTCCCGTACGCTACAAACGATTACACAGGGCACACAGCTATGATGCAAGACGCTTTGGGACCCTGGGGTATCTGTGTACAAGGCCTCCATCAGCACGCCGATCCCGTTCATGCTATTGACTCCTCAAGGGCAATTTTCGTTGGAGGAGGCAACACTTTCTTGCTCCTAACCCGCCTTTACGAGAACAAGCTAGTCAAGCTTATCAGTCAAAGAGTTCATGAAGGGAATTTGCTATACATAGGCGCCAGTGCGGGCACGAATGTAGCTACTAAGAGCATCCACACAACGAACGATATGCCGATCAGGTACCCGCCAAGTTTCGACGGCATCGGAATCGTCCCGTTCAATATCAATCCACATTACATAGACAGAATCGATTTGCCAACGTATACGGGTGAGACTCGAGATGACAGAATATTTGAATATCAAGAGATGCCTTATGCTGCTCCAGTTTTGGCGCTAAAAGAGGGCTCTCTTTTAAGGGTCAAAGGCAATTCGTTGACTATAGGAGGTGTCGCCGGCGGAGCTTTATTTGTAGGGTAAGTACGCTACGCAGTTCTGAAAATAGCTTGTTTCAACTAGGTAAATCATTTATCAATGGTCAATAGATACCATCACCCGTACTCATGCTGTGAGTAGAAGGCGATTGAAACGCCATACGGTTTTATGATAATAGGAAACACCGTGTATATCAATCCTAACATTTAAGATAAGTGTTGACTACCTGTCACTGTAGAGCTATACAATTAGGGCCATATTCGCTCAATCGCTTGACAAATTGTACCGGTCAGGTTGTTTGAATAGATAAGGCCTAATTGTAGGTACTGATGCGTAGACCACTAGGTAGAGGTATAAAACTATGTTGCACCCGAAAACTGATAATACGACTCAATATTTTGCCAATATTTAACCTGTAAAGAATACACGTGTTTATATAATTCTTTATGATTTTACAACAGCGACATGACGATTTCAGGTGCACCAAGTATGAATGTCGCGTTGGTGCCGATTTGTCGCAATTACTTACTCAGAATTATATAGGAGGAAGAAAACCTCCTCAAAACATTCCTCAGGGGTCTGTACTCTCCGCGACGCTTTTCCTGCTGCACATCAATGACCTTCTATCTTCAGGAATTGTTGGGTACGCAGATGACAGTACTGTCACCGAGAAATATCTGTCCGGCGCAGGAGCCAGTGGTGATGAAATCCAAAGATTGAGAAAGGCTATGATTGAGCGTACGAGCCTGACGTTAAGTAACGTCTCCCAGTGGGGCGAAGACAATCTCGTCAGCTTCAATGCTTCAAAAACGCAGGCGTGTCTTTTCTCCGCAAAAAGGAGTCCTTTCACCTTTTCTCCTACTTTTCGGGGTACATCTGTTCCAGTGACCAACACTCTTCAACTCCTTGGCATGGAGTTGTCCTCTGACCTCAACTTCGGCACCACCATCGAGTCCAAGGCTCAAATTGCAGCTAGAAAGTTGGGCGTCCTGAATAAAGTCAAGCGGTACTTCACGCCTGAACAGCTTCTAACTCTTTATAAAGCTCAAGTCCGATCTTGCATGGAGTACTGCTGTCACCTTTGGGATGGCTCGGCTAAATACCAACTTGCTGCACTGGATTCGGTGGAACGCAGAGCCAAGAGATTAATAGGCGATAAAAAACTGGTGGCGACCAAGCTTCACAGCCTGGCTCACCGCCGCAAGGTTGCTTGCCTATCGGTCTTCTACAGATTGTACTTCGGAGAGTGTGCGCGTGAGCTGCATGAGCTCATACCACCGTCTCCTTTCTTCCATCGGACATCCAGACGCACGGCCGGCTACCATCCGTTCTTAGTTGATATACCCACATTACGCACTAAGCGCTTCAAATCATCTTTCATTATGCGCACGGCTAAAGAATGGAATTCCCTGCCTGCGTCTGTATTTCCGAGTGCATATAACCTGAATCTCTTTAAGTCTAGAGTGAATAGGCATCTTCTGGGCAAGCTCGCTCCACCGTAGATCCCATCTCTGCTCTAGGGTAAGATTGGGGTCAAGAGTAAGCCCATCATAAATAAAAAAAAAAAAAAAAAAAATCACCTTTGCCCGCTTGGAACGATTCCTAGTCTAGTTAAGAAATTCCTTCATAGATAGGGAGGTAAATGCATACAACCAAACTGATTTTGTAAAGAAAATAAACAGAATTTTCTGAATCTGGGTTTAATAAGGACTACTTTTGGTCAAGGCATGGCAGCCGAGTGTGGTTGCGTTTAGGAGTAGTAAAACGCTGAGGCTGCGTTTTTGAAAATGTAGAATAGCCAAGTGTCAGACAATGGCTGTTTTAAAAGAAGAAAACGTGTAGAAATGTTGGCACAGTATCTCATTGGTTAAACCTTGACGGACGCAAGGACGTTGCAAAAACACCTTTTCTTCCTAATTTTATGCAAATTCAGCGATCCTAAATGCAACCATTCTCAGCTGCCATGCCTTGACCAAAAGTCCTAAGCCCGGATTCTGAAATGAGGTTGATTTTCTTCACAAAACATTATCGGAATTTATTTTGAAATGTCGTCATCATGTCGCCGCCTGCTAAGCTATAGATACTGTATTTTAGATGTAAAAGCAAATACAACAATTCCAGGTACACCAAGACTGCATGCCGTGTCGGTAGCGATATTTCACATTTACTTCAGAATAACTTAGAATATAATTAGAAAAATAATCCAGAAAATCAACTGTTCGAAATGTAAACGATATGTAAGTAATTTATTGTGTTGTTGCTTTATTAAACATTTGTTTACTTTTAAAACAACTCTTTTTATTAAAAGAAATTAAATATTTTGGCACTTAGTGGAAGAAAAAGACTATAATTTCAACAGGGACGCAATTATGGTTTCTATCAACGCATTCGTTCCCTATTATTAATCATAAATATGTATTACTAATCAATCATAGATAGCAAACAGGGCCCAGCGTTGATCACTTAGACAGTGGTCGTCATACAACGTTGGATCGCCGGCCGGGGACGTGGGTTCATGTCATCCTGCTTTATTTTTAATTCTTAGCATCATCATAGTGTGGTAATTCTATCTACAGTTGGACTTACGCCTATACGATTGCATGCCGCTACGCAGGATACTCGGTTCGTTTCTATATTTATTTCTTATTTATTTTAACCCGAGTGCCTCAGCCTCAGGTGGGTTATGTTTTTCGAGAGAATGTATTGAAGTATATGTTTTCTATTCTTGTTTACTAATAAGTACATCTGCTTGTTTGTTCTTCAGTAGTTAGCCAGCACCAAGTAAGTATATTTCTTCTGTGTCGTTTGCTACACCCTTACGGGTCAATTACAATTGCTTTTTCATGCAGTTTTTAAGGCAAACCGCTTGGCCTTTTGAAGGGTCAGGTCGTTTAGCTGCTGATAGCACACACACTTCCACACTCGTCAGCACGTAGCAATCATACAATGCAAGTACAATACGCCATTAGGGATTCGACACGCCAGGGACCTGCAGACTGTTTACACACCAACTTGAGCTGGACAAAGGACCACTTACCTTGGTTTTACTTCACCTAAATACTTAGTGATCGCTAGCATGTGAAACTTCGAAAAATGGGCGCTAACTCCATAGGTGAGACTTGACATGAGACGGAGCTACGCGAGCGGACGACATGGCGATGCTTGAATTGAAATCATTTGCATATAAAATATGAAACAGAAACGACGCCGTCTTCACGCCTGAGACGCGCGTCGAATCGATGACGGCCGGTGATCTGATCACTTCTGACAGATGGGTGAGACTTGACATGAGACGGAGCTACGCGACATGGCGACTCTTGAAACTATTTCCATGTAAAATGTACGAAACAGAAGAGACGCCGTCTACACACCTCAGACGCGCCTCGCATCGATGACCACTGACGATCACTTGTTCGACAGATGTCATCTTACGTCTCGCGTCGCACGCACGTCACATGTGTGAGGGAGGACGCCTTAGACTGGGCATTGATAGATTTGATCTCAAGTCAAATCACATTCTCAGCTATAACCGTAGACGGTGGGATAAGCTTTAAGTAGTAGTTTAACCATTGGTTTCAACATCTAAAAGTACTGTTTACTTATCCTCGTTTACTATAAACAGATACCATTACATCATGTATGTACTTACCAAGCCTAGGCTTCCTACAGTCGTCTAAGGTCTATGATTTCCACTAGACCGATACGTCAGACATATCAATTAGCCGTTGAAAAGCTGTGATTAGGATAGGTTGCGTTGGCGATACGTAGGAACCACACAGGTGAAGGTTTCTAGAAAGAAAGTAAGAAAAAAATATTATTTGTTACCAAACTTTTGTCTGTCTGTGATGTACTTAGAACCTTTACCTTTACAGCCACAAAAGTTCACTGCTAGACATGGGCCTCCCCTTCTCCGGGATATTTATTGCCATACTCACCACGCTTGGCAGGCGGATTGTCGAGAGCTGTGCAAGATGTTTTATTGATAACGGACGCTGCTGCCTGCCCATTCCCTGGATAATTAACCCTTCTTTTTCGATTGGGTCACCAAGTCGTCCAACGACCCAATGAATTCTTAGTCGCTTTTTACGACACCCACTGGTAGCATTGGAGTGATGCTATTCGAAACCGGCATTACACGGCAGGTACAAGACTTACTTTTAAAAATATCTATATTCTATATCGAATATCAACCCTGCTGCGCTTTAGGTTTAACGCAATGACTACTAATTTAAAAATTTAAAAACAGGCCTGTTTTTGTGGAAAACCAACTTTCCTATACAAAACATAGCCTATGACAATCGGGATAATGTAAGGATTCTTTTCACACATTTCCCAATCAAATCTATTCAGTGGTTAAAGAGTTACAGTGGTTTAAAGTAACGCACATACATACATGAACCCTAAAAACATTACACTCCTTTTGTGTGGGCAGTCGTGTAAAAATCGTGATCATTGCAGATATTTTATCTTAAAAACTGGAAACGTAATTCAATTCCTACAGAAACTGTTTTATAGAGAGCCAGTGGGTGTTGTGTTGTGACTATCCCTCATTGCCCTCATGGGAAAATCTGATATAATGAGGGCGAGGCAGCGGGGCGTAACGCTAGCTATAGCTAAGCTGGTCAGCGTATTACAGGTAATTCTAAAATTATATCTTGCTGAGCAGTTTTTGCGTCTTTTTGTACTGCAGTTTCATTGAATATATTTCTGTAAACTAATTATTATTTGCGAACAATAGCCGGCCAATCAGTAAATTAGTCTGCGCCGCGAAGTATTTCACAAACGCGGCGCCATCATCATCTAAAAAGATATCTGTGTGTTCTCACTCTTATTTAACACTAAATCTAAATTATACTTTATAGAAGGCTTATTATACCATGATAGAAGGGATATCTGTTGGGATATCTACAGTACGTACATTTTTGAGCGGACATAAATTCTTGCTGTGCTTTCTTGGTCAACTGTAAAAACACTACCAAAGCACGAATACAGAATACAAGAAACAATACTCCGACTGTGGAAATTTTAAATTTGTATTTTGCGATAAAAATCCGCCATCTTGAATTTATGATTTTTTAATTAAGCCAGTGAAATGAAACTACACTCGCGCTGCTGAAACGAATTTACCGACAACTCACATGTCAAGATCCGCCCAGCTGTTTTCTTGTCTTCATACATGTATACTCTCGAAAAACACTACCCTCCTGAGACAGTCGAGTAATTATAATAATAGGTACTAGGGTAGCTAAGTGTCCCACAGCTTAACCTATCAATTTGCGCTGTCACCTCAACGGAAAGACGGCATACCTCCGGCATACTTAGTCCTCATATTATACCCCGCTTAGTTCCTACTTGGCATACCTGGCATGCCAGCACGCTTGCCCCAATGCTCTACAATTGTAACTTGTACATGTGCAAATTATTCCGTCCACGTTGAGTACCTACTTCCTGAGATTTCGCTAAAAGGGAAATTTGACGTTGAGCACTTTCGTATTCAGAGATTATCCTCAAATGATAAACAAATGCACGGTACTGCTATTTTCTCTTGTTTCTCGATTTCATTTTATTTTAATCTTAAAGAGATGCAACTGGTGTTTGAAAAGTAAACCTTCGATATATTTTTCAAGCTAAGAATTCATTCTATTACGTAGGTACCTATCCTAGGTTGATGTACGAATTTATAAATACGCTTGTCGGCATGTGAGTAAAATCTGTGCTTTGGGAATAAACTCATCAATATCTACAAACAAACAAACGTCCAGGCTGTCATCATTTTTTTCAAACTTTGCATTGACCTTCTTATCTTTAAACAGTTGTAAGTATTTCCTCTAAACTAGAGCACATCATAAAACATACAACTAAGCCACTTAAGTGGACAAAACCTCAATAGCCTCTCGAAACACTGTCACCACACCGCAACCGATGCCCCGTCATTCATCTCAGAATGTGACAGTTTTTCAGAGGGAATCCTAACAATAAATGGAATAAAGTTAACAAAAACTCGTCGCAATCTGACTTAGCGCACACCAGTGGCGGACTAAGGTAGGGGCGGGGGGGGCGGTCCGCCCCGGGCAGCAAGTCCCGGGGGGGCAGCGGAGGCCATTTTTATGCTCCAAGGACCGAATCGTAATGAAAGTTATTTACGATTTGATCACAGGAGTTAAAGTTCGAAGGCTGTTTTGTTGCCCCCAGGAATTGAATTGTAAATAAAGTTTTTTACGATTTGATCAAAGGAATTTGGAGGCTATTTTGATGCCCCCCAGTACTTTTAGAGTTCGAAGGCTGTTTTGGTGCCCCCAGGAATTTAATTGTTAATAAAGTTTTTTTCGATTAGATCAAAGATGTTCAGAGGCTATTTTGTTGCCCCCCAGGACTTGAATCGTAAATAAAGTTATTTACGATTTGATCAAAGTAGTTCGGAGGCCATTTTGATGCCCCCAGTACTTGATAGCAGCCGCTGCTAGGACAGGCTTATTTAAAATATTTAAAAACATTATTAGATTAAGTAACACGGCGTATCTCCTCGCTGCTTGTCTTTTTAACGCGAAATATCGAGCTCGTTTCTTTCGCTAACAACGTGCGTGACCCTCATGTCTTTTTAACGCGCAATGTCGAGCACGCTTCGATAGCAAACACCGTGTGTCTCCTCCCATGCCTTTTTAACGCGGATGGTCTAGCTCGCTTCGCTCACAAAACGTGTAGTCATGGTGCAGCGCGGTGTGTCTCCTCGCATGTCTTTTTTAACGCGAAATGTCGAGCTCGCTTCGCTCGCATAACTAGTAGTGATAGTAGGTATAGCACGGTGTGCCTTTTTAATGCGAAATAACTAGCTCGCTTCGCTCGCATAACGTGCATAGTGATGGTGCAGCACGGTGTGTCTCCTCGCATTCCTTTTTAATGCAAAATTTCGAGCTCGCTTCGCTCGCATAACGTGTAGTGTAGTGATAGTACAGCACGCCACGGTGTGTCTCTTCGCATGCCTTTGTAACGCGAAATGTCGAGCTCGCTTCGCTCGCATAACGTGTAGTGATGGTGCGGTGGTGGTAGGTACGGTGTGTCTCCTCACATGCATTTTTAACGTGAAAAGTCGAGCTCGCTTCGCTCGCAATACGTATAGTACGTGTGGCGAATGGCGAAGCGTGGATTTTCTCTTGTTTTTGTTAAATTAAAATGTTAAACTCCCTTTGGTCGTAATGCATATTCTGCCTGAGTGGTGCAGTGCTGTGACCCCCTTCCCCCCCTCCACGATCCGAAGCTGTATACGCCACTGTACCTACCTAAATACCAATAATGAAGTTCTTAAAAAGGGTTTTACATTAAGGACATTTTCTGTCGCTGGGGGGCATCCGACGGCTTGACCGCCCCGGGCATCCGACGAGGTTAGTCCGCCACTGGCGCACACTTACTTACATACAAAACAAACAAACATCACTTTTCTTTCTGGAGGGCCTAGGCTACATTCTCCTAATTTACTGCGGCTCTTACATATTGCTTTTCTTCACAAATCTTTTCATGCGCTCTCGTTGGACACTAACGTATGCATAAAATTATAAACACTAACTGTCTAGGTACTTACTCGAATCGATGAGTAAGAATTTTATCATCTGTAAGGTATACAGAACATAGCAAATTTTGGGCATTGCAGTTGTGTTTTCGACGACAGTTCAGATTGTGATGAGGTTTCTCGACTTTCTGATCGATTTTACTTACAGTTCTCTCTGAACGTTCCATGGCTCTTCGCCAACCAACTACAGCTATCCATAATCATCACATGTATGGAGTATCATTACTTGCCGTTTGCGTGAGGGAATTATGCTGACAGTTACTTGCGGGGGCTAAACCACCGCCTTCGATGACGTATTGACAGCTTGCGGATCTGGGTTGGTAGGAGAATACTTGGAAAATGATAGCTTCTTACAAGAATCCAGTATGTAGTCTAGATCAATGGATCAACACGGTCTTCTTTGTATGTCGTTTATCGATCGATCATTTTTATCATGTGAGAAAGTATAAAAATCAAAAATATCACAGGCGGGATTTGATTTCACGACTTTCGACGTACTACGAAAATTGTTGGAACAAATAGATGTATTACAAAAAGGAAAACCGGACTGCGGTAATTTCAGTTATATTTGCGTTTAAAATCCGCCATTTTTGAATTTATGCTGCTGGTACGAATCTAACGCACACCTCAATGTCAAAGATCCGCCCAGCCGATTGGGCTGTAGCCCGTGATAAAGAATTTCTTCATACCCATGCCCACGTACAGCATACATACATACTCTCGAGAAACATAACCTTCCTTCTAAAGCACTCGGAAACATTTCAAAAATTTATAAACCGTAAGTTACTACAGGTTCCTTGTTCCTGAGATACGATTACCCTTCTACTAGTAGCTGTCGCTATGGTTTATTATCAATCTAGTATCTAGTATCAAGTTTCACTATTTTTATCTTACTAACAAGAGCTTCTGTTAGGTTATACATTATACCACATTTTTAAATTAATTTAATAATATAAATTCTCCACTAATACAGTTTGTCACAGCGGGAAAACTCTGCCGCATAAAACTCCATATAAATTAGTATTCGAAGGCAATAAAAATATTATGAGTTGTTTATTTCATCTCATTCGTATACCGCAGGTGGGATCACCTCTTTGCATAACTTAAATAAATTAAGACATCGTCCACATAGATTGTTCTTAAATGGGCGTTTTTTGGAGAACCTAATCCGCGAGATGGCGTTGTGCGCCTCCGTAGACATAAAGGGATTAGCTGTCAAATTTTGACACTTAATCCCTTTTAGTCTATGGCAGCGTACAACGCCATCTTGCGGTTTAGTTTCTCCAAAAAATGCCCATTCCTTCAAGCGCCGCCGTGTGATGTCAGCTTAGAATAGCATCACCCTACATCTTTTTCGCAGGTGTTGTAAATCCGACTAAGGAATTCGGCAGGTTTTTGGGGGGTTTTCCTGTCCAGGGGGTCCGGCTAACTATACACATGTAACACCTTTCTTGTTTTAAATATTGACTTAGTGATTATATCCATTTACTTGTCATTCATTGAAGCATAAAGACACATGCTGTGTGGTTAGCCTGGCCAGCCCCGAGGCAGTGCCTTTATTTTTATTTTTTTATCCCGCCCGAACCGCGTTTAGAGTAGGAACACAAATTGTTATAAAAAAGAGAAAATTTTGCACTACAAATTTTCCCTTTTTTAAGTTTGATTTAGAATGTGACTTTCTTAAAGTGAATTTTGTAATTCCTACTGAGAAATAAATGCTTTGAGTTTGAGTTTGAGTTTCGAGGGTTTCATGTGTATTCAAATTTGATGGGCACTTGTTAGTAAATCTCAATTTTCTGAAAAAATCCTCAAATACTTGTAAGACGCGGATATATCTCTCATTTTTACGGCGGTTCATGCTCTGTCTACCCCGTAACATTTATAGGCGTGATGCACACATAATTTATTCCTAAATTCGTACCAGCGCCACGAGAAGAAACAGTTATAAATGAAGTAGGTCAGTTTTTGCCGCGTTTATTGATTAATTACTCTCCTCCGTACATCTCTATCAGGGCAGTGATGCGCAACAGCTTATCTCAACTCGCGGCTTAAGAGATTACAAGCAGTGTTTGTCAATCAGATGAGGAATGTGCGTGAAAAACGTTTCGAAGAAAGCGTCTCGCCACGCGTTTGTGAATAGTCGGAGAGCGGGCTACGTCAGAGAGCGTACGTTTTGACAAGGAACGAGACAAGGTCATGGAAGAGGTCTGGAAGACGTAGCACTGTCATCCTTCACCTGAAGTCAGAATATTATCATTCTATTGCATTCGAAATAAGGCACATATCCAACTTTAGTTAAGCAGTGAAGCACAACAGTTAATCTGAATGAGCGCTCAAGAGATTACAAGCAGTGTTTGTCAATCAGATGAGGAATGCGCGTGAAAAACGTTTGGAAGAAAGCGCCGCCTCGCGTTTGCAAATAGTCGTAGAGCTCGCTACAGACTAACCAAGACTGTCCCAAAGAACTACACATCACTTAGGCCTTGGGCAGACCACGACACTGGTACGATATCGATGGCCTTCGTCAAACAGGTCCCGAAGATGCATCTCTTCGTCAAATTACATCCATCACGTCCATCCGTCACTTGAGTTATAGCAGTCCATGAAATCGTAGTGATCCAAAGAAAAAACAGTCAACTTGTTATTTGAATCTCCATTTGCACTTGGATACATGTCATTAATTTTAATTTATATTTCGCCGCAAGTCTCGTTTCAAACTCCGACTCCATGCAGTAGAGTTTATTCATAACATTAATATTTACGAGTAATTTAAATGGGTGTAATTTGCCGTGTGGTAGCGGCTAAGAATACTGCCACCCCTACTGTCCACTCAGGGTGTTTCGTAAAAAGCGACGTAGAGTTTTGACCTCGACTGAACATCTGTCGACTATGGTCAACCACATGGTAGAGGTTATACCACCTACAATAGCATTCCCAAAGAGGGTTGACGTCAGGCAGGCGGCCGGTCATAAAACATAGCCAAATCCTTTTGCAACATGATTTTGTGTTGAAACAAAGCGTGTTGCGCCGACCCCAAGAAATTGGGATGAGGGCAGGAAGATGATGATGATGATTTCAAATAAAATCGTACGCTCTCAGACGAGACCATCTCTCCGGCTAGCGAATGCGCTGCCTGCGCCCGCGCCGGCCGCTGACGAATCTGCGATCTCTCGCCCCTAATCACTGCGCACACGCACCTGCTGTCTGCTGGACTACAGACATTAGCTGACGCTTGGTACAAGTGACTAGTGACTAGACTTGCTTTTGTCTCAATCGCACGCCCTCAGACGTGACCAACTCTCCGCTGACGAATCTGCGATCTCCCGCCCCAAATCACTGCGCACACGCACCTGCTGTCTGCTGGACTATACGGGGAGTAACGGAAAGGGGAAATATATAAAAAAAAAATTAGGCCTCCCATAGTAAATCAAGTAGCTGATCATCGATTTTATATGGGAGGTCCAATTTTTTTTTGACATTTCGGCCCATGTTCCTTGGGGAAAGTTGTTCAGTTCCATGAGTATCTTGACCTCCTTTCGGCTTGTTATACCCTTTCCGTTACTCCCGGTAGACATTAGTTGACGCTTGGTACAAGTGACTAGACATGTTCTGGCTCAATCGCACGCCCTCAGACGTGACCATCTCTCCGGCTAGCGAGTGCGCTGCCTGCGCCCGCGCCGGCCGCTGACGAATCTGCGATCTCTCGCCCTTAATCACTGCGCACACGCACCTGCTGTCTGCTGGACTACAGACATTAGATGACGCTTGGTACACGTGACTAGTGACTAGACTTCCTTCTGGCTCAATCGTACGCCCTCAGACGTGACCATCTCTCTGGCTAGCGAGTGCGCTGCCTGCGCCCGCGCCGGCCGCTGACGAATCTGCGATCTCTCGCCCCTAATCACCGCGCACACGCACCTGCTGTCTGCTGGACTACAGACATTAGTTGACGCTTGGTACAAGTGACTAGACATGTTCTAGCTCAATCGTACGCCCTCAGACGTCACCAGCTCGCCGCTGACGAATCTGCGATCTCTCGCCCCGCCCCTAATCACTGCGCACACGCACCTGCTGTCTGCTGGACTACAGACATTAGTTGACGTTTGGTACAAGCTCGGGTACAAGTGACTACGACTATTAGTGACTGGACTTGCTGTTTGTCGTACTATAAACGGCTTTATAGTCGACGTTTAAGACAAGTCAGCCGAAATATTTATAAATTATAATCTTCGGTCGTTTATTTGAGATTATCTGGAGTTTTTGATTATCTCAGCTGGTTCCACCATCTGTAGGCAAACAGCTTGAAATGGTCATTTATCTCTGGAAAAAAGAGTAGCGAACTAGCACCATGGGCAGCATTTATACATACATGGGTTGTACACAAAATACTATTTTACCAAAAATCTGCTACAACAAGACCAAGGAATGTTTAGCAAGCTTAATATTAATTTCTTGAACCTGTGTTTCCTATATATCTGTTTTTCACCTCATCAATCGATCCGGCATCGTGCATGCATGCATAATAAGTATTTAAACGGCGACATGTCGTAATTTCTCATAATTTTTTTGTTGATATCATCTCATTAACTAGACAATACGTTTAAGCCGCGTCAGTACACCCGTGAACACAATTTAATACTTCTCACGGTTAATTTTTCCACGTGAGGTTCACATTGAGTAGTAACAATTATTCCTCTTTCAACTTACGCCACATTTTTATTGGTAGTCTTTGTAATAGGGAAATACACACTTAGCGACCGCTTGCGATAGAAAGTAGGCACAATGAGCTTCTATTGCAGATAATTCTCTAATTCTACGAAACTGTCTACGAAAGTTTTGTTACCATAATCATTAGACACCTGCGATTTAAAAGATATTACACTTTTGATTCCAGTTTCTAGTTCAACAAAAAGAAGCAAAGTGGGTCCCAAAAGCACCCCTTGCGGCACTACTTTCGATATCACATTGTTATGACAATTCGAATGTTGTCTGTCAAGCCGGTGAGGCAAGACATCGAGATGGAAAGGTCACTTGCCCAATGAAGGTACTTGGTGGCGTGTGAGTGTCGTGAGAGTGTGGCAATTCGTCATGCGAGTGTGTCGGAGGCTTCGCTTAGGGCGCGGCGGCTCGCAAGTGCCAACTTTCTTTCTCCGCCGCCGCCGCGTCTCGTATTCGCGGAAGTGCGTGAAACTCGCGGATGTTGTAACCGGCTGTCTATATTCGATGGAAATTAAGTGAAACTGATAGTTTGTTAACCGGAGTTTTTGATTGGTGAGCATCATCGTGGCAGCTAGTTATGTTGATTGAAGTTTCAATTTTTAACAGGTTTTGTCGAGAACTTAGATGTGTTCGATATTTTTATTCCTTCCTGCTTCCTCTGCGTTGTACGCGTAATCTTTTGAAAGCTATGTACCAAACTCTTCTTATATTGGCTCAATTTCATCTTAATCGCTAAATCCATTTAAGGGCAGTGAAACTGTCAGCTAATTTGAAAAGTTTATCGTTACCTTTTACGTCTGCACCTCTGTTTACACTACAAAGTCTACTTAGTACTAACACTCGAGTTGTTAGCAAACACTATTGTGTTGATGTGTCAACACTTTCTTTTAGGGAAATTGAACAATGCATCATAAGGAAAGTTGTACTTTTATGACTGTTTACATAACCTCTGCGTTCCTGGTACCTTCGTTCATTCGTATAATGTGGGAGACTGTGTCAACCCGTTGAACCCAGAGTTTTTAAACTGACCGACTAAAGAAATAAGGTTTTAAACCTTAAAGAAAGGTACCCAAAATGGCAACAGCATTGTATACTTTCAATGTATTCAGAGCGGGATTTCAACAAAAATGTTGACATTTCGGTGCCTTTGTCTAAGTAATCGGGTTAATAGCTGCTAAGTAGGCCTCTCAAGGGCGAGATCCATCCTCATAGCTAAGAAATAGGATGGTGGTGGGATGGATAACCCTATTTATTATAACCTGAACCTACTTGTGTTGTTCTTAGCCAAACTCGAAACAATCTGTTGTCCCCGTGGGAATCGAATCCACACCCAAAGCGTGTGGACCACAAAGACAGTTACATTACAATCATCCAGTCCATAGAACTTAATTATTCGTGAAAGGCGCGTTTATTAAATTAATTGTGTAATTTTCGCTTACATCTGTGCGTAGGCTTAACAAATGCGAGACGACAAAACAATAGACTGTGGGATGAAGCTTTAAGGTACAGCCAGCAATTCTATTTCGCTTATGGCGTGGTTTGTACACTATCAACGAACGACCCAAGGAATTTGTAGATGGAACGACCCTATGAACCCTCGTGCGTGACTAAGCTCGTGCGTGACAGATTTATCAGCTGTCAGTTCCATACTCTCTTTCTCTCTGTCTCTCTCTCTATCTCCCTCTCTCTCTATCTCCCTCTCTCTCTCTCTCACTCTCACTCTGTCTCTTTAATTCTCTTTTCGTGTGGGACACTGAATCATCCAACGGCCCAAAGAACCCTGGTGTCAGAGTTTTACAGCCGCCTACTACAGACAGAAGCAGGCATCTGACAATTCCATAATACTTGTATCGGTTATTTCCAGTTAAATTCAGTAAGCGTCAAAATCGTCGCTAGTACTGAGTGAGCCATCTGGTATTATTAGGATGACTTTACTTTGCCGTTAGACGACCGCCATCGAAGTAATCAATATCATATACAAAAATCTATAACCAGACCGAAGTCTTTACTAAGAACGAAACCACAAATTAGGGAAACCGCGCGCGGAGCGCCTTTGCTGTTTTTCTGTTTGATATTCTTCTACTATGAACATTTTCTGATTTCCCCAAGAATCGAGCCAGGGACATCCGTATTTGCAGTTGCACCTGATTTTACTGATTTAACCCTCCACTACACAATGAACCATTACACTCCCAAATGTCATGTCGGTCTCAAAACTTGTAACCCAACGTCACTGACCCCTATGGCGACTGCATTAAGAGCTCATTGTACCCAGGACCCACCACCGTAATTTGATCCGTCATAGGTCATCGGCTACCCTCGATAGCCTTCAGTTAACCAAGCGTGACGCAGGTGAGGCAGGTCAGGCTGCGCTGGCCTTGTTGGCGAGTCAATGAATTCTAGAAGTTGACTTGCATTGCTGCCTATTGTACTCCGCCGTGTGATGCCGGCTTAGAATAGCATCACCCCAATTCTACCCGTGGGTGTCGTAAAAAGCGACTAAGAGATACTCATCCAGGGAATGGGCAGCAGCGTTCCCCTTTAATGCACTTTCAGCACTGCGATCGCCAATCTGCCTGCCAAGCGTGGCAAGTATGGCAATCCCCGACAGGGGGAGGCCCATGTCCAGCAGTGGACTGGCTGTTATGGTTATGGTTACTCACTTACCCTACCCTGATACTGATACCGAGTCGTCCATAGACCCGATGAACCCTAGTGTCAGAGTTTTTCAACCGCCTACTACAAGAAGCAGGCGTCTGACAAGGTTGTGTAACGACCACCGTCTAATTAATCATAGACAGCAACCGGAACTGACGGCTTAACGTGCCCTCCGAAGCCCAGAACTACCTTGCTTTTCGGACAAACAGGTGGTTCGAGCCTGACTGACATACATTGTTGGTTACAACAACAGCCACAGCAGTCCACTGCTGGTCATGGGCCTCCCCCTATTGGGGCGTATTTTGCCATGCTCACCACGCTTGCCAGGCGACTTAGCGTGCGCAAAGCAATATGTTGTAGATATTCACAGAGAACGCTGCTGCCCATTCCCTGGATTTTAATCCTTTAGCCGCTTTTTACGATACCCACGCGGTAAATGAATGATATTCTGAGCCGGCATCCGGCACATTGCTGGTTATCTTAAGTTTATTGTAAAGCCGCCCATACGATAGCAGCAATCTACGCTAAATTGGTTTCCGTCGGTTAAATGTCTGCAATAGCCACTTTGGCAAATAAGATGGCGAGTCTCACTTCAGTAAGCTTAGGTATTAAGGCGGGGCTGAATGCTCATTAAGCATGCCAAAATGCACAGTGTATTTAATTCAAAATATTGTAATGTATTAAGTAATTTGATGTTACATAAGTTATAGAAACGCATGAGAAATATTCTTTTCTGTTCTTGATGTTCATGCGATGATGAATTTTGCACAAACGGTTACGTATCACGTGACAAATTAAACTATTTATTCACATCGTGTGGGGTACCGAGACCACGAACGACCCGATGAACCCTGGTATCAGAATTTCTGAGCTCCCTACACAACTCAACCTCAACAGCCACAAAAGTCCACTGCTGGACATATGGGTATTACCATTCCCACCATGCTTGGCAGGCGGATTGGCGAGCGCAGTGCAAGATGTTACATTTACAGTGAGCACAACAAAATATTTTAACCATACTCGAAACTATTCCATATTACATTGACAAATAAAATTTGATATGTGTATACTCACCCGAAAACCCCGCAGGACCAGTTGTACCATTGGACAGTACCATTGATGGTACAACTGGGACAAAATTATCCCACCTGTACAATCAATGGTACAACTGATACAGTGTCAAAACAACTAGTGATACTGAGTCAAAACTAGACCGTAAGTCTACGGACGGAGGCAGTTTTTACAAACAGATAAGTACGTACGTATCGCTGGACACTATTGAAATATACAATTTGAACATTCGTTTACAACTAAAGCAAACATTGAAAAGAAGGCATAAAGAAAACTTTGTTGAACATGAACAGTGCACGATCAGTTGCAACACATTTTAGCACAAGTTGCTAGCAACACTCAAAATAATATCAAATTTGGCACAGGGTCAGATCCAAGTGTGAGAAGTTGAGAACAGAACATGCTTTTGACTAATTAAAAATTCCAGTTATTATTGCAAAAAACTTATCTCTTTTCAATGCTAGAGATCTAGCAGTTTTTGAAAGAGCAGCAATTATTTGGGATGGAGCAAGAATTAGCGATAGATAAAGACTGTTTGTCTAGAAAAGTAGACAACAAATATCTGTATTTGTATTTTGTGGTCATATTGCGAGATTTTTTGCAATTTGGTTAGGACTTTCTGCCTTATCCACTTGATTGTCCGAAAGAAAGATGGTTTCGTGGTGATGGTGCTACGGAAGACACGTTAGGCCGGCCGTTAAGCCGTTGGTCTCGGCAAAGACGCAAATTAATTCCTGGAGGGCGCGCCTGCAGAGACCAACAAATTGGATAAAAACCCTGACACAATGTTTTGTGGAGCGGTTTAAAAACTCTGACACAATGGTACCGGTCTGGTGCGAGTCTTCGTCGACTTGATGTTCTTCTGTCCCACATACATACATACATATTTCATGCCTATATCCCTTTCGGGGTAGGAAGAGTGTAAACGGATGTAAAATTACGGCCAGTTACACCACGTTTTACAAAAGTTTGAGAGTCATTCAGAAGACTCACCATAGTTACAGATTGTCAGCCTATCGCTTAATATTGCAATACTCATCAACCCTCAAATCCCTTACTTTCTTCTTACGACACCCACGGAAAAAATTTGGGTAAACTGGCATCACACGGCACCACTGTCCACTGTCTCACCCACACTACGATATAAATGTTTTTTTTTCATTAACCCTGATATACCTAGGTAGGTATCAGTTTCTTTCTTGGCAATGACATTAGGTAGGTCTACCAAAGCTTACGCAATACTTTCATCGTCACTGAGCGTGGAGCGTATCTTAACATCTTTCGAGATCTCGTGAGAATCAAATAAACATAGAGTTTTATAACCTGTATTACAATTTTATCTTTATTAATATGTCTTTTATACTTATTTATTACCTATTATGGTTATATGGTACTACCTATTATCTCCTCTTGTGTGGGGCGTACTATATAGGACCCCTAATGTATGGATATGTTTATTTTGTTACAATTACAATACGAATTAAACAATAGCTGTGGCTTACGTCAATTTGTTTGTACGGATGACAAATATATGAAAATATTGATTAAGAATTTCGTCAAATATCTTTGACATACCTACTTTTGTGTAATTAAATTATAAATAATTAATTAAAGTATTAAATGCAACGAATTAAATGACCAAGACATGCATGATGGAAATAATAATGACAGAAGATGAAGGCAGGGAGGGTGCGAGGATGACATTCAATTCATTTATTTGCTTTACTTTGATTGGAAGAAAAAAGAAGAAGTAAATATAGGTTCGAACGAACCACGATTTTGTAAGTTATGAATGGATGGGTGCAGCAAAAATATTCATTCAAATAACATTCAGTCAAAATAACAATCAATTTTATTGTTTTCACTTTCTTTAATATTCATGAATGATAGCATTGTTTTTATTTTATCACAGTTTAATATAAAATTGACGTTACGACATCAAAACGGTTTTAGTGAAAGTGTAGAGATTGCTATAAAACAATTTATTGTTAATTGATGTCCAGTTGCGCTTTTGTTATATGGAATTTTTAAACTTTTGTGATTGTTATTTGTTTTACTTAGTTTTTTGTTATGTATGTGTTAAGCTCTACCACTTATTCGTAGTTATTTATTACTTTTAAACTAAATTAATAAATCTTCAATTAACACTAGAGTGGGCGCGCTATGAGCATTTTGCCGCCGACGGTAGATTTTTTAAAATATTTTCTGAACTATACATTTGCCAAGCTTAAACTCTTGAGTAGCTGCCCCCCTACATTTGCCCTTCCTGTGTCAAAAATATCCACAGGATCCGTACGCAGGCGGCCGCAGGACGAAGCATTTGTTAACAGGGTGTGTCGCGAGGCGGCAAATTGCTAAGCACGCGCCCACTTACGTAACAATTTTTATATCAATATTGTAAATGTTTTATGTTGAATAGCACGTAAAACATGTTTTAATTATATTAAAAATATTTTTAAAAAGCTAATCAATTAATTTATATTACCTGAAGACCAAACTTTTAACTTCACGACGACGGGAAGTTATATGCATGGTATCTACACCCTACTAAGAAAAATAGGGCTAAAACAGGGTGTAATGTTTGCTCATAATTACTGTACAATGAACATTGCGTGAATTTGTGTTAATATTTTTTTGCTCAGACATATAATATAGATCTCGAAAACATAAAAGATTCGTCATGTTTTTGGAATTTATGTGATTTATATCCATTTAGATTACCAATGTTCCAAAAAACTGACAATTATTGTAAAAGTTGGTCAAAAGCCCTATTGTCTTAAACGAAGAATTCAATTTGCATGAGTATTATTATTATTTTAAAGTTTATGGTCTATTTTAGTCAAATAATGCATAATAAATAAAAAATATTCAATATTTTCTGAAAAATTTATTAAATTAGTACGGGCGGCAAAATGTTAAGTTAAAATTAATATGAATTGACGAAATAAATAAATCTAGGTAAATAATATGGCATACTGGGTTAGTTACATTTGAAATGTAGTTACCTTCTCTAACAATTTAAATCGAATTAAGTTGATATTAAAGACTTTTTTATCTTGTTCCATGTCTGGTTAATAAAAGTAAATATGTTCGCTTTAGTTTATTCTAAATTCTTGTAAATATGTTTTTATTAGCTCAATAATATAAGTTATTACTAGACCGGAATTTCTTATTATTAGGTACCAGTTTAGTTTCATAACTGTCGTCATTGCTAATATTCTGATTGAACCAGTTATACTTGATACTTGCGACACTTGGCAACTGTCATAGCTCGATTGACTAGTCATGGGCAATCGCTTGTAATGAGCAATTTAAGTTGTTCTTAATACTCAACATACCTATGCATTCATTATTAATCTTACAAAGTATTATGTACGTCATGACATTGCATTGCAAAAGAAACACACGGTAAAAACCGCTTCTGCGTTGTTTGTTCGATTTTCCACCAAATTTTCATATGAATACAGTTTATGCCAAACGCATATATAACAGATAATCTGTCTGCAAATCCATACTAAAACAGATGTCAAAATAGGCCTTTTGCCTTGCCATTAGCATGTATTTGACAGCTGTCAGAATGGGCGTTTTAAAGTGGTCCGTATACTAGGAGTAACGGAAAGGGTATATCAAGCCGAAAGGAGGTCAAGGTACTCATGAAACTGAACAACTTTCCCAATGGAACATGGGTCGAAATATGAAAAAAAAATTTGGACCTCCCGTACAAAATCGGCGATCAGCTAATTGATTTACTATGGGAGGTCCAATTTTTTTTTTCATATTTCGACCCATGTTCCATGGGGAAAGTTGTTCAGTTTCATGAGTACCTTGACCTCCTTTCGGCTTGTTATACCCTTTCTGTTACTCCCTGTATAGATAATCATCTTCTTTATAGCGCTTGTGCAGAAAATTGCCGTTGGGTGCAGACATTTAACTTGTATGACCCCTTCAACCTCTGACGTAACCCCTGACTTCGATGGGTTAACCATTATCCCTGCTAAATTAATTATAATTAACTTTGATGCATCAGGCGTTCCAAAGTGAATAGGATTTTCCTTGTGCTGTGAGAAAATAGTAAATTTTAGTGTATAATATAAGCTTTAAGGGAGCTTTAAAGTGAATGTAACGCCGCGCGCCATACTGTCAAACGCAAGCAGTGTTTCATAGATCTGAGATAGACCCATGTATGAGAAGTAATAAGAACAAAAAAATCAATTTCAAATATTTTAAGGGGTGAACCATCCCATGAAACTGAACAAATTTTCCCCTAGGTTCTCCCATACTGACTCGCTCGGCTGGTTCACTTGTATGGGAGGTCTATTTTTTCTGATATCTCGACCTGTCCTTGGGAAAAGTTGTTCAGTTTTATGGGCTCGTTCACACCTTAAAATATTTGCAGATGTTTTTTTTACGTCCTGTATACTCTAACAGTAAATTAGTATATATTGCGGAACAGATCACCGGAACAGATATAAATTGCCGTTCAAAGAGAATGTCAAATGAAGATGCAATGCACGTGTAATGTCAAAGTTCGCAAGGCACTGTCTGTCACAATGACATTTAAGGATGTCGGTGACATTCCAGTACCCACATAAATTGTGCGTAAATACAATGTTTAGTGCACATTAGAAAATTATATACCTTAAAACTATAAATTAGTAGATAAGGTCCCTACCTTAACCAAACCACGCCTGTAACAGATGAAGATAAACCATACATACAATGCAACTCATCTTCAATTGCCTCGCGGTCGCGGATGGTACTAAACTGTACTACTTACCGCAAAGAATTTGCAGAAGAAGCTTGTTTTAGTATTATTTGAACGTGAGTATGACATCACATCATCATTATGATGACAGCAGTCCACTGCTGGACGTATCCCTCCCCCAGTGTACGCCATAAGTCGCTACTATCCGTCCTCTTTAAGTTATCTGTTCATCTGGGCCCCAAGTCTGCTAATTTTAGCTATTGTAATGCCAGCGACACTCAACTGACATTCCATTGCCACAGATTTTCTGTAATAAAAACTGTAAGCAGACTACGAAATGACCGAAACCATGCAACTGACATGCCATCGACATCCAAGTGAAACCATTTTCATTTAGCGGACTTGTGGTCCTGGCCAGAAGACGCCCAACGCTACGCTTGCCTAGGTGTGGCCTCTACTTGAAGACCCGCACGTAGGTCCGACGGTCTATGACAGATATGACCAGCTCACTGCTACTTAACCCTTGAGAAAACACCCAAGATCTTTATCAGCACAATAATTATAGCTTCCTCACCATGCTCAGAGCTAAAACGGTTGCATAAGCGAGAGTATCGTCAGTGTGGGATCGGGGACGTGCGCAAGCGCAGCCACGAGCGCATCCGTGTCAGTGGGACACTGTCTCATGTTGCGGGGAGAGACGGGCCTATGCAACCTTGGTATGCAGGTGCTTGTGGAAAGTTTGAGGATGTTTGTCGAAGGTTAAGGTTTTTACTTGCGTACGGTTAAGGGTTAAGTTAGTTTACACATTGGTTTACACCTGCGGAAAAAATTGTCGCGGGTTTTCGAGTTCGTGAATATGCGAAATGATTTCGTTTTTCCGTAACTAGGTACTTCTTACAAGAAGATGTTTGATTACATTCAGATGATTCAATTAAAATAGGTAGTGATAATGATAAATCTACGGACTTTAATTTTTTCGTAATATCTACCTACGTAAACAAAATAGACTACTTTACACTTAAACACGAATTAGCTTAATAAGGGCTTAATCCTTTAGGTGCATAATGTCCATTTTGCAAAATGTCCAGTGGTGAAAAAATGTTTAGTTTGCATAATGTCCAGTTTGCAAAATGTCCAGTTTGCAAAATGTCCAGTTTGCAAAAAGTCCAGTTTGCATAATGTCCAATTACAAAATGTCCAGTTTGCAAAATGTCCAGTTCGCAAAATGTCCATTTTGAAAAAAGTACAATTAGCGATATTGAGGTGTGAGTTCAGACCATGAAACCGAACAACTTTCCCCAAAACACATGAGTCCATCCAACTAGACACGAAAAAAAATTGAATTTCCAAAAGTTTTACTTTACGAAGTATAGTACGGTCATTCGAATAGGCTATATTTGACAGCTGTCAAACCGATACAAGGAAACGTGTCAACAAAGAAAAATAGACCTTGTGTCATAGCATGAACATGATTTTGACAGCTGTCAAATACGGCCTATTCGAATGACGGTACTATAGTGAGCTGTTTATTCGCACATTTTGTGATAAAAGCACCTTATGGGATTAGAGCGTTTTATGTCATTCATGACTGGTAATTTTATTTCCTGGAAAAAGAAAATATCCTAAAATGTATTCAACGCCATCCATTTTCCCATGGAACATGGGTCGAAATATGAAAAAAAAAAATTGGGCCCCCCATACAAAATCGCCGATCAGCTAATTGATTTACTATAGGAGGTAAATTTTTTGAGGAAAGCTGTTCAGTTTCATGAGTACCTTGACCTCCTTTCGCCTTGTTATACCCTTTCCGTTACTCCCGGTATAAACTGGACTTTTTTGCAAACTGGACATTTTGCAAACTGGACGTTTTGTAATTGGACATTATGCAAACTGGACATTTTGCAAACTGGACATTTTGCAAACTGGACTTTTTGCAATTGGACTTTTTGCAAACTGGACATTTTGCAAACTGGACATTATGCAAACTGGACATTTTTTCACCACTGGACATTTTGCAAAATGGACATTATGCACCTAAAGGAGCTTAATATGATTGCATTAGTATTAAGTTATCACTTTATCAGACAAAGTTACGTGTAAATACTTGTTCGTGCATTTAACTCTACTATCTTAAAGAAAACAATACTATCGAGATCTATCTTGGAGTTTAAAAAATCATGTTTAGACGATACGATCTATTGGTAATCGATCTAGCAAGGCTACTGTCAACCTTGCCGAGTTAACCTGGTGTTGATTCTAGAGTACGTGGTCTTTTTTAAATTAGGAACCACCAGCCTAGAAGCTCTAATTATGAATGCCGAGGTAACTTTGAAAACAATTTTGTCTACTCATAGAAACTTCCAATTCAACATGACGATCATACATAATAATAGTCCACTGCTAAACAAACATGCTGCTTTATACAAAGTTTTGGAAGAAAAGAAAAAGTCATACTAAAAAATAACAAAACTGGCTGACATAGCATAAGAGAGCATCAGAAAGTGCAGCACAGAACATCTTCATACCAAATGGACCGAAAAGGACAGCAATTGCTGTGATTGATCCAAAATGTCTAGCAGTAGATGTCCTGTGGCTGTTGACATCGCAGGAATAATTTAGGAAAATGACAATCTTTTAATTAGCTAAAGAATGCGAAGTATGCATACCTCAGAATCGACACCTTTGTATGTTAAAGTTTAGTGTCACTGAGTGTTACGATTTATTGTCTCTAACTAGTATAACTAGCTCGTTAAGATATTCTAGTTAGTTTAGTTATTTGAAATGTTGATTCGCTCTAAGACACCTTGAGTAATATATCAGTTTCAGATATCTACATTCCATTTAGCTTTGCTTATTACGAACTAATGTTACTCTGTTTGTACGTATGTAAACAAATCTTCCATTTGTATTTGAAGGACACTACGGGTACCTATCAATTTTTTATTTACGGACACTGCGTGTATTAATTAAATTCTATTGCATAATTGAAAAACAGGTCTTATAACTCGATTACGGACTCAAAAAGCTCTTCAGTAAAAAACTACTTACCAAATTTTTGCTGTTTTGATATCCTTATACCTACTTTGAGATTTTTTACAGTAGCAACCCTGGCTATGTAAGAGACAATCGCGGAAATCCCAAATAAAGTCAAGTGAACCTTCTGCAAACTCACTATTTTGTGCTGTAGGTAGGCAATGCTATAATTTTATTTTATGTGTCTTCACAAACTTTGTGGTATCGTTTTGCCATTCAAAATAGAGTTAATCAAACAATTTACACGGACAATAGAGTCGGGGGGCGGAAAATGAGGCGTTTACTGTCAATTTGTCTGCGTCTGCGCAAGTGGGGAGCGGGGTCGTCGGTTGGAACGACCACTTGTACTATCAGCATTATATCGAGTTGCTTTTGTCAGGTACCTGACCAAGTATTTGGAATACGGGGTTATTTTTTAGTCAGTGCGCAAACTTTGCAGGATGTTTCTACTCGTGATACTGAACAACTTTTACTAAGGGGCCACATGAGAAATCTAAAAAAAAATTGCATTTTTGCCGAGTAGGTAAGTATGAATATTTCTATGGAACATCCATTTTTTTTTGCGTATTCGCAAGTGGCCCCACAGTAAAAGTTGTTCAGAATCACGAGTAGAAACATCCTGCAAAGTTTGCGCACTGACTAAAAAATAACCCAGTAGGTATAAACAGTGTAAGTTCCCTTCCCTTATCCCTTTAAAATGTAGCTCAAGCTACCCTGACATTTTACCCTTTTGTCCTTTCATGGACAATGAAATATGCTGCGTTCGCCAGCCATTTTAACACTTAACACTGTATTGTATCCGTAGTAGATAAGGCTGTACCTGTGCAGAAAAATTCTTTTCCCTGCTGGACGTACATTTAGTTTCTTATAATTTGTTGCAACTTTTCTTGGTTGACTTAAATATTGCTAGGTGAAAATTACAATGTTCGCTTAAAATTACACGGTGTACAACACTTTCAGCAATAAACATGTTAGTGTTATTTTACACAACATCTCAATTTCATTCCACCAATTTGGATGTGCAAAAATTGCATAAGAAATTTGTTCTCTTAGAGTTCATTTCATTGCAACTCTTGCTTCATTCTAATGTGAATTTCAACCATTATGTATTATACTATACCATAAAATGGTAGCTCTAGTTTTAAATCATATTCCCATTATTATTATACTATACCATAAAATGGTAGCTCTAGTTTTAAATCATATTCCCAAAGAGATATTAATCCGCTCGGATCTTGGCGCTTTACACACATAACGTCCGTCCGTGCGTTATTTTTGCGCAGCGCTATCCGTAGCGTTTGAAACATACGATTTTCCACCAAAAATACCTACGGTCAATGTGAAACGGTTTGACGGACGCATCCGTTAGGGCAAAAAATCGCACAACGCTGAAATGACGAAAGCATTTGTTAAATAATTTGACATAAACCATATTTGTATGAAAATATATGTCCCACCCAACGCATGCGTTACTCGGCGCAAAAATAACGTCGAAACGGTCGTTATGTGTGTGACGCGACATACAGAAATTCCCACGAGTATAAATGTATATAGTTTGCGCAAATATATAAAAGTTGCAATTCTAAATGGAGTCAGAATACTATGAGTGTGATAATTTTTAATTTCATGCTGTGACCGGCCGTGACGGAGGTAAATAGTGAGTCTTGACGTAATATAATGTTACTTTAAATTATGTAGGTTATGGTTAAGTATGATATAATGAAGAAAATAAGCCATTAGTTAGTTCGCTTTTCTTTACTAACTTAACCCAATTAGTTTCCTAAAATACTTATTTCGTTTTAAAAAGTAGGTACTTAAAATACTGCCTACCACTTTACTTCGTTTTTTATGCAACAAGTTGGTATTTTTTCAAACGAATTACAAATCAAATTACATCTAACGAAGATTTATAGGAAACCTTTACAACGGCGAAACTGCAATAAAAATCACATTATTTGATAGTAAATTACTGACCAAGATATTGCATACCATACTTTTTATTACAAGTATGTGGAGCTGACACAATTTCCTTACATACATATTTTCCGTGAAACCTCCAATTTGCTACGTTCTGGTAGCAATTTAATGGCACACATTAAATAAGTATACGTTTAACTTTCATTTGACCACTAGCTCAATGATCTCGCACATCAAAATAAAAGCGTGTAGTTGAGGTAGGTAGGTACATACCTAAACCTATGATGAAATGAAACGTGTTTGCGTAGGTAATTGATTGGGTTGTAAAATAATAACAAATAAAGCCGAACTGAGGAGGTGAAAGGAAAAACACCCAGTATAGTATAGCGTACTTTGCTTCCTGTCTTAGTCCATCACAGAAGATCCTTTATTTATGTCTTTATATATTTCTTTTAAGTCTACATTTCAAATATTGGTCGAGAGTTGCCGTCAACTCGACGGAGAAGAAAAATTGTCCTTTCCCATAAAAAAATCCCAAAGAACAACTTAACTTTACCTTATGAAAACAGGTATTTTTCAAATCCCAAATTGGGCTATCTAACTTTAGCCTTACAAAAACTAATCAACGGGAACCCAAATTGTATCAGCCTACACTTTTTTAAAACTCATATTCAATTTTGTCTCGCGTCTTCTCAAAACAGCTGTAAAGATTTGTTAACGGGACTGCGCGCGCGCCGAAACCCGTTCGCAAATAGAGCTAGCGATTCTACAGGTGTGACCGGACGAGAACTGAACCTATGATTACACATTTATCTACGAGAAGTGTGAGAGTGATATTGAAAACTACCGGCTTTTAACTGGCTTATTTTTATCGTATTTCTTTCATCTGAGTTGAGACGAGACCGTATACGTTGTTACTACGTTATATGAAGATACAGCATACTGATATTATTTCAAAGATCTTTGACATCATACATGTTAGATACTAAGGAAAAATCAGTAAAAAACATTCCCTCCTTTCTTGGTTGGGCAGTCCTGTAATAATCAATCAGCGACTTCGTATGAACCTCAGTTCTTGTTGTACTTACTTACCTGTAATTGAGTTCAGATTTGAGTTCTTGTGACCTTCTCAAAAGACCTTCTTTGATCTCCGTAAAAATAAAAATAGTTAATGAAGGCCCATTTATGTTCCAACATGCAAACTTTTTTGCGGTTAGAAGAAATCACTTCTCAAATCTCTCCGTTCTGTTTTATTTTGCGTAGGAGTTGTATTAGTAATCTGTTTGTGACAGGCACACGCTGCGATAGAAAATAGAAATGATCTAGTTTTTTTTTGCTTTGATGACAGGGCAAGGCAATAGTTTTGGATTAGTTTCGCACGTATTAGAGCTCAGTAAAAAATAACTAGTCGTTGAATCGTCTTTTCTATCTGTGACATCAGTTGAGTTTCGAATACGAAAATCAAACGGAAAAAGAACCATCATTTTGAAAGTTAGGTATCCTTTGAATCATGATTAAGAATCGTATGCAAGTTTCTGCACTGATGGAAAAAATATCGCTTACTTATTTTTTACCCGTCTGCCTCAGAAGGAGGGTCATGTTTTTCGAGAGTATTGTATGTGGACAAGAAAATTCTTTTTCACGGGCTACAGCCCAAACGGATAGTTGGATTTTGGCATATGAGGTGTCGTTAGATTTGTCTCAGCAGCGCGAGAGACACTGGGTATATTAAAAAGTTATAGATTCAAGATGGCGGATTTTTACAGCAAAATACTACTTTAAAATTACCGCAGTCGGGGTTTTTTGTTTTTAACACATCTACTTGTATTACTACTTATCGCGCGAGAAAAAAAATCCGCGCAGCGAATAAAATTCAGAGCCTAAAGTAGATATCGCCAGCATATCAAACTAACCTACCAAGTTAAGAAACCAACTTGTAGTGATTTTTGATACAAACAGTAAGATAAGGTTGTTGTCATTTGTCACCTGACCCTGACGAACAAGTTGCGAGTCCAAAACTCGAAACCAAGTCGCTGTACCTGCTATACATTGTTGATTTAACCTCATGTTTACCGCGAAACCGGTCTTACAGAAGCCCTTTCCAACCATTCGCAATAATTTCACCAGCCGTATATTTGTTGCGGGCTGCGGGCGACGGACGTGACTGTAGAAAGCCTATCACCTCGGGGTCGCCAGCTGGCGCGACGCATATAAACGCACTGCATAATCCGACTGAATACAAAAGCCGCTAGATAAAACCACAGCAGGCTCAGATAATGTGAGTTTTGAATCCGCAGGGTTATGCCAATTGGTATGCGCGAGGGTGCATCAAAGCTACTTCTTTGGCAAACTTCCGTCTGTCTGTTAGTATTTATTTTGCCGGATTCAACGCCCTCTATTCGGGTCGCGTAGAAGAATGTGACTGTCTATCTATGCAAATTCTGAACTTGACATCAGATCATAATGGCGAATAACCTGACTCTACAAGTTTTCTAGTTCGTGTAGCGATGTTTCGCTCGTGAAGGAGAATTTTAAAGCCCTAATGAATCACTGTAGGCATATTCCTTCTTTAGATAAGTTAAATGTAGGACAAGTAGGAATTTCCTAGATTGGCTATTTGTTTTAGGTTTTGCCAGTGAGCTGACACTAGGGATCGAATGTTATCTGCGTAAAGTTCCATCGCAAAATAAGTTGTATGGGATATGAATATGACCAATCATTAAATCTTTGATATCATAGGTATTCAAAAATACTACGAAGTTCTGCGATTGTATGTTTTGGTTTTGATCCATAAAAATAAGCTAATCACTTTACCAATTTTGGAATTTAATGTGATTGATGACTTTCACATAAAATAAGTAAAAGCATAAAATTGTATAATCCTGTCGTTCATACATAAATTATCACCTTCTACATAACATTTCATCAGCGACGTAACTGTCAGTTGACAGCTGTTAATTATGGAAAGCGAAACGTGCCACTTTACACACTGAAGTATGATGATCAGAATTCTGATAGCAGATAGCTCGGCGTGATAGTGAGATCTATCTAGACCAGGGGTGGCCAAGACGTCGACCGCGGCGACTTTTCCGGTAGCCCGTAGTCTAATTCCAAAAATTAAAGATGAATAAAAAAATGCAAGAACTTTCCAGAGTACGTTTTGGAATTTCATGCACATAGAGAAATTTTCATGTACGAAAAGAAGCTCTGTATTAATTTGATAGTGTTTCTGGATCAACGTAACGTGTGTGACTCCTAATTTTCAATAATGGACGTTATGAAACGAAACATCGTCTCTGTTGACTGTTGATCATTAAGCTTGCTGTAAATTCGTAACTTCTGTGCGTCATGTGGAAAATAATATGCAGTGCTAAGCTTGAACATGTCAAAAACACTTTACATTGAATATACCTAATGCTTCATAAATTTTTTTTCAATGATTGGGCGCCTGAGACGGGTAGACCGCGCGAGTATTGTAAATTAAAAAGTAGACCACATACTTAAAAAGTTTGGCCATCCCTGATCTAGACATTGTGATGTTAGATGCTAGATAACATTCCTGGTGCGTGCTTGAAGCAATACTTACAGATTAGCTGGCGTAACGAAGACTTTAATGATAGCTTTTACTATTTTATGACGTCTAGCGTTACTGTATGGTTAACATTAGCACTATAGAGAGACTTATCTCGCGTGTGAGAAGACAAAGATGAGTTATGGAATTTATCAAAACAAGTGAAGACTTTTGACATAAGGGCGTAGAGAAAATCGATGACGCGGGTCGCATGCTAGCTATACCTACTGGTTGAACATAACTTGTATTAAAGAAGGATTCAGCAAATTCTTGTTTATTGCAGCCACTGCATGGTGCTAAATCGTACTTCGCATGTTCAAAATATTTGAAAATGACATCAAAATCCTTTGAAAAACATCCGCAAAAGTTGTCGTATCGCATTGATAGTATACCTAGTACCTACCTTAAATTACTTAACTGAACTGAATGTTCTATGTATAAAACACACAGAAAATACCTACTTCATATTGGCAAACAAATATCTAGGCATTTCTATTGACTTCTCGTCTTTACTTTCGAGTCAAGACAAAAACAAATATTTTAGTGTCAATTTTTTTTGGCGCCGCTAGAAAATAAATATATCTGCAAGATGCTTATGTGTTGTGTTGTGCAGCGCTCTGGAAGAAGGTTTTTGTACTATTCATAGTTATAATTTAGGAACGTATTTGGTGAATAAACTACAGAAATTATCATTTATATAGCAGCTATTTATTTGCTGAAATGCAAATTCTCGCACGCACGATTGCTTTTAGGGCAATTTTCAGCTGAATAGATAGGATGTGCGTGTTATGTATTTATAGCATTAGAGATATATTAAATTAGATACTTATATGAAATTAGACCTAGCATTTTTATGAAAATTACTACCTCAACTACTGTCAAATATTTTTTTACTGCTATACTAGAAGTATACCGATCGATAATACTTACAAGTAAACGAGTAGTGCTGATAAAATGAGATTTAATTAAATACATTGTAAACCATACATCGTACTGCAGAATTTGGAACTGACAAATGAAAAATTTAACGAGTAGCGTATAAATAATATCTAATTTATTTAAACAGGGTGGTACTGAACGACCCACTTTCCCGAAAACGCTAAGCTCAACAAGTATAAAACTGAACAACTTTTACCTAGGACCAAAGATTTCACAAAAAAAAATTTGGACACCTGTACAAAAATATCTGCTGCCCGAATAATTTTCCGTGGGAAGAAAATTTTCTTTTAGGTTTTGACCTTTCGAGGCGACTCGGTGTCCCACTCGAAAAGAATAAGAAGAAGTTAGTTAAATGGACACAACGAATGACCACACATGTCTGAATCGAAGACGTTTTTACTTGGAAAAAGATGTTAACAGGAGCGAGCATACGGAATTCGCATTTCGTTCAATAGTTTTATAATGATCGCTATTATAAAACAATGCGTCAATTTCGCACATTACATCGCAAGTAATCGCAACCATTCAAATTAACGTCTTCGCTTGACCATACGACAACTTCTGAGAACCGCCGAGCCACAGCGAAAAAATAGCTTTGCTTGCGCTCAGCAGTGAGGAAACTTCATACAAACGCTCGAAATAGACGCGCGACGCCGCATACAAGGAAACTGACCCAGTCTCACCCGAGCGAAATATTTCCCGAATGCTCGTGGGAAGGAAATAAGGTGTTTTTCCATAATAATAAAAGTAATGTTACTCACAGGGACAACGCAGTTTATTAATGGTCAAAGATTTTTTTAAATTATTTCTATTTTATATTATTATAGCTAAAAGTGACAATCCTTGCGATTTAACAGAAACGGGTTGAGTTTCTTTATTGTTACAACTTACATGTAATATACTGTGGCCGAGCCGTCTGCGCCCGCGCACCGATACGATAGATCACTTTCGTAAATCTCTATCGCATTCTTGCTAACCTAAGGCGAGAAACACATGTAACGTCCGTTTGTGCGTTATTTTTGCGTAATGTACGTGTTAGGACAATACGAATTTCGACCTTATTCATATACAAATACGGCTTCATGTCAAACGGATTGACAGACTTATTCGCTAGTTCTGCGCGTGCATCACAACGCTGCGTCGATGCATGCGCCCGTCCAGCCGTTCGATTGACAGTAACCGTATTCGTATGAAAATATTTGGTCGAAATTCGTATTGCCTGAACGCTTGCGATTGTGCTGTGAAAAAATAACGCACAAACGAACTTTACGTGTGTTTCTTTCCTTACGTGGCTTATCGCGCGCTCGCTTTCTATGTCAATCTAAAAAATGCAATATCGATATTCGAAATTACGCACAAAACACCTACGATAGTATAGATTGCATATTTTTTCTCTGTATGGGGTAATGTGTCGGTATAAATAGGGGATAGTGGAAAGCAGTCGATAGTTCACGGTCACCACCGGTGGCTACGATGATGATGCTCCTTCTTCTGGCTGCGGTGCTGGTAAGTTCCACATTTGCTTTGAAAGTTGGCTAGAACGCCCTAGAAAGCAAATGAATATTTGGCAGGTCCGAAAGGTCCCTAGAACACGATTCCCACGGGCTTTCAGTCAATTTAAAACTCTTGGTAACAGTAACGGACGGACCAAATTTTGTCTCCTACAGTCATTCAGCACAATTAACTTTGCCACTGCTCGAAATCCTGCCTTTGGAATTCAGTTTTTGGTTTTGTCTTTATTAACC
Organism: Phthorimaea operculella; assembly: GCA_024500475.1. Classification (NCBI taxonomy): domain Eukaryota; kingdom Metazoa; phylum Arthropoda; class Insecta; order Lepidoptera; family Gelechiidae; genus Phthorimaea; species Phthorimaea operculella. Next base: position 16,064,402 of record JANFCV010000001.1, read on the forward strand.
CTCATGGTTGACCACTAATTTCATGAAATGTGTTTATCTTCCAGAGCACCGTAAGTGCACAGTATTACCAATGCCCATGTGCCGCTCCAGCAGCTCCTGCGTACGACTACTCGTCTCTGCTAGCAGCTTTGGCACCACCTCCTGCCTGTCTACCTCCAGCGTACCTCCCAGCTCCTTTGGGATACCCTGCGCCACCAGCCTTTGCGCCTCCAGCGTATCTCCCGCCAGCTTTGTCCGCTCCAACTGTTGCGCAATGCGCTTTCGGCCCGCCACCTCCGCCTATCTACCTGTCTCTGCCTCCCCCGCCGCCTATGACGATCCAGCCTCCGCCCCTACCCCCAATGTACATTGACGTGCCGCAGCTACCGCCTATGACAGTACAACCCCCGCCGCCTCCACCGATGACGGTGAACCTGCCGCAGTTACCTCCGATCACCGTACAGCCTCCAGCGCTACCGCCGATGACTGTGACCCCGCCGTGCCCGCCGCCAGTGTCGGTGCAGCCGCCTCCACCGCCGCCGATGTACGTCACGCCGCCGCTGCCGCCGCCGATGCTCATAGAAGTGCCCCTCGCTCCGCCGATGGTCATCGACCTGCCGCCTATCACGGTGCAACCGCCTCCGCTTCCTCCGATCCAGGTGCAACCGCCGCCACTACCGCCTATGATGGTTCAGCCGCCGTCGGGTCCGCCGATCATGATCGAGTTCCCTCCGCTACCGCCCATGACGATTCAGATGCCACAGCTGCCGCCGATCTCGATTCAGCCTCCACCATTGCCGCCGATGACGGTTCAGCCGCCTGCTCCGGCGCCGCTGACCATTCAGCCGCCGCCGATCGGCCCTGTCTGCATTCAACCGCCACCGCCGCCGCCTATGACAGTTCAGCCGCCACCGCCTGAACCGTTCTGCTTGGACCTACCTCCTCCTCCACCGATCTGCATCCAACCACCTCCTCTTCCGTCTATTTGCGTAGGTCCTGGTGCTCCTGCGGCTCCTCCTAGCTACTTACCCGCTCCCCCACTGGGCTATGCCCCCCCTCCATTAGCATGCGCCTCCCCTCCCGCGTACCCTCCCCCCGCTGCACCCACTTGCGGCTGTGGCCTGCCCACAGCGATGCCATACCCTATTTGCTTATAAAATAGGCTTTATTAAGTGAGAATTAGGTGAATATTTAATTTATGTAAAGTCGTTATATTTAAGATCAATAAATGACTAATTTATTGCAATTACAAACTGTGTTTACCTCTATTTCTATTCCTACCCTCACCTTAACACCTTAAAGTCATACTTACATTATTACAGACATAACAAAATAATCCGTCGTATCTTAGACATCCATCCGTTCGAAGTCTTCGTGGATTCCCGCTGATATCATAAAATAAATAAACGAGAAACTTCGAAAGGCTTCGGCTAGCAGACCCACAACGCTTCTCCATTTTCCAATGCTCTATTCCGCCACAGACTGAGGCAGGGTTATCTGACCCCCTCGTTCATTTAACATGCTATGCTGTCATGTCAGACGAATCAGACGCCTCAGTGCTTCCGCTGCGTCAGGCAAAAATACGCGCGTGTGAAGTTCACTTTATTCAAAGCGGTACGGATGACGTGAGTGAACTTCGCGCGAGTGCTCGCATTGCGGGTACGCGCCATGCAGCAGAGGCATTCATTGTACGAGTTACACTTACTTAATTACTTACTTACTCCTGTGGCTCAGGGACCTGAAGTGGGTCTTGGTCTCCGACACGAGTTTTCGCCGCTTGACCCGATCCTCCAAGTCCAAGTCGGACTCATCGACATCGCTCCAGATCGATACTTAGGACGACCAACAGGTCTTCCCTCGTACGCTTTACACATGAATTAAAATTGTTCTCTCTTGTTCACAGGATGGCGGGCTCGGGGGGGCTCGCCACCACCGGCGGCGAGTGGACCGAGGGCGCTGCGGTGTGGTTCCAGCCGCCGGGCGCGCCCGCCCCGCTGCCCGGCGCGCTGGTTGAAGTCCACCGCGCCGCCAGGGTGCTCCTAGTGTCTGCCGTCGTCAATGGGCAGGTGGGTCATGTACTGAGCTGGGCCGAGGGCGCTGCGGTGTGGTTCCAGCCGCCGGGCGCGCCCGCCCCGCTGCCCGGCGCGCTGGTGGAGGTGCACCGCGCCGCCAGGGTGCTCCTGGTGTCTGCCGTCGTCAATGGGCAGGTGGGTCATGTACTGAGCTGGGCCGAGGGCGCTGCGGTGTGGTTCCAGCCGCCGGGCGCGCCCGCCCCGCTGCCCGGCGTGCTGGTGGAAGTCCACCGTGCCGCCAGGGTGCTCCTAGTGTCTGCAGTTTTCAATGGGCAGGTGGGTCATGTACTGAGCTGGACCGAGGGCGCTGCGGTATGGTTCCAGCCGCCGGGCGCGCCCGCCCCGCTGCCCGGCGCGCTGGTGGAGGTGCACCGCGCCGCCAGGGTGCTGCTGGTGTCAATGGACAGGTAAAGGTTTCGAGGCACTTCGCTGCGTGATGCATTTTGTTCGCACGTACCTGCAATGCGAGGACTCGTGGGATGTTCACTTACTTCATCTGCATCTCTTGAAATAAAGTAAACTTCGGTATGCGCGTACGGTCTGCCTGGCGCAGCGGAGGGCCTAAAGCAAATAAGAGTGCTGCAATCTGTGACTACGTTGTGTCCATTCAATTCTATTGTGAATTTGGAAGGTGAACGTGCGAAGTTACACTGGAATTTAGACCATTCTTGCAGTAATAAAAATCCAATCGAGCCTCCAGCATACAGGCTATTACTCCGACATGTTACCGCCCGAGTTTCTATCCGGCTGCCATTCTCTTAATACAACTTTTTCATGTTTTCCTGTCTTTCGAAGGAAAACAAGAATCATTAATAAACTACTTTACTTACTATGTACTTTACTAACGAATTGTACCCGTCAAAGAGAGGAAATCCTTGTACAATATACCTAGACCTACATACATAGTATTACATGAGCATTCAGAATGTACTCGCCTTCCTTTTAAACAAATAAACAATTTCTAATAAATGAAAATAAGTTAAAATTCATTAGCGTGAGTCGGAACTTGAACCTGCGACCGTGGGGTACCGTCCCATTGCTCTGCCAACCTGAGCTACCTATGAATTTTACAACTTTTCGTTTCTGAGTGCATTAAAAATCCCAAGCACTTTCTCGTATAAAATCACGCCAATACAAAAATCACAAGACGGGCTGAGCATCAAAACAACAGAATGTAACTTCCACTTAAAAAACTTATATTTTAAAGTATGCAAATAAGTTCGTAAGTATGCAAGTACGATGATGTAAGAACACGAACATAATAAAAATTGCATTCATGTATGCGCAATGCAATGTCTACTAATGTTACATACACACATTATTACCTACATATTTACTGTAATTAATGTTATGTGCTATAACTAGGTAGATAAGGTCAAAAAGGCTGACAAGGTCGAGGCTAAGTGACCTCAGCTAAGTACAGTTATTTTCTCGCAAAAGGAATAGTTTGGCCATGAGGAAGAAGGGGGATTCTGTGTGTGACTTATTTGATGTCTCATGTGGCGCTTGTTGTATTTTTGAGGAAATAAAATATACTGTCATAATAACGGCATGTATTTTGGTGATAAGTACCTTGGTTAGCACCAGTATGGCAAGCATGCGCACTTTTGGGAGACTTAACTCGCGCGGGAGAAGATAAAGATGTGTCAAATCGTATGGATTTTTAAAAACAAGCGGCCTAAAGCCTGTAAAAAAATATATATGTCGCGGGTCGTATACTAGCTATACAATGGCTATACAGAACGACAGAGAATGGGTCTGAAAGCAGAATAGCCTAAGAAAATACTTAAGTCTTTTATCTCTCTCTTCGTGTGGGACACCGAGTGGTCGAACGACCTGATGAACGTTCTTACATCCGCTGATGCCAAGTACGATTTTCTTAATTTATCCGATGTCACCATGATTGCGTCATTCTTAAATTATAAACTTTAACGTTCAATTATTTATCCATTTTTTCAAAGATATTTTACAAAGAGTATATTGTACAAACCCTAACATCCTAATTCCTATCCTGCTATTTCAAGCTACACTGATTCATTCATTATTTTATTTCGTTACGGCCAAACCGGTTGAATGGCTACGAAACTGGCACAATGACAGAAAGGTCAAAAAACATCCTCTGTGTTAATACAAAACATTGTCCTTTGCTAAGACGGAAACAGAATCGGAAGATAAATGTTACTTTTTTCACCTGTTAAGTATACAATAGTAGGTATTGAAGAACTGTGTTGTAGCGGCTATGAATACTGCCACCACCCCTCGTCCACTCAGCGTGTTGCGTAAACTGCGACGTAGAGTTTTTGAAAGAGGGTTGACGTCGGGCAGGTGGCCGGTCATAAAACATTGCCAAACCTTGTGAATGATTTTGTATTCTGACGAAAAAAATTGCGCTGATTTTGATTTGGGATGATAAGTGCAGAAAGGTTTTAAACCTAGGCCTTTGGAGACAGTAGCAGGAAAGATAAAAAGTGTAACCTATTGAAAGTTATCGTCCTATTACGGTGACATGACAGTATGTATCAAGCCAAACTGCACTATTGTTGTTATACCTTAATTATGTTTTTCAATTGAAGATTGGAGGTAGGTCCTCATATGCCCCTAATTTTATAGTGCAATGGGTACTAGGCGCAAGCTCTAGAGGAGACGTGAGAAGTAAGAAGGAATCTGTCAAACAAGTAATCGTCGGAGACGTGAGACGACATCATGACGCGCGAAACCCTTTCCATATAAGATGTATGAAACAGAAGTGTCTAACGAGAGACACGGCAAAGGCTGACGACCGCTTGTCTGACAGATATCATGTTGCGCGTCGCGTCTGCCCGTCGCACGTCTATTCTGTGGAGCATGCATCCTAGACTGAGCTAAGGTTAGGACAGGCGGCGATAGTCTGCCAAGGCCGTGTTGTCTGGAATGTAGAGAGTCGAGCTTGCTGGCACTGCTGACTCAACATTTGGTATTTTAGTATACGACCTGTAATGAAAAGGTCATCAACCCGAAAGGAGGTGAAGGTACTGTATCTTAACAACTTTCCCAAAGGAACATGTGTAGGTCGATTGAACTTTAAACAACCTCACAAAGGTACAAAACGCTAACTAGGATCCAACTTTTTGTGGTTTACTTTCACGATAAATACCTATCTTGGGGGCAGTCGGACCTTTCTGTTACATCTTATACCGAATTTTTACGAATGAAATATTATAATTTAGATTTCAGCGCAGTACAGTACTCGTTAATTAGGTATATTGTTTCAGAAAAGGCTAGGTATGATATTGGCCTAAATATCTAAAATCCTCTTCATAACACTGAGTTATAATCATAATACCTACTTGCTGGCCATGACAGCAAATGCAAAAATGCCAATGGCAATCATTTGTATTACCTACTTATTTCGTTAAGGAGGTTCCATAACCTATAAAACATAAGCAATAAACACGAACTACTTTGTATTACCAAGTATTACATAACAAAACAGGTAATAAAATTCGGAAGTTATGTTCGATTTTCCGACGATATGCAATTAACCAATCGTCAAGAAATCGTCGATATCCTAATAAAAACTGCCGATATCCTGATATCGGATTTATACACGTTATTTATATTTCCTTCCGTTTAAGATTTCTATTCTTAATTCATTTTCTTTATCATACATAAATAGAATAAAATTAAGTAGTTTTTTGCGATTTTGCGAATTCGCTAACTCCTTCTAAACCACGCAAGGGATATTGATGTTTTTTTAATAGATAGAGTGATTCAGGGCATGATGTATGTATAACATATACCATTAAACCCAGAAAATACCTCTATACCGCAGTTAAATGAGTAGTAGCGGCTGAATCCCCTTGATGAATTATCGCATGCAATTTATCCGTCCGCTAGTAGGTATGTTATTTATTATACTATATCTATGAAGGAATCCTTTAGATTATTCACTATGATTATTCAGTCGTAGAACCATAGTTTGTGCAAAACACTGTCCGCGGGTGTCCTAATGGCAGTCGAAAGCTAAGAAAATGTATATGACAGCGACTATTATCAGATCGCGCGAGGATCAGGTGCATCCGGATAATCGTTGTTGTCATATTCAAACAATCCGAAATTCCGTTTATGAATTACCTGCCTGATACGTGTGATGTGATATAACTATTATAATACGAAAGACATTTTATTGTATGCCGCTCGTGTGACTTAACACTAGAAAATATTCATAGACATATTTATATTTACACTAGTTTATGTTTACATTTCGAAATTCAAATTCCTATGTAGTAAAGCCAACCTGCCTTAACAAGTCTGACAACAATCCTACCACATAACTAACTGTTATCCATGTTACCCCTATATAATTGACCGCTATAAAGTGCACCCATAGAGTATGTAATATAAGCAAGCTTCTTACTGGGTATGAACGGATAGCACGAGTACGAACACAGCCTCTGTAAATCAGTAGCAAAACGACAGTGACAACACTTGTACGGTCGGCATACCTACCTCGAACCTCTAATGGTTCAAAATATCTTTAAATTCTCAAGGTATACATATGTTTTTTGCTTTGATAAATAGAGTTTTACCAGCTACATAGACAACAAAAAAATATACTAATGTCATGTAGTTTAGGATATCATATTTAGAACCATTTGAGGCTGCCCTAGGTATGCTCTTTTGATCCTGAACGTTCATCTTATTCCTCCTACATCTTTGAAGTAACTATTTGTAAAACTTTTACTTTACACTGGACGGCGGACAAAAATTGCTCGGAGCGAAACGCGCACTCTATAACTTCCTTACGTATACTCTATGGCTGCACCATAATGACGCAGCGAAGCATCGAGTGGTCACCCTGGTCTATCCGTTATCCCTACAGTTATACCATCCAGGCTAGGCTTAGGCATGCCGCTTAATCGGTTACTAGAAGCCAGCTGTGTACTACGCGAGTCTGATCGAATAGTTTTCGCGGTTTTTATTGCGTCGCGTTTTTGTGTTTTCGTGTAGATAATGGATACTAATGATCGAATATTTGGAATAGTGAAATGCGTTCGTGCGATTGGTGGAATAGTTTTTCAGTGTTATTTATTAAACTACTAGAAACGTTCCCTAAGATTATGGGTATTTCAAATGACAGGATGTTTCGACACAGATTAAGAACAAGAAGGGCGTATCCTGTGTGCTAAAGTATACTATGATGTCTTGATCAAGATGTAGGTGATAGATAACCTTTAAACAAAACAAAAGCAACGCCATGTTTCATAATAAGGTCGACCAATTACACGCAACATAAATATGAATGCAACGACATTGACAGTGTACGGTTTTTGAACGGTCAAGGCACTAATTAAGTTCTAACTTTGAATTTGAACGGACGGAATTTGAATTTGGAATATTTTGATGCGTGTGCGCTTCGCCCCGACGCCTCGAAGCTCCCCGGAGGAATTTGAATCACTTGAATCCTGTACGACGCTTTCTTCTTCGAATTCTTACAAGCCAGTTCGTCGTCGTCAAAGACACAGGCACAGCGCGCCCGCGAAAATGGACTCGGCAAAGGACACGAGTCATTCAGCCTGTCATTCTGCCAACAAAAGTATGCCAAGGTCTCTAAGCGAGAAAATGCCAAGCGCGATGAAGAAGCGACGCCGGAAGCCCTCGTCGATGCCCACACTTAAAAACCTCTGTTTGGATATTCTTGTGCGAAATGTAAATACCTACTTTTTATATGATTCATCATCACTGCCGTGTGATGCCGGTGAATAGCATCACCCCATTTCATTCTCGCGGGTGTCTTAAAAGGCGACTGCGAGCCTCGAGGACTTTATGTGTATTTTGAAACTATAATGGACGATACAACCTTTGCTTGAAATGACCAGTGGCGGATCCAGGGGGGGGGTCATGGGGGTCATGACCCCCCCCCTGAGACGGGCCCAGGACCTTGACTAGGTGGTTATAATATCGTTTACATATTGACAATGTCTTTTTTGTCAATGTCAAACACAAGATTCCATTCAATTACATAAGCAAAAGCCAGCATATGACAAAATCGTCGACTTCATTCGGCCATCGTCCTAAGCTGATCCAGGTTTTTGGCCCAAAAACTAGGATTTTGACCGAAATCCTAATGGGAACGAGGAGTGGAGAGGTACGTTATGCACCTCCCCCTGATCTGTTAAGTTAGAGTTGGAAACCCTGAGGCATCGAACGCCCTGAAGGATGGGGTAGCGTCAGACAGCCTGAACAGCAGGATTGCCTCGGTTGACCTGGAGCCAGACACCATAAGAGCAGGAAGTACCACTGGACACTCGGGAGAAAGGGAGGTAGCTCAGGAAGCGTCAGACGCCCTGGACGTCAGGGGGTATCGTCGGACGCCCAGGAAATCCGACGCCCGCCATCTTTTATCCTCCAGAGTGTCCGACGCTACCCACGCCCGCCAAGGCGTCCGACGCTACCTCCCACCCTCCAGAACGTCCAAAGCTACTTCCTGCCTCTCAGGGTGTATGTATGCCACTACCTCCAACCCTCCAGGGATGCCCTTTACGGCAAGGGGTAGCGTCGGAAGCCCAAGAAAACCAACGCCCGCCATTTTTTATCTACCAGAGTGTCCGACGCTACATTGTAACACAATAGTAGGCCCAACAATACCCTTTCCCGAGTACGGCGTCCCTGGAGGTTTGGAAGTGCTGTAGGGTGGGAGGTAGCGTCGGTCGCCCTCCACGTGGGTAGCGTCGGACACTCTTGAGGATGAAAGATGACGGTGGTTAGGTTTTCTGGAACGCTACTCCCTGTCCTCCAGGGCGTCCGACGCTACCTCCGATTCTCTACAGCGGCCGAGGCTGCTGTTCAGGCTGTCTAATGTTACACCCGGCCCTTCAGGGTGTCCAACTCTACCCTTAAAAGATGTGCATAACATACCTACCTCTTCACCCCTCTCTCCCTCGAAATGCAAAAAAAGCCTTAATACTAAACAAATCTAGGACTTCGGCCAAAAACCTAGATTTTTTTCCAAAAAAAACTAAATTTTCTGTCGGGTCAAAAATTACCTATAGTACCTATAAAATTGTCTATGTGACCCCCCCCCTGAGCCAAGGCTGGATCCGCCGGTGGAAATGACCTTTTAATATTTGTCGATCACGGTGACAGCGACCGTATCATATTTTAAGGCCGTAAACGCTCTGCCCACCCCGCAAAGGACAAAAGCATGTACCTATGTATGATTCATCATTCATGATTGATTGCGAAACTATAAGTAGGTGTAGCTGTACAATAAGGTTCAAGGTTGTGTATTGCATATTGGACTCTTTGTGCTGTCAATATAAATAAACAATCTTTTCTCACGTTACTAATCTAGAGGTGCATTGTCGTAATCGTTGCTTTTTCAATGCTTTGTAGGTTTAGCGGTTTCTGAACCTAAACTAGTATTACCATCAACATCATTCTTCTTCTTCGAGTGGCACTTCAGAGTCGTCCAACGATCCGATGAACCCTGGTGTCAGTGTATTTCAACCGCCCACTGCAAGTAGCAGGCCTCTAACGTAGTTGAATAACGGCTACCATCATAGACAGCAACCGGGACCGACGGCTTAACGTGCCCATCCGAAGCACGGAACCATCTTGCTTTTTGGACAATCAGGTGGTTCAGCCTGCAATGTCCTAACCAGACTGGGAATAAATACAGAAAGTGATTAATATCAACTTTGCGAGTGACCCCACCGGGAATTAAACCCGGAACCTTCTGCGTCGCATGCAGTCGTACTAACCAATGCGCCACATCGGCTGTCAACATCATTATCAGTTTATACTTATTTTTGCCAGTATGAGACGATTAGGTGGTTGTTGTTGCCTTCGTTTTCCTGTTCTTATCCCAAATCAGTTGGGGTCGGCGCAACATGTTTTGTTAGAGCACAAAATCATGAAGCACCTTTAGCAATTTGACAATGTTTTATGACCGGCCGCCTGCCTGACGTCAACTCTCTTTGGAAATGCTATTGTAGGCGGTGTCACTGCCACCATAGTCGGCAGATATTCAGCCAAGGTAAAAAGTCTTCGTGGTCTTTCGAAACACCCTGAATGGAATAGGGGTGGCAGTATTCTTAGCCGCTGCCACACGGTGTTGGTGGAATTTTTCTGCCATCATTCTTAGTTATATTGCCTGTAACAACGTTCCACAACATTAAATCTTATGATCTTAATTATCTAGATTCTAGAAACTAGAGTATTTAATTTAGACAATTAAAACATTATTATGTGCTATAATATAAGCTTTTAATGACTCTACTTTTTTAACACGAGCTCTTTCTACTGTTCTTCTCTTGGAACGTAAACTTTTTCCCCTTATTTTTTAATTGATTTTAAATAAGTACAACAAGGAATCTAAAGAATGGAGGACAAATAACAGTAACACAATCAAATCAGGCACCTAGCGGCTGTCTTACTGATTGCCTAGTCAACCGATAAATAAGCGCGCGTGACTTAGCGTATGCAAAATAAACGTGCAGAATGCAGATGCATTACAGGTATCCGAAACGCTAATTTATCGCTGACCATTGCTGGCATTCTTCCCCAAGTAGAATACAAGTTCGAACTAAAAGGGCAATGTACTTAGGTTTTTCGTATAAAAGGCAAAAGTGTTCTGATTATGTCACACTTGCGGTGTCTACAAGTCGGATAATTTTCCGTCTGGCTGGCGTTTTGTGTCGCTATGTAAGGAAATTGAGGCACAATATTGTTATGCAAACACAGTGAAATTATAAAATTGCTGCTGTTTATTACGCGTTAAAATTGAGACATTAACCGTAGAATGTTTTGATGGATCAATCAAAATCGAAGCTGTTTCGATATCTAAAATATCGTGATTAAGATTTACAGTTCAAGGACTTGTATAACTATAACGGCATCTTCATATTAAGGAGGTATTTTCCATGTTACCACGGCTTGGAAGGCAGATTGGCGGCCTCAGTGCAATAGTAAGCATTCCTATACATAACTAAACTTATCCTTAGTCGATTTTTACGGAACCTACTGGTAGTGATTGTGACGCTATTCTAAATCGGCATCACACGGATTTGTTTTATGTTTTCCGAATAGTCTTCGTGGGGTGCCCTATTTGCCTAATGTATGGTTAACACTGATTTAACATCTGTCATCCATCACACACGACCGGATAAGTATTTTCTAAATACGTAGGTATTTATTATTAAACACAACTTACGCGTAAAATCTTTGATACTTTTATGTCATATGCACGCAATGCGAAATTCTACTAAAATTATAATCTAAACGCAAGTGTGTAATTTCACCTTTTCCTATCTAGGTAAGGAAGCCTCAGCAAATACAAGTTTTATAGGTCCTAACCTATGCTCTTTAGATAGTGGCGAAGACGTTTTGTATACGCTCCTAATGTTGAGGAAGCGATCTGAGGTCACACTAAGCACGAACATCTTCGTAAGGCGGGTATCACATCTCACGTCCGTTTGTGCGAAATAGATAGGTAATAGGAGGTTCAGTTTATCCTGAAATCAGTGCCTGAAATATTTGCCTGAAATATTTGCCTGAAATATTTGCCTCCTTGTCGCACATGCAAATACCAAGGAGGTGCATATTTCAGGATGGTCATTCATGAACTAGCGCCCGAAGTGCAAGGTCCATCCGCTATCATAGTGCCATGATCTAAGAAAGTTCCTTGCGTCTGACAGAAGAATGCATTAGCGCTGCGGTAAAAATGCGCAGCAACGGGTGTCGAGTGAGGGGGCCGCCTAAGCTTTACGGATTTTATAGGTCATCGAATGACGCCAGTAAACGGTGAGAATCTACTATAGGAAGTGATTACGTCAATTGGATTTATTGCAAATTGCAATAGGAAGAAGCTTTACGTTCCAAATTATGTGGAGAATTCTTTGCCTTTTGTAAAACTTAACGATTTTTTTTAGTCCCGTTCGATTTTACGCTACAGTCATCGAGCACTGATGGCTGCCATACTGGCCAGAAAGGGACGGAAAATCCGCGTTGCTCGAAGCCATAAGCCAACCCTAAGTAGAATAAACATAAAATCCTGAAACACGTCTATAAAATATTCTGCTTGGACGCACATAAGATACAAGATAAGAATTACGAAATGACTCTCTCTCGACCCGATAAATCGTCATATTTTTCATCTACATGTTACCCTCAAATTAACGAATCCTTTCTCTTTCCACAGCCCCAAACCTTCGCTCTCCAGATGGGCAACGGCGAAGAAGAGGGCGACGCAGTATGGCCGCGCGAGGAGCTGGGTCCCACCGGCGTGGACGACATGACCCGGCTTCATGACCTTCACGAAGCAGCGCTGCTGTGGAACCTGAAGCTAAGATATGAGCAGGGGCTGATCTACACATATGCGGGGTCCATTCTCGTGGCTGTCAACCCGTACAGACCAGTTGATGCGCTATACGGGTTGCAGACTGCTAGAAGGTAAGATGTTGTCTTCTGTCTTTGTTTGTTGGTGCCAGGCTACATGACCTCAACGAGGCGGCGCTGATGGGGAACCTGAAGCTCATCAGATACGCGGGGTCGATACTGGTCGCTGTCAACCATTACAGGCCAGTTGATGCGCTATATGGGTTGCAGACTGCAAGAAGGTAAGATTTTGTCTTCTGTCTTTGTTTTACTGGGTCTAACCTTGGTGGACAACATGACCCGGCTTCATGACCTTCATGAGGCAGCGCTGCTGTGGAACCTGAAACTCAGATACGAACAGGGCCTGATCTACACGTAAGCGGGGTAGATAATAGTCGCTGTCAACCTGTTTAGTTTCGTATCAAATGGGCGCGCGGCGCTGGCAACACTGTTCGTCATTGTCTCGTCCTGTGGCCGTGCGCTCGCATCGTTGATGCGAATTTTAATTATAAATGGTGTAATTTAGTGTGCTTTCGGTTTTCTCGTGTGGTTTTCCCTGTTCGGTGGGGAAGTGAACCAAGTGGATTTGGTTCCGGCGCTTTGATTGAGAGTCACGCGGCCGTCGGCAAAATATAACCTCACTTTTCGTTCGCTCGCGTCGTGGCTGCCGATAGCTACATATTTTTAATTGTTTTCTTGATTGGAGGCCAACGGGGCCGATTTCTCATTCGGAGAGAAATCTTTTAGTCATTTTGTGTTAAAAAACATTATTTGATGTCGAACTATGAACAATAGTGAACCCAAGTGCTTGTGAAAACTAAGCTGTGAATCTGCGACTGATTGACGGGACGGAGTGCCACACGAGCTGGTGTCCGGGTGCAGTAAGTCTAGTACCTAAATTCCAATCCAAAATGTCTTCCTCCAAAACCTGATACCTTTTTCCTGTCAAAACTAGACTTACAAGGAAACGGCGGCGTCATGGTTCGCACGGTAAGCAATTCGCTGCTAGGCCCTGTTTAAGTAGACTTTGGAAACAAGAATTTCTCGGCCGGAAACTTTCCGGAACAAAATTCTCTCATTAAATTTATTTTATTTAGCTATAGTAAAGAGCACTACGAATCGTAGTCAAATGTTGTTCCGAGGCTGATCGACCATTTAGTTTTAGATTTTAAGATAACTTTAATTTGCTTCCACTGCGCTAAGATCAGCTTCGGAATCAAACATTTTTTGGTAGCAGAGCGTGGTTGCTTTATTGCAACATAGTTAGCCGTAATTTAGTATTAAGCGTGTTTTTTATATTACCCACATATTTTATTAATTTTGGAAAATATTGTTTCGGTTTTTTTTTGTGACTGTATTGTTTGCCTAGTGAACGGTACCTTATCGGTAAGGTCTAGGCCAGTCAACTAACATTTATTTTGTGGTATTTGTTTATTGGTTTTTCGTTTTTATTAAGTCGAGTGTGTAAAGTTGGTACCATGGCTCCCTCGATCGCCAGGTATAAGGCTGCTATAAAGACAGAATTAAGGTGGTTTACTACCACAGCGGCAATGATCGGCCGCGAGGACCGGGAGGACGCGCTCTTGAAAAGTGCACTACAGGCAGATGAACGGGTTCGGGTTGTGTCGGAACACCTCACAGAGTGCCTCATGCTCCTTGAGGAAGCTCCTAACCCTGAAGATAAGGGCGATGTAAGCCAGTGCTTGGAGCTGGCACAGGACATTGCGCAGGCAGCTGCGGACATATCTAGGCGACGTGACGGAAAGGAAAAGCCATTCCGTGGTAAAGTGGGACAAGGATTACAGGTGCCTCTTCCGCCTGTTACGGTTCCAGTCTTTGCAGGCGATTACGCCGACTGGCCGGCGTTTGAGGACCTGTATAGCAGTGTGGTCCACACACGGACGGACATAACGCCGGCGTACAAGATGGCTCAGCTGATGTCCAGGCTACATGGAGAGCCTCATGAATTGCTGACGCATTTGGCTGTCTCGGATAGCAATTATGAGGTGGCGTGGAAGATCCTTACCGACCGGTATCGAAACAAGCGCCTGATTGTAGACAGGCTGTTAGACCAGTGGCTGTCAATACCAACCATAACGCGAGGTACGGACCTCCGCGAGAAAATCTTCCACCCAGTCAGTGTCGCGGTCAGCGCACTAGAGCGACAGGGTTTGCCAGTGGCGGGCTACGGTTATATCTTGGTCCACACAGTGCTTCGCCGCCTGCCGAGCGAAATGGTCGCTCGATTCGAGCAGCTCCATGGGGGCAAGTCCTCGGACCACCTCCCGACCTACGAGGATCTGAAGTCGTTCCTCGAGGCCGAAAGCAGGCGAGTGGACGTCCAGGCTGGTGAAGCCCCACGCAAGGAGACCTCTGCCCCTCGCCACCCGGAACGGCCGGGTGCACCGGCGCGAGGAGGCAACAGTAGGCAACCCAGGCGGTACAACACCGCATTGGAATCAGGGTGTGCCTACTGCAGGAGACAGGCCACGGGGTGACAGCGTGTCAGGAGTTTGCTGCGCAGAGGGTTCAGAGGAGACGGGGTGTGGCACAGCAGAGGCGTTGGTGTTTTCGGTGCCTGGGGCCGCATCAGGTGCGAGAGTGCCCTTCAAGCACCAACTGTAGGTACTGCCAGGGTGCACACCATCCGCTGCTCTGCATGAATCGCTCCGGAGACGCCGGGGCAGCGCTGGATCGGGTCAGCGAAGGGAGCCTGCCCACCAAGGGAGGGAGCAACGCTCCCCACCCCCTCCAAGGAGGAGCCCACCTCCGCATCAGTCACAGGGACAGGCAGGGGGACGTCAACAGTCGGAGCCCACTTACCAACGGACGTGGGGACGATCTCCACCACGGCAGCAGGTGCCGGATTGGGGAGGAACGACACGGGAACATGGCCAAGGACACCCATCCCAGGTACGGGATCAAACGGGCGGGTGTCAGGGGAGCACTAGGCAGCCACCAGGGTACATGCAGTATTCTGCGGGCTTGAGCCACCTGGTTGGGTCTCAAGACCCACGCATGCCTCCGCCTATGCCTGAGTACCCGCGGCTACAGGCGCAACCTCGGTACGGACGTTTGCCGTCGGGGTACTATAGAACTCCAGCCATGGCCTTTATGGGCAGACCTCCTGCCAGCAGGAGTGGGACCCATACACAGGTTTGGGTAGCGAGGATACCCCGCGGGACGCGGCCTCACCGCGTTTAGATTCCCGCTAGGTAATCGCCGCCTACTCATCAGCTTCGGCTCCCCGTCCAATCACGGTACTTTTGCCAACGGCTAAGATTTGGGTATGGGGATACGGTGGCCGGACCATTCAAGTAAGAGCCCTACTGGATACAGGGGCTCAGGGATGTATTGTATCGAGTAAGCTGGTGAGTAGGCTAGGCCTAAATGTACGGCCAAGTGAGGATGAAGCTGTAGGCATCGGGGCCTAAATGTGCCTGACATTCGGGGTCAGACGAACTTTGAGTTCACATTAGGTAGCACATGTACAGGGGTCAGCTATCAAGTCTCAGCCGTGGTGCTGGATGAAGTGGTTGGGAAACTCCTCAGGTTAGGTTACCACCAACGGTACGAGGGTTAACCACAGGGTTGGAGTTGGCTGATCCTGATTTTGATACTCCTGGTACGGTGGACGTACTTCTCGGGTCAGACGTCCTCGGGAGATTATGGTGCGGTAGGAAGAAGGTACTCCAGGAAACTGGTTTGGTGGCCGTAGATACCACAGGGGTATGTTGTTTTCGGCCCAGTTTGAGACCTCAGGACCTACCAGAAGGGATCCGGTCCTCTATGGTAGTGTGCTGTCAGAGGTGCTGCAGAGGTTTTGGGAGTCTGAAGAGCCGCCCACGGCGGACAGACGGAAGCCAGAGGATGACGAGTGCGAGTTGTTCTATCAATACAACACTGCGAGATGCCCGTCAGGCAGATTCGTGACCAGGCTACCTTTTCTCCCAAACCGCCCCGCTTTAGGTAGTTCGCGACAGCTCGCGGAACGGAGACTACTCGGAATGGAGCGGAAGATGAGGCGAGACCCAGCACTTCGGCAGAAGTATATAGAATTCATGCGGGAATATATTCAATTGGGCCACATGTCGGTGTCCAGCCTGAATTGGAGGTGTGTCGAGCATTATTACATTCCACACCTGGCTGTCTTGAAGTCACCTGAGGCGAAAATACGGGTGGTGTTTGACGGTTCTGCTCCTACCTCGAATGGTGTGTCTGTGAACCAATGTTTGCACGCGGGTCCTAAATTGAACCGGGACATTGTGGACATTCTCACAGACTTTCGGTTACACCAGGTAGCGTTCGTCGCAGACGTCAAAATGATGTTTCGCCAAACCATGATACATCCGGATGACCGTCGGTATCAGCTGATTTTGTGGCGTGAGAGCCCAGATGAGCCGATGGTCACATACGAACTTAACACGGTGACGTATGGACTTAAGCCAAGTCCGTATTTGGCAGTACGTACGCTGCGAGAGTTGGCCGCACAGGAAAGGGTAAGATATCCTCGAGCCGCAGCAGTACTGGATCGCGACGTCTACGTGGACGATATCTGCACGGGTGCTGATAGCGTGGAGCAGGCGCTAATTCTACGAGACGAGCTGATCGCGATCATGGGTTCAGGAGGTTACGAGTTGCGGAAATGGTTGTCCAGTTGCCCAGAGCTCCTGGCTGGTTTGCCAGGCGAGTTCCATCAGGACCCGCACCTCTTTGAGAACCCGGACAACCCAAATACGTTGGGCATCCTCGGGGTGCAATATAAGCCAACGCATGACGTATTCACGTACAAGATCGAGCCCGACCTTTTGGAGAAAACTTGGACTAAGCGGTCGGTACTGTCGACAATCGCTAGAACGTTCGATCCTAACGGATGGATCGCCCCGGTTACGTTCATGGCGAAGTGCTTTTTACAAAGGTTGTGGCTAGCCAACTTAGGATGGGACGACCAACTCTCCGGAGAGTTGTTGAAGGATTGGCTCAAGTTTGTGACCACCCTACCAGGGATCGTGCACATCGCGATACCCCGCAAGTTAGTCCCATCGGTGGGATGTAAGGCTACCCTACATGGGTTTTGTGACGCCTCGGAGCGAGGGTACGCGGCAGCTGTATACCTTCGGACAGCAAGTTCAACGGGAACTGTGCACGTGCGTCTGGTTATGGCCAAAAGTAAGGTGGCACCAGTCAGAAC
The DNA here is from genome assembly GCA_024500475.1 of Phthorimaea operculella. Lineage (NCBI taxonomy): Eukaryota > Metazoa > Arthropoda > Insecta > Lepidoptera > Gelechiidae > Phthorimaea > Phthorimaea operculella. Next base: position 16,082,000 of record JANFCV010000001.1, read on the forward strand.
TAGATGGACCATCCCCAAATTGGAATTGGCAGGGGCAGCTCTTCTAGCGCGCTTGCTAAATCATGTAACCTGCAATCTGCGTGGTACCATCAACTTGGATGAAACGGTGTACGCGTGGACTGACAGTCGGATAGTTCTGTGCTGGTTGCAGACGTCGGTACATACACTTGAGGTTTTCGTGGCAAATCGGGTGTCACAGATTACGGGGTCGGAAACTCCGTTAGTGTGGAGGCACGTACCGGGAGAATGGAACCCAGCGGACTGCGCTTCGCGCGGGTGCAGGGCACCTGGTTTGGTGAGTCACCCACTGTGGTGGGGACCTCAATGGCTAACTGAGTCGCCGCAGGAATGGCCATTCAACGAGTGCAGGGCGCCGCTTGGGCCACCTGATCGAGGTTTGCGAGTGAACGTGGGGCAACTCGTACCGAAGCCTAACCCAGCTTTCTTGCTGGAACGGTATAGCTCCCTCGACAAACTTCTTGGGGTGACAGGTTGGATCAAACGGTTCGTGAACAACTGCAGGAAGCCTCAAGCAGAACGGAACTTTACACCTGTCCTCTCGCCTGCGGAACGGAATGCGGCTCTACGCTCATTAGTTAGAGTCGTCCAGGCGGAGCATTTTGAAGAGGAGGTCAGGCTGCTCAGGGATGGACGTGGAAAGCTGAAGGGAGGAATTGTGCGCCTCAACCCATTCCTGGATGAGCAAGGTATGCTCAGGGTTGGAGGCAGACTTCGGAACGCTAGCCTGCCCTTTTCGGCTCGGCATCCACTGTTACTTCCAAAAGGGGACCCTTAGTTGAGCTCTTAGTCAGGGATCGTCATGAGAAAAACTCGCATGCGGGCTGTAATGCGCTATTGGCCATTCTACAGCGCGAGTTTTGGATCTTATCGGGACGACGAACGGTACGTAGCGTTGTGTTTAGGTGCTTGCCTTGTTACCGCTTGAAGGCAGCCACAATGCAGCCACAGATGGGAGATCTTCCACCGGACCGGGTGACGGAGGCCTGGACGTTTGCAGGTGTGGGAACGGATTTCGCAGGCCCTTTCATGGTAAAGGCATCACGCCTACGGAACGCAAAGTCTATCAAGGCGTACTTGTGCGTGTTCGTGTGCCTAGCCACCAAGGCCGTCCACTTGGAGCTCGTGGCCGACCTTTCTACGGAGGCCTTTTGGCAGCGCTGGAGAGATTTACGTCGCGACGAGGGCGACCAGCGCTGATCAGGTCGGATTGTGGTACCAACTTTAAGGGTGCTGATCGGTGTATGAAAGAAATTGTAACGTTCTTACGGGAGAACGAAGAAGCCATCAGCACGGGCCTCTCCCGTCAGGGCATTGCCTGGGTGTTCGATCCACCAGCGTGCCCTCACTGGGGTGGTATTTTGAAGCGGTTGTAAAGTCCGCTAAGACGCATTTGTTGCGCGTTGTAGGGTTAACAATTTTGACTTTCGAGGAGCTGGCGACCGTGTTTTGTAAAATTGAGGCTGTACTCAATTCGCGTCCTTTGTGTCCGCTCAGCTCAGACCCAAATGATTTAGAGGCCCTGACGCCAGGGCATTTCTTAATTGGCCGCCCACTTAACGCCTTGCCGGAATATCCCTATACGGAGGTGAATAGCAATCGTTTGTCGCGTTATCAGTTGTTGCAGCAAATGACTCAAAACTTTTGGAAGCGTTGGTCGCTTGAGTACTTGCACATTCTGCAGCAACGCCTTAAGTGGACGGACAGGACTGAACCCCTGCATTGGGGATCTCGTTCTGGTTAAGGATGCCAACCTACCGCCACTGCGTTGGCGCCGGGGCGCATTCTCAACCTGTTTCCGGGTAGTGATGGCACTCCTCGAGTTGCAGAAGTTCAGGTGGGGATTCAGTTCTTAAGCGAGCAGTAGCTACATTATCACGCCTGCCATGCATAGAGCGGACCGATGGGTCGGTCCGGGGCGGGTGAATGTTTAGTTTCGTATCAAATGGGCGCGCGGCGCTGGCAACACTGTTCGTCATTGTCTCGTCCTGTGGCCGTGCGCTCGCATCGTTGATGCGAATTTTAATTATAAATGGTGTAATTTAGTGTGCTTTCGGTTTTCTCGTGTGGTTTTCCTGTTCGGTGGGAAGTGAACCAAGTGGATTTGGTTCCGGCGCTTTGATTGAGAGTCACGCGGCCGTCGGCAAAATATAACCTCACTTTTCGTTCGCTCGCGTCGTGGCTGCCGATAGCTACATATTTTTAATTGTTTTCTTGATTTGAGGCCAACGGGGCCGATTTCTCATTCGGAGAGAAATCTTTTAGTCATTTTGTGTTAAAAAACATTATTTGATGTCGAACTATGAACAATAGTGAACCCAAGTGCTTGTGAAAACTAAGCTGTGAATCTGCGACTGATTGACGGGACGGAGTGCCACACGAGCTGGTGTCCGGGTGCAGTAAGTCTAGTACCTAAATTCCAATCCAAAATGTCTTCCTCCAAAACCTGATACCTTTTTTCCTGTCAAAAACTAGACTTACAAGGAAACGGCGGCGTCATGGTTCGCACGGTAAGCAATTCGCTGCTAGGCCCTGTTTAAGTAGACTTTGGAAACAAGAATTTCTCGGCCGGAAACTTTCCGGAACAAAATTCTCTCATTAAATTTATTTTATTTAGCTATAGTAAAGAGCACTACGAATCGTAGTCAAATGTTGATCCGAGGCTGATCGACCATTTAGTTTTAGATTTTAAGATAACTTTAATTTGCTTCCACTGCGCTAAGATCAGCTTCGGAATCAAACACAACCCTTAGGTACAGGCATTTGATGCGTTGTAATTGTAAGGATTGCAAACTGCTAGAAGGCAGTCCAGATCCTGTGAATTATTTTTGTATCATTGTTAAATCTATTTAAACACTTCGTGAGAAGCATTCTGCAGCGAAAATTGTGTAGATAAATTTACCGCTATAGTACTAATACTTACGTACCCATTTTGCTCTCTTTGACCATTGATCAAAGAATCAATCGACCAAGAAATAATAGTTCTTGTAAATATATGTAAAATAGATCTAGTAAAGTGGCAAGTCAAGTGTCCTAACTTCCGGATACGCAATTTTAACGACATTCTTTCGCATTCCAGGTACCACGCAGCGGAAGGCCTAGGCGACCTGCCTCCCCACCTGTTCGCGATCGCGGCGGCGGCTCGCGCGGCGCTGCCCCATCCCCAAGCCATACTCATATCCGGGGAGTCCGGCGCCGGGAAGACCGAGTCCACCAAACTGGCCGTTCAGTTCCTCGCCGCAGTCGCCCCAGCACCCCCTGGCAGGGCCCCTGTCTCCGAACAGATCTTAGAAGCTGCTCCATTACTTGAAGCCTTCGGAAACGCCAGAACCCCAAAAAACCACAACTCTAGTCGATTCGGGAAACTCCTAGAATTATACTTTAAAGAAGGCGCCTTAGCCGGCGCCAGAGTCGCACATTATTTATTGGAAAAGTCAAGAATTGTTACACAGTCGCCGGGAGAGAGGAATTATCACGTGTTTTATGAATTGTTAGCTGGATTGGATGATGAACAAAGACGATCGAGAGGTCTATTATCAGCGGAACATTACTTTTACTTAAATCAAGGAGGAGATTCGGGAGGTGCGGGCGCTGGGGCCGACTGGTCAGCTCTATGCGGAGCGATGCAGGTCCTCGGGATCGGAGATTCAGAAAGAGAAGACATCATCAGAGTATTAGCTGCAGTATTACACTTAGGGAACGTTTATTTCCATCGGAGACAGTTGCGTCACGGTCAGGAAGGCGTGCAGCTTGGTGGCGGAGCCGAAGTGCGCTGGGCGGCGCATTTGCTGAAGGTTCCTGCTGAGGATTTAGCGCGAGCGTTGACAACCAGAGTGACAGCCGCTCGAGCCGAAAGAATGCGCTCCCCCTTACCGATAGACCAAGCCTTAGACGCGCGAGACGCCTTCGCCAAAGCTTTATACTCTTCACTATTCAACTGGCTTGTCCTGAGGATAAACTCGATAGTCCACCGCGGTGGACTCCACGACGCGCACCGGATTTCTCTCCTGGACATCTTCGGGTTCGAAGACCTTGAGGAGAACTCCTTTGAGCAGCTGTGCATCAACTACGCGAACGAAACGCTGCAGCATTACTTCAACAAGCACATCTTCAAATTGGAGCAGCAGGAGTACCAGAAGGAAAGGCTGGAGTGGTCTAACCTCACGTGGAATGATAATTCGCCAGGTAAGTTGGGAATAAAACTTATTTATGACCTTTATAACAGGGGAGGTGCTTGTCCTGCAATGACATTTTTGTATAGAGCAGAGAAGCTGTAAATGGTGCAATTTATTCTCTTACCATAACGAATCCTCTTCTTCCGCCTGTTTCAAGCTGCCATTCTTATCCAAAATAGAAGCCATTTCTTTGTGACAAAAAAACATCAGTTGGTAAGGTCCTCCCTCGTGTTGATAAATATGACAATGAACTAGATTGTGACAATGACATCCAGACTGTTTCCACGTAATCACGATGGAATAGGTAATTTACAGTACGGCCGTTCAAATTGGTCATATTTGACAGCTGTCAAAATCATGATTGTGCTATTATGACATAAGGTCTATTTTTCTTTGTTGGAATTTCTTCTAGTATGGGTGTCACAGCTTTCAAATATGGCCTATGCGAGCGAAGGCCGTATAGATCCCTGCTTACCTCTCCCATATTTTCAATTCGCTAGCGTCTGCCGATCAGCTACAGGTACCTATTCTAAAAATTCTCTAATTATTATCAACTTTTCATCGTTTCCAGTAATCCAACTGCTGAGCAAGAAACCAGTGGGCATCCTCCACCTGCTGGACGACGAGAGCAACTTCCCTCGAGCTTCAGACGCTTCGTTCCTCGAAAAGTGCCATTACAACCACGCGCTGAATGAACTCTACTCGCGGCCAAGACTCGGCGCTAGCGAATTTGGAGTAAGTATTGCTAAAAGTCAGTGTTTCTTACTGCAAGCTTCAGACGCTTCGTTCCTGGAAAAGTGCCATTACAACCACGCGCTTAATGAACTCTACTCGCGGCCGAGACTCGGCGCTAGCGAATTTGGAGTGCGTATAAAGACTTCTTTGAACGACGGTTTCTTACAACTTCCCCCGAGCTTCAGACGCTTCGTTCCTGGAAAAGTGCCATTACAACCACGCGCTCATTGAGTTATGCCTACTCTCGCCCAAGACTCGGCGCTAGGGAATTTGGAGTTGGTATCGGAAATTGCCGTAAACCAAGGATTCTTGGACAAGGTTCAGACAGGGTCAATGATAGAGCAAGCTCTCTCAAAAGACCAATATGGCTTTCTCATACATCTACGAAACACAACAAGCTCTTTAAATTTATTTCGGAAGGTGCGAGGTTAGTCGTAAGCCAGGCGGTAATTTCGGATCCTACCGTAAAAAATGGTTCAGTAGGGAAAGCCGTACCACGCCGTACTGTAGTTGTCAAAGGTTGAAATAAATAAGAAAGTCCTGTTTTTCTATCACTTCTATCGTATCCCATTCCAAAAGCTAACTACCGATTTCTTCTTCCAGATCAAACACTACGCAGGCCAGGTGTGGTACAACGTCGAAGGCTTCTTGGACAAGAACAGGGACGCATTACGAGCCGACGTCCTAGAACTGTTGTGCAGCAGTGAAGTCCCGCTGGTGGCCGAGATGTCAACGCAGCTGCGAGCCCAGCATGATGCGAACAAGACCTTACCGAGAGGAGCTAACGGGAGATTCGTTACTATGAAGCCTAGGACGCCTACGGTTGCTGCCAGGTACGCGTTGTCTGCTTATTGAATTCTTAGAACTGTTGTGCAGCAGTGAAGTCCCACTAGTGGCCGAGATGTCAACGCAACTGCGGGCCCAGCATGATGCGAACAAGACCTTACCGAGGGGAGCCAACGGGAGATTCGTTACTATGAAACCTAGGACGCCTACGGTTGCTGCCAGGTACGATAAAGATAAAAGATTAATATAATTATACTTTATTGCAAAAGAATATTACAAAAACAGCCAGAAATAAAAATACATTTTACAATTGGCGGCCTTGTAGCTACTTTTCCAGGCAACCAGGCAATGAGGAAACAGCAGAAAATATAAAGATTGAAACTCGTTGTCTGTTTATGTTTATTGTATTTTTACTTGCCGTGTGATGCCCCGGCTTAGAATAGCATAGCAGCAGCAGCGTTCCTTGTGAATAAAATATGCACACGCCTGCCTAGCGTGGTGAGTATGGCAAAACCCCCGAGAAGGGGAGGTCCATGTCCAGCAGTGGATTGATGTGACTGTAAAGGTACTAAGGATTAGTTTTATCGTGCCCAGTTAAAGTCAAAAATAGATATTGAACACATCACTTTTTGGATGAACCAGAGATAGTAAGACCTGCTTCAATAGTAAAAAAGTGCCTAGTCCTAATATTAACTTAGTTTTATTATATATAATAATATATATAATAAAACTAAGTTGATACAATGTGTGTGCCGATAAAACTTAAAAAGGATTCCAGGTACGATAAAGGGACTTATATTGTGCAATAGCCCTCTATCCCCCCTCGAACAAGAAAGTTCCCATTTTAAATTAAAGGGCGCATTTTTAAAGATTTAAGGGCTTTTTCATCCCCTCAACAGTGGCGCCATCTGCTGTCGAGTAGTCGAACTCCACCTTCAGTTTTTGATCTTTGATGCAATCTGTTTCAAAATTCTGGATTTTAAATGCAACCGCTGATCTATATTATCTATAGGTAATATAGATCAGTGAATGCAACATATTCAAGACTTTTTTATTAGACCAAACAGATAAATATCGCAAGTGAAACTGCGGGCGGAAAGCTAGTATACCTATAAAACAGGCAGGCCATTAGTTTTTACCAGGATAACAGAAGTATTTGCCACTGATAGTTGGTGTTTGCAGCCGGAAGTTCTTTGCAAGGCTTTAGATTTAATTTTCTTTTTCAAAAGAAGATTCAACTCACATCAAAGTGCAGTTCAATTAACTTACATCTCATCTTTGATTTCGTTGGTGCCGTGACCCAGGATTGTAAATAATCTTGTAAGCTACAGTAGTTCATTGCAGTGGAACGGAAGAAATGGCTAATACATTTTCCATGAAGTAGCCAACCAAGGCGGGATTTCACGCTCAGGTTGCCACTGTGCCCTTTATTTATTACCTTTTCTAAGATCAGTGACCTAAAACCTAGGCTAGGATGCATATCGACTGCATTATTATCAATAGACGCAGCAAAGAAGGTTAGAGTTTCATCTGCGTACCTAGAATTAAGCACTAAACAGCGTTAGTACCAAAATTTACTGATTCTGACATTTCTGACTGACATACGTATAACCTGTCTTGCGCAGATAAAGAATGGATCCGAATTGGTAACATTGTTGTTTGCCTCTATCATATTAGGTATATGACATCGCTATGAGCAGAATATCAATAATAATGTTGCATATTTGGGTCCATTCTCTATCTGTGCAAGTTGTACCTAAGTATCTAATCTTAAATTGTTTAAACATAAGTACGACATTTGAACTTTAAACCGTCCGCCGTGAAATCGCGATGTTATTAAAAAAGTAAGTGCGTTATTTGTATGATAGGTACATAATTATTGTTATACCTAATCTCTCTCTGCCTTAATTCAAGTAATTATGTTTTATAACGTTTTTGGCAATAAAATCTATTTCCCTCCAGGTTCTCAGACAGTCTCCACCAGCTGCTAGAATCCATGTCGCGCTGCAACCCCTGGTTTGTTCGCTGCATCAAGCCCAACACTGACAAGTCTCCTATGAAGTTTGACATGCCTTGCGTCCTAGCCCAACTGAGATATACCGGAATGTTGGATACTATCAAGATCAGACAGATGGGTTACCCTATCAGGATACCTTTCCAGAACTTCGTGGATAGATACAGGTAAATTTTGACCGTTTCTTTTTTTCTTAACTATGTCACAATTTGAGTGAGAGAGTGGCAAATTCTCTGTGAAGTTTGACATGCTTTGCGTACTAGTAAAGCTGATATACTGGATAACGCCTGATAATATTCTGTAAGTACAGTCCCAGAAAGTATATACTATTCATCTTTCTTGCTTGTGATGATGATACCACTTGAATTAAAAATATTCAAATATTGAAATAGCTTCAGTGACCCTATTCCCAGTGAGAAAGCTATTAGCGACCCTATTCAGAATTTTTTCGATCGTCATTTGTTACGTAGCCAACGTTGCTACTGTCAACAATGTCAAAATATATTTAACTAATCATAACTGTAAAATCTCATACAAAAACGTCATATGATTCTGAGACAATTTGAATCAAAGAAATATGACGTTCGTGGCAACCAACTTCTTGGTTACATTGACTTCCCCTGAGATTCCGGTTATTTCCAGTTAAAGTCAATAAGCTTCAAAATTGTCGAGTGAGCCATCTGTATAGGCGCCCCGCGTGCGGTTTCCCTAATTTGTGGTGGTAGCCTATTTGTTTCATCATTCATATTTTTCCCCACAGATACCTGCTGAAATCCACGCCACCCCGATCCACACCGTACCGCGAGATCTGCAATTCAATACTAGCTGAGATGCCGCCCACGGGAGCGGGTATGTAATATTATTACACTAATTAATTAGTAGGCAAGCAAGAGTTTATTACACAGATCATAAGTCGGTAAGCTGTTTGACTAATTAATTATTTCATTATCCCTTCGAAAGCTAGCTATTAACAACCAGTTTAGGTAGGTACTTGATTGTTAGTTGTGATTTGATCATAGAGAAGAGGAGTTTCCATCGATATGTAGACGCCGCCCCATTTTAGCTTAAACTATTAGCTGATGCGATTTTTGTGGAAGTCACTCATGTCATGTCTCGGGGCGTGCATGATGAGATGACGTCACTGGTCTGCTGTTCTGCTGGTTAAATAAAATAATCTGAATTGCACGTTCAATGAACTTATAAACACCCATGCTAAATAGACGATAAAATAAGTTTAAGAAATGTACCTACCTATACCTACTGCGTGAAATTTTACTAGTGACCGATAGCGAAAACTGATCCGGCTGGTGATAAGGAACAAATTTTCCCAAGGAACGTAGGCCGAAATATGAAAAATAATTGGACCACCCATACAAATTCGCCGATCAGCTTATTTGAGTTACTTACCTACTATCCTAGTTCAAATATTTACTTTTTTTAAATTTCAACTTTTTTCCTTATCTATTAGGACCAGCCAGCCCATCCTGCAATTTCGCTATATAGGGTGTAATTTTATTAGTGACGGATCCGTTAAGGGTGTGTTCTGTCAATGAAACTGAAGAACTTTCCCCAAGGAACATGGGTCGAAATATGAAAAAAAAATTGGCCCTCCCATACAAATTGACCCGGCCGGCCAACACACTTAGTATGGGAAGCTCAAAATATTTTTTCGTATTTTGACCCATGATTGTTCAGTTTCAGGATCCGCACTAAAAATTACACCCTATATAATTCATCTTTGAAATATTGTCAACTAGCTGCCCGTCAGCGGTTTCACCCGCTGCAACCTATTATTCCGCGGGAAAAAAGCATTATTCGCCGAGAGATGTCGCTGTTAGTTTTCGGCGAAAACGTTTAAAACGCGAATCGGCTCAGTCACGCCACCTATTTCAAAATTATTGAAAATGCGTGATCCCGTGGAATGAGACATTTTCCGTGGTAAAAAGTATCCTATGTGTTATTCCAGATGCCCTTTTATATTTCTGCAAAGTTTCATGTCAATCTAAGCAGCCGTTTTTGCGTGATGTCGTAACAAACACACACACAAACATCCGCCTTTATAATATTAGTAGGATTTGTCTTATAGAAAGAAATCGACTATTTAAATAGGTACCTATACAAAACTAGCATACCAATCACCCGCTTCATCGTATCTCGCCTAGAGAAGTGTGTCAGTACATTAAGACTACACCGCGCCGCCTACATCTCATTGTTATAGTGTTAAGCTCATACTTGATTAGCATCAGCCTACTGCACTGTAGTTTATTGCTTAGTGAACTTTAGGACTTGTTTGTTTCGATGAATTATTGAAATGTAATCAATACATAGCATAGAATAAAGTCGCTTTTTGCGTGTCTCTGTTTATCGTGAAATTCGCGCACTACTCCTAAACATATCCTAAACCATAAAAATAAAATCTACGAGTAGGTAGGTAGAGGTACTTACCTTCTATAAGCCTTCTTTAAACTACAGCCTGATACTCAGAAATAAACTTTTACCAAAAAGGTGGTCTTATTGCAAAGTATTTGCATTTTTTTTTTCTACAACTAGCGTCATTTGGCACGAGTCACGGTCATATTTATTTTACACTGTGATTTTAGTTACTGCGCTTTACGACAGATATATTAAAAATCAGATCAGACCTATCTATTAGTCTAACGCAACTGATAGTAAAAAATAGGTAACGGTACCGTTTTAGTCATCTTGATAATCTTAATTACGATCATAGTATTCATCACATCACTGATAGTCAACATCTAATAGCTATATTAATTTTAATATCAATTCTTTCTAGCGATAAGAAAATCTCTCCATCTAGTTCCTTTCATTAACGGTTCGATTTTCACCAAAAACGGTGAAGTGAGTGTGAATAGAAAATAATACATACATAAATAAATCACGCCTTTATCCCTTGCGAGGTGGGCAGTGCAAAGCAAGAGCACATAAATTATGTGGAAATGGAAAATAGTGAAAAAGCGGTCCTCTTTGTACAAAGCTATGTTTCTATGTAAGTATGGTGCTTAACCTTCAGAACTATGCGCGCGAGTTCATGACCATCAAGAAATATGCTCCTTGCAAGGGCTCCTTGTCGCACTTTCCAGCGCATATTTAAAGATGGCCGTGAAGTCGCGCGCTAACTTAATCTAATTTAATTAACTGCTATTATCGTTAAATAATTAATTAAACCTAACAGTACCTAAATAGAAATTGTACCTAAAATCATTTTACTTAATTATTAATCAATCTTTATAAAAGTTTATTGCGTTCCCTTGCCAGCTAAGGGATCAACTTATACTGGTTTTTCGTATATTATTGCCTATTCTGAGACTAACTAGATATGAAGTTATGATTAAATAATTTTAGTATGAACACACACACTTAATTTAAATGCTAATATTAAACTTAAAGTAGGTACCTAATCGACTAATATTTATCGTGATAGAAAACTTAATAACAAAATCGAGAATGTGTATTTAATGTTAAAGCTGGAGAAAGTATCAAGAATTACTTGTTTTCTTAGAGAATATATTTTATGGGCCTATTACCATATTACCTACCGTGCCTTGAGACAAGACCTTTCACTTAGGTACCTCTTCACAGCTGATCGAACTTAGTAGGTACTGAGAGTTTCCTAGTGTTGGTCATAGTGACCTTTAGTGGATTCATTCATATTGTGTGGGACCCTGAGTCGACGAACGACCTGATGAACTCTGTTGTCAGATTAAGTCGCCCAAACTGGTAACTAACTAGTCACTTTTAGGACTCTGTCGTGGTTGTGTAACGAGTAATGTAAGTAATCGTAAACAGCAATCGGTATTGACAGCTTAACGTGCCCTCCGAAGCACGGAACCATCTTCCGTATGGACAATCTAATGGTTCATCTTGTAACGTCCTAACCAAACAATATCACAATGTGATTAATTCACAAACATCAACATTTGTGTGTCTCACTCTGAAAATCGAACCAGGGACATTTAGATCTTGAGGCCGCACTCTACCGCAAGACCACGGAGGTACCGTGACGGAGGCACGGAGGTAGTTATTTACCTGATAGTGTTAGTGCTTAGATTTGCTATGACGAAAGTACTAGGTTAGGTATAACGGGTTACCTAACGATTTCTTTGCCGGTATGTCGATAGGAGGTATGTTATAGTGTATTTATGGCTGTGATCGAAATCACACGTGTTGTATTATGTAATTTGACGGCGAACAAGTGGATTATGAATAAAAATATATGTTTTGGTTATGAGAGTCTATTGAGTCTATTTAAAGTGAGGTTTTTAATGTGAATTGACTATGAAAGTCTATGGTGAATTCGTGTTTTTAGACAGAAACTATTGGTGTGATGTGCAATTTACTGAAACTATTAGCGTAAGAGGTACACATTATTTTGTAACAGAGTATATTTTTTCTCAATGATCATCTGTTTAAGATTCAGTATTTGTTTACACAAATTAAATCTAGGGTACAAAATATTTGTTACTATTTTATTAGTTGAGTTACACACTGTATTAATGTGTTACTTACCCAACAGTATGAAAGTACGGAGCTCGCTCACATAGCAAGCAACCATTTGTAGTACCTATTTTGGCAGAGTGGTTCGGTTTAGAGTAGGTAATTAATTATTTCGAAGATGAAAGAAGAATCATAGTCACAGCAAGTAGATTCTGCTTACCCCTTTGGAAAAGAGGTGTGACTTATCGATTGTTATGATTGTCATGGGTCTTATGCGCAGGATGGGTATGTAAGTACCCAGTAGGTAAACATGAGGACACCTTTTTCATGCGTTTTGCTCAGTTTGCACCTCCCGTACGTTGGGGTTGCACTTCCATTTTCCATGATCATAATAATGTGTGCAAAGCGCAAAAGTAAATGTGACTTATCTTTGTTATTATTATTCCAGTCGGCGCGGACTACCAACTCGGCGCAGCACGAGTGTTCATCCGCGAAGCATTATACAGAGCTCTGGAGCGCGCGAGAGCAGACAAACTACGCGCCGCTGCTACCAAACTTCAAGCTCACATCAGAGGATATCTTACCAGGTACCTATAGATCACATTATCACGTTTTCAATTAAATATTTTTAATAGTGAAAATACCTATCTACGTGTAATGTAGAGCTCGCTTCGCTCGTTTAGTACTGGTGTAGCGCAGCCATTTTCTTTGTTCTTTTTTAGAGGGGTAGTTTAACCACTCTTTCGTTTTTAACGTAGGTCAGTACTGGCAATGTTTTGTGACGCTACGCCATTCTTAACATTTCTTCGTGTTAGGTAGAGAGAGGACTTGGGGAGGACGGGAGGCCCTTACAGTTTTTGTATTATATCTTTCTTATACTAATACAATATTCACCTTTTACAGAAAACGCTACCGCCAGATGCGCGCTTCAACCGTGAAGATCCAGTCGTGGTGGCGCGGTCGGCGCCTGCGCAAGCAGTTCGTGATCGCAAGGAGAGGCGTGACTAAGGCACAGGCGCTGGTCAGGGGAAGACGGGCCCGGAGGAAGGTCAAGCAGATGAAGGAACAGCATAAGAGGAGGATCGAAGCTCAGCAACTTGCTGCCAAGTAAGATTCCCGTCACTTTGTAGGTTTTTGAACAGCTGGAGAGTCGAGACTAAAGCACAGGCGCTGGTCAGGGGAAGACGGGCCAGGAGGAAGGTCAAGCAGATGAAGGAACAGCATAAGAGGAGGATCGAAGCTCAGCAACTTGCTGCCAAGTAAGATTACAATCTGTCGCTTTCGTAGGCTAATGAAATATTTTCTAGTACGGCTCTTTTCTCTTCCTTATTTTATTACAGGCGGGCCGCTTTTGAAACTTTCTTATGACAAATGAGAAATCCATTCCAAAAGAAAGATCTACAAAGCAAAATAAACCTTATTCCACAGCATCAGTATTGATTTGACAGTTCTCAAAATGAGGTTTTGAAATTGGACAGGGGAGTACATGTGTAATGCATAGCATTTGCAAATAAACACGTATTTTTTTGCATCTTCCTGACTTTATTTAATTCTAGAAGATATTACATCGAATGCTTTTTTTCAGGAGACGCGCAGCAGAAAGAGAGCGAGAGCAAAAGGCGAAAGCGGAGAGTCTGCAAGTGCTGGAAGTACCAGCTGAACTGGCATTCATACTGTCTAAGCTTGATGAGTGGCAGCCACCGCATTCCGAGAGGAATCTATCCAAGGTATCTATGAATTCTACAAGTTATTAGTTTAAGGATTTTTGAACACTAAGCAAATACATTTGCAAGACAAACTCATCAAGAAACAGAAGACAACAAATAATACCTACTTCTGATCTCTAATACTTAGTTTACGAATAAAATCGGCAATGATTCATTCATTGCCTTTTTCATTGTCTACTAATTCATTCATTCATTGTCTGCGAATAAAAACCGATACGTGGAGGGGACCTTCGAGTAGTATAGAAAGTACCTACCTACTAAAAGTTTTGGATCAGGATACCGCTACCTTAAATTGATTAGCACTGCATTGGTAGTAACGTTCGAGTTCATTTCTTTGGCTAACTGTTTGCTTTCAAGTTCCAATTCCAGACTTGATTTAATACATCTAATTGTGCCTTTTTTCCAGGTGGCCAATGACGTGTACGCGGAAGACGAGCGCATCCAGTTGCCGCGCGATCTCCAGCAGTTCGCCTTCTCCAAGTTCAGCTCGGTCTACTTCGCAGACGGCGGACAGTTGAGCCCCAGGAAACATCCCATATCCAGGCCTTTCCTGTCCAAGGCTGCCGTCCGGTAAGTTATCAGGCAAATAAGAAGATATCAGGTCGTTTAACGAAAAAGGAAACTAAAGTACAACTAGTATAGGTTTTGTGATTTATAACACTTGATTTTAAGGTTCCGTGGTTATTATCACTAAAACTATAAGACATTTTAACGGGTTTGACTAAACCCTACCGTGAGTAAAAACCCGTTAAAATGTCTAATAGTTTTACTTGTAATTTATGTATTCTTGTTTGTTTAACCTTTTTCATTCTGGGTTTGTTCCGACAAGATTGATAATAGGTTGACGCTTACAACTTGGTGCCGTGACCGGGATAATGTACAAAATATGTAGGAAAGTTGTACCCATACCTGTGATGTAGGTAGGTACCTAAAATTTTAAGATATACTACTATTGTGTATTGTTTACAGAGATCAAGACTTCAATGACGCTGTGGCTACATTCAAGCTAATATTGAGATGGTGCGACGAATCTGCCGCAGGAAACGAAGCCAGACAGAAGGTAATTATTTCCAAATCTTATTAGTAATAAATTTTAGATGAATGACACTAACATAAACACTCGAATTAGTGTTCACGTTAACAAGCTGGTAAAAAAAATTCTTTGTCCCTTTCACTTTCGTGCATAAATACGGAATAATTGTCATTTATCCCGTCTACTAACATGCAAAAACTCCTTTTATATGACGATCTACTAGCTTGTTAATGTTATAGGTAATTTTAATGTATAGGATCTAAATGCCGATCGACCGACTCAGGGTGTTTCGTAAAAGGGATATAGAGTTTTTGACCTTGGCTACAATATCTGGACCATGGTCAACCGTAATACACCGGTGACGTTAATACCACCTTCGATAGCATTCCCAAAGAGGGTTGACGTCAGGCACATCGTAAAACTAAGCCAAATCCTTTTGCAACATGATGTTGTGTTCATATAAAACATGTTGCGCCAACCCCGATTAATTGGGATAAGGGCTGGAAGATGATGAGTTCATTTGAATGTTTAGGAACTAAATTCTTGTCTTGACTTTTTCGTGCATTCAACACAACAATTTTCCAGGTGTTGGCAGACTACATAGCTTCTCGAGGCTTATCATCTCGTGGTCTCCGAGACGAGATCCTGGTGCAGCTCTGCAACCAAGCCAGCGGGACTGACGCCTCAGCCAACAGGGTGTGGGCGCTCATGGCGCATTGCCTAGCTGCGTTCCAACCAGGACCACCGCTGCACAAGTAAGACTAACTTTACATCTAGTGTTTGACTTAATGTACCCACAGATGAAGCTATATATCCGCTAGTTTTGCGTCAGCCAACAGGGTGTGGGCGCTCATGGCGCATTGCCTAGCTGCGTTCCAACAAGGACCACCGCTACACAAGTAAGACAAACTTTACTTCTAGTGTGTGTGTGACTACATTATATAGCCTCTCGAGGCTTTTTTAGTGTCGTGCTTAATGATGAATTAAGGGAAATTATTGAATTCACGGCCCAAAAAGACAAGCAAAAATATCCTAAGTGCATCTACAATAAACTAAATAAAAAAATTAAATTGCATCTACTTTCATTAAAATATAATGAATTTATCCAATTATATAACAAAATTTAAATCAAAATAATTATAATCTTCTTTCAATCAATTAATTTGTTCATTATTTTTCGAATAAATATATTATCTATCGTTATTAAATCTAATTAATATGGTCTTAACATATTAATTTAGTAAATTATGCATGTTTTTGTTTACTTCTCTCTTTTTTACGTACATTTCAAAGCACAACACCTCTCCTCCCCACATAATACGTCGCTTATAATTAACGTAACTAGCCCTAACACAGGCTCTGGTCTATATGGGCTGTTACTGCATACCACCGTGCTGTTTGTGATAGCTTGTTTTTATTTATCTTTTTTTAAATTTGCATGTGGTGAATTGTAATGTTTAAAATGTTATACTGAATAAATAAATAAATAAATAAATAAATATCCTCGCGTGGTCTTCGAGACGAGATCCTGGTGCAGCTCTGCAACCAAGCCAGCGGGACTGACGCGTCAGCCAATAGGGTGTGGGCGCTCATGGCGCATTGCCTAGCTGCGTTCCAACCAGGACCACCGCTGCACAAGTAAGACTAACTTTACATCTAGTGTTTGACTTATGGTGTCCACAGACGAAGCTATATATCCGCTAGTTTCAGCCAATAGGGTGTGGGCGCTCATGGCGCATTGCCTAGCTGCGTTCCAACCAGGACCACCGCTGCACAAGTAAGACTAACTTTACATCTAGTGTTTGACTTAATGTACCCACAGACAAGCTATATATCCGCTAGTTTCAGCCAATAGGGTGTGGGCGCTCATGGCGCATTGCCTAGCTGCGTTCCAACCAGGACCACCGCTGCACAAGTAAGACTAACTTTACATCTAGTGTTTGACTTAATGTACCCACAGACAAGCTATATATCCGCTAGTTTCAGCCAATAGGGTGTGGGCGCTCATGGCGCATTGCCTAGCTGCGTTCCAACCAGGACCACCGCTGCACAAGTAAGACTAACTTTACATCTAGTGTTTGACTTAATGTACCCACAGACAAGCTATATATCCGCTAGTTTCAGCCAATAGGGTGTGGGCGCTCATGGCGCATTGCCTAGCTGCATTCCAACCGGGACCACCGCTACACAAGTAAGACTAACTTTACATCTAGTGTTTGACTTATGGTGTCCACAGACGAAGCTATATATCCGCTAGTTTCAGCCAATAGGGTGTGGGCGCTCATGGCGCATTGCCTAGCTGCGTTCCAACCAGGACCACCGCTGCACAAGTAAGACTAACTTTACATCTAGTGTTTGACTTATGGTGTCCACAGACGAAGCTATATATCCGCTAGTTTCAGCCAATAGGGTGTGGGCGCTCATGGCGCATTGCCTAGCTGCGTTCCAACCAGGACCACCGCTGCACAAGTAAGACTAACTTTACATCTAGTGTTTGACTTAATGTACCCACAGACAAGCTATATATCCGCTAGTTTCAGCCAATAGGTGTGGGCGCTCATGGCGCATTGCCTAGCTGCGTTCCAACCAGGACCACCGCTGCACAAGTAAGACTAACTTTACATCTAGTGTTTGACTTAATGTACCCACAGACAAGCTATATATCCGCTAGTTTCAGCCAATAGGGTGTGGGCGCTCATGGCGCATTGCCTAGCTGCGTTCCAACCAGGACCACCGCTGCACAAGTAAGACTAACTTTACATCTAGTGTTTGACTTAATGTACCCACAGACAAGCTATATATCCGCTAGTTTCAGCCAATAGGGTGTGGGCGCTCATGGCGCATTGCCTAGCTGCATTCCAACCGGGACCACCGCTACACAAGTAAGACTAACTTTACATCTAGTGTTTGACTTATGGTGTCCACAGACGAAGCTATATATCCGCTAGTTTCAGCCAATAGGGTGTGGGCGCTCATGGCGCATTGCCTAGCTGCGTTCCAACCAGGACCACCGCTGCACAAGTAAGACTAACTTTACATCTAGTGTTAGCAGAGTACATATCCTCTCGAGGTCTATCCTCACGTGGTCTCCGAGACGAGATCCTGGTGCAGCTCTGCAACCAAGCCAGCGGGACTGACGCGTCAGCCAATAGGGTGTGGGCGCTCATGGCGCATTGCCTAGCTGCGTTCCAACCAGGACCACCGCTGCACAAGTAAGACTAACTTTACATCTAGTGTTGGCAGACTACATAGCCTCTCGAGGCTTATCCTCGCGCGTCTCCGAGACGAGATCCTGGTGCAGCTCTGCAACCAGGCTGGTGGGAATGATGCGTCAGCCAATAGGGTGTGGGCGCTCATGGCGCATTGCCTAGCTGCGTTCCAACCAGGACCACCGCTGCACAAGTAAGACAAACTTAACATCTAGTGTGTGACTTAAGGTACCCACAGAAGAAGTTATATATCCGCTAGTTTTGCGTCAGCCAATAGGGTGTGGGCGCTCATGGCGCATTGCCTAGCTGCGTTCCAACCAGGACCACCGCTGCACAAGTAAGACAAAATTTACATCTAGTTTGTGATTAAATCTACGCGAATTGCTATATTATTCTCACAAATGAAAATAAGAAATAGAAAGAATGACATGCATCGACACCGGGGATCGAACCCGGGTTGCATGGGTAAACGCCCCACCGCTTATTTTTACTGAGATACGCTTCATTTTTACTGTGATACACCCCACGTTTACTGAGTTAAGAAGAATGACAAGCCCAACTAAACCACTCCACCAAACAATATGATTTTAATACAATTAACGAAGCAAATCTTATTGAGTTTAATCTATTTACATTCCGTATGTTTACTATTTTGTACAAATTTTCCACGAGATAGTAATTTCAAATACTTGGTGTTTTATATTAACTTTAATGTACAGCTTCCGTAGTGTAACGGTTAACACGTCAGACACGGCTTCTCAGAGGACGTGGTTTCAAATGTGGCGTATTTTTTCCATTGGTTTCGTTTGTATTAACTTTGTAACCAAAAACTTAATTTACATTGCGTTTTATTTGCAGATATCTAGTCCGCTTCGTGTCAGAGCGCGCTCCGAGCCGCGAAAGACAATTACTACTGCGTCTGTTAGGCTGCCACGGCGCCGCTGCAGCCAGGACCGCTGGTGTGGCCAGACGGACCCCGCCTACTTTGCTAGAGTGGCGATCCGCTATCACTGAGGCCCGACCCGCTCTGCCCTTGAGACTGTATGATGGTAAGTAGAGTATTAAACCGCGCCAAGTGACCATTTCTAAGGGACCATGTCTTAGCTGTAACTGGCCAAAAGGTTTTATGCCAGACGGACCCCGCCTACTTTGCTAGAGTGGCGATCCGCTATCACTGAGGCCCGACCCGCACTGCCTTTGAGGCTGTATGATGGTAAGTAGAGTATTAAGTCTGTTAGGCTGCCACGGCGCCGCTGCGGCGAGGACCGCTGGTGTGGCCAGACGGACCCCGCCTACTTTGCTAGAGTGGCGATCCGCTATCACTGAGGCCCGACCCGCACTGCCCTTGAGACTGTATGATGGTAAGTAGAGTATTAAACCGCGCCAAGTGACCATTTCTAAGGGACCATGTCTTAGCTGTAACTGGCCAAAAGGTTTTATGCCAGACGGACCCCGCCTACTTTGCTAGAGTGGCGATCCGCTATCACTGAGGCCCGACCCGCACTGCCTTTGAGGCTGTATGATGGTAAGTAGAGTATTAAGTCTGTTAGGCTGCCACGGCGCCGCTGCGGCGAGGACCGCTGGTGTGGCCAGACGGACCCCGCCTACTTTGCTGGAGTGGCGATCCGCCATCACTGAGGCCCGACCCGCTCTGCCCTTGAGGCTGTATGATGGTAAGTAGAGTAAAACCGCACTAAGTTGCCATTTCAGCGCGTAGCCCACGAGTCTCGACTTGGTCAATCACAGCCTTATCTGGCCAAAAGCTTTTGCCCTATTGCTAAACATTCCGCGAAAGAGCATTACTACTTCGTCTGTTAGGCTGCCACGGCGCCGCTGCGGCGCGGACCGCCGGTGTGGCCAGACGGACCCCGCCTACTTTGCTGGAGTGGCGATCCGCTATCACTGAGGCCCGACCCGCACTACCCTTGAGACTGTATGATGGTAAGTATGATAAATAACCTGTCACTATAGTTGATACACATTCTTCTGCTTGTCTCACAATTTTATCAGTGGTGGTGTAAATGAATGAATGAATTTTTTATATAGCTGTTTACGCTCTGTCTACCCCAATAGGGAATAAGGCGTGATACGGTGATATATGTATGTATGTTTTCCCCGTGAAAAACCTCATACTTGTTAAATTTTTGATGCCTCACCGTGTGATAAGAAATGAATATTTTTTTTCCTCTTGATTTGCCAGATACCTTATTTTCCTTATTCTCTCATCTAAAACGAAATCCACAAAAAAAAATGTTTTGCCTATAACATAACAAATGTTGTATTTTGTTTCAGATTCAGTGCACACTGTGTGCGTCGAATCCTGGACGTCGTGCGAACGTGCTGCAGCCGCTGCGCTGTCCGTTGCCGGTGTAACTCATAACGCTAGTGGATGGACTTTAGCAATGGAGCACAATGGACAACTTACCGGTAAGCTTCCGTTACAAAAGTTGACCCACTAAGGACGTACTTGATCATACGCCCTGACCAATATATCACCATTATAACATTTTTACAAACATGCTATTTTACATCTTGTAACGGGTTTCTCGAGTAAGTATAGTATCTTCTTCTTCTTTTCGTGTGGGACACTGAGTCGTTCAAGTATAGTATGAAAGTTATAGTCTCTGTAGAAGAATAATAAAATACCTGCCCTGACTTTTTTCACATGCCCTTAGAAGGCGTTAAGTCCGTCCATGTACATTTTTTGTGCATAAAGTTTAATAAATTGGCTTAAGCATATCAGCAAGCCACCCTCGACTTTGATGATATCGAGTCGAGGCTGGTTTGCTGATGACATTTTTACCTACACATATTCTCTTTCCATACAGACTCGTTTTATTTAAATTCTCATTTGTATGTTTTTTGCAGAATGGGCCGGCTGCGAGTACGCTTTGGATGCCGTGGGTGAGATCGAGACCTGGGCAGCCTTACCTAGCGGCCGCACTGAAGCCCTAAGGGCGTCCCACGCCGGTGCAAGGCACACGCCGCCTGCCCCACCACCTAGGGGATCCTCTAACCTAGATACTACACCGGTAAGTACATCCGTCCACTGCTGGACAAGGGTTTACCGCTTCTAAGTGTATTTTATATCATCTATCATACCAGCTACCGCCGGTACTTGAACCCGGGATCGTGGGGTACCGTCCCACCGCTCTGCCATCTGAGCTACGGGTGCCTAACGGACCCTGGTGAATTTCGCAACCTCTTGATGCTCGTCACGAAATGACGATTATCGATAGTAACACTAGACAGAAGAATACCTGTTCATTCCCTTGATTGATCTCTACTGAATTGCAACAGCTAGTCAGATAACATGTCGTTATTCGTCTTTGGTATTCACTATTCAGTCAACTGTAGGTACTGTAAATTCAACAAATTATATAAAAAGAAGAGAGTTAATATGTTTTTTCTTTCCCGCAGACATCAGCCCAGGAGTCACCGAAATCTCGGTCTCCAAGCATCCAGCGCCTCGTGATGCAGGAATCCATCGACGAGAACTCAGAATACAACAGCTGGAAGATGGACCGCGAGGAATCTCATACCCTCACCAAGAACCCGGGCTACTCCAGGAAGATATCACACGACATACTGTCCAGGGAATCTGCATTAAATGAGAGATACTTCGAACAGAATTCCGACAAAGTTCGAAGCAGATCGCTCGATAACTTGCTAGGAGACAACCCTGTGCCGCAGCCGACGAAGTTAGCCGACTTAGGGCTGTCGCAATCACGGCTAAACGACAGGTACCACTCAGTGGAAAGACTAGGCGGTGGTGCTCCAAGTGTGACGAGCAGTAAAGGAATGGAAATCGAATACGGAACGGGCTCCCGCGGGCCTCCGTCACGGTACATCAAATCGCAGTACGCCGGTAAAAGGGCCCCGGCCGGGTCGCAGTCGAGTCGCGCGTATATCGAAAAGAGCTCCGAGTTTAGTGGAGTCAGGTCTTCAGCCATGTCGGACACGTCTGAAGCGCCGAGTCTAGCGTCGCACGTGCGTCGCGTCCGCGTCCCCAGCCAGGCCTCCGACGTCGACCAATTCTTGGACGACTTGTTCTCACCGGTCCTCGACCCAAACATCGACGAACTTTCAGACGCCAGGTCTTTAGCGGCCAGCATCAAAGGAGGAAAATCATACAACGATTTTATTGACAGCATCCTCACTTGCGATTACAACGAACAACTCGAGGTCTTACAAGACGTTCAGGAATTGGAGGTCCTCATCAAAGGAGGCGGGAAAGAAGAGAAAGGGAAAACGAGTCGAAAAGAGTCGAACGTGGACTCTGTGGATGATTATATAACTAATTTATTTGACCCGATATTTATGAATGATAGTCTCAAACGACTGACGGACGGTGAGAGTATTTCTGGTGCCATAAAGGGCGGAGGCGCGACGCCCAGAGCCGCTTCCGCTAACACATCAGCCCTAAGCTATGGAGCAATGTCGATGCCGCAGATGCCGGCGACTCCGGAAGCCCTAGCCGCAGCCCTAGGACTCCACTTACCTCCTCCGGGAACAGTCGATATTAACTCATACCACCAGAATTTACAAAGAGCGTTTTTGCAAAGCGCAATGGCGCAGAATCTTCAAATACAGCAGCAGTTGTTAGCCCAAAACCAAGCGTTACAAACTTTACTGGCCGGTCAAGTAGTGGAAGCTACAGAATCAGAACCGACGTCGCCAGTAGTTCGTTCTTCAACAGTGGTGCACGCGCAAGTACATGCTCAAGTTCATTCACCTCCCAGAAACAATGTGATGAAAATCCGTCGCGAGTCCAACGAGAGTTCAACGACCGGAGCCGCGCCGCCCCCTCCCCCGCCCATGCCGCCACCGCTGCACGCTACAGACCCTTCCGAAGTCAGAGGCTTCATGGATCCTTACGGAAGGGCCAAGACAGTTCGCATAGGAAAATGGCGTTGGCCCCCGCCTAAGAACGAAAGCGGTCAAGACACAACGCAAGATTTCACTAAATTCAAAATGCGTCAGATACAACGAAGAAATACCCCACAGTCTCAGACTAATGGCGTAGATCATGAACCGAGAGGAAGGTCACGTTCAGAGGCGTCACCTAGTGGTGTAGAATGGGAGGAGTTTGAAGTAGACGGCCCCGTATCGCCGAGCAGAGAACCGCCTAGTTCGAGGACAGCTAGACGAAGCTTCGAAATCGGAGCACAAAGACCTTCTCCTGGAAGCGTCGGGAAATTGAAACTTAGTTCGGAAATGAGGCAAAGATTGGAGCGAGTTACAGCGAACCACTCTGTGCGCAGTTCGTCTTCAAACGCAGAGACGCCGCGAACGATTAATAAACTAGAGGATACGAGGAAGCTGATGTTGGAGCGTCAGTTAGGAGGTGGCGCTCGTTGGGACGCACCACCGCCTCCGTTACCACCTGCACCTCCAGGACCTGCTCCTCCGCCACCGAAATCACCTCCCACACCCCCTGACAGACCCGCCCCACCCCCGCCAGTACCTGAAAGCCACCAATCCTCAACATTCGCGCAACTCCGCCGAGATCGCGACACTTTCGGAGTACACCAAAACCGTGAACAAAGAGAAGCGGACGATAGACACGCTTTCTTAGCCAACTGGAACTCCAGGAGGCGAGACGACTCAGAAAACCGAGACGATTTAGCCACTAGATTCCTCACATCCGACCGTCGGGAAGGCCGCCGGGTCAGAGACGATTGGGGCGACGAATCTGACATTAGAAGTCGAGACTACAATGATGATAGAGGTCAGCACAGTCGCGACGAATGGGACTCCGAATCCGGCTTAGACAATCGAGATCGTCGCGAGTTAGTAGACAACTTTACAGGACGAGACGCGTCTGAAATATACGAAATGCATCCAACCAGGACAACCAGAAAGGAAGAAAACGGAATAGATGACGCTTACGATCGCAAGAGGTCGCCTCCGTACTACGACGACTTCGAGCGCTTTGACGGCCGCAAGAACTCACGGGAAATGCTAGTCGGGCGAACAAGAGACAGTCCTAGATCAGACAATGCATTCCCGCGGGAAAACGGTGATATATCGAAGCAAGACAGACCGACGTTCAAGACTCATATGGCGCAGAAGGAAAGAGATAGAAAGATGGAGGCGGAGCGACGGCATTCCGTATCCACGCACGTAACGGATCGTACGGAACATATTGAACGTAAGTATTCTAAGTTAGTTATCGGTATTTACTCAACCATACCAAAGGCTTAGGGTCAGTAGTTCAAAAATATACACCAGACACCATCAATCTTATCTTTCTCCTCATCTCACCTTAAGGCCAGATCTTCATCATCCCACTTCAGGATATAAGCCTCTATTGCACCAATCCTTGCGGTCTTTTGTCAGTTATGTCGAATGAAGTTTCGTCACCTTGGCAATGTTAATCAACCAACTGCTCGATGGTCTTTATTTTATGAACCTCATACTTATACATTGAACTAGCTTATCTGTATTGCCGTGTAATAGCGGCTAAGAATACTGTCACTCCTAGTCCACTTACGGTGTTTTGTAAAAGGCGACGTAGAGTTTTTGACCTCGGCTGAATATCTGTCGCCTATAGCCAACCGCATGGTGGCGGTAAGACCGTCTACAATAGCATTTCTACAGAGGGTTGACGTCAGGCCGGTCATAAAACATTGCCAAATCCTTTTGCTACATGATTATGTGCTCTAACGACTCTATTTGGGATAAGGGCAGGCAGATGGTGATTGACACCCGATGTGGCGCAGTGATTAGTACGACTGCCTGCGACGCAGAAGGTTCCGGGTTCAATTCCCGGTGGGGTCACTCTCTTTCTGTTCCCAGTCTGGTTAGGACATTGCAGGCTGAACCACCTGATTGTCCGAAAAGCAAAATGGATCCGTGCTTCGTGGACACGTTAAGCCGTCGGTCCCAGTTGCTGTCTATGATCATTTAAACGGCGGTCGATACACAACCAAGTCAGAGGCCTGCTACTTGCAGTAGGCGGTTGACAAACTCTGACACCAGGGTTCATCGAGTCGTTTGACGACTTGGTGTCCCGCTCGAAGAAGAAGATGATGATGATGATGATGACTAATCTATATCCTATTCGCAGGAGACGCGCCGGCCCCGGCCGCGTTGCTACCATCAGATCGCTCATTCCTCACATACAACCGAGTGCCATGGAAGCTACGAGTCAGGAAGGAATACTTCACACCATCTGAGACGTACAATGACCCCGCGATACTGGATCTACTGTACTTACAGGTACGATTCAACAAAAAACTTTGAAAACTAAGTACATATTTGTATCACTACTGAAATTCTAGCACGAATAGTTATAAAACATGTAAATGTACCTACAGCTCAGCAGACTATTAATTTAGTCCATGTTTTTTCTAGATATAGGAAAAACATGGACTGGCTATTATACCAAACCAGCAGCAAAAAAACGTGCATTGCGTGCGAGCTAAGCGAGCTCGACCTTTGATCTTTAGGTACAGGAATATGCATAGCGAGCGAATTTTTATCTGCATATAAAGATATAGATTAGATACAGTATGAGTTTTTAAGACTAATACTCGAAGGCAAGATCTCTGGTAAAAGAGGATAAGGCCGGTCCAAGAAGAAGTGGATAGATATCATCCGAGATTGGACCGGACTTCGGTACTACCAGTTGAAACGGGCGGCGCAAGACCGCGAGGGTTTCTACATGCTGACTTCCGAACTTTGAAGATGGCACCCCATGAAGATGATAAAAGATGCAGTTTATAACTTCCTCATTTTTATCCCAACAGATAGTCCACGACATAACCTCAA
This sequence comes from Phthorimaea operculella, assembly GCA_024500475.1. Lineage (NCBI taxonomy): Eukaryota > Metazoa > Arthropoda > Insecta > Lepidoptera > Gelechiidae > Phthorimaea > Phthorimaea operculella. The sequence goes on from JANFCV010000001.1 coordinate 16,107,928, forward strand.
CCATTCCCTCATTGCGCATCACAAACAGCGAGCGCCGCGCCGGCGCCGCCTGGCTGCGCGCGCAGGGCAACGGACCGATCAGGGCTCCTGCCAAACGACAAGCCGTAGAAATGGCGAGGAGTTGGCCATTTTACTTCGCAAGGCTGTTTGCTGCGAGGGTACCACCGGGAGAGAATGCAGTTTTGGCTGTATCGCACAATGCTGTCACCATTGGAGTCAAAGGTAATTCATGTTTAAACTACTATAGCCAATTTACCAACGAACCAATCAGGGCTCCTGCCAAACGTCAGGCCGTAGAAATGGCTAGGAGTTGGCCATTTTACTTCGCGAGATTGTTTGCGGCAAGAGTACCACCGGGAGAGAATGCTGTTTTGGCTGTCTCACACAATGCAGTTACTATTGGAGTCAAAGGTAATTCATGTTTAACCTACTATACGGACCAATCAGGGCTCCTGCCAAACGTCAAGCCGTAGAAATGGCTAGATCCTGGCCTTTCTACTTCGCGAGATTGTTTGCTGCGAGGGTTCCGCCTGGGGAAAATGCAGTTTTGGCTGTATCGCATAATGCTGTCACCATTGGAGTCAAAGGTAACTAACTTACCAAAGCTACGGACCAATCAGGGCTCCTGCCAAACGACAAGCTGTAGAAATGGCTAGATCCTGGCCTTTCTACTTCGCGAGATGTTCGCTGCGAGGGTACCGCCTGGGGAAAATGCAGTTTTGGCTGTATCGCATAATGCAGTGACTATTGGAGTCAAAGGTAACTAACTTACCAAAGCTACGGACCAATCAGGGCTCCTGCCAAACGACAAGCTGTAGAAATGGCTAGATCCTGGCCTTTCTATTTCGCGAGATTGTTCGCTGCAAGAGTGCCGCCAGGGGAAAACGCAGTTTTGGCTGTATCGCATAATGCAGTGACCATTGGAGTCAAAGGTAATTCATGTTTAAACTACTATAGCCAACTCAACAAGGCAACGGACCAATCAGGGCTCCTGCCAAACGTCAGGCTGTAGAAATGGCTAGATCCTGGCCTTTCTACTTCGCGAGATTGTTCGCTGTGAGAGTACCACCGGGAGAGAATGCAGTTTTGGCTGTATCACATAATGCAGTCACCATTGGAGTCAAAGGTAATTCATGTTTTATCTACTATAGCCAACTTAACAATGGACCAATCAGGGCTCCTGCCAAACGTCAGGCTGTCGAGATGGCTAGAAATTGGCCTTTCTACTTCGCGAGGCTGTTTGCGGCTAGAGTACCAACTGGGGAAAACGCAGTTTTGGCTGTATCGCATAATGCTGTCACCATTGGAGTCAAAGGTAATTAATGTTTAAACTACTATAGCCAACTTAACAACGGACCAATCAGGGCTCCTGCCAAACGACAAGCTGTCGAAATGGCTAGATCCTGGCCTTTCTACTTCGCGAGATTGTTCGCTGCAAGAGTACCGCCTGGGGAAAACGCAGTTTTGGCTGTCTCGCACAATGCAGTGACCATTGGAGTAAAAGGTAACTAATTTAAAACTGTCGCCATTTTGACTAGTTTTAAATATCACGCTAGGGTAACGGACCAATCAGGGCGCCTGCCAAACGACAAGCCGTAGAAATGGCTAGATCCTGGCCTTTCTACTTCGCGAGATTGTTTGCTGCTAGAGTACCACCGGGAGAAAACGCAGTTTTAGCTGTATCGCATAATGCAGTGACCATTGGAGTCAAAGGTAATTCATGTTTAAACATCTTAACAACGGACCAATCAGGACTCCTGCCAAACGTCAGGCTGTCGAGTTGGCTAGAAGTACTTCGCAGTTTCGGCTGTATCACATAGTGCAGTCACAAATCACCAAAGAAAATTAGATATTGCTGATGTTAAATACTATTGCAAACTACTTTAATCAGGGCTCATGTTCTGAGAATATTTGATCTATCCCTTCAAAACACCGTTTGTTTGAAATATCGATTCCCTTTTACTTTTTAAGGCGAGGATCCATGCAACAAAATGCGGTTTCAGGGGAAGGGTTGAGGCGGGGTGAAATGCCGGTAGCGGGCGCCGCTGGAGGTCATCGGAAGGCTGGTTTCACCTCAAGGACCGTTCAAATTTTTGGAAAAATATTTTTTTTTAATTACAATTAGTTTAGTAACGTAACGCTTTTCTGCATTTTCTCTCGATTCCTGGCCTTAAAACCTACTCTTCGTCCCCAGGGCCGACCGGTCTGACGATCCGTCGCACGATCCCCCTGGAAGGGCTGCGCGCGTCGTCGCCGGCACCTCATACATTGCAGCTGTCTCCAGCGCGGGCGCCGCCACTCACATTGCACGTGCCTTTAGCGCACCACGCGCATGCGCTCATTGCTGACCAAGCGGCGCAGTATTCACAGGTAAGGTTCTGTTTTTACAGGGAGAACGCTGAATCACAAATGGAAACGGCGCGCGGGCAGTGGCGGATTTACAGTTGTAGCCGCCCTAGGCCCCAGGCCATGATGTCCACCCATCTTGTGGACTAGATACTCCAAACTTCTTCGACAGCCCTACAAAGCGGGGGGCATTTTTAATATCGTCTTTTCACTGTAAACTGGTAGGTACCTATAGATAGAATAAGCTACACAGAGGGAGAGCGATGGTGTCACACCGACACAAAACGTATTGCGAGCGAAGCGAGCCCGACTTTTCACGGTTAAAATTGGTATAGTAGAAGCAACAGTGTAGGAAAGCGATTGGTGGAACACCATCGCAAAATGGGTTGCGAGCGAAGCGAGGCCCACTTTTTACTGTAAAAATTTGTATTGCACGAGTAGAAGCAATAGTGAGGAAGAGCGAGTGGTGGAACCCCAACGCAAAAAGCGTTGCGGTGCGAGCGAAGCGAGCCCGACTTTTTACTGTGAAAATTGGTATAGTACGAGTAGAAGCAATAGTGAAAGAGTGGTGGAACACCAACGCAAAATATATTGCGGTGCGAGCGAAGCGAGCCTGACTTTTTACTGTGAAAATTGGTATAGTACGAGTAGAAGCAATAGTGAAAGAGTGGTGGAACACCAACGCAAAATATATTGCGGTGCGAGCGAAGCGAGCCCGACTTTTCACTGTGAAAATTGGTATAGTACGAGTAGAAGCAATAGTGAAAGAGTGGTGGAACACCAACGCAAAATATATTGCGGTGCGAGCGAAGCGAGCCCGACTTTTCACTGTGAAAATTGGTATAGTACGAGTAGAAGCAATACTGAAAGAGTGGTGGAACACCAACGCAAAATATATTGCGGTGCGAGTGAAGCGAGCCCTACTTTTCACGGTAAAACTGGAATACTCTAAGCAACACTGAGGGAGAGAAAGACCTATCACACCAACGCCAAACGTATTGCGAGTGTAACAAGCCCGACTTTTCACAGTAAAAATTGGTAGCTGTTTCGAGCGGGCGCACGATTGTAGGTGAGGGGATTTAGAAAGGCGCGGGCGGGATCGCATTGGCACTCTAGCGCGAACTTTGAATACGAAAAAGAAGTGATTTAGGTGATAGATTAGAATCCTAAGTTACGCGATTAAATTACTTTGCATTTGAATTTTATTATTCGTTGTTAATCTTGCAGACGTATTTTTTTTAGTGCGTTTAGCCGCCCCCCATATTGGGCCGACCTAGGCCCGGGCCTACTGTGGCCTTATGGCAAATCCGCCACTGCGCGCGGGGCGCCTTTACAGATGGCTCACTCAGTACTAGTAGCGACGATTTTGACGCTTACTGGCTCTAACTGGAAATAACTGGATTCTCAGGGGAAGTCATTGCAACGAACGTCATATTTCTTGGATTAAAATTGGCACACAGAATCATATGACGTTCTTGTATCAGATTTTGATGTTTTGATATTCTTCTACTTTGTTTGAGTGATCCTTCTATTTTCTCTCTATTTCGTGGCTAAGCGCTGGTTTTCAGCCATTAATACAGGGTGTTAGGGACGGTGTAACGAAAACTTTGCAGGCGTGCTCAGACCGTCAAACTGAACAACTTTTACTATGGAGCCAATGGTGGGAAACGAAAAAAAAATTTCGACCTCCCATACAAAATTCACGATCAGCTGACTGATTTTGTATGGGAGGTCGGAAAATTTTTTTCATTTCCCACCATTGGCTCCATAGTAAAAGTTGTTCAGTTTGATGGTCTGAGCACGCCTGCAAAGTTTTCGTTACACCGTCCCTAACACCCCGTATAATGACAGCCAGTGTGGCGCAGTGGAAGTGCGACTGCTTGCGACGTAAAAGGTTCCGGTTTCGATTCCCAGTGGGTCACTTCACAAGGTTGATAATCAATCGCTCTGTGAATTGTTCCTTGTCTGGTTACGATATTGCAGGCCTAGCGTACCTACTAAGCTCGGCATCCATTGGACCAATACACTAATGTATATTACTAGCAAAATCAGCTAAATAGTAAAATAATGTGAATATATGTTTGTAAATACTTATTTATAACATTAAAATGGAATTGAAGAAATGTGAGAAGGAACTCTAGGTGCATATTACCAACATCATAAAATGAAAATTAAAGTTTATGAAGGGAATTAAATATTCTGCAAATTACGTACCTTATGCGGAAGTCTTAATCTAACGCTTCCTAAGTTGCCCATGCTTTCCTTTACTCAACATTTATGTTGCGTAAGAGCTGTATAAAACTTGAACCTAATTGTTTGATGTGTGGAATAGCTACCTAGAAGTTTCGCATTTACGACAGTTCTAAAATGATGATTCCAACCGCCATGCTAGTTATGTTATAGAGATTTTACAGTTATGTACACTGACCTGCCTATCGATGAATTATGAATTGTGATTTATGGTTTGCATTTATCAGTTTTGCTGTTGTGTAATAGGGTCATACACCTCCTCAGGCAAAGAATTAACTGATTGTCTGTCTATACTATTATTAACACCAAGTGATTAATTATTATTACAATTAAAATCCGAAATAAACATTCGATTTATCCTATGGGTAGAAAGCTGGAATCTCAGTGGCGTAATTTACCTATACTAAACTTTTTAATCTAATAGAACTTATTATTGCAAGAAATAAATTCTAGTTTTAAACAAACCCAATTATAAGTTTTTTTTTTTTATCTATGATGGGCTTACTCTTGACCCCAATCTTACCCTAGAGCAGAGATGGGATCTAAGGTGGAGCGAGCTTGCCCAGAAGATGCCTATTCACTCTAGACTTAAAGAGATTCAGGTTATATGCACTCGGAAATACAGACGCAGGCAGGGAATTCCATTCTTTTCAGTTCAGTTTCAGTTAGATTTTTGTACGTTTTGTTCAGAAAGTAATATGCTCTGATTATTAACGACAAATGTAGCAAGAACTACTTGTCAGAACTACCTACTTTTCGAATCGTTTAATACAATTAAATCAATTTTAATGTTTTACTTACGTAATAAATGAGTGCATAAGATTGAAATCAATCGTCTCACAAGTGTATGCGTTCTCATTTGACAAACTCGTTTGTAAATAACTTAATTGCCTACATGTTAATGTTATGTCACTGTTTGTTTGTATTTAAATTATGTGCGTTGCATATAAACATATGATTTATTTCGCGATTCAGGTCAGGGTTTATTCATAAATTCGATATTGATGACCTAAGGCTTAAGTCATTCAGGCCAAGTCGCGTTGTCTTAGTTTGAAACGAAAAAAATACCATCAATAGGTAGGTGTTATGCTAGGTTCCAGCTAGGTTCACTCAAGAACAATCCAAAGTTTAAGGTTCAGTTTTTTTCAGCCTGTAACGTTTAACAGCAATAATTTTTTACTTTTCTAGATGCAGAAACATTTATTGAATCGTACAACATTGTCTGGCTTGTATCAGTCACAAGAAAATCGAAACCTTAGTAACATAAATGTTCATGAGCTAGCGTGACAGACTCTACAAATCCTATTAGGTAATAATTTGTTAAAGATTTAATTTAGATTCAGCATGAATATATGTATGGAACTAAAGTCTAGTAGGTAGGTAGGTAAAGTTTGGTTAGTTAAATTACGACCTCAACAACGTACCATTTTAGACTTCAGTAAAAGAACATGTGTAACGCGGTCGAACTCCTATTACACAACACCATCGCATTTCGGAAACAGGAAATAAAAGTACACACAATAAAAAAACTGCGGTAATCACATGCATTAAGGCTGCTCGGCTCGCTGTACTATCTGTGTACTGTGATTTGTACATGTATGAGGCTTTTCGTTCCCAAACGAGTGCATCACTGTGACACAAATTTAATTAGTGTTCTAGAAATTTCATAACAGGCCTTAATGTAATAAAAGAAGAATGCCCTTCATGCATTATTCGGAAAAAAAACAGGGGAATACGTTTGTATGAAAACTTCGAGACCACGCGTGCTCTGAGAAGTACTTTATCACACAGACATTTACACTTGAATTACCTACCTCGATGCTCATTTGATATATTCCACCGCACGTATCAACTGCTCATCTGCAAGTCAAGTGACTGTCTAATAAGCAGGCGAGTGGACTGGCCAGTAATTGGCACAGTTACTAGCCAGCCATACCGCCATTACAACTATTTACAACAAGCTAGCGTGACCGCTTACTATGTTCATTTCATAGCCTTTTAATGTGCCAAGGAGCAGTGATCGTTAATTTCAAGCTTTTTATTTGTCTGGAGAACATTTTTGTCATGTTTGAAAAGCTTTTCATTTCTATTTAGGGTGGGTTAAGTTGAGTTGCAGGATCTTCTTCTTCTTTTCGTGTGAGACACCGAGTCGTTCTACGACCCGATGAACCCTGGTGTCAGAGTTTTTCAACCGCCTACTGCAAGTAGCAGGCCTCTGAAATGGTTGTGTAGCGACCGCCATCATAGACAGCAACCGGGACCGGCGGCTTAACGTGCCCATCCGAAGCACGGAACCATCTTACTTGCGGACAATCAGGTGGTTCAGCCTGCAATGTCCTAACCAGACTGGGAACAAATTCACAAAGTGATAAATATCAACTTTGTGAGTGACCCCACCGGGAATTGAACCCGGAACCTTTGCGTGGCAGGCAGGAATACTACTTAACCACTGCGCCACATCGGCTCTTGTAGGATAAAGAAAGGATAAAGAAAGGGTTTAAAAAAAATCGAGATGACTGAAGAGGCTGGCTTACTCTTACCAAAGTTAGGAATTTAATGACATGAAGAGTTTTTTTTTCATAATTTTATTAGTTACTTTTTGTTCGTGTACGTAAAATTCTCCTTACTACCATCCATCACGAATTGATGCAACACCGTCACCTGTCTTAGAAAAAGTGATAATGAGATTCTGTAAAAAAAAGGTATTATCGTTTATCGATCGATAGTGTAAATTGGCGCGCGTCGTCGGGTGCGAAATGGCGGGAAGTCGGCAACGGCAAGCGCCTTGCAATATGTCTCCCGTTGCGTTCCGTTACACTGACCGCGCTACGGGCCGGCGAGTGCCGCTATCATCGACCACTATCCGACCACATACTAGGCTGTATCGCACGTACAGCCAGTACAGCCTTGGATAAAAGTGATTGCAAATTTTTGTTTTGGTACATAGTAAGTACCTACTAGTAGCTAAACTTTTAGGGTGCATTTCGTCTTTCAAATTAAGAAATGGCGGGAAGTTAGCAAGTGCCTCGCAATATGTCTCCTGTTGCGTTCCGTTACACTGACCGCGCTGCGGGCTGCCGAGTGCCGCTATCATCGACCACTATCCGACCACATACTAGGCTGTATAGCACGTACAGCCTTGGATATAAGTGGTATACCTTCCCATTGCTTTGATACAAAAAGTGATCATGCTTTCTAATTCCCGTTCATAAAATTTTCATATTACATTTACTTAAATTATTCAAATGGGGCTGGTTCAATACTTTTGGCTTCAAAAGGCTCTCTTAGACCGTGGCATTTTTTACTCCACCCTAACTCTTCATGTCTAAAATACTTTTGACTGTAATGTCTATCGGCAATCAACAACCGTAACCTTTAAAATTATCCGACTATTGTGTATAATAATAACATTAATGTTTTTCATCGCGACGTTACGGTCAAGAGTGTAAAGGAATGCACTTGTTGCGGCCGCTACTGCCGCTAGAGCCATAGTGTGGCGTAATGTAATAATAAGGAATCTGCTTTTTGTGCTGTGATCAGCAGAGTTACGCAACAAACACAATGTGCTCGGTGCTTTTTATGGGATTTTTTAATGCACGAGAAGGTTAAAGGAATCTTTATGGTGTAAAAAACTATGCTTAAAATCTTTAAAGTGGACTAGCCTATAAATAAACGTAGGGGGGATGTTTTCATCTTTCGACCCTTCTTGGGGAAAGTTGTTAAGTTTCATGGACTGATTCTCCCATTGAAATATTTACACACATACATATATAAATCACGCCTTTATCCCTTGCGGGGTAGGCAGAGCATTGACGACCGTTAAAATACGGTCGTTATCGCCACATCTGCAAACTTTTAAGGGCTTTTCAGTAAATCGTGTATCCCTATACGTATAGGATGTCAAAAATTGTAATATACTTGAAGCACTCGAATCCCTTACGACACCGGCAGGGAAGAAATGAGGTGATGCTGTTCTAAGCCGATATCACACGGCTAAAACTTTGAAACATTTACATAAAGATTTTATTTAAATTTTGGAATGCCTTGTAAGTTAATGTAAAATGTAAAGTAGTACCTATAATTAGTTCAAGATACAAGTAGATTATTATCATTCAGTTTAAATACAAATAAAGTTCGTAATGTATGATAATTTCGACTGAACCATTTAACAACTTTCCCTTTAAGTTAAAAGATAGTATCTAGTTAGAGAATGTCCCGTCACAAATTAAATTACATACAGATGGTACAGAATTAAATATTTACAGATGGCTCGCTTAGGTAGTATAATTATCTACCTACTAATTAATACTTACACCACTAGGAGGTGTCAAAAGTAACAATAACATGAGTGTACGGACCGAGAGCGAATAGGTAAATGATTTGTTGATAGTTATTATCTAATATGGATTCAATGACTATACCGTGTGTAACCCTGAAATTTCATCACATAAAATCAGCATATAACATTCTACTGCTGGACGTAGGTCTCTTCCAGGGTACGCCATAAGGCACTATTTCCCGTTTTCGCCATCCAGTCACTGTCAACGTGTCTCTGTTATCCACGACTACGCTTGCCGAGGTGTGGCCTGCAGTGGCTTCCAGTCAAAAACCTGCTTTCCCTGAAGCACTGAAGTTTAGGTTGTTGATTCCTAAAATAGTGAGATTGAGCCTTCTGTAATCCACTTTATTTTGTTGTTCCATCGTGATGTTTTAAATTCGTAGCCGCAATACTCTGACCGTGACGGGAAAAGTATAATTTTATGCACTCGGAAGTAAGGCATGATGTCTTTAGCCTAAAATTAGAAATACTACACGCTTATTAATATGTTTCCTGTTCGTTAAATAATATGTTAGAAAACATTTAACTAAGTATTTTCCGTAGTTTTTTGCATTTGCGTTTTTCAGTTGCTTCTATTGTAAACACACAGTAATCAATATATCAATTCTGTGCACTTATACAGAATTTAAGCTGAATGACATAGTAAATAAGCATCCATGTCATTCATCATTATCATCCACGATAGTCCACTTCTGGACATATGGTTCCCCCTGTTGAGAATCGTTAACCATAAGACCCTCAGCACATTACGCTTGACAGGCGGTTTGGCGAGCGTAGTGCAGATTATTATTTATTTATCAAGAAGGCACAAGACATTGGAATTGCAGATATTGTATTCCACAGAAAATGCTGCCAATTCATGAAAATTTTTTCAAGAATTACTACAGACAAGACAATACTTTTTTTGCATGAGCTTATGCGAGTAAGTGTCCCAATTAAATTTCATGACGATCCATTACCATGACAGATTCGATAGTAAGCTCCTGGATTAAGATTGGCTAATTGACGGGTAATAAATAAAGATCGAAGCTAATCGCAGCGTAGACATTAATTGAAGATTTTCATCTGGATTTAATAGAGCGTTGGATAACATATTAGCAGCATCAATTAGATTAATAACAATAACCAATCGTAGCTACGATTTTCGAAGTAGGTAGGTAAGCTGTATTTGTACCTTCCTAGTTTACTACACTTTTAAGGAGTGTAAAACATTAAACCAGATACCTACTTTTTAACGCATTAGTACTTATACGAAACTGAACAACATTTTCAGAGTAATTTCGAAATTTAACAACGTGTCTGCTTATCCTACAGATTATGTTATTTATTGGTACAGTTCAAACCTAGAGCTCTTATTATAGATAAACCACCATATCATAACAACCACGACAGTCCGCTGCTGGACATGGTATTTAATTACTTATTCTGCCATAAAACGCTAATTACCTACATGGTAATTCTAATTACATGGTGGTCCATGGAAAATCAAGTGCATAGGCTGGCTCGTGCGTAGAAACCGGCAAGTGCAAATCACGGATTTTCACTTAATGTGCGTACACTTACTATACGCATTGAATTACCCTTAATCATTACCGCGACATAGAGACGAAAGCTGGCTTTTAATTGAATTAATGAATTATGTGTGTCTAATAGTCTTTACAGGGAATAACAAAAAGGGTATAACAAGCCGAAAGGAGGTCAAAGTACTCATGAAACTGAACAACTTTCCCCAAAAACATTTGGACCTTCCCATACAAAAACACCGATCAGCTGATTGATTTACTATGTGAGATCCAATTTTTTCATTTTTCGTCTCATGTTTCGTGTGGGTTTTTTTTTGGGTTGTACCCCCTTCCCATAAAGTTCTTCGAAAAATTTGATGATGATGAGGAAAATTTACTTGTCCAAAGTCATGGTTGAAATTTCGCCTTCGATAACAAGAATATGTTTTAAATATTAGGTGGAACATATTGCCAATGGCAACATAAGTTGATAATTTGCCAAACAAGCCGTAACATTTCCTAGTAGCCGTGCTGAAACCAATACAATCGATCGGTGTCGAATCGATCGCGAAGCAAAACAAGTACTCGCACCATCGCCGCGTCCTTGCGCTTCGAGCATGGGGGGTCAGGCGTGCGGCGTGCGCGCGCGCAGTCCGCCCGCAGCCGCGCCGCCGCGCGCACCATGCCGCGCCCGCGCCTCTCGCTCGCGATGCGCGACAACTGGCGCCATCTCCAGCGCCTCTACGGCCTCGAGTTCGACTGCGACGACTGCGCCCCCGGCTCGCCCCCGCGCCCGCGCCGCGCGCCCAGCCTCGACTCCCTCATCAACTCCTCGGAAGGCGCCGCGTCCTCCGCCGACGCGTCCGCGCCCGAGGACTCCGACTCGGGCGCGGACACCCGCGACCCCGAACCGCGCAAAAAGACCGAAGTGAGACCCAAGAAGTGCCCGCAGAGTTTCTCGTCGTCGTCTAGTGGCCACATGGAGACGATACACGAGGAGACCACGGAACCCAAAGTGTCTGTGAAGGAGATCCTCGCCAGGTTCGAGAATCTCACTGAGAAGACTGACGCGCCGCAGGTAAAAGTGCTGTCTCACGTGAAATTATTGTGGTGTCGTCACAAGGATCTTATTGATTCGTCTGCTGTCCCAAATTCGCAAACAAATTCTGTCAAGTCATGAAGTTACAAAATGTTTAACGTCTCCAAAACTCACTTGCCGATGTTCTGACTAAGTTTTCGTGTCGAAACCATCTATTACGCCCTGCAAGTGGTATGCAACCTGCACGTTACCATAGCGGGTGCATGGAGCCGGTAAGCCAGTAATCAATGCCTTGCCGAATCGGGCCGATGCATGCGAGCAGCTGACCTGGTTGCCTAACTAAACCGCTCCATGATGCGAGCTTGGCATTCCTTATTCTAGGGTGCAGAAACCTATCTGTACCTTGGTTATAGTATTTTATGTAATAAATCAGCTTCAGCGATAAAATTTTGACCATGTAAAATTACAGTTCAAGGAAAGCCTGAAAAGAGTAACAATTTAACATTAAAACGTCAGTTTTCGTAAACTTCCATAACAAACCGATTTTAGGTTTCACCTTTTGTGAAAACCTAATCTTTCTTTCCAAAAGATTAGCGTTCTTGCTTTCATCTATTTACTTACCTAACACTTGATTTTTAGATTAAATCTCACCTCAACAAACATAGCGTCATCTCATCCATCATATCACTCATTTAAATGATTAAATAAACTCTAAATCATACGACTATAATTATAGAAGCTACATCGTAACGCTACTTGCAAAATCTTCTTTGCCGTAATAAATAGACTACTGTAGACATTAGCAATTAATCATAGAAGACTAGGAAGAACACTAGTGGTCTTACTCTTAAAAACTTTTTATAATTACCGCATTGCAGAGAATTTCGTAACAATCTTTAGTAATCCGAATTACAGAGTTCGGTGAGGCGACGACGTAAGCTAAACGTTAAAATAATATGATGTTGTGGCTTTTTGTGCCATGTCATGTACTTATTAAGGAATTAGTTGGCCAACTGATGTTTTGGCACCATAAAATTGTGCTTCGAAGAAACTTAATCGCTAAGCCACAGCAGCGTTTCGTTTTGATAGTGGATGACTGCTTGGTAATTTATCGGTTGCGTTTATCAAATATTTTTCATCGTAAGTTCAGACATCTCATGCAATCTAAAAATCCGCGCGCGATGACTTTGTTTCAAATATGATATCAAACAAAGATTTTCCGGTCAAGTTGTCATATATCTCATACAATCTGAAACTCCGAGCGCGACTGACTAACGTAATTTTGATTTAAATATGATGATATCAAAAAGAATCTGCACTTATTGTCACATATCTGATACAATCTAAAACCGAACCGTGCTTGATACGCAAGAAAATACAATAAAAGTTCGCGACAAATTGAACTTCGTCTTTGTTTTTTCGTCAGTCAAAATTAGCGCGGTTTTTTTAGTCAAATGTGCAGTCCTTAATTTAATTTCCCTACACCTGCATTACTCGCTTATCGCAAAATTTCTATACCTACACTTGAAATGGGTTCAACGACTGCAAAATGTAACATATTATTACAGCAGTGAATCGATATTGAAATCACGATATTGCGAATCGATTATTGGTTTTTCTCGTGCAGAGTGCGTTCGCGCACTTTCCAATCACGGCCATCTTTGCTGCATATTCATGACTTTTGAGCTCATACGTGAATATAATCACGGTGATATCAAATGGGTTAGTAGGTATTGAACATGAACACGTTTAGTAGGTATTTAAAGTTTAGGTATCCCCGTATTTTTTAGGTCTACCAATAGAGCAACAAAGCATTGTTTTAGATTTCTCTGTGTAAATGTAAATTTTTACTTGTTAGTAAGTATGTATTTCACATTTTATTTTATTTACATTGCGGTGCTCGCTTGGCACACTTTCGCTATACCATCCTTACCTTACTGTAAATATTATATGTAATTGTAGCTTCGTTTATTTAATAAGGGAGACCGAGGGGTGTTGGATCATTTTTTACATTTTGCTTCGTAACACAAAATTCTGTAAAGATAAATCGTTTTTGTTTACACCAATCGATAGCAAATTTCATTAGCTTTCAAATGATATACACGTTAGAAATTTAGGTATAAACTCTTTAATAAAATCTTAACTTTAGTCGAACAAGTAATTTTGATCCAACACCCCTCATACCGAGGGGTGATGGATCAGGTACAGAGGGGTGTTGGATCATTTTATGTTAATGTCATTTCAATAAAGGCTTACTTGAAAATTGAAGTGTATTTACTAAAAATTGGCCAAATAATTAAGTGTTAAGAATTATCTATGGCAAGTCAAGCCAAGCGAAGCGCGAGGGCATTAGCTACCTTTCCTTGAAGTGCTTAGTCGTTTTTTTGAACTCTCATAACTTTAGTTTTCGATATACCTGATCGATCAAATCCTCAGGATATCTTGTAGATAGTAACCTTATTATACATGCAAATTTTTAATTACATAGCTTTAATACTTTTGAATTTATGGATATCTAAAAAAAACGCCGATTCCTTTACTCACTACTGACACACTCGCTCACTGATGATCATCAAAATGTGAGGATACAAACTGAAGTGCTAGAAAGCTAAAATTTGGTGAAAGTGAGTGTGCATAGTGTTCGTGTACGTCAATTAAATTAACCATAGTTACAAAATTTTACCGAGGTGTGTTGGATCGGCCTGACCCAACACCCCTCGGTATGAAAAATCGTGCCAGTTTGTAAAAAAAATTAAACTGAGATAAAACCACAGAGAACCAAGACGTACCAGTGGTACCATTTGAATCCTTAATTTGTTAGGTTTCATATCGTATAAATTTAAATGAAAATATAAAAGCACCTCCAAAATATTAGACTGTCAAAAAACAGCAGAAAACTTACTTTAGTCGATTTTTTTGAGGATTATCCAATAAAAACAAAATCGCGTGCAATTGGTCAGGGACGCTAACTAAGGGGTCAACAGGGGGCAGAAATAGGCACATTTGCATTGTAGTCGGCTCGCTAACGGTTCTACTTTTCGAGAAAACAAAGCTGATCCAACACCCCTTTGATCCAATTCCCCTCGGTCTCCCCTACTTTACAATGATATTTAGACCGTGAATATTCATTTATTCTTAATTTCTTCGCATTCCTATGCGTTTAATTTCTACTATGTTTAATGAGTATTCTTTCTTAATGCAGAATCAAATAACTACAATCATTAGGTATGTAAAAGATTAAGAAAATGAATATTCTTTGTTTATCGTAATCATCCACAATAGGTAGAGTGGCTGAAAGTTATTGAGAGAGAGAAAATAAGACCTTTTTTTTGAGAAATGTTTATATTTTCCATCAATTTTGAAATGCATTTCCAAGAGAAGTCAAACTTATTTTATGGTATAGCCATAAAACATTGCCAAATCCTTTAGCTACATTATTTTGTGGCGCCAACCAACTGATTTGGATTAAGGGTAGAAAGATGATGATGAAAAGGACTCATGTGTAGATTCCGCAACTGGTCTTAACACACTACTGATGGACCCTTTTCGCGTGGAATTCCACATATAAATTCACATATCAAATTCCATAAGTGGGTACTATACAGCATGCCATGCGATGATCGGTATTCATGTATTGTATTAAGTAAGACGCTGTAACCCGGAGCGCATTCTCAAGTGATTAAATAATTATACGGAGCGGCACTAACACTAGCAACACGCAACCAGCATCCAAATAGAGTTGCACTGCTAGTAGCTGTTATATTATCGATATTTCACACGCATCACATTACTTTAATAATGAGACCATCGGGGACCGGAGAGCTGGCAGCTTCCTCGGCCAACGCGTACCTAAAGTTAGGCAATTTGAAGAGGAAACGTTGCCAGCGTATTGGGGACCATGTCTTATCGGGCGCCCTGGACGACCTATTCCCAATCTAGTTAAGATTAGGTAATTAAGTATTGGTTTTACTTACATAGTCTGGTCTAGCTTTTTCTTATATTTGATTAAGTTTATTGTATAAAATCAATAACCCCTTTAATAATTGCACGCAACCAGTATCCAAGTAGTGTTGCTAGTAGCTGGTATTTTATCGATATCTCACAATCATCATAATACACTAATGATCACGCCTTTAGCGTTTCTAGAGTTGGCAGCGTAGAGCGTCAACCGTAAACAAGGGTATTTTTGGGATATCTGACGAATATTTTATTCGAAAATAGAGATGTAGTGTCAAGTCAGTCTTTCGCCTAAAAATGTCTTACATACACAAGAAACCCTCAGTAGCCCTTCAAATAGAAGGGATTTTCTAAGCTGGCATCACACCGCAACGTATTTTAATATTGTACGTAATAAGCATAGGTTAATAAGTATGCTTGTATTGATCATGAGTTTGCTCATCTCTAGAAGTGTGACCCTTCACAAGAGGGGGCAAGGAAACTTCAAACGATAATTGCGGTGCTAATATTGATAATGTATTTTTTATAAAACGGATGTTGAATATCTTCCTAAAATACGCGACCTACGAAGTTGCTCTTATCATTATTTTTTTAATTATAATTGGTCAGATCATTCGACCTTCTAAAAGTATAACCTAATATTGTTACGCTTAAATTCTTATCTACAGTCCAGCAAAAAAGAGTAGAAATTAAATAAAATGGAACTAAAAAATTTTCATACTAAATTGTTGCCATTCATAGTCAATGTTGCCATTTAATATTGAAATTTCATACAAAGTGGCGCCCTCATTTTTTGTCTACTCTTTTTTGCTGGACTGTAATTAACGTTCTTACATACCGATTTAATGAAACAATGTCAACAAATTCACATAGGATTTTCTTTCTTAAACTTCCTGTCAGCAACGCTGGAATTTAAACATCCTACGCAATACAGATTGCTAACAATGCAGTAGGCTGTATAGGAAACAAGCTGTTTGCCTGCGAGAAAACAATAATAAAAAAAACAGCGCTTGGAGGGAAAGTTCTATGTATCGTACGTATATGTAATTGTAAATGTCAATGGCGCTACTATTGTGTAATACTAATAATATTTCATTCTTTCATTTACTGGAAAGTGTATGAATTTGCATTCGATTATTCGTAAAAATGGTTAGCGATAGAGTTCAGTTGAAAACATTACGATTCACTTGGAAATATTGATAGAGCACGGTGTAAAACAAGTTTAGTTAAGTTTCTTATTAATTTGGATACGTGTTTTATCTAGAACACTTAAAAACCTTACAGTCGATGCATTTTCAAATAGGTACTTAGAACTTTTAATTACCTACGTTCTACAGCATCTAAATAATAATTATAGTGCGAAGAAACGTAGGTACCCAGTGTAATTAGAAAATTTAGGTATATTTTTGTTATTTAGATCAATGCAGCGAAACATAATAATAATATTTACGACTGAATTTATGTCTGTTCTGGTTTTGTCATCGGGCATCGCGTAATTTTCGTGATTGCTCCACTAAGTCCACAAATGGCACAAAATGACTGGGGTCATTGTGAATGCTTTTTTTATTTAGCTGACACTTAGGCGACATTATTTGGCTGTCAAACTCTCATCAGAGGTTCAACGGGGTGCTCTGTTGTGTAACAAACACCTTGTAACCTGTCAAATTCGTTTGATCCACTGTTACCTAATACTTAAAATAAGTACTCACTTATTATTACTAGTTGTACGGATGATCCAATCAATAAAGGATAAGAAAATATCATAGAGCACAGTTTGGAAGAAGTAGTTTCAATGTAGGTACAAGTATCTTCAATAAAGCATCTAACTCGTTCCTTAGTATTAAGATAAAAATTTGTATGCCTTTGTTTATTTACTATTTACGGAAGAAGTTTAGTTTAAAACGACTAATTTGGTTAATTTACCGTGGATTCATTCTTAGTTTCTTTTCCATTAAAGTAATTCGTGATTTCACGGCAATTGTACGGTTTACTTCTTTTTACATAATTATGATATTTTGAGTCACAGATAGTTCGTTACGGTAGTATCAAAATAAAAACAGTATTCCTAATACCATCATATTGGTTCGGTACAACAATTGATGATAGGTACTTACTTATTTGCATTATTTGTAATCTTATTTTCCGTGCGTTGCTGATTTTAAAGCCTTCATACAGCCCTGCAAATGAATGGATGCGATTCCAAACGCGATTGTGCAAATGGCATTCATGGTGTCAGGTGTACCATACACATTCACCATTTTATCATCAATGGCTGTATAAATTCACACGACACGTCAATCTGTCCAGCATGACACGACCGGAACCACGGTCCGCGTCCGGTCTGCGTGCTACGGAACGCGACGAATCAGCGAGCTGGGGATAATACCAACAATGCAGAGCCATTGACAGCCAGATAGTTCGGTACTAACAATGTTGGTTTAGCATTGGATTAAATTAAACATGCAAGGTATTGGCGTCCCTTGACTGCAATACGTTTTGGCCTGGTGTTGCCAAAAATAAGCTATAATCTATCAAAACATACAGGCATTCAGGTTAGGTAAAGACCTCATAAAAATCTCTACTCAACAAGGGAAACCATTAGACTTAAAGTAATGTACAATCATCACGATAAAGATGTCAAGTCGAGTAGTTTTTAACGTTTTACTCCCTATATTATATATTCTGTGAGTTTACGTACCTTTTCAAACACATAAAATATCCAATTTATATAGGCCCATATAAAAGACATCAACGCGTTTGTCCTACATTTAAATACACAATTCAAAGTTATCACTTAATCAATAGATCGTCATTAAAGATAAATCTGAATCGTTAGTGTATAATGTAGAGTATTTACTTTATCTATGTTTACATTTTCGACCTGTTTCCTCTGTAACAGTCTTCGTAAACGAGGTGAACCTGCCGGCCGCCGCTGCGTTGATTACGAGCAAAAACGATAGATCGATTTGCGCGCGAAACGCGTGTCGTCCTAGATCGTCTAATATATTGTGAGCATTAAACCTACATAGCCAGTACATTGAGGTTGTATTTCCTGTTCGAGAGGAAATTATTGAGATGTTTTGTGTAGTTAAGCTGTCTAAAGGGAACCAAAAGGCTGTATTCACACACGCCGTAAAAAAGGGTCCGTACTTCGATGATTTTTCGAGGCGCTGCAGCAGAATTTGTAAAGTATTCAATATAATAGTTTATTTTACCTAAAAATAAAATGTAACGACTCTACAATGTCTTCGAATTATCTGCTCATCAAAACGTTACAGTCACTTCCCGTATTTTCCCACTTCACGCTCTAAGACCCTATTTAGATGTATTTAAATGTAACCCTTCTAAGTCAAGTGTAACCTGTAACGGCTTTGTCCACTTTTGTAGGGTGACTAACAAACTGACTACCGTTGGACCTGTCCCCACTGGTGCATGTTTAACATTGCTTGATACGTATTGTCGTGATTGTTGGTATACTTATTTTAAAACACATTACAAACTAACTCTAAATAAATAAGCAATTGGTGATTTATATCACTATACCCGATCATACTACTACTACTATAGCCACAACAGTCCACTGCTGGACATGGGCCTACGGCCTACCTCTATCGGAGGGTATTGCCGTACTCACCACGCTGGGCAAGCGGATTAGCAAGCGCAGTGTAAGATGTTGCATTTACATGGAACGATGCTGCCTATTCCCTGGATAATTATCCTTAGTCGCTTCTTACGACACCCACGAGAAAGATACGAGGTGATGCTATTCTAAGCCGGCATCAGAAGGCTGTTTATGAATGATAATTAAATACACCAGTAGGGCTACACCCCACCTGTTGATCGTGGATGACGCGAGGCGCGTGCGCAGCGATCCGCGCTTCCTGTCTGCGACCCGCGACCTCCATACATAAACACTGGGGGCTCACCAGCTCATGCAACGGTCATTTCACCCGATCAGGCTCTCATCTAAATCAAGTTATTTCTCATACACATCACAAAACGTCAGCCTATAACTTACGATTTCCCGTTTTTGGCATAAAACGGCGTCCCTCAAGGCTCTGTACTTTCTGCAACCCTATTTCTGCTGCACATCAACGATATGCTCACGCCCGACACCTTTGGTTGTTGATAGGTACCTGTCCAGTGCAAAGGCCAGCAATAAATCTACTCAGTCTTGTCGAGAGGCCCTAGTGAGTCGCCTAAACTTGAATCTTGAAGCAATATCCGAATGGGATGATGCAAATCTTGTCAAGTTTAATGCATCTAAAACACAGGCATGTCTATTCTCCACTAAACGGAGTCCTTTTGACCTGACTCCGACTTTCCGAGGTGTATCCGTACCGATTTCCGACCATCTTGAGCTTCTTGGCATGAACCTTTCATCTGACCTGAACTTTGGACATTATATTGAGTCTTTGGCCACGACTGCAGCAAAAAGACTCGGAATTCTCTCGATGGTCAGGCGATACTTCACACCAGTACAGCTTTTACAACTATACCAAGCTCAAGTCCGTTCCTGCATGGAGTATTGCTGTCATCTGTGGGACGGGTCTGCCAAATACCAGCTGGCAGCCCTGGACTCGATTGAGAAGCGCGCCAAGAAACTCATCACTGATAGGGCACTAATTGACGCAAAGTTACAGAGCCTCGAACACCGTCGCAAAGTAGTTTGCTTGTCGGTATTCTACAGGATACATTTCGGGGAGTGTGCGCAGTCTCTCCATGACCTGATACCTCCGTCACCATTCCATCTCCGGTGCACGAGACGCCGGTTGGGATTCCACCCTTATATCGTAGACATCCCGCAAATTCGCACAAAGCGCTTCGCTTCTACATTTTTAATGCGAACTGCTAAGGAGTGGAACTCCCTGCCTGCGGATCTGTTTCCGGAACGTTATAACCTAGGCCTTTTCAAGGCGAGAGTGAATAGGCATTATCTGGGCGAGCATGTTCCATCATCGTCTGCATCGTCACTTAACATCAGGTGAGATTGCGGACAAATGCTTACCCATTATTAATTAAAAAAAAAAAATAGGCTTAACTATTTCCCAGAAGACGCCATAGCCCATAACATAAGGCACGATCTCCCGTTTTACCATCTAGCCGCATCAGCCGCCTTTTTAGGTCACCGGTCCTTATAATGCCGATTGATAACTGAAATACCGCCAATTGATAACTGAAATACCTAACTGTAAATTAATTGGTTACGTTATGGTCAATTAATTCTAATTGTAAGATTTTTTCGCCTCATTAACGTTTAATAAAATTGTATTTATTTAGGTGCAAAGGTATAAACAAAACAGTAGACCAAATTAGGAGTAGTGTAATATCTAATCATAGTCAATGCATGTACCGGCACTTATTGTTTATTATTTGTACGTAAGTAAGCACATCTGATGATTTCCGCACTAAACTACTTGAAAGATAAGTTCCTACTAAGAACAATAGTTTAATTGATGTAATTCCCACAGAGCAAAGTATTATGTATTACATTAATTATAATTCAATTAGGTACTTAAATTGAATAATTGACTGTAGAAAAATTGAGTTATATCACAGGTTAAGATTCGAAAAAATAAATTTGTTTATAGAGTCTGGCCAGCGAGTCTTTGGACGTCAAATAATTCAAATATTTCAAATGGCAACATGTTAAAACTGAAAAACTACAATAAAACAATTTTGATACTTACTATTTTTTTTGTTTTCTGCTCTTTAGTTTGTGTTTACCTTGCCTACCGGTATGTATGTATGATGTATCTACCGGGAGTAACAGAAAGGGTATAACAAGCCAAAAGGAGGTCAAGGTACTCATGAAACTGAACAACTTTCCCCATGGAACATGAGACGAAATATGAAAAAAAATTTGGACCTCTCAGAGTAAATCAATCAGCTGATCTGCGATTTTGTAATGGAGGTCCAAATATTTTTTTCATATATCGACCCATGTTTCATGGGGAAAGTTGTTCAGTTTCATGAGTACCTTGACCTCCTTTCGGCTTGTTATACCCTTTCTGTTACTCCCGGTAGATACATCATACATACATACCGGTAGGCAAGGTAAACACAAACTAAAGAGCAGAAAACAAAAAATAGTAAGTATCAAAATTGTTTTATTGTAGTTTTTCAGTGTTGACATGTGAAAGATTTTTAAAATTGGCGCCATTTCCGTGTCCAAAGACTCGCTGGCCAGACTCTAAGGCTGCATGTACATTATTTCCGTTGCCTAATGTTTGCGGCAGTGCAGCGGAAAAAAAAGTGCGCTTAGGTATTCAGCCGCGTTCATTATTTAGTTTAATTTAAGGCTCCTACCGCCCCCTCCTCTACCGGAAGGTTCGAAATTTAAATAATATTCGGAAGTCGTGTCCGAGCTGGTCAATGAGTAGTTTTACAGAGGTGTCACTCACCATTCCAACAATCTTAGAAAATTTAGGTAGGTACGTACTATCAGCAGCATATCAAACTATTTGCGGATTATTCTTTGTAGGTTATTGTATAGAAAACGTTGCATGTTGAATGGTGATCCAAACAATATTCATAATAAAATAATGACGTCCTTACATTGAACTGTTAGTTTGCTTGATATTTCTTAACATTCAGTAAAAGAAAAGAATAAATTCATCCAAAAATAAACCTTTATATTGTGATCGATCATACTTACATTTTACTAAGAAACTCTTGGAAGAAAAAGTTTTCCAAAAGTGCAAATGGCCAGTACCTATCATTATACGCACTTCGCGCGAACTTTGACAAAAAGATTTTTTTTATTGATGGACGACTATGGTCAATCAGTTTATTCATATAATATGAAGACACTTTTGCCAGCGTCCAGTTATTTAAAACTTACCAGTAAAAAAACAGCCTTTGGTTAGGTTACAACCTAAACCACCTGATTATCCGGAAAAAAGATAGTTTCGTGCTTTAGAAGGCACTTTAAGCACTTAAGTCTTTGTCAGAATAAGTATGATTGATTACTTAAATGGCACCTTTTACAAAACTATGTCAGAGGCCTACTAGTTGCTGCTGAAAACTCTGACAGAAAGGTTCAATGTATTGGAGATTTAATGCACTCACAGCGCTATATTATATAGCGTGAAATTTTACTAGTGACCGATAGCGAAATCTCAGGACCGGCTATTGATAAGGAACAACATTCCTCAAGGAACATAGGTCGAAAAACGAAAAAATATTTTGACCTCCCTTAGTAACTCAAATCCGCTGATCGGCAATTTTGTATGGGAGGTCCAAAAATTATTTTGTATTTCGACCTATGTTCCTTGGGGAAAGTTGTTCCTTATCACTAGCCGGTTCTGAGTTTTCGCTATCGGTCACTAGTAAAATTTCACCTCATATAAGCGCTATATTATTCTTAAAGGTTCAAAGTGTCGGCGATTAGATCTCGCAAACGAAAAAAACAATTAAAACATAGGTTGAGATACTAGTACATACATAACTGATAGCAAAAATGCAGGGTGCGCATAAGGAACAGCAAAGGTCGAAATATGAAAAAAAAACACATAAAAATGTTGTAAAAGTATGATTTTTTGTTTCTTATAAAAGTTGTTCAGTTTTGTAGGTAGAAGAGGGTCACTTCAATATTTGAACTTAATTAAATTTAATGCGGCACGTGCGGAGTATTGTGCAGCTAGATAGGCGTTCACTTTTTTTTAACTAACAAAGAAAATTTCTAAATCTTTGGGATTTCTATGGCTTGCTTTTTTGTCAAAGGTTTTTTTGTGAAGGTTTTTAATCCATTTTTATTCGGATAATCCTGTGATTTTTGGT
Organism: Phthorimaea operculella; assembly: GCA_024500475.1. Taxonomy (NCBI): domain Eukaryota; kingdom Metazoa; phylum Arthropoda; class Insecta; order Lepidoptera; family Gelechiidae; genus Phthorimaea; species Phthorimaea operculella. The sequence continues at coordinate 16,131,143 of JANFCV010000001.1, forward strand.
CTTGAAATAGGTATCCTTATAAAGGGAATTCATTGCTTTATACAATTTATGGTATATTTCGGTATTACAACCTGATTCGTAGAAGAATGGGACCCGAAATGGGAACATTATTGTTTGCGTATTTTTCATGTTACATGTCTTTTGAGCAAGATGTCAACAATAATGTTGCCATTTCGGGGCCCCTTTTTTATAAATCAGGTTATACCAAAGATTCAGGGTTACCATAACGTCATCAAATAGGTACCTACTCAATAAATTCGTAACCCTATTCGACCTTCCCAAAATTATCAGTAACCGCGCGTTTAAACTAAAGAGACTTTGGCCGGCGACTTATTTGTAGTCCCTTTCACACATGTGCAAAGGAACAAGTAATACGTGTGTCGCGCGACAAAAAGTCGCATGTGTGATCACGGTATAAATGCAAGTTTAAACATGATTGACATTCCATTTGTGGCATACAAGGCCTTCTTTACAAACAATATTTTAAAGGGTGAACCAGTCTATGAAAATGAACAACTTTCCCTCAAGAACATATTATGACTAAATATAAAAAAATGGGCTTCCCATACAAACTAAATCGCTCGGCTAGTGCATTTGTATGGGAGTTAAAAAATGATTTTTCATTTTTCGACATACGTTTCTTGGGGAAAGTTGTTCAGTTTCATGAGTAACTTGACCTCCTTTCGGTTTTATTGGTTGATTTGTAACTTTTTTTAGTACGACTACCTACCTCGTTTTTATCTTGCGCCCCAATGAATCAAAGTAGTACTGACATTGGCATAATTGTCATATCATTGGGCAAAATGCCATTATAAAAGTTGGAAAATAAGTTACGACAAATTTCTTGCTATAATAGAATTATTTCCTCAAAATGTGGTGCAAATGGGTACAAATGAACAGTTTGGTGGGTCTGCCTCATATTACGTTTATCTATGACCAATTCCAAGTCAGTTTTGACTGCAGGGGAAACGTATCAAAACAAATACCTTTTATCAACCATTGATTCCTTGGAATGAATCCGGAAACAGTAAGTTTGTCGCAAGATTACTTGATAATGGTGTAGGTTTATCAAAAAGTTGCATCTGTGATGAGTTCAACATTGAATAGTGAGTAATAATCATATAAAGTTTAATAATTTTCAATAACCATTGACGCAAAACATTTGTACAATATGGTAGCATGGTCATGATAACAGTGAAAAATAGAGGTAACTTCACATTTTTATTTCTTAGTATTTTGGGATAAACTTCGATTTTTGGGTTTCAGGAAGCTTTTCCCCATATTTTGTAGAACAAAATTCAATTTTTTTCTGATAATGACGTGTCCTAGATTATGTAATATATAGGAAAACGTAGCTCGTTTTCAGCTCGCTTCATAGGAGCTCCCCCCTTAAACAGAGTACCTATCAAGAGTTCCAACGGTTTCTGAACGTATATGTTCAATCAAACCGTGCTCTCATTTTGATAACATTATTGCATGGAATACGCAGTTGCCCTCAATCGTTTCGTTTGTAGGTTTATGGCGGCAAACTGCATATTTTTTTCTACTGACCTAAACAAGCAAAGGCTGATAATGCATACAGCCTAGTCATAAAGCGCGTAATTGTCAATTTCAGCCGAGCTAATTGCCATAGCCGCGCAATAGGACCGTGTCGGCTCTCTCACTTTCCTTCGTAACGAGTTGTGGTAACACTGGGTGCTCTCTTCCAAAATATAGGGTCTTTGTCTAGGGCCTGGAGAAAAGTAAAAATATTCTAATAATAATAAGGTTGTAGGACCTGAGATTGTTTTAAAGCGTGCCACACCGCACGATGTTGCGATATTTTACAGAATGAATATTTGACAAATGTCAGCCGGATGGCGGTGCGGTGTCGTGTGATTTTTCAGTACCGATGCCTAGGACTGATAAAATGATTTGAAAATTTTGCATAGGTAACGCTTGGGAACTAAATCAGATCCTACCATATCAAACCATTTTTTGTACCTAATATTTACCTACTACAGAAAGTACGTTGAAATATGCCTCTCTTCGACCCTGTATACATTCATCGGAATAAATTATACGCGTTTATAATAACACCAACGATGATTTGTCAAAATGGGGTACAATACTCAAAGCCCAGTGAAAGCTGGCTCCATCGCTCTAATACACATTTCTTGTGGACGAAACGTGACAAAAACATTATAGCCCAGTGACCATTCGACATGTACAACTACAAACCGTTCAATGTATGATTCTTGGTCTAAATTACGTATTCTAAACTGCCTTAGTTGTCTGTTCGTAGTGAACGGAGCATCAATCTCAAGATCCTAAGGTTCCTGGTTCGGTTCACGTGGAACTTAGCCGAAATCGTTCCCAGTTTGGTTAAGATCGTAGGATTAAACACCCAATTTTTCGCAAGAAAAACGGTCTCGTGCTTCGGAGGGCTCGTTAACATCCTCTTCCAGAGGCCTGCTAGTAATGGTTGCATCGGGCCGTTCGTCATATCAGTGTCCCTCCTGGAAAGAAAAAAATAAGCTACAAAATAGGTACTAGAAACTCAATCTAGATTACGTATTCTAGACTAGTTTAGCTTCTTATTTCCGAAGTGTTTTACCTAGATTCAGACAGTTTTAGTACCTCGATGTCGTCTAAGTATTTACTTACGTCATGTGCATCCGTAGCATTGCTACATGCCTTCTCCAATATTATCTAACTAGAGTTGTGAAATTTTACGACTCTGTAATCTAGACTTCTTAATGATATTCAAAATCAATATTTGAATGATGATTACTTACTAAAATGAAAGATGATTTGGCTACTTTTATTACAAAGCTCCGTACTGAAGGGGATCAAAATAAGTTCAAATAAGGGGTTTTATTTATTATTTAGTATTTTCTCCCAGTGATAAATGATTCATACATTTGATTAGGACAAACACCCCAATTGACCATCAATCAGTCCAGAATAATTACAAAAAACCGAAACAAACAGCTTGTTTGCCTGTTTTTAGGGTTTCGTAGTCTACTAGAAACCCTTATAGTTTCGTCATGTCTGTCTGTCTGTCTGTCTGTCTGTCTGTCTGTCTGTCTGTCTGTCTGTCTGTCTGTCTGTCTGTATGCCGCGCCCTCATATCTTCGTCAGTTTTAGAGCTATCGACATGAAATTTGGTGAGAAGATAGATCGTGTTGACCCAAATATAAAAATGTTAAGAAAAAAATATTTAAAATGTTTTTTGGACCCCCTCCCATATAAGTGAAAGGGGGGCAAAAAAAAATTTTTTCTTCTGTAATATTGAGTAGGGTATCGTTGAATAGGTATTTTAAAATTAAGGTGAGGTTTCTTTGAAACAAATTCTCTAAAATGTTTCTGTCACGAGATATTTGCTTTTAAAAAGGGCGTTTTTGACCCATAATTTGTTCCAGCTGTAACTTCTAAAGTATAAACGCTAAAAATTTGAAATAAATATGGAATATAGCTTACAATCTGAAGTTACAATGAAAACTATAACGGATATCGTACCCTTAAAGGTTTCAGGAAAAATTTAGTATTTCTATTTGCGGTTGGTCATCTTACTGCTGCTAACAAACCAGCAACAAAATTAAGTTTGTAATGCTGAAAAACCTGATATTTAAACGTTGACTACGAAACCCTATTTGTGGGCGTGTCTGACACGCTCTTGGCCGGTTTTTTGTAATCATGAATGCAGCTCACCTTTGAATACATCACAACAGCAACAGCACATCAACCCGGTCAGCAAAGGTGATCAACACGTTTTATGCGCACGCGCAACCATTGTTCCGACGCGGTCGTGTCACTAATGTCCGCTTGCATTTGCATGTGATAACGCCCATACATTCAATCACCTACGGCCACAACAGTCCACTGCTGGACATGGGCCACCCTATTAAGGGGATGTCTGCCATCCTCATACAACGTTTGTGCGGAGGGTTAACCTTAGTTGTGTTTGAGAATCCAATAAAGATGGGTAACAAATTATTCATTCTTGCAGATTATTCAATCATAATTTGTGTATTAAAATTAAACGAGAAAGCCTACTCATAATTTATTGTAGGAATTATATAATAATCAAGCATATTTTATCCATTGCCTGCCTACTTCTCTGTAATAAAATAAGTTTTCAATGATTAATAAAATATTTTTATTTATCAGCGCGACTTCACCCGTCACAGGCGTCGACATTTACTGGGTTCGGACTCCGCCTCCATGTATTATTTTCATACATGCTTGCCTAATAAACATTTTTAATTTTTATTTTTCATTGCCGCTAACATGACTAGGTACATTTATCTTGAAATTCTATTCTTCTCTCTTACAGAGGCAACTTACCTTCGGTAAGCCCTGCAATAAAAATATGAACGTAGAGATAGTCCGTGGAATCATATTTCACGCTTTTTGTGCCTGGTGCAGATTAACTAGTGAAAGTGGTCGGCATTTCGGCGCGAGCGCATGTGCCTACTGAATAGGTAGATGTGGTGTAGATGGAGCCATCTCATCAACGCATCACGTAACGACGTAACTTCTAGTTGAAAGATGTAGTATGTAGTCATCTTCCTAGCTTATTTTCTGTTTATTGCCAAAGAAGAAATCAAAATTTGTTTACTACTACTAAAACAGCCACAAAGTCCACTGCTGAACATGGGCCTCCCCCTAGTAGGAGGGCATTTTCCATACTCACCATGCTTGGCAGGCGGGTTGGTGAGCGCAATGCAAGATGTTGCAATGCGATTGCGAAATTCATCCAGGGGTTAAACCCCTGGGTGAATTTATCCCTTAGTCGCCTCTTACGACACCCACGGGAAAAATATGGGGTGATGACATTCAAAGCCAGCATCACACGGCAAGTTTATATGATGTGGTTTATTCCGCTTCAAAAGTCCTGAAGTCACCTATTTCTAGATTTTTTTTTAGTACTTTCGCCATCAAACCCATGTAAGGGATCAATTTATCCAGGTTTTTCTTAGTATTTATATGAAAAACCAGCATAATTTGATCCTTTCAATGTGTAAGGGGCCAGCGAAAGCACTTGTAAAGTTAACGGCCTAATAACAATTTCATCAAATTTTTCTTCTTGGCATTACTACAAGATTAAATCACTAACACTAGTATAAACTAAGGAGATTCATGATATCCGTCCGTGCCACCGCACAGTTAATATAATTTTAATAGCATGCGGACGAAGAAAGTCTGAGTTTATAACCTCTCTTTACACATACTTGCTAACATATTATAATTCTATTACCACACTACCTAACACGGAGACAGGCATGATTTATTACAACCAGTTAGTAAGTTGAATGAACTTGAAACTTATATGTAGCCAAGCATCTTACATGAAGCCTACCTAAACGAACTTCTTGATACGAAAAACGCTAAAACCGTAGATAGGATTTAAAAAATCTCAATTGATACATACGTTTATTGCTCAAAAATCTTGCCGGAAAAAAATACAGTACAGAAAGGAGAGTGGACCCGTCTGTCACTAGTTTAGAAGTAACTAGTAAAAATACCAGTTCCTGGGTAACAGGTTTTGCTTACATCACTTTATACGGCGGTTCCCTTTGCTTGATGCTAAATTAGATATTTCCGCGCGAAAATAAATTCCTATTTTTACTTAGAAGACCTGTGGCCGTTTTTATTACCTGACTGACTATTTCCTCAACTATAACCATTTTGCTATATATGATGTAGCGATGAAATCTGCAAGAAGAGCGAATTTTAATAGTAACTACCAAACTTCGCGAAATTCCTGCGTAAAGTTCCTATAGCACTGAAACGCGAGCGTCACTATTAAGATTCTATGGGTTTAGAATTGGGCACTCATAGTTATTTAAGTACCAACCTAGCCTAGGTTGATAAGGCACTAGAAATCTCTCTCTATCTATAGCACATTTGTAGTTGACGGATCGAAGATTACCAGTAGCAGTAGATAGATTTAAATAATTTTTATTTAAGTAACTGAAGATTGATAAGAACTCTGTCTGTTTGTTTTGTATAGGAACAGCCTACCTATCTACTTATAATTACCACAGAGGGGAATCAAACATCCTAAGATTTTACGTAAGCAATTCACAATTTGAAACAAAGTGTACAAACACCGTACAATGTTTTCCAAACTAGCAGTAAACAAACTTGGAACGTGCTGAAATTGAAACAGTTATCGCAAGCGGGTCACATAACTGAAACAATTAGCTGTACAGTGTCAGAAATGCCTTAATAACAAGATAAACATACTATGTAGGCCAGGGACTTGATTTGTCACTTGTCACTATCTTGACCACCTCTTTTTAACATAATTTCTGAACAGTATGATGACAAAAGGCAGCTGATGCCACTGTTAGGCAACAATTACTTTAGGGCTATGAGTACCATTACTGGGTCAAGAACTCAAGATTGTACTTCAAATTCTTGGTATTGAAACGCTTCACTTCTCTTATAAATTGACGAACGATAAGATGATCCGTAGAATAAGAGCATTTAAATCGCCTATTTGGTAGGTAGGTAAGTAGTAGGTAAGCATATGCACCTAAAGTGGTTTCCTAAAATCAAGATCACAACATAGACAGTTTATTGTTGAATGGCTAGATTAGGCCATCCTGACACTGATTTAACAGCTGTCAGCTGTCAGATTTTGTAAGCCCTTTAATGTACCCTCCTCAGGCTATCTTCCCACTAGAGTTTTAAGTACGTAATCATCAGACTCATTATCACGAAAGCAACTCTTTAAGACCCATATAGGCGTTTACGCAACTATCAATCAATTGAATCATGGCCGATCAATGGAAATCGCTTCCTGTGACAACCAGAGCGACCGCAGCGCCACCTACGGCCGTTCCGGGTAACCACGTAACCACACGTGTCGAACTGTCAATCCACACTTGCTGGGTTTCACTTGGCGGCGGTATAATCAGCTATATGACACAGTAGGTAGGTGCATGCGTATGCGCACCTCCCGTGTATACGCTTTCTGCGTCGAAGCAGGTGGTTTTGACTAATTAAAATGCAATCAAAACCTTCTTTACTACTTACCTAAACCTAGATACGTACGTATAATAATGCAGGAGCATGATCGTATAAGCATAAAATAAAGAAAAGCCATGTTGATACGGGAAGAATTTAAAAATCAACAAGAATCCAATGATCCTCGACTGTCCTCGAGTCATCCAACAACAATCATCAAAACGAAAGTCAATCAAAAGTCTGTAGCCTGTCTGTATTACACCTAAGATTATTTAGTTGGAAAGCCATCTTGATACGGGAAGAGTTCAAAAATATCTCGCATGAAATGATCCACGAGTCATCCAACAAAAAACATCAAAACTAAAGTCAATCAAAAGTCTGTAACCTGTCTTTATTACATCTAAGATTATGTCGGAGTCCCACATGAAAAAACCTGTTATTTGCTTCTTTATACATTTTCGTCAGTTAGCGACCATGAGTTACCTAAGTGAAACCACAGCGGGCCCTAGCGGAACCTTCACAACTGTCGGTGTTGACAGCACGTGTCATTTCTGACATTTCCTGTAAGAGGGATTATACACGTGATAATTGTAGAGGGAGCTGGCCGCGCTTTCTCCGCGGCCATCATTATGCGTGTACGCACTAGTGTTGTACCCCACAGGAATAGTAATAGTGTAGGTACCTGTTATTAGTACTAGGTGTCAGGTAGGCTGATACAACGGGTTACAGCACAACAAATTAAACCGAAAGGAGGTCAAGGTACTCATGAAACTGAACTACTTTCCACCAACAACTTTATGGTCCAAAGTTTATTTTTCATATTTTTCCCATGTTCCATGGGGAAAGTTGTCCACTTTCATGAGTACCTTGATCTTCTTTCGGCTTTATCTTTTGTTTTGTTACACCAGCCCAGTTTAATAAAAATACGCGTATTTATTTTTGTTATTTACTAATTTGATGCGGATCGAGCGGCAAGGGGATTGACACAAATCGCAATAATTACACTTCTCTCCTACTTTAAGTCCAGCAGTGGGATGAAAAGGCTGAATAAATACTTAGATTCCAATTTAGAAATGCTGGTAAATCACTTAGCCGTAGACCCCTCAAGCTATAAGATCAGAAGGTTCTTTTCAATTCCCATTGTAATAGAAATTAGCAATGCAAATCTAGGTATAGCGATTACTAAGAGCCATAAACTGATTTCAATTGTGTGAATTGAATATGCTAACTAGTTTACTACACATATCTAGGAATATGCAGATTAGAAAGCATAAGACTCGAATGCATCGTAAAAACTAAACAAATACAGTTTATACAGAGTGACGTCAAAAGACAATGTTTTATTAAAATTCCTTATACTGAGCGGTATCCGGATCACCCCCTTATATGTTTCGCGATCTATTGTAGTTTCTGATGATCTACCTTTAGATGTATTCAATGGGAAATTTTCAACTGGCAGGATGTTTTTTTTTTTACTTTTGTCATAGCAGTTTTCGGGCGGCTCTTTGTGTATCAAAATTTTAATGATATTACACAACTTATAAAGTTGAATAACTCGGTACCTACTAAAAATCGCGGAACTTACATGGGGTGATTTGAATACCTCTTTAGTATACGTTACTGTATGGTCCACCCTGTATCTAGTTGGGTATAACTGTCGATTACTATCACTGGAGATAATTACCTTAATCTGCAGCGTCTCAGCAAATAACATTTCACTTCTTTCGATCTTTATCTTACTTTTATCTTACCTAATAAATATTCATAACTGCTACTCATACCTGTTACTGCATTCACTGATGCGTCACAAATATCTGCTTCATTAAACACGCAAACTTTGCACTTGTCGACATTGGAAAGGAAATGGCGTGCATTGATTTAGCATTATAGCATTGTTATTTACATGCATATATCACACCCATATTTCAGAAGCAGAGCGTACACGGCTGCATAAACGACCATTTACACCACTTCTGACAAAAGTTCGAGAGTCATTTAGAAGACTTTGTATGAACTGTCTCAGGTTCTCCGAAAATTGCATTACACATCAGCTCTAAAATTCCTTAGTTGCTACTGATGACACCCACGGGATAGATATGGGGTGATACTATTCTAAGCCGGCATCACACGGCACTTGTTATTTATTAGGTAACAATTAAAGCATAGACCACAGGCATGTAACACTGTGTCCAGATGACCTTTTCCCACGGAAGTAAGCTTTGAAAAATGGAGGTCAAAGATCACGTCCCTTCCTTACCTATTAATCATTTTACGAAAAGTGAATGAGTAATCGTTACAATGATTAGAACAATAATGTTTAATCAATGTACGTACAGAAAAGATTCAATCATTGATCAATGGATAATAAAAGTTCATTAAATCTTTGCAATCTTATTGATATGAAATGAAAAATGGTGGTGGAACCCTGCCTTACGAATTACCGCCGTCTTACCGCAAGCTTTAGCTTAGCTTAAATGTTATTTAATAGCATTTTTTATGTTTTCTATGATACTTGATAACTAAACAGTACCACGTTAATTTTTTCTAACTCGTTACGAACAGCCTCCGTTGTCCACGTAGTAAATATCCGAGTAACTGTCCAGTCCACCCTATAGTCTGTACTAGTAGGGGAGACCGAGGGGAATTGGATCAAAGGGGTGTTGGATCAGCTTTGTTTTCTCGAAAAGTAGAAGCGTTAGCGAGCAGACTATAATGCAATTGTGCCTCTTTCTGCCTCTTGTTGACCCCTAAGTTAGCGTCCCTGACAAATAGCGCGCCGTTTTGTTTTTATCGGAACATCGTAAAAAAAAACGTCAAAAGTAAGTTTTCTGCTCTTATTTGTCAGGCTAATATTTTGGATGTGCTTTTATATTTTTGTTTAAGTTTTATACGATATGAAACCTTCAAAATTAAGGATTCATATGGCACCACTGGGACGTCTGGGTTCTCTGTGGTTTTATCTCAGTTTAATGTGTATGTCAAACTGGCAGGATTTTTCATACCGAGGGGTGTTGGATCAGCCTGACCCAACACCCCTCGGTAAAATTTTGTATGGTTAATTTCATAGAGTACACGAGCACCACGCGTGTTGTGCTGGCCGGGTGTAAGTTCGTTATACGTACGTATAACTAGGGAATGCAATCTCGAGCCGAGATTGAGGATTCGAGATCTCGGTCGAGATCTTAGGGTTCGAGATTGACCAACTCGAGATCTCGTTGATTTATTGGTCGAGATCTCGGAATTTCGAGATGAAATGACTTTCATTGTCATTTTCATTTTCGTGTTCGTGTTCGTGATCGTGTTCGTGTTCGTGATCGTGTTCGTGTTCGTTTTCGTTTTCGTTTTCGTTTTCGTTTTCGTTTTCGTTTTCGTTTTCGTTTTCGTTTTCGTTTTCGTTTTCGTTTTCGTTTTCATTTTCAAATGACTGACGCTTATTTATTATTTATTCCTTTTTCACCGTGAATTAAAATGCGATTTGAAAAAATGAAGAATTCTCATACTAACTTTTTCCCCCCATTTTGGGGATTGGGGCATAAGTTTCTGAATCTTTTCGATTTTTGTATGGTTAACCTAGTCTACACGCCAAATTTCAGCTTACTAGCTCTTCAGGAAGTTCCCGAACATTTAGCTGATCATCAGCGAGTGAGTGTGTCAGTGAGTGACGAAATCGGTGTTTTTTAGATATACATAAAATCAAAAAGTATTAAAGCTATGTAATTGAATTATTGCATGTTTATTAAGGTTACTATCGACAAGATATCCTGAGAATTTGATCAATATGGTATATAGAAAACTAGAGTTATGAGAGTTCAAAAAACTACGAAATACTTCTAGAAAAGGTAGGTAGTTCTCTGGCGCTTTGCTTGGCTCGTCTTGGCGGGGGCACTACTGTGCCCCCAGTAAATTCTTTAAAATGAATTATTTAGTTAACTTTGAGGTCATACATAAAAAAATTCAAATAAGCCTTTATTGAAATGACATTAACATAAAATGATCCAACACCCCTCTGTACCTGATCCAACAGTCCTCGGTATCAGGGGTGTTGGATCAAAATGTCTTGCTCAACTAAAGTTGATTTTTTATAAAAGACTTTACACTTACACTTCTAAAGTATATATCATTTTAAAGCTTATGAAATTTGCTATCGATTGGTGTAATCAAATACGAATTATCTTTATAGAATTTTGTGTTACGAAGCAAAATGTCAAAAATGGTCCAACACCCCTCGGTCTCCCTTACTGCTATAACTTGCAGGCAGACAGACTTCCGCAGGCTCCAAGCTAACAGCTGGTTTAGTGCAACGGCCGGCAAGTGCAAGGCCCTGCACTTGTAGTTTATTAGGTAGTAGATAGATGTAGTTTTGCTACGAAATATGTGGTAATTCATATTATATCCAGCTTTTCGCCTGGTTACCCGCTATAAAATGATTTTCCGTGTTTCTGGTATTCGACAAAAGATGTGGTTTTTGATTGAACTTTAGTCACTACATTTAACTATTAGCCGTGGCCTCTGTCTAGGGCATGCATTCCGGAATTCCGGAATTTCGTAATTCCGGAATTTCGGATGGTTTTTTCCGATATTACAATTCCGGAATTGAAAGATCTAATATCGTTATTCCGATATTAGTATATTATTATTAATTGAGGAAAAGGGTTTTTCCTGGAAAGATCAACAGTCACTGTGAGCTTTGTAAATATATTGTGGTGTGGCTGATCGTTTTTGTAGATGACGGGCCATTTCGAGGAATGCCACAACCTGTTTCGGGTTAAGAGATAGACCTCCTTCTAGGACAATTTATGGCCAGTAGCCGCCCGTAATCTGGCTTCTTATTTGCATAAGTACCTAACGTTTGCAGATATCTTGAAGCTGTGTTTCATCATTCTCAGTGCAAAATCTGCAGTATGTAGATTTGGTACACGAGATTACAGTGTCGACTCAGAAAGGGTCCTTGTAGGTTATACCGAAACTACGTCCATGCGAACTACCGATGCCTCGCAGATTTGCACGAGTAGTCCATATGGATGGACGCAGTTTCAAATTCCAACTGTCTTACGTAAGATCACTTTCTTACCTAAAGAGATAACCTGATGAACAGTTGCCTAATTAGTTATATCAGTTGCCTTTTGTACCGTCTAATTGTCCAAAACGATGAGTATCCTTTGTATGTCAAGTTGAGATGGACACACTCATTATCGGTCTTGATTTGGGTTTTGACAAAATACACCAGAGCAAGCATGCCTCTTTCTCCTGGATCCATTTGTGAACCAGGTCCATTTTGCATTTCTAAAAACAGTGCTTTCTTTTAGTCTGCCTTTCGTTACAAAGTTAAGTTTAGTTATTTTAATGCTGTTGTTTCCTTACATATTTATCTGATTTGTTCTCAAAAAGTGATTTAAAGACGAATTCTACGTAAGCAATTGTTTATTATATAGTTACACTATTTTAGATTGAACAAAAATGAAAAAATCACGATTCCGGAATTGGTTCCGGAATTCCGGAATTAGGCCCTAATATCGAAACTCAGTTCCGGAATTGATAAGCTTCCGATATTGCATGCCCTACCTCTGTCAATTAGTATTTGCCTTTTTCACCACGCTCGGCAAGCGGATTAGTGAGCGCGGTGCAAGATGTTAATGGCACGAGAAAAGAAATGGGCTGATGCAATTCTAAGCCGGCAACTGAATAACTATCTATAGCCGTTAGTTAAATCTAATAAAGCCTTTTCTAGACGTCCTTAGAGCCATTCATTGCCTTAAAAGCACTATAACAGCCATTTTATTACAAACCCGTGATTTCTTGTAAGGCGCAAGCTCCACAGGGGAGACGTGAGACGTAAGATGGCATCTGTCAAACTAGTGATCGTCGGAGACGTGAGACCTGCGACATCGCGACGCTTGAAACCGTTTCCATATGGAATGTATGAAATAGAAGAGAGTAAGCTACACACGTGAGAAGCACATCGTATCTATCGATAACAGCTGACAATCGCTAGTCTGACAAATGTCATGTTGCGCATCGCGTCGCGCGTCTTCTCTGTGGAGCTTGCCCCGTACAAATCCGCGATTTCTTGTAAGCAAGCTCATAATTCCGAGAGGCGGATCATCTGTTAGACACATCCGCGCCATTGACCTAAGAAGAGCTAGAATTATGTCTAGGTCGACCTACGCCTGGGATATCTAGGACATCCTACTCTTTATGGCCCGAGCTTTGTTGGGACATCTTCTGTAGCGTTTTTATACATTCATTCTTTAGCTTTTAAGCTGCGTAAGTTCAGAAGTTTGAAGTCTATTTAATGCACAGAGCATCATCCATCAGTTCCATCACCATTCACCATGCTTATAATTCTATGCTACTCGTAGTATTTTGAAAGTAGGTAGGTTGAACCTGCCGAAATAGTAACAAAGAGAATAAAAAATAAAATTAAGGCCTCTTTTTTCTATGACCAATAGATAAAAAGGTCCCATAACATAACACTTAACACTTCCTTAGATGGATCCGTTCCCTAATTTGTGCTTTGTGAAACAGCACGCAGCCGCTGCCCCGCGCACCCTCTCCCTAATTTGTAGAAATAGGGATTCCCTAACCACAGATAATATTTATTCTGCAATAATGAAGAGAGTTGTCTCACCAGTATAATTTAATCTAGTTCCGTTCATAGTTCAGACAGCATTTGATAGATGGCGCTATTCATTTTCTTACTCTAACATTATTATGATCATATCCTATAACCATAAACCGTTAATATCTAAATACATATTGATGGTCTTCATAGTCAATAAATCACGAACAATAACGTGTTTTTTACATAATCATGACCTTGATGGTTGTAGTAGCGGTTTCGGTAGAGGAGCTGCGGTTTTTCATTCCCTGTCATGTCATGGCTCAGTGATGTTTTACCGGTTGATATTAGAATGAACGTTCGAAGCATAATTTCTGGTAGGCAAATGATAAACAGACAGTTACTTTGAAAGCTGAAGATCCACCAATTTGATGTGGAGAAGCACAACAATTTCAGACGCTATTGGTTATTATGTGGTCAGTAAATAACTTAATCCGTATTGCGTAGTTATAAGTTACAAGATATTGAAAGAAGGTCAAGCAAAAATCTTACAGGACTGACAACGCCTCGTTAAATATTTAAGGATTATATCAGAGATTTATAACTTTAGCATACATAAGCAAAGTTTTATCAGCTCTGCCGAGCGGAACGCGACCACAAGCTAATCCTCTTCGAAAAACTGTTCACGTCAAAAGAGGCAAAGTATTTGAATTATGAAAAAAATTAACGATCAATCGGAGCGAGCATCGAGATTGCATCAATATTTATGAAGATGGCCGCCGACGCAGCGGCGCAAGCGCATACCGCCGTTGCACCTCGCGAATGCAGCGCGGAAAGTGCAGTCAACAATCGAATATCGAACTACTTTTATTCGTAGTTCTTTTTTCAAAATTTGAAGTGAATGTGCCAGTTTAAAATTAATGACACGATTAAAAATCTCGAACGAAAATATCGAATCGAAATTATTGCGAATTTATGTGACAGTGCAGTGAAGGATTAAAATGGAATCTTTTTACGATGTCGTTAGGACACTTAGCCGGAAGACCTTGAAACGGAAGAAGAAGGTATTAATTAACGTTAGGGCATCATACAACTTCATTTTCAATTTTTTTTATGTGACAATATTTTCTTTGTCATTCTCACTCATTTACACAAGCATTACACTAGAAGATAAAATTTGGTCGATGATAATCCTTACATTTTTTTAAATCATCGATTTTGTTGAAATGAAAACTACATCATTTAAAAAAGTATTGTGGGCAAAAAGCATTTTAATTTGTATTCAAAAGTTAAATCTTGATCATTAATAAATAAAATATACTGAAACTAAGCATCCCGCTCGCTTTTTACGGTACCCTCACCTACTTATACTTTTTATGGAACTTTATCTCCTCGGAAGCACGCGAAGTATTTCACATGCTCTTTGAGTAGCATTCGCCATTTGGCAATTACAGTGGTATCCGTGAAAAGAAAAGAGATAGTGCGCGGGCGCATGCGGCCGGACGCGGGAAAGCGTGTCCGGCGGTCCGCGGCGGCGGCGGTAGCCGGCGACATGCATGCGTAGATCGAGGAAACGGTTTAGAGGGAACCCTTCGAACAACGACGGCCCCAAGTCTGCTATTTTTAGCCATTGTAATACCAGCGACACTCAAGTGTCATTCCATTGCCATTGTGATTTTTCCATACTTAAAACTGATAGCAGAATACAAAACTACCAAAACCATCCAACTGACATGCTATCGACACTCAAGTTAGACGATTTTTATTTAGCAGACTTGGGGCCCAGGGTGATGAAAGACCAATAAACCCTGGGGGTTAGAATTTTGAAACCGCATACAACTATTAATAGGCCTTTGACATGGTCTCCCTGAATAAAACAATGCAAAACTTGTAGCTACAACAAAATCTCCTGGCTCGTGCTAATGTTACGCTTACAAACCAACGAAATGCACAAAAAACATAATATCTCTTCTGTCAAGACTAATCAATCTTCGAAAATCTAAATCTGTTTCATACTAAATACACCGTTGTTCTGTGGAATTAGTTGTGGAAGTAAGTGTTACAGAAGTTTTCATTTCTTACGAATTTGGATGGCTTCAGTCTGGTTGTTCGTAGGGTTCCCTTTGCTCCGTATTCTTTCTCTGAGTACGCATGCCGCCCGCCTGCTGGGCGCAACAGCCCATACACGGCTGTAAAACAATAAATTAGATTATAATTGGATTTGCTAAAGGCATTTTTTATTTTGTAACGTTCTGGTACGTGGCATCTTTCAAAAGATTTCGAACTAATTCCTTGACTTCAAAACTGGTTTTGCTAGCTCTGCCGAACATAAAGTAGCAAAACGGACGTGCCTTTAAATTTGTTAATTCAAATTGGTAAATAATCCTGAAGTAATAAACAAACAAAGATTTGCAACTTAACAGAGAATGTGTAGAACTTTACATTTAACCTGTAATTTCGCTGCCTGTGATAGGTGCCTATTAAGATAAGATAAGATAATTCTTTATTAGATAAACATAATTACAAATAAGTACCTCTTATGTGTACCCAGCGAACAGGGGACAAAAATAGCAAGCACAAAGCCTGCAAGACAACAGATCATAATGAATATCCCTCCTACATTTACTCGAACTTGAGATAAATTTATATTAATAAAACATTTCTCATTGTTACAGGTGCAACCGAAACCAACCACAAATGGAGTCTCCAAAGAGCGCGTCCCCGAACGGGAGACACGGGAACACAGAGAGCCACGCGAGTCCAGAGAATCGAGAGAATCCAGAGACTCCAGAGAGATGCGAGAGATCAGAGACACGAGAGAGACCAGAGCCTCCAGAGACGAGACGGAGCACGCGGAGAGAAGAGTGCAGGCGTCGTCGCCCATACCGCGCGACCGGGAGCGGGAGCGGGAGAGAGATAGAAGAGATATTGATATGAGAGACGAGAGGAGAGAAAGAGATCAGACGACTCCACCACAACATGATGGCAGACATCCGTTGCTGCAGTTCGCGGTTGACCACTTCAGACAGAGTCCAGAGTAAGTACCTACATTAATTTAAATTATTAATAACAACAAGTAATAAAAACACGCAAGTAGAGCTTGGAGAAGCTAAACTGGCTGCAGCCGGTACAATAAATTTCAGATTTTGTTCTACATAAGTGTCTGGTAGAATAAAGCTTAGATAACACAGGACTGCAAACTATTCCACTGACAATTTAGTTTGACCCGTAGTTATCATATCACGTACCAAAAGTTTCGGCACTGCGTACCTACTGCTCAAACTAAGATGCAATAACTTGAGAATAACTTCAATCAACGTTTTCTTCATAATTCCGAAAATTGGAAATCCTATGATTACTATTCACTGTTCCATGATTATCTCTCCCCTCTTCCAACAACAAAGGTTAATCACATTTTCGTTTACAACACACGGCACTTATTTTGTTTTCACTTTCTGTAATGTAATGGCACGAAATGACACACCTGACGTAGACGAGCAACTATCAAAGATCATCCATAAGTCAGCAAAGTCTACAAACGTATAATTCATAAAATTAAGGCTTCTAATGATGCCAATAATATGCCAGAATTATTTTAATGTAGCATTTCAAAATCATGATATTGATTTTCTTTTTGTCATGATCCCAAAATGTAACTTTTCTGAATTGCTAGTAAGTGTGTTTTATTTTTTTCTTTTATTTGCGGTAGTACCAACATAAAACAATAATGAAGACATGGATTAAAGCGCAAATGATGCAAAAATACATTTTCAGGGAAAACTTTCATTATTTTGTTATGATAACAGCGCCATCTACCGTATGGATCATGCATCCACTACGTATTGCGTGGTATTGCCCTTTCACTAGCCCAACGTCGTCGTCGGTCGATGTTAGTTACATTAGTTTGCAGAGTTACATACAAACACAGTTGTTGCGTGGGGCCAAACATAGATAGCAGCACCTTTCTCATAAACCGCATTTTGAAACTTATTGGTTTAGTTTGTCGTTTGTGTGTCAATTTTATTTCAAAGATGTGCCATAATCATTAAACCAGCTGTAGAGAAATAGAGACGTACGTAGGTATGTATTGCATACGGTTTTGCTTATGACGGACATTGGCTACTAAAATTTTGCAAATTTTGCAAGAAGCCTACTTTTTATAGATCAAGCTAGTTTATTGCGTTTTACGGAAATCTCAGCTTATATTTGATTTAGAATATCTGCAAATCATTTAAACAAATGATGGTATAACGAGGTACTGTGACGAAAACGCAAGTCATTTAATTTGTAATACTTACTAAATCTTAGGTATTCAAATCCATACAGATACCTGATAATGCTACTTTGTAATATCTAGATTCTTTGTAACCTTACTTGGAACTTTACTTTGTCACTTAGGTACTATACGGGGTGTTAGGGACGGTGTAACGAAAACTTTGCAGGCATAAGCAGACCATCAAACTGCACAACTTTTACTATGGAGCCAATGGTGGGAAACGAAAAAAAAATCCGACCTCCCATACAAAATTCACGATCAGCTGACTGACTTTGTACGGGAGGTCGGAAAATTTTATTCGTTTCCCACCATTGGCTCCAAAGTAAAAGTTGTTCAGTTTCATGGTCTAAGCACGCCTGCAAAGTTTTCGTTACACCGTCCCTAACACCCCGTATTTTTCTCCATTTAACATAGATTGTTGGAGGCGAAATCATCATTTTATAATTTACCAATAAAATAACCATGCAAATTAGGTACTTCATTGACGGCTTAATAATTTTCTTCCGCTTTGGGCAACTCGGTCGACTCTATAAGATTCAAAATAATATTGAAAGTTGAAATATTTTGGCGCCGTTCTCATTTTGTGCCTATGTAGTTTGAAGAGATCTTTCATTTTGGCCATTATCCCATCATCAGATCCTGGCTATATGATTATTTTAGAGTCATCTAGGAGGTATATCATAATATTATAAAACAAAAGAACGGTCCAAGCGTCTAGTGAAATGGATAAATAAATATAAGAAAACAAAGATTGACCGAAAAATTCAGTATCAGTTTTGAAGTCAGCTAATAATCCGTTGCAAATTCGTGATCGTTTGTGTCTAATTGACTGTGATAATTCTCGTTGTCTTTTGCGATGACAAGCTGTGTTCCGCTTGATCACGCGTGACTTATTTATTCTTCGGATTCTCACATTTACATAGCGTTTTGTCTTCATTGATAAATAGCATAGCATACTTGCAGTGTTCTTCGGTATATGAGTTCTTGACAATCTTACATGAAATAAAATTTCTTAATAATTGACCCATTGTGTATCCAATTTTTAGTTATCCACGTTTTCTATTAATTTATTTTCCAGCCAGCATCAAATAGGTTAATTTCATCTTCTTAAAATATAATTTCTAATATTATCGTAATGTTCACATGTAAAAGCAAAAACATGATGTACGCACAATGCTTAGTTAAAAGCTAATCGCGATTAATGAGCTTGAACTCTAATTAAAATAATGATAGTTCTGTTTCAACTGTTCTGCAATTATAATCTGTGGTTCAGTTACGTTCTCGCGCGGCGTAGCGGTGTAGGTGGCGCTCGCAACGGAAAACTGTATTAGCATTGAATACGGGAATCGCAGGAACATTCTTATCGCTTTTTGTGTTTTTGCTAATGGGTTTGATAGGGCTGCTGGCCGCTGTAATCATTTTATGGTATTTTGTATTGTATTGCTTATGGTAGCTACTGTTTATGATTCACTTGAAATTTTCGGTAAAGAGAGCTTCTACCTAAAATTTCAGACGTTTTTCAGACTTGCAATGCCATCTCTACATTGGCACAGAACTATAAAAAAAAACCGATTCTATTGTCTAATTGTAATATTTTAATTCGCTGCACTTACGATTGGTCAACTTTTTTAGGACAAGAGAAGAGACGTATAAATCAGGGCATAACAATAATATGCATGTAAAACAAGCACAGCCTACTTTCCACGCTGCAATGTCAGCTCTACTCGGTTGTTATATCATAATCTAGGCTAAGCAGAAGCAGACATAAATAAGCTAAATGGCCACTGACCTCTGAAGATGATCTTCCGCTTTTCGAGTTACGATGAAAAAATAGTGTTATTTGGTAGGGATGACAGAATAGGTAATTTTATGGATCAAGGTAACAACTGGTAGCTTCAATGGCACCTTTTGGATGCCACAATCAATTGGATTATTTGATCAAATGATTTGCATTTAACTTTTACTACTACCACCACACTACGTTAGTACGTTTATTTTCCATGAATCATTATTGAAAATATGTGCAAAAAATATTCTTAACTTTTTCCACTCCGCGCCATTCAATTTGTGTACTTGCCTTTCAGCACATAAATTCGTAGACATTGTTCATACAAGTACAGTAATTGTTTGAATGGATTTCTCACATGGCCGGTCATTGTGCGACCCAGATCGCGGGAGAAACAGACAACATTTTTCGTAAGAACTCTAGTTGGGCAACTGTTTGTGGCCAAAACAATACACCATAAAGAGGTTCGGAAAAAAGGCAGCCCTAGTTTGCTAGTAAGAGGAGCAGTGGCGCATAACGCAGCCCATCACATCAGTCGGGCCCGGGGGCTTCTACCGAGATGCGCTGCTCGGCCGTCGCTCGCCTCAAGCATAGGATGCAAGTATCCTGTCTATCCTACCTACTGCACGTTTATAATCTGTGCTCTAAAAAGTTTTCCCGCGCGTGTGTTTTTTGAATTTGGAATCCTATTTTATTTTTTATTTTTTATGGATATTTTGGCAACGGCTAGAAAGTGGAAGTTTCCTAGTGCGACATGTCTTGTAAAAAGCAGGATCTTTGGAGCCAGTAGCGCATGAAAGACGTGTTTGATATGATAATGATCGTAAACTTGAAAATAGCTCTAGTTTTTAAGTTTCTAGAGTTTGAAAGTGCTTCCGAAATACGACTTCCTAGCTGCATTAACGAAACTAGGCTTAAACTAGCATTAAAAAAATGCAGCACGATATGCGTGTGATAATAATATTAATTCAGTCTTTATTTACGATGCGGAACTACCGGTTTTTCATTCGCGTCGCGTCAAGGAAGGAGAACAAAGGTGCGGCGCATACATCTCTCGACTCTCGAGTCGAATATACGAGTTAAAACCAGCATATATTCGGAAAGCGGTAATGAAATGCAAAATAATGCGTGTATTGGTAACGTAATGGTGTTCACTTTCGCTGATCGCCGATAGGTGATCAACAATCAGTGTGTGATCGACCGCGCGCGGGTGCAGCCGCCGGGATGACGTCAGACCCCTCTGACATGTCTGGGGACAGCCTCTCCACTGAGGATCCTGATGATGAGGTGGATCAGCTGATCGGCCATATTCTGTGAGAGCATTTCTATTAGTGCTAGTGATGAGTGAAGAGTTTCGAATGTCGCTGCGATAATAATAAATGAAAGTGAATTTATATGTGGTTTATGCGGATTTTCTCGTGTCACGGAGTGTGGTGTTGACATAAGTATTGGAGCATCATGTTGAATTTATGGTGGAAGCAACAGGATACAGGAAGTTTACAGGATTTTCAGAACAAACAAGAGTTCAGTCAAACGGATTACTTTTGAAACTACTTACATAAAATAATAAAATAACATTAATTTTAATGTAGAGCTATCTCGAAAATCTCGATTCTGCGTGTCAATGCCTTATTGTTAAAATATCTACAAAACTTTAAATTGTCTGTGATAATGATAAAATACTTTATGTTTTATTTATAATAAATAGGTAGGCCTACTTAGAGCATTACTACATCGCAAAACTCTACTTTTCCTCAAGTTTTAACTAAATGCTTTTGCCAGTGTCAAGTACCAATTTCAATAGCCCTCCAGCTACAATGTTTCCCACGATGAAATGTGAGAGTGCGGAGACGCACACGCGCTTAAATATGCGAAATTTCCTTTTCCGCAGTAATTCAGCATTGTGTGTGCTAAAGGTACATACCACATCCATCATCAAACTTTAGATTTGCGACGTTTTACGACCTACTGTTTGTTACAAAGTAAAGATCTACAAACGGTACGATATTTTCTTGCGTAGAGACGAAATTAACTTGTATATCTTCTATTCTTTGAAACACTCTTAAATTACTAAGGAGATAGGCTAGTGACCCCAATTTTACTTATAATTTTTTCCTGTTCATTAAAAGTCATGGCGATTTTTTTAAAAATTAAACTAATTTCTAGTACAGATGTCATTTTCCAGATAGACAAAACAATCCGGGGTTGCTTGATAGCCTATCTACTAAAATTATACATATTGTTTTGTTTTAGACTAGAGCAAATAATTCTGCAACTTTTCTCGTCCTTATTACAAAAAGTGACAGGATAAACGAGGAATTTGCTAAGGGAAACGACAGAATCGATGCCAAAAAAATTGGCTTAGGAAGTGTTCGCCAGAATCAAGGCCAATACATAATTTTATTACAAGAAGCGTACAACAATTAGTCACGGACTACGCGCAGTCGCGCATGCCTGTCAAATTACATTGCCTGTCATGTTACATGAAGTAAATGGCTAATTTGAACAACTCTTCATTTAAATGGCTAATTTGAAAAACTCTACATTTCCGGTGTCTGTTCTGACTATCTGTGCAATAAGGCCGCCAGCCAGTGCCTGTAGAAAAAAAAAACAATACTGCTATTAGAATTACATACATACGTACCTTTATCACGCCTATGTCCCTTACGGGGAAGGCAGAGCGTAAACGGTACTGCAGTAGCATTTAACTTTTTTATTTGCGTATAGAAATTTTCTACGAGCAGTATGTACCTGTATTGTGAGTAATAGTGTTTATCTAAAATCTGAATCCCACAAACTTACCGATAACTCCCATACGCAAACAATACCCATATAACTTTCGTTTAAAATGTTATGAGAAAAACCATATTAACTCGTTTGCATACTTTTTTAAGAGTTGATTTGTATTACAATTTTAGGCCACAGGCTGACACCCTGTCACTATGGTGATACACAGTCCTTGTAAATTACTCTCGAACTTTTGTCAGACGTGGTTTGATTGGCCGTTGTTTTCTGTCGTTTATGCTCTGACTACCCCGTAAGGGATATAAGGGTGATATGTGTATGTATGTAGAAAAATCATAATATATGTAATTTGCATACTTTTAATCACGACTTTACGTAGATCATGTTATTTTTAATTACTTATGTACATACATACCAAGAGAAAATACATAATAACCACCCAAAGGTTACGCTAAAAACTATCTTACCTACGCTACGGTTGTATAATTTATTTAATTACTAAGTAGGACGCATTTGAATAAATCTCACACATGATTGAATTAATAACTGCCTATCTCTTTTTCCATAAAATATGATAATTATAATATTGTGGTAAAGCTATTCATGCATATAAAGGGCATTATTAAAAGAAAGCGGCTGGTAGTGGTTGGATAACGAAAACGAGAAGATCGTAGCTAATAAATACATACGTACGGTACATTGCGTACCCTAGGGGAGGCTTAAGTCCAGCAGTGGACTGCAATGGCCTGATGTGTGATGTGAAGGGAATTGGCTACTTGGTCAAATGAATGCCGTGTGGTGCCGGCTTAAAATAACATCTCCCCATATCTTCTACGTGGGTGACGTAAGAAGCGACTGAGGGACCTGAAAGTTGATGTATGGTGATACACAGTCTTCTGAATGACTCTCAAACTTTTGTCAGACGTGGTGCGCTCTGCCTACCCCGCAAGGATATAGGCGTGATATATGTATGTATGCAAGTATGTCAAATTGTAATGCTCTTGATGTCCACCTGAGGAACGCTCACCTACCAAGTGTTACTTAGCTCTGTTTGCATAATCTGAGCGTAAACAAACCCTTTCATTATTATCTACCTACACGTTCTTGTTATATGCATGTGCATAACTTGCACAGCTAAAACACTCATAACCCCCTACCTGCAAATGCTGGTATCTATTCTAGCATAAGCATTTCTTAAGCAATTTTATATAAAGTGATCTTATTATAATAGATGCAACTACCATATAGCCAGGTTAACAAGTTTAGAAAGACGACCCAAGGCCAGTTCATGTGAATTGTTTGATAGATATGAGTCCAATGCGATGACAGATAAAAACGCAGATCTGAAAATAACTGTGGAAAATAATATCTGTGTAATAATGATCGCGCAGGCAGCGTAGTTTTCCCATTTTTAGAAACCAATCGCCACGGTAAAAATCTAGTCCTTTTCTTTCTATTTAAAGTGACAGAATAAAACGCAATACTTGCTAAGGAAATGCCATGCAGAATCGAAACTATTATTGATTTACAACAATATAAACGTTCATAATAGTTACATTAACGGGGTTTTTAGGTAAATAAGTGATTTAATGTAACTATTATGAGTAATCGCGAGTGCTTAAAAAGTTATAATATAAACGGTCTCGTTATGTATCGGATAGGTAAAATAGCTGTAATATAACCGACCTGGGCCCGTGTCCGGCTATCCAATGAATGCGTTACAAAACTTACACAACCTTAGTAAGTGGGTATTGCTACAACCCGACGTTTGCGGATAACGTAAAAACGCAAAACATCTACTTCCCGCGCATATTATGCTGTAGAAATCGATGCCTCCTACGTATATTATCGTAATCCACAAAATGGTCATTTTCGTTTTATCAATGCAAACAGTCTAATTTCAGCTATATTTTCGGATGATTAAAACAGAAATATGAAATTATGGCATTTTCATAGTTTTTCTAGAAGTATATTGTCGTAAATATGAATCATTTACAACGTATAAAATCGTATGTGATGTTTACAATTGTTTACGTTGAGTCGATGGAGTACTAGTGTATGGTATGTACTAGTTACGATAATCATCATTGGAAAGTAACGTTTTTTATTCCTTTATTGGATTAAATATAATAAAATAATTTTGTGAGATAATTTTAATAACTAAGCATGTCTCAAAACATTTTATATGTACAAAAATCAAAATAGTGCATGATATAGTTTCAAATACCGTATAATTCAAATTTAATAAATCAGCCCAATGAACGTGTTAGCTTTGAGGTCATTTTTGCAATGAATTATAACGTGAAGTTTCTGCAGATAGACATCGCTAAAGTATCTGCAGATAGTCTAAGATAATACAATAGTATATTTTTGACGAATTTAAATATATTTTGCATTTATTTTTAGATATTTTCTTCAATTACGAACTAAAGTATAGTATCTACTACATACGATAATTTATGTTGTATTTCCTCGCAGAAAATGTATCGTAACTACAACATACAGTAGTTTACATGGGAAATCAATTGATGTATTTTATTGTATATGCTTTATACAACAATAAACGTCGGAAAATAAAAAACAAAATCTATAGTATGTATTACTTATGATAAGTTACGTCGTACTATATTCTAACATACGATATTTTAATAAATAATAGGTTTTAAAAATCAGTTACATTTAAATATTATAGAATGTTTTTTGTCACCAAATGAAAGTGTAAGGACAAGCAGCAATAAATAAATTAATACTCAACTTTAAAAATGCTGTTCCGGTCGAAAATCATGTCACGCAAGCAGACAATTTTTCGGAAGTGGACTTCAAAGAATACAATATCAAACGGAACATAACATTATAACACGAGCCTTTTCAAGTCAAGAGTGAATAGGCACTACTTAGGCAAGCATGTTCCAACATAGTCTGCATCATCTCTTACCAACAGGTGAAATAGCAGACACATGCAATTTAAAAAATGCTTTCAGAGTTTTGAGTTGTGTATAATTGAATTGTCTAAATCTTCCATTTGACATAAATTAAGATATCAAAATAAATGCAGCCATATTGTTGGTAAGTTATGGTTTATTTTTATATTATCTTCAAACCCAACATTTTAATCCTATGTGGCATGATTGAGAATCCATTAAGTTTGATTACCTATTTATCATGAAGTTAGTATGTGATATAATTAGTGGAGAAATTACATCGAATTATAATAAAAATAAACTCTGTAGCTTAATGCTTTCTGGAACATACAATATCAAGGTAATATAAGATTGTCTTCAAGATTTTCAGAAGAAAAATTAATGTAATACTTTTTCGATGGTACGATGATATCGTCGAACTTACAGGACCTTACTGTATAAGACTGGCTCAGCACCGTGAGGATTGGCATTATAAAGAAGAGGTCTAATATCTTGCAGTGGGTAGATGTGGTCTGAGGGGATGTTAAAGTTGATGTGTAGAAATATTTCAGCTGCTAATTGAATGTTATTTCCATTTCAAGAATTCGTTTAGGAGTAAACAATATCAGAAAGTATACAACAAGTTTAAATTATATCTGGAAATATTAGTACTTAAATTTTAAGCACCATATAGAGGTAGAAGTAGGGGTCTTTGGTATTGTTATATGAAATAATAAAGCCTTATAGAATATATACATCTACTTGCCATTGGATATCACTCATTTGCAAGACATCACTCATTTTATCTTGTTTCTTTGATTACGTAATAAAGTTGTTGAGTTGGTGATAAGAGTGATCTAACGATCTAACCTATATCACTGTGCTAGAAATGTTTATAGACATAATATTGTTTATATTTTCTAAGCTACTTCTACTTTTAGCAACGAGAACTCCCTTATATGGATGCAATACTTTCTGTACAACCTGACTCAGGTTGGAAAAGCGTTGTATGGCATGTGAAACATTTTCTAAATCAAAAAAAGTTCATTATTAAAAAAGTTAATAGTGTTCAAGATATTGTTGCGTTTGTCGTACAAAAAGCGTCATAATTATGAAATTTGATTAATGTAACAGTAGGTACAGGATAGTTATAGTTGTGTGAAAGACTATGGTGCGCGTACGATAAGTTTCCCAAGCGAAATGTAAGTAGGTATGAGACATTTTTTTAATATTATTATAATCAGTATGATTGCTTCAATTACATAGCTATCATAAAATTAAAATATCTTTCGGCCTAGGCACAAAAAAAATTTATAAGATAATTACTTTTTCTGTTTGCATCGACGCTATACGTTTTGAAATTGTATAATGATTTTTAACAGAAGGAATATGATTGCCTTAAAGAGAAGGCTATTACTATTGTGTATGTATTAAGGTCAAGAGAAGAGAGAAAGAGAAGAAGGTCAAAACTACAGTTTTGTATTAAGATACGATATCAAATTGCTTTCTTTTTGATGATATTCCTACGTATTTTGTATTATGTGGCACTTACAACACAAAATTATTCAAAACCTTCAGCGTACATTATAGTATGTACTACATACAATATTTTTCAAAGTATTTTTCACCACGTAAACTACAGTAAAAGCAATATCTTATATTATCTCAGGAATTACAAAATATGTAACAAATTTATCTATGTCTTTATATAGTTCATAACTCAATTATAATATATTCAGAATTTTACTTAAATTCGTTGAAAAATAAAAGAGTTGTGCAACATTGAATCTTTAAAACGCTCTGGTGTAAACTTGGCAATTTGGAGTTACGATAACATACGTAGGAGGCATCGAAATATTGCTCTGCTTAGGCTGAGGAAACGAACTGCAACACAAGTGAACTGCTGCAGTTTACATGCAGTTCATTTTGAAAGATAAAAAGTAAATATGTTTACATATTTGTTGCCAAATACGCTTATCAAATAACACAATCAATTCTACAACTTCCCCGCTCAGCAAAATGCATTGAGAGGGCACTCCCAAAGCGCTAGTCTGCCGAGGATCCAAATTAGTGAATCCTTTGAGTACAATCGCTTTTTCCTCAAACTCCTACGCCTGGCTTTGCCCAAGAGGCATATCGGGCTGGTTGTTTTAACCGCAACTACTCCAGACCCCAGACGAACCCTAGCTGACCCTATCAAATATTCAAGGTTATATTAGAGGTAAATAAAATTAAAATCCTCGAGATCTGCACCTAACTCTGAAACTCTCAAACTAATGCGTGCAATCTGTGTCTCGAAATGCATATGAATCAGTCGTCTGAAATGCAATCATAGCTGCACTGCCATTAGACGTTGGATTGCAGTTCAAAAGCAGCCCGTCTGTACAAACTCTAACGCTGCAGAAATGTTGCTTTACTTACACGCAAGTCGAATAATGCTCACTCCATTACTAGTTATTATTGGTTTATAGTCGTGCAAAAACGTATCGTTTTTTAGTCTAAGAAATTTACCTATCATGCTTAGTTTAAAAAGATTGACATCACCATTCAGCGGGTCGGTCGTAGACTCGGCGTCCCACACGTCAAGAAAACGAAGAAATAGTTTAAAAAGCTCGAAAAGTTATAGTGAGAGTTATCTAACACCAAACGGGTTTGTATTACCTAGGTACCTACCTATTTTCACCTAATTAATTAATTAACCTATCCGTTAAGTAAGTAGCGATTCAGATTTTATCTAGATACATAATAATAATATCTAAACAGAACACGCAAATGTTCTGAGATTAATGTCAATATTATTCTAGTGCCACTTAAATAATTAATCTTGAATATTAAGTAGTCTTCACAAAATTAGGTAGGCACTCTATAAATTTTAATGTATATTGATATTATTTGAGATTAGCAATATTAGCTACGAAACTTTATTAGCTTAGAAAATTTTGATGGGCATACATTGCTCGTTGACTTGGATTTCTTGCAATGATGAGTTGCTGGCAGCAATGTAGATGGAATTGGCAACTTCATTTGAAATGTAAGTTGTCAAAATTAGTGCCACGATTAAAATTCAGTGTAATTTTTTTTTGTTTTCCAAAACGATACTATTGTTTTTGTTAAAATTTGGTTAAAAACGTTGTAAAAGACTCTTTACAACGAACCCTTTCACAGGCTTTCGTATTTATTTGTCATTCTGTAAATGAACATGCGATATTCTAAAGCCATTGTCGTGTACGGAGACATATCAAGCAAACAATGTTCAATACAATGTTACATTACAGTAGGCATTCGCATTCTACAGCATAACACCGACTCGCTAAGCATTTTAATTCAACTACCTACAAACTACCATACCAATTCACTATAATCATTAAGATACCTACTTATTCAACAATAGCTAACAACCGATTCACACGAAACGAAGACTAAACGAAATTACAACAAAGCATTCCATTCTTCCGTTATAAAATAACTGCTATAAATTAATTAGCCAGATTACGGGGATGTGTACCAATGTACGTATGTACCAATGTTCATTTATTACGCATTTTGATGACTATTGATGCTCTGCCTACCCCGCAAGGGACAGATGTGTGATATGTGTATCTAGGTATGTACCTATAATGAGTTGACGCCGAAAACTTTAAAAACTTTGAAATTTTAGACGCATATAAAATATTTGTATTTTTCATTTACTCAAATTACCATTTTGTAATACCAAATTTGTAGGAAGATAAATCTACTTTAAAAAATCTGCAGCTTAGGAATTTACCCGTTTGATCCTTTAGAAGTTTTAAGGTAATAATCTTTAAAAATGTAAATTTATAAACCCAAAAAGAGAGGAGGAAAAGCCTCCACCTCGAATTCATTATATATATTTTGGAAGAATATAAAACCAGGCAGAGAAACTGCATTGTTAGCACTATATTTTATGCCTCGTTACACTATTATTATTTCTTTACATGAACACGATTACTAGGCAGTTTTTTTATTCCTTTAATTAATTGATTGCTAGCTTACTTGCCATTATCAGTTACATATTAGACTTACACATGAGGCATGATCAAGCATTAAAATCGGAATAGAAAGTGTGAATTTTTTACAATAATACTAAAAGCAATTATAGGTAGGTAGGCTATAGTTGAGAAGACCACTCGCTGCATTCGTGGGAAATAATGGCTCGTTCAGAACCTCATACTAAGATAAACGCCACTGCCGTTCACTGTTTTACAAAACCCTCTGAAAGAATATTAGCTAACAAATCCCTTCTCTCTTTTTCCAGACTAGAGATCCTAAAAGCGGACTCCTCTCTCAAGAGCAAGGCGAAACGCAACGAGTGGACGTGGAAGGCTCAGACCGACGTGGTGAAATGGCAGGCGACGCCGCTGCGCGCGCCATTGCTGCGCCTGCCGCCCGCGCTCGGTCCGCCGGCGCTAGAATGCTTCACGTGCATACGCGCGTACTGTGGTGATCTGCCGCCGGCCGAGCGCGCGGTGCATCAAGACCTCACGGAGGTTAAGTGCGTCTACACTGTGCTCATGGTAAGTGTTACAAACCCCTTCAAATTAGTGTAGAGTGCGTTTCATCTTATAGTTCCTGTCATGTTGGTAGCATTGGAAATTTGTATGTAATATTTACGGCGGCAATAATATTACATACAAATTTCCAATGCTACCAACATGACGCCATAGGAACTATAAGATGAAACGCACTCTACAAGGGAGGCACAGACATACGTCGTCAAATGACAAGCCTCTATTGCTGCGTCTGCCGCCCGCGCTCGGTCCGCCGGCGCTAGAATGCTTCACGTGCATACGCGCGTACTGCGGCGATCTGCCGCCGGCCGAGCGCGCGGTGCATCAAGACCTCACGGAGGTTAAGTGCGTCTACACTGTGCTCATGGTAAGTGTTACAAACCTCTTCATATAAGTGGACGTGGAAGGCACAGACAGACGTCGTCAAATGACAGGCCTCGATTACACTGTGCTCATGGTAAGTGCTACAAACCCCTTCAAATTAGTGTAGAGTGCGTTTCATCTTATAGTTCCTATGGCGTCATGTTGGTAGCATTGGAAATTTGTATGTAATATTTACGGCGGCAATAATATTACATACAAATTTCCAATGCTACCAACATGACGCCATGTATGTATGTAATATTTATGGCGGCAATAATATTACATACAAATTTCCAATGCTACCAACATGACGCCATAGGAACTATAAGATGAAACGCACTCTACAAGGGAGGCACAGACATACGTCGTCAAATGACAAGCCTCTATTGCTGCGCCTGCCGCCCGCGCTCGGTCCGCCGGCGCTAGAATGCTTCACGTGCATACGTGCGTACTGCGGCGATTTGCCGCCAGCTGAACGAGCCGTGCATCAAGACCTCACGGAGGTTAAGTGCGTCTACACTGTGCTCATGGTAAGGGTTACAAAACTCGTTGTTTTTGACGTTGAAGGCGCAGACAGACATGATGAATTGGCTAGCCTCTATTGCTGACGGAGGATAAATGCGTCTACAGTGCTGTTCTTTCATTCGTGCTCTTGGTAAGTATTACAAACCTCTTCATATTAATGGACGTGGAAGGCACAGACAGACGTCGTCAAATGGCAAGCCTCTATAGCTTCGTCTGCCGCCCGCGCTCGGTCCGCCGGCGCTAGAATGCTTCACGTGTATACGCGCGTACTGCGGCGACCTACCGCCGGCCGAGCGCGCGGTGCATCAAGACCTCACGGAGGTTAAATGCGTCTACACTGTGCTCATGGTAAGTGTTACAAAACTCGTTGTTTTTGACGTGGAAGGCGCAGACAGACGTGATGAATTGGCTAGCCTCTATTGCTGACGGAGGATAAATGCGTCTACAGTGCTGGGCCCCAAGTCTGCTAATTTTTAGCCATTGTAATGCCAGCGAGACTCAACTGTCATTCTACTGCCACTGTGATTTTCCATACTAAAAACTGTTATCAGACTACGAAATTACCGAAACCATCCAACTGAGATGCCATCGAGACTCGACTGAAACGATTTTCATTTAGCGGACTCGGGGCCCTGTTCTTTTATTCGTGCTCTTGGTAAGTATTGCAAACCTCTTCATATAAGTGGACGAGGAAGGCACAGACGGACGTCGTCAAATGTCAGGCCCTGTCAGGCCTCTATTGCTGCGTCTGCCGTGCGCACTCGGTCCACACCGGCCCTAGAAGCATATGCATGGTAAGGGTTACAAACAAACCTTGTTGTTTTTTTATACAGACGGACATCGTGAGTGAGGGACTGTCCAGGGCCATATTACTGAACAGAAAATGTAGATGGCGTTATAATTATGAAAGGAGCGCGCCATCTATATTTTTTGGCCATTGACAGGTCCTCATTCTCTTCAACGTGTGCAATACCTACTGCTGTCACTTGCCGTCACCCTTGTTCACATCAAACGCACTTCTCTTAATGCAAAGCTAACGAAGAAGAACTGTGCGTGGGGAATACGGACAGACAGACGGTCAGACCGAGTTCACGAAATGATAATAATTGGGTATGGACTTTGGTTAGTGATTTCGCTGCGTGGCGCGTATTGTACGCGCATGCATACCCGCAATGCGAGCTCTCGCGCGAAGTTCACTCACGTCATCTCTGCCGCATTGAGTGACCTTCGGACTTTACCTAATCGTACGTAAAACGTACGCGGACCGGTACGCGCGTATTTCTGCCTGACGCAGCGCAGGCTTTTAGAGGCGAGAAATTTACCATTACCACTTTCTAGGTTATTTCAAAAGTGGTTTACAAAAATTGTTGAAAGCTTGAGACTGGGTGCCCTAAATCAAGCCAAATTACAAGTGCAGTATGTAAAAGACGGGACAACATAACGATAGCGTGTTTTAAAAACCAAGTGCTGCCATCTATTATACATTTCCTGTACTAATCTGCTATTCTTGTAATTACATAATACGACGACGAATCGAGCGGGCCTACTTCCTTCTTCCAAAATGTCGTATTTTTTTCCCCAAAATCTAGGTATCTAAGAGCACTGTATCAAAAGTAAATAAGTAAATATAGCTACCAAAGTTAATAAATTAAACTACTAATCTATAATAATACTTTCAAACAAGCGGTTATTGTACATATTTATATATATTTAATTATTTAAAATCAATCGAGATCTCGGAAACGACTCCAACGTTTTCCATGACGAATGTAGGTAGGGGTTTTCGAGGGTGATGTGAAATTGATCTGAGATAGCTTTCACTTTTGTTTTTAAACTGACAACGCCATCTATGGAGGCTTAACAAAAACCAGCTGGTAAATTGAAAGTAAACATTCCGTAACGTTCCGTTCCAGCACTGCCACTCGGTGCCGGAGCTGCGCGACGAGGTGTACTGTCAGCTGATGAAGCA
This sequence comes from Phthorimaea operculella, assembly GCA_024500475.1. Taxonomy (NCBI): domain Eukaryota; kingdom Metazoa; phylum Arthropoda; class Insecta; order Lepidoptera; family Gelechiidae; genus Phthorimaea; species Phthorimaea operculella. The sequence continues at coordinate 16,163,755 of JANFCV010000001.1, forward strand.
GACCACCTCCAACCGGTCACCGACCCCGGACTCCTGCCAGCGTGCGTGGCGGCTAATGTCCATACTGGCCGCCTACTTCACGTGCTCTAACACGCTCAGGTAATGCAAAAAAACTTCATAAACAACTTGGCAGAATAGATGTTATTGTCTTTGCATGCCATCGTATAAAAATAATGAAGCAGTATGATCTCAGACCCTAGCCTATTTTAAAAGGAAAAATTAAAAAGAAAAATCCAGCACAAACTTCAACTCCCCAGCTAGATGATTCCATCGTCTGTGTTCGGCCGGAGCCGGAACGGGACGGAAGATGCTCGAAGGTGTTCTGTGTAGAACCAACCTACCTATTACCGAACACAGATCCATAAAAAATACATTTAATAATTTGTGAATTCCAGGCCATTCCTAGTGGAATACCTGTCAGCGGCAGCAGCAGACAGACGGAGACCGTGTCAAGGCACGGCGGTGGTGTGTCTGCAGAACCTGAGGAAGACTCTACGCTGTGGCGGAAGAAAAAACGTTCCCAGCGTCGAAGAGGTAAGTCCTATCTATTTATTTACATTTTACATGGTAACACGTTCACATCCCTTGCGTGGGTGTTTTTGGACTTGTATCATTCTTTACAATTTATTTTATTTTTTATTTAAAAAAGGTTGGCTGTATGGTCTCAGAAATCTTTGCCTTACCTTGAGTGATATTAAAAAAATATTAACTTGGCTGTATGGGATTTGATACCCATGCCTTTCCATACGGTTTTTGTGCAATAAAAAAAAGAATTTCAAAATACGAACGAAAAGTTTTCCACGCACGCATGCACGGAAAATTTTTACGCGGCAAAAGAAAATTGAAAAGTTTTCGCAATAAAATCAGAAATTATTTGACGAATATGGCTAAAAAGGGCGAAAAGGGTAAATTTCTTACGAAAGATTTAAACGACTTGCTAAATGAGTCGCAGTTCCTTAAGAATTCGCCGAAACCGAAGAAAATGCAGCAGAAGCGTCAAAAACCTGAGGATTCTGAAGACGAAGACGGATGTTTCACTAAAATAATGTCCGAGTACCAATCTTCAGCTAACAAAATGAAAAAAGTTGAGAAAAAAAGTGCTGATACGAACGGCGAACAGAAACAATCGCGACAAAAATTGCTCGATGTAATGGATCATCAAATGAGTGCCAGGTTAGTAACTCGTATTGCTTATTTTCATACAATTTGTACACGTGTCCAACAAACAATTTTTTTTCTAATTACTAATAGTTGTTTAGCTGTTCTTGCTGTTCCTGGAAAGTCAACCACTGTTCACTGCTGGACATGCTTTTTTGACCTAACCCGCCCGTAAAAACACCTGGAAAAGCTACTGACCATTTTATACATTTCACGCATAATAGCCTCCTACGACACTTCTAATAAGTGATAGTCATGCATACGATTGTGTTGTCACTTTACATAGATCTATTTACCTAACTTGTAAAGCACGCCTTTCAGGAGGCAAGTATTAGGCGGCGTACTATCCAGCTTATCCGAAGTCCTAGCGCAGCAAGAGGCCGACTGCGCAGCCCTAGCTGAGAACGAGAAGAAAATAGAGCACCTGGCGGGCGCATTCCTCAAGTGCGTGCAGCAGTCGACCGCAGCGGCTAACAACAACCGCCAGGCCTTGAAGGAGATACGAGCCGGGTTTAGCAAGGAGTAAGACCTCAGCTTTGCTTTCCTTTTTACCCGACTGCCTCAAAAGGAGGGTTATGTTTTTCGAGAGTATGTATGTATGTATGTATGTGGACAAGAAAATTCTTTTTCACGGGCTGTAGCCCAAAGGGATAGTTGGATTTTGACATATGAGGTGTCGTTAGATTCGTTTCAGCAGCGCGAGTGACACACTGGCTATATTAAAAAATTATAGATTCAAGATGGCGAATTTTCCGAAAATTACCGCATTCAGGTTTTTTGTTTTTTAACACATCTACTTGTTTGGATCTAAATTCATTTTATTCCAGCTGTAGATATTCACTTCTATACCACATTGATTTAAACTATTCTTTGTAACTTGCAATGTAAAGCAGAGAACGCTTCGTAAATTTGATTCTCAAGAAGAGTAAAGTCCCATTTACAAATAGATCAATAGTCTATCGATTTCTTTGTTCATGTTAGTAATTTTAAACTCAAAAGGTCAGATTTACCAAACTAATGCAAAATTGCGTGTTCTTTTTTTACTAGTATCTTATAAGTACTATGCTACTGTTTTGCCGTAGGTTTGAAGAGCTGGAGTCCGCTCACAAGGTCCAGGTGGAGAGGCTGGCTGAGCAGCTGGAGCAGGACATGGAGAAGCTGCAGCAGAAGCTGGTCGCAGAGACCAAGCGCAAGCAGCTCGATAACTTGAGAAAATCTATCTTCAGCGCCATGCAGAACGACTTCTGAACTACTATTTTTCATTTCATTTACTATTCGTGAAAATTAAGCTAAAGTGTTGAGAATCTCTTTTCGTTGATATCTTAATAATACAAATGAATTAATAAAACTAATTATCTGTCTTTTATTTTGCACTTGATATCAGCAGCACACCTAGATATCGATTTCATCCATCTAAAGACTCTAGAGTCTAAGTAGACATCAGAGTTATTTTTATTTACGATAGTTTACTTACTTGAGGTGATGTTAATAGCACCGTTAGCACACCTAGATATCCCACGACCGACACAAATAGAAATAAACAACTTCTAAAGATTAGCTACTATAACGATTACCCTTGCGATTACCTTATTAATATTAGTAGGTATAGAAATATCAAGGGAACATGCAGGCAAGTAAACACCCAAGAAACATGTTCCAAAGCAAAAGTTCCGTGATGAGATATAGGCTTTGAAATTTTTCTTGAAAGTTTTTTACATTTACGCTTCGAGCAACGCGGATTTTTCGTCCCGTTTCGCCAGGATGGCTGGCCCGTCGCACATACAGGTATTTGCCCGATCTAGGCGGCCAAAAGTCCCAATAACGAACGAACAATATTAATTGTAAAATACAGGTTTATGGTAAGAGTATGAACCAGGGAACAATATTCATGCTTTATCCATCTGATTCTATACACCCAAAACTAGTAGCAACATTCGAAAGTTCATTATTGTTCGCATCAGTTCTTAGTGCGCTTTTCTAGACATTGAACTTTCATCGTGATTATTTGTGTTATCAAATACTTCATAACAACTGAAAGTGATAAATTCTGATGGACAGGATAAAAGACTTATAAACTACATAAATAAAGTTTTTATAAAACTGCATTTATTAAAAATAATAGCAAGAAAATCATGTTCATACCGCGCGGTTGTTTTTTTTTTTTCTTTACTAGTGATTTTGTTTATGTATTCCGCTAGATTCCGCTATCATTTTTATGATAAAATATTATTTGGTCCTTTTTCTTATAATTTCTGTAAAAAGTATGTCCGGATACGTCCGGATTAATAAAATTTTAGGGTTTCAAAGATATTTAACCGCCGTCTTATCATGTCGTACTTCCTGGCATGACCATATGAGCTTTTAGAATATGTTGATACGGTATAAAATAGATTAGAATTTGTACTATTTTATACCACAGACCCCGTATTTTATACTACCTAGATAGTGGAAATAAGAGGGTCGTGCTAGAAAGGATACTTTCTAGCACGACCATGAAAAAAAACATAATACTCCCGTATTTTCTTATGGCATGAAATAGCTTAGAATTTATACTATTTATTACCTCTTTCTTGATATTTAGTATCACATAGGTCTTGGAGATAAGATGGTCGTGCTGGGAAGTGTGCTTCCTAGCACGACCAAATCCAAAAAAATAAACTTTTTGTTATTTTCTTAACTTTTTGTTATTTCTTATTAAATACGTAAGATTTTCTACCATTTCATACCTACAACAATACTTCTCTGATGTTACGAGTGTCTCTTATACAGTGTATATAAGGTCCTATTAAATTCACTGCAAATATTTTAAGTGCATGCGTAAATATGTAATGGGGATTTTTTGGACTGACTGCTTCACGAGTCCAAACTAGATGGCGCTGTTTAAATAAAGGGATCAGCTGGCAAATGTCAAATTCAACCACCATGAGATCACAGATTATACGAAACATGTGTTTCTAAACTGCAAGTCTTTATAATGTGTAGATTTGGCGTATATCCTCGATTTGAGGTATCGAAAATACGCGGTTTTGCAAAATTAAGATTTGTTTTTTTAAATTATCTAGTTTCTACAAAATACGAAAATAAAACATAAAAAATTTAATGAAAAAAAAAACATTTTAATAAGAAGAATATTACCCCTTATTAAGGGAAATCGCTTCTGAGCATTTCTATGATTCGCCATCAGCGCCATCTACTAGAAGCTAGATGAACTAATTAAAACTTTCCCATTGACAAATGAAACCTTCTTCGCGGAGCGCTATGACATTTTGGTGCTAAGTGCAAGTACGAAATAAGTCTGTTTTCATCACAGGGGCGCGTTCATAGCTGCTGGTTGGTTGCTGATTGGTTGGTTGTTAGTGTGCGTGTCGTGTAAGTGTAAGTGAATCCTGTCTACGTGGCGGAACGTCAGTCGGGTCAGTCAAAGGATGTTCTCGTAATTAATTAAAAAGTTTGTTTAAAAATGAAAAAAAAATCTAGCGTGTTGACTTTTTTTCTAGCCTTAGATGTTTTCATATACATACCTATTTACGCATGCACTTAAAATATTTGCAGTGAATTTAATAGGACCTTATATACACTGTATAAGGGACACTCGTAACATCAGAGAAGTATTGTTGTAGGTATGAAATGGTAGAAAATCTTACGTATTTAATACCGTTAAGAAAATAACAAAAAGTTTATTTTTTTGGATTTGGTCGTGCTAGGAAGCACACTTCCCAGCACGACCATCTTATCTCCAAGACCTATGTGATACTAAATATCAAGAAAGAGGTAATAAATAGTATAAATTCTAAGCTATTTCATGCCATAAGAAAATACGGGAGTATTATGTTTTTTTTCATGGTCGTGCTAGAAAGTATCCTTTCTAGCACGACCCTCTTATTTCCACTATCTAGGTAGTATAAAATACGGGGTCTGTGGTATAAAATAGTACGAATTCTAATCTATTTTATACCGTATCAACATATTCTAAAAGCTCATATGGTCATGCCAGGAAGTACGACATGTCTTATCGTTTCAGATCTTAGGCTCAATAGCATGAAAACTGTAAAAAACAGAAAAGCAAAATATTTTTTTTCTTAATTCTTGACCATGTTTGTATCGGCGGATCCAATATCAGATCAAAAAAATAACTAGATAGCGAAAAAGAGAGTCCAGAAACTTAGCGTTATTATGATCGTTTTTGTACCAAAGTGGTCTCATGAAGTATTTTTATTTTTTTTGTGTAACACAATTAATTTTGGATAAAATTGTATTTATTACCTATTTACGTTGTTTAGACGCCAACTAAGCATTCAAATAATTTTGGCCGCCTAGATCGTGAAAATACCTGTATGTGCGTCGATGCACGATGCATTTACGTACAATATTCTACGACAAACACTTTTTAATAAGAAGCTATTCTTTTATTTCGCTCCATACTTCGTTATGTAACTCAAAATTATTATAATTTTCCAGGTGACAGCAGTATCGGCTGGCAGGTCCGCCCGTCGTCAGCTGTACAGACTGCCGGGCGGCGCCGAGCGCGTCGTTAATACACGCTGCGCGACCGTCGTCAACGACATCGTGGCTGAACTCTGCGAGCTGGTCAGTATACATCACGCCTCTATCCCTTGCGGGGTAGCAACGTCGTCAGCTGTACAGACTGCCGGGTGGCGCCGAGCGCGTCGTCAACACGCGCTGCGCCACCGTCGTCAACGACATCGTGGCTGAACTCTGCGAGCTGGTCAGTATACATCACGCCTGTATCCCTTGCGGGGTAGCAACGTCGTCAGCTGTACAGACTGTCCCCCGTCGTCAACGACATCGTGGCTGAACTCTGCGAGCTGGTCAGTATACATCACGCCTGTATCCCTTGCGGGGTAGACAAGTTGTCAGCTGTACAGATCACCGTCGTCAACGACATCGTGGCTGAACTCTGCGAGCTGGTCAGTATACATCACGCCTGTATCCCTTGCGGGGTAGCAACGTCGTCAGCTGTACAGATCACCGTCGTCAACGACATCGTGGCTGAACTCTGCGAGCTGGTCAGTATACATCACGCCTGTATCCCTTGCGGGGTAGACAAGTTGTCAGCTGTACAGATCACCGTCGTCAACGACATCGTGGCTGAACTCTGCGAGCTGGTCAGTATACATCACGCCTGTATCCCTTGCGGGGTAGCAACGTCGTCAGCTGTACAGATCACCGTCGTCAACGACATCGTGGCTGAACTCTGCGAGCTGGTCAGTATACATCACGCCTGTATCCCTTGCGGGGTAGACAAGTTGTCAGCTGTACAGATCACCGTCGTCAACGACATCGTGGCTGAACTCTGCGAGCTGGTCAGTATACATCACGCCTGTATCCCTTGCGGGGTAGCAGCGTCGTCAGCTGTACAGACTGCCCACCGTCGTCAACGACATCGTGGCTGAACTCTGCGAGCTGGTCAGTATACATCACGCCTGTATCCCTTGCGGGGTAGACAGAGCGTACACAGCTGTACAGACTGCCGGGCGGCGCCGAGCGCGTCGTCAACACGCGCTGCGCCACCGTCGTCAACGACATCGTGGCTGAACTCTGCGAGCTGGTCAGTATACCATACATACATACATCACGCCTTTAACCCTTGTGGCTTTAACCCGCTACACCTTTAACGCGTGGTGCCGGCAGAGTAGAATAGCGCTACCCCTTCTCTTCCGTGGGGGTCGTAAGAGGCGACCGAGGGATAAATCCGAGCCAAGCGAATCAGGGTCCTGGAGATGGAAAGTTCCACACACAAACCCAGAACGGGGTCTCCGTCAGGCGCGAGTGACTGGTAATAAATCGTGCGGCAGACTCCTGCAGCCGACCTGGCTCCGCACGTATTGACCCGTCGTTCCTGTGGAGTCAGTCAGGAAGGCCGAGAGGGTGGCGCAGGTCCTGGGCAGCCCTGCGTTTTCCATAATTGCTTCCCAGGCAACGCAGTGTCTGAGATGAGCGTGCAAAAAGCCATGCCGCTCCCGTATCGGCTTATACAGCCATGAAAAATCTTGCCTGAGACACTGAATAAATTATGAAATAAATCGTCTGACACAGATGTATGAGACCAATGATGATGACGTAACCAGCGTAATTTCGCCTCCTGCTTAGGGTGGTCATGACACTATGATTTTAAATGGACTATTACCTAATAAAACATCTTTATTCTTTTTCCAGATCGGTGTGGAAAGCGAAGCAGAACGTGCGGAATTCTCTCTCTACTGCATCGTAGCGGGCGACGCTTTGACCATGCCCTTGGCCGGAGAGGAATACGTCCTCGATGTAACCACAGAGTTGCAGAGGGCCCACCACCCGTTCTACCTCATCTTCTGTCGCTCAGTGTGGCATCATCCTCTCAGGACTGATGCCCCGCCGTTGTATACTGAAGTTCTCTTCAACCAGGTCAGTAACCATGCCTCTAGCAGGAGAGGAATACGTCCTGGATGTAACTACAGAGTTACAGAGGGCCCACCACCCGTTCTACCTCATCTTCTGCCGATCCGTCTGGCACCATCCTCTAAGGACTGATGCCCCGCCGTTGTATACTGAAGTACTCTTCAACCAGGTCAGTATTTCCTTCATCTTCTTGCTCTATTGTTACCATGTACCTCTAGCTGGTGAGGAATACGTCCTCGATGTAACTACAGAGTTGCAGAGGGCCCATCACCCGTTCCACCTCATCTTCTGCCGTTCAGTGTGGCACCATCCGCTCAGGACTGATGCCCCGCCGTTGTATACTGAAGTTCTCTTCAACCAGGTCAGTAACCATGACTCTAGTTAATAAGTAATATCTGTGCCTCCAGTGAAAAAGGGTCCAACTCACTTAGACCCTTTTGTGTTTTTGCTCAAAATCAGAATCTACTTTTTAAATCCTTTCAAAGGGTCTAACTCACGCTTTTGTACGTTGAAAAATGCCGGAATTACAATTTGTGTAAAGCGATTTAACTAATGAAAAAATATGTGCATATGGGTTCATCTAAAGTTATATGGGAAATATAAATGTATACGTTCTGTGAAAAAAGACACTTCTCTAATTAAACCGCTACATTTTCCCTTCAAAAGATTCAAATACAATTAGATCATTTCTAACAAAACTAAGTCTTCATTTTGTTTCGTGAAAATGGATCCAACTTCAATTGTATTACTTTGGTATGACCGTATTTTGGGTATAATCACAATTGAACCTACTGAAATAGTTTTTGATAAACGATCTAACTATAGTTGAATAATTTTTACTCCATTTGTCCGGAGAAAACCGCCCATGTGACTGTTTGGGGTATGAAGAGGGTGCTAATGCATCTTCAAAGGTTTAGTGATACTCCAGTAACGGCAAACCTGTTTTACTACTTGGGATATAAAAAGGGTGTAAATGCATCTTCTTAGAATTCTTCTAAAACAAATGAGTAGGTAGGGGGACCCAGGACGCGTATATGAAAACCCATCTTCTGGACAGTCTCTCCCACTCACTCATGTTCAATCCTAAAAGTGAGGGTTTGATTTTTTCAGACTGAACTATATTACAGCAATAAATTGTTACGGTTCTAGATGCACAACCATTTATTGAATCGTACAACATAGTTTTCGTCCCGCTTGTTGGTATCAATCACAAGAAAATCTACTATACGTACCTAAATCTACTATATAATCTACTATACGTACTGTACGTACCTAAAGTTTGATACGCATTTCTAAGCAACTAAAACACTATTTGATCGCATTATGTCGGCTTGATTTAACGAAAAATGACATGGCCGCGTAGGTTTCTGACATGGTTTACGAGGACTCTTATGTAGTCGATTTGGCCTCTGATATGGTGAAGTTAATTAGGCCTCTTATAAGGTCGAGTTGGCCTCTGATATGGTTGATTGTGACTCTGACATAGGTGAAAAGGCGTCTGACCAGGTTTATAAGGCCTCTGAATTTCTGATATGGTTAATAGGCCTCTTAAATGGTTAAGTAAACCTCTAATATGGTTGATTGATAAGGCCTATAAGACAACTGCCTATATTAGAGTTCTACTCACAATCAGTTCTACTCAGTGGCTTACTTCACCATCTTCTTTCTTCTTCTTCTCTGCATAGTAATATAGTGGATATTAGTTGGGCAAATGCATCTGGATGTGTTTTGTCCACTCTGTTCTATTTGCGGCGATTCTGTCGGCCCTGCCATCTTTTCCGATCCTCTTGCTGGTGGTCTGCCAATACTTCGACTTCCTGCACAGGGTCTCAAATGCAGCACTATGTGGCTCCACTTGTCGACACCTCTACGACATACGTGTCACGTGTCACGCCAAATCCATTTTAGTTGCGCAACCCTCTTTCCGACATCAATCAGTTTAGTCCGTTGGCGATTAGCTTTGTTCCGTAGTTTGTCAAGCAGAGTGGAACGACAATAAGCATACTTACTTTGAGAAGCTTATTTACCGAAAGCTGCCCAAACTGCTGGACAAGTCTGATCCTCTGTCCCAGGTAAACTTTACTATACCAGAGGTCTAACAACCAGTTTAGAGGTTCCATCAACCATGGCAGAGACCTAACATAACCAGGACAGACACTTTATGAACCATGTCAGAGGCTTACTCAGTTATGTTAGAGGCCTATTCAACCGTGTCAAAGGGCTGTCAACCATGGCAGAGGCTTGTCAACAGATGGCGTTACCCATGTACCAACCAATAAGTTCTACAGAACCATGTCATAGCCCGAACCTATCATGTAAGAAGCCTAAGAGTCCTTCTCAACCATGTCAGAGGCTTACGCAACCATGTCATTGTTCGTCTCTTTGAGGGTTAAACAGTCAAACAGTATTCAGATGATCAGATTTTGTAGTAAATTTGTAGGAAATTGCTGAACTCCATAGGGGCACACAGAATACGGCTTCCTTGGTTATTTTCGGTCACGGAAAAGCATCCCGAGTTCATCTCTATAGAGGAGACGTACAGAGGACGGGTTCCCAATTTCCTATTACGCGGGCGGGACTGGCGGGAGTAGGCAGTTATTACACAGAAAATGTAATTATACCTTTATATGATGCAATTTTTAAGGGTATAACTGTAACAAAGTCCTTAGGATTGGCCACTCATGCAAATTAAAATGGATTTAAATTTAGTTATATTTGTATTCACCGTTATTATTAAATCAATCTGCTTATCCAACAGCATTTGAATCTTTTATCACGATACCTATAACGGTTCAATTAAAATTAGACCTTTTATCATGATACCTGCAACGGTTCAATTTAAATTAGACCTTTTTTCACCGAAACATTTCAATAAATTTACAACGGTCTAAGTGATTTTTGCATTTTATTCATAAAGATTACGAAAAACTGACAATTCCATTAAAAAGCTCGCAAAAAATTAGTAGGAATAGTTTTTACTTCATATAAAAAAGATATAACCTAATATAAATTGTAGATGTTAATTGATCTAATTTCATTATTTTGGCTCTTCTGTAAAGTACATGTTTTTCAGTTGGACCCTTTTTCACAAGAGGCACAGATATGTCCTCGATGTAACCACAGAGTTACAGAGGGCCCACCACCCGTTCTACCTCATCTTCTGTCGCTCAGTGTGGCACCATCCGCTCAGGACTGATGCCCCTCCACTATATACGGAAGTTCTCTTCAACCAGGTCAGTAACCATGCCTCTAGTTAGTCTTCTGGTTCAGTATTTCCTTCATCTTCTTGCTCTATAGTCTCTAGCTGGTGAAGAATACGTCCTCGATGTAACTACAGAGTTACAGAGGGCCCACCACCCGTTCTACCTCATCTTCTGCCGCTCAGTGTGGCACCATCCGCTCAGGACTGATGCCCCGCCGTTGTATACCGAAGTACTCTTCAACCAGGTCAGTAACCATGATATTTAGTTGCCTCTAGTTGGTCTACTGGATCAGTATTTCCTTAGTCTTCTTCCTATCATGCCTCTAGCTGGTGAGTAATACGTCCTGGATGTAACTACAGAGTTACAGAGGGCCCACCACCCGTTCTACCTCATCTTCTGTCGTTCAGTGTGGCACCATCCGCTCAGGACTGATGCCCCGCCGTTGTATACTGAAGTACTCTTCAACCAGGTCAGTAACCATGCCTCTATCGAGGAATATGTCCTTGATGTAACTACAGAGTTACAGAGGGCCCACCACCCGTTCTACCTCATCTTCTGCCGCTCAGTGTGGCATCATCCTCTAAGGACTGATGCCCCGCCGTTATATACTGAAGTTCTCTTCAACCAGGTCAGTAACCATGCCTCTATCGAGGAATATGTCCTCGATGTAACTACAGAGTTACAGAGGGCCCACCACCCGTTCTACCTCATTTTCTGTCGTTCAGTGTGGCACCATCCGCTCAGGACTGATGCCCCTCCACTATATACTGAAGTACTCTTCAACCAGGTCAGTAATAATGCCTCAATAGAGGAATATGTCCTCGATGTAACCACAGAGTTACAAAGGACCCACCACCCGTTCTACCTCATCTTCTGTCGCTCAGTGTGGCACCATCCTCTCAGGACAGATGCTCCACCGTTGTATACTGAAGTACTCTTCAACCAGGTTAGTATTTCCTTCATCTTCTTGCTCTATTGTTACCATGTCCCTAGCTGGAGAGGAGTAAGTCCTCGATGTAACTACAGAGTTGCAGAGGCCACCACCCGTTCTATCTCATCTTCTGCCGCTCAGTGTGGCACCATCCGCTCAGGACTGATGCCCCACCTCTGTATACTGAAGTTCTCTTCAACCAGGTCAGTAACCATGCCTCTAGTTAGTGAAAAATACGTCCTCGATGTAACTACAAAGTTTCAGAGAACCCACCACCCGTTCTACCTCATCTTCTGCCGCTCAGTGTGGCACCATCCGCTCAGGACTGACGGCCCGCCGTTGTATACTGAAGTACTCTTCAACCAGGTCAGTATCCATACCTTTAGCGAGGTACAGAGTTACAGAGGGCCCACCACCCGTTCTACCTCATCTTTTGTCGCTCAGTATGGCACCATCCGCTCAGGACAGATGCCCCGCCGTTGTATACTGAAGTACTTTTCAACCAGGTTAGTAACCATGTCTCTAGCTGGTCTACTGGGTCAGTATTTCATTCGTCTTCTTCCTATCATGCCTCTAGCTGGTGAGGAATATGTCCTCGATGTAACCACAGAGTTAGTGGGTCCACCACCCGTTCTACCTCATCTTCTGTCGTTCAGTGTGGCACCATCCGCTCAGGACTGATGCCCCGCCGTTGTATACTGAAGTACTCTTCAACCAGGTCAGTATTTCCTTCATCTTGCTCTATTATTACCATGTCTCTAGCTGTTGAGGAATATGTTCTCGACGTGACCACAGAGTTACAGAGGGCCCACCACCCGTTCTACCTCATCTTCTGTCGCTCAGTGTGGCACCATCCGCTCAGGACTGATGCCCCTCCACTGTATACTGAAGTTCTCTTCAACCAGGTCAGTATTTCTTTCATCTTCTTGCTCTATTGTTACCATGTCTCCAGCTGGTGAGAAATATGTCCTAGATGTAACTACAGAGTTACAGAGGACCCACCACCCGTTCTACCTCATCTTCTGCCGCTCAGTGTGGCACCATCCTTTAAGGACTGATGCCCCGCCGTTATATACTGAAGTACTTTTCATCTAGGTCTGCACAGAACCTCAACCCCTCAATTTTTCTTCAAAGTTATAAGGTACTCAACATTTCCGGATCAATCTCGAGTAGCAGTTTTAGCAAATATTGTTATAATTTTTGCCTAGGATTTGTGCCAATATTAATCATTTTTAAATTTGCTCTATGTTATTTCGTTAATCGATTTAATTCTGGCATTATATATCATAACATAATACTTCTTATTGAAAACTAACATGTTTCTCTGTATCCGCAGGTAGCCCCCGACTACCTCGAAGGCCTACTCCTGGTCCTACCAGGCGGCGCCGCGCCCCCCGCGCCCGCGCTACGAGACGCCGCCCTCGTCGCAGCCCTGCTGCACCGCGCCGCCGGACTACCAGATGCTCCCCATCCTAGGGACCTGAAGTTCTTACTCCCAAAACCATTGCTAGCTTTGAGGGAACCCAGACCGAATAAATGGGCTTCCTGGGTTGCGGCGGAGTGGCCCGCGGCAAGAACGTTGACCCCTGCTGCTGCTAAATCTAAAGTATTACAGGTAAGAGCATAGATCTACTTCTATTATCATTTTCTGATGGTCTATTGGGGCTCTCTTCATCTTAGAAACCTGACCGAACGACGCCTGCTGCTGCTAAATCCAAAGTATTACCGGTAAGATTACTACAGTAAAGTCGTTTGAATAGGCCATATTTGACAGATGTCCAAATAATTTTATTAATGCATGAATGACATTAGGTCTATTTTTCTTTGTTTAAATGTCTTCTAGTATGGGTTTGACATATGGCCTGTTCGAACGACCGTACTTTAGGTACTTGTATTTCTGTACATCTTTGCCGCTGGGCTACCAGACGCTCCTCATCCTAGGGACTTAAAGTTCTTACTCCCGAAACCACTGCTAGCGTTGAGAGAAACCAGGCCGAATAAGTGGGCCTCCTGGGTGGCAGCGGAATGGCCCGCGGCGAGGACGTTGACCCCTGCTGCGGCTAAATCTAAAGTATTACAGGTAAGAACATAGATCTACTTGTGTTTCTTAGCTGATGGTCCATTCGGGCTTCTCCTCATCTTAGAAACCTGACCGGACGTTGTTGCTGTTAAATCCAAAGTATTACAGGTAAGATTGCTAGGTACTTGTATTTCTGTAATTCTTCGCCGCCGGGCTACCAGACGCTCCCCACCCTAGGGACTTGAAGTTCTTACTCCCTAAACCGTTGTTGGCATTGAGAGAACCCAGGCCTAATAAATGGGCTTCCTGGGTAGCGGCGGAGTGGCCCGCGGCGAGGACGTTGACCCCTGCTACGGCTAAATCTAAAGTATTACAGGTAAGATTAGTATTTTTCCGACTTGTATTTTTGAAATTCTTTCAAGATAGCCTATGGAATTATATTTTTTTTAAGATTTTAGTTCTTCGCTACTGACTGTAACTTTATAATGAAACGTTATAGTAAATAAAACATTTCAGTCCCTGAAACAGCTATTTTTTTACTGAAGTTATGAATACAATGACTTACATATTACCTAATAAACAATCATTTGTCCAACGTTGGAAGGGACAAGTCCCTACAAACATACCTGGACTAAATCGATAACTTTGTAAAAAAAGTCAGGTCAAGAGTACCCTTAACCCTCGTCGGTTAAGGGTACTAACTTGCATGATTGATGTGATGATAAAGGTTGATGACAAGGATCGTAGCAAGTGGAAGGATAGTCTTTGCCTACCCCTACGGGAAAGAGGCGTAATTGAAATATGTAAACGTATGTCTTGTCAGTCAAGAACAAAAAAAAAACTAAAATGTCTTAATTTACAAAATGTATGTACATTTCCCAGGTGCTATCCCGCTGGCCGCTATTCGGCTCATCCTTCTTCGCAGTCCGCCGGGTGTCCGGGCCCCCCGGGGAGTGGCGGGAACATGTCCTAGCATTGAACAGACGTGGGGTGCACCTACTGCACCCGGCGACACACGAAACCGACACGCACTGGCCTTACGCCGAACTTATATCTACTAGGAAGGTAACTATAGCTATGTTATAGTCTCTTGTTACTATAGAACATGTCCTAGCGCTGAACAGACGTGGGGTGCACCTACTACACCCGGCGACACACGAAACCGACACGCACTGGCCTTACGCCGAGCTTATATCTACTAGGAAGGTAACTATAGCTATATTGCAGTCTCTAGTCACTAAATTAATTAGGAAATCATCTAGGGAAGTAACTATAGGTGTATTGTAGTGTCTAGTTACTATAAGGAACATGTCCTAGCGCTGAACAGACGTGGGGTGCACCTACTGCACCCGGCGACACATGAAACCGACACGCACTGGCCTTATGCCGAGCTTATATCTACTAGGAAGGTAACTATAGCTATATTACAGTCTCTAGTTACTATAAGGGACATGTCCTAGCATTGAACAGACGTGGGGTGCACCTACTGCACCCGGCGACCCACGAAACCGACACGCACTGGCCTTACGCCGAGCTCATATCTACTAGGAAGGTAACTATAGCTAATATTGCAGTCTCTAGTTACTAAATTAGTTAGGAAAGCATCTAGGAAGGTAACTATAGCTATATTGTAGTATCTAGTTACAAAAAGGGACATGTCCTCGCATTGAACAGACGTGGGGTGCACCTACTGCACCCGGCGACGCACGAAACCGACACGCACTGGCCTTACGCCGAGCTCATATCTACTAGGAAGGTATGTTTAAAGTCGGTTTAAAGGCCCCACCCAATTTTTGAAGACTCAGTTCGTAAATACAGTTATTCCTTAAAGTATAGGTAGATAGTTCACACACGAAAGCTATATTGCAGTCTCTAGTTACTATAAGGAACATGTCCTAGCATTGAACAGACGCGGGGTGCACCTACTGCACCCGGCGACACACGAAACCGACACGCACTGGCCTTACGCCGAACTTATATCTACTAGGAAGGTAACTAACTATAATCATAATCATATGTTTATTAGCTGTCATGTTCGTAAATACAGTTATTCCTTAAAGTATAGGTAGATAGTTCACACACGAAAGCTATATTGCAGTCTCTAGTTACTATAAGGAACATGTCCTAGCATTGAACAGACGCGGGGTGCACCTATTGCAGCTAGCTAATATTGCAGTCTCTAGTTACTAAATTAGTTAGGAAAGCATCTAGGAAGGTAACTATAGCTATATTGTAGTATCTAGTTACAAAAAGGGACATGTCCTCGCATTGAACAGACGTGGGGTGCACCTACTGCACCCGGCGACGCACGAAACCGACACGCACTGGCCTTACGCCGAGCTCATATCTACTAGGAAGGTATGTTTAAAGTCGGTTTAAAGGCCCCACCCAATTTTTGAAGACTCAGAGCTGCGTAACGCATATGCGAGGACTCGTACGAAGTTCACTCACTTCATATGCACCGCTTCGAGTAAAATGAACTTTGCATACGGACCCGCTACGCGCATCATAATACACTGCGTCAAGATTATGAAGTAACGCAGCGAGCGCACCAATCATGGTGCAAGTAATTAAACTAATCCAAGGCCATATAGTGGACCTGGGCCCTTGTAATACGTAAGATCTCTACCTAAGTTCCCTTGTACAAAATTTTGTACATAAAAACATTGGCTGTCTGTCCAAGGCATTTTTCCATTTTTGCATATTAATGGTTATTTTACGAAAATACGAGAAGATATAAAAATATTTTATTACTATATTGTTCCATAATAAATTCGCAATGTGCACAAAATCGTACAAATCATGATCTTTAATTGTTTAGCCATATTTGTGTGTTGTTTCAAATCTAATTTGTACAAATATTGTACACTAAGCTGTTATCTAATTTTTGAAATATTTTCTTGGGCCTTAGGAGTTAGGAGGTTACTATGCTTTGTAATCATATTCCGCCGTAATGAATGTTTTACATTACTCCTTGAATAAACAATATTTCTCCTTCCCAGGTGCGGTCCGAAGACGGTACTCTGTTCTTAGATGTCAAATGCGGCTCGCTACTACAGCAGCGCGTGACTCGACTACAAGCAGAACAAGCGCACGAGATCGCGAGACTGGTCCGGCAGTACGTCGCGCTGCAGCGGGACGCCCGACACGAACCTGGTAAGTATTAAGATATACCCGGCGTGTACTGAGATATACCCGGCGTGTACTGAGATATACCCTGCGTGTACTGAGATATACCCAGCGCGTGCTGAGATATACCCAGCGTGTACCGAGATATACTTGACGTGTTTTGAGATATACCCACCAATTTAGTGATTTACTGAATAACACCTCATCTGTTTACACATATAGCTGGTGTGTATCTGTGTAAAAAATACCTGCTTTGAACAGAGATTAACCTGGTATATACGACTATATCTTGCGCAGATACAGAATGGATCTGAATTGGCAGCATTGTTGTTTGCCACTCTATGTTATTATTACCTATATGAAATTATTGCTGCCACTTCGGGTCCCTTCTTTAACTGCGCAAATTGTTCAAAGATTAGCTCGTAATAAAACCAGTAACTATTGAAATCAACAAACTAATCTTATCATTTTTGTTCGCAGCATACAACGGGCAGTGAGCAGGGAACACCCCAAGACTCAACTCGTCTCGAATAGTTAGTGTACATTGATGATTGTACAGCGAACAACCATAGCTTTGTACTTAACTTCACACTCTTACCTCACATCCGTCCAATGTAATCTCCGGTTTTTATTGTTATTTCGAAAATGTTAATATTTCTAGCATAAGTCCGTATTTGATTGAAATGATAATAGGATTTTATTTTAGGGCACAAAGCGTTTTCAACAATATACAGAAGACATAATCGTATAGGCATACTTCTATTTTCATTTTAGTCACTTAGAGTAGCGTACCTCTTATGTATATTGAAATCTGATTTTTATTTTTGTTAAGAAGAAAATATATTAATTGAAAGCGAACAACGGTGAAATCGACATATTTAAATGTTAAAAATTCAGTTTGGAAAAGAAATATTTTTCAAAATACATCATCTTACATTCCAACTCAAATAATTTATATAATTACAATCAAATATCAAATAATACCACCAAAATGTTATATTTTATGAAATATTTTATTGTTAAGTCTTACTTAATGCAAATTAAAAAATGCAATTAGATTTAAAGATTTATGTAATACCTACGTATTGTTTGTTTATATACATTCCATTTATAGACTATTAATTTGCTCATGAAATCATAATAATTAAATTAGGTAGGGTGACCAATATTTTAGTTGTTTATGGAATCCGTATTATGTTTAAAATAGTATCGTTATTTCCATTAACAAGTTATTTCAAGAATAATAATCGAATAAATTAACTAATCATAAAAATTTCGTGCCTTATCTGTCTTCCTGAAATCTTATACAAGGTGCTTTGCTTAAATACATAATAATACGTTTTTATATAAAGTCTTGTATGGAATTGAATAACACATATTTTTATATAACGTCCAAAGACCAAACTGGTCGAAGTCATGTATGTACTTAATTTTGTCATGTAAAATATTTAAAGAATTATGCGATTTATAAGAAGAATATTATTGTAGATACCAATTAAATGTATTTAAAAAATGCCAAGTTTTATTTCTCATTGTATGTAACTGTAGGAGCCCTATTTTGTTTAAACTAACCTAACCTACTAAAAAAGGCCAAAAACCTTCAACTAAGTACAACCAAAAAAACAAGACAGAATATAAAAATTCCGGCTAAATAAAAATACATCATAATCTTTACTCTACCTACTCATTAAGGCCACTAAAATTAATAAACTGCCAAATGAAACATCCATTTTCCCACGTTATTTTCAAGATAATAAAATCTAAGAATAGAAGACTATTTACAACACGGATCTGAAACTCTGAATACAACAATAAACAAGATGTAATCGGGACAACCGTGAAAACTGTTGTTACCCGCGCGACCGATTTCTTCCGTATCTCCGCCGGCAGGCAGATTGTTCATCCCCATTGTTAGCACTAGGGTCGTCGACTGCATGGTCACACTACTCCTTTGCTAATTTTCGCGTCATTTCCTCCGAGGCTAAATGAAAATCTTTTACCACCTACCTAAGGTTGTTTAACTTCCACATCCTTCCAAAAGAACTTATTTAGGTAGTTACGCCTTTGGGTTTGCGCGGGGATTACCCATATAAACCCACTGCTTATAAGCCGGCGTAGCAGGTCTTGGGTTGTTTTCTTGACATACGTAACTCTCTGTCCTCGTGTGGGACACCGAGTCGTCCAACGACCCGATCATCTTAACGTAACTAAGTACACAACACAACTACAAGTATACATTTTGTAAGTTCCCCGCGCGTTGTTTCCCTAATTTTGACAGCTCTCCGAGTACTGATAGGGTGCACTCAGACCACGTAACTGAACAACTTCCCTTAAGAAAATATTACAAGAGACGTAAAAAAAAAATTTGATCTCCCATAGTAAATGCAGTCAGCTGATCATGATTTTGTATGGGAGGTCAATAAAACTTTTATGTCTCCTAAAAAAATCTTACGGGAAGTTGTTCAGTATAATGGTCTAAACGCACCCGCCGCAAACGTAGCCGGAGGCTGTCCCTTACATTACACCCCGTATTATTATGGCAAAAGAAATAGTAACAGCACTAGCAGTAAGGCCGCCTTCCCGTACTTGTTTATTTGAATATATCTGTGCGCATTGTAAGGAAGGTTACATAAACTCACTGACAACCCTGCTTGGAAGTTTCGTCCAGCAAGCACCTAGCATCAATTGTGCGAAGGTCTTAGTAGTTCCCACGGCGGCGCGGCGCCTCTGTCCTTTGTCTCCGAAGGTTCCTGATTAGCATGCGACCCCATAAAGAGAACCTCATGTGTGCTGGCGAAATATGTTGAAAATGACAAATATGCAAGGCCTACATTTTATATGAGATGGTGTTTGTGAATACTATCGAAGAGAACGGCTGGACGGTGAAAACGGGAGATCGTGCCTTGTGGCGTGCTTAGGGGAAGCCTAACTAATCCAATCCATCAGTGGTCTGTCTGGTGTAAAAAAAATCAACTGCAAATATTTTGAGGTGTGAACCAGCCCATGACACTGAACAACTTTTCCCAAAGAACATAGGTGTAACTATGAAAAAGATTTTATGATCTCCCATAAAAAATGTACCAGTCAATTTGAATGGGAGAACCAATTTGTTTTTTAAATTTCGACCTATGTTCCTTGGGGAAAGTTGTTCACTTTCATGGGCTGGTTCACGCCTTAAAATATTTGCAGTTGATTTTTTTACACCTTATTCTACATAAGCTGATGTGATGATTTATATTAAAGAATAGGTGCCTGCACTTCTATTAGGCAACTTATAGATTAACTTCCGTCGTTTTAATCTAAAAACAACAACAGGTTCTTTCCACACTATACCAGATTATCAGTTTATCACGTTCAACCTACTTTCTTTGATTAACTTGACGATAGCTATGGAATACCTATGTTAAACTACAAACGCTTCTTTAAGTTCGCACCATCGGTTCTCACGATAATTAGGAAATTGCTGGTGTTTAAAATAAGTTCAGTTTCCTTGTAGATACCTATTATGTTGAGATTTTTCCTCAATATAGGTTTTATGCGAGGTTAAAGTCTTTACTTATTTACATGTTGGCCTGGGCGTGAGAAAACCAACCTGTAGCTATAAAACGTGTCATAATTTTATGCCATTTGCATTTTATTAAGATAACAACAATGACTGTGATTCACAGTAGTTAAAGATGTTGTGTTAAAAACAATTTGATGGCAAGAAATAAGCTGCTTTAAGCTTCCGCTATAATCAATTAAAAGATAGACAAACAAACAAAAACAATTGCATATAAATAAAATAACAATTCATCTAAGAGCAGAGCATTCAGTTGCTAGTGGCAATAAAGGCGGCCTTATGCCTGTGAATCATTAAATTGTGTATTGTATCTATAAGATCATTGTTTCGTATCATATCTAATCAAGGTACTACAGATCAAAAGCCTGAAATATCTTACAAAAATAAGTACCTACGTCTAACGACCCGATGAACCCTGATGTCAGTTTTTTTTTCAACCGCCTACTACAAGTAAAGGCCTTTGACATCCTTTTGTAACGACCGCCGTTTAAGTAATCATATGCAACAACTGGGAACGACCGACTTCACGTGCCCTCCGAAGCACGGAACCATCTTGCTTTCCGGACAATCAGGTGGTGGTACTGGTCCTAACCAGACTGGAAACAAATTCACAAAGTGATATATATCAATTTGGCGACCCACCGACAATCGAACCCGGAACCTTCTGTGTCGCAAGCAGTCGCACTACCACTGCGCCACATTGGTTGTCATGCTGATATGAGTGGCTAGAAAATTCAAAAAATAATACTCATCTCATCATAAATTATGCAGTGCAGCCCACCATCCGTCTTGTCATGTGGTTTTGTATTGTGCGTGCTTCAACACACAATTTGTCTTCAAGTAATTAAAGTAACGATTAACTAACTAGGTAGGAAACGTTCAAATGCGACCTAATTTCTCCATACAATGTTAGTTAATTTGAAGCTCCGTTAAATATTTTAAAGGTCAAATCGCACCAACGCACCGCGCGTTACAACTAATATTGTTAACATCAACCTAAAACCACACTACCAATATGGCTGCAGAGGATTGGCGTGGTGTGGCGCTATACGGGGTGTTAGGGACGGTGTAACGTAAACTTTGCATGCATAAGCAGACCATCAAACTGCACAACTTTTACTATGGAGCCAATGGTGGGAAACGAAAAAAAATTTCCGACCTCCCATACAAAATTCACGATCAGCTGACTGACTTTGTACGGGAGGTCGGAAAATTTACTTCGTTTCCCACCATTGGCTCCAAAGTAAAAGTTGTTCAGTTTCATGGTCTGAGCACGCCTGCAAAGTTTTTGTTACACCGTCCCTAACACCCCGTATAGGTACCTATTTATTTGCGGAGTATATATTTTAGGTGATAACAATTGGCAGAGGAGCGGTTTGGCGCGAATTTGGTTCTTGTAGAAATATGTTACGTATCACATGCAAAAATGGCCGAACCTCTCCGCTGCCACGCCGCTATAGTAAGGGTGACGTGCATACAACGTTTTAACTGTCACTGTCGCCATCTCCATGCTGTAAAATGAACGATACGCGCTTAAGGGCGACGACTTTTTTTCTTTAAAGTAGCCGCAGTTGGATGAGACACCTTGTCTTCGTGATGCAGCCCACCCATTTACGAAAGTACGTGACAACTTCCGCAGCGACGCCCTCCAAACCCAAGTTGCCGCTAGCTGATGAGCACAATTTGGGCATCCCTCCTAATGGGGTATCACCGGTATCACCAAACTGGTACGATCTCACCGCGGCGTGATGTTTCACCTGCAGGACAGGTGCATGGCTAACTAGAGTAATTCAACCCCTACCCCATAAAGTTCAGCTCACGACAAATTGCCGCAGTCACAGATATACATTCTAGGATATAGTTGTGCCTGTACGCTTCTTTTGAGAACAAAAAACTTTGGGAGAAAAACAATGTTGTGTACGACTACGTCCATTATGGAGTGGAAAATAGGGGAGATATAATGGGATGCTTGAATACTTCGTAAAAAAAAATCGTCTATGTGCGAGTTGGGCTCGCCCTCCGAGGGTTCCGTTCCAAGATTTGTAGGTTATTCTGGTTGGTAGACCTATAGGGTGAAATTTTACTAGTGACCGATAGCGAAAACTCAGAACCGGCTAGTGATAAGGAACAACTTTCCCCAAGGAACATAGGTCAAAATACGAAAAAAATTTTTGGACCTCCCATACAAACTTGCCGATCAGCTGATTTCAGTTACTATGGGAGGTCCAAATTTTTTTTTCGTATTTCGACCTATGTTCCTTGGGGAAAGTTGTTCCTTATCACTAGCCGGTTCTAAGTTTCCGCTATCGGTCACTAGTAAAATTTCACCCTATATCTATATTTCATATGATACTCCACTTGAACAACTAGCCAAATTTCTTAAATTTTGTTTATTTTTCGGTCTCCATTAAAACCATAAATTTATGAAAATGAAAATTTTTAGCGTTTTACTCGTAGGTACTTCAAAACGAAACTAGTTGCCAAATTTCATTGTTCTAGGTCTACGGGAAGTGTCCCATTCTTATTATACCATGAAGTGTCCTCTGAATTTTGATTCCTTTGAGCGTTTTTACCCGTTATTCCCAACGGGTGCGCTCTTTGTGCAACAAAAATTGTGCGACAAAAAAAACGTGTCACATTTTGTGCAGTAAATAAATGACGACATTGACAAGAATGCTCGGGGTGCACAAATTTTAACGCGAATTCCCGTGTTGCACTTTTCTGTTGTGAATGTGGTTTACACGACGTTTATTACGCAGGAAAAAATAGGCGACAAATAGAATGCAGCCCGAGAATCTGTGTCAAAAGTTACTGCTGACATGAAATATTTGTTGCATGTTTTCTACTGCGCAATCTTCATGCTCTCCGAAATTGTGCAACCCGAGAATTCATGCTAGCTGTCATTCGTTTTATTTTTAAATTTATTAGAGATGAACCATCATCGTTGATCATACAAATCGATAATCATATTTTAAATTAATGACGTGGATAGCGTGTCGTTTCTGGCACATCGCCGGCCGCTGCCGCGGCACGCTCGCTCCGCTCGCTCGGCTCGTGCGTTGTGGACAAAGTTCTAACCTAACCTAACCTGGCGCTTTCCGCGCCAGGTTTGGTTAGGCTATACCTAACGGACCTATAATCGATTATGATTTCTCGACCACTAAGAGTTTTTGAGCACACCTCTAGTAAAGTTCAATGACATGACACTGAATTGCGGGTTACATTTTTTGTGCTGCATTTTTCTGAAGCGCTTCGAGAAATGATGTTTCTTCAAAACATGAACTTTTTACTGCATTTTCCATGACGCCCTTTATTTCCTGCATGAATTTTGACGTCAATTCACCGAGCGCTTCAAGAAAATGCAGAAAAAAATAGGCGTCACAAAATATTCAGTCCGGGAATTCATGTCAGGATTACGTGATTTCCAGTACTGCATAATATTTGACGCGAATTATTTAGTGCACATTGTCTGTTGCGCATTGTGGCAGCCCTTCCCAACGGCCCCCGCAGATCAGCCCCCGAGCGGCCCTTTGGGAATTTTGCGTTCCAACGGCCCTCGAATCTCTAAAAGTTTGAATTTGGGGGCCTTTGGGACGAGAAATTCCCGACAGCTTTCAATGTGGCGTCACTTATTTGACAGCTTTGTATGCGGCGCATGTCACATTTCTTTGACAACAACTAATCGGCCGTTAAAAATCTAACAGGTCCCCGGAGCTGTCATTAACTTTAACGTCCGATTTAGGACTTTGACAACCTTCTGAGTCAAAACTGTCAAAAGTGAAGCATTCGAAAACCATAAAGGCTTACATAGACTGTAGGTACTCGTTTCGTGCCGGACCAACACGGGGAGGAAAACTCAAAGCTTATTGCAGATTGCAGTACTACCTGTAAATACGACGATGTTGATGCAACGACAACCAATGAGAAGTAACTAAACTTTGGCATTGACATACTTTCGACCTTACTGTGTCGTGCGTTTTGCCTAATCGATAGTTCACGCTATCTTTCAAACTTATCAGTCCCAACAATCCACTGCTGGACATGGACCTCCCCTTATCGGGGGGTACTGCCATACTCACCATGATTGGCAAGTGGATTGATGAACACAATGCAAGATGTTTTATTTACCGGAAACGCTGCCACTCAATCCCTGAATCCCACATCAGGGAGAAGGAAAGCGGTGGCGTGACCCTGGTAGACGCGCTTTTCAGGGGGCCTTCAGAGGGCGTCTGTAGCAACGGGGAGAAATCGACGATGTGTCACTGCTAGGCGAATCGTGGGTTCGTGCGGACGAACATCCTCTCGCTTACGGAAGCTGCGGTTGCTCAAGCCTATTCTGGTAGTAAAATGTAGCGTGCTCTCGTTGCGCAAGGCCCTAGAGTAGAGACCCGTGGGGGGGCGGGGTTGCCCTGAGGCCCCAACACTAGGCTGTCCCATGCTTGTATGATTTCAACTTTTGATACCTCTTGGGAATCGATAACTTGAAAATAAGTATGTCATACAAGGACGTGATACCCCAATTTCGGGGCTTATGATGGGAGGGGCTTAAAATTTAATTTTGAGGGCACAATAAGCATACAGGCACAACAATCTCTTAGAAATGAATATCAATGACTACGGCAATTTGTCGTGGAGATCTTCACAACGGCCGTTCAGAGGCCGGCGGCGATTCACCTTAAAGACTGAACCTTATGGGGTAGGGGTTGAATTGCTATAGTTAGCCATGGACCTGTCCAGGTGTCATGCAGGTGAAACATCACGCCGCGGCGAGATCTTACTAGTTTAGGTGATTCCCCATTAGGAGGGAGGCCCAAATTGTGCTCATCAGCTAGCGGCAACTTGGGTTTGGAGGGCGTGGCTGCAAAAAATGTCACGTACTTTCTTAAATGGGTGGGCTGCATCTCGAAGACAAGGTGGCTTATCCAACTGCGGCTACTTCAAAGGAAAAAGTCGTGACATCGACGCCCTTGAGCGCTTATCGTTCATTTCACAGCGTGGAAATGGCGACAGTGACTCAGTTAAAACACGCACGCTCGGCTCGTTATGCACGCCAGCTCAGCCTTTTTTGCATGTGATACGTAACATATTTCTACAAGAACCAAATTCGCGCCGCGCCACTCCTCTGCCGATTGTTATCAACTAAAATATATTCTTCGTAAGTAAATATGTTGCGCCACACCACGCCAATCCTCTGCAGCGATATTGTAGTGTGGTTTTATAGTACGGTCGTTTGAATAGGCCATATTTGACAGCTGTCAAAATCATGTTAATGCTATGACATAAGGTCCATTTTTCTTTTTGACATGTCTTCTAGTATGGGTTTGACAGCTGTCAAATATGACCTATTCGAACGACCGTACTGTGGTTTGATGTAAACAATAGTAGTTGTAATGCGCGGCTTCGCCGCAGTTACGCGCGGTACGCTAGTGCGGTTTGACCTTTATTATTTAACGGGGCTTCAAATTAACTAACATTTCGGACGTGAATAAAGCCTATGTCATTGCTTAATGGCGAGCTGCGTATTGAAAAAGTCGCTGCTCTACCTACTGACGTAATTTTGTAGAGCCTTGAGAATATGTCAATTATTTCAGCTATGACCGAAGGCTATGACTAAACGCATCGCATGATACTAAAGATACCATGAGATAAGTCCCACAATCGAGATTACTCGTCGTATCTATTATTTACTTACATGATTCATGTGCTTTAATCTGGGTGGGTCTGTCCAAGGCGAAACATGAGTGAAGAGAAGACCAAAGTACATTACAGTCAAGTTAAAACTTATTAATACCTAGGTTGTAAACTTTGAATTTTATTTAAATGTTGTTGATAGGTGAGTAGGTAAATTAGTTGTAATATAAAGTCAATTCTCATTAGGATTGTAGGAAATCTGTTCGTAAGTAGTTTTTATTGCATTCGTGACTTTGCGCTGACAGCTTAAAATATAAACTGGGCAATAAGACCGCCTTTTTATCTTGTTGTGCTGTCTGCATGTCGGCACCTATCTATCGTAGAGCTCAGCATGTAGCTATGTTGTGTGATGTATTTCTTCTTTAGGTAGGTAAACAGAAAAAGGCAATCGTCTTCCAGACTTGTCGAAGTTCTTATTTCGCCACAGTCCCGTGAGTTGTCGCAAAATAAGGTTTGCTCTTGACACGTGCTAACCATTCCTCAAAGCCGTTATTTCTACAGAACTGTATCACTCATTGAACCGTGATTTGGCGGTCCTTTCTGTTAGCGCTGCCCTAAGACAGCACAATCAGCACATCTTTTAGCAGCTCGTGTTGCGAAACTCATTTACTTGCGTGCGTCGGCGTATGCGCGGTCAAGGCAGAGTATTCCAACAAAACTGGGACGCTGACTTGTCTCAAATGTGCATCTGTTGTTATTCAAATTAAGTTATAGAAGTCGTGCCAGTTTTGGACCAAAATATTATGCGGTTGCAAAAAGCTGACTATCCTATTCCAAAATGTCATGAAAACTAAACATTATTTTGTAAACAAAAATTACTTATCCTTTCTGCTAACTTACTAACACATCTACAATGACATTCTGCAACATTTTGTCATTTTGCGACCACAGAAGACAAATTCATAGAAATTGCATTAGCTGATCCTGTGGACAAAGCTCTTTGCAGATTGTAGTCGCTAGTACTAAACAGGAAAATCCCATGCTTTTTTGCTGCACAACAAATGGAGTAGAATCAAACTGTCATGGGCCATGGGCGGCAATGAACCACACTGCAAGATAAATCAACCATATATACCACTGGTAATGCACTGTTTTTTGCTGATGTCGCAGAAATAATAGGTTTGACTCTAAAATGACCGACAGGTATGAATGGTGGTTATAATTAGACTAAAGGCATTTTTTGGGTGAATGACTCAGTTTGTGTTTGAGGAACAATGTAATCAGAGCTCGCATGTAGTAGAGGTAATATGTCGTGTGTCACATTCTCATTATTTTCAAATTAACTCCAATCTTCCACTTAGTTTGAACGGAGCAACGAACTTCCTATATCAAGTTAAAAGCCCCATCAAACGGGTTTACCTTGGTTTTTAATAATTCTTTTGTTTTCATACGAATTTTCATAAAAACCCTAAGACAATGACGATCGAAATCTTTAGGTATTAATTTTGTGGCCGTTGGTATTAATTAAAATGCTTCAAATTGTTAAAACTTAAATTTAATGTGTAGAAATATATTAAATTATTAGTTTCTTATATTACTTATCTAATTAAATGGCTAGTTTCGTAATCACATCACATCTTTTACGCGCACACAGCTTTGTCATTGCACTTTGAATATACTTAACACATACACTAAAATCTCGTAAGGGGGCAGTGCAAATCTAGATTCAAGTGGCTAGATTTGCGTTGGCCCTAAGGCAATATGTAGCTCATACTACGTAGGGCTGTGTCGTGGTGTACGGAGGTTCTTCTTCTCAGGCCACTTATCAGCGGCGTACTGTACAAACCCGGGGTCGGTGGGCGTAGCTGATGCCCTCTCTACGTCTGCACCCTCTCTCTCTTCAATAGGCTCCATAGGGAATAACGGCGTCTCGGACCGCCTATTTCTATTCCCTTTTAGATAGTCTTCCAACTGTTGTAATGTTGGCGATGGAACAGTTTTTACTCTAGCAGGAGACTTATCTCTGTTTTGTTCATAATTTGGTGACATATCGTCGTATAGACCTCTGAATCTCGAGCCCTTTACTTTGGCGAAGATCGGCTGTTGCAGCTCAGGTAGATATTTCTCTTTGACATTGAACTTTCCTTCGACTTGCTCCAGATACTTTCTGAAGTAGTTCTCATTGAACTTTGCGAGTTCTTGTTCGTAATGTAATTCAGATAGAGGGTCTGAGAGCCGAATATAGTTTCCTCCACCGAAATCTCTTTCGCCTTCGAATTCATTGCGTAAAGACCCGTATTTTGATTTCTCTAATTCTGGTTCGAACGTATCATCAAATTTGTGGTAACCATGTTTCGGCGAATCGAACAAACTCGACTCCTCTTTCTTTGGCGATATCGAGACATCTTTAGCCTTTTCCAGATCTAAATCTTTTGGTCTGTTTTTGGTCTTCTCTGGTACTTTCGTGAACTCAAACTTACTGCTACTTTTGTTTAAATCTAGTTCGTCTTTTTCGTTCGGGAGGTGTCCGTTGCCGTTCTGCTTTGGTGTCATCGTGATGGTGGCTATGGAGACTTTCTTGTCTGGTTTGGGCGAGGCGAGGATGCTCGGGAGGTCGGTCTGCGAGGGTTTGCTGGCGACGTACATGCGGGGGCCCATCAGGTCGATGAGGAAGAGCGCCGCGACGATGAGCGACAGCGCGCCGAGGACCGAAGCGTTGACGAACAGGTTGTGTGGGACCGAGTCTAGAGAAGCCAGCTCTAGACCGCCTGGAAAAGAAATATTGTATTAAAAATGATAGAAAATCTCACCGCGTAAGCTCTTTAACATTTCGTTTTTAAGTATGCCCAACTTGCGCAGATAAAAAATGTACCAGAATTGGCAATTTTATTGTTGAAATCCTGCTATATGCCATATACCTACTTAGTTAATAATGATAGAGAGACAAACGATAATGTTGCCAATTCGGATCCATTCTTTTTATGCGCAAGCTATTATAGAAAAACCGACGAAAATCTTATCTATAGGCGTGCCTTTTGTAAATAATGCATCATGGCAGATAGACTGTGGATATTTGAAATGTATGTTAGTAAACTGATAATATGGAATGGAATTAATTACTAATAGTTATTCCAAAATATGGGGCGGCAGATGTAAAGACTTTCTTAAATTCTACTACTAAGTCGAGCATGAAAAGAGTGTTCGTACTTTCGTAACATATCAACAAGTAGTTGGTAGTCCCTTAAAGGGCTTTTACGTAACAAAACGTGAACAGACAGTCAAACCTTTAAACCACCTGAGGCAACATTGCCCCTCCACAATGCTAAACAAGACATTGTTTATGTTCGGTATGAATGCTTGTTAATCGACAACACTAAAACATGTGCGACCCACATACTGGACTATAGGAATAATTATAATATCAACGATGTGTGTTACCACTGTCCCCGGTGAGAGAGGACATACATATATCACGCCTATATCCCTTGCGGGGTAGGCAGCGCACAAAAGGCTTAAAAAGAGACCATTTAAACCACTTTTGACAATAGTTTAAGAGTCATTCAGAAGACTGTGTATCGCCAGGGACAACAGGAGTTAATTGAAATAAATAAAATTCTGCCCGTTGTCTCCGGTAAGCGTATTCTCGCTGAGGGTGGGGCAATGGGGCATGGTAGGGCAGGCTGGGGATTTTACCTACCATGTTTCGCCTTGCCCCGCCGTACTAAATCTTGCTTGAAGGCGAAAATGACACGTGATTGCCCCTTTGGCAAAATCCTCATAACGGGGACAACGGAAACACACGATCAACGATATTTGAAAATAATCTCTGCCTATCCCTATAATAATCAGCCTGTTAAGTTAAAATAAATTGAATCAAAATACAATGGAATGTTGTAATTGAAAGCAGCATGCGTCCTTGACCGAAAAACAGGGATTATCTGATGCTATTCAAATTCGTTCACAACATACCTAGGTATTATTCTGATGGTGAACATCAGATAAGAATCGTTTCGCAGACGCGGTGAAAATAGAAACTGGAAAACTTTGCTAGGTAACCGTTACCAAATAGCATAGAAACAAGTAGATGTGTTAAAAGACAAAAAACCCGACTGCGGTAATTTTAAAGTAGTATTTGCTATAAAAATCCGCCATCTTGAATCTATATTGTTTTTACATAGCCGGTGTCACTCGCGCTGCTGAGACGAATCCAACGACACCTCATATGTCAAAATCCAACTATCCATTTGGGCTGTAGCCCGTGAAAAATATTTTTCTTGTCCACATACATACATACATATACATACTCTCGAAAAATATAACCTTCCTTTTGAGGCAGTCGGGTAAAAATGACCTTTCGAATTATAGTGTGAGCATCATAATTAGAGACATGCCTAAAATCTTACTTTATAATCAAACATTATCTATCATCATCATCTTCCTGCCCTTATCGCAAATCAGTTAGGTTCGGAGCAACATGATGTATTAGAACACAAAATCATGTAGCAAAAGGATTTGGCTACGTTTTACGACCGGTCGCCTGCCTAATGTTAACCCTCTTTGGGTATGCTTTTGTAGGTGGTATCACCGCCACCAGGTTGACCATAGTCGACAGATATTTAGCCGAAATCAAAAACTCTGCTTCGCCTTTTACGAAACACCCTGAGTGGACTAGGGGTGGCAGTATTCTTAGCCGCTACACACGGCTATTCTATATTCTATTTATTAACAGTTGTCCAAAAGCACTTCAAACTTGTCGTTCCGAAGACGTAACATGAATTACGTGTAACCAGATAGCCAAGCTTTCCATATAGGGCTCGTATTTGAATGTCACCACTTTCTCCGGCGCCCACATGTGCTGATATGCGGTAGATGCGCCGCGTTATGTCACGGTGCTAAGCAGGCATACCGTGTCATTGTTTGATGTTGCGCTGCGTAAGCAAGTAACTAGGTACTAGTCTCGATTCGATGTTGTCGACTAAAATATTGAACTTAAAATAGCACTGCTGTCACTTACCGTTATATTGGTTGGTATGAACATAGGTCTTAATTATCTATGAATTTGGCGCACTACTGCACAGTGCAAACTTTTATGACGCAGTAATGCGTAAAATTGACATGTTTTTACGTGAACTGTGTCAATATTAAACAACTTTAGTCAGGGGTTATGTCTCCTATCCTTTTCCAAGCTTATTTAACTAAAAACGGTGTGACATTATTTTTGATTAACAATTTTAGGCGGTAATGTGGAATCGGGTCTACTGACTACTGTATGGTATACAAGAACAGTTATAGTACTTTGACCTCCGTTCAAATTTCTTTTAGATTTATTATATTCAAAACACTTTCACTAGTCCGCGATCACGCGGGTAACGGATTTGGTTCGACGCTTTGAAGAAATCGATGATTTTATACTTTTTGTTTGAGATTGGAAAATAATGGTGGGTTGTTTTTTGTTTTTATTGCTGCTACTGTTTCGTTAACAGCCCAAAAAACTTAGTTTTGAATTAACGGTACTGAGCTACATGTATTATGAGGGGCCGGGTTAGAATAACATCACCAGATTTCTGCCCTGGGTCACCCAGGCTGGGTGTAGTAAAAAGCAACTAACTAAACTATGAGATAAGGTACCAGGGACTGTGCAACAGCTTTCCATGTGGATTTAACATCGTGCGCTTGCTAAAGGTTGTAATTTATGTAAAGCGTGTTATGTATGTCATTTTCCTCCAATAGAGAGAGGCCCATGTGTACTTTTGTGGCTGTTAATATATTGTATGGGTATATTTTGTAAAGGCAAAATGTGGGTGACTAGGGAATAAACTTGTCCACGGAATAGGCAGCAGCGTTCTAGCAATGGACTGTCATGGCGGTTGATGATGACTGATGGTTTACTTACCCAAGATAAGGAAGAACAGCATTCCAAAACCCAGGAAGAAGCTCTCCAGAATCCGTCGACCCTTTGGCACCTCCTGGAACACTCGAGCCAGGAACAGGCCGAAGGTTATGATCACGTAACCTGCAGAAAGATAAAGATGTGAGTCGATATCGTATCAGACGGTATTCGGGTCAAGATTATCTTAGTGGCTTGCAAAATCTCTTTGGAATATCGTAAGAAATTCATATATCATTTATATCTCATAAATATTTTAAGAAATCCATATACCATGATAAAAACGCAGAAATAAACACACCTATCTGAAATCATCTGTTTCATTTACCAGCTAAAAAAGGCATCACACATAATGGTTGATACTATATTACATCAAATTCTCTTTTTTTTTTCAGATTTATTGAATACCTATTTGAAGCTAAGACTACCTGCACTGACGGATAAGTAGAGAGGGAGGGATTTCATAAAAAATTCAAAACGAAGATCATAAACCTTACAAGTATGCAACTAGCAAGAGTTACGTACCTACATACTACCGTACTAGGACTGAGTATAACTTGGTATATTGCGAAAGACAATAAACTTGTCATTTAATTTACTACGCGGCCAATGGTCGAGTCATTAGTATTGTTGCCAACTACCGGCTAACAACCCTTTGTTTTATATTTCGATGTTAAATTATTGAGTATGTTTGGATATGGATATCTACTATCGTATTTAAAGCAATACATCGTATTTTGGAGGAATATTATATTTGACTCGTTATTCATGCCATCGTACTCAACAATTTTTACTACCGGACCAAGTTAGATCAGCCGACTGTAAATTTTATATGGGAGGCAGAGTACTTTTTTTTCTTTCACCAGCATTGATTCCAAACATAAACTAGAGTAAGCAAAACGTACAGAAGCTACAAGGTTTTGGCGTTTCAAAACCCCCTCGACTTGGACATCATTATCGACTGTTTTAATTTCAAATGTTGTAAGGGACATTAAAAGCTCATAATATGCAGTTTTTTATTCTCTATCTGTCTTATCCACGCATCGATATCTCGAAAAATGAAGGAGTTATAAGCAAAAAACACTTTGTAGTAAGTCAAGAATTTGGACAGAAAATAGCTGATTTTGTAGTAAGTTACCACAAAATATGTACAACATATACTGGGGGTACGCTGTAAAG
Organism: Phthorimaea operculella; assembly: GCA_024500475.1. Classification (NCBI taxonomy): domain Eukaryota; kingdom Metazoa; phylum Arthropoda; class Insecta; order Lepidoptera; family Gelechiidae; genus Phthorimaea; species Phthorimaea operculella. The sequence continues at coordinate 16,196,851 of JANFCV010000001.1, forward strand.
GCTTTTTACAATTATGAATTACTTATACTACATAATTCAAAACAAAAATTTAAAAACTTCTGGCTGAAAATGTCGCAAATACCAACGAATAGAAGCTACGTGTTATTTACAACATAACTTCCATAAAATATTGGAAATGTTCGATGTCACTTACGATATAAATTTTGTAATTGAAACGTCCCTTACGACATTTTTTCGTCTTAGATCTCGGGAAAATTCCTTTACAACAACACTTCCTCTTAACACTTGGAAAATTCTGTGTCTTTTACGATATTATTTTTTTCATAAAAGAGTCCGTTACAACATTTTTACGGTTATGATCTCAAGAAAATGCCTTTACTACACAGATATTACATACAGGATGTTTTGATGTCACTTTCCTTAAGGTGGCTGTAAATAAGTAGAAGTCCATCTCATCTAGTGCTCTTCCTTTCTCTTGACACCCGCAGGGATAAACCTTCAACTACCCATTATCCTTTCCACCATTTGGCATAACAAACTGTCACGTGCGAGGTGGACAAAGACGCAATGCAAATTCCTACTAGATAAATTTAAACGTTCTTTTGCCACGCTGGGATGGGTCAATGGGATGAAATGAACTACTTCGTAAAAGAATATCTGAATTTGAACCTACTAGTGTCACGCGTCAGTGCATGACCATGCTCACCTGCTGGCAGCGTTTAAAGAAAAGCGCGGCTTTTGGCTCAATCCTACTAATATTATAAAGGCGGATGTTTGTGTGTGTGTTTGTTACGACATCACGCTAAAACGACTGATTAGATTGTCAAGATATTTTGCACAAATATAGAACAGTGTCTAGAAGAACACATAGGGTACTTTTTACCACGGGAAAATGTCTCATTCCTACGGGATCACGCAAAATCCAATATTTTTGAAATAGGTGGCGTGACCGAGCCGATTCGCGTTTTAAATGTTTTCGCCGAAAACTAACAGCGACATCTCTTGGCGAGTAATGCTTTTTTCCCGCGGAATAATAGGTTGCAGCGGGTGAAACCGCTGACGGGCAGCTAGTGTCTTATAATGTCAGGTAAAATTAGGAACCTGGTAGTTTTTGCTTTCTTATCTAGTTTCTTTTTGTTGCTTTCGTCGAAGACTTCAAACTCACTATCTGCATGATAGCGATGGCAGTGCTACATATACAAAAATTCAGACACCAAGGTCTTACTTGCCGTAGAAATGCTGCTGGCTGTATAAATTATAAGTCTAGCTCTTTAAGAAGAAATAATGCGTATTAGGAAAAATGTCTTATGTATGACATGATTTAAACGGTCTTTATTGATGAAATGTTTACTTTCCGAAGACTTTCCGATAATTTTAGGTTTTCTCTACTAATAAAGCTCTAAAAGCTGCCATGAATCTATGCTTTGTAACGATCTCATATCACGTACTCTATGAATACAGGACAACTACGGGTCTTTATTCTTGCTTAGCACAACCTTTCCGACCTGTTGCCGTGCATTTAATCTTGATATTATGTGACGTAGGTAACTGCTACGGTTTAGATAGATGAATAGATTCACCAGTTTGAATAAAAGCCCGCTTGCCGGTAACACACTGCATAAAATTTTGTTTTTAGTACCTACTAAAGTACCTACTTTGTTGATTTTGTTTATAATTAACAATTTTATTTTTTTCACTACGGGTAATAAAACCAAATTATTGCGCGAATATACCTTGGTCTAGTTAAGTTAAACTGTTTTGAACCCTACTACCCGCACTTCGAGTTCAAAACCTATAAAAAAACAAAACAAAAGCCGGGTTGCGAAGGGTTAATTTGTGTACTAAATTTAAATAAAGATGGTAGGTAATTCTATTATTAAACTAATTGTTTTACCTACTTTAAAGGTGCATACTGCCTACTTTTAATTGCAATTATAATGATAGTTCTTATATTTCAAATTGTGATTTGTTTTTAAAATATGCTTTTTTGTATTTTCTTCTTACTAAACTAGCTTGTGCTTATAAGATAAATGTATGAATGTGTAAGATTATTATTTTAATGAGGTAGTATTAACATACGCTACCAGGCTAATTATGTATGACATTGCATCATACCGCGAGATTTTCTTGAAAAAAATATTTGCGGAACGCTACTCATAGCATGCCATGATCACGCAACTTTTGCGAAAGATAAGTAAAACCTGTTTTTTTTAAAGAGAACATTGTAATAAATCTAATTGTTTTAATTATATCCTAGTTTTGAGATAATAACTAACGAAAATGTATTAACGTATAAAAATATTATTATAATGGCTTATGCAAACCTGAGTGGAACTGCCACGGTACGAGAATACCTCGTTATTCTGATTGGTACAAAATTGTCACGCGATTAAGTTATACGCAACACTGCTGTTCTGCTCAGGTTTGCTTGGAGGCTTGCTTGGTAACTTACCTGTGGTCACAAAGTTACTAAATTCTAGTCTCTTGTGAAAAGGTTATTGAATAGAAACAAAAATAATATCTTTTTCTTTTTACAAACAACATTTTACTGTAACAAAATACCAACTTCCTACGAAAACCCCTAAAAATGAATATTTAAACGCTAAACGGAAAGGTTTTTTTTACAGTAATTTCGTGGCAAATTTATAATCTGTACGTGAGTTACGACAATTATCAAGTACTTACTTATAGCTTTCTTACAAATTCACGGTGCTTTACAACACACGCAAAAAATATTTCAATGTGATAGAGCCTTAGTTACTACAAAATGACTATCATTTCTGTACGTAACGCCATTGTAGTAAAAGGAATCCTTAGCACTCAAAATGTCGTAAAGGACACCTTAACCAAAAAATCGTGTCGTAAGGGACGCAATCTTTAAAACTAGTGAAATAATCATTAATTAGACTATTTATTCTGAAATATATCGTAATTTCAATGCTTTTCTGTCTAGGAATCATTTAAATCGGTTGAGATTTGAAAAAGTTATATGAATTGAAAAGTTGAAAATCGTTTTTTTTGCTCTCCTGAAAAGTAGTGGTTTGTCCCTTACGACATTTGAGATTAAAACAGTCGTTATTGTTCAGCTATTTTGCTATTATCAACCGTAGCGTCAGGGTCAATCCACATTACTCCACATCTTCGTAAATCCAAGGTAACGATACAATAATATCGTAAAACAATAGTCGTAGGATATATGGAGACGACAGCGTGTGGTGCTGGATAATAGCATCGCCCTAATTCTATAGTATGTAGTAGGTGCCATGAAAAGAGACTTAGGAATAATCAATCATCTAGCGAATAAGCAACAGCGTTCCCTGTGAATGGACCATCTTGCACTGCACTCTAGAGAATAAGCAACAGCGTTCCTTGTGAATGCACCATCTTGCACTGCGCTCGCTAATCTGGCGTGGTATGGCAATACTTTACGATAGAGGGAGGCTCATGTCCAGCAGTGGACTGTGGACTCAATTCTGTAGAAGTTAAACCAATAGTCAGAGGTACGGTAAAAGTAACTTAATTTTCTAAACCTTACCTCCATACACTGCGTCAGCGAAGGCCCCGCCGACAGAGTCCCACGTGACCGACGTGAGCAGTGACCACTCGCGCGACAGCTTCTGCAGAAGGAGCGCCAGCCGAGCCTCGTCATCCTGGGACACCCGCTTGGTGACCAGGCAAGCCACAAGACAATAGTAAGTTGGTATAGCCTCACCTCCATACACTGCGTCAGCGAAGGCCCCGCCGACAGAGTCCCACGTGACCGACGTGAGCAGTGACCACTCGCGCGACAGCTTCTGCAGAAGGAGCGCCAGCCGAGCCTCGTCATCCTGGGACACCCGCTTGGTGACCAGGCAAGCCACAAGACAATAGTAAGTTGGTATAGCCTCACCTCCATACACTGCGTCAGCGAAGGCCCCGCCGACAGAGTCCCACGTGACCGACGTGAGCAGTGACCACTCGCGCGACAGCTTCTGCAGAAGGAGCGCCAGCCGAGCCTCGTCATCCTGGGACACCCGCTTGGTGACCAGGCAAGCCACAAGACAATAGTAAGTTGGTATAGCCTCACCTCCATACACTGCGTCAGCGAAGGCCCCGCCGACAGAGTCCCACGTGACCGACGTGAGCAGTGACCACTCGCGCGACAGCTTCTGCAGAAGGAGCGCCAGCCGAGCCTCGTCATCCTGGGACACCCGCTTGGTGACCAGGCAAGCCACAAGACAATAGTAAGTTGGTATAGCCTCACCTCCATACACTGCGTCAGCGAAGGCCCCGCCGACAGAGTCCCACGTGACCGACGTGAGCAGTGACCACTCGCGCGACAGCTTCTGCAGAAGGAGCGCCAGCCGAGCCTCGTCATCCTGGGACACCCGCTTGGTGACCAGGCAAGCTATAGACAATAGTAAGTTGGTATAGCCTCACCTCCATACACTGCGTCAGCGAAGGCCCCGCCGACAGAGTCCCACGTGACCGACGTGAGCAGTGACCACTCGCGCGACAGCTTCTGCAGAAGGAGCGCCAGCCGAGCCTCGTCATCCTGGGACACCCGCTTGGTGACCAGGCAAGCTATAGACAATAGTAAGTTGGTATAGCCTCACCTCCATACACTGCGTCAGCGAAGGCCCCGCCGACAGAGTCCCACGTGACCGACGTGAGCAGTGACCACTCGCGCGACAGCTTCTGCAGAAGGAGCGCCAGCCGAGCCTCGTCATCCTGGGACACCCGCTTGGTGACCAGGCAAGCCACAAGACAATAGTAAGTTGGTATAGCCTCACCTCCATACACTGCGTCAGCGAAGGCCCCGCCGACAGAGTCCCACGTGACCGACGTGAGCAGTGACCACTCGCGCGACAGCTTCTGCAGAAGGAGCGCCAGCCGAGCCTCGTCATCCTGGGACACCCGCTTGGTGACCAGGCAAGCTATAGACAATAGTAAGTTGGTATAGCCTCACCTCCATACACTGCGTCAGCGAAGGCCCCGCCGACAGAGTCCCACGTGACCGACGTGAGCAGTGACCACTCGCGCGACAGCTTCTGCAGAAGGAGCGCCAGCCGAGCCTCGTCATCCTGGGACACCCGCTTGGTGACCAGGCAAGCCACAAGACAATAGTAAGTTGGTATAGCCTCACCTCCATACACTGCGTCAGCGAAGGCCCCGCCGACAGAGTCCCACGTGACCGACGTGAGCAGTGACCACTCGCGCGACAGCTTCTGCAGAAGGAGCGCCAGCCGAGCCTCGTCATCCTGGGACACCCGCTTGGTGACCAGGCAAGCTATAGACAATAGTAAGTTGGTATAGCCTCACCTCCATACACTGCGTCAGCGAAGGCCCCGCCGACAGAGTCCCACGTGACCGACGTGAGCAGTGACCACTCGCGCGACAGCTTCTGCAGAAGGAGCGCCAGCCGAGCCTCGTCATCCTGGGACACCCGCTTGGTGACCAGGCAAGCCACAAGACAATAGTAAGTTGGTATAGCCTCACCTCCATACACTGCGTCAGCGAAGGCCCCGCCGACAGAGTCCCACGTGACCGACGTGAGCAGTGACCACTCGCGCGACAGCTTCTGCAGAAGGAGCGCCAGCCGAGCCTCGTCATCCTGGGACACCCGCTTGGTGACCAGGCAAGCCAGAAAGACAATAGTAAGTTGGTATAGCCTCACCTCCATACACTGCGTCAGCGAAGGCCCCGCCGACAGAGTCCCACGTGACCGACGTGAGCAGTGACCACTCGCGCGACAGCTTCTGCAGAAGGAGCGCCAGCCGAGCCTCGTCATCCTGGGACACCCGCTTGGTGACCAGGCAAGCCACGCACACGATCTATGGAAAGACAATTGTAAGCACACGTATGGGAGGGTTTTCAGGGTGTAAGGGACAGATTGGCATAAACTGAATTCCTAAATACCTTGAAACTGAAGTGGTCCTATACTGAATTTTAATAACACCCATAAAACTCAACTGGTGCGATACCGCACTTTAATTTAAGGTCGTTAGTTTTCAGAACATTTTTATAAACGAATTCAGCTTTTATCCTTTTCCGCGAAAAGGTTTCTTTATAAAAATGTTCATTTCCTTGAGCATAGCTAGAAGGATATCTTATGCCAATCTGTCCCATACATCGTGTAACCGCCTCAGAGCAAGTAGGCATACCTACCAGTTTACTAGGAAGCGACAACCAGCTTCTGTAACAGTTCCCACTTGCTCCGTGGCGTAAGTGGTGCTAAATACCGCGCTTTACCGGGAAAACGTTACATTGTAGCCATACAGCCAGTCGTTATAAAAACCGATAATCAGTAAGTAGACTCACAAATGTACGTACTGGTAGTGATATCGATAGTAAAAGTGGATCAAAAAAACGGGACCACCATCCATCAAAAGTATGATTATTCAAACGGGGCTTAGACAATTACAGTATTATCGAGTGTAAGACCATTGCACATTCGCAATGCCGCCGCGAGTTGCAAGCCAGCCTAGCCTTAGCCGGCCATGTCTCAGCTCCACCCATGCCAGGGTATATGCCATGCCATGCCAAGCCAGCCGAGCCAGCCAAGCCGGAGCTGAAGACAAGCCGCCGTGGTTCACAGAATGAGGCCTCATTCTGTGTGCTAGCCAGCCAGCCGGCGTTCGCGCCTTTTTGTTTTCTTTTTTTGAATTGATTTTGTTCGAACAACGCTTGTAAAACAAAAGACAGTAGTTTTCTCGCTTGTTATTGAAGTTTGGTAATAAAAAGTGGTTGTTCCAGCATAAAAGTATTTTATTTAGTATTTAGTGTTATATTTTCAGAAGAGTGGGATAATAATTACCTACTAGAAGACACGGCCCACATGATAAACGAGTAAACTACCACGAGGCCTGATGATCATGAATTGCGGATGACTGGGACATGGAGTCTCCAGGCGGCGGCCGTTCAGAACAGAAACCGAGGGCGTAAGGCGTCAAAGCAAGCCGAAGCTAGCAAGCTAGTCAAGATTCCGCCTGTACATTTGGTCCGGTGCCCGCCGCGATCGCATTTCAAGACCATCCATCCATCATGTCGTACAATGTTCTGTTTTACAATACGCTGCCGTGCATCTGCTGAGCATTGAGTACCTATGTCGTGAATTGTGGTTTCCCGCCAAATTCAACAAAAGCTATCTGTCAGACAACGACAAGGCCTAACCTAACATAAATAAAACAGAAATAATCAAAATATTACCTATTTCGTGAAAGTTGTGAATCCAGTGGCAGAGGCGGCTAGGCCCTTTCGAATAATACCTACAACTCTCGGACAAAAGAAAACAGGACATTTGATCCAGAAAATACATAAGAACTGCGTGGTACAATTTTGGTGCTGATAGCCCCATAATTATGATCACAGGCGACGGAACGCATTGTCAGAGCTATGCACTTAACCTGAAGAGCTGTACGAGAGTTTTCGATGTGCCCTGGATGAAAATATACCTACCCTGACCGATTTCCGTACCGGTACCTAACCTACAACTGTCATGCTGGATGTCGCTGCTATTCTGTACGTGATGATGGAGGCTACAATCACAGATAGAGGCATGCATGCTTCTCGACGCTCTAAGGACGTGAAAAGGTCATGTGCTCGTTCTAATTCCATATATGTCTGCAATGCAGGTGAAAGCAAATATGGAGATCAACGCAGTGATTATATGCAGTTGTTTGTTTCAGTGTTCTGTGCTGCTTGTGCACTATGTGCCCTTCCCTACACTTGCCATGGTGCTGTGCTGGCGAACTGTTCAAAGCAAGCTGAATTATTCCTGTCCGTGCGGAGTGACATGAAGCAGCTGCAACTGATGGCTGCGAGCAGTGGTTCTGGTTTAAGGCAGCGCTACAAGGAAGTTATAAGGTCATGTAAACATTCTGTTTTCATTTATTTCTTGTATTCATGAAAAAGTTTCAGAGAAAACCTAAGCAGTCATTACATGCAATGTTTTAATTGTTCACAGACTATGGATTAAAATGCTTCTTGTCAAGTGAAAGTGTTCCTGGTATCTGAACGGGCTAGCTGGAATTTACTTGTCAGCGACAACAGAGTGAGGAGCGGTCAAAGCAGCCAGCTAAACTGTCAACAAAGCATTTCATGTGTAGCGGTGGCCAGTCACAAGATTGGGATCTATAGGACCTGCATTAGAAGCCCTACTGGAAGCTTGATTATATCAGGTGCTATGCTTTCATTATGTTACTATCCATTCACTAAGGTTGTACAAAATGTTGGTTGTAGCAAGAAAAAAAAAGAAAACTATTAAAATGAAGTGATGTGGCCATTTACCAGCAGTGCAATAATAAATAAGTTTTCTTCATGCATTTTATCCTCGCAATGCTACAGAACAGTCTTACATAGCTTGTAGACCTAGGATACTTACCTATAATAATGTAACATTGTAGGTAGATGCTTGTAGTGAGGTTCCAAATCAATGTCTCTCTGGGGGCGATAAGAAAGTATGGGATACCAAGGATAAGATCAATAAGTAAATAGAATATTTGATACAGAGTGTTATGTTAATTTCTTATCTTTGTGTGGGAGACTGAGTCGTCCAACGACCCGATGAACCCTGGTGTCAGAGTTTCACAACCAATTAAAATACTTGAATAACAAACAACTGTTGTATTATGCAATTTATAAAAGTTTAACATTAGGTATGTGTTCTGTGACCAAAATCAGTACCTAGACTGTAATTTCAAAACCGTTTCTTCTGAAATAGGTTCCGCACATATATTGCTTACTGAAGTAGGCATTAGAGCAAATACACTTGCCAGTCATAAATTAAACCAGATTAGTACATAACATTCACTTTAGTATGCAGGTTTGCCTGGTAGAAATTGCAATCCGAATACCTTTGGCAAAATATTATATCCAATATTAATATGAGCAATTAATATTTTCTGTCAATTTGGCAAGTCGGTATAAATGTGGATGCAGGATATTACATTCTGCATTGTAAATATTGCAAAAGAAAATAATAGCAACAACTTGTATTAATTATTTGGACATTACATAAAAACAATATACAACAGGTCAACTTATTTCTAAAACAAATCCTTGCCAGCAGACCAGATGAGATAGAGACATGATATAATGTCAGCCCAATGGCTAAAATTGTGATAGTCGTGATACCCTATTGTTTCCCTTTTCAATAAGCGGCAAAAGTCATTCGAATTCAATGTCACATGATTCAGGCAAAGGTGAGTCGGTCAGCCAACTTGTCAGTCTGTCAGCCAGTCAGTCAGTTAGCTAGTCAGTCAGTCAAATGGCTAGTCACCCAGCCGGTTAGCTAGGCAATCAGTAAGCCAATGGGAACGTTAGCCAGTCAATCAGCGTGTCGGTCAGCAAGACATCCAGCCAGCCAATAGGACAGCCAGCCTTACAGGCCGTAAGTAAGACAGCCGAACAGTCAGCCTGCCAGTCTACCAGCTAGAGAGTAAGCCAATCAGTCAGTCAACAAGCCGGACCCTCAGCCTGCTAGACAATTGGTCACCTAGTCACGCAACCAGCTAGACAGCCATCTAGTCAGACAGCCAGCCTGCTCTTTACCCAGTAAGCCAATCAGTCTGCAAGAAAGCCACAAAGCCAATCAGTCAGCTAGTCAGACGATCCGTCAGCCAGATAGCCAGACAGCCTTCTAGTCTGCTTGTTAGACAGTCAGCCAGTCAGTTTGCTAACCAGACAGCCAGTCAATGAGCTGGGCATGTAAAGCTTAACTCGAAGACGTAAAATAAGAAATCCATTTGGAGATATTTTGGTCTTTTATAGTATTTTCATGTTTTTAGTTCTAAAAAGTTAAAGATCACTTTCATTTTTGCAAAAATCTAAATAACCTTAATTTGACCTTTGTGATATGCATACTGTGCAAAAAATTAAATGAAACTCTTTCGAGACGCCTATAACGAACTTCCTCCCCAATAAAAGTTACCTACTCTTTGCTTCACCCTTGCTTGCTTCTGTCATGTCAGTTGGACGTTTGATGTAGTGTTGCAAAACTATCGATAGTACCTACTACTATCGATAACACTGAATTTGCCAAAGACATTACAAACCTATGGACTGGCTGTACCCTCTGAATGTGCGTGAATACCTAAACAATGTTGGACTCACAAAATGTCGGATTTTTGTAGGGTTGTAATCCTTTTGGACCCAAAAATCGATATCGATAGTCGGTAACTGTCTACTGCCTAGTTGGGATAAGGGTAGGAAGATGATGATGGTTTTGACGGGCATTATGCCTACGCTGTTGATATTTTTTGTGTAGGTACCTTACTACTGTATTATGCTTATGTTGTTGTGAATTTTCATAATACTTAACTGCTTTTTGTGTGTAGTAAATGAATTGTTAAAAAGAAAAACATGTTGTAGTGGTAAAAATTTATAATAATAATAATCAAACAAAAGCCAAAAATAATAATTTATCATAACTATTCATAACAAAATTTCTTGTGCTATTCCAGAAATTTTCCTTTTCCTTCCACTTTGTTCCTGTTGCTGTTCAGTCAAAACAGATCTATTATTTTCCTTAGGTTTTACCAAAAAGGGGTTGGCAAGGCAAGGCTTCTTCACGTTGGCATAACTTATCCAGAGTTCTGTTATAATAACACTCGGCACCAAAATACAGGGAGCAATGTCAATATTTGTCCATGACGTGGATTTATATTTTCGGTGCCAATAATATCAAGTCATTTCCTTCTTTTAACTTCATTTTTTGGTTATCTGTAAAAAAAATATTTAAATTATTAAACAGGTATATACAAAATTAACTTGGTAACTTTGGCACATTACCTATAAAACTCTCAAGATTCATTATTTCCTTCCATTATTACGAATTCTGGCAAAATATATCGATACCGTGACTATGTACTACCCCAACCCTAGCCGACGATCAGTTTGTATGAAATCGGCAGAAATAAAGAAATAAATGATATTTTGGGGAAAAAAACGTTTATAGTTTGCTGCTTTATAGCGAAAAATAGCTGCTCGTGGCTTTTTATTACATATAATCTTATAAAGTTCAAGTAAAATAGCAGATTTGTGTACTTACGTGTGCAAACTAATTTCAGGGCGATTTTTAATAAGACGCACGCCGCACTGTATTAAGGAACAGCCAGCACAGCAGCCAGGCATGATGTCATTTCCTTAATTTAGTCTTTTATCACAAAAAATGCACTGCTAAAATAATATTTCAAGAAAAAAACTGATAAATCGCACTTTGTTTACAAGACTTTGACACTTGACGTACCATAAATTGTTGACACTATAAAATGGCGAAACAATCGCGTTCGAAAATTAAAGGGATTTGACAGACAATATTTTATCTCAATCTCCTTACAGAAAACCGTTTGAGAGAAAAGGAAATAACTTTATTTTTCCGCATTCTACATTGACAGAACAGATCCAGGAATTTGCAATAAAATTTGCATGGTGGTTGTTCGCAAAGAGTATGTAAATAAAGTTGTTTGTTTCATTAGTTGCCCAGTAATGACGTCATCAATGAAAAACTTTTAAACAATTATAAAAGAATAAGGGATAGTCAAATAATCAAAAAAATCAAATTAGTTTCGTAAAATTGCATAAAGTTTTAGAAAAAAATATTAAACCTATACATTTTACATACCCAATTAGCTAATCAGGCAGCCAGCCAATTAGTTTGTCCGTCAGTCAGTCAGGTCACTGTAAAACAATTGAGTGTGTGTACACAGCCCATTGTTTTTCAGACATAATGAGCCACTAGGCACTTGCGTCTGCTGACAATATTGCTATAATTTGAACTAATGATATTAATATCAATTAGCCTAATGATTGTGTAGGGTTTTCCGAATGTAAACTATCGTAGAACTACTAGGCAACAGTAAATGTGACAAAATATTGAATACTAATAACCTTCATTACATTACCAAAAGCAGTATTGGAATCTTTCAAGTAAATTGTCTCAGTAAATGTCACTTTTCTGGCATTTTTCATCTCTAATTACAACTTAGAATGTATGCTGATGCTAGTTTACTTAAATTTGTGTTCTCAATTGCGGGGCAATTGTTGCAGGATGGCCGAGTGTAAGACCATTGCACATTCGCAATGCCGCCGCGAGTTGCAAGCCAGCCTAGCCTTAGCCGGCCATGTCTCAGCTCCACCCATGCCAGGGTATATGCCATGCCATGCCAAGCCAGCCGAGCCAGCCAAGCCGGAGCTGAAGACAAGCCGCCGTGGTTCACAGAATGAGGCCTCATTCTGTGTGCTAGCCAGCCAGCCGGCGTTCGCGCCTTTTTGTTTTCTTTTTTTGAATTGATTTTGTTCGAACAACGCTTGTAAAACAAAAGACAGTAGTTTTCTCGCTTGTTATTGAAGTTTGGTAATAAAAAGTGGTTGTTCCAGCATAAAAGTATTTTATTTAGTATTTAGTGTTATACGAGATTGAGATTATTAGCCAGATTATTAGAGCCAAACCGCAAGCCCACTGCTGGTTAGGACAGTACTACCGTACCACGCGAAAAAAGAGATAATGTTAATAATTATATAGGGTGATAAAATGACGGACTTTCCCGTAAACTCTAGCTCAACAGGTCTATTAAATTAGGTCAAAAATAAAAAAATTACATCAAACAGAAAATTGTTCTGTCAGCTTAGGTTTTTGTATGAGAGGTATTAGAAAAGTTATTCAGTTTGATCTGTTGGATTAAGCATGTCGGGAAAGTCCATCGTTAAGGAGCACAAAAATCATACAACACAAAGCCAAACCAAACATAAAAAGCACTTACCTTTAAGTTAGTCGTTAGTAGTTAGTAAAGGCACAAAAAGTAAAGATGCATGGAGCATGGCGGGCCTTGCATGCCCATCGAGGAAGCACATTCATTGTCCCCATACAATAGCGCACGGTCCTCCGCTTTGTGACTGCTGTCCACCGTGAGAATGGCATTGGAGGAGTCGGCAGTACCTTAGAACCTCGAGTAGGCCATAAAGGGTCAACTTGTAACGGTTTTCCATACAGATATAAAGGATGACCAGCATTAAGCGACCCCTTATCTGCGGTACCTTGAGTTAACCATTTAAGGTTCAACGTGTAATGGTTTTCTATCTAGATATGAAAGATGACCAACCTGGATAGGTCTCTTAAATGAGTAACTCGAAGTGTTGCGGACAGTAAGGATGATTGGCGTAAAGGCCTTCGCAGATGACGGAAACTTAAAATAGTGTTATATGGTCATATAGCGGGAGTCGGCTACTTGAGGCATAGGTACGGTATGAGGACCATTTGCAAGCTTATAAAATTTGAGCTAATATTTTATTTATTTTCTGATCAAGATTCATATTTTCACGCTAAAGTTTGGATCACATAAATTCTTTGAAATGACTAATTTAGGGAAACAAATAAATGGCGATAATTTTACTAGTGACCGATAGCGAAAACTCAAAACCGGCTGGTGATTGATGACAATCTTTTGGACCTCTCATACTAGCTGAAATCAGCTGATCAGCAGGTCCAAGTTTTTTCATAGCTATGTTCCTTAGGGAAAGTTACTCCTTATCACCAGCCGGTTCTCAGTTTTCGCTATCGGAAACAAATCACCCAGTAGTTGTCATCTGCGCAGGTCTTTATTCCATATAGCAACTGAAACGACCGCGTGCAGCATATTAAACAATAACGAAACAGACAGTGCAACTAGATCGCGCGTAAACAGGTAATCGTGATGTTATTCTTATTGCTGGTCAAGGACGATTGTATTATGTGCATTCGATGTAAATAAACTGACAATGCTGCGATGGATGTGTGGTGTGACAAGGATGGATAAATAAGGAATGAGTATAGTATACATACGGGGTGTAAGGGACACGGTGTAACGAAAACTTTGCAGGCGTGCTCAGACCATGAAACTGAACAACTTTCCCCATAGAACGTATGGTGATAAGCGAAAAACAAATTAATGACTTCCCATACAAAGTCAGTCAGCTGAACGCGAATTTTGTATGGGAGGTCGGAATTTTCTTATCGTTTCCCACCATTGGCTCCATAGTAAAAGTTATTCAGTTTTATGGTCTGAATGTTAATGAGGGATGAAGAGCATGTAACAAAGTGGATGGATACAGAAGGAGGAGAGGGCTTAAAAAGATTGAATGGATTGTATAAAAAACGACACGAACAAAAAAGACGTGAATGAGCATTCAACTGCTAATAGGTACATATGAATGGAAGAAAAAACATGTTATACTGATCCTTAAATTTAGGAAAAGGGCAGGCAGATGATGATGAAATTGACAGTGTAGTTTTCGTGCTCGGCTACACAGAACACGCTAGTCTAGCTAGCTAAGGAAATCCGTTTTCTATAGGCAGTCGGTGGTTTAGAAAGGAAATTTCGGATTAACAATTTCGCGCTTGAGTTACTTTGCGATTTCGACAATGCCTTGTGGCTCATCAAAAAAGATGGTCTGCCACTTTTTCGAAATCTAGATAAGTATACGTTTCAATAAGACTTTGCAAGATTAAAGCTACTGTTAAGCGTGTTTTTTTTTTGTAACACTAGCAGCGGTCCGTCAGCGGTTTCAAGGCCAAAAAAAACCTGTTTTCCCCGTAGGAAGACGTTTTCCCCACATGCTTTATGGATATAAACCTTCGTTTTGAATCACTATATCTATTTGTTTTAGAAATAGTTAGCGGTGTCCGTGATAGAGAAACATAAAAAGCTACATATTTTATACTATGTTTACCTTACATTCGATCGATCAATAATTAGATCACTAGATTATTACAGTTAATTAGTAGAGATCTCAATACGACGACAGTTTATTTCAAGCAGAACCGAAGATAACTCTGTGGGAAAATAATCACGTCAATAAAAATTCAACTAGGATACAAATTAACACAAATGAAATTATCTGTACTTAGCTTGAAGGACTTAGCGTAGATTGTAAGATTTTGAAATTGCAATAAACTATAAAACAATGAAGGACGATTCCATTGACCAAGTCATGAACAATCATCTCACAGATCTTCCTCAAACTAACACCTCATCAGCAATTATTTTCAGTGCCCAAAAAAACTAAGGTTCAAAGCATGACACAGATTAATTAGCTAACATGTATCCGTGAGAACACCGTATTTTGTATTATTATCTGCTAATAATAATCTAGCAGCAAGATCGTAATTATAGCTGCGAGGTGACATGGTCATCTATACAAGTCAATTGCTGGATGATTCATAGTGGTAAATGAATGATCCTAGGTAACCAAAATACGTATAAGCAGATAAGTAACCAAAATTGGGACCTTTGTGCTTCCCCCAAGGCACCTCGCCTCGGATAGGATTTGTTTAATTTTTTGTGTCTTTTTGTTAGCCCAAACAAAGTTGCATCGTATTTGCGGTTCAGGATTTTAGAAATCCTTATAACCAATTCAATTACCACTATATCATGTAAATGTGTAATTAATTGGTTGGTGTACTGTTGATATGCAACGGCTGGATAGACCGATAGCTAAAGAGGGCGGCTGTTACAGACTGGATGGCGAAAACAAGACATCGTGCCTTATGGCGTACCCTGGGGGCAGCCTATGTTCAGCTTTAGGCTGACGTGATGTGATATGGTACAGCAGTCACCATATCAGGATGTGACGATGGAATCCTGAATCAATCAAGGGGAACTCTAGTTTCTCTATCTTATTATCTGCTAATAATGATCTAGCACTGGACTGTAATTATAGCAGTGATTAGAGGTGACTTTGACACGGTGATGTAGAACTCAATTACTTAGATGATTCATGTTAATCTGAGATTGATTGTCTCAGGCGTAATAATCTAGGTACAATGATTTATCAGGCAAATAGCCCATCCAGTGATTCAGATGTGGTCAAGATGTGGTGTAGAAAAGGAATCAAGAAATGAGCACCTGTGTGAAACACCAGTGGTACATGTTGCCCATTCAATAGATTAATTTGTACTAAATATTCTGAATCTGTATAAATAAATAACAGTAGGTTTAAGTGATCCTTTGCATGGGTATCTCGAGGTGCTGCTGTTAGAGTAATGGCAAAGGTTATGGATTGCTGAGTTTATAGTTTTGGATGTCTATATATTACCAATTTCGTTATCTTTCGTTTAGTTTCGTTGCTCAGTGCATAATAATGATCTGATCATCTAAAGTTTTAGTACGTACCTATCCTACCTAGCCACTATTTATAATAAATAATGTTGCGTTGCAGTTGCAGCGATGGCTATAAATAGGTACAAAGTTAATACCTGTACTTAGTGTATTTAATGGTTACTAAGAATAACGACACAAAAACTACTGGTTAAAAGCAAGTTCTTCTTAAGAAACTAAAAGAACCTGTATATTTGTTTTTTCTAACAGAATAAAGATAGACAATACAATAATAAGAATTATTATAAAATTATTAACACAACACACACATTCCGTTAATAAATTATAGCTTTTAACTAATTCATCAAATCATCATGATGTAATGCTTGAATGTCGATATAAACAAGTTTTACGCGCTATCTAATTGATCCGCGCAAACCTCAAGTTGTTATGATACGATACGACGAAGTTAAGTTGTGGTTTTACAACCACAAGGTACCGCAATCAGGTGTTTTAAATATTCATTAGTTGCATACACACGTATGATACTGCCATATTAAGAAACGGGTATCTTAAGTATAGGAAAAGTTTTAAATTCTTTGGGTGCTTAAGTTGTCAAGAATGCAGTTTAGATTTACGAAATAGTTGTAGGCTCTTCCATTTATTTACATAAATTGTGTCTCTCTCTCCCTCTTCGTGTGGGACACCGAGTCGTTTAACAACCCGATGAACCCTGGTGTCAGTTTTTCAGCCGCCTACTGCAAGAAGCAGGCCTCTGACATGGTTGTGTAGGATATCGAGTCGACGATCGACCCGATGACAAACCCCAGATGTACTTGTTACGCGTATGGCAAATCTACGTGGAAACAAGGACCACTAACTATAACCGAAAACTAAGCTCTACTTAATTGACTGAGTATCTTTTCTTATTCGAAGAAAACTTTAGAAAAGTTGCTCAGTTTCATGAGCAGAACTTTAGCTTTACGACAGGAGAATGTTACTTTGTCACGCACACCACACATAGACGAAGTTTAGTTACAAGTTAAGGCGACATTCCAGGTGTTATCCGAATAGATAAATCGCAACCGCCGGTGTGGTGCACTACTCACAAACTCTACAATCTTGAGCGCGACCCACTTGTCGCAGACCGCCATAGCGCACTGATAACCACAATCAGCACATCCAAGCCACAGGCACCAAGTCAAAACACTAGTCTAGGTAATGTTTACGTCCGTAAGCGCGGCATGGGGCACATAGCGAGCGGAACGAGCGCGCGGCGCGGGCGCAAGCGGCGGATTGACACAGAATCAACGGGCAAGCGGCCGACCTCGCGCCATTCAACCTTAGTAGGTAGCGTAGGTGAGTTATGCCATGGTGCAACTTATTAGATAAGCCAAAGCGTAAGTGTAAACTCGTAAAGCCCACACGAAGCGCAAGTGATAAGGCTGTGCGATGAAAGCGAAATGAAACGCAACGGTGTTAAATCATTAGACTTAAATTTATTTATAACTGGCATGCAATACTAATTAAAAATCTCATAAAACGTCGAGAGATAAATTCATATGGTCTCGTTACAAAATGTTAGATTTTGCTCATTGTAGATATTTAATTATTAATTTCATAATGCTGTGTTTATTCATTGCTGAGAAAACAGATCCAAATTGATTTACTTAAACCTGATTTTAAATAGACTTAAAGAGAGATATAGTATACTATAATAACATGAATATTCTTCGTTGAAAAAATATCTAAAAATGCAGATTGCCAGTTGTGCAATAAACCTAGCGCGGCCCGCGGCCAGCGCGGCTACCAGCCAGGAGCCGCCACGAGCCGGGAATTGCCCTTAATTCATAACAATAATCTTGTAGACACATGCTTAAATATACCGATGCTGCCTTAAAAAAGCTTCAAATTTAATATTTCAACATTATGCCATATATTGGATTCTTAATTAAAATACATTAGGATTAAATTAAATAATGTCTAAAATTAAAATTTACCTCTCTTATGCCTTATGGGAGCGCGGGGGTTATATTATAATGCGTGCGTGCGGGTTAGACACAGACAACAAACAAGCGTCGGGAGCAGAGTCATTCTGAGGAACCTACAATCTAACAGAGACTGTTCATGTGAACATTTTATTCCAGAGATAGGTATGCCTAATCAGATGTTGAGAATGATCCGCGAGGTTCTGAATAACTCTCCTCCCTGCATATACCAAAACACACACAAAAAGTTTCGACAGAAACTTGAATACTTAAGGTTTATCCACGCAAACAATAGATATTAGTCCACAATATACATAGATAAATCGCGAATAAAATAAGACCGGTTCATGTGAGTAGACCTTTAGTGCACAAACAATAAGGCAAGAACATTAAAATGATAACAAAACTGCAAAGTGTTAGCAAACCAAGCACACAACACGAACATAAATATGCTGATATCCGCATGCGACCGTCGTCAATAATTCCAGACAAAAGATTGCCTACCAATGTGATTGTTTGAAAAACGAGTACCTATTTTGAATCATAAATTAAAATATCGGGGAAAACATAAGCATGTTTTTGTAATGTTTGAGAAATAAAATTGATGCAATAAAAAGAAATATGACGACAATCATCTTTGGACTATGGCATCGCACACATCTTCCTGGAATTGAAATTAAACTTTTGGATGGTTTCATACGAAACTGAAATATTACTTCAATATCAAGTTTTTGTTTGCTTTGGAAAAAACGGTTGATAATTCTGAATCATGAAAGTCTCTAAGCCAGAAAGATCTATACAAAGCCACATGTTAGACTCCCGCGCTCCACCGAAACCTTACCTAACGAATATGGCAGCGCGCGGCACACCAATCTTAATACTAATTCATGCAATAAATAATCAACATGACAAAAACAATGTTAGTGCCCTGACCGACGACTGTGCAGCACTGGCGCGAATTCATTCAATAAATATTTCATAGAAAATTGTCATTATAATCAAAATAAGTAGAACGAAAGAATTGATTAGAAGATAATACGGATGAGCGATCGCTAATTTGATGGTAAATAAAAAGACCTCGATGTGAGCCCAATAGATGTTAAATAAGAAGACATGATCAGTGTTTAAAAAGGCATAGTAAATTCGAGGTGATCGATCGTAGAGGGGCACTCAAGTAGAAAAATAAACAAATACAACATAACAATTAATTTAAACCCTGGGGTTATTGGTTGCTAACAAGCAGCATCGGCGAAACAAAAGTTAAAACTCAAATAACCCCATTCCTAGGTCAGAGTACTAAGCTTAAAACCTATAATCTAGCCTAAAAGGTAAAATTAAGATAGGTACTAATCATTAGACGCAGTAAGGCACAGTCGAGCAGTCAACCAAGCAGGCAGGTGGTCACTAGGATGGAGGCACTTGTAAGCAGGTCATAGGTTGACAGTTCATAAAAGGCGCAGGACAGGACGGTAACAATGTAATCTAATATGTAAATAAAGACTGATGTGATATGAGGACTTTATCATCATCATCATCGCCTTTATCAACATATTACGACTGTCCAAATCTCAAAATATTATTAGAAGTTTCGAACTTTAGTCGTGAAAGTCCTTCTCAACTCAATAGTCGCGAAATAAGAACTACACAAAGTGAAACGTCATGGGCGTAAAATAAGTTCAAAGGAGTAAAATGCCACAAGAAGCTCAAGTGAGCTTTGATTACAAACATAACATTTGGTCAATATGACGATCTGACATTTTGAGAGCTGGACATTCTGCAACAAGATTTCTGGACAAACAAGACAATTCTGGATAGTAGATCAAATTACCAATATTTGGCTACGGCTACCCCAATATAGGAACAATATGACATTTTAAACCCGGTCTGATTGCCGCAATCCTGCGCCTAAGATGTTACAGAATTTCCCGTTCAAGACAAGCTATCATTCCTAGCGACGACCCTTATCTAACTTATTCTACCACTCACTCGGTCTTGCCGGCGGCCATGAACTCCTGCATGGGGTGGCGCGCCGTCCAGGGGTTGAAGTCGCGCGCGGGGGTCGCGCGGGCGGCGGGCGGGGCGGGCGGGGCCCACACGGCGCGTTCCCCGGCCTCCAGACCCAGCGCGCTGTTAGAGAAGTTCAGAGCGCCCATCGAGTTCACGAGAGAGTCCATGCCGTTGGCGTAGCGGTGCGACCACCTGTATAGGAAGTTCTAGTCAGTGACGACGAGTGGTGTGGTACATATGTCGCAGAACGATGGCTGATCGAAGTCTACATTTTGCCATTTGAAATCCTGAATCTACTTAGGACGATGGCCATTTCTTTTCAATTGTTGTCCTATTCTGCCCGATCCTAGGATTTTGGCCTAAATCTTAATTTTACCATCGTACTGCGACATGTATTATACAGACACTAATTGCGGAAAATGTAGAGCGTGAACTGCCGTTTAAAAACGGTAAGACAGCCTGACACCTTTAGACACTGTACTGTTGAACTAGAATAGCATCACTGTCAATTTCTTGCTATGACTAGAGATGACTAAGGGATCTATCCAGTGATTGAACAACGGACAGGCAACATCCCCTGAAAATGCAACATCCAAGATCCCGAAACAGAGAGACCCATGTCCAGAAGTGGATTGTTGTAGATCGACCATGATCCTATCAGAATTCAATTAAAATCTCAAACAAACAGCCTGTTCAAAGGAAAGTGTGCTTCAAACCCGCTACAGTAGCAGATGCAATCTTGTTATTGTTATGGCACGCGTAGCACGCGCACGACATTTCGCCCGCGAGTCGTGATGCAATCGCACAATTCATCTTGTGACCATACCATTACAGCCACAACAGTCCACTGCTGGACATGGGCCTCCCCCTATCGGGGGGTATTGCCATACTCACCACGCTTGGCAGGCGGATTGACGAGCGCAGTGCAAGATGTTGCATTGACAGGGATCGCTGCTGCGCATTCCCTGGATGATTCCCTTAGTCGCTTTTTACATCACCCACGATGCTATTCTAAGTCGGCATCACACGGTCGATTATGATCCTGTCAGAATTCAATTAAAATCTCTAACACAAACAGTCATATCAAAGGAAAGTGGGTTTCAAACCCGCTACAGTAGCAGATGCAATCTCGTTATTGTTATGGTAGGTACGCGTAGCACGCGCACGACATTTCGCTTGTGAATCGTGATGCAATCGCACAATTGATCTCATGACCTGACACGCTGCTTTCCCTGCGTTTGCTATTAACATCAGGTCAAATTCACGGTGCGTTATACCGTAATCTAAACACGTATATTTTGCAGTCATTATCATAAAAAAACATTGAACACAAGTATTACTTATACAAGGTGTAAGAGTAGGTGTATCCAAACATTGCAAGCGTGATTTGATTATACTATTCAACAGAATTTTGAAAGAACATACAAGATTAGATTCGAAATTCGATCTCCTAATACAGCTGTCGTAGAAATTTCTAAGCACATGTTCCTTGAGGAAAGAAAGTTGTGCAGTGTCTTGGATAAGTACTGACTGCAGTTTTTCGGTATACATACACCGTCGCATGTATCGTGCGGATTGGACTTGGCTTGGATTCATCTGAAGGATAGGTAAGGTACCTAACAGTGGCGAAGAAGGGTCCATACAAGCAGATTCCCATTGGCTTCCTTTTCACAATAAGAATTCCTAGTATTTCAGCATTAGCACAGGGTATGTAAGTATATTTTTGCTCCAGCATACCTTTGTTAAAATTTCACCCTTCGCTGCTGGTACCTAGATGAGGTACCAGAGTCGGAACCGTCAGCTATCTAATTAACCTTGACCTGATGTTAGAACAATGTGTGGTACTCACTCTGCCTGTGCCTGTGCGGAGCGCTGCGCCTCGTGTATCATGCTGTACCACGGCTCCAGCGTGTAGGAGGGCGCGGCTATAGCTGTGTGGTACTCACTCTGCCTGTGCCTGTGCGGAGCGCTGCGCCTCGTGTATCATGCTGTACCACGGCTCCAGCGTGTAGGAGGGCGCGGCTATAGCTGTGTGGTACTCACTCTGCCTGTGCCTGTGCGGAGCGCTGCGCCTCGTGTATCATGCTGTACCACGGCTCCAGCGTGTAGGAGGGCGCTGCTATAGCTGTGTGGTACTCACTCTGCCTGTGCCTGTGCGGAGCGCTGCGCCTCGTGTATCATGCTGTACCACGGCTCCAGCGTGTAGGAGGGCGCGGCTATAGCTGTGTGGTACTCACTCTGCCTGTGCCTGTGCGGAGCGCTGCGCCTCGTGTATCATGCTGTACCACGGCTCCAGCGTGTAGGAGGGCGCTGCTATAGCTGTGTGGTACTCACTCTGCCTGTGCCTGTGCGGAGCGCTGCGCCTCGTGTATCATGCTGTACCACGGCTCCAGCGTGTAGGAGGGCGCTGCTATAGCTGTGTGGTACTCACTCTGCCTGTGCCTGTGCGGAGCGCTGCGCCTCGTGTATCATGCTGTACCACGGCTCCAGCGTGTAGGAGGGCGCGGCTATAGCTGTGTGGTACTCACTCTGCCTGTGCCTGTGCGGAGCGCTGCGCCTCGTGTATCATGCGCAGCCGGCGCGCCTGCGACCACGGCTCCAGCGTGTAGGAGGGCGCGGCGGGCGGGGGGGACGCGCCACCCTCGTCCGGCGCGCGGGACAGCTCTACCCCGCGCTCGGGGGTCCAGCGGCCGACCTGTACAAACCACGCGTTAGTACTGACAAAAAATTATTATAATCATGTCTAGAATCACCCTGGTTTGCGTCGTCATCATATCAATCCAGCGACACTAAGCTACTGCTGGACAAAGGCCTGCCCCTGAGTACGTCACAAGGCACGATTCGTCACGAGGCAACAGAAAAGGGCAAATCAATCGAATAGATGTTGGGGCACACTCTACACAGATCTCCGAATACCTAACTAGAGTGGTCAATGAATGATTCTTGCTGGAAAATTCGGACCACTGATTTTACGACGGAGCTTTGTTTGGGCTCTTCGGGAGACAATACTAAAATACCCCTTCTCTCCGAGGCTAGGCGCCTTGGGGGATGCACAAAATAATTGATTATGAAGTACAAGTTCATCAAAGTTTATCTAGTATCGTACCTTAGTAGGTTCAGCAGCTATCCCATACGAAGCAGCAAAAGAGAAAAGAAAGTGTGGTATAAAAAGGGTCGACCATTTAACCTTTCATTAGATAAATTAATGACCCCAACCCAATTCCGCAAAAGAAATTGGAAGCGTTACGCAACCAAAGGTACTGACAGCAAAGGAACATGAGGTACTATTAACAGCACATCAACCTACCAATTCAAGGGACTTATTTTATACTGATCACTTGGTAAGGTAACTGTACAGAGAACCGGATTAGGTTGATCCTTCAATTCATTCGTTGGCAATATTTGACGCGCAGCATTGTATGTACCTAAGTATATTAGCAACCTCACGCGTGTTACGCGGGAACTTCACGTTTGCTGCCGACGGAGATATTCATATTTATAAACATTGCATCTACAACACTAGAACTAAGTGCATTGTTTAGCAACATAGTCATTCGGCAACAAAATCAGCGCAGGTTTTGTATTTATACGTACAATGTATAAATACAAAACCTGCAATACAATGTTGCTAAATGAATACGCGCCTTCAATGTTTAGGTTGATGTGCTGCTAACAGTACAAATGGTCAGTTATAATAAGATTATTCAATTCACGTTACAAAGGTCCGCGTGGTAGCGCTGATCTTGTCAAAACAATAAATCATTATGATTGATCTCACGACATGGCTTATGGAATTACGAAGGCTTATTTCTGTTATTTATTTTAGGATAATATTAAACCTTCCATCAAACATCTTATCCTACACATATGTACTTCCCTCTAAAATATTATTTTAAAACACTTAAAATTATTTTGCCACAATTAAACTAATCCGTTATCAAAATGTGTTGCGTCAAACATTTTCAAAATTTGCACCAATACGTAACACATTTTTATTCTCACGCGCAGCAAATATTCTATTATTACAGTAGGTATATTATTCTTGCCCAAAATATACTAATGTTACACATTTTTTTCCGAATTGATACACAAAATATCTAATACGAATCTTAAAATCGTACCTATATTTTAAACAGTTTTGTGCAACGTTTATGTTACTTAAATAATTATTATTGAAGAACTAATAATGTCTTTTGTACTTCATTTATTCTGAAAAAGCATTAACATTACTTCTAAAACAATTCGCGCGTTTGTGACGCGTTGCTTTCTTGCTTCCTCGCGACTTATTAGTGCAATAATAATAAAAAACCGCCCAAGAGCTTGTCAGACACGCCCAAAAATAGGATTTCGTAGTCATCGTTTAGAAATTTTCAGGTTTTCTGAGTTAATTCGTGTTGAGAACAAACATTGTTTTAAAAAAAAATTGTTTACTTCTTCTTCTTCTTCTAATACTTTAGAAGTCACAGTTGGAACTAATTATGGATCAAAAATATGGTCCCTATTAAAAGCAAATATCTCGAGACAGAAACATTTTAGAGACATTATTTCAAAAAAACCTTTCCTCAGTTTTAGAAGATCTATTCAACGATACCCTACTCAATATTTTAAAAAATGTTTTTTGCTTACTTTTCAAGTATATGGGAGGGGGTTCAAAAAATATTTAATTCAATTTTTTCAACACGATCTATCTTCACACCAAATTTGCTGTCGATCGGTCCAAAACTTAATTATGTGGGCGAAGCATATAGAATGTATATAGACAGACCGAAATAGTAAAGGTTTCTAGTACGAAATCCTAAAAAACTGAACTCATTATGTGTAATGACAAATAAAACATTGTAATAGTAAACACTTTTGTTATAATTTTGTTTTATTTTTGATTAATACAAAATAGCTTCTAAGATTAGCATTTCACTTTATTACGTAATAATTTTTAATAAATAAAACTACATTGTGATTTAATTGATGTTTGATTTAAATACTCTTTGTAGAACATTGTTTGAAGCTAAACTTAATTAAAAAACAATCCTTTGATAAAATTTATCAAAGGATTGTTTTAATTAGGTGCATTATTAGTTTTACATTTTGCAACAGTCATTAAATGAAAGCTATTAAAAAATAATTATTTGAGCATATTTTTGTGCACAATCAGTATTTTTGATGGAAAAATTGCAAAAATTGATGGAAAAAACGAGAATAAATTGAGGTACAGTTAAATACCATCCTTTATTTTATTATGTATGACTGTTAGATACATAGCTACAAATTTTCATGGTGTGCGTAGGGAGTAGAAACTAAGGTCTCATCTTATCATTAGCGACCATAGTACCGTGTTATTCTTATTCTTTTAACCTTCCCCATCCCAGTACTTCGAAATATCAAAAACCGCCATTTCCCAAGCGGTTTGAGACGTATTGGGACCGAGCGACCTGATATCGAGTCAGTGGTACAAAGAGGCATTTTTCTCGCTGACCCGATATCCAGCCAGTGGTATTCAAGAGGATAAGTACCGCACAAAATAAATGGTGCTTGGAGTGTTTGGAAGCTAAGCTCTACAAGGCGAAAAGTAATATATTCGCATAAACCATTTCAATACAGAAATACTCAAAAAATTGTTTATAACATTTGGTTTAAAAATAAGTTTCCTACCTCCCGATACTGCTTGAGCAGCTGCGGCGACTGCGGCAGCGACCAGTCGACGGCAGGGCGCGCGCCGCAGCCCCAAGCGGCGCCGGCCGCGGCCACCAGCGCCTTGCGCGCCATCGCTGTGACACTTGTACTGCACTATAGCAGCACAGGACGCTGCTTACCTCCCGGTACTGCTTGAGCAGCTGCGGCGACTGCGGCAGCGACCAGTCGACGGCAGGGCGCGCGCCGCAGCCCCAAGCGGTGACACTTGTACTGCACTATAGCAGCACAGGACGCTGCTTACCTCCCGGTACTGCTTGAGCAGCTGCGGCGACTGCGGCAGCGACCAGTCGACGGCAGGGCGCGCGCCGCAGCCCCAAGCGGCGCCGGCCGCGGTGACACTTGTACTGCACTATAGCAGCACAGGACGCTGCTTACCTCCCGGTACTGCTTGAGCAGCTGCGGCGACTGCGGCAGCGACCAGTCGACGGCAGGGCGCGCGCCGCAGCCCCAAGCGGCGCCGGCCGCGGTGACACTTGTACTGCACTATAGCAGCACAGGACGCTGCTTACCTCCCGGTACTGCTTGAGCAGCTGCGGCGACTGCGGCAGCGACCAGTCGACGGCAGGGCGCGCGCCGCAGCCCCAAGCGGCGCCGGCCGCGGCCACCAGCGCCTTGCGCGCCATCGCTGTGACACTTGTACTGCACTATAGCAGCACAGGACGCTGCTTACCTCCCGGTACTGCTTGAGCAGCTGCGGCGACTGCGGCAGCGACCAGTCGACGGCAGGGCGCGCGCCGCAGCCCCAAGCGGCGCCGGCCGCGGCCACCAGCGCCTTGCGCGCCATCGCTGTGACACTTGTACTGCACTATAGCAGCACAGGACGCTGCTTACCTCCCGGTACTGCTTGAGCAGCTGCGGCGACTGCGGCAGCGACCAGTCGACGGCAGGGCGCGCGCCGCAGCCCCAAGCAGCGCCAGCCGCAGCCACTAGCGCCTTGCGCGCCATTGCTGCTCCGCGGTGAGACTTGTACTCCACTATAGCAGCGCAGGAAGCAATAGAGCGCCTGATGCGCACTTCTTGCACTTCGTCAGTGAGCGCGTAGAGCAGGCGCACGATCTCAGTGGACAATGTGGTAGGCGGGATGCGCGATATGAAGATGCGGCAGTTGTTGATCGACGGGCATACACCTAAGACGTAAAACATGTTTTAGTTTTCAGCCCTGCATAAACTACAACGAAAAGTTTCAGTTATCAATCCCTTATAGACTGGCGGCGGGGACCCATTTTGAGAAAAGTCGTCGTCACTTCATACGTAATGGCTAAAACAGGTACCGTTGGATTCGTCATAATCTTCTGATGACTGATCAGCCTGTTTTAACTTCGAAAAATGGTACAGCTGATATCTATGACGTCACAAAGATGGCGGCTATGCCCTTCAGTTTTATGCAAATATCTCGAGTTCTATCTAACCGACTTGAACATATGAGGTATCATTTTAAAGGTATTACAATGCTTTATATTTCGCTCATACACGTGATTTTCATATCTTGTAAACTTAAAAAAATATTTTCATGAATATGTTTTTTTTTTCGATATCTCACACATATAATTGATTATAATTATTTTTTTTTCTTTTACATCTACAAAATTGCCAACGCCAAACTATAGAAAATTTAATTAGCTATTCATAAATGCATAAAACATACGTTTTTAGTAATTATAACGAAAGTTATAACACTTACCGTAAAACAGGTACCACGCTCAGCACTGCGCTGCACTGGCCGTGCAAACTTAATTCGAAGGTGTGGAGAGTTTTTATTTAAATTAAAACTATTGCATATTATTAATATTATTTTTTGCTTCTCAGACCAAACTTATAAGGTGATAGTTTCAAGTGTACTGTCCACAAAAAAATATAAGGTACATTACGTTTACGGTGTACCTACATGACAACATGCACATGTAAAAATCTCATTGCATCTATGCTTAACTTCAACAGCAAAAGTCCACTGCTCGATATAGGTCTCACCCTATTGGAGGAGTATTGCCATACCCTCCACGCGGACAGGCGAGCGCAGTACAAGATGTTGCATTTACAGGGAACGCTGCTATCTATCCATTCCTTGGATTCGCTTTTTACGATACCTAGGTTAAATTGGTATGCTATCATCAAAGTCTTCAAATAACGGAGTACGTTCAACTTTGCTCCGGCATGGATCAATATGTACCAGTTAGGCATACTTATTCCCTTGATTACCAACAGTGCGGTAGTATCTTAAAGTGGTTCTTCTTCTTCCGTTTACTCCACCGTCCATCGGTTCTACGCTACATGTGGCCAGCCACTGCCACTTCAGCTTGCTACATTTCCAGACTATGTCTGTAAGTCTGGTCTTTTAGCAGATAATGTCGTTCCTGCCCTACAGTATCCGCGGGATCCTTAGCATGTAACTTTTCATAACTCTGGCCTGACTTCGGAATATAACGCAACTTTCCAGCCCAACTGCACTTTTCCGGTGATTACAGCTTCGAAGTTGTCTCTTTCTAACAACTTCGAGGTCTGGTTCCCTTTGACGATACTGGTTCAGGTATAACGTGTGAAATGAACATACGAAAGATTATCCGAGTCCAATACGCCTCGAGGCCGCATTCAAACTAAGTAGCATTTTTTGCAGATCCTGCAGTGATTTGGCCATAATGACAATACCATCGGCAAACCAGAAAAACCCGTCTATCTAGGACAAAAAGTCCAACTAGGAAGATCTAACTTTGAGAAAGAGGCCACTCGGCAAAATTCGGAAATTTACACAGCGTCTTTACTTCCAAAATTCCTCAGTGTATCTAAACGAAAGTGTTTTAACCTTAGGTTTGAACAGTGTGCTATGCCAATGATAACCTACGGTGCCAAGACGTGGTCTCCAACTGTCGGCCTCCTAAATAGACTAGGAGTCATTTAGCGAGCTATGGAGAGAGCTATGCTCGGTGTTTCTCTACGTGATCGAACCAGAAACGAGGAGATCCGTAGACGAACCCGACGAAGCCAAAAGAAACCGTAAGCTGAAGTAGCAATGGGCAGGCCATATTGCTCGAAGCACTGATAATCGGTGGAAGAAGAGAGTTCTCGAGTGGAGACCACGTACCGGTAGGTACAGCGTAGGACGGCCCCCCGCGAGATGAACAGACGATCTGGTCAAGTCCGCGGGGAAATGCTGGATGCAGGCCGCTTCTAATAGGACAAGGTGGAAAT
Source organism: Phthorimaea operculella (assembly GCA_024500475.1). Taxonomy (NCBI): domain Eukaryota; kingdom Metazoa; phylum Arthropoda; class Insecta; order Lepidoptera; family Gelechiidae; genus Phthorimaea; species Phthorimaea operculella. The sequence goes on from JANFCV010000001.1 coordinate 16,225,733, forward strand.
AGTTAGGGGAGGCCTATGTTCAGCAGTGGATGTCATATCTCAGTGATGATGATCACTGAGATATTTCTGGATAATATTATGTCTTTTATCCGTCATGATAAAGTCCTACTTCGTTCTTCCGACAGAGCTCTTTCAGCCAGGTTCGCGTCCTTGTGGCTTTTTAACAAAAAGGTGTTCACAAAGGACAGCTTTTGTCTGCTGAGGAAGTTTTAAGCAGCATTTTGCTCCTAGTCGAAAGTAGTCGAAACGTTACAGATCTCTTTCTCTGTTCACTAGAAACTTCCAAGCTCCTATACCTACTTGGAGGCTTTCTTCTTGTCATGTAACGCAAATTGTACGTAGCCTGGGTCAGTTATTTTTGGTAGCCATCTTACGTAGTTTGGGGATACTCAGCGTCCTTTGCTCAACCACGACCAAGGCCCCCTACCAAGGACTTGGGTGTTAGGGTGGCTGGGAACTAGGGGCCGTCTACCTTTGGCGCTATTCTTTGAAAGGTGTTTGCCCAGTCACCACGCTGGGTTGGTAACCGCAAAAAGTTATTTCGGACTGTAATGTCAACTCGGAGTGTCCATTGAAGTGCTGGAATGGAAAGCTTGTGCCTTGTTGGTTTAGATTATAACTGTGCGAATGAATCTGATTAATATCAAAGCTAAATTTTCTGTTTTTTTAGAACCAAAGCTATTAAAACGTCTATAAATATTTTTAAACAACGTAAATATGTACGTAAGAGGCGACCGAGGGAAAAATCTGACCTAAGCGAATCAGAGTCCTGGAGATGGAAAACTCCACACACAAACCCGGTACGGGGTCTCCGTCAGGCGCGACTGACTGATAATAAATCGTGCGGCAGACTCCTGCAGCCGCCCTGGCTCCGCGCGTATCGACCCGTCGTTCCTGTGGAGTCAGCCAGGAAGGCAGAGAGGGTGGCGCAGGTCCTGGGCAGTCCTGCGTTTTCCCAGGCAATGCAGTGTCTGTGGAGAGCGTGCAAAAAGCCATGCCGCTCCCGTATCGGCTTATACAGCCATGATGAAAAATCTTGCCTCAGACACTGAATAAATCGTCTGGCACAGACGTATGAGGCCAATGATGATGATGATGATGATGATGAACAAAAAATATGCATATTTTAATATTTTTTATCTAAATACCTATTATGATTGTAGTTTACTCTTAAACAGTCTACGTACCATATCGGTTGACCGTTTTAGCACTCTAGATGCTCCCGACGCCGTTTCCAGCCGTAGCTCTCTTGTTTCTTACTCGATTTACGAAATTTAAGGTTTATTGGTATCCTGATGAACACTCCAACATGATTTACAGAAAGCAAAATTTACAAAATCCTCATATTAACGAAGTTATTCACTGGATAATGAAAATACTTTTTTTTTCCGAAACACATATTTTATGAAATATCATAAGTCAATGTGCGAAACTAATTAATCTACATTTTAATTCTTTTCATTTGAATCCTAAATCAAAACGAAAAATGCGTGCGATGCGGAGCGTGTTGTCGGCGAAACAGGCGAGAACCGCGTTTTCGCGCGCGGTCACAGTTCATTCACCTCGCACGGCCCAGCGAACAATTTACTCTGTAATTCCTATATTTGTAATTGTAAGTAAATAAGTTAGGTATTGTTTGAAAGCTTAGAAAATTTGGAAAATTATTAAGTAAATTTCATTTATATTTAGCTTAAATTATGGCCGCAGTAATCAACTAAAGATTTGAGAGGAATTTTAAAAATAGTATTTTTCTAAGAAAATCTTATTTTTAATGCATTTACACTAAAGTTACATAAATGTTGTCTATGAAACATATGTTGAGGATAAAAAATACTACAAAATGAGACCATTTAAATTCAAATTGGTAATTTGGAACTCTAAAAATATGCAATTAACTAAAGTAAGTAGCCGCCATCTTTATGACGTCATAAATACCTACTGTACCATTTTTTGGAGTTAAAACAGGCTAAACCGTCATCCAGAGATCATAACGAATCCAACGGTACCTGTTTTAGCCATTACGTATGAAGTGACGACGAACTCGTAAACTAAAGCACTTATAACGATTTTACCTCCACACTATTAGGGCGCGCACACGATATGGAGTGAGGTGGCGCGGCGGCGGCGGCAAGAAATCAAGCAAGCAGGCAGGCAGCTCCGTGCTCTCATCCAGCTGGACCGTGCTCTCACCATCCTGATTAGGCCTCTCCTCAAAGACTCTCTAGAAAAATAAAACGCCGCCGCGCCGTCGCCTCGCTGCATTTCTTGTTAGAATTTTGCAGCCAACGTTTTTATGGCATTGATTCACGTAGGTAATATTGTGTAGGCACTAAAACGAAAAGTTGCTTACCCAGCTGCCAAGAAGGACGAATCATGTAGTTGTTGAACATGCGTATAGCATTGCTCGCTTCAGCGTCCGTCGTGTACATAGCGAACGCGTACCTACGACCAAAAATTTACTGCTATTAATTCTGTGGTTACTTGCCAAAAATTGCTGTTATGCTCGGATGAAAGAAACCCTATGGATCCGAAATACCTACGAAAAAAACGTGCCTGCCTATTTTGATGGTAATTTGTAATGGCGGATTGAACTAGAGATGTTACCAGAGTATAAGAAGAAAATTATCGATATCGATTATTATCGATATTATCAATGTATAGTCAAACTGTAGGCACCTTGATTCCGTAAATTGAATATATTTAAGAAAAAAATATGAGTTGGTGAACAATAATCGAAATAGATTACCAAACATGTTTTTTTTTTCATTTTGTTCGCCTGTCTCTATGTATCGGCGGATTGGTATGGTAGTAACTGAATATCCCTCCTAATAATATAGACCTAATAATCTTAGATAACTGTTATCGGCGCTCGAGGATCTGGTCTGGAACCTGGCGCTGAACACCAGTCTAATTGAACTATGTAGCTTGAAATTTTACTAGTGACCGCCAGCAAAAAAACAGAACCGGCTGGTTATAAGGAATAACAACTTTCCACTAGGAACATTAATCAAATACCGGAAAAAAAGAATTACCTCCCGTACTAACTAAATCAGCTGAACGGCAATTTTGTATGGGAGGTCCATTTTTAAATATTTTGACCCATGTTCCTTGTGGAAAGTTGTTGTTCGTTATCACCAGTTGGTTCTGGGTTTTCGCTATCGGTCACTAGTAAAATTACACGCTATATAAAAGGTATGGTTTTATGGCAATGATTGTTCAGCATAATGGTGAGTTTCTGTTGGCGATACAGCTAAGGCACTCACAGAACTAGTTAGTTGATAAGACAACTTGAGTACTAGAGCGTTATACCTGCGTTTGTATGCAAGCAGCTACCTACAAAATAGCTCGATTTTTAAAAAAAACAAGCTAACCTGTCAACCCACTAGATATGTCGATTTGTATAGCAACAGTGCGATATCATAACATTATTTCAAAATTATAATTTTAAAAATGTAATAGGAGAAAACTAAATGACCAAACAAAATTATACTATTTATTTACTTTTATAAATTTATTTACTTACTTACTATTATTTACTTTTAAAAACAATCTTTAATATTTAAAAATTCATTAAAACAGTTTGCATTTTTTATTTCATTTAACCAAAAGTATTTACAATTCAAAATATTTACAAATTATCTACAATATTCATAAATCACTTACAATTTGTTACAAAAATTCAAAATATTCACAAATTATTTACAACAGATTGCAATTTTTATTATTTTATTTAGCCAATCAAAAGTATAAAATAACAGTTTTCATTGTAAAAAGTGAGAAAACCCGACTTATTTGAGAACAGACGAATTTTGCCATTTGAATCAGAAACAATAAATGTAATGAAGGCGGATTAAAAAATAAATTGAATTATCATTAACCAATAAAGTATGTGATGGCAGGACTCCATCTCGTAGTTTTTTACTATAATTATTCATTGTTCGGTTAAAACAGGAATTTTCAAAATATTGTGAACATTCAAAGATATGCTTTCTTGTATTCTCCACACCAAGTATTTCCAGCCATGCATTTCGCTTTTCTTCCATCTTAGATAAACTGAAAAGAACAGGTATGTCTGTAAGTATGTGCCTGGTTCTAAAAAGGTCATTTGTATGGCAGCCCGCCTAAGTGCACTCTAGCCGAATCATCGACAGTCGATACGGGAACAAACCCTACATCACTAAATCCCATACAAAACATTTTTACGAATTTTAACCACTTTTCATCAAATCTAAATAAAAATATGGACTGTATTTGTATGAATAGTAAAGCAATAGGTCTATTTACAGCAAGCGCACTTGAGAAATTGAAAAATACTGAGATATTTCAATGGAATACGCAGTACTTACTGGTGTAATGTTATATCCGGCGGCATTTTTCTACTATAGGTGCCGCAGCCAATGACGCTGCACCGGATCATCCTTTATACGTTTTTCTTCACTTTTTATTAGTAATTTTCACACAAATAATTACGTATTTATTTATATTCAACAACAAAAATTTATTTCAACGCTTGTTGACAGATGAGCTACCACAGACACGTGTTTTTTGTAATGGCAGATTTGCCACGAAGAATGGTTACGGTGACGTCACATAAAATAATTTCCGAAATGGTAACTGTCAAAATTTGTGTCGTCTCTTTCGGCTTACCAAGAAAACCATAAATAAGAAAGAAATCGCATTACGTATATAAGTTTACCGTCAAAACGCATCATATATGTATAACATTTTTTCCTATAGACAACTATTTCAGATCCATAGGGTTTCTTTCATCCGAGCTGTTATGGCACAGAATAGACAATAGTATGTAGTATAATATATAGTACTACATACAGAACGGACCCTCTCCCCCCCGCCCGCACCCGCGCCGCTTACCCGCCCCCGCCCGCGAAATGTCAAAAAATTAGTGAAGACTTAAGTGAACCAAAGTGCTAGGTATGGTGCTGGACATGTTGCATGTTCATTTCATCCAAGAAGGTTTCATCGTGGTTTCTTGTAGATATTAGACTGAAACGAAGGAGGTGCCGGCCATATTCATGTCCATAAAAAAAGGCGCGAACATTTGAACTGAGTTCGCCATAGATGCGCGGACGGATAAAAGTATTTCTTAATAAAATTGTTGGATAAAATAAAAAATGGTGCTATATTGTGCCGTATAGACAGGAGATTTTTTCGTTTTTCGCCGGAAGAAAAGAGGCAAGAACCTACCTACCTAAGAAAAAATCGGTTCGTATTCTTAACTACTTTCGACTTACATTTAATCGTAATAGATCGATGTAGGCCCCTAAACAATGTTAAATTAGCAGCAAGTAGTCGGTACATTATTTTATTTATTACATACTCTTTGGTAGGTACTGTACGTAGTCATTAGTTGTATCAAAATTTAACCCGAATGTCAACCCTGCACTCACACGCCTGTCGTCACGCACACAAACATAAGTAAAAATGACAGTTGTCTATAAAGAGCCTGTTGTATGGAAGTGTCCGAGGTGTGGTTATGGCACAAATTATGTATTGGCAGGTGCGCCATGATTATGTTGCGAAATTTTGCTTTTAATATCGATATGTGCTGGAGATTCAAGCCGCACATAATACAAAACCAGCAATGGATCAGAACAGCGCCATGCAATTCATGACGTTAGCAGCTACCAATCATAAAGCTGCGTGCGACAACCGGTCAGTTGCGAAATGATAAGTAACTCGAAAAATACGCTCGCTAATCGTCCAACATACCTACTCATATTGGCTTTTAGTTTACCACAAGTTTACCTAGTTTTTGATTGCAGTTTACCTTGAACTGGGTAAAGTTTGGTGCCCGTACAAATCAAAGTGAAAACAGGCACAGGCTGGTATCGTACTAACACCAAACTTAAGGCGAGGAACACACGCAACGTCGGTTTGTGCGTCGTTCATTCGATTCTCCACCCTACCTGCATATGAATACGGTTTGTGTCAAACGGCATCGCACAACGCTGCGTTGTCTGTCAAATCGTTTGACATAAACCGTATTCGTATAAAAATAAGGTGGAAAATCGAACAAACGACGCACAAAACGACGTTGCGTGTGTTCCTCGCCTAATTGCCTGTTATTCAGGCGTAGGCGTTTCACATATTTTGTTCATATCTAGTAGGAAAATGATAAATCAGTTGGACAGGACAGTCACTGGTCTCGACGATGGCACTCCATTCTGTGTACTCCGGAGACTTTCCTGGCGCATCTATGGGAGAATGCGAAACATTAAGGTTTCTAGCAACCGTCGCATTTTACGACTCGATTTGATTCGGTCTGACGCGGTTTTGATGTCCGAGAGGTTAATAGGTAGGACCATGATGGCGAGTTAGTAACGCGTGACGCCGCCGCGTCGTCTCTGAATTGTAGGTTCGTCTCGCTCGACACGTTACGTCCTAAACAGACATATTTACGAACACTCACCCCCTGTTCCACCCGGAGAAGTTGATCATGAGGCGAAACTCGAACAGCTCACCAGCCTGTCTGAACAGCGGCACCAGAGTGTCTTCGAAGCAATCATGGGGGATTCTGCCTATGAATACCTGCAACAAAACATTCATAATGTCATTACATCAGCCTATAGCAGTCAACTGCTGAACGTAGGCCTCCCCCTAGGATACGCCATAAGGCACGATCTCCCGTTTTCGTCATTTCTGCACTACCAGCCGACTTATACCTATTTTTAGGACTTGTCATTTGGGCTTCTGTACTCTCCTTCTGCGTAAGCAACACGTTTTCTGTGACTAAGTGGGAATAAATGACTTCCACGCTACACGTGACCTACACAGTCCACGCGAACCTTTCATTGGTCCATCTGGTAGAAGAGCGTCCAACGCTATGCAGCATGCCGCGGCAGGGCGGGTCGGTTTGAGAGAAAGTTTCCTTTTCCCACTAGCAGTAAGAAATAGGGTATGTTTAGCTTCTAACGGCAAGTCGATGACATGACCCCATAATAGGTACCTAGGTAGGTACCTAACCTACGTATTCGTGTGCCCTGATTTTTGGGTGGATCTAATAATAGGCACCTGCCTATTTAACCCGCGACCGCGAGTCTCATCTCATTATTATTACTGAGTGATGCGCTGATTAGCATGTCAAGGGATTATTTATGGGCAGGTGGGGATGTAGGTAGGTAGGTACGTACATTGTAAAGTAAGTGGTCAAGTCGAAAGATGCCTATTTTTATACGGTGAATTCGCAATTAGGCGCGTCCACACTGCCAGAGGCTGCTTGGGTGCTCGTTGCCTCGCGCGGCATACGCTCGTGCCTGTGTATGTGTTAGGTAATGTTTACATAGAGCTAATGACTTTCAGCTAACTTTGGTAAATATAGGAGTTTATGTAGGTACGTACGTTATTAGAACAAGCCGTGCGCGACGCGCCGAGACATCACTACTTAGGTTAGGTACCTACCTAATCTGATGTCAGCAGCACAACATTAAACTGATGTTTTGTCAGGGTATTACTTTTGAGGTTTTTTATTCGTAAAACTGTGGTTCTACATGGTGGGTGCGCCCTGAGCTGACCTCGATGGGTAGACGCGCCCTCGGCGCCTTTTCTTTCTATTTAGTTGCGCGGCGCACACATCTAGCGCTTAGGTACCTACCTACTAGTTACCTACACGATCATGATTCGTGATCGTGACTGAAGGTCAGCTGGTTAGAGTGCAATGGCTAGCGCCCCTATTGCACCCCAACCGGTCAGATTTTCTATTCTACTTTGTTCTTACCTCACAATTCCTTGACGGTTCTGGTCCTGACCAAGCGTGAGGAGCTTTCCTGTAGATCCTCTGCCCATTTATTTGTGTTAGAGTGTATGATGCATTATTTTCGGTAAGAGATAATAATCTTGTTGATAATTCGTACTGATTCACTTCACTAGAAGAATAATGCTTAACAGGCGGCATTTCAGCCAATATAAATCTATCTTACAATAATAATATTCTCGAAAATCTACGCGTCACGCTTCTGGCGTCGACTTCTTAAAAGAAAGAATTGAAAAAAGAAAATGGCGAACTCAAAATGGGGGCTACGCCTACGCTGACCTTGAAAAATTCCTGAAAGTAGACCAAAAAGACCAAAAGTCAAGCATCGTTTCAATTTTTAATTTGTATAATTTGAAAAACGATTGGATTGAAAAACAAATTATCAAATATTATAATATGAAAATATTTGCAGAATCAAACAGTTTTCTATTTATTGCGTTTCTACATTTCTAAAAAATAATAAAACCAGGTAACTGATTGAGTGTTAGCCGCGTGATTTGAATAAGGAATATAAACTGCTTCCGGTTTCCAAAACTACGTATAACCATCTGAATTTTCTAAACGAAATTAGGAATGCCTTATAAAGATCATAAAAAAATGGATAAATTATTAAGTACAAGTCCTTGCATCTGAATTTTGATGACTAAACTCCCTACTGTGCGAGCAGCACTGCGAACTCTGCGAACTTTTAAAAATCGCGCTCTAAACTTCGGTAGAATGTATGACATTGCGTGAGCCAATAGGAAGTGTTTAGGGCAGTGGTAGTGAGGGTAGTGCACTAGAGCTGTGCATTAGGGCAATTTAGAGACTGGGCCACGAAATGAAGCATAAAATCAAATACATGGGTTGGCAACACTGTCAGACAACACAGAACACAGCTGACTGACATATCGTCGTCAACGTCTATATTTCCTAACCTATAAATCCATTTTATCCTATTTCATTATTTATTCTTGAATATACAAGCAGTTTTGAACTAATTTGGTTCCTCGCCTCAGATATGCTGCGTCCATAACATATTGAACATAACAGCTAGTGCATTAGTTTGGTTTTACTCAGTGTATTGTTCATTGTAAAATTTAGCAAACATGGGCATCTTGGAAAAGATATCCGAGATAGAGAAAGAAATTCAAAGGACACAAAAAAACAAAGGTAAAAAATCAATTTTCCGTATGTACGTAGCTGTAGCATCAATCCGCCTGCACGTAACTGTATCAACAGCATGTATGAAGTTGTTATAATTCGGTACCAAATTTCGCCGACGCTGCTTGGCAAAGATCTTGTAATGTTTAGCGTACTTGCTGGTCCCAAAGCAAATATTCGAGCCAAAGCTCTACCTTGTGCAAAGATAATCTACCTCAGAAACTTTTCTCTCCCTAACTAATGGAAATCTTACTATTACGAAGGCTACTGATATAGAACAACTCCCTTAATTTAGCCAGAATTTATTAAAATGTTTTTGTCATGTTATTTCAACCAAAGTTTCTCTTCTTGTGGCGCCGGCTTTAAATAGCATCACCCTAAATCTTTCCCATGGTTGTCATAAAAAGCAACTAAGGGATGTGAGAGTTGATGTGTATTGCAATTATAGGCAGCAGGCTGACATCCTGCCACTATGATGATACACAGTCTTCAGAATAACTTTCAAACTTATGTCCACTACTTACTACTATCTGATTTGGTTTTGTTCAGGCTTTAAATATGTATTATTCTTATTTTCAGCTACCGAGTATCACTTGGGCTTATTAAAGGCAAAGCTCGCCAAATACAGGTCACAGTTGTTAGAGCCATCTAAGAAGGGAGGCGATAAAGGTGAAGGGTTTGATGTGCTCAAGTCTGGTGATGCCAGGGTGGCTCTCATAGGTTTCCCATCTGTGGGTAAGGTATGTAGTCACAAATTTTTTTCTTATCATGATTTGAGTTGTTAATGAAAAGATAAGGGTTTCAAGTTAGAAAATCCTGAACTATTAGGAAGACAAACATAACAATATCTCGCCTCTTGGAGGCTGGACACCATTTCTTTGCAACTAGAATAATTATTCATTTACCACTCTCAAACAAAGATGGTATATCTCTAATACCATCTTTGTTTTTGATTTGATTTTTAGAGTGATTCTAAGTTGTTGCTGTTCTAACTATGAATTACGCCTGTTTTAAGAGTAGTGTTTGTGTGTAGCAAATGGTTAAGTTAGAAGAAACTATGAATAAATAAATGAATGGAAAAGAAATGATTAAAATCTGGTTTGTATTTTTAAGGTGTACAAACACACACATTGCTCTGATTTTACAGACTTTCTTAAATAAGAAGCCTAGGGACAGACATATTAAAATAGTCTGAGAATGATACATCATGCAGCAGATAAAACAAAACTACAAATTACATTGGAAGATAACATGGAGATTCAATAATTTTAATCTAGATTGTAATATGAGTAATTTCATACTGTTTCCAGTCCACCCTGCTGTCTACACTGACGCACACACACTCAGAAGCAGCGAGCTATGAGTTCACAACCCTGACATGCATCCCTGGAGTGATCGAGTACCGAGGTGCCAACATACAGCTGCTCGATCTGCCGGGAATCATTGAAGGCGCTGCGCAGGGCAAGGGTAGGGGGAGACAGGTGAGATATCTTGAAAAATACACAAAATACCATCTACACTCAGTTTCAGCTTGTACTGTAGGAACTAATGCACCTGCCCTGACTTTTTCAACATGTCCTAATGTAGAATGGGAGATAACGCCTTTAAGTCCGCCCGTGTAAATTTTTTTCTTGTGCATAAATGACAATAAATAAATACACAAGATAATTAAAATTATGGATATGATATTGCGGGAATATGTTATATTTACCATACTTGGGTTAGTTATTGTTTTCATAGGGAATGCTGTAGTCCATTTCCCAAACCCTAGTCACCCAGTCTTACAAAACTCATAGCTATAGTTAGGTACAAATGGAATGATGCTATTTAAACCACATCACACTGCCCTTGAAATCAGTGTTGGCAAAAAGTTAATCACGATTAACGATTAAAAACTACGATTAAATACTTAATCGCGATTAAGGATTAACGATTAATTAATTTTAAACGGAATCTTGTGATTACGATTAGTTAATTTTAATCGTCAATCATTAATCGTGATTACGATTAAGGTGGTTCTTTTCCTTGATGTTCCGTTAGAGAGAAAGGGTTCATCTGTTTGTAAGGGTTCAACCGGTCATAAGGGTTCAACGGCTCGTAAGGGTTGCTCGGATTGTTAGGGTTCAACGGGTTCATCGGGTCGTAAGGGTTCTTCACGTCGATAGGGATTAATCGGGTCTTAACCGTTTTTCGGGTCGTAAATTATAATTGGGTCGTAGAGTTTCATCGGGTTGTAAGGGTCCATCGGGTCGTAAGGGTACATTGTGTTGTAACGGTTAATCTCTCATCTTGACTTTGCTTTTGCTGTTGCTTTTGCGTTTGCTTTTGCCTTTAACTTTGACGTTGACGACGACTCTGACTTTGACATCGGCATCGGCATCGGCTTCGGCATCGGCATCGGCATCAGCATCGGCATCGGCTTCGGCATCGGCATCGGCATCGGCATCGGCATCGGCATCGGCATCGGCATCGGCATCGGCATCGGCATCGGCATCGGCATCGGCATCGGCATCGGCATCGGCATCGGCATCGGCATCGGCATCGGCATCGGCATCGGCATCGGCTTCGGCATCGGCATCGGCATCGGCATCGGCTTCGGCTTCGGCTTCGGCTTCGGCTTCGGCTTCGGCTTCGGCTTCGGCTTCGGCTTCGGCTTCGGCTTAGACTTTGACTTTGACTTCTACATCGACTTCGAATTTGAACAACACTTACGACCCGAAGAACCCTTACGACCTGAAGAACCCTTACGTTACGACCCAATGAACTTTTACGACCCCGATGAACCCTTACCACCCGAACGACCCCTACATATAAAAAAAAGTTTCAAGGAGTGCAAAAGCCAAACAATTCTAAGTATTGATTCATGTACTATCATTATCATCATGTACAGCATCACATCAACCTATCCTTTGATCGATCATCATAAATTACTATACATTCATATGTTATTTGAATCATTAATCAAATTAACGATTAACGATTGACGAAATTAATCGCGATTAAGATTAAATATTTTAATCGCGATTAGTTTAATCGCGATTAATTTTAATCGATTAGTTTTTCAATCGACTAATCGATTAATAAAATTCATCGATATATAAAATTAATAAAATTAATCGATTATGCCAACACTGCTTGGAATGTGGTAGACATACATACACACATCAGCCCTTTATCCTTTTATTGGGATAGGCAGAGCGTAAGGGGCCGCCATTAATGATAATTTTTGCATATTTTCCACCGCAAGCAGGATTTGAACCTGCGACTTTCGGCGTCAGTACTGCATACGCCTCTACCAACTAGTGCTACTGCGGTTCAATCCTAGCCTGCGAATTAACCAAGTGTATCTTGACCAATAAGGCATTAATAAATAATAAATAAATCATCATGATTTATTTCAGGTGATAGCGGTAGCCAGGACTGCGGATCTGGTGCTGATGATGCTGGATGCCACCAAGCCGTACGTGCACCGACAACTGCTGGAGAAAGAATTGGAGAGTGTCGGCATCCGATTGAACAAGCCCAAGCCTAACATTTACTTCAAGGTAAATAGCTGTTAATCTGGCTGAAAACCTACAAGACATGAATCTGCCCATGAAATAAGCACAAAGAAAAATTAAATGAAACTATTAGTGACTAACTTTTCCCTATAATTTGATTAGTTTAGGCTGTTAGTCTTCTCAGGGATTTGGTCCTATCATTCAAATAATAATAATAATAATAAATGTCTCAAAAATAACATCTACTACATTTTACTAAACAACTTTAAAAAGCCACAAACAGATTTAGTTTCTGAGTATAGACAGGTAGATAGATTAACACTTTATTGCTTACATACAATACAAAACAACAACAAGAAATTTTAGAGCTAAATTAAGCTTGCAGCGATCTCTTCCTGGCAACCTTTACCTTGAAAGAGACAGTAGACACAGATTTATTTGAGTATACTTAGCAGTACGTTTTTTTTGTTACAGGTGAAGAAAGGAGGTGGTCTATCATTCAATTCCACATGCACACTAACCAAGGTGGACGAGAAGATGGTGCAGATGATCCTGCACGAATACAAGATCTTCAATGCTGAGGTGATGATGACTGCTTTTATTCATATACAGTAGAATCCGTTTATAATGACATTGAAGGGAATTGACAAACACGTCATTATAAGCGGCCGTCATACAAAAGATTGGTTGTATGTCGTATGACCCAACCCTATACATGTATGACCATCGCTTATATTTTAAATATAATTCCTTCGCTACTGTTTAGTTTTATTCTCCACTTTCTAATCTGCATATTATTCGACCTTTTTTCTCAATCGTAAATGCTTTTCGGCGTAGAAATGACATTTTTTCACAAGATATCGTCGTTTAGAGTCATGTCAGTCATTAAAACCGGAAATAATTCACAAAAATGGGTCATAATAACCGACATGTCACTGTAAGCGAGTCATTATATCCGACCTTTTTTTAAGAATTTTGTATGAAAACCAAACTACGTTCTGTAACTACGTTGGTCGTAATAAGCGGTTGGTCAATTTATGCGGTGTCATAATAAACGGATTCTACTGTATGTTTATTAACATTTAGTCAGTAGGTTCCGGGATTTTTGATTACAAAATATGCTAAAGCCAGGTATTCATAGGGGACAAAATTCCTGATACTTTGTATCATAGACAATGTTTATGGACAATGTCCCCAATGTGTACGCTTTTTTTCGGGGACATTGTTCAAAACACGTCTACATTGGGAACATTTGTTGGGAACTTTGTGTCATATACAAAGTTCTAGGATTTTGTCCCCAATGAATACCCGCTTTAAAGGCCTAATCCTAAATTAGAGACAAAATCCCCGAGGCATTGTATCTGATACAATGTTCCCGAAAAGTTCGCAATGAAGACGCACCCTCGTTGGAAACTTTGTCCCGCAACATTGTATCAAAGCGTCTACATTGGGAACACTTTATTGGGGAACTTTTGTATATTCAATGTTGCGGGACTTTGTCCCCGAAATGTTCCCAATGAATACTCGTCTTAACAATAAAAAATGTGAAATAAGTAGATGATGATCTAAAAAGTCCCTCACAAAGTCGCAATAAATGATAATTTTCAGTAAACATAATCCTGAGAATCCACTGAAAAGATTACATTATCTAAAATTCTTTCTTCCAGGTGTTATTCCGAGAAGACTGCACAGCCGACGAGCTGATTGACGTGATCCTGGCGAACCGAGTCTACTTGCCCTGCATCTACGTGTACAACAAGATTGACCAGATCTCGATCCAGGAAGTCGACCGTATCGCCCGGCAACCCAATTCCGTCGTTGTCAGGTAGGGTAATATTCGCGTCAAATTGGTGATATACGCGTCAAGTCGGGTTATATAAGAGTCTGGTAGGGTAATCCTCTCATGAAGGTGATCCTGGCGAACCGAGTCTACTTGCCCTGCATCTACGTGTACAACAAGATTGATCAGATCTCCATACAAGAAGTCGACCGTATCGCCCGGCAACCTAACTCTGTTGTCGTCAGGTAGGGTAAAATAGGCGTCAAGTTGGGTAATATACGCTTCAGTTAGGGTACTTCTCATGAAGGTGATCCTGGCGAACGGAGTCTACTTGCCTTGCATCTATTTGTACAACAAGATTAACCAGATCTCGATCCAGGAAGTCGACCGTATCGCCCGGCAACCTAACTCTGTTGTCGTCAGGTAGGGTAATATACGCGTCAGGTTGTGTCAGTAGGCTAATATAAAAGTAGGTATCTAAAGCCGGCGGCGCGAAGGAAATTGTACTTTATTATCGCGCATGAATATTTATATTTGTTGAATTGCTATGCAGAGTGCGTCTTCTGTACCTGTACTATTATGTATTCTGTGGTCAGGTAGGGTAATCTTTTCATGAAGGTGATGTGGCGGGGTGCCGCACGCATAACGCATAACATTTTTACTCCTATTTGCATTACGCATAACACTTTCGGCATAGTTGTCATTTCGCATAATTGTAAATTGGCATATTTTTTTAAATGCATAATGGATATATTGGCATAACAATAAATATCCATAATTTTGTTTACCATAACGATTATAGTCATAAACTTAAAACCTCATAAGAATCATGGAATGGATAATTAGTAAAAACTTATTCAGAAAATACACTTGGGCACGAATGGCACAATGTAGGTAGGTACTTTGCCGTATTCCACAGTGGAGTATTGACAAAAAAATAAATTTGGGTATGATAAACATGCAATAAACATGCAAATAATAAGGCGTTTCTTTTTAGAAAAGCTTCACTCCCAATACTAGCCGTGGGTGTCGCAAAAAGCAAGTTAACGATTAAATTTAAGATGGATGGGCAGCGGTTTTCTCTGTAAATGCAACATCTTGCACTGCACTCGTCAATCCTCTTGCCAATCGTGTCAAATACACAATCAAATACTTACCTACCATATGAAGATTGCTATTTTTGTTACAATTAAGGTGTAACCGCGTTGCGCGGCACGGC
Organism: Phthorimaea operculella; assembly: GCA_024500475.1. Classification (NCBI taxonomy): domain Eukaryota; kingdom Metazoa; phylum Arthropoda; class Insecta; order Lepidoptera; family Gelechiidae; genus Phthorimaea; species Phthorimaea operculella. Next base: position 16,241,146 of record JANFCV010000001.1, read on the forward strand.
GCGGCAATTGCAGCGTAGTTTAACCATTTTTTACAGATTTTATCACATAAAAAATTGTGTCATATTGCGATTGTACTTTTATTCCTACTGCCTTTTATGCGTTCACTTCGTTATGCGTATCGATCGTATGCCAAAGAAATGTATGGCAAAAAAGTTATGCTTGATTAAGATTATGCGAAAAGATGAGTAGGTATGCCAAAAACAGGTATGCAAAAGTACGTTAGGACAGATAATATTATGCATGCGAATATGGACCCGATGTGGCGAACAGACTCTATTTGCCTTGCATCTATGTGTATAACAAGATTGACCAGATCTCGATCCAAGAAGTCGACCGTATGGCCCGGCAACCTAACTCTGTTGTCGTCAGGTAGGGTAGCTTTATAAGTTTATTAAGAAAGTCAGCCAAGGGCTAATAAAATTTACTGCCGCATGTTTTGATCTATTCCTGTGGTTCCCGCGGAAGTAAAACAGCTATCGTAGACGATGGAAGTGACAAGATCTTAAAAAAAAAAACAAATCGAAGACTCAAACGAATACTCCTCGAGTGTGTTTTTCGTCAGTGTGAAAAGTTACGATCGCTCTGCTTGCATTGCAACACGCCGTCTCTGTATTGTTCCAGAATAAAATAACTGTTCTTGTATTTTTGACGACGTGAAGAGTCGCGTTCGTTCCGCAGATACGAAGCGCATAAGGAGTACCGTGTAATGCTGGCTTAGAATGTCATCACCAGATATGGATCTTCCCCGTGGGTGTCTTAAGAGGCGACTAAGGGATAAATTCATCCAGGGTCCAATCCCTGGATAAATTTCGCAATCGCATTGCAACACTTGTATTGCGCACACCAACCCGCTTGCCAAGCGTGGTGAGTATGGCAAATACCCCCCTACTAGGAGGAGGTCCATGTTCAGCAGTGAACTTTATTATGGCTGTTATAGTGAGGAGTTTATTTAAAATACACCTCATTGATATGTTTTGTTTGTATTCCAGTTGCAACATGAAGCTGAATCTGGACTTTCTACTGGAAACCTTGTGGGAATATCTCTCCCTCATCCGCGTGTACACCAAGAAGCCTGGACAGCCGCCAGACTTTGACGACGGACTCATCTTGAGAAGAGTAAGTGCATCCTCTTGCAATATGAAACTGAAATGCAATTTATTCGTTACTGCCCCGTCTGTTACTGTCCTATTCGTTGCTGTTCCATGCGTTATTGTCTCCTAAACGTTACTGTCCTATCTTTTACCGTCTCTTCCGGTACCGTGCCATCCGTTACTGTATCATTCGTTACTGTTCTATTCGTGACTGTCCTATTCGTTACTGTCTCATTCGTTACTGTCCTATCCGTTACTGTCTCATCCGCTACTGTCTCATTCGTTACTGTCCTATCCGTTACTGTCTCATTCGTTACTCTCCTATTCGTTACTGTCCTATCCGTTACTGTCCTATCCGTTACTGTCCTATCCGTTACTGTCCTATCCGTAACTGTACCATCCGTTACTGTCCTATCCGTTACTGTCTCATTTGTTACTGTCCCATCCGTTACTGTCCTATCCGTTACTGTCCCATCCGTTACTGTCCTATCCGTTACTGTCTTATCCGTAACTGTACCATCCGTTACTGTCCTATCCGTTACTGTCTCATTTGTTACAGTCCCATCCGTTACTATCCTATCCGTTACTGTCTCATTCGTTACTGTTCTATTCGTTACTGTCCTATCCGTAACTGTCCCATCCGTTACTGTCCTATCCGTTACTGTCCCATCCGTTACTGTCCTATCCGTTACTGTCCCATCTGTTACTGTCCTATCCGTTACTGTCCCATCCGTTACTGTCCTATCCGTTACTGTCCCATCCGTTACTGTCCTATCCGCTACTGTCCCATCTGTTACTGTCATATCCGTTACTGTCTCATTCGTTACTGTCCTATCCGTTACTGTCCCATCTGTTACTGTCCTATCCGTTACTGTCTCATTCGTTACTGTCCTATCCGTTACTGTCCCATCTGTTACTGTCCTATCCGTTACTGTCTCATTCGTTACTGTCCTATCCGTTACTGTCTCATTCGTTACTGTCCTATCCGTTACTGTCCCATCCGTTACTGTCCTATCCGTTACTGTCCCATCTGTTACTGTCCTATCCGTTACTGTCTCATTCGTTACTGTCCTATCCGTTACTGTCCCATCTGTTACTGTCCTATCCGTTACTGTCTCATTCGTTACTGTCCTATCCGTTACTGTCTCATTCGTTACTGTCCTATACGTTACTGTCTCATCCGTTACTGCCCTATCCGTTACTGTCTCATTCGTTACTGTTCTATTCGTTACTGTCCTATCCGTAACTGTACCATCCGTTACTGTCCTATCCGTTACTGTCTCATTTGTTACTGTCCCATCCGTTACTGTCCTATCCGTTACCGTCCCATCCGTTACTGTCCTATCCGTTACTGTCCCATCTGTTACTGTCCTATCCGTTACCGTCCTATCCGTTTCTGTCCCATCCGTTACTGTCCTATCCGTTACTGTCCCATCCGTTACTCTAATATCTGTTACCGTCCTATCCGTTACTGTCCCATCCGTTACTGTCCTATCCGTTACTGTCCTATCCGTTACTGTCCCATCCGTTACTGTCCTATCCGTTACTGTCCCATCCATTACTGTCATATCCGTTACTGTCCCATCCGTTACTCTCCTATCTGTTACCGTCCTATCCGTTTCTGTCCCATCCGTTACTGTCCCATCCGTTACTGTCCCATCCGATACTGTCCTATCCGTTACTGGCCCATTCGTTACTGTCCTATCCGTTACTGTCCCATTCGTTACTGTCCTCTCCGTTACTGTCCCATCCGTTACTGTCCTATCCGTTACTATCTCTTCCGTTACTGTCTCATTCGTTACCATCTCTTCCGGTACCGTTCGTCACTGTCTATCTGTTACTGTCCTATCCATTGCTGTCCCTTCCGGTACTGTCCCATCCGTTACCATCTCTTCCGGTACTGTCCCATCCGTTACTGTCCTATTCATTACTGTCCCATCCGTAACTGTCCCATCCGTACCTATCCATCCGTTACTGTCCCATCCGTTACCATCCCATCCGTTACCGTCCCATCCGTTACTCTCCTATCTATTACTGTCCCATCCGTTACTGTCCCATCCGTTACCGTACCATCCGTTACTGCCCTATCCGTTACTGTCCCATCCGTTACAGTCCTATCCGTTACTGTCTCTTTCGTTACTGTCCTATCCATCACTGTACTATCCGTTACTGTCCCATCCGTTACCATCTCTTCCGGTACCGTACCATCCGTTACTGTCCCATCCGTTACTATCCTATCAGTCTGTTACCGTCCTATCCGTTACTGTCCCATTCACTTTTTACAGCCGTTTACGAGCGTAAACAGAGCGTGGACAGAGCTGTCCAACCCGTAAGGGATATACGCGTGATATATGTATTTACTGACAAACATTTTTGCGTTACAGGGCGTGTCGTATGATTGTATGTATTTACTTACCACCCATTTTTTCCTTCCAGGGCGTGTCAATCGAGCACGTGTGCCACTCCATCCATCGCTCTCTCGCCGCGCAGCTGAAGTACGCGCTGGTGTGGGGCACCAGCACCAAGTACTCGCCGCAGCGCGTCGGCGTCAACCACGTGGTGCACGACGAGGATGTCGTGCAGCTCATCAAGAAATAGCCACAGTTGCAGCAAAAGAAACACCTCTCCTTTTTCGTGCAAGTTTTTAACAAATGGCCGTTTTGTAAGCAGTTAAAACACTTCTAAAGTGTGCAACTTTGTAATAAAGTGGACTATCGATAGTTCACGCTATCGATAATATCGATAGTTAAAAATACAGCAATACTATCGATACTATCATTTCTCAACATACTATTATTTCTCAACAAAAACTATCGATAGATCGATTCACTACAAAACGTACTATCGAACTATCAGTACTATCTATAGTTCGGCAACACTAGTTACAACATTTTTAGGACAAGTTTTTACGATTTACGACATTACTGACATTTCTTTTACATTTATCGTTCAGCTATAAATAGCAGTACTATCTTCAGCAACACCAGTTACAACATTTTCGACAATTGTGACCATTTCTTCTACATTTATCATATATCAGCTACTCCCTCTTACCACCGGTCTTAGAGCGCTACGCTGAAGTACGCACTAGTATGGGGCACCAGTACCAAGTACTCGCCGCAGCGCGTCGGCGTCAACCACGTGGTGCACGACGAGGATGTCGTGCAGCTCATCAAGAAATAGCCGCAGTTGCAGCAAAACAAACATTACTCCCTTTTTGTGCAACTTTTTAACAAATAGCCGTTTTGTAAGCAGTTAAAACACTTCATATATATAGGACTTTAAAAAAAACCTTTTTTGCGCATAAAGCAACTACAGAGTGCAATTTGTTAAGAACCTTCATCTTAGCATTCACATGCCGTGTTGCAGCAAAACAAACATTTCTCTTTTTTCGTGCAAGTTTTAGAAATGGCCGTTTTTTAAGCAGTAACAACACTCATATATCTTGCTTCTTTCCACTTCGTTTTTGCACTTGAAACAACATATCTGAAAAGTGCGATTTTGTTAAGCATTGACCTACATTTAATTTGTTAAAACATTTCTTTGATAACTTGTTTACGATTTACGACAATTGTGACAACATTTCTCGTATAACGTAAATTTTTTGAGGAATGCCCTTTGTTTTTACACTTAGAACAACATTTCTAAAACGTGCAACTTTCTAAGAAATGGCCTACGTGTAAACAAACAGTTATGACAACATTCATATTTCAGTGCTTTTAGTAAGTGCGTCTCTCTATTGCCTACTAAGACAATGCCGTCATCATCTTCAGTTTGTATCAGCCAAAGTTATTCTACTTATAATCCTCATAATATAACCGGATATTCCTACTTTATTCAACAGGTCTCTGGACATATCCAAACAATATAATATAACATGACAATATAACCAGCAATAACATTTATTACCTCTCTTGATGTGCCCATGTTAAATGTGGAATGTGAGGCGCAAGCTTCATAGAGAAAACAACGTGAGACGCAAGTTGGCATCTTTCAAACAAGTGATCGTCGGAGACGTGAGACTTGCAACATTGTGACTCTTGAAACCGTTCCCATATAAAATGTATTAAACAGAATAAACAAAGCTAAACACGTCCTATCGATGACGGCTTGTCTTACAGATGTCATTTTGCGCGACGCGTCGCGCGTCTATTCTGTGGAGCTTACCCCTAATTATTATTGTTATAAATTATGTTTTCAGGTGTCAATATAATATAATGTATGTATCAGTTGGTCAAAAGTATTGACTTGATTACTGGTTATTTATAATATACCTAAGCCAGTGAAAATGCTTACGTAAAATGAAGTGTTTAATGTGTGAGTTCTTAGCCGGGGTATTTCTAAATACTATGTCAAAAATTTTGAATATAATAAAAGACTTTCGTCTCCTATTCATAGATATTAAAGCTATTAAAAACGTAAGTTATTCCCTGTGTTATATTAAGTTTTTATTTACTTTTAGTTTATGTATCTCGATGAATGGTTAAGGTTCGAGTCCACCTACTAATAGAAAGTAACGTTCAGTCGGATCATTGAAGCTTATTTTGACAACTGTTGACACCATTGCTAATGTACGAGCGCGAGCGCTAATGCTACCAAATGAAGTCCATTTTCCCTTGCTGACATCTCTGGCTGGCAGGCTTTTAAAAGTTGCCAGACTTGAAATGTTGTCTTATGTAGGTCTTCCAGTACACAGTCTATTCGCATCAATAGAGATCAGATTATTAGAAAGAATATCATGGATGACGCTTAATTAATTGAGTGAGTAGGTGGACTTGAACCTTTATGGGCGCCACACACCGCCTCCGTATGCGTTTTTTTTTTTCATATTTCGACCCATGTTTCTTGGGGAAAGTTGTTCAGTTTCATAGGCTGGTTCATCCCACAAAAGGGACGCAGTACTTTTCCTAAGACCCTGTATTGTACGGGACCGTATGAGACGCCGCGGTACGCGCGTGATCACGCGCACGCATACGTCCTGCACACGGAGGCGGTGTGTGGCGCCCTTTATGGATTGTAATTTGTTACTGATGTGTTTGTACAGAATAACGTGAATTGTATATAGGTACTCAAGTATACTTTTACATTGAAATAAAACGTTAAAAATGGTTTTATCTTTCATTTAAAATGATCCAAGCAAAATAATTAGAAAAGGACAGGGGAAGGGGAACTGATGATATTAAAATTACAGTTATTCAAATTAACAGTTTTTCTTATACGGGGTGTTAGGGTTCCCATCTCCCATACAAAATCAGTCAGCTGATCATGATTTTTGTATGGGAGTTCGAAAAATTTTCTTCGTTTCCCACCATTGGCTTCATAGTAAAAGTTGTTCAGTTTGATGGTCTGATCATGCCTGCAAAGTTTTCGGTACACCGTCCCTAACACCCTGTATTTATCAAATAAATAATAAAATGTGACAGTTTTTACCTTATAGAACATAATAACTTTACCATAAATGCTAGCATGGATGCAGTTCTGTAATAGCTTTTCAAATACAAACAACCTACACAAACTTACTTAGATATACACTTCAAAAATTGAACTAGCTATGTGTACAATTCAAGCTGCGGGCGCCTGTATCTCTTGTTCGACGTTGGCGAGCGCCCACTTGTGGTCAGTGATCTCGAGAGCCTCCCATTCCGCCTTGGAAAATAGAAAACAGATATTTGATTAGGTAACAGTGTAATGTAAAGGCCGTGTGGTGCCGGCTTAGAATAGGGTCACGCCATATCTTTCCCGTGGATGCCGTAAGAAGCGACTAAGGGATTGATCCTCCTGATACATCCTGTCACCACAAGTCTTCAGTATGACTCAAACTTGTCAAACGTGGTGTAAAAGCGTACCCCGCATGAGATATATTATGCTTGATATTGTCCATTCAAAATCATAGTGCCATGACCAGCCTAAGCAGGAAGCCAAGTTAAGCTGGTCGCGTCTAGGATCTAAGTATTGCGACCCAGCGTAACTTAGCCTCCTGCTTAGGCTGGTCATGTAATATCATGACACTATGATTGCGAATGGACTGTATACCATACCTTGAACGCGGCTTTCGGGTCCGGCGGCATCGCCATCGCCGCGCCCGACATCTGCTCCTGCATCACCTTCGACTGGTCTGCCGCTGGAACAAGATCATCATGAACAATCAGTATTTTAAAATATTCAAAAAGGCACCCGTTTGGTGCCGGCATAGAATTGCATCACCGCATATCTTTCCCGTGGGTATCGTAAGAAGCGTAGGCGAAGGAGGACAATCTGTCACTATGATACACAAGTCTTCTGAATGACTCTCAAACTTGTCAGTCGTGGTGAGAATGACCGTATTTTACATCTGTTTACGCTCTGCCTCCCGCTAGGGATATAGGCGTGATGTATGTATGTATGTAGAAAGGTACCATAGCGCAAAACATTGCTCCTACCTAATCTGTGCCTTATGGACCTATAATGGTACTACTTTCTACCTACTCTACTCATTTTCAAATAAGTGAAATAACCGCGTCAATTAAACAAGCTCGTCGTTAAAATCGGCGTTATTTGAAGAACCTATTCCAAAAGATGGTGCCCTACGCTTTTAAAGACTATGGCAGCGAAGAGAGCGATTATTGGATTTGTTTCTTAACAAAATGCCCCTGGTAATTTTTCTGCAAGATTTTTTATGACTATTTTGCATCTTGGTTTGCTAGTGAGTGAACTATTGAGAAAACTCAGTGCCAATAACATACCATTATTCTCTCCCAACACCAGCGCGTAAATGGTCCTCAGGCCGAAGACGTTGAGGAAGTACCAGGAGGCGGACGACACCCACGCTGCGTCCAACTGTGTGAGCTCCACGCCGCGCTGCAGCATCGGCTTGAAGCGCAGAGTCAGGGGGAATGGGACTTTAGCTGTGGATAAGAAGTTTGTAAGTTAGTAACATGTGAGAAGATTTCCATACAAATTTCTATCGCTATAGACAGAAAAACTTCCCCATTTCATACATAGAAAATAGTGTTTAGTCTGATAAAAATTTGATGTTTAAGTTATTTCTGCTGGGCTTCTCATTCGAAACGCCATCTACTCCATTATCTGATTAAAATGCTCATGGTAGAAACCGATTGCAAATAGCCGAAACAAAAAAAATAAAAGGTATTTCTGAGGTTATTTTTGCTTTAGAAATTTGACAAGGAAATGTTCCACGCCGCGCTGTAGCATCGGCTTGAAGCGCAGAGTCAGGGGGAACGGGACCTTGGCTGTGGCAAGAAGTTTGTAAGTTAGTAACATGTGAGAAGATTTCCATACAAATTTCTATCGCTATAGACAGAAAAACTTCCCCATTTCATACATAGAAAATAGAAAACAGCCGATGTGGCGCAGTGGTTAGTATGCCTGCCTGCCACGCAAAGGTTCCGGGTTCAATTCCCGGTGGGGTCACTCACAAAGTTGATATTTATCACTTTGTGAATTTGTTCCCAGTCTGGTTAGGACATTGCAGGCTGAACCACCTGATTGTCCGCAAGTAAGATGGTTCCGTGCTTCGGATGGGCACGTTAAGCAGTCGGTCCCGGTTGCTGTCTATGATAGCGGTCGTTACACAACCATGTCAGAGGCCTGCTACTTGTAGTAGGCGGTTGAAAAACTCTGACACCAGGGTTCATCGGGTCGTTGAACGACTCGGTGTCCCACACGAAAAGAAGAAGTGTTTTAACGTAAATTAGACCATTTTTATTTAGGTAGTCTGATAAAAATATGATGTTTCAGTTATTTCTGCTGGGCTTCTCATTCGAAACGCCATCTACTCCATTATCTGATTAATTTACTCATGGTAGAAACCGATTGCAAATAGCCGAAACAATAAAAAAAATAAAAGGTAATAAAGGTATTTCTGAGGTTATTTTAGCTTTAGAAATTTGACAAGAAAATGCTCCACGCCGCGCTGTAGCATCGGCTTGAAGCGCAGAGTCAGGGGGAATGGGACTTTGGCTGTGGCAAGAAGTTCGTAAGTTAGTAATGTGTGTGAAGGCAGTGAAGTTGTTTTATATAAAGACAAGGAAATGTTTCACGGAGAGTTAGGGGGAATGGGACCTTGGCTGAGGCAAGAGGTTCGTAAGTTAGTAACGTGTGTGAAGGCATTGAAGTTGTATTACATAAACTTTTTTGACAAGGAAATGCTCCACGCCGCGCTGCAGCATCGGCTTGAATCGCAGAGTCAGGGGGAATGGGACTTTGGCTGTGGCAATAAGTTTGTATGTTAGTAATTTGAAGTTGTTTTACATAAAGACAAGGAAATGTTTTAAAGGCGAACGCTGCGGCGCGCGGTGTGTTCATTTAAGGTGCAAGTTCGTCAGGTGCGGCCGATCGAAGCGTCGCTGCGTTCGTGGGGTGCGACAGTCGCATAGCGATAGGCCGCCCCTGCACTGTTGAAGTGAAGTGATTCACGCGCGCGGACTATCAACGCGACGCAGCGTTTGTCCTTATTAAATAAATGTTAGAGTAAGAGCAGGTGGAAGTTCGTTAGGTGCGGCCGATAGCAGCCGCAAGTGGTTGCGATCATGTGCTGCATTCAATGGATTTGGCAGAAGCGTGCGGCCGAGCGTCATACACTTTAATACAACGACGATAGCCGCATCGGCCGCATGCCTCAGTCACATGGCTGCGCAGCTGCGATCAGCCGGCCCTGACAAACTTGCACTTTAAGGAATTATGCATTGTGGACATTACAATCTTAGCTTACTTGTAAGGAATCCACTGAACATCCAGTTGATCCAGCCTCCTATGATGATCATAGGTAACACATTGGTCACATTGCCTTTTAACATGTCCGTCATCATGCCAGGGTCAGTCATCGGGTTCTGTAAATGAAAATATAAATGCATTGCAATAAAGGGAAAGTTTCTTAGTCACTCCTGATTAGGAGTGATTAGGAGTGACTAAGAGAGACCACACAAGAACCAGAACAAAAGTAACAGACATATTATCTAGAATTGACCAGCTAAAATGGAGATGGACAGGACATTTGATAAAATGCAAAGAAGAAAAATGGAGCAAAATTGTGTCAAACTGGTACCCCAGAGATGGAAAACGGGCTAGAGGAAGACCGTTCAGAAGATGGGAAGACAAGATCAAACTGACAACCGGCCCACTATGGCGCCATGTAGCCCTTGACAGAAAGCAATGGAAGTTACTGGAGGAGGCCTTTGCCGAGAGGCACACTGAACTTAGAGATTTCATTGATTTATGAATAGTTTAATAAACGAAAATGAATAAGAAGTTAATTTGAATGCGACATCTATAATTTAAATTGATATGAAATGGAATGAATGAATTTATTTATTAAGGTTCAAATTATTTATTGATGGTTAATTGTAAATGAAACACTATATTGTAAATGCTATTGTATGTTGCATGTTCAGAAATAAAGGCTATTTGATATGATTTGAAAGGGAAAGTTTGTGTGCAACAAACATGGGGAATTCTATAAAAACATCGACTATTATGATTCAAAACTACTAGTTGTGTAGAACCTAAAGCTTTTAAATATATACTACTTCTGTATTTACGGATTTATGGTGTCTTACAAAGAAATATGAACACCATTTTTGTGGAATGCTCCACAACACATTCTTGAAATGATGAAACCTTCAAAGTTGTTCCAATACTATAAAGTTACATCATGCCTGGTATTTTTAAGTGCAGTATCTTTTTCTTTGCAATAAAGAATGAAAATGTAAATTTTAGATACTATTGTAAAGGTTGAAATTAATAATATCCAATACAAGTTCACTTTACTCCAGGTGGTGCAGATGAAGTGAGTGAACTTCACACTCGCAAGTCAGCATGGACAATGTGCATTCACGCAGCATACACCCTCAACTGCACTACTGTACCACTCTCGTGTGGGACACTGAGTCGTCCAATGACCCGACGACTACTGCACAAGTTCTTCTTCATCCATGATTCAATTTGAATTATTATTACCAACCTGAGAAGCCGCAGCTCGCTTCTGAACTTTGAAATACCCAGTCTCCTCGTTGTTGAACCAGTGCCGACGCATCGCGAAAGATTGACGAGGCAAGTATTTGCCGTTTTCACGCAGGAGACGAGCTCGAATCATCACTTGGCTGAAACATTTTAGTATTTTGGTAGAGGTTATGAACAACCAAATTAACCAAAACGTAAGGGTTTTTGATAATGATAGGATAAAAATAGATAGTAAATACCTGTCCTGAACCTGAATAAGTTCAATTTTCTTCTGGGAGGACAAAATTATCGAAACATAGTGCCTCACAATCCCAACCAAAAAAGTGATGACTACGATGGGTAAGAAAACCCAGACCCGAATATTTGGATCTAGTAATAGTTCTGCCATTTTAATGTATTAATTAAAACTACTTGATAAACTAAATAATTCACGAAATGCAAGAATATTGACTTGCAAGAATGTTCACCAACACCCTGACATTAAACAACTGTACCGCTATTCGAAACATAAAACAAAACATGAGAGGCGTATGCGGTTCCCTTTAGGAGACGGTCGGTAGCGGCTATATCTGTCCCTTTCTAGCATGTGACATCTCTTTCTCGCATCCCCTCCGATTGCGACACGAGGCAGGCGCGCAGCGCTCTTGCCTTCATTGGTGATGTGCTTCCCGGCGAGAGCGGTCGTGGTGAGAAGAGAAAATAATTTCAAATCTTTTATTTAAATTATTTTCAATAACGGTTTTTTCCGTTCGAAAAAATTATCATTTTCTTAAACGAAAAAATTAATTGGTCTATATCTGTTCCTTTAATGAATTTTTATTTTATTTAAGTGTAATTTTATTCCAGGTTTTCTTTCAGGTTTTTATTTTTCAGCTTTTAATGATTGTTGCTTACGAGCTCGACATACATTTCTTATTTCCGAAATACGGAAAAGCCAATGTGCAAAAATACCGTGTGGATCCAATCTACATAAAAGGTTAGTCAAATACCATACTAAGTTGACAAATCAGTGCTTTGATTATGCCATATTTGTGAAAACACGTAATTTCCATACGTAAATAACAGTCAATTGTCATGCAATTGTCTGAACATCTTACGAGTTCTTCGTCAGCTGACGAAAACTTATTTAAAATGTGCTTCCATTCGAACACAGCCCTTGAAAACGCTTGGACCCAAAAATATGAAATTTATAATATAGTTTTCAAGTTCTATACTGTAGTAGCATGATTAGCTATTATACGTAAGGTAAGCAACAATGTAATTTGAAAGTGTCACCTATACTATAATAATACGAGCGGGTTGTTCTTAACATATCGGGTTTCTATAAAACCTAGAAATCAACTCCTGCGCAAGGAGATTTTCAATGTCTAAAAACTCGTTAATGGATGCTAAGCTTTTGTCCTCGCAAACTATTTGCAGGGTCACTCACGAGTCAAAGCTAAAAAGTCCAGCATAAGTATGTAAAGTCCATTTCGATGCATTCCTCATCTTAAAAATATTTGCCATATTGGGCACCAATATTTATTCTTTCTCTGGTATCTATGTACCTAGAGAATGACATATTCGCGATCTCACTCAGACGTGGTCGCATAATTTCTAATTCAACCTAACCTTCAAGTACCTAACGAGCTCAGCTCTACAGCAGCGTTGTGGTGCAGTGCAGCTATGATACTTTCTCTAAAGTTAAAGCTTGTCATTATAAAATGCACGGCAAATCCGTTTGGTACTATAAAAGTGCTAAACCTAAAATAACTAATCTTGCATGTTATAAAGCTTTGAAATTATTTTAAACAATGTCTAAGGCTAAACGACAAGGAAATTGCATGATTTTATTTAAAGATTGCAATACCTTTTGCTGCTAAGCAAAATAAGAAGCAATAAAATTAATTTTAGTTGCAAAACTGCATAAAGAGCGCCTGCATACTCAGCGCTTCAGACGAAAATACTGTTTAAGCGCCAACGCCCCGCGCCGCGCCATACCTTTAAAATTACTGGCAGCGCGATACGATTTAGCCCTGCCTAAAATATTCGCACATTTACGTAATAAAAATCATAACAAGATGTAATTGCGAAATTTGAAGTCGGTGAGTCATCCCAAACTTGTCCAAATGATCACCTACGAAATTCTACCTGCAGTACGTCATGTTGCTAAGAGCCAACGCAAATATTACTGATTCTATGTCTTAACATTTATACATGCCCTTCGGCAATTTGAAAAAGATTCATGATTGTAAAACCTACTAGCGCAATCAATACGCTAAAATAATGATTCATTTCGTGCTTGCTTGCATGTCAACACATGTTCTAAAATGAACATACACTGCGATATTTCACATACTACCCACTAATGTAAGCACTTATCATGTAACATTATACATGAAATAGACAAAGGGTAAGGAAAACATTACAAGCGCCTACAATATAGGTAATATTGGCCTGCCTGTCGTGGGTACTCGGAAAACCCTGCCATTCGAAACTATCCTCAGGGAAATCAAATCTATTCCGTTCTCAAATCTAACGGATATGCAAAATTAATCTGTAGGAGCATATTGTGAAAGTACCTAGTTACGTCACAGCAAAATAATTCACTGTCCTGTCACCTTTAATTTGGTGAACAAGCTACATTTTCAAAGTTATGCGCAGATATCTAATCTCGCAAAAAACATAATACGAAGCGTTCGAAACCAACCTATACCTAAGCTAACATACCTATATATAGGTAGGTATATGCCTAAGCATGCATTGATACTTAAAACTTAAACCTGTAATGTAATATCATTCATAAGATAACATACAGATGGTAAGGTACTTACCTACTTACCAACATAGCCCCTAATAGTCCAGTGCATTCTACACAGTTTTATCATTGTAATAAAAACAGGTCTAACTATCAGGGCATTTTAATACAGGTCCCAATAAAGTGAAGTCCACTCTATTGTTTACACTCAAATCGGGTACAAGATATGTACTTATAACCCGTAGTTGCATTACCCAATCCATAACCAACTGAGTCAATTCTCAAAGAGTTGACAACTATGACAAAAACGAGGGTATAGCTACCGAAATATTTCCATACTAATCTTACTAGCAAAATACTTGTTCATAAAGTTGACTTGCGATTCAGAAGATTCAGGACTGCTAAGGTTGCGAAGAAATTCAGATTATCGCATCTGAAGGCAATTTCAGTCACAAAGTACCTAAACAACCTAATATATGATGCGTAAAGTAGGTACCAAGACAAGAAATGTGGCCCCTCCAAGAACAAGTTGAATTGTTCAGTTTAACGTTAATATACGCCGTTACAAATGGCGCCTTTGACAGGCGTTCCATAATTTTGACACAATCACATAAAATCATGCCTTTTACCCCTGTGGGATAGGCAGAGCGTAAAGACTTTTTAATGGCAAGTCGAACAAATATTCAATGAACATTGTAACAAAATCGCATTGATGTCGTCGTCACGTTCGTTGACACGACGTCAACCCATTGATTTAAATCCTTATAGATACACATGGTGCTCACAAGGACATAGTATAAATGAAATAACATTTATCAGCCAAGTATTTGTGTAGCAAGTCAAACTATTTTCCTTCTTGCTCATAGTTAGGGTTGCCTACCGTCTGACTGTGCAGAGCCCTGTCTGGTCAAATACGACATGTCTGGCCTGACCGAACTTTTAGCTAGGCCACGCACTTGAGGAAACATTCTCAAAGAAATGGACAACCCACAAATTCACGGATATGTTGAGTGCAATCACAAATTTCAGTGCGTGCAGTGCAATCAATTTCTATACTACTCGCTCGTGTTTATATTTCTATGCATGCCGTCGTTCAATCTCGTAAAAGAAATATTTTGCAAGCACACATGCTAAAATAACATGCGGGCAGCGTACTTTTGTACCAGCCTCCAAGTGTGTTGAGATCTAATACCTACACACTTACATACATACATATATCACGCCTATATCCCTTGCGAAGTAGGCAGAGCGCAAAAGGCTGTAAAAAACGGTCATTTACACCATATCTGACTAAGGTTTGAGGGTAATTCAGAAGTCTGTATATCAACATAGTGACAGGTTGTCAGCCGGTTGCATAAAACTGCAAGTTAATGAGATTTCGGTTTCAGTTGGTTTCGACACGATGTAAGCCCGGCTTTTCTACGTATATACTGCTACGGCTTGGCAACCCTATTCACGAACAGATTTACATGAAAAACACTAGTCGATATGTGAAGATTTCCTTTCATCCATACGTATATGAAACATCGAACTGTATTCCAACAGGAGTCTTTACGTATAAAATCTGTCTACCCTCAATAACATTTATGAATGTAAATAATCATGGGATATGTGTGTAGGTACCAACTCACACGTTATTTAGTAATACAGCGTTGTTAAAAGTTGTACAATGTCACGTACATTGTACAATTGTGTAAGAAATATCGTTGATGTTAATTTTATGTGGTTTGCTGTTTGTTATACGGAAGGAAATCACAATAAAGAAAGGCGCCAAATCGGTCAAATCCGAAGTACGTCTAATGTCTAACTGAAGTAAATTGCATAATGTAAGTAATAGTAAGTAATGCATGGTTACAAATAAGTGCGCGATCAACGCGTTTATATGAATCGCACGAATACAGAGTCTTATTATAAAGGACCTTACAATAATGTCGAGCTAACTAGTACATACACTAAAGAATGCTGCAAATGCTGAATTCCTTAGAAATGCTTAATTCTTTAGATAAAGGATCAATATCAATACGAATATAGTTGACGTTTAAAATCAAAATCTGTCTCTGGTGATTTATTAATCCGACTCAGGTTCTTGTCGATACTTTCAACCTTTTTCGTTGCAAGAAGAATGCAGAATCATGTTCATAATGACGATGACCTAAAGTGGAAATGAGATAAGATTTAATAAATGTATCAACTCCAAATCTCAGCTTATGCATTAAGTATAAGCGTGTGAAATAAAACTTCTAGGTGCATATACTTTATTTTCTTACGCATGTATTATGCGTAATTCTGCTGAAATCTCATTATCCTCCGCCTAAGTTTTGGTATCTTGTCATAAGCAACAAAATAAAAGTTTGCCATACTTCAAATATGACACGTAACGACTATTATGTTATGATATGAACGACTAATGACCGTAATTGTGGCATCTAGTGTCTAGCTGATATATTCCTGTACTTTATCCTGATTATACCATACTTCACTAGACCAGAGTAAGTGGTTACACTAAAGGGCAAATCCTTCAAATTGCTATCAAGATAAGATAAAATAGATACTGTTTTTCAGTCATGCCCTTCACCAACCCCCATGGGGTTCAGGAGTGACTTCAATAGCATATGTTTCAAGGTAGGTTAGAGTGCTCTTACTCGAAGCATGCACGAGTGCACTCCAAGTGCACTACCCTATGACATCCTACTTGTTTTTTTACATAATTATAACTTTATACTTTCAAGTGAAACCTTGCTAAAAGCAACTATCTTTAAAAAATATCAATTGTCACTAATATTTACAATTGTGTAGCTGTTGTAAGAACTTAATGAACAAGGTTGCATAAAGTATCTTAATGATAAAACAAATGTGTACTTTCCTATACACTATATCAATTGCTGTTTTAAATTTTATATATTGTAATAGTATTACATATCTTTCTATCCTATAATAAATAAAAGTACATTCATGAAATATAAAATATTTATATTACTTATTTAAAGCTGATAATTTTTTCCTCTTTCTCTTAATAAAATAGGTCATTTTATTATTTTTGTCTTTCACATTGGTGATTGCTCCACCAGGCGATAACAAACAGGTCTCATGTTTTGTTTTATGTTTCGAATAGCGGTACAGTTGTTTAATGACAGCGTTTTACCTATCAATAAAACGCTTATTAAATAACTTAACCCTATTCGAAACATAAAAGTTTCTCAACTGCCTGGTGATTAATTAAAAAGAAAATGTATGCAAACATACATTTCTTTTTATAAACATGAGATCCAATGAAGGCAAGAGCGCTGCGCGCCTGCCTCGTGTCGCAATCGGAGGGGATGCGAGAAAGAGATGTCACATGCTAGAAAGGGACAGATATAGCCGCTACCGACCGTCTCCTAAAGGGAACCGCATACGCCTCTCATGTTTTGTTTTATGTTTCGAATAGGGTAAGTTATTTAATAAGCGTTTTATTGATAGGTAAAACGCTGTCATTATTAACGCTCCTAACAGGAATAATTATAACGCTAAGCATTTTTATAGACAGAGATAGCGCTATACTCATTCTTGCATCGTTATCTTCTTTATCACAATTTTTCAGGTTATTATTTATCACAGAAAAGCGCATTTTGACATTTATGATTTTTGAACGTTTATGGTGGTCTAAGCATTTTTGTTGAACGATAATGTCATTCCCATGTTTTTCTTGTTCGCTTTGTTTTCACCGGTATTTTCATTTCACTTTTCGCGCAACATTTCGCAAACAAATACCATGCAGTAGTCAGGGAAATCGTAAGATTATATCTTTTCTCTATCATGGTTATCTAATTAACTACTTACCTCACCGATTTCACCGAGAGCAAGTCCATCATATCCTTACAAAAATGAACAGAGTCAAATCTAAACTTACTGCGAGTTTTAAAAAGAGAGTGCGAAGCGAGAGTTCTCAGACCTTAAAAAGTTCTACTAAAGACAAGGATACAGTAGCCGGTTCTGGCGCCAGACCCCACAACGATGCGAGTACTGACCCTCCGGATCTGCAACAGTTTGTTTACAAGAGTACCAGCACGCACAGACCACATCTAACTATAAAATACGAGGCGGAGCCCCTGCGCGATGAAGAGGTATCGTATCATATCCTTGCCGAGGACTTGCGTCAAACAAAAAAGTCTAACAGCATTTCATACTTATTTAAGCCTTCTAGAATCTGAAGACTGAATGAAAATAATTTACCTGTTTAATTGTTATATTGTTACTTTTTCAAATACACTGCTATATATGTGGAAAATTGCTTTTATTGTAGTGTATTTTTTTATGTAGAAACCCCAAGGTCTGTGGGAGCCTCCAAACTGGCGGGAGTTCCTCTTGAACTTGAGGAATATGAGGGCTAACAATGATGCCCCCGTGGATTCCATGGGCTGTCATAAAGCCATGGATGAGGATGCAGCACCTGAAGTGAGTATTTGAAATTGCCTGCTAACCAGGGAGTCAAGAGAGGAGGGAATACAATCCTGGGTGGTTCTTTTGTATGAATTCATCCCAAGATCTTGGATTGTATTCCCTGCTGCTGACTCATCATATCATTTGTGTAGCATTTTGTCTGTGGTTTATGGGCAAGATAGGTGAAGCTGAAGTGCGCACTTGTAAACGAGAAGTGCAGTCAAGAAATTTGACCTCTAAACCTCGTTTGTACTCACCATCTCTTTCTAATAATGTGTGAGTAGGGTGACTATGTAAAGTTTAATTTCTGTCAGATGTAACCTGGACTATCCTTCTTCTTAACAAACATGACATACTTTATTGCACTTTTGAAGAGGTAGTATTTAAAAACTTATAAAATCCAATCCAGGACATACAGGTTGATGAAAACTGGAGTCTCCTCATGGACCTGTACAACTTTCTTATTAAATCTGTATTCAAAAACAAAGTTGTTTTCTTGATAATGATGATGGAATCAGTTCTTTGAGAAAGTAACATTGTGCATTAATTTGCACTACTAACATTTCAGGTGATGAGGTACCAGAGCCTCATTGCTCTGATGTTATCCAGCCAGACAAAGGATCAGGTGACTTTTGCTGCAATGGAGAGACTCCGGGAAAGAGGCCTCACAGTGGACAATGTCCTCAAGATGAGTGATGAAGAATTGGGAAAATTGATCTATCCTGTGGGCTTCTGGAAGGTAAGTCATTTTTCTTTTCTTATTGTATTTTCTTTTTACCTTGTAGTGACCTGCTCAGCAGTTTTACCCACAGCTATTGATGTGGCATATGTGGAGAAAATATTATAAATAACATTGTAACATTATAATGCAATAACATTAACATACAATAATAACATTAACATTATTAAATACAAAATAGAATTTATTGTAGCTTTCTCAAAAAGTTCAGAAAATCCAAGATAACCTGTGCCCTATGCATTTACCTCTTATAATAATTTTAGAGTTAATTTATTTTGAACATTCTTTTTTGATATGTGTTACAGACAAAAGTAAAGTACATAAAGAAGACCACACAGACCTTGAAAGAGCAGTACAATGGCGACATCCCTGACTCCGTCGAAAAGCTGTGTAAGCTGACCGGTGTTGGGCCTAAGATAGCTCACATCTGCATGAAAGTAGCTTGGAATAAGGTTACTGGGATTGGTAAGATTCTTTTAGATGATAATATCAATTGTTTGGACTTTCCATAGTGTTTTTGATGTTTCAGAATGGAAATTATGAACAGGAAATCTACAAGTAAAATTGGACTTTAACACAAAGTGGCCCATTCAAATTTTTCAGAAACAGTCATAATTTTGAATTTTCCTATGTGTACTTCTATTTTATATTTCATTGTGTACTTTGGCTTATTATTCCAGGTGTGGATACCCATGTGCACAGAATAAGCAACAGAATTGGCTGGGTAAAGAAACCTACTTCAACCCCTGAGGACACTCGCAAAGCTCTGGAAACATGGCTTCCAAATGAACTCTGGGGAGAGGTCAACCACCTGTTGGTGGGATTTGGCCAGACCATATGTCTACCCATTGGACCTCTATGCCATGAATGTTTGAACAATGATATCTGCCCATCTAAGGGTCTAGGCAGGAAGTCACCAAACAAGACACCAGGCAAAACTCCTAATAAAACTCCCGTCAAAACTGAGGGTGAAGATGTAAAACAAGAAGATGTCCTGAAAGTGAAGAAGGAATTAGATTTGGATGAACCTAAGGGTAAAATAATAAAGCCAACAATAAAGGTTACAGATGAAGAAGGAAAAGAAAAACTTGAAATGAAAAAGGAACCTATACAAGTTAAAGCTAAGTCTAAACGTAAAAATGCAACGCCACAAAAAGATGATGGTTTAAAAGAAAATGATGAAGATATTGAAGAAAAATCACCAGACAAATCTACTGTCGCCATAAAAGAAGAAATGAGTTCAAAACCTAAGAAGACTCCTACAAAAAGAAAGATCACACCGAAAAAATCAATAGAAGCAAATATTGCACAAAAAAATGATAAGGACCATTTTAAGAAAGCAAATCCATCAGCAGACCTTACAGAAGACAAACCTGCACCTCGTCGAAAGAGGAAGTCTACGCCAAGAAAATATGATACTTCAAAAGAGAATGATAAAAATTTTGAAGAAAATGTGACAAGCAAAACAACTCTTGACATAAAGGAAGAATTTGCTTCAAAACCTAGAAAGTCACCTATGAAAAGAAGAATCATATCTAAAAAATCAAAGGAAGCAAATGTTGCACAAGATGATGATGAGAATAATTTTGAGGAGAAAGCAAAGCCAGCAAACCCCACAGAAAATAAACCTGTGCCTCGTCAAAAGAGGAAGACTACACCAAGAAAGTATGTTGTGTGAACAAGTACAAAAATAATGCCTAATGTGCAGAAATCAGATCTTACAAAATCATAGGCTGATTGAACCTTTTTTTAAATTGCATCTGTTTATTGTTTTGTTATTTTAATATCCATATGCATGGGCTGTAATGGACAGAAGATGGCATTGATTAAGATAATGTGATTTTAAAAGTAGGATTAGTAATTCTTGTTATAAGTTCCATAATTCTATGTTGTTTTGAATCTTAGCATGTTTAGTGGTTAAGTTTGTTTTCCAATTTGCCACTCAAATTGTGAGAATTGAATACCTCAATCATTATATTGATGGTTGCAAGTTTTCTGAAACATTGTTGTGATGTTTTCTTTTTTAGTTGTTAAGTTTTTTTCCAGTTTGTTACTCAAATTGTGATCATTAAATACCATTATTGATGCTAGAAATAAAAGTTCTTTTTAATAGGTGATTGTTTTATTTAGTTTAGAATCTAATGTTTTCTTCTACCAACTTTCTTTTTATTTTTAGCCTTGTCTTTCCTTGGGTCAGCTTTAGCTTTCATGTGCCCTTTCTTTTGTTGGGCTTTCTTTTTGTTTTTCACTCGCTCTAACTTGCTTTTCATTTGGAAAACTTTGCTCTTTTGTATTTTCTTTGTAGCCTGGTGCTTGAGCATTCTTTTTATTTCTTTCTTTGTCTTGAGATTTGTGTCTGTTTCTTCGGTCTCTGAATTTTCGCCTTCAGATGGACTTTCTACATCTGATCCCATACCAGGAATGCCCTCACTAATTTCAATAGTTTTCTTTTTCTTTTCAACTTTTTTGGCATCTGCTTTGGGTTTATTTTCCCCGATGACCAAGTCTTTCTTTTGTAGGGTTTCTGTTGACAGTTCCATGATTTTCACATTGACATCCTCATCTTCATACTCTTCTTTCAGGAGCTGTTCTATGTCGGGAAGTGGTCTACTGGACACCACCAGTTTCTTGTATGCTTCTTTGTTCTGTAACATAAATATTGTATTCAATATAGCAGGATTACAAATGCTTGTTAGTTTTGGTAAAGGTAAAGAATGTAATTTTTATTGGAGTAGAAATCAATTGCATGGAGTAAGGATTTAGTTTAGCTGGGAACATTCTTACCTTTTTCAGATCTTTTGCTCATACACCTTGAGTAGATTGGGAACGGAAGGACAAAAGGGAGGAGGGGGTGGGCAACAAACGCAAGTTATGATATGATATGATAGAAAGAACACAATATTGTAATAGGATAGGTGGTACATACCTCTTGTTTTATACGCCTTTTCTCCTCTTTTAGCATACGTTGCATTTCTTCTTGAGCCTTCTTTTTTCTTTCCAGCTTTCTTTTACGGAAACCGCACAGGAAATCCCTAAATAAACGAGAAAATTATAAAAAAATAATCATCCTAGTGCAAAAATACTTTGAACTGTGCGTCTTACTTACTTCCTTTTTTCTTCGTCAAACACCACAACGACTTTCTTTTTTCGTTCTTGGTTCTTTCTTTTACCCATGCTGCTTCTTGCCTTTTCTGATAAACAATACTGATAAAATTAGAGTTAAGATCCGACTTTCACGAGTTGATCGAGAACATAACCTCAAAACAACACAACAAAAATATACGCATTTTTCCTGAAATAAAAATGACTTAATAAGTATCTAACCTGTCTGAGATCTAGGAAACAAACAAGTGAGATAGGCGTCTCTCTTTCTCTTCGTGTTTTAGGCAAATTAGGGTCATACATATGGCAACACCGACTATTTGGCGCCAAATGTCAGCCGACAGTGGCGCCATCCCTCTTCTATAATAGAGGGTAGGAACGGTTGCAGGATTTCAGTTGCGTTTTTCGCACCATGCAGAAATAATTTTCCTAGATCTCAGACAGGTTAGATACATAATAAGTCATTTTTATTTCAGGAAAAATGCGTATATTATGTAGTCTGAACCTGTCTGAGATCTAGGAAACAAACAAGTGAGATGTGTCTAATATCGCATGGTGGTGTCGGGTTGCAACATTATGTATGACCTAACTACTTATTTACAAACAGGAAATTGTAGGTAATGATCAATACCTAGTATTAAGAATATGAAAGGAAAGGTAGGTAAGATATAGGATATGATAACATGAAAACATCAAATAAAGTTTAAGCGTGTATAATATCAATCAATCAACAAACATTATACAATATGTCAATGAAATGTTTTTCACTAGAACATGAAATCACAGAACAAAACATAAGCCTGCCAGACAAGCCAGATAGAAGCTAATTTTTAAACAAAAGCAAATCAGTTTTTATGAAATAGGATTGAAAGTAGAAGCTAAAGATTGAACATTATACAAATAATTCTGAGCAAGAGGCTTACGGTAAAACCTAGCAAGAGTATTAATCGACGTCCAGTTTCCTCTTGCCAAAATGTCGTCCACCGAATACTGTTCCACCCAGTTGAGGGAGGCGACAGCTGATCGCGCCGACCCCGCCGGGGCGTTGATACCGGCGTCACGCAGGAGAGTTCGCATCCAACCAGCTATGACCGCACGCGAAGCAGGACGCGGAGAACCCCTGGTAGCAACAAACAAACTTGATTCAGATATCTCTAAAAGCAAACGGATCCAGCGTATAGGGTCTACAATAGGATGTGCGCCTGCTGTAAGCTGCCAGCCTGACTGTCGATGGCTTAAGGTATCGGTCTTAGAACCGAAAACTGGCCACATCACACACAACACTTTCAGATTCCATAATAAAATTACCTGGAGCAATCGAGAGAAGAGTCAGGTCATGCACTCTTCTTCCGGATGCTAGGAGAAGTATCAACGCGCACCTCCTGGAGACTTCAAAGAGACTGTCAGTCCGTGACTCATTATTCATGAGCCAAGTAATCACCACCTGTGGGTTCCAGATGGGAGGCTTAGGAGGCATGTGGGATTTAGCAGCCGATTCATTTGCGATTCCTTTTAGTACCCGCTGCACTAAAGCGTGAGAGCTTAACTCAGCTGATTTCAGAGGATTAGAAAAATTTACAATCACCGATTTATGTACCAGAATAGTTTTGTAGCTAAGCTTGACAAATCTAAATAAATGAGCCAAATAAAAAGCTATGTCCGCAGCAGTAGGATCTATAGGGTTTATCGAACGAGAATCGCACCAGGTGGTCCACTTACTCCGCGCACTCTTGTAAGTTCCAAGCGTAGAAGCGCGCCAGCTAGACTCAATTACAGATCTTAGAGAAGGGGGCCAGCTATGGAGAAGTTCGTTCCACCCCGTACTAACCATGCCTCCAAGATGAGAGACTGGAGGTGAGGAGGTGGAAGACCTGTTGATGTGTCGACTAACACTCTCTGTAGGTTGGGGATCACTAAGGGTGACTGCAGCGCTCGCGCTCTCAAGTCCGATCTCCAGGCTACGTTCGTCCACTTGGGACAAATTATCAAAAACTTGCCTTTTGCTGAATTGAGGGCATTCAGAACTTGCATCATGAGGGAAGGAGGAGGGAATACCCATGCAAGGCTGAACGACCACCTCCGGCTGAAGGCATCGTAGAACACTGCCTTCCGATCCCTTAGGTCTCTGGTTACGTAACAGGGAACCACGTGCGCTGACTGGGATGCAAACAGGTCTATGACCGGTCGGCCCCATTTGCGGAACACTACCTGGCAAGCCTCCGGTAGCAGATGCCACTCTGGCAGTCGCTTGAATCTCGACAGGCTGTCGGCAATCGTGTTGAGAGGACCTGGAATGTAGCTCGTTACCAGGTTTATATGGTGTGCCATCAGAACGCTGAAAATTGTTCTGGTCAAACTCATCAGAACAGCAGAGCGAGTTCCTCCTGGTTGCGAAGGTAGGCAAGAGCGGTTTTGTTGTCGCTCTGGACTAGGACTGTTTCGTTTTCGAAGAGGTGAGCGAACTCTTGTAAAACGAAACTTACCGCCAAAAGTTCCTTTACATTGGATGGGAGGTTCCTCTGTGAGGGCGACCAGGGTCCTTGAACGTGAACGCCGTCTATGTACGCTCCCCAGCCCAGGTTTGACGCATCGGTCACGATGAAGTGCGATACTGGGTTTGGCCAAATGTCGCTCACTTTCTGAAAGTTCTCCTTCCACCAATGCAGATCCGCCAGCGCCGCTTTCGTCGGTGGAATCGACACACAGTTTCTTACCGAAATCTGCATCAAGGACAACAGGTTGCGATGATTGAATCTCCCGAATGGGTTCACGAAACTTGAAAAGTTTAGCCGACCCACCAGCTGCTGCAGACTCAGAGGTGTCCAGATTACGGTCTGATCCATTCGGTGCAAACAGAGCTCGAGAGCATGGAGCTTCTTTTCGGGTAAAGACTTTTGGTTGAGTCGAGTATCCCACTGAATTCCTAGAAATTCCAGTGATTGCGACGGATTTGTGGACGATTTCTCCATGTTTATTACCCAGCCTAGGTGCTGAAGCAGGTTGACCGCTCGCTGAACTTGCTTTTGAAGCGTGTGCGGGCATTGACTTACCAAAATGAAATCGTCCAAGTACACCAGAAGCCTTATACCTTCCAGGCGTAACTGGTGAGCCACCCAGTTTGAAAGGGAGGCGAAGACCCTTGGAGCAGAGGCCAGACCGAAAGGGAGACATGTCATCTGCCAGTAACGCAGTTGACCCTGATGTACTGCCGCAAAGCGAAGAAAGCGGCGGTGGGATTCCGCCACCGGAACGTGGAAGTAAGCTTGGTGAAGGTCCACCTTGCACATCCAATCTCGAGGTTGTAGAAAGCTGGGCACCTTGTGCATACTTGTGAGACGAAAGTATTCCTTCCCCAAGTAACGGTTCAGGCCCTTCAGGTTTAGAACTGGGCGGAACGACCCGTTTTGCTTCTCCACCTGAAATAGATGGGATTCGAAGCCTACCTGGTCTGGAGCTGGTTCGATGATGCCCTGATCGATCATTCGGTCGATTTCCCGCAACATCTCCGCTGACGAGTCTACTGGAAACTGCGGCAATCGACTGATCTTCCTGAGAGGTGGTGTGGTAATAAAGGGAATTCGGTAACCTTGAATTATGCTCATGATGTGAGTGGGGGCTTGCCGAGATCGCCAAGCATGAGCGAACTGACGAAGTCGGCCAGCCTTGAAGTCAATGGCGCTTGCGGAGCGGCCATCATCCCGAGGTCGACGCTGCTGAGGGCGGGAGCGACTCGCGTCAGGACGTCTTGCGGGTGCTTGAGCAGCTCGAGCTGGCTGAACGGCGGCCACGACGCTTCTTGGTCGGCTTGCACCAGAGATGGCGGGGGTGCGAAAATTAGGAACTCCAACAGAGGTACGTGATGGAGAGTTTGGATGCTTGTCCAGCGGTCTGTAGAAAATCTTGCTTCCTCCTCCCAGCTTAGCTACGGCGTCGGAGAAGGCATGCTTTTCAAACAGGTGCCCACAGCTTGGTGGAATGCGATTCAGCATCGCACGGTGGTACTTGTCCCGAACGGCTTTTAGGACCGCATCTCGCCGCTGTTCTATGATACTGGCGTGTCTTCCACATACTACCTGCAACAGGTCTTTGGAGACATCGGCAAACAAACTGCCGCTTGCAAATATATCCATTAGTTTTTCATGAAGCGATGCAGGTACACCGGGCAAAGCCAGGAGGTCTTTTACACCTGCCTGAACTGCTTCTCGCTGAGCAAGTAACATGTTGGTGAGCACACCAAAAGTCTGGTCTAGTGACCTCAGAAAGAATGGCTTCTGTTCGTAAGGTAACAGCTCTTCATTCAAATCCAAAAAATGTAAAACCAGGACTCGCCAGGAACTTCTTTTGAGTATCTGCGTAGCGTATACCTGCCCAGTCTGGGTTATCAAAGTGCTGTAGCTTTTTAACAGATTCTACTCTAGACGGATCAGATTTCTCGGTCGACTCGGAAATAGTAGTAGCGAGCTGATCCAGATCGAGCGAATTTTGTCGAATGGGAGGAACAAAATCGGACAGATCGACGATATGATTGAGATTAGGTTTTTGTGAACTACCCTCGACCGGGTCAGATCTTTGGTCGGACCGGAATCGTAAAAAATTGCTCAACTCACCTCTAATAATATTCTTAATACCATCGAGGTCTACACCGACCTGACCTTGCCCCGAATCCGCATGCTCCGAACGCACGTGGTCGATCGCCGATGGCACGTGGTTTGCCGAAATTCTACGCTCAGCGCGCGAAATATTAGAATCACGTTCAGCACGTGGAAAAAGATCATTCGGAGCCTCCTCTATAGCGTCCAAATCCAAATACTCTTCTTCGGCCTGTTGGGGCGAAGTCGCTCGATCCGCTTCACGCTCTGCAATCGCCGGCGGCAAAGGTTCGATGAACGCCTCGACACGCATCTTCTTGGGTATGCCCTCGTCGCCGGAGTCCTCGCTGCCGCTAGACGATTCGTAGGATCGTCTAGGCATGTTGCCACGAAGAAAGAAAAACGCCAACTGAAATCCTGCAACCGTTCCTACCCTCTATTATAGAAGAGGGATGGCGCCACTGTCGGCTGACATTTGGCGCCAAATAGTCGGTGTTGCCATATGTATGACCCTAATTTGCCTAAAACACGAAGAGAAAGAGAGACGCCTATCTCACTTGTTTGTTTCCTAGATCTCAGACAGGTTCAGACTACATAATAATGAAATGACAGAACAGAATGTAAGAGAAATAATTACAACACCACGGAGAGCTTATTAGGAATGAATTAAAATGTTGGCAATGGAGTTGCTGTAGTAATCTGAAAATGGCAAAAAAGAAACGCACCATGCTCGTATCTGTGGTTCAAGTGACAGTATTTTTTTTCTTTACAGCTACGTTTTGTTACTGATTTATTTTTGCTTGCCCTGATAATCAAGTTCATTTTCAACTAAAAGTTTATTTAAATTAAAAATATTATTATTACTAACTGCTCGTTTTATACTTAAATCTTAAAGAAAACCTTCACAATAAATAGTTTGCTTAATTAGGTACTTAATGACAAAAGAACATAATATGTTTCCTGTAGGCAGGGCTTGGTATAGGTTCCTCTATTTGTTTTGTAATGCCTAAAATTGGCCAAAGTTATGAAAACTTTAGGTACAAAATAAATAATAAATTGAATGATAGCAATGATTTAGTTAAAACACAGCTGTTCTTTTAACTATAAAAATATATGAGATCATATTTTGATATCGCGTTTCAATAAAAATATTTTGGCACCAAACCAAGAATTTTTGAATTCTTTGTCGTGATTGGTGGATAAAGGCAATTAATTTTTTTATGCGCCTGTCGTCGACCAATGAGCGCTCAAGTCTGGAATAAAGACGGACTCATCAGCAGCATGGCTGTCAGTATATATTTGAAGCTTGAACGATGCGCTTCCTCTCGTTACTTTGGTTTTTTTTGTTTGTGAATTTTGACGAAAATGATATCGTGTGTGAAACTGTGTTGCATGAAATATGGAAAAAATTGGGTGCAGTGACCTGATATCGGAGTCGTTACGCAAGGTAAGTGTGTCTGGAGTGGTGGGATTTGGATATTTTGGCAAAATACGCTCCTGTTTGCGAAGTCCCAGAAAGAATCGTGCCATAGAAAAATCAATTTTAGAGCACTACGTGTGTGACTTTCGTAATAATTTAATTTGGGCGATGGAAGGTCACGGATGGGCGTTCGTGGTGCATGTCCTGATGTAGAAATGCATGTGTGGGACCTGGCTGGGATGAGAGACTTCATGCGCATAATCGTGTCCATATGTCGAGTGTGGAGTGAGGAAGGTCGGGTTACAGAGAGCGGTGTCTACCGTTATAAAAGTGTTTATTGTTTTAATCTATTTGATTGGTGCGTGGTGTGGCGGTGCGGATGTGGAAAGTGAGCCGGAGCCGCCGTACCGCCGCGAGCGCGCACATTCTCCGACACTTGCAAAGGACACCTGCATTCATTGAAATTAATTGCCAATACCTACTATAAGTAGTTCTACAAAATAAACAATGAATGAAATCGTACAACTGGTATGCTTCTAATCCTTAGGATGGAATGATTAGATAATGTCGGTACTACGTTTCTCATACATAATTCTAATTACATACCAGCTTACATACATATGTAGGTATTTACTTACACATAAATCATAATCAGGTTTTTGAACTTAGGAAATACCTACTAAACAGCTGTTTTCTATTTACATTTAGGTGTTGCTGTTATTTACTGTTGCTATTTATAAACAGACTTGTGAGAAACATGTGAAATATTTTACTCAGCCCAAAACAATAGGTAGGCAATAAATTCCCTTTAGGCTATTTAATAACTTAGTAAGAGGCTCTTGCCACTATCTTGATGAAAAGTTAAATAAGGCATTATTTTGATTTAAAAACTAATGGCCATATTTAACTACAACCACTACAACTAAACCTACCTCTTTGCAACTTATTTTCTGTTATTCACTTGCTATGGAACCATCATGTGAACAAACACAGACCAAGATTTTGTATTAACTTGCATCTTTAGATCTATTGATCTAAATAATAGTCATTCTTGCCTTGCCGAGTGATGCCGGCTTAGAATAGCAACACCCCTTTTCTACTTGTGGGTGTCATAAACAGACAGGGCTTATTATCCAGGGAATGAGCAGCAGCGTTCCTTGTGAATAAAACATCTTGCACGGCATTTGCCAATGTGCCTGCCAAGCATGTTGAGTAGGACAGTATGAGGAGGGGAGGCTAATGTTCAGCAGTGGACTGTTGTGCCTGAAAAAATTCATGCTTTATTAGTCAACTGGTTATTTTATTGCAATTACATACCAGCTAGAACAATCATTAACTTGCTAGCAAATACTTAGCATAGGTAGGTGTGTACACTTTATCAGTTAAGTTTCACGTTCCAACCTTTTATCTAATCTTAGTTTATCTCGGTCAACATATAGGTGAAAGTTAGGTTGAACTATGTAGTGAAAAATAATTATTTAAGCATTTTTCATCATAATATTTGCAACTTGTTGCCAACTTGGAATAGCATAACTCCCTTTCTATTTGTGCAACCTGTTTCAGTGAGAAATAACTTGTTAAAGAAGAGAAAATAACAGCCATCTTTTGCAGCCACTGTAACTCTGTGTACCCCACAAGGAAATGAGACATGATTTTTCATCTGTGTTACGAATTAATAAGTTTGTACCTAGTTTAATTATTATTTTACTTAATAGTATGATGCTATTGTTATACTATTAAGCAAATCTGCACATAAAATAGAGGTTGACAAACAATTTGAGACATTATGTGAATGGAAGAATTGAGAAGATAATCTAAAGGTCTGTTTACAACAAAAGCAGCAGATAACAAATTGACTGATAGTAGGTATGTAGGTACTATGTAGTGAAGTGAACTCATACAAATATGCATTGAGAATGCTGAACAAATGAAATATGAATTAAAAGGGGGTATTGGCTTAATCTTTGCTGTTATTTTAGCATTACTTCACTTTGTATCTTGTCAGGACAATATGTTTTTTTATGAGAACCCTACACACACCACGCCTAATTCGCTTGTGGGATAGGCAGAGCGTTAACGGCCGTAAAATGCGGTCGCTATCTCAACGTTTGACAAATATTTGAGGACCGTTTTAGGACAATCGTGGATCACTATAACGATTGGTTGCCTACATCGCCCTAAAATGTTTATACACAAGAAACCCTCGAGTCCCTTAGTCGCCTCCTACGACACCCGCGAGAAGGAATTAGGATGATGCTATTCTAATCCGGCATCACACGGCTCTCTGTCTCTTGTCGAGATAAATGATTGAGACACCAATTAGGCAGCAACATAAACCAAGTCGATAGCCTATTTTTGATCCAGGTGCAAAACGCAAGGGGTTTTCCCTTCCCTTAGGTAGGTACTTAGGTTTTCAGAAAACCCGATTATAGCAATACCTATGAAGCACGTCACAATTCGACTTGGAGCAAGCCAACAAATATCTAAAACCCATACACGACTAAAATAGGTAATACTGATATTGTGTTGTGTGTGGGTGGGCGCACGAGTGTGCAAATTCGGGCTATTCTCGCAAATGCAGTTTCCAGAACCAATGGACCACTGCAGCCTGCACCGTAGCAAAAAATATGCATCCCTGAATGAATAAAGCGATGCGATATTATATGATTCCGACGATCATTCGGGGTTTCGCTGAGTTCCCTCTTATATTTCCTTGCTCTGGGCGCCGGAAATGCAGTTTCCAGAACCAATGGACCAGTGTTGCCTGCACTGTAGTTGAAAAAATATTATAATAAAAATATAATATATAAAAAATATAATTAGAATCCCTGAATGAAGTCATCATTCATTTATTAATCGACAGCTGATCTAGCGCAGTGGTATGGTACTGCGAGAAGTTTCTGAGTTCGATTCTGGTATGGGCAGCAGCGTTCCTTGCGAATAAAACATCTTGCACTGCACTCGCCAATCCGCTTGCCAAGCGTGGTGAGTATGACAATACCCCCGAAAAGGGGAGGCCCATGTCCAAGAGTGGACTGTTGTGGCTGTAAAGCTATGTGAGTTTCAGTCTACCTCTACCTATTTTCCCTATGACCTTCCGTTCAACAATCACACAGCTAAACAAACTTCATATTAGGATCAGGTAGGAGGGCTCATTTTCTTTCTTTTAATTACCCGACTGCCACAGAAGGAGGCTTATGTTTTTCGAGAGTATGTATGTATGTGGACAAGAAAATTCTTTTTCACGGGCTACAGCCCAAACGGATAGTTGGATAGTTGGATTTTGACATATGAGGTGTAGTTAGATCCGTCTCAGGTCTCAGCAGCGCGAGTGACACTGGCTGTAGGTACTAAAAATTCATAAATTCGAGATGGCGGATTTTTATCGCAAAATATAACTTTAAAACTACCGAAGTCGGGTTTTTGTGTTTTAATACATCAGCTTGTTAATTTTGCCTCCGCAGGCAACGTTTTATGACACGAACATCTCTTCAGCTCTTCTCGCCGAAATTTTGCATGCAGCAATTTTTTCCATGAAATGAAAATCTGGATCGATTCACAGAAGACTTTGTTTAACGAAGTTCGTTATGTAGGTTTACGCGACTGGTTATTTATTTTGTAGAGGTTTCAGGCCTACAAGACCTCGTGTTTGATAAGAAAACGCCGTAATTGTGCAAACTTACTTTACTAGAACTATGCCAACGAAGCCTTTACTTTAGTGTGTGGGAAACAGTGAAGAAAACTTTCGTCCCGCCCATTTACGAAGCCCGCCCGCCCATCTGAACATTTTCATGATATCTCTTCTGCGCATTGTACAAACAAGGAGGGCCTGAAATTCAGTCTCCGGACTCCGTCGTAGCTGGCAACACCGATTGCTAGTGTCCCTGAATCCATAGCGCGAAATGCACGCGTGTTCAGGATCGGGATAAATAGTGTAGGATCAGAGAGTGAACATTTGAAACTTTTATAAAAAAGTGACCTAGTGTTTCATTTTGGTTTTCAGTATTAATTACCATAGTTGTGTTTGTGTGCAGTATTGTTCGATAAAAGTAAAGAAGAGGATGTTTTTATAATTAATCTTTTAAGGTAAACAAAGCTTGCGTAAAGTTTGATGTTGTGGAATTTACTCTTTGAGTTCAGATTTTGAGTTTGCAGACGACAACTGCTCCTACATCTGAAACTACTTTTCGGATGAAGTTATCTTTCGTCTTTTTCTTTATAGTAAGTTCCGTGTTTCTAACCAAAGGACCCATTACTTTTTTCTAGTTTATTCGCAATACTGCTTATCACGCTCAGGATATTGGCAGGCTAATTGGTAGCAGTGAATAAAGATTAAGGCTATACACAAGGTCCTAAAATTCGCCTAATCATTGTTTACGCGGACGGTGCAACGATTGCAATACCTATCTATTTTTGGCTGAATCGCCAATCGTCCTTTGCATCGTCTCTCGCAGTGATAACACGAGCGACCTCACTTCTCATTTTCGTACAACTCTTATCTTAATTTCGCAGGTTAAAATTAAGCCGCCGTAGCACAGATGGAAAAAGGCGTCGCTAGTGCCGGCAGAGTAGAATAGCACCACCCCCTCTCTTTCCGTGGGGGTCGTAAGAGGCGACCGAGGGATAAACCCGACCCAAACAGCCAGGGCCAACGGTATGGTGGCGGTTAATCCACCACAAAAGCATTCCCAAGGAGGGTTGACATCTGGTAGGCGGCCGGTCGTAAAATTCAGCCAAATCCTTTTGCAACACGATTTTGTGTTCAACGAAACGTGTTGCACCGACCCTAAGTAATTGGGATATGGGCAGGAAGATGATGATGATGATGAATTGCAGTAGGTATCGACTTTTGGTTGAAGCACCAATCGTCCTTTGCATCGTCTCTCGCACTGATAACACTAGCGACCTCACTTCTCATTTTCGTACAACTCTTATCTTAATTCCGCAGGTTCAGATTAAACCGTAGCACAGATAGTAAAGGTGCGCTAGTAGTTAGTACAGAGGGTGAATAATAACGCTCAAATCAAAATCAAATCCTACCGGGGTAAAAAATGCAAGTTTTTCAAAAAACAATTATTGCAGTAGGTATCAACTTTTGGTTGAACCGCCAATCGTCCTTTGCATCGTCTCTCGCACTGATAACACTAGTGACCTCACGTGTCATTTTCGTACAACTCTTATCTTCGTGATCTGCGCTTGCCTCGCTCGCCTGCTACAATACGGTTGCGTCAGACATTGCGTAAAGGATTTTTGACCTGATCTTGGAAAATCCTTTAGGACGAAGTTTTACAAATCAGTTTTTTTAGGGTGGTGCATACTGAGACTTCAACGTCTGTCTGTCCGTCTGTCAACAGGCTGTATCTCATTAACCCCGATGCAAGTGGGTGTACTAAATAAATATATTTTTGTCTCTTTTAAGCTAAAAGTTGCCTGGAAGAAATCGCTTTAATTGGAGTATTCTGTATTGCCTTTCAAAATGTAAGCAATAACGATTTTTCATCATATTCAAGCGTCGATTCGTAAGCATATACCTACTTCAAATAATGTTTTAACTAAAATTACCTACTAGGATTATTGCAGGATCGAATGGATTGTCCGTGAGAAAGTTACCGTGCTTCGAAGGGCACGTTAAGCTGTCGGTCCAGGTTGCTGACGATACTTACTGATCGTTATAGTTACGTTAGAGGTTTACTTGTTATTTATACTTAGTAATCGGTTTAAAAACAATGATGTTCGTCGAATCTGAGTCACTCATGATGATATGGATATGTTCGAATATGAATAACATTATTACCTGACTGCCTCAGAAGGAGGGTTATGTTTTCCGAGAGTATGTATTTATGTAAATTATTTTTCACTGGCTACAGCCGAAATAAAAGAACGGATGTTGACATATGAAATGTATTTCGATTTATATTGGCAGTGCAAATGACACGGACTCGATTAGTATTCATAAATTCAAAATGGCGGATATTTATCGCAAAATATAGCTTTAAAATTACCGCAGTCGGGTTTATGTTTAGTCTGCTTGAACTGTATTTCCTTTCGCACCATCATCTAATCAGCATAACTGGCTAACTGGCTTTGACAGTTGATCCCTCCCTAGGGTCAGGCTGTCGATTCGAAGAACCTATTTATATATTGGGTGAAATTTTACTAGTGACCGATAGCGAAAACTCGGAATCGGCTGGTGAAAAGAAACAACTTTTCCCACGGAACATAGGTCGAAATACGAAAAAAAATTTTGGACCTCCCATAGTAACTGTAATCAGCTGATCGGCAAGTTTGTATGGGAGGTCCAAAATTTTTTTTCGGATTTCGACCTATGTTCCTTGGGGAAAGTTGTTCCTTATCACCAGCCTGATTCTGAGTTTTCGCTATCGGTCACTAGTAAAATATCACCCTATATAGTTTCATTTCCGGTTTCCTGGGAGGTATTTTGCACACAGTTACAACTTGCGCAGAAAAAGAATGGATCCAAAATTGCAACATTATTGTGGATAGCCTGCTCATATCACATGATAGAAACAATAATGTTGTCAAATCGGGATCCATTCGTTATCTGCGTAAGTTATACATATATTTTTAGAAGACTGTTTATCTATCACCATCTAAAATTGCAATACACATCAACTCTCAAATCCTTAAGTCGCTTCTTACGACACCCTCGGGAAAGTTATTAAGTGATGATATTGATAAACTCGACGATGGCAAAATTAATATTTTAATAAACGTAGATTTGATATGCAGGTACCTGTTTCAAACTACAAGGTCTTGCAATAATGATCACGAAGAGCAGACAAAGCAAATAAGTGTTTCAATTTGTCTCCGATTGTTCCAGGTGATCTGACGACGTGAGGAGACCGTGAGCCGTGCATCATGACGTCACGGTGAGTATGCCCAGGAGGTGTATTTTTGAATTATCGCATGCGAAAGTCTGCTAAATACTCGACTGCCTTAGGTGGGTTATGATTTTCGAGAGTATGTATGTATGTAGACAATAAATTCGTTTTCACGGGCTATAGGCCTTTAATACGGCTGATCGGATCTTGACATGTGAGGAGTCGTTAGATTCGTCTCAGCAGCGCGATTGACACTGGCTATAGAGGTATTATTCCTAAATTCAAGATGGCAGATTTTTATCGCAAAATACAATTTAAATTACCGCATTCGGGTATTTTTTTTAAATACTTGTTTTGCTTGTATCACACGTTCTACTAAATCCAGTCACACGTGTAGTTAGACTAGTCGTTGCGGATTTAGTTACGAGGAATTGAATCATAGGTAACATTTAAGAAAACTCCTAGAACTCGCATTTTTGAAACAATTAAGCATGCGAAAATCAGCTACAGAACGTCTAACCACTGCTCGTGTTCGTATCACACGTTCTATTCCACAAGTCCATTAACACAACAAATTCGGGTAGTAGAAAGTGTACACAACTCGTTGCAGACTTTCGCATGCTAAATTGTTTCAAAAATACTCCTACAGGTGCGCAAGCGCAGGCTTTCGTTTGAACAGGTGTAGTAGATTCGATTAACCTACAAACTTGGGAAAAGGAAATTATGTACAGCCTTGTAGCCTAGCGTCAAATTGAGAGTGATAGATTTAAAAAAACTTTATCCTCTCTCTCTCTCTCTCATCGCATCTAGCCGACGTCATCCTACTGCTGGGCAAAGGCCTCCCTCTTCTCCTTCCATCTAGTTCTTTCCTGGGCTTTCGCATGCCCTAATATACTATACTAACCTACAGTAAAATATTTCGTCGAAAATCCTTTCGCCAAGTTAGTGCAGGTAGAGGATATGGTAGATCATTTGGCGTACTTTTAACGAAATATATGTCAGCCATTTTGTACTGACCTAAAGCATGGAATATGCAAACAATATGCAAACATGGTATAAAGTATGCCATGTTTGCATACTTTTAAAAACAACTAGCGACAACTTTTAAAAAGTAAATTCTTTTTTTTTTACATAACTTAGGTAATGTAGGTCTGGTGTAGCTGTTTCATTTGATACCCTTTACGGTAGGCTTTAGACGAAATATTTTTTTTTAGCTGGCACTAGAGGTAAAAAACTAAAAGGCGGCCTCTTGAAATCTACTGCATGAAATTTTAATCTACTGCATGAAATTTTAATTTCCTAGGATGGAATCATTCACAATGACCTCTAGTATCACTGACGAAAGCGGCATAAACTGTGTTATATTTTTGCTAACAACCTAGGGTAGATTTAACCTGCTATGAGACGATTGGGACGCATTTAAATTAACACCCTATATGAAAAAATATTTCTGTTCGTTTAAGTTCATAACAAGAATAACAAAATAGCAGTGAAAAGAAATCGAAAAGGTAAGCTTAATTGGATTCAATTAGTTTATTTTTACTGATGAAAGCTTTTCTAAGAAAATAATTGCCAATTTTTCCATTTCGTTCAATTAGGCTTAGGAAAACATTTAAAAATAACATTTATTTTGGCTCTTTAGGAGATCATCGCGTAGGTAGGTAAAGTACAGAATAATTCGTTAATTTGGTTCTATTTAGTGTTCTATACAGCTCTTAATGAAGGAAAAAGAAAATGGTTCAAAACAATTGGAAACCGAAGATGTTGGGATATCTTGCAGCACGGTTTGAACAATTATTTAAGACTATTATCGAGGGCAAGATCGAAGGAAGGAGTTATATATGTCGCAGTACGATGGCAGAATTAGGTTTTTGGCCAAAAACCTAGGTTTTTGGCCAAAAGCCGGCATATGGCAGAATCGTAGTCTTCCTTCGGCCATCGTCCTAAGCTGATCCAGGTTTTTGGCCAAAAACCTAGGGATTTGGCCAAAAAACTAGGATTTTGGCCGAAATCCTAGATTTGTTTAGTATTATGGCTTTTTTGCATTTCGGGGGAACTTCTTCTTCTTCGAGTGGTACACCAAGTCACCCAACGACCCGATGAACCCTGGTGTTAGAGTTTTTAAACCGCCTACTGCAAGGAGCAGGCCTCTGACATGGTTGTGTAACGACTGCCGTCTAAGTGATTATAAAGAGCAATCAGGACCGACGGCTTAACGTACCCGTGTAGTTCGGGCATATACCTCGAAAGGCAGGAGGAAGCATTGGACGTTCTGGATGTTTTTTTTTTGTGTGGTACACCGAGTTGTTCAACGACCCGATGAACCCTGGTGTCAGAGTTTTTCAACCGCCTACTGCAAGTAGCAGGCCTCTGACATGGTTGTGTAACGACCACCATCATAGACAGCAACCGGGACCGACGGCTTAACGTGCCCATCCGAAGCACGGAACCATCTTACTTGCGGACAATCAGGTGGTTCAGCCTGCAATGTCCTAACCAGACTGGGAACAAATTCACAAAGTGATAAATATCAACTTTGTGAGTGACCCCACCGGGAATTGAACCCGGAACCTTTGCGTGGCAGGCAGGCATACTAACCACTGCGCCACATCGGCTGTCATCAGGAGGGTGGGAGGTAGCGTCAGACGCTCTGGAGGGCGTGGGTAGCGTCGGACACTCTGGAGGATGTAAGATGACGGGCTTTGGATTTTCTGGGGGTCCGACGCTACCTCCTGGTCTCCAGGGCGTCCAACGCTACCACCAATCCTCTAGAGCGTTCAGTGGTACGTCCTGCTCTTATGGTGTCTAATGCTCCCCCCTGCCCTTCAGGGAATCCAAGGCAATCCTGCTGTTCAGACTGTCTGATGTTACCCCCAGTCCTTTAGGGTGTCCATTTACGGTGTCCAAGTCTACCCTCAAAAGATCAGAGGAAGGTGCATAAAGTACCTCTCCACTCCTCGTTCCCCCGAACCACACGGGCACGGTAAACCGTCGGTCCTGATTGCTCTCTATCATCACTTAGACGGAGGTCGTTACACAACCATGTTAGAGGCCTGCTACTTGCAGGTAGGCGGTTGAAAACTCTGATACCAGGGTCCATTGGCTCGTTGGGCGACTTGGTGTACCATTCGAACACGAAGAAGTTCCCCCGAAATGCAAAAAAAGCCATAATACTAAACAAATCTAGGATTTCGGCCAAAATCCTAGTTTTTTGGCCAAATCCCTAGGTTTTTGGCCAAAAACCTGGATCAGCTTAGGACGATGGCCGAAGGAAGACTACGATTCTGCCATATGCCGGCTTTTGGCCAAAAACCTAGGTTTTTGGCCAAAAACCTAATTCTGCCATCGTACTGCGACATATACACTTACCATTTACACTACAAGTAAAGGAGAAAATAATGGTCAATTCGTATAAGGGGTTAAAGGAAAAGACAAGAAAGAGACAACTGGCAATGAGCTTATATAAGAAGAATACGGCTCTAAAATGTTTTCTTTTAACTTAGCCTTGATTTCACATCACTGTCGAAAACTGTTAACTGAAAATAGCACCGCTAAGTAAAGGATAGGAGATAAAAACGTGTAAAATTGCGCATTTTACACGGTATACCGGGAGTAACAAAAAGGGTATAACAAGCCAAAAGGAGGTTAAAATGAAACTGAACATAACTCATGAAACTGAACAACTTTCCCCATTTAACATGGCTCGACATTTAATAAATAAATTTGGGCCACCCATAAAAAATCGCCGATCAGCGGATTGATTTACCTACTATAGAAGGTTCAATTATTTTTTCATATTTCGACCATGTTCCATTGGTAAAGTTGTTTCTGTTTCATGAGTACCTTGACTTTCCTTCGGCTTGCATAAACCCTTTTTGTTACTCCCTGTATAAATCAAGAAATATAAAAAAAACTTATTCAATTTTACGAAAACTGAGAAAGTAACAGTAAGTCCATTTGCAGATTATTTTAAATGAACTGATAAATTTGAATAAAATATCGATTTGATACTATTAGCCTGTTTTCCTTATTCATTACCGTTTAAATTAGTGTAAATTCCAATAAATTCAAATTAGTGTTAATTCCAATAAAAAATTAACGTAACCTTTTCCAAGGGTATTTTTTTACCTCGCATGCCGCCGTCTGGTCTGCCCTCCACGTAGAGGGTAAACGTAATACAATACATGATTAGAGTCTGTATATCTGTACTGAATAAACGAATGAAATGTAAACTTGTATCTAACGCTATATTGTCCCGATGGTGTAGCAGATAGTATACTGCCTTCTATGCCGAGAATCGTGTGTTCGATTTCGCCGTGTTTTGTGCCTTGTGGGGCAAGGCACAAAACACAAATTTTCTGTGATTTTTTTTATGCGTCTAGGCTTTCGTGGCCTAATCGTTGCCTGTGAAGCTATGTAGGTGTATCTTGACCAATATACAGAATGTGTTTTAAAGTTTGGTATTCAATCGAAATACTTGCAGATAATTTCTAAGCATCTTTGTCACATTCACAACATTGCACAATGTTTATATTAGGTACTGGAGACAATGAGATGCCTTCAGTGATGCAACAAACAAAACAGTGACACTGAGAAATGTCGATCACTTCCGGTTAGGTACTGAATCATCATTGGCCTCATAAGTCTTTGACAGACGATTTATTCAGTGTCTGAGGCAAGAGTGTATAAGCCGATGCGGGAGCGGCATGGCTTTTTGCACGCTCTCTACAGACACTGCGTTGCCTGGGACGCAATTATGGAAAACGCAGGGCTGCCCAGGACCTGCGCCACCCTCTCGGCCTTCCTGGCTGACTGCACAGGAACGACGGGTCGATACGTGCGGAGCCAGGTCGGCTGCAGGAGTCTGCCGCACGATTTATTACCAGTCACTCGCGCCTGACGGAGACCCCGTTCCGGGTTTGTGTGTGGAGTTTTCCTTCTCCAGGACCCTGATCAGCTTGGGTCGGATTTATCCCTCGGTCGTCTCTTACGACCCCCACAGGAAGAGAGGGGGTGGTGCTATTCTACTCTGCCGGCACCACAAGGCACTGAATAATTTTTTGGTTACTGAATAATTTTGTGATAATAATCTGGTTTTGGTATACTGAAGTTTTAAGCCATTTAACTAACCGTGTTTGTTGGATATACAATTACAGGAAATTGTGTTTAATGACATCAAAACACACACACCGATAGCGAACGTTTCATATATTAGTTATTTAGGAATATTCCAGTAAATTCTGTACGTAGATACGTACTATCCCTAGCAAATCCACCTAAACATTTAGTGGACTAACTTATTCTGGTCTTTCATACAAATACTAAGAATTTCAGTTGACCCCTTAAATGATAGGTGGTCCAAAGAGTTTTGAGTTAATTTCCTATCTACGAGATTCTTATATTAACTTTTTATACTGTGATTGTTTGCACCTTAGAGTATATATAAGCAAGCAATAGAGTGCGCTTAAAAAGTTAGAACGGTTGGCAATAGACAGAACACAACCTCTCTGTCCATCAGTAGCAAAACGCTAGTTACTTACATGACAACACTATTGAACCTCTATAACTGCACTCAGTACTAGCCTTGTACTAAGCACTCTATACCTTCCTTATTATATACTCTAAGGTTTTCACTAATCAATACAACCACGCTACGGATTTTGACGCGAGTTTTAAATAGGATGGTTTAAGAGAATGGTTTATATGTAAAAAAACATGCAGGAAATTGAAACGTCTTGTTCCAACGCGAAACCGATTAGTAAAGGGGCATTTTTAAAAAGGGACATTCGGCAATTAAAGGTGCTACTTTAGGTGCCGAATGTGCCTTGAATGTTTCGCGTTGGAATAATTA
Source organism: Phthorimaea operculella (assembly GCA_024500475.1). NCBI lineage: Eukaryota > Metazoa > Arthropoda > Insecta > Lepidoptera > Gelechiidae > Phthorimaea > Phthorimaea operculella. The sequence goes on from JANFCV010000001.1 coordinate 16,281,894, forward strand.
TCATTTAATATTAATTACCATTTATTACAATAATTATCGTTTTATACTATGTTTTGATTGATTACTTACGTTGATTAGCACCTCTCGCTTACATATTTATAACGTACCTACCTACCCGTGTATGTAACATATGTTTTCTTGTACGTAGTGTTTAGATATGTATTGATAAGATAAAATAGCTAACCCTAACAAATATGTCATGGATCATGGTGATAACAGTTTCAAAATCTGAGTTTCATCATTATTGAGTAGAGCAAGCAAACACTTCAGAGTTTAGAATCGATTTCCGTTCCTACAACTGTTGAGTAAGCCGATTACCGATTATATTTTTATCGCTGATGAATTTGCTCTCGACTTTAGTTTACAACTTTAGACAAAGATAAGGGTAGATAGAATTCAGACAATTCAGATCTTGGAACAAATACAGTAGGCTTAGATTCTTCTTCTTATCGTATTGATGGTAAATTATAATGTCATTTCGACTCGGATTATTTTTATTGCTATTTTAGCCTTAAGTGTCCATTAATGGCCAAAGAGGGGACTCTTTTTATCCATACTTTCCGGTTAGCTGATATTTGGGGCTAGGTAGAGTTGAACTCGTCAGGTCATCTCGCCATTGATTATTATGCCTAGAATAGGACGGGCGGGGAACATTCCCGAAATATGCTCAGCCCTGCCTGTCCCATTTGAGCTTTGCCACCTATTTGCCTATGTCTGCGATTTTGGTCTAGTAGCGGAGGGCCAGATTGATTAGGGAGAGCTCAGATTTACTAACAACGTAATACAATTGCAGGTTGGACCGTCTGTTCGTTCTGCTGGAGGCAGGCGCGGGGGGCGCGACGCGGCGAGCAGCGGCCAGGCAGCTGGGGGAGATCCAGAAGGCACGTCCTGAGGAACTGCACCGACTGCTGGGCCGGCTCATGAAGCACCTGCGCTCGCCCGCCTGGGACACCAGGGTGGCTGCTTCACAGGTAACAGCTGCAAATACAGATACAAATACAAATACAAAATTCTTTATTCAATATAGAATATAAAATATTACTTGAGGCGTCTAATATCAAAACCCGCTAAAACGTACTTTTGTGAAATGCTGGTATTTGATCACAAAGTGATGCTGCTGTTACAGGCTTTCAAGTCTTACCATCATTCTTGAGCAAACCCGGTACATTACTACACAACTCCCTTCCAAAGTCGGACTTGCGTTGCAATATCCGCTAAAATGCTCCCTTTACGTTTCAAAATCCACTAAAATGAATTCGACCAATGACAGCGCAGTATTCCGATCACGTGACTTTCAAAATAGTATGGCAATTTGTTCAAAACTGCTTATAAGTTGGAGCAGTATTTACTGTTTTTTAATACAAAATTATGGAGGATTTCTCCCAATTTGTGAATAAGTACAGTCCCAAAGACATGCGGAAAAGACCCGGCAATGAAGCTTTCTGGAAGTGAACGAAGGAGCGTGAAAAACGATGAGAGAAACTTCGGTACAAATTACTCGATACACAGTATATGATGGTGTTATGCCACATGATCAAAGTTTTGTTTGTTACATGGCTGCCTAACCAAAAAAAGGAGTGTAATAATTATTTTGTTCATGTACAGTCGGTTATAGCATTTAAGGTGCCAGGGCTACGCCAAAAAAACTGGATTATTTTTATTCCAGTGAAAATATAATAAAATTAAAAACATATTCTCGTGAAAGATATCCTCTTTTCTTACTAATAAATATTGTTGTGTTTACATTAACGGTTCACAACAATGGAATAAATTACAAATACAACAATAAGTTTTATTGTTGAGTACCATCCACTTCTTGAAATATGTCAAATATATGTTCTTATCAAAAGCCGCTAAAATACAACATGTGTTTTGCAAAACCCGCTAAAACAAAAAGTTCACAGCAAAAGCCGCCAAAATGAAAATATTTTTTGTTATTTCTCCAAAAATCAGTAGATTTAAAGGAATTTAAAGCATTAACTAAATATCATTAGATGAGAATTATACATTTAGCAACATTTTCATACCTAAAAGCAGAAAATACGCTGTCTAACGGTTTTTTTTGAATACCGAAATTTTATGAGAACTCGTTTTAGCGGGTTTTGAAATTAGACGCCTCACTTATTGATAGTCAATATTACACAGAAATGGATTAGTCATTGTAAAAAAGAGAAATTTGCAAGGCACAATTTTCTCCTTTTTATAACAATTTTTTATTCCTATTATAAACGCGGCTCGGGCGGGATAAAAAAATAAAAATAAAGGCACTGCCTCGGGGCTGGCCAGGCTAACCACACGGCATGTAACTTTATGCCTCAACGACCAGCAGCAGTAGAGAAGCAGTAGAGAACAGCTAGGCTAGTCAGGCAGCTGGGGGAGATCCAGAAGGCGCGTCCCGAGGAGCTGCACCGGCTGCTGGGCCGGCTCATGAAGCACCTGCGCTCGCCCACCTGGGACACCAGGGTGGCTGCTTCACAGGTAACAGCTGCAGCAGTAGAGAACAGCTAGGTTGCACCTGCTGGTCAGGCAGCTGGGGGAGATCCAGAAGGCTCGCCCGCCTTGGACACCAGGGTTGCTGCCTCACAGGTAACAGCTGCAGCAGTAGTATACAGCTAGGTTGTACCTGCTGGTCAGGCAGCTGGGGGAGACTGCTGGGCCGGCTCATGAAGCACCTGCGCTCTCCCGCCTGGGACACCAGGGTGGCTGCTTCACAGGTAACAGCAGTAGAGAACAGCTAGGTTGCACCTGCTGGTCAGGCAGCTGGGGGAGATCCAGAAGGCGCGTCCCGAGGAGCTGCACCGGCTGCTGGGCCGGCTCATGAAGCACCTGCGCTCGCCCGCCTGGGACACCAGGGCGGCTGCTTCACAGGTAACAGCTGCAGCAGTAGAGAACAGCTAGGTTGCACCTGCTGGAAGTCAGGTAGCTGGGGGAGATCCAGAAGGCGCGTCCCGAGGAGCTGCACCGGCTGCTGGGCCGGCTCATGAAGCACCTGCGCTCGCCCGCCTGGGACACCAGGGAGGCTGCTTCACAGGTAACAGCTGCAGCAGTAGAGAACAGCTAGGTTGCACCTGCTGGTCAGGCAGCTGGGGGAGATCCAGAAGGCGCGTCCCGAGGAGCTGCACCGGCTGCTGGGCCGGCTCATGAAGCACCTGCGCTCGCCCGCCTGGGACACCAGGGTGGCTGCTTCGCAGGTAACAGCTGCAGCAGTAGAGAACAGCTAGGTTGCACCTGCTGGTCAGGCAGCTGGGGGAGATCCAGAAGGCGCGTCCCGAGGAGCTGCACCGGCTGCTGGGCCGGCTCATGAAGCACCTGCGCTCGCCCGCCTGGGACACCAGGGTGGCTGCTTCACAGGTAACAGCAGCAGCAGTAGAGAACAGCTAGGTTGTATCTGCTGGGGGCCCGACGTGGTCAGGCAGCTGGGGGAGATCCAGAAGGCGCGTCCTGAGGAACTGCACCGACTGCTGGGCCGGCTCATGAAGCACCTGCGCTCGCCCGCCTGGGACACCAGGGTGGCTGCTTCACAGGTAACAGCTGCAGCAGTAGAGAACAGCTAACTTGCACCAGCTGAAAGTCAGGCAGCTGGGGGAGATCCAGAAGGCGCGTCCCGAGGAGCTGCACCGGCTGCTGGGCCGGCTGATGAAGCACCTGCGCTCGCCCGCCTGGGACACCAGGGTGGCTGCTTCACAGGTAACAGCTGCAGCAGTAGAGAACAGCTAGGTTGGTCCTGCTGGTCAGGCAGCTGGGGGAGATCCAGAAGGCGCGTCCCGAGGAGCTGCACCGGCTGCTAGGCCGGCTCATGAAGCACCTGCGCTCGCCCGCCTGGGACACCAGGGTGGCTGCTTCACAGGTAACAGCTGTAGATAACAGATGGAGTAGGAAGCAGTGGCCAGGCAGCTGGGGGAGATCCAGAAGGCGCGTCCCGAGGAGCTGCACCGGCTGCTGGGCCGGCTCATGAAGCACCTGCGCTCGCCCGCCTGGGACACCAGGGTGGCTGCTTCACAGGTAACAGCTGCAGCAGTAGAATACAGCTAGGTTAGTCAGGCAGCTGGGGGAGATCCAGAAGGCGCGTCCCGAGGAGCTGCACCGGCTGCTGGGCCGGCTCATGAAGCACCTGCGCTCGCCCGCCTGGGACACCAGGGTGGCTGCTTCACAGGTAACAGCTGGAGAGTCTACTATAGTTTCACAGCTTACATTTTAGGCTGGTTTTGTGTAATACGAGGCACCTTTGAGGCGTGTCTTAGCTGCTGCCTATGGTTACTTATATGACGGTCGCTACACAACCTCGTCAGAAGCCTACGACAGGTGGTTTAAAACTTTTTCGTCGACTTGGTGTCCCACACAATAGGAATTAATTTCAGTTGTTCGACTCGACTCGTTCGATCCTGACGATATGAGGTCAAATGTATGATTATGTGTGATCGTAATGACATGATTTAGGAAGATGTGTATGTTTGCATCTTCTGCAATTATTCTGCTAAGTCAAACACATTAGGAAAACCGTTGACGTACTTACTTACGACCTAATCAAGATTATCTACACGTCATAATTAGTTTGAAAGACAATCATAATGCTGTTTTCTTTTACGTAAACACATCACACCTGTATCTCGTACGGGGTAGTCGGAGCGTGAGCGTGATTCTAGGTTTTTCATGTCACACACATCTCACAAAAGAGTCACCAGAAATTTTGTAACACTAAAAGTGGCTTTGTCAGCCAATCGCCTTAAGTTGTGTTGAAGCTCTCGAGTGCTTGAGTTGCATCTTAGGACACCCGCAGGAAAAAATGAGCTAAGAAACAGGACTGGTGCTATTCTAAGCCTGATTACACAGGTACGACCAAAATAACTAAATCTAGATACCAATCAAATCACAACTACGACGTCAATCGATTCCGATGCGAAATGATCCAATTTGTATTCAGCATTCGTCACCAGGTGATTCCCTTGCTTGTCATCGCATTGTCTGCCGTAATTGGATGTTGACTGGTCAACTGTTATCGAAGAATCGGAGTATCAAACCCGAGAAAATAAACCAGTATTATGATTGTCTTCGCGGGAAATTGTCGTGGTCGTAACACGTTATTAATGGGCGTTTATGGAGAAATTAAACCGCAAAATGGCTTTGTACGCCGCCATAGACTAAGATGGAATAAGTGTCAAAATGTTGACAGCTAGTGTCAAAATGTTGACAGCTAATCCCTCAAAATACGTGTGAGCTATGCGTGTGAGCAGATGTCCTTATGGACAGAAGCCATTTTAAAAAATTGAATTGAAAAGTGATGAAACTCTATATAAAAATATTATTTAATTTGCACACTGCAGTTCAACATGGTTAGAGTAAATGAGTAAATACACCCACGACGACAATCGATAAAAAACCCTAATTGCCCTTCAAGCTCAAGACTGTTTGACCTCTGATAGGAGGAGTCAGTTCTATACGCCATTATCGATACTAATTGATTGTTTATTAGAAGACGTGGGTGTCGACTTTCGATAATAAGTGGGTAGAGAAAGGCGTTTCCAGGGTATTTCGCCTACATAGAAAAAGACAAAAGCATGTAAGAGAAAAAAACTAAGAAACCGCCGGGAAGTTTACTGGAGTTTCAGTAAGAAATAGCTTCTAGCAACTCATCTTCCGTCAAAATCGTGTTGCAAAGGATTTGGCTTAATTTTACGACCGGCCGCCTACCAGACGTCAACCCTCCTTGGGAATGCTTTTGTGGTGGATAAATCGCCACCATACGGCTGGCCCTGGCTGTTTGGGTCGGGTTTATCCCTCGGTCGCCTGTTACGACCCCCACGGGAAGAGAGGGGGTGGTGCTATTCTACTCTGCCGGCACCACACGGCACCATGTTTATCACAATTATCACGGTAAAAACAAGACGGAACAAAACATGGCTTTTCCTACCGTATTAGTGATAAGTTTGGCGTATCATAGAAATATTATATTAGCACCACTAAAAGAAGGTACAAAACTTGTAAATTGTTTGCATGAGGATCGTTAGACTTTCAACTTTGTTCCTGTGGTGCCACACCGCAAGACATGGCCCACCTTCTGACCTGCCCGGCTTGCCCCATCACCTGCTTGCTAGAAAGGTCTTTGGGATTGGAATGCCACCAATGAGGCTGGTCTGCGTGGATACATCCTGATATGGGCACATTTAAAGTCTGTCACCGACACCAAAGAAGTAGAAGGAACTGTTTCAGGTTTCTTTTGGTTCTTAAGTGACAGATTAGTCGTGAAGCTCTATATTTGATTACAAACAGACTACTGATCCTAATCTGCAAGGGTTTCTTCTAGTTTGGAGTGTCTTTACGAGAAAGCGTAAGAGTTTTCGTCTTCTGTGATATTATAAGTTTCGGTACTCTAATCTAATCAAAGATGACGAATCCAACAATACCAAAAAAAATGACCTCTTACGAAAACTCTGGCGAAAACCATAGTAACATTATTTGCATTTTTCTTTATACTTTTAAGTAAATTATTCCTGCATAGTATTTCAAAGGTATGCATAGTGCATACTTTCTTATCGCTTCGCATAACAACCGTACAATGCCCTCTCGCGGATGTCAAATGGTTTTGATACGCGTTTTATGATTTTTTTATGAGTTTGACCCGCGTGAGTTCATGACCGTTAAACTAAATTATAGAATAACAACTGTAAGTGCTGATATTAATATACAATTTAAGAGCTATAGTCCTATGGCTACCCGTTTGCCAAATATTGTTCAGATTCAAGGTCTAATCTAAAATAGTTTTAGTGCTTTTTGTCAAACACTTAATAGAAGTAGATCATCCATCATCATCATCAAATCACATTAGCCTATACTAGGAGTGCACTACTGAATGTAAGGCTTCCAGGGTAAACCATAAGGTACATCTAAGATAAACCATAAGGTGCACGAGACGCCGGTTGGGATTCCACCCTTATATTTGACATTCCGCAAATTCGCACAAAGCGCTTCGCTTCTGCATTTTAATGCGAACTGCTAAAGAGTGGAATTTTCTGCCTGCGGATCTGTTTCCGGAACGTTTTAACCTAGGCCTTTTTAAGGCGAGAGTGAATAGGCATTATCTGAGCGAGCATGTTCCATCATCGTCTGCATCGTCACTTATCATCAGGTGAGATTGCGGACAAATGCTTACATATCTTTTATAAAAAATAAAAATCTTTTTGTCATCCAGCCCCACCAGCTGCCCGCTACAAGTCATCGGTGCGACTAGCCAGACTCTAGTCATTAGAGGAAATAGATGCATAATGAATGTGCACTAGAAATGTGCTCAGTACTTGTGTATAAATAGTGCTGACGATGTATTTTATGTTATGAACGCTAATGACGTCATAAGAACGTGGTTTTAGCTGTGTTGTGAATTGATAAGATTATTGTTGAACCTCACTTGTTCGGTTAATAAAAGGTAGGTGTAGAGTCCGAGTCCACACCTAACTTTTAGGTGTAGGGTCTACAGGTAATTGTAGGTGTAGGGTCTACCTACCCTGTAAACCGTAGGAATAGGAACCAGCAAACAAATTTTTAAAACACCACAGAAACCCTTGACACCTTTTTTCACTGTTGAAAAGACCCTGGCTGTTTGGGTCGGGTTTATCCCTCGGTCGCCTCTTACGACCCCCACGGGAAGAGACCACACGGCTAGTATCGTGTAAGTAGCAGGCCTCTATCGTGGCTGTGTAACTATGACTGCTGTCTAACCCTGCTTAGTCTGCGGCATAACGTGTAAGCAGTGTAAGATACAATGATGAGTATCGAAGTACTGAAGATGACTTTTTTGTGTACTGTCTCGCGTTCATTAGGTTTAGAGGTGTCCACTTTCTAATATTAGTCCATAGATGCAAATCCTCGAGGCGTCAGTCTTATATTAGTGTCTTGCGCCAGCTAGCTCTTACAAATTTCGTCCTCTACTTGTACCCTACCGAGGCAATACTTTAATTACTTAGTCAGCATCTAAGCTGATATAATAAGTTAAACTTAAAAATAGTTTCACAGACGCAACGTAGGCATATTATTTCACATACCTAACGTAGGCAATATAATCGGAGAGCTAAAAAGACGCCTGATATCGATCCAATATTCTCCAGTCGCAGACTGAATCAGTTCAATGCTTTAATAAGGTCGTAACCTCGTCTGCCTTATGAAAAGCAAAGTGCTTACCCACCTACATATCAAGTTACCTGCGAGTGCCAACATTACAATAAGAATTTTTACCCGACTGCCTAAGGAGGGTTATGATTTTTGAGAGTATGTATGTAGACAAAGAAAATCTTTATCACGGGCTTCAGCCCAAACAAAATGGGCGGATGTTGGTTGACATAATTATGAGTATGAGGTGTCGTAGGATTCATCTCAGCAGCGCGAGTGACACTGGTTATAAGTACTTATTTTTCATTATTTCAAAATGGCGGATTTTAAAGGCAAAATATAGGTAACTTTCAATTTACCGCAGTCGGGTTTTTGTTTTTAAATACATCTGCTTGACTTGAAAGGAGAGTATTTCGAGAAAATTCTTGTGACGCCAAGCTTTGACATCTAAGGGATTGGCTTTGTTATAAACTACCTACCTACCATTATAGGAATCCTATAATGGCTCCAACGATTTTCACTAACGTGTCCTCTACATAACCTCGTCTGCCTTATGAAAAGCAAAGTACCCATCTACCTACCTACATAGATATCAAGTTACCTACGAGTGCCATTTATTAGAATAAGAATTTTCTTGAAAGGAGAGCCTTTCTTGAAGATCGAAGGGATTGGCTTTGTTATACGCTAGCTGCTGCGAATGATGTTACATTTCTTTATCCAATTTGAAAAGATCAGAGTTCTTTTCGTCGTCAACTCACATACAAGGTGGGCCAACAGAAGTCATCCGATGTGATTCACCTCCCATTTTTTATTAGTCATTAAAATTGACTGCTGTTTTGGGAAATCAATCTTTTCATGATTCAGTATTTAAGTGATTATGTTTCTAAAAAAAACGGCCAAAAGCGTGTCAGACACGCCCACAAATAGGGTTTCGTAGTCAACTTTTTGTTGCTGGTTTGTTAGCAGCAGTATGATGACCAACCGCAAATAGAAAAACTCAATTTTTTCTGAAACCTTTAAGGGTACAATATCCGTTATAGTTTTCATTGTAACTTCAGATTGTAAGCTATATTCCATATTTATTTCAAATTTTTAGCATTTATACTTTACAAGTTACAGCTGGAACAAATTATGGGTCAAAAACGCCCTTTTTAAAAGCAAATATCTCGTGACAGAAACATTTTAGTGACTTTGTTTCAAAGAAACCTCACCTTAGTTTTAAAAGACCTATTCAACGATACCCTACTCAATATTACAGAAGAAAAAAAAATTTTGCCCCCCTTTCACTTGTATGGGAGGGGGTCCAAAGAACATTTAAAATATTTTTTTCTTAACATTTCTATATTTGGGTCAACACGATCTATCTTCTCACTAAATTTCATGTCGATAGCTCTAAAACTGACGAAGATATGAGAGCGCGGCATACAGACAGACAGACAGACAGACAGACATGACGAAACTATAAGGGTTTCTAGTAGACTACGAAACCCTAAAAAGTCAAAAAAGGTCTCTGAAAAGTTCTCTTCACGTGGTAAAACGGACCCCATTTTTAAAAGATTGTAGAATAAGTTTTGTTAACACTGAATAATCCTTCGAAGATGTGAGTTCAATGCTGGCTGTAAAATAAAAAATATGGAATACAGTTAGATGCCAACTCCAGATTTGATGCAAGTTGGTGAAAACCAATCCACAGGATTTGGTTTTTGAACCGGTTGGTCAGATCGGTATTTTTGAAAGCTCAAGATTACAAATCATAATTCATAAAATTTTCAGGTCCTTGAAGCCACCACAAACGAAAAAAATGCATGGTCAAGAATGTATGGAAATTAGCAAGTTTAAAGTTAAAACACATGGTAAAGATGGCAATTTGACTAATGTCTTTTTTAAACCATAAGCACATAAATTCTGCATCTTCAAAAGACTGATTTTCGAAAACAGCAGTCAATTTCATTGACTAATAAAAAATGGGAGGTGATTCACATCGGATGATTTGTTTTGGCCCACCTCGTATTTACGATAGGTATAGTCCAGTTGGACTATAAATACGAATTTAGGAGGCATCGGTGTCACGAGAGTCTTGCGACAACTCTTGTGTGAGTTTCGTCCTCTACGATAAGCCAATTGTACCTTTTTACAAGATAATCCTTATTCACTTAGTCAGCATTTAAGCTGAAGGTTGTCGTACTCGTATTTAAGGTAAAAGAACCTGGACCTTTCGTCTTCGGTACCTCGGCACTCATCGCTTTAAATATTTACATGAATTTAGGATGTATTCGTTCTTATGTTTTTTATCATCTAGCCAGTGAGTGAATCAAACTCGTCCATTAAATTATGGACTACCGGAGAGTTCTCTTAGGATATTTAATGAAATATTTAAACTTCTAGGAAATTAAAACGCTAGCACTCAAAAGAAAATCCTGTCAGATAAAGTTATCCAGAAGACGGATTTTTGGTTTCGTACGATTTTTAATTCGCGCTCGTAATATTTTTTTCGGAGCACACATTTACCTAAAAGCGCCATTTTGAACCACAATAGCTTATTTCCAAAATACCGATCACAAACCTTTAGGAAAACAACAGCCGATGATGTGGCGCAGTGGTTAGTATGACTGCCTGCCACGCAGAAGGTTCCGGGTTCAATTCCCGGTGGGGTCACTCACAAAGTTGATATTTATTACTTTGTGAATCTGTGTCTGGTTAGGACATTGCAGGCTGAACCAGCTGATTGTCCGAAAAGTAAGATGGTTCCGTGCTTCGGATGGGCACGTTAAGCCGTCGGTCCCGGTTGATGTCTATGATGGCGATCGTTACGCAACCACGTCAGAGGCCTGCTACTTGTAGTAGGCGGTTGAAAAACTGACACCAGGGTTCATCGGGTCGTTGAACGACTTGGTATCCCACACGAAGAGAGAGGAAAACAAGGTACTAATTGTGTGAATGAAGGTTCTTCATAAAGTTTTACTACTGAATCAGCAATACTTCTCCAGCTCGGCTCTATTAATAAATTCCATTTGCGATTTAAAAGCATCGGAATCTTATTGAGGCCTGAGTGCTTGACTGCTCCATTCTACCTACATTCCTACCTAGTGACCTTATTGCAAAGGCTCTTTTTATTAACACCCACATCTACTTATTATTAATTTACGCCACTGTCCCTTGCGGAGTAGGTAGAACGTCAAACCGTGAAAAAGACTACTGTTATCGCCACGTGACAGCCGATGTGGCGCAGTGGTAGTGCGACGCAGAAGGTTCCAAATTCGATTCTCGGTGGGTTCATCACTCGCAATGTAATAAATCACTCACAACGTTGATATTTATCACTTTGTGAATTTGTTCCCTCCCAGTCTGGTTAGCAGGCTTGAACCACCTGATTGATAGTTCCGTAATTCGGAGGGCACGTTAAGCCGTCGGTTTCGATGTCCCACACGAAGAGAGAGAGAGAGCTGTCTTTAAATACATAGACGTCGTTCGTTACGCAGCCATGTCAGATGCCTGCTATTTGTAGTAGGCGGTTGAAAAACTAACGCCAGTGTTTATCGGGTAGCTACAGGACTAGGTGACCCACTTGAAGAAGAAGAAGACTGTATTTATTTTATTTTTGTTTTGTTTTTCCAACTAAAAGTTTCTATTCACTTAGCTCGAGCGCTAAAAGCAAGTTCTAATTAGCTTTGTTCACTGTAGCCTTTTAACGAGCTCCAGGAGTTAGATATCCCTGAACAAATGAGCGAGCATTGGAAACTTTGCTGTATTATAGCCGTGTTATGCTAACTTAGAATAGCATCACCCCAATTCTACCCGTGGGGGATCGTAAAAGGCGACTAAGGGATAATTATCCAGGTAATTGGCAGCAGCGTTCCTTGTGAATAAAACATCTACTTACTTATTTTGCTCTCCCTCTTAAAATTGAGTCGTTCAACGACCCTTATTTTGCTAACATTCTACGTGACATTTTTTTTAGGTGGTTTCTAAGATTTCTAACTTTAATGCAAAATGGTTTGTAATTCTGTACTGTTGCTCGCATGTCGCTTAATTACCTTGCTGTATATTTCTTATCGACTCTTATATTTTGCACTTTCTTAGCGACCTAAATCAGATGTTGTTATTTATCTAGAACTTATTTGTGTACAATGAGATGCTTGTTTGTTTGTCCGCAGGCCGTGGAAGCGATCCTCTCGAACGTTCCAGAGTGGCACCCCTCGCCGCTTGCTACTGTACAAGGTACGCTATGCATATGCACTTTCATCATCATCTTCCTGCTCTTATCCCAATTACTTACTTAGGGTCAGCGCAACACGTTTTGTTGAATACAAAATCGTGTTGCAAAGGATGTGGCTTAATTTTACGACCGGCCGCCTACCAGACATACCCTTCTTGGGAATGCTTTTGTGGTGGATTAACCGCCACCATACGGTTTTCCCTGGCTGTTTGGATCGGGTTTATCCCTCGGTCGCTTCTTACGACCCCCACGGGAAGAAGAGGGGGATGGTGCTATTCTACTCTACCGGCACCACATGACTTAATATACGGTTATTTTTCAGTATGGTTACTCATTAAAATTGACAACATTTTGGTGCGAAAAACAGATAAAGATAAAACATCAAATAAAATACACTTTATTGCACAAACGAAAAGAATATTACAACAAGCATATGTATAAAAAAACAATAACCCGGCTGCGGTAATTTCGGTAAAATCCGCTGTTTTGAAAAGATTTTTTAATATAGCCAGCGTCACTCGCGCTGCTAAGACTAATCTAACGACACCTCATATGTCAAAATCCAACTATCCGTTTGGGCTGTAGCCCGTGAAAAAGAATTTTCTTGTCCATATACATACATACACACTCTCGAAAAACATAAAACAGCCAGAACTAAAAATACATTGTAAAATTGGCGAAACAACTCTGATTTTCTTCGAAATTACCTAGTGCTCAGCTCATCAGTTTTATTAGTTTCAATTTCAGCTTTCCTTTAGTTATACATGCACGCATAAATTAATAATCTGATTGATAATAAATAGCACGATCTTTCATTTACAGATTATTAAACCACAGGAGTAAAAACTTTATTAAGTAAAGATATTATGAGCTAAAGTACTCTGTAGTCATGTAAAAGAGTAATTTACATAATCGTATTACATAAGTTTGAATACGTTTATTTTCAATAAATTACTTATGTTTACCTACAGCTGTTGCTATCAGTAGGAAATAATTCTTTTTCAAATAAAAGCTACGAAGCAAAACAATACCTAACTTATGTAGCGACTTATTATAAAACATGGTTATTTTAGGTATGCGTGTTATAGTATTTTAGGCTTAAGTGTATATTACATATTACAAAAATATATATTTATTACAGAAACTGATTATTTGATAACGGCAGTAATTTTAGATAATAGTCATGTTTTCTTAGTAACTATACAGGGTGATAGGAAAAGTAGTAAGTTCCTTTTAACCATGAGTTCTGCAGCTATTTCAAAGTGTCTTGACCATGTCTAAAAAAAAGAATATTTTAAATAAAACATAATTTACAAAAACTTTTTATTAAATACACTTCCCATCACAAAAATCGAAACACCTCGGTTTTTCTTGTTTTTAGCCGAATTAAACACCAAAAAGTATTGTTTGCATTAAAAAAATTATATGACTGTGTAGCTGGCAGTTTTGTCTTTTCAGTGTGTATAAAAAAATTCAAGATTCAAAATTGGAACTCTAACTGTTTGTTCTGTAAATGAGATGAATGACTGAGACACGTTTGCTGTTTGCGCCTTTTAACGATTCATAACATTTTCAGCATTAAAATTAAGAGCTTGTCTTAGCTTATCTATCTTAAAACTTTTGTTTTTTTAATTGTTTACTGTGACTTTGGATCGCCTGAAAAAAGTAAGATTTAATCTGAGTCATGGGTATTTTGCCCGTAGAAGCCGCCCAAGTGGTGACATTGCCAAATTTTGGACTTGGTCATCGTCTTGTGGCTGAATGTTTGCATTTAAGCCTCACCTCTGTTCATAAAGCTTACAAACGCTATCAGAAGACTGGTTTGTTTACGCGACGTTCAGAATCCGTCGGAAATCGGGTCAGTTCTGACCGACATGATCGAATTGTTCTTTGCAAAATCGACGCATTAGCGCTTTTTAACTGCGCCAAAAGCTATCAAATTTACAAAAGGTGGCTAAAAGTGGCTCTACAATCAGAAGAAGGTTAAAGGAATGTAGACTGGTACCGCAATAGCCAGGAAACGGGTCCAAATCAACTGAAGACAATTAAATAGCGCGCCTTAACTTTGCAAGTGAGCACCTAAACTGGTCGTATACCTCTTCCTCTAAAATTCCTCTTTTCTGCTGAGTGTAGAATTACGCTGAATGGCAACCACGGAAGCACTATGGCTTACAGAAGGGATTAAAAATGCTTTACACAATGCTGCATTGATAAAAAGCTCAGTTATGGTGAGAGTTCATGAACGGTCTGGGAAGGAATCAGCGCCGACGGCATGACAGAGTATGTCCTCGTGTCTGCAGTTGATTTGGGCCCGTTTCCTGGCTATTCCGGTAACAGTCTACATTCCTTTAACCTTCTTCTGATTGTAGAGCCACTTTTAGCCACCTTTTGTAAATTTGATAGCTTTTGGCGCAGTTAAAAAGCGCTAATGCGTCGATTTTGCAAAGAACAATTCGATCATGTCGGTCAGAACTGACCCGATTTCCGACGGATTCTGAACGTCGCGTAAACAAACCAGTCTTCTGATAGCGTTTGTAAGCTTTATGAACAGAGGTGAGGCTTAAATGCAAACATTCAGCCACAAGACGATGACCAAGTCCAAAATTTGGCAATGTCACCACTTGGGCGGCTTCTACGGGCAAAATACCCATGATTCAGATAAAATCTAACTTTTTTCAGGCGATCCAAAGTCCCAGTAAACAATTAAAAAAACAAAAGTTTTAAGATAAGCTAAGACAAGCTCTTAATTTTAATGCTGATAATGTTATGAATCGTTAAAAGGCGCAAACTGCAAACGTGTCTCAGTCATTCATCTCATTTACAGAACAAACAGTTGGAGTTCCAATTTTGAATCTTGAATTTTTTTATACACAGTGAAAAGCCAAAACTGCCAGCTACACAGTCATATATTTTTTTTATGCAAACAATACTTTTTGGTGTTTAATTCGGCCAAAAACAAGAAAAACCGAGGTGTTTCGATTTTTGTGATGGGAAGTGTAGTTCAACCCTGGGTCTGAGCGCGACATAGCAAGTCGTTACGGTCCCGTACAGCTGCGGTTGCACCGCGAAGGAACGGTGCAAAGTTATCCGAGCTGTAACTGACTGTACAGACACTGTTACAGCGTGCTGTGTTGTTATGTTGAACAATTTATTGCAAATTTCTTGAAAATGTTTTACTCTTCTAATATTTTTTGTAAATTGTATAAACACCCTTAAAGATACTTTATTATTTATTATACCTATAGGGTGGTTTGAAGGAACTTACTACTTTTCCTAACACCCTGTATAACTAACTAAAAATAACTCTGTATTTCAGAGAAGAAAAGGTAGTGAAACATTTCTACATCCTTAATCAGTTCCTTTTCGCTAAATTAAACTTTTACATGCACGTGTTGCTCATATAATTTTACGATTGCAGGTTTAAATTAAAAAGTTGTATTGTACTTATGTAACTTCCGATACGGTATTTACTTTAATCAAATTAATAATAGTAAAACTGGTAAAACTTCGTTGAAATACGTATAGAAAATAAGTATAGTGAATAGGTAATTTAAATGGATATAAGGCTATATTCGCTCCGTCGCGTACCCGGGCCATCTGCTTTGCAAGGTGCAAGAAGATGCTGAAATTATTTCTAGGGTCCATTTGTGCGAAGAACTGTTTCCATGAAACATAAGCCTAGATTCATGTTGGAAAAAATGATAGTTCTTCCTTTGATACATGTTGTACGTGATACGTGGTTCTATATCAATTGTTTATTTGATGCAAATAAAAATCCTCCCTTTACATAATATAGGTACATCTAACTCCTTAAGAAAAGTTGTTTAGTTTCAAGAGCTGGCAACTCTATAAAATATTTTTATTTTATTTTTCATGCCTAGACACTACAGTTGTATTTAACCTGTAAAATTCCTGAAGGCAACAAAATAACGTTGTTAGTTAGGCGCCATTGCCGTACGAGCTACAATATGGTTTCAAAAATAGACGTCTTTGAATGATACGTCTTTAAATGATTGGTGCACATCCAACAGATGACCTTCAGCAATAGGTCTTAGCCGTGTGATGTCGGCTTAGAATAGCATCACCCCAGTTCTACACATCATCTTCCTGCCCTTATCCCGATTACTTGTGGTCGACGCAACATGTTTCGAACACAAAAACATTTTGCAAAAGGATTTGGCTTAATTTAACGACCGGCTGCCTGCCTGACGTCAACCGTCTTTGGGAATTCAGCCCAGTTCTACCCGTGGGTTTCGTAAAAAGCGGCTAAGGATTTATTGTCCAGGAAATGGGTAGCAGCGTTTCTTGTGAATAAAACATCTTGCACAGCGCTCGCCAATCCGCCTGCCAAGCGTGATGAGTAGAGCAAAACCCCCGAGATGGGGAGGCCCATGTCTAGCAGTGGACTGTTGTGGCTTTAGTAGTAATAGGTCTTGCTTCTTCTCAGTGGCGGATTAACTCTTAATCAAAATTAAGCAATTCCTTGGGGCATCCCGTCTTGAGAGGTTGACCACAACCCCGCAAATGATTGGTGCCCCAATTTGAAGAAAATCAGTAAAATGCGGTTTAAGTTTTGTATTTGTTGCTCGTTCTATGTATTACTTAAACGTCGAGCTCTCTTTTCTCGCTACGCTCGCATTTATTTGTGTGAAAAGAATCCCACCCAAAACATAAATGTGAAAGGCTGCCAAGTTCGATAATATTGGAATGCTTCGCCTATAAAAGAAGTGAGATCTAAATAAGTACCAAGTTCCATACACAGACCTCAGTTAAAAATAGTGACAGGAATGCACACTTGATTTTTCGCAGTTTGGAAATAAGAATCTACTTTCCAAACTGCGGAAAATCAAGTGTGCATTCCTGTAACTATTTTTAACTGAGGTCTGTGTATGGAACTTTACTTAATAGGCGAAGCATTCCAATATTATCGATCTTGGCAGCCTTTCACATTTATGTTTTGGGTGGGATTTCATTTATTTTTGTAAGGTTTATTTTCTTTTTTTCTTATGATTAAGTTAGGTAAGGAAATATCTCATTTATACTTTACTTTGACTAAATGCAAACCTTCGTAACGAATTTTAGGTCGGTACGACGATTGAAAGATATAGATAAATTTTTTGTTTTAGTTCCTTAGGGGTATGAATTTACACCTTCATTATTTTTAAAACCGACTCACACTTGGCCATTTTCAGATTTTTTCCTTTACCTTGACCTAAAGACCTACCTCCATGCCAAATTTCAAGTCAATACGACCATTGGAAGTGGTCTAGGTTTTTGATGAGTGAGTCAGTCAGTCAGTGAGTGTATAGTAAAAATAGCGATTTTCTGACGTCAATATCTCAAGACCTACAATAGGTACATTAATGAAATTTTGTATTTTAGATAAGTAAGTAGATCTCGACAGATACTAGAAATTTCATATGCGTAGATAAAATAGATTTTGAGTTATAGGTGGGTCGAACTTGGCCCAAAATGGTTCGTGTAATATAACCCACGGCCGGTGTGTCGCTTTTTTTGCTCGAACTTGGCGGACACACTGCCGTGTGTCTAGATTTCAGATAAGTTGCCGGCAAAAGTCGCCACCGTATGCACGCCCCGTTAAATATATGCCATTCAACAACGACTAAGTTGGTGGTCGGTGTGTGGTACAAATGGTATACAATGTATCGTATCATAACTCCTGAATAGGTCATCCGGCCAGAACGATGTTATTGTCTGCTAGATCCTATTTGATTCAATTTTATTGCAGTTTTATCACAACAATCATGTTATAAACTCTAATGTAATTAATTACTACTGCCTAGCAACTAGTTCGCAATAGGTAAGTATTGATTAGGTTTCTATTGTTAAAGAAATGCAATACAATGAAATTATGTTAAGGGCGCTGAACGAACTCATTAGCTTGAACAAATAATAATTAAAAAGTTTACTCTTAGTTACCTACCCTACCCACTGACTTTGTATCGTACGTACTACATTGCTTGATATTGCATGTAAAATAGTGTTATTTAATTCCGTTCCCTGTTAATACAACATTTTGCACTGCGCTCGAATATCCATCTGCCGATCATGGTGAGAAAGGCCTCTTCCTATCGACGGGTCTTGCCAATGTCCTGCAGTGGACTGTTACGGTTATTTTATTATAAGTACCATAAATATAAATAGAATAAACACTTTCATAATCTCCGTTTCCTGTATGGCTTATCCTTATTTACGATTTCACCACATTGCGACTACAAAGTAGGAAAAAGGCGTACCTAGACTAAAGGTCAGTCGGGCGGAAATCCTTTTATTGATAAGTTTGTTTCAACTTGCTATGTTACTAAACAAACAGAATAGTTTTGCTAGTAAATGTACTAAAATAGTAAAGAATGATTTCACTCGCCGTGGAAATAAGAGGTGTCTCGGTACAAAGGAGCTATGTTTCTTAGTAATTATTCCGAGATGTGCTAAGCTAATCTCCCCAACCCAATTATGAATCAATTGTACGAGCATTTAGAGCCAACTGTATAATCCACCCTAAAAAGTCTGCGGACCTACTGACTGACTGACCTATATAAGGTGAAATTTTACTAGTGAACGATAGTGAAAACTCAGAACTGGCTGGTGATAAGGAACAACTTTCCCCAAGGAACATAGGGCGAAATACGAAAAAAAATTTTGCACCTCCCATAGTAACTCAAATCAGCTGATCGGCAATTTTGAATGGGAGGGCCAATTTTTTTTGGCCAAGTTGTTCCTTATCACCAGCCGGTTCTGAGTTTTTGCTATCGGTGACTAGTAAAATTGCACCCAATATTTGCTATTATTGTGTTAGTATCTACCAGTATAATATGCCATTAATTTGCGCTTGTTCGTAAGTGAATATTGCTAGGTATCTACATGTACTAGTACGTACGGTTTTTACGCGACCCACAAACATAAAAACACCGTTATGTCCATATTATCTGATCTGTTCCGTCACTTTCTGATTTACGCGTTACGAATAGTATCTTTTATTATTTTGGTAATGTTTATTCATTGTTTATGATTACTAGATGTTGACCTAGAAATATGGATCCATGGTATGCCACAGCCATACATATAAAACGCTCAACTTTACCTCCAGGATAAGAGCGAATAAGGCAGTCACAGTCTGGCTAAAGCTACTCCTTCTCTCGCAGAAAGTTCGCAAAAAATATGGATACCGCTTAAATCGCTGCTTGGATCATATTATGCCTGTATCCAGATTTTTCAGCCAATTTATCCAGTACCATTGCCGTGTAATAGCGGCTAAGAACACTGTCACCCCTAGTCCACTCAGGGCGACTAGGGTGAATCGATGACATTTTTGACCTCCTCGGCTGAATATCTGTCGACTATGGTCTTAACCTACGAGTAATGTAGCATTCCCAAAGTGGGTTGACGTTTGGCAGGCGGCCGGTCATAAAACATTGCCATATCCTTTATACATGATTTTGTGCTCTAACCAAACATGTGAGCCGACGCCATCTAATTTGGAATAAGGGCAGACGATACAGATGATGATGATGATAACTGTTTAGCAATTCATTTCTTGTTACAGACGAAAAGATCGAAGAGGATACAAGCAGGCTGCGATGCGAGACGTTCGACATAGAGCGGGTATTACAACATGGCGCGCACCTCATGGGTTCGGAAGGCAGAGAGTATGATTTCGACGAGGACTGCTTGCCTGGAGCTGGTAAGCTAACTGACCTCGCACTATCTCAAATACATATAGCTATGTAAGAGCTGGATGGCGTCCGATTCTACGCAGAAACTAACTGGGAGTGAACACTGAACCGAATTTGGCCAGTGACTTATCTGAAGTCCCTTTCACACACGAAAAAGAACAAGGGATCCGTGTGCCCGCGATCTCAGTCTACATTTGAAAACTAAATCCCCTAAAACTAAAGACCTCGTTCCGAATTTCATTCTTGAGCCGTAGTACTGTTAATTTCAATTCAATTCATTCATTTCACATTTCACTTGCGTAACTCATCCTCATCACTTGTAGCATTCATTAGTACCTTGCTCTTTAAGCATTGTGGTAGGGGCGAAATGATTACGACAACTTTTAGGCGCATAATGTACCATTCGCAAAACATAGTAGTCGCAAAATGTAATACGTGTTAAAGAAAAGACCTTTTGAGTTGGTAAGTAGGTACGTACTAAGACTAAGTAATTCAGATCAGGTCACAATATTGGACCAAAATCAGACTGATACAAAGTAAATACATAAATAGGTAAAAGTATCGTACAGTAACTTGACAGTAATCAAACTTAAAGCGTTGCAAAGTGCAGTACTAATTTGATTATAACTATTTATTACAACATCAGCTACGCTTTAGAATGGTTTTAAATTTTAATGTTTTACTATGTTCATGCTATAATGTAATTTAACCACACTAAAAGTTAGGTTTCGCTTAGTAAAGTTTAGATAAGCAAACTCATCCTGGAAAATGACTGCAGTTTCTAGGAATACAAAATTTGCACTGCGCTCGTCAATCCGCCTGCCAGGAGTCTGACAATAACCCTCAACAGAAGGTCCATGGTCAGCAGTGAACTGTGACGCATATATTCTAACCCTAACACAAAAAATAATGTATACCTATTCTGTAGCAAGCTACATAATTTAAGGCCTATCCAAATAGGAGCAGTATCCGTTGCGTGCATGAGTACTGGTACTCAGTCGCTTGCCAACTTGTACAGGAGACAATCCCTGCAGATACCGTTCCAACTATAGGGCCTAAAAGATTATTATAATTATTTCCAGAAAACTTAGCAAAACAGAGGCAGCTGCTGAGCCAGCGACTAGGACTCGACGTGGCGTCAAAACTAGGAGTGGATCTCACCAATGTGTATTCTAATGAAGACTTGTGTCCGATCAAGATTACACCAATCAAGACTGAGACGGCCAGGGTACGTTACTCAGCATTCAAGTGACTCTTTATACAAAACTAACTAACTCTTTAAAGTCAGCGGTTTCACCCGCTGCACTGCAACTCATTTTCCCGCGGTTAAAGACATTTTCCCGGCATATGTTATACATAATAAACCTTCCTCTTGAATCACTCTGCCTATAACAAAAAAAAAAAACGGCTTCATAATCCGTTGTATAGTTTAGGACGAGTTAGCGAATTCCACGACATACAGACAGACGAGAAATATAAATAAAATAGTTATTTGTTCAACAAGAAAGCAAAGTTGATTTTTGCTGCGAGTGCTAATTTTGAAACCCGAGGTAGCGAAGGATACTAAGATTGAATCACGAGCGTAGCGAGTGATTCAAAAGTAGTATCCTGAGCTCAATGAGGGATTCAAAGGCACGAGTTGTAAATGTGTTTGCTTTCGTGTGGTACACACAACTTTTCACCTCTACCAGTAAGAAAATTATGTTTTTAAGGTTTTGTTCTTCATGGCTAGGCGAAGGTTGTGACTATACTGCCTAGAATTTAGTCTTTAAATAATCCCGCCAAACAAAATTTCAAAGATGCGTTCAGAAATTTTACAAAATGTAAATATTTAGAAGCTTTCGTTCTGAAATCGCCGCCTTTATTACGACTAGTTTTTGAAAACTTTAGTATTAAATTAGATGTTCGAAATTCAAATTACTTTTCTCCACTACTTTTCTCAACAAGTTGAGAAATGTGATTTGAATTTCGAACGATGGTTAAAGACGACCTTTGCCGACTAAATTTTCGCAGCCAACTAGTTCTTTTCAAGCTGGTGAGGTGAAAAGGACTTAATTTTATACTGTGTATTGATTAAGAGGCGAACAGGCATTAATCCAGACTAATTTTGTTTTAGTTTTGTCATGGCAGTCTAGCCTAATCTGCAAGAACTAGAGGCATCCTCCCTGCTGTAGAAATTCAAAATATATTTTGTACGCTTATATTTGAAGAGTTTTGGATAATTCCCCAATGGCCAACCAAAGTGAAACTACTACCCAACTTACCCGAAATGGCAATATTATTGTTTGCGTCTTTTTGATATTACATGACATTTCAGCAACATGTCAACCATAATGTTGCCATTTCGGGTCCCCTTCTTTCCTTCTTTTGTGAACCAGCTTATACTTGATTCATATTTTAGGGATTACTTATTGTAAACCGTGTAAACCATTTAAAAGATGCCGAGTTCATTCGTTGCGAATTTTTAATAATGGTACTCGCTTTCGTAGAGGCCCGTCCAAGAACTGATGGCAGCATCGCCGAACAAACCACTCAGCTCTCGAGAAATGAACCTGGCTAAGAGGAAAGCGAGGCAAGCATTGTGCAAGCAAAAATCCAGGGATTGCAGTGAAGAGCCATCTACGCCTCCCGCCGAGCCAGCCAGCAAGAAGATCAAATTGGAACCTGTGGACGAGTTTGTCGGTAAGTACATATATGTATTGTAGTGTTGCTCTTCTCTTGTCTTTCATATCATTATAATATGTCAAGCTCGCTCCGCTCGCAATATGTATATTGGTGGGGTTGCGCAATGTGGCTTATCTTTCCCTATTTAGTGTGAAATGTCGAGCTAGCTTCGCTTGCTGTACGTTTACTTTACTCTTAGTGTGCCGCGAAGTGCTCTTTTGTTGACTATTTTATGTTGAGCTCGCTTTGCGTGCAATCTTTCGAAACGAATCGTTTGATAGCAGTTTCTGAAAATTATGTTGTGTGTAAATCTTTGATTTGAAGCTGTATACGCCACTGTCTAGAACTCCCAATAATCTGAAGCTGTAGATCTCGGTGTGTACAATACAATCATAAATTTTTGTAAAAGCTTATGTCTTTACTTTCAGTGGAAAGCACAGCCCCGGTCCCAGACGCGTCAGGCGCGTGGGGTGAATCCACCCGATGGCCTTTAGAGAGCTGGAGCGGGGCACTACAGCAACAATTGTTCGGCGCGGCCTGGGAGGCGAGGCATGGGGCGGCCAGCGCACTAAGAGAACTACTGAGAGCTAAGATAGCTAATACAGCTGGGTACAGGTGCGGGCTCGAGAATCAACAGGTAGGAATAGTAACTAGTTAGCATAGACTGTCGATTTCACAGTGTAAATTTGGGAGAAACTTAAAATATAATAAGCAAGCAAGCTATAGAGAAAGCCTAACCAGGCATGGACGGCACGGATATGGACAAACTCTCTGTCCATCAGTAGCAAAACGACAGTGACAACACTATAGTACATCTATATTTCTCCTAAATTTGCGTAAGTATCTATAGAACTTTGGCTTTCGCTAGGAATAATGGCCCAGAGCGATAGCTTCCTTATGTATACTCTTAAGAAATGTACTGTCGATGTACGACTGTAAGTGTGGGGTAAATCTACCCGATGGCCTTTAGACAGTTGGTGCGGGGCACTACAGCAACAATTGTTCGGCGCGGCCTGGGAGGCGAGGCATGGGGCCGCCAGCGCACTAAGAGAACTACTGAGGGCTAAGATAGCTAATACAGCTGGGTACAGATGCGGGCTGGAGACACAACAGGTATGGATAGTGACTAGGTAGCATATACTTTCGTTTTGTTATAACTATGAGGCTTAGCTACTAAAACTGTGAAGTTTAAGGCGGGTATTCATTGGGGACTAAATCCCAGAAAAGTTCCCAATGGAGACGCATTTTAAGCAACGTTTCTGGCAATTTCGTGGGAACATTTGTTGGGAACTTTGTTTCTGATGTGATCTGTCCCCAATGAATGAAATGAAGGCTTTAGAAAGTTGGTTTGGGGCACTACAGCAACAATTGTTCGGCGCGGCCTGGGAGGCGAGGCATGGGGCTGCAAGCGCACTTAGAGAGCTACTAAGGGCTAAAATTGCGAATACAGCTGGGTACAGATGCGGCCTGGAGACACAACAGGTATGTATAGTGACTAGGTAGCATAGACTTTCGGCGGGTATTCATTGGGGAGTAAATCCCAGAAAAGTTCCCAATAAAGACGCATTTTAAACAATGTTTCTGGCAATTTCGTGGGAACATTTGTTGGAAAGTTTCTGGTGTGTTTCTGAGATAAAAAAAACTGGAATTTTGTCCCCAATAATGATTACCTAGCTTAAGACAGTTGGTGCGGGGCACTACAGCAACAATTGTTCGGCGCGGCCTGGGAGGCGAGGCATGGCGCCGCCAGCGCACTAAGAGAACTACTGAGGGCAAAGATAGCTAATACAGCTGGGTACAGGTGCGGGCTGGAGACACAACAGGTATGTATAGTGACTAGGTAGCATAGACTTTCGATTTGCTACTGTAAGTGTGGGAGAAACTTAATATTGTACAATTGACAATTGTACAATTGTTTAATTTCACTTTTTATTTTATACTGTTTTCCTTTTGTGCAATAAAGTATATTGTATTGTATTGTAATATGTAAGTAGGCAAGCTGTAGAGTGCGCCTAACCAGATATGTGGTTGGCATGGGTATGAGCACAACCTCTCTGTCCATCAGTAGCAAAACTACAGTGGCAACGCTCTTGTACATCTTTATTTCCTCTAAATTTGACGTAAGTATCTATAGAATTTGGCTTACGGAATAATGGTCCAGAACGATAGCTTCCTTATGTATACTCTTAAGAAATATACTGTCGATGTGAGACTGTAAATGTGGGGTGAATCCACCCGATGGCCTTTGGACAGTTGGTGCGGGGCACTACAGCAGCAATTGTTCGGCGCGGCCTGGGAGGCGAGGCATGGGGCGGCCAGCGCACTAAGAGAACTACTGAGGGCTAAGATAGCTAATACAGCTGGGTACAGGTGCGGGCTGGAGACACAACAGGTGTGTATAGTGACTAGGTATGATGGACATTCGTTTGATTACTATAACTGCGAGGCAGGTATTCATTGGGGACTAAATCCCAGAAAAGTTCCCAATGAAGACTCATTTGAAACAATGTTTCTGGCAATTCCGTAGGAATATTTGTTGGGAACTTTGTTTCTGATGTGTTTCTTAGATAGAAGTTTTCTGGAATTTTGTCCCCAATGAATACCTGGCCTTTAGAAAGTTGGTGTGGGGCACTACAGCAACAATTGTTCGGCGCGGCCTGGGAGGCGAGGCATGGGGCAGCCAGCGCACTAAGAGAGCTACTGAGGGCTAAGATAGCTAATACAGCTGGGTACAGGTGCGGCCTGGAGACACAACAGGTATGTATAGTGACTAGGTAGCATAGACTGTCGATTTCACACTGTAAGTTTGGGGGAAACTTAAGCATACATAAACAAGCAAAATGTGCGCCTAACCAGATGTGTGGTTGGCATGGGTTTGAGCACAACCTCTCTGTCCAACAGTAGCAAAACGGCAGTGATAACAGTATTGTACGTCTATATTTCCCTTAAATTTAACGTAAGTATCTATAGAACTTTTGCTTACGTTAGGAATAATGACCCAGCGATGGCTTCCTTATGTATACTCGTAATAAATATACTGTCGATGTACGACTGTAAGTGTGGGGTGAATCCACCCGATGGCCTTTAGACAGTTGGTGCGGGGCACTACAGCAACAATTGTTCGGCGCGGCCTGGGAGGCGAGGCATGGGGCCGCCAGTGCGCTAAGAGAGCTACTGAGAGCTAAGATAGCTAATACAGCTGGGTACAGATGCGGGCTGGAGACACAACAGGTATGTATAGTGACTAGTTAGCATAGACTGTCGATTTGTTACTATAACCGAGATGTTTATGGCGGGTATTCATTCGGGACTAAATCCCAGAAAAGTTCCCAATGAAGACTCATTTTAAACAATGTTTCTGGCAATTTCGTGGTAACATTTGTTGGGAACTTTGTATCTGACGTGTTTCTTAAATAGAAGTTAACTGGAATTTAGTCCCCAATAAATACCTGGCCTTTAGACAGTTGGTGCGGGGCACTACAGCAACAATTGTTCGGCGCGGCCTGGGAGGCGAGGCATGGCGCCGCCAGCGCACTAAGAGAACTACTGAGAGCTAAGATAGCTAATACAGCTGGGTACAGGTGCGGGCTGGAGAAACAGCAGGTTCGTAGTGGAAATAATCTTCACAGGCAAGAGTATAATTTTGTGACAATTTAACAGAGAATGTTCAACCAAACTTGAGCTAATCCGGCCAAAATGTGAAACATAATTTAACCCATTTTTTTCGATGTTTTTGGGGACTTCCTGCACTTAAAGTACCTAAGAATATAAAGTAACCTCTTATTTATTTGTTTCAGAATGAAGACGCACATCAAGAATGGTTAGAAGATATGGCTCTGAGATTACTCTGCGTGTTAGCATTAGACCGTTTCGGAGATTTCGTTTCTGATCAGGTAATTATAACCAGATTCATAGATGAAAGGGACCCAAATGGCAACATTATTTTTGCTTTTTTATTCATATTACGTGGCATTTGAGCGAGATGTCTACAATAACGTTGCCATTTCGGGTCCTTCTATGAATCGGATAGTAATAATTCAGCTTTTACTTTATCTACGGCACAGAATATAATACACAAGTAGATTGTAGCAGGCCAGTTTCCACATGTACTATTCTTTGTAAAAATTTGTGGTACATAAAAATTTACTCATTTTGATGCAAACTTCTCAGTACAAAAAAGAAATGAAATGGGGTTAGAGAAAAATTTAGTCGATAATGACTGGCGAGAGCACTAAGTCTGTTTGTTTCTAATAATTCAACTCAAGTTTTTTTTTTTATTTCCAGGTGGTAGCTCCAGTTAGAGAAACCTGCGCCCAAACCCTAGGGGTGTGCCTCGCTCAAATGAGGGCACCGCGAGTGAGGGCTGTCGCAGGATTACTATCAAGATTAGCGAAGCAAACTCAATGGGAGGCGAGACATGGTGCCTTATTGGGGTTCAAATACCTCTTAGCTGCGAGGCAGGTATGTGTTACATATAGCTACTTGAGTCAGGTTATATGAAACCTGCGCCCAAACCCTAGGGGTGTGTATCGCTCAAATGAGGGCGCCACGAGTAAGGGCTGTTGCAGAATTACTATCAAGATTAGCTAAGCAAACGCAATGGGAAGCGAGACATGGAGCATTATTGGGGTTCAAATACCTGTTAGCTGCGAGACAGGTATGTGTTACATATAGCTACTCGAGTCTGGCAGAATGAAACTTACGCTCAAACTTTAGGAGTACCGCTCGCTCAAATGAGTGCGCCACTAGTAAGGGCTGTCGCAGAATTACTATCAAGATTAGCTAAGCAAACGCAATGGGAGGCGAGACATGGAGCATTATTGGGGTTCAAGTATCTGCTAGCTGCGAGGCAGGTATGTGTTACAAATAGATAGCTACTTTGGTCTGTGTACAAACTGTGTAGCTACTTGAGTCAGGTTATATGAAACCTGCGCCCAAACCCTAGGGGTTTGTCTCGCTCAAATGAGGGCGCCACGAGTGAGGGCTGTCGCAGAATTACTATCAAGATTAGCGAAGCAAACTCAATGGGAAGCGAGACATGGAGCATTATTGGGGTTCAAGTACCTGTTAGCTGCGAGACAGGTATGTGTTACATACAGCTACTTTGGTCTGTGTACCAACTGTGTAGGAACTTGAGTCAGGCAGTATGAAACCCTAGGCGTGTGTCTTGCTCAAATGAGGGCGCCACGAGTTAGAGCAGTTGCAGAATTGTTGTCAAGATTAGCGAAGCAAACTCAATGGGAGGCGAGACATGGTGCCTTATTGGGGTTCAAATATCTGTTAGCTGCGAGACAGGTATGTGTTACATACAGCTACTTGAGTCAGGTTATATGAAACCTGCGCCCAAACCCTAGGGGTGTGTCTCGCTCAAATGAGGGCGCCACGAGTTAGAGCGGTTGCAGAATTACTATCAAGATTAGCTAAGCAAACTCAGTGGGAAGCGAGACATGGTGCCTTATTGGGGTTCAAGTATCTGTTAGCTGCTAGACAGGTATGTGTTACATATAGCTACTTCGGTCTGTGTACCAACTGTGTAGGTACTTGAGTCAGGCAGTATCAAACCTGCGCCCAAACCCTAGGGGTGTGTCTTGCTCAAATGAGGGCACCGCGAGTGAGGGCTGTCGCAGAATTACTATCAAGATTAGCTAAGCAAACTCAGTGGGAAGCGAGACATGGTGCCTTATTGGGGTTCAAATATCTGTTAGCTGCGAGGCAGGTACGTAAATGACGACAGAGGTGTTACATCTTGATTGTATGTTGTCTAGGGCCTGTTGTGATTCAAAGAAATTAATTAAATATGAGAGGATTTTCTTCTTCGCAGCGAAATAAAATTCTATTTTCTTCCCCAGGAAGTGGCCTGCGAAAGCGGCGCCCTAGAACACCTGATCGCCGGTCTCGGCGACTCCGCTGAGGACGTATCGGCCGTGGCAGCCGGAGCGCTTGCCCCCGCCGCCGCAGCCCTAGCGGAGGCCCGACCACTGCAACTGCCGCATGTAGTAGCGAGGCTTTGGCAGCTGCTGCATGATCAAGACGACTTGGCTGCACCAGCTAATAGTTATATGGCGCTATTGGCAAGCCTGATGGCGCTTCCTAAAGCTGCCAAACTAATATAGTGAGTATCAGAGAAGCACAGTGCTACACCTTCCTGTCCCTCTAAAATTGATGAGCTTGCTTCGCTCGCAGGCTCGCATTAAGTGTGGTCTGTGCTTTCATTAACCTCAAGCTTTTTTGTTCGCATTATGTATGTTTAGTCGGCGAGATCACTTCGCTCGCACTATGTTTTGCCTGTGTAAAATGATAAGCTCACTTCGCTTCGGTCGTACTATGTATTTACTATGTAAAACTATGCTCACTTCGTTGCTCGATAAGCGCAGTACATTTCCCCTCTATACATATTTATTATTACTACTAACCTAACTCTTTCTCTTTCTTTCCAGTCCCATCGACCTAACAGACGTACTGCCCCGACTGTGGCCATACCTCGACCATTCCACCAGCTCCGTACGCAAAGCCACACTACAGACCTTACGCACACTCACACGACCGCTCGTCACCGAAACACACACGCATACAAACGGAGACACGCCTCAAACTAGCGAGAATAGTCATAGCGAAGCTAAAGTGAATAATAGTGAAGCTAAAGTGAATAGTAGTGAAGCTAAAGTGAATAATAGTGAACAAAAAGCAAGTAATAGTGAAGCAAAAATTAATAATAGTGAAACAAATCCTAATAATAGTGAAGCTCAATTGAATAATAGTGAATCAAAAGCAAGCAATAGTGAGGTGAATGTTATGAATGGGGTTGAAAATGGTTATCTAAATTGGACACCAGAATTGTTGCAAGAAGCGATGCGGCATGTCTACCAGAGGGTGCTGTTTGAACATGTCCATGAGATTCAGGAAATAGCTATACAGGTGAGAATATTTGGATAAGATAATTTCTTTGTTCAATAAACTTAATGCTGTGTGGCGCCGGCTTAGAATAGCATCACCCCATAGCTTTCCCGTGGGTGTCGTAAGAAGCATCTAAGGGATTTGCGAGTTTATGTTTATTGCAATTTTAAGTGACAGGCTAATAACCTCTCTCACACACACGGTGATACACGGTCTTCTGAATGACGCTTTGACTCTCTTTTATGAGGCTATTCACGGGTCAATCTTCAAAGCATGATTATTTTCAATTTCCGAAAGAAGATGCACACATTGATTGCTCGCAGAGCTAAAATTTCTACCTTATTTGGAGAGCCTGAACCTATTTAGTATAGCGCAAAAACAATTACAACAAAAGGATAGTAGATTAGGTAGATATATTTTTTTTTAGTACCAAAAATTCATTACCATGACCTGTTCTCCGATCAGATCCGACAGAAAAAAAAGTATATTTCCAAAATGTGCGCGGAGAACATCACTTGCTACATTGTACCTAAATTCTAAATCATTAAGCTTTCAAATCTATATTTTTATTTATAATTTGGAATACAAAGACATATTGTTTTTGTCACCTTAACTTTTGTCACGATTAAAACTTCATTACCATGTGCAGATATATTTGTGTTCGAGTTAGTCGTAATTTCCTTTGATCTTGCTGCAAAACTCCGTCATTTCTCTCGCCGCGAGTCAATCGATCGGCGGACGTTGTGTACTGTGTGGATGTGTCTACGTTTTCGCGACAAAATCAGATCGAAGTGCGTAATTTGGTGTTTCAACCAGTTTATTCTTCATTACACGGCCTGAATTATTGAGTTAAGTTTATGTTATATTTTTAATTGTTTGCTTTATAACCATTACTCTCAAGTAGTGTTAGGTAACCATAAAAGTTTTTATGAGAAAAGGCGGGAAAGATGCGAGTTTTTCTCAAATATATTTGATTTCTTCATTACCAGGCCCTTCATTACCGTCTTTACCGTAACCTTTTTGAGGCTACGGTAATGACGTTGCCGCGACGGAGATGAGAAACTCTTTTTTACGTTTTTCTTTTTTTAGAATTGATCAATAAGTATCAGCAGTTAATGCTCAAATACTTTTCTGTATGTTAATGTGCATGTAAAATATTTATTTCCCAGTAATTAGAATAATTAAATTTAGTGTTTTTGTTGACTTCCAGTGGTTGGTAATCCGATTATATAAAGGGCCCTGGAGAGTGTCTTCCATTCCTCCATATTGAAGTCCCAGGAGGCTCCAACTGCGTTCAGCTCACTTTGTGTTGTACGCGTTCAGGTTTCAACAGGTCTGCCACGTCGACGTTACCCGCTTGGCTGTCACATGAAGACAATCTTGGCTAGGTTGTCGTCGCTTTAGCGTAGAGTGTGCACAATCCAACTCCATTTACGGTGAGCAATTTCCTCTGTGACTGGTGACTGCCTGGGTATAGACTACAGAAGATACCTAGTATGACTACAACGATTTATTTACGAAAACTTGGATTTTGTTCGACAAGGTTTTAATTACCTTCAACTACTCATAGCCGTACAACAACACTGACTTTTCGAGCGAGATAAAGAGTGAGATTTTAATAAGTTGGGTAAGGATGTTTGTCTTCCAAACAGGTTTTAACTGAGCGCATACACCTTTGGCTTTCTTTCTCCTGTCCTGCCGTTAACGTCCTCGTCTGGGCGACCACTGTTGGTAATGGTGCTGCCCTGAAATTGCTGCTATTGAAAATTGAAAGTAAAAATCATCACTGTTTGACTTTTGCGATTATTTTTATCGGGTCTGCTCGTGAACCACTTTGCAGGTGCTGTGGATGCAGAAAGCTTTGATGATGTTGACCTGTCTTTCGTGGTAAACCCCTCCTTCTTAGCGTGGCCAGCATCGCACTCCTTTTTACGGTGTCAAACGCCTTTTTACATCTCAAACTGCAGTTCTAGGCATTGCTCTATCAGTATCCGGAGCGTGTTTTTTGGTCAGCACATGAGCGCCCAAGGCGAAAACCAGCTTGCTCTTCGCGTAAGGTTCGTTTTATGTGAGGTGACATCTTGCCCAGCAGGTTCTTAGCTAGAACCTTTGCAGCAGAAGAAATTATTGTTATGCATCACCAGTTTCGTTCTTCGGAACTTTAATCAACAACCCTTGTTTCCATTTTGTGGGTGCTTGATCTTCACATTCCCAGATTCGTGCTATGAAAGGGTGCAGTGCAATATTTTAGATGATCACACTGCGTATTCCATAAGTAGCTCTACGAGTACCTTAATGTTGTCAAAACTAGAAGATTTTGCCGGATTAAAGTTGGCAATAGTTTTAACAACTTAGTGTATAGTTGAGGCGGTCATAGGTCTATCAAGAAAATCGTCAGGATTCATTCTAAAACTGCTGCCCGCTTCACTAACAGCAAGTATGAGTAAACCGCACTGAAATGTTCGTGCCATCTGTCTAGCTGTTCTTCAGTTGTACAAAAGAGTTGTCCATCCTTGGCTTTAAGAAGTTTCTTAGACAGAGTTGCATGCCCCCCACTAAACCGAGATGTGGTGTCATATAGAGTTATTGATTTATGTTTTTTATTTCATTACCATACCCTAAATAAATCATTACCAGGTAACAGTTTCATTACCGTAACTAAGCTTTATTTATTTGTGTCAGTATCTCCTTAAATCTTAGTTCTATCAGCGTGCCTTGCACAAATGTGATACATTAGGTTATAGTCTCTCGTTACCTACGCGAAAATTTTATTCTAAACGTATTTTTTTCCCCTATTAAAAAATTGCGCAAATATTGCGCCTTTTGAAGATTGACCCTCACAGAGCGTCCGAAAAAAGTTTCAGAAGACTCTGTATCAATATAAAGACAGGTTGTCAGCCTGTCGCCTAAAATTGCAATACACATCAACTTTCAAATCCCTTAGTCGCTTCTTAAGACACCCACGGAAAAGATATAGGGTAAGGTGATGCTATTCTAACCGGCACCAGTTTTAACTATTTTGTAACTTTTAAGATTGATATTTATATAGTATTATTTATTTCCTTTTTGGCAGGTGTGGGAGAATTTCCTTCGCCACGCACCGTTGTCCACGATCCTGGTGTCGGCGTGTCCACTGCTGGCCACGTGGCTGTGTCTGTGCATGCAGCCGGCCAGACTGAGCGTTGATCCTGCACTCACTGTGCAAGCCCCGCCTAAGGTAAGATGTCATAGCCATTATTATAGGCTCGTATCTCACAAGCTGTTTGGGAGCGAAAGGGGAACAGAGGCAGAAGCGCAGCGAATTCGTTGCGTATGCCCGACGGACGCGCGTTGAATTCGCCGCGGACGTACGACGGATGCGCAGCAAATTTGTCGCGGACGCGCAGCGGATTTGCAGCGTTTTGGTACAGATATCGCTGGTATCCACCGCGCGTCCGCGGTGAATTCGCCTCCGCTACTCTTCCGCTCGCAACCCGCTTGTGTGATAAGAGCTTTAGTAAAGAATATAAAAATACTTCTATAGTAGGCGAAAACAAAGTCGATAACAGCTTT
Source organism: Phthorimaea operculella (assembly GCA_024500475.1). Classification (NCBI taxonomy): domain Eukaryota; kingdom Metazoa; phylum Arthropoda; class Insecta; order Lepidoptera; family Gelechiidae; genus Phthorimaea; species Phthorimaea operculella. The sequence continues at coordinate 16,315,011 of JANFCV010000001.1, forward strand.
GGAGTTTGAGCAAGTTTGGCGCTTCTCGGCCATTCGCCTTAAATAGCGCTCGAGTTTTTCCAACCCATATAGGTTCTAGAAGCAGTTTACCAAATAACAACTTTGTGGTTCTTTTAATTGCGAATACGTACAGTCCCGCAAAAAAGAGTAAAAATTAAATACAATGGTACTAAAAAAAATCATACTAAATTGTTGCCATTCATAGTCAATGTTGCCATTTAATTTTGAAATTTCATACAAAGTGGCGCCCTCACTTTTTGTCTACTCTTTTTTGCTGGACTGTAATATCTGTTTAAGCGAGACATATAAATAAGATTCCTATGTATTGTTACAGGAAAAACGCACTCGCACCAGCGAGACATATAAATAAGATTCCTATGTATTGTTACAGGAAAAACGCACTCGCACCAGCGAGACATATAAATAAGATTCCTATGTATTGTTACAGGAAAAACGCACTCGCACCAGCGAGACATATAAATAAGATTCCTATGTATTGTTACAGGAAAAACGCACTCGCACCAGCGAGACATATAAATAAGATTCCTATGTATTGTTACAGGAAAAACGCACTCGCACCAGCGAGACATATAAATAAGATTCCTATGTATTGTTACAGGAAAAACGCACTCGCACCAGCGAGACATATAAATAAGATTCCTATGTATTGTTACAGGAAAAACACTCGCACCAGCGAGACATATAAATAAGATTCCTATGTATTGTTACAGGAAAAACGCACTCGCACCAGCGAGACATATAAATAAGATTCCTATGTATTGTTACAGGAAAAACGCACTCGCACCAGCGAGACATATAAATAAGATTCCTATGTATTGTTACAGGAAAAACGCACTCGCACCAGCGAGACATATAAATAAGATTCCTATGTATTGTTACAGGAAAAACGCACTCGCACCAGCGAGACATATAAATAAGATTCCTATGTATTGTTACAGGAAAAACGCACTCGCACCAGCGAGACATATAAATAAGATTCCTATGTATTGTTACAGGAAAAACGCACTCGCACCAGCGAGACATATAAATAAGATTCCTATGTATTGTTACAGGAAAAACGCACTCGCACCAGCGAGACATATAAATAAGATTCCTATGTATTGTTACAGGAAAAACGCACTCGCACCAGCGAGACATATAAATAAGATTCCTATGTATTGTTACAGGAAAAACGCACTCGCACCAGCGAGACATATAAATAAGATTCCTATGTATTGTTACAGGAAAAACGCACGCGCACCACTTCCCAGTCTTCGATCGAAGGCGAAATCCCACCAGAAGCTCGTCCCATACAGAAGTGGTTCATCGGCGGAAGTGATTCTCAGCCCAGCGCGCAGAGGGACAGAAATGTTATGCGAGCGAGAACGCTTGCTGCTAAGATATTAGGTAATAATTAAATTTGGTTTTTACCCGACTGCCTCAGAAGGAGGGTTATGTTTTTCGAGAGTATGTCTATGTATGTATGTGAACAAGAAAATTATTTTTCACGGGCTACAGCCCAAACGGATAGTCGGATTTTGACATATGAGTTGTCGTTAGATTTGTCTCAGCACCGCGAGTAACACTGGCTATATTAAAATGTCATAAATTCAAGATGACGGATTTTCGATGTAAAAATACAACTTTGAAATTACCGCAGTCGGGTTTTTGTTTTTTAATACATCTGCTTGTTAATTTTTTACACTCAACAGTACCTACTTTTGAAAAAAAAAACACTTAATACGAGAGAAAAAAGTGTCTCAATGTTTAAAAAATCAAACAAATTCCTTTCTAGAACACCAAAGTGCGTCAATGTTTCAACTGATTGCGTGGCGATCACACCACGACTTATTGTACGTCTGAATGTTTTTGTACAGTGTGCAATAAAGATCATACTTTGCTCTTTGTGATAATACGTTGATACCTTTCTTTTAAATAAAAGAAATACAATGCTACGATACCAAATTATGTTCTTAAAGACAAAAAGTCACATCTAATTTGGAAGATACCAAAAAAGTATTTAGGTAATAAATGTGTGATTTTTTGTTTCAGGATATTTGTCGTGTTACCTAGTCCAGCCAGCACCTGGCATCGAGTACAAAGCTGAAGATGAAAGCCCTATAGACTGTTATGTTAAGGTAATTTATACCGTTTATACATACTATGATCGTAATAAATCTTCATAAGTTATAGACGCCCCTGGCCAGTTCGTTGAACACCCATATTCTTCGTCTATCGTGTGGGTCACCGAGTCTACGAACGACCCGAAGAACACAACAAGACGCGTATTATGCTTCACAAAAATTATTATCTGGATATAGAAAAAATGGCAGGAGATCGCGCAGGACAGGGATCAGTGGAGAGAGCTAGTTTCGGAGACCAAGATCCTCTTTGGGTCGCTGAGTCAGCGGAGTTAGTTACTTAGTTAGTTATAGAAAAATAACTTTATACCATTGGACTTTTTTATTTGAGTTTTGTGATGAAGAAATGAGTCTTTCCCAAATCTCCGGTGCACGAGACGCCGGTTGGGATTCCACCCTTATATCGTAGACATCCCGCAAATTCGCACAAAGCGCTTCGCTTCTACATTTTTAATACGAACTGCTAAGGAGTGGAACTCCCTGCCTGCGGATCTATTTCCGGAACGTTATAACCTGGGCCTTTTCAAGGCGAGAGTGAATAGGCATTATCTGGGCGAGCATGTTCCATCATCGTCTGCATCGTCACTTAACATCAGATGAGATTGCGGACAAATGCTTACCCATTGTTTATAAAAATAAAAAAAAAATCGTAGGTTTCAAGGTTTGTTTTAACATGTTGTTTTTTCTTTATAGGTGATGATAGTGTACCTCCGCTCGGGCAGCGCTCTGCAAAGGCTCGTGTCCAGTCTAGTCATATCCTCGTGGGCGCGATACACACTACAGTACAAGCTATACCCGCCGCACATACATCAGAATAAACATATGGTAAGATCTATTGTTCAGGTGATGATAGTATACCTTCTCATTTCCTCGTGGGCGCGATACACGCTACAGTACAAGCTATACCCGCCGCACATACATCAGAATAAAGATATGGTAAGATCTACCTATACGGTTATTTTTTACTTAATACGCAGAGTTTGCAGAGTAATTTTAATCATCAATATATAAGAAGCTTACTACGGAAATATCTCTGAAATATCAGAACAAATAAAACATAGTACAATTAGTAATGGCTTCGATAGACTTACATGTGTCTTTTGGAACAACATTCTGATTCATACGAATTATAGCAGCTTAGAATCTCAGCGTACTTGATACGTTTTGTATCGCATTTATTAAAAAAGAATAGGCGCGTCCACACTGCGCGTGGCAATTGCCGAGACATACGCTCGGACTCACCAAGGTCATGCTCGGGCGAGCGCGCGTAGGCAACTCAAACGTACGCGTCCAAATTGGGCCGAATTGGCTCGCCTGCCACACGAGCGTATGCCTCACGAGCATTTGCCTCGCGCCGTGTGGACGCGCCTAGTGATGCATGTATTTTTGCAGGAAGTAGACCAAGATATATCTCAGCTAGCGCCGCCATTGCTGAGCAGTACGATCCAGGCGGCGCTCAACCAAGCTCTCTACTACGACGAAGTAGCGCTACAAGCTAATAGGTATGCGACTGTATTATACAGGAAGTAGACCAAGATATATCTCAGCTAGCGCCGCCATTGCTGAGCAGTACGATCCAGGCGGCGCTCAACCAAGCTCTCTACTACGACGAAGTAGCGCTACAAGCTAATAGGTATGCGACTGTATTATACAGGAAGTAGACCAAGATATATCTCAGCTAGCGCCGCCATTGCTGAGCAGTACGATCCAGGCGGCGCTCAACCAAGCTCTCTACTACGACGAAGTAGCGCTACAAGCTAATAGGTATGCGACTGTTACAGGAAGTAGACCAAGATATATCTCAGCTAGCGCCGCCATTGCTGAGCAGTACGATCCAGGCGGCGCTCAACCAAGCTCTCTACTACGACGAAGTAGCGCTACAAGCTAATAGGTATGCGACTGTTACAGGAAGTAGACCAAGATATATCTCAGCTAGCGCCGCCATTGCTGAGCAGTACGATCCAGGCGGCGCTCAACCAAGCTCTCTACTACGACGAAGTAGCGCTACAAGCTAATAGGTATGCGACTGTTACAGGAAGTAGACCAAGATATATCTCAGCTAGCGCCGCCATTGCTGAGCAGTACGATCCAGGCGGCGCTCAACCAAGCTCTCTACTACGACGAAGTAGCGCTACAAGCTAATAGGTATGCGACTGTTACAGGAAGTAGACCAAGATATATCTCAGCTAGCGCCGCCATTGCTGAGCAGTACGATCCAGGCGGCGCTCAACCAAGCTCTCTACTACGACGAAGTAGCGCTACAAGCTAATAGGTATGCGACTGTTACAGGAAGTAGACCAAGATATATCTCAGCTAGCGCCGCCATTGCTGAGCAGTACGATCCAGGCGGCGCTCAACCAAGCTCTCTACTACGACGAAGTAGCGCTACAAGCTAATAGGTATGCGACTGTTACAGGAAGTAGACCAAGATATATCTCAGCTAGCGCCGCCATTGCTGAGCAGTACGATCCAGGCGGCGCTCAACCAAGCTCTCTACTACGACGAAGTAGCGCTACAAGCTAATAGGTATGCGACTGTTACAGGAAGTAGACCAAGATATATCTCAGCTAGCGCCGCCATTGCTGAGCAGTACGATCCAGGCGGCGCTCAACCAAGCTCTCTACTACGACGAAGTAGCGCTACAAGCTAATAGGTATGCGACTGTTACAGGAAGTAGACCAAGATATATCTCAGCTAGCGCCGCCATTGCTGAGCAGTACGATCCAGGCGGCGCTCAACCAAGCTCTCTACTACGACGAAGTAGCGCTACAAGCTAATAGGTATGCGACTGTTACAGGAAGTAGACCAAGATATATCTCAGCTAGCGCCGCCATTGCTGAGCAGTACGATCCAGGCGGCGCTCAACCAAGCTCTCTACTACGACGAAGTAGCGCTACAAGCTAATAGGTATGTGAAACATTTTTTGGTCTCGTCTTGTTACTCGTGCTCAAATACAGTACGCGAACGAGTTCATGACTAGAGATGATGGGCCAAATATTCGGTCAATGTTCGGTATTCGGCATGTTCGGCACATTTACCGAATAAAAGGTATCCTTTTTATATGTATTGCATTGTAAATTGTTATGTCAAGCCAAGCAGACAAGCAGTTTTATTATAATTTGTTGTCAACATTTTCAATGTAAAAAGTTAGAGTGGTAAACAACGGAGAAGTCTGGTGCAAATCAGCGGGTAATTCGTAAACAAATGATGCTTCTAATTATTTTATATGGACATCCATTCCTGCCGAATTATTCGGTTCGGCAAACTTTTTCCGAATATTCGTATTTGGTGAAACCTATGTTCGGCCCATCATCAGTCATTCATGACCATCCTGAAATATGCGGATCCTTGTCGCACACGCTAGTACCACTGCGATTATGGGCTTTGATTATCTTCTATCCTTTTCTAATTTTATTGAAATTAGGCGCTCCATGGCGTGACGCGTATTGTCCGCGCGTACCCGCAATGCGAGAACTTGTGCGAAGTTCACTCACTTCATCTGCACCGCTTAAAGTAAAGTGATCTTTGCACATAGAACAATACGCGCGCACGGTCCACCTGATGCAGCGGAGGACCTAAAAAGTGGATGGGTTTTAATTTTAGTTCTGTTTCTTGAAACTTATACATTCGAAGATGTGTAAAAGTAACTGTCTGTGGCTGCGATTTTATTTGGTATATTATTGCAGATTGCTCCAAGACGCGCGAGATCTCCACGCCATGATGAAACATTATAAACTGCCGGTAGATGGTGAAGAATTCAACAATATTATAAGACTGGAACAGGTAAGCAAGCTACTTCTATCTGTTTGTTATATTTGCTTTATGATTGCACTTGGTATTTTGAAGAAATTAATTTGAAAACAGGACAATCTCACCTCTGATCTATCGTTATTTAAGTCTATCGGCAAAATTAGAGGGTTTTATTTGCGTCAGTGTGTGACGTAGGGGCCAGATAAATATACTTCGACTCGTACTACGACTATTGTTATAACAACAAACGATAGCGATAGATAGATTGTAAAGTATGTGGCAAGTGGTGGGTTATATGACGATGTGATGGTTATGTTTTTGTATGATTCAAAGAATGTGATTTTTTTATATTGTAGGTGGCCCACATGACGACTGTGACCCAGCCGATGGTAGCCGCGATGAAATCGAAGCGAGTGGCTTTGACTTTAGAAGAACGAAGAAAGAATCTGCAAAACCTCGTCAGCTCGTGCTCAACAGAACAAAACACACTCAATGTCTCGTAAGTACCATTGAAGTGAATCCATCCACATTTTAGTTTGCGCTACTTCGTTGCTCCATTTGTTTTGTCTTGAATTTGTATCTACTGACGTTAACTTATTGAACTGTCCAAGATATATTAGGTTCTTTTTGTGACCTTATTATTCATTGTAAATTTTCGTACACCATAACGAACATTTCCAAAACCATACATGTTTGCGCGCATAATACTTAGTTGTAGACCTCTTCCTGTACATTAGTGTAGAAAGGAACAAAGCTTTGTAAAAAAAAGAGTCGGATAGGCCACTATCATGGCTGTTTTTACCCGACTACAGCTAAGCAAAAAGGAGGGTTATGATTTTGACCTTTATGTAGGTATGTGGCATTTTTAATCGAACTGTTTTTATAAATTCACACAATTTTTCTCAATATTCCAGAGTACAAGCAGCTCTAGCGGGAGCTTGCGCGAACCTCCACGCGTTACCTGAAAAACTGAACCCTGTAGTGCGCCCTCTCATGGAGAGCATCAAGAAAGAATGCTCCGAAGAACTACAAATGAATTCTGCTGAAACTTTGGCGGTTTTATTGGACCAGTTAGCCGGGAGAGAGCCCTGTCCGAATAATAAAGTATTGGTCAATTTGAAGGCGTTTCTTAGGTAAGTCATTTGATTAAGAAATGTTCAATAGAACTTTAAAAACTTCGGAAGCTAAAAACCCTGTAGTGCGTTCACTCATGGAGAGCATCAAGAAAGAATGCTCCGAGGAACTCCAAATGAATTCTGCTGAGACACTGGCAGTTTTATTAGACCAGTTAGCCGGGAGAGAGTCCTGCCCAAATAATAAAGTGCTCGTAAATTTGAAGGCGTTTCTTATGTAAGATACTATCCGTTTCAAAGAAGAAGAGAATATAAATGGCGACCGGAGGTCATGCTTTTTCACTCGCACTTAGACACCAGGCGTTCATGCTTTCTCCATTTATGGGACCGCCGCCATTTGCTGTTATATTTGAATTTTTCAAACCTGGTCAAATCCATCTTAGTAGTACTGTATGGCCACTGCTATTTCAATTTCCTTTTAAGATCCTGTTTCTCTATTTTTGGTAATTCCATATACACTCAACTACTCTATATGCCTCAAACTTTACTGTCACTCTATCGACACATTCATATTCATATTTATTTATTGCTTAATATCACATGTATTACATACAGATTACATGGTATTACATTACTCAAAACACTTCTCAAAAAGCTGAATTCAGGGCTCAAACCTTCACACTGTAAATCTTTCTTAGCTATATAGATAGATTAACACTTTATTGCTCAGAAAACTTAGAGCTAGTAGTAAGCAAAAGCGGACTTGCAGCGATCTCTTCCAGGCCACCTTTACCTTGCAAGAGATACCTTTAACTCTACCTTTCTTACCACAGTTTATTTATGTTCTAGGTGCGACCCGGAGAACACACCTCGAATAACATTAGAAAATACGGAGAGTCCTCGAATATCGCAGGAAAACGGAGAGTCAGCCAGCGACAGCGGGAACGAAGGGAACTCTGTCTGCAATACTCAAATGGGACCTACTTGTAAGTTATATTATAGACTATAGTCTCTACGCCAAAACGGGTTAGTATAGTGCTATCTCAAATACTTACTGTAAGCATATTATAATGCAATACGTTGCAAAAGGGATAGATGACAACTATCTAGAGTATAGATGGCGTTTTGCGTGCCGCCAATCCATAGGTAAGACAATGAAAACAGTAACACAGTCTTGTAAACCTAAGGGGGAACGCTGCGTGATGCGGACCGTCCGTGCGGACCTGCAATGCAAGCATTTGTGCAAAGTTTACTCATGTAAATGTTTACCGCTTGAAGTAAAGTGAACTCGGACTCGGACAGTTCGCGTCACGCAGTGCTCGCCCTAAGTCAGTCACAAAATGTGTCGTTCAATCAAAAAATCCTTGTTACAGTGGATAAAATGAATGGAATATTGACGTTATGGGAGCAACAGAGGGGAGCGGAGCGCGGGACTCCGCGCCGGGGCCGGCCACCCGCTCTTTCCACGCAGCTGAGTTTAGATTCATTGCTGGCACAGGAGGACGAGGTATGTACTTAAAACCGGGTATTCATTGGGGACAAAATCCCAAAAATTTTGTATAAGACACAAAGTTCCTAATGAAGACGCATTTTAAATAATGTTCCGGAACAAAGTTCTCAACAAAAAAGCGTTCACATTGGGAAACTTTTCGGGAACATTGTATAAGAAACAAAGGAATTTTGGGATTTCGTCCCTATACCTGGCTTTAAACTATATTGTGAAATGAAATGAAATGAAATGAAAATGAAATGAAATGAAATATGTTTATTGCATTGAATAGGGTTACAAAAAGGTGTTATTACAATTTATAAGTAGTCCGCACTATTCAGCCAATTTAAATTAGCATGCAAATATAAATTCTGTGAGTGAATACAAAAGTCATTTTACTAATTAATTAAGATATAATAAGAACAATTACGAATTTAAAGTCAGTCAAATTTTAAATACTATTACATTAAATAATTTTACAATCAATTTATCCATTCAATAATAATTAATACATTCAATGTCATCATAACCTACTATTACATTAGAGAAAACATTAGATTTGAGCACCGTCACTTAACATAGGTAGTAAATAATAGACTTTATAACATGTAATCATTCAGGCTATAATAGTTTTTTTCCAGCAACCAAATATATAATTTTTTTGTAAATACTTTTTGGGGTAACATCTTTAAATGACTAGGCAGCTTATTATAAATTTTTACACACATTGCATAGCTACTATTAAGGTATAACGTTGTTTTAGGACAATGGTTGTATACCAAACGATCCGGTAATCTAGTTGCACGGGGGTTTAATTCAATTGCCCTTTTGAATATTTTACTATTTTGTCTTACAAACTTGCATGCCTCTAGAATATACATACTTGGAAGTGTTAAGATATTGAGTTTTTTGAACAGGTTTTTGCATGAATATGTTGGACCAACACCGCAGATGGCACGTAAACATTTCTTTTGGGTGATAAACGCCTGTTGTATACCTACCCCATTTCCCCAGATCAAAAGGCAGTATCTTAAAACCGAGGACACATATCCGTGGTACGCCATAAGAGATAGTTTGTATGAGGCAATTCGTCTCATTCTTCTGAGGACAAATACAAACCTACTAATTCTGGTGCAGACCCTTTCAATGAGCCCAGAGAAATTCAAGTTTTTGTCCAGTAAAACACCCAAAAAAACTGTACTATCAATTCCAGCAAGATTTATGCCATTATAATTAATATTTAGGTTAGGCTGCTGACGGCCTTTTACACAGAATTGCATATAATTTGTTTTCGATAGGTTTACACTTAAGTTATTTATTTCTAGCCATTGTATTATATTTGCTAATGTATTGTTTATATCTGTTTCATAACTATTATAATCATTACAGTTATTCGGAATAATAATTGATATGTCGTCTGCAAACATTACACAATGGTGGTTAGTCACTTTTTGTAGGTCATTTATATAAAGAATAAACAATAAGGGCCCCAGCACACTACCCTGCGGTACGCCATAATTAGTCACTGTGTAGTCTGATTGATATGTTGTTACTGCTAAACATTCATTCAGGAAATTCAGCTGCGTGCACTGTTTCCGTCCACTCAGATAAGATCGTAACCAGGACAAAGTTTTACCTCTAAAGCCATACCTTTCCAATTTCTGTAATAAAATATCGTGATCTACGAAGTCAAAGGCTTTCGACATATCGATTAATAGGACAGTAACGAGTTTCTTATGGTCCAGACTGTCGACAACAGATTTTAGAAGGTCGAAAATGGCTGCTGTTGTAGATTTGCCTTTTTGAAAGCCGTATTGGTTCGGGACAATAATGTCATATTTTAAACAAAATTTCATGAGTCTAGTATACATACATTTCTCAAAGACCTTTGCAAAAACGGATATTAATGTTATTGGTCGATAGTTTGACATTATTGCTTTATCTCCTTTCTTAAATAAAGGTCTTACTATGGAAAGCTTTAATTCCTGCGGATAGATGCCGGTTTCCAGAGACAAATTAATTAAGTAAGTAAGAACATGGACTATCTGGTTGACGTTTTTCTTCAGAATGCTAGTTGATATTTCATCGTAACCACAAGAGTTCGTGTTGTTTAGAGACCTTACAATTCCTGCCACCTCTGCTTCACTAAAAGGCATGATAAAGAACGAGTTAACCATTGGACATATTGATCCTACTATATTAGCCGATGGTAATTTGACTGTAACTTTTTTAGTAAGATTATAGTAGTAGTCATTGAAACCATCCACCATCACAGAAGGGTCAGTGGTTACAGTATCTGCGACTTTTAAAGATGAGATTTTATGAATGGGGGGTTCACAAGTATTTTTTTCGCCTATGATTGACCAGGAGGTTTTAGCAACGTTTTTACTATTTTTAATAGCGATGTTTGCCTTATCTCGCTGCGTTCGACAGATGCATTTTTTTAATATTTTGGAATAAGTCAAGTAACTGGCTCTGTTTATTTTCGAACGTTGCTGGTAGTATTGAAAGCGTAATTTCCTTTTTGTCCTGCTACAACGTCTCAAACCTTTACTAATCCATTTTGGGCCAGTGACTTTGTTGACCACCTTAACCCGAAATTTAGGGAAACACTGATTATACAGAAAGCAGAACATCTGATGAAAGTTATTGAAGGCTTTATTGAGGTTCTTTTCTGTAAGGACATCATCAAAAGTAAGGCTTTCTAAGTAGGATGTAAATTTATTTTGGTTTTCTGTGGAAAAATCTCTTTTAGTTACATACCACTTTTCTAGTACATCTTGTTTCTTTATAACAGGGAATCGTACAATTTGAGCTGTGTTATGGTCTGAGAGCTGCAAGTGCTCAACATTACCTTTAGCGTCTTTAATGTTGCTCAAGATAAGATCTAAACATGCTTTACCTCTTGTCGCAATAGTTATATGTGATGAAAGTTTGTGTGCGTCTAGAATATGCCTAAAGTACTTAGAAGCTGGCGAATCTATTAACATATCTATATTGAAATCACCAGTGATTAATATTTTTTTTCTTTTGTAGGTATTTGCAATGTCATGTAACAATCCTTCCAGTTTGTCTAGAAACTTAAAAGCAAATTTTTTGTGACTATTATATATGCATACTATTATTAGATTATATGAAGGAATTTCTACTGCACAACTTTCAAAAATATTTTTCTCCGAATACTTGTCAGCAATGCTTAAACTATTAAATGATAATCCCTTCTTAATGAGTATACAAGAGCCTCCCCGTTTAATTTGTAGCCTAGAATAAATTGCTGCCAAGTCATAGTTATACATTTTCACATTTTTTTCATCATATTTTATCACAAAGGTCTCAGTGAGACAAATTACATCTGGATGAATATTTTGTTTTTCAGAAAGTTCCTGTAGTACTATTTCAAATTCCTCTCTCTTAGCTAGAAAACTCTGGATATTTTGGTGTAGGATAATGAACTCTTTTGCTTTTTTATCAATTTTAATTTGTTTTTGTTGCAGCCCTATTTTTCCTACCTCATTATATAAACCAATATCGACTGCAGAACTGCTGGTCACGAAAAAGCAATGGTTCTGGTTTTCTAGGAGATGATGATGATACTTCATCAACTAATGGATTTATGTTACAACTCTCAGTTTGGGTGCTCACATCTTTTAATGTTTTGATATGGGTGTCTGTATTATTATTTTTAGGTCTATTTATATATTTTTTGTAATTGTTGTGATAAGAAAGTCGAAGTATTTCTCTAAGAATTAGTTTTGATGAATAATTTGCCAATATCTTTTTCCTAGGGATAAAGGTACTGAAATTCATGTCAAGATAACTAACATTATTAAATAATCCACAAATTGTCCTAGTTTGATTATTAAGCAAGGTTTCATTTAGTGTGTAATTTTTTGGCACCTCTGTAACTATAATATTAACATTTTTATTAGTACTATTTAAGAAATGATAAAGATAACTTTTATGCTCTAATGGGTTGACATCATTTTTGCCCGCTAAAAGAATTACAAAGTCGTTCTCAGTTAAGGATTTTATTTCTTCTTGTGTACTGGCAACTACATCCGATAGTCTTGCGAAGGGTCTATAAAAAGCAATCACTCTGTATCTTTCCCCCAACAGTTTTTGGAGATTGTCCTGTAGTTGTCTTCCTTGCTCATCAGCGAGAATAAGGACTGTGTTTTTTTGTTGGTTTTCAGGCTCCTTATATGCTTTTTTATTCCTGTAGCTTTCCTCATAGTGTAAGGCCTAACACTTTTAACCCAAAAAAAAAGTTATATTTGATGAGCTCCATCACATATGTTCCTAGATTAATTCTAAGCATTTCTAGTCCGGGAGCCAGAAAAAAAAGTGAAGAATGGCGGAGAGGGAGGGGATCAAAGATGGCCGCCGCCAATCATCTTTAAAAAAAATCCTTTCTCCTTCTGGTGGCTGGTAGGGCATGTTTAGTATCATTTCCATACAAATCGATGCCGTAGAATTTGTTTCTGGTACTATTTCTTGTCTATTTCATAATAATTTCAGAAGAAAAATGTAAAAATGTGAAAATTTAGGTTGAAGATTTTTGTTTGTAAGCTAATAACTTTAAAAAAAGGACAAAATATGACATATAAAAAATACTATTATAAAGTGTGATTTATGTGGATTCTAAAAATAAACACACCGAATAATGATTTAGTGCAAAAAAACTGTGAAAAAAATTAAAAAGACTTCAGTCTGGGCAGTGGCTGAACACGCGCTATGTGGCGTTAATCTTACAAAAAAGTCGAGTGTGAGTTTTTGCATGCTCATTTAACATCACATCAGCCTATTTTAGTCCATTACTGGATATTGGCTTTCCCCCTGGGAACAAGACGATCTTCTGTTGCTGCCTTCTTTCTACTTCTACTCAATACCAGCCGCTTTCTTTCTTTTAAATCACCGGTCCCTCATGGCGGCGTCCGCTACGCTTGCCCAGACATAATCTCCATTCAAGAACGCGTATCTGAACTCCACTGTCCATCACATCGGTTAGGTATACTACTGATCAACAGATGTGCCCAGCCAACTGCCATTTCAATTAGCTTCACTTCTAGACGAAAACTAGATATCAAACTTTTAAGCAACAGTTCAGATTTTTTACAATTTGTCGATAAGAACCCGTTTAAATAAATTATAACTATGTATACCATGTTGGTTACTATAATCTCATTCTGGATTTTAGTAAATTACTGGGATCTTAAGCATATAGGTAACTCTCTATGAGTCTGTGACAGATATGTAGCCGGTCAGTTACTTTTGCTGTCAGTTTTAACTTTATGTAGTTCAGTCAATGATATTATATGTAGGTTCTAGGTTGTAGATACGCCACCTGAGCAAAAATTTGTTACTTCAAATTGGTTCACAAGACGACCAATGAATCAGTCAGGCTATGAGCTGTTACGTGACACATGCCAATTTTTCTGTTCAAGCTTTATGGGGGTACCGTATCTATAATAAAATGTCTTTGTAGTTCAGTTCATTTTTTACGCTGAACTGATGAAGCATACCCAAGTACGAAAGACGCAAACTATATTTGCATAATTTGGAAAATACCGTTAAGGAGGTTCTACGTATTGGCTAGATTATTAGTACCTACTCGTAAGTATCATTCATTACTAGTAAACGACCGATCGAATACCTTTGTTTTGAGGCATTGCGGCAAAGATGACTCTAGGATATGACGCAACTTTCCCTGCCCAGGCAAACTGCGTTCTACTGGTGATTTTAGCCTCAAAATTGTGACCAATGTCGGCGGCGGGACGTCATTTAATTTCAAGAGATACATCCCATCGACCGCCTCAGAGATAATGTGCTAAAGGAACTTTTTTATTTCACGTTAACGTACGAACATTGACGTATAATAATTACTAAAATATTTTTATTTTAAGCCCGAGCCATAGTATATCCTAGATCCATGGCTCGAGCACTTTCCAACCGTGACTAATTCGACGACGAGTGAAAAACTTATAATAGCTATTGAGTAGCATTGACTGACTGTATTGTCTAACATTGTTAGCTGAGTACCATTGACTTGCACAGATATATCACAAAAATATACTACAAGAGGATCATTATTGTAAATTATCCTAGTTTAATGATTCCACTGATTGAAGATGCATAAATCATTATACCTCAATTCAAACTAGGGTTCTCTGCATCACAGTGCTATCCATGGATAATAATGGACATACACAACTCAGATCCGGTAAACAGTAGATTCAAGAACAGATATATAAATTTAACATTTCAAAAAATATGGTTCCGTGCGTGGAGGGCACGTTGAGCTGTCGGTTTCGGTTGCTGTCTATGATTACTTAAACGGTGGTCGTTACACAACCATGTCAGAAACTCTGCTACTTGTAGTAGGCGGCTGTAAAATTCTGACACCAGGGTCCATCGGGTCGTTGGATGACTCGGCGTCTCACACGAAGATAGAGAGATACCTCTTTGCGCATCAAACAGACCACTACACCACATCAACACATCATTTACTAGCTAGCTAGCTGTCCTGAGAACATCCCACTAATGAAAACTATTATTTGCGAGCACATACTTCGGGCCATAATATTGCCAAGAAGAAATTAAATTGGTATATACCAAGAAGTTCATGTCTGGGTATAACCCTCAGTGCTTCTCTAAACGTTTCCGTGTTTTTCTTCTTGGGGTCGCAAAATGAAGACTCTTCAGATTTACCAGATATCAAAGTTAGTACCTGGAACGAACCTGTTGCATACGAGTAAGATTGTCTTTGCTGCATTCATATTTTCTTTAAAAGAAAGTTAAAGTTATTAGATCTATATCTGTGTGATGGAAGCTGTGGTCATATTTTTTTGCATGTGACCTACCTAAATAACTTATTTTATGTGGTATAATCTCTATTTGTAAGATTAACGCCATATAGCGCGTGTTCAGCCACTGCCCGGACTGCAGTCTTTTTAAATTTTTTCACAGTTTTTTTGCACTAAATCATTATTAAGTGTGTTTATTTATAGAATCCACACAAATCACACTTTATAACAGTATTTTTATATGTCATATTTTGTCACTTTTAAAAAGTTATTAGCTTACAAAGCAAAAATCTTCAACCTAAATTTTCACATTTTTACGTTTTTCTTCTGAAATTATTATGAAATAGACAAGAAATAGTACCAGAAAAAAATTCTACGGCATCGATTTGTATGGAAATGATACTAAACTTGCCCTACCAGCCACCAGGAGGAGATAGGATTTTTTTTTTTAATGATTGGCGGCGGCCATCTTTGATCTCCCCCCTATCCGCCATTCTTCACTTTTTTTTCTGGCTCCCGGACTAGAAATGCTTAGAATTGATCTAGGAACATATGTGATGAAGCGCATCTTCTGACGCAAATAAAAAGGGTTATGTATGGGAGACAATGGTTATTCCTCTAACTATCAGTAGTAAATTCTTCTTTAGAACCTCCGACATCATTTTCTGTTTGTGGTTGCTTTTTCTGTAGCTTTAAGGGTGAATCTTGAAATAACTTCTGCCTTAGTTTATCTAGATTTTCATTTTGTATTCTACTACTATTTCTTGATTTTTTGCTAGTGGAAATAGTCAGCGGTGTAGATTTGCACAGTTTCATTAGTTGCTGAACCTTGAGTTCTAACTTGGTGATGACATTTTTTAGGTCGAAGTTTTCTGAAAGTTGAGTTTCAATTTCATTTTCAGCAATTTCTAATTTTTCCAAAGCACTTTCCAATTTAACTTTCAGAGTTTCTATTTCAGCATAGGGACTTGTATTTAGCTGAGGGCAGCTAGAATATTGTATTTGTCTCGCTTCTAAGGATTCATCGTCGTCTAACGAGCTATATGAGTTGTGAATAGGTATATTGTACTTAATTCTTGTTTTAAGGCGGTAGTGTTATTGACCGTTTTCAAAGACGTTTACGCTCTGCCTACCCCGCAAACGCAAGGGATAATGTATGTATTTATTTATGATAACGGACCACAGTACTTAAAATTGTTTGTCACTTTCACTTAGGAAAAACTAAAGAGATCGTTACAATTTGGAAGATGAAATTAGCGGTAGAATAGAGGGTGACGCATTCGTGACATTCTGCAATAATGCATACTGCGTTAATGACAATTTGCAACAATCTTGTGCAACCATAACATTCTGCAATCACAATCTTTTAGCAAGTATGACATTTTGGGATCATGACAACTCGTCACTTAAAATTGTTCAAATATCTATTTAGTAGATTTCATATATCTGTCCAAGCCTGACTCTTCCTAGTTTATTCTTATTTTAACCCATTTTTTCAGTCTCGAAAACTGCTGCGGATACAGCGTCGAGGCGCAATGTTGGCGCTCACAAGTCTTACCAAATATTTTGGCGACAATTTACCAGAGAAACTGCCAAAATTGTGGGAGTTCATCACCGAACCATTCGCCAAAGTCATGACTGACGCCGGTAAGAAAAACTTTCTTACATTAAAATTGAGTTTTTTTTACCTGACTGCCTCAATGGGTTATGGTTTGCGAGAGTATATGTAAGAATGTATATTTGTTTGTATGTGGGTATGTATGTAGACAAGAAAATTCGTTTTCAAGGGGATCTTGACATGTGAGGTGTTGTTAGATTCGTCTCAGCAGCGCGAGTGACACTGACAATATTAAAAATTCAAGGTAGCGGATTTTTATCGCAAAATACCTCTACAACTTTAAAATTGCAGAAGTCAGGTTTTTGTTTTTAATACACCTGCTTGTTTCTCATTGACCTTGAAGCGTCTTGAACTAATGAGTGTATTTATTCTGTACCACAGAACTAGAAGCCCAAGAGATCGAGCATGCTGAGGAACTGATCTCCCGCCTGCAAGTGCTAGAAGTGGTCTGCCCGTACATCGGCAACGGCATATGGCCGCAAGTATCAGCTGGGGACACCGCCTGCGCCGCGCTTACCAGGAGCATTTATACTGGAGTGAGGCACATGGCAGCAAGAGCACTGGCGGCTATGGCGGGACGAGATCCGGTCAAAATCATGCACACTGTCATAAACGAGGTATGGTATACATACTGAATATTTAGGATATGATATACTGAATAAATTTTTAGTAGCATCGCGTAGGTAGCCTTCAACTTATGCCGGCTTGGCCGGCTCTATAGCCGCGTGGGTAGCCTTCAACTTATTATATGCCGGCTTTGCCTATAGCCGCGTGGGTAGCCTTCATTCAACTCATGCCGGCTTTGCCGGCTCTATAGCCGCGTGGGTAGCCTTCATTCAACTCATGCCAGCTTTGCCGGCTCTATAGCCGCGTGGGTAGCCTTCATTCAACTCATGCCGGCTTTGCCGGCTCTATAGCCGCGTGGGTAGCCTTCATTCAACTCATGCCGGCTTTGCCGGCTCTATAGCCGCGTGGGTAGCCTTCATTCAACTCATGCCGGCTTTGCCGGCTCTATAGCCGCGTGGGTAGCCTTCATTCAACTCATGCCGGCTTTGCCGGCTCTATAGCCGCGTGGGTAGCCTTCATTCAACTCATGCCGGCTTTGCCGGCTCTATAGCCGCGTGGGTAGCCTTCATTCAACTCATGCCGGCTTTGCCGGCTCTATAGCCGCGTGGGTAGCCTTCATTCAACTCATGCCGGCTTTGCCGGCTCTATAGCCGCGTGGGTAGCCTTCATTCAACTCATGCCGGCTTTGCCGGCTCTATAGCCGCGTGGGTAGCCTTCATTCAACTCATGCCGGCTTTGCCGGCTCTATAGCCGCGTGGACGGGATTCTAATTGCCTTTCTGTTTACCTATAATTCACGTTATTACAGTTGGTGCCGGCGCTAAACGACGTCCGAAGCGACAGGCGGCGTTGCGG
This sequence comes from Phthorimaea operculella, assembly GCA_024500475.1. Lineage (NCBI taxonomy): Eukaryota > Metazoa > Arthropoda > Insecta > Lepidoptera > Gelechiidae > Phthorimaea > Phthorimaea operculella. The sequence continues at coordinate 16,333,306 of JANFCV010000001.1, forward strand.
TGCCGCAGAAACTTTATCCCGAGTCGTCGATACATTACAGTTACAAATTGTACCGTACATTGTTCTTCTAGTCGTACCCCTAATGGGTAAGTCATTAGTGGAAAATATTAGCCTTACAATAATTACGTTTTCTTTTCAGCATTGTTTAACATAGTAACTTAACCCTATATTATAACTTTTAAAGCACTCGCGATTACTTTTACACATAATAATTACTTTAACGGGTCTTATCGCGATAGTTTTTTAGGTAAATAAGCGATTTACCTGGACACTCGACGTTTCAACTGAGTTGCACCAGTAACCCTATATTTTTTCCCCAGGCCGTATGAGCGACCACTGCGAGGCCGTGCGCGTCATGTCCACGCGCTGCTTCGCCTCGCTCATACAGCTCATGCCGCTCGACGGCGCCATACCGGAACCAGCCGGCCTAGCGCCGGAAATGAAAGCACGGCGAGCGAAAGACAAGCATTTCCTAGAGCAACTCTTCAACCCGAAGTCGATAAAGGATTACAAGATACCAGTGCCGGTGTCTGCTGAACTAAGACATTACCAACAGGTGAATACCTATATAGCTTTAGTTCATAGTTTATGTCGAGATCTGACACTATTGCCAATATCTAAGCACTATTCTTGAAATGTTTTCTGCAATGCGCATTATTTTATTCCTTTCTCTTCTGCGAAAATAAGCAGAAGAGGAAGGAATAAAATAAGGGTTCCTTTAATCGATTTTATTATTACAGCTTTGAAAGTAGCCAAAGGACTTCAAATGAATAAATTACGTACACTTTGTCCACAGGCTGGCGTAAACTGGCTTCGATTCCTGTACGAGTACAAACTGCACGGCGTGTTATGTGACGACATGGGTTTGGGGAAAACCCTGCAGTCTATCGTGGTGGTAGCTGGCTCCCATTGGGAGAGAGCGAACCAACGGGAACCTTCACTACCTTCGTTGGTGGTCTGCCCACCGACGTTAACAGGTACGATTTTATAGTGATGATAATAGACGAACCAAATATTCAGTCAACCATTGAAGTCAAGTGACCATTCAAAATGTGATTGTCTGAAAAGTTGGCTAAACCTTGTGGTTGTCAGCTATGCCACTGGGACTCACTCTAAAGTGTTGCGAAACTACACGTAGCAAAATAAATCAAACGACAATACAAATAGCCAATAAACAAGTCATCATTGTGATTTTAATACGCGGATTATTCGGGCGTACCCGCAATGCGAAAACTCGTGCGAAGTTCACTCACTTCATCTGCATCGCTCGAAGTAAAGTAAGCTCCGCACGCGGACCGGTACGCGCGTACAACAAAGTGATGCACGATTTAGGGGCTAAAGATTTCTAAAATCCACTTTCCTTTCAGGTCACTGGCTATTCGAAGTGAACAAATTCATCCCAACGAAATTCCTCAAACCACTACAGTACGTGGGCCCGCCCGTCGAAAGGGAAAGATTACGCGGCCTAGTCAAATACTACAACCTCATCGTTGCTTCGTACGACATCGTGAGGAAAGATATTGACTTCTTCAGCAAGATACGATGGAACTATTGCGTGTTGGATGAAGGACATGTGATTAAAAATGGGAAGACGAAGGCTTTTAAAGCTATAAAGCAGTTGGTGGCGAACCATAGATTGATTTTATCAGGAACGCCTATACAGGTAAGAAATAACTTTTTCCTCTGCGACACACTTAAATAACTTTTTGGGAAACTGACAATAATCGTAACTATTTTTTTTTTCGATATGATCAACTTTCACGGTTGAAAAATAAAATAAAATAACGTTACGTTATTCAATATTGCACGGGGAAATTGTTCAATTTCGTAGACTGGTTTGCCCTTGAAAATACGAAAGAGTTTTTAAAACAAAACTCCATACAAAATAAACGCTAGACACGCGTTCAACTCTCGTCTAACTTATTTATGGTAAGGCCCTCTGTGTTTTATAGGATAGGAGCCAAGACAAACTTTGTAAGTTTACAGGCTCCCATTAAAATTTAATATGTACTGTGTTTTATAATAAACGATTAATCTATCTGTCTACCTATCTACAAGCCTCGATTGAAACGAGTCTTTTCCTTCTCAGAACAACGTGTTAGAACTGTGGTCTCTCTTCGACTTCCTGATGCCGGGACTGCTGGGCACGGAGCGCCAGTTCACTGCGAGATACTCGCGACCGATTTTGGCGGCGCGCGATCCTAAAGCTACTCCGCACCAATTACAAGCTGGCGCCTTGGCATGTGAGGCTCTTCATAGACAGGTACAATTTTTGATTATACATACATATAACCATTATTTTTAACACACTACTTATTTACAAGTAAATTAGAGAGCATGGAATACCATGTAGTATTTATCCTTTACGACCAAAATGTTGAATTCCTAATTATGTAGCTACCAACTTATGTACTGGATTAATGAATATGGTTTCAAAATTTTTCTATCATGTTTCTTACGAAAATACCTAAAATATTAAACTACGAAATTATTAATGAATTAATGAAAACAACTCGCAAGTATTATTTATTGCTGGCTTATATAAATCATCTGTTGAATGAGTAAAAGGCCTATAAGTCCAGGGTTAACCGGGTCGTTGGACGACCCAGGGTCCCACACGAGAAGAGAGAGTCTCAAATGATTCCCTTACTTACAGGTTCTGCCATTCCTCCTGCGGCGTGTGAAAGAGGACGTGCTCAAGGAACTGCCACCGAAGATCACTCAAGACTACTACTGTGAACTCAGCCCGCTGCAGAGAAGACTGTACGAGCACTTCTCCAAACACCACATGCCGCAACAAATTGAACATACATCCAGCCATACACACGTGTTCCAGGTATGTATTAAAGCCAACTTGAACAAGTCGCTTATTCTGGATTTATTACTTTACCATATGAATCATAAATCTGTCCTCATGATGATATTAATCTGTCCTTTCTAAATTAATCTCCTGAAATGTAATGTCATGCCCTGAAATGTAAATTCATCCCCAGAAATGTAAATTCGTCCCCTAAAATGTAAATTCATCCCCTGAACTGTCAATTCATTCCCTAAAATGTAAATGTATCCCCTGAAATGTAAATTAACACCCAGAAACGAAAAATCTCCGAAAAGTATTTCACCCTCTGGATTGTCAAATCAAAAAGTACATCCATCTGATGTTCCTGTCGTATGAAACAAAGTTTTTATTTAATTGTGACCTACAGAGCCCAAAGCGAGTTTACTATTTAAGGATAAACGTCAGAGCAGATTTCCATACAAATTTTAATCGGCAAAGACAGAAAAACTACCCTGTTTCATACATGGAATATAGTGTTATAACGCAAATTAGACCATTTTAATTTATAGAATCTGATAAAAATATGATATTTAAGTTATTTCTGAGGTTTTTTTAGCTTTAGAAAATATGCAAATATTTGATCAATTTCCGTATGTGTGAGTGCGATCCATAGAAATCCTAGAGCACATTGAATAACAATCTACTCAGAATACGTTTTAAAACTCTTTTATCTCAGTATGAAACTCCCGAGATGAAACTCACTGAAAGGTCCTGATTTTGACGTAAGCTTTCAATGACTGACACAAATAAAACTCAAAGTCAAAAGTTTCAAAAATGTAAATATCAAAAACTTGATTTTGATCGTATTTCTTAATTATTTCGCAGAGAGAATATAAATAAAACTAGCGTTTTATTATTTCGTACATATAGTTAAATTTAAAACCAATTTCAAACAAAAGTCCTACTTTAGTACCTATAAATTTCCATATTCAGTTCCGTAACTGAGCCGTAGCTCAGAATCCTGGACCCTCAAGGCTGTTTATAAAAAGAGAATTGACGTCGTCGTGATGTGGTGTTGGCGTCTCGCATGCTCCGGATTCCCTGGGCGGCTTTATGGACCAACCAACGTAACCATATTAGAGGAGTTGAGACTGGAAAAAACACACGGCTGTCCACACCATGCAATGCACGCTCCGGAAACTGCAGTACTTTGGACATATTGTCAGAAGAGAATCAGACGATCTGGAAAAACTGCTATTGACGAGGAAAATTGAGGGAAAGAGGGCCACCAAGACAATGCGCGGTAGCTAGATCAAGTCTTCGAACAAATGGAGATGTCCACCAACACGGCTCTACATGAAGCAAAAGATCGAGCTAAATGGGAACAAATTACCAAAGAAAGATAGTGTACGGAGTCATGATCCTCAGCAGTGAGGCAACCGACGGGTAGAGATGGATGCAATGCACCTACAACATTATTTAAATAAACGCTAAAACGGTAGGTAATCCCTTTACCTAGAACACCTGGACTAAGAACCGAAATGGAAGTGGTAGTAATAAAATATATATCACTTATTCCTAACTATATAGGTGCCTACAAAATATAAAAAGGTAAATAAAATTTGCAGGAAAAATGTATTTTTATTTCTACGAGTGTTACAAATATGGAACCTAGACTAATATTCTCCTCACCTAGAAGTCCTGGACTAAACATGGTTTAGGTTTCATAAAACGATTGAAATATCCTTGTTTATCAAAGCGCACGACAGTGCACCAGCCAAGTTCTAAACACAAGCCGCACGCACAGTGTTACACACTGCAATCTTTTGACCCTCCTGTATCAGGGATGTGAAAAAAATAAAGATTATTTAAAAAAAACGATTTTTGTTAATAGTCGATTCTTTTTTTAATTACTCAAGTCAAATCCGCACCCTGTACCTGCATAGGTATCTATTTATCTAGTGTACAGAATGAAACTTTACACAGTTTACACACATAATGACACCATGTAAAACTTACTTTGAATACCAAGTTACATCATTGTAGCTATTGATATAAAATCTAAATTAAAGCCAAATTTTATCATAATTACAACCATAACATTATTCTTTTGAATTGGCGGGTTTTAAAATTTTGTGATAGAAACTGATAAAAGCACAAAATTTGCTCCGTAAGATCTGCTTCTTATCAGAAGTAGCTGATTAGCTGTGCCTCGAGTAAGACCGCCAAGATCGAGTGAATAAATATTATGGTTGTAATTATGATAAAATTTGCCTTTAATTTAGATTTCCACTCTTTTTAGGCGTTCGAACTTGGCCTCCATTTTAAATTTATGTTTTTGGTGGGTAATTTTTTTATTTAACCTATCTGGAGGCACAGCGGTGCCCCGCCAAGACGAGCCAAGTGAAGAGCGACGACATTACCTACCTTTTATCAAACTCTAGTTTTCGGTATACTTTAGAAGAGTGTGATCTTTATACCAAGTCTTTATAGGATAGCGTTTTCTATAGAAATCTAAATCTAATACTCTCTGTAGGTCGAACTCAGAGTAGGTACCGAGAAGTTTCTTTTCTACTATGCCGCGTAGTCAATTTTATAAATCACGGCAATACCGTGGCGTTCGCGTTTTGCCGAGAAAAAACGCTTATGTAACGCTGGATATCATAAATACGCCGACGCCAAAACGAGGGTGTGTAGATTCATAAGCCTGGTTCTACTTGAGACCTGATAACTTTTTTGCAGGGTTAGACATAATACGCTCATCTTGGCGACATTTTTCGTGAAAACTGTTGGTGGCAGATATTTGATGTAAAAGTAGTTTTCAGTAATCAAAAATGCATCTACACAATTTCATACGATATAAAAATAAAAATCATAAATAAAAATAAAAATACGTCAATAAATAAAAATATTTTGCTAGGACCATCCAGGAGTACTATTTTTGAATTATCGCATGCGGAAGTCTGCTTCTAAATGTGCTCGTATCACACGTTCTACTACTGACACATCCATATTCTTCCATTTCACACATCCTAATCAATTCCAACACGTCCAAGGTATTAACAAGTTCGAGTTGTAGAAAATATGATACGAGTGTTACGGATTTCCGTAAACGATTTCACAAATCACACTTTCTGAAATTGAGCTCTGAGTCTCAGGATCGAAACCTACTTCAGATATAATTGCAAATCTTAGTTAGCATTATCAAGCTACAACGGCTGTCAAAGCTAAGGTCAAACTCAAAGCAAAGTGTCAAATTGGTCTTTCCTTTTTCAAACTGGCCTTGTCTGTGTGTGAGTGAGTCTCGTCTATATACAGAAACGCAAAATGTAACTTTGTATCGGCAAATGTAACAGAATTACTTAAAAAATATACTAATTGTATTTAAATTATTGTTCCTAGCAGTGAACTATTTTCGAAGGTTGCTGCTTACTCGAAAATTCATTGTTATATTGTGAAAAATAGTAATACCACGTTACCTACGTAAAATAACGTAACTAACGCCATCTATTGACATACTTTGGGCGCTTTGCTCTGACGTTGAACCTTAACCCCTTATCTATTTTCTTCCAGGCTCTGCATTACCTTCAAAATGTGTGCAACCATCCAAAGCTAGTGCTAACAGGCGAACATCCGGAAGCGGCTAGTATTCGCCAGCAACTCGCTACACAAAATTCGTCATTGGACGACATCGAACACTCTGCCAAATTGCCTGCACTCAAGTAAGACATGTTTTTGTATAATAGTAGGGATTGTTAGAAAAATATGCAAGAAATAAAATTTGTGTTCTTACGATCAAACTTCTAAAATTAAACAGACGTGCGGTATTTATCTACTGTTACATAAAGACTCGAGTTTCTGTATGCCTCGTTTTAGCTAAACTACGTTTAATTTAATATAAGTTGTACCTACTTCTTTACATAATATTTGATATTATTTGTGCATCTGGATTTATGTTATTTTTATTATTGTTCCATTATTTCGTTTGAAATTACTCTTCAGATTAACAAATAAACTGCTCTTGTTTTATTTCAGACAACTATTACTAGACTGCGGTATCGGTACTACATCCTCAGAACCGGAATCAGAACTAGTCGTATCTCAACATCGCGCGCTCATCTTCTGCCAACTCAAGAAAATGCTGGACATTGTAGAAAAGGACCTGCTACAGAAGCACTTGCCTGCTGTCACGTATTTGAGGTTGGATGGCAGCGTGCCTCCAGCGCAAAGACACGCTATCGTCACGAGGTTTAATAGCGATGTTTCAATTGATTGTCTACTGCTAACTACACAGGTAAGATCTTTAACAGGTAGTGTAAAAATAGAAAAATACTTGAGAGTAAGATTTTTATTATGCAGTGTAAAACTTTTAAGGAAATGCTCGATATTGTTAAAGATTTAATACAGACAAGCTCTAGTTGGATTGGGCAGTTTGGACTTAAGCCATCTGCTGTCGTGCCGGCAAACTCAGTCTTTGGCGGCTTCGCCGCCCCCTGCTGTCGTGCCGGCAAACTCAGTCTTTGGCTGCTTCGCCGCCCCCCTGCTGTCGTGTCGGCAAACTCAGTCTCTGGCGGCTTCGCCGCCCCCTGCTGTCGTGCCGGCAAACTCAGTCTCTGGCGGCTTCGCCGCCCCCCTGCTGTCGTGCCGGCAAACTCAGTCTTTGGCTGCTTCGCCGCCCCCCTGCTGTCGTGCCGGCAAACTCAGTCTTTGGCGGCTTCGCCGCCCCCTGCTGTCGTGCCGGCAAACTCAGTCTCTGGCGGCTTCGCCGCCCCCCTGCTGTCGTGCCGGCAAACTCAGTCTTTGGCTGCTTCGCCGCCCCCCTGCTGTCGTGTCGGCAAACTCAGTCTCTGGCGGCTTCGCCGCCCCCTGCTGTCGTGCCGGCAAACTCAGTCTCTGGCGGCTTCGCCGCCCCCCTGCTGTCGTGCCGGCAAACTCAGTCTTTGGCTGCTTCGCCGCCCCCCTGCTGTCGTGTCGGCAAACTCAGTCTCTGGCGGCTTCGCCGCCCCCTGCTGTCGTGCCGGCAAACTCAGTCTTTGGCGGCTTCGCCGCCCCCTGCTGTCGTGCCGGCAAACTCAGTCTCTGGCGGCTTCGCCGCCCCCCTGCTGTCGTGCCGGCAAACTCAGTCTTTGGCTGCTTCGCCGCCCCCCTGCTGTCGTGTCGGCAAACTCAGTCTCTGGCGGCTTCGCCGCCCCCCTGCTGTCGTGCCGGCAAACTCAGTCTCTGGCGGCTTCGCCGCCCCCCTGCTGTCGTGTCGGCAAACTCAGTCTCTGGCGGCTTCGCCGCCCCCTGCTGTCGTGCCGGCAAACTCAGTCTCTGGCGGCTTCGCCGCCCCCCTGCTGTCGTGCCGGCAAACTCAGTCTCTGGCGGCTTCGCCGCCCCCTGCTGTCGTGCCGGCAAACTCAGTCTCTGGCGGCTTCGCCGCCCCCCTGCTGTCGTGCCGGCAAACTCAGTCTTTGGCGGCTTCGCCGCCGCCCTGCTGTCGTGCCGTCAAACTCAGTCTCTGGCGGCTTCGCCGCCCCCCTGCTGTCGTGTAGGCAGTTTTTATGTTCATCGTGAATTTAAATTCTCGTTTTTTCTGTTTTCCTTTACCCCTTAAATTCCTCTACGTTTTTGTAATCTCCAGGTGGGCGGCTTAGGTCTGAACCTGACTGGTGCGGACACGGTGATCTTCGTGGAGCACGACTGGAACCCCATGAAAGACCTGCAGGCCATGGACCGCGCGCACCGCATCGGACAGAAGAAGGTCGTCAACGTCTACCGCCTCATCACCAAAAACACGCTGGAGCAGAAGATCATGGGGTATAATCACATACATAAATAGATCACGCATATATCCCTTGCGGGGTAGGCAGAGCATAAACGGCTGTAAAAAAAAACGGTCATATATCAAAAAGTGAGAGTTTACAGAAGGTTCACTCAACCGTATTTAGAATTTTTGCGATTGTTATTTGTTACATAGCCACTAGTCAGGGTTAGTACAACAATCTCAAAATATGTATAACAATATCAAAACGTCATATGATTTTGAGCCAATTTTTATCCAAGAAACATGTCGTTCGTGGCAACTAACTTCTTAGTGACCTTGATTTCCCCTAAGATTCCGGTTATTCCTAGTTAAAGGCAATATGCGTCAAAATCGTCGCTAGTACTGACTGAGTGAGCCATCTGTATAGGCGCATAAATACCATGTCTGACAAAGTTTGAGAGTCATTCAAAAGACTGTATATCACACCGGTGACAGTGGCGGTCGCCTAAAATTGTAACTTCTTCTAACTAAGTTTTTACTCCCACCAATACATACTTTATAATCTTATTTCAAATTATCACACTTTCAAGCAATAAATACTGAAAATACTTATCACTTATTTTAACTAATCACTTATTTCTACTTTAATTTCAGGTTACAAAAGTTCAAGCTGCTCACAGCAAACACGGTGATCAGCAGCGAAAACGCGGCCATGGAGACCATGGGCACCGAACAACTTTTAGACCTCTTCCAACTGTCCTCGTCATCATCAGCCACCGCCAGCCTTCCATCCACGTCAACATCATCATCCACAGGAATTACGAAGCCTCTAGAGGCTTTGCCTGATCTTTGGGATGATAAACAGTATGAAGAGGAATACGATATGACGAACTTTATAAAAGGACTGAATAAAATGAACTCTTCTTGACTCACGGCTGATAGTTTTGGTCACCATGAGAGTTCAGACTCACCACGATTGACAAGTAATCAAGGGTCAGATGGTATGGATAATAATGTTGAACCAGGGCCTTACTGGCGGCCCTGGTGAGGTTGAAAAATTTGTATGCCGCCATTTCAGCTTATGACGGTTTAAAGAAAACTAGGTATTTAGCGTAACGTGGCTTCTTAGCACTTCATGTACGTAGAAACACATACCGTCTGGTAAAGCTAAAATATTTCACCTATATAAGGTTACATTTAATGAAGTACAAATGGTGCTTTTTTAGTCACAAAACCGAATAACTTTTACTAGAAGGTTTTCTCCTAAATATATAAAAAATAATAGTTTGGTACTCCCATACTAAGTGAAGTGAGTGACCAACATTTGTAACATTTTTGCATGCGAGGTCCAAATATTTATTTCATATTTTGAAGAAAAGTTTCTAATAAAAGTTTTTAGTTTTGTTGGGAGAACACAGGCTTGAAACCCTGGATTCAGAAGAATATAAATTATGCCTTCTTACATAAGATTAATGTATGTAAAGACAGCTTTAGAAAGATGCCTTAGAAAAGACGGATTTCAATTTGAAAGAACAATAAGATTTTAGGCAAGTAGAATTTACTTTTAGTGCGTAGAGATTTAAATTATGCAGAGGAAATTGAAAGTTAACATGTAGAGAGATTATGCAGATTGTAGCTTTATGCAAATAAGCCTACGTTTACCGCGCGTTCACACTGAGGAGACTTTAGCCAACGTCTTATCGGATATCTCTTTCATACACGTGGAAAAGAACGAGATATCAGTGTGACGCGTGACAAAAAAAGTCGCATGTGTGAACGCGGTCTTATTCTACTAAGTTTGTACCCAATCAATGTTAGTATAGCTTTAGAAGTAAGGGTAACCAAGCCAAAATAGAGAGTTCTAATGTAGATTCTACATCTTTAGATATCTATTTTCATTAGCTGCGTATTTTTGTTTTTTTTTAACTATACAGCGTGGTACCGAACGAACCACAATCCTGAAATCACTAAGCTCAATAGGTCAATCTGAAAAAAAAATCCATAAGGACAGATAGCCCAAACAAAAAATTCGATCTCCCATACAAAAAAAAACTATTATCAATTTTCTATGGAAGATCAAATATTTTTAGGCTTTGAACTTTGGTCCTTAGGGAAAGTTGTTCAGTTTGACCTGTGAGCTTAGCGTTTTCAGGAAAGTGGGTCTTTCGGTACCACCCTGTATAAATAAGTGATGATTATTTTTTGTACTAGAGTCAGCTTACACTAAGATATGACACGACGCATCTATACGTGAAATTGTAGTGTAAGCTGAACCTAACCTATTTATGAATTTAGTGTAGGTGTAGCATGTTATTTATCTTCTCATTTATAATGCGTATGTTGTGTATTGTGTGATGATTATTGATTAGTTTAGTTTAGGGCTGGCGAGTACCTAGCACTATTTGGTGCTAGCCGTTTTGAGAAGCACCTTGAAAATTAACTATATTTTATTTGACTTCACTCTATCTATATGTATGGCTTCTTTTGTGAAATTGACATTTAGCGAAATTGACATATATCAAAATAAACATTTTGCAAATTGGACGTTTTGAGAATTGGACATTGTGCGCTGAAAGTACACGCTAGAGCTGGAGCCGTCTGATCAACGTTTTAATACTGATTATTTTCAATTCGCTACCGAAAACGGCACGCATTAAAAGGCGCAAAATGTCTACCTGGTTCAATAAACAATGGGATTATTAATGGCTGCGGTTCCGTAAGTAGGAAGGGAAAACTATGAACGCCCTGGTGTATTAAGCCTTAAAACAACTGAAAAAAATATTTTTAGCCTGGTAGTACAACAGCCTTTAACTTTACTATCCTAGTTAGTTTAGTTAGTTCCTTGTTATAAGAATTACCTCAGTTTTCACTTTCTTTTCTATAATTTATTGAATAGCGTCATAAGGAAGCGAGTCAATGGTTTAGTCATTTTTGTAGAGTTAGAAAGTTTGTTTGCGACTTCCCGAAAGTTTTTGCTTGTGTTTTAATAACTATTGGAAAATGGTTTTATGAATTTGACTTAGTTTTTGGAAGCTTCTTGAAAACATGAATAAATCGTAAAATGATTGATCGTTATATTTACTAACGTTACATCACATCTTATTTAGTTCTTTTTTTTATTATGTTTTTTGGTCTTGTGTTTGAATCGAAATAAAATAGTGTTTGATATAAAATAACTACGTTGTTTTATTTGGAAAATGCAAAAACCGTCATTGTAGAAAACCGTCAAGAATACCTCATCAAATCCATCGCATAATGTAATAGTCACAGTAGCAAAATGTCAGGACGAATCGATAGGTCACGATTCGCATCGTGTCAATGTTATTTTCTCAAGTTGATTTGTACAAAACAAAACCTGAAAACCTACATGAACTGAAAATGGGATTAAAAAGACCTTGGGGTGCGTAGATGGGACAGTGTTCTATGCCGGAATTGGCAATACTGCTTGTCCTAACCGAACATGCTGTCGTAAGCTGGCTTTTCCTCGACCTGACCAATCATCATCAGCAGCCCAGGGCCTGCTGATGCGATTTCTACAATCTACGATTTTCTATTTGCGATGGGATGGATTCAATACGGAAAAATATATATTCGTTTTTTGTTTTATTTCTTACCGAACCGCTTGCTCGGGTCATTTGGGTGGGAAATGTGGGTGGGAACTCGGATGAAAGAAACCCTATGGATCCGAAATACCTACGAAAAAAACGAAGTTTACCGTCAAAACGCATCATATATATGTATAACATTTTTTCCTATAGACAACTATTTCAGATCCATAAGGTTTTCTTTCATCCGAGGGATGGACACCTCGATGTATCTAGCCTACATTATAAAAAATAGGCTGATTGTGGCGAAATGTCTTGGTCCGTGGCTAGAAAAAGCAAAAGAAAAAATATAAGTTTCTGCTTAGAAAGGAATGTGTGGCGTTGCTAGGGAAATAAATAGTTTCTGCGTAGAAAGGAACGTGTAGCGTTAGTTTCCAAAAATATCCGCTAGAGTGCGCCACTGTGCATCAACACCATGGCGAAAGCGACGTCAATCGTGTGAATAAAATTTTTGTTTTCTACGTGAAAATGTTGTTTTTTGTTCGTTTCTAAGTTGAGAGACTTTCTGCGAAGTTACTTGAAGTGTTTACCTTTTACCCAGTGCAAAGGGTTTTTGCTAAAAGTTAAAAGTTTTGTGTGTAAAGTTATAACGAACTCTGGATCCCGATTTCAGGTGTCAACGAGGTAAGAAACCAAGCTTATTTCAAGATTACGACTTCTAAAATTATCACTTCCTCTGCTGAAGTGTGCTGCCGTAATCGTAAACTATGTAATTAGCTCAATCCGGAGCAGTTAAAGTACCACACTTTGCAGGTAATAGTTATAAATAATTTTGGGTAAGGTTAGGTTGTCTTGTGTAGGTACGCTTTTGAGGAATTTGTGGTCAGTGTTGATCACTGCTAGTACTTCAAACTGTTCACTCAAATGCTAGGGGTATTTACTGTGCTTTAGCAGAGTTTTACATGGTTCAGAAAAGTTTGATCTTTGTGTTACTTTATTGTCTCACCCAATGACCTAACATATTTTATGAAGGAATCGTGTTTCGCCCCTATTGTACTTGCATACCAACAAAAGGCGGCAGTTTTGAAAGCAAGGCTATATGCATAGCTTTCAGTTTGGCAAGGCAACTTTTTGAATTCGGTATTTGACCACAAAGTATGGATGTTTGAATTGTTTTGTATGATTTTGATGAGCCCATGTTGATTCTTGTAAAATGTAAACATAACCTGACTAATGCTATGCAATTATTAGGTTTCATTGTAGCATTAGACGATTTGGTGTCCCATTTAAAAAAAGAAAAAGAATCTTTGCAACACTCGTTAACTAAAAGTTTAGAATGAATTGCATTATTTGTTAGATTTTTTTAAAGCATGTAAGAATGTTCCTTACTTTTTTTACTAATAATGTAGAGATAATTTACAAAAGAAGATTTGTAGTTGTAACGCAACTTGCAATAATTATTTTAAGGTACAAGAATCTATCAATATAGATTTATCTAAGCAATTTTTATGCACCTGTTATTTTACTCAGTGTTCATGGCTATCCTATGGTTTTTTCTGTTTCTAAAAAATATTTTAGTATTTTTTGAGATTGATAAACAACACTCGATTTGTACTGTACAGAATAACTTAGGTGTTATGGGACTAAATCTGACAAAAAGCTGAAGAAAATTTTGAGATTTGCTAGTTGCTATATCCCTCCCCAAGTTCGTCTCAATCCTTACATTCGGTTCAATACAGTTTTTTCATTACTGAATATGGTTTTTGTTTTAAGAGGATACCTGAGTGATGCCTGTTTTTATGCCATACAAACATATTTTCTTGTTTTCTTCCCAAATAATACATATTTAGATTTTTAATTCTTTTTTATTAAATGGCCTACCTTAGACTATTCCATTATAATTTTATTTTAAAAAAAAAACCATTTCAATTTTCTCTGGAAAAGGAAAATAGCTCATATTTTCATTCCATATAATTTTTTCTTCCTATAGCAGGTCATAATAAATAAATACAGAACAAGCAAATGCAACCTAGCAGAGCAAGTTTTACTCTTTTTTATGGTGGTTTTATTTGGCAGCTTTTGCTATCAGTTAATTGGTTGCATGTGTTAGCATCACCCTATTACTCTCCTGCTGGTATTGTAAGAGTAAAAATAAGTTGTAAATTTTGTGTGTATTATAATTTGGAGTGGTGGGCAGATGACCTTTCACTAAAGTGATACAAACTTTCTATCTATCTATCTATTTCAGCCTATTGCAGTCCACTGCTGGACGTAGGCCTCCCCAAGGGAGCGCCATAAGGCACGATCTCCCGTTTTTGCCATCCAGTCGCTACCAGCCGCCTTTTTTAAGTCATCGGTCCATCTGGCCGGAGGGCGCCCAACGCTACGTTTGCCGAGGCGTGGCCTCCACTCGAGAACCCGCTTACTGCAATGACCATAATATTTCATGAGATGTGTTAACAATCTCGCTTTTAGCCATTTACTTTCTGCCTACCTCGCAAGGAGTAATGGCGTGTTTCAGCGTCTACCCATTTGTGCTTTCTTTTTTTCCTTGGAATCGCCTAACCTTAATTTTTGCTAAATTATACTTCCCTTAAAGGTGCAAGTTCGTCAGGTCTGCCGATACACATCTTAGTATAAAAGAATATGGCGCCTCTTTCGAGGGGTGCGACAGACGCGTTCGGCCGTGCGCCATACACTTTTATACTACGAACGACGAACTTTACTCTCATATCATCTTGGAGCCTCAGATGTCTTGGAGCACACTCGTAAATGTTAATTGTCCTATTGTCTATTCGATAAATCGTACTTTCTCAACTTTGAACAGTATCAAATCCTATAGATCCCAAGAGTATCCATAAGCGTATCCAACATTTGATCACCAAACAAAGCTAAGCAAACAACGTGATTAGAAGTTCGCGTCTTATCCTCAATCCTTTGTGGATCGTAATCAAAAAGGGCAGATGTGTCATCAATGCCCCTTTAAAAAAAAGGAGTTTCGCAACAATCAATCCCCTTTGTGCACGAGTTCAATGGGAGCGGTTGGTGTGTACCTACCTATCCTTTGATCTTGCCGCCCTGTGAAGATGCGACAGTGCGCTAATACAACTCGCGCGTGCCGGAACGCCGTAAGCGCCTTTTCGAACTTGTACAGAGAATCTACCGAAAAATCGGATATCTACCGATTTTACACGTGATCTACCGATTTTCACACATTCTTACATTAAATCTATCAATTTGCACCCGCATCTACCGATCTGCCGATTTTCACAAGGCTACATAACTTTTTGAATTGCATAATTTAAAAGTCCATATGCTGCTTGATTTTGCGGCAGAAATATAAGGTACCAACTTTCCGTTACAAGGTAGGTAGACATGCTTGTAAAGATTTTCAAACAACTCAGGTGGACATCTCAGAGCGGAAGCTCTCGAAAAGAGGTAGTAATAGCAGTAGTAATAATTTTCTAGTGTTTATGTGTGGTGTTTTCATAGCATACAGACGTAGCGTATCCGTTTTTGAAATTAATATCTTCCGGATTCTACCGATTTTTGCGTCTTCGTCTCCCGATTTTTCAACCTTTGCGGCAACACTGCTTGTGCACTGTAAAAATAATCTACGCGTGTCCGAGTTTACCAGCTTAACGGAGAAAGTAGGCGGCTATTTTTGTAAATAATCTGTTCACTGGACTTTCAGTGGTATTAATTTTACGGGGAACTATTGTTGCCGTGTGGTGCCGGCTTAAAATAGCATCACCCCATGTCTTTCCCGTGGGTGTCGTAAGAAGCGACTATGGGATTTAAAAGTTGATGTGTATTGCAATTTTAGGCGACGACAGGTTGACAACCTGTCACTATGTTGATACACAGTCTTCTGAATGACTGTCAAACTTTTGTCAGACGACGTGGTGTAAATGGCCGTTTCACAGCCGTATACGCTCTGCCTACCTCGCAAGTAATATAGGCGTGATGTATGTATTTATGTACTAGGTATTGTTGAAGTAGACGTATATTCCGCGAAGAAGAAAAAGTGAACTTTAAAGGCATGAGATGTCTATGGAACTGAACAGTTTTTGGGAATGAAAGTTCTTCAGTTTAGGATGCTTGCAAAGTTTTCGGTACACCATCCCTAGCCGAAATCTTTCGTAATCAAATCGTAGGTTACTCAATGATAGATTGGCTATCTAGATATTTGACTTGGAACATTCAAAGGGCAAGATCTGAACTATTAACCTTTGCGGTCTTCATTAGATTTCTGTACTTGTACTATATTATGTACCAAATCGTCATGGCACGATGACCTTTAACAAGGATTTTGATTAAATTTTTAGCTGACCTTTCGAGAAGTTTGCTGCCAAAACCATAACAGCCACGACAGTCCACTGCTGGACATGGGCCTCCCCCTATCGAATTGAAATGTCATACTCACCACGCTTGGCAGGCGAATTGGCGAGCGCAGTGCGAGATATTGCATTTACAGGGAACGCTGCTGCCGATTCCTTGGATGATTTTCCCTTAGTCGCCTCTTACGACACCCATATGTAGAATAGGAGTGATGCTATTCTATTCTAAGCCGGCATCACCCGGCTTTTTATCTTTTTGTTTTTATTTACCAATAATTAAGTTGACCGATTACCTAGAAGAACGGCCCCCAGATCATTGTTATCAGGTTAGGGTCTGATGATGGGATCCTGGACAAATATATGGAATTCTTCAATTCTTCATACTTAATGGGCACTGAGCAGAGGGGCCACTAAATACTACTTAACATTCTTATACCATTTGATTGATGAAATTGGTGTCATTGTTTTCTTTTTTGGACGTAACAGGATTAATTAATCCATTGTCAGTATTTATCCGATTTTACCCAAACCTTTTTACACGAAATTGCATTGGAAAAAATGCTTTTACTGTAATATATACCTATAGATTGTGTGACTGCGAATCCGACAAAAAAGACAAATAGTTCTCATCAGTTGGCAGATAAGTCGTTTCTTTCGCAGTACGTCCAGAACGTACCAATATATACAGTAAATCCGATGAGATGGAACAAAAGATTATTGATTTGCAAAAAAGTCTAGATTCAGCAGAACAAGAAATTGAAAATTTACTTTCGGAAAACCAGCTACTGAAGAAACAAATTAAATTATACGACAATACAATTAGACACCTAACGAGCACAGGGCAATCCACGCCAAAAGCAAATATATCAAGACGAGAAAGAGAGATATTAAATAGACAAAGAGCAAACCAAAGCATAATAAACACAAGTATGACAGTACCGACTAACACCCAGACACCTACAGTAAGGCGCAAGTGCAAGATAAACAAGTCTAGTAAAAACACACAAAGGCAAGAACAACCTCTACCTCAATTTATAAGCACTCCAAACGCATCTCCAACAAACAATATACAAGAGTCACATAGCAACTCAGGTGATATATCATCTATATCGATGACATCAACTTCTAAGACTCGACCAAAAAAACCAACTATATATATGCTTGGGGATGAACAAATCAGAGGCTTATCGGCACGGATCATGTATGCTAAGCACGGGAACCCAGGAGACATATACGGCATAGAATCTACAGTAAAGACGGGAGCAACAAGCGCGCAAATTATCACAAATATAGAGTCCATAGAGAATAAAATGTCAGAAAACGACATACTCATATTATCCATTGGACGACATGATAAAAATCCATATGAATTGTTCACAAACTTATGTAATACTATGTACAAGCTCAAAAAACATAAAATTTTGTTATTAAGTGTATATAAATACAAATATCTAGATACAATTACATTCAACAATGAAATGAAATTATTTAGTAAAAAACTACAGTAATTGTACATTAATAGATTACAATGAAATTGTAGGATTACGGTCATACTATGTAAACAAAGATATTACACATAAAATAATTTCTATAATTGACTCAATTTCAAACTATGATGAACTCTGTAAGAAATACGCCTGTGAACAAGCATCTGCATGTGTTCAAGAGGTTCACGATACAAACAAAAAAAGTACCTTTTTTCGTCCCTAAAAGTAAACACAAGATTGGAGATGACTCTATTGTAGATTGTAGTGATAAACTATTATTATTTAATCAAAATATAAATGGATTATGTTGTAAACTTGACCTACTAGAATTGACTCTACTTGAGCTAAAAAGTAAAGGTAAAGAGTTTGACGTTATTTGCTTGAGTGAAATTCATGTAATACGTAACTCAGAGGCTAATATTAAACTAAACAATTTTAAACTAGCTGCTTCTTACTGTCGCCCCAACGGCAGTAGAGGTGGAACATGTATATTAGTGAATAAGCTTTTTAATTGTAAATCTTTGCAAATTGTCTCAGAGCTAGCAGTAGATAATTATTTTGAATGTTGTGGTGTTGAGATTACAGGCCTAAACCTCATCTTAGTTAATATTTACAGGATACCCAAGCAAGTTAAAGCACATGTGGGTGTTTTCTTGCATAAATTAGACAAATTACTGCACTCTCTAACTTGCAGATTCAAAAGGAAAAAAATAATTGTCTGTGGTGATTGGAATATCAACTTGTTGATTGAAAGTGATGCTAAAAATCAACTTTTAAGAGTTCTTAAAACGTACGGTATTGAACCCCATATTTTAACACCAACTCGAGAAAACTCTTGTATTGACCAAATAGCGAGTAATATCAAGTCGGCTCAGTCTGAGGTCTTGGATCTTGGTCTGTCGGATCACGAGACGGCTCAAATTTTGTCAATAGCAGTTAAGAAACAGGTAGCATTTTCATTCTGGTTTGAACAAAAAAGGGATTACAGTCAAGAAAATTTAAATAAGTACTGTAAATGCATCTCAGCTCTTTCGTTTTCTGATGTGATGGCGTCGGAAGAAACCAGTACTGCATTTCATCACTTTTATGATTTATTGTGCCTATTTCACGACTTGTGTTTTCCGGAGATTAAGGTTAAAATAAATAATAGACCTAGAGCATTGAAATGGTTGACCAGGGGCCTTAAAATATCATTAAAAACCAAACGCTCTCTATATTTTCAATACCGAAATTGTAAAGGTTTGAAACGAGTAAATAAATCAAGATTCAAAAACTATAATAAAGTATTTAGGAAATGTATAAATAATGCCCAAAAATTGACTAATAATAATTATATAAATAAACATAAAAATAAGTGCATAGCCACTTGGAATACCATAAACTCAAATGGCTCAAATTGTTTATCGCAAAATAGTGACATAAATGAAATCAAATACGATAATTTTATTCACTCTAATCCAATTGACATTTGTAACATTTTTAATAATTATTATATAGATCTGACAAATAAAAGTACTCCCGACATAAATATACATAATTCAAATCTAAATACAATTCATACCAGACAGAATACATTATTTTTGAGACCAGTGACTGAGACTGAAGTCTACAATATCATTATGTCTTTAAAAAATAGCAAAGCATGTGGGTATGATAACATAACCACAAAAATACTAAAAATGTGCTCCTTACAAATATGCTATCCTCTTGCTCATATAATTAATTTATCATTTTTAGAGGGCACTTTTCCAGATGAATTAAAGGTCAGCATCGTGTAACCATTATTTAAGAAGGGAGATTCGTTGGATCCTACAAATTACAGGCCGATTACATTGGTGCCGATCTTGTCAAAAGTCTTTGAAAAAGCTCTACAAGTAAGGCTTAATGAGTTTTTAACGAAATACGGAATCTTACAACCAGAACAATATGGATTCAGAAAGGGTAGCTCAACGACACATGCCTGTTTTGAATTAATACGTACAATATCATCAAATATTAACTGTTCAATGCCCACAGCAGCAATATTCCTCGACATGAGCAAAGCTTTCGATTTCGTTGATCACTCTATTCTTAAGGAAAAACTTAGTCGATATGGTATACGTGGAAAGACACTAGACTGGATCGAATCTTTTTTGGCAGATAGAAAACAGTGTACTGAAATAACAAAATTGACGAAAATTAATAAAGTTTTGCATAGAGTTGCATATCGATCCAACTTTAAAATTAATAATACCGGAGTACCGCAGGGAAGCGTACTTGGCCCATTGTTATTTCTCCTATACGTCAATGACCTTCCAAGAGCGACAGAACAAACCTGTGTACAATTTGCGGACGACACTACATTAATAGTTAAGTGCAATAACAATCAACAGCTAGAACCCAATTTGAATAGTGCACTGACTGATATAGTTTCTTGGATGGAGAGAAATAATCTTAAAATTAATGTGAACAAAACTAAATTAATGCAGTTTATGTCTTACAATGCTAGTCCATTGCAAATTGATGTTAACTTTAAGGGTCAAAAAGTAGAGGAAGTTGATAATATAATTTTTTTAGGCATCACTATTGACAAACATTTGAGTTGGAAGGATCAGATAGAGGCTGTTTGCAACAGGTTGAGTCGATTTGTCTTTGCTCTAAAAAGACTGAGGATACAGTATCCGTTGAAGCTGCTATTACGGCGTATCATGGTTATGTGTCCTCAGTTCTTAGTTATGGGTTAATGCTGTGGGGAAACTCGGTTAATGTTGAAAGAGCATTTATTTTACAGAAAAAATGCATAAGAATTTTGTGCAATGCTTGGTTTGATGACAGTTGTAAGCCACTTTTTAAGAAGCTTGAGATATTGCCGTTGCCTTGCATGTACATTAGGGACGTTTGTGTCTTTGTTAATGCACATCCTAGTTATTGGCGTAAGCGCAGTGAAGTATTTCAGCGACAAACAAGGCAAAAATATATGAATCTCCTTTACCAACCTACATGCCGCAAGGTTATTTATAAGAAAAATGTTTTTAATATGTGCATTTTACTGTATAATAAGCTCCCAGACGATATAAAACTTTTAAATGGTAACAAATTCAAAACAACTTTGACAAAATGGTTAATTCAGCATTGTTTTTATAGCGTTAAGGAATTTTTGACATTTTAAATTTTTTCTTTGTATTGGAATTTTTGACGTTTTAAATTTTTTCTTTGTATTGTAATATTGTTTAATTTTAATTATTAATTTTATGACATACTTATTTTGACTATTTATGTTGGTTTTTATAATTTTCATTATTTTAATTTTAATGTTGGATTATATAATTTTCATTTTCATTATTTAATAATTTAATTTTAATAATCTGGTGGATCAAAGAAATTTGCACGCTTGCATGCAAGCGAATACATGATACGTTTATAAATTACGAACCAAAAAACTGTATTCTAGCAAATAAATTTTCTGATTTCTGATTTCTGATTACTAAAGCAGACGGCTAGGGGACAGTCTACATAAGTGCGGCTTACTATCCTTCCTTACCATTCGTACTTGATAGGCTTTATCCGTCTGCCTTCTAAAGGGGAACTTAGCATTGATGAAAGACCTCTCCAAAGGACTTTATAAGGTTTTTCTAGTGTAATTGAAATAAGTATCCCTTTGCCGTTATATTTGCACTTTTGTAAAAGAGGTCCAGTTCTATTTTAGGTAACTTTTCTGCCTTTTATGGAAAACGTTTTGATCTTCTTGTTTATTTTGAGAATCTTTTTCAAATAACTCAAATTTTACAATGTAATTCTTCAATGATCAGATATCTCAAAGTTAGATTCAGTTAGTAAATGTCTAACGAAAAACTTCGCAACGAAACTTTTGCAAACTTTACCCAAATCTTGAATCCAAGGGGATTGCGATCACAATTTTTCATCCAATCCTTATAAGTTGGAAGTTTCATGCGGGCGTCCCAACTCTTCCATCGAATTTTCTTTAAAAACTTCCCAAAGTTTCGCCGTAGCCGTACTGTTCGCCACACAAAACTTCGCGTCAAACAAATCTGTTAGCAACTCTTTCAGAGGCTTCTCCCATTTTGCATGGCGAAATGCTTTAACCAATTTTAGTTTTGTATGGATTCATTTCGCCATTTCATCACGTTGGTATTGTATCGAATAACAAAATTCAATAATCATTTTACGTATCGAAACCGTATAACATGCGTCACACAGGGTACTTATTGATACTGATACACAATACCCAAGTTTGTAGTTATAATTGGAGAATGCCATAAGGACGGCCAGCGTCCTTTGGTGTCGTCGCACAAACAGCGCCCTATTCTTCTCTGAAGACATCGTCGCTCGTGTTTCGCGTAGATTGCCGTCATGTCACAGTTACATCAACGTCGCTTCACACGCAAGCCGCAATGGAGGCTAAACTGTCACTGTTGTGGGGTATGGTTGGAACAGTGGCCACTTTGTGCTTGCCGAGAGTGGCGCCCGGGCAGGGGCCACCGGCAAATTGCCTCGCAATTAATGGCCGACTCCGTTGCTAATCGAGCGATAGAATTAAACGAACGGACTGGACTAATTGGCCGAAGACAAAGGGGCAAACACTCGCCTTTGAGCCAATGTCTAGTGACACTTGAGGCGTGCACGGGAGACCTGCCCGGCCGAGACCTGTGTTTACTGCTAGTGTTTCTATCGACGTATCCACTTGGCCACAGTGTGCTCTATAAACGTCAATAACGTAGACAAGTTTCTTGGAAGGAGGCTTTGTTAATTTGCGGAAGCTGTGGTTCCAGCTAATTTATTCCTATTATGTTCTAAAATCAAACGTTTACCTATGATAAAAGTACGTACCTAAAAGGCAGTTTTCGTGTCTTGTAAATACTTCTCAAATTAGATCTAGGTAGCAAATGTCGCAAAGCACGTATCACGACGACACGATCCGTGAAGGGTTTCCAATTTGCCGACACCAGGGCTGGGGGCTGGTCTCGAGGAGTCGCGAGTAACGACCCACTCGGCGCGGGGAGCGAGGTGCAACACGTTCAAGAGGATTCGCTTTTGGTGCAGCCTTTACTTGAGCTGCGATTGAGACAAGTTTATATTTCTCTCGCCTTCGTGTGGGACACCGAGTCGTCAAACGACTCGATGGTAGCAGGCCTCTGACATGGCTGTGTAACGACCGCCGTCTAAGTAATCATAAACGGCAACCGGGACCGACAGCTTAACGTGCCCTCCGAAGCATGGAATCATCTTGCTTTTCGGACAATCAGAAGGTTCAGCCTGCAATGTCCTAACCAGATTAGGAACAAATTCACAATATATTTTGACGTAATAAGTATCTATGCTGAATACCAAATTTTAAAACACTTCTCGAGATAGGTATACAATTTTTGGAAAACTTGCAAGTTTAAAAAAAAATATCTATGCCTTGAAATGACACTAGGGACTTGTGTAACCAGAAAATATGTATAATCATAACGTGACTTAATCAGTTCCATTTCAATCGAGATTTCAATACAATACAGACTAGCTAGAGGCCCGCCCAACGGCTGCACTTGCTGCTACTTAATTGTCCGACAATGAGTGAGGCGTATAATGTTTGTAGTAACGATTTTGTGTTATTTGGACTAGTCATATTGGTGGAGATTATAGATTACATGCAAACAGAAAAAACAACACTTTCCTGTTTATCATGATACTGTTGTAATCGAAAATTCTTGTAATTCAGAATATCATTATTGAAATCTCTACGTTTTAATGGAAAAGCGTAATTCAGGGGCCTATTATCAATGAAATCTCAATGGAGATCCGAAAGATTTGTGTGCAAATGTACAGGAAGGAATGATTTCATTATCTTGTGCGATAGTTAATCTGATACACATTTTTACCCAACTGCTTTAGATCAGAAGGAGGGTTGTTTTTCGAGAGAATGTATGTTTGTATGTGGGTATGTATGTAGACAAGAAATTCGTTTTCACGGGCTACAGCCCAAACGGATGGGCGGATCTTGACAAGAGAGGTTTCGTTAGATTCGTCTCAGCAGCGCGAGTGACACTGATTACACAGGCCTACAATGGTTTTCCCCTTTAATATCTAAATACCGTTTCCGATAGATTATGATACACTGATTATGGGAAAAATAGTAAAAAAAATCCATCACGTCAGTTTTTTTTAAATTTCAAGACTTAGATTTTGCTTAAAACCGCCCGGAGAGTACAGTAAAAAAATAATTAAAAAAAAATCAACGAGTTAAATCTAAATGTTACTACATTTAATGAATCTATTAGTATGATTAATATAATTTCAATTCATAATGTGTTAATCACTACATGATTAGTATGAGAAATATGTCTTTGTTACCCTAAAAATGGGTAATTTTAGGCTCGTTTACTAATGGTCCTATTATTAAGAGATAAATAGATTGTTTAGTACCCTTTTTGTATCAGTCATTAGAAGAGGGTAAATGAAGGTGATTATAATGATTTTTTAGTATAAATACCCACAACATTTTAAAAATAATTACAGTTGCTTTACGCACTAGACAACCAACGTAAACTTAAAAATGTCTTCACGAAATTGCTTAAATTCTCCGAATAGTTTTTGTTATATTTGTGGTAAATTTATGCCGGTAAAATAAAGAGCAAGCATAACAGACTTCGTAAACTGAAAGAAGGAATTTTTGTTGGTCCTGATATAAGAAAATTAATGAAGGATGAAAAATTCGATGAAAAACTTTCACACATTGAGCTTGCAGCATGGATATCTTTTAAGGAGGTTGTGTAAAATTTCTGAGGAAACAGAAAAAGCCCTGACTATAAGCATAGTGGCCAAAATGATTACAAATTTCGGCTTGATGGGCTGTTCTATGAGCATTACACTTCATTTTCTGAATTTGCACACTGACTACTTCCCATAAAATTTAGGAGCCGTTAGCGATGAACATGGTGAAAGATTTCATCAGGACTTGAAGGACATGGAAAAGAGGTATCAGGGAAGATGGAATACTAGCATGTTGGCGGACTACTGTTGGCTCCTGAAGCGAGATGAGCCAAACCGAAAATTTAAGAGAAAATCACAAAATAGAAGCTTCGCAGAAAAAAGGACAAGATTTCACAAAGATGAATAACATGTTTTCGAAATGAGCACTTATTTATAAAACATATTTTGATATTTATTTATTTCTTTACTACGTACTTTCAAATAAATATATTTTTTTGTAAATAAGGGTATTTTTTTTGGCAATTTTCTTTCTTTGTTGATTATGAAAAATCTGGACGTGATGGCGAAAAACTAATTACATATTCGTGATCAGCGTGTCAAATTTATCCAGAATCAGTCATCAGATCGAAAAGGGGAAGTTATGACTTGAAATTTGTAGGCCTGTGTTATATTAAAAATTCGGAAGATTTTCGGCGGATTTTTCTCGCAAAATACAACTGTGAAATTACCACAGTCGGGTTTTGTTTTTTATACATCTGCTTGTTGTCTAAATACTGTTTGCGGTGGATCTCTATTTACATTTTATAGATAATCAGATTGATTCGATTTTGAGAATCATATCTTGCCTGCCCCATCTTCGTTAATGATTTATGGTGATTAAAGTGTTTGTGTTCGACGATTACAATCGGTGTAGGACACTTGACAAACCAAAATACTACAGTTAGAATTTTGATGCGCTTTTTAAAATAGATATTATGAGTGTGTAAATACATGCTGGGAAAACTTCTTATTCCCACGGGAAAATGAGTTACAGCGGGTGGGATCGCTGACGGGCCGCTAGTGAATGTATAATTGATATAGCACATTTTATTATTAAACGAACAAGTATCACTCATTATGTAGGTTTACGCGACTTACTTGTTATTTAGTTGGTAGAAGGTGTAGCCCTCTACGTTTCGGCTGGTTACGACAGCCTTCTTCTACCAACTAAATAACAAGTAAGTCGCGTAAACCTACATAATGATATAGCACATGACAAGCAAAGTAATACGTACTGCTGTAAAATGTTTCAGTTACACAAACATTGCAAACTTTTTGAAATTTCAAAATAAATTCTACAGCATCGTAATATCGTAGCACTCACTCGGGAAAAACATCAAAAGACAAACTAAATAACGCAAACAAAAGCACAGGAAATAAAATAGAACAGTAGTCGGTAGATTAATTTGATACCATCTTCACAAATTAGGGAAACGGCGCGCGGGGTACAGATGGCTCACTTACTACTAGCGACGATTTTTACGCATACTGACTTTAACTGGAAATAACTGAAATCTCAGGGGAATTCAAGGTCACTTAGAAGAACGGCTCGGACGTCGTATTTCTTGGATTAAAATTTGCTTAGAATCATACGACGTTCTTGTATCACATTTTGCTGTTTTGATAGTCTTATACATTGAGATTTCTGGCAGTAGCCCTGGCTGTGTAACAAGGGACAATCGCAAAAATTCCTGAATAGGGTCGAGTGTGCCTTCTGTAAATTCTATATTTTGTGCCATGTCTATATTTCGTAGGTCTGTGGCGCGGGGTGTGGGAGCGGCGGCACGGTCAAAGGGCCCTTTGATGTTTGCCGCCGGCTTAATGCACCGCCCCCCGGCGCTCATCATTAGCAATTTCCCTGTAATTTATTATCTTTACCGCTATTTATTTGTGCGATTTCACGCCGGATGCGTTTCGCACCTCGACGGGCGACGCATCAGGTTGCATCAGTGCAGCTCAAATGACAAATTGGCGCAAATTATTACGTCAGCTGTGGGGTGATGTTTTTAAATTTTGTTATTTTGACAGCGGGTTATTTTAGCGGATTTGTGAACTTAATTAACGTTCGTCCCCTTCTCAAGAACATCATCAAAACAGGTGTTGGAATTGAAATGTTACCTATTGCTTTCTTTATCCTTTTGCTTTTCATTGTCAAACTTTTAATTAAATAATAAGTTATTTGATTTATCTACCTATGTTTATAGCTGGTGATATATTTTTTTTATGTTTCTTGTCCATCAACCATGAAAACTTTTGTAAATTATCTACTGTGGGGGCCTGCGAACATCTAGTGTTATTTGCCGTACACTGTTTCAGATCAACATCGAATTTGATTTATTTACGATGCATCTATTTGGTACTGATCTAAAAACCAAATTTTTAAAACATTTCCCCTGTTACGTATACAGTTTTTGGAAAACTTACAATATTTTCCACCGCAGAAAGCTGTAGATGGAGCCATGCCATGCTACGCGTTAGTGCCCAAGATACACTTGCTAAATCCGCAGGCTATGATTGAACCGGTAGCCCAGCTGGTAGAGGCTTCGGCAGTACAGACGCCGAAAGTCGCAGGTCCAATCTTGGAACTTGCGGCGTCTGTACTGCCAAATTTTGCAAGTATCCAAAAATTTTACTGAATTATTGTGCGCCGATTAGCACTAGATGCGCACTGGTCCTGGCGAGTTATTAGTTGATTGATTGATGTGACTGATCCACAATAATCACACGTTAATCTTGTAGAGCAAAGATATCACTGAAAATGTCGCACAGGATTACCGGCTTCGGTAAATGGATTATGAAGGTTTAAACTAACCGAATTTACTTAACACTTTTTTATTATTTAAATATTTTAAATAACTACATACAGGGTCGTTCCATGCAACTCTTAAAGTTTAATTATTCGGGTACCTACTACAAAAAAAGCGGCCAAGAGCGTGTCCAACACGCCCACAAATAGGGTTTCGTAGTCAACGTTTAAATATCAGGTTTTCAGCATTACAAACTTAAGTTTGTTGCTGGTTTGTTAGCAGCAGTATGATGACCAACCGTAAATAGAAAAACTCAATTTTTTCTGAAACCTTTAAGGGTACGATATCCGTTATAGTTTTCATTGTAACTTCAGACAGTAAACTATGTTCCATATTTATTTCAAATTTTTAGCGTTTATACTTTAGGTTACAGCTGGAACAAATTATGGGTCAAAAACGCCCTTTTTAAAAGCAAATATCTCGTGACAGAAACATTTTAGTGATTTTGTTTCAAAAGAACCTCCCCTTAATTTTAAAAGACCTATTCAACGATACCCTACTCAATATTACAGAAGAAAAAAATTTTTTTGCCCCCCTTTCACTTATATGGGAGGGGGTCCAAAAAACATTTTAAATATTTTTTTCTTAACATTTCTATATTTGGGTCAACACGATCTATCTTCTCACCAAATTTCATGTTGATAGCTCTAAAACTGACGAAGATATGAGGGCGCGGCATACAGACAGACAGACATGACGAAACTATAAGGGTTTCTAGTAGACTACGAAACCCTAAAAAATCGCGGAATGTACATGGGAGTGTTTCGGATACCCCTCAGTATAAGGAACTAAAATGTTGACTTTAGACGTCACTGTATGCACCCTGTATTACCTGTACTTGTCTACGGATATTTTCTCAGATTCCCGTAAATTTTTATAGGTCTCATCCGCGCTAAGTTGGTTTGAAGAAATCTCCTAAAGAGATAAGCTTCCCTTTGCTTGCTTGCTTGCTTTGTTTTTCGTAAATTTCATACGATACAAAATTTCACAACGTCGCGAGAAATTAAGCAAACTTCTGTTTGAAAGATTTCTAAATTATATCTAGACTAGACTAAATATTTACTATTTACTAAACAAGTAAAGGCATTTGACCCTCAAAACCCTGCGATTTCTTAGCACTCTTGCCTAAAAATACCAAAAATCTGAGCCTCAGTTTAAAAATAAAATGTCAAAGCCGCCTTTGAGGCGAAGGCCAAAAAATTTGGAGCAAAAAGATGTAGCAGCACGTGCTTTGCGGCGAGAGGTGAGAGGGGCTCATTAGCGGGACTTTGTGCCGTCTAGCACCCGCGCCACGAACGGCTTCTATTCTACTGCTTCTACATGTAACTGCTAACATGCAATTCGATGCGAATCCAACCAAATGTAAACAGAATTCGCAGTTTTGTATGAGGCCTCAAATAATACCGCAGACGTGGCTCTGTTACCCAAAGAATAGTTTTTAATACTCTACCTACGGGTACATTTGTTCTCTTTAGGATTTATTACGTAGTGCGGACACTACAACTGCATCAGGTTAGTGCAGCGACACACTGAGCTGCATGATCGCAATTGGTTTCGGCCCTAAAATTTAGGGCATGCAGGGCATTTAGCACATGGATTTAACATGTTGATTTAGCGCGCGATACGACTTGCTTATGTAGAGTGTTACTTAAATCTGAAACCGGAAATAGATGCCTGAGAGAGACTCCGGCAGGACGAACTACATGTTCAAATAAACAATAATATTTAGTTCTATTTGTACTCATTCACTCCGTGTTTTAATATCTGGTGCAATCCAGCTCGGTGTGCCGCATCTCCAAAGTCTAGACTGAGATATCGCGAGGACCTCGGCCCTTTGATGTCGTTTTGGTCTTGTCAAACGCACCTCACTCCAGCAAGGTCGCGGATAGATGACGTATACTGGCAGATTTATATCGCATGATGAACCACAGAAAGTTTTAGAAAACCTGAACTTTAATCTCTACACTGCCAATAATTTTACAGAACTTTTTTCGTTCTTCATGCTCTAATCTTTGCTGCAATTCTGCTTGGTGTGTCGCATCTCCAAAGTAAATAACAATATTTGGATCTGTCACCGTAAAATTACAAACAAAGCTGGATTATAATCTATCTCACTAAATTACAATCTGTCGAAATATTGTAACACATTCACACAACTTACAATTTAAGGTATCATTTTTCAGTAGATTACAATAAAACGTATATCTATTTTCATTTCTTCGCACTTATTCACTCCATGTTTCAATATCTGGTGCAATCCAGCTCGGTGTGTCGCATCTCCAGAGTCTAGACTGAGATATCACAAGGGCCTTGGCGCTTGCCTTCCCCTTTGATGTCGTTTTGGTCTTGTCAAACGTACCTCACTCCAGCAAGGTCGCGGATAGATGACGTACACTAGCAGACTTATACAGCAGGAGATATCTTAGTTGCAATTCTGCTTGGTGTGTCGCATCTCCAAAGTAAACAACAATATTTGGTTCTATTTTCATCTCTTTGCACTTATTAACTCCATGTTCCAATATCTGGTGCAATCCAGCTCGGTGTGTCGCATCTCCAGAGTCTAGACTGAGATATCGCGAGGGCATTGGCGCTTGCCTTTCCCTTTCTTTCTTCGTGTGGGACACTGAGTCGTTCAACGACCCGATGAACCCTGGTGTCAGAGTTTTTCAACCGCCTACTGCAAGTAGCAGGCCTCTGACATGGTTGTGTAACGACCGCCATCATAGATAGCAACCGGGACCGACGGCTTAACGTGCCCATCCGAAGCACGGAACCATCTTACTTTTCAGACAATCAGGTGGTTCAGCCTGCAATGTCCTAACCAGACTGGGAACAAATTCACAAAGTGATAAATATCAACTTTGTCAGTGACCCCACCGGGAATTGAACCCGGAATCTGCGTGGCAGGCAGTCATAATAACCACTGCGCCACATCGGCTTTCCCTTTGATGTCGTTTTGCTCTTGTCAAACGTACCTCACTCCGGCAAGGTCGCGAATAGATGACGTACACTAGACTGGCAGATTTATATCGCGGGAGATTTAAATAGACTATTGAAGCATCTTGAGATCTTGACCTTAGGCGAGTCGAGTAGATTCTCCACACCTTTGCAATTTCAAAAGGAACTTAAGTTGCATATTGACTGAAGAATGCTTTAGCAGACTTTTACTCTGAAGGTTGCTAACTTCTTATTACTGTGTACCCAGACGACAAACAACCCGATGAACCCTGTTATAGACAGTTTCAAAATCAGGCACAGATACTTATATATTTAAGTGACTCAGAGATCCAAAAAGGATATTGACATCCGAGAAAGCAGATTATATAACAGCTAGACATACATTTTGGAATTGCCGTGTCAGATTCAGATTCAGATTTATTTCATAAAGTAAATTTACATGTGGTGCCGGCTTAGAATAGCATAACCCCATAGCATTCCCGCGGGTGTCGTAAACAGCTACTAAGGGATGTGAGAGTTGTATTGCAATTTTAGGCGACAGGCTGACAACAGTGACAAACTATTGTGATACACAGTCTTCTGAATGACTCTTCAAACTTGACGGTGTAAATGGCCGTTTTTACAGCCGGTTACGCTCTGCCTACCCCGCAAGGGATATAGGCGTGATATCTGTATTTATGTAGACATGTGTTTTGCCATAGTTACGTCCATTATAGCGATTGGACAAAATCCGTAGCATGTAAATGCAGTTAGCGACAAACAATAGTTGGGCTAATGGAGCGCACGGCGATTGAGTTGCGGCCACCTCGGTCTGTGCGTAATTAGTTTAATATCCACCAGCTGGGGTAGGGTTTTGTGTGAGGCCTGATTTTGGGAATTTTGCTGGGGTTCTTCGAGTTCTTGAGATTTTGAATTGACGTTAGTCGAGGTGGCATCTTTGCTTCTTCAAAATATATTGATTTCAATAACGCTTTAGCAGATTTTAAAACTGAACATTGCTAACTTCTATGTAGGTCTTGAGTCAACAAACGATCCGATGAACCCTGCTGTAAAACAGTTGCTAACTCGAAATCATACATAAAATTCAGTCCTTATTGCGGTGGCCTGGTGACCCAAAGAGGATCTTGGGCTCCGAGACTAGAACGCGTCAGATGTCTCTATAATTCAGGCATTATCTGCCTTTTTCTAGCGAAATGTGTAACTACTACACAAATGTTATTGTTATAGTTAGGCACTTCCATTATAGTGATTGGACAAAATCCGTAGCAGGTAAATGCAGTTAGCGACAAACAATAGTTGGGCACGGCGATTGAGTTGCGGCCACCTCGGTCTGTGCGTAATTAGTTTAATATCCACCAGCTGGTGTAGGGTTTTCTATGATGCCTGATTTCGGGAATTGTGTTGGGGTTCTCCGGGTTCTTGATGTTTTGACTTGACCTTAGTCAAGGTGGCATCTTTGCTTGTTAAAAAAATATCGTAAGTTACATGTTGATTTCAATAATGCTTTAGCATATTGGAAGGCTGAACGTTGCTAACTTCTGTGTAGGCTCTTGAGTCAACAAACGATCCGATGAACCCTGCTGTAAGACAGTTGCTAACTCAAAATCAGACATACAGTCTTGTTCCGGCAGCTCAGGGATCCAATGAGGATCTTGGGCTCCGAGACCAGAACGCGCCAGATGTCTTTATAATTCAGGCATAATCTGCCTTTTTCCAGCGAAATGTGTAACTACTACACATATTATTGTTATAGTTAGGTACTTCCATTATAGCGATTGGTCAAAATCCGTAGCAGGTAAATGCAGTTAGCGACAAACAATAGTTGGGCTAATGGAGCGCACGGCGATCGAGTTGCGGCCACCTCGGTCTGTGCGTAATTAGTTTAATATCCACCAGCTGGGGTAGGGTTTTGTATAAGGCCTGATTTTGGGAATTGTGCTGGGGTTCTTCGGGTTCTTGATGTTTTGACTTGAACTTAGTCGAGGTGGCATCTTTGCTTCTTCAAAATATCGTAAGTTGCATATTGATTTCAATAATGCTTTAGCTGTTGAACGTTGCTAACTTCTGTGTAGGCTCTTGAGTCAGCAACTGTCTGGGTTCAACTGATCTTTTGTTAATTCAAAATCAGACATACAATGTCTTGTTCTGGCAGCTCAGGTATCCAATGAGGATCATGGGCTCCGAGACTAGAACGCGCCAGATGTCTCTATAATTCAGGCATAATCTGCCTTTTTCCAGCGGAATGTGTAACTACTACACATATTATTGTTATAGTTAGGTACTTCCATTATAGCGATTGGACAAAATCCGTAGCAGGTAAATGCAGTTAGCGACAAACAATAGTTGGGCTAATGGAGCGCACGGCGATTGAGTTGCGGCCACCTCGGTCTGTGCGTAATTAGTTTAATATCCACCAGCTGGGGTAGGGTTTTGTATAAGGCCTGATTTTGGGAATTGTGCTGGGGTTCTTATGGTTCTTGAAATTTTGACTTGACCTTAGTCGAGGTGGCATCTTTGCTTCTTCAAAATATCGTAAGTTGCATATTGATTTCATTAATGCTTTAGCAGATTTTAAAGCTAAACGTTGCCAACTTCTTCTGTGTAGGCTCTTGAGCCAAGAAACGATCCAATGAACCCTGCTGTAAGACAGTTGCTAACTTCTTCTTCTTTTCGTGTGGGACACCGAGTCGTTCAACGACCCGATGAACCCTGGTGTCAGAGTTTTTCAACCGCCTACTGCAAGTAGCAGGCCTCTGACATGGTTGTGTAACGACCGCCATCATAGACAGCAACCGGGACCGACGGCTTAACGTGCCCATCCGAAGCACGGAACCATCTTACTTGCGGACAATCAGGTGGTTCAGCCTGCAATGTCCTAACCAGACTAGGATCAAATTCACAAAGTGATAAATATCAACATTGTGAGTGACCCCACCGGGAATTGAACCCGGAACCTTTGCGTGGCAGGCAGGCATGCTAACCACTGCGCCACATCGGCTGTCACTAGTTGCTAACTAAAACTCAGACATACAAAGTCTTGTTCCGGCGGCTCAGGGATCCAGAGAGGATCTTGGGCTCCGAGGCCAGAACGCGCCAGATGTCTCTATAATTCAGGCATAATCTGTCTTTTTCCAGCGGAATGTAGAACTACTACACATATTATTGTTATAGGTACTTCCATTATAGCGATTGGACAAAATCCGTAGCAGGTAAATGCAGTTAGCGACAAACAATAGTTGGGCTAATGGAGCGCACGGCGATTGAGTTGCGGCCACCTCGGTCTGTGCGTAATTAGTTTAATTTCCACCAGCCGGGGTAGGGTTTTGTATAAGGCCTTATTTTGGGAATTGTGTTGGGGTTCTTCGGGTTCTTGATGTTTTGACTTGACCTTAGTCGAGGTGGCATCTTTGCTTCTTCAAAATATCGTGAGTTGCATATTGATTTGAATAATGCTGTAGCAGATTTTAAAGCTTAACGTTGCTAACTTCTGTGTAGATAGGCTCTTGAGACAACAAAAGATCCGATGAACCCTGCTGTAAGACAGTTGCTAACTCAAAACCAGACATACACTGTCTTGTTCCGGCAGCTCAGGGATCCAATGAGGATCTTGGACTCCGAGACTAGCACGCGCCAGATGTCTCTATAATTCAGGCATTATTTGCCTTTTTGCAGCGAAATGTGTAACTATTACACATATTATTGTTATAGTTACGTCCATTATAGTGATTGGACAAAATCCGTAGCAGGTAAATGCAGTTAGCGACAAACAATAGTTGGGCTAATGGAGCGCACGGCGATTGAGTTGCGGCCACCTCGGTCTGTGCGTAATTAGTTTAATACCCACCAGCTGGGGTAGGGTTTTGTATAAGGCCTGATTTTGGGAATTTTGCTGGGGTTCTTCGGGTTCTTGATGCTTTGACTGGACCTTAGTCGAGGTGGCATCTTTGCTTCTTCAAAATATCGTAAGTTGCATATTGATTTGAATAATGCTTTAGCAGATTTTTAAGCTGAACGTTGCTAACTTCTTCTATGTAGGCTCTTGAGCCAAGAAACGATCCGATGAACCCTGCTGTAGCACAGTTGCTAACTCAAAATCAGACACACAATTAGGTACTTATTGCGGTGGCCTAGTGACCCAAAGAGGATCTTGGGCTCCGAGACCAGAACGCGCCAGATGTCTCTATAATTCAGGCATTATCTGCTTTTTTGCTGCGAAATGTGTAACTACTACACATTATTGTTATAGTTAGGTACTTCCATTATAGAGATTGGACAAAATCCGTAGCAGGTAAATGCAGTTAGCGACAAACAATAGTTGGGCTAATGGAGCGCACGGCGATTGAGTTGCGGCCACCTCGGTCTGTGCGTAATTAGTTTAATATCCACCAGCCGGGGTAGGGTTTTGTATAAGGCCTGATTTTGGGAATTCTGCTGGGTTCTTCGGGTTCTTGAAATTTTGACTTGACCAGTTTCTTCTGTGTAGGCTCTTGAGTCAACAAAAGATCAGATGAACCCTGCTGTAAGACAGTTGCTAACTCAAAATCAGACATTCAATGTGTTGTTCCGGCGGCGGCTCAGGGATCCAAAGAGGATCTTGGGCTCCGAGACCAGAACGCGCCAGATGTTTCTATAATTCAGGCATAATCTGCCTTTTTCTAGCGAAATCTGTAACTTAACTACTATACATATTATTGTTATAGTTAGGTACTTCCATTATAGTGATTGGACAAAATCCGTAGCAGGTAAATGCAGTTAGCGACAAACAATAGTTGGGCTAATGGAGCGCACGGCGATCGAGTTGCGGCCACCTCGGTCTGTGCGTAATTAGTTTAATATCCACCAGCTGGGGCAGGGTTTTGTATAAGGCCTGATTTTGGGAATTTTACTGGGGTTCTTCGGGTTCTTGAGAATTTGACTTGGCCTTAGTCGAGATCCTCATTGGATCCCTGAGCTGCCGGAACAAGACATTGTATGTCTGATTTTTAGTTAGCAACTGTCTTACAGCAGGGTTCATCTGATCTTTTGTTGACTCAAGAGCCTACACAGAAGTTAGCAACGTTCAGCAGCTAAAGCATTATTGAAATCAATATGTACCTTCTGTTGCTAACTTTTGTGTAGGCTCTTGAGTCAACAAACGATCCGATGAACCCTGCTGTAAGACAGTTGCTCACGCAAAATCAGACATTCAATGTCTTTTTGCGGTGGCTCTGAGATCCAAAGAGGTTCTTGGGCTCCGACACCAGAAGTCGCCAGATGTCTCTATAATTCAGGCATAATTTGCCTTTTTCCAGCGGAATGTGTAACTACTACACATATTATTGTTATAGTTAGGTACTTCCATTAAAGTGATTGGACAAAATCCGTAGCAGGTAAATGCAGTTAGCGACAAACAATAGTTGGGCTAATGGAGCGCACGGCGATCGAGTTGCGGCCACCTCGGTCTGTGCGTAATTAGTTTAATATCCACCAGCTGGGGTAGGGTTTTGTATAACGCCTGATTTTGGGAATGTTACTGGGGTTCTTCGGTTTCTTGAAATGTGGACTTGGCCTTAGTCGAGGTGGCATCTTTCCTTCTTCAAAATATCGTAAGTTGCATATTGATTTCAATAATGCATTAGCAGATTTTAAAGCTGAACGTTGCTAACTTCTGTGTAGGCTCTTGAGTCAACAAAAGATCAGATGATCCCTGCTGTAAGACAGTTGCTAACTCAAATCAGACATACATGGCCTTACCACAAAAAAGTTAGATGCGAGTCGAACGCGTGTTTAAAATATAACTTCATACAAAAAAAAACGCTAGACACGCGTTGAACGCTGGTCTATCTTTTTTGTGGTAAGGCCCACAATGTCTTGTTCCGGTGGCTCAGGGATCCAATGAGGACCTTGGGCTCCGAGACCAGAACGCGCCAGATGTCTCTATAATTCAGGCACAATCACTCAGCGGAATGTGTCACTACTACACATATTATTATTGTTATAGTTAGGTACTTCCATTATAGTTATTGGACAAAATCCGTAGCAGGTAAATGCAGTTAGCGACAAACAATAGTTGGGCTAATGGAGCGCACGGCGATCGAGTTGCGGCCACCTCGGTCTGTGCGTAATTAGTTTAATATCCACCAGCTGGGGTAGGGTTTTGTATAACGCCTGATTTTGGGAATGTTACTGGGGTTCTTCGGTTTCTTGAAATGTGGACTTGGCCTTAGTCGAGGTGGCATCTTTCCTTCTTCAAAATATCGTAAGTTGCATATTGATTTCAATAATGCATTAGCAGATTTTAAAGCTGAACGTTGCTAACTTCTGTGTAGGCTCTTGAGTCAACAAAAGATCAGATGATCCCTGCTGTAAGACAGTTGCTAACTCAAATCAGACATACATGGCCTTACCACAAAAAAGTTAGATGCGAGTCGAACGCGTGTTTAAAATATAACTTCATACAAAAAAAAAACGCTAGACACGCGTTGAACGCTGGTCTATCTTTTTTGTGGTAAGGCCCACAATGTCTTGTTCCGGTGGCTCAGGGATCCAATGAGGACCTTGGGCTCCGAGACCAGAACGCGCCAGATGTCTCTATAATTCAGGCACAATCACTCAGCGGAATGTGTCACTACTACACATATTATTATTGTTATAGTTAGGTACTTCCATTATAGTTATTGGACAAAATCCGTAGCAGGTAAATGCAGTTAGCGACAAACAATAGTTGGGCTAATGGAGCGCACGGCGATTGAGTTGCGGCCACCTCGGTCTGTGCGTAATTAGTTTAATATCCACCAGCTGGGGTAGGGTTTTGTATGAGACCTGATTTTGGGAATTGTGTTGGGGTTCTTCGGGTTCTGGAAATGTTGACTTGAACTTTGTCGAGGTGGCATGTTTGCTTACTTTAAAATATCGTAGGTAAGTTGCATATTAATTTGAATAATGCTTTAGCAGATTTGAACGCTGAAAGTTGCCAGATTCTTCTGTGTAGACTCTTGAGTCAACAAACGTTCCGATGAACCCTGCTAATAGGTTTTGACTTGAATGTGGTCGAGCCCCAAGGGCATATCCGACCGATCAGTCTACGTAAATCCGTCACAGTTCGATGAAATCAGCATTTCGTTTTTACAGTGTATTGAATAGGTCACCCTTGTACACGAACATATAGCGAAATTTTCCTAAGTAACTAGTATGGAAGACTGCCACGTGTGTTATAGTCGCGAGGGTTGTAAGCACAATATTTCTTTGCTAGGCGCCCGTAGCTCAGTCGGTAGAGCGGTGGAACAGTGGTCCACAGTCTCGGGTTCAAGTCCCGGCGGTCGCTTGTGAATTTATAATTTTCTCATTATTTAATTTATGACAATATTTCTTGTTGCATATTGTAACAAGGACACCACGTACCAATCGCAAGCGAATGATGCTAGTTGATATTATAGCATGAATAGTAGGTTACAGTATTACAGGATTGAGGTGTTTCATCCCTGACAGCATCCTGTCGGGCCACTCTGCGGCCGCTGGATCGAATTAACGAAATTGCATTGTAAACGGGAAATATGGCGACAAACTCCGCAACAACCAACTCTAGATAAACGGGGAACGACTAATTCGCCCCAGAGTCGAGACGAAAGATAAACTGCTTTGGGTTATTGAGTTTCTTATGAGTTTAAACGCGGTTCGGTCAGGTTGCTGGTAAATATTGTGGCTGTTGTAGCGTACAAGTGTTTTTTGAAAATTCGGACAGCAATTTCGTAACCTCTGTTTAGTACTTTGTTATTTCATTTTCAGGAGTAGAAGTGGTCGCCATGGCTGAAACCGGCCGGAAGAATCATCATCACATCACCGTCATCATCATTTCATTTTCCCAATTTCCTACTTCTGCGAACAGATCAGCGAGTGAAGGCTTATTTCATCGTTCTGAAGATATTTATTTGGTTCTTCTATGAACAAAAATTTCGATACACCAAAACAGATTGCTTTCAGACTTCCCAGAAATATTGAAACGACATGCTCTTTTGACATCATTACGAGTGTTAGAATACAAAATACAAAGACCGTGTTGGTGACTCTTTCAAAGCCGCAGATCAAGGTTCGAAGCTCAAAGGCTTGCAATCCATGTCCATAATACCTTCAAAAGCAATTGAAATGCGAATGCAACTGCATTTAAAGACGAGATTAAAACTGCAGACCTCTTCACCTCTTCTGAGAGGCGGCTGGTGTTGCCTGCTACATCGTAAAGCTCTTGTTTTGCATCAAAATGAAAGTCGTCGACGTGTCGCGACTTTACAATATTCTGTCAAGTTTTCGTTAATCTTGCCTTGTGATTGCTAAAGTGATTGGCTTGATGAAAAGCTAACTTTTTGGACTAAGAATGTTCTACTGAAAAAGTGCTAATGGGTCCTGAAAATATGTATAGGCGAAGGCATAAATATATAACTTTCAATTCTCATATTTCCTTGTAACGATCCTGTCAAACTCAAGAGGAGAGCTGGCAACCCATCCGCCGGCAGTGGAACATTACGCATCGATTGAGTTGGTGGTGCCTCATTCTGATCTTCTGGCAAACAAAGCGCTGGCGTCAAAGGCCTTGTGTAAAAAGGAATCCAGTGATAGAGGCAGTCAACAATGGGCCAGATAAAGCGGGGGGATGTAGCGTGAGAGATGGGCGATTTTGTGTGATGCTAAGATAACTGTTTTCAGTAGTCTAGCAGTCTGAATACGCTGAGGTCTGGGGTGTTCAGAATCTGGAGGTCCCTGGCTCGAATTCTTTGGAACTTTCTTCCTCTACTTTCGTTGGATGCTGAACCACCTGCTAGTTTAAGGAGCAACCGTCGGTCCCGGCTGCTGTATACGGGGTGTTAGGGACGGTGTAACGAAAACTTTGCAGGCGTGCTCAGACCATGAAACTGAACAACTTTTACTATGGAGCCAATAGTGGGAAACGAAAAAAAATTTCCGACCTCCCATACAAAGTCAGTCAGCTGATAGTCAATTTTGTATGGGAGGTCGGAATTTCTTTTTCGTTTCCCACGATTGGCTCCATAGTAAAAGTTGTTCAGTTTGATGGTCTGATCATGCCTGCAAAGTTTTCGGTACACCGTCCCTAACACCCTGTATGATGGCATTTGTTACTCTATCATGTCAAAGGCCTACTTGTGCTGGCGGTTTGAAAACTGGGACCAGCGTTTATAGGTTCATCTGGGTTACCCACATGAAAATATAGCTAGTTTTCTGCGGTTGCATGTAAAGTTACTATGGGATGACAGCCGATTTGGCGCAGTTGTTCGTATGACTGCCTGCGACGCAGAAGGTTCCGGGTACAATTCTCGGCGGGGTCGATATTTATCAATTTGTAAATTTGTTCCTAGTCTGGTCAGGACATTACAGGCTGAACCATCTTATTTTCCGAAAAGTAACAAGGTTTCGTGCTTCGTAGCGCACGTTAAGCCGTCGGTCCCGGTTGCTGTCTATGATAGCCTGTGGTCGTTACGCAAACATATCAGTGGTCTGTTCCTTGTAGTAGGCGGTTCGAAATCTCTCACATCAGGGTTTATCGGATCTCGGACGGCTCGGTGTCCCACTCGAAAAGAAGAAGATGGGTGGGCAAACGTGGCCTTTGCCGCTTGATCTTGTGGCTTAAGACTCGCGAGGTGAGCTCCCGGCGCCGCTTTGTGTCGCATTGATACAGCGCCGATAAATATTGTGGCGGGCTTTGTGAGCCTCGCTGCCGATACTAGCGCGGGATTCGGAGAGTACGGCACGCAAAGCAAACAGTAAACACTGCTTGGGTGTAATCTAAGGCTGAGGTCAAGCTTTTTAGGATGCATTACAACGTTATTGACCTTCCACATCATTAATATCCCAAATGATCTACTGCTGACTTCTTTGTGAGCCTCGCTGCCGAAACAAACCAGGGTTTCGGAGAGTACGACACGCAAAGCAAACAGTAAACACTGCTTGGGTACAATCTGAGGCTCGGGTCAAGCTTTTAAGGATGCATTACAACGTTAGGTAGGGACCCTCCACATCATTAATAGCCTACACAGACCCTTTGCCGCTTGATCTTGTCGTTTACTCCTCGCGAGGTGAGCTCCCGGCGCCGCTTTGTGTCGCATTGATACAGCGCCGATAAATATTGTGGCGGGCTTTGTGAGCCTCGCTGCCGATACTAGCGCGGGATTCGGAGAGTACGGCACGCAAAGCAAATAGTAAACACTGCTTGGGTATAATCTAAGGCTGAGGTCAAGGTTTTTAGGATGCATTACAACGTTAGGGACCCTCCTCATCATTAATAGCCCGAATGATCTACTGCTGACTTCTTTGTGAGCCTCGCTGCCGATACAAGCGCGGGATTCGGAGAGTACGGCACGCAAAGCAAACAGTAAACACTGCTTGGGTATAATCTAAGGCTGAGGTCAAGCTTTTTTGGGATGCATTACATACAACGTTAGGGACCTTCATCATCGTATACGACCCTACAATCCCCAGATTCAACAATTGTACGGTCTCCTAGGCCCTGGACATGAACGACATGCCTAGGTAAACCAAAATAGATGGTGCCCAGATCAATTAAATGAGTTCCGATTCCGAGAGTCTGAAATGTCACAACAAGAATATTCTTCATCTCCACCAGAGCTATGACTCTATCTGCCCTACATTCCATTCTAGAAATGACATGTAATGATCCTCAAACAAAGCTGAGATATTTTTCCGCGGCCATTAGTCTCGGCCAGTTTAGCAAGTAGCGAGTACGGACGGAGTGTGAAGAGATCACACGTGCTAAGTGTCGCAGCCGCCGGACAGTGCAGCGCCTCTGTCTTTGTGGCGGCGTTTTCCCTTTGATCTTACCCGCCCCGTCTAGGGTTGCCCTCTGACCGGAGAAATACAGGCCTGAATTTAGATATGCCCCGAGGAAGGAAGTCACACCTAAGACGTTACGTAATGTTGTAATTTATAATAGGCCTGATCTGTGGTCAAGAATCAGATCATACCGAGCCTAGCGTACGCGTGGAAACGTGTCGGTAGGAAATGTATTTTTTTTTTTCAAAGGCAAGTTATTTCTTAAAATGCGCTCTTGTTTTTCACGCGGTGAAACACTGTTTATGTAAATAGGTGTGATGTAATAGGTAAACTTTATTTGCCTACGTTTTGTTGTCAGTCAACCCCATGGGTAAGTAGCTATGGTAATTTTAAGCATCAGTTTTTTCAGGCTGTCCAGTTATAGGCCTTGGTAAAGTAGTAACCCTAATCCCGGCCGCCCGGCCCGCCAGCTCTCCCGCACTCCTTTGCCTGAAAACTCCAATCGACTTTGTGTTTGCACTTTGTAGTCTTTTTCTCAAATTACTGCCAATTCAATTGTTTTTTCTTTGTAAATGTTTCATTACTAAACGATTTGTCTGTGTAATGTCTAAACAATTTGCAAGGTTATTTAGATTGTTGATGTGCTACAAAGCGTTTTCTTAGAAAATACTCGAGCTCCGTAAAATTGGTCCTCCCCCACAACTAAACTTACTAGTATCTAAGTGGAACCTTTCTGTAGGAACCTCAAAGTTCTTACCTACCACTTCTGAGTTAGTATTTCATTTATGTCTTTGTGTAATAAAGCCTTATTTGCAAGCAGCCATTACAATTTTAAATTCTTCAAAAAGTAATCAAAGCGACATCCCTTTGAAATAAAAAAATAACCCGATGAAAGAGGTCGTTTGAGCGGCTCAAATATCTCGATAGCTCAATACTCAATACAAGACACCTGTCAAAGGGGATTTAATCCGAGGAATAATTTAATTACGCAGTCGCAACACGACCCGACCCGCCACGCAGAAAGAATAAAGGCAAAGACTGGGGAAGGTGAAAAGATGGAATATTGGAGTGAGGTTTGCCCAGAGAACCTTCCTGTTACTGTTAAAAGATCGTGGTTAGCCTGGTTGGTTTATAAAATGTATGTATGACTCCTCTTCTACCGAGTCGTAGTACATAGCGTGTAAGATCATGTTAGATCGGTTTCACTAATGTTCTTTCTAAGGCGAACAACTGAACCATATGCCATGCGTAGTACATAGCTCACGCTAAAAGTGTTATATAATAATATTGAGCAAATAGCCTAAAATAAACTATGCCTGCTATATACTTGGCGACCATATCTGAAAATCATTTGTTAGAAAAAGTACCTAGTACCTAGAGCTGCCTCCAGAAGGCAGACATTTCCCGTCTTAGTTTCCCGTGAATAAATAGATGCCGACAAGACGGCAAAGTTTTCACCGAAACTATTGAAATCATCTCAACTCAAAAGCGTTTGCTATGTAAATACTAAAATGTAAATTCTTGTAATTTTTTGACGTCGGAAATAGAGGTAATTCAGACATGCTGTTTAGAAGTTTCTCTCTATTGCAAACATCCTCGTAGCTATAATTCCTTGAAGTTACTCAACCTACGAGCTCAAGTTCAAAGGGAGATATAAATGAGAGTATTCACTCCTTTCTGAGATTTCCCTGAATTTTTTACGCGCTGAGTTGCCGTGTGGAGTGCCTAATGAGCAGTTTTTGTCGGATCTAATTCCATAGCAAAACAAATAGGTAAAACAGCCTTTGAAAGCAGTTCCACCGTCTTTTTATTTAAGCCTCTACTTACCAAGAAAAGCTGTCGGTTGGAAGAATAAAGGGATGAAGTTCTTTTTATGAGATTTAGCGCTAGGTCTCTGTTTTTAAAAGGCGCTTTTTAGGGTTCGGCACCCGAAGGGCAACAACGGGACCTTATTACTGAGTCTGTTGTTAGTCCGTCGTGTCGTGTGTCACTTCACTATGTCTGGGTGTGTGTACCGTGATGGTTAGACAGATGAAATCACAAAAACCCGCCAACGAGTACCCAAATGTCCGTTCGGACGACCTAGACCTCGCAGGACTGACGGAGTTCTGTCATACTCTACTATGTCATACATGTATACATACATACTCACTTTAAAAGAACCAAACTTTGCAGATAAGGTACGGAACCCATCGCTGACGACTTCAACTTGCATATGGGTGGTTTTTTACATGAAACTGCAGATTACCGATGCAAAGTACAGTTAATGAAGTAGTGATTCCGTCAAAAGGTTGCATCCGCTTTGTGGAGAGCAATATGAAGCGGGACTAAGCCGCGGCTTTTTGGCGACAGCTCGGCGATAGTGGATTGTTTCTCCAATGGATATACCATAATAATTTATGCACTATTTGGTACGGAACCCTTAGTGTGTGAGTCCAACTCGCACTTGGCCGGTTTCTTTTACACGAAACTGCAGATTACCGATGCAAAGTACAGTCAATGAAGTAGTGATTCCATCAAAAGGTTGCATTCGCTTTGTGGAGAAGAATATGAAACGGTGAGAAAGTACTAAAATGGGACGAAACCATTCGTGCGCGAGTCCAACTCGCACTTAGCCAGTTTTTTACACGAAACTGCAGATTACCGATGC
The DNA here is from genome assembly GCA_024500475.1 of Phthorimaea operculella. Lineage (NCBI taxonomy): Eukaryota > Metazoa > Arthropoda > Insecta > Lepidoptera > Gelechiidae > Phthorimaea > Phthorimaea operculella. The sequence goes on from JANFCV010000001.1 coordinate 16,377,126, forward strand.
AAAGTACAGTTAATGAAGTAGTGATTCCGTCAAAAGGTTGCATTCGCTTTGTGCAGAGCAATATGAAACGGGACTAAGCCGCGGCTTTTTGGCGGCAGCTCGGCGATAGTGGATTGTTTCTCTATATTGAGTGGCAACGTTACACTTTATTTCAATGGATATTTGTTTACAATATGCACTATTTGGTACGGAACCCATCGTGCGTGAGCCCAACTCTCACTTGGCCGGGTATTTTTACATGAAACTGCATATTACCGATGCAAAGTACAGTTAATGAAGTAGTGATTCCGTCAAAAGGTTGCATTCGCTTTGTGGAGAGCAATATGAAACGGGACTAAGCCGCGGTTTACCATTTTTGTAAGTAATGATTCGGAACCCTTCTTGTGCGAGTCCAACTTGCACTTGGCCAGTTTTTTACACGAAACTGCAGATTACCGATGCAAAGTACAGTTAATGAAGTAGTGATTCCGTCAAAAGGTTGCATTCGCTTTGTGGAGAGCAATATGAAGCAGGACTAAGCCGCGGCTTTTTTTCTATTTTTATTGATAATGGTTCGGAACCCTTTGTGCACGAGTCCAACTCGCGCTTTGCCAGTATATTTTACACAAAACTGCAGATTACCAATGCAAAGTACAGTTAATGAAGTAGTGATTCCGTCAAAAGGTTGCATTCGCTTTGTGCAGAGCAATATGAAACGGGACTAAGCCGCGTCTTTTTGGCGGCGCTCGGCGATAGTGGATTGTTTCTCTATATTGCGTGGCATCGCTTCACTATGTTTCAATGGATATCATTTTAAAGTATGCAATATTTGGATTGAAGCAGGAGATACTTAGGCCTGTTTTTGTTCTTCATTCAAGCCTGAGCGAAACTATAGTCCGACAAGTTCGTGCGCGACCTTCCTGCGGGGTACAGACGGTGGAGGGGGCGAGGAAGCACGTCATTTTAATATGACGTGCGGCGTGGATGCGCGCGTCTCCCTACCCCGCTACACCTCCCGCTACCCGCTGACATCTCTCCCCCCAACGTCTGTCACTCCTAGGGAGGATCGCGCACGAACTTGTCGGACTATAAGTAAAGATAGAGCTTAAAGTCACTTAGGGTTTGCAATGACATTCATTCCCAGTCCCATGAAACGTAAAATTGGGCATTACATCCCAGTAACAAGTGGTTGTATGTCTGGTGACGTACCGGAGTTTACCATCACGTATTACAATGACTTATTGGAAGAACACTTTCTTTTCTTCTCTGGTGAATCTCTCCCTGTAAAATAAATTATTCTAGGTTTTCAGTTTCCATTATCTAGGACAGCAATAGCTCATACCTGTCGCGTCCGTGATTAAATTAGCCGTTATAACCGATCCGAGATGAAATGAGGGTATTAATAAAGGCGCCTTTTGTGTGACAATCAATTCTTCGTGTCACAGACACAGGGTGGCTCTCTGACAAGAAGGAACCTATTCTATCTTTTATCTGTTAGAAAAAAGTAGTCTCTTTGTAGACAATATCCTTAAGAAGACTTGTATTCAGAGTATATCCAGCTATGTTTCCGTGTAATTTTACGCCAAGCAGCATGGTAGGCCGAACAACGGTCTGATATTTTTCGTGAGGACACTGAGTCATCCAACTACCCGAGGAGCCGTGGTGTCAGACTTTTTCCACGGCCCACTACAAGTAGCAGGCCTCTGACATGGCTGTGTAACGACCGCATAGCAAGCCCGGTACCATCTTGCTAATTGGACATAGGTACAGGTGGTTCAGCCTGCATTGTCCTACCCTGACTAAAATTTTTACAAAGTGATTAATATTAACTTTGTGAGTGAAACACTGAGAATAGAACCCGCAACCTTCTACGTAACATCTCAGGCAGTCGCCCTACCACTGCACTACATCGGCTGTCAACGTCTGAAGGTCTGATAAGGCGGTTGATGTTTTCTCAGGGACTTATTTTATAGGCTAGCTACAATTCGATATGAGTTCTATCAGTCCAATGAACCCGCTTCATATACGGGGTGTTAGGGACGGTGTAACGAAAACTTTGCAGGCGTGCTCAGACCATGAAACTGAACAACTTTTACTATGGAGCTAATGGTGGGAAACGTAAAAAAATTTCCGACCTCCCATACAAAATCAGTCAGCTAATCGTGAATTTGGTATGGGAGGTCGAAAAAATTTTTTCGTTTCCCACCATTGGCTCCATAGTAAAAGTTGTTCAATTTGATGGTCTGATCATGCCTGCAAAGTTTTCGGTACACCGTCCCTAACACCCTGTATTTTTAACTTCTCTTTGTAAAAGAGCCTATCTGAGCCCACAATTAAAGTTTTAATTGTAGAGCACAGAGGCGGTTTTATGCATCTGCAATTTTCGGACATGACACGCGCCATTAGCCTTCGCAGCTGAATAACAACCCTTTGACACGGCCACGACAAATATTGGAAATAATTCAATAAACTGCCCGCCTACTGCCCCCGTGGTCAAGCGGTCAAAGTGTTAAGGATATGACAGGTTCGATTCTCGGGAGGAGCACGAATAATTGATTTTAATACCAAATTTTTTAAAACACCCTTCGTAAATTTGCAATATTTTCTACCCCAGCTATCACGTCTTTCCAGCGGTACCTGGGGCGCTCACTTACGCTCTCTTTGCTCACTGATCCTCTCCCATCCTTGTAGGAGGTTGAAAAACACTAACACCAGGGCTAATCGGGTCGGAAATCGACTCGATATCCCACATGATTGATACCATGAAGAAGATTTAATAAAGGCTGACAACCCTGAAGCTGTTGTGTTGTGCTGGGCCTGTGTCAAAGCGAAATTATTATTTAAACTGAAAGCTATTGAGTTTCGCTAAGGTTAAGTAAGCCTTTGACTCGCCTTGTCTATAGGTAGATGGTGTCAAGTTCGAGTCGCATCCTTTAGTACTTAGTTCTATTACAACTCATGATCATGTTTTGCTTGCTAAAGAGTAAAACCTGTAAAACTGGGGCCATCTTTGTTTATGTGACAGATATAAGCATAGGCGGCCGATGTGATGCAATGGCATACTCCGTCTGCCTGCTGTGCATGTACGCATAGCATATTCACAGGTTCAGAGCTTCAGCTTAGGCAGATATTTCATTGTCAATTTTATATATCTAGATATACCTACCTAGTTTTTGGGTTTAGGTGGACTTTGTGCGTGTTTTTAATGTAGGTACAGGGAAGGGAATCCCGATCTGATTTATTTATGTTTTTACACGACTACGGCGAAGCAAAAAGGAGTGTTATAACCGAATAGATTAGTTTTTAAACCAAGTACTTGCATAAGAAGAAGAGATTTATCTTCGATCCTGTTTGTAAGCAGGCACTATTATATCAAAATAAGCATCCTTATTTGTACATATAATTAAACAATCTCATTGAAACTGTAACTTTGTGAATGTCACGTTAGATCACACGTTGCCTCACCTTTGAACCTTTGAGCGATCAGATGTCTCTTGGATAGATGTCGAGCGAAGAGCAAACTTGGATTAGTTTGGCTCATCATGTCCCCAGCGGCAGTGATGCGAAACTTTTCAGATTATCGATATATCGGTTTCAGCCGATATCGATACGTCGTTGGAGTTATGCGACTAATGCCTAATATGAGTCAGTATAGAAATACCCAGGACTCCCGACTCATCCTCATGACATCATCCAAGACGCCTAGCATAATCTTTATATCGTGTAAACCTTGGCTGTTTTCAAGCAGGCACTATTATATCAAAATAAACATCCTTATTTCGTTCCACGGGAGATCTTCTAGTGTACGTAACGCATTGCTGGGGCGAGGCCATTGAAAACCACGGCGAAGCAATAGCAGTTTCGCTGGACATTTCAAAGGCCTTCGATAGGGTGTGGCATGCGAGTCTGTTGAGCAAGCTTCCAGCGTACGGCATACCCACTGGCTTCTGTAGCTGGGTGGCTGACTTTCTGAGTGAACGGTCGATCCGAGTGGTCATAGACGGCTGCTCCTCTGACCTCAAGGCTATTGACGCCGGAGTTCCTCAGGGTCTGTACTCGCGACGCTTTTCCTGCTGCACATCAATGACCTTCTATCTTCAGGAATTGTTGGGTACGCAGATGACAGTACTGTCACCGAGAAATATCTGTCCGGCGCAGGAGCCAGTGGTGATGAAATCCAAAGATTGAAAGGCTATGATTGAGCGTACGAGCCTGACGTTAAGTAACGTCTCCCAGTGGGCGAAGACAATCTCGTCAGCTTTAATGCTTCAAAAACGCAGGCGTGTCTTTTCTCCGCAAAAGGAGTCCTTTCACCTTTCTCCTACTTTTCGGGTACATCTGTTCCAGTGACCAACACTCTTCAACTCCTTGGCATGGAGTTGTCCTCTGACCTCAACTTCGGCACCACCATCGAGTCAAGGCTCAAATTGCAGCTAGAAAGTTGGGCGTCCTGAATAAAGTCAAGCGGTACTTCACGCCTGAACAGCTTCTAACTCTTTATAAAGCTCAAGTCCGATCTTGCATGGAGTACTGCTGTCACCTTTGGGATGGCTCGGCTAAATACCAACTTGCTGCACTGGATTCGGTGGAACGCAGAGCCAAGAGATTAATAGGCGATAAAAACTGGTGGCGACCAAGCTTCACAGCCTGGCTCACCGCCGCAAGGTTGCTTGCCTATCGGTCTTCTACAGATTGTACTTCGAGAGTGCGCGTGAGCTGCATGAGCTCATACCACCGTCTCCTTTCTTCTATCGGACATCCAGACGCACGGCCGGCTACCATCCGTTCTTAGTTGATATACCCACATTACGCACTAAGCGCTTCAAATCATCTTTCATTATGCGCACGGCTAAAGAATGGAATTCCCTGCCTGCGTCTGTATTTCCGAGTGCATATAACCTGAATCTCTTTAAGTCTAGAGTGAATAGGCATCTTCTGGGCAAGCTCGCTCCACCGTAGATCCCATCTCTGCTGTAGGGTGAGATTGGGGTCAAGAGTAAGCCCATCATAAATAAAAAAAAAAAAAAAAAAAAATTTGTACATTTAATTAAACAATCTCATTGAAACTGTAACTTAGTGAATGTTACGTTAGATCATACATTGGCTCACCTTTGAACCTTTGAGCGATCAGATGTCTCTTGGATAGATGTCGAGCGAAGAGCAAACTTGGATTAGTTTGGCTCATTATGTCCCCAGCGGCAGGGGTGCGAAACTTTTCAAACTATCGATATATCGGTTTCAGTCGATATCGATATATCGATTGACCCAGGACTCCGTAAATATATTAACAAGAAATAAAATAGATTATTGTAAATAAAATAGATTCTAATCTTTTTATCGTATAAACCTGGACTGCTTACTTTGATCTTGTTTAAAGGCTATCACAATTTTATCTTAATCTTTTAATTAAACAACTCATCGTAACTGTAACTTTGTGAATGTCACGTTAGATCACACGTTGCCTCACCTTTGAACCTTTGAGCGATCAGATGTCTCTTGGATAGATGTCGAGCGAAGAGCAAACTTGGATTAGTTTGGCTCATCATGTCCCCAGCGGCAGGGGTGTGAAACTTTTCAAACTATCGATATATCGGTTTCAGTTGATATCGATATATCGGTTAAGATAAATTAGGACTCCGACTCATTCTCATGACATCATCCAAGACGTCAGACTAGCCTAGCATAATGTTTTTATCGTATAAACCAGGACTGTTTATTTTAATCTTGTTTTAAGGCTAGCACTATTTAATTAAAAGCAGCAACCTTATTGTACATTTAATTAAACAACTCATTGAAACTGTAACTTTGTGAATGTCACGTTAGATCACGCGTTGGCTCACCTTTGAACCTTTGAGCGATCAGATGTCTCTTGGATAGATGTCGAGCGAAGAGCAAACTTGGATTAGTTTGGCTCATCATGTCCCCAGCGGCAGGGCTGCGAAACTTTTCAGACTATCGATATATCGGTTTCAGCCGATATCGATACGTCGTTGGAGTTATGCGACTAATGCCTAATATGAGTCAGTATAGAAATACCCAGGACTCCCGACTCATCCTCATGACATCATCCAAGACGCCTAGCATAATCTTTATATCGTGTAAACCTTGGCTGTTTTCAAGCAGGCACTATTATATCAAAATAAGCATCCTTATTTGTACATTTAATTAAACAATCTCATTGAAACTGTAACTTTGTGAATGTCACGTTAGATCACAAGTTGGCTCACCTTTGAACCTTTGAGCGATCAGATGTCTCTTGGATAGATGTCGAGCGAAGAGCAAACTTGGATTAACTGACTTTAACACTAATTAAAAGGCTCAAAATATCTTGAAATAGGCTGGAAGTAAGCCTCTTAAGATTATCGACAAGTGCCTAGGTATTAGACTTTAAGCTCTTTTCAAGCTGAACTGAAGTAACTATTTATTAGGTATTTTTCTCGTGTGGTGTCGGCTTAGAATTGGCATACCTATGGATGGTGTCGACTAAGAATTATAACATCCCATATCTTTCATGTGGGTGTTGCAAGAAGCGACTAAGGGATTTGAGAAATGAAGTGTATCGCAATTTTAGGCGACAGGCTGACGACTTGTAGCTATGGTGACTGTGTGTCTTCTGAATTTCTCTCAAACTTTTGTCAGACGTGGTGTAAATGGCCATTTTTGCGGCTGCTTACGCTCTGCCTTCCCGGCAAGGGATATACTGGGTGTTACAAAACAACCAATAAAGCTGAAAGGAGGTCAAGGTACTCATGAAACTGAACAACTTTCCCCATGGAACATGGGTCGAAATATGAAAAAAAAATTTGGACTTCCCATACAAAATGAACTCACTTTGTATGGGAGATTTATTGGTTGTTTTGTAACACGTTGTATAGTACGGGTCCTTAGCTGGAAGTATGGTCCCATCTGGCAGAAATCATGAAACTTGGCATGTGTGTAGCTTACATGTGTAAGCTTCAGGAAAAGAAGGGAAGCAAGTTACACCCCCCCTGCTTCCCCCCTTTACCCCCCCTTTTATGTCCCAAATTTCAGTTATCTTTATTTTTCTCGGAAACGATTAAAGATAGGAGAAATTTGTCAAGGTAAGAAATATTCCTTATAAAATTGTCTACATAACTGTTTTTGGGTAGATGTTGATAGGACTTATACTTTTCGAGTTATGCTTCTGGGAAACCCATCATTTTTTTGTAGGTGACTTCCAGCTCTGAATTAGCCATAACTACCATGTGATAGAATATTCTTTCAATCTTGCTATTGGCTTTTGTTAGTTAGGTAGTCTTCAGAGGAAACCCGCAGAGACAACACTTCAATCACGCCTGTGGGGATGGGGGGAGGGGGGCAAAGTTTATTTTTTCCGAGCTGAACTTGAGGACTTCTGACTCCTTAAGTAAATGTGACAGTAGAAATTGAGTATCATTTTCGAATATATCAAAGACGGAGTATTCATTTCTAGAACGCTCTTTGGTACATTTCATACAAAAATATAAAAATATTAAGTGAAATGAGAAAAAAATATGTTTCGTTCTCATTCAAACGCTGTTTTCTTCATGACCTTGAGACATATTTACTAGTTTTCAAACTATCGATATATCGATTTCAGTCGTAATCGATATATCGTTTTACAGTCGGTATAGATAGTTCCAGGACTCCGACTCATCCTTATATCATAACATCATCCAAGACGTCAGACTAGCTTAATCTTATCGCTTAAGCCTGAACTGTTTTTTTTATCTTGTTTTAAAGCTAACCCTCTCAAAACTCTTCTTGTGTGTACATTTAATTAAACAATCCCATTTATTTATTTATTTTACCGTTTATTGCACACAAGAACATTATACAAAAGACAAAACATAAAAATATATGACACAACAGGCACAGCTTATTTCTAGGTAGAAATTTCTTCCAGCCGACCTACGGAAGTGAGACATTTACAAAGAAAGGCAGAGAAGACGTGTACAACAGCATAACTAAATTAACAAACAAAAAGAACCTGTAATATTTTATATACCCTAAATTATATATAACTAATTAATATATAATAAACATACATAAATTAATATATACAATATACATATGTATAATAAATATAAATATATACCTAATATTAACAATCTAGAGATAGATAATACTCTTTCTGTTATGGTTTGCGAACTGTCCTTCTATAACTATCCCATCCAAGTTTTATTCCTAAATTCCTTCTGCAACGAAACGCATTTAGCTAAGCGGAAACACTCGTGCAACATCGAAACGTGACGCCATGTTTGTGTTCCTGCTGTCAAACCGTTGTGCTCGGCCGAGCCCCTTCACTCGCGAGTGAATAAAACACAAAAAATATGGTTTAAATCGTATCATCAAGCAGCTGCCACCCATGTAAGTCCTTGCCTGTCTCCTGTTTGTAGCCTTAGTATTTCTTCCACTTGTTGTCGCAGGTTTAGATAACTTTTCAGTTCGAAGCCCTGGCCTAACCTCTCTAGAACAATCGAAAGTGAAAACATATTTGTGGTCCGTTTCGAGCGCGAATACCTATGGATTTACGTAGTATTCCCATGTTTACGTTAATATCAAGTTCAATTTCGTAAGAAAACCTGGTATTTCAACAAAATAAGACATTTTCTTTGAGCGTCGGTATAACCCGACCGAATTCGATTGTTCTAGAAAACAGTACAAAGTGTTCAAGTTAGTCGTCAACATAATTTAGTAGGATAATACTTGTAACCGCGTGGCAATTACCGATATTTTCGAATAGGTATTTAGGTAGGTAAGTCTTTACTCAAGTTCAAAGATAATACACCTTCAAATACATCGTTATTTTGTATCGGTAGTGATATGACCAAGAAAATGAGTGACGAAGCAAAATTGCAAGTGCTAGAAAACCGACGTCAGTACATTTTAGAGCCGTGCAAATTCTTTTTGATACCTCCAAAGAAATTGTTAACGATCCATCCAAGCTATCTAATTTTAAGTCTCGGTTCAGTAAAATAGAAGAACATCGGAAAGATTATTATACTGTCAATGACGAGATAAATCAACTAACATTACAAATCAACCCTGAAGCAGTATTACAAAATAATTCATTGTTTGCTTTTGATGATTTATATTATCATGTCTTATCAGTGTATGAGGAAGTGGTTCAAAGGGGTGAAAATCCGAATGATGATGAGGACACATCAAATGGGGGATTCCGTTCAGAGGGTCAAAACAAAACAGTTAATGCGAGGCTACCTAAAATTGAATTGCCAAAATTCGACGGCAATGTAGAAAATTGGCAAACATTTTATGACACATTTAAGCATGTTATTCATGATAATGACTCATTGTCTGCTATCGAAAAGTTCCATTACTTAATAATGTGTTTATCCGGGTCCGCACTATCAATTGCCAAGGGTGTCCCTTTGATTGGTGATAATTATGAACATGTTTTGACACTTTAGTGGAACGTTATCAAAACAAAAGGCTGCTTGCTGTGACATACTTAGAAAAATCCAGAATTATCCTCGATAAAAATTCAAATTTTAACGAGTTACAAAAACTTTATAATACATTTTATGAATCATACAATGCACTTAATTCTTTGAAAGTCGAAGCCCTAGGTGATTTTATTTTATTTCAAATTGCTTCACGCTCCCTCGACGCGGATACGCGTAAGCGTTTTGAAATTCAAAATAAATCCAAAATTCCTTCTTTCAAGGAACTATTAACGTTTCTTCAAGACTATGTAAAAGTTTTAGAAACCACTCAGCATTCCAGTAGTACTTCCAATGCATCATCTTCTCGGTCAAGTCAATCGATGGCCACACGTTTTGAGAAGGGTCCATCCAATAATAAACAAACTCGCTCCGCATTGACTGTGCAACATAAAAATTCTGCCCCTACTTTCGAATGCTTATGTTGCTCCGCTACACAACATTCGATTTACAAGTGTCCCACGTATCAAGCTATGAACGTTCACGCTCGGTTAGCGCTTATTGCTGAAAAAAGGATATGTGACAATTGTTTGCGGAAACATTCTAGCGTTCAATGTTTATCAAAATCATCTTGTCAAGTATGTGGATTACGTCACCATACAACGGTTCATACAGAAAAATCTAACGAGAGTCCTAAACCAACTACATTAGCAAAGTCGAACACTGGTTCCTCTGCTTCTGTAAGTCAAGCGAATACGAGTGTCCACGTAGGGCAAAACCAAGGCCAATTATACATAATGTTAGGCACTTGCATGGTACGGGCATACGATGCATTTGGATCACCTCAGTACCTACGTGCACTTATTGATGGTGGGTCTCAAGACTGCTTTATTACTACAGCTTGCGCTAAAAAACTAAGGCTACCTATTCGTCGTAGCAAACTTAAAGTTACCGGCATAGGCGGCAATTCCGTCCCAATAGAGGGAAGCACCCACTGCGCGATCCAACCCTGTGATGCTAGCGAACCCGTTTTCATATTCATCCGTTGGTTATGGAAAAGGTAACGACCGAAATGCCATCCATGGCAATTCCATCAAAGGTAAAAGAGCGTTTTAAACATTTGATGCTTGCCGATGGTAACTTTGATATACCGTCCGATATCGATTTGATTATTGGTGCGGAATTTTGCGCGGATGTGTTTGAAGGCGATAAAATCAAGTTAGAGCCTGGCTTGCCAGTCGCTCTTAAAAGTGTTTTTGGTTGGGTAATAACCGGCCCAATAGAGATATCATATTGTGTTTCTCCTTCCACGGCATCGTCGCTGTTCACGACCACGGTCCATCTCGACGACGTAGTAAAACGATTCTGGGAGGTCGAGGAACCGCCACATACACCTCTCTGTTCCCTGAGGACACAGATTGTGAACGGTTGTATTCCGAACTGACATATCGCGAGCCTGACGGAAGGTACGTCGTGCCACTTCTTTTGAAAGACACCAAAATTGAGTTAGGGGAATCTCATCAAATCGCATTATCACGGCTTCAAGGTCTCGAGAAACGACTTAATCGCCAAGAGCAATTGAGAGATCAATACATCGCTTTCATGCGCGAGTATGAGAACTTAGGGCATATGCAGAAAGTTTCGGACGCGACTAACCCAGGACGATACTTTATTCCTCACCATTGTGTGATTAGACCAGATTCATCAACTACCAAACTGCGCGTAGTATTTAACGCTAGTTCACAAACTTCAAACAAACTGTCACTGAACGACTTAGTTTACACAGGCCCAAAGTTACAAGCGGACATCATTGACGTCATTACCGGATTTCGAATACATCGTGTAGTGTTTACATGCGACATTTCAAAAATGTATAGGAGCGTTTCTTAAAATTTATGCCACTGATTTCAAAAACACCAAAAATAAAAAAAGTCATTGAAAGTGTTGTTGTATTTATAAATATGATAGCATGTTTAATTAATATTTGTTTTATTTAAACAGAACTTCATTTAATTTAGGTTTTTTATGAAAAATACATCAAAAACTGAGAAACGGAAAACTGAACGTTCCTATTTTGCTACTTCTTATTTCACAAAAAATGTGGAAAGCTGTCTTAGAATCCCATATTTTGAATTGTTTTCTATAACTTTAGGATCGAATAATTATGTTTCTACAGAGAAGGAATAAATAAAGTTGTATATTTCTTGAAAACATGCTTATTTATATTTTTTTTGCTACCACGTCCCAAAAACTACCATAAAAGTTTCATACAAATGAAAAATAAAAAAATGAGGTTGCTTAAATGTATATCACAGTCTTCTTCTTTTTTTAACTCATTATAAAACATAAAGCTTTAGTAATTTGCTATTAAAGAAACATCAGAAAACCAAAATCAAATTAAAAATATTAAGGGACAGTTACAAAAAAGGAATCGTTGGTAGCAAAATAAAAATATAAGGCAGAGTGTACAAAATTGTAAAAAATGGCAGGTTTCTTTACTATTTTCATAGTTCTTCTATTGTAATGGATATATATACCCACTACATACAAAATTTCAAGAAAATCGTAGGAGCTGTTTCCGACGTCCTAATATTATATTTATATGTTCGTTAAAACAGTAAAAAATAAAAATTCTTAACAAACTAAAAATTTGACTTTGGAGCAAAGTTCATAAATATTGTGGGTAGATGAGACGTTATTTTTAAATAAATATTCACAATACCTAACTTCATCGAACAAAAAAAAATACCTGGAACCAAATATACGTTATAGACTTAGCTTTATAATTTCCTACTTTGTAACCAGCATTTCCACAAATACGTGACTTTGGGAAAGTTGCAAAAAGGAAGTCACGAATACATGATTCACGAGCGAAGAAATTTGATTGTCGTGATTAGAAGTGTTGATTGATCTAGTAAAAGTCATCAAGTTGTAGTGTAAGTTACAATCTATATGCAAGTCGTAAAAACAAGTGAATATTTGTTGTAAACTCTCCTTAAATTGGTCGCAAAAACAGAACGCAAAAATTTTTCTGCACCGAAACCACGCGCTCCCCGCACATTGACACCAGTAGATGACAGTTCATGTCAATATGGCGGCCTCAAACGGCGTTTTGGTGTTGCTATTTTATTCAGACTCAATAAATTTGGTAAATTTAATTAATTTTAGGGGTCTAAATACGGTCACAAAAACTGGAGTATTTTTTGGAACTATTTTTGGGACAAGTTTAAAATTTAAATTTAATATATAAAAGGTCATAGCGCTTCTAATACGCCAGTCAAATATGGACCATCTTAAATTGGAGCAAAGGCTATAATAGAAATTTACGCTATGTTTTTTACAACTTTATGGAAAAAAATAGCTTCAAGTAAAACAGAAATGAAATGGGACACATGACTTTTCATATATTGTAATTTTTGAGTGCTTATTTAATTCCGTTTTTTTAATGTATTGTATAATATAAATGCTTTAGAGTATTTTTTTATGTGAAATTAATTAATAAAGTATACTTAGAACGCATAAATACAAGCTAAACACGTTATAAAAAATTGTTATTTATCCTCAAAGTTACGGGACAGTGCCCCAAATGCGATTGGCATAAATTATGAGAAACGCTCATAGGCAGATCCTAATAAGACCGGAAGATCGACCGTGGCAACACATTCTGTGGCGAGAATCACCTGCCGATGGTGTTCAAGATTTTGAGCTGCGTACCGTTACGTACGGTGTGACGAGTTCACCCTACTTAGCGATACGCACTTTACATCAGCTTGCCGCGGATCATGGTGCGCAGTGGCCTCGTGCAGCTGACGCTTTACGTCATCATACCTATATGGATGATATCACTTACGGATCAGACAGCGTTGAGAGCGCTCTGGAAATTAAAAACGAACTTATCAACATGTTGAACTGCGCCAAGCTTGAGCTTAGAAAGTGGACAAGCAATAGCACCGATTTCCTAGAAAAGTTACCGGTTGAACACTGTCAAGCGCCGAAGGTTTTTGCTGAAGATGACAGTCGCTCAGTCTTAAAAATTCTAGGTATCCAATGGGATCCTCAAGCTGATGCTTTTACGTACTCTGTCTCCCACGTAGACATCGAGTTTACAAAACGTTCAATTTTGTCTAACGTTGCTCGGATCTTTGATCCATTAGGTTGGGTTACGCCTTACGTATTAACTGCCAAATTAATTCTTCAAAATTTGTGGCGCCTTCAACTCAACTGGGACGAAGAAATTCCTCGAGATATATCTAACGATTGGCGAAAATTTGTCCAGGACTTAAATAATCTACCGAATATTCGAATTCCCGTCACGCGGTAACTTCAAACGCAGTCGATGCCCAGCTTATAGGTTTCTGCGATGGTTCTACCAAGGCGTACGGTTGTTGTGTCTACCTGAGATCAACATCACCCGACGGAGATATCCAGGTGAAGCTCTTGATTGCGAAATCAAAAGTAGCCCCATTAAAACCTCTGACGGTTAATAGACTTGAACTGTGCGGAGCAGCATTACTTGCGCAAGTTCTCAAGCACATGGCGAACACTCTTAGTTCCAAATTGAATCTCACCCAGGTGATCGCCTTTTCTGACAGTTCCACTGTGTTGTCGTGGTTAAAAACGGCACCACATAAACTGAAAACATTTGTGGCTCACCGTGTGGTCAAAATAAGTGATGCTATTCATCAGTCCCAATGGCGGCACGTTTCCACTCACGACAATCCAGCCGATTATTGCAGTCGTGGTCTAACTTGTGAAGAACTGGTACATTGCGATGCGTGGTGGTCTGGCCCCCAGTGGCTTCGAAAAGAGCAATCAAACTGGCCCGCGCAACGTGATGTCGAAACATGCAGTCCAATTCCAGAATTGAAATCAACCTCACTCCTGGTTCAATCAATGGAACCAGGTAACGTCGAGGTGTTTCAAACGCTGATGGAACGTTTCTCCTCGTTATCGCGTCTGCAACGTGTCTTGGCGTGGTGCCTAAGGTTTATAAACAACACAAAACGATCAATCAAAGAAAGTCTGATCAATGGTCCTCTCACTTGTGTCGAATTAACCACAGCGTTGAGGACCATTATCAGACATGTCCAGTCGACCGCCTTCGATTCGTCTGCTATTCGAGATTATAAAGGCCTTCCCAAAAGCCTGAAAAACTTTCTCCATATGTTGATTCTCAAGGTTTGTTTCGAGTAGGAGGACGACTCGAAAATGCATCCGTGCCTGAAAAGACTAAACATCCGTACATTTTGCCAAAGAAATCTCCTTTGTCGCAAATGATTGTTGATTTCTATCACAAGAAATTTTTGCACTGCGGACCTCGAGTCTTGCAATCTTTGGTTCAGCGCGAATATTGGATCCTCGGCATCCGCAACCTAATCCGATCTCGCTTGGCAAAATGTGTGACCTGTTTCAAAGTCAAGCCCGTTGCTTGTCAAGCAACTATGGCTGATCTCCCTTCACTACGCGTGGAGGAAGGAAGCTGCTTCAAGAACGTCGGTATTGATCTCGGAGGCCCCTATACAGTCAAAGAGAGTCGTAGACGCAATGCTAAAACATACAAGGCTTATATTTGTCTATTTGTTTGCCTTTCTGTCAAGGCCGTCCATTTGGAACTGGTCACGGAGCTATCTACAGAAGCCTTTATTGCAGCGCTGGAACGATTTGTTAGTCGACGCGGCCTATGCAGTACTATCATATCGGATCGCGGAACCAATTTTGTAGGCGCTAAACGGTACCTCTCCGAAATCACTGAAATGCTGAAGGCCGGAGATGAGGAGATTTCTACCTTTCTAGCTTCTAAAGGCATAACATGGAAATTAAATCCTGCGTCTGCTCCTCATTTCGGAGGTATTTTTGAAAGCGGTATCAAGTCCACAAAATACCATCTCAAACGGGTAGTTGGCACGCAAGTTCTAACGTTTGAAGAATTTTATACACTACTAACTAAAGTTGAAGCGATGCTCAATTCTCGCCCACTTTGTGAGCTTTCAACCGACCCCAATGAAGTAGATGTACTCACGGCTGGTCATTTCCTTGTTGGGAGACCAATAGTGGCTCTACCTGAGCAAAATTTTGAAAAAACAAAGGGTAATCTTCGCACTCGCTGGCAGATGGTTCAGCGACTATCCCAAACTTTCTGGCGCATTTGGCAGCGCGATTACCTTCACACCTTACAACAGAAAAACAAATGGTACTCAGACGGAACGAACGTCCCAACCGTTGGTGACGTAGTCATGATTAAAGATCCAAATTTACCTCCAACCGAATGGAGACTCGGACGTATTATGCAAACTCATCCTGGAAAAGACAATATAGTACGCGTAGTGACTATAAAGACGGCCAAAGGTTTATTGGTCCGACCAATAGTAAAAATATGTCTTTTGCCGTCTACTTCGTCTAACTAATTCTAACGTAGGGTCGAATTGAAATTGGGATTCAAAGTTTTTCTTTTAAGTAACCGCTTTGAGCTTGGACTTTGAATTCTGATTTTATATTATAAATTTAATTCTAGTTTCTAAGAATCAACGGTAATTGCCCGCATGACTTGGTCAAGTTACTGAATAGACCTTTTGGGTTAGAATTTTTTTTTTTTTTAATTGTTAGTTTATGTTTCAATTGAACACTTTGCTGTTTCTGAGACGTCTAGGTCTTTGAATCGTGATGTTATCTTATGAAATCCCTAGTTGATTTCAAGTGGGGAGAGATGTTATGGTTTGCGAACTGTCCTTCTATAACTATCCCATCCAAGTTTTATTCCTAAATTCCTTCTGCAACGAAACGCATTTAGCTAAGCGGAAACACTCGTGCAACATCGAAACGTGACGCCATGTTTGTGTTCCTGCTGTCAAACCGTTGTGCTCGGCCGAGCCCCTTCACTCGCGAGTGAATAAAACACAAAAAATATGGTTTAAATCGTATCATCAAGCAGCTGCCACCCATGTAAGTCCTTGCCTGTCTCCTGTTTGTAGCCTTAGTATTTCTTCCACTTGTTGTCGCAGGTTTAGATAACTTTTCAGTTCGAAGCCCTGGCCTAACCTCTCTAGAACAATCGAAAGTGAAAACACTTTCACTGTAACTGAAACCCATTGAAACTGTAAACTGTAACTTTGTGAATGTCACGTTAGATCACACGTATGCTCACCTTTGAACCTTTGAGCGATCAGATGTCTCTTGGATAGATGTCGAGCGAAGAGCAAACTTGGATTAGTTTGGCTCATCATGTCCCCAGCGGCAGGGGTGCGAAATATTTCAAACTATCGATATATCGGTTTCAGTCGATATCGATATATCGGTTTAAAGTCGGTTAAGATATATTAGGACTCCGACTCATTCTCATCACATCATCCAAGACGTCAGAGTAGCCTAGCATAATGTTTTTATCGTATAAACCCGGACTGTTTATTTTAATCTTGTTTTAAGGCTAGCACTATTTTATTAAAAGAAGCATCCTTATTTGTACATATAATTAAACAATCTCATTGAAACTGTAACTTAGTGAATGTCACGTTAGATCACACGTTGGATCACCTTTGAACCTTTGAGCGATCAGATGTCTCTTGGATAGATGTCGAGCGAAGAGCAAACTTGGATTAGTTTGGCTCATCATGTCCCCAGCGGCAGGGATGCGAAAGTTTTCAGACTATCGATATATCGGTTTCAGCCGATATCGATACGTCGTTGGAGTTATGCGACTTATGCCTAATATGAGTCAGTATAGAAATACCCAGGACTCCCGACTCATCCTCATGACATCATCCAAGACGCCTAGCATAATCTTTATATCGTGTAAACCTTGGCTGTTTTCAAGCAGGCACTATTATATCATAAGAAGCATCCTTATTTGTACCTATAATTAAACAATCTTATTGAAACTGTAACTTTGTGAATGTCACGTTAGATCGCACGTTGGCTCACCTTTGAACCTTTGAGCGATCAGATGTCTCTTGGATAGATGTCGAGCGAAGAGCAAACTTGGATTAGTTTGGCTCATCATGTCCCTAGCGGCAGTGATGCGAAACTTTTCAAACTATCGATATATCGGTTTCATATCGACCCAGGACTCCGATATATAATGATTATTGAAAGATTTGTAAATATGAAAAAATACTCAAAACCTAGCCAGCACGCTCAGCGACCTTTCGTAGCTCATGAACGCTACACTATCAGTGTTACCAGTAACATAAATCTTGGCAGTATATTTGATTTCAATTTATTGACTTTTTTCAATAATGTGTGACTCTTCGATACATCAATATTTATGAGCGTCGATATATCATTATTTATCGAATTCCTATGTATCGTAGCATCCCTAGTTTGGCTCATCATGTCCCCAGCGGTGGCTGACAAGCAAGCACCGCAACTTTAGCAATATCGGCACGAGCTGACATTCACCAATGATTATTGCGGTTATTATGTCATGTCATTATCGGGTGGATTATAAAGCCTAAGTCTCTAAAGTTCCAGTAGGTTTTATTCGAACACAACACTATCAGGGTAACTTAGATGTTGCCGGTATCTAATTTCACTTACTGTTGTGGATGTGATGGGCTTTGTATTCTATATTTGATTTCCATGTATTGAAATTTTTCGACGATGTGTGACTATTCGATATATCAATATTATTGAGGGTCGATATATCGATATATATCGAATTCCTATGTTTCGTAGCATGCCTAGTTCGGCTCATCATGTCCCCAGCGGTGGCTGACAAGCAAGCACCGCAACTTTAGCAATATCGGCACGAGCTGACATTAACCAATGATTATTGCGGTTATTATGACTTGTAATTATCGGGTGTATTATGGAGCTTAAGTCTCTAAAGTTCCAGGTTTTATTCGAACACAACACTATCAGGGCAAGAGATGTTGCCAGTAGCTAATTTTACTTACTTTTGTAGAATTGACGGGCCTTCTACTCGATATCCGTTTTTTTGATAATGTGTGACTCTTCGATACATCGATACTTTTTAGCGTCGATATATCGATATATATCGAATTCCTATTTATCGTAGCATCCCTAGTTCGGCTCATCATGTCCCCAGCGGTGGCTGACAAGCAAGCACCGCAACTTTAGCAATATCGGCACGAGCTGACATTCACCAATGATTATTGCGGTTATTATGTCATGTTATTATTAGACTAGCTGCCCGTCAGCGGTTTCACCCGCTGCAACCTATTATTCCGCGGGAAGAAAGCATTATTCGCCAAGAGATGTCGCTGTTAGTTTTCGGCGAAAACGTTTAAAACGCGAATCGGCTCAGTCACGCCACCTATTTCAAAAATATTGGAAAATGCGTGATCCCGTGGGAATGAGACATTTTTCCGTGGTAAAAAGTATCCTATGTGTTATTCCAGATGCCCTTTTATATTTCTGCAAAGTTTCATGTCAATCTAATCAGCCGTTTTTGCGTGATGTCGTAACAAACACACACACAAACATCCGCCTTTATAATATTATTATTAGATTAATTATGAAGCCTAAGTCTCTTAAGTTCCAGGAGGTTCTTATTCGAACACAACACTATCAGGGTAACATCTATAGATATAGCCAGTAACAAATTTTACTCACTATTGTAGATTTGAGGGCCTTGTATTCGATATTTGGTGAGATTTTTTTATAATGTAATATCGATATGTGTGACTCTTCGATATATCGAATTCCTATGTACCGTAGCATCCCTAGTTTGGCTCATCATGTCCCCAGCGGTGGCTGACAAGCAAGCACCGCAACTTTAGCAATATCGGCACGAGCTGACATTCACCAATGATTATTGCGGTTATTATGTCATGTAATTATCAGGTGGGTTATGAAGCGTAAGTCTCTAAAGTTCCAGGAGGTTTTATTCGAACAGAACACTATCAGTGTAACATAGATGTTGCCAGTACCTAATTTTACTCACTATTGTAGATGTGATGGGCCTTGTACTCGATAATTATTTGATTTCCAGTTAAAGCGTTTTTTTGATAATATAATAACGGTATGTACCTACCTACGTCTCTTCGATATATCGATATTTAAAGTTCCAGAAAATTTTATTCAAACACAAAGCTATCAGTGTAACATAAATGTTACCAGTACATAATTTTACTCACTATTGTGTATTTGAAGTGCCTTTTATTCGATATTTGGTGAGATTCTTTGATAATGTAATATCGATATGTATGTCACTTCGATATATCGAATTCCTATGTATCGTAGCATCCCTAGTTTGGCTCATCATGTCGATAGCGATTAGCGTCGATATATCGATATTAATCGAATTGCTATGTATCGTAGCATCCCTAATCTAATCTATCTCATCATGTCCCCAGCGGTGGCTGACAAGCAAGCACCGCAACTTTAGCAATATCGGCACGAGCTGACATTCACCAATGATTATTGCGGTTATTATGTCATGTAATTATCGGGTGGATTATGAAGCCTATGTCTCTAAAGTTCCAAGACGTTTTATTCAAACACAGCTGTATCAATGTAATGTAGATGTTGCCAGTACATAATTTTACTAATTATTGTAGATTTGATGGGCCGTGTACTCGATATTCGATTTTGATGATTCGATATTTTGATAATGTGTGACTTTGATACATTGATATTTTTGAGCTTCGATATATCGAATTCCTATGTATCGTAGCATCCCTAGTTTGGCTCATCATGTCCCCAGCGGTGGCTGACAAGCAAGCACCGCAACTTTAGCAATATCGGCACGAGCTGCCATTCACCAATGATTATTGCGGTTATTTTATTATGTCATGTAATTATCGGGTGGATTATGAAGCATAAACCTTTTAAGTTCCAGGAAAATTTATTCGAACACAACACTATCAGTGTAATATACAGTGATACATAGTTCTTGCCAGTAATTAATCTTAATTACTATTGTATATTTGAAGGGCCTTGTATTCGAAATTTGATGAGATTCTTTGATAATGTAATATCGATATGTATGTCACTTCGATATATCGAATCTCTATGTACCGTAGCATCCCTAGTTGGGCTCATCATGTCCCCAGCGGTGGCTGACAAGCAAGCACCGCAACTTTAGCAATATCGGCACGAGCTGACATTCACCAATGATTATACTTCGTTGCTGCATCCTATGAGATTTAATAAACCATGTAGTACGTTCTTCGTCGTACTGCACCATCACACGTATTTTTAGATATATTTTAAAAGAAATAATCAAAATCAAGTAAGTATTTTGACTACCGCCGTACTTAGCCCCGCCGTTCCCCAGATGGCGTGACGCTCGCGTCATTCGTTTTTCGTGTGCCGCACCAGTAACGCGTTCCGTAAAAAATAATTATTTTTTAGTGAAAAAAGTGAAAAGTGAAGTTTTAGAAGTGCAAAAGGACTGGTGAAAACTTCGATAAACACGACTGGAAATGGATTTGACACGAAAATGGAGGTTAGTTTTTGAAAAACCCATGTCTTTGGTTCTTGTCCAAAAAATCTTTTGTATTCCCTCAGTGTCGGCACGGGATGTCGTCCGGGAATTACTGTTGATATTCCCTCAGTGACGGCACGAGATGTCGTCCGGGAATTTCTGTTGATATTCCCTCAGTGGCGGCACGAGATGTCGTCCGGGAATTTCTGTTGGTATTCCCTCAGTGGCGGCACGAGATGTCGTCCGGGAATTACCGTAGTAAAACCAAGCCGAGAGCCTGTCCCTTGTCGATTGCTGTCATTACCGCAATTCCATTTTCATGACTCTTTTCCTCAGTGGTAACACGAGATGTTATCCGGAAATTACTCCTTACTTTCCTATTGTGGTGGCTTGAAATGTCATCCAAGAAGTAAATACATGAAACATGAAACTAAAAGCTAAGTTCTTGCATACTTTCCTAATGATGTGGTGGCATAAGATGTCATCCAGGATGTAAATACATGGAACATGAAACTAAAAGCAAGTTATTGATTACTTTCCTAATGTGGTGACACGAGATGTCATCCAGGAAGTAGATACATACATGAAACATGATAATATGTGATAATATTAACCACTTACTTACTTGTTTTCCTCTTGCGGTGGCAAGATGTGCAACCCAGAAAGTAAATACATGAAGCATGAAACAAATAGTTGAATGCGTATGAGCTTGTCTTACGTGGTTTCACGAGATGCTATCCATTAAGTCGCAATAGAAAATGAAACTCAAGAGATTTGAATTTTCTTCGCCTAGATCGTAAGATGACACCAATGCTTACAAGTATGCTGATGAACTCAAACGAACCACTTAAGAATGAACTGCTGCACTGTAAAGAAATGGAGCCTTCATTCTAGCTGGAACCAAGTCAACCTCAAGTAAAACCGTATGTTATTCCAATTATCTCTGATTTAAGGGCTGCTGGTGTTTTCAAAACACATATTAACTTCATTTCTGTAATGGAGAAATGTTTCTGAGGTATGTGTGACTGTCAATGGACTCAAAAATGGCTAAAAGCCTTTTCATGAGATCTCTGAACGTTTGGGGGAAGATCCTCATAGGTTTGGCTGCTGATCAGTAAAAGGTAATTGTGCAATTGGCTAAGACCCTATTTTCAGAAACCTATTTCTAAAAACATGGTACTTTAGAAAGGCCAGACAACATATTTATTGTTTTATCAATAAACAACTCAATAATCTACAACAGACCTGCATATTCTAATAAGAATATCTGAAATTATCTGCATTCTCCTTAACCTGCGTTTTTGTACTGAATAATGATATATCATATCAGTAAACCTTGTAAACAAAGTCTTATCTGACTATAAGTCACAATATCAACATTGGTTGACATGACAATGTTTTGTTTGGTGGGTGCTCAGAATAAAAATTTAATAACACAGTTCTTAGGAAGACTCGGCGTGTAAATTACTCTGACAAGGCCTTGAAACCAAGGCACAGTAAGCCTTGCTGAGAATAAAGTTCAACAGCAGCAGGGCGTGCTGCTCTTGCGCAGTCGCGCTTCTACACCGCTGCGAAGGAAAGGCATCCAACAACATCACCCTCATTGCCGAACCAAGCGGCCTACTGGAGCCACTAGAGGTACAGAAATGTTTTTTCAACATGAAATGTGATTAGATTGTATTCAAAATCTTCTACATGTAGGTATGTTTCCTACTTTTCCAAATTCAAATTCCACAGCACTGCAGTGGACGATTAAGATTCATTCTTAATGTAAACACAAAGCTAAACTAAATATCAACATTTAAGATGTAGTTTCAAAACAAACAATTATTTTGTGTCATTTTATGTGACTTTGCGGATGACTCATACTCATAGGTGGCGGAATAGACCTGCTATCTATACCTACCAGCCTAATCTATCTAACTTATGGCTACGTGTTCATGAAATCCGAATTGAAAGAAAATTTTCTTTATTCCTTTGTTATGTTAATCGACCGTTTGAGTAGATGAACGATCCGACTAAATTAGTATCTGCGATTTTGTTTTGATTAACTAGTCAATGTAACAATGAAGTTACATGTTTACCATTGTCAGTGGTCAGCTCTGTTCCCTTTTACTCAATAAGATTGTGCTTACCTACCTAACTGACGCTGTAAAATAAAGGCCATTGTTGTTTAGATGATTTATCATACATATATATGGTGGAAATTATGTATTATGTATGCTCTAATAATGCGTATAACTGTTGTTTATTCCGTCTAAGCTTCGACATAGTACCAAACGAAAAAAGTATTTTTTATTGGGTCTGGTATTATTGAAATCTTTAGAGCATTGAACATAATTCTCAAAATATTAATTTGAAACAATCTGCCGAAAAATGCCATAAACTTTTATGAACTTTTACAAAAATGTGTCAATAAAGCAAACATCAAATTATTAAAATTTGCATAGGTAATATGTAGGTATGATTTTACTGATTGTCTGCAGTACGAGTAGCTGCCTATAGATCCAAGTAGCTAAGTTAAACACTTACCCACAGTTTCGTAGTTATTATTATCACTCGTGAGTGAAAAACCCGTTAGTTTTCTCTAAGTTTGGTTTTACATACACGAAACCTTTAGAATAATGAAAAGAATAAATCTGGCCTTATTAGAATGTCATACATCAATATAACTGATGGTAAAAATAAATTTTGTGTTGGATTAAACAATGTCTAATAGCATGTACCTTTAAATAGACAACCCTATCACGGTTAGGACATTTTCAAATAGAAATCTTTACAGATTTTTCGTTATTGGCATTGGATTCTGTTCATCTTATGCCGGCGAAGTAAGTATAGTTACTAATGGAAATCAGAACTGCCTTCGTGGAACTGTAGGTAATGGTTATATAAGAAACTAGCAGCCCGCCCAGCGGTTTCACCCGCTGCTACTTACCTGTTTTCCCGTAGAAATTGGATCTTTGCCCGTAGTAAAAAGTCCATTACTCCGATCCAGCAGAGGTAAATGTGCGAGCAGAAGCGGCCCGTCATGCTGAGTAACTTTTACTTTGAAGCCATTGCCGTATCTCTTATTGTTTATATGGGATGCTGGTGGTCTACATCAGATACTTCAGACCCTCGTGACCATGTGCCAGCAGAAGCGGCCCGTCATGCTGAATAACTTTTACTTTGAGGCTTTTACCGTATCTCTTATAGTTTATATGGGATGCTGGTGGTCTACATCAGGTACTCCAGACCCTCGTGACCATTTGCCAGCAGAAGCGGCCCGTCATGCTGAATAACTTTTACTTTGAAGCCATTATCGTATCTCTTATAGTTTATATGGGATGCTGGTGGTCTACATCGGGTACTCCAGATCTTCGATGACCATGTGCCAGCAGAAGCGGCCTGCCATGCTGAGTAACTTTTACTTAAAAACTATTACCGTATCTCTTATAGGTTAGATGGGATGCTGATGATGTTCATCAGGTACTCCAGATCCTCGATGACCATGTGCCAGCAGAAGCGGCCCGTCATGATGCACAACTTTTTCTATGAAGCCATGGCCGTATCTTTTATAGTTTAGATGGGATGCTGGTGGTCTTCATCAGGTACTTGTACTCCAGATCCTCGAAGGCTGACAAAAAGTAGTCCATGTCCATCTTTACTATGCTAGTAATATCAGTACCAAATTTCGCGAAGATCGGTAAAGCGGTTTGGCTTATTTGGGTAATATCCGCTGTATTTCCCGCTTTTCCTGCTGCTAACCGTTTTCCCGTAGAAATGAGGAATTTTCCCGTGGTAAAAAGTAGCCTATGTTACTCAGGAATGTTGTAGCTTTCTAATGGTGAAAGAATTTTCGAAATCGGTCCAGTAGTTTCGGAGTTTATCGATTACATACATACAAAAAAACAAACAAACAAACAAAAAAACAAACAAAGTTTTCCTCTTTATTATATTAGTGTAGATTAAAAATATTATAGTATTTTTATTTCAGGCAATTATTTAACTCAAACTTGGTTTGTTAATTACCTACATTTAGTACAAGGACGTTAGACTGACCGATAAATAACACTACATATGTACCTACTTACTTATTACAATTGTTATAGGTCCTGTTATTAACTTATTAGAATAGTGGGGTACAATTCTCACATTAGTAACTTAACAAGAAAGATCTTGTACTGATGTACTGCAAGCAAACAAAGTAGGATTTTGTATAAAATAACTTCATGTGGATTTGTTCAAACAATATCCACACAAGTTCAGTAAAAACATGCATATAAAGTTGAAATTTTTACTCTAAAACGGGATAAGAATATTTTATTCTTACACGCTTTTCCCATATTTTTTATAAATCTAAAATAATATAGATCCACCCGTTATCATAATATTATGTTCCTACTTTGTCTGGACTAGACAAAATTTTTATTTTATCCTTTTTTTATGACCTTGAAGTGTGAGGAATTCAAGATAGCGTTTTTTTAACAATAATCAGAAAAAGATACGGCAGGAATAGTGATGACATCGTAGGTAATAGATTGAAATCTTAAACCTTTTAACTGCCGTCGTGTTTATTTTGTAAACAAAATAACATCCAAATATATTTTTTGTATTACTACCTGATTTAAGTTCTTATCTACTTAAATTGCTTACAAAACAATTAAATATTAGCGCTAGTATACACAACATGAAGATAAACTTAGGTCAAAACTTTCTTTAAAAGAAAAATGAACTGAATAATATTTTGAATAATTTGTAAAAGATGACATTAGGACTAGGCCTTATCTACGTAGATATCAAAATTTCTAGAAACCTAGTGGGTATTGTTTCAGATCACAATAAAAACATTCAAACAACATCCAAGTGCATTTTTAAAAGATTTTGAAGCTTGTAACTTTGTTCCCTATTCGCGACAGGACATCGTATTCAAACATTAACACTATTTGTTATATTAACATAGCTTGCTTTGCTACCACTATAGGTAAATGAAATACCTAAAAAGACATAACTAAAATCTAGTATTTTAATTTAACTGCACAATGAGTTCAGTGCCTACTGACAGGTTACTTACTTATGCTACGAAAGCCTATCCATAATGGAAAACATTGCATTGACTTAATATTATGATATTTTAATGTCAATTAGCCTAAGCACACGGCTAACTTAACTGTACCTTTCTTTGTTTTGATACCTTTTAATAAGTTTGATCAAGATGAAGCTTTCGAGCAGTTGGTGACGTAGATAATAATTTGTTTATTCTTAGTATCCACCTACCTAGATATTTTGTATGTGTAGGCGAATACTTAATACAGGTATTACATATTAATTGCGTGTGTAAAACCTAAAGTCTTTTCAAATATTGTTGGCAAGGCATTCTGCAATAAGTAGAGCGCTAAACATCTACATGGTTTATTAAATCTCATAGGATGCAGCAACGAAGTATAATTTATGGTTAATTGAACTTACCTAAGTGAACTTCAACCAAAATTATACGAGTTGCTGCATCCGTAGAGATTTAAGATCCCACCCTCCCGTCTTTACTTCGTAAAACCCTTATTGCTATTGCAGAATGTGCCTTGATTCTCTTACTCTAAAAATATTGACGCGAGCGTCACGCCATCTGGGGAACGGCGGGGCTAAGTACGGCGGTAGTCAAAATACTTACTTGATTTTGATTATTTCTTTTAAAATATATCTAAAAATACGTGTGATGGTGCAGTACGACGAAGAACGTACTACATGGTTTATTAAATCTCTACGGATGCAGCAACTCGTATAATTTTGGTTGAAGTTCACTTAGGTAAGTTCAATTAACCATAAATTATTGCGGTTATTATGTCATGTCATTATCGGATAGATTGTGAATTTATGAAGCCTAGATATCTTTTTAGGACTTCTAGTCAGAAATTATATAGACAGAGAAACGCAAAAAGCGATTTCATTGTATATTGATGATTGTAATAGGTTTGTTTCTCACTTTTCACAAATTTTCTTAGCCGTATTTAATTTAGTTGTTCTTTTGTCATGGGTCAGGGATTGTCCAGTTAAACCAAGATTTGCTAAAATTGATCCAGCCAGTAGTTTAACTTCAAAAATTTTCATGCAATTTCAGTCCCCTTCCCTTGTTTTCAAATCATCTACGAAGTAAGACAAGCCATACCTTTAGAGCGCATACACGATCATAAATCTAAAACATGTCAAATCAGTGTAAAGAAGCAGAAAAATGTGCATTTGAATAAAGTACGTCCCACAAATTGACGGAATAAATGTAAAAAATGCGGGATGGGATTGAAGTGGGAGACACAACAATGCAATTTAGGCCTCCGCCCCCGCCTGCTACATTATGGAGATTGTAGGCACTAGGCTGCTACCAGGGATGTGGCCGGGAAATTCGGGAAAAATTTGGTAGTAGGTAAAGGCGTAACTGAATGATTAGGATAATAAAGGCGTCACTGCTTCAAATTTCAAGAAAAATCATTGCTTTTTCATGCATCGTGAATATATGATGATCTTGAGACTTGTGTGACCGCAAAAGCTTAAAACTGTTTATTTCATTCGCCTTAGGTGATTTCCTGTTGTAGTTTTATTTACGTTCTTAACATACTTGATCTAGTGTTAAAAGATACGGCCTCTTGAACTTACATTTAAGAATCGGGACGCCGCCAGCCGACCGCGAACTTTTCGCGTTTTTGGGATAAACAATCAATTTCATGATTCTTCCCTTATTCCTAACAGCCTTTAGGCACGAATTAGGGAAACGACAGCACAAACGTGAACTCTATATTTTGTGCTTTAAGTTAAGGTTTTACCTGGGCGTCCCTATTTCGGCCCTGGCTCTTGAGTCGTGACGATATCGCCACGCCGCGCCGTCTGGCAAACCGAATTTATCGCATTGCCTATTCAATCCGCGGTAACATCTGGCGCAGATGGAAAAATGCGAGCCATTCACTCCGAGACTCCGAAGGCACGAGGAACGAACGTGCGCAAGAATGTTGCTGTAACTGCATTCTTCGCTATGTCTATATTTTATACATCAAATATACTTCAATGTGAATTCCGATCAGAACGGATTTTTTCTGAGAAATATGCTAATTTATTCTTCGTATACTTCAAAATCAGGCTTAATGCCGAAATCGTTCATTGTTGCGTCTGAAGTCTCCGTCCCGCGTAAAGAATGTGGAAAACATTTATTACATCGGAGCTTGGTTTTTGAATTGCTTCTCTTAACCGCTGAACCACGTTCACCACTATCCTGCTGAAGCGAGTATCTTGGTTAACTTAGCTCGCGAGCGCACCGCCCAAATTACTCTTCAATCCTCCCGCTGTGTGTCGCTTGACGATTGTGGAAAACAACTATATTGCAGCCTCCTTATTACATCAGAGCTTGGTTTTTGACTTGATCTATAAATCACGTACCTACACCACTATCCTGCTGAAGGGAGCAGTCTTGGTTTACTTAGTTCGCGAGCGCTGAGGTGTAGTAGTATGTAGTTTAGTATAGGTATATAGTTATAAGAAGGTACGATTTGTACTAGAATTAGTTGAATAGTAATAAACAGGCTTCTATACGGTAAAGACGTGTTTTTCCTCTATTATCATCCTCCGTCTCCCTCACTCATGTGTGCTAAGCCATAGCACACCTCATGGCGCCACTGCCAGGAGCGCGATTCCAAGTATCGCGTTTTTGAAGAGTCAGCAAAACCATTGGAAGACTACTGGCTCGGCGTGCGAGCCCGACACCGGCAACATGATACAATCGCTTCCCGACTCGGTTCGCGCGTTGTGCTCTACAATTGTTCTGCGGTTTTTACTTACTACGTTTGTTACTACTTACTTCAGTGACGAAGCTTCAAAAAATAATCAAGATGGGAAAGGAGTGCTCGAAGTGCGTATGTGAAAACAAGGAGACCGTACTTTCACAATACGGAGGTGGAGCAAATGGTGCAGTAGTGGATACATCGACGCACATTTTCACGAATAATGTGCTTTTATCGACGTTGGTCGCGGTGTGCGGTGCGGCCATACTTTTTATAGCGTACAAGCAGTACCAGAAGTGCCATCTGCAAATAGTTCGCAGGTATGAAGTTAGTAAGTTTTAAGTAGGAAGTATAAGAAACTAGTAGATAAGTTATTAGTTTACATTATGAGTCTAAATGGAAGAAGAAATTTCTGTAATTTTGAATAAGTTGGAAGACATTAGAGTCACCTTGAGAAGATTAGGTCCAAAGAATAGAAAAAAATATTCAGAGAGAGTTCAATCGTTATTTTCTGACGCAACTCAGCTTTTTGAGCATTATAAAGACACCCTGAAGTTGGAATTGGATAAAGGAAGCTCAAATATTGCATTTGTAGACTTTATTTTAGATATATTCGTAGATAAAATAGAAAAATCATATGATAAGATAAAAATATATTGTGGTGTTATTAAGAGTAGTGACGAAATACCAAAACAAACACTAAAAATGGAGACGTTCGATTTAAAAACGGCGGCAAATTTGGTCCCTGTAATGGATGGTAAAGAGGAAACGGTAGAGAAAATTATTGACTCTGTAGATCTGTACAACAGCAACTTGAAGGACGAAAATAACAAAAAGTTGTTAGCTAGTTTTGTTGTGAAAACAAGGTTGACAAAGTCGGCTAAACTTAAACTTAAAAAGGATTATGACAATTGCGAAGATTTAATTAAAGATATGAAAAAGTTTTTGTTAACTAAAAAATCATCAAACTCCTTGTTGACACAACTAAATGCCTTATCACAAAATGAGTTGTCTATCACACAATATGCGACTAAAATCGAAGAGTTAATGGTGGATCTTACGATTTCGCATGCAGGCACAGACGAAAAAGCTTACGAAATATTAGGACCCATCAATGAAAAAATGGCTATCAAAAGGTTTGCGGATGGTCTTCGGAATAGGCGATTGAGTACCATCATCACAGCGCGCAACTACGGCGAGCTGAAGGACGCCGTGCGTGCTGCCCAGGACGAGGAGCTCAGCCAACCATCAACTTCAAACTCGATTATGAATTTCAGAGGTAAGTCGTTTAAGCATTTTAATCGTGGTCGTGGTAACTACACTGGTTACAATTACAGAGGTTTTAGAGGAAGATCTTATCAAAATTGGGGTAATAATAATTATCCTAATGCTCGAACTTTTCCTATAAATAATTTCCGCGGGCGACAGCCACGTGGCGCTCCCACGCGTTCGAGTCGCGGTCGAGGTCGAGTAACACATGGTAGGGGTTTCTATCGCGGTAACATACACATCGCGCAGCAAGAAGGTAGAGAGGAAGAAAATTCTGAAGGACAAGAAAATTTAAATCAGTTTTTTCGAACCTAAAGAATATATTTTATCATACGATTTAAAGAATGCTAAATACATATTTTTACACGTTAATGACAAAAAATGCTCATGGTTACTTGACACCGGCGCGTCGCTCTCTGTGGTTCTTACGTCTGTTTTACCATTGAATATACCTTTTTATGAAGACAAAATAGTAATACGAGGAATTGGTGGAAAAATATATTCAGATGGCTATGTTTTTCTTACAGTAAAAACATCTGAAGGCTTTCTCTTTGAGCATAAATTTTATGTCTTTGATGGACTTCCTTGCAAGTCTGACGGAATTTTGGGTCAAGATTTTTTTGATAAATTCGACAATATAAACTACTAGCGGCCTGCCCAGCGGTTTCACCCGCTGCTACTTACCTGTTTCCCCGTAGAAATTGGATCTTTGCCATTACCGTATCTCTTATAGTTTAGATGGGATGCTGGGGGTCTACATCGGGTACTCCAGACCCTCGTGACCATGACCAGCAGAAGTGGCCCGTCATGCTGTATAACTTATACTTTGAAACCATTACCCTATCACTTATCAGATGATGGTGGTCTGCATCAGGTACTCCAGATCCTCAATGACCATGTGCCAGCAGAAACGGCCCGTCATTGTGAACAACTTTTTCTATGAAGCCATGATCGTATCCCTTTTAGTTTAGATGGGATGCTGGTGGTCTTCATCAGGTACTCCAGATCCTCGATGACCATGTGCCAGCAGAAGCGACCCGTCATAGTGAATAACTTTTTCTATGAAGCCATGACCGTATCTCTTATAGTTTAGATGGGATGCTGGTGGTCTTCATCAGGTACTCCAGATCCTCGATGAACATGTGCCAGCAGAAGCGGCCCGTCATGGTAAACAACTTTTTGTATGAAGCCATGACCGTATCTCCTATAGTTTAGATGGGATGCTGGTGGTCTTCATCAGGTACTCTAGATCCTCGATGACCATGTGTCAGCAAAAGCGGACCGTCAAGGTTTTTTTTTTTTTTTTTTCGTGTGGGACACCGAGTCGTTCAACGACCCGATGAACCCTGGTGTCAGAGTTTTTCAACCGCCTACTGCAAGTAGCAGGCCTCTGACATGGTTGTGTAACGACCGCCATCATAGACAGCAACCGGGACCGACGGCTTAACGTGCCCATCCGAAGCACGGAACCATCTTACTTGCGGACAATCAGGTGGTTCAGCCTGCAATGTCCTAACCAGACTGGGAACAAATTCACAAAGTGATAAATATCAACTTTGTGAGTGACCCCACCGGGAATTGAACCCGGAACCTTTGCGTGGCAGGCAGGCATACTAACCACTGCGCCACATCGGTTGTCAAGGTAAACAACTTTTTGTATGAAGCCATGACCGTATCTCCTATAGTTTAGACGGGATGCTGGTGATCTTCATCAGGTTCTTCAGATCCTCGAGGGCTGTCAAAAAGTAGTCCATGTCCATCTTTAATATGCTAGTAATA
Organism: Phthorimaea operculella; assembly: GCA_024500475.1. NCBI lineage: Eukaryota > Metazoa > Arthropoda > Insecta > Lepidoptera > Gelechiidae > Phthorimaea > Phthorimaea operculella. Next base: position 16,408,679 of record JANFCV010000001.1, read on the forward strand.
ATAATGCCAAATTTCGCGAAGATCGGTAAAGAGATTTGGCTAATTTGGGTAATATCCGCTGTATTTCCCGCTTTTCCTGCTGATAACCGTTTTCCCATGGGAATGAGGAATTTTCCCGTGATAAAAAGTAGCCTATGTTACTCAGAAATGTTGTAGCTTTCTAATGGTGAAAGAATTTTGGAAATCGGTCCAGTAGTTTCAGAGTTTATCGATTACATACATACAAAAAAACAAACAAACAAAAAAACAAACAAAGGTTTCCTCTTTATTATATTAGTGTAGATGACTTGAAAAAATACTTTTTGACCTTGAAAAACTCAGAAGGTGAATATACCGTTAAATTGTACAATACTCCCTCAATATCTACAGAATATTTGACTATTCCGCCACGTTGCGAATCCATACACAACATACAAACACAAAATGTTACCCAAGATTGCGTCATACTTCCAAAAGAATTGCAAGAAAATATTTTTCTAGCTAGTATTATAGTATCACCTAAACACCGTATTATTCCTATAAAAATACTTAACACAAGTAACGAAACTATTACTATTCCTATTTTTGAACCAGAAGTAGACTTACTAGAAAATTATCAAATATGTTCATTTGAAAAACATGATTCTAATTATGTTCGAGCGAACAAGTTGTTGCCTTTGTTGAAATTAGATCACTTGCATTCCAACGAACGACAAACAATTGAGTCAATTTGCACGAAATATGCTGACATATTCCAACTTCCAGGCGATAAGCTCACAACTACTACAGTGTATGAACAATCTATTGCGTTGAAATCTAATACAAAGCCAGTGTATACTAAACCATACCGTATACCTAAGAGCTTAAAGTCGGAAACAGAAAAACAGATAAATGATTTAATAAGAGATGATATTATCGAAGAATGTCAAAGTGAATGGTCAAGTCCTATTTTGCTGGTTCCAAAGAAAGCTGATGATTCTAAAAAGAGTTGGAGATTAGTCGTTGATTACCGTAAATTAAATGAAAAAATTCAAGATGATAAATTTCCGCTTCCCAATATTAATGAAATTCTTGATTCTTTGTCAGGTGCTATTTACTTTACTCATTTGGATTTAAGTCAGTCATATTACCAAGTAGCCTTGGCACCAGATAGTCGTAACATAACTGCATTTACCACCAATACTGGTCAATATCAGATGAAACGTTTGCCTATGGGACTTAAAATTAGTCCAAGTGCATTCTCACGGGTTATGACAGTTGCCATGTCAGGTCTGACATACGACAAATGTTTTGTCTACCTCGATGATCTTGTTATATTTGGAAGAAATATGGATAGCCACAACAAAAATCTTATGGACGTTTTTGAAAGATTAAGAAAGGTTAATTTAAAACTAAATCCAAGCAAATGTCAATTTTTGAAAATGGAATTGTTGTATCTGGGACATATTGTATCGAAGGATGGAATATCACCAGATCCAAACAAAATTAAAATTATTAAAAATTATCCAACTCCTAGTAATTCAGATGAAGTACGACGTTTTGTAGCTTTTTGTAATTACTACAGAAAATTCATAAACAACTTCGCAGAAATAACAGTTCCATTAAATCAATTATGCCGTAAAGGGGTACCTTTCATTTGGTCGGAGGAGTGTGATCAGTCATTTCAATTGCTAAAAAATAAATTAATGTCACCACCAATTTTGCAATATCCCGATTTTTCTGAAAATAACCAATTTGTATTACAAACAGACGCGTCTCTGAAAGCTATTGGCGTAGTTTTGTGTAACAAAGATTTACGACCAGTGGCTTACGCTAGCAGACCACTAAATAAAGCTGAAAAGAATTACCCAACAATTCAAAAAGAATTGCTTGCCATTATCTGGGGAATTAAATATTTCAGGCCGTATCTATTTGGTAAAAAATTTACAATAATGACTGATCACAAGCCACTGATATACTTATTTGGCATGAAAGACCCAAGTAGTCGGTTGATAAAATTTAGATTGGCACTTGAAGAATATGACTTTGAAATATCGTATGTAAAAGGCAAAGACAACCCAGTAGCAGACGCTCTTTCTAGAATTACAATTAGTTCTGAGGAATTAAAGGCGATGAATGAAAACATGATATCGGTAATGACTAGAGCGCAGAGAAGAATGCAAGCAGGAGTGAAAGATGATGATATCCCTAATATTGACAAGGACAAACGGTCTGATCAGCCGCGAGTTTTGGAAATATTACGGATACCGAATGATTCAGTAGAAATGATTTTGGTAGAAGGTATAAAGCTGAAAAGGATAAGACAATTAGGAAAAATAAAAGTAGAACGGGAATGTTTTGCTTTTAATGAAGAAAAGAAAATATTATACATTAACCTTGATTTTAAATCACAATTTACGCGAGCCGAATTTGTGGTTAAATTAAGTGCTTTTTGTAAAGAATTTAAGATAAAGGAAATCTGTATAATTAAAACAGATGACAATGCATTTTTTATAAAAGATTTAATTAACGAAGTAAAAGGTAAAGACTCATATCAGGGCCCAAAGATATGTGTTCTTAGAGGAATATCTAGAATAGAAGATAGGAAAGATATAGATTTTCTTTTAAATGATTTTCATTTGCTTCCCACTAGCGGACACGCAGGGGTACGCAGAATGATTAACAATCTAAGAAAAAGATTTTACTGGCCAGGCATGGAAAAATATGTTAGAGACTATGTAAGTAAGTGTGATAAATGCCAAAAAATGAAATATTCAAAAAATACTGTAGAACCAATGGTAATAACTACAACTGCTGAGTCAGCTATGGAAAAACTATTTTTGGATGTAGTTGGTCCATTAGATAGAGACGAAGAAGGAAATGTTTACATACTTTCCCTTCAGTGTGAACTTAGCAAGTTTGTAGAAGCTTACCCTCTTAAAAATAAAGAAACAAAAACTATAGCTAGATCCTTTGTAAATAATTTTATTTTAAGGTTTGGAATTCCTAAATGCATAGCAACTGATAGGGGTTCAGAATTCATGTCGTCAACGATGACAGAAGTATGCAACTTATTGCAAATCGAAAAACTAAATACAACGGCCTATCACCACCAAAGTGTAGGTTCACTTGAAAATGCACATAAGCATCTTGGTGCATTTTTACGGATAATGTGTGATAAGCGTCCTGAGACTTGGAGTTATTGGCTTCCCTTTTGGTGCTTTTCGTATAATAATACCATCCATACAGCGACTAAATATGCCCCGTACGAATTAGTTTTTGGTAAACCTAGTAAAATACCATGTAGATTAAGTAGTAATGTAGAACCATTGTATAACGTAGATAACTATAGTTTAGAATTAAGATATAGAATGCAGGTAGCACAGAAAGACGCGCGTGAAAACCTACTGAAGTCAAAAATGGACAGAAAAGGTGATTACGACAAGAAAGTGAATACTGTGACATACAAGAAAGAAGATCAAGTGCTAGTGAAAAATGAAAGTGGAAGAAAACTGGACTGTCTGTATGAGGGCCCTTACACAGTGATAAGTGACGTCGGACCAAACGTTATAATATTAAAAAATAATAAGAGTGAAATCGTTCACAAAAATAGAACAAAGCGTTTTATACCTAGTAGTTAAGGTGTGCAACCACCTGCGAGTGGTATCATCCTATTATGCTATAAACAAACGAAAAATATAAATGAATTTATATTTTTCTTTTTCACCTACCCCGGTAATGAGGTGTAGTAGTATGTAGTTTAGTATAGGTATATAGTTATAAGAAGGTACGATTTGTACTAGAATTAGTTGAATAGTAATAAACGGGCTTCTATACGGTAAAGACGTGTTTTTCCTCTATTATCATCCTCCGTCCCCCTCACTCATGTGTGCTAAGCCATAGCACACCTCAGCGCACCGCCTAAATTACTCTTCAATCCTCCCGCTATCTGTCGCTTGACGATTGTGGAAAACAACTATATTGCAGCCTCATTATTACACCAGAGCTTGGTTTTTGACTTAATCTAGTAACTGCTGAATCACGTACACTACTATCCAGCTGAAGCGAGCAGTCTTGGTTTACTTAGCTCGCGAGCGCACGGTCCAAATTACTCTTCAATCCTCCCGCTGTTTGTCGCTTGGAGATTGTGAAAAACAACTATATTGCAGCCTCCTTATAACATCGGGGCTTGGTTTTTGACTTGCTCTAGTAAAGTAACCGCTGAACCTAGTACGCTAGGTACTATCCTGCTGAAGCGAGCAACTTGGTTTACTTAGCTCGCGAGCGCACCGCCTAAATTACTCTTCAATCCTCCCGCTATCTGTCGCTTGACGATTGTGGAAAACAACTATATTGCAGCCTCCTTATTACATCAGAGCTTGGTTTTTGACTTGCTCTAGTAACCGCTAAATCACGTACACCACTATCCTGCTAAAGCGAGCAGTCTCGGTTTACTTAGCTCGCGAGCGAACCATCCAAATTACTCTTCAATCCTCCCGCTGTCTGTCGCTTGACGATTGTGGAAAACAACTATATTGCAGCCTCCTTATAACATCAGGGCTTGGTTTTTGACTTGCTCTCTTAACCACGTACGCCGCTTTCCTGCTGAAGCGAGCAGTCTTGGTTTACTTAGCTCGCGAGCGCGCCGCCCAAATTACTCTTCAATCCTCCCGCTGTCTGTCGCTTGGCGATTGTGGGAAACAACTATTTCAGCCTCCTTATTAGATCAGAGCTTGGTTTTTGATTTGCTCTAGTAACCGCTGAACCACGTACTCTACTATCCTGGTGAAGCGAACAGTCTTGGTTTACTTAGCTCACAAGCGCATCCCCCAAATTACTCTTCAATCCTCCCGCTGTCTGTTGCTTGACGATTGTGGGAAACAACTGTATTGCAGCCTCCTTATTACACCAGAGCTTGGTTTTTTACTTGCTCTCGTAACCGCTGAACCACGTACGCTACTATCCTGCTGAAGCGAGCAGTCTTGGTTTAGGCACTTAACCAAATTACTCTTCAATCCTCCCGCTGTCTGTCGCTTGACGATTGTGGAAAACAACTATATTGCAGACTCCTTATGCCATCAGAGCTTGGTTTTTGACTTGCTATCGTAACCGATGAACCACGTACGCCGCTATCCAGCTGAAGCGAGCAGTCTCGGTTTACTTAGCTGGCGAGCGCACCGCCCAAATTACACTTCAACCCTCCCGCTGTCTGTCGCTTGACGATTGTGGAAAACAACTATATTGCAGCCTTCTTATTACATCAGAGCTTGGTTTTTAACTTGATCTATAAATCACGTACGCCACTATCCTGCTGAAGCGAGCAGTCTTGGTTTACTTAGCTCGCGAGCGCACCGCCCAAATTACTCTTCAATCCTCCCGCTGTCTGTCGCTTGACGATTGTGGAAAACAACTATATTGCAGCCTCCTTATTACATCAGAGCTTGATTTTTGACTTGTTCTAGTAATCGTTAAATCACGTACGCCACTATCCTGCTGAAGCGAGCAGTCTTGGTTTACTTAGCTCGCGAGCGCACCGCCCAAATTACTCTTCAATCCTTGCGCTATCTCGAGACGATTGCGAATGACAATTTCATATTGAAGTGCGATAGCATTGCATATTTTATTCGATGAATTTAAAAATAAGATTTTTCGTAGTCATGTTTTACAACGAGCCAATTGTAGAAATGATACTCTGAATGTCCAAGTGATGGCACCAATTTTCATTGTAGTTTTCATATAGGCCTGCTGACATGACATGCTTCCCGTTAAAACTTTTTAATGCGTCTAATATCTAGTCTAGGTATGGTTATAAACCTGGGGCAGAGTAACTATTCGCAATTCATAATGCCTTGAGAAGAAGTATTGAACCAAGAAGTGCCTTTATTAACCCTTTTTATTACTTTCTAGGTAGACGGATTTCTAGGTAGATGTCGTTTTAAATATTCGCTGAAAATAATATTCGCAATCTTCATTGACATTTTAACTCTCCACCAGTCCTAATGGCTATCTACATCAAAAGCTTCACAATCCCTTTTATGTTTCGTTTGAAGATTTAAAGAAAAGTGAAAAGAAATTAACTAGTCGCTTTGCGTCAAAGGTTATACTCTATTTGCATAAATTCATGGGCAGGTTGATAATAAGAAAGCGCCGGCAAAGCTAAAGGATACTCTTTACATCAAACGGAATGCATCTAGGTGCAGGGCTGTGTTGTCGCACAACTCGTTTATTTTGAAGACCAATGTAAGTCGTTATTTTCACACATTCGTGTGACGTGAGAGGTAAGATGTCATCTGACAGAAAAGTCATGTTGGTCGTCATCCATGCGATGCACGTCTCGCGTCTTATGTCTGACGTCTCATAAGTGGAGGTAGGCCCTTAAAGATGACGGTTACATCACAGTCGTCATTTGATTGTTTTGGAACTGATATTGGCTTTTTGTGTGATGTCTGATCGCCTAAACGTTTTTTTCTTCTTTTCCTTCCTCTTTTCACCGTGTAGAAATAGAAAGACTTGATCAACTGGGTAAGATTTTTTCCTTTCCACCTTCTTCTTGCCGTGTAATATAATGGGATGACCCGATTAACGGTCAAAAATCCAAACGTAAACGAATGCCAGCTTTTTGATCCTTCGACTTCAGTCCCATATCGGGCGCCAGTTAACGTGTAGTAAAGTTTAGATTCCCACTGAGTTGAACTCCTGTAGAGATAAATGTTACATGACCTTATAATTAGGGTCTTATTATTAAGTATTTCAGAACATTTTTTTTTGTTCTCTTGTCGAATGAATCCCGGAAAAATGAATGTAATTTTAATAAATCTAATAAACATTGTTTGTGTACAATCCTCGTGCCAACCCTACCGGTCAGTCGGCGAAGGACAGGAGATGAAAGCGAGTTCGGCACAACAAAGCGCTTTGTTTCACGCCTCGCGAGCGGCGAGAGGCGAGTTGTCCTTTGCCCGTGAGTCCCGGTCCCGTGACGTCACCACCGCCGGATCCGGACCCTTCCCGTGCCTTTTGTTGCCCATCAGCTATCTATTTATTGCCAACTTTCATATTTAATTTAAAAGTTACGTTTTTGTTTTATTACCAAGGATTAAGGCCCCATGTCGGGCGCCAAATTTTGCGCGAGTAATACAATTCCACTTAATTCAGTGGGAACTGTATGCTGATATTCCAGTAGTCGCGGCGGCGGCGGAACACAAAGCGACAAGTACCTAATAAAGGGGTGTCGACAGCCCTCGGTTACTTGCTGCCCGTCATGGATGACCAAACAAAGTGTTTGTTTGAAGTCAAATTAACGATCACGACCTTCCCTTAACATAGAGAACAAATTTTATTGTACCTTTAAGCCGACACGTTATCGCACAGTCAGAGAGCAGTCGACCCGTAATCGCAAAGAGACAGCTCAAAGTGGAGCGTGCAAATTTGAGGGAACAATAAAAGTGCAGGTGGACCGCGGCGGCCCGCGCCCGCGCCTCACATCAAAGGCGCGCGATACTACACAAAAGCCCTAATGAGACAAACCCGTGGCGTAATCGAGGCGACGGAAAAAGATGAGGCCCGAGTACGGGGCAAATTTTAATAATTGTCAAAGCGGCGGCGTCGATCAAACGCGGGCGGGGGGCGCCGCGGCGGCGGTGGCGCCTCCTCGCACTCGCACCTGCGACGTGTGCGCCGCGACGACCGACGTCGGCACGCAGCGGCACCGCAGCCCCGGCGCAGCGCTCATTAGCGCTTCTGATCTAATGCGACTTCGAACTTCGCCAGCGACGTCTAATTAAACTTAAACAGAATTTCAATTTTACGACTGAAATTTTAATACTTAAAGCCGAGCCGCGGAGGTTCCGCAAAGGAGGCGCGTTCAAAGGCGACGCCGTGCACGTTTTCGCAGATATTAAATGTGTTGACAATTTAATTTTTCATTTCCTTGGGGCGGCGCGGGTGGCGGGCGGCGTTGGGGGCGGCCGCCGCTCCTTTGACGTCGCGATATTGTCTTTGTGCGCGCGGTGGGGTGAGTGCGGCCCCGCCGGCGGAGACTTTGTCGCAATACAATGTGTATCAATAAAACTTAGGATTGGCTTTTAGTGGTTGCACTTACGCTTTGTGAGGCGGCGTGCTCACCCTTTGACATTATATGTGGGGCTGGTGCGGGCGTGTGTGTGGATGTCTGAATGTGCGTCTGTGTGCGGCTGTGCGCTGTCGAGCCGGGTAATAATGCAGCAGAGACGAGTCGGCGCCGCCGGCGTGACCTGCTCCGCTTCATGCCGCGCGGCTTCGCTCGCATTCCGCTCTATAGGCTCTCCAATATCACCATTATAGAGCAAAGATATACTAACTGGCATTTGATGAACTTCGACACTTCATTAGAATCATGGGTTGAACTTTACGCTGACAAAATTTTATCATTTGATAACTCACTTCACTGAATATCTGTTCACAAAATGAGGCGCGAAGTCAAGCTCTATACAATGCAATTTAATGAATCTGGTCAAGACTGTCTGTACTTTTGTTGTCCATTCGCTATTTATTGTGGCATTTTTCATACCTATCTAATAATGTAATGAAATGACTCTGTTTTATGCAGAGAAATGAGTCTAAATCTAATACTATATTTGTATTTGTTGTTATTATTCTATATTATTAAATCACAAGGCCCCACGTTGGGCGCCAAATTGGCATTTTACTAACAACGTGTGAGTTGTAGGATCAGTTCTATATCTTGGTTGTTTCGCAGAGTGTTGGGCTCATAAGTTGCCAGCTTGCGCGATGGCTAATGTCAACACAATCCTCACTAGGCTTGCTGGAGTGATATCAATTCGTTGCCAGCTCCACACACTCACAGAACTGTCTGTACAACTTGTGGGGTATATTAATATCGGTGATCGCGAACTATTCTATTGCTGTATGTTCTGTGGTATTGCAATTCGCTGGCGTTGCAGCCTTCAGCGGCCCGCGGCGCTTTATGAGCTACGGTTCCTCATAATGACGCCTACTTGTAAACGTCTATCGAATAACTTAAAATATACCTACTAAAGTTGTAGAGTACATTAATATTGATGATCGCAAACTATTGTTATTATATTCTGTAATATTGCAGTTTAATGGCGAATGTCGCGATGTAGCCTGCAGTTGCCCGCGGCGTTTTATGAGTTCTGACTCTGAGACTGAGACTCTGCCGCTACGGGACTCATAATGACGCTTAGGTACCTACTTGTAATGTAAATGTAGTTTTAATAACACGTGCGTTGCAATATTAAACTATTATTTTTTCTTGTGTATTCTGTTCGTATAGAGCTGCCACTAAACGAAGCTTTTAGACCTATTTCATTGACAAAGAGCCATTCAATAAAGCTTTCAATTTCAAAGGGGTCACCTAACCAAAACAGTTGATTAAACTACTTACAAAACGTCTATTTGAATCGAATGTTTACCGTGAAAAGGTTCGCTTTTTACCCTGTCCACTCTTTGATGTTTATCAAAGAAATGCGTAGAATTTCCGAAACGCTTTGATGCTATAAAAAAGTAAAGCTTTTATCCTTTGACCGCGGCAGCGTGCTGTCGGGCTGCAGTGCGAGTGTGACGCGACACACAAATATCATCCAGCCAGCGAGTGAGGGGCTTCCTTTGCAGCCTGCTCGACTGGCCATAAAAAGTATCCACATTTTTGTAACAAAATTACCTGTTTTAAAAGGACGTTACTACTGAGATTAAGGCACAGAGCGATGTAGTTAGTCGTCGGCGGCTGATCAAAGGCTCGGGTGCTCCAATCCGGGGGCTTAGATTGGTTTCGCTCCGCCCTTACTGCGACCACGTGCGGCGCGCGCACGCCGCGCGCTGCCGCCAGCCGGCAGTCGGCCGCTAGCGCTCCTGTGTGACGTTACCTTATCGCGGTCGCGAAGATACTTGCGAAAAATCTCGCGAACTTCTCAAATTAATCGAAACTATACCAAATCTAAAGTTTAACCTTAGATTTTAGTCAGTGTATCGTATGTAACCTATCTCGATGTTATCTGTGTCAAACATAGGATTTTATCGTTATTTTCCAAGTTAATCAGTGTTCGGTGTGTGAAAAGTTGTGTGAACAATTGGATTGTCTTTAAAATTGGATTTTTCATGTAAAGGTAGTATTACAATTTCAAAAACTAACAAATTATTCTAAGGACTAACATATTGAGGACTGAATGACCCTTTAAAACACGAACAAAAAAGTTGAAGAGTATTTGATGGTGGCGACGACAGGGGCTGTAAGTTTTTGTAACTTGAGGTCCTTATTGTTTTAAATGTTCGTTGTAACTTTTTGTTTCGGCATTTTCACTATTTTACTTGTTGCATTGTTCCCAAAATTGTATGGAGTCATTGTTCTACCGATAACATTTTTTGTTTCTTGTTTCTATACAATCGGCAATATTGTTTCTGTTTATTACAGGGATCTCGAATTCCGTTCTATGAATATTAATGTGCTTATTTTATTATGTTTATCGATGAGCTTTCAATGTTTTGTTTTATTTGTGTATTGTTTTGTTCTTTATTGTTGTAGAGAGTAGTTCTTTGTAATGATTTTCGGATACAGTTTATTACCTTTTTCGTTGGAATTAGAATTTATTCCTTCATATGCTTGTGGTCTGATTAACGGTTGTAGAATTTTAATATTTCGTTCCAGGATGGAACCTACCAATATAATATTACTTAAATTAACTTAATCGATGCAGATTGTGTGAATAATACATATGAGAACAGAACGTTACACAACCATGTCAGAGGCCTGCTACTTGCAGTAGGCGGTTGAAAAACTCTGACACCATAGTTCATCGGGTCGTTGAACGACCCGGTGTCCCACACGAAAAGCAGAACGTACCTATTTATTAAAATAACACACTTCAGGCGAATAACAATCCTTGGAAGAACTTTTCCTAAACACGCATACAAAAGACTTCAACGCGCGCGAAAAGATTTTCTCTCGCGCACGCACTAATTAATGGTATTTTTTTGCTCACATAACGTAAATATACCATCATCATCATGAACATCATTATCATCAGCCTACACTCAGCCATTGCAGGGTACCTATAGATTTCTTCTTTACTCCGATTTAAAATAACATATATATGCCAACAATTGAAGACAATGGTTTTTGATTAGTCGATTTGCCCCACATACATACCTATTATGATATGTATGATACAAGAAAGTATACAAAGAAAATCCAAGTCGGGTATGTAGATACGGGTATTTTAAAACTATCGCGATAGACCCTAAATGATAAAAATATTATAGTCGTCATAGTGCTCTGGGTGAAATTTATTTTTATGAATAAAATCCATATCATCTTACATTAAAATAGGTACTTATCCTATTCAGCAATGAAGCAAAGGCATTTATTTGTGTGAAAATTGGTACCACGATTTTCAAAAATCTTACAATCCCATAAATATAATCATTCTTTCAAACGAGTAGTATTCGTTCATAATCTGCTTCTCCTTAGCCTTATCCCATCGTCTGGAGTCGGATCTCTTGTCCACCTTTTCCATTTTTCATCGTTATTTTAAGATTTCGTCACTCTCGTCGTTACCCCCTTAACCTCGTAAGGCCCAACGGCCTAATTTTAGGACATACGTTCAGTAGTCCTTCAGGCCCAAACTGGATTTAAAAAACATCAAATATCGGCCCAGCGGCCTAATATTAGGACATAAATTTTGAAGTCAGATTATTGCTTTGAATTTTGGCGCCAGCTCAAAACTAGGTCTAAATTGGGTTGTACGTGAACGCATCTTTAAAAAAAATACATACTTTGACATATTAAAGGAAAGACAGCTGTGATTTTGGAAGCTGAGCAAGATGGCTGATTCAAAAAAATGAGTTCAGTAAATCTGTTCATTTCTATAAAATCTGATTATTTTTTGGATAAAAACAGAAAGGAATTTGAAGATAAATGTATAAATATTGGTTTTTGGGCTAAATTTAGTAAAAATATGCCGTAGTCAATGAAATATTCCGTCCCAAATTTCTATGTCCTAAAATTAGGCCGCTATCCGGGTCTTAAAAAATTGAATTTTCTATGCTTTCCAAGGTCAAGACATAGTAAAACAGCTGAACTTAGATGAAGCTTAATTCTAAGATAGTGGCGGAATTTGGAATATTTATGACACTGCCGTTGAACCTGATCTCAGACTTCACAAAACACATCCTCATCATTATATTGAATGGGTTACTGAGTCGACGAACGACCCGATGAACCTTGGAGTCAAAGCTCTCAAACAGCCTACTATTTAAATCGTAGGCCTCTGACGAGGTTATACAACAATATCTAAGTAAGGTAGTATAAACAGCATATGAGTCCAAAGGCTTGACGTGCTCTCCGAAGCACGGAACCATCTTTTTTACGGAAAAATATTTTGATTTTCTGTTGTCATTGCAACCCAACGTCCTAAAAATAGGACATAAATTATTTAGGTTTTATGAACCCTGTCAGATGCTCTTAGTGATAATAAGCAACACAGAAAAATTTGGAGCCGGTATCAGGTAATTAACACATTATTTTTGCACATGGAATATCTGGGCCTGAACGCTGTTTCCTAAAATTAGGACATTGGGCCGCTATTACTACTTGTCGTAAAAATACGTGGGCCTTACGAGGATAAGATAGTTATTTTCCCCCCGTGAGGGTAATTACCCCTCAGGTTAGGAACCAGTGCGATTCTGAAACGGCTCTCAAATGTTTGTTCAGTTGTTTGTCAAATCCACAATCAAGCATCACGAACTGCCTGCATATCAAACAGAACACATCCAGGCCACTACAATCTGCATAGAAGACAAAAATGGAAATATTAATATCTCATCAGCATACTGCCCTCCAAAACACAATTTTAGTGAAGAAATGTTTAATAGCTACTTCCATACCTTGGGCAGTAGCTTCATAGCAGGTGGTGATTGGAATGCTAAGCATACTCACTGGGGATCTCGTTTAATAACTACTAGAGGAAGAAAACTAAAACTTAGTATTGACAAGAACCACTTAACAGCACTTTCCACATCCGAGCCCCACACACTGGCCCAGCGACAAAAAAAAGCTTCCAGATCTTATAGACTTTTATATATCAAAGGGACTTAGTCGCCTGTTTTTTCTAATAGAACCATGCCTAGATTGCTCGACAAACCACACACCTGTAATCTTAACAGTCAGCACATCTGTAATAAAGCACGAGAAATCTAAATCACTGTATAATGCCAAAACAGACTGGAATTGCTTCAGGGATGTAATAGAAGAGAAGCTTCAACTGAAAATAGCGCTCAAAACATGTGAAGATATAGATAATGCTACAAAAGAATTCACAAACACGCTTCAGATAGCATGCTGGCTTAGCACTCCTGAACTGCAAGACTGCAAAAGGAAACAAAATATACCACAAGAAATCAAACAAGAAATCCTAGAAAAAAGACACCTTAGACGTGTATGGCACCTAAGTAGACATCCTTCAGACAAAACAATACTTAATAATGCAAGCAAAAGACTAAAAACGCTTATAGAAGATGCTACAAATGATACATTGCAATCCAAACTCGAAACACTTACAGCCACTAAAGCCTCGAACTACTCCTTATGGAAAATGACAAAAGAATATGACCAACCACAAAAAATGAAACCTCCTATCAAAATTGCACACAACAAATGGGCTCGTACACCCCAAGAAAGAGTAGACGCTTTTGCGCAGCACCTGGAATCTGTCTTTGCACCAAACGACGCCGACCCAGAAGTCAACGAATCTGACACTATCGAACCTACACTCGAACAAGACTTTCAACTAGAACTACCTCTCAAACCCACCAACCCTAGAGAGCTAATAAGACTTATCGCCAGAATGGAAGATCGTAAGGCACCTGGATTTGACCAGATTACCAAGAAAGTTCTGCAAGAACTACCAAAAAAAGGCCTCGCATTTCTAACGATGCTATTTAATGGCATACTGAGAGTGGGGTACTACCCAGCCCTATGGAAAGTGTCACAAATCATAATGATACATAAGCAAGGGAAACCAATCAATGAAATAACATCCTACAGGCCAATATCTCTGCTGCCAATTGTATCAAAGCTTTTCGAGAAACTACTGCTCACCAGAATGTCTAAAGTACTAGCTGAAAGAAAAGTGATACCCAACCACCAATTTGGATTTCGCCAGCAACATGCAACAATAGAGCAAGTGCATAGAGTATGTGACACAATTCGAAAAGCATTTGAGGAGAAAGAATACTGCTCTTCGGCTTTCCTTGACGTACAACAAGCCTTCGATCGTGTTTGGCACAAAGGCCTACTCTACAAAATAAAATCTATGCTTCCCCACTCATTTTACCCTATCCTGAAATCATATTTGGAAAAGAGGATATTCCAAGTAAAAGATGACGAATATACTTCCGGATTCCACAATATCAATGCAGGCGTACCACAAGGGTCAGTTCTAGGTCCCGTACTGTACACTATATTTACCTCAGACTTACCTAACACTGATGGTATAATGACAGCAACCTTCGCAGACGACACAGCCTTATTGGCGTGCAACAAAAATCCTGCCGAAGCATCAAAGACGCTGCAGCGTGGTCTGGATGAGGTAAACATTTGGCTTCGAAAATGGAGAATCAAGGCGAGTGCTTCCAAATCGGTCCATGTGACTTTCTCACTCCGCAAAGAGAACTGCCCAGCAGTCAAACTTGGAAGCAACACCTTACCACACAGTGACTCTGTCAGATATCTGGGGATGCACCTTGACAGAAAATTAACATGGAAGAAACACATCAAAGCTAAACAAGAGGAACTTAACCTAAAATACAAAGGATTGTACTGGTTGTTGGGGAGAAACTCAAAACTTTCTACCGACAACAAGCTCCTGATCTACTGCACAGTTCTTAAACCAATATGGACATATGGCCTGCAGTTATGGGGATCTGCATGCAACTCCAATATTCTTATAATGCAAAGATCGCAAAATAAAATTCTAAAAGCAATATCAAGTGCACCATGGTTTATAACTATCACTGAACTACACAACGAACTCAAAGTTAAAACTGTCAAAGAAGAAATAGAAACCTATGCTAAGAGATATAAAACTCGTCTTACAAATCACCCAAATGAGCTGGCAACAAAACTAACAGCTAGAAACTACACCAGTCGTCTGAAAAGGCGCAACATTATGGACCTGTCTGGACAATAGGACAGTAAAATGAAATAGGCACTCTCGCTGGGGTGTGCTCTATGCATGCCAATTTTCCATACAAAACACCTGTTTATAGTCATTGTAGACTGATCGCAGATAATAAAATACAAAAAAAAAAAAATGTTTGTTCAGTTCAAAGTTCAAAAAGCATTTATTCAAGAAAACATTACAAAACTGCATAATTACATAAAACCGCCAAACTGCAGTAATTTTGTTGGCGGTGTAAAGGCTCCATTGCATACATTTATCTCACTGATTATACATTAGGTACCTACATGTACATATATCTAAAGTAGTTGTCAGTCGTGGCGATGACGTGACGACCGTAGCTTTACTGCCGTTGAGCTCTGCCTTATGGTGTGTGTGTGTGTGTGCGTTACATACCTACAGGTTGAAAAGATATCCACCTTTCTGAAGTCGGTTATGAAGGCGCTCAAAGGGTGCGCACGCAGTGTCTGGGCGTCTTTTAGCCTGAGAAAAAGGATCGCAGTGCTAATTTCCAAACTCGGTTTCGCACAGATAAGGATAGAGTCGGAGGTGTCTTTGATGTAGCCGCCATCTCCCCCGCCTAGGGTTGCCAGCTCGTCATACTTAAATTGGCCTGACATTTGGGTAAAAAGCCGGACAGGACCTTGCAATTTTGAGGATTTTCTGTCTTATTAATGTTAAAATGTAAAACTAAGCTATTTGATTACTTATGTTTGCAATTCGATCTAAATCCGCGTGAACGGTACTAATTTCCAAATAATAAAGCCTAACAAAAGCCGGATAGGCCGGACGCCGCTTAGGTATTTTTTTCCGAACAAACAATCAATATGCCGTGCGACTAAGGGATTTTCGAGTTGATGTGTATTGCAATTTTAGGCGACAGGCTGACAACCTGCCACTATGGTGATGCAGTCTTCTGAGTGACTCTCAAACTATTGTCAGACGTGGTATGAATCACCGTTTTTACAGCCGTTTACCCTCTGCCTTCCCTGCAAGGTGTATGCAGACAATCAAAAAGCCTGACTATGTCCGTCTTCATCCGGCCGGCTGGCAACCCTACCCCACCACACCTCGGCGGCCCTCTGACTCCGGGATGAGAGCTTTCAATGAAAGGATTTTTTTCATCTTCTTTCCCTTTGTACTTAATTTAAATTTCGTTTATATCAATGCTGGGAGTTTCCTTTGGCGTGTTTTCTCTTTTACTTTGTCGCGTTTATCCTCTTCAATTTGTTATATTCGAGTTCGCTTTGTAATTAAATTTAGTGTTCCTAATCTCTTCGCTGTGAATTTATTTTTTGCGAGGACTACCGGTGTAATTGCAATTTACAAATTAGGTGTCCCTTTGATTTGGAGTGTTTCTTGGTAACAAGTATTGCTTTGCTTGATGTTCGTTTGTGCCGTGTCTTTGATATTTTTTCCTGGAACCGTATTTACTGGTGATGTGGTGATGTCACGTGTTGCGTTGTACTTGTACCTATACCGACACTCGGTACATTTGCTTGCTTGCTGACACGTTGCATAGCGTAGTGGCTGCAATACGTCCATCCACTTCTAATATACCTTGTGGTGCCGGCTTAGAATAGCAAGCACCCCATATCTTTCCCATGGGTGTCGTAAGAAACGACTAAGGTATTTTAAAATTTTACAATTTTAGACGACAGGCTGACAAGACAACCTGTCACAGTCTTCAGCTAAATGACTCAAACTTTTGTCAGACGTTTTGTAACCTAAATGACCGTTTTTTACAGCCGTTTATGCTCTGCCTACCTCGCAAGGGTGGTATATGTATGTTTGTTTTGAATATAATTTACCGTTATTGTCTGCAGATTACCTAGGTAATCTTTCCTTCCTTAATCGGACAAAAGCTACTAAAACTGAGATCGCATCGCATTCTGCTTGAAGTAGATTAAATTTTTCTGTATCCCTTCCAATTGACTTTTAGTTTTAATAACACAGAATAAAGCAACTGACCTATAAAGGCTAACTGAATTTTGATAAAAGAAATAGATTTTTTTTATTGTGGGATTACTGTAGGTAATAAAAAACTATGAGATTTTATTTCATCTTTTATGTTATATTTAGAAAATATTTACCAAGTATTTGCCTGTACATTTTCTAAGAGTTTCTAGAAAACTCCACCAAGATATGACGGCGGCCCATACCTCGAATTTTCACTACAAAGACACCGGTTAAGTCTTTTTAGATTTCAACATCAAAGTCTGTCGCATCTCTTTGATCTCAAAGAGGTCATCAATATAAGGAAATTTGTTTTGATACTATACCGCCTCAGATATACTTGAATGTAAATATCTGATCCCAGAAACCACAATGGATGTTGCATTATTCCTCGATGAATATTGAAAAGTTTGTTAATGGCCGCGATTCGAGAAACACATTCTCTTAAACTTGCCTTAAATTTAATTAGTGCTATCACTTTCCGACAAATAGGTTTGGAAAAGGATAGGAGTTGTCTAAATCCTGTCATGTTTAAATATGTGTTCTTCGCCATTTCTAGAAGTAGTTACGCGCATTTTGCGTCAAAATATAAGACATGACAGGACTTTGATATCTCCTATCTTTTTCCTATTTGACGAAATGTGGCAGAACTAATTTAAGGAAAGTTAAAAAGTTTAGTTTCCGAATTAATATAAATTCAAAGCCAATGATAAAGCATTAGAGGCTTAATTTAAGGACAACGGCTACCTTGGTTTCAATGCTATCATCTCACTCTCCTTTTTTTAGCAATTAATATTATTTCTATCCCATAAATGGCCTATCGCCTAAAATTGCAATGCACATGAAGCACTCCAATTCCTATTCGCATGGATGCAACATTCTAAGAGTTTTAAAATAAACTGGTATGGTAGTAGATACCTGTAAAGGTTCAAAGGTTTTAAAAGCAATATTGTGTTTTGGAATATTTTTAAAACTAGGTATTATAACTATTTCATGTATCATTATCCTGGTTTCGTCTTCCGAGATTTAATTCAATATGTAGTACCCCCGGTACGCTAGCCAATCCGCACGCATTATTTTAGCGTAGCCAAAAAAAAAAAGAAAAACAAAAAGTTACTACGCTGACCACCCCAGCCCTCAGTGGAACCTCATTCCTTTGTGCGCAAGCGCCAAGACCGCACGTGTGTCAAAACTTTTTAAAATTGTAACGGTTTTTTTTTTCAAAAATGTCTTGATACCACCGCTAGGGAGAAAGTCGCGAAGAAAGGTGGTTAAGAAAGCTGGAAGAATATAAACACAAACTTTTAAGGATGTACGATTACGGCGTATGTGATACTCCGTATGAAGGTTAGTTTTTTTTTTATCTATACCTACCTTCCTTTTTTGTGTGCTGAAAATGGGCATTTGGAAAAACATTAATTGCTTCGAGCTAATGCGTGACATTAGCCAATAGCTATTTTGCTCCGAGTTAATACGAGATATTAACCAGAAGCTATTTTGCTCCGAGTTAATACGAGATATTAACCTGAAGCTATTTTAAACACGTCCTTTTTTGTACTATATGTACATCCACGTTTTTACTTTGCTCACGCAACTTTCAAGGTCGTGTGGATGATTGGGAATATTATTATTTTACGATCCCATGCCTGTCTCAAATTAATGGCCCACTGGACCAAGTGGTGCCAAAGCAAATTTGCACACTGAGCCTATTGTTCCCCATGAGCCCACGCCGCCGCCGCCACCGCCGCCCGTTCAGGATTCGGTTGCCGGACCAAGCGATTCATCTAATATCGCTCCCGCGGCTAATGCGGCCGACATTCGGCTTTCACTTCTGATGGCTCCACAGTGGACGCACCCGACCCTGAACTTCTTAAAGCGCTTGAAATAATGGCAGATGAGGCTGTCGAATGGGGTGAACCTATTGTCGATGACATCACACTACGCCTGAAACCTTTGCTATTAAAGGGTTTTAAAAAAGAAGATCGTGATCTTATACTTAAAAAGTATGTTTTTCCTAAAAATGTTCCTCTGGCCAAGGCCCCTACTCTAAACGCGGAGATCGGAGCTAGGCTCACTGAGCAGAGTCGAAACAGACTTGTCCCTGTTTCTGTGCAAAGCAAAATCAGCTTGGTATCGCTTTAGGCGCTATTACGAAAGCCATGTCCCTTTTACTGACCAAAAATACAAAACAAACAGACATTTTGAGCATTCTATCCGATGCCGGATCTAATAATCGCTGATTCACATTATGCAGAAACTGAAACAAGGCGCTCATTGTTTACACCCTTGATAGACAAAGGGTTCGTGGACTCGCTAAAGGACAGACAAAGAGACGAATTCTTATTTGGCGAAAAGTTAGGTGAAATGGTTCAAAACTCGAGAAGTATTAAAAGGGCGGCAGGTCAGCTTATTCAAGCGAGTACTTCATCAACTAATTTAAACTCGAGGGGGCCTCCGTCTCGTGGTCGGATCCATCAGTTGAGAAGAGGCGCAGGCCAGCAGAGACCCTACGCTTACAGACGTCGACCAGCCCCATACGCTTTGCCACCAGCAGCGCCGCCTGCCCGCTGCCAGCCGCCGCCACAGGTGCAGCGCCGCCCACCCCCGGCATCAGTTTTGTCCCGAGTACCTCCTCCAGCGACCAATCAAACAATGAGCATTAGCTGCCTCACATGTGCCTTAAACCTCGTAGGTAAAACATGCTGGTCGCTTACGGTATTTTATTGACGCGTGGTCTGATATTACCGTTATGTGTTACGTCGTCTGATATAATTATATTTTAAATACCATTTTGGTCTATCAGATACCGTTTATTGAAGTCCCTTACCAATGCCCCGATACATACCCTAACAGCGGTTAGCTATAGTTAGTATTCTTTGCCCTAACCGAGTATTATCACATACAGAATTTGCACAAGTTCAGTCAGAATGATCTCATCTATTAGAAATTGGTGCCATTCAAAGATGTAAACATGAGTCAAGTCAATATGTTTCCGATATCTTCCTAATACCCAAAAGTGACGGTAGATCGAGATTTATTTTAAATCTAAAGAAACTTAATAAGTTTGTGTTTTCTGAGCACTTCAAAATGCAAGATATTAGAACAGCGACGAGACTGTTAAACAACGATTTTACATGGTTAACATTGACCTGAAAGAAGTTTTTTTTTTTTTGCTCCCTATACACAAAAATCACAGAAAATATCTAAGATTCTGATTACCAAATTTTAAAACACTTATCGTGTTAGGTAAACAATTTTACGGCAGCACTGATGCCGAAGGTCGCAGGTTCAAATCCTGCCTGCGGTGAAAATTTTGGAAGTTTTCCAAAAATCTAAGATTCTTTTTTAATAAGTGTATGTATGAATTTACGTGCCTCCCTTTTTGGATTGTCTTCAGCGCCGTATATTTTCACGAAAATAATACAAACAGTTATTTCTTTTTTAAGATCTAAAGGATATTTGTCAGTCAAGTATCTTGATGATATTTTGCGTATAGGAACACAATATATAATGTATAGGAAGCACATGATGAATGCATGAAAAATGTCAATGACACTGTTGAAATTCTCACAAAACTAGGTTTTGTGATTAATTACAAAAATGCAATTTAATTCCCAGTAAATAATGCACATTTTTAAGATTCATTTTAAATTCCGAAAAGATGACATTAGAACTACCCTCACAAAGGAGAAAAAATATTTTAGAATGGGTTCAATTTATTGCAAATTCAAAAACATTTTAGATTCGCGATTTTATACGTTTCTTAGGAAACCTCACCGCTGCATGTCCAGCTGTGGCATACAGCTAGATGTATACCAAAACTTTTGAAAGAGCCAAGTATTTAGAACTTTTAAATAACGGTGAAAATTATGACGCTAAAATGACCGGCGGTCATTGGACGTCTGAAGAACGTAATCATCACATAAATCATTTGGAATTATTGGCAGTCTTGTTCGGACTAAGATCTTTTGCCAGCGATTATAGAAATTGTGAAATTCTGTGTCGAATTGATAACACCACCGCCATTGCTTACGTAAATATAATGGGAGGGGTTCAGTTTCCCCATTTGACTAAAATCTCTAAAGATATTTGACAGTGGTGTGAGGCCAGACAAATTCTTATTTACGCCTCTTATATTAGGTCGTGTCATTCATAACACTGAGGCAGATTATGAATCTAGAATAGAAATGTCAATATCGACACAGAATGGGCTTTGGAATGGGCACTCTCCAACGAAGCCTATTCGAGAATAATCATTCAATTTGAACAGCCTAACATCGATATTTTTGCCTCACGTATTAACGCCAAGTGCACTAAATACGACCAGATCCTTATGCCTTCAATAAAGATGCCTTTACGCTGGACTGGTCTGCCCTTTTCTTTTATTCATTCCCACCAATTTCCCTAATTCTTAGAACATTAAACAATGTCGCTAACGACGGTGCTACAGGTATACTTATTGTCCCAGACTGGCACTCTCAACCGTGGAACCCTCTGTATCGATCTTTGTGTATAAATGAAACCATGACATTTCCCCCTAACTAAGATCTTCTCTCTTCTAATTTTAGGGAACACACCCGCTACACCGCCATCTTTCGCTGGTGGCGAGTGTGTTATCCGGCAAGCGTTCCTCGTGCAAGTTGTACCGAACTCAGCTGTAGATGTTATGGTTTCATCTATAGCACCTAGTACTAAGGCTCAGTACGAGTGTAGCCTTCTTAAATGGTGGGAATATTGCAAAAATAATCATATAGAAGTTTTTGATTTTCAAATTAATTCTTTTTTTAGATTTTTAAGTACTTGTTTATAGTCTCTCGCATCCTATGGTACATTAAACAATCATCGTTCGGCAATATCTCTTATTTCTAGAAATAACATAGGTCAAGATCCAATTCTCAAAACGTTTTTTAAAGGTGCCTTTATAATCAACCCAGTTTTCCCTCGCTATCAAATAACTTGGAATCCCGGTATGGCTTTGGATTTTCTATCAAATCATTATCCAAATCTTTCTTTATCTTTAGATAATTTAAGTAAAAAATGTTGTGTCTTAATAGCCTTAGCCACTGGGCAAAGAACTCAGACACTGTCTCTTATTAAAGTTCCTTATATCAAAACATATAATAATAGAATTGTAATAACCATTAGTGATCTACTGATCTGATTAGGTCGTGCCCAACCGGTTCTCGACCTTCCGTTTTTACGGAGAAGCCAAGCATCTGTCCAGCAGCCACCTTGACCGATTACATCTCGATAACTACGTCCTTAAGACCTGCAAACGAGACAAAGCTCTTTCTTACACACAAGAAGCCTCATAGAGCCGCTTCATCAGCGACAATTGGTCGATGGATAAAGCAGACCCTAGAGGCTAGTGGCATTGCCACTAGTATTTTCTGTGCACACAGCACGCGAGCCGCGCGCGCGTGCTGGTGTGAGCGTGGATGTGATTCGTCGCTGTGCCGGCTGGACAGGTGACTCGAGCGTTGTTGCCAATTTCTATAACAGGCCAGTTGTAGATAGTAACTGTAATTTGAATTTGTTAAGCTGCTTCAGTACTGATTAGTACATAAAAATAAATATTTAAAAAGATAATTATTTAAGGGTTTTGTTTCTTTAATGAAAAATACACTTTGATATTTTTACTGAAAACCCTGTTTATTTTTATTCTCAGTTTATATGTCTTTTTTTTGCAACTAACATTGCCTGCAACCATTTCTCTAAACATCTACATATTGAATTAAATCTCGGAAGACGAAACCAGGATAATTTAATGATCAAACGAACTTACCAAGTGAAGTTCGATCCTAATTATCCTGGTTTCGTCGAAGAGATTTAAGGTCCCACCCTACCCATCAATTTACCTTTTTCCCTAAAATGCAGTCAATGTGCAGTTGGATATTATTAATCTTTTTGCTTCTCTAAAGGAATGAGGTTCCACTGAGGGCTGGGGTGGTCAGCGTAGTAACTTTTTGTTTTTCTTTTTTTTTTTGGCTACGCTAAAATAATGCGTGCGGATTGGCTAGCGTACCGGGGGTACTACATATTGAATTAAATCTCGGAAGACGAAACCAGGATAATTAGGATCGAACTTCACTTGGTAAGTTCGTTTGATCATTAAATTTTATTGGTGTAGGATTCGTTACTTTTGAAACGCAATTGTCTAAGTCGGTTCAGCACTACAGGTGTTTTACTCCAACGTAGGATTTTTTTTTTCTAATTTACCTAATACTTGTTGCTGCTTTTACTCAGCTTTTTTTGTATAATTTGGCTTGGACCTCGCTAATGCGATAATGTACGTAATGACATGTTTTATTCCGCCTTAAAGCGGCGAGTGCTTCAAAGGCGGGCTAATGTGTTGGGATTCATATGCGCAGTGGCGTCTATATGAATTCTTAGCTTTTTTAAATATGTTGATTTGATACTCTCAAAACGCTTCTGAGAGTGTGCGTTTGACAAGATTGTGCATTTTTTAAATTCGTATAGGAATCTCAACCACTTCATTAAAATCGATTTAATGGTTTTCAAGATAGAGGTTGAAATACTGGAGGTGGGGTAAGTTTTTGTGAAATTTTATCATTTTTCGTTTACTCATTCGTCCTGGTGAACCTTTGTCTCAGAAATTTTAAACCACCTTCTACTTTGTTACGACGGCCGCCTAAGTTATCATATCACAGACAGGAACAGGGACTGACGGCTTAACTTGCCTCCGCAGCACGGAATTAGATTTCTTATGGACAATCAGGTCACTCAGACAGCTATGCTCTAATTAAAGTGGGAACAATTTTCCCGGAAATCGAACCTGGGACTCAGGGTCCGCAGACAAACGCTCAGACCAATAAACCACGGTAGCAGTTACCGAGTGTGCCTCAAAGGCTTAGCTAATGTGTGGAGATTAATATGCGAGGGCGTCTATATGATATTTTTAAGTTCACATAATGAAATGCGGGCTCTAAGAGATTTGTAATCCTTTATGTTAATGTTCAGTTGAAATTCCTTTGAAGGATATGCACAGTGGGGTATAGGAAAAGTGTATTATTAAAAGGAATATTTTACAAAGCTGCTTTTAAGGTACTTTTATGGTATTCATAAAGATGACGGAACCTCACTGGATGAGGTTGGCACCATTGAGCTCTTATGTAGATCAATTTACTCTGTTTTACAAATCAGAAACATCTGGGAACGTAGAGCAAATTTCGTCAAAAAAGGTTTATGCAGGTTATAAAGCACAACTTAGCGTCTTTTTCTCCGATTATCAGCATTTCCCCGGGCTACTTTTGTGACCATTTTGCCCTTCACTTGAAGCTTTGACGTGGCTTACTGAGACCACTGCTGCCCTCTACCAACCTCCCCCCTCCCCCAACTAATACCACTTACAGATACACTACAACTACATTACTTGTTGATTGATTGCCTCACAGGCGGATAATCAATTTCCAATCCCTTTGCCATACTAATGTCTTACTAATTCTCCAAAATTGTTGCTTTGTACTACAATATGCTAACATAATTTGCGGGTTTCGTCTGACGCACTAATGCCTCCAAAGAACTCCCTTTGAAGCATCATTAAAGAAAATATTAAAATCTCGAGAGCCTTTCAGCGTCAACAAAACACTCGAAGATTCAATTTTTTCACATAATTGTATTACTTACAGTTTAATTAGCGCAGCTTTCATCGGCGCCGCTTTGAGATTGTGAACGTTTCAAATAGATTTCACGAGAAGAGAAGCACTTTCAAAGAGAGCACCCCTAATAAGTACTGAAGAGTCCTCGCACGTGTTTATCAAAGACAGCCTTTCGTTACTCACCGTCTGAATGGCCTCAAAAGAAACTCGTGTAAAATGCTCCACAAAGTGCCGTATCAAAGGGAAGGCGGGCGCAAATATCTGTTTCGTAAACTAGTAAAAACGGAGCTCTCAAAGGTACGCAGTACTCGCGGCAAATTAGGCGGAGTTAAATACGAGCGCCGCTCACAAATGTATAACTTGAGAGTGAGTCGCTCATTATTTATGTACGGCGGCGTAATCGTCAAACGGCTCCCTGGAGTTTTATATCGCGACACCGGCGGCGGCCGGTCCGGCTGGCCTGGCAGGCTCGCCGTGTCGCCAGTCGCCGCTCCAGACCCGCTCGCCGCTCGCCTCTGAGCCTCACATGTGTATCCATTTAATGCTCAATTCCCATATAATTTAACTTTGCGATCAAAGCGAAATTTTGCAAAGAGCTTCCCGACGGCGGCGGGCCGGGGGCGGGTGCGAGTGGGACGCCGACATCGGAGTTCTCGAGATCAAATGCTGGGCCAAATTAGTCACTCTCCGTCTCTCTATCTCAAAGCCGATCCGTAGCAAAGTTTGCGCGAAGATGACATCAAAAGGAAACCACACACAGGGGTGGCGCCTCCCGTCGCCCCCGGCCCCATACTTAAATCTGCCGTGTCTCGCTGTCTTATTGACACGCGACTGACGACTTGCGAGTCGCCGCTTCCTCCGCTTCCTCCGAGGCATCGAGGCACCACCGCGCCGCCTCGCCGCCGCCGCCGCCGCTCCAGCCCCGTTCCTCGCAACTCGCTCCACTTTGCCAGGACTTATTTAGTTAATTAATACGGAATGTCCTATCAAGTTGGCAACTCCCACAAGGCTGTGTACGCTCACGGCTCAACTGTAAGGAAACTTTAATCGCATGGGTATGTTTGGACTAATGTACGTACGTATTAGATACACTCGCCACATTGCTATTCCCTTTAATTAAGGTGCTTTGACGGACTTGCGAGTGGTTTAGGGAATAACAATTTTCGCTAATGGGTACGCAGTAGGCAGCAGGCAGGTATGAGGCGGATTATAGTAATTTGGGCTCATACTCTGTTCTCTGTGAAGTGGGTAATCAAAACCGGGCAAAATGAAATGAAAGGCTTGAGCCGAACAAATCAATTACTTGTTGCTTTGACGTGAATTTAAATGAATAAAGTCTCTTTGTCTGACGGTATAAAGTTAGAAGATTTGCGCTATAACAGAGACATTAGGGAAATCATTATGCTAAATGGGGTTGATGATTTACGAAAAGCACTCGTAATGATTATCTCAGTTTTCCAGCAAGCTGTCACCAGAGCGGTGAATTACAAATTTTCGACTTCTGTAACCCACATTCGTTTTAATCACTTCAAGTTTCATATTAAACCTACTGCGAATGACCCAGTGACATTATAATAAAGAATCCTGCAGCTAATGGTTTCCTAAATCCGCAATGCCATATCTACTTCGAGGGTAACAGCTTCCCGGGGCCCTGTAGATATGCCTCAAAGCATCCATGGGGCTTATGGCGTAAAACTTGAGCAAATTACAAGAAAAACCAACAATCATCAAAGCGAAATGAGGCGTGAACCATTTCGCAAACCAAGGTACTGTAGAGAACCACGTCGTTCGACATAAAAATTGAAAATGTTTATCTTGCTAAAACATTAAATATTTGACCCATTTGACCGATCGAACCCTAATTTTGATTTTATATTCCGTGTTGGAGTAAGGAACTTCTTTATGAAGACTTCATGTCAAAGTATAAGGCGACAAATGTTGTAGGCGGCATAGAAAATTGAAATGTGTGTGACGTTTTTGGTTTGAAAGTTTTTCTGACAGTTTTAGAACAGGAAAGATGGAGTCAAATTTTGGGTGTGTTGAAGAAAGGAGCAAAATGGAGCTACTGAAAAAAAACGTGTTTTCAGTGCTCAACAAAGTCGAAAAAATGGTGAAAACTGCCAAACTGGAGGTGCGCCACCTGCCTGGGAGCATTGTGAAATTCTATTTTAAAGATAAGTATTTTTTTTATATCTAGGAAAGATAGAATGGAGTAATATCTTCTATTGCAGATCGCTGCTAGGGTGCTCCTATAAAGTGACCAATCTCATTTGGATTTGTAGGGCGGAGATCGAACAAAGGGTGGTATGAAATTGGAATACGTGAATTTGACAAAAAAATTGTTTATTGTAACTTTCTAGAATTATGTTTTATCTATATTAAATAAGAAATACTAATATTGTTCGTATTTTTCAGAGTAAAGGAAGAAGGAAAAAAAAATGTCTCGTAACAATGAAAAATCGTCCTGTATACAGAACTGGATTATGATGGGGCAACTACTTTGAGAATGCCAGGTTTGAGATCCAAACCTGCAGACGTAAGTGTTTACTTACCATTTGTATCAAATAAGCGTGAAGGAATTTCCAAAATTAATGCTTAGGCAAAGTGATCGTAAAGTTATGTGTTACGCGAATCTATCGTTTTGCGATTTATTATTGCGCGAGTGACATCCCGCGTGTCTAACATTTTGCGATTTATTATTGCGCGAGTGTCATCCCGTGTGTCTAACGTTTTGCGAAATTATTATTGTGCGAGTGACATCCTGCGTGTGTAATGTTTTGTGAATTCATTATTGTGCGAGTGACATATAACTAGTGTAACGTTGTGTTAATTTATTATTGTACGTGTAACGTCCTGTGAACCCTTTGGTTTTCGTGTCATATTCCGCAGGAGCAATGGTTCCCGAACCTAACGTTGAGCTGGAGATATCGTGCAAGTGTAGTGTTGTGTTATTTAAGTTTGAGAAACTAAAGTGTTCTACTTAGATTTTACTTTTGAGTGGTTCCCCTTTTGTGTGATATTACAATCAAGTTATTTAACATAGAATTTTTCAAGGGTTTTCAAGTTTGACACTTAACATAGAATTTTTCAAGGGTTTTCAAGTTTGACACTTAACATAGAATATTTCAAGGGTTTTCAAGTTTGACACTTAACATAGAATTTTTCAAGGGTTTTCAAGTTTGACACTTAACATAGAATTTTTCAAGGGTTTTCAAGTTTGACACTTAACATAGAATTTTTCAAGGGTTTTCAAGTTTGACATTTAACATAGAATTTTTCAAGGGTTTTCTAGTTTGACACTTAACATAGAATATTTCAAGGGTTTTCAAGTTTGACACTTAACATAGAATATTTCAAGGGCTCTCAAGTTTGACACTTAACATAGAATATTTCAAGGGTTTTCAAGTTTGACACTTAACATAGAATATTTCAAGAGTTCACAAGTTTGACACTTAAGTTAAAATATTTTGAAATATTTCAAATTTTGACACTTTTATTCTTTCTTTAATAAACTATCTTTGACACTTTGACATTCAGATGTCTAGTTTTATTTATAATTCTTTTATTTCAAATTTGAAAATTTGCGTCAACTCGGCCTTTTGACAACAAGCAATTATATCATTCTTTGAAAGTGAGTGCAACAATATACTCGTGTTTTATAGGAGTGAATTAAAAGAGGAAAATGTAAGTATAAATTCTTTTAATTTATTTTTGAATTATGATTTCAATTTTATTTATATTTAGATTAGATAATAATCCAACGTTGAGATTTCTTTTTCTAAATTGGAACTGGGAATATTTTGATAAAATCGGAAAGAAAGGAAAGGAGTGAACGTTTTCAACCTTATATCTTTTATCTAGGAGACTCATGGATGCTGATATATGAACGTTTTCTGTGAATGGATATGGATGAAGGACAGTCACAACATACTTACTTCAATGCCAAGATCTTCTTACTCTTCAGCTAGGAATGCCTTTGTAAATTAATGATTTAATTATTCCAAACGTTACAACCTTTTTATAACACTAATATATCTTAAATCGGATTAATCTTCCAAATTATAATAAAAATTGTTTTAACAAATTTTAAAAGGGGGACTGACGAATTTTCTAATTTAATTTAAATATTAAATTTTATTAACCTGTGTATGTATGCTGTGAAGTGCCACCGCGCGTACAGAGGTTGATTTGAACTGTAGAGTAAGCGCTACACTCTATACCTGTTCTCGGACTAGGGGTGTGAGGTAATGCTAGTTGCCACAACACCTAGTATTACAAGATCTACTTCTAAGTTCCTGGGTTGGTATTGCAAGCATAATTTACTATACATGGTCTAGTCCAGACTACCCCGCGTTGAGGTGCGTAGCTTTCCCGGCCCTGGTGCCTTAGAGGAAAGCTTCCATACCTCAACAAAGACACACAACACGAAGGGTTTGGCCACCCACCCATTATTCTACAGTTCACCTTCTGGGTTTCTTGTAGAAGATTGTCCCCAAAATACTTTTTGGCCTTAGGGTACGCGGATACTCAGTCTTTTGACTTTGAGCTAGTTAGGTAGGCTTAGATAGGTAGGAATCCGGGTTGGTTGGCCACGGTACTATCCCTGGGTTGCCATGGACCAGGTCTCTCCGGACCTGGTTCCCAACCTAGACCCCTTTAACTTGCTTCCTAGTGGAGCGCAATTAACTTCGTTAGTTTCTATAATATTAGGAGTATTTGATCTTTTGGCTTTCTTCTTCAATATGCAGAGCGTCGTGTAATTCAAAATTCTTCGGTCGTTTAGGAAAGTCGTATGAGTGCGTCTTGGCCCCTTTCGGACGGGTGTGTAGGATGGATGGGAGCCCCGTATTCTTGTAGTTTTTTTTGTATTTAAACTTAAATGTTTCCTCTCTATACATCTCAAGCAAAACACTGCTCCACTTCGTAAGAACTAACAAGTCACTACTTTAACGCAATGTATTCCTAACCCAATAGACGATCACACTTAATATTGGCCATCTTCAATTCTAAGTAAACAGTCTAACTGTTTTACTAAACTTATAAGGACCTCCAGAGGGCAGGTTTCTTACAATGGCGCCATAGTGACCAGGATATCGGAGTCGCAAGTGAGCGGTGTATTTTTGAGATGTTGGGAGAAAACAATTAGGAAAAACTTAGTTAGTTATAGTGTATAGATATTCATGCTAGCTGTTAGTTGGTTACAAAACAAATATTAATTATTTTGATATAAATTTATAATCATGAAGAAGTCTGAAAAAAATTATACAAGCAGCTGAGTTTCTTAGAGAACTTGATGATGTGGGACGTCAGTGCAAGACTTATGTGGAAGTTTCAAATCATCCCCAAGGAGGATCGAAGCGTGTTGCAAGTACAGTCCAAGACAAGACTCAACCAGGAAGCAAGAGAACGAGCTGGAATTGGGGGAGGCAGTAAAGAATATTTTGCAGTAAATTATCTGATTAAAAGGGGGTGGAAACCTGGAGACGGATTGGGAAAATCAAGACAAGGAAGGCGTCATCCTATTGAAAATAATAATTATAGGATAGGAAATGATAGGCGTGGCTTTGGATTTTTAGAGTTGAATGAGATAATTAGACCTTATATTGAGCTAAAAGA
This sequence comes from Phthorimaea operculella, assembly GCA_024500475.1. NCBI lineage: Eukaryota > Metazoa > Arthropoda > Insecta > Lepidoptera > Gelechiidae > Phthorimaea > Phthorimaea operculella. The sequence goes on from JANFCV010000001.1 coordinate 16,439,019, forward strand.
TTTCATAAAAGAAAATGATAATAATTACTTAAGTGTTTTCAATATAAATAACTCTTTATTTACAGATGATTTAGAGGTAGATCAAAGCTTTACAACACAAAAGAATATTAGGATTACAGCTGAAATAGAGGTAGAATACTTGGGGGAGGTTTTTGTAGTGTTAGTAGACACGGGTAGTGAAATAACTTGTATAGCAGAGGATTTCTTTTTCAAACTGAATTCAATCCAAAACTTGGCCAAGCTCCCAATAAAGCCTTTATTTATAAAAGGGGCAGTAGGACAGAAAAGCTTAAAAATACCTAAATTTCTTAACTAGTATAACCTTGGAGATTAAGGGTTGTGAATTTGAGATCGGGTTATTAGTTATTCCCAAATTGACTAAAAACATGATTCTTGGGTTTGATTGGTTAATAGCAAATGAGGCTAAGATTGATTTAGGTGATCCGAAGGCGCTAATCTTAAGCACAGGGGGAGGTAACAAGGTTGTTGTACCATTTTTAGAGAAGGTGTACGAGGATTCTCCAGGAGTGAATCTTCAGAAAGAAGTACTTCAAAAGGAAACTAAAACAATTGAGTCAAATAACTATAGAAAGAAAGTTAAATTGGGAATGGAAATCTCGTCTAAACAAAAACTTTCTTTGTTTAAACTTTTGGAGAAACACAAAGCGGGGTTTTCACAAAAATTAGGAAGGGCGAATTGTTACGTTCATGAGATTAAAATGGAAACAACAACACCAAAGATTAATAGAACTTATCCAATTCCTTATGCTTATAGATCAAAGGTCGAGGATAAAATTAACGAAATGATTGAAATGGGAATTATTTCAAGAACATCAACTCCTTATTGTAGTCCGCTAACCTTTGCTATAAAACCTGATGGTTCAGTTCGTATTCTTCTAGATGCAAGGGAAATAAATAAATTCATGGTTGCAGAGTCGGAAGCACCACCACTTCAGATAGATGTTTTGAATGCTTTCCATGGGGTGAAATTTATTACGATTTTAGATTTAAATAACGCGTATTTTCAAATTCCCATTTCGGAAAATAGTAAGAGGTACACAGGATTTACAGTAAATGGGAAATCTTATGTTTATAACGTATTACCCCAAGGTTTGAAAACTTCGGTTGGAAGTTTTAGCAGGGCCATGGATAAAATTCTAGGGATAGAAGTTAGAGAATTTTGCGTAAATTATCTTGATGATCTGGCTATTCTGACAGCAGGGATTTGGGTTGAACACCTTCATCATATAGACGAGGTTTTAAATCGGTTAGAAATGGCTGGTATGACCTGTAACATAGAAAAATGTAAATTTGTTTGTGAAGAAGTTAAAATGTTAGGACATATAGTCTCAATAGATGGGATTAGGACTGACCCGGCTAAAATCGAAGCGATCCAAGAGTTCCCAGAACCTAAGAAAGTTAAACAACTAAGAGCCTTTTTGGGGTTATGTAATTACTATCGGAGGTTTATTCCTAACTATAGCCTTTTGACGATTCCTCTTAATAATCTTTTACGTAAGGAACAAAGATGGAAATGGGGTCAAGAGGAACAATCGGCAATGGATGAGTTGAAGAAGGAATTCTTGTCAACTATTTTACTACACCATCCAGATCAAAACAGAGAATATTATTTACAAGTGGATAGTTCGGGAATAGGGATTGGAGGAGTGCTATATCAAATTGATGATGAGGGAAATATGAAGATCCTTGGGTTTTGTAGTAGAGCTTTACGTGGACCGGAGTTGAGGTGGACTGTTACTGAACAGGAACTGTGGGCTATAATTTACAATTTGAAAAAGTTTGAGACATATTTAAGGAGTACCGATAATTATTAAGACCGATCATAAACCATTAATATTTATTAAAAATGTTAAATTGTTTAATGCCCGTGTAACTAGATGGATTTTGTTTTTAGAACAATTCAATTATAAAATCGAACATATTAAAGGGATGGAAAATATAGTACCGGATATACTTTCGAGGTATCCTGTTGGGGGAGTTATTCAGGAAGAAAAGGTGAAATGCCCAAATATTATGTATATGGGAGTTTCTTCAAGCCGGTCTTTAAATGAGAAATTAGAACGCTTGAATGAATATCAAATGATGGATAATATTATTATGAATATTAGACAACGAGTTTTAGAATTGAATGGTTTGGGGGAGGACCGATTGGGTAGAATCGCATCCAGATGCTCTTTGATTAATGGAATTCTATACTATGACCCACCTAATGTTGATCGTCAAGTGATTTTCTTACCGGAAATTTTACGGGAGGAAACCTGTAAACAAGTACATATTGAGATGGGACATTTGGGAGTCTATAAAACTTATCATTACATTCGGCAACGGTTTTATTGGATTGGGATGAAAACAACAGTTAGATCTATTATTCGGAAATGCAGAGTTTGCCAATTATCGAAGGATGATCCTATTAAATATGTTGGACCTTGTAATTCGATTGTTACAGAAGGGATAGGAGATCTTGTAATGGGAGACCTGTACGGACCATTACCTAGAGCTCAATCAAGATATTCTTATATTTTTGTATTACAAGACTCATTTAGCAAATACATTAAATTGTATGGTTTAAGCAGGGCTACTTCTAGAGCGGTTTTAAAGAAATTAAAAGAGTTTGTTAGAATCATCAAGCCCAAAATAGTTATGACAGATAATGGAAGACAATTTATTAGTATGATATGGAGAACTGGATTAAGAGAATTGGGAATTCGTGCACTTTATACTTCGATTAGGAATCCGAGACCCAATACTACAGAAAGGGTGAATAAGGAGTTATCCAAATACTTTCGTATTTTTTGTCATCATAATCATAAAGGATGGTACAAGATTTTGGGAGATGTTGAAGAGCTATATAACAACACTTATCACAATTCGACAAAATATTCTCCAAAGGAAATAGTGTTCGGGAGTTCGGCCAGGTTAACCATTGATCGGGTTTTGCCTCATTTTGAAAATACTAGGGATGTTGAGACTATTAGAGAAGAGGTTAAGGAAAATTTAAGGCAGGCAGGACAAATTAGAAGGAATTTTATAATAAGACACACCGATTGATAGAATTTCAAGTGGGAGATTTAGTGAAAATTCGAAAATTAAATAAATCAGATACTAGGAAATCTTTATTCAAAAAGTTTAAACTTAGATTCGAAGGTCCCTATAGAGTTTTAATTAGGAAGCCTGGAAATATTTATGTTTTAGTTGATCCAGATAGATTAACAGTTCGAGGAACTTTTAGTGCGATACATTTATCTCGATATTATGTTTAGAGAAACCCATTTAGCATTGTCAATGATTGAGATAAATATTTAATATTTGTTAATTCTCTAATTATAATTAAAGTATTAAAATTTTTTTTTTCTCTTTTATTTTTATGATAAACGACTAGCTCTCTTTGAGGTATAAGATTTTGAATCTATGGGTATAGAACCAAAATCTGGGGGAGGATTGTAGAGAACCACGTCGTTCGACATAAAAATTGAAAATGTTTATCTTGCTAAAACATTAAATATTTGACCCATTTGACCGATCGAACCCTAATTTTGATTTTATATTCCGTGTTGGAGTAAGGAACTTCTTTATGAAGACTTCATGTCAAAGTATAAGGCGACAAATGTTGTAGGCGGCATAGAAAATTGAAATGTGTGTGACGTTTTTGGTTTGAAAGTTTTTCTGACAGTTTTAGAACAGGAAAGATGGAGTCAAATTTTGGGTGTGTTGAAGAAAGGAGCAAAATGGAGCTACTGAAAAAAAACGTGTTTTCAGTGCTCAACAAAGTCGAAAAAATGGTGAAAACTGCCAAACTGGAGGTGCGCCACCTGCCTGGGAGCATTGTGAAATTCTATTTTAAAGATAAGTATTTTTTTTATATCTAGGAAAGATAGAATGGAGTAATATCTTCTATTGCAGATCGCTGCTAGGGTGCTCCTATAAAGTGACCAATCTCATTTGGATTTGTAGGGCGGAGATCGAACAAAGGGTGGTATGAAATTGGAATACGTGAATTTGACAAAAAAATTGTTTATTGTAACTTTCTAGAATTATGTTTTATCTATATTAAATAAGAAATACTAATATTGTTCGTATTTTTCAGAGTAAAGGAAGAAGGAAAAAATGTCTCGTAACAATGAAAAATCGTCCTGTATACAGAACTGGATTATGATGGGGCAACTACTTTGAGAATGCCAGGTTTGAGATCCAAACCTGCAGACGTAAGTGTTTACTTACCATTTGTATCAAATAAGCGTGAAGGAATTTCCAAAATTAATGCTTAGGCAAAGTGATCGTAAAGTTATGTGTTACGCGAATCTATCGTTTTGCGATTTATTATTGCGCGAGTGACATCCCGCGTGTCTAACATTTTGCGATTTATTATTGCGCGAGTGTCATCCCGTGTGTCTAACGTTTTGCGAAATTATTATTGTGCGAGTGACATCCTGCGTGTGTAATGTTTTGTGAATTCATTATTGTGCGAGTGACATATAACTAGTGTAACGTTGTGTTAATTTATTATTGTACGTGTAACGTCCTGTGAACCCTTTGGTTTTCGTGTCATATTCCGCAGGAGCAATGGTTCCCGAACCTAACGTTGAGCTGGAGATATCGTGCAAGTGTAGTGTTGTGTTATTTAAGTTTGAGAAACTAAAGTGTTCTACTTAGATTTTACTTTTGAGTGGTTCCCCTTTTGTGTGATATTACAATCAAGTTATTTAACATAGAATTTTTCAAGGGTTTTCAAGTTTGACACTTAACATAGAATTTTTCAAGGGTTTTCAAGTTTGACACTTAACATAGAATATTTCAAGGGTTTTCAAGTTTGACACTTAACATAGAATTTTTCAAGGGTTTTCAAGTTTGACACTTAACATAGAATTTTTCAAGGGTTTTCAAGTTTGACACTTAACATAGAATTTTTCAAGGGTTTTCAAGTTTGACATTTAACATAGAATTTTTCAAGGGTTTTCTAGTTTGACACTTAACATAGAATATTTCAAGGGTTTTCAAGTTTGACACTTAACATAGAATATTTCAAGGGCTCTCAAGTTTGACACTTAACATAGAATATTTCAAGGGTTTTCAAGTTTGACACTTAACATAGAATATTTCAAGAGTTCACAAGTTTGACACTTAAGTTAAAATATTTTGAAATATTTCAAATTTTGACACTTTTATTCTTTCTTTAATAAACTATCTTTGACACTTTGACATTCAGATGTCTAGTTTTATTTATAATTCTTTTATTTCAAATTTGAAAATTTGCGTCAACTCGGCCTTTTGACAACAAGCAATTATATCATTCTTTGAAAGTGAGTGCAACAATATACTCGTGTTTTATAGGAGTGAATTAAAAGAGGAAAAATGTAAGTATAAATTCTTTTAATTTATTTTTGAATTATGATTTCAATTTTATTTATATTTAGATTAGATAATAATCCAACGTTGAGATTTCTTTTTCTAAATTGGAACTGGGAATATTTTGATAAAATCGGAAAGAAAGGAAAGGAGTGAACGTTTTCAACCTTATATCTTTTATCTAGGAGACTCATGGATGCTGATATATGAACGTTTTCTGTGAATGGATATGGATGAAGGACAGTCACAACATACTTACTTCAATGCCAAGATCTTCTTACTCTTCAGCTAGGAATGCCTTTGTAAATTAATGATTTAATTATTCCAAACGTTACAACCTTTTTATAACACTAATATATCTTAAATCGGATTAATCTTCCAAATTATAATAAAAATTGTTTTAACAAATTTTAAAAGGGGGACTGACGAATTTTCTAATTTAATTTAAATATTAAATTTTATTAACCTGTGTATGTATGCTGTGAAGTGCCACCGCGCGTACAGAGGTTGATTTGAACTGTAGAGTAAGCGCTACACTCTATACCTGTTCTCGGACTAGGGGTGAGGTAATGCTAGTTGCCACAACACCTAGTATTACAAGATCTACTTCTAAGTTCCTGGGTTGGTATTGCAAGCATAATTTACTATACATGGTCTAGTCCAGACTACCCCGCGTTGAGGTGCGTAGCTTTCCGGCCCTGGTGCCTTAGAGGAAAGCTTCCATACCTCAACAAAGACACACAACACGAAGGGTTTGGCCACCCACCCATTATTCTACAGTTCACCTTCTGGGTTTCTTGTAGAAGATTGTCCCCAAAATACTTTTGGCCTTAGGGTACGCGGATACTCAGTCTTTTGACTTTGAGCTAGTTAGGTAGGCTTAGATAGGTAGGAATCCGGGTTGGTTGGCCACGGTACTATCCCCGGGTTGCCATGGACCAGGTCTCTCCGGACCTGGTTCCCCAACCTAGACCCCTTTTAACTTGCTTCCTAGTGGAGCGCAATTAACTTCGTTAGTTTCTATAATATTAGGAGTATTTGATCTTTTGGCTTTCTTCTTCAATATGCAGAGCGTCGTGTAATTCAAAATTCTTCGGTCGTTTAGGAAAGTCGTATGAGTGCGTCTTGGCCCCTTTCGGACGGGTGTGTAGGATGGATGGGAGCCCCGTATTCTTGTAGTTTTTTTGTATTTAAACTTAAATGTTTCCTCTCTATACATCTCAAGCAAAACACTGCTCCACTTCGTAAGAACTAACAAGTCACTACTTTAACGCAATGTATTCCTAACCCAATAGACGATCACACTTAATATTGGCCATCTTCAATTCTAAGTAAACAGTCTAACTGTTTTACTAAACTTATAAGGACCTCCAGAGGGCAGGTTTCTTACAGTACCTTCCAACTTCCACCAACCAAAGGGGTGGTGTAGCAATATTCGGCGAAATTTTTAAACTCCCGAGTGCTGATGTAAATAAAATTAAAACAGATGAAAGCGTTTCAGTTAGGTTTCCCGAAGTTGCGAAGTGATGCCTTAGAACAGAGTTCCAAGTTGGAAACTTGAATGTTTCGACACAAAGCCCCGAATTGTTTTCTTATTTCTGGGTATTTCAACGTGACTTTGTTTGTTTAACGCATATTCGGCACAATGGGATTACATAACATAACACCTTGGTGCTGTATGTACTCCTGGTAATTAATAAACCAAAGGGGTGCAATACTCATAAGTACATAATACATCCCATGCGAGGTAGGCAGAGCATAAACTTCTATAAAAAAATGGCCATTTACACCACGTCTGACAAAAGTTTGAGTCATTCTGAAGACTGTGTATCACCATAGTGATAGGCTGTCAGCTTGTCGTCTAGACTACAAAACTCGTAACTCGTAATAATGAAATAGTTTAATGCTATGCACATTGTATGTTGACATCGTTGAAAAAATTAATCTTGCTGTCGGCTTCTATAGATATCTCTTGATATGATGGTGAAATCAGTTGACCGAGCAAATTCCATCGTCTCTATTCAGTTCCGAATATTTGATTTGGCATTTTTGATCATCATCGTCATCCTTTAATCGGATCCAAATATTCTCGACAAGACTATTACGTAATATCGCAAAACTTTGCGTAAAGGATTTCAAAACCCTGTCAAAACCCTAATCAACATAGCATAAAGAAAGGAAGAATTCGGTCTTGGTTGGATTGCTTGGAATGAGTAGAGATGAAGCCTCGAGCCGCCGAGGGGCGCAGGCGCAGGGGAGAGTCGCATTGTACGTTGCCATGGTTAGTGTTGCCATGGTCATGGTTTTGTGCAGGTAGTGTATAAGTAACTTATAAATTAAATAATGAGAAAATTGAAAAATTCACTAGCGACCGCCGGGACTTGAACCCGGGACTGTGGATCAACGTTCCACCGCTCTACCGACTGAGCTACGGGCGCCTAGCGGACCCAAGTGAATCTTTCAACCTCTTGATGCTCGTCTCGAAGCGACGATTAAGCGACATCTAGTAGTAGTTTTTACAACTAAATACTTTGGTTAGTCCACGTTACAGTAGGAATTCAAACCATATATAAGCTTTTTGCTTAAACCAATGTATTGGAATTTTTAATGCACTCACAGCGCTATATTATTCTCATAAATTAAATAATGAGAAAATTGAAAAATTCACTAGCGACCGCCGGGACTTGAACCCGGGACTGTGGATCAACGTTAAATTAATTTATGAGAATAATAATAGCGCTGTGAGTGCATTAAAAATTCCAATACATATAAGTAACTTGTTTGAGATTTTTTGTATCCCTCTAAATCTCGCATATAATCTTGGAAATGATCTACCTACTATGCTACAAGTAAATCGGCAAAGCCAGTCCAGCTCCTTCTAGACGCCCGAAGTTTTATGGGATCTTCAAGCACAAGCTTGGATCTTCAAGCAGTCTGTACCGTTGTTGGCCAGATAAATACCAGATTACCAAAGTCTTACCTATGGGAAAGCTTTCATAAAACAGGCAGGGCAGAAACTTCGCGAAGCATGCAGGATGATCATTGTGACATAAGTCAAGATGGTATTTGTTGGTGTAAAAGCAGGTTTTTCGAGCTTTAAATGTAAAAATTCGTTAGCGCAAGTAAATTGTATCTTAGGCGGCAACACTGGTCTGCCATTGTGCGGTGGAGATTACGAGACCTCGATTCCTGGAACCTGCGCGGACGCCTACCTAACCGCCGTTTTTTGTACACCCAACCACACCAACTAGACTTCAACCCTCCATTGTTGAAATAAAGCCCAGTTTTGCTCAGAAATATGTTCTGAGGACTGTACGATCTTACCTATCTTGCCGCCGGGTTTAATGTTCAATCTAGATTCCGTCTTTAAATGGATTTAAAACTTTATAGATTGTGCGGCATTCGGCTAGATGTTACATTTCTGGATTTTGTGATTAATTGATTATTTTAGGTTGTTCACCTTCTTCATTATCATTTTGTGGATTATCGTTTTCAGAGATAATTTTACTTTTCTTTTATTTCACCGCAGTCGGTGGCTTCTAAAGGTTTATTGAACTGCTTTGACCCAGTTTTGTGTGTTGTTGTTTATTTTCATTGGCAAACACAACGGTAGAGGCTACTGGTTAAAGTCTTATCTTCATCGTCAACAAACAACTGGACTGAAATGTTTGTCCAGTGCATTTGTCGACATGTCACCCCTAATTGATTTTCGATGTCTCGGTCGGTAATCATGTATTGAGCTATTCACTTTTTTGAGTTCATGATTTTAAAAGAACTGTAAAATAAAGTTTACCGCATGTATGCATGTTTGTCCTGGCATATCTCAACAGCAACAGCAAGAGTGCTTGCTTGAATTAGAGATTCAACTCAATTCAACTAACCCGAAGTTCTACCGTGTGGGTCACCCATCGGGTCGTTGAACGACTCGGTGTCCCACACGAAAAGAAGAAGAACCCACCGAGTTAACGAACAACTCGATGAACCACGGCGTAAGTAGACAACTAATTTTATCGCAATAGCGTTAGTAGTTATCAAGATACAAGCAACCAATTATATGTGTGAAAATCATCGCTTTTCTACAATTTTATATCAGTATGATACCTAATTTGATATTAATCCGTCGTGCATTATCTCGATCGCATCAATATTTCACGCACCGCTCTCGCTTTCACGCATGCGCTGTCGGCCGCGATCCATCTTCCGCGCATTTCATATTCCGCGGTGCGCCCGCGTCGCCATCATTCAACTTTTTGTCCTCTATTACTCCTGTAATGCGATTATAATTCTCACATTTACCCTCGCCGCCTTTACAAACAAATATGAAACCTTTATCATCACTCGAAGGTAGAATTTTCTGATCGCTGCCTGTTTGTTCCTGTGTACGACTTGAATTTGCTTCGGTACGTCTTCATTTGAGTTTGAGTCTTGGGTGTTGTCCTGTAGAGTGTAAAATGGGTTGTGCGTGAGGGTTGCCATCGGCTCCATTGAGGCAGGACCGGTTCGGGCAAGGAATGCCGCCGCGAGCGGCTTTTTGCCTTAAACTAGAGCTGTAGCGGCGGAAAGTAAACATATTCGTTACTTTACTCCTTCTTTGGTTTGTTTCAAGATTACCTGTACATGAATGTTAAACTTAACTATCTCCTCATTCATTAGTCACCTAAATTAAATACTAAAGAATTGGTATTTGTACTTAAACTCGTCCATAACTAACAATTTTGTTCATTGTAGTCCCATTTCGCTATTTCTGAAAATTTTTTACACGACTGCCCAACCAAAAAAAGGAGTGTAATGTTTTATCTTGTCTTATTTATCCATCAAGTATTAAATCTATCATATTAAGATGATGTATCCTTACAAACCTGACCTAGGCACGTACACATTATAAATGCACAATGGTAACTTCAAAGACCTCATGCGACATCACTACGCTGCGCGCACGCAGCCCGCAACCCACGCAGCGGACAGGCGGGCCTCGCGCCGCCGCCGGCGCCACCGCTTCCCGACGCCCCGATAAAGGGCACGTCGCAAATATTTGTAACTTTATACTGTAAGAACTGGCCCTAAAACCATGAGTCATTGCTTTGTGAAGGTTGCTAAGCGCCAGCAAAATGGTTCAATTGTCCCGGCTTGGTTTTGTTTGTCGTATTTACGAGTTCCTACTGTAAAACCTAGGCTAGGGCACGTCGCAAATATTTGTAACTTTTATACCCACTGTAAGAACTGGCCCTAAAAGCATGACTCATTACTTTTTGATGGTCGCTAAGCGCTAGCTGAATGTTTCAATTGGTCCTGCAAACATTTAGGTGCTTTTGTTGTTTTCTTCTTAGAAATACTAATCCGGATCCTACAACCGATCGGATCTTAGAGCACTAGACCATGCTGCTTGTACAAATAGCATAGCTTCAGTCGCGATCACGAGGCCGCGAGGTCGCTTGAAGAGCATTGCAAGCTCGGAAACAAAGATGATCCACATTACCTGATTGTCACTCAGTCCACTCTGAATCAAGGACCTCCGGATCCTGAAACCGATCTTAGACCACTAAACCACGGTAGCAGTTGATGTTTACACAAATACCATAGCTTCAGTGCTTACAGTCGCGATGTCGCGATCGCGAGGTCGCTTGGAGAGCATTGCAAACTCGCAAACAGAGATGATCCGCATTAACTGATTGTCACTTTGTCTACTCTAAACCAGGGACCTCCGTATTCTGAATCCGATCACAGACAACTAACCCACGGTAGCAGTTGTACACAAATAGCACAGATTCGGTGCTTACAGTCGCGATCGCGAGGTCGCTTGAAGAGCATTGCAAATTCGCAAACAGAGATGATCCGCATAACCTGATTGTCACTCTGTACACTCTGAATCAGGGACCTCCGGATCCTGAAAACCGATCTTAGACCTCTAGACCACGGTAGCAGTTGATGTTTACACAAGTAGCATAGCTTCAGTGCTTACAGTCGCGATCACGAGGCCGCGAGGCCGCTTGGAGAGCAATGCAAATTCGCAAACAGAGATGATCCGCATTAACTGATTGTCACTCTGCCTGCACTGCACTAAAATCTTATTGTTTACACTTGTCCTTGCCTCCGCGGCGCGGCGAGCTTGTCAAATAACTACTTATAGAGTCTAGATCAGGATAGATATTCTCTGGTCCTGTCTTTAAATTACAAATTGAACTTATATTTTTCGATTGGCAACATCTCAAGATATACGCATCAATAATATGGGGAATGTTGTTCAGTTTCATGGTCTGAGCACGCCTGCAAAGTTTTCGTTACACCGTCATTTACACCCTTTATACTTCAAGCTGCTACCCAGTATTGCAATGTACTCAATATGTAAAATCTGCAACTAACTAATGATAATTTTGTTTTGTTTCAGGATGATAAACTCCTCATATTCAGCACCGTTCAGCTGACTCTGAAGGTAATCACTATTTTTCTACAATATTCTGCTAAAGCGAAGACTCTTCAATTGATTTCATCATCACACTGTTAAATACGAAGTAAAGATTTCATAGATTATCAAATTATCACACAGTTCATTACAAAGCTAATCTATTTCTGAGTAATGGGTAGCAGCATGTAAAACTGCTGGACGTAGTCTTATACATAAAATTGCGTCAAATTTTAAACACTATCACCCAGCCTTATTAATTTTGCAATCTCAGCAGCTGCAATATCCCAGAAGGCTCAACACTGGCTCTCCTGCGCCTATCCTACCATGCGGCACTCCGCCCTCCGGGAGGGGGTATTATGCCCATAATGTCACTCAATGCCCTCTCCACTCCCTCTCATGTGAACAGCGAGTGCTTTAACAGGGTTTTCATGTAAAAAATCCCCAGTTTTCCCAGGTTTTACAGTTGCCCTTTTGAGGTTAAACGCGCGGAACTAACCAGATTATGGAACGAACGAATATGAGGTCGAAAAGTATGGCTGCTGTATTTTAATTAAAATCTGATGTTTTTACATGACTTGGGAACTCGTGAAGGGGATGAAGGGGCAGAGAGACAATCAAAGAGCTTGAAGAGAGATCTTGTCTCGTCACATCTTGTAGTTTTTACTGCGCAGTTTCGTTTTCTTTGCGATAACTTTCAGAACCAAATTTCCCTGACCGGCTTTCGAAGTAAAATAATTCGGAATAAGAAAAGAAAGTCAGCATTTGGATCATGCTTCTTTCCTTCCAGAACACAGTACGTAATCAAGTTTTCATCATAGAAATTGGGACAATCCGTCCACAAAATTCAACCAATTTCGATCAAGCAATAATGGTATTGTGGCCAAAATCCGTATTCAGCAGAAACAGTTCACCGCATACTGAAAACTCAGACCAAGACAGTTTTCCAGGGGGAAGTCTACGAACAGCCAGGTTAAATCTTTACAAAACTCGTCTCATTTTTGCGCGCCATATTACAGCGCACCTACCTTTACAAAATGTAATCAAATCACAAACAATATAGTGAGCTTTAAAGGAGGCACGTCAAGTTTAAACGAAATTGAGTCGCAAATATATTTTTATTAATTTATCTATTCATTTATCTGAGGTGAGGCATATTTTGTTTAGCTTACTACATGTTTTAGTCGTATTAGAACTCGCGTCAAAGAATGGGATGACTTTTTCAGGTATTCACTCCAAGTTGTTTGTACAATTCCTCTTTAAATTTTCCTTGTTCATCTGCGGAAAATAACGAAACGAAACAACGTGAAACGATAACTCGTTGTAACGTTATTATTTTCTTAACGATTATAGTCAGTAGGACTGTTGAGTCGGCAGGTTAATACACGGCTAAATTGGAAATCATTTCCTGCTATTGTTGAACGGATTTTGGGAAAACTATTGGAAATAACAAAGTAAAATACAAGTCATATTGAGTATTGACACACCGTGTACGAGAAAAAAAATACAGGGTTTCTCATCTTAATTTAAAGCTCTGAAAAACATAGATTACAGTTTATGAGTTTAATAGCTAATTTTATGAAAGCAGAGTAGCGCACGGCAGGTTTGGCGCAGAAGTAGCCTGAACTATTACAGCTGCCGTACAAAATTGCAAACTAAATGCCTATTACGCATTTTGTCTACCTTCCTCAAGGGGCCTTGCTGCCAGCAATTGGACCGATTTTATGTCAGCGTTGGTAAGCTATATAACTCCTGGATTTATTAATACCGTACGAAAACACAATTTTGCACGGAAATCTGGTAGCAGCAAATGATATTAGCTAAAAAATAAAATTATGCGCTCACTTAGGCAATAAAATGAAAACTACAAGTGTTTTTAAAATTAACACCATGACGGGCGAAATTCAATAACCTACAACCTCATTTACAGCAATCCTTGCGTTTAACATCATGAGAATAGTAATACATGATTAAGTTAAGATCATTTATCGCTCAATTAGCCGTAATGAAAGCCCTCGAAAGCCTTCAATCATTCTATTAGACTATTGCTGGTATCCCTGGAATGGGGCTCCATCCAGCCGGCTTATTGGAAAAATTGCCTTTTTCAATAAACAGCCTTCTTGAGAAACAGCTGCGTTGCTCGAAGAACCATTTTAAATCTATTGTCTTCTTGATTGTATTAAGCGTCGCAGTAAAATTTTATTTTATTTTACCAAACAAAAGGGAAAAAGTATTTAATTGAAATTAAAAAACATAAAACACTTACTGAAGTCATAATTAATAATGAAAAAATAATGAAGACTTCATAACTACAGAATATGTTGCGAGACAATATTCTATGGGAGTTTTCAGGTAATGTTAAGATGAGTCTGTGAAGTGACACATAATTCTAATTTGACCGAAGTATCAATGAAGTACAGAGACTTCTTATATTGCACTCTACGCATTTCTACTGCTTTAACTTTATTTCCCCTAGACCAGTAAAAACAACATTCCGTAACAAGGTTTTACCGCGACTTCCGCCTGCAAACTCGATTGTTCGAAAAGGTTGTCATTGCCTTCATACCACTATAATCCAAGGTACGACTAGTACGACCAAGGAATACGTAGGTAATAGAGATGCACCATATGCACGATGCAGACTATGGTTTGGGCCGACTAACCGACTGCCGACTAATCAGTTTAAAATCAGTTGACTAGTCAGTCACTAATTATTACAAAAATACAAAAATGCCCGGCTACTTGACCATTACTTCGGTGAAGTTGGGGACAGGGAACAGCGTGTGTGTACACTTTTTGAGCCTTATTTATTCCATTCCAATTAATATTTATGTTTTAATTTCGTGCATACTTATTGATCGCTAGTTTTATCAAATTATAGGTATTATATTGAAATTTTATGTCGCTAAGACAGTCGATTAATCTTCTGTTCAGCCGACTAGTTGTTGAGCTGACTATGTAAAATGACGACTAGTTGGTATAGCACATTTCTAGAGGTAATACAGCCTACCATACCAACGTCTGAAAATGTAATTTGTAGCAATACATCCTCCTATCACTGACATAGATGGAGTAGTGACTCGAGCCCGTAATCGGATTGCCGTGAAGTCGCGATATGAGTGCACTTCTTATCCTCCCAGTTCTTATTATACTAATGCCAGAACCAGTATAAGTTGAACCCTAAAATGGGTAGCTTGATATAGTGGCAATAGTACGACCAAAGGATACATAGGTAATACAGCTACCAGTACGTCTGAAAATGTAATTTGTAGCAATACATCCTATCACTACATAGATGGAGTAGTGACTCGAGCCCGTAATCGGATTGCCATGAGGCCGCGATATGAGAGCACTTCTTATCCTCCCAGTTCTTAATACTAATGCTAAGAAAAATAGTATAAGTTGAACCCTAAAATGGTTAGGTTGATGTAGTGGCAATAGTACGACCAAAGAATATACAGGTAATACAGCTACCAGTACGTCTGAAAATGTAATTAGTAGCAATACATCCTATCACTAACATAGGTGGAGTAGTGACTCGAGCCCGTAATCGGATTGCCGTGAAGCCGCGATATGAGTGCACTTCTTATTCTCCCAGTTCTTATTATACAAATGCTAAGAAAACCAGTATAAGTTGATCCAAAAATGGGTAGGTTCATGTGCTGGCAATAGTACGACCAAAGAATACATAGGTACTACAGCTACCAGTACGTCTGAAAATGTAATTTGTAGCAATACATCCTATCACTAACATGATGGAGTAGTGACTCAAGCCCGTAATCGGATTGCCGTGAAGCCGCGATATGACTGCACTTCTTATCCTCCGAGTTCTTATTATACTATTGCCAACAAAACCAGTATAAGTTGAACCCTAAAATGCATCCTATCACTAACATAGTGAAGCCTTCTTATACAAATGCTAAGAAAATCAGTATAAGTTGAACCCTAAAATGGGTAGCTTGATATAGTGGCAATAGTACGACCAAAGAATACACAGGTAATACAGCCACCAGTTCGTCTGAAAATGTAATTTGTAGCATTACATCCTATCACTAACATAGGTGGAGTAGTGACTCGAGCCCGTAATCGGATTGCCGTGAAGCCGCAATATGAGTGCACTTCTTATCCTCCCAGTTCTTATTATACTATTGCCAACAAAACCAGTATAAATTGAACCCTCTTCTTCTTTTCGTGTGGGACACCGAGTCGTACAACGACCCGATGAACCCTGGTGTCAGAGTTTTTCAACCGCCTACTGCAAGTAGCAGGCCTCTGACATGGTTGTGTAACGACCGCCATCATAGACAGCAACCGGGACCGACGGCTTAACGTGCCCATCCGAAGCACGGAACCATCTTACTTGCGGACAATCAGGTGGTTCAGCCTGCAATGTCCTAACCAGACTGGGAACAAATTCACAAAGCGATAAATATCAACTTTGTGAGTGACCCCACCGGGAATTGAACCCGGAACCTTTGCGTGGCAGGCAGGCATACTAACCAATGCGCCACATCGGCTGTCAATTGAACCCTAAAATGGGTAGCTTGATATAGTGGCAATAGTACGAAAAAAGAATATATAGGTAATACAGCTACCAGTACGTCTGCGAATGTAATTTGTAGCAATACATCCTATCACTAACATAGATGGAGTAGTGACTCGAGCCCGTAATCGGATTGCCGTGAAGCTTGATATGAGTGCACTTCTTATCCTCCCAGTTCTTATTATAAGAACGTGGAAATCCAAAACGTGTAAGATATACCGGTTGATATAAGAGCAACATATTTTTCAAAATACTATACAGCAAGCGTGTACGCTTTTTATAGGTCTCTTTGACGGCTGTGTCATGTGCACATATGAAATCAACTAAGTAGTAGATAAGGTAAGCCTAATTAGTCTAGTCACTTTCCAAAATTTTGATTGTTGATTTAATGATTTCCTCCAAACAACAAAGTGCAAAATCAAGTTTCTTTGTCCTGAGTCTCGGGCCTAGACGATTATAATTTTCTGCCTTTTCTGGTTGGTACTTGGTACCATAAGAAATTCTTGCAATAAAGCAGGTTTTCATGTTATCAGCAACACAATAGCTGGCCAGTGGAGACACAAAAGGATCTAATACCCAGTTCGCACAATAGGCGATTCATCTATTGTCGGATATCAGCTTTCTTATCAAAATATTGCTGCCCAGAGGTGCATTTAGGAAGACAATTCGTTCACGTTAGCACATTCGCAGTATTTTCTTCATATTGTCCTCAGATTTATCATAAGGAGGTTTCCGGAAGAATTAAAGATAATGATCGAATGTAAATCATAAGAACTGCTCAAAAACATTTTGGAAGAAACAGCTTTCAAATTCATAGACAGGCTATCTGCGTATTGTAAAAGTGTTTGTAAGCGAACGCAATGCACCAGTCATGCGAGAGACTTGTGTCTGGCGTTTGGAAGGGTTGCTTGTGTAGAAACACAAGTTTTATAGATGCGTCGCGACGGGGCATCATGTCGTCCACATACACGTATAAAAATATGCAGTAGGTATATGAATGCAAATACAGGTGCACCGTGCATGTACTGTACATGGTAGTCAGAAAATTACAAACTACTTCTTGCATTGCACCACTCGAGATTGTGTTTCATCTGGCGTATTGATAGGTTTCGGCGGGCCGCTCCGTATACTATATTCGCTTCCAAGATATGCTGTAGTAAATGCATCATACCATACATACGGGGTAGTCAGAGAGAGCATCAAGTGTCACATCCATGTATCTCTGGGTTCGAGACGCTTTTTGTTATTATGACTTATGATTATGACAAACAACATGAAGTTGTTGGTTTCCTTCCCCCAATATTCGAACCCAGAACCTTTCCATCATAAGCATAAGATTCAGTCCACAAGACTACTCTGAACTATCTATTGAAAGAAGTAAAGGGTTGTCAAAACTGTGGATGAAACACTTTCAACCTCCCCCGTCCCAGGACTCCCTGTGGTGAAGAGTGGCGTCCCATGACAGCTTCTGCTGCTGACGTTAATGGTATTCATTATTTATTGGAGCAATCGGAACAACGGCTGTCAGGAACATCCCCGTGTAACGAGGAGGTACTGCGGGGAATATCTTTTGTAAACTGCTTTATTAGAGTTCAGGCGAAGATTTGTAAGGTCTGTCTTGCAAATCGTCATTAGGGCACAGAATACATAATAGTACAGGTACAGAAGACGCACTCCGCCATAGCGATTCAACAAATATAAATCTTTACGCGCGATAATAAAGTACAATTTCCTTCGCGCCGGCTTTGGATACCTACTTTTATATTAGCCTATTCATCGCGCGCGCAAGCAAAAATGAGCCGAATGGCTGCGCGCGAAAGTTCTTCTGCCGCTGGCGCGTCCTGAAGGTCACAGTCAGCGCGCTCAGTGGGGATGTCACTTTCGAATTTTAAAGGAGGAAGGCAGATAGGTTCAAAAACTCTGACATCAGGGTTCATCAGGTCGTTGTAGTAGTAGATACCTAGATAATAAATAATATTTTTTTTTACATAGCTAGAATCTACGTAGGTACCTATTTTCTTACCTTTCGATGTCACGCGGTAACTTGTGGAACTTGAGGCTTTTATCACTAGAATTATTCAAGCAATTATAAGCAATGCAGTATTTTCTTATTCTCATTTTCGCGTAATTTACGTAAATTTAGTACAAAGAAAGAATTAAGAGCGGCAACGTGGGAGCGCGTGCGTAACGAGCGGCGTGCGGCAATCCACTGAATAACCTCCCCGCGGGTGTCGCCGCACGTACTTGTAAATCTATACCTACGCAGCGGAGTGCGCCAGGCCTGATTAGGGGTATCTGCAGACGATGGTTCCTACGTCGCATTTTATGAAGAAAGAAATGTGAATGCACAAAGTTATGTAAAGTAAACATGGCCGCGTTAACCAATCGACTCTAAATTTTTCCACGGTAGCGAGTGTGAGTTTATATCCTACAAAAGACGAAAGCACAACTCGAAAGAAAGAGTTTTCCTGACGGTTGCTGCTATTGGTAGATCATGAAACAAGAAGGTATATGCAGATATCAATAAAATAAATTATAATTATGCACATTGTCAATTGTTGCGGATGCTACATACATTCCAACCCTCACTGCAAAGAGATGTGATAGAGTCAAACAAGAGTCAAACCTTTTCTCACTTGGAGATTTTCGTTTATCGTCGTTGTTGACGTTGGTTTGGGATAGCGTTTGATCTCGACGTTTGACAATATTAAACAGTCTTTAAAGTTGATAATTGGTCTCATTATCATTACATTGGGGCTTAACATATTCACCAATCATTCAAGCTTTAATGATTCATTTAGTAGCCGATTCCCCGTCATAATCCGACGGCGGTTACCTCAAGACACTCGAGGGTAAGTGGTCGCAAAAACCTCAATAATTGAATGTCGCATTATCTCCGGGGATTCGTCTCACAAATTGTCTTATGTTTTATTCAACGGCCCAATCATCCGAACCACTGAGGGCCATCGAAAGGCGTCGGCGGACCGAGAAATATGAATTCAATATTTCAATCTTGCATCCCGTTTTGATGAGTCTTGCACCCCCTGGGAGTGACAAAGATGGTGTATGTTTTGGAGTGTGATTGGCTTAGTTAACCGCCGTTTTAATTTGTTTAGAGGGTTTTCGTTTTGAGTTGGTCCTCGCCGTTTAACAAGGGTTTTCATTGTGTTTTGTTGTGAGCGATTTTGATTTTATGTGTACGATTAGCGTGTCCATTATTGTAGAAGTAATAAAACCTCGATATAAAAACATTCGCCTGAAAGAAACTTAGTTAGAAAGTAATGTTGGTATATCGTCATCGAACACTCGATGAATAGGGCGAAATGGCGTAGTAGGTAACCCACTATTAAAAGTGGGAAGAGTAAATAAAACTAACATAGTGCATAAGTACTTAATGATCAACTCCGACGCCCCGACAAACGGACGGACAATACAGTAGATAAAATTATTATGCTGATCTTAGTATCTTGTCGATATTTTAAAAAACTAATATTTTTAGGTAATTTTAAACAAACTGTGTTGTGGTCGCCCCTGACAGTTGCTATGTCCCAGGGCCTCACTCAGGGCGGTCTGCGGTGCCCCGCCCGTCATCCGCGGATGATATTGACAGGTAGTTTGGCAGCCAATTTTATTGCAGTCGATACTTTTAGTGGCCAGCTGTGGTCTGTGGTACGATTGCTTTCAGTATTTCAGTTTCGGTTTTCGTTTTTCAGTTCTGATGTACTCGTCATATTACAATTCCCTTCTTATTATTAAACTCCATACAATCGGCACCAATCTTTACAAATAATCCATCATAATGTTAGAAAGTGAAACTTGATACACCCGCACATAACGCATAATAATATGGCGTAATTTAAAAATAAGACCTCTTTTCGTACGACTTGTCTCCTGCTCCGAGTTGCCTGATTGTTAGCTTGGTTCCCCTTACATTCCCCGTAATATATTAGAAAAACGAAACCTAATACATGCCAAATACCTTACGGCGAGAGGCGTAATTTGAAAAAGCCCCGTGTCACCGTCTCTTGTGCTCTGATTGCATGAATCTGGGATCTGAAAACAAATCAAGGAATGCCCGAGGCGTTCAGCATTGTCTTTCAATCTCGATTACAGGGTTGATTAAACTGCTAGCAGTGACGGCTACAGGTAGAGATGGGGTTGCTGTGCTGGAAAATTAAGGTAGAGGTTTTTGTGCGACATGATTTTCGAAATGGGAAAACAGTTTGTGTTTGTAATCAAACTACTATCAAACTTTTAAAATGCTACTGATGATATGCACCTAAGTAAAAATATCTCAGATGCTTAAGATATACCTGGATCAGCGAACTACAATGTCTAGAAGCGTAACTGCCATGGTTCCTCCAATTCAAATATATAGTGCATAAAACCAATGAATACGTGTATAACCAAATTAAATATCATAAATGCCATAAAAGTATGATTGTTCAATATATTCGCCGACCAAGTTTAATACGTAGGATAGTACGAAACGTATAGGAAGTATTTATTCACAATAATAAGCTTAGGATACATTTCAGTAAGAAACTGTTAGCTGAGAGAAAAATAACATGAGAATAGCACCAGTAGTGTCGATTTTTAATTGCATGAAAATTGTGTAGAGACACAAACTGCATTTCGTTTCATTGTTTTTTTTGTTCCCAATTATATTTCCTGACATTACAATTCGTTGACCTGTTTATTTTTGCTATCAAAGCTAGTACAGTCAAGCTTTTAGATATACGTATTTCTACGATTATCAAAATGAACACTGATAAGTAGGTAGTTCCAATGCAACATATTCGCGGTCTAAGTCGAAGGGGTTGAATTTTTTAATAAGATCCCGTCTATTTCCTCATGCATCCAGCCCTACTCCCCAGGTGTGTCAGGTCGGGCTGCGCCGCGGGCCTGAATAATGGAAGACCCACCTTAATCTAGCGGGACAATGCATCTCCAGCGACGTTCTGCATACAATGACCTGTCACTGCAGGCAGAAAAATGCGACTGTCACTGGAGGTAGCTTTTCCGGGAGCTTGAAGTCCTCTGTGGGATTCATTTGTATACTTCTATCTTGATTCATTTGTACTCTCTTGAATTAAAAGAAGATATTTTTTTGTCCGTCTCTGTTATAAGTCCTTAGTAATTTTCGAGGACTCGTTTTTCATTAACACCATGAAAGGCGGAAAAATGTTAGGTACTATGACTGAAGTAAGTACACACACAGTATTCTCCATTCCTACCTAGTTATTGTTAGGAGAAATTGCAAGGGACGAAAATCCCGTCTTGAGCTAAACGAACTGGCGTCAAAATTCAATTCCTTCCTCATTCTTCCAGGCGACATACCTATGTAAAAATCGTTCAACGAAATTGGTTGAAATTCAGTTTGGGCCGATTCCCTCGCGACAATTTGATCGTTCACCTCGTAAGCTTTTCGCACGGGTAGTTCTCTCTATCGAATTTGACGCAATGTTGTAGCTACCTGTAGGGACGCCACGTGACTTCCTAGCTACCGTGCGTTTAGCTGTTAAAACTTCAAAATTTCTTCTCTTCGATTCCTACCTTACTAGAACCGCATAGAGTCCAATTCCTCGTAAGGCACGAAAGTGTTTTACAAGACGACTGGTCAATTTCCTCTATTCTATAAGATAGGGAAATGGGCGAATTGAGGACTGCCGAGGGGTGACAATTGAACACTCGGATGCGCCTTATCCGAAGCGTTGAATTGTGAAAACTCTATTCAGAAGCAATTAAGCATTTCTGCAAGGATAGCGTCGAACTTCATTGTTTGTTGTTAGTCAAAGTTCATTGATCAGGAAACATTTTTATTTCAATTCACGGTATTATCAACTTCGCTTTTATTCAAACTATTGGCAGTTATTTTCATTTTTCGTATCATTTTCAGAATGCTTTCATAAATCTCTACCTATACTCCCCATCAAAAAAATCGAAACAGTTTCGTTTTCATAGCTAAACAAACTATGAAATCTATGTAATTAAAAGCTGATTTTCGAATATTGACATCATGATTTAGAAACCTCGTAATACGCACTATTGAACGATGTTAGACATTTTTTCCTATATAAACATGTATCTCAGATAATGTGATTCGAACAAAACGTAAACTTGCTAAGTGTCTCGATTTTTCTGATGGGAAGTGTATTTCATTTTTATTCATATCAATATCGCACACCGCCCGACGCCGAATTCTGATCTGCAAGCATAATCTGCAAGATGTTCGACTCGCATGTGAATATTTTTGAAAATGGAATTCGTAGTGGTCAGCGTGGTAAAAATTTCGCTCAAGTGGTCACCAGACGTCCGCGTGTGGTGTATGTTCCGGACGTTCCAGATATGTTGGAATTTTATATCCTCTCCACGATATTACATAAGTTACAGATTCTATGGTACATCTTCAACGTTTTAGGGATTTTTAATTTTTTGTGGATTAGAAACGGTCACCAGTTACAGTTTTAGTACCCGGGGCCCTCGAAAAAAGGGGCACCAACAGTACTGCGTATATTCCTATTTAATAGAAAAAATATGCTGGGTAACATTTAGATAAAGACTGCAAGGTATAATGCAGTGCTCATAAAGTTTAAATAAATACTTTAATTAAAAGGCGGAGAACTGATTTCAAAATGATTGTATTAAAACCTGCCATAATACAATTTCTAAACTGATTCCCTCTTTACATAACATAACCTGATATACTCGCGGTAAATAATGAACTTACACATGTGAGCAATAGTTCATTAGTGCAGAGGAGCTGGTTAACTAGGGGAATTATGTTACGTCACTGCGCTATGCTCGTCTATTGTGTTGTGGGCTCTTTATTTAAGCTACCTTCATCGATACCGATGGATCTGCCGTATTCGCCGGTTCGTTTACATGTGCTTTATAAAGTTATCTAACATGCAACATTATAAAGCTTTTTGTGTAACTTTATTACTTTTCTTTATTGTATCGTTTAATTTTTACACATTACAGCGACTCATTCTAGCAGAAAAAGTCCCGTCAAAGCGGGACGCCAACGTTCCTTTCCACCTGCTAACTGCGAGCGTCAACTAAGATTTAATTTTCACATTTTTTCATTCACAAAGCGCTTATTTGCGTCTGTCCAGAAACATTGGCGTCTGCGGCTCTCCCGGCAAACAAATTACCTTACTTCCCTTTGCGAATTTGATTCTTTTGATCATTTCTAAATCAATTTCGTCGCCCCGCGCCCCTGTCCCGGCTACGTGGGCTCGTGGGCTAAAACATGAAAGTGCCTAAAGTCCTCGTGGATAAGTTTTCGGTTACGCTTTGACATCATTCGTTTTACGTTTATTGCTTTTACCACTCAATCAAATCGGCGGCCTCTGCTGGCTGGTGCTGGTACATCGCGAAACCACGGTAAATAGTACCTACCTACATTCAGCTTTGTTTCCAATGTGGTAGGTTAGGTTCGTTCGAAACAGTTTGTTATATTTATAAATTTTTTTCTTTGTTCTCGTCCGTCGTATATCTGATTTTTTGTCAATTAAAATAAAATACAGAATCGTACTCAGAGTTTAGCGTCCCAAACAAAATCGTGAGTGTGGCCCACCCTCCCCACCTGTTTAATTAGTTTTTTCGTTACGTAACAAGTTTCATGTGACGTTCATAGGCCGTTAAACATAGGTAACGTTAGTGGAGCTAATTCGTCAAAGGCTGGGCGCCCTTTGTACCGGCTTATGGTAATCAACGCAAGCCCTAGTGGGGATTTGATTCGCACGCGTACGGAATTTAATGAGATTTATTAACTAGCCTGTATTCAATAATATACAATTTGTTTGATTGCTTTGTGAATACATTTATCATTATTAATTAATTGCCTTTCAGTTAATAAATTAAACAATAACTTGTATGCACCCTTTATAAAAAACTGCAAAGTAATGAGAACCCATTATTTTCATTGCAAATATGGCTTTCTTTCTAAAGTTTAATGAAATCAACATAGCTGCCTTGCATGCAGCTAGCTTCGTTAATTATTAGTTTTCCTTCTGTGTTGGTACAACTCTTCTTTTTGAATTCTTGCATTACTTTTTCTAAATTCTTTGATAGAGCAAAGTGGGTAGTTTTTACTCTTTGCTTGTGGACTTTTGTGTGTCCTATACTCTTAATTTGTACCTACATAAAGTATAAAAAGCTATTATAGTCCGTGTCTGTACATTGCAAAAGAGCTTCTATGAGAAAATTTTATTAATATATTCTATTCAGTGCATTTGCAATGTATATGCCAATCATGCACTTTCGAGCCACAAGTGACTTTTACGATTTGCATATTCATTTGCAAGATCGTGACTATCGCTAGGTCTATTCTCTATTGCATATT
Organism: Phthorimaea operculella; assembly: GCA_024500475.1. Classification (NCBI taxonomy): domain Eukaryota; kingdom Metazoa; phylum Arthropoda; class Insecta; order Lepidoptera; family Gelechiidae; genus Phthorimaea; species Phthorimaea operculella. Next base: position 16,463,676 of record JANFCV010000001.1, read on the forward strand.
ATAGTGTTTTATTGCACATGCACGGAGTATGATGCATTGACGATCGCGAACAATTTATTGTCCAAAGCTTAGGTGGCGCGTGGTATCATCCGAACTCAAAGGGTGCCGACAAAGGCCCGCCGCGCGCGGTGCGGGCGGCATTAGCGGCCCCGTTTGATGCCCCCACCCCCTGATAGGGCTGCCGGCTGCAAACTTAACCTAGGGCAATGATTTTTAAATTACAGGTGTACATGCTTGTTACTATTATTGAAGTTAACTGGAGTAGACTTCGGAATTAAGGTCTAGTAGTCCTTTTAATTTTATTAACTGCTACCTAAAGTAGAATTTAATTCGTGACACACAAAGACAGAAAAAGAAGTAGACGATTGTATAATTTATTCAGCTTTAGATCTCCACAGTACCACAGTACCGATAAGAAAAGCTCCTGTACTTAAATGTTATGTTTTTTTATTTATATACCTATAGGCGTACGTGTTGTGATACTTACCACAGCTAGGTAAACTTAGTGTTTCTGAATTGGTTTTAGTTTGTTTTGTTAAACTATCTCTCAACGAGGCTGTTTTATCTATCTTTTAATTAAATTAAAAACAAAACAATCTTGTAAAAAATTATATCACCCCTAGCAACCCCCCAGAGTCAGAGCTCAAAGTGAGTGTGTTACTCTTTAACCTGCGCGATTCGCGACCGGCTAAACTTACCACTCCGCTAAATAAAGTTAAAAGGCTCCTCCAGCTTTGTCTCGGCTCGCCTTTGATGTACGGTGAGAACATCCCCCACCCCCTGCCCCCACCAAACAGTTTACCGCAAGCTCCAACTAAATGCCTTTTCCGATTGGGGTATAAACCCCCTACACGATTGATTACTGTTATGTAGTGCTAAAGGAATTTCTCAGGACGCAGCCGATCAAAGCTGTTCGACGGCGCGGCGGCGTTTCTCTTGATACCGGTAAACCCTTATCATTTTGATCTCCAGTTACCAGTGGTTACGTTATTGAACAGAAGTTTGGACGGGTTACTACATTCTAATTTCGTTTTATTGGGAAGTTTTGCAAACTACTAGATATATGTTTCGAGTGGGTGAGCTTTTGTAGTTGGACATTAACGTGATAGATAAAATAGATGGAAATACGGACAAGTATAATCTAACAGTAATTTAGGATCTCATTAAAAAAATACTAAGATCGATTCGACTAACGCTATAACTTGTTTTTGCTTAGATGCATTTAATATTTATTTTTTTGAGCTTACAGAAATTAACTAATTAATGCACATCTGAAAAAGCTTGCTACTTGTAGATACTAAAGCAGCAAAGCAACACACCGACCTAATTCCGTGCCTCGGAGGCTCGGACTTTGAAAATTCAATTAGTGTAATAACACTGCACAGTTCCATTGGCAATCAAAGGGAAACGGAAAGTTTGTGCACATCAAAGAGTCGCTTAGTGCGTAGGTACCCGGCTAATAACGCTTTCGAGATGTTATAATTTCCTCACTCGACATCGGTTCCCGAAACTATCGATATGTAGAATTCGCTTAAACTTTATATTTTTGTGCAATATTTACGAAAGTTTGTTTTCATTTTCGGAAATATTCAATATAGTTACGGTTCCATGTAAATATTTCTTTTTATGTATGTACCTGCGTATAGAAATAGATTATGTACCTATAAATAAGTGTTACAGTACATAAATATAAAAATTCATATACTTCTTCAAAGATCCTACAAAAAGTCTTTACGATTAACATTATTACGAAAAACACATTTCCATTTATTTGACAAAATCTACAAAACTACTAAAAAATAAATAATTAAATAAAGTTCATTTCATGCTAAAAGCTCTCGTCACTTTGTAGTACAGAGCTGATAGCAAGCGTATAGAACTCTGTCCCTTTGATCTTCATTTCAAAGTTAAAAGGCAATCAAATTTCTATTACTCGCAACATTTTATCTAGTCTTTCAAAAAGTAATCATGTTACTTCGCAGTTTATTTTATTTTTTATTGTTTCTTTGTAATGATCAATGTACAAAATGGTTTTATGATGTAATTAAGTATATTGGATTTATTTGTGGTTTTATAGACAATCGAGTCATATCATAATCAGCTTTCCATCTAGTGGAAATAATCATTGTTCCCTCATAATTATTGTTCCCACAGGAATAAAATATATTCCTACAGTACAATAAAACACAATGTCACGTACAAGCAAAGAAAAATAAAAATTCTATGCCTTCTTACCAAAAATTCAATAAAATATTATATTACTTATCCTGCGATTGCCCACAGCAAAAATAAATAATGGGGCCCCATTGTTGACTAATTACGTCCCTGGATTTTACGATGTTTGATATAATTTTTTGTATTGTTACAGGTTTTACCTGAAATGATAGAAAATACAACAATATCAATAATGCAGCGGCTATAAGCTGCTAAACAGGTAGGATTTTCAATTATACCTACATTTTAAACCAACCACTTTGGTTACTAACTGTAACTAACTCAAACTTTGCCGCGCTAACCAACATGCTGAACAAAACTCATGCTGAAAATACTACTACCGCCCTCTATCTTCCCGGTATAACAAGATGCAAATGAAGCACCGGCACTTTAGTTTACGGCGTCTTCGCCAGATGGGTCTGATTGACAGCTGGTTGCACGCCCGTCATGGCGCTGTGCTGTCACCACAACAGACGTCAAAAGTCATGTCATCCGCTGTTGTACCTGTTGTACACAAAACCCAACCAAGCTAATTTATTATTTATTCCGTCTATATTATTCAATTAATGACGTCCTCTGCTCTTCGAACCGGCCTTCTACGTATCTGTGATAAGTAAGGATCTTGGATATACATTTCTCTCATGATCTAAAAATACGGCCCTTCCGGGTCTCGGTGTAGGATTTCGGTGAAATGGTATTTTTTTATCATCAGGACTTCCGCAGCACCGTGGAGTATTGGGCGGGAGGCCCTTTAGTAATAGAATAGTGGGTCAGTAATATTACACCTAGCGACGTTTGATAGGCGTTGTTTTGTCGATGTCGGCCTTTGTTTACATTTTGTTTCCTGCCTTGGTGCTAGGCGTCTTCAATGAAAATATTTCATGTTTGGCACCTTACAGCACTTAGCACCTCAGTCTTGAACAGTCCTTTGTATAACTTAAACATGAGGCAAGTTTTGGTACCTCCTTGCTTGAAAAGTTTTCAGTGTAAGCTCAGGTACTTCATGAAAAAATGTGCTCTGAAAATTAGTACTAATCTTCCTTGTAAGGTAAATATCATTCCTTTATAACTATTAATAAAATACCCTGATCAACTGTTCACATAATTTCTTATTTAAAAAAATATATTATACTTAATAATTTTAAAATAGATTTAAAAATATGTACAATAAAACAGAACACCAGAAAAATAAAGAGCTTTTAATATGTTGTCAGATATTAATATCATCATAATAAACCATATCATAATACCAACATTCTCTATGGCACGAGGGTCAGGCAGCGTTCGATCGAACTTCATTGTATTCAACACTCCGCAGCCAACTCGGATCTTTCACTCGAGCTACTGCTGCTGTGTTGTACAGTTGTGCTATTCTTATTCCAAGTTGTTTATGTGGAATTATTATAAAGATCAGCTTATAATATCCAGAAATAATTTTATTAACTGGTAGTCTTCAAAAGTGTATTGTTTGTCTAAACACAATGAACATGGTAAGGTCTATTATGTTTTTTTGACCCTATTATAATTTTTCCATAACTTGCTTATTGAAGCATGAAGTTATGATTTAATTTGTTTTGGCATGTTCATAACATTATTATCCATTTACTTTTTTTGGTAAGTTTTGGTAGGTAGAGTATTGAAAGGTTTAAATTTTTTGCTTGTTCCGAGTTGAGTTATTGTGAGTAAGGAAATTATTGTTCAAATTAGGGTTTTATGATATTTGATATTTTATGCCTTGCTATTTGTAACCTGATTTTTAATGGTAAATGCCTTTATAATGGTTTTCATTCAACATTTTTTACTCTGGCTGATATTTCATAACCAACGCCGATCGATGATGGAGACTCTTGACTTTAGACGTAGCTGGCTTGCCATCTCAGTTTCTGTTGCTGTCTCTTTTCAATGCATAGAAACTAAATATAAGATGGGATGTGATCCTTACTGAGTAACTTATTGATTTTTTAGTGTGGCTTGGTGTTTTGATAGAACTCTGTCGATGTATGAGGTGTGGGGTCCAGGACGCTTGGTTTTTTATGCTGCTATTGTATTATTAGTGGTTGGTTATTGATCCATGGCTTATGTAATGAAACGAAACAGACCTTTATAAAATGACTTCTTCTTTTGTGAATTATAAGGATTGAATTATTAGTATTTATATTTTTGTAAAGGAAAACAGTTTAACTAAACTAATAGTATTTTTGGTCTGCTGCATTTTTCGTCATATTTAAAGGTATAATTTTTATGTCACATTTATTTATTTTATTTTATGCTCATTGTCTCAAATAAGTATAAGAAAAACTTGTAGACAATATCACAATTTCGGATTTTTATTACTTGTTTAGACTGGATTCAAAGCTGCTCTTGCGAAGTATTCCCTCTGTATGCATTCATTCCAATAAGGGTATTGCCTGTTTACCTGTTGTCTAATGGGGGCCCAGTAATATCACTCCTAATATATTTTTATTGTAAAAGTATGATGGTAATGTTTGTTTACTTGTTTGCAGGTGGTGTCTCGCCATGCAGCGCGCGGGTGGGAGCAGGGCCTGTGCGCCATGAGCCATACTCCTGTCGGCGGCCACCCGCAAGGTAATACCTGGTCTTTAGTTCCATATTTATTATAAAGATGCCATTAGTTTCTGGAGAATCTGAAGTTACCTGTTATCCATCGTGGACATGACGCATATAGAAACGCAAGTACCGTATTGCCACAGGTCAGTAGTAGCAGTCAAAAATAAATTACATTTTATATTGGTCTTGGTGGAGTACGCGGGCTCTCTAGTTACAGTACGCGCCTTCATAGTACTTTCCTTCAAACCACGAGTTTTTTAATAATAATAAATAATAAATAAATTTCTTTATTTCTTCAAACAAACATAGAAAACAATTCGATCGGAACCTTCTTGTAAGCTTGTGTGGCCTGTGTCAGAAGATTCCGCTCTTCCTACAATAATAACATTTCCCAAAATGTTTGAATTTGGTAGGTTAACAAAAAAGAAAGTAAAACAAAAAAACAGGATATATCTTAAAAGTAGGTAAAAAAAATAAATAAAAATAAAAAAGAACAGAATATGTGTGTGTGTGAGTGTGTGAGTGTGTGTGTGTGTGTGTGTGTGTGAGTGTGTTTGTATGTACGCTAGTGTCAAAATCTTAGTTATTTTATATGTTCTAGTAATAGCTCAGTGTCATGATAAGATTTCGGTTGGAGCCACTTAATCAATAGTTTTTTACATTCAATAAATATTTTATCATATACAAATATTTCTTTGTTAATTTTATTGTAAAGTGCGCTAGATCGTGCCGTGTATTGTTTTTGTGCGAAAACAGTCTTTGTAGCCTTTGTTCGCATTATCAGATCTTTTCTCCTCCTTCTCAGAATTCCCGGATCAAGAGGCAAAGAAGTATGGACTTTTAAAGCGAGTTGTAAAATATAGAGCTTTCTCACAGAGAGAAGACCGCAGAGGCGATATAAATCTTCTGTAGAGTACTGTTTTTCTTAAAATACATAATTTTTATCAGGGCTCGTTGGACTCGTTCTAAGTTCAAAAATTCTGTTTTAGAAGCTCCACCCCAGATAGGAATGCAATACGATAAAACTGATTGTGCAAGAGAGATGTATATATTTTTTAAAAGGTCTTTACCTGTTGTGGAGTCTTTGTTAGAATTCTTGAGACTGGGTCCAGGAACAATGTATCTGAGCGTTTTGAATATCCACATTAATTTTCGTATTCTGCTCATGACATGATCCAAGTGTGGGTACCATGAAAGTCTTTGATCAACAAGCACGCCCAGATATTTTGTCTTGGATACCCTTTCGATAAGAGGACAGTTGCAGTTGGAATTTAAAATATTACATTGATATTTATGTATTTTGATCTCAATATCAGAGCTAGGTTGGGAGTTGTCATAAATAGTGAAACAGATATAATTTGTCTTGGACGTGTTAAGAGTAAGTAGATTACATTGCAACCAGTGAGCTACTTTAGCCATGCCATATTCAGTAGAACGCTTAACAGCATCCCAGGACCTACCAGTAAAAATTATCGCTGTATCGTCAGCATAGGACAGCACTTTGGCATTATCTATTTGAATACCGCAGAGATCGTTTATATAAACGAGAAATAGTGTGGGGCCCAATACGCTACCCTGTGGTACACCATAGGACACTCCCTCACTCTCACTAACATACTTATCAAGTTTTACTTTTTGATTGCGATTAGTAAGATAGTCTTCCAGTAGTGCAAGTGGTATTCCTCTAATGCCGATCCTCTCCAGTTTATGTACTAGTATAGGGACAGAGACGGTGTCAAATGCTTTTTTCAGGTCGATGAATACTGCCAGGCATTTATGTCCTGTGTCCAGTTGTTCACTCACCATTGCAGCCAATTCAGTTACTGCATCTTCAGTAGATTTCCCTTTTCTGAAACCGTATTGATTGGAAGAAAGTATATTAAACTTCTCTAAGTAATTGATCAACCTGATATTTATGAGCTTTTCAAGTATTTTTGAAATCACTGGCAGAACTGAAATGGGTCTATAATTATTAACGTCATCTCTGTCCCCACCCTTGTACACCGGAGTAATGATCGATTGTTTCAATGGCTCTGGGAAGACACTTTTCGCGAAGCAGAGATTTGCTAGATGAGTTATAATCGGAACCACTTCGAGACTTGCCATTTTGAGGAATTTGGAAGGAATATTGTCCCAGCCTGGGGCACTATCCGTTTTCAAACCCATCAAAATACTATGGACCTCCGCATCGTCTGTTTCAAATAACACAAAAGAACTAGCCTGAGTTTGAATGCTACCTAAAAATGAGTTTGAATTAGAATTACTTGAGCCAATAGGTTGGATATTTTGAGCAAGCTGTTTTCCAATATTTACAAAATATTTATTAATGTAGTTTGCGGATTCTTTCGGAGTCGATTGAATATGTAAAAGTTCTGTATTTATATTTTGAGCCTTGTTAGAATATGTAATATTTTTTATAATTTTCCATAGTTGTTTATTATTATTGATTGAATTTGCTAACAGCTCTCTTTCATATTTTCTTTTCAATTTTTTGAGGAGATTATTACAATAGTTGCGATAGCGCCTATATGTAATACGAGCGATTTCATTGTATGGATCATTTCGAAGATTTATTTGCATGCGATTTCGATTTCTTATACACCTTAACATACCAGCAGTGATCCAAGGTTTAATAATTCTTTTACTCTTAGGTACCGTAGTAACGATAGTATTAACTTCTAAGGATTCGATAAGATTCATAATTAGGGAGTGTATCACAATGTGGGGATCTTGACAAAATAGTAATTCGGACAAGTTTTTGTTTTGAAGATACTTCAAGGCTTCTTCAAAATTAATAGAAGTTTTAGTTTTATTTACTATTTTTGTTTGTTTTTTTAGTTTACTTAAAGAAAGAAGAATTGAAAAATGATCTGTAGTTGTAGACTGTAGTACCGCTATTGTAGCTTCAGTTTTCGTTTTGTTTATTTTTATCATAAAGTGGTCCAGACAATTTACTTTTCTAGTAGGAATAGTATGGCCAGCCAGAATACCATGCATGGAAAGAGTATTTAGGTATTTAATTCGATTCTTTTTTTCATGTGCTGGTTCTGAGGGTTTAAGCGTTATATTGATATTGATATCACCTGTAATAACTACATTCTTACTGCCTGTACTTAGAGTATCCAGATGTTTGTCTAGGGAATTTATGAAACTTTCTGCATCCGTGTTAGATGGCGATCTATAAATGCCCAATACTATATTATTTAGTATATCTAGCTGAAGACAAGATGCCTGGGAGAGTTTTATTTCCTTAATTTCGTGCTTTAGATTTTTTTTCACGTAAATAACCACTCCATCATTCTGGTTCCGCAGGCACTGAGTAGAGTACACAAGGTAATTAGGTAATTGCGGTAAAAGTTTATTTTTGTTTATTCTACATTCTGTTAAAACCATTACATCTGTATCAAATTTAAAACTGGCTAAGGTAAGTAAAAAATCGTCAAAGTTACAGTAGATACTTCTTATATTTTGAGAGATTATTGTAAAGTCATTACTTTTAACATCCAAGAAGTTATTCACTTTGTCTGCTGTACATTCAAAGGTACGCGCCATTTGTAAATTGTCTATTTCATTCAGTGTTTGTATTGTGTCACTCATTAAACTTTGTGATAGATAAATTAGTCATAGCGACAGAAATCAGTTGATTGAGATTGTAGGTAATCAAATATATAATCGACACTATCGATTGAGCGTTGTAAATACTTAAATTTGACTGGATGAGTAGAGTTCGAAATATTGGTTGAGTATGTGTAAATTTGAGTAAAGTGTAGGATGTGTAATGTGTATGTGTGTGCGTGTGTGTGTACGAGGATGTGTAAAAAATTATGGTTTTTGACAAAATTAAGGTTTTTGATAAACACTTGCTTGTACTTAGTAGCGAGCGTAGCTCTACATAAGATTGACTCCTTAAAACAATAATAAAGCAAATTAGAAACACGATCACATGATGAAAGAACAGTAATAGTCAGATTTCTGCAAGAAGATGGTGCACTTGTTGTTCAGTTTTAATTTGAATGATACGTGATTGCTCAGACTTTCGTACGTACACTTTGCCATATGCGGTCCAGCAAAATTTGTAGGACTTTGATTTTGCCAGGTCCCGAGCCAGGAAGTGCAGACGGGCGGCTTTAGCTGTCAGATGCTCAGACAGATAAACAGGTGTATCTTCTTGTGTCTTGAAACCTAAGTGTTTTGCACATAGTTTCGTCCTGTTTCTTATATTATAAGCCTTGGTTTTTTTAATGAGATCGGTCTTCAGTATAACCGAGTTCGTTTCAATTATTATGGGGGTATTCTTTTGTTCTGGATTTTTCCCACGAACTCTATAAATATCCTTGATGTCAGATCTTTCAATTTTACAGTTTACAGTCTCTGAGAGACAAGTAACCATGGCAATCAAGCTTTCCTTATCTTCATTATCCTTCTTGGGTACATTTTTCAGTTCAAAATTTGTTTTTCGACTTCCCAGCTGTAGTTCCTCCAGCTTATCTTCTAAAAACATGATGTACTCTCTGTTTTCTTTGGAGTGATTCTCTATCAATGTTAGTCTCTTATCAAACTCTTCATGTTGTTTATTTAAATGTGTGATAGAATCTTCAATGTTCTTATTTGAGTGCTGAATTTCTTCCAGAGTCTTTTTTATATCAGCAATATCTTTCTTTTGCGAGTCCATTAGTTTTCTCATATCCTCCCTGAAACTCTGAAACTGGTTCAGGAGCTGTCTATCGGGGCGCTGAGTGACAAAATGGATAGATGATTGATCAGCAATTGCATCATTATTCGATACATTCGATACATCCAGAGACATATCCAACGCGTTTGGGTCGTCCATTATTCTCGTCGAGTGGCGATTACCCAGTTCGAATACCAGGGTCACATAAACTGGTAGGCACAATAGATTAAGTGCGCGCACGCAATGTAGGCAAACTAAGTACTCACAAGTGACGTCACGTCGCTTTACAAAAGTTGTTTAAAATGTGAGCGAGCACAGTACCAGTACTAGGGCGGCAGAAGCGGCGAGTAGTGGCAGAAGCGGCGACAAAGCGGGGCGGTGGGGTTGAGTTACAACGCGTCACAGCGACCACGTCAGGAATACGTCATACGGCGCGTCACAGCACAGGTCCGGTCTATTGTTCTGAGTTCTGTAGTTACAAATAACAGTGTATCGAGCATGTTTAAAAAATATATAAAAAATATATTTAAAGTAAACATTTTATTGAAATGTTCAATCCTAGTTCTGAGCGCGACATAGCGTGTTGTTACAGTCACCTACAGCTGCGGTTGCATCATTGTAGACTTTGTTGCGCGCGGCGAAAGAACGGTGCAAAGTTGTCCGAGCAGTAATTGACTGTACATCATGCTGAATTGTAGGGTTGAACAGTTTAATAAAAAGTTTAAAAAAGTTTAGTGTTCTGATACATTTCATGAAATGTTTGAACATAGTTTTTCTTGTGTCAGGTTGGGAGAGCAAGCTTGCTGACAGGTCGTCGCTGCCGCCAGCTTCGGGGGAGGAGAAGACCAAGTCTCAGCCCAAACATGTGTTCGCACAACCACATCTTTCTAAGTAAGTTATTATATTAAAATTCCTGTTTGATATACTCTGTTATTTCAGAGGCATTCCACGAAAATGTTGCTTACGTTACGCCCTGATTTCTAATATTTCCACAAAGATTGATATACAATTAAAAGCTTTAGGTTTTACACATCCAGCTTTGTATACATGAGTAGGTGCTCCTAATATCACATAAGCGACAAATATTCATGTTTTCGTGGAAAGCTTAATGACGTTTACCAGAACGAACTGGAATCTCAGAGGAACTCAAGGTAACTAAGAAGATGGTTGCCACGAGCGTCATATTTCTTGCATTGAAATCATATGACGTTCTCGTATCGTATTGAATCTAGCAACCCTGGCTATTTAACAAGTGACAATCGCGAAAAACCGTCAAGGTTCCGGGTTCAATTGGTTCCGGTGGGGGGTCACTAACAAAGTTGATATTTATTACTTTGTGAATTTGTTCCCAGTCTGGTTAGGACATTGCAGGCTGAACCACCTGATTGTCCGAAAAGCAAGATGGTTCCGTGCTTCGGATGATGGGCACGTTAAGCCGCCGTTTCGTTGCTGTCTATGATGGGGGTCGTTACATAACCATGTCAGAGACCTGCTACTTGCAGTAGGCGGTTGAAAAACTCTAACACCAGGGTTTATCGGGTCGTTGGACGACTTGGTGTCCCACTCGAAGAAGAAGATCGCGAAAAACCTAAATAGAGTCGAATAAAAGTAGAGTTTCTCTTTGAAATTTCTATTTTGTGCTTATTTCTCTAAACCCTGTTCTTTATTTTCCAGAATGGCGGGGCGCGAGGAGACGGAGGGCTCGTCGGGCAGCTCGGCGCGCTCGGCCGCCTCGCCGCCCTACATCCGCTGGGCGCGATCCCTACATGCCCTACTCGACGTAATACTCATTCAAATATTAAACTATCGTTCGACAACTTCGTGCGCGACCTTCCTGTGGGCTACAGACGGTGGGAGGAGCGAGAAAGCACGTCATTCTAATATGATGCGTGTCCCTTCACCGCTACACCTCCCACTACCCGCTGACATTTTGGATACTTCGTCCTTTCCACATTCTGTTACCCCTAGGGAAGATCGCACGCGAAATTGTCGGTCTATAATCTTAACCCTTGCCGTGTGTGTTACCACATATCTTTCCCGTGGGTGTCGTAAGAAGTTGCGATTTTAGGCGACAGGTTAACAACCGATCACTGTGGTCTACCGGTACTTCAACCCGGGACCCGCTAGCCGGTAGCTCAATTGACAGAGCAGTGGAACGGTTCCCCACGGTCCCGGATTCAAGTCCCGGCGGTCGGTGACGAAATTGTCAATTTTGTTATTTTCAATTTGTGAGAATAATATAGCACTGTGAGTGTAATAAAATTCCCAATACGGTCACAAATTGTCTGATAATGATAAAAGACACGGTCAATCTAGTGTATGTGACAGTAAGCTTCTATTTCTAGGACGGGGAGGGCGTCCGTCTGTTCCGGAAGTTCGTCAGCGACGCGGGCGGGCTGCACGTGGAGCGACTCAACTTCTACTTCGCCGTGCGGGGGCTCAGGCAGCAGACGCAGCCCGACAAGATCCGACAGGTCGTCGCCGCTATTTATAAGTAAGTACACTGGATAGTACTTGAACGAATATGACTGCAAAACTCCATCAAATATGTCGCCAAAACTCCATCAAATATGTCTCCAAAACTCCATTAAATATGTCTCTAAAACGCCGTCAAACATGTCTCTAAAACTCCATCAAATAAGTAAGTAAAACTCCATCAAATATGTCTCCAAAATTCCATAAAATACCACAAAAGTTTGGGCGCAGCCTGACAAGATCCGACAGGTCGTCGCCGCTATTTATAAGTGAGTACACGCCTCAAAAACTCCATTAAATATGTCTGCAAAACTCCATCAAAAATGTCTGCAAAACTCCATCATATATGTCTCCAAAACTCCATCAAATATGTCTCCAAAACTCCAATAAATATGTCTCCAAAACTCCAATAAATATATCTGCAAAACTCCATCAAATATGTCGCCAAAACTCCATCAAATATGTCTGCAAAACTTCATCAAACATGTCTCTAAAACTCTGTCAAATATATCTCCAAAACTCCATCAAACAATAAGTAAAACTCCATCAAATATGTCTCCAAAACTCCATCAAATATGTCTACAAACCTCCACCAAAAATATCTCCTAAGCTTCGTCAAATACCCCAAAAGATCAGTTACAAATGTCTACAAAACTCCGTTAAATATGGCTCCTAAACTCCGTGAAATATTTCTTCAAAGGTCTGTCAGATATTTTTTTCGAGATAATGTCCAAAAATTCGTCAAATATTCCCTAAACTACGTCAACTGTGACAAGTTCAGGCGAGAGTCCAGGGATGTATTATCGATGTTTTGAAAACTGTTTTGTTTGTGACGCAAAATGCTCTCAGATTTTCAAACCGTGTTCACACTGTTGCTTTTTTTTTAACAGATTCCTCCGCAAGTCCCAGCTAGCGATGCCGGAGGCGCTGCGTGCCACCCTGAAGACGGCCTTCAAGGAGGGCCTGCCTGTCGAGCGCACCATCTTCGACAATATGGAGCACGAGGTAACATAAACCGTGGTCACAGTGTTGTTTTTTTTAACAGATTCCTCCGCAAGTCCCAGCTAGCGATGCCGGAGGCGCTGCGTGCCACCCTGAAGACGGCCTTCAAGGAAGGCCTGCCCGTCGAGCGCACCATCTTCGACAATATGGAGCACGAGGTAACATAAACCGTGGTCACAGTGTTGTTATTTAACAGATTCCTCCGCAAGTCCCAGCTAGCGATGCCGGAGGCGCTGCGTGCCACCCTGAAGACGGCCTTCAAGGAGGGCCTGCCTGTCGAGCGCACCATCTTCGACAATATGGAGCACGAGGTAACATAAACCGTGGTCACAGTGTTGTTATTTAACAGATTCCTCCGCAAGTCCCAGCTAGCGATGCCGGAGGCGCTGCGTGCCACCCTGAAGACGGCCTTCAAGGAGGGCCTGCCCGTCGAGCGCACCATCTTCGACAATATGGAGCACGAGGTAACATAAACCGTGGTCACAGTGTTGTTGTTTTTAACAGATTCCTCCGCAAGTCCCAGCTAGCGATGCCGGAGGCGCTGCGTGCCACCCTGAAGACGGCCTTCAAGGAAGGCCTGCCTGTCGAGCGCACCATCTTCGACAATATGGAGCACGAGGTAACATTCTTTTTAAAAATAGTCTTATTGCAAGATCCCCCTGCTGGGCAAAGGCCTCCTAAACTTTCTTCCTCTTCTTCTTCTTTTCGAGTGTGTCACCGAGTCGTCACACGACCCGATGAAGTCCATCTCGCCATATGTGTCTGGGCCAGGGCAAGCTCCACAGAGACGAGCGTCAGGACGTGTGAGATGGCATCTGTCAAACAAACAATCGTCGGAGATAGACATCGCGATGCTTGATACTGTTTCCATATAAAATGTATGAAACAGGAGAGATTAAGTTACACACGTAAGACGCGCGTCGTATCGATAAGGGCTGACTATCGCTTGTCTAACAGATGTTATGTTGCGCGCGGCGTCGCACGTCTCCTCAGTGGGGCTTGGGCCTTATAAGATACCGATTAAAAGCCTTCTTACGGACATGTCAGTCTTGATTAGAAATAGCAATATTCGCCATCGAAGAAACTATTGTTTTATCATGAAAATGTTTGTTCTACTTGCCAGGTGACGCGTGCCATTACCGAGACGACGTACCAAGCGTTCCTCCGGTCGGAGGCGTACGTAGCGTACGTGTCGGCCGCCACGCAGCCCCTCTCGTCCCCTCCCGACGCCTCGCCGCCGCCCCGAGACCCCGTGAGTATTTACAATAGGGTAAACATGTCTCCATAACTCCTTAAAATACGTCTGCAAAACTCCATCAAATATATCTCCAAGACTCCATCAAATATATCTCCAAAACTCCATCAAATATGTCTCCAAAACTCCATCAGAAATATCTCCTAAACTCCATTAAATATGTCTCCAAAAACTCCATCAAATTTGTCTCCAAAACTCCATCAAATATATCTCCAAAACTCCATCAAATATATCTCCAAAACTCCATCAAATATATCTCCAAACCTCCATCAAAAATATATCCAAAGTTTCGTCAAATACCGCAAAAGTTAGTCACAAATGTAGTCACATAATGACAGTAAGTGCTATCACCGAGACGACGTACCAGGCGTTCCTCCGGTCGGAGGCGTACGTAGCGTACGTGTCGGCCGCCACGCAGCCCCTCTCGTCCCCTCCCGACGCCTCGCCGCCGCCCCGAGACCCCGTGAGTATTTACAACAGCGTAATCATGTCTCCAAAACTCCACAAAATACGTCTGCATAACTCCATCAAATATGTCTCCAAAACTCCATCAAATATATCTCCAAACCTCCATCAAAAAAAATCTCCAAAGTTTCGTCAAATACTCCAAAAGTTAGTCACAAATGTAGTCGCATAATGACAGGTCTTCGCCGCTATTTATAAGTAAGTACACTGGAAACTGGTCCTTGAACGCGATACGCAGCCATTGTCCACACACCTGCACCTTATCTGACCTCTGCAACGCCACCGACAATGCTGTAGCCGTGGCTGACATACTTGCCAGGTGACGCGTGCTATCACCGAGACGACGTACCAGGCGTTCCTCCGGTCGGAGGCGTACGTAGCGTACGTGTCGGCCGCCACGCAGCCCCTCTCGTCCCCTCCCGACGCCTCGCCGCCGCCCCGAGACCCCGTGAGTATTTACAATAGGGTAAACATGTCTCCAAAACTCCACAAAATACGTCTGCAAAACTCCATCAAATATATCTCCAAGACTCCATCAAATATATCTCCAAAACTCCATCAAATATGTCTCCAAAACTCCATCAGAAATATCTCCTAAACTCCATTAAATATGTCTCCAAAAACTCCATCAAATTTGTCTCCAAAACTCCATCAAATATATCTCCAAAACTCCATCAAATATATCTCCAAAACTCCATCAAATATATCTCCAAACCTCCATCAAAAATATATCCAAAGTTTCGTCAAATACCGCAAAAGTTAGTCACAAATGTAGTCACATAATGACAGTAAGTGCTATCACCGAGACGACGTACCAAGCGTTCCTCCGTTCGGAGGCGTACGTAGCGTACGTGTAGGCCGCCACGCAGCCCCTCTCGTCCCCTCCCGACGCCTCGCCGCCGCCCCGAGACCCCGTGAGTATTTACAATAGGGTAAACATGTCTCCAAAACTCCACACAATACGTCTGCAAAACTCCATCAAATATGTCTCCAAAATTCATCAAATATGTCTCCAAACCTCCATCAAAAATATCTCCTAAGTTTCGTCAAACACCCCAAAAATTAGTTACAAATGTAGTCACATAATGACAGGTCGTCGCCGCTATTTATAAGTAAGTACACTGGAAACTTTTCCTTGAACGCGATACGCAGCCAGTGCCCAAACACCTGCACCTTATCTGATCTCTGCAACGCCACAGACAATGCTGTAGCCGTGGCTGACGTAAGTACTTGGCAGGTGTACTTGCCAGGTGACTTGTGCTATCACCTCTACGACATACCAAGCGTTCCTCCGGTCGGAGGCGTACGTAGCGTACGTGTCGGCCGCCACGCAGCCCCTCTCGTCCCCTCCCGACGCCTCGCCGCCGCCCCGAGACCCCGTGAGTATTTACAATAGGGTAAACATCGCTCCAAAACTCCACAAAATACGTCTGCAAAACTCCATCAAATATGTCTCTACAACTCCATCAAATATATCCAAAACTCCATCAAATATATCTCCAAAACTCCATCAAAAATATCTCCAAAGTTTCGTCAAATTCCCCGAAAGTTAGTCACAAATGTAGTCACATAATGACAGTAAGTGCTATCACCTCTACGACGTACCAAGCGTTCCTCCGGTCGGAGGCGTGCGTAGCGTATCCTCTCCTCTCCTCGCCGCCGCCCCGAGACCCCGTGAGTATTTACAAATAAATCGTAATCTGCCTTGAAATATGTTTTTTGCGAAACAGTTGCCTACTTATGTTTCAGGTATTGTTTTCATCGCGATATCCTACGTTATTGTACGATACCGTTAGCGCTATGGTCACTTTAATTCAACACAGCTTTATATGAAAAATCGAGAACAAAAAATCAAAATTGATTGATTCAAATATTTTTGCTACATGATTTTGTGTTCTAACAAAACGTGGCTTTAAGATAAAGGCCCCAAGAAGATGATGTGATCAGGGCCCCAAGTCTGCTATTTTTTGCCATTGTGATGCCAGCGACATTCAAGTATCATTCTATGATCACTGTGATTTTAAAAACAGTTAGCATAATACGAAACTATCAAAACCATCCAAATGAATTGCCATCGACACACAATTGAAGCAATTTTAGCAGACTTCGGGCCCTGTATAGTTTATGAAATATAATTTTACTACTCGGCTTAGCAAGAACACAATAAAACTAAAGATGAGCACAATAGAACCTTTTGTTCCTGAGTGATTTAGAAACAACATTGATCATTTAAAAATATATCCTATATCATGTAATTACAACTAAAATGTTCCTTCCCCCAGGTGTCAATGGTGGGCGGTCTGGCCACCCTGCACGAGGGCGAGGAGCTGCCGAGCTGCGGCGGCGGCGCGGCTGCGGGGCCCGCGCGGCTCACGCACGACGCACTGCTCGCCACGCAGTCGCGACGGTTGCAGTGCGACGCCGCACCGTTAGTATTACACTTGATTTTGTTGCTAGCTTAGAGTAAAAAAGCTATAGAGTGCGCGTATCGCCCCGCACCGTACTGTCAAAGCGTAAGCAGTTGCTCCTTAGATACCTACGTCAAATGTATGCGAGGTTATAGAGGTTCAACGGTTTTGTCGCTAGCGTTTTGCGACTGTGCTTACTACTGCAAACCGTTCTAATTTTTTTACCGATACGTGCACTCTATATTGGTAGAGTTCTAGTGAAAGTTTTATTTTGATTTGAGGTTGCTTTGAGCTAAAAATAAAAACTTTTTTTTTTATACTTAAGGAATATTGAAGTGTTTTTAATTTCCTGGTTTCTAGTAGCGATTCAGCATAAGTATATGAAAATCATTGAAGCAAAACTCTTAATTCTTAATACAAAATCAAACCAACGTCAAAGATTGTTAATTTGTTAGATTTTGTAAATTATTAAAATGTCAGTAGTTTTCATTTCCATATTTAATAGCTATTTTATCGTTAGTTAATTTTGTGATACATCTAGCTTTAGATTGTAACGTGTTAGTGCGTGATCCAAGATTTTCAAAGTATAGTGTGTCCCTCGCATTGCATGAGTGATCCAGCATTTTAATTTTGTCGCCTGATTTATAATTTTAATTTGTCCCAAGCGGCTAACATTTTACAGGGAGTAACAAAAAGCGTATAACAAGCCGAAAGGAGGTCAAGATACTCGTGAAATTGAACAATATTCCCCTTGGAACATGGGTCAAAAAGTAAAAAACAAAATTACCAATCCAGCTGATTGATTTACCTAATATGGAAGGTCCAATTTTGTTTTTCATATTTTGGCCCATATTCCCTAGGAAAAGTTGTTCAGTTTCATGCTTACATTGATCTCATTTCGGCTTGTTATCCCCTTTTTTATTCCCTGTATATAGGGTGAAATTTTACTTGTGACCGATAGTGAAAACTCAGAACCGGTTGGTGATAAGGAACAACTTTCCTCAGGGACATAGGTCAAAAAAAAAATATTGGTCACTAGTAAAATTTCACCCAATATTTTGTTTTAATTTGTCCCCATTAGCTTACTTATGTTGCGTTATGTTTTTCCCCATGTTTGCCCCCGCGCATGTGGCCCCGCCTCACGCTAAACGCTGTTTCACCGCCACTACAAACATCCTTTCCGCATTACATACATCCTTTGACTATTCCTTGTTTTATTTTCTTACTTCCACTGACTCCGCTACCCTTTCCGTAATAATATATGTACCATAATTTGCAATCTTTGACAATCATCGAATCTTTTTGTTGAAACGTCCCTAAATCATTATATTATTTCTCGAAATTCACTATTAAATTTGTCCCTAATTGTGTTACCAAAATGTCCCCAAATTTTGACTAAAATGTCCCTAAATCTTTGACTGAATTGGTCCCACGTCTATAACTTATATTTCCCTAAATCTTTGACTGAAATATTGCCAAATATTTGATAAAATTGTTTCTCAATGTTTTTCTGAAATACCTGACGATATTTCGCCCTAATGTTTGACTATATGTCTCTAAATCTCTCTACCTAAAATGCGTACATTACTCAATGTACTTGACGTTTGCTAAAATTTTCCTTTTTGTCTTAAATCTGCCCATTGCAATTTTCTGAAATACCGGTCGCCATTTCCCACCGGCTTTAATGTTTGACTATATCTCTCTAAATCTCTAATTAAATTGCGTACTTTATCCGATGCCTTGATCCTAAAACTTTCCTTTTGCCCCCTAAATCTGCCCCTGTCCCTACCCTGTTCCGTAACCGCGGCGCATAGAAACCGCAAGCGTTGGGTGTACAGCGCGCACGCGGCGTACGCGGGCTACTGCCCCGGCTCGAGACACGACTCCTCCCGCGCCTCGCTCTCCTCCGGACGAGCTGACTCCGACGTCGTCTCACTGTCCGGCGCCAGCACGTGAGTATCCAACAGACGTACGCGGGCTACTGCCCCGGCTCGAGACACGACTCCTCCCGCGCCTCGCTCTCCTCCGGACGAGCTGACTCCGACGTCGTCTCACTGTCCGGCGCCAGCACGTGAGTATCCAACAGACGTACGCGGGCTACTGCCCCGGCTCGAGACACGACTCCTCCCGCGCCTCGCTCTCCTCCGGACGAGCTGACTCCGACGTCGTCTCACTGTCCGGCGCCAGCACGTGAGTATCCAACAGACGTACGCGGGCTACTGCCCCGGCTCGAGACACGACTCCTCCCGCGCCTCGCTCTCCTCCGGACGAGCTGACTCCGACGTCGTCTCACTGTCCGGCGCCAGCACGTGAGTATCCAACAGACGTACGCGGGCTACTGCCCCGGCTCGAGACACGACTCCTCCCGCGCCTCGCTCTCCTCCGGACGAGCTGACTCCGACGTCGTCTCACTGTCCGGCGCCAGCACGTGAGTATCCAACAGACGTACGCGGGCTACTGCCCCGGCTCGAGACACGACTCCTCCCGCGCCTCGCTCTCCTCCGGACGAGCTGACTCCGACGTCGTCTCACTGTCCGGCGCCAGCACGTGAGTATCCAACAGACGTACGCGGGCTACTGCCCCGGCTCGAGACACGACTCCTCCCGCGCCTCGCTCTCCTCCGGACGAGCTGACTCCATAGTCGTCTCACTGTCCGGCGCCAGCACGTGAGTATCCAACAGACGTACGCGTTGACTCATATGGCCACATATCTTCGACAAAAATGTCCTCAAATGAAATGACATTATGAAAATGTCTCCGGACGAACTGATTCCGACGTCGTCTCATTGTCCGGCGCCAGCACGTGAGTATCCAATAAACAGAATACACCATCTTATGTTGCGTCCATTGCTGAATACACGTCTAAAAATCAACATTTATTTTGATGTACATTCTCTAAATTATAGATTTCTAAAATCTCCCCTATTTTTGACTAATATGTCCCCAAATCTCTGACTTAATATGTCCTAAATCTTTGGCTCAAATATCCCCAGAACTTCGACAAAAATGACTCCTAAATCCAAATCATCGACTACAATGTCTCTAATTATTAAAAGTCAACAAATCTACAACTATTTGAAACTTTCGAAGTTTTCGTATTCACCATAAATACACATCACCTAAAACATTATGCATAGCATAAAGTTGTTGGCAAATCGAAGAGCCGTTCTACTACAGACGGATGTCTACCTGTAGTAAGTCATAAGTATGCATTATCCATTTGAATATTCACCAGTTTATTTGCATTGTTTTCCCTATTCAATAACTTTTTATCAGTCATCGACTCGCTAAATTGATGGATTTACAGAAGGAAATTACTTAAATAAAATACATCCAAAGATTAGGACCGTATATTGTAATCTTGCGTTCTTTTAAAATTTTTATCCAGGGATCAATATTTGCCGGATTAATGTTTCCAAACACAAATGTGTCACTAGAATGATCGATTGTCGGCCCTACAAAGAAAGTCAAACCGTAATCACATAATCTTTGATAATTTACTGTTTTTAAACAGTTTTATTATAACTTGAATATCAGTTCATTCATAAATACTGGAAAACTAAGTCTCATTCTTTTAATTTCGTAAACTCTGATATATGTATCCCGGACTAATGACTGACTTTCTTGTTGTCGTATGGGACGTGGAGTCTACGAACGACCCGATGATTAACTTAAGGTTTTGTTGTAGTGACAGCATGTCGCTTCGAGGCGCGCACCGCGAGCACCGGCATCGCCCCAAGCTGCCAGGCTTGGACAAGTATGCCGTCATCAATAAGGAGGCTGATTCTGCCATGGTAAGCAAACATAGCCGATTTTGGTTGGTGGAAGTAAAACTCCTTTGATTTTGGCTTGCATCGACTTCGTCCATCAGAATAATGGTTTTGTTGGAATTATGTTAGAGCATATTTTAAATCGCTAGTGATAAACACGTGGGTTACATAATTCAAATTAAAAGGTCTCAAATTCAATTCAACTCGGGCTGCTTAATCCTGTAGCAAATTTGTCAAAAAGTTACAAGTAACCGTAGCTTAATACTCAGCACACCATTAGAAAGTTAATGCTGAAATAAGTAATCCTGAATACCCATCCATATTTTAAAACACTTCCCGTGTTAGGTATACAATTTTGGAAACTTGCAAAATTTCACTGCAGGCTGGATTTGAACCAGCGACCTTCGCCATCTCTACTGGCGACGCCTCTATCATCATCGGCTCACTTTAAGCTCGCGAATTTATTTTTATGTAAACGGTTATTTGTATTGTCAGGTGATACCGCGCACGCAGCGCATACAATCTGAACAACTGCGAGTGCTACCACCCGCCGAATTCGCGCCGCTACTGATAGAGAAACTGGAAAGAGTGAGACGGGACCAGGAGAGCAAGGAACGGCTGGAGCGCAGGCTGGCCGAGGTAAGAAATTCTTCTCAAGGCAAGAGTGAATAGGCACTACCTATGGGCACTACCTACTCAAGTATGCTCCAACATTGTCTGCATCATCACTTACCAACAGGCGAGATAGCTGACAAATAACAAGGGCCTATCTTCTAAAAAAAGTGTACGTCATTAGTATGCCTTTCAATTTAGAAGAAATCATGAAGATCAAATCCATATTCCTTGCGTTAAGACATTCACAAAACCTGAAACACCAAATACATAAATCCTGCAAAATTCTATAACAAGACATACCCAAATACTGAAACAAGACATCCTCAAAATCTGAAACAGGATATTCCCGAATTCTGAAAACGTCATCCCCAAGTTCTGAAACAAGACATCCCTAAATTCTGAAACAAGATATGCCTAAATACTGAAACATGACATCCCTAAATTCTGAAACAAGACATCCCTAAATTCTGAAACGCATTCTTTTCTTTCATTTTCATGTATGTCAGGCATCCGTAAATTCTGTAATAAGGCTGGAACAACAACGAAATGAATGTACTTTATTTTATAGTTTATTTTAATAAATTGTGATTGTATTGTTTCCAGGGCGACGGTGAGGACGCTTCCACGCAAGCCCTGCCCCCGCAGCTTGTGGTGGCCGCCATTAGAGAGAAGTTGCAGCTAGATGATGATAACGATCAGGATATACTTGGTGAGTGACCAAATCTTTTTTTATGTCTTGATATGCTAAGTATATTCGGTTGAACTTTTACAAACAGTAAAATTTTCGGAATTATGATTTCGGTTTCCTATTAAGTAGACTTCTTAAATGTTAGATTCTTTGATTGATGAATATTTTTTTCCAAATTATAAAAACAGTAGTCTTCATATTATAGCTACTTCAGAATTTCCTAAAAATTTTTTTTATTATTATTAACAATTGTTTGATTCCGAAGCTGATCCCAGCGCAGTGGAAGCAAATTAAAGTTATCTTAAAATCTAAAACTAAATGGTCGATCAGCCTCGGAACAACATTTGACTACGATTCGTAGTGCTCTTTACTATAGCTAAATAAAATAAATTTAATGAGAGAATTTTGTTCCGGAAAGTTTCCGGCCGAGAAATTCTTGTTTCCAAAGTCTACTTAAACAGGGCCTAGCAGCGAATTGCTTACCGTGCGAACCATGACGCCGCCGTTTCCTTGTAAGTCTAGTTTTTGACAGGAAAAAAGGTATCAGGTTTTGGAGGAAGACATTTTGGATTGGAATTTAGGTACTAGACTTACTGCACCCGGACACCAGCTCGTGTGGCACTCCGTCCCGTCAATCAGTCGCAGATTCACAGCTTAGTTTTCACAAGCACTTGGGTTCACTATTGTTCATAGTTCGACATCAAATAATGTTTTTTAACACAAAATGACTAAAAGATTTCTCTCCGAATGAGAAATCGGCCCCGTTGGCCTCCAATCAAGAAAACAATTAAAAATATGTAGCTATCGGCAGCCACGACGCGAGCGAACGAAAAGTGAGGTTATATTTTGCCAGCGGCCGCGTGACTCTCAATCAAAGCGCCGGAACCAAATCCACTTGGTTCACTTCCCCACCGAACAGGGAAAACCACACGGGAAAACCGAAAGCACACTAAATTACACCATTTATAATTAAAATTCGCATCAACGATGCGAGCGCACGGCCACAGGACGAGACAATGACGAACAGTGTTGCCAGCGCCGCGCGCCCATTTTATACGAAACTAAACATTCACCCGCCCCGGACCGACCCATCGGTCCGCTCTATGCATGGCAGGCGTGATAATGTAGCTACTGCTCGCTTAAGGACTGAATCCCCCACCTGAACTTCCGCAACTCGAGGAGTGCCGTCACTACCCGGAAACAGGTTGAGAATGCGCCCCCGGCGCCAACGCAGTGGCGGTAGGTTGGCATCCTTAACCAGAACGAGATCCCCAATGCAGGGGGGTTCAGTCCTGTCCGTCCACTTAAGGCGTTGCTGCAGAATGTGCAAGTACTCAAGCGACCAACGCTTCCAAAAGTTTTGAGTCATTTGCTGCAACAACTGATAACGCGACAAACGATTGCTATTCACCTCCGTATAGGGATATTCCGGCAAGGCGTTAAGTGGGCGGCCAATTAAGAAATGCCCTGGCGTCAGGGCCTCTAAATCATTTGGGTCTGAGCTGAGCGGACACAAAGGACGCGAATTGAGTACAGCCTCAATTTTACAAAACACGGTCGCCAGCTCCTCGAAAGTCAAAATTGTTAACCCTACGACACGCAACAAATGCGTCTTAGCGGACTTTACAACCGCTTCAAAAATACCACCCCAGTGAGGGCACGCTGGTGGATCGAACACCCAGGCAATGCCCTGACGGGAGAGCCCGTGCTGATGGCTTCTTCGTTCTCCCGTAAGAACGTTACAATTTCTTTCATACACCGATCAGCACCCTTAAAGTTGGTACCACAATCCGACCTGATCAGCGCTGGTCGCCCTCGTCGCGACGTAAATCTCTCCAGCGCTGCCAAAAGGCCTCCGTAGAAAGGTCGGCCACGAGCTCCAAGTGGACGGCCTTGGTGGCTAGGCACACGAACACGCACAAGTACGCCTTGATAGACTTTGCGTTCCGCAGGCGTGATGCCTTCACCATGAAAGGGCCTGCGAAATCCGTTCCCACACCTGCAAACGTCCAGGCCTCCGTCACCCGGTCCGGTGGAAGATCTCCCATCTGTGGCTGCATTGTGGCTGCCTTCAAGCGGTAACAAGGCAAGCACCTAAACACAACGCTACGTACCGTTCGTCGTCCCGATAAGACCAGAACTCGCGCTGTAGGATGGCCAATAGCGCATTACAGCCCGCGTGCGAGTTTTTCTCATGACGATCCCTGACTAAGAGCTCAACTAAGGGTCCCTTTTGGAAGTAACAGTGGATGCCGAGCCGAAAAGGGCAGGCTAGCGTTCCGAAGTCTGCCTCCAACCCTGAGCATACCTTGCTCATCCAGGAATGGGTTGAGGCGCACAATTCCTCCCTTCAGCTTTCCACGTCCATCCCTGAGCAGCCTGACCTCCTCTTCAAAATGTTCCGCCTGGACGACTCTAACTAATGAGCATAGAGCCGCATTCCGTTCCGCAGGCGAGAGGACAGGTGTAAAGTTCCGTTCTGCTTGAGGCTTCCTGCAGTTGTTCACGAACCGTTCGATCCAACCTGTCACCCCAAGAAGTTTGTCGAGGAGCTATACCGTTCCAGCAAGAAAGCTGGGTTAGGCTTCGGTACGAGTTGCCCCACGTTCACTCGCAAACCTCGATCAGGTGGCCCAAGCGGCGCCCTGCACTCGTTGAATGGCCATTCCTGCGGCGACTCAGTCAGCCATTGAGGTCCCCACCACAGTGGGTGACTCACCAAATCCGGTGCCCTGCACCCGCGCGAAGCGCAGTCCGCTGGGTTCCATTCTCCCGGTACGTGCCTCCACACTAACGGAGTTTCCGACCCCGTAATCTGTGACACCCGATTTGCCACGAAAACCTCAAGTGTATGTACCGACGTCTGCAACCAGCACAGAACTATCCGACTGTCAGTCCACGCGTACACCGTTTCATCCAAGTTGATGGTACCACGCAGATTGCAGGTTACATGATTTAGCAAGCGCGCTAGAAGAGCTGCCCTGCCAATTCCAATTTGGGGATGGTCCATCTAGTTCTGACTGGTGCCACCTTACTTTTGGCCATAACCAGACGCACGTGCACAGTTCCCGTTGAACTTGCTGTCTGAAGGTATACAGCTGCCGCGTACCCTCGCTCCGAGGCGTCACAAAACCCATGTAGGGTAGCCTTACATCCCACCGATGGGACTAACTTGCGGGGTATCGCGATGTGCACGATCCCTGGTAGGGTGGTCACAAACTTGAGCCAATCCTTCAACAACTCTCCGGAGAGTTGGTCGTCCCATCCTAAGTTGGCTAGCCACAACCTTTGTAAAAGCACTTCGCCATGAACGTAACCGGGGCGATCCATCCGTTAGGATCGAACGTTCTAGCGATTGTCGACAGTACCGACCGCTTAGTCCAAGTTTTCTCCAAAGGTCGGGCTCGATCTTGTACGTGAATACGTCATGCGTTGGCCTATATTGCACCCCGAGGATGCCCAACGTATTTGGATTGTCCGGGTTCTCAAAGAGGTGCGGGTCCTGATGGAACTCGCCTGGCAAACCAGCCAGGAGCTCTGGGCAACTGGACAACCATTTCCGCAACTCGTAACCTCCTGAACCCATGATCGCGATCAGCTCGTCTCGTAGAATTAGCGCCTGCTCCACGCTATCAGCACCCGTGCAGATATCGTCCACGTAGACGTCGCGATCCAGTACTGCTGCGGCTCGAGGATATCTTACCCTTTCCTGTGCGGCCAACTCTCAGCGTACGTACTGCCAAATACGGACTTGGCTTAAGTCCATACGTCACCGTGTTAAGTTCGTATGTGACCATCGGCTCATCTGGGCTCTCACGCCACAAAATCAGCTGATACCGACGGTCATCCGGATGTATCATGGTTTGGCGAAACATCATTTTGACGTCTGCGACGAACGCTACCTGGTGTAACCGAAAGTCTGTGAGAATGTCCACAATGTCCCGGTTCAATTTAGGACCCGCGTGCAAACATTGGTTCACAGACACACCATTCGAGGTAGGAGCAGAACCGTCAAACACCACCCGTATTTTCGCCTCAGGTGACTTCAAGACAGCCAGGTGTGGAATGTAATAATGCTCGACACACCTCCAATCCAGGCTGGACACCGCCATGTGGCCCAATTGAATATATTCCCGCATGAATTCTATATACTTCTGCCGAAGTGCTGGGTCTCGCCTCATCTTCCGCTCCATTCCGAGTAGTCTCCGTTCCGCGAGCTGTCGCGAACTACCTAAAGCGGGGCGGTTTGGGAGAAAAGGTAGCCTGGTCACGAATCTGCCTGACGAGCATCTCGCAGTGTTGTATTGATAGAACAACTCGCACTCGTCATCCTCTGGCTTCCGTCTGTCCGCCGTGGGCGGCTCTTCAGACTCCCAAAACCTCTGCAGCACCTCTGACAGCACACTACCATAGAGGACCGGATCCCCTTCTGGTAGGTCCTGAGGTCTCCAAACTGGGCCGAAAACAACATACCCCCCTGTGGTATCTACGGCCACCAAACCAGTTTCCTGGAGTACCTTCTTCCTACCGCACCATAATCTCCCGAGGACGTCTGACCCGAGAAGTACGTCCACCGTACCAGGAGTATCAAAATCAGGATCAGCCAACTCCAACCCTGTGGTTAACCCTCGTACCGTTGGTGGTAACCTAACCTGAGGAGTTTCCCAACCACTTCATCCAGCACCACGGCTGAGACTTGATAGCTGACCCTGTACATGTGCTACCTAATGCGAACTCAAAGTTCGTCTGACCCCGAATGTCAGGCACATTTAGGCCCCCGATGCCTACAGCTTCATCCGCACTTGGCTGTACATTTAGGCCTAGCCTACTCACCAGCTTACTCGATACAATACATCCCTGAGCCCCTGTATCCAGTAGGGCTCTTACTTGAATGGTCCGGCCACCGTATCCCCATACCCAAATCTTAGCCGTTGGCAAAAGTACCGTGATTGGACGGGGAGCCGAAGCTGATGAGTAGGCGGCGATTACCTAGCGGGAATCTAAACGCGGTGAGGCCGCGTCCCGCGGGGTATCCTCGCTACCCAAACCTGTGTATGGGTCCCACTCCTGCTGGTAGGGAGGTCTGCCCATAAAGGCCATGGCTGGAGTTCTATAGTACCCCGACGGCAAACGTCCGTACCGAGGTTGCGCCTGTAGCCGCGGGTACTCAGGCATAGGCGGAGGCATGCGTGGGTCTTGAGACCCAACCAGGTGGCTCAAGCCCGCAGAATACTGCATGTACCCTGGTGGCTGCCTAGTGCTCCCCTGACACCCGCCCGTTTGATCCCGTACCTGGGATGGGTGTCCTGGCCATGTTCCCGTGTCGTTCCTCCCCAATCCGGCACCTGCTGCCGTGGTGGAGATCGTCCCCACGTCCGTTGGTAAGTGGGCTCCGACTGTTGACGTCCCCTGCCTGTCCCTGTGACTGATGCGGAGGTGGGCTCCTCCTTGGAGGGTGGGGAGCGTTGCTCCCTTGGTGGGCAGGCTCCTTCGCTGATCCGATCCAGCGCTGCCCCGGCGCCTCCGGAGCGATTCATGCAGAGCAGCGGATGGTGTGCACCCTGGCAGTACCTACAGTTGGTGCTTGAAGGGCACTCGCACCTGATGCGGCCCCAGGCACCGAAAACACCAACGCCTCTGCTGTGCCACACCCCGTCTCCTCTGAACCCGCTGCGCAGCAAACTCCTGACACGCTGTCACCCCGTGGCCTGTCTCCCTGCAGTAGGCACACCCTGATTCCAATGCGGTGTTGTACCGCCTGGGTTGCCTACTGTTGCCTCCTCGCGCCGGTGCACCCGGCCGTTCCGGGTGGCGAGGGCAGAGGTCTCCTTGCGTGGGGCTTCACCAGCCTGGACGTCCACTCGCCTGCTTTCGGCCTCGAGGAACGACTTCAGATCCTCGTAGGTCGGGAGGTGGTCCGAGGACTTGCCCCCATGGAGCTGCTCGAATCGAGCGACCATTTCGCTCGGCAGGCGGCGAAGCACTGTGTGGACCAAGATATAACCGTAGCCCGCCACTGGCAAACCCTGTCGCTCTAGTGCGCTGACCGCGACACTGACTGGGTGGAAGATTTTCTCGCGGAGGTCCGTACCTCGCGTTATGGTTGGTATTGACAGCCACTGGTCCAACAGCCTGTCTACAATCAGGCGCTTGTTCCGATACCGGTCGGTAAGGATCTTCCACGCCACCTCATAATTGCTATCCGAGACAGCCAAATGCGTCAGCAATTCATGAGGCTCTCCATGTAGCCTGGACATCAGCTGAGCCATCTCGTACGCTGGCGTTATGTCCGTCCGTGTGTGGACCACACTGCTATACAGGTCCTCAAACGCCGGCCAGTCGGCGTAATCGCCTGCAAAGACTGGAACCGTAACAGGCGGAAGAGGCACCTGTAATCCTTGTCCTACTTTACCACGGAATGGCTTTTCCTTTCCGTCACGTCGCCTAGATATGTCCGCAGCTGCCTGCTCAATGTCCTGTGCCAGCTCCAAGCACTGGCTTACATCGCCCTCGACCAGCTCCTTATCTTCAGGGTTAGGAGCTTCCTCAAGGAGCATGAGGCACTCTGTGAGGTGTTCCGACACAACCCGAACCCGTTCATCTGCCTGTAGTGCACTTTTCAAGAGCGCGTCCTCCCGGTCCTCGCGGCCGATCATTGCCACTGTGGTAGTAAACCACCTTAATTCTGTCTTTATAGCAGCCTTATACCTGGCGATCGAGGGAGCCATGGTACAGACGGCTATATGAGTTATCTGACCCCCCTTACAAAATTGGTAGGTTCGTAGGTAATTTCGTTCTTACTGCTATTGTAACAAAGAATATAATGAATTGCGGGTATAAGAGTGGTTTGAATTAAGAAATAAACAGAAGAGGGCGCCACTGAACCATGAGTAATCCTTGCTTATAGCATGGACGGATAATACATCTTATGTTGTGAATATACGGGTGATATTAACCTAGCATACTTGTTTACAAATGGTAAGTCTATAAAGTATCCCTTAATTTCACAAGTTTTGAGCATGTTAATGTGGTGTAGTGGTCAGAGTGGTGGACTACTTGCGGAGAGGATAATAGTGAACTGACACCATGGTTCGATACTCACCACGATTGCTTAATTTTAGTTTTTTGTTTTTTATTATAATAAGTGTTTGTGGGATGTTGGTGGGATGATTAAGGTGATATGATAAAATCTGTGCGGTTAAAGAATAGGCGTGGGAAAAAAGTGAACTATACATTTCATCATAGATTTTTGACATCTTTTATTACCTACTGAGGGACAGAAGTGCCTTACTTTGCCATAGCCATTCTTTTACCGCACATTTTTGGGGGCAATAAAATAAGCAAAACAATCAAAAGATCTTGTAAAAAACAGTTTATTACCAAAATAAACAGATACGTATAGTTAAAAAGGTAAATACCTACTTACTTCATATGCCTAATAGAAATACTATGATTAACGTTATTTTATGGTTGCGTTATAAATAGTTGACCTTTTCTAACGACACTTGATAAAATCATTAAAACCTTGTTTACATCTAATAATATTATGCAGACTGCAGTGAATTAACATGTCATATGTCATAACATAACAATAAACATCACTGCTAGCTAACATTACTTATGTTAAACAAGTTTAATAGATTTTGTGAGTAGGTATTTACATCAAACAATCAAAAAACATAGAGGCTTGAGGGGGAAATTCGGTAAAAAGAAATATAAACCACTTTGATAAATCAAACGCCACCAGGGTGGGGGTTAATATCGTAGTGATCCACCTGCTTTATCGACGATTTGCTCCAGACGACCAGGCATACCATTCACCATGTTCCAGCAGTGATCACGTCCTCTCATGAAATCCCAGGTCGAAGTTACGACTGCAGCCAAATTTTCTTTATTTCTTACTTCAGTAGGGTCCCAATTAAGGGTCATCAGACCCCATAAATTTTCTATGGGGTTGAGATCGGGACTTTTGGATGGCCAATCTATTACATGAATGCCTTCCTGCTCCTCTAACCATTGACGAACAATGTGTGCACGATGTATAGAGCAATTATCTTGGACAAAATAAATTTCTTGAGTTGGGTAGGCGATACGCACTGATGGCAACATAACATCCCTGAGTATTTCTATATATTCACGGCTATTAAAGTGAGCACCCACCTCTATCAGCTCACCAGGTCCCATGGACGACATCCAGCCCCAATAGCCTAAAGAAATTCTCGCTCGTTCTACAAGGTAACATGCAAGATTCTTCATATCGTTGACCTTTCTTTCGCCATAAGATTTGTTTTCCGTCTTTGTCTGATTTAAATACCTTCTCGTCTGTGAAAATCACGACGTTATTAATCCAATCAAAATTCTGATACATTTGTGCAAATCTAACCCTTGCTTGTCGGTGTGCAGGTGATAACTTAATCTTCCGGGCTGGTTTATATGTTTTAAATCCAGCGGCATGCAAATGATGTCTAACTGTTTGCACAGAAACTCCATGGCTTACTGCAGTGGATCGTGTAGTTGCAAATGGGTGCTCCTGATGCTGTGCAACAATAGCCCGATGCCGCTCCGATTGATCAGTAAACATTATGGGTTTTGGACCAGTACGGTTTCGCTGCACACTCCCTGTTTCACCGTAACGGCGTATCCAAAGCTTTACGGTATTTCTCTGTAAAAAAGGATGGACACATAAATAATGTAATCTATCACCTTACTTATAAACTTTCCCATTTTTAAATAAACGCATAAGGTAGATCACAAATAGCAAACAAAGAATAATGATAATGAATGATAAATACTTTGATAAATAACGGTTTTCATAATTAGAAACTACTTACCGCTATATTGAGCTCACGAGCAATCTTTTTGATGGGAGTATTATCTTCATACAAAAATATAATCTTATATTTTTGATAATCGGTCAAACGCGACATGATTTAGAAGTTAAACCAATAAACAGTTAGAATAATTAGAATTTGAATAATAAGTAAGTAAATGAAAAATACAGCTCAAGTAGTCACTGTCGAAACGTAGACTGATCATTTTAGTTTATCGTTTTTAAAAGTAACTATTACACTATAGGTCCTGCATACATTGCTGGCTGGTTATCTTAACTATTCGTTAATCTGTGTCCGGAGTGAGTTTATTGTAAAGATAACCAGCAATGTATGCCGGACAGTGCACGGTATTCAGTCTGGTTTAATAGCTAAAGTAGTCTTAACGCATCAAAAACTCTGAATATACCCACATCATTGAAACATTACTTGAGACGCAAAATAAGTCGGGGAAGAACGCTATGCAAAAATTCACGACCCCATACGTCAGGTCAATTGGCCTAGCGGCCTGCTGAGCGCTCGTGACACCTGAGGACTCGAGTTCAAATCTCAGCGTAAATCAAAAAACAAGCTATTGCTTTTTTCTTTTTCATCAAGTCTGACTTGAGCATTTCTGTGTCGGAACGGATCAACAGAATGTAACTGCCAATTGAACTACTGAGAAATAAAGGCCATATTCGAATGTTTGTTTTAAATCGTTGGGGGTCAGGTAACTGCTATCAGCGTCTGTACCAACTTTTACACACTCGACTTAATAGAAACGAAAAACCAATAAACAAATACCACAAAATAAATGTTAGTTGACTGGCCTAGACCTTACCGATAAGGTACCGTTCACTAGGCAAACAATACAGTCACAAAAAAAAACCGAAACAATATTTTCCAAAATTAATAAAATATGTGGGTAATATAAAAAACACGCTTAATACTAAATTACGGCTAACTATGTTGCAATAAAGCAACCACGCTCTGCTACCAAAAAATGTTTGATTCCGAAGCTGATCCCAGCGCAGTGGAAGCAAATTAAAGTTATCTTAAAATCTAAAACTAAATGGTCGATCAGCCTCGGAACAACATTTGACTACGATTCGTAGTGCTCTTTACTATAGCTAAATAAAATAAATTTAATGAGAGAATTTTGTTCCGGAAAGTTTCCGGCCGAGAAATTCTTGTTTCCAAAGTCTACTTAAACAGGGCCTAGCAGCGAATTGCTTACCGTGCGAACCATGACGCCGCCGTTTCCTTGTAAGTCTAGTTTTTGACAGGAAAAAAGGTATCAGGTTTTGGAGGAAGACATTTTGGATTGGAATTTAGGTACTAGACTTACTGCACCCGGACACCAGCTCGTGTGGCACTCCGTCCCGTCAATCAGTCGCAGATTCACAGCTTAGTTTTCACAAGCACTTGGGTTCACTATTGTTCATAGTTCGACATCAAATAATGTTTTTTAACACAAAATGACTAAAAGATTTCTCTCCGAATGAGAAATCGGCCCCGTTGGCCTCCAATCAAGAAAACAATTAAAAATATGTAGCTATCGGCAGCCACGACGCGAGCGAACGAAAAGTGAGGTTATATTTTGCCAGCGGCCGCGTGACTCTCAATCAAAGCGCCGGAACCAAATCCACTTGGTTCACTTCCCCACCGAACAGGGAAAACCACACGGGAAAACCGAAAGCACACTAAATTACACCATTTATAATTAAAATTCGCATCAACGATGCGAGCGCACGGCCACAGGACGAGACAATGACGAACAGTGTTGCCAGCGCCGCGCGCCCATTTTATACGAAACTAAACAACAATGGGTAAGCATTTGTCCGCAATCTCACCTGATGTTGAGTGACGATGCAGACGATGATGGAACATGCTCGCCCAGATATAGACTGTAGGCGAAATATTAAAAAGTCGTCTCCTTCTTGACTTCTGTGCCACCCTCTTATAAATGGCTAAGACTGGTATCGATAGATTCCTTGTGCTCTACAGAACTCGGATATGCCTGTCTTAGTTGAAGAAAATGGTGCGTTTGACATCTGTGACGTCACAAAGATGGCGGCCGACCGTTTTATGTTTTTGTAAATATCTCAAGTTTTAAGGCATCGATTTAAATGTTTGATATGTCATATAAAAGGTATTATTATTATCTACAATCACTTTTTTGATACCTACTACCTAAGTGTAGGGGTTGTAAAAATATTTATAAAAGTATGTGCTTTTTCTTGTCACAGTTGCACTTTATTAGAAAATATGGCCACTATAACTTAATTATGAGATTGTTTACCTGATACATTATTATTTCAAATAAAAGCTTGTTTCATTACCTTTCCAAAAATATATGTAACACTGTTGTACGAAATCAAATAAACGATTTATGACTATTACAGTGAATAAAGTGCCTGCTCCGCGAATGATTAAAAACACGGTTAAGCGTTTTATGATATTGATAATATCTCAAGTTTTAAGGCATCGGTTTCAATGTTTGATATTTCATATTATAGGTATTTATATTGTCTACAATCGCTTTTTGATATCTACTACCTAAGTGTAGGGGTTGAATAAATATTTATAAAACAATGTGTTGTTTCTCGTCACAGTTGCGCTTTATTAGAAAATATGGCCACTATGACTCAATTGTGAGATACTTTATCTGATACAATATTAATTCAAATGAAAGTCTGTTTCATTACCTTTTCAAAAATATAAATAACATTGTTGTACAATATCAAATACACGATTTATGACTATTAGAGTAAACCAAGTGCCTGCTCCGCGTATGATTAAAAACGCGGTCGAGCGGTTTATGATTTTGTTAATATCTCAAGTTTTAAGAAATAGATTTCAATGTTTGATATGTCATATAAAAGGTATTTGTATTGTTTACAATCACTTCTTTGATACCTACTACCTAAGTGTAGGGGTTGAAAAAATATTTATAAAACCATGTGCTATTTCTGGTCACAGTTGCACTTTATTAGAAAATATGGCCACTATGACTCAATTGTAAGATACTTTATCGGATACATTATTATTTCAAATGAAAGTCTGTTACATTATCTTTTCAAAAATATATATAACACTGTTGTACAAAATCAAATAAACGATTTATGAGTATGAGAGTTAATCAAGTGCCTGCTCCACGTATGATGAAAAACGCGGTTGAGCTGTTTATGATTTTGTTAATATCTCAAGTTTTAAGAAATCGATTTCAATGTTTGTTATTGGTAAGATAAAAAGTCGTTCAACATTTTTAGGGATTCGTAGACTACTACGTTTGTCTTGTTAGGTATTTCGTTAAGTCTGTCTGTCTATCTGTCTGTTTGTATGGCCCGCATTCATAACTTTGTCAGTTTTATACCTATCAACATCAAAATTGCTGTGAAGATAGATCGTATTGTCCCGAATTTAGAAACTTTATCAAAAATCAAATTAAATGTTTTTTGGACCCCCTACCATACGTGTGAAGGGGGTGCAATATTTTTTTGCCTTAAATATTGACTAGGGTATCATTAAACAGGTCTTTTTAAACTAAGGGAATTATAATTAAAAGAAAACTCAATAAAATGTTTCTGTCTTGAGATATTTGCTTTGAAAATGTACATTAGACGTACCTTTTCAAGGATAAGATTTTGTTCCAGCTTACTGCTAAAGTAGATATTACCGCTAAAAATTTGAAAAAAATATGGAATATAGTTCTCAACCCGAAGTAACCATGAAAACTATAACAGATCCTGCCTGTACTACTCAAGTATAAAGAAAAATTTAAGTTTTTCAATATGCGGTTGGTAACCATACCTACAGCTGTAAAAAAACCAGCAACAGAGTTAATTTTGTAACGCTGAAAAACCTGTTACACTTTGACTATGATACCCTATTTTTGAACGTGTCTGACACACTCTTGACCGGTTATTTTATAGGAATTTACGCCCATGTATCTTTATTTACTTTTGTAACTTTAGTTAAGTATTAAACAAATAAAAAAACAAACATTTACTCCTTTCAATCCTACTAATATTATAAAGGCGGATGTTTGTGTGTGTGTTTGTTACGACATCACGCTAAAACGGCTGATTAGATTGACATGAAATTTTGCACAAATATAGAAGAGTATCTAGAATAACACATAGGCTACTTTTTACCACGAAAAAATGTCTCATTCCTACGGGATCACGCAAATTCCAATATTTTTGAAGTAGGTGGCGTGACTGAGCCGATTCACGTTCGGTGGGGAAGCATATCCGTTGATTCAACGATCAATCTTGAAGTCACTGTGGCGTGGTCGTAGTGCGCTTGCCTTCCAAGCAATGCGCCTGGCGTTCGAATCCGAATCGGAAATTCTTACTTTTTTGTTTTTATTTTTTTCGAATTTTTATTTAATTTAAGTTTTGTTTTACGATATTGGCCAATGGTACACACTGGTCTTGCTAAACTTCCTATTCCTACTATTATTATAAAGGCGGATGTTAGTGTGTGTGTTTGTTACGACATCACACAAAAACGGCTGATTAGATTGACATGAAACTTTGCAGAAATATAAAGGGCATCTGGAATAACATATAGATTTGATATAGGATACTTTTACCACGGAAAAATGTCTCAATCCCACGGGATCACGCATTTTCCAATATTTATGAAAAGGTGGCGCGACTGAGCCGATTCGCGTTTTAGAAACTAACAGCGACATCTCTTGGCGAGTAAGTAAGGCAAAATTAATATATATCCCACAACACATGTACGTACAAAAATTATAAGCCAATGAAAATGTTTTAACAAGATGTTGGATTGGATCCCACAAATGCTACTAATCCTACTTCCTACTAATATTATAAAAGCGGATGTTTGTGTGTGTGTTTGTTACGACATCACGCTAAAACGGCTGATTAGATTGACATGAAAATTTGCACAATAATAGAAGAGTATCTAGAATAACACATAGGCTACTTTTTACCGCGGGAAAATGTCTTATTCCTACGGGATCACGCATAATCCAATATTTTTGCATAGGTGGCGTGACTGAGCCGATCCGCGTTTTAAACGTTTTCGCCGAAAACTAACAGCGATATCTCTTGGCGAGTAAGTAAGGCAAAATTCACGTACATCCCACATAATGCGTAAAGAAAATATGTATATGCCGGTGAAAATGCTTAACCAAATTATTGGATCCCACAAATACATAGATACAAGATACGACATACATTAGACTCGAATGATTCGCGTTATGGAGTAACGACGATCGACACAGATCTCCGCGATTGATTTTGGTTTTACTTTCTGAGAGATCAAGATCAAGATTTAACTTTCTGAATATTAGGCAATTTCAGAAATTTCTTCCACTATAATAGCATATAGGGTGTTTAATACTTGCTGCTGGGTTTGTGTAAGTAACCTTTTCGTATTTTGTTCCAATCTTTAGAAATCATCATTTTTAGGGTTTCGTAGTCTACTAGAAACCCTTATAGTTTCGTCATGTCTGTCTGTCTGTCTGTCTGTCTGTCTGTCTGTCTGTCTGTCTGTCTGTCTGTCTGTCTGTCTGTCTGTATGCCGCGCCCTCATATCTTCGTCAGTATTAGAGGTATCGACATGAAATTTGGTGAGAAGATAGATCGTGTTGACCCAAATATAGAAATGTTAAGAAAAAAATATTTAAAATGTTTTTTGGACCCCCTCCCATACAAGTGAAAGGGGGGCAAAAAATTTTTTTTTCTTCTGTAATATTGAATAGGGTATCGTTGAATAGGTCTTTTAAAATTAAGGTGAGGTTTCTTTGAAACAAATTCTCTAAAATGTTTCTGTCACGAGATATTTGCTTTTAAAAAGGGCGTTTTTGACCCATAATTTGTTCCAGCTGTAACTTCTAAAGTATAAACGCTAAAAATTTAAAATAAATATGGAATATAGCTTACAATCTGAAGTTACAATGAAAACTATAACGGATATCGTACCCTTAAAGGTTTCAGGAAAAATTGAGTTTTTCTATTTGCGGTTGGTCATCATACTGCTGCTAACAAACCAGCAACAAAATTAAGTTTGTAATGCTGAAAAACCTGATATTTAAACGTTGACTACGAAACCCTATTTGTGGGCGTGTCTGACACGCTCTTGGCCGGTTTTTTTTGGCGTAAAAGGCAATCATTTGCTTATTTTTAAATTACGGACCATTGTGGGGAAACATATCTGTTAATTCAACAGGCATCTTAAAGACACTTTGGCAAAGCGGTAGTGCGCTTGCCCTCTAATCAAGACGACTCGCGTTCGAACACCCGAATAGTGTGGTTCTATTTTCCTTTTTTTTTATCGAACTTTTAATTAATTTATGTTTTGTCTTACGATATTTGCCAATGGTAGCAAGACCAGTGTGTCTTCCTATACTTGTCACATAAAAATTTAAGCGCGTTTCAGGGGTTTTCGATTTATAACCATCATTGGCCTCACACGTCTGTGTCAGACGATTTATTCATTGTCAGAGGCAAAATCTTTCATGGCTGTATAAGGCGATACGGAAGCGGCATACCTTTTTGCACGCTCTCCACAGACACTGGGACGCAATTATGGAAAACGCAGGGCTGCCCAGGACCTGCGCCACCCTCGCCTTCCTGGCCGACTCCACAGGAATGACAGGTCGATACGTGCTGAGCCAAGTCGGCTGCAGGAGTCTGCCGCACGATTTATTACCAGTCACTCGCGCCTGACGGAGAGCCCGTTCCGGTTTTGTACCTATGTGGAGTTTTCCTTCTCCAGGATCTTGATTCGCTTGGGTCGGATTTATTCCTCGGTCGCCTCTTACGACCCCCACGGGAAGAGAAGGGGTGGTGCTATTCTACTCTGCCGGGACCACACGGCACTTAAAGAGTTTACAAGTAGATGTGTTAAAAAACAAAAAACCCGACTGCGGTAATTTTAAAGTAGTATTTTGCTGTAAAATCTGACATTTTGAATATATTTTTTTTTATATAGCCAGTATCACTCGCGCTGCTGAGACGAATATAATGATACCTCATATGTTAAAATATAACTATCCGTTTGGGCTGTAGCCTGTAAAAGATAATTTTCTTGTCCACATACATACATACATACTCTCGAAAAACATAACCCTCCTTCTGAGGCAGTCGGGTAAAAATGATGTAAAAAGTTTGTATGGATCATCGTGATTTTATATGCGATCTGTTTTAAAATTTGCGACAAGGCCAAAGAGCTAAACAAGTAGATGTGTTTAAAAAACAAAAACCCGACTGCAGTAATTTCAAAGTAGTATTTTGCTGTAAAAACCCGCCATCTTGAATCTATATTTTTTAATATAGCCAGTGTCACTCGCGCTGCTGAGACGAATCTAATGACACCTCATATGTCAAAATCCAACTATCCGTTTGGGCTGTAGCCCGAGCAAAAGAATTTTCTTGTCCACATACTTACATATATACATACATACTCTCGAAAAACATAACCCTCCTTCTGAGGCAGTCGGGTAAAAAAGGTAAATATATGTCTCAGGGGTTAAATTAAACTTTTATCACTTTTAACCACCAACACCACCCAAATAAATTACAATCGTGCAAAGCCGGGGTAGGCCACTATCATAGTCTAATAAAACATGGTCTTTCCTTCCCAGAGAAACACAAGACAACGTCACTTAGTATTGCCACTTTATTTCAATAAAATACGTTATGTGGTAAATTCAATCTCAGAACAATGGGTTAAAATATTTTATAATTTAGATTTACGTGTGTATTAACTTGAACTTTACAACAACACTTCAATTGTATTTATTAGTTAACAGTATCATAAATGATTTACAAAAAACATCTTAAGAGTGGGTAATTCTGGTAACCCACAAGCATGATGACGTAGTCTTGTGTTGGTCACGTGGTTCACGAGTCTCGGAAAGAAATACCAGGCGGAGTATCTTATTATACCATGGCCACTATATACTTAGTATAAAATTTACCACGAGAAAAGAAACCTTGATTCATACAGGAAACAGGTTATATTTAAGTATTATAAAAGTGCGTGAACTCTGACGCGATAATGATATTTTCCCGCGGAATAATAGGTTGCAGCGGGTGAAACCGCTGACGGGCAGCTAGTATTACATAAACCACTAAACTTAAGCAGTAGGTATTTACAAAGTAATTGTAGACAATATAAATACCTTTAATATGACATATCAAACATTGAAATCCATATCTTAAAAAGCGAGATATTAACAAAAACGTAAAACACTGGGCCGCACTTTAATCATTCGCGGTGCAGGCACTTGATTCATTGTAATAGTCATAAATCGTTTGTTTGGTTTCCTACAACAGTGTTGCATATATTTTTGAAAAGGTAATGATACAGGCTTTTATTTTAAATAATAATGTATCACGCAAAGTATCTAATAATTTAGTTATAGTAGCCACATTTCCTAATATAGTCCAACTGTGACAAAAAAATCACATGCTTTTGTAAATATTTTTACAATCACAACACTTAGGTAGAAGATATCCAAGAAGCAATTGTAGACAATATAAATACCTTTTATATGACATATCAGACATTGAAATGCATATCTTAAAAAGCGAGATATTAACAAAAATGTAAAACACTCGGCCGCATTTTAATCATTCGCGGCGCAGGCACTTGATTCATTGTAATAGGCATAAATCGTTTGTTTGGTTTCCTACAGTAATGTTGCATATGTTTTTGAAAAGGTAATGATACAGGCTTTTATTTTAAATAATAATGTATCACGCAAAGAATCTCATAATTGAGGTATAGTGGCCACATTTCCTAATAAAGTGCAACTGTGTCAAAAAAAACACATACTTTTGTAAATATTTTTAGAACCACAACACTTAGGTAGAAGGTATCCAAGAAATAATTGTAGACAATATAAATACCTTTTATATGACATATCAAACACTAAAATCGACGTCCTAAAACTTGAAATATTGACAAAATCATAAAACGCTTAGCGGCCATCTTTGTGACGTCACAGATGTCAAACGCACCATTTTCTCTAACTAAGACAGGCATATCCGAGTTCTGTAGAGCACAAGGAATCCATTGATACCAGTCTTAGCCATTTATAGGAGAGTGGCACAGAAAATTTCAAATTGCTCAATCGCCTCCAGACTAATAATGCCTATTCACTCTCGCCTTGAAAAGGCCCAGGTTATAACGTTCTGGAAACAGATCCGCAGGCAGGGAGTTCCACTCCTTAGCAGTTCGCATTAAAAATGTAGAAGCGAAGCGCTTTGTGCGAATTTGCGGGATGTCTTCGATATAAGGGTGGAATCCCAACCGGCGTCTCGTGCACCGGATTGGTTTTAGAAGTATGATAAGATGTTGGCTCGGAATAGAAATTAACGAATCTTATTTCAGACCTTGCCTCTGACATGTGTTTTTTCCACTGCAGATCAGCACGTGTCCCGCGTGTGGTCGGAGCGCACTCCGGGCGCGTCCCCGCCGGGCACGCGGCGCTCCCGCCCCCGCCCCCCCGCGCGGCGCGCCCCCTCCGCCATATCAGCTGATTCGGGGCACTTCGACGGACCCGACCCGAGGCATCCTTCGCTCACTCGCAGGTACGTTCAAAGAATTGAGGTTGGGGCAATAAGGACACATAGCAAACAACAGAAACACAGCTTGTCCCTCCACAGTGTGTCCCTCTGGTTCAGTAACAATACTAAAACAGTGCCAATAGTAAAAATGAAACGTCAATTAAAATTTCGTACTACTGCCCAAAGGCAGGTTTACTTGCACTGCAGCTACAGATAAAAAAGAAACGTTTTCACTCAGTTGCACTTAATTGAAATATGTGCACAGAAAAAACTGCACATTGTAAATGGAAGCTGAATGCAATACACCTTGTATAAAAAGACTACCCGCTCACATATTTTATTTGTAAATACCTATGTACGTTAACCTTTTAACCGCCGGAGTCGTATATATCCGACTGCGCAGGTCGGTGCCCTTGCCGCCGAAGTCGGAAATATCCGACTATTTTTATTTTTGATTCTATTTAGCTAGACAGACATAATTAGCGATAATGACAATAAATGCAAAATAAAGGAAAAATACAACAGATTTTCTTCACGCTTCCACCGCCGCAGCCGTATAAATCCGACAATAGTGTTGTGACAATAATTAGTTATCATCCAAAAGGCTAATACTTCTATATCCATTCATTAATGTAAAATTTTAGAATAATTTCTACTAATCACAAAGTAGGTAAAACATAGCAAAACTTACTATTGTTTAACACGTTTTTTTCTATTTAAAACTAAACTAAACTGAATTAACAAATGAGTTTAAAATTTTTAAGAAGGTTAGTATTTCCATACACTGCACAGCTCTAATCATTTGAAAATTGCCTGAAATGTCAGCGCCGGAGTCATATATATCCGACCGCCTGTGACGTCATAAGCGCGAACAGCATTGAATTAGGGAGGGTACGTTGATAAAAAAAATTCGATGCTTTTATATTTTGAGATAATGTTTTCCATTCTACCTAGACGTGTAGACGTGTTTCACGCACCCACGCACGCACGGTTGTAATTAGAGATTTAATATACGGCTGAATACCGAATACCTGATTTATGAAAAAACACACTTATTAGCAAAATGTATTTAGTTATAATAACATAAATTTAGTTCCCCCGCGCTCATTGCGCCTTCGGTGCGGTGACTGGTTCGTGTGCAACAAATACGCATATAAACACCCCTTGCAACAAGCCAAGTATTCGGCTGTTGCCTCAAATGAAATGAATACTCGCGGCATCTCTAGTTTTAGTCTATGCGATTGTATGATATGATGGCCTTAGTTTTGACGCACGAATTCTCGTCTAAAGAACGTTCGAATTCGCTTCGAACGTTCTTCTGATGCAACGTCGTGCGACGTCGCATTTATGTGTTAGCAGCCTTAGAACTCTGTGGAGTCCATCACTAGTTCTTTATAAAAATGATCGGAGTCCCAACGCCGGAGTCGCATATATCCGTCATTAGGGATTCCAAAAGTCGATGTTTTGGCTTGAATGGATTGTATAGTCAAAAATATTTTCTGGTATATTTAACATTTATACAACATAAGTCTGCCTTTATAAGTATTAACTTTAATACGTAGTATTCCAAATACATCGTTTCTTATTAGAAAATTCAATTATTTCTTCTAAGAAGCGTTCATTAATAGCATTATCGTGGATGTAGTTGACAGCACTAGTGACCTTGAGCGAAAACTAACCACGGCGGTAGGGGCACTTTTATTTTTTATATGCGCGGCGGTTAAAAGGTTAAGCTTACACAAACTCTTCTGCAAATAATTGACACACTTGTATACTATGTAATAGAAAGGAATGACTGACATTTTCAAAAACGCTAAACTGTACTCAATAAACTGAACTACTTTTCCCAAGAAAAAACAAAATATGAAAAAAATACAAAGTACGGAAAGTCAGTCATTCTATCCGACCCAGTACATTAAAAAGTACTGTCTTTTTAATGTGTTCGTTTGCCGCCTAGTCCAGACCTGGATACTTTGCTCGCAAAGAGTTCAAAAGTGTGCAGTTCTGGGCTACTTGTATCTGTTAAATTGGCAATAATGTTTCGGTCTCACTCTAAAACTGTCTTGATTCAAAATTCAGTGTTTGCGGGCAGGTCTGTCTGGACTAGGCTCGAAGTCGCTATTGTTATTAGGTAACTAACACCAAAAACCTAACACCCTACTGTCCCACAATTTTAAACCAAAGTCCTATAAAACTAAACTGCAAATACCAAATTATGAGTTTAAAATGAAGTCAGAGATCAACAAGTCTTATCACAAAAAGTTAGACCCAAGTTTAAAAAACTATATCCATTACAAAAACAATTTAAACGCGTTCAAAGCACGTCAATCTTTTTTGTGCTAAGGCCCAACTAAGGTTTTGTGAATAGT
This sequence comes from Phthorimaea operculella, assembly GCA_024500475.1. NCBI lineage: Eukaryota > Metazoa > Arthropoda > Insecta > Lepidoptera > Gelechiidae > Phthorimaea > Phthorimaea operculella. Next base: position 16,506,538 of record JANFCV010000001.1, read on the forward strand.
ACTTTGGTTTAAAAATTTGTTGGGACATTTTTGTGTGCTGTGAAAAAGATTTCGTTATTTTGTAAAAATCGGCATGAGTTTTCATATTTTGACTGTTTTATTACTCTCACTGTGCATGTTTTAAGCAGCTACCTATATACCGTTATATCAGCATATAAATCGTGTTCGACCAAAATAATCGTATCGTAACGTAACGTAACACATAAGTACGGGATGAATCTCTGTTGTGTTGTATTGCTCTGTCACGCCTTTAAAGCAATTTCGTTGGAAACGTGTCTAAACAATGGTACTGATATTGATGCTACATATTTTCTTTGCCACAGCATGCAATGATTGTTAAACGTGCTTAAAACAAGCTTTATTTGGTGTCTTTATCTCAGATTCATCAAATGGTGGAATAACAAAATAATAACGAATCAATACTCCCTCAGGTCGTTCTCAAAGAAGACGGTAACAGAGCTAACCGACAGTGGCGTGTCAGTTGTCAGCGAGGGTACCACTAGCGCGGCGGGAGTGGAGCCCAGGATACTGCTGTGGATAGCCGAGGGCACCGAGCGCATGGAGCGCACCCGCCACCGCGACCTCAGTCGAGGCTCCAGCGCAGACCGCGACCGCCACCGGGACAAGCAGGGCAAGCGGTCAGTATACATTTCATTCTGAGCCGGCTATACGCAGGGTTCTAAGTTGGCTACAAAGGGAAATCTGAGCCAGGTTCATAGCTCAATCTTAGCCAAGTTTACAGCTTAATCTGAGCCAAGTATACAGCTCAATCCGAGCTAAATTCGGAGCACAATTTAAGCCAAGTTCACAGCGCAATCAGAGCCAAGTTACGAAGTTATCTGAGCCGGCTTCACAGCGCAATCTGGGCCAAGTTTACACGGCTATCCGGGCCGACATCACACGTCAAACCAGGCCGACATCACACGGCAAACCGGACCGACTGCACACTACAATTCTGGCCTGTTTTTTCTAAGTAAGACATTATTATTTCCAGTGGCAGTGGCAGCAAGTCGAGCAGCACATCAGGCGGCGCGAAGGACGCGCCACTATCCTCGTCCGCGTCCGTGACGGAGGCCCCCGCCGTGCAGACGGTCGTGGTGGCGCACTTCCTGGACGAGCACGTGCCCTACAGGTTCAAGGTGCCCGGCGCGCCCTTGACACTGAAGACCTTCAAGGAGTACCTGCCTAGGAAGGGGAACTACAGGTTAGTTTACAAATGTGAACTTACGATCATCATTAGCCTCATACGTCGGTGACAGACGCGTCCGTGTCTGAAGCCCCCGCCGTGCAGACGGTCGTGGTGGCGCATTTCCTGGACGAGCACGTGCCCTACAGGTTCAAGGTGCCCGGCGCGCCGCTCACGCTCAAGACATTCAAGGAATACCTGCCCAGGAAGGGAAACTACAGGTTGGTTTACACAAATGTAGTTACGATACGATATTCCCTTATACCATGAAGTTACAACTTTCTTTGCAACAACTTACAACTCTCTTAATAACTTGAACTTACGACCCTCTTTGTAACATTTCTCTTTGAATCTTACGACTCGCTTTGTAACGTCAATTTAGGATCTCCTTTGTCGTAAAATCTTTGTAATGTCGTGTAACGACCTCCTTTGTTACATTAACTTAAGATCATATATGTAACATCAACTTACGAAAGCCTTTATAAAGGAAACTTTCTTTGTCAGGTTAACTTTCTAACGCCATATTACCTGTGCTACATTACGATTTCCTTTGTCGTGTCAACTTACGACTTTGTTTATAGAGGGGTATGTTCTATTAATGTTGCTATTCCTATTGCAGATACTTCTTCAAAACGGAGTGCGCGGACCTCGACAACACGGTCATCCAGGAGGAGATCTCTGCAGACACCGACATTCTGCCCATGTACGACGGGAAGGTCATGGCGCGCGTCAAGACCTGCGACTGAACAACTCGCTAGTCCACTGCCCACTGCCCACTGCTGGACATAGAAGCAACACAGGCTACCTGGGAAAACTACTGGTATTGTGTTTGGTTTAGTGGATTCATCTGGCTGCCCTTATCCCAAATCAGTTGGAGTCGGCGCAACATGATTTGTTTGAACACAAAATCTTGTAGCAAAAGGACTTTGCTGTCTTATTCGCGGCCACCTGCCTGACGTCAACCCTGAAGTAAACCACACAATATACGGAAATAACTACTAATATTGTGATTGGCTTAGTGGACTGTGAGGACTATATCAGTGATGTGATGAATTCCCAGATAAATAACGAGTTAATTTATGCTGAAAATGTTTGAGGGTATGTATCGACATTTGACACTAAACAAAAATTAAATGTATTGAATATTATTTGACAATATTAACTTCATTCCTTATTGAGACCTAGATGTTCCTTTGAAAAAGTTGTTCAGTTTCAAGTGATGTTTCACCTCTTGTATATTCTCAGCAATTTTGAATATTGTGAGTCGCGTCGCCATGACTATTGTTATTTTGCTCCGAACGAAAACTTATGTAAGCGAGAGGAAGCATTTATTGATCGATTCGGGCGTAGTTTTGATTCGATGGCAAAAGTTATAACTACTCAAATTGTTGCCATGGTTAAGTAAGAGAAGCAAAATCTTGTTATAGAGTTTTCAATCTAATGATTCTTCAAGGTTTATAATTTATTTTGGACACGCAAAAGTACCATTTGTACAATAATGGAGAGTTTGTATTTGTATACTTTCCTCCATGTTTTTATTTTAGTTATTTTCTACTCGGAGCTAGTTGAGTACGCTTACTATTGTACGTTATTCTTTATAAATCCCAGAATTATGCCAGTTTTTTTATACTATCCCTAGATTTACGTGAATGACTGCTTAGTTTGTATAATATTTTAAATTAATAATTGTAAGTAAAGATGACGTGTTCTGTTGATACGAGAAATATATTTTGGTTAAATTGCGGATTCGGCATTTGAGATTATAAAAGTTCTATGAAATTAAAAATAATCAGTCTGACTTAGAATATACAGTTTGTTGGCACCCTTTATTTATTGTACTTGTTATATCTGTGGGAACCATTGCACAGTATATTGTTAATACAAACCCAGTGATTTGAAAACAATTACACAAACTTTTAATATTTTTTTCACCACAAACTTTATGTTCTAAAGCAGACTGAGCTATACGAAATTATCAAAATAATCATACATGTTGGGATCTCTATGAAGTGAATAAAATAATAACCCGTTAAATCATTATGAAGTTAGGCAATATCAAAAGGTTTCCGTTCTATCGCTGTGAATATAACTATATAGCGAATAGGATTAAGGTTATGTTGATATTTGTTTCACAAAATCAATTAGTTAATGCAAAGTTTGATTCAAAAATTCTCCTCTGTCCTCGCGCCATATAATTTCTGTTGTATTTCAATATTTGTATAGTCACAATTTTAATTAGGACATTCCTAAGACTGCTGATATTACTGATAGATAACTACCGAATCTACGAACAGATGAGAGTTTTCGAGTCAAACTTATTTCAAGATAACTTTATAAATGAATCAGGTCGTATTTCAGAAAGTTACAAAAGAAGTTAATAATAAATAAAATAAACATCAGGACTGCGAACCATACGATTGTGAAACATGCCTATTTCAATGTTGTCAGAAAGTAAGACACAACACACTAATCAGCATATTTCAAATACATATTCCTCAAAACAGAGAGTCCCTACACTTCCAACTTGTAAAGTAAAAACTAGTCTACACTGCGCCGCGCGGCTCTCGCACGGGACAGTTCGTTTTTATGTCCGCACGAGCGCCGCGCGACGCGGTCACTGCAGTACTTATTACATAGCTTTGTACATAGATAAGGTTAGTCCGGTCCACAGTACATAAGTTTAGTACATAGAGGATGTTAGTTGCAACTTGTATCTGAAGAAAGCATAAAATCAGACTATTCTCGGTCATGTTTTATGGAAGAAGACTGCGTTGCTATAGCTATGTCCTAAATTCACTGTTTACCAGTCTTGTTCGATATTCGCATATATCGAGACACTTCTGACCGCCAGTTATCAGAGGGACGTTCACCATACAAAAGCTAAATGGTCGTCCATCAGATTTTCGTTGTCTGATTTTGATGTCGTTGTTGAGAGTATACTCATTATATTTTAACCACCAGTAGCTTTTTACATGTGCCTTTCACATAAACTTTTAAATTACTCTGCAGCTCATGTTAAGTCGATTGAATTTTAGTTTGTATGACGTGACGTTTCATTCCTCTAAGTCGTTTGCTAAAAGCACCTTTCAATTCAATTTCTTTTGTTGTGGCGATTTTGCCATTCGATATCACCGTATGAGTCCCCTTCATTCAATGTCACTATGAGGACTAATCACTTTGTCTGTAACGAATGGATGACTGGTGATAAACCACAAATGTATTATCATAACGGCTTCGGATACAAGTTGTAACAGTTATAGTACGGGATGCGCCGCGCCGTGCGGTGATCGGAGAGCACGTTATTGAGAATCGGGTGCGGAAAACATGTGCCTTCAATGTTGATACATTTTTCATAGTTGATGCTTCTACTAGCGATAAGTTAACATTGTAAATATAGTTTTAAAATTAATGATAATTCGATTCAAACATTTTATTTTTATTAATTTAATTATTTTTTATTTATTGCCTTTCCCTCCAGTGAATTCTCGCACACAGAGTTCTTTCTATTAGAAAATAGCTCTCAAACACTGCCATTCATTTTCCTGTGCTCAAATTTTATTAGCTCTCAATTTAGTCTTAAACTGACTATAACTTGCGCAGATGAAGAAGGGATTCCAAATTGGCAATCTTGCTCATATGTCACATAATATGATAGAGAGCCAAACAATAATGATGCCTATTCGGAATCCATTCTTTATCTGCGCAAATTCTACATGCATAAAATGAAGGACTGATACTTCCAGTACCAAACTTCCTGTATTCATCATTTTGCATGTAATTTTATATTAATATGACGATCTCTGTGTGCGTGTCTGTTAGTCCGCTGTACGTCGCTCTGAAGCGACTCTCGACAATATTGTATAAATAATATAGAATAATATCGACTTAAAATATAACTACGCCAAGGCACTAACGCGAGTACCTTACGAAGTCCTTAAGGGCTCAAAATGCTAGTTAAAATTCGTTTTCCAATGTTAGAGTGTATAATGAATATCGATTTGTAAAAAGATATTAGACTCGATTCGACCGTCTAAAATTACGAGCTAAAACTTGCGCAGTCACTCCCAGTCTCAAATAACTGTAAAATAGCAGGGGCTTAATCATAGTCATCATGTTTGGTCACCATAATTTATTTTTACTCGCGTTTTTACCCTTATCTATTTTTATGTTTTAAAAGTGACATTGGGAAAGTGAAAGTACAATTTTAATTTAATCCTGACACTGTTAATTGAGTCTATTGTCAAGCTAAAGTATTACTCTCAGTAAATGTATGTCGGCAGCGTTGAACAAAAAAATTATAATGTAAAAGAATTTCACTAATCAAACTGTATTATTTTTTTATCTAGCACATGTAACTTTAAAAGAATAAACTGGAACTGTGCCATATAAACTACTGTTGTTTTTCTTATGATAATAAATAGTAAGTCTGTAGTAGCGCATAATGTCACTTTAGCGCAAAATGCCGTTATGACATTATGCCAGAATGGCATATTGCAATAACTTTTTAGATATATTTTGAGTAAGTCGGTCAAATGGGCTTTACTTTATCCTAATGAGTAAATAAAAAAGCAAACTATCTATTTACATTATTTATTTTTATCGTCTTTCCAAATTAAAAATCTTTCCAATTTACACCCATCACTTATTTTTATTGTCTTTTCAGGCATTTAAATATTAATTTCAATAAATTAATTACAATTAGACTAATACTGAAACAAAATACTAATAAACAATGACTACTGTAGGTACTATACAGGCAATTCCCAAAGGCAAATTGGTTTATAGGACAATGGAAAATAGTCAAGGACACAAAATCCGCTGAACCACTATCACTCAGTAATTTCAGTGTAATGCACAAGCACAACCTTGTAGCAGCACCATTTTCCGTTGAAAACTTCTGATCCATTTACCAAGGCATTTTTTCACTTGTAGTAATCATTCAGTCAGCTTACATGTGGGACACCGCGTCGACAAACGACCTCGTATCAGTAAGGAGGTAGAATAGAACCAAGGAGTTGTTTATCTTATTGCTATCTGAAGACATCTCGTAAGCCCTGGATCAGCTGTTTTGTGACGGGGTCATCGTCCTCGTAGCCCGCCGACCGCATGTGGTGCGATACACTTGATATACACTGGAAAATAAATAACAACGGTTAAGCATATTCTCCGTCACGAGGGTTACACGCAAAACACAAAAGAAGAGCTGTGTGTGTTGAGAGTGAATGTGTGTGAGTGGTGAGAGGGTATGTGTGAAAGTGAGCGATTTAGTGTGAGCGTGTGTTTAATAAGTGAATGTGTGTGAGTGAAGTGTGGCAGTAAGTGAATGATTGAGAGAGAATGCGAAGTGCCGCGCTTGAGAGTGAATGTTTGTAAGTGAGTTATTAGGTGCGCCTACACGAGCCGAGGCTGTTCGCTGCCTCACTGCATCGCGCGGCATACGCTCGAGCGCAGGCGAGAAAAGTTCGGCCTAATTTGGACGCCTAAATAAATTAATTGGCAGACATCAACGTGCCTGTTGCATGATTGCCAATGTCATAAAATTGACATTGGCAATCATGCAACAGGCACGTTGATTTTGGCTCGGCTCGCGCGCGTTCGCCTGAGCACAAGCGGTTGACTCGCAGAGCAGCCTCGCTTGGTGTGGACGCGCCTAACGAGAGTGAATGTATGGAAGTGAGCGATTGAGAGTGAATGTGTGTAAGTAAGTGATTGAGAGTGAATGTGAGTGAGTGATTGAGAGTGAATATGTGGAAGTGAGTGAGTATGTGATTGAGAGTGAATGTGTGGAAGTGAGTGATTGAGAGTAAATGTAAATGTGTGTAATTGTTTGAGAGAAGTGAGTGATAGAGAGTGCATGCCAAGTACCTTTTCCAAATAAGTCTTCCCAGCTTGCGGACAGACGTCGTTGACCATATCTACACTATATTCATTTTTGTCTCCGCCACACAGTGTATCTCGTAATGACAGCAGGTAATCAGGTAAATTATCAATAGTGAGATCAGGAAGTAGCTTCACGCTGAATTGGTAGCCTTCTGGAGTATCTGATTCGGACAGGTCAGAATCCTCTACACGGATGCATCTGAAAGGAACACAGATAAATGCAGTTGAATAAGAAATCAGGTCAGTGAAGTGAGTTCAAATTTTTGCGGATATTGTCTCGTTTACGCGAGCGAAGCGAGTCTGATCTTTTACAAGATAAAAAAATGAGTGTATCTGCCGTAACTTTTGGTGATCTTTATTTTAAATGTGTCTATAAAGGATTCTTCACACTTCATTCTGTACACTTTTAGGGATCATAGAAAGAAAGTCTACATCTTACAAAGCCGAATGTATGCTCACCTGTATTGACTAGCGTCTCTTCCCGGCGCCCAGTGCTGAGAAGTTATCAATCCTAGCAGCGGGGTACTCCGTTCCAAGGCCTGCTGTAGAGCCCTTTGCGTGTGTAGATCGAGGGCGGAGTGTGACGTGGGAAGGCAGGGTGTGAGTGACGTTACTGTATGTAACTAGCTCTACAGAGCGCAGACACAGATACCACTAGATTCTGTAGATGCACCTATAGATACTCACCTGTATTGACTAGCGTCTCTTCCCGGCGCCCAGTGCTGCGACGTGATCAGTCCCAGCAGTGGGGTACTCCTCTCCAAGGCCTGCTGTAGTGCCTTCTGAGTGTGCAGGTCGAGCGCGGAGGGTGATGGGGGGAAGGCAGGGTGTGAGTGGTGCCACGCGCACACGACTAGACCCATAGAGCGTAAGGACTCAGCGGCCGCTGCTTGGGACACTGGAATAAATAGAAAATAAACTGTAAGTAATACTGATATATATTTTCCTTTCTATGCATGAATGATACATGTGTTAAGTGAGTGACTGAAAGTTTGTGTAAGTAAGTGTTCGAAAGTGAATGTGTGTATAAATAAGTGATCGGAAGTGAATATGTGTAAGCAAATGATTGAAAATGTATGTAAGTGAGTGATTGAAAGTGAGCATTTGTGAAAGGGGGTGGTTGAAAATGAGTCAAAAAAAAGTTGGTGATTGTTTAAGTCTATTTTTATGTAGTGTTAAATAAAGATGATTTGTAGACTTACACGGATCCATATCACAGTGCGTAGACCCCGCAGCGGCCGCGGCGCGTTGGTAGGCTGTAATGGTCACATCACTACCGGCCACCCTTCCCCCGGCGAGCCCCATCACTTCAGCGCGCGAGGTGTGCGCGTGCGCGTCCATTGCGATCAGGCAGGAAACGTGCAGCCTAACTGAGACCTATGAGAGGGTTAAAGATGACTGGTAAACTTACAGGGATCCATATCACAGTGCGTAGACCCAGCAGCGGCCGCGGCGCGTTGGTACGCAGTAATGGTCACATCAGAACCTAGTACCCTCCCCCCCGCGAGCCCCATCACTTCAGCCCGTGAGGTGTGCGCGTGCGCGTCCATTGCGATCAGGCAGGACACGTGCAGCCGGACCGTGTATGGGAGGGTTAAAGATGACTTGTTAACTTACACGGATCCATATCACAGTGTGTTGACCCAGCAGCGGCCGCGGCGCGTTGGTAGGCTGTAATGGTCACGTCAGAACCTATTACCCTCCCACCCGCGAGCCCCATCACCTCTGCGCGTGAGGTGTGCGCGTGCGCGTCCATTGCGATCAGGCAGGACACGTGCAAACGGACCGTGTATGGGAGGATTATGACTTGTAGACTTACACGGATCCATATCACAGTGCGTAGACCCGGCAGCGGCCGCGGCGCGTTGGTACGCAGTAATGGCCACATCAGAACCTATTACCCTCCCCCCCGCGAGCCCCATCACCTCAGCCCGTGAGGTGTGCGCGTGAGCATCCATTGCGATCAGGCAGGACACGTGCAGCCTAGCTGAGTATGAGAGGGTTAAAGATGACTGGTAAACTCACGCGGATCCATATCACAGTGCGTAGACCCCGCAGCGGCCGCGGCCCTACGGTAGGCAGTAATTGTCACATCACTACCAGTGACCCTCCCCCCCGCGAGCCCCATCACTTCAGCCCGTGAAGTATGCGAGTGAGCATCCATCGCGATCAGGCAGGACACGTGCAAACGGACTGAGTATGGAGCCTGGAAAAGATAAATGTGTTGCAGGATTTTTACAGTACAACAACATTACTAAAGACTTGAACAAACAGATTTTAGAAATGTTTACTATTATAGGCAGTGATATAGATGCACCGTATCTATTGAGAGTGCATCATTACTTATCTTTGAATTTCCTTAGATTTCCTGCCATTTTAGCTCCATTTCCGGTAGCTAGCTGGTCCAATAGCGCCCTCTACCCGAAACCATCTGTCACAGGAGAGTGGTGGCGGGGTCGCCGCCATATTGCCTTCATAGCGTCGTTACTTTTTCTACCGTTAAGACGTCTCGACGGAGTTCCGTCGAATTTTTTCGAGATTTTGAAAGTTGTCCTGCCTATTACTAATTTCTCGCTTTAAAAAAGTTAGAAAGTAAAGAAAATACGTGAAGTGATAGTTCCTCGCGTGTCCTTAACACGCGGAACATTTTATGGTCGGTCCATGTGACCGGTCATGTCCGTTTTGTGCTGGCTGGCGGTGCGGCCCCAGCTGCCGCGCCGCCGCCGCTACTCAGGATTATGTGAGGTAAAAAGGCCTCAACCCTGGTGAGTAATTTCTAATTAAATACTTCGTATGAGGAAAAGTTACACAAATGTGATTCTACCCTCGCTTATCACTTCGAAATTTTCCGACGTACATGATACATATCGTTCGTACGGTACGTTCGCGTACCTATACCTTACCTGATTTGGAGCCATTCCGATCAGCTCGTACAGTCAAGCTCACGTGCAGTTATACACTCGATTTGGCAATGTACCTACAGACCTAAGTCTCATGCGCACAGCATATGAACGTTCTAAAGACCAAACTGTTGCTCAGCCTGAGCTTGACCTAATCTTGCCCAGTACGGATTCCGATCAGTTCGATTCTGAGAGGACCTTGCTCATCAACGCACACATCGCGTTCGTCGAGGAGTTTTTGAGCGACCGCTCAGCCAGGGCCGGTTCCTACTAGCCCAGGGAACCTGCTACTTAGAACATAGCTTTTATCGCGTCCGTCGCTTTAAATCAACATTGTCTGTTTAGAAGGAAGAAGGCGGTTATTCTAGCTCTGCCTATATCAGAATTAGAAAGAATTTTACGTTGTCCTGCATACAATTTTACGACTGAACCCTAAATACGCTTAAAGTTCTTGACGTGAATTGTGGAATATATAAGTAAGTAAATAAAGCAAGTTTACGCAAGATCTGTAGAACATTCTCAGAATATGATATGTGTTACGTATCGAAAGGGCGTAAGTACCGTCTCCATAAAACGTACCTACCCTTTCTAGGTACTAAGTCAACACGTAATAAGTAGTTCTGTCTGTCTAAGAATATTAAAAATTCAAATTTTGATTATGATCACCGCCGCCAGTTTAAAATTATATCATGTGTTTCAATAATTGCTGTGATGAACTGAGAACGAAAACTAAACTGCTTGACATTCTTGCTTGCATTCCACCTACAATGTAGGTATGTGGTGAAAATACGTTCGAGGCGTATTTCTTTCTACTTATTCAAAACACCGTATTTCTTTCTATATAAAACACTGGTACCTAACTAGCTAAATGTTTTTGAATTGTGCATTTGTATTTCTAATAATTATACTCGCAAGCGCGTCGTTAAGGTACGTTGAAATGAAGCTCAGCTAAACACGCACATATCGTGGTAAATCTCGTCGTTCCTGGCGTCGAGAACTGGCTCTTGCATTACAATACAGATGCCTTATTTGAACAAAGATACACTTCTTCCATTCTGTTAAGCTTTACTCAACTGTTATCACTACTGACCGCTGCTGCCTTGTCACAGTGGATAAAATCTCCGCAGCTCGTTTTCTTTCCCCTTTTGTTTAGCTAGTTGACCTGTATGTACTCGGCTTGTCGCCGTGTATATCATAATAATACGCTGCTGTACAGTTGTCTTGCTGTCTTGCTGTTGACAGCCTATGTGGCGCAGTGGTTAGTATGCCTGCCTGCCACGCAAAGGCTCCGGGTTCAATTCCCGGTGGGGTCACTCACAAAGTTGATATTTATCACTTTGTGAATTTGTTCCCAGTCTGGTTAGGACATTGCAGGCTGAACCACCTGATTGTCCGCAAGTAAGATGGTTCCGTGCTTCGGATGGGCACGTTAAGCCGTCGGTCCCGGTTGCTGTCTATGATGGCGGTCGTTACACAACCATGTCAGAGGCCTGCTAGTTGCAGTAGGCGGTTGAAAAACTCTGACACCAGGGCTCATCGGGTCGTTTAACGACTCGGTGTCCCACACGAAAAAAAAAAAAAAAAAAAAAATACGCTGCTGTCGCTATCGCACACAGCTTATCTAAACAGCCGCTGTTTCTTATAATCTGGCAGCTCATCCTGGTACCGCTGATCTATCACGGTACTCGCCATTGCTTGAGACTTCGAAGTCATGAATCCCTACGAGAATTGTTTAAGGAAATTGGCATTCTTACGCTTCCTTCGCAGTACATATTTGACAATATAATGTATGTACGTAAGAATTCCAGTTTCTATTTAAGAAACTCTGATATTCATTGTCGTAATACAAGAAATAAAAATAAAATTGTACCGCCACAAACCAGATTAAGTAAGATCAGTAAATCATTTATGGGTAACTGTGTACGCTACTATAATAAAATTCCAGAGGAAATTTTAAAGTTAAATGATAGGCAATTTAAAATTAAAATAAAGAATACTTTATGTTAGAAAGCGTATTACAATACTGAACATTATCTGAAAGACAAAGATGTCTGGTTAGTAGCAACAGTTGCTCCAACACAATGCAAGAGATAGGCATTATTTAAAAATAAACTTATACTTTTATGATATGCAAATTGACATGTACCTATAGTGGTTAAATTTGACATTTCATACTTATTATTCTTAAATTTTTGACATGTATTTTTTACATTTACTGTAAATTTACTTTTTTTGTTATGTTATTTTATTGCTCGTATGTTTAAAGTATATTTTAAAGACGAAACAGTTAGAATAATCTACTGTAATATTATTTTTATTTTGTTGAGCCGTTTTTGGCTATTACTATTATACTATTAATTTATTTTCTAACTTAGCTAGGGTCACATAGGGCCTAAAATATTGTCAACTTTAGAATAGGTGCACTTCTGGGCAGGTTTTTGGGGGGTTTTCCTGTCCAGGGGGTCCGGCTAACTATACACATGGAACACCTTTTTAAAATATTGACAGAATTTAATTCCGTTTACTTGTCATTTACTGAGGCATAAAGTTACATGCTGTGTGGTTAGCCTGGCCAGCCCCGAGGCAGTGCCTTTATTTTTATTTTTTTATCCCGCCCGAGCCGCGTATATAGAGTAGGAACACAAATTGTAATAAAAAAGAGAAAATTTTTGCATTAGAAATTTTCTCTTTTTTAAGTTTGAATTAGAATGTGACTTTCTTAAAGAGAATCTTGTAAATTCCTACTAAGAAATAAATTATTGAATTATGAATTATTATGAATTATAATACATTTGCAAATGCAAATTAAATACGTACCTACAATGAAATTTACTATCTACAAAGAAACCGGTTTTATGGAGGCTGTCCCGGAGCGAATCTGGGGCAGTGGTTTGTGCGCTGTGGGCCTCGTAGGCCTTTTCTTCTGCGTATGCGCCTACCAGTTACCTCCAACCCCTGCTGGTGCGGCCGCCACAGTGGGTTCTTCACTCCTTGATACTCCTTATCAGATCGTGCCGCAGCGAACATGATGCTAGGCACATAATGATGGAGGTTGAAAATAAATCGGTGGCAGCAGAGACAATGAGCTTCGTTGTTCCGAAATCTCTTATCATACTAACGGCAGCGCAACTGTCTTGCACCTTCAAACCCCTAGCTCCTAGCAGGAGCACAACTGAATGTAGAGAATTAAGCACAGGCCAATGCTGTAAAAATACCAATAAATGATACTGTAAATACTTATGAGAAAGTGTTTCTTCTCGCTCGATTATTTAATACGCCAGAGGCTCAACTGCGACCGAGAGCGACAAAAAGATTTGTAACCACATTCTCCGAACACAATCAAATTTCTACAAATACCGTAATATTGATGACGGCCTAGACTTCCACAGGGGTGGTAAGCAGGAAATATCTACTTATTTATTACCTACTGGGCTTGCCTCCCCCTCATTCATATTAAGCGCCTTGACACAGCGGAGGACTGACCCGACATACCTGCCTGATAAATATATAGATATAGATAGATGATCCTAAAAGGAATGACTATTGCAGGAAGAGATATAATATATATTATGAAGTTGGCTTCCAACCCGACCTTGCGCTAAGAAAGACTACAAAGACGACTGTGCTACCATCAGCAGCGTCAGCATCTGAACCTGTATAATCTAAATGCCATAAGCGTGATCGAGTTTTCCGGCATAAGAAAAGATAGACATAACCTTACAAGAAAATCTGGTAATCCAAATGGGGGGGGGGGGGGAGCACACCCATGAATACGCAGCAGCGGTAGCAGCACAGCACCCAGCAGCTTAGACAGTCGGCCGTCACCGCCACTGCGATATGCAGTCTGACAATCACAGTGCCAGAAGCCTCTTTTTATTTATTTTTTATACATTTTACATAATACAAATATTTATGTTTATAGATGCAGATTGCAGGTACACTCACCTTTTACTTCTCTACCAGTTATAACTACTCTTAAGGTACTTAATTGATTTTTGTCAACTGATCATCCAATTGGTTGTCCACTATCTTTAACAACAGGTGAGTGTCAGGTTGACTTGATTGTCAACCATTGCCATTACATTGCAGAAGAGTTACCGCATAAAGTGTTAAGCTGTCTAGTTTGTATCTACCCACCCACAAAGAAAAATTCGTTTCGTGTATGAACACAGTAGCAGAATCTAGCGATGGGGTTTACACCAAGGGTTTACATATACCTTAAATTATTATTTTAAATGGATTAATGTAATAGTGATTAAGAAATATATCTCTAGTGCTTGTTGCAATAAGTACAGTTTTGACCACCCTGATTACCACCAACCAGATTTCACAATTTTTATTGTGAGTGGTATCAATTCTCTCTTGAGCCGTAAGTTGTATGAACTCTATAATTCCTAGCTCTACCAGGCTGTCTCTACAAGTCCAGGACATGGGAGTCGTATGCCTGGATAACTTAGAAGTTAAGTCAGTCACCAGAGAATCGTATAATAATTATTATTTTTTGTAAGTACTTCCCTATTCATAAATTTATTTTTGGAGCGTTCACCTTGAAGCAAGGTACCTTGTTCCACGAATGTATGTAACATGCCGGAGTAAAGTATTATATCTGAAAATTTTATCAATCTGAAGTACGTTAGCCCTTAAATCTGAATACAATATCTAAGGGCGGAATAGCTACCCATCTTGTAACTTTGATAAGTAAGTACCTAACACGGTTCCCTTACTGCGCAGAGCCGTTGTGAGCTAAGCGACATAGGTACCTGTTTAAAACATTACATATTTTGCACTGTCGCGCAGTGACCAAGACTTTTGATTGAGAACATATTCCATAACGCACATGTAGATATGTCGCTAACTACATCACTCTTGTCGTGATCTTTGGTCTAACAGCTATTTTCAATCTGGTGAAACAATATCTAACATTGTTCCATGATAGCTCTTCTTTTCTAGAAAAGGCTTTTTTAGGTTCTTTTCTGGTCATTCATATTGTGGGCAAGAGCCCCCATATGGTGTCAGATCTCATGCAAAATGCTCTAAGGATTGTTGAACGGTGGTGCAAGGACAACCGACTTTCGGTAAATGCCGGCAAAACCGTTATAGTTCCGTTCACGAGGAGGAGGAATTTAGAAGGACTTCGGCCCCCCACACTCTTCAACAGAACGGTAGAATTCTCATATGAGGTTAAATACCTGGGTCTGCACATGGACCACAAGCTCATATGGAACAAACACATAGACAAAACAGTCAAGAAAGCAAAGTCTGCGCTAGGCACATGCTGTCGCCTAGCAGGGTCCAGATGGGGTATCAAGCCAAAATACACGATGTGGCTGTACACCGCCGTGGTGAGGCCTATGATCACCTACGGCTGTGTAGTATGGGCCAAAAAGATGTCCCTGACCACCTACATAAATACCCTAAATGGACTCCAGAGACTTGCTTGCCTGAAAATAACCGGGGCCATCTCCTCGACGCCCACCCTGGCCATGGAGGCGCTGCTTAACCTGCCGCCACTACACATTTTTGTGCAGAAAGAAGCTAGAGCGTCCATGGTTAGAGCGATTGAGATGGGAAGGGAGAGCTGGCACTCAAGTGTCATGAGAAGCCTTAGGGATAGTCTCATGAATATTCCGCTCATGGCAATGCCATCTGATGCGATGACGTTAACGCATAACTTTGTGAGGTTCTTCAAAGTTATAATACCCGATAGGGCGGAATGGAAGGAAGGCACTATTCCTCCCATTTTCAGGAAAGCTGAACTAGTATGGTTCACGGATGGGTCCAGGAGAGAGGGACTTGCCGGCTCTGGAGTGTTCTGTCAGAAACCCAAGGTCTGCGAGTCTATAAGCCTGGGACCATTCGCAACCGTCTTCCAGGCTGAGATGTACGCTATCATTGAATGCGTGCATCTCAACCTGAAATACGAAGGCAAAAGGATACTTATCCTATCGGACAGTCAGGCCGCGCTAAAGGCTTTACAATCCGATAACGTGTGTTCCAAACTGACCATGGAGACCATTGAGCTCCTGAACCAGCTCGGCACTCGAAATCATGTGACCTTGGGCTGGGTCCCAGGCCACTCTAACATAGGAGGAAATGAGGCAGCGGACGAACTGGCCGGGAAGGCCTCCGGGTCACGATCCGTGGGACCGGAGCCTATCCTGGGCATCAATAAGTCAGCACCTCGAAGAGTCCTAAACATATGGGTGAATCAACGAGCCCAAGAGCTCTGGAAGAGATCAGCAGGCCTAACACACTCTAAGCTGCTGATACGGGGGATCTCCCAGAAGTATACTTCCGTGATACTATCAATGAACCGGAATAACCTCAGGATGATTACAAGGGCCCTTACTGGACACTGTAATCTCAATAAGCACCTCTGCAGAATGGGGCTTACTGAGGCCACTTACTGCAGATACTGCGCTGAGGACGATGAAACACCGCTTCACGTCCTTTGCGAATGTGAGGCTCTTGTGCAAACAAGAAGCCGGACTACGGGTGGTCACCTGTTGTCCCCTAGGGAAGTCCAATCCCTTGACCCCAAACAGATCGTGGCTTTCCTTAGAATGGCTCGACTGGATGAGGTCATTTAGTCAAAAGGGTTAGCTACAATAGATCTGAAAAGGTCGCAGTGGCTGTTGGTCTGACCTGGACCAACCCCTTATAACAAAATAATAATAAAAGTACTTCCCTATTCATAAATTTATTTTTGGAGCGTTCACCTTGAAGCAAGGTACCTTGTTCCACGAATGTATGTAACATGCCGGAGTAAAGTATTATATCTGAAAATTTTATCAATCTGAAGTACGTTAGCCCTTAAATCTGAATACAATATCTAAGGGCGGAATAGCTACCCATCTTGTAACTTTGATAAGTAAGTACCTAACACGGTTCCCTTACTGCGCAGAGCCGTTGTGAGCTAAGCGACATACCTGTTTAAAACATTACATATTTTGCACTGTCGCGCAGTGACCAAGACTTTTGATTGAGAACATATTCCATAACGCACATGTAGATATGTCGCTAACTACATCACTCTTGTCGTGATCTTTGGTCTAACAGCTATTTTCAATCTGGTGAAACAATATCTAACATTGTTCCATGATAGCTCTTCTTTTCTAGAAAAGGCCTGTAAAATTGTAAATGTACGCTGAACATATTTGTTATCTGTATCATAGCATACAGCATAGTATTCCCAGTTGACAATAGGGGCTTCAGCGATACGTAAGCCGAACGTCTTTTGACACTGATGAAACTATCTCAATCAAATCTTAAAAACTTTCATTGATAGTTAAATTAATTAGTAGTTAGTTGAGTATATTTCGGACTTATCCTAACTGTTTTGTTATGTTATTTACAATACACACACATGCCTAAAATATTGTGTATCGTGTTATCGGCTGGGTTAATACATGTCATTCATTAATTTACTTTTCACTAATAAGATGAAATATGATGTCATTTAACATCACATTTTAAATACAGGTACTTTATCCATCACATAGCGTCGTTAGCTGTCACCAGGAGTTAGAAACACGTCTCTCAATAGATACGGTGCATCTATATCACTGCCTATAATAGTGCAAGTTTTACAAAACAATAAAACTTGTATTATGGTGCAGATATACAGGGAGTAACAGAAAGGGTATAACAAGCCGAAAGGAGGTTAAGGTACTCATGAAATTGAACAACTTTCCCCATGGAACGTGGGTCGAAATATGAAAAAAAAAAAATTGGACCTCCCATAGTAAATCAATCAGCTTATCGGCAAATTTGTATGGGAGGTCAAAATTTATTTTTCATATTTCGACCCATATTCCATGGCGAAAGTTGTTCAGTTTCATGAGTACCTTGACCTCCTTTCGGCTTGTTATGCCCTTTCTGTTACTCCCGGTAGATGCACCGTATCCGATAAGGGCTCCTGGTGAGAGACTTCTATGAAGGCAATATGGCGGCGACCCCGCCACCACTCTCCTGTGACAGATGGTTTCGGGTAGAGGGCGCTATTGGACCAGCTAGCTACCGGAAATGGAGCTAAAATGGCAGGAAATCTAAGGAAATTCAAAGATAAGTAATGATGCACTCTCAATAGATACGGTGCATCTATATCTGCACCATAATACAAGTTTTATTGTTTTGTAAAACTTGCACTATTTTCTAGATTTTTTTTCCACAAGTAGTAGGTTAGAATTTCTATACAAAAAAATTTTGGGAGTTCCCGTGCGTGTTCCAGGTCGGTTCCGCTTTGGAAACTAATCTTTAGGCTATTCTTTACCTATGCCGAACCGGGACTTTGCTGGCCTACTTACAAAAAAAAAATGGCAACCGTTTCAAAATTTTTTCACTGGGCAAAATTTTGTTATTTTGTAATAATTCAAAAATGGTAAGAGCTACAAATAACTATTGTATGGAAGATATGTTAAGCGTAAATTTCTGCATATGAATGTTATCAATAACTTTTTCATAATCCAATAGTTTGCGAGAAAAACGTAGCACAACATGGCAGTTTTTGCTGAAAACTCACAAATTCGAAAGTATAAAGTAAGTAGTGAAGTTGGGGATTAAGAGTCACTCGCTGTGTGGGTAGACCATGCTACAATATCCTGCCTGATATTTAGTAACAAGCTTTCCGCCCAGCGGTTTTACCCGCTGATATATTTTGAAGTAAACAAGTTAATTTTATACAAATTTTCGTCCTCCGTTTTACCTTCTTAGGTGATGAATTTTTTGGAATCCTTTCTTGATATTAATTAAGATTATTCAAATAACCTCTGTGCAAAATTGCAGGGTCCTAGGTCCAGTAGTATTGCCTGTGCGTGGTATACAATTTGTATGAAAAAAGTAGAGTTTGTTCGTTGTTGCCACATTTTGTTCTTTTTTGCTATCCTAGCAGGACCTTGGGTCAGAACTATTAAAGAACAGCCTCAAGGGATTGCAAAAAAATAAAAATGTGGCAACTACGAACAAATTTAATATTTTTTTTACAAATTGTAAATCTATGCACAGGCAATACCACTGGACCTAGGTTCTTGAAATTTTGCGCAGAGGTTATTTTGGTTGGGTGAATTAACACCAGGAAAGGAATTTAAGAAAATCATCTCATAAGGTGGTAAAACTCAGGGTGTAAATTGGCAAAAAATTTGCTTGTTTACTTGAAATTATATTAGCGGGTAAAACCTCTGGGCAGAAAGCTTGTTACTAAGTATCAGTCAGGATTCCGTAGCAAGGTCTACCCACACAGTAAGTAATTCTTAATCCCCAACTTCACTACTTAATTCATATTTTAGATTTGGTGAGTTTGTAGAAAAAACTGCCATGTATTAAAGCGTTTTTTTCGCAAACTATTAGATTATCAAAAAAGTTATTAGAGCAAGGTTGTGCAGAAATTTACGCGTAACATTTCTTCTATACAATGTTCATTTATAGCACTTACCAGTTTTGAGTTATTACAAAATAACAAAATTTTGGCCAATAAAAAAAGTTTGAAATGGCTGCCATTTTTTTTTTGTAAGTATGCTAGCAAGGCCCCGGCTCGGAATAGCTAAAGAATAGCCTAAAGATTCGTTTCCAAGGCAGGGCCAAACTCCGGAAAAAACGGGAACTCTCACTTAAGCGATCTTACCTACTAAAGATAGTAATTTCGAATACTTGGTGTTTGTATCAAACACTATAGTTCGACATCTTCGTGCGCGACCTTCCTGCGGGGTACAGACGGTGGGGGGGAGAGGAAGCACGTCATTTTAATATGACGTGCGGCTCGGATGTGCGCGTCACCCTTCCCCGCTACACCTCCCGCTACCCGCTGACATCTCCCCCCCCAACGTCTGTCACCCCTAGGGAAGTGTCGCGCACGAACTTGTCGGACTATAGATACTGATATTCACTTTTTGGTTACAAAGTTAATACAAGCGAAACAAGTGGAAAAAATTCACGCCAAGAAAGTTCAAAAGACGTGGGATCGAATCCCATCAGTGGCGTGAATTTTTTCCACTTGCTTCGTTTGAATTAACTTTGTAACCAAAAAGATTTAGATTTTAGAAAAATTACACATATGAAGTGAGACAGGCATTTTACACCTTAGCACAATTAGTAACTGTAACTACAGTACGCGAATGAGTTCTTGGCCATCGGGGAATGAGGAGGCGAGCGGGGGCGGCGCGCCCCGCGGTTACCCAACTACCCGCATTCGCCCGCAGTCGAGTGATGGGAAAAAAGTGTGTCACAAAGTTGTCGATATTTTGTCGTTGTGTTTTGTGTAGAAACCATAAATACTTCTTTAATATTATTCATAAACAGTGAAGTTACAGTTCGAACAAACTATGGCTAAAAAGGCCCCTTTAATAAGCAAATGTCTCGAGACATATACATTTTAGTTACTTTGTTTTAAAGAAACCTGCCCTTAGTTTATAAAGACCTATTCAACGATACCCTACCTACTCAATATTGTAGGAAAAACAACCCATTAACTAATAACTATGAGTAGTCTGAACTGAACTGTTCGGCAACAATTCTCGATATCGACATCAACATGAATTAGTCACAGCCCTACCGCATTCCTCAACATGGTCATGAACTCATTCGCTTACTGTAGGAGGTGGTTCAAAAATTGTTACTCCTAGTTTCGTTTGCACAATTAATCGATCGATACTGGGAGTGAAAAGACTATCCTATAATCCCTGCAGTAAAAGTGATCATGAAAGTTCAAAAGGTCATACTTACGGGTCTGTCGGTGGAGTACAGCCTACACTGTATGAGGTGTACGGGCGGCGGTGCGGGTTTCTTCACTGTACGTTCTTTCTTTGGCTCTGCTCCTACTTCATACAGGTCGCCGGCTTCTGTATGCATTATTGTAAATCCGCCGTCACCGCTCTGTAACGCGTAAAATGGTGGTGGTAAGGTAAAGCGGGCTACTTTTCTCTACCTACTTGATTCGTCTATTTGCACCTATTTTGAATTTGCAGAAGTATGTTCAAGCTGCTGTCTTTCAAAGCTCTTTTAAACTATGACAAAAACAAGTTTCGAACGACGAAAATGAGGACAACGGCCAAGAGCTATGAAAGATGGCTGCTTGCACATACCGCAGAATTGTTGACATCCAGCTGAAATGAAAAAATAATATGGAGGCAAACCTTTATGTTGCCAATTCAGGATCCAATCTTTATCTGCGCAGGGCGTACTACTCGAGCCATTTTAGGACCTTGAGGCATCTCAGCCGCCCTACCGAGTTACTGAGTGCCTGTGGGATGGACCCCAGAGTTTAGAGGTTCATACCTGGTATATTGCCAGCTAGACGACTTAAATGTTTTGCTCATAATCAAATAGCAGCCCGTTAGAGGTTTCACCTGCTGCTACTCATTTTCCTACAGGAAAAAGACATCATCCCGGCATGTGCTCTCTATCCATTGCGTGGTTTAGGAGTTAGTAAATTCCTTCACAGACAGACAAACAGAAAAACGTCAGCAACTTTAATATGTTTGTATTTAAAACTCTTGTACTGTTTCACAATATTATTTTATTCACCCGACCGGTTTCGCTTCACAGCATCTTCAGGGGTACTTACTTAATTACAATAATATAAAATAACACATAATAAATACATTTTGATAAGCGCAATAAATTATCCACATCGTATTTGGTTTGATTCTGTAGGTAGGAAAAAATATAAAATTTCGGGTTGCCTACCCTGGGTAAATTTACCCATAAATGGGGAGAATAAAAAATTTTTTATCTTAAGAATATAAAAAAGAAATTGTACCTAGATTAGGTATGTCAAGTGTAAAATAAAATAAAAATAGGAATGTCATGTAATAATAATTAAATAAAAAAAGGGGGATAGATGTCAAAATATAAAACAAAGTTATTAAAATTATGTCTTTCATACTTATCTAATAAAAATTAGATGTCAAAATAACTAATAAGCTATAAATTAAATATGTCAAAATTATAGAATAGATTTATAAATTAAATATTGTATGTCACTTAAAATAAAATTTATCATAAAAATAACTTACTTAACGAACAACTAGACCTCAATAGATCCCCATTATTATTTTATTTTAAGTGACATACAATATTTAATTTATAAATCTATTCTATAATTTTGACATATTTAATTTATAACTTATTAGTTATTTTGACATCTAATTTTTATTAGATAAGTATGAAAGACATAATTTTAATAACTTTGTTTTATATTTTGACATCTATCCCCCTTTTTTTATTTAATTATTATTACATGACATTCCTATTTTTATTTTATTTTACACTTGACATACCTAATCTAGGTACAATTTTTTTATATTCTTAAGATAAAAATTTTTTTATTCTCCCCATTTATGGGTAAATTTACCCAGGGTAGGCAACCCGAAATTTTATATTTTTTCCTACCTACAGAATCAAACCAAATACGATGTGGATAATTTATTGCGCTTATCAAAATGTATTTATTATGTGTTATTTTATATTATTGTAATTAAGTAAGTACCCCTGAAGATGCTGTGAAGCGAAACCGGTCGGGTGAATAAAATAATATTGTGAAACAGTACAAGAGTTTTAAATACAAACATATTAAAATGGAGTTTCACCAAGCGGCGTCAATCGCAAGTATAAGTCAGCAACTTTATTTTATTCTATAGACTTATAGGTACAGACAGGCTCCACATGTTGCTACTTTGCTAAAAAGCATGTCAAATACAAAATTTCTAATAAATCTTACCAAGTTAATCTTCTTAGGTCTTTTGGGCATGGGCTGCAGCTTCCTCAGAGGCACAGCGATGGGCTCTTCTTCTATCTTCTTCACTGTTAGTTCTGTCCTCTTCTGTCTGCTGCTGTCTCCCTCATCACTGTCTATGTCTACTTCTATATCACTGTCTGGCTCTGAGTCTTTCTTCTTCTCTATTTTTATCTGAAACAACATGAGTTTAAACTGTTTTAAACTTTCGTGGTCACACATACTGACTCAATATAGTAAAAACAGGATACTTACTGTGATACAATATTAGACAATTTAAATAAAACTTGTATCAAAGTAAGAACCCTGTTTTTGCTATTTCGAGTTAACATGATTTTAAACCCATCCTTATTAATAAGATTTTTATTTTGGTGCTTTTATTTTTTTTATTTGTTACAACAAGAATCAGCATTTAACATAAAGAATCCAAAAATATGACATATTTAACAGTTAAATATGTAATATTTTTTAACTTTTTGTTTAAAAGTTGCTGTAGAGTTGTGCTATAATTATTTCTGTTACCTTTATATTTCTTTCAAATATTTATTTACTTTATTACTTACAACTTGTTCTCCTTCAGAAACTGGCAAGGCTTGTCCAGAACTAAAAACTATTTGCATTTTGGGGCTCTTCACACTATCCTCAGACAAACTAGAGTCCTTCCTTTGTCTACCAAGTGACGGAGACTTTAATACTTCTTTGCTACTATTTCTTTTCCCTCTATCATAATTCCTGGACACTTTCCTTCTATGATTGCCTATTTTTTTCATAGCCTTTACTTTCTCCTTGTGTTGTTTAGCCATCTTCCGTGATAACATGTCCACAGAATCCATATCAGACCCCACAGATTCAGTTGAACCGATGATCATCTCATCTTCATAGTATATATCTGAAGGGTTTATTTCAAGAGTATTTTTCTTATTTGATAAAGCATCTGGTCTAAGTAAACTATTCTTAGAAGACTTTCTACCAAATGGTTTTTTAGGAATTGATACAGTTGGTGTTCCTGTTGCAACCATGTTCAGGATATTCATGTCATCGGTGACTATTTCCTCTTGAACTACATTGGGTACATCATCAAGATTTTCTTGTTTCTCGAGGCCAAATGTTGGCGTGTCTAGATGTACTCCATACTCGGCTTCAATCAAAGCCTGGATTTCTGCTTCAGTCTTAGTTTTCAATGTTTGTGATATTTTACGAACATTACGCCCATATTTTGCCTGAAAGTTAAAAGACATGTTAGTTATTTATTGCCATGTGCCAGCTTAGAATAGAATCACCCGATTTCTACCCATGGGTGTTGTAAAATGCGTCTAATTGGTGGATCCTGGAAATGGGTAGCAGCATTCACTGTAAATATCTACAAACCTGTGCTCACCAATCGGCCTGTCAAGCCAAGTATTGCAATTATTGGTATAGCAGTGAACTGTTATAGCTGTAGTTGTAGTTATAAATTCAATAATATGGGATCACTATTCTACATGTTTTGTAAAAAAGTTTACCATTTCTTTGACTAATAGAGCCTTTTCCTCTGGTTTCCAGTCTGTGGCCATTCCATTGTGTCTGTGTTTCAGTCTGTTTCCTGTCAGTCTTCTGGATGGACCCTCATGTAACCTGAAAGAGTGAATTCTTATTTTTAAAGTAGAACACCAGGAGTTCAGCAAAACTTTACTAGATACAGAAATAACTGCATATCAAATGTTGTTTTGCATGATATGCCGCTTTTGCTGATAAGTACATAACAGGTAATCTACTGTTTACAACATGCAAAGTTCCCATTGCTACAGGAAAAATATTAAGAGGTAATCTGGCATGATAAATTAAAAGTATACTCTAAACACTTTAGAGTCTAAAGTCTTTAAACAGTAAGTCTGTTTCTTTACCAGTGCTGAAACGTGGATAAACTTATGAATATAAATAAATAAGCAGTGCCTAAAAAAATATGCCAATATTCAACATCAGTTGATCAGTAATTTTGCCTACCACTAATCTTACCTATCTTTAGTCTGGCTATCATACCAATTGGTGGACACGGAGTCCAGCAGCCACTGAGGATGCACTGTGTCCTCACGATCCGAGCAGGAGGGTCTACAGACAAACAAACAAACCATACAAATACTACAGATACATCTCATGCTACCAATAATAATGTTTTGATGGCTCATACATTATCATTAGGTACGTAAGTGCTGTGGGCAGCTCCTTCTAAGTTCACCTCAACCTAAAATTGCCATGGTCGTGCTGAAAAGACTGATTGACCTATTTTTCTGATAAAAATATTGATGTCAACAAAGTCTTCGCTTTGGAGGCAGGTGATTACATGAACATAAATATCGCGAATTTCATGTTTTGTCAACAGATTTATTAATGTATGCGTAATGGAGAACGTTATATTACTTACATTCCTTGGTTATTTTGCGCCAAACAGGAATTAAATGAAAAATCTCCCAAAATATCTATCTCGTCTTCTTCCGCCATGTTTGTTTTTTTTCATCTGCGCAAAAAAAGCGAAGCAAACTCGGATGAAAGAAACCCTAGAAAAAGCAAAGCAAAACAAGAGACTCGGATACGCAGATACAACAAAAATGTAGGCTATCATTCAGTGTATCCGAATATGTATCACGTTTACGAAGGGTGCTTTGTACTCAGTACTATCTGTGCTTCTTTCATGCACCATAATGCGTAGTATTAAATACTCTCAGAATTATTTCTGTATTATAAAATAAATGGTTTTTCAATGAAATTAATGTGATCGTTAACGTTTATCTTAATTAAATATTAATATTTATCACCAAGAATTTTAATATTTATAAACATTGGCTGTAATGTCAACTTGTTGTGTTTGACGTACTGACATCGAGTCATCCAGGATTCTTTGGCGGGAATTTGAATCAAGAGGGTGAAAATTTTGCAAAGAAAATTTTAAAATTGCTTTTTGCAGAATAAATTGATAATTTCTTAGTAAATTTAATTACTAGTAACTTATATTCTAATAGTGCAATAAAAAGCAACACAGCTTTGCTGCCCAGCCATGGGTCGCAAAGGCAAACGTAAAGGGAAACGATGGCGGAGAGGTAAGCGAAGGAGAGGACCCGCTATGAGCGATGATGCGGGCGACGACGATGTAGACAAATACAAGCCATACAAGACCGAAAACTACATTCGTCAGTATCCGGAGGATGGCGGTGAGTTTGAATATATAGTAATTTACGAGAGCGCGGACGACAAGACGCCGATAGGTGAGAGAGACTTGATGGGCTTGGGAAGCGCATTGAAGCTTAGTAACAAAGGTATCAAGCAATTGAAAAGAATCAATCGTTACAAAATAGCGGTTATATTTGAGCGACCAGGGTTAGCAAATGCAGCTCTTAATAATCTCAAGTCTCAAAAAGAGCTAAAGTTGAGAGCGACTATTCCAGCAAGATTAACGGAAGTGACAGGGGTAATAACAAACGTTCCAACATACATGAGCAACAAAAAAATATATGATGGAATTTCTAGTTGCAGAAATGTTGTATCTGTACGCCGATTCATGCGACGTTCCAAAGACGACGAAGGTAACTCCTGCTTGGTACCAACACAAGCGGTATCGATAACTTTCGCTAGTGCAGTACTTCCTGATTATGTGGATATTAACAGCTGGTATTTCGAAGTAAGGCCATACACGCCTCCTGTGAGCCAATGCCTGCGATGCCTGCGCTTTGGGCACATTGGTAAATTCTGTAAAAACGCCCAGAGGTGCTCAATCTGCGGTGATTCCCACAATTATAAAGATTGCGTAAAACGGCCAGAAGAAGCAGTCTGTGTTCACTGCAAAGGAAAACATGTTGCAATTGCCAAATCATGCCCAGTGAAAATTCAAAAAGCAGAGGAGATAAAAGTTCAGATGCGCAGGGCCTCGTATTCTGAAGTTTTTAATAACAAAACTTCCCCACTAAAAAGTAAAGTAGACCCAGTTCAACAATTGTTTAAATCGGAACAATTCATGAATCTTCTGATTTCTTCAATTATAAAAATTATTTCCGCTAGTAAAGATGCTGAAAATCCCATCCCAATCTCTACTCAAAGTATTAAAAGCGCTTTACTTGAAAAAAAATTAAAATTAAAGGTTTTAACATAGAAAGATTAGATATAGGTACTAAACACAATGGTGTTGCTATATTAATACAAAATAATTTGCGTTACAATTTGTTAAACACACATTCTGATAACTCATTACAAAATTTGGCAGTTCAGTTACATTTCAACAATGAAATTATTACAATAATTAGTTTCTATAGTCCCACGTTGGCTTCTCCTTCCAACTTTACTTATTCCCGTCTTGATAGTTTGATTAAATCTGTACCGGGCCTCTTATTATGGCTGGGGATTTCAATGCACACAGTACTTCGTGGGGTTGCACGTCAACTGATGCGCGTGGTATAATTTTGCAAGATGTGATTGATGATAATAATTTATGCCTCCTTAATGACGGCCAGCAACTACTGTGGGTTCACACGTGTGGAAACCAAATGCATTGGATCTTACTCTCGTTTCTTCCTCATTATCATTACGTTGTAGCTGGTCAGTTCATGATGATCCAATGGGAGTTATCATCTTCCCACTGTTACTAGTATCCTTGGTTCTGTAAATAGAATTAACAATTCCAATTTAAATCAAGGAAATTACATCCGTCCAAATTTTTCAAATGTCGATTGGAAAAATATCAAGAAATAGTTAGTGACAAATTAACTACTTTTAACTTTGACTTTGAACGACCCCAGGAATCCTATTCTAATCTCTGCTCTTTACTACTAAATTGTGCATTTGAGGCTAATCCCACAACCAGAAATAATTCAGTGCAGCCAAATTTAACACGTAGGAAAAGACCATGTTTGCCTTGGTGGAATAATGCCTGCACTTTAGCAGTAAATAATTCTAAAGCTGCTTACATTCAATTTAAAAATGACCCAACATTAGAAAATTATATCTATTTTAAAAACAACAAGCTATTAAAACTTACCATTAAAAGGGAAAGAGAAGCTTCGTGGATGGCTTTGTGTGAAACATTTAACCGGCAAACACCTCTGTCTGTAATATGGAAAACAATGCGCATGTTTAATAAATCTTTTCTGAATGTAATGTGATACGGTCTTCTAACACAGATTGGATACCAGCATTTTTAAATAAGTACACAACCGTTTCTCCAAATATTGTCACCACTACTGTTAACTCTCCAGTCACTGGTGGTAATGATTATTTAATTACACCTTTTACTTTAAATGAATTTATTAGTGCACTTAACTCTAGAAGAGATACTGTTTTTGGTTTAGATCATATTCCATATAAGTTATTAAAAACCTTTCATTGTCAAGTAAAAATGATTTTGGACATATTTAACTTTCTTTGGTCTAATGACATAATTCCCACTGAATGGAAGGTTGATTGTTTAATTCCAGTTTTGAAACCTGGTAAAGATGCGGATAATTGTAATTCTTATCGACCTATAGCATTAACATCCTGTATAGGTAAAGTTTTTGAACAAATACTAAAACAAAGACTGGAATTTTTTATTGAATCTAATAAGTTATTACCTCCAAATCAGTTTGGTTTTAGACGTGGTCACTCTGCAATCGAAAGTTTGAATAATCTCTTTCTTGACATTCATCATTCCTTCTCATTTAATAAATTTGTTGTTTGTGTCTTCTTTGATATTGTTGGAGCCTTCAATAATGTTAATCACCATGTGCTTGCTGCGGAGTTACAGTTGTTAGGTTTACCTGGAAAATTAATTAGTTGGATATTCAACTTTTTAAATGGTAGGCAAGTATATGTCAAGTTTAAAAATAATTTATATGGACCACAATCGTCATATTTAGGTGTTTGTCAAGGTGGAATTTTAAGTCCTTTGCTGTTCATCTTGTATATTAATAAATTAAATAGTATACTGGGTACCAAGTAAGAAATTTACAATTTGCTGATGATTTAGCTATATATTGTATTGGGTCTAACATGCAAGCAACAGAAATCAAATTAAATTTAGCATTAGAAAGATTAAAAACATACTTTGATTATTTACATTTAAGTGTTAGTCTAGAAAAAACTAAAGTTGTGATCTTTAGTAGATCTAGACTTTTAATATCTCATATATATTATGATGGTAGCTTATTGCCAGTAGAAGATGAAGCAAAATTTCTTGGAGTAATTTTTACTAGAAATTTATCATGGAATAAGCATGTAAGTTATGTGTCAGATAGAGCTTCTAGAGCTTTTAATATTCTTAAATCCTCGCTAGAACATCATGGGGGCTGATCCTAAAGTTTTACTTATGTTATATAAGTCTGTGGTGCGTTCCCACTTTGAATATAGTTTTCTTTGTTATGCTTCCAATCCTATTTTGGTTAAAAGTTAGAAACTTTACAGAATAAAAATTTACGTTTAATAACAGGTGCAATGAAAACAACACCTATTGTCTCTATGCAAGTTGAATGCAATATACCTCCATTGATGTTAAGATTTAAATATCTCAAATTTAGATTTCTACTGAAATTATTTTCCTTTACTCACCATTCCTTATTAGAGAAAATCGCTGAAAATCAAACTTTGGCCTCTGCATCTACTTCAATTAAATTCCCCTTTATTCTGCTTGATTATTCTGAAATAAAAGTTTATAATGAAAGGCATAACATTCACAAATCTGACAAGTTGGCATGTTACGAAGGAGCTTTTGAAAGCAAATTTTGCAATATGAATATAGTTATAGATAACTCCATTAGAACTAGAGAAGAGCTATATGAGAAACTATCATTATGGCCACAATACCAGCATATTTACACTGATGGCTCGAAAACTGATACTGGTGTCTCTCTTGCATACTATCACAGTGCCTTGAAGACAGGAAATGGATATAAACTACCAAAACCCTGCAGTATATTTACGGCAGAAGCTGCAGCAATTCTAGCCGCTTGAGAATATATAAACAATTTAATTCACTCTTTCCTAAATGGCTTATTATTAGTGACAGTATGTCAGTTTTATCAGCTTTAAAGAATAACACTCTGAGTACAAATTATATTATTTATAAAATTAAACAGCTGTGGCAAACACTATACAACGCCAATGTTTCAATTGAATTTTTATGGTCTCCAGCACATAAAGGTGTGTCAGGTAATGAAACAGCTGACTACCTTGCCAGAACAATAAACAATAGCTTAATTGGACAACCCAGAAGAATGTCAGTTCCATGGAGAGATTTAATCCCATTGATTCAAGAGGAAATTAGACAAAGCTGGATAAATCAACATCAAATTATAATACAAGAAAAAGGTGCATGGTATGCTGCAATCAATAAGAATCTTGGAGAGAAACCTGGTTCGCTAAGAATAATACCTTTATAAAAGAAGATTCTTCACACAAATATGCAGGTTACGATTTGGTCATTGTAAATTTAAAGCCCATCTACACCGCATGAAAATTATTAACTCACCTTTATGTACAGATTGCTCTCTAAATGAAAATCAAACGCTGGAACATATATTTTCAACTGTCCCGCTTTAAATATTAACCGAATTTTATTAATTGACAAGCTGCAAGATATTTACAAAGACAGTATCCGCCATCGCTTCAAGAACTTCTATCGAACCCTGCCACTTTTAATCCAATATTTGACTTTATTAACTCCACGGTTGGAGAGCTTTGACATGGATTTAACCCGGACATGGAATTTTATGAACCTGAAAATTACACAAGAATATATAGAAGAAATGGCATTTTTGCCTTGTTTTTATTGGAAATAAGAAATGAACTATAGAAGAATTGGCATTTAATGCCTTATTTTTGAAAAGATAACAGAAAGAACTAATAAAAGACTAGGCTGTATGGCTAGTACCATTGCCTATCCTGATGGATGAATTTTTAAAACAACAAACAACGAGTCATCCAGATTCTTTGGCGGGAATTTGAATCAAGAGGGTGAAAATTTTTCAAAGAAAATTTTAAAATTGCTTTTTGCAGAATAAATTGATAATTTCTTAGTTAATTTAATTACTAGTAACTTATATTCTAATAGTGCAATAAAAAAGCAACACAGCTTTGCTGCCCAGCCATGGGTCGCAAAGGCAAACGTAAAAAGGGAAACGATGGCGGAGAGGTAAGCGAAGGAGAGGACCCCGCTATGAGCGATGATGCGGGCGACGACGATGTAGACAAATACAAGCCATACAAAACAGAAAACTACATTCGTCAGTATCCGGAGGATGGCGGTGAGTTCGAATATATAGTAATTTACGAGAGCGCGGACGACAAGACGCCGATAGGTGAGAGAGACTTGATGGGCTTGGGAAGCGCATTGAAGCTTAGTAACAAAGGTATCAAGCAATTGAAAAGAATCAATCGTTACAAAATAGCGGTTATATTTGAGCGACCAGGGTTAGCAAATGCAGCTCTTAATAATCTCAAGTCTCAAAAGAGCTAAAGTTGAGGGCGACTATTCCAGCAAGATTAACGGAAGTGACAGGGGTAATAACAAACGTTCCAACATACATGAGCAACAAAAAATATATGATGGAATTTCTAGTTGCAGAAATGTTGTATCTGTACGCCGATTCATGCGACGTTCCAAAGACGACGAAGGTAACTCCTGCTTGGTACCAACACAAGCGGTATCGATAACTTTCGCTAGTGCAGTACTTCCTGATTATGTGGATATTAACAGCTGGTATTTCGAAGTAAGGCCATACACGCCTCCTGTGAGCCAATGCCTGCGATGCCTGCGCTTTGGGCACATTGGTAAATTCTGTAAAACGCCCAGAGGTGCTCAATCTGCGGTGATTCTCACAATTATAAAGATTGCGTAAAACGGCCAGAAGAAGCAGTCTGTGTTCACTGCAAAGGAAAACATGTTGCAATTGCCAAATCATGCCCAGTGAAAATTCAAAAGCAGAGGAGATAAAAGTTCAGATGCGCAGGGCCTCGTATTCTGAAGTTTTTAATAACAAAACTTCCCCACTAAAAAGTAAAGTAGACCCAGTTCAACAATTGTTTAAATCGGAACAATTCATGAATCTTCTGATTTCTTCAATTATAAAAATTATTTCCGCTAGTAAAGATGCTGAAAATCCCATCCCAATCTCTACTCAAAGTATTAAAAGCGCTTTACTTGATTCATTCAGTATCAATAAAACCACAGACCATAAAACTAAGTAAATTCTAATTTATGGATCAGTTAAATATTGTTCAATGGAATGCTCAAAGTTTGTCTAGTAATTTACATGCTTTTACTTATTTTTATATAATAATAATATTCATGTAGCACTTATTTCTGAAACCTGGTTAAAACCAGGAAAAAATTAAAATTAAAGGTTTTAACATCGAAAGATTAGATATAGGTACTAAACACAATGGTGTTGCTATATTAATACAAAATAATTTGCGTTACAATTTGTTAAACACACATTCTGATAACTCATTACAAAATTTGGCAGTTCAGTTACATTTCAACAATGAAATTATTACAATAATTAGTTTCTATAGTCCCACGTTGGCTTCTCCTTCCAACTTTACTTATTCCCGTCTTGATAGTTTGATTAAATCTGTACCGGACCTCTTATTATGGCTGGGGATTTCAATGCACACAGTACTTCATGGGGTTGCACGTCAACTGATGCGCGTGGTATAATTTTGCAAGATGTGATTGATGATAATAATTTATGCCTCCTTAATGACGGCCAAGCAACTACTGTGGGTTCACATGTGTGGAAACCAAATGCATTGGATCTTACTCTCGTTTCTTCCTCATTATCATTACGTTGTAGCTGGTCAGTTCATGATGATCCAATGGGGTTATCATCTTCCCACTGTTACTAGTATCCTTGGTTCTGTAAATAGAATTAACAATTCCAATTTAAATCAAGGAAATTACATCCGTCCAAATTTTTCAAATGTCGATTGGAAAAAATATCAAGAAATAGTTAGTGACAAATTAACTACTTTTAACTTTGACTTTGAACGACCCCAGGAATCCTATTCTAATCTCTGCTCTTTACTACTAAATTGTGCATTTGAGGCTAATCCCACAACCAGAAATAATTCTGTGCAGCCAAATTTAACATGTAGGAAAAGACCATGTTTGCCTTGGTGGAATAATGCCTGCACTTTAGCAGTAAATAATTCTAAAGCTGCTTACATTCAATTTAAAATGACCCAACATTAGAAAATTATATCTATTTTAAAAACAACAAGCTATTAAAAACTTACCATTAAAAGGAAAGAGAAGCTTCATGGATGGCTTTGTGTGAAACATTTAACCGGCAAACACCTCTGTCTGTAATATGGAAAACAATGCGCATGTTTAATAAATCTTTTCTGAATGTAATGTGATACGGTCTTCTAACACAGATTGGATACCAGCATTTTTAAATAAGTACACAACCGTTTCTCCAAATATTGTCACTACTACTGTTAACTCTCCAGTCACTGGTGGTAATGATTATTTAATTACACCTTTTACTTTAAATGAATTTATTAGTGCACTTAGCTCTAGAAGAGATACTGTTTTTGGTTTAGATCATATTCCATATAAGTTATTAAAAATCTTTCATTGTCAAGTAAAAATGATTTTGGACATATTTAACTTTCTTTGGTCTAATGACATAATTCCCACTGAATGGAAGGTTGATTGTTTAATTCCAGTTTTGAAACCTGGTAAAGATGCGGATAATTGTAATTCTTATCGACCTATAGCATTAACATCCTGTATAGGTAAAGTTTTGAACAAATACTAAAACAAAGACTGGAATTTTTATTGAATCTAATAAGTTATTACCTCCAAATCAGTTTGGTTTTAGACGTGGTCACTCTGCAATCGAAAGTTTGAATAATCTCTTTCTTGACATTCATCATTCCTTCTCATTTAATAAATTTGTTGTTTGTGTCTTCTTTGATATTGTTGGAGCCTTCAATAATGTTAATCACCATGTGCTTGCTGCGGAGTTACAGTTGTTAGGTTTACCTGGAAAATTAATTAGTTGGATATTCAACTTTTTAAATGGTAGGCAAGTATATGTCAAGTTTAAAAATAATTTATATGGACCACAATCGTCATATTTAGGTGTTTGTCAAGGTGGAATTTTAAGTCCTTTGCTGTTCATCTTGTATATTAATAAATTAAATAGTATACTGGGTACCAAGTAAGAAATTTACAATTTGCTGATGATTTAGCTATATATTGTATTGGGTCTAACATGCAAGCAACAGAAATCAAATTAAATTTAGCATTAGAAAGATTAAAAACATACTTTGATTATTTACATTTAAGTGTTAGTCTAGAGAAACTAAAGTTGTGATCTTTAGTAGATCTAGACTTTTAATATCTCATATATATTATGATGGTAGCTTATTGCCAGTAGAAGATGAAGCAAAATTTCTTGGAGTAATTTTTACTAGAAATTTATCATGGAATAAGCATGTAAGTTATGTGTCAGATAGAGCTTCTAGAGCTTTTAATATTCTTAAATCCTCGCTAGAACATCATGGGGGCTGATCCTAAAGTTTTACTTATGTTATATAAGTCTGTGGTACGTTCCCACTTTGAATATAGTTTTCTTTGTTATGCTTCCAATCCTATTTTGGTTAAAAGTTAGAAACTTTACAGAATAAAAATTTACGTTTAATAACAGGTGCAATGAAAACAACACCTATTGTTTCTATGCAAGTTGAATGCAATATACCTCCATTGATGTTAAGATTTAAATATCTCAAATTTAGATTTCTACTGAAATTATTTTCTTTTACTCACCATTCCTTATTAGAGAAAATCGCTGAAAATCAAACTTTGGCCTCTGCATCTACTTCAATTAAATTCCCCTTTATTCTGCTTGATTATTCTGAAATAAAAGTTTATAATGAAAGGCATAACATTCACAAATCTGACAAGTTGGCATGTTACGAAGGAGCTTTTGAAAGCAAATTTTGCAATATGAATATAGTTATAGATAACTCCATTAGAACTAGAGAAGAGCTATATGAGAAACTATCATTATGGCCACAATACCTATCGCGAGGTGATATACAATCATGGTACTCACGATTTCATGCCTGGGTTCTACTGTTGCTGCCCATATTGTTCCTCCTTGCTCGCCATTGACTAGAAGATTTGTGGCAACCATGAAACCTAGTTCAAGGTCTCATGGTTGCCCGAAGCCACAGTGTCCCTGAAAGGAAATATTTAATGGGAGTAATTCATATCATACACAGATTAACCAAATACATATTACTACTGTTATATCTGTTACTAAATATGTTTCATAGAAGAATGTCAAGGGGTCATTATAATTGTTAACCAATGTTAGCCATAAATGTTCTCTACACTCTTCGACCAGAGTGTTATACTAACATACTAATATACTAGTTTCCAGTTATAGTACCACATATTAGAATATAATTCGCACACACACAATGTTAACATAACATCATATTAACAGGAAGAATCATTCGGTCAAACCTATTACATCAGACATTCATTGCTCTTTAGAAGACATTGATATAAATCTATGTAAACACACATTCTCACAAGCTCTGGTCCCACAGGACAACCACTGGAAGCTTTCTCATCATCCTTGTACCACTTCTTGGATACAAGTCCACATATCATCATCATTGTGTCACTCCATCGACACCATGGCCACATATCATTATCATTTGGCCACATCCCATTATCATTTGGCCACATCTCATTATCATTTGGCCACATCTCATTATCATTAGGCCACATCTCATTATCATTAGGCCACATCTCATTATCATTGTGTCACCTCTTGGACGCCATTATCATTGTGTCACCTCTTGGACACCATTATCATTGTGTCACCTCTTGGACACCATGGCCATATCTCATTATCTTTGTGTGTGTTTACAAGTTCAAATAACAATGCCACTTCGGGCAAAAGACTTCATAACACAACCCTTCAGGGCTTGCTCATAAGATCAAGCAACTAACGACCTGCGCAAGATGCCAAGACAACTATTCATGGGCCCATTTACAAGAACAAGCAACAAGCCGCAAAATACCGTTCCTAGATCTGCTGGACTAACAACAATATTGCGTTCGCTATCATATGAATTTGCTATCATATAATAAATAAATGGCATTTATCATGCAATAAAGAATTGTATAATTACTGATTATCAAATAGATAGATCTACATCTTATTCTAGACACTCAACTTATATATGATGTGCCGCCGGAGCCTTCCACTCTGCTCTGAACACATCACTTTGCACTCTGCACAAATCTTAACACTTAGAGCTAACTGTACACATAAATAATCCGCGAAACTTGCACAGAAACTCTTTGTGCGTAATATGAACTTGATTCGTTTAGATTTAAACTGATTAAAGAAAAATGTAACGGACCGTTTGATCTCTTTGTGAAAATCGGTTACTCAGTGTTGCCAGCGTTTTCCTTGTCTATGAAAATCGTGAGACGTCACGACAATACCAGCATATTTACACTGATGGCTCAAAAACTGATACTGGTGTCTCTCTTGCATACTATCACAGTGCCTTGAAGACAGGAAATGGATATAAACTACCAAAAACCTGCAGTATATTTACGGCAGAAGCTGCAGCAATTCAAGCCGCTTTAGAATATATAAACAATTTAAATCACTCTTTCCCTAAATGGCTTATTATTAGTGACAGTATGTCAGTTTTATCAGCTTTAAAGAATAACACTCTGAGTACAAATTATATTATTTATAAAATTAAACAGCTGTGGCAAACACTATACAACGCCAATGTTTCAATTGAATTTTTATGGTCTCCAGCACATAAAGGTGTGTCAGGTAATGAAACAGCTGACTACCTTGCCAGAACAATAAACAATAGCTTAATTGGACAACCCAGAAGAATGTCACTTCCATGGACAGATTTAATCCCATTGATTCAAGAGGAAATTAAACAAAGCTGGATAAATCAACATCAAATTATAATAGTCTGGAGGCGATTGAGAAATTTGAGATTTTCTGTGCCACTCTCCTATAAATGGCTAAGACTGGTATCAATGGATTCCTTGTGCTCTACAGAACTCGGATATGCCTGTCTTAGTTAGAGAAAATGGTGCGTTTGACATCTGTGACGTCACAAAGATGGCCGCTAAGCGTTTTATGGTTTTGTCAATATCTCAAGTTTTAGGACGTCGATTTTAGTGTTTGATATGTCATATAAAAGGTATTTATATTGTCTACAATTATTTCTTGAATACTTTCTACCTAAGTGTTGTGGTTCTAAAAATATTTACAAAAGTATGTGTTTTTTTGTCACAGTTGCACTTTATTAGGAAATGTGGCCACTATACCTCAATTATGAGATACTTTGCGTGATACATTATTATTTAAAATAAAAGCCTGTATCATTACCTTTTCAAAAATATATGCAACACTGTTGTAGGAAACCAAACAAACGATTTATGACTATTACAATGAATCAAGTGCCTGCACCGCGAATGATTAAAGTGCGGCCCAGTGTTTTACGTTTTGTTAATATCTCGCTTTTTAAGATATGGATTTCAATGTTTGATATGTCATATTAAAGGTATTTATATTGTCTACAATTACTTTGTACATACCTACTGCTTAAGTTTAGTGGTTTATGAAATATTGAAAGAAGTAAATGTTTGTTTTTTTATTTGTTTAATACTTAACTAAAGTTACAAAAGTAAATAAAGATACATGGGCGTAAATTCCTATAAAATAACCGGCCAAGAGTGTGTCAGACACGTTCACAAATAGGGTATCATAGTCAAAGTGTAACAGGTTTTTCAGCGTTACAAAATTAATTCTATTGCTGGTTTGTTTACAGCTAGGTATGGTTACCAACCGCATATTGAAAAACTTAAAATTTTCTTTAAACTTGAGTAGTACAGGCAGGATCTGTTATAGTTTTCATGGTAACTTCGGGTTGAGAACTATATTCCATATTTATTTCAAATTTTAGCGTTAATATCTACTTTAGCAGTAAGCTGGAACAAATATCTTATCTTTGAAAGGTACGTCTAATGTACCTTTTCAAAGCAAATATCTCAAGACAGAAACATTTTATTGAGTTTTCTTTTAATTATAATTCCCTTAGTTTAAAAGACCTGTTCAATGATACCCTACTCAATATTTAAGGTTAAAAAATATTGCACCCCCTTCACACATATGGTAGGGGGTCCAAAAAACATTTAATTTGATTTTTGATGAAATTTCTAAATTCGGGACAATACGATCTATCTTCACAGCAATTTTGATGTTGATAGGTATAAAACTGACAAAGTTATGAATGCGGGCCATACAAACAGACAGATAGACAGACAGACTTACCGAACAAGACAAACGTAGTAGTCTACGAAACCCTAAAAATGTTGAACGACTTTTTATCTTACCAATAACAAACATTGAAATCGATTTCTTAAAACTTGAGATATTGTAACGTTGCAGTTACATATTCTTACTAATTTAACTTAAACACCTAAAGTGTTCTAATTAAACCTTATTACAAACCTAATACCTTAGTAACAAAATAATTTCATAGTAGGATATTATCAAATCTGAAATCGTCACTGTTTACAAATTCCAAGTCGAGATGCGGCTATAATACTCAGGCCGTCGAGTTCTTGTTAACCGATCGGCGTCAGTAGATGCCAGGTACCACATTCCAGCCTTTGTCTAAAACATGGCGTGATATTTTAAGCAAGCTGATTGGTCAAGACGGCCCTTAACAACCGCCGGGTCCACATTCGGAAACTATCGACATGTTTCGGCTGTCTCCGTGCCTTTGTGTCGGAGCTACGGTTGACCGCTACTGGCCATTCCGAAAATCTCGCCTCACGCACTAGGACGTGACGCGCTCCCATAAACAAATAAAACCGTTATCGTAAAGACGCCGGTAACGTACCTCGACATCGGCACGTTATTGCCATAGTTTTATATAGTTATTACGCGCAACAGGAAACCCCAATTGGGTAAGTGTTGATCAAGTATATTCCATGTACTAGTTCTAGAATTCACCACTTAGTGTTCATATTAAATACCTGTGGCTTCCACCGGAAGCATTTTTGCTGTAGGCTTATGTAAGCTTTGTTATATGTTATGTTATCTCTGCTACCAAGCATCAAGCCCCCCGGCGTAGGTACCTATATACTTTGTGTCGTAACAAACAAGTACAGTAACGCTCAGCACAGGTTAGCTATTCAAATGTTCCTAACCGCTTCTTATTAATTAGTGAGTTATTCCGTAATTTTATTTTACCGTAACAAGTACCGTAACGCTCAGAGCACAGGCTAGCTATTCAAATGTTCCTAACCGCTACTTATTTATTAGTGAGTTATTCCGTAATTTTATATTAGTGCATTTTATATTAATGCATAGATAAGTAGAAATGCTATTTCCATTTAATGCTTGTGCATCGATAAACTGTTCATTCTAGCATTTTCCTCAAGTACCTACTAATATTTGCAAGTCACTCAAACTGCAACCTTGTAATCTCCGTTCTGATAGTGAACGCTTACACCTTCTGCTTTCTCGGCTACTTCCCTTTATTAAGAAGACGCTTCCTGCAGTACCAGCTCACTATTAGTTGCGACTGCGAGACCTCTACACTGAAGTGAAGACCCAGCCGCCTGTCGACCTTCTTCGCCAGGGGAGTACCGTTCTACGCCAGCGAAAACAGACTACTTAGGCCGTACCTACCGCGACCCTTCCGGTTGTTTTATTTGATATTTGAATAAAATCTTTGTAACTGATGACGAGTACCCTCTCTTATTTTTATCCACTTAGGGTCACCCGTCACATTGGCGCCCTTTAACGTGGTATACAAGAGTCTGTTTTTGCTGTGTAGTAGTAGTTGTGTGTTAAGTGTTCTTTTGTTTTTGTGTTTGTGAAACGTTATTTTTTGGTTGCCGTCAGCTAGGGTGTACACTGCATTTATTTTTTTGTTTGTTTCGTATTGTAACGTCTCAGTAAAAATTTTTGATTTTGTTTTTTTTTTTACGAATGTATTTTTACGTTTTTTCCCCGTGTGGTACCGGGTACGAATAGTACCACCCCTTTTCAATCCGAGGGTGCCGTAAGAACCGGCAGAGGAAACTTGTCGTCGAAGTCACCACCAAATTCTTCACGTCATATTTTTTTTTTTTCTTCTCTCTGTCTCAATTTTTTTTTGTTACGCACAGCAGCTGTATTTTAATTATACACTGTACTGTTGGTGTACACACTAGCTGAATTTTATGTTTTGTTTTTCTTTTTGGTTTTGTGTTGTGTTTTTATTTTCAGATTTTTAATTTTAAATCAACCATAACGTTATTTAGTTAGTCTTCTGTAACAGAACGGAGTAGGGACACTTGATCAACACTTACGTTAATTGAGAGGCTACACATTTTTTATTTTTTCTCTTTTAAACAATCTCATTTTTTCCTATAACTATGGAATACCCAGTAAAATTTTTATCGTTACAAAAGACGGAATTAGAATACGAGGTGCTCATTAGAGGCAGCGAGCCTGGTTCGACGGTTATTGAATTGCGTAAACAAATCGTGGACTTGGGTCCCAAATTTCCTTCAGAGGATATTACAGACAGTCCCTTAGAAATTGAGGAAGATTTAAAGGGTATTTCCGATGTTTTAACGAAGATAAAGTTACTTCTTGATGCTCCTTTGGAAAAAAAGACGTCAGTTCGTGTCCAAAATTTATTGCACCACCTATATCATCGTTTTAACAGGTTAAGTCCTGATGAGAGTACACTTTCTGCTCATAATGCTTGCTTACGGGAGTATCAGTCTCTGTTCACTCGGTACAATGCAGCTGTAGAAGCACCAGTAGAGGACAAAATAATTACACCTATCGCAAACATAAACTTAGATCAACACTCGTCTATGCGACCTTTAAATATTAACGTTTCATGCGAGCGTGCTATAGCTGGCGAACTCACTAAGATTAAGTTCGACGGGAAGTCGTGTGTTCGCTCCTTTATTCAGCGAATTACGGAATTTCGCAAAGCTAGGGATATCTCATCATCGAAATTGTTGTCTTATGCAACAGAGATTTTCACGGGTGACGCTTTGCATTGGTTCCGTGGTCTTGACGGTCAGGATGACAGTTCTGATTGGGATGCCTTACTTACTCGTCTAAAAAAAGATTTCGATCAAACAGATTACGATTACCGGCTGCTCTCGGAAATACGTGCTAGAACTCAGGGTGAAAATGAGAATATTACCATATATCTCTCTATTATGTCCGGACTATTTTCGCGTTTATCTTCCGAATTGTCCAACGAGGATAAATTAGAAATCCTCCTCCATAACATTAAACCATGTTATGCTAGTACATTAGCATCGGCAACTACAATCCCAGATATTGACACCTTGAGGTCTCTTTGCCGTAATTATGAGAACATCCATGCTCGCCTTGCTAATTATAAGGAACCACCAAGACCTTCGTCAGAAACATTGGCACCGGAGTACGCTTACAATGGTCATTCATCTAATAGGTCTCATAACTCAAATCAAAATTACAAACCAAGTTCTAATGTTGGTAATAATTATGATAGAAACAGGTCTTACCCAAACTACAGAGCAAATGTAAATAAGCTAAACCCTAATAATTATGTACATGCTCTGCACACTTCAAATGCAAAACCTAAATTTTGCCCACGGTGTCGTGATAACACACACCATTTACGCCAGTGCACGGCAGATAGGAGTAAAATAATCTGTTTCGTATGTGGTGAGGTCGGTTACAAGACCCCATCGTGCCCTAAATGTAATACTAGTAAACATAGCCCTCCGTCAATAACTAGTGGGACTGCAGAATTGTAACACCGGAATAAAAAAATAAGTCAGACAGTGAAGATTGGTCTAAATGGTTACAAACTATAAAATTTTATTTCAATTCTTATAAAGTGTGTACAATTCTGCAGGATCAACCAACTGATGATCCCCGTCCGTATGCGACCATATACGTTAACCACATTTCTATGTTAGGTCTATTGGATACCGGTGCAGTAGTAACAATTATAGGTAACAATAGGCATATTGATCTTGAAAAGCAAGGTTTTAAACTACAACAAGGCCAAAGTCTTACTGTAACCGCTGCTGGTGGCCAACGTATGCATAGTATTGGTCATATGATTTTACCCGCCAAATTTGAAGGTACCACCCGTTTAATAGAGGCATTCGTTGTGCCTGACATAAAAATAGATCTCATCTTGGGCATTGATTTCTGGCTCAAGTTCAAACTTTTCCTAACCATCTTAAGAGCATTTCTTTTCTCAAGGACGTGACATCTATTGCAAGCATTGATTCAGCTCCTTCTTCCTGTTTACAAGCTTATGATCACTTGAGTCAGTCAGAGAAGGCTATAGCTGACAATATTATTGCGCAATTTAATGATATTTCTACAGAGAACAAGGGTTTGGGTGAAACAAAATTGGTCACTCACAGGATTGACACAGGGGACGTTCTGCCTGTTAGGCAACGTTACTACAGAATGTCTCCCGAAAAACAACGCATTCTTGTCGAACAGGTAGACGAAATGTTGAGTCTCGACGTCATTGAGCCTTGCGAAAGCGCTTGGTCTTCCCGGTATTAATCGTCAACAAGAAGAATGGACAGCCCCGTTTCTGTCTCGATAGCCGGAAGCTCAATTCGGTGACTAAACGTGACGCGTACAATTTACCCTACGTGTCCGAAATCCTTGATAATCTACGTGATGCTCGCTACTTATCCAGCATAGATTTATCTAAGGCTTTTTGGCAAATACCCATAGCTCCGAAGATCGAGAAAAGACAGCATTCTATGTTCCGAGTCGTGGTACATTTTGCTTTAAACGAACCGCGTTCAGGTTGACCAATGCCCTGCTACGCAGCAACGTCTCGTGGACCTACTTTTAGAATTCGATCTTAAAGTATTTGCTTATTTAGACGACATAATTATCGTCTCAAATGATTTCAATACCCACGTCTCTCTTTTACTTCGTGTCCTGGAGAAACTGAAACAGGCAAACTTAACAATTAATAAAGAAAAGAGTCAATTCTTCAGAAGTCAACTGAAATATTTGGGTTATGTTGTTGACAGTAGTGGGCTTCGTACCGATCCAGAGAAAGTGCAAGCTATTGTTAACTATCCGACACCTACTTGTCGAAAGGACATTAAGCGTTTTCTCGGGACCGCAACTTGGTATCGACGCTTCGTCCCCAATTTCAGCACAATCTCAGGCCCACTTAACAAGCTGACTTCGAATAAAAAAGGTGGTCCAGCTTTCGTTTGGACACCAGAAGCTGACGCTGCCTTCAAGAAGCTGAAGGAATGCCTTGTCTCAGCTCCCGTTCTCTGCTGTCCTGACTATAGCAAGCCATTTGAGGTGCATACCGATGCCAGTAATTACGGTGTAGGCGCTATGCTCACCCAGGTCATAGACGGTAAGGAGCACCCAATCGCTTACATGAGCAAATCCTTATCAGCGGCAGAGAGGAACTACAGCATCACAGAACGAGAAACCTTGGCCGTTGT
Source organism: Phthorimaea operculella (assembly GCA_024500475.1). Classification (NCBI taxonomy): domain Eukaryota; kingdom Metazoa; phylum Arthropoda; class Insecta; order Lepidoptera; family Gelechiidae; genus Phthorimaea; species Phthorimaea operculella. The sequence goes on from JANFCV010000001.1 coordinate 16,549,752, forward strand.
CATCGCTTTAGAGCACTGGCGGTGTTATTTGGAGAACGGACAGCCATTCACGGTCTATACAGATCATAGCGCTTTAAAGTGGTTCCTGTCTCTAAATAATCCTACTGGGAGGCTAGCTCGCTGGGGCGTTAGATTGTCCGCGTTCAACTTTGAGCTCAAACACCGCAGAGGCGTTGATAACGTCATTCCTGATGCCTTATCGAGGGCTGTTTCTGTGAATGCCATAAGCACTTCTGACTACTTCACTAAAACCAACGACCCATGGTATAAAAATATATACAATTCCTGTTTAACAAAACCACAAAATTATTCAAATTATCTAATAAAGAACAATGCCCTGTACAGACTCACGAAGAACAAGCACGAATCGGGCTTACTTTCGGAGTTCTCTTGGAAGGAGGTTGTTCCTTGCGAGTTGCGTGAGCAGGTAATTAATGAGAACCACGCAGAGCCCACGGCGGGTCATCTTGGTATCTTTAAGACATATAATCGCCTTGCTTTGCGTTATTTCTGGCCGGGTATGCACAAAGACGTCGTAAAATTCGTCAGTACATGCTCAAAGTGTCTCTCTTATAAGGCACAAAATCATCAGACTTTAGGTGAAATGGGTCGTCCAAAACAGTGCAGTCGCCCTTTCAGGTTATCTCCATTGACCTCATGGGCCCACTACCCGTCACTCGGAAGCAAAACAGCTACATTTTGGTTGTCACTTGTTGCTTTTCGAAGTTTTGTCTTATTACTCCTTACGTGCTGCAACAGCAGTTTCCGTCTGCAAATTCCTGGAGGACTCGGTATTTCTAGTTCACGGAATTCCCAAACGGTTTATTTGGACAATGGAAGCCAGTTCATAAGCAAACACACGGAGTCACTCTTTGAAAGGTATAAAATCCCAAATATTTTCTTCACACCTAAATATACCCCACAAATTAACACCGTTGAGCGTTATAATCGCACAATTATAACATGCGTGTCAACATATGTTGATGATGATCACAGGTCTTGGGACATTTTCCTGCCAAAAATTCAATTTGCCATGAACAATTCCGTCAGTGAGGCGACTGGTTTCACGCCTTCCTTCTTGGTTTATGGCAGAGAAATTGTAACCTGCGGTTCACATTACGTTGATAATGACCTAGGTGATGAAATACTATTTCTCCCACGGGACATCTATGCAGAAAACTTGGGTTGCCTGTCGGAACTGTTCACCAATGTTCAATCAAAACTCTGGCACGCTCACATAAAAAACGCATCTCATTACAACACTCGCAGGAAGCCGTTGGAATTTAGAGTAGGTGATCTTGTGATGAAACGTACTTACGTTTTAAGTAACAAAGACAAGTATTTTTGCAAAAAACTCGCACCCAAATTCATTAAGTGCCGAGTTATTGCAAAGAAGTCCCCCTCTGGTCTATGTGCTTGAAGATATGTCAAGAAAAACATTGGAACTTGGCATATTAAAGATCTTAAATCGGTTAGTTTGTATAAATAATTTTGATTTTCATTTCCCGTGTGGTGTCGGTTAAGAATAGCACCACCCCAACTCTTCCTGTGGGTGTCGTAAGAGGCGACTATAGGACAATTCAGAAGGGTCGGTTGGCGTTGGCACGGTATCATTAGGCAACTAACTAACTGTCCTTACTTACCTATCGCGCAGGTTATCTATCCGGAAGTACTAAACATATTCGTGCGGGTTCTAATCAGTTAATATATTAGTAACCTAACCTAATGAATGGATGCGTTAGAAACCCATATTGTGGTTCCTATTGTTTGTTTTTGTTTGTGAGAAGTATGAAAGTTAGATATGAAAGTGCTAACACGAATAAGCAACTGTATAGTACGGATTTTATTGCGGAAAGATGCAATAAAATCCTTTTGCGCGGGGTAATGTAACGTTGCAGTTACATATTCTTACTAATTTAACTTAAACACCTAAAGTGTTCTAATTAAACCTTATTACAAACCTAATACCTTAGTAACAAAATAATTTCATAGTAGGATATTATCAAATCTGAAATCGTCACTGTTTACAAATTCCAAGTCGAGATGCGGCTATAATACTCAGGCCGTCGAGTTCTTTGTTAACCGATCGGCGTCAGTAGATGCCAGGTACCACATTCCAGCCTTTGTCTAAAACATGGCGTGATATTTTAAGCAAGCTGATTGGTCAAGACGGCCCTTAACAACCGCCGGGTCCACATTCGGAAACTATCGACATGTTTCGGCTGTCTCCGTGCCTTTGTGTCGGAGCTACGGTTGACCGCTACTGGCCATTCCGAAAATCTCGCCTCACGCACTAGGACGTGACGCGCTCCCATAAACAAATAAAACCGTTATCGTAAAGACGCCGGTAACGTACCTCGACATCGGCACGTTATTGCCATAGTTTTATATAGTTATTACGCGCAACAGGAAACCCCAATTGGGTAAGTGTTGATCAAGTATATTCCATGTACTAGTTCTAGAATTCACCACTTAGTGTTCATATTAAATACCTGTGGCTTCCACCGGAAGCATTTTTGCTGTAGGCTTATGTAAGCTTTGTTATATGTTATGTTATCTCTGCTACCAAGCATCAAGCCCCCCGGCGTAGGTACCTATATACTTTGTGTCGTAACAAACAAGTACAGTAACGCTCAGCACAGGTTAGCTATTCAAATGTTCCTAACCGCTTCTTATTAATTAGTGAGTTATTCCGTAATTTTATTTTACCGTAACAAGTACCGTAACGCTCAGAGCATAGGCTAGCTATTCAAATGTTCCTAACCGCTACTTATTTATTAGTGAGTTATTCCGTAATTTTATATTAGTGCATTTTATATTAATGCATAGATAAGTAGAAATGCTATTTCCATTTAATGCTTGTGCATCGATAAACTGTTCATTCTAGCATTTTCCTCAAGTACCTACTAATATTTGCAAGTCACTCAAACTGCAACCTTGTAATCTCCGTTCTGATAGTGAACGCTTACACCTTCTGCTTTCTCGGCTACTTCCCTTTATTAAGAAGACGCTTCCTGCAGTACCAGCTCACTATTAGTTGCGACTGCGAGACCTCTACACTGAAGTGAAGACCCAGCCGCCTGTCGACCTTCTTCGCCAGGGGAGTACCGTTCTACGCCAGCGAAAACAGACTACTTAGGCCGTACCTACCGCGACCCTTCCGGTTGTTTTATTTGATATTTGAATAAAATCTTTGTAACTGATGACGAGTACCCTCTCTTATTTTTATCCACTTAGGGTCACCCGTCACAATATTAACAAAATCATAAACAGCTCAACCGCGTTTTTCATCATACGTGGAGCAGGCACTTGATTAACTCTCATAGTCATAAATCGTTTATTTGATTTTGTACAACAGTGTTATAAATATTTTTAAAAAGATAATGTAACAGACTTTCATTTGAAATAATAATGTATCCGATAAAGTATCTCACAATTGAGTCATAGTGGCCATATTTTCTAATAAAGTGCAACTGTGACCAGAAATAGCACATGGTTTTATAAAATATTTTTTCAACCCCTACACTTAGGTAGTAGGTATGAAAGAAGTGATTGTAAACAATACAAATACCTTTTATATGACATATCAAACATTGAAATCTATTTCTTAAAACTTGAGATATTAACAAAATCATAAACCGCTCGACCGCGTTTTTAATCATACGCGGAGCAGGCACTTGGTTTACTCTAATAGTCATAAATCGTGTATTTGATTTTGTACAACAATATTATATATATTTTTGAAAAGGTAATGAAACAGACTTTCATTTGAATTAATATTGTATCAGATAAAGTATCTCACAATTGAGTCATAAAGGCCATATTTTCTAATAAAGCGCAACTGTGACGAGAAAAACACATAGTTTTATAAATATTTTTCAACCCCTACACTTGTGGAGCAGGCACTTTATTCACTATAATAGTCATAAATCATTTATTTGATTTCGTACAACAGTGTTACATATATTTTTGGAAAGGTAATGAAACAAGCTTTTATTTGAAATAATAATGTATCAGGTAAAGCATCTCATAATTAAGTTATAGTGGCCATATTTTCTAATAAAGTGCAACTGTGACAAGAAAAAGCACATACTTTTATAAATATTTTTAAAACCCCTACACTTAGGTAGTAGGTATCAAAGAAGTGATTGTAGATAATAATAATACCTTTTATATGACATATCAAACATTTAAATCGATGCCTTAAAACTTGAGATATTTACAAAAACATAAAACGGTCGGCCGCCATCTTTGTGACGTCACAGATGTCAAACGCACCAATTTTTTCAACTAAGACAGGCATATCCGAGTTCTGTAGAGCACAAGGAATCTATCGATACCAGTCTTAGCCATTTATAAGAGGGTGGCACAGAATTCAAGAAGGAGACGACTTTTTAATATTTCGCCTACAGTCTATAATACAAGAAAAAGGTGCATGGTATGCTGCAATCAATAAGAATCTTGGAGAGAAACCCTGGTTCGCTAAGAATAATACCTTTATAAAAAGAAGATTCTTCACACAAATATGCAGGTTACGATTTGGTCATTGTAAATTTAAAGCCCATCTACACCGCATGAAAATTATTAACTCACCTCTATGTACAGATTGCTCTCTAAATGAAAATCAAACGCTGGAACATATATTTTTCAACTGTCCTGCTTTAAATATTAACCGAATTTTATTAATTGACAAGCTGCAAGATATTTACAAAGACAGTATCCCGCCTTCGCTTCAAGAACTTCTATCGAACCCTGCCACTTTTAATCCAATATTTGACTTTATTATCTCCACGGTTGGAGAGCTTTGACATGGATTTAACCCGGACATGGAATTTTATGAACCTGAAAATTACACAAGAATATATAGAAGAAATGGCATTTTGCCTTGTTTTTATTGGAAATAAGAAATAAACTATAGAAGAATTGGCATTTAATGCCTTATTTTTGAAAAGATAACAGAAAGAACTAATAAAAGACTAGGCTGTATGGCTAGTACCATTGCCTATCCTGATGGATGAATTTTTAAAACAATCGAGTCATCCACCAACATACATTTTTCGAATTTTTACTGATGGTTATCTAGCATTTGAGTCGCGATTTTCGTGCTTGGAAGGTGTAAGCCTATGTTCCAACTTCGCACAAGGTTAATTACAACTTACCACAATGAGTAACATAGGTTTGCGCCTGTCCATAAAAAGTTCACTATCATGGGTAAATTGCCGGATGTTTTCTGCTTCAACAACAAACAACAAGAGTTACGAGTAAGTATATAAATATACTTTATCCTAATGACATAAATCTCCTTATCTTCTATCCCCATCTGGATTTTAGAATGGCTATGCTAATCAACAAAAAAGTATACTCTGACCAAGTCACACTAGTCAAGATTCCCATCTGTCTTAGATATTATGAGACTCGAAGATGAGACTATATCTATAAAAACGTATGGTAATCTTCCTACCTAGATAGTTGATGGTATGGTTGAAGTTTTATGAGCACCGAAGACAGTATTTATGTATTACAACTTCATGGTAACTTATATAAATAGCAAACATCCAATTTAACTAATTTTCCATATTTTCAGCTGTAAATTATTAGTGGTTGGTGGTGGATCAGGAGGCTGCACTATGGCCAATAAATTTGCAAATCACAAAGAAACTAAAGGCAGTGTCATAATTGTTGAACCAAGTTCGGTAAGGATATTCATATTTACTTAAGTTTTTTATGTAGTAGGTGTACTATTTGACTGCAATAAGACTAGTTGTTGAACAATTCATAGAGGTTTGTTTAGAGGTTTAAAACATATGATAATCATAAAGTTACATCCCTCATAAACAAAAAAAAATAGTAGTAGTTAGTGTATAGCAGAGACTGATATCCATACTTGCTACATAACATATAAGTACCTTAACATTCAACAGCTTAAAATCAATTTGAGAGGTACTCCTTTTAGGTAAGATTTTTTATTTCTAATTGTTTGTGATCGAATGGCTAATAAAATACAGTCACCTATAATTTTATGACTGAACAACACTACTTGTATGGCATGTTTATTATTGTATTGTTTCAACTACATCAGTCGGAAAATTTGCCTTATCGTAAGGTTTCTTATCAACCATGTCTGTTTTTTTACTTCATGTGCATGTTTCAAGGCCTGATAAATGAATAGGTATGTTCTTTCAATGGATAGCTTAAGAAGATAACTTTAACTTCTGTCACTAACCAGTATAACTTTTACATTTAAGATAATGGTATCTTATATTAATTAGATAAAATATCTAATTGTTCTTAAAACTTTTTTTAACTTTTACTACAGTCGAGATATTATTATTTAGCTCTGTTACAATTATAAATATGAAACGGTTCTTTACCCTTTATCAGATAATGTTGTATTGCAGACAATGGATAGTAAACACTTGATCAGACAACCTCTCATCTAAACCAAGCCATAAGAATTGACATTCTAAAAGACATTCTTTCAATACATATATCTAAAATGGTTTTTATAATAATACCTACATGTACATTGGCTAGCACATAGCACAGAGCATTAGGTATTTTTAGAATAGCTGGGTCACGCTGGGTACATAGTTAGTGGTGTTATGCTAATATGGTTGCTAATACTATGTAGTCATGTTATGATTATTATATTATTATGTGATATTTTTATGTGGGCAAAAATAACAACTCTGTGGCAACCACCCACATTGAGAAGATGCCGTGGTAGACCCCGTCGCAGGTGGCGCGGCGAGTTGGACGCCTTTAGCAAATATTGGCAATTGGAGGCCCAAAACAGAACAGGGTGGAAAGAGAAGAGGGAGGCCTTTCTTTGCCCAACAGTGGGATGATACGGGCTAATTAAGATAAGATAAGATAACATAGAAAATGTGTTGAAGGTCGAATCAAAAATAAACTATGCTTATGAATTGATCATATAGGTATAAAATTGTAAAGTTGATTTATATTTTATTGGAAAATTCTTGACTTTTCCTGTACTTTTTTTAATATGCTTCTTCTTTTCGTGTGGGACACCTAGTCATTCAACGTTTAATATGCTGAAACTACCAAATGTCTCGGTCTTTTTTGATTAAATAAGACTAAACAAGTCAGTATCCTTACCTTCGTCATACGAATTTTCATTCATAGATATAAAAATCAATAAATGACAACTAAAAATTTTGTTTTAGGACCACTACTATCAGCCGTTATGGACGTTAGTGGGCGCGGGTGTCAAGACCCTGCAGCAGACGCGGCGTGATATGAAAGCGGTGCTACCTACAGGCCCGCTGTGGATACAAGACCATGCTGAGATGATTTTCCCGGAGCAGAACCAGGTAAAACCCAACTTAATCCTATGCAGATGGTTTCTCGTTTTTTTTCTCAACTAAAAATGTACATGGACCCCCTCCAATTCATCATGTGCATACTTCTGTTGCATGCTGTGCTTTCTTTATTGATTATTTTTATTTCATATTCAAGTACGTTTATCGTAATCATAAGGTGTCAGTATGAGTTTTATAAGTGCTATAATTTGATTAAAAATGGATCTGTAATGATGACCGATAAACAGATTAACGGCCAAAGCAAATCTAGACCTATCTGACGCGAGCCTTTATCAGTAGCTAATAATGGAGTATCATCGTAGTTGGTAGTAAGACGAATAATCGTCTTAATGTCAATCGATGACGTCATTACGCCATAAGGCTATAGTTCGACAACTTCGTGCGCGACCTTCCTGCGGGGTACAGACGCTGGGAGGGCGAGGTAGCACGTCATTTTAATATGACGCGCGGCGCGGATGCGCGCGTCTCCCTTCCCCGCTACACCTCCCGCTACCCGCTGACATCTCGCCCCCCAACGTCTGTCACCCCTAGGGAAGGTCGCGCACGAACTTGTCGGACTATAGTCGCGAAACTACTCGAGCGAATGCCGAAGAAGATTGCTTAATCCATCTAAATAAGACTTTACTTTAACGAAGATGCAGTTTAAGATTTGTTAATATGTTCATTTGAAATTACATAAATTGAAAATGAGAAAATTGAAAACATCTTTAGTGACCGCCGGGACTTGAACACGGGACCTTAGGGTACCGTCGGATGGCTCTGCCAACTGAGCTACGGGCGCCTAGCGGACCCTGCTGAGTCTTTCAACCTCTTGATGCTCGCCTCAAAGCGACGATTAAGCGACATCTAGTAGTAGTTTTTACAAGTAAATACTTTGGGTAGTCCACATTACAGTAGAAATTCAAACCATATGATGAAGTTTTTTGCATAAAGGCCACTTTTATTATTGGGATCAGTGGATCACTCATAGTGCTATATTATTCTTATAAGTTGAAAATGAGAAAATTGAAAGGTTTATTAGAACCCTAAAAACAAAATTGTTGCAACGTTTTTTTTGTTGTTAGGTGCGGACGAGGAGTGATGACGTCATTAATTACGAGTACATCATTGTCGCGGTTGGACTTGTCTACGATTACGCCAGGGTAACTATTATATCTCCTGCTTCTAATATGCTGCTAACCTACCTTATACGTGACGTATGCATGCGTGGTGTTAGGTACACGACGTCATTACGTGCATAGAGATGACGTTGTATCGTATGGGATTGTATTAGATGCCGTATACTGCCTGCGTGTGCGTGCGCGTAATCACGGGCGTCGGCGTGCGGTGTCTCTTATAATCCCAAACGATACAACGTCATATCTACGCGCGTAATGACGTCGTGTTTAGGTGCACGACACGCCTACGGGCCTGGTGTGTGGCGCCCTTATATAGCAACAATAGTCGACTACTGGACATATGCCTACACGCACTACGCGGCGGCGGATTGGCAAGCGCAAGATGTTGCATTTGCAGGCAATGCTGCCGTCGATTCCCTGGATGATTATCCCTTAGTCGCTTTTACGATATCCACATTTTACGGAAAATATGCTGTGACTAATATACCAATATGTTTGCCAAACAATGTAAAGCAATACATATACCTACACATACAAAAGGGGAAGGCCCATGTCCAGCAGTGGACTGATGTGTCTGTAGAAGTAACACATATTGCATATTGATTGATGTATGCTGTGGTTAAATTTTCCTGTAATGGTTGTATAACTTGTCTTGAAAACAATAGTGATGGTAAATAAATGGTTTACATTCAGCAGGCTCCGAATGTAACGCTAACTTTTAAGAATAATTATTTGAACTGAATCATTTTACCTAAAATGTGCAATGATAGTGAACGAATTCTAGATTCTTTATCTTTGTGTTGTTTTTACGAAATAATCTTTTATCTACCTGCAGTGGGCGAAATGCATGCATGCTAGATTAAGTTACATAGCAACCAGTTTCTCCGATTACATTTATCGCAAATAAAACATATTGTGATAGATTACCTACCTCGGATTATCGAGCCGTTCCGTTTCCTTGCATTCATGAGTACTACCTGGTTCACTAAAGAAGGGGTCCCGAAATGGCAACAATATTGTTGTGTTGACATCTTGCTCTAATGTCATGTAATATGAAAAAGACGCAAACAATAATGTTGCCATTTCGGGTTCCCTTCTTTTGTGAACCAGGTAGTAGTTCGTATATCAAAATCTCTAGACAATATCGTTTATATTTGACTAGCGGCCCGTTTTCACTCATTTTCCCGCGAGAAAAAGACTTTTTCCTGGCATGTGTTATACACACTTTTGAACCACTCTATCTATTAAAAAACTGCATCAAAATCCGTTATGCGGAGTAGTTAGCGAAATCCACGACAGATAGGCGGACAGATAAACGCAAAAATCGACTACATTTTATACTATGTCTTGATTGATTTAACATTTTTACCACCAGGTGCCAGGCCTAACACAAGCTCTCGACGACCCCAGCAGCGGGGTGTCAACCATCTACGACAGCGCCTACGTGGGCAAGGTGTGGAAAGACCTGCGCGAGTTCAAAGGGGGTGATGCTATTTTCACATACCCCGACACGCCGATCAAGTGCCCCGGAGCGCCGCAGAAGATCGCGTACCTCACTGATGCTTTTTTAAGAAAGGTAATACATAATATGAACAACTTTCCCCAAGAAATTTCGGACATGTTTTCCTCAGAAACATGGGACGACTTTTCCTAAAAGACATAATACAACTTTCCCCAAACAACTTTCTCCAAGCAACTAGGAACTACTTTCCCCAGGAAATGTGGTAAATGTTTCGCCCAAGGAACATGAGGTAACTTTCCCTTAGGACCATGGAACGACATTTCCTAAGAAACATGGTACAACTCTCCCCAAACAACTTTCTCCAAGGAACATAGGAAAACTTTCTTGATAGAACATAACAGGTGTTATTTAAAGGGGCGATGCTATTTTCACATACCCCGACACGCCGATTAAATGCCCAGGAGCGCCGCAGAAGATCGCGTATCTCACTGATGCTTTTTAGGGTTTCGTAGTCTACTAGAAACCCTTATCATTTCGTCAAGTCTGTCTGTCTGTCTGTCTGTCTGTCTGTCTGTCTGTCTGTCTGTCTGTCTGTATGCCGCGCCCTCATAACTTCGTCAGTTTTGGAGCTATTGACATCAAATTTGGCGTGAAGATAGATCGTATTGACCCAAATTTAGAAATGTTAAGAAAATAATATTTTAATTGTTTTTTGGACCCCCTTCCCATACATGAGAAAGGAGGGCAAAAAAAAAATTTTTTCGCCTGTTATATTGAGTAGGGTATCGTAGAATAGGTCTTTTAAAACTAAGGGGAGGTTTCTTTTAAACAAAGTCTTTAAAATGTTTCTGTCTCGAGATATTGGCTTTTAAAAGGGGCGTTTTTGAGCCATAATTTGTTCCAGCTGTAACTTCTAAAGTACGCATGCTAAAAATTAAAAAAAAAATATGGAATATAGTTCTTAATATGAAGTTACCATGAAAACTATAACGGATACTGTACCACTAAAGATGAAGGAAATATTTAAGTTTTTCAATTTGCGGTTGGTAATCATACAGCTGCAAACAAACCAGCAACAAAATTAACTTTGTAATGCTGAAAGACCTGATATTTAAACGTTGACTACGAAACCCTATTTGTGAGCGTGTCTTACACGCTCTTGGCCGCTTATTTAAGAAAGGTAATGCATAATACGAACAACTTTCCCCAAACATTGTAAAATCATGGCATGACCAAACAACTTGTACAACTTATAAAGAATGGACCCGAATTGGCAACATTGTTGTTTGCATCTCTATCTTGTCAGGATGTCAACAATAATGTTGCTATTTCTGTCCCATTCTTTATTTACGCAAGTTACAGGTATACAACGTTTCAATATAATTAATTTGGCATCAATGTAACAAGTATTTGTATTTTTAAATATTTTGCCTATTAAATTATTTATCCTCGAGTTCCATAAAGATTTAACTTAGATTAGATTCATCTTCTATCAGTGTGTATGTCAATGTTTTGAAAAACGGCCCGTGCCATGTTGCTATAATATTTATTATTTATGTACCTGTCGTGTGATGCCGGCTTAGAATAGCATCACCCCAATTCTACCCGTGGGTGTCGTAAAAAGCGACTAAGGGATACTTTTCCCGGGAATGGGCAGCAGCGTTCCCTGTCAATGCAACATCATGCACTGGGCTCGCCAATCCGCCTGCCAAGCGTGGTGAGTATGGCAATACCCCCCGATAGGGGGAGGCCCATGTCCAGCAGTGGACTGTTGTGGCTGTTATGGTATGTACCTGTATACGCGGAAATCGAGGAAGGTTAATGCTTTCTCGTATGTTTCCTGCCTGCCCGATGCAAACCAAAGAAAGAGTTTACTGTTTTTTACAATCTTATCAACATCGCGACTTCTTTGGGTCAAAGGTAACTTAAAAATGATAGAGGTGTTAATCGCGTGTTCTGTATGATTGTCTAAACATGTGCTCATACTAACACAAATGTTAGTCGCCTTTTGCTTTTTTCGAATGGGACCCGATAAACCCGGAGCACATAAACCTTCCTCTTGAATCACTCTATCTATTAAAAAACCGCATTAAAATCCGATGCGTGATTTACGAGGAGATAGTGAATTTCACCACAGACAGACAGAGATACGCAAAAACCAACTTCATTTTATACTATGTCATCATCATTTGCCTGCACTTTAGGTCGATTGCGTTGGGAATCTACCATTGTGGTAAGAGAATTGGCCAGCCTAGACACTGCGTGACCGTGTCTAGCTGTTTCCAGGGTACGCCGCGGGGAGGCTTCTTTCGTGTACCCCAAATGCGGCCAACCCAGCAGCGGTACTGCACTGGCAGTTACTGGTTTGATATTTTGTACATATTGACTTGGGAACAACAACATTGATACGATAAGAAGAAGAAAATTTGCCTGCCTTATTCCAAATCAGTTGGGGTCGGCGCAACATGATTAGTTAGAACACAAAATCATATAGCAAAAGGATTTAGCTAAGTTTTATGACCGCCTACCTGACGTCAAACCTCTTTTTGAATACTATTGGAATCACCGCCACCATACGGTAGACCATTTTATACTATGTATTATTGATTGATATTATTTTCTATTTCCAGAAAGGTATCAGAGAGAATGCGAATATCACGTACAACACACACTTGCCGGTGATCTTTGGTGTGAAGAAGTATGCTGATGCATTACTGAAGGTTGTCGAGCGGAAAGACATCAATGTCAACTACAAACATGTGCTTAAATCAGTCGACCATCACAACAAGGAGGCGACGTTCAAAGTAGGGGATGGGGAGGAGGTAAGATTTTTTACTTTTAGAAACCTTGCAAAAGATTTTAACCCGGCAAAATTTATTCTGCCTAATTTTGTTATCGATAAACTCCGAAACTACTGGACCGCTTTCAAAAATTCTTTCACACTCTTATTTTCTTGTACTCGAAAAGCTAGATACAACATCCTTTAGTGACATGCTGACTCGCTACTTCTAATCACAGAAAAATATTTCATTCTTACGGAAAAACGGTTATCAGTAGGAACAACTTTTTCCTACTGTCAAAGATCCGATTCCTACGGGAAGTAGCAGCGGGTTCTAATATGGGTCTTAATTAAAGTTGTTTTTGACAAAATTAAATCGACTTGTACTAAACCCGCGTGAAAATATTGTATTAATATTTAAAGGCAGCTTTAGACTGAATTCATATTTTTCGTGGCATGATTAGAATAAAATGTTTCGTCATTTCATTTCTAGGTAGGTAGATTTTTTATACTCTTTCGTGATATTGATATAAATAATTATTCTGTCTATTTCTAGGTGAACTTCAACTACGATATGTTACACGCGGTGCCTCCAATGGTGACTCCGGACTTCATTTACAAGAACGAAGAATTGACGGACGACAGCGGTTTTCTGGACGTGGACAAGCATACCCTACAGTCCACTAAGTACCCTAATGTATTCGGCATTGGGGACTGTACTACCACGCCGAATAGTAAAACGGCCGCCGCTATAGGTTTGTATTCGGTAATTTATTTACACACACTTACGTTTACTCGTTTGCGTTTTACACTTAGTTTTTTACAAACTCACTTTTCTAACGCACTGTTTCACTCACATTCACACACTTATTTACAATAGTCTCACACACACCATTTTACACACACAGAATAATAAATAATTGACGGACGACAGCGGTTTCCTAGACGTGGACAAACATACCCTACAGTCCACTAAGTACCCTAATGTATTCGGCATTGATGACTGTACCACCACGCCGAATAGTAAAACAGCCGCCGCTATAGGTTTGTAACGGCTGTCATTTTCTTACACTAAAATTCACACATTTTTTAACGATAACCTCACACATATATGAAAAACACATCATATCATCATAACTAACAGATATCCTAATGTCTTCGGTAATTTACTTAACACTTATTTACACACACTTTCCCTCGTTTGAGTATTTTTACACTTAGTTAATTACAAACTCACTTTTTTAACGCACTGTTTCACTCACATTCACACACTTATTTACAATAGCCTCACACACACACACCATTTTATACACACATAATAATAAATAATTGACGGACGATTGCGGTTTCCTAGACGTGGACAAACATACCCTACAGTCCACTAAGTATCCCAATGTATTCGGCATTGGGGACTGTACTACTACGCCGCATAGTAAAACTGCGGCCGCTATAGGTTGGTAACTTATATCTAGTACTAGAAGAGAGAGAGAGAAATATGTAGTACGACTGCCACACACTTATTTTTAAACTCATTTACACACACTTACATTCATTCGATTGCTTATTTTAACACATTTCACTTCACAACCTCGAGCTCCTAACGCACTTTTTCACTTACATTTACATTCTTTCACACTTACGATGGCTTCACAAATAAAACATATTACAAACAAGTGACTGATAATAGCGGTTTCCTAGACGTGGACAAACATACCCTACAGTCCACTAAGTATCCTAATGTATTCGGCATTGGGGACTGTACTACCACGCCGAATAGTAAAACAGCCGCCGCTATAGGTTTGTAACTGCTGTCTTTTTTGTCACACTTGCACACGGTCTTACACTAAAAGTCACACACTTTTTAACGTTACGACACTTCACACATAAACAAACAAATTCACACAATTTTTAACGATACGACCCACAAACATACACGATAAACTTATTAAAATCTAACAGTTATCCTAATGTATTCGGTAATAATTTAACATTTATTTACACACACTGCCACACTTACATTCACTCGTTTGCGTATTTTATACACTTAGTTTTTTACAAACTCACTTTTTTAACGCACGGTTTCACTCACATTCACACACTTATTTACAATCCTCACATACACAATGTCACACACACAGAATAATAAAGAAGTGACGGGCGACAGCGGTTTTCTAGACGTGGACAAGCATACCCTACAGTCCACTAAGTATCCTAATGTATCCGGCATTGGGGACTGTACTACTACGTCGAATACTTAGTTACGTTACGTACGTTAGTAACTTATATCTAGTACTATAACTGGCGCAGATAAAGACCATCCTGAATTGGCATCATTATTGTTGCAATTCTGCTCTAATATCATATAATATGATAGAGAGGCAAAAAATAATGTTGCTAATTGGGGATATGTTCATTATCTGCGCCAGTCATATGAGAGAGAGAGAGAGAAAGATATAGAAATATATCTAGTACTACTGCCACACACTTATTTTAACAATCATTTACTTACACACACTTACATTCACTTGATTGCGTATTTTAACACTATTTTTTCACAAACGCAAAGTTTCACTCACATTCACACATTCTTTCACACTTATTCACGATGGCTTCACAAATAAAACATATTACAAACAAGTGACAGACGATAGCGGTTTTCTAGACGTCGACAAACATACCCAACGTCCACCAAGTATCCCAATGTATTCGGCATTGGGGACTGTACTACCACGCCGAATAGTAAAACGGCCGCCGCTATAGGTTCGTAACTGATTTCTAGTACTAGATAAAGAGAGAGAGAGAAATATGTAGTACTACTATACTTATATCAACACTCATTTACACACACTTACTTTAATTCGATTGTGTACCTATTATAACAGCTTTTATTAGTTGGTAACTTATATCTTGTACTAGAGAAAGAGAGAGAGAGAGCGGAGATATTGCGTTTTGTTTGATAAAAGCTCAGGATATTACTTTTAAATATCCTTCGCTACCTCGAAACTCAAATAAGCACTTGTAGCAAAAATAAACTTTCTTGTTGTACAAATAACTATACCGTTGAGCTTACGATAATTTTCGTATATTTTCCAGCGAAACAAAGTCTCGTAGTGGAACAAAACCTGCTGCTACAGATGGCCGGTAAACCCCTCACATACTCTTACGATGGTTACGGCGCGTGTCCTTTACTTACGGAGTACGGGAAATGTATACTCGCTGAGTTCTTATATGGAGGAAAGGTGCACGAGACCTTCCCATTTGATCAGGTATTGTGTATTATTTTGTTATATTTATATCTTCCTATTTTACTTTTAAAATCAAATGAAGCCTAATTCACTTACCTATCACATTTCCACTTTTATATCTTCTTTTTTACTTTTAAAATGAAATGAAGACTAATTGACTAATCTATCACATTTCCGGGGCTGGCGCAAATCTAGTGCATTACAAAACAAATCTAGTGACTACTACAAAACCAATCTAGTCAATAAAAAAAAACGATATTCGAAATTGGTAGCTAAGGAAGACTAGAATCTAGATTTTATTTTTTGGACCACTTAAACAGGGACAACCTGTATACTCTAATCTCAGGTGAAGCCCTTTAGTTTCCGGTGTTCCACCTTCATTAAAATTATGTTGTAATATAATATTTACCTCTAGATGTGCGCCAGCCTTTATTACATTTTTGTTTCAGTATTTATTTACAGTGTGCTTCAGCTAACCCTCCGTTCCTCTTATCAACCTACCTTATTTTCCTGAGTTTACCTGCATCCAAATTCCTTCCGCTCTTTTCCTGCGCTTGCGCTGCTCGTGCTGTGATGTTTGCATCGCTCGTGTCTCGGCCAACAGGTGACCTCAGGCAGGCCATTACTAATTCGCTAACTTATCAGGTTTTTCAGTCCAACGAAACCACGGTCGCGTACTACATGAAGAAGGACCTATTCCCGTTCATTTACTGGAACTTCATGTTGAAAGGGAAGTACCACGGGCCCGAGTGGGTGCGAAGGATAGTCAACCCTTTCGCGAAGTGAGACGAGGCGTGGCGTAGTTGTAGGTGAAGTTGGTGCAATCAGACTAAGAAAATGACGGTTCGAATGTATTACGGTGCTGGAAAGTTGTCGGTTGTTATGTGATAGTTTTGGGACAGTCATGAAAGTTTTTGGGAGTTGAATTTTATGGGCCCTACCATAAAAAAATTAGACAAGTGTTGAATGTTTGAATAAAACTTCATACAAAAAAGCACTAGCCACGCATTCAACGCTGGTCTAACTTTTCTGTGGTAAGGCCTTATGTCTTACACTGAGATTCATTCGATTCCTGACACAAAAATGTCGAGGAATATATTCATAACGATTTTTGTCAAAGATGCCAACTCGAAACCGCACTCAAATGCTCATTAACATAAAATTTACTTTGTAATAAATTATGTAAATTGAGATTTATTTATTTGTTTAATAAATTATGTAATTTGAAGACAAGGGTAAATATGTCTTTTGTAAGTTTTTTGTCTTGCGGATCCTACACTTTTTTGTCATAAGTCATAATAACCATATTATAATATGTTACTATTCAAGCGACGCTGGTCGCGATACTACAGTTTTTTAAGCCCGTCGCATCGCTTCGCTGCAATACAGCAGTGCGACCTACCCACAAAAAAATGTGGTTAATTCGCCTAACCATATCAGTTTTGACGCTATTTCCCATAGCAGATTTGTGAGAAAAATTACATTATCGTTCCAATTGTTTGCAAATACAAATTATCTACAAGATAACATAGAATGTTGGTTCATTGTAACTCTGTCTTCATACTTGATAACTTTATTTTATGTTTTTAAAATGTACAATCGTTAATAATTAATATTTTATACAACTTTAGTAATAAACAATTTATTTAAGAAAACATTACTGACAAATTAGCATATTTACATTGTTAATTGATTATTTTTAAGTAGGTGATAAAAACGATGTCGCAAATTTGTTAATTTAGTTAAGTTAAATTAGAAGTGGTGGTTTATTATATATTTCAGAGTAAATATACAACACTTATGAAGAGTTTATGAGAAATCTTTTATTTTAAATGACCTCGAACTAAACTACTTTATACAAATCCTCAGCAAAAATATTGGAAACATGCTTTTCAGCTCAAATTGCATAAAATGCCAAAGTAATCAATTTGTAAGACTAGTTGGTTTAGATTGTCAGAATTAATTCTTATTTTTTATTAGAAATGGGGTAATAATTGTTTATATAAAAAATATATCAAAATTCTACTAAAACATAAATGGGTGGGGTAGGCATACTAAAGCAACTGCCGGTGTACAGTGCTAGCAAAAATGCCTCTAAATTATATGGAACTGCGTCTACTACCTCGTGCATTCATAGGTAAGTACCTACTGCTCTTTATACTTTTGTAATATAATTATAGTAAAATTTATTTAAAACAATGAAACCAAAACACATCGGATTTGAACCATTTTGACCCTGCCGTGAAAAGTACCCGTAACTACCTAGTCTAGAAACAAGTGAAACGTATGTCTGTTTCATGTACCTACAAAAAGTGGTGGGAGTCAGGATAGCGGGTGTCTAATTACAAATTGGAGCAATGTACACGTACTGAATTTACGTAATCTTTTTACGCAATGTTCAATTTTATAACCAGCGTAATTATGAATCTCAACCTGTATAGAGACCCTAATGCATGATATTGTTTGTTTGTTTGTGTAGCTGCAAGCTGCTTATTGTGGGCGGCGGTACTGGTGGCTGCAGCATCGCCTGGCGGTTTGTAAACAAGCTTAAGCCGAGGGATATCATAGTGCTGGACCCGGCTGAGGTTAGCAAGCAACATCTGGTAAATTTTAGTTTGATGTAATTGTAGTAGGGGTCATGACCCCCCCCCCACTCACCAAGAATTGTTATACTACTATACCTGATAATATAATATCATCACGGTTATTACCATCATTTCTCATGTGAAACGCATTTTTAACTTGAAATTTCGAGCTCGCTTCGCTCGCGATTCTTGTTGTGATAATGTAGCACGGTGTGTCTCTTCGCAAGCATTTTTAACGCGAAATGTCGAGCTCGCTTCGCTCGCAATTCTTGTAGTACTGAAGCAGGACGGTGTGTCTCCTTGCATGCCCTTTAACGCCAAATATCGGGCTCGCTTCGCTCGCGATACGTGTAATTATGGCGCAGCACGGTGTGTCTCCTCGTATGCCTTTTTAACGCCAAATGTCGCTCGCTTCGCTCGCGAAAACGTGTATTGTTATGTGCTGTGACCCCCCCCCCCCACAATCTGATGCTGTATACGCCACTGAATTCAAAATTCTGTAATAGCAGCATTGGATTGCTTACGCACCCAAAGATTTAAAACTTTCTATCGCACCCATTCCATCAACAATCTGTGGTGGTACCTAAAGTCGTAAAAGATACAATACTACAAGGCTACAAGTTTACAAAGAATGTTCCTTTGCATTTCTTGGTTATTTCCCATAGTACCACTACTACCAGCCTGCGTTTGCGCTGATCGGAGCTGGCATCAAGAAGCACTTCAGCCGCCGCCCCACCATGTCGGTTCTCCCGCCCAAAACCTGCTGGTTCCGAGATCACTGCGCTGAGTTCCACCCCGAAAACTGCATAGTGAAGACACAGTGCGGGGACCAGATCAAATACGAATATATGCTAGTGGCTATGGGTGTGGTTAACATGTACGATGAGGTAAGGTTTCTTTCAATGAGAAAAAATCCAGAAGTGGGACCCGAAGAACCGTTTTAAAATATTGACCCAGCTGGCGTTGTTTTACATTAGTACCTAATTAACTCTTCGCGCTGCTACTTCGTTCAACCAATGATCCCAGCTGAATTAGATGTCTACATATTTTCGCTTTTGTTCACATTGGGTGGGAAAGAGCGATCCAGAATATCTGTCGAGATTCGGAATAGAGATCGGACCGATATTATACTGATATCTCTTCGTTTTCATTCACGCTTGAAAGAGAAATCATCTTAAACCCTTGCTGTACTTATCTTATAGCAAAATTATTGCTCCAGTATCTCTCAAAAATACTGTCCAACACTTCCAGATCCCCGGTCTCCGGAAAGCACTAGACGACCCCAAAAGCGGCGTCAGCACGATCTACTCGCCCCGATACTGTCACAAGACTTGGAGCTGCCTGCAGAGACACTGTGGCGGGCACGCGGTGTTCACCTACCCATATTATGGGGGGAAGTGCCCCGGCGCCTCGCAGAAGATCATGTACCTGGCTGACGACTATTGGAGGAAGGTAGGAGAGTTAGGGGGTCACAGCTGCGTATTCAGCTTCTGATGTACACCACCAACACTATAAGTAAGTAGGTATTACGAGCGAAACGAGCTCGAGTTTTCACATTATAATTGGCTATGCTAAATTGGTCTTTTCACAATTTACAGCTGCAGATTGTTTGTCTCTTTTTCCTTGTTTATTTTTGTCAGACACGTTCAAAAAATATTTCTATTTCCCCAGCGTAAATTCCGCCGGTGCACGAGTATATCGTACCACTCAGGCAAGGAAAGCATATTCGGAGTTTCGAAATACGCCAAGGCTCTAGAGGGAATCGTAGCTTCGAGGAGCATCAGCACAAACTTCTGTTCGGAGCTCGTGGAGGTGAAGCCTGGGGAGGCCGTGTTTCAAAATGGGACACAGGTACCTATATGGGTGAAATATTATTATTTGAGTAGAAGGGAACTGCGACCTTTGCAGCTTACAGCTGACCCTATTGGTTATATATCCTCATCCAGTCGGGTCATTTTAACGAATGCCACGATCTGTTTAGGATCAAGGGGTTGGACTTCTCTCGGGGACAGCAAGTGACCACCACCACAGCATTAGAAGCGTTCCTTATTAATCTTCTTGTTCCTTCTAGACCACAGCAATCCCATACACATTCCTCCACGTGTCGCCCCCGATGTGTACGCCGGAGCCTCTCCGCGCGTCCGACCTGGTCAACTCCTCAGGGTACCTGCATGTGGACCAGTACACTCTGCAGCATCAGAAGTACCCCAACGTGTTCGGGATCGGGGATTGTGCTGGTATACCCAATTGCAAGACTGCGGCTGCTATAGGTGAGGAATTAACTATTTAGGACTTCGGAATATTTAGGAATAGCAAAGACGGGTGCGTAACTTTTGTTATAAAAACAGATGATATATTTTTGTTTGTGATAACGCTAAAAAGACATAACACTCACTTAATATAATACTAACTTCGTATAAATTTATTTCGTATACTGCTTATTTCTTATAACGTTACATTTGATAGAATATTATTTCATATACTGCTCAGATAATATATTATCTGATGATATACCAACATTTGAACTAATTTATTAATCATATAATGCATTTTTGATATAATCCACTGCTAAATTTTGGTTCGTAATAACAGGGCGTAAGCAAGAAGGGCGGGTGCGAGCGCAGCGAGCACGGGAGTTCGGGGCACCCCGACTTCGGATAGGTTAGGTTCAGAAGGCTATGGCGGAAGCGAGCAGGCGAGCGTAGCGAGCGCTCGCTTCTGCCATAGCCTTCGGGTTAGGTTGACATGTATGCATGCCTGCTTGTGCTTGCATGCATGCATGCATGCTTGATGCTTGCTTGCTTGCATGCATGCTTGATGCTTGCTTGCTTGCATGCATGCCTGCTGCTTGCTTGCTTGCTTGCATGCATGCCTGCTGCTTGCTTGCCTGCATGCATGCATGCTTGATGCTTGCTTGCCTGCATACATGCAAGCAAGGGGACGGGGGGGCGCAGCCCCCCACAAAGGGGGGTTCGAGGGGCGAAGCCCCCCGCAAGAAAAAAATGTTGGTCGCCACTCACACAAGTGATTGTATTACAAGGCCTATAAACTACAAAGAATTGCCATAAGGTTTTTACCACGCATTATACCAACTTGTCGTTATAACATGTAATATTATAGCAAGTAATCATTATATCATTTATAAATTATTTGAAATAATAATTATATCAAAAGATTGTTATGTGAAATAACGTTATACGAAGTAAAATTATAACAAATGTGCATTATATTAAATGAGACGTTATATTAAACGAAATTAGATAATTTGTTGTTATATCAAACAAAATTATATTAAAAATATTTATATCAAACATTACATACCCAGCAAAGACATTGTATACGCGGAAAAAAGGAACCGATGATTACTAACAAGGATGTATTTTACAATATACACGAGTTTGTAATCAGAATTTCTTCGAGTGAAACGTACTTTTTGCTTTATATTACAGTGCGTCATTTTGCCACGACCACCATGGAATACCATAAGTTTGATGGTGTGAAATAATTTACCTCTAATTGTCTCTAAGTGACGCACAAGTAAAAAAAAAATGGTCTCCCTACTGTTTAAAAGATATTCTATGTGGTAGGTGGCCGTGCCAAAATTACGTTTCTACAGCTGGGCCAGCATTAAAGCAGGCAGGCAGTTATGGTCAATTAAATGGGCAATTTTTGGTAATAGACATGTCTTCGCTACATGATGATTTAGGTGGTGGCCAACTGTAGAAACGTTATCTTGGCACGGCCACAAACCAATCAAATATCTCTGAAATGGCTCTTCGAAGACTAATGAAATTATGCATGAAGAATAGACAATTAAATGTGCAATTTTTGGAATAATCAGTACTTCGACCAGGAGCCAAACACATTAAATTGCGCCTTTTTGTGCGGATGCTCACAGTTATGTTCTCTCCACAGCCCCTCAAAGCCGTGTCGTCGAGGAAAACCTAACTCAGGTGATGTCGGGCAAGGAGCCGACAGCAAAGTACGATGGGTACTGTTCTTGTCCAGTACTCACGTCGTACAAACGTGGCGTGCTCACAGAGTTCAAGTACGGGAAAACTATCTGCGAGACATTTCCCTGGGATCAGGTAATAAGTTATATCAAGGAGCCGACAGTAAAGTACGAGGGTACTGTTCATGTTAGCCGGGTTCAGAGTTACTGGGACCGAGATTGCTGCACCCACTATGCAGGCCTAGCCGGGTTAGAGTTTCTGGGCCCGAGATTGCTGCACCCACTACGTCGTTAATCTGCATCGTTGAAAAAAGTCTATCTCGTTTTATTATTCTTTTAAGTACCGTATGGAATGTTATAAGGGATTGGATTTTTATGGTTTCGTAGTCTAGTAGAAACCCTTATCAATTCGTCAAGTCTGTCTGTCTGTCTGTATGCCGCGCCCTCATAGCTTCGTCAGTTTTGGAGATATCGACATCAAATTTGGTGTGAAGATAGATCGTATTGACCCAAATTTAGAAATGATGAGAAGCAATATTTTAAATAATTTTTGGACCTCCTTCCCATACATGTGAAAGGGGGGCAAATTTTTTTTCCTGTAGTATTGAATAGGATATCGTTGAATAGGTCTTTTAAAACTAAGGGGAGGTTTTAAGTATTGGACCGGGTCTATCGCGATAATATTTAGGTAAATATTTATTTTACCTGTGCCCCGATGTTTCAGCACAGTTGCATGTGCCAAATGTGTGAAAACAATCGCGAGTGCTTTAACAGTTATAAGGGGAGGTATTTTTGAAACAAAGTATCTAAAATGTTTGTTTTGCTTTTAAAAGGGGCGTTTTTGAGCCATAAATAGTTCCAGCTGTAACTTCTAAAGTATGCATGCTAAAAATTTGGAATATAGTTTTTAATATAAAGTTACCATGAAAACTATAACGAATACAGTACCACTTAGGGAAATATTAAAGTTTTTCAATTTGCGGTTGGTAACTATACACCTGCAAACAAACCAGCAACAAAATTAACTTAGTAACGCTGAAAAACCTGATATGTAGACGTTGACTACGAAACCCTATCGTGGGCGTGTCTGACACGCTCTTGGCCGTTTTTTTTGTTCCAGAGCAAAGAGAGTCGACTCTTCTACCAGCTACCTGTCAACTACTTTCCACGCTTGTATTGGAACAAGCTGATCAAGGGGAAGTGGGACGGCCCGGCCAAATTGAGGAAGCTTATCAACCCCACGGGACGCTGCTGAAACTGTTTATTCCAATCTGCCACCCTACATGGGCCGACACCTTACGGTGAATTCCAGTGGCGTATACAGCTTCAGATCGTGGGGCGTATACAGCGACATTTCACGTTAAATATGTGGTGCGAGGAGACACACCGTCCTACATCAGCGCTAAGTATTGCGAGCGAAGTGAGTTCGAAATTTCACATTAGAAATAGTGGTAATAACTGTCAGATAAGCGTAATGATGTTATATCAGCTATAGTAGTAGAAGAATCCTTGGTGAGTGGGGGGGGGGTTATAACCCCTGCGATCCCGTATACGCTACTGGTGAATTCTTGGAAACGTATGTCCAACCAGTTACCCTGGGCGAGGTATCCATCCTAGGGTGTCAAATTAGATAACATCACTGACACAGAGAGTGGGCGTTTCTGCGCGAACTTTTCACAAGATTTACGAAAATCAACTCTGTCGTGAATGAAATAAAGTTGACATTGGCTAGAATCACAAACGTCGTCGGGCGCCGTGACACGTGAAAAGTTTGCGCGAAAAACGTCCGTTTGTCGGCGGTAAATTATTGATTGTCTGTCTATCATAATGTGAATGATATTAATTCTCTACATTGATGGACAGTTAAATGATAAGGGGATACATTAATATAAATCTTTATTTTTATGTTAAACTATGTTGCAATTATCCTCTTAAAATATAACTCTTATTTACATTTTAGCTTCTTTGTACAGATAAAGAGTGGATTGCAAATTATCAACATTATTGTTTGCCTCTTTATCATATTATATGACATATGAGCAGGATGTCAACAATAATGTTGCCCATTCGGAATCCATTCTTTATCTGCGCAAGTTATAATAAT
Organism: Phthorimaea operculella; assembly: GCA_024500475.1. Classification (NCBI taxonomy): domain Eukaryota; kingdom Metazoa; phylum Arthropoda; class Insecta; order Lepidoptera; family Gelechiidae; genus Phthorimaea; species Phthorimaea operculella. The sequence continues at coordinate 16,574,340 of JANFCV010000001.1, forward strand.
GTCTAGTATACTTTGGCTGCCATTTTGTCTAGTGTTTTCGTAGCTTTTGGTAACATTTTGTACATACAAAGGAACTTTTTAAATTAGTTATATTATATGAATTACATTTTGGCGTACCTACAAGTAATCTTGGTATTTTATTACAAATATAAAATTAAATTTTTACTTTATAAACATATATAGGTACCTCCTATCATATCTATCATCTTATGGCACTACTCTTAAATTACATCACATTCATAATATATTTACAGCACGACACAAACACACATATACGTATATGTAAATAATAAAATGTTTCAAGGCAAACACATTATAAATAGTACTTAAAATACCTACATTTCTTGGTATGAAAACTGTTGACTAATTCTGCGCTCGCTTTGCTTGTGTTTTAGACAAAATAATCGGGGTGTCAGTGTATGCGACGGTGTAAGGGTTATGAAACTAAACAACTTTCACTATGGAGCATAGTTATGTTTTTCTTTTTCAAATAAAAAGAAAGATAGTTATATTGGGAAACGTAAAAAAAAGAAGTTTGAACACAATACACCAGACCAGCTTTTTGTTTTGCAACATATACTCCATAGCTTGCCGTGTGGTGCCGGCTTAGAAAAGCTTCACCCCATATCTTTCTCGTGAGTGTCGTAAGAAGCGACTAAGGGATATGAGAGTTTGATGGGCATTGCAACTTGTCACTATGATACACAGACTTCTAAATGACTCTATAACTTTATTCTCTAACTTAATATAACTTTTGTCAGACGTTTACGGGCGTTTTTAGAGTCTTGTACCTCTGCTTACCCAGCCAGGCATATAGGAATGATATAATATTATGTAGGTACAGTCCAGCAAAAAAGAGTAGACAAAAAATGAGGGCGCCACTTTGTATGAAATTTCAAAATCAAATGGCAACATTGACTATGAATGGCAACAATTTAGTATGAAATTTTTTTAGTTCCATTTTATTTAATTTCTACTCTTTTTTGCTGGACTTTAGGTATGTATGCTCCATAGTAAAAGTTATTCAGTTTCGTGGTCTTATCACCTATATATCTTGAATCTACCTATACCTACACAAGTTAAGAACATTTCACACTTTATTCAAAGCACTAAACTGCTCTTTCTGTGCACCATTCGAGTTCCTAGCGTCCAAAGCGCTTTGCCGCTTCCTTTTAAGTGCTGCCTGCTTAACCCTATACGTGCGTCTAGTCCTTATTAGGTACACTGCAAGCGCTATCAGCACTATAAGGGATAAGATCACGCAGGATCCTAGGATAAGAGTTAGGGAGGTCACTTTCGGACCTTGTGTGGTTGATGGCTCCAACTGAAAAAGAAAAACCTAGTTCAAGAAACAGTTTGCAGCAATTTTTTGACGACCGATGTGGCGCAGTGTTACGAATCCTGGCTGAGGCAGATATTATAATTATAAATTCAAATTATATTTCTAGGTGTTCTTGTAGGAGTTACGAAGTTTGGGATCACAAATCTAAAGAGTAAGAACACGGTCCTCATACCACTTTCTCTGGGCCTTATGCTAGTTATTCGCAATGCCTGTTTGGACAATTACTATAATGTTGATCTCTACTACTTACAGATATCAATACATAGTATAAAATGAAGTCGCTTTGCGTTTTTGTCTGTCGAGGAATTCGCTAACTCCTGCTAAATCACGCAATGGATTGTGGTGCGGTTTTTTGTTATAAATAGAGTGATTCAAGAGGAAGGTTTATATGTTATAGCACACGCCGTGAAAATGTCTTTTCCCCGCAAAAAATTAAAATAAGTTGCACCGGATGAAATCGCTAACGGGCCGCTAGTTACATAATAAAAGGCTCACCATATAGTTCCCATGTGGTTCCCTGTCGAAAGCATCTCCACACATGGCCTCGCCGGTCCAGTTGTAGAAGTGCACCAGTCGCAGACCAGCGAACGCGCGAGGGGTTGCACATCTGAAATAATGTAATATTTATCATAATACTTTATTAAGTACTTTATTGTTCCATCCATTGCCTAGACCATTTTAAAACTTCAGACAGTAATTTATTTTAAACTTCAGACAGTAAATTTTTTGCAATTTTGAATCGTGCTGCATTTTTTTCGTTTCACTTACGAGTCACGACAAGTATCTCTGTGTTTTGAGAGATATCAGTGATTTAAAATGGCGCACTCGCTTCGCTAGTGATACGCTTGTGTTCGTGCGTTACGTACATACATACATACATACATCACGCCTTTATCCCTTGCGGGGTAGGCAGAGCGTCAACGGTCGTAAAAGTACGGTCGTTATCGACTAGTCTGACACATATTTGAGAGCCGTTTTAGCTATTGTCGGTATCGCTATAGTGACAGGTTGTCAGCCTGTCGCCTAAAATTGCAATACACATGATACCCTCGAGTCCTTTAGTCGCTTCTTACGACACCCACAGGAAAGAAATGGGGTGATGCTCGCTTCGTTCGTGATACGTATGTTTACTTGAAATATTGTACTCGTATTGCTCATCATACACTTGTGTTTTTGCGTTATCTTTAAAGTTGTTATTAACTGTCAAATTTTTCTTAGGCATTAGGTACACTAAGTTCAGCTAGTAATCTAGAGTTACTGTGGTACATGCTGGGCAGCAGGTCATCCAGCACCCATTGAAGGTCGCAGGGGCTGTGAAAGGGTTCCATTGAAGGTTGCAGTCTACTAGGCCCATGGATGATGAGGTTAGGTACCTGAGTTCAGCCAGTAATCTAGAATTACTGTGGTACATGCTGGGAAGCAGGTCATCCAACACCCATTGAAGGTCGCAGGAGCAGTCCCAAGGATTCTGCTGGAGGTTGCAGTCTACTACGCCCTTGGATAATGAGGTAGGTACCTGAGTTCAGCCAGTAATCTAGAATTACTTTGGTACATGCTAGGAAACAGGTCTTACAGCATCCAATGAAGGCCGCAAGGATTCTGCTGGAGGTTGCAGTCTACTAGGCACTTGGATACTGAGGTTAGGTACCTGAGTTCAGCCAGTAATCTAGAATTACTGTGGTACATGCTGGGAAGCAGGTCATCCAGCACCCACTGAAGGTCGCAGGAGCAGTCCCAAGGATTCTGCTGAAAGTTCGCGCCGTCAGTCAGCTTGCTCCAGTCTACTAGGCCTTGGATAATGTGGTTAGGTACCTGAGTTCAGCCAGTAATCTAGAATTACTGTGGTACATGCTGGGCAGCAGGTCATCCAACACCCATTGAAGGTCGCAGGAGCAGTCCCAAGGATTCTGCTGGAGGTTGCAGTCTACTAGGCCCTTGGATAATGAGGTTAGGTACCTTAGTTAAGCCAGTAATCTAGAATTGCTGTGGTACATGCTAGGAAACAGGTCTTACAGCATTCAATGAAGGCCGCAGGAGCAGTCCCAAGGATTCTGCTGGAGGTTGCAGTCTACTAGACCCTTGGATAATGAGGTTAGGTACCTGAGTTCAGCCAGTAATCTAGAATTACTGTGGTACATGCTGGGCAGCAGGTCATCCAACACCCATTGAAGGTCACAGGAGCAGTCCCAAGGATTTTGCTGGAGGTTCGCACCGTCAGTCAGCTTCCTCCAGTCTACTAGGCCCTTGGATAATTTGGTTATAGTACGGCCATTTGAATAGGCTGTTTTTGACAGCTCTCAAACCCATACTAGAAGGTTATTTACCTGAGTTCAGCGAGTAATCTAGAATTACTGTGGTACATGCTGGGAAGCAGGTCATCGAGCACCCATTGAAGGTCGCAGGAGCAGTGCCAAGGATTCTGCTGAAGATTGCAGTTAGACCCTTGGATATCATTATCCTAGGGTCAGGTCCATGGGTCAGGAGCAGTCCCATGGATTCTGCTGGAGGTTTAGACCCTTGGATAATGAGATAGGTACCTTAGTTCAGCCAGTAATCTAGAATTGCTGTGGTACATGCTGGGAAGCAGGTCATCTAGCACCCACTGAAGGTCGCAGGAGCAGCCCCAAGGATTCTGCTGGAGGTTGCAGTCTACTAGGCTGTTTTTGACAGCTCTCAAATTTGAGGTGACAGTTATTTACCTGAGTTCAGCCAGTAATCTAGAATTACTGTGGTACATGCTGGGCAGCAGGTCATCCAACACCCACTGAAGGTCACAGGAGCAGTCCCATGGATTCTGCTGGAGGTTGGCACCGTCAGTCAGCTTGGTCCAGTCTACTAGGCCCTTGGATAGGGAAGTCAGGTTGCCCTTGCTTACGTCTAGCTGGAAATTTTCAAAGTTTTAAGATTATTTATCAGGTACAAAAGTTTAACACTTCGAAGTTGAAGACTTGTACTATAAAATTATTATTCTTTATTTAATATAAAGTACTATAAAATACATACTTATATCACGCCTTATCCCTTGCGGGGTAGGCAGAGCGGAAACCTAATTACAATACTAAAAACTTTTAATTCCCTTAGTCGCTTCTTACGACACGGGAAAGATATGAAGTGATGCCATTCTAAAGTAAAATATACATAAATTAAAAAGGTATTTGGCACGAGTGGAAACTGAACTGACGTCTCCGGCATAGAGCTAACATGGATCCAAGGCATTTCCACTGAAATTTCGTGTTTTGAATAGGTACAGTGAAAGATTTGGCCCCTTATGTAACGTCACATTTTGGCACAAACAGAGCACCAATGGTGGCAATAGAATTTATCCTCGATTTTAAAAGAAATCATACTCACCATACACAAACTAGTCCCAGCGAATGCGCCTTCCTTTATCTCCCTCAATGCCGGACAACTCGACAGAAAGAGAGAGAAACAGTTATCGTTCTCAAATTCGCCGGCTCGACCAACCACGTTACTGAACGCTTTATCATCCACTACTTCCAATTTTGGCAGCTCATTCATATACAACTGCTTCAAAGCTATGATATTCTTGAAATAAATGTGCCCAATAGGGTTGCCGTCAAGGCGTAACTCTTCTAAGTTCGGGAAGATCTGACTGCTTAAAGTGCTCGGTACTTCGGTTAAAGAGTTGTATGATAAGTCCAAATTGAACAGTTTAAGTAGTTTGATTTCGATGTTCATTTCTTTTATTTGGTTGCCGCCGACGTTGAGTATCTGGAAAAGATGAAACCATAAATAAATTGAGACACCAAGTTAACAAGGAATGTTCATACAAAAAAGTATAAATTGAGACAACAACTTAACAGAGAATGTCCATACAGGCGCGTATTCATTTTGCAACAAGCAATGACGCGCAACATTGTATATCTACAAACTAAAACTGCGCATCTTTTGTTGCTTCGGGTCTATGTTGCTAAACAATGTGTCTAACAAACATCATCTACACCAGATCAAATGTTGCAGATAAAATGTATACTATAAACATGGAAATCTCCGCTGGTAACAAATGTGAAGATTCCACGATTGCCACGTAACACGCGTGACGTTGTTTACATACAATCTTGCGCGTCAAATGACAGCGTTTTACCTATCAATAAAACGCTTATTAAATAACTTACCCTATTCGAAACATAAATCAAAACATGAGAGGCGTATGCGGTTCCCTTTAGGAGACGGTCGGTAGCGGCTATATCTGTCCCTTTCTAGCATGTGACATCTCTTTCTCGCATCCCCTCCGATTGCGACACGAGGCAGGCGCGCAGCGCTCTTGCCTTCATTGGATCTCATGTTTATAAAAAGAAATGTATGTTTGCATACATTTTCTTTTTAATTAATCACCAGGCAGTTGAGAAACTTTTATGTTTCGAATAGGGTAAGTTATTTAATAAGCGTTTTATTGATAGGTAAAACGCTGTCATTAAACAACTGTACCGCTATTCGAAACATAAATCAAAACATGAGACCTGTTTGTTATCGCCTGGTGGAGCAATCACCAATGTGAAAGACAAAAATAATAAAATGACCTATTTTATTAAGAGAAAGAGGAAAAAATTATCAGCTTTAAATAAGTAATATAAATATTTTATATTTCATGAATGTACTTTTATTTATTATAGGATAGAAAGATATGTAATACTATTACAATATATAAAATTTGAAACAGCAATTGATATAGTGTATAGGAAAGTACACATTTGTTTTATCATTAAGATACTTTATGCAACCTTGTTCATTAAGTTCTTACAACAGCTACACAATTGTAAATATTAGTGAGAATTGATATTTTTTAAAGATAGTTGCTTTTAGCAAGGTTTCACTTGAAAGTATTAAGTTATAATGATGAATATTGAAGTCACTCCTGAACCCCATGGGGGTTGGCGAAGGGCATGACTGAAAAACAGTATCTATTTTATCTTATCATGATAGCAATTTGAAGGATTTGCCCTTTAGTGTAACCACTTACTCTGGTCTAGTGAAGTATGGTATAATCAGGATAAAGTACAGGAATATATAAGCTAGACACTAGATGCCACATTTACGGTCATTAGTCGTTCATATCATAACATAATAGTCGTTACGTGTCATATTTGAAGTATGGCAAACTTTTATTTTGTTGCTTATGACAAGATACCAAAATTTAGGCGGAGGATAATGAGATTTCAGCAGAATTACGCATAATACATGCGTAAGAAAATAAAGTATATGCACCTAGAAGTTTTATTTCACACGCTTATACTTAATGCATAAGCTGAGATTTGGAGTTGATACATTTATTAAATCTTATCTCATTTCCACTTTAGGTCATCGTCATTATGAACATGATTCTGCATTCTTCTTGCAACGAAAAAGGTTGAAAGTATCGACAAGAACCTGAGTCGGATTAATAAATCACCAGAGACAGATTTTGATTTTAAACGTCAACTATATTCGTATTGATATTGATCCTTTATCTAAAGAATTAAGCATTTCTAAGGAATTCAGCATTTGCAGCATTCTTTAGTGTATGTACTAGTTAGCTCGACATTATTGTAAGGTCCTTTATAATAAGACTCTGTATTCGTGCGATTCACATAAACGCGTTGATCGCGCACTTATTTGTAACCATGCATTACTTACTATTACTTACATTATGCAATTTACTTCAGTTAGACATTAGACGTACTTCGGATTTGACCGATTTGGCGCCTTTCTTTATTGTGATTTCCTTCCGTATAACAAACAGCAAACCACATAAAATTAACATCAACGATATTTCTTACACAATTGTACAATGTACGTGACATTGTACAACTTTTAACAACGCTGTATTACTAAATAACGTGTGAGTTGGTACCTACACACATATTCCATGATTATTTACATTCATAAATGTTATTGAGGGTAGATAGATTTTATACGTAAAGACTCCTGTTGGAATACAGTTCGATGTTTCATATACGTATGGATGAAAGGAAATCTTCACATATCGACTAGTGTTTTTCATGTAAATCTGTTCGTGAATAGGGTTGCCAAGCCGTAGCAGTAGGTATATACGTAGAAAAGCCGGGCTTACATCGTGTCGAAACCAACTGAAACCGAAATCTCATTAACTTGCAGTTTTATGCAACCGGCTGACAACCTGTCACTATGTTGATATACAGACTTCTGAATTACCCTCAAACCTTAGTCAGATATGGTGTAAATGACCGTTTTTTACAGCCTTTTGCGCTCTGCCTACTTCGCAAGGGATATAGGCGTGATATATGTACGTATGTAAGTGTGTAGGTATTAGATCTCAACACACTTGAAGGCTGGTACAAAAGTACGCTGCCCGCATGTTATTTTAGCATGTGTGTTTACAAAATATTTCTTTTACGAGATTGAACGACGGCATGCATAGAAATATAAACACGAGCGAGTAGTATAGAAATTGATTGCACTGCACGCACTGAAATTTGCGATTGCACTCAACATATCCGTGAATTTGTGGGTTGTCCATTTCTTTGAGAATGTTTCCTCAAGTGCGTGGCCTAGCTAAAAGTTCGGTCAGGCCAGACATGTCGTATTTGACCAGACATGGCTCTGCACAGTCAGACGGTAGGCAACCCTAACTATGAGCAAGAAGGAAAATAGTTTGACTGCTACACAAATACTTGGCTGATAAATGTTATTTCATTTATACTATGTCCTTGTGAGCACCATGTGTATCTATAAGGATTTAAATCAATGGGTTGACGTCGTGTCAACGAACGTGACGACGACATCAATGCGATTTTGTTACAATGTTCATTGAATATTTGTTCGACTTGCCATTAAAAAGTCTTTACGCTCTGCCTATCCCACAGGGTAAAAGCATGATTTTATGTGATTGTGTCAAAATTATGGAACGCCTGTCAAAGGCGCCATTTTTAACGGCGTATATTAACGTTAAACTGAACAATTCAACTTGTTCTTGGAGGGGCCACATTTCTTGTCTTGGTACCTACTTTACGCATCATATATTAGGTTGTTTAGGTACTTAGTGACTGAAATTGCCTTCAGATGCGATAATCTGAATTTCTTCGCAACCTTAGCAGTCCTGAATCTTCTGAATCGCATGTCAACTTTATGAACAAGTATTTTGCTAGTAAGATTAGTATGGAAATATTTCGGTAGCTATACCTCGTTTTTGTCATAGTTGTCAACTCTTTGAGAATTGACTCAGTTGGTTATGGATTGGGTAATGCAACTACGGGTTATAAGTACATATCTTGTACCCGATTTGAGTGTAAACAATAGAGTGGACTTCACTTTATTGGGACCTGTATTAAAATGCCCTGATAGTTAGACCTGTTTTTATTACAATAATAAAACTGTGTAGAATGCACTGGACTATTAGGGGCTATGTTGGTAAGTAGGTAAGTACCTTGCCATCTGTATGTTATCTTATGAATGATATTACATTACAGGTTTAAGTTTTAAGTATCAATGCATGCTTAGGCATATACCTACCTATATATAGGTATGTTAGCTTAGGTATAGGTTCGTTTCGAACGCTTCGTATTATGTTTTTTGCGAGATTAGATATCTGCGCATAACTTTGAAAATGTAGCTTGTTCACCAAATTAAAGGTGACAGGACAGTGAATTATTTTGCTGTGACGTAACTAGGTACTTTCACAATATGCTCCTACAGACTAATTTTGCATATCCGTTAGATTTGAGAACGGAATAGATTTGATTTCCTGAGGATAGTTTCGAATGGCAGGGTTTTCCGAGTACCCACGACAGGCAGGCCAATATTACCTATATTGTAGGCGCTTGTAATGTTTTCCTTACCCTTTGTCTGTTTCATGTATAATGTTACATGATAAGTGCTTACATTAGTGGGTAGTATGTGAAATATCGCAGTGTATGTTCATTTTAGAACATGTGTTGACATGCAAGCAAGCACGAAATGAATCATTATTTTAGCGTATTGATTGCGCTAGTAGGTTTTACAATCATGAATCTTTTCAAATTGCCGAAGGGCATGTATAAATGTTAAGACATAGAATCAGTAATATTTGCGTTGGCTCTTAGCAACATGACGTACTGCAGGTAGAATTTCGTAGGTGAGCATTTGGACAAGTTTGGGATGACTCACCGACTTCAAATTTCGCAATTATATCTTGTTATGATTTTTATTACGTAAATGTGCGAATATTTTAGGCAGGGCTAAATCGTATCGCGCTGCCAGTAATTTTAAAGGTATGGCGCGGCGCGGGGCGTTGGCGCTTAAACAGTATTTTCGTCTGAGGCGCTGAGTTTGCAGGCGCTCTTTATGCAGTTTTGCAACTAAAATTAATTTTATTGCTTCTTATTTTGCTTAGCAGCAAAGGTATTGCAATTTTTAAATAAAATCATGCAATTTCCTTGTCGTTTAGCCTTAGACATTGTTTAAAATAATTTCAAAGCTTTATAACATGCAAGATTAGTTATTTTAGGTTTAGCACTTTTATAGTACCAAACGGATTTGCCGTGCATTTTATAATGACAAGCTTTAACTTTAGAGAAAGTATCATAGCTGCACTGCACCACAACGCTGCTGTAGAGCTGAGCTCGTTAGGTACTTGAAGGTTAGGTTGAATTAGAAATTATGCGACCACGTCTGAGTGAGATCGCGACTATGTCATTCTCTAGGTACATAGATACCAGAGAAAGAATAAATATTGGTGCCCAATATGGCAAATATTTTTAAGATGAGGAATGCATCGAAATGGACTTTACATACTTATGCTGGACTTTTTAGCTTTGACTCGGGAGTGACCCTGCAAATAGTTTGCGAGGACAAAAGCTTAGCATCCATTAACGAGTTTTTAGACATTGAAAATCTCCTTGCGCAGGAGTTGATTTCTAGGTTTTATAGAAACCCGATATGTTAAGAACAACCCGCTCGTATTATTATAGTATAGGTCACACTTTCAAATTACATTGTTGCTTACCTTACGTATAATAGCTAATCATGCTACTACAGTATAGAACTTGAAAACTATATTATAAATTTCATATTTTTGGGTCCAAGCGTTTTCAAGGGCTGTGTTCGAATGGAAGCACATTTTAAATAAGTTTTCGTCAGCTGACGAAGAACTCGTAAGATGTTCAGACAATTGCATGACAATTGACTGTTATTTACGTATGGAAATTACGTGTTTTCACAAATATGGCATAATCAAAGCACTGATTTGTCAACTTAGTATGGTATTTGACTAACCTTTTATGTAGATTGGATCCACACGGTATTTTTGCACATTGGCTTTTCCGTATTTCGGAAATAAGAAATGTATGTCGAGCTCGTAAGCAACAATCATTAAAAGCTGAAAAATAAAAACCTGAAAGAAAACCTGGAATAAAATTACACTTAAATAAAATAAAAATTCATGAAAGGAACAGATATAGACTAATTAATTTTTTCGTTTAAGAAAACGATAATTTTTTCGAACGGAAAAAACCGTTATTGAAAATAATTTAAATAAAAGATTTGAAATTATTTTCTCTTCTCACCACGACCGCTCTCGCCGGGAAGCACATCACCAATGAAGGCAAGAGCGCTGCGCGCCTGCCTCGTGTCGCAATCGGAGGGGATGCGAGAAAGAGATGTCACATGCTAGAAAGGGACAGATATAGCCGCTACCGACCGTCTCCTAAAGGGAACCGCATACGCCTCTCATGTTTTGATTTATGTTTCGAATAGCGGTACAGTTGTTTAATGTTGCTGAATGAATACTTGCTTTAAAAATCAAAGTAATAATATTACATCACAATAAATTTTCAGATAATAAGGGATAACACTTTCATGTTTTAACAAATAAAATGTGTTTTACCCACCTCTAAATTATCAAATACCACAGAAGTCTCGTCATATATTTCGGTCAACTTATTATAAGACAAATCTATATACGTTATTGTGCTAGGAAACTTTGGCCAGTTGTATAAAGTGTTGACTTTAAATATGGCGATCTGCAGCGTCGCCGGTAGTGCGAAAGTGTGCGTTATGTTGTTCTGTCCAAAGTTCAATTCCCGGAGATTCGTGCATGAGAGGAAAGCGTCCTCTTCGACCATCTCTATGATGTTGTTGGAGAGGTCTAGAAGTTCACTGAAAATAAATAAGCAGGTGATATTTAATTTGGAGAATCGACTAAGATAAAGCCGAGTGTTGCCGGCTTAGAATAGCATCACCCCATAGCTTTCCTGTGGGTGTTGTAAGAAGCGACTAAGGGATTTGTATTGCAATTTTAGGCGACAGGCTGACCACCTGTCTCTATGGTAGAAGACTGTGTGTTACCATTGGTACCATTGGTAACACACAGTCTTCTGAATGACTCTCAATCTTTTGTCAGACGATGTGTAAATGACTGTTTTTTACAGCCATTTACGCTCTGCCTTTCTCGCAGGGGATATAGGCGTATGTATGTATGTACTAAGATATAACCCGTTTATTTAAAGGAGCCCGAAATGTAATCATTTCGGCTCCCTTCCTTTGTATGAATGGAATATACATGTGCTATTTTCTAAAAAGTAGGTACCTACTAGTATACATTCTATTTTCTAAAAACTAAGATTGCAAATTTTTGAACATTCTGTACAAACTTGCAGAGAATTTTAACTACTTACATGGTATTATTTTCCGGAAAAGACTCCCTCGTTATCGAGCGCAGTTTATTTCCATTTAAATTGAGCCTCTTCAACCCTGTGAACTGATTGCTCGCTCTATACAAAAGTAAGTCGTATATCCCATTTTTACTCAAATCTAAGTCTTCTAAATTCTTCATAGGTCTTAGAGCATCCACAGGGATTTTTTTCAGCTGATTACTCTGCAAATTGAACCTTCTGACGTTGTGCAAGTGTTTGAAATCCAATGGGTTGAAATCTGGTATCTTATTGTAGGACAAATCCAAGTCTTCTAAATTGTCGATGTTGGTGAAAAGGTCAGGCGTGATTTCGGTGAGGTCGTTTTGGGAGAACGACAGTTTCTTCAGGTTGGGGACCTGGCTGAAAGGATCTGGCCAGTAGGTCTTGATTGCATTGTTGCTGAAGCGTAGAGTTTCGACCAGTGGATTCGGCGGTAACCTGAAATATACAGAAAATAAGTTTAGTTAAGCGTGATGTACGCCGTAAGAAATATGATTCTAAAGGATTGTACCTACGGCAGTGTGTGCTTCGCGATCGAGTTGGCGGCAAGGCAGTGCCCGCCGGGCCTCCAGATTTTTCGCAAAAAATAACGTCGACTTGGTGCCAAAAGAGAATGTAAAACAATAAATCATAACGTGTACAAAGAAAACGTGTAAAAAACATCATTTACTTCCCTTAGAAAAGAGACGTGAAATAGCTGATTTAATATTTCTCTTAAAAATTGCCTCCAGCGCTGTAGATAGCCCTGAATTACTGGCACAATTATCACTTAAGCCTCCTGGTAAGTCTAACTGTCTTATTTCCCTTCCGTATGCTTCAACAAACTATAGGCAGAATACTTTTATTTGGAGAGCTTCTAATAATTTCAATTATCTATGCAGTCAGTTTGATCTCGACTTATTTAACACGAGTTGCGAGTCGGCGAGACGAGTTATTAATCGATTTTTCTTTGACGGTGATCGTTATGATTAATGTGCGTTAATCTTATAATCATTTGTTCTATTTTGTAGCTAACCATGCATGTTTGTTTGTCATTACACTATGTTTTCTTTTTTTCATGCACCTTTTGTAAATTATCTATTTAGTTTTAATTCTTCATGGATAAGTGCAACGGTTGTGTGCTAGGTATATGGTGTTAGTATTTTATGTGAATGCTTCTTAGATTCTAAATTAATGTCTAACAGTGAAAACCTGTAATTGGCTTTCTGATTTTATTCTAAATATGTATATTGTTACATTAGCTGTTGATTTTCCGAAATAAATAAAATAAAATAAGATAAGATAAGATAAGATAAGATAAGATAAGATAAGATAAGATAAGATAAGATAAGATAAGATAAGATAAGATAAAATAACATAAAATAAGAAAGGAATCATAGTGGTAGGAGTAGGTACAAAACCGCTCATCGGTTTCTTGTGACAGTTAATTTTAAACAGACTTTATTCTAGGGATTCTAGGTATAGTTTGCTTCTTGTAATTTTTTGTTTTACACACTCTACTCAAATTGTCAGTCAGTAGGTATGATCTACATCTATAACTGCCACAGATAAAGAACATATCCCGAATTAGCAACATTAGGTATTGGTTGCCTCTCTATCATATTATATGCCATTTGAGCAGGATGTCAACAATAATGTTGCCAATTCGGGATATGTTCTTTATCTGCGCCAGTTATAACTAACTAAGCCATCCAGCTATTCTTTCAGGATGCCAACGTAAGGAAGCCCTATTATCTAAACTAAGAATAATCTAGACCTAACTACATCATCCTTCAAACAATCAACCGCGAGCATTACCGAGACAAAGAACTATGCGCTGGAACTAGAAAATCGGCCACTTCCTGTCTACCCCGCAAGGTGACAGGCGTGATGGATGAGACTAAAATGATGCTGATGATTTATGGCGCGATAAAAGCCATTAACCTTCAAATAGATTAGGGTGATGATCTTGTGCGTGCAGATTTTTGTGCTATCAGTTTATCAACTGTTTATGTTTGTGAACCGGATTTTTGTTTGTTTAGCGGAGATTTTTATTTTTTAATAGAGAATATTCTTTGTAGTTTGTGAACTAGGTTATAAATCGGGTCTTAAAATCAGTGTCTTGAGAGAGAGCTTTTCTAATCTATTTTTTAACATGAAACTTTAAAAATCTGTACGAATGGACGAAGATGATTTCCCGACCGATTTCGGCCATGGCGACGACCACTTCGACTCTTTATCAAGTAGGAGGTGGCTATTGTAGTCAAGAAATAGGGATAGGGCTATTCTTATTGAGTCTTGATTGTATTTGACATTTTAAAAGTATTCTTTGTGAGTCTACTTGGAAATAAAAGATTTAGAATCTTTTGCATCAAACATACAACCGTATACACGGCAAATGTCCTATTTCCAAACTTAATTACAGCAAGGATTGTCTCTTTGTCGGAAGGGGACAAATTCACCGCATCGAATCGTTTACTAACGATGAAATCGCTCCTAATTGCTGCTCACTTAGTTACTGCCACTGGCTCACTTTAGTAATCAACACGTCAAATTCAATCAAAGGGCAATTTCTTTTACGTAAATAAACAGATGTCTAATGTTGGAATGTTGGAGTTTGTCCGGTGCGTGCTTCGGAGCGCACGTTGAGCCATTTTGGTCCTGGTTGCTGTATATGTCGTGAAATAACCGCTCCTAAGAAGCGTTAGTAAAACGTTAGTAAACCGTTAGTAATTAATCAGGTCGTATGAAAAAGTCGACACAAAAAAGAAAAATAAACTGGTCTTTCGTCGACTCGGTGTACCACACGATATGGCGACGACAGTATCTGTCAACATTACCTACAGAGGAATCGAAAAGTAGGTAAACGATAGTAAGGCACGGTATTGCATGTAGTAAACCATTAATTTCAAGCAGAAATGCATGGTTGAGTGTTTATATTAAATGGCCTATCTAGTGGTTATCGATTATCTAAACATGCAAGGATTCTATTTACGTTTGTGATTCACGTTTCCTCGAAAGACAACAACAGTCAGTAGGTACTATATTAAATACTATAGATATTTACTAGCCGTGTGGTGCCGACTTAGAATAGCATCACACCATATCTTTCTCGGCGACTAAGGGATTTGAGAGTTGCAATTTTAGGCGACCAGCTGACGCTATGGTGATACACAGTCTTCTGAATGACTCTCAAACTTTTGTCAGACGTGGTGTAGATAAATGGCCGTTTTTTACAGCCGTTTACGCTCTGCCTACCCCGCAAGGGATATAGGCGTGATAAATATGTGTCAATAATGAAATGATATATCGGTACATATTCGATTTAGCCATGGTTAGCTAACTAGGTAGGTAAATGATCCCCATTTAATTAACAAGACCAAAAAACCAACAGAGCGCCTTGGTTTTAATTAAGACATGCAGAGTAGGTAGGTAATACCAGCAGCACATCAACCTATCCTTTGGCTGGTTTAATTAACTAAACCTGGTTTTCAATTAGTTAGAAAAAAAACCGTACGTATAACCTGATTTATAGGAGAAAGGGACCCGAAATGGCAACATTATTGTTTGCGTCTTTGTCATATTACTTGCATGAAATATAAGCAAGATGTCATGTCAAGATCCACCCAGCCGTTTGCGCTGTGGCCCGTGAAAACGAATTTCTGGATACATACGTACTCTCGAAAAACAACGCTCCTGAGGCGAGTCGTGTAAAAGGAAGGTAAATCTCCAATATTGATGTACTTTGGTGTACAGAATAACATAGTTATTTGACGATGTTTAACCGTGATATATGACGTAAATAAACCAAGTTTTCTTTCAAATTATCTTACCGCCTATCATTAAGTTGTTGACATTAAGGCACCTACTTAATCTTTACCTTGAATGCTTATGTTATCTTTATGGACTAAAGATGCCTTATTAAGGGCATGATTGTTTGCAAGCAAATTTCTTTTCGAATTGTAGGTAATTTTTGGGAAAGATAAGACCACTTAATTTTTTTGAGTTATTTCTCGTACTTAAGACCCAGTTGTTGCTTAATGGTACAATTGGGACAAAATTTGGCTCAGTTGTACCATTGAGTGTACAGGTGGGATAATTTTGTCCCAGTTGTACCATCAATGGTACTGTCCAATGGTACAACTGGTCCTGCGGGCCTTTTTAGATCTAATTATCGTAGCACTCAACTACATTACAGCTATTTGCTATATAAGAAGTAGGTACGGTATTTTACTAAATTATTGCCGGATAGATAATTATTTTCAAAGTCACTAACTTCTACAGACAAACTAATTAAAAACAATTAAGTACAGAACTAAAAATAACTTTACAAAAATAACTGACTGTATGTACTTAGCTGCACTTCGTAAGTAACAAACCCAATAGTCAGTCGTAACAAGTTTTAGGCCTACTTATATTATTTGAAGTTTTAAGCCTATGGGTATTATTTGAAAATTTTGGGCTATATTATTTGAAATTTTTGATCTAGGATTATTATTTGAAATTTTTGATGTATATTTTTTGAAATTTTTAGTTTATTTTATTTGAAGTTTTTGGCCTTTTATAAATAATGAAGTTACGATAAATAATTAAGTTTCAACTTACTTGCCCAGCGTCGACAGTCCGATCCCCTCAAAAGTGGCCGAGATCTTCAGCCCGTTGGGGTTCTCAGGCCACTCGATCTTGTCCAGGTCCGCCACGCTCTCAATGCGGTCCAGCTCCGAACACTGAATATTGAACACCAAGTGCGTCCCCTCAACATCTGGGAACTCCGGTATCTCACTGCACGTGCACACTTCACATATCTTCAACTTATTCTCTTCTGTAGCCTCTTCTTGGCAGTTCGCAGCCAGAAAAAGCACAAAAAAGAACGGATACATTTTTCTTTTAAACCGCATTTTTCGTACTGGCCTGTAGCTGTTGTGGTGACTAAGTGATAACTAGTGTTATCGTTTCGTTATCTCGACCCATCGCTTCGGTAGATTGCTGCAAAATGACGTGGCTGATAATTCTGATAGTAAATGTGGATTAGAAATAACCTGTCGTAATACAGTAAACAGTATAGGTACTGCATATTGACAAGGGATTAAGTTGGCTTGGTACTAGTGTTTACCTAAGTTTACTCTGGAGTTTTGAGGTAGGCTGCCGAATTAGGAGAGCTTAAAATATCAAATAGGTAGGTACTTATTCAATAAGTAAGTATGGTACCTAGTTCTTTTATCAGTCTGTAACAACTCTAGAAACTAAACAACTATTGCCAAGAAACCCAGCATAAAGACTAATTCATATTGTAGGTAAATACAATCATACCAAATAACTTGCCGGCTTACATTATACCTAGGAGTTTAGTTATCTCTTCCTTCGATAGAAGGTCCGTAGGGGACGTTTTTCAGTTTCATAGGTTACCTTACTCTACTCGTATTAAATAGTTAGGTGCTGCATTTTTTTACACCTGTATTAGCATGCAGGCAGATGCGTACTTAGCACAGTCCGTGCGTACACACTGTACAGGCAGTAATTTGTCATACCGAATTATATCATAATCAATCTATTAATTTCCTGACAACAATAATCCATCTCATCCATTCTTTGTGTTGTACAACATGGACTTTTGTGGCGAGTCTAAGGTTTCTTGACTGCGGTTTCGCATCAATACCAACTCACGCGCAAAGAATGTGCTTTTATTTATTCCACGGTTAGATATTAGGAATGATATGACTAATTTGTTACCTACTTTCTTACTTGCTTACGAACTATAAAATCTACAAAACAAAACAAGTAAGGGAAACAGTAAGCAACTTGAAACTGAACAACTCTTTTTCTGCGGGACTGCGTGCGTCGTTTAAGTAGTTTTGTATCAATAGCAACTCACGCGCAAAGAATGTGCGTTTATCTATTCCGAGCCTGTTGACTAAGTCGACAAGATTTTAGGGGTGATATGACTAATTTAAATTGCAGTTAAGTTACGTCTTTCTTACTTCTTAGCCTACTTACAACTAAATGTCTACCTGCAGGGAAGACCTACAGTAGGTAGGTACCTATCTACAATGCTACTATGGATTCATAGTGAAAACGGGATCGTAAATAAATAACAACTTTCCCCAAATAATATAGTTCGAAACTTCGAAATGTGAATGAAATACAAAATTAATAATATGACCATCATAAATAACACATACCTATCAAGAGGGAGATAGAGAGAGCGAGAGAGAGTCAATTTTTTGCTTTCAACTTTAGAGGAAACTATGTTCCTTATCTATTAGCATAGCATCCATCCCTATATTTCATTTCAGTTCAGTATTCATCACTACACTGTACTGAAAACGGCGCGCTCCAAATTTCGCTATATGTGCGTTAGACCTGAACCAGACAATACCTATAAAGTAGGCAGGAGTATGAATAAATCCATCAATGTCTCGTCGATAACTACGTCCATTAGTGATAGCTATAAACAAGTTATCAAACAATAACAATCCCCAGAGTAAATTAGGTAAACACAGGCCTCGATTATAACGGGCTATTTCTATAATTAACTCTTGGCTATTCTCGTCACTTTCTTAAATAAGGTTTTAATCATTTGGTATAATTCAAATACTAAAATGTTTGTTCGTAATTAAAGACTTTATACCTTGATACCTTGGTCAAAAAGCGTACAATTAGAAAACAAAAAATGCCACCATGAAGTAAAATGGACATATCTGCAGATTTCATGAACACTACAACTAAATTTTAAACTTTTGTGGTTGTTAGGTACTAACTAAACGTTTTCTAATTTTTTATTTAAGTAAGAACCCGTTTAATAACCCGTTATAACTATGAACAGTGTAGATTTCGTGCCTTCTAATGTTTATTTGTGATTTCTTGTCTCCTAAGTTCTAAGAAAGTGGCAAAAATTTGTGCAGGTCTGCCTGTCAGAATTGAGGCCTCTATTACCAAACAATCAGTAGTAGTAAGCTAATAGCTTAGCTTTCACTATACCTTTAGTCAATATTATTGTAGTCTATAATGTTTACAGATATAGTATAGAACTATAGAACATCTACTATGAAATTATCTAATATCTTTCTAGATACCTACCTAATCCAGTCAGCAAATTATTAACCACCTCTAAAACACTTGGAGGTTCTCAATTATTTTAAAGGTATGGCATGATGATCTTTCGGTCGATTTATACATAAAATAAGTACCAATACAATATTTCTTTTTAAACAAACGTGCACAGTATGATTTTTTACAAATCTTCGTTGGTCACTTGTGAGTCCATCCTAAAGTTTGTTTATTTCTGCATTAGTCGTTCTTTTTAAATATTTGTTTAAACAATACATATACATACTCACTCACACAGTTTAATTTAAAATAACTAACTCACCTTATTTAATTTTAGCACAACATTTTTATAGCTCTACATAGCAACTTTTCACTACACCGTATCACTTAGTTCAAACCAACTTTTTACACAAGACACCAACACAACCCTCCTATCATATCGTGTTTATATTTATAGTAAAGCGCATTGAAGTGACGCGCGGCCAAGCGGAGCGGTAAATGACATTGCACTCGGCCACAGCTGGCCGCAGGACCATAATGACTTCTACTGTACTAAAGTACTTAGTACAGATTGCTTCGGTCTAGTGGCAAAAGGGCGTAACTTGAATTGCTTCGGTCCAGTGGTAAAAGGACGTAACTTGGAAAAGGGAATTTGTAAGCGATTTTATGTCGTTGTTTTGCTTGCTTTGTTTGTAATTAGACGATGGATTTAAAATGTTTCTATACAGACTTTGGACGAGTCCTGGTTCAAAATAGTTATATTACTTATAACATAAATAGATAAATGACATTGCACTCGGCCACAGCTGGCCGCAGGACCATAATGACTTCTACTGTACTAAAGTACTTAGTACAGATTGCTTCGGTCCAGTGGTAAAAGATCGTAACTTGCTATACTTACTACAGACAGAGTGCTCCGGATTAGTGGTATAAGGACGTAACTTGGAAAGGGGCATGCTAGCAATTTAATGGCTTTGTGGTCCTTTGTTTGTAAGTACAGTCCTTGAAAGTAGGCAGTGATTTCAAAAATGTCTTATCTAATCTAATGATGTAATAAGGGTTTACTGGTTTACCAAGTAATACTGGTTTTACATACAAATAATAAAAAAAGACCAGTATTTTATTGATCCCTTAAATGACTAGGTGAATTAGCTAGCGATAGTACACATTAGCTATAGCGGCCCACAATAATTAAATTAATTAAAACTTCTAAATAACTTTATTTATACATTCAAATATATTTAAATTTTTATTTGAAGTGTAAGTTATATTCTTTTATGAATAAGCCGACAAGATAATGTAATTGTAAGTATGTTTTGTGTATTATCATATTAACTACTGATGTAAAGGTGCATTAAGCTATTGTTACACATTAAATAGTGAACTTACTGTGTGGGAACTGAAAAAAAAAAACATTGATATTGGAAACTGATTTTATAATTATCCAAGATATTTATCAACCCTATCACTATCTTGAAATTTTATAGAAACGTTATTATTTTCGGTTGTGAAACCGAAAAAATAAAGATATAATGAAAAAGATATCTAAGTAATATAATTCGTAATACCCTGTATCATACTATGTGACGATCATGGCTAAATTGTATGCCAGTTGCATTACCTACTTCCAAATAGGGTATTAGGCCTATCCATAGACTATTACGTAGATCATTCATAATAAATGATACTAAACTAAAGCGAAAAATATAGCAAGAAAGTTGGAAAAACACAAAACTCATAGATAAACCACGCAAATCGTTTCTAAATCAGAATTACCCAAGTAACGATCGATAATAGATATTTCGTAACTTGTTTGAGGTATCTGCTTATCGCATTGCATTCTTTGATCGCCAACTTTGCTGGTAGTTAATACTACCTGATTCATAGAAGAAATGGCAACATTATTGTTGACATCTTGCTTAAACGTTTTGTAATATAAAAAACAAGCAAACAATAATTTTGCCATTTCGGGTCCCTTTCTTCTATAAATCAGGTGGTAGTATCAACAAAGATCTTTAAGGGTACGACTAAAACTGGTAGGTATTCATGGAATTTTAAGAAAAACCTGTTAAAATTGAAACCCTAAAAGGTAGGCAGCTCTCCTGCTGATACTATTTAGGTAAAGCACCTCGAATGACCATTTTAAGCATGAACTTGTAAGTAGGCACTTAGGTTTTTTGCCTAACCAACTAGCATATTAATCTCACTATTGGTATCGCGCCACGCGGTCTATGGTATCTACAAGTCTCTTTAGGGAGAACAATACGTAACAATAGGTATGTGATGAAAAGTTTTTAAGCAATTTTGAACCAGAGCGACCCCAGAAATTCTATTGATAAATATTATACCTTTTCGTCCAAATTGATATAATTAACTTTTTTGGAAAAATGACTACGAAAACGAGCAAGTATGTGAGTTTGAATTCCCAACAACATAATTGTATTGTTTAAATTACTTAGTAACTAAAAAAACTTTGAACATCTAATAAAAAACCAAAGTTATGTTTACAATTTTATTTTTATTAAACAACTATGATTCTTACTCTTATTTAACATTTCATGCGAGCTCCTATTTCGCGGTAGCGTACATTTATTACAAAAATATCATTTTGATACGTATTGAATCAGTCTAAAGCTTGACTACGTACTTTTTGATTATTAAAGTCTTAATTTTAAAATGTATACACCCTGTATATATGTAGATAAATTCTTAAAAATTTTAAGCATTCCTAAATTGGAATGTTTTGTGACAATTTAACAAGTGCAATAAAAAATAAATAAAAACATCGTGTGCCGACTTTTTTACCAACCTGTATAAAATTTTCGAAAATGCTAATCAGCCTTTTATACCAAGAATATTTAAAAAAAATACAGCAAAATACATTTTACAAAAAGCGAACTTAGTACACTACAAATCAAAAATAATTTACGTTTAAGTACGTCAATCACTACACAATGTAAAAGTGACTACGACTAACTACATTGCATGCATATATTTTAAATTATTGGAAGACTATATTGTTCATTAAACACTCAAGATTATTTTAAAACTCGATGTATATTTAAAGGCGTGTCTCCAGCTCGTGTTTTTGCCAAACAAAATACTATAACATCTACAAGACATCGATATACATTGCGGCGTTATTAAGGAAATGCGAATGGCCATGCCGCAATATATCGATGTTTTGTGTTTTGTTTAGAAAATATATGAGCACGAGGTGTTCCAATGTAAATACATTAAATTGGAGACGTTGTGTAGGCCATCAAACTGAACAATTTTCATTATGGGGCCAAGTTATGAAATCTCCGCGTTTAGAAGTAATCAAAAACTTAAATTTGTTAAATTTAATTGAGTGCCACATTATGAAAGGAGCTTTATTGATTATGACCTTTATTTATGTCATGTTGCCGTCTTGGAAAAACTTTTGAAATTACCGCCACAACTGTTGCCAAGGCAACGGTTTTGGCGGTAGTTTAGTTGCCAAGGCAACAGTTGTGGCGTAGACCAAAGTCAAATGTCATGTTCGTCAAAAACTGACACAACTGACACTACAGACTCTACTGAGTTCTCTGATTGGCCCTTTGTCTTTGCGTCTCTATGGGTGCTCTAAGTCAAAAGAAGTTTTTAGTTTGAGGCGGCAATAAAATAAAGTTGACACCAAGAAAGAGATCTTTTGTCTTAAGTTTTCGTTTAAATTTAAGACATAGACAACTATGTTCCAAACTTTTCGAAGATTCAAATCCAACAAGTTAAAATTATAAGGTTGCAATCTTGGATAAGGGGTAATACATAATGGTTGTAGTAAATGTAGGCATTTACTTTGTATGAAAATTTTAACTTCTTAATTGTTGAGAATTCAAACTTGATGCCATAATGGAAATTGTTCAGTACAATGGTCTACACAAAGTCTCCAATTTAATGTATTTCCTTTGGAACACCTTGTATACGGCTTTAGTTGAATACGAAACACATCAACAACCTCAACAGCCATAAGAGTCCACCGCCACTTAGTAGGCGGATTGACGAGCGCAGTGCATGTTGTTCTATTCACAGGGAGCGTTGCTGGTACAAAATAACGAAACACACTAGCATGCAAAAGCGAAGTTACTTTTCTACAACTTATAAAATACAATAAGTAAATGAAATGTAACCTGCACTCTGCTTTTGCTTTCTCTGTTCGATACTTCTAGCAGGCATACGTCTTCTTTGCGGTATTTAGTGGCATTTTTTCCCCTGACTGAAGCAGAAAATATTCCATTTTATGTGACGATTTTAAAGAAAAGTTGTTCGGTGTGCATGCTTTTTTTTTGTAATTGTAATATTTTTATAACGATTACAAAATAAATATCCTAAAAAGTTTTTGAAATGAGTACCTTCCTAGGTAAATTTGCTTTTCTTCTATAGTTAGTTGTAGTTCTGAATACGGTTCTACGACTAGACTACTTATTTTAAACAACACGGCCACATTACATCACATTTTCGTAAAGTTATACAGAATACAAGTTGTCGTAAGAAGCGAATACAAGATGTCGTAAGAAGCGAATACAAGATGTCGTAAGAAGCGACTGAGGGATTTGAGGGTTGACGTGTATGGCAATTTTTGGCGACAGGCTGACAAAATATCACTATGGTGATAAACAGTGTTCTGAACCTTCTGAATGACTCTCAACCTTTAGTCGAATTTTGGAGACGTCTCTCCCGCTCACTCGAATCGAGTTTTTTAGAATTTGGAAAAACTAGAATTATTTTGATGAAATGTGGCCGTACTTAGATAAAGGTGAATTCACACTACGTGCTTACAGCGCGTCGTTTTCCTTGAGCAGGTAATGTCCGATCAACCTCTTTTGAATGTCCGTCACGCCGCCGTAGATCTGCGTGCCGCGCGCGTCTCTGCAAACAAAACAATAAGATATAAAAAAATACAAAAAAATAATGATGTGGGGAGAAACAGAGACATGTGGGGAGAAAAAGATATATGTTTGGAGAGAAATAGTGATGTACATAGAGAAACGGAGATGTTTTTGAAGAAAGAGAGTTGGGGAGAAAGAAGAGATGTTTGTGGAGAAACAGATATATTATGTTTGGAGAAAAAGAGAGATTTTTGGGCAGAAACGGAGATGTTTGGAGATAAACAGATGTTTAGAGAGTAACAGAGATATTTAGAGAAAAACAGAGATGTTTGAGGAGGACAGATGTTTGGGAGAAACAGAGACATTTGGAGAGAAACAGAGATGTCTGGGAGAAACAGAGATGTTTGGGAGAAATAGAGATGTTTGGGAGAAACAGAGATATTTGGGAGAAACAGAGATGTTTTGGAGAAACAGAGATGTTTTGGAGAAACAGAGATGTTTGGGAGAAACAGAGATGTTAAGAGAGAAACAGACATGTTTGGGTGAAACAGAGATGTTTGGGAGAAACAGAGATGTCTGGGAGAAACAGAGATGTTTGGGAAGAAACAGATGTTTGGGAAGAAACAGATGTTTGGAGAGAAACAGAGATGTTTGGGGAGAAATAGAAACACGTTTGAAGAGAAATCGAAATGTTTGGGAAAAAACGGAGATGTTTGTGAGAAACAGTGAGATTTGGGGAAAAAGAGGAATATTTGGGGAGAAACATATAAATGTTTAGAAGAAACAGAGATGTTTGGAAAGAAACAGAGATGTTTGGGAGAAACAGAGATGTTAAGAGAAAAACAGAGATGTTTGGGAGAAACAGAGATGTTTGGGAGAAACAGAGATGTTTGGGAGAAATAGAGATGTTTGGGTAAAACAGAGATGTTTGGGGAGAAATAGAGATGTTAAGAGAGAAACAGAGATGTTTGGGAGAAACAGAGATGTTTTGGAGAAACAGAGAGGTTAAGAGAGAAACAGACATGTTTGGGAGCAACAGAGATGTTTGGGGAGAAACAGAGATGTTTGGGGAGAAACAGAGATGTTTGGGAGAAACAGAGATGTTTGGGAGAAACAGAGATGTTTGGGAGAAACAGAGATGTTTGAGAGAAACAGAGATGTTTGAGAGAAACAGAGATGTTTGGGAGAAATAGAGATGTTTGGGTGAAACAGAGATGTTTGGGGAGAAATAGAGATGTTAAGAGAGAAACAGAGATGTTTGGGAGAAACAGAGATGTTTTGGAGAAACAGAGAGGCTAAGAGAGATACATACATGTTTGGGAGAAACAGAGATGTTTGGGAGAAACAGGGATGTTTGGGAGAAACAGAGATGTTTAGGAGAAACAGAGATGTTTGGGAGAAACAGAGATGTTTTGGAGAAACAGAGATGTTTTGGAGAAACAGAGAGGCTAAGAGAGATACAGACATGTTTGGGAGAAACAGAGATTTTTGGGGAGAAACAAAGATGTTTGGGGAGAAACAGAGATGTTTGGGAGAAACTGAGATATTTGGGAGAAACAGAGATGTTTGGGAGAAACTGAGATGTTGGGAGAAACTGAGATATTTGGGAGAAACAGAGATGTTTGAGAGAAACAGAGATGTTTGGGAGAAACAGAGATGTTTGGGAGAAACTGAGATGTTTCGGAGAAGCTGAGATATTTGGGAGAAACAGAGATGTTTTGGAGAAACTGAGATGTTTGGGAGAAACAGAGATGTTTGGGAGAAACAGAGATGTTTGGGAGAAACAGAGATGTTAAGAGAGAAACAGAGATGTTTGGGAGAAACTGAGATGTTTGGGAGAAACAGAGATGTTTGGGAGAAACAGAGATGTTTGGGAGAAACTGAGATGTTTGGGAGAAACTGAGATATTTGGGAGAAACAGAGATGTTTAGGAGAAACAGAGATTTTTGGGGAGAAACAGAGATGTTTGGGATAAACAGAGATGTTTGAGAAAAACAGAGATGTTTGGGAGAAACAGAGATGTTTGGGAGAAACTGAGATGTTTGGGGAGAAACAGAGATGTTTGGGATAAACAGAGATGTTTGAGAGAAACAGAGATGTTTGGGAGAAACAGAGATGTTTGGGAGAAACTGAGATGTTTCGGAGAAGCTGAAATATTTGGGAGAAACATAGATGTTTAAGAGAAACAGAGATGATTGGGGAGAAACAGATGTTTGAAACAGAGATGTTTGAGAGAAACAGAGATGTATGGAGAGAAACAGAGATGTATGGAGAGAAACAGAGATGTTTAGAGAGAAACAGAGATGTAAGGAGAGAAACAGAGATGTTTGGGAAGAAACAGATTTTTGGAGAAACAGAGATGTTTGGGAAGAAACAGAGATTTTTGGGGAGAAACAGAGATGTTTGGGATAAACAGAGATGTTTGAGAGAAACAGAGATGTTTGGGAGAAACAGAGATGTTTGGGAGAAACTGAGATGTTTCGGAGAAGCTGAAATATTTGGGAGAAACATAGATGTTTAAGAGAAACAGAGATGATTGGGGAGAAACAGATGTTTGAAACAGAGATGTTTGAGAGAAACAGAGATGTATGGAGAGAAACAGAGATGTATGGAGAGAAACAGAGATGTTTAGAGAGAAACAGAGATGTAAGGAGAGAAACAGAGATGTTTGGGAAGAAACAGATTTTTGGAGAAACAGAGATGTTTGGGAAGAAACAGAGATCTTTGGGAAGAAACAGATTTTTGGAGAAACAGAGATGTTTGGGGAGAAACAGAGATGTTTGGGGAGAAACAGAGATGTTTGGGGAGAAACAGAGATGTTTGGGAAGAAACAGAGATGTTTGGGAGAAACAGAGATGTTTGGGAGTAACAGAGATGTTTGGGAGTAACAGATATGTTTGTGAGAAACAGAGATGTTTGGGAGAAACAGAGATGTTTGGGGATAAACAGAGATGTTAAGGGAGAAACAGAGATGATTGAGAGACACAGAGATGTTTGGCAGAAACAGAGATGTTTGGGAGAAACAGAGATGTTTGGGAGAAACAGAGATGTTTGGGAGAAACAGAGATGTTTGTGTGAAACAGAGATGTTTGGGGAGAAACAGGGATGTTTGGGGAGAAACTGAGATGTTTGGGAGAAACAGAGATGGTTGGGGAGAAACAGAGATGTTTGGGAGAAACAGAGATGTTTGGAGAAAGAAACAGATATGTTTGGGAGAAACAGAGATGTTTGGGGAGAAACAGAGATGTTTGGGAGAAACAGAGATGTTTGGAGAGAAACAGAGATGTTTGGGAGAAACAGAGATGTTTGGGAGAAACAGAGATGTTTGGAGAGAAACAGAGATGTTTGGAGAGAAACAGAGATGTTTGGGAGAAACAGAGATGTTTGGGAGAAACCGATATATATTTCGGAAGAAAAATAGACATATTTAGAATAGAGGTGTCTCAAATTAGTACAGAAACGGTCCTACCTGTAATGTCTCTCAGCAGCATAGTTGGTAGAAAGACCCCTCCCTCCTAATATCTGCACGGCGTGATCGGCGACGGCGTTAGCATTACGCCCCGCTACGTATTTCGCCATCGCGCTGTAAATGAAAATCAAAAATCTATAGGGTGAAATTTTACTAGGGACTGATAGCAAAAACAAGGAACATAAATAAGGTCAAAATATGTAAAATGAAGGTCTCCCAGACTAAGATGTCGATCAGCTGACTCGAGATTCTAAGGGAGGTCCAAAATTTGTTTCATATTTCCGCTTAAATGTTCCTTGGGGTAAGTTGTTTCTTATCTATCACCAGCCCGACCTGCATTTTCGCTATCGTTCAGTAGTAAAATTTTACTTTACATTTCTTTTTTTCTAGGGAACTAATTTCGCCACTCTTTCCACCATATTTTTAGATTCCTGATAAAATACCGTCTCAGACTCCTGATAGAAAAAAATAAAAGTATGGTCTGGCTAGGGGCAGCAGGCTGTTTGTCTATAGCAAGTCAGTTGGGTGGTTTTATAGTAGTTTCGTATTCCGCCAAAAAGTTTGAAGTATACAAAATCACAGTGGCAACAGTGAGTATCGCTGGCATTAAAATGGCTCAAAAATAAGAGCACCAGGGCCCAGATTACCTGTTTTTAGTGCTGACGTGCGTGGCCGCGCGGTAAGTTAAAAGACGAGCCGTCTCGACTAGTATACACATCTCTGATAGCCGGTCCTGAAACAAAAATAGTGTGCATCAGAATGGCTGGTTGTTGGTGGCGTTGGTCTGTGAGAGTAGATTCAAAAATTGCTACATAATTGCTTATATTTGCTACATATAATAAATAATTGCTACATAGGATAGATTTTTAGAAATAGAATTTATTTTTTGACCAGCCATCCTGACGTTTGGTTGACTGGTCTCCTCCTAGTTTATTGTTAATCATGCAGAGTTTCCCGAAATGTCTTGCGTCAATAATTGCTACATATTTACTTCATCAACCCTAATTAGTTGAAACTTCAAACATATGTTAAGTAAAGGATGTAGCAATTATTTAAATTATCCCAAGAAAAAGCGCCTGATAAAGTAATAAAGGCAAATAGTTGCAGTGTGTATTTATTCAACAGTAGGCGTTTTAAATTGTTAAATAGCACAATAAAGTAAGCACAATAAAGTAAATAAAAACAAAATCTAGCTCGTTCAGAACTTCGACCAATATATCAGAACGACTAAACCGACACTTACATACATAACTAAGTATTTGCCTTTATTATTTTATCAGGCACTTTTCCTTGGGATAATTTAAATAATTGCTACATCCTTTATTTAACATATATTTGAAATTTCAACTAACTAGATGGTAGATGGTAGCGTAGATGAAGTAAATATGTAGCAATTATTGACGCAAGACATTTCGGGAAACTCTGCATGATTAACAATAAACTAGGAGGAGACCAGCCAACCAAACGTCAGGATGGCTGGTCAAAAAATAAATTCTATTTCTAAAAATCTATCCTATGTAGCAATTATTTATTATATGTAGCAAATATAAGCAATTATGTAGCAATTTTTGAATCTACTCTCACAGACCAACGCCACAGACAACCAGCCATTCTGACGCACACCAAAAATAAACGTGGATTCACTATTTTAGAAAGTGAAGAAGTAGCTAAGGAAATGTTCCGTATCGTAGAAAACTGAAACACTCAATTTAGTAGCATAGCGTAAGCCAATTCTAAGAACCCGAATTGGCTTAGCTAGATAGCTAGTGTATAAAATGTTCTGTTAGATTTGGTAAGCTTTTCAAATATCTGTCGAACGTAGCTATGTATGTACTTAAGTTAGGTTACTTTTACTATCCTGGTTACCTTAACAGAAGGCAGTCGTGTGAGGCTTCTGCCAAACGCTTCTCTCTCTTTCGCGTAACTGATCGCCGTGTCCAACGCTGCTTGGGCGATACCTGCAATCAAAGTTGTTGTCAATAAATTAGAACGTCGTATGTATAGGACAGCTAATGTGTTGCAGTGATTAGTACGACTGCCTGCGACGCAGAAGGTTACGAATTCAATTCCATTCACAGAGTTGATCACTTTGTGAATGTATTTCAGACTGAACCACCAGATTGTCCGAAAAGCTAGATGGTTCCGTGCTTCGGAGGGCATGTTAGGCCGTCGATTCCGGTTGCTTGCTATGATCATTTAGACACTACCATGCTAGAGGCACGCTAGAGGATCTCTTGGGATGAGATTAGCACAGAACCGTGAGTTAGTAAATAAAACACTTTTTACTCTATAGGCAACGTTGATTGACGATGATGTAACGAAAATGGTCCAATAATAAATAGTGGAACTAGTGTAAAAAGTGTTTTATTTACTAACATGCTATAGAGTTCTATCATGAAATCACTACACAAAGTGGATATCATTTGAGAACCGTGAGGATTGGTGCAATAAAGAAGAAGCCTAGGTATATCCTGCAGTGGATAGATGTGGTCTGATATGATGATGATGATGAGTATACCTGTGGCGTGCGCTGAGATGCCGATCCTCGCCTGGTCCAGCTGCCCCATGGCTATCTTGAACCCCTCACCCGGCTGCCCCACCACGTAGCTGTCAGGAACTCTGACTTCGGAGAGGGTGAGGTCGCATGATGTGACAGCCCTGTCGGATAAGCTTCACATTTGTTTTATACAGCTTTTTTACAGCTCTCTTTTGGGGCGGAGTAGGTTAGTTGGATGAATGGCGTGTGAATAGTAAAAGATACAATTCATTACAAACCTACGGTCGTTCAAATTGGCCATATTTGACAACTGCCAAAATCATGATAATTCTATGACATAAGGTCTACTTTTCCTTGTTTACATATGTCTTCTAGTATAATTATAGATTTGACAGCTGTAAAATATGGCCTGTTTAATTGGCCGTACTTACAATGCATCTAATATAACTGGCACAGATAATGAACATATCCCGAATTGGCCATATTATTGTTTGCCTCTCTATCATATTATGTGACATTTGAGCAGGATGTCAACAATAATGTTGCCAGTTCGGGATATAAGAATATAAGATAAATAATCAGAGACAGTAGTTATAGTCCACTCGCAACCAGTGTCATGAAATGACATGACCAGCCTAAGCTGGACGCCATGTTACGCTGGTCGCAATACTTAGATACTACGCGACCAGCATAACTTGGCTTTCCTTTTGAAGCTGGTCATGGCACTATGATTTTGAATGGACTATAAAACTGGCATCTTCTAAGTTGAAAACGGATTTTCTGGCCAACAGATACCCGATTAATTAACGTGTTTCAAATTGAAATATCAAGATTGGTACCTGACGCCCATGATGGGTTCTTTGTTGCCCTTGAACACGCCGTCTGCATCTAAAGGTACCAGGAAACCTGAAACAAAAAAATACAGATTAAATTATCATATTATACCTATACCGAAGTGATGGAATCGCTTAGCTCAGCGTAGGGTAGCACATCTATCAGTTATTTTAACGTAATTAATAATAATATATCAATTCTTTGACTGCCTAATGGCGAAGTGGATAGTATCCCTGCTTGCTACAATCAGTGGATTTGATTCCAGCAAAAGTAATTTGTAAGTTATTTTCAAATATTTGTGTTGAATCTGCATGTTTTTTTTTTATGTATAGAAGGTAGGTATATATTATAAAAAGAATATATTTGGGTCCAGATGGCGCGGGTCCTAAACTCACAAACAATCCCCTTGTGTTTGAGCTCAGGGTCGAAGGTGGCGAAGACACCGAGGAGGTGACCCAGCTCTTACAGCCGTTCAGGATCCAGTGGTCATAATCGCAATATACATTAGTATAGTGCAGCACCGTGTCATCTAAACGTAAGAAGTTTCATGGTGTAGACTGTATACTTACAGACAATCCCCTTGTGATTGAGCTCAGGGTCGAAGGTGGCGAAGACAGCCGCGGCTGAGCCTTCCACCGAGGAGGTGACCCAGCTCTTCCTGCCGTTCAGGATCCAGTGGTCACCATCGCAATATACATTAGTATAGTGCAGCACCATGTCATCTAAACGACTTTAATCGCGTAGACTGTATACTTACAAACAATCCCCTTGTGTTTGAGATCAGGGTCGAAGGTGGCGAAGACAGCAGCGGCTGAACCTTCCACCGAGGAGGTGACCCAACTGTTTCTGCCGTTTAGGATCCAGTGGTCATCATCGCAATACATATTGGTGATAGTGCAGCACCATGTAAATGAAAGGAGTTTCATGGCGTAAACTGTATACTTACAGACAATCCCCTTGTGTTTGAGCTCAGGGTCGAAGGTGGCGAAAACAGCCGCGGCTGAGCCTTCCACCGAGGAGGTGACCCAGCTCTTCCTGCCGTTCAGGATCCAGTGGTCACCATCGCAATATACTTATATTAGTATAGGACAGCACCATGTCATCTGAACGACTTTAATGGCGTAGACTGTATACTTACAGACGATCCCCTTGTGTTTGAGCTCAGGGTCGAAGGTGGCGAAGACAGCTGCGGCTGAGCCTTCCACCGAGGAGGTGACCCAGCTCTTCCTGCCGTTCAGGATCCAGTGGTCACCATCGCAATATATATTAGTATAGTGCAGCACCATGTCATCTAAACACGAGAAGTTTCATGGCGTAGACTGTATACTTACAGACGATGCCCTTGTGTTTGAGCTCAGGGTCGAAGGTGGCGAAGACAGCTGCGGCTGAGCCTTCCACCGAGGAGGTGACCCAACTCTTCCTGCCGTTTAGTATCCAGTGGTCACCATCGCAATATATATTAGTATAGTGCAGCACCATGTCATCTAAACACGAGAAGTTTCATGGCGTAGACTGTATACTTACAGACGATGCCCTTGTGTTTGAGCTCAGGGTCGAAGGTGGCGAAGACAGCTGCGGCTGAGCCTTCCACCGAGGAGGTGACCCAACTCTTCCTGCCGTTTAGTATCCAGTGGTCGCCGTCGCGGACAGCTCGCGTCTTTATGCTCGCTACGTCACTTCCCGCGCCTGAAATATGAATAGTTCAAGAATATAATTAAAATTGATTACCGTAAACGTAGGTTACTTTGTCCAAAAAAAGGGTATGTTTTGTCGTTTCTTCTGATTTCTTGGCCACTAATAGACACATGGATATTGCACAGTCTTGGATTGTTTAACAAGGGTATAAGTAACTAATTTAAGTAAAAAAAAATTTCATATACAGTGTTAACTATTTTTTTTATTTTATTTTTATTTGGGCCAAAGTTGTACTTTGGAGGTGGTTTCATTGGCCCACACGTTTTTAAGGAGCATAAACGTAATATTATTTCATTTTGGGGTAATGTAACCTCAAGGAAATAAGAGCAGATGATTTAAACAACCATAATACATGTTATTTGGTTAATTTTTCTAAGAAAATTCTTCATAATATCAACATTTTTCAGTAAATCACAGTAAAATTATTATTTTTACTACAAAATTGAATATAATTAACATTTTGCTTCGCAAATTACTTGTTTGCAGAAATTTATACCGTAATAAGTTAAGCATTAGTACAAAATTGTTTTAAAATAATAAAAAAACAACAAAAATACTGCCTCTCTTATCAAAATTGTCATTAATTTGGACTGTTTTATGAGAATCATCAGTTACATTATCTTGACTTATATTGACCTCATTTTTTTTTTAATTTGAGTTTTAGCGTGCTGCGAGGACTGCCATATAGCTCAGCAGCAGCTCTTTGTGTAAGTGATTTGACTCGTATTCTGGCCAAAAATTCTACGAGTTGCTCCTTGGAATAATCCACATATCTGTGATTCCCTACTTTTCTTTTGTAATGTCTTGGCATGTTGACTGCTTCAGCTTAATATCATATCCCAATTTTAGAATCTAAAAACGAAAAGAAACATATTTTAAACGAAAATCGAGAAATTATATGAAATTCTAAACCTGTAGGTTACTTTGGCCCATGGGCTAAAGATACCTACATTTGTGGGTCAAAGTAGCCTGCAGTTTTATTTCTGCCAATTTAATCCTAAAAAGTTCGTAAAACTGAATAATATCTGTTATAACGCATCTTCTTAATATATTTGATACACCCAACTACAAAAAGACAGCCAGACTTACCTTAAAATTTAGTAACGATACAAAGTTTGCACAGCCAAAATTCTTGCAATTTGTAGGTCCCAACTTGTCAACACTACCAACCGTTAAAAACGAGAGAATGAGCTATTTGAAACTGTTTCACCGGCAAGCCTATATCGCCATCTATGAATTGTAGTACAAATTACTTCGGTATCTGTTACTCCAGAATAAAGGCGGGAATTCAAAATCTTTTTTTGATTTGGGCTATAGTAACCCCCTAGGGTTAAAGTAACCTACGTTTACGGTACCTTTTTTTTAATACTTCCGGTGTTAGGTAAACAATTTTTGGAAAACTTGCTTTTTTTTCTACCGCAGGCAGATATGAACCTGCAACCTTCGGCATCTGTACTAGCGACGCCACTACTATTGTTTAAAATTGCATAGAAATAAAATAATAATTCATACAACTGGAATCATAATTGTAACATGTTTTTTCTACCGGCTTTATTGTCGGTTTCTTTAGTTTTATGGTGTTATGTAGGACGTGTGCTGCAGGGCGTGTCGTGAAAGGCGACTAAGGGACTCGAGAGCTTCATGTGTATCAAAATTATTTTCTGAAACGGTTCTCAAATATTTGTCGAAAGTGGCGATAAGGATCGCCAAGGATTTTTTAGCCGTTAACGCTCTGTCCATCGCAAGGGAATAAGGCGTGATCTGAGTACGTATATATGCATGTGTATGTAGGTGTACTATACTATGTGAAAGCTTGTAATTGGCATTTGTTTATATAGGTACTTAGTTAAAAATGTTTTGCTGTAAGCTCTAAAAATAAAATAAAAAGTAATAAAATATCACAGCAACCAATTTACCAGGCTCGCTTAGAGCGAAACATCCGATCGAACCTCTCGTGAAATCCTTCAAGAACCTTTCTTTCTGCTCTGGCGTTCCTTTTTCGTTCACCAAGTTTGCATATCGATACCTCTGGGCTCAAAGGGCGTAAACGCCATTTTGGCGAAAATGACTTTTTAATGCAGTCTTATTCAGTTTTTTCTCCTCTATCGATCTGTATATTTAAAATCTTCGAATTCCGCAAAAAATGGTGGTTACGCCCTAAGGAAATTATTACTAAAGAAGATACTTCTGGGTGAATTTGGGTAGTAAAGGATTTCGGTTTCAAATGTTCAAAATTTTGAGGTTGTCAACGTTTTGTTTTCAAACATTAAGGGGCGTATAAGCCTATGACGGGGCTAGCATGGCATTTACGCCAAAAGGGCAGTTCTCAAAAAATTGGCCGCAAGATTTCATTTTTGCGTGTTTTTAAAAAGTTCGTGTTTTCGCGACAAAAAATATCTTGCTAGCTAGATTAATGGTTCTTTATTACATATTTAGTTGAGGGAAGCAATTTTTTTCATTACTTTAGGAAATATGGGCAATCTAAATTACGAGGGGGGCAGGTGAACGACAATGTCGCCAGGTTAAGGACAATAGGTGCAGGTTAACGACATTTTAGTACAAATTTACTAAGTAACGTCAGCAGGTTAACGACTACGGGTACGGGCTGTAATTTCTCAGCAATAAAAACATAAAATACCTAATCATTTAGTAACTTAAATTCGTACAGCACACATATGAACATTTTTGCACTTCAACTAAATCAAAATTTTAATAAGTATAATAAAGTACCTCTATGAACAATTCAATGTTTTTTAGAAAAACCTTTCTAAAATTATTGTTTAATAAATTTAGGACTACTTTTATCAAATTAGTAAAATATTAAGCAATGAATAAGATCTTTTTTTTTATATTATTAATTACACATTTGTATGATAATTGTCGCTAACCTGCTATTTGGTCGTTCACCTGCATTTTTGAGACAGGTGAACGACCGGCAGGTTAACGACTAAATAGCAGTTATTTTGTCATCACAGGAAAACCATTTTGTACAAGGATTGCTCACTTAGACACATTAAAGCAAACACTATTTTACACATTATAACTTGAAATGAGTGCAACGGGTAGCATAGTTTTTTACATAAAAGAGGCATAAAAACGACTACATATCCGTTACAAACTCCAGAATCCGATATATAGCTCGCCTTTTCTCCGGAAACTGAACAACTGACAAGGCCTTCTCTCAGCAGATGTTTGCTAGTGAATGGCTGGTTCGGGTGTTGCAGAGTGAGACGGGAAAGGTGAAGTGGTACCCGCGGTACGATCGTGTTTTCACATTTGCAGATTAACGACAAAAATGTTCGTACAAAACTTTAAATTGTATTTTATGTTATGAATAATGAATATTAGGTTATTATATTGTGTGATTCTTCTCCTATGGATATACGTAAGTAGAAACGTTTGGTAGAATATTTTATTTTTGCGCATTAATATATTTTTTTAATGCTTAAACTTAAGCACATCGTGAAAAGACACGCAGGTTAGCGACCAAATATACGTAAAAATCAGTTTAAAAGTATATAATATACCTCGAGCGATATTATATACACATGGCCTTTGTGCAAGAACTGTGTTTAAAAACGAATATGGCAAAAGTTATCAGCTGGGTGCATAAATATAAAAAATATCTGACGTAAACTGATGCACAGGTTGTGCGGCCAATTTTTTGAGAAACGGCCAAAAAAATATTTGAAACCTTCCAACAAATTGACTTTTACGCCCTAGATTTTATTTGTTTTTATATAAATAATAGTGTTTACGCCCAAAAACATATCAAACCTTCCATTAATGTTGACTTTTACACCCTAATATTCATCTATTTTTTATACAAATAATGGTGTTTACGTCCAACGTATCTGTGCAGAACGGGGCTTGAACCTCCGTTACAGCCCTGATTTCCTAGGCGAGAGACCACATTTTTTAAGGATCTTGTCATAAAGTCATAGTTATAAATAAGACCTTATATTTGCTGGTTTAACCCAACCAGTTTCACTTTCATAAGCATCTTCAGGGGGATTTTTATGTTTTTTACTATCACATGGAACTATATATATAATAATTTATTTTCATAAATAAAGGTAAAAACATCGAAAGTTTACATAAATCATCGCAACTAATAACAAAGGCAAATATAGTATAAAACATAAAAATCCCCCTGAAGATGCTCATGTGAGTGAAACTGGTTGGGTTAAGCCAGCAAATTTAAGTGAAACGAGTACAAGAGTTTTGTTTAGAACTATGTCTACGTCTACTACAAAGTTTCATCATGCGCCAACAATCGCAAGTATACCATTATAATGTTATGAAGTCCTTTGACGTTTCGAAATTTTCTCGATGTGACGTAGCGTTGAATAACTTCTCTTTGGCTTCTGCCTCTTCCATTGTCCGGAGGGGAGGGTCACTGTTGTTCACTATAACGAATCTTGTCGCTTTGGACTCGTGCTGCTATATCGGGTTCATGGTGGCATGGCAGTGATGCTCACGCACATCAACTTGCGGTGGTTACAGTTGTAGCTGTGCTGAAACTACTGGCATTTGCAACACTGGACTGGACCTTGCTTGATACACTATCGCTCGGTCTGCACGACGGGCATAAAAAGCCGTTCCGTTGTAGGTGACCAAGATGAAGTAGGTACCCCTATTACAGTGAGATAGCGCTGGTAGACACGAAGAATTGGTTTGGTCTTATAGAACTAGAACCGTAAGCTGGTCCCAAGTGTAAGGTGTAGGTGTCTCCTTCATCTAGTTTAAGTGAAAGGCCAGAACGATAGGCAGCAGCTGGTTCATACACCACTGGATGCAAGTGTCAGTGATGTTTTGCCATCTATCGGACTAGATTAGCTGGAGCCATTTTGGCAAGTAGATAGAGAGTGCGATTGAGACGTCAGTTTCACTGAAATGGTATATGCAGACTTCAGAGTAACGTTTGCTTTATAGGAAAACTAACAAGTGCTGTGAATAGCAAAAGCTAATATGGTTTTTATACAATCTCCTGTGCGTGCAGATTTTATAACATTAGTATTTTAAGTCGTCTGTTATCGATTTAGTAGGTCATTTGATGTAGCAACGCTTAAATTTGGATAGCCCTATTTACTTGTCCAATATTCAAAACGATGAATATGGAGCTGACGAGACCAGCTGATATATTGTTTATTTTTATTAAAAATACAGAAAAAATATTTAACAAGAAGATTGATTTTGTGAGAGAGTTTGATGCAAATTGGCAATAAAACGTGAACTGCTTTAGTTTTAAATAAACATATAACTAACGTAGTAGAACAATGTAATGCGAACGACACCTACGACGACGCGACGCGTGAAATACCCTGATGAGCTGCCCCAGTTGAAAAATACTGTAATGCTGTTGTAGGTCATTAAAACTGGTTTATGTTTTCTTAAAAGTCTATCAGATTTTACTTGTGAACCCTTTGGTCTAATTTATAACTTACTAAATCGAGAAAGTAAAGAATTCCTAGCAGAAACGGTCTAAATTGAATGGGAGTGCCTGGTGTTTACGCCCTGCGTTTTATTTAATCTGGGGCGTATCTAGTGGGTAACTACGTACAGGCCAATTTTTGGGGCGTAAGTGGCATTATAATGTAGATTTTTGGGGCGTATATCCAATCTATCTTTGAAACTGTTAGGCTTTCTTTATTTTTTTATTCTCACGATTATGCACCTTCAAATTTGATGTATAAGTGTCTTTATATCATTTTTATAGCTATAGAAATAAAAAAGTTATGCCAAAAACACTTTTTAATTTTTCGTTTTTGTGCTCTCCTGAAAAGTCGTGTTTTGGCGTTTACGCCCTTTGAGCCCAGAGGTATCGATATAAGAAATTATGTATGACTTTGATCATTTTTTGTGCTATCAACTTACCAGGCTCGCTGAGCGCGAAACATCCGATCGAACCTCTCGTGAAATCCTTCAAGAACCTTTCTTTTTGCTCTGGCGTTCCTTTTTCATTCACCAAGTTTGCATATAAGAAATTATGTATGACTTTGATCATTTTTTCGTGCTTACAACTTACCAGGCTCCCTAAGCGCGAAACATCCGATCGAACCTCTCGTGAAATCCTTCAAGAACCGCTCTTTCTGCTCTGGCGTTCCTTTTTCATTCACCAAGTTTGTATATAAGAAGTTATGTAAAGCTTTGTTGATTTTTTCGTGCTATAAACTTACCAGGCTCACTGAGTGCGAAACATCCGATGGAACCTCTCGTGAAGTCTTTCAAGAACCTTTCTTTCTGCTCTGGCGTTCCTTTTTCGTTCACCAGGTTTGCATATAAGAAGTTATGTATAGCTGTGATCATGCCGGTGCTGGCGCAGCCTCGGGATAGCTCCTCGATGGCGACGGCTAGAGAAAGGTAGTCTAAACCGAGACCGCCGTATTCCTCGTCTACTGTAGCGCCCATCAAACCGAGGTCGGTTAGTTTCTTTATCTGGGGAATAGAAAGGTTTATCATCAGCCTACATTATTCCAGTGCTAGTCATAGCCCTCCCTCATAAACAGGTCGACATATACATACATAGATGTCACCGTAACATTACAAACATCGCTGAATTATAATTTAGCGAGATAGATTATAATCTAGCGATGTTTGTAATGTTACGGTGAAATTATAATCTATCTCGCTAAATTATAATCTGTCGACATATTGTATTACAACCTATTATTTTTCAGTAGAGTACAATACAATAAAAGCGTAAAATTGTGATACGATTCGCAGCTCGCGTTCTGATTGGTCAAGTCAAGCATCATATTGCCAGTGACGCCATCTATGTATTACACTTTACAGCTTATGGCCATTTTGTTGGTTCTCGAACATAAACATACAGTTTCTGTTTCCTTTGTAAAAATCTCGTTTGATAATTTTACTTACATAAATAAGAAAATAATCTCATAGGCATTGTTTGTTTACGTTTGATACCCAACGAAACGGCAATCATATGTCAAATACACTTGGCGGCGCGATTTTCATGACATGGCAATTCGACCAATCAGAATGTAAGTAACCAATTTTACTCAATAATATTCTGAAAATTTATACGATAAATCGTGATCTGTGTGTATGTCTTACAATATTTATACGGATTGTAATTAAGCGATAAAGATTATAATCTAGAGTTGTTTGTAATTTCATGGTAACAGATACAAGCAAAAGCTGGTAAATAATGAAAGTAATTTAAACAGATAAAACTTAGACATATAGGTAGGCATATCTTATTTATCTGCACTTGGTTGTGAACAATCAACTGCTCTATCAATATCAACATACTCAAGATAAAAGTTATGTGACTGATAAAAGTGTTAAATAGATGAATATCTTTAAAAACAGAAAAAAATATTGTTATTGAGTCTGTAACAAACTCGCCCCCGCAGCCTTATGAAGGACTATATGCCTACAGGCACCGGCCTCTGTTGTTATGAAGATGAAGTCTTGAGTTCTAGATTTCATAGAAACCCATACCTCAAGCATGGCTCGTGATATAAGAGTGATCGTCTAGTTAATTATTGACCCATACGTTGTGTTTAAATGACAGCGTTTTACCTATCAATAAAACGCTTATTAAATAACTTACCCTAATCGAAACCTAAAAGACATTATTGAGAGTGGCAACATTGCTCTATTCCATTAGGCCGGTGGCTAATATACCTGTTCCTTTCTATCCTACGTCCTCCGCATATCCTCTTTCTCTTTCCCTCATTTCGGTTAGTTCAGTTTACTTCCACCAGAGGGCACCAGGCAGGCACGGAGCGGATCAGCGAGTGCGACTAGCTTCATTGGGTCTCATAATACCCTCATTACCAAAATAAAAGAAACCTGTGTTTGTTTACATGTTTCTTTTATCTTATCACCAGGCAGGTGAGAAACTTTTAGGTTTCGATTAGGGTAAGTTATTTAATAAGCGTTTTATTGATAGGTAAAACGCTGTCATTAAACAACTGTACCGCTAATCGAAACCTAAAAGATTATTGAGACCTGTTTGTTATCGCCTGGTGGCCATAACACCAATGTGATGAATGAAAG
Organism: Phthorimaea operculella; assembly: GCA_024500475.1. NCBI lineage: Eukaryota > Metazoa > Arthropoda > Insecta > Lepidoptera > Gelechiidae > Phthorimaea > Phthorimaea operculella. Next base: position 16,614,727 of record JANFCV010000001.1, read on the forward strand.
ACATGTGGATCTGCATGTTATAACTGTTTAGGTATTTTTACAAGAGTGTGTAAGTTGGGTAATGTAAAATGAACTACATCCATACCAGATTGAGATTAGAACTGTAATTCATGATTAATATGTGATCAAAGTGTGTGCAAATTATATTTAATAAATATGTGTACAATGCAGAACAAGTGTACATGTAATTTACTACTGTGTTGCAAGTGTGCTTTTGTAAAACTTATTTCTATGTGTAATGAATTTGTGAAAGAAACAGTGTAGAAATAAGGTAACTCATAATTTATAAGGGTAATATCTGTAAAATAAAAGTAAACATTCGTTTAATTTTGACCTCTTTTATTATTTTCCTTATTTACAATCATTGAAAACTTAAATAAACAAGTAAATTCTAGGTTTAATAATCATGATTAAATAGCTTGAAATAAATTAGATGTTGTACCAATCTGAGCCGATGATCTGATCTCACGTTGGTAGAATTTGGAGAAAGTATTTTGAGATCTCCAGTTGCCTCTACTTAGTATGTCGTCAATAGGAAAGTTGAGGACCCAGTGCTTCGATGCTACAGCTGGACGCATACTTCCAGCAGAGGCCTGAATACCTGCTTCCTGTAACAGAGACTTCACCCAGTTCGCGATCACCGTTCTGGAGGCAGCCTTGGGCGTACCGCGAACTGTTAAAAACAAGTTATGTACATTACACGAGTTTCTTCTCTCCTGTGAGAGCTTGATGAGTGACCTGATCCAGAAAATCGGATTCAGGGCGTCATTATCTGGGTTAGATAGCAGTTTCCACCCGGACTGTCTATTGTCATATCCATCAGTTTTGACCCGAATAAGGGCCAGAATATTGCATGATCATCAGACATTGTGAAATTATCGGGATGTAAAGAAAGTAGGGAAGGTCATGGACCCTCCTGCCTGAGCATAGCAAAAGTAAACAAGCTGTTCTACGGGAGCATTCGTAAAGGGTGATATCGCGAGAGAATGAGTTGCAAAGCCATGAAGAAAGTTGGTCTATGTCCCATATCGGTGGTTTTTCTGGTTTTGGCTTAAGGACTGATATGGCCTTCAAAATGCGAGTAACTAATGGGTGAGAGCTAAGATTGAGATCGTTAGGATTACTAAGGGTTGCAACCACTGATCTGTGAAATAATATAGTATTATATGAAAAGTTTCCATAAATATGCAAATCTGCTAGGAATTTCGCAAGCTGGGATCCAGATGGTGCATTAAAAGTAACTTTATTATCTTTAGCCCAATTGCACCAGCGCCGCCAAGCTGCCTTGTATGATTTTTGGTAGAGTCACGCCAGCTACTTTGTAAAAGTGATATTTGCTCGGTTGACCAGTCGTCTAAGGAATTGGTCCACCCCACACTTCCATATCTCCAATGTTAGTTCGTGTACTCTCGGTGGAGGGCGATTCGTCATTGTATCGATAAGTACTGAATTGAGGTTGCGAATTGTGAACGGCGCTGCCACCGCTCTCTTTTGAGATCGGGGCGCCAGAACGATTTCTCCCATCTGGGAACTATTAGGAGGAAAAGGCCCTGCGACTGGTTCAGGTGAGTCAGGACTCGGGGTATCAGAAATGGTGGGGGGAATATCCATGCCAGGTTGTACTTCCATATTTGGGAAAACGCGTCCGCAAACACTGCTTGATCGTCTGTCACGTCTAAGGATGCGTATTGGGGAACCACATGCGCTCGGTTGGATGCGAAAAGATCTATTTCTGGGGTGCCCCACTTGGCAAAAACTATTTCTGTAAGGGCCGGTAGGAGATGCCATTCCGAAATCCTTTTCCCTCGGGACAGATCGTCCGCTTCGACATTGTATTTTCCGGGTAGGTGATAAAGATTCAGTCGAATTCTGTGTTTTTGAAGAAGTTGGAAGATCTGATATGTTAGCCACATTAGATGACATGATTTCGTGCCGCCTTCGTTTTTGAGGTAAGATATAACTGTTGTATTGTCCGATTGGACGGAGACTGTAGAGCCTGATAGGTGGTGACATTGGCTTTGTAGGACTTTGAGAATCGCCATCATTTCTTTTAGGTTTGAGTGTAAACTTAGTTCTTGTGGGCTCCACAACCCGCTTAGACGTTGATTGTTCAGACGGGCTCCCAGCCCAGTCCTGATGCGTCTGTTGCAAGGAAATGATTCGGTGGGGGTGGGTGTATTTGGGGGCATGATTTGTGGAATTTCTGCCACCATACTAGCTCCGCAAGTACTGATTGAGGAGTGTGTACTTTATTTGAGGGCTTAATTTTAATAATTTGTTTGTAAATACTAAGAGATTGCGGAAGTTTAGCCTGCCGTACGGGACTACTATGCTGGCGAAGTTCAGTATGCCTACGAGACTCTGTGCTTCTTTCAAACATAATCTTTTCTTCAGAAGTGATTGAGAGAGCCGTTCTTGTATTTTTTGATGTTTCTCTAGTGGGAGATATTTTAGATTTTGGAAAGTGTTCCAAACAATTCCCAGAAACTGAATTTCCATCTGAGGTGTTAGTACCGATTTCTTGAGGTTGATTTGCCAACCTAATGAAGTTAGGGTTTCGACTACCAGGTTTATATGTTCCATTAGCACTGTTTGGTCCTGGTGTGCGAGGAGAAAGTCGTCGAGATAGATTAGAATGCGTATGCCCTTCTCCCTGAGTATTTGCCCAATCCAATTTGTGAAGGTTGCAAATATTTTTGGGGCTGTGGCCAGCCCAAATGGGAGGCAAGTCATCTGAAGCAGTTCGCCCTTGAAGGTTAGCCGTAGAAATCGGCGGTGGCTTTGCGCCACTGGGATGTGAAAGTAAGCGTTCGATAAATCTATTTTGGCAAGCCAATCCTTTGGTTGCAGGAATGTCGCTACTTTGAATTGGTTTATCAGTCTGAACTTGGTTATAATTATGTACTGGTTTAGGCGCTGTAAATTGAATATGGGACGATGAGCTCCGTCGGACTTCTCCCTGAGGAAAAGGTTCGATAGAAAACTGGGTGAGAGTCGAGCAGTTTCTAGAACTCCCATCTGCTTTAATGACTGGATTTGGGTTTTCATTTCCTCCGAGGAAGAAATTCCCATATTCATGCGATAAGGGTTTGGCGTGTGCAGTGGGGGTAAGGTTAGAAATGGGATTCGATATCCATTTTTGATTATTTTTAGTATAGTGATTGGGGCTCCCAAATTTTTCCAGTTGTGATAAAAGAGATTCAGGCACCCTGCTTGAAACTGAGAGTCAGTATCCGCGTTTTGTCTTACCCCTGCGGGATGAAGACTTTGATCTAATTGAGTTATCAACGGGTCGCGGACCGCGTGGACGAAACTTTCCCTGTGTAGGCATACGTGCGTTGCCAAAGGGCTGATGCGTAAATTGGTGGTTGTATGGTTGGAAAGGTAAGGCTCCTTGCGCAGGAGGGAATGGATACAAAGGCATGCCATGCGCTGGCGCCATTGGACGGATCATGCTTTGATGGGGCATAGAACTTTGAAAAGCTTCGCTAGCATTTGAGGTTTGTGCGGGTGTTTTAGTCTTTGCTGTAGCCGATTGTGGCTTAGCGGGGTAAAATATTTTACTTATACCCCCACTTTTCTCAATTGCTGACGTAAGGGAATCTGGATTGAACAGGAAACTATTCGAGGAGGGATTTTCGAATGTTTGCTCTGATAAATTTATCTTTGACTGAGCGTAAAATCGCGTCGCGTCTTTGCTGAATTAGGTCGGCACGGTGTCCGCAAGTCATTTGGAGTAAATCATTAGAGATTTTTTGGAAATCACCAGAAAATATTTCTTTTATTTTATCTTCTAGTGTCTGCATTTCGACAATTTCAGTGGTTCTTAACCAGGTTAACAGATCGCGAAAACCTCCCTCGAGAGCTTCTTGTTGTTTTAGCAGCCCTTGTGTAATGGCTGCGAAGCCCTTTCGGTTATTGCAAGGAAGTTATTTCTGTCATAGGGCTTAATCTCATTGTTGCATTCTAAGTCAGTAAACCCAGGTGTGGAGCAAAACGTTTTTGAGTTTCGTAATAACGAACGTCTACCCAATTTGAGGAATCAAAGTGTTGTATAGAATTAAGCCGTTCTAAACGAACTGGGTCCGTTGTTGGCATGGTCGGCTCTTTCAGAGTAGTGTTGACGCTAAATAACCTATCTGCCGTCTTGGGCGGTAAGGGTGTGTTTTGGTTATTTGCCGAATAATTGCCGGCGCCTGCCGGAGGGCAGAGGCGCTTGCTGCAGGGGCAGAACAGTTTGCCGGGGGCAGAACAGTTTGCTGGGGGCAGAACAGTTTGCCCCGCGGGTCTTTGTGCTCGTCAGGGGAACGGTAGCATTAGCGTCTGGTTCGCAAACATAAGGCTCACGAACGTAAGGTTCGGCAACATTACCTTCTGTTAAATTTTGTTCTGAATAGAAGTTATTAATATTTTCATTAAGATATTCATGCAAATCATAATCCGCATGAAGCGAGATAGCATCCGCGTTATCGCTAGGAGGATTTGGGTCTGCGATTAGACCTCGATCTGCGTTACCAGGGTTATTTGGGTGCATGAAATTTTGTAGACAATTTTCAATTTGACTAACCTTGTTCACCAAATTTTGAAACAATTCGGCATCCGTACGCTGCCGTTTGTCCGGGTCATGAGCAGTGGGTGAGCCCGGCCGTTTTTTGGCGCCAGATGGTTGCTCCATTTTTGCTCGCCACGTGGCGTTGGGAACAAAAATCTTCTTACAACCTTAGTCACGCACGATGTTGTTTTGCTCAAGAAAGGAACATTAGAAATTTCCTAAATTTCTTAGGAAGAAGTTTGTACGAACGGTAAGTTCCGTTAACTTTTGAAACTTAGAAAAGTTTCAGTCTTTTCTTGCCACGACCGTCTTGGAAGACGAACAAAGCACCAATGAAGCTAGTCGCACTCGCTGATCCGCTCCGTGCCTGCCTGGTGCCCTCTGGTGGAAGTAAACTGAACTAACCGAAATGAGGGAAAGAGAAAGAGGATATGCGGAGGACGTAGGATAGAAAGGAACAGGTATATTAGCCACCGGCCTAATGGAATAGAGCAATGTTGCCACTCTCAATAATGTCTTTTAGGTTTCGATTAGCGGTACAGTTGTTTAATAAAGTAATATGTAACCCAAAAATTCTTTTAAAGGTAATTGAGACATCTCTATACAAGCTATTATAAAAAAGTGATTCTGATGAACAGGAGAAGGAAAGGACAGGAAACTGAACTCCAAACGGGCCCCCGCTACTACGCCCGAGGAATATGGAAGCCCTCGCCAATATATACCTATCTGTATTCATAAACGCTTCACGGTCATCCCCACATAATCAGCCCTACGCATGCAAATTCTTCATGCATAAAACTTCATTGTAAAGACAACCATTAGGGCGTCCACTAAATACAAACGGTAAATTATCTGCTTCCCCCAGAAGAAGGATAAATATGGTGAGACCTGCCGTCTCTGCTAATAGACGCGCCAAAACCACAGGCGCTTGTAGTGCTTAAAAAGCACTACGAAGAAGGCTAGGTGATAGGAATCATTTAGATTCTGATACTCATGGAGTAGTACATGTAGAATTGATGTAGTTAGTCTCATCATGACTAACCCAAAATAGATACCTCAGTATCAGTTTAGTAAAATTAGTTCAATGTATATTATCAGTTGAATGCCATGATTCCAACTGAAATCCGTTGAAGGATATGGGTAGTGACCCGAAGGCCAGAACATCCAGATATACTTATGCAAAAGACGTCTGTCTACATTTATTCAAATCCATATGGAGGTCTGATAGGGAAGGAATATTCAATTCCTTAAATATGAGATTCACATTGCGAGCCCAAAGGATGATCTGGGAAAGCTAAAAGCAAATCCCATATAAGTAGTAAATAGGCTGATGCAATTATGAAAACCCATATGACCGCCTGTGGTCGAATAAATGGTCTTTGATCAGAAACGCTAATGCATAGATATCGAATGCAAAATGATAGTATAGCTGGAACAGATCAGTGATGATGATAGATTACAATTGTCACATGACATTCAAGGACAATTAGTAGTTAAAGATAGGTTGTTTAGTCATAGATTTATTAGGCATCTATGGGCCAGTCATGAATAATTTTATAAATAATATAAGCATTTAGATGATTGATACAAAATCAAGCATCAGAACCCAAATAAGGGTAGGAATAAGGATCGTAGGTATTGTCTACCAAACATATCCATTACTTCAGATAAGTATTTACTTGAATTAACAAGTAAGAGCAAATTCACTGTGAACACACAGTCATATCCACATTCTTTATAGAATAAACAATTATGTCAGTTATGCTTGGTAGACAGAAATATAGGATAGTATATTATCCATTCTACCAGCCATACATATTCTTAGATAAGAGTACTAACTAAGTACCATAAAATATTATTGTGTTAAGTACATGTTGTCCACGGCTGGACACATTCCCATTCTGAAGAACATTTTGTTTGTAAAACAAAATATTGTTATAAATAAATGTTTGTCCACTGCTGGACATATTCCAATACTAAAGACTGTTTTCTTTGTATAACAAGAATACTGTTGTAAATGATTATTTGTCCACTGTTGGACATAACCAATAAATTAGTAGATATTTAACAATATCTATTTATGTATATTTCATAAACATTAATCAATTAAGTCCATAGTCGCTCAGCAACCATAGTACTTAAAATAGAAATCTGTCCACTGATGGGCCAAGCCAAACAGTAGGTAAGTAGATACAATATGTAAGTATGTTTTAACCACAGGAATTTTATCAAATAAATCCTTAATCGCTCAGCAATTATAGAATAGTAATTTATCCACTGATGACCACAGCAATTAATAGATAAGTAGATACCTAACCATATCTACTTATGTAAGTTTTAACACAGGAACTTTATGCTAGTAGCGCATAGCAATAATAAATTATGTTAGGCCCTGCGCACATATGAGACACGATAGTCCCACGACTATCGTCCTCCTAATGAAATAGTACTTAGGTGCGCACATACGCGACACGACTTCGCCACGACAAAAAAGTCGGGGCCCGACCGCGATAATCGCGCGACGCGACTATCGGGCGGCTGGCGGCTTCCTTTGAGTAGGGTTGCGACTTTTGTAACAAAAAAATCGAATTACCAATAATCGATTATTTTTAAGTCAGCCAAAAAAATCTGTAGAAGGTGTCGTGTATTTTAGTAATACTTATATACAAGATTAAAATAATTCGTTAGTGTCAGAAAAACAACCGATTACTTTTTAATCAAAAATTTGAAAAGGGCAAGGAACCTTAGTGGTATACCTATTGTTGGAAATCAAGAAAAAAAGAACAATTTTGGCGTCAGGCGATAAAAAATGTGTAAAAAATGTTGCACGCTGTTTAAATTAATAAAAAATGAGTTTAAAGCTGAAATAAATGAACCTACCTACTTAAGTATCTACCTAGATTTAACAACAACAATACTTATATATGAAACAATACTTATGTATGAGTACCTAGAGTTACCTACAATACTTACGTGAGTATCGTAGGCAACTCTCGTTACTCAAAGTAAGTAGGTTTATTTAAAGTTCATTTAGGAGGAAAGGGGAAGTTAATAATAAATAATACAGTTGAATACCAAATTTTTAAAACACTTATAGTGTTAGGTAAACAATTTTGGAAAACATGCAAAATTTTCAGGCAGGATTTGAACCTGCGACCTTCGGCAGTACTGATGCCTAGAAAAATATAGTCTAGGAAAAAATAGACCGAGAATAGTTTTTAGCTCACAATTTGGTTTATTTAGATCCCTACAAATGTAACCAAAAGTATTTTTAAAGATCTTGTTTGTATTCATTTCAGACCTTGGTCAAGTTTATAGACAACCCTATTTTAGAATTTATGAAAGCCTATTTTAACTTTTTATCCGCCAACAGTTTGTCGCCTTAGAAGAAATTCAATTGCCACAAAGAAAATCACTGCCAGATAAAATTTAAATAAGACCTCAAAACTCATTAAAAAGCCGCCGCTTTCTAGTTAAGATGCTACCTCAAATTAGTCGCCAAAGTAGTTTATTTACTACCCATTTTCAGTTTTATTAAGACCCGGAATGGTATCAATTTGTCGCCGTGTTAAATACATGCCTTTTTTTTATTGGCTTAGAAACCGTACACGTTACGACATTTTAGCAAAGAGTATTTTCTGTTTGTATTTTTGTGTACTATCAATTGGCACATGTATTATCGCCTGAAGCTGATTTTTTTTTATCATCGTGAAGTTTAGGTATACCACCTTTCACAGTAAAATGTCCCATGCTCTTTATCGATAATGAGAATTGCAAAATCGGTTTAAAAAAAAACGATTATTTTCTAATTTTTACATCGTTTTTTTCAATAATCGATTATTTTTCACATCACCAGTGCCGAGTCGGCCGGGACCCTATAATGCACAACATAATAATGCACAGTGTGACAATACCGACACTAGAATTTAGAGGGTCTAAAGTCTGTAGGTACATAAAATATGTTAAAAAAAATATTTTTGAGAATAGGTAGTGTGATTATAACAGAACACGTTCCCACAAATTTTAGTTTATGTTTCTGTTTAGATGATAATATGTGACAGCATCAGGCGAATACGACGGATTTTGATAAAATTTGGCACATAGATTGCTGGCACACCGGGGGAGGTTATAGGCAATTTTGTGACCGTTTGAGGGAGGAGGGATTATTAAATATACATAATATAAGGAATACAAGTCGAAATATGAAAAAGAAACCGGCCCGATGCGAGTTGGACTCGCCCGCCGAGAGTTCCGTACTAAGATTTGTAGCACGTTTTTGTAGTACTAAGATTTGTGTACGTAGTTTGAGGTACGGAACCCTAAAAATTATCCATCTTGCCGTAAATGCCGTAATGGACGTCATTCCTATATCCCTTGCGGGGTAGGCGTGGCATTCCAGGTGAGCCCTTGCACGCACACCAAGAAATTATGAGGATTTAACGACCATCAAAAAGGTCGTTATCACCACTACTGCCAACAGTGCCAACCAAGTATTTGGGGATCATTTTAAGCAACTGTGTATCACTGTAATGTCAAGTTGTCAGCCACGCGCTCTAGTCGTGGAGACATTTTACAAGAAAATCTTTTTTGCAATAATTTGTGCTATCTGGATATTAATAAAGCATCAAGCATCATTTTTATTATCACGGTAATCAAAAGTACGATTCAGTAGTATATTGATGGTAGCATTAAAACATGTACATTATAATGTTTTTAACCACAGATGAAATATTGTAATGTGTTGCATTGTCGCACACTGGTTCCATTTAATATAAAAGTGGACATTAAGGAATTTCGGGTCGAAGGTCAACTTATGTGGCTGATTTTTTTTTGTGGACAGCTGTTGCAATTACAAGTATCTTTTATACATGTTGTTTTTTTTTTTCAAATACCTATATAAAAATTAATGAATTATTATTTGTATGGAAGAAGTCATAGTTTTGACTATTACTTCCAAAATTCACATGTACTTAAAATAAAACTTAGCGCAGCTTGTAGAGGGGCTAATTGCTCACAACTTTGTCATAAATCCTCAACTGCGCATTTTTGCGCGTTTTGAGTTACAGGCACTTTAAATATTTTATCACCGGATGAGCATCATTTTTTTTTGTAGATAGCTGACGCAATTACAAGTCACTTTTATAGATGATGTTTTTTTCAAATATGCCTTAACTACAGTGTTAAAAAATATTGAATTATTTTTTTATATGGATGAAACAGTGTTGCTTCCCTCTGATTTTAAATTTCCCCTTACTCCCCGTGAAAATCCCCTAAAATTGGCAATTTTTAAAAAATCCCCTAAAACATTTCTTATAATTATATATATAAATCAAACCCAAATTGAAAAAGAAAAAAAATAAAACAGATAAAGTTCCGTTCGGATACATGCACATCAATAGAATTAAATAAAAAACCGTTCAGATACACGCATTCAAACTTTTATTTGAAATAAATTGAATGAATTATATATATATTTTTCTCCTAAAAAATCCCCTAAGTATTTTTATCCCCTAAAAATCCTCTAAATTTCGGGGAAAACCCCTAAGGTGGGCTGAAATCAGAATTTTGACTTCCAAGATTCACTTATGCTCATCCGGTGACAAAATATTTAAAGCGCCTGTAAATCAAAACGCGCAAAAATGCGCAGTTCAGCGTCTATGACCAAGTTGTGAGCATATAGCCTAATAAGCTGTGAGAATATAGCCTATAACCTGTCTTAAGTTTTATTTTGAATACGTGTGAATCTTGGAAGAAATAGTCAAAATTATGTCTTCTTCCATACAAAAACTAATTCATTATTTTTATCTTTGTAGAGAAGGCATATTTAAAAAAAACAACATGTATAAGAGATACTTGTAATTGCATCAGCTGTCCACAAAAAAAATCAGCCACATCCGTTGACCTTAAACCCGTAATTCCTTAATGTCCACTTTTTTATTAAATGGAACCAGTGTGCGTCGCGACAAAACTGTCTCAAAACAGTCGGCCGACTATCGCGCAACTATCGCGTCGTGGTGTGCGCGGGGTGGACGACACGATAGTTTCGCGATTGTTTTGTCGGGGGCCGACAAAACAGTCGTGAGACTATCTTGTCTCATATGTGCGCAGGCTCTTATTAATTTGGTTATTAAAGTCATATATATGGCATGATAGATAGACAAGTAAGGAATAGGAGTAATGGGATTATAGGGTATCCTACCTATTCCTAACATCTAATTTACCTATCTACCAACACACTAAATAGCCCAAATTTCCCTAATTAAGATTAGATGTGAACACTACAAAGTTTATATGAAACAATCAGAACGCAGATTCTTTAAAACGACAACAAAACAAAGTTATTGCAATAAAATGACCTTAGCACTAAAAACCAAAGCATAAGACCATGGTCCGAATCTTATCAGCTTTCAATGAATACAAAACTATCAAGCATAGGTAATTAATATGTTTGTAAACATTCATATAGGGAATATATACTGCTGATAGGATTCGAAAGAAAGCATGAATTGTACTTATCCATCTGGAACTTGAAGCCACCAGCACACGAAGAACCAACAACGACGACATCCACAATGCCGATTCCAGTGCACGCTGAAGCACGCATCCTCTGCATCAAACACCACACCATACACGGGTTCAAAGCACTTTTCACCATCCAAACACACTCGCGAAACGAGGGTGACCAGGCAAACGTCGATACTCCCTGGTCTGCGGCGCGACTCCACCAGGACTGATATGTAAACTAATCACTGCACTAGGTATTCCTTTTCTGTCCTGGGAGACTTCACGATTAGAACTGAACTGAACTCCCCGCAGGCCGTATGGCTTGCTATTTTATACCAAAAAGCTTCGAACTTACGAGAAGAATAATGTTCTCGAAATCTGCTACTCATTACGAAAGAAGATATTCTCCTCTCTTTCATACACATTTTAGAAGACATTCGACTATTCTAGATTTTTAGAATGTCTTGTTTCGCTACTTGTTGCCAGACACCAATTCAGGAAGGGCCACGACCCATCCTGACATCCAAGAAAACTTTTAGTGTATATTGAGTAAATCATGGGTTTACCAATATTATTAAACATTTATTGTTGGTTTATAGAATTTTTAGAAAATACATCAATTTTCTATAAACCGAAAGTGTGACTAATACAATAAACCTTAGGTATTTCAGTCGCTATGGCCTAGTAGGGCCCTGTCTAAAGTGACACCTTGCAGTTTCCGCTACTCGACAATAGATGGCAGCAGATTACACCACCTCGCGCACCCAACCTCACTTCAGTCACACACCCCTATCATTATAAATGCCACGAAAAATTATAAATGCCACTGCAAACGCTGATCAACTATCAGACTAATTATCCAAAATTATTTAGACTTGCAAATATGAACAATATAAAAAGAAAATAAACAAAACATTTCAATATTGCTTCACGCACATAGCGCCATCTCTCAGCCGCATTCCGAACCTCCATACCAATCTTGACAGAACAGAACCAAACCCACAAGTATTGAATCACATCCCACAGCGGCGATACCAATAGATGTCGCTGTCCCGAATCTTTATAATTAATAAAGACCAGGATACAAGCCTTACAAGTCTTATTCAATTCTTTTTCCACAAATTACAAACATAGGTAAGTACAGACTATCAGAAGGTCCTCATGAATAAACAGTACAGATTTCTTAATTATTTTTTTTAAGTGGAGAACCCATTTAGAAAAATAATTTAAGAAATCTGTACTGTTTATTCATGAGAAGAAATCTGTACTGTTTATTAAGGTGCTGCTGTACATACGCAATTGAACTATGTATAACAATGTCTTGTGTTAGAGGTCAGCATCCAGTTTTTATAGGAAGATAAACCACATATAATGGGAGTCAAAAAAACTTCCTATAACATTTATGAATAACCTTCTGGCTTCTATGTAGGTATTATGCCTCAAAGTACAGTAAAACAATACTAACTGGTCCAAATGGAAACCGTCCCTCTGTGTCCAGTTTGGCTGCGTTAGGCTTCAGGTGCTCGTCAGCGAAGTCCCGAGCCAGCTTCTGGATGCTCTGCTGCTGCTCCGTCAGCCGAGTCGTGAATGTCCGCCCTGCTAACTTCTTTGTGCATTGCAGTGTGTTTACTGTTTAAACATAATACAGGTTGTTAATTTAATGTGTGTCAAAGCATCAGGATAGATTTGGTATCGATCGATAAAGGTGTGGTAAAAAATACTGAATTCCTAGTCATCTAGAGGTAAATATTTTTTAGGCTCTTTTATCAAAACTTAACCTACCCCTAAGCTATGCCACACAATTAAATTAACACCCTGTAGATAAAGATTAATTATAGATTTCAGGTTATCAATATCACATAATATTACAACACATGATAAGAATTAAGTTTTCATTTCAAATTAGTTCCTATTGTATAAGTATTACACAATTCAAATGATAATGGAGGAAATTAATAGATTTTGCAAAGAATTTGTCCTGTTAGTAACTAGGAAAAAGTGGGCCGTCCTGCCAGATACATTTTCTGGAGTTAAATATTCATAACCTACATGAATTAAAATCTGCAACAAACAATATATTTTTCAAATATACCTAATTGTAGTAAAATAAAGGGAGATTATGCTCTTAACTTTGAGAATATTACATAAGCTAACAGTAAATAAAAGACAATTATTTGTGTTTTATATACTCACGTGTTAATTTAGATGACTTGAACAACGCTCCGCCAGTCATGATGCTGAAGATTTAAAAACTTGATAAAAGTTACTCAAACTACAAGTTTACAACAGAGTAGGTAACTACAGAAGTCGGTCAAATTCAGCAGAACTGTTGATTCCAAATACACGATATGGTAATATGTGATAAAGATAAGCCGCAAGGTCACCGACACGCTCCAAAAAGCCAAAAACTTGTAAATTCACACAGGTTTGACCACCGGCATTCCAACAGTAAATACTGCTTTATTACGCAGATATTTTAACCGTATATGCAGTCTGTCAGTGCTTTGTTAATTTGAAAGTGGTTTAGTGATTCAGAAACACCTTTGTATATAAGTTAGAACCAAAAAAATACTAAAACAACTGTTCTACACACCGCTGCATTCGACAACAATAATATTTTCTATAACAGCGACAACGACAAATAAACCGTTAAACAGGAACAGAGGACTAGATACTAGTAGAGCGTCTTTTCATTCGTACTTAGCAACTACGCACAAATCTATGCAATAAAGCGCATTTTGACAAGCTCGTTCGAAGTGTACGGTTTAGTGAAAAAAATATTTATAAAAATATATTAAATATTGAATGCGAAGTAATATCGTACCAAACTCTAGCCAATATTTTAATTTTGTTTTATTTATTATTTTTATTATAATTTAATCATTAAATTCAGATTTAATTTAGACGAATAGTATGAAGTATTAAAAGAGTTATAACTTTTGAACGTACCTTATTTTAAAAGGTTTTTCAAAAGCGCCACATGAAGCGCCAGGTTTCTTTAGCAGAATAAAAAACGTAAAAAGTACAAGTTAGCCATGGTAAAACTACTTTATGGAAAATGAAAAATTCTGACTCAACATGTTAAGTAAATGATTGAAGCTATATCCTAAAACTACTGTTCTAAAACACCCGTAAAAAATGTTTTACATCTAGATCAAACCGCTTGTCTAAGTTGGTCTGTAAAAGACCTTACACTTGTCAACGTCAAAAATTTATCCGAGGTGTTTTTTGGGTTTCGTCTTCGTCGTCGCAAATCGCAAATATTTGAATTTATATTTACAAAACAATGTATTTGAAAATGTTTTAGTGATCTGCTACAATAACTTGTGCCTTGTTGCTAACCCACAGTTGGAAAAGGAGTGAAAACTTATTATTTGTCGGAAGGGAACCAAGAAAATGACTTCGATTTTTGATCAATACGAGCAGGCCTCGCAGGTTTCACAGCGTATGAAGCCTGTGGCCGAGCCCATGACGTCCTCAGGGTACATCAACATGCAGATTGAAGACAATACTCCAATGTTTTCGAAGCAGAAGATGAACCTTACTCCATCAGATGCTATTACTCATGTAGCTGTAGGCAGTGACTATCTGGTGCTTGCTCAGGCTAATGGAAAGCTTTTCAGGATGGATCTGAAGATGCCTGACAATTCTGAAGGTAAATTAATTATGTTTACTGGTATTTTTTGTATAAATTGCTATTTAGCGAGCTGGCACAGAATTGAATTTAGTTATTGAGTGTTTCATGCCAGTCTTATCTATATTCATTTACTGTTATCAATCACTCATGTTTGGGAGAGTAATTAAAACAATAGGTATATTGTAATCTACACTAATATTATAAAGAGGAAAGATTTGCTTGTTTTTTGTGTGGATGTATGTATCAATAAACTCTAAAATAACTAGGCCAATTTAAAAAAACTTTTGCCATGAGTCAGCTCCACCTCCCTGAGTAACATGTCTACTTTTCACCACAGAGAAATGCCTTATTCCCACAGGATTCCAAATGCAGCAGGATGACACCTCTAGTATTCAAAATTCAAAAAATTCAATAATTTATTTCTTTGTAGGAATGTACAAGATTCTCTTAAAGAAAGTCATATTCTAATACAATCTTAAAAAAGAGAAAATTTCTAATGCAAAATTTTCTCTTTTTTATAACAATTTGAGTTCCTACTCTAAACGCGGCTCAGGCGGGATAAAAAAATAAAAATAAAGGCACTGCCTCGGGGCTGGCCAGGCTAACCACACAGCATGCAACTTTATGCCTCAATGAATGACAATTAAATGAAATAACATTCTGTCAAAATTTTAAAAAGGAGTTACATTTGTATGGTTAGCCGGACCCCCTGGACAGGAAAACCGCCCAAAAACCTGCCCAGAAGTGCACCTATTCTAAAATCTACAATATTCTTAGGCCCTAAGCTACCCTATAGCTAACTTAGAAAATAAATTAATAGAGTAGCCAAAAACGGCTCACAAAATAAAAATAAAAATTACAGTAGATTATTCTAACTGTTTTGTCTTTAAAATGTACTTTAAACATTTTAGCAATTAAATAACATAGCAAAAAAAGAAATAGTAGATTTACAGTAAATGTAAAAATACATGTCAAAAAATAATAAAATTAAAGAATAATATGAAAATGTCAAATTTAACCACCATACATGTCAATTTACATATCATAAAAGTAAAGGTATATCCACTAAAATATATGTCATGTTTATTTTTAAATAATGCCTATCTCTTGCATTGCGTTGGAGCAACTGTTCCTACTGACCAGACATCTTTATCTTTCAAATAATGTTCTGTCTTATAATACGCTTTCGAACATAAAGTATTCTTTACTTTAAGTTTAAATTGCCTCTCATTTAACTTTAGAATTTCCTCTGGAATTTTATTATAGTAGCGTATACAGTTACCCATATATGATTTACTGATCTTACTTAATCTGGTTTGTGGCGGTACAATTTTATTTTTATTTCTCGTATTACGACAATGAATATCTGAGTTTCTTAAATATGAACTGAAATTCTTGCGCACATACATTATATTATCAAATATGTACTGCGAGGGAAGCGTAAGAATGCCAATTTCTTTAAACAATTCTCTTAGGGATTCATGACTTCGCAGTTTATATATTGCTCTTATTGCCCTTTTCTGTAACACAAAGATAGTTTCTATGTTAGCGGCTTGACCCCATAACAAAAGTCCGTAGGACATTATGCTGTGAAAGTAACTAAAATATACAAGCCTGGCCGTAGCAACATCAGTCAATTGCCGAATTTTTCGAACAGCGTAAGCCGCAGAGCTAAGTTTACTAGCCAGTGCTAGTATATGTGGATCCCATTGAACTGTTGCGTCGAGTGTAATCCCCAAGAAAACTGTTTCAGTAACATAATCAAGCTTTTCATTCTTAAGAACAACATCGTGTTTAATACTTTTCACATTAGGCAAAGAGAATTTAATACATTTAGTTTTTAGAATTCAGTACTAAATTGTTTGACGTAAACCATTTATTAACCTGATCTAGTGCGCCGTTTACTTCGTCAATATTTACAGCCTTTCTATCCACTTTAAATATTAAAGAAGTATCATCAGCAAAAAGCACTATCTTGGCTTGATTCTGTACCATGAAGGGCAAGTCGTTTATGTACACTAAAAATAGGAACGGTCCTAAAATTGATCCTTGCGGTACACCAATTTTGACAGTAGAACCCAGTGACTTCACACCATTTATCTGCACTCTCTGCGTCCTACCTCCGAGATAAGATTGAACCAAATCAAGTGCTTTTCCTCTTATACCGTAATGGTCCAGTTTCAACAACAGTGTCTCATGATCAACGCAATCAAACGCCTTGGACAAATCGCAGAACACCCCTATGACATCCTGCGACTCCTCCCAAGCACCATAAATATGTTGCAGGAGCTTAACAGCAGCGTCGGTTGTCGAGCGCCCTTTCGTAAAACCGAATTGTTGATCATGTAGTAATTTATTGAGATTGAAATGTAGGAGCATTTGATTAAGTATAATTTTCTCAAAAACTTTGCTCAAAACTGGTAGTACAGATACTGGCCTAAAGTTACTGGGATCGGTTTTATCGCCAGCTTTAAAAGAGGTATAATTTTACTGTGCTTCATGAGATCAGGAAATACGCCATGATCAATGCAAGCATTAAATATACAGGCTAAGTATGGTGCTAATGTATCTATTAAGGAACTACATAGTCTTACTGACATGCCCCATAAATCCTCTGTAGTTTTTATTTTTATTTCTTTAAAAGTTTTTAATATTACATTTGCATTAATGTACCTAAACTCAAATACATTATTACAAGTCTGAACATTCGTTTTAAGAAGATTTGACGCGATGATAGGCGAAGAGTTAAGTGACTCAGTAGTTTTAAATGGGATGTTACTGAAAAAACTTTCAAACTCATTAGCTACATCAGCGTCTGCAGTAACAATTCCCTGAGCAGTCTTTAACGAATGAGATTTTTCAATAGATTTAGTTCGACCAGTCTCTGAATTAACAACTTTCCAAACAGTTTTAATAACATTTTCAGCAGAGTATATTTTATTTTTGGTGAAAATTGCTTTAGCTTGTATACAAACATTTTGAATATTTTTGAATAATTTTTAACACGTTCAACGAATGTTTCGCTATGATTATAAGACTTTTCATCATAGAGCTCAAATAACTTTTTCCTACTTGTTCGAATACCTACAGTCGCCCAGTCACTGAATTTA
The DNA here is from genome assembly GCA_024500475.1 of Phthorimaea operculella. Classification (NCBI taxonomy): domain Eukaryota; kingdom Metazoa; phylum Arthropoda; class Insecta; order Lepidoptera; family Gelechiidae; genus Phthorimaea; species Phthorimaea operculella. The sequence goes on from JANFCV010000001.1 coordinate 16,632,530, forward strand.
AATTTAGGATTAATTGTTAATTTCTTTACCTTGAATTTGGCTTCAAATTCATCACGTATCGTTATAAAAAGCTTCGAATAAAAGTTATTTGGATTATTAGTATCATAGTCTAGAACCGGTAGTTTTTCTGATAGTGCAGTATGGAATTTGTCTACTTGGTTGGAGCTTATAATTCTTTTACTAATGACAATCTTTTCATCTTTAGGACGACATGGAAAGAGCACGGATTGCCCATTGTGGTCTGATTTACAACAATTTACGATTTCCTGGTCTGAATAGACACAATCACAGTAGATATTGTCTAAACAAGAAGCTGTGGTTGCAGTTATTCGAGTAGGTTCTTTAAATATGTTGTCTAGATTAAACGACTTAAACAAACTGATAAAACGACTTCTAAAAGCAACATTTTCTAATAAGTTTATATTGAAATCTCCACAGACAATATGAAATTTATTCTTTGATTTTAATAATATCTTTAAAACATCTTCCATGATGAGTTCAAACCTCTCATAGTTACTATTTTTAGGTGGTCTGTATACGCACACTATAATATGTTTCTCCAACTCAACGCATGAAAGTTCACACACATTCAACCGAAAGTCCAACAATATCTTTCCGCTCTTTAGCTTTAATATTTTTATTAACAAGAATAAATGTCCCCCCGCGAATAGTGGACTCTCGATTGAAGGCACTGACTATTTCATAATTTTCGTAATTAATGAGCATTTCATAATCCTTTAACCAATGCTCCGAAATACAAAGAAGGTCACATTTTCTTGCCTCCAGGAACAACTCAATCTCAAGCTCCTTGCCGGGAAAGCCCTGAATATTCTGATGAATAACACTAAGCGGCTTTCCTTTGTCGTTTTGTTTAGTTTAAATGTTGGGATTTGTTATTCCTGGATGCAAGAGGGCTAAGTCCAATATCATCCGAAATACAATGTATTACCGGGTCAGAAATATTCATAGCTAACATATTAGCTAGATGTTTACGGTAAAAAAGAGATAAGTACATTGTACTGTTCGTCATGATAAAATTATTATCTAAATTAATGTCCACTGTGTATAACTTGTCACTATGACTACATGTCAATTTATACAACATGGTATTAAAATTATAAATTCGACTATTATATTCATCTTGTCCCTTAATATACGGTAATGTGCCTATAATACAGTTATGGACATTTAGGGTGGCGCACGAGTTAATAAAATTAGTCAAGTTCTGCTTGTCGACCCCACTACTATGACTTAGTAATAACACAACTGTGGTGTTTTTTGAATAGGTATAGCTAAGCATTCGTTTAGTAACTTGTTCAAACGAGGCCTGGGGTAGACAAACATTTTCAACAACCTGATTTAGCTGGTTGTGCAGTAAATAACCTAAACCTTTTCCTATATTGTCACTAAAAATAACCGTCCTAGTAACATCATTAGTGTCCACGGGCTTGGGCAGCTGCTGAACCTGCTGGCTACGAGTACACGGCGTGGGCGTGCTTGTGTGCAACGCTGCTATGTTACTACCGCGCTGAACCATCGAGGCGCACTGGGCTCCTTGCCCGGCGACGCGCGGCGTAAGCAGAACCGCAGGAGGAGCGCGCGGGACGCGCGGTGTAGCGACTGCGTATGACTAGTTAATAATGTTTTGGCTTGGCACTTTATTTCAGAAATCCAATACACCAAGTATGTCCAGCAGAACACAAAACTGACGGGGATATTCTTAGACCCCCTGGGCTTCCACTTGCTCCTGGCTTTTGCCCCGAGGAACAAGGATGGCAACCCGGAGCTTGTGTATTTACACCGGAAGAGCAACAAGCCTAAATCGGTGACCAAATCCAGGAACTTTGAGGTGACGGAAGTGGGGTGGAACTATGAGAACATTTCTGAAGTGTCAACAGGGCCAATCTTGCTCGGGACATCGCAAGGACACATTATTGAGACGGAGTTAGAGGCTGATAGTGACAAGTCCTTCACAGCCAGCCAACAGTATTGGAGACAGGTGAGGTTTAGATAGTCTTTTTTGTGTTGTCCTTTATAATAATTTTATCAGAAAAAATAAAATAAAATATAATCCAAATTTTTATTCCAAGTTGGTTGGATTAAGTTAATGTTTGAGAGAAATTTATCAATATGTTAGTATTCATAATTATTATTGGAATAATTTTTAAAAACAACCAGAAAAAATTGTATTGTCAAATAATAGCATAAGAGAAAGTTGTTTCTTCTTCAATGTTTAATAATAATAACATGTAACTGTTTCCACACAAGCTGCCTAACTACCTGCCTCTTTATGGTGGGAAGGATATTGAAGGATTGGTAATAATAATTACATTAATAATGCTTGTTTTTTGCAGTCTTACTTAGCTTTAGTAAGTTCCAACATTCTGTGTTATGTTGTAAATGTAACTTAACTAACTGCACAAAAGAAGTTGTGGTTGTAAATTCTAATGCAATATTTATAACAATGACTTTATAGTTTTAAAAACAACATTTAACAGTTGTATGTTTTGTGTTTGTAGATTTGTTAAATCAGTAGGTTTTTTATTTATTTAAATAAACTATTTTATTTTCAGATATTCGACATTGGACGGGGCGCTGAAACTCCGATCACAGGTCTGCAGTTCCACCGAGTGGGAAACAGCAACAAGTACTTCATATTTGTGACTACACCCACCCGCCTGTACCAGGTAACTATAAGCTAGCATTACCAAGCCAACTAAACAGATTACTGACTTTGGTTTAGTTCAGATTATACAGCTAAGTGCTAGTTTCATCAATGCAATGTTAGTTAATTTGAAGCTCGTTAAATAAATAAAGGTCAAACCGCACTAACGCACCGCGCGGAACTGCAGCGAAGCTGCGCGTTACAACTTTACTAATATTGTTACATGGATCTAAAATCACACTACAATATCGCTGCAGAGGATTGGCGTGGTGTGGCGCAACATATTTACTTGCGGAGAATGTATTTTAGTTGATAATAATCGGTAGAGGAGCTGCGCGGCGCGAATTTGGTTCTAATAGAAAATATGTTTTGATGTCCTGGGAGAAATATGTTACGTATCACATGCAAAAAGGCCGAGCCTCTCCGCTGCCACGCCGCTATAGTGGGGCTGGCGTTCATACAACGTTTTAACTGTGACTGTCGCCATCTCCACGCTGTTAAATGAACGATACGCGCTTAAGGGCGACGGTGTCACGACTTTTCCCTTTAAAGCAGCCGCAGTCGGATGAGCCACCTTGTCTTCGTGATGCAGCCCACCCATTTACGAAAGTACGTGACATCTTCCGCAGCCACGCCCTCCAAACCCAAGTTGCCGCTAGCTGATGAGCACAATTTGGGCCTCCCTCCTAATGGGTTATCACCTAAACTGGTAAGATCTCGCAACGGCGTGATGTTTCGCCTGCAAGACACCTGGACAGGTGCATGGCTAACTACAGCAATTCAACCCCTACCATATAAAGCTCAGTCTTGAAGGTGAGTCGTCGTCGGCCTCTATGCGGCCGTTGCGAAGATCTCCACGTCAAATTGCCGTAGTCATAGATATACATTTCTAGGAGATATTTGTGCCTGTACGCTTACTGTGCCCTCAAAATTTCATTTTAAGCCCCCATCATAAGCCCCAAAATTGGGGTATCACGTCCTTGTATGTCATTTTTTATTTCCAAGTTATCGATTCCCAAGAGGTATCAAAAGTTGAAATCATACAAGCATGGGACAGCCTAGTGTTGGGGCCTCAGGGCAACCCCGGCCCCCCACCAGCGGGTCTCTACTCTAGAGCCTTGCACAACGAGAGCAGGCTAAACTTTACTACCAGACTAGGCTTGAGCAACCGCAGCTTTCGTCAGCGAGAGGATGTTCGTCCGCACGAACCCACGATTTGCCTAGCAGTGACACGTCTCGCTATAGACGCCCTCTGAAGGGCCCCTAAAAAGTGCGTTTACAAGGGTCACGTCACCGTTTTCCTTGTCCCTGATGTATATTTCAGGCTCAAGGATTAGCTCAGCGACGTCTTCAAGCGGCCCCACCTGGCAAAATACCTACGTGTCAGCTTCAGCAGGATCTTAGCGTAGAATACTGGATTCGGCTTTTTAGCAAAGACCGAACAGGGGTTTTGGGTCTACTATCGCTACCTGCCAGCGCCAGTTAATTAAACAACTTGCATTGCGTTCGCCAATCCGCCTGCCAATCGTGGTGAGTATGGCAGTACCCCCCGATAAGGGGAGGTCCATGTCCAGCAGTGGATTGTTGGGAATGATAAGTTTGAAAGATAGCGTGAACTATTGATTAGATAAAACTCTGCAAAACGCGCGACACAATAAGGTCGAAAGTATGTCAATGCCAAAGTTTAGTTACTTCTCATTGGTTGTCGTTGCATCAACATCGTCGTACTCCCAGGTAGTACTGCAATCTGAAATAAGCTTTGAGTTTTCCTCCCGTGTTGGTCCGGCACGAAACAAGTACCTACAGTCTATGTAAGCCTTTATGGTTTTCGAATGCTTCACTTTTGACAGTTTTGATTCAAAAGGTTGTCAAAGTCCTAAATCGGGCGTTAAAGCTAATGACAGCTCCGGGGACCTGTTAGATTTTTAACGACCGATTAGTTGTTGTCAAAGAAATGTGACATGCGCCGCATACAAAGCTGTCAAATAAGTGACTGCCAAATTGACGCCACATTGAAAGCTGTCTAAATTGTCAATTGTCCCAAATCATAAAGGCTAACACAGACGGTACGCGAGACATCAAGTTAAATGAGCTAGTATGAAGGTGCGCGACGCAACTCCCGGGAGACTTTCTTGTCCGCGGTTCAAGAGACTACGCCGCGACGCAACTGTCTCCAGGGTCTATATTTGTTTCAAATTTAATGCACAAGTACGGGCACTGCAACAAAGAAGGTTTCCGTTCGGTCAGTTGGTATTTAACCAATTACGCGATAGGCATATAAGCTTCGACTATAATCAACAAGGTAAGTCGTTTGAAAGCATACAAAGGAATTTCATTACCTGCGCATTTGCTACCTCCTTGCTACGAACCTATTTAAAGACAAAATGTTAGTCTGTTTTAGCAAAAGAAAGCAGTACATTTTTGTACTTATTTGAAGACATAAATAGGTATGTGCGCAAAATCTACAGTTTTGGAAAGGTTTTCCAGTAGCTATTTCTTTCGGGTTTGAGATTGAAACTGATCTCAAGTTCTTCTTATGTCCCGATAAACGACCAAATGACCCGGTGTCAGAGTTTTTTGACACCGACTATTTACTAGTAGGTACTAAAATGCATCAGATATGTTTGTAACGGCCGCCGCCGGTTACCAGTTAATTGAGGCCGAGGGCTTAGCGTGCTCTCCGAAGCACGGCACCATCTTTTTATCAAACATTCAGGTGATTCAACCAGTTATGAGGTAAGAGATGTGTGAAAATTTTTAAAAAGTGATAATTACAAGGTTTTTAGGGTTCCGTACCTCAAAAGGTAAAAAACGGAACCCTTATAGGATCACTTTGTTGTCCGTCCGTCTGTCTGTCATTCTGTCAAGACCCTTTATCTTATGTCAAGACCCTTTATCTCAGGAACACGTAAAGATATCGAGTTGAATTTAAAACCGTATACTCAAATTTATGAACGCTAGTAGTTGTGAAAAAATCAAGCACCTAACTTCAAGTTAAAAAAGATATAGCCGTTTATGTAGTGAAAACCCGTTATTCCCCGTTTGTAATTTCTCGTCCCAACGGCCCCCAAATTCAAACTTTTAGAGATTCGGGGGCCGTTGGGAAGAAAAATTCCCAATGGGCCCCTCGGGGGCCGATCTGCGGGGCCGTTGGGAATAACGCGTAAAAACGCGTGTTTTTTACCCTCTCAAGGGAATCAAAATTCAGAGGGTACTTCCCGTAGACCTAGAACAATGAAATTTGGCAACTAGTTTTGTTTTTAAGTACGAATTAAAGAAAAACGCAAAAAAAATCATATAGAGGCCGAAAAATAAACAAAATTTAAGAAATTCGGCTAGTTGTCCAAGTGGAGTATCATATGAAATATAGGTCTATCAACCAGAATAACCTACAAATCTTGGAACGGAACACTCGGTGGGCAGCCACTCGCCGATTTTTTTACGAAGAATTCATAAGCATTATACATAATTTTCCCAGTATATCTCCCCTATTCTCCACTCCATAATGGACGTAGTCCTACACAACATTGTTTTTCTCCCAATGTTTTTTGTTCTCAAAACAAGCGTACAGGGACAACTATCTCCCAGAAATGTATATTTATGACTGCGGCACGTCAGCCTTACTATAGCGGCGTGGCAGCGGAGAGGCTTGGCCTTATTTGCATGTGATACGTAACATATTTCTACAAGAACCAAATTTGCGCCGCGCCGCTCCTCTGCCGATTGTTTTCACCTAAAATATATACTCCGCAAATAAATAGGTATATAGCGCCACACCACGCCAATCCTCTGCAGCGATATTGTAGTGTGGTTTTAGGTTGATGTAAACAATATTAGTTGTAACGCGTGGCGTCGCCGCAGTTCCGCGCGGTGCGTTGGTGCGATTTGACCTTTAAAATATTTAACGGAGCTTCAAATTAACTAACATTGTATGGAGAAATTGCCCCTAAGTAAGTTAATGCTGAAATTATTGCATCAAAGTACTGTAAGTGTTTAGAAAAGCATAAACCACATTGTAGAAGCATAAACCACATTTTAGTAGATTATTTAATTTTTATTCTGGCAGGAAAACTTACTGCCAATATGTTATATAATAGTATGAAAATCAGACGCAACTGGCCCATTTACAAACTTGAACTTGTGTGTAAGTTTAAAATAATAAATGATAAATGAGGTATTAATTAAATAAATACATTAAAATGGTTCTCGATCTATCCCACACTATTACGTCACTGCTTTTAATTATTTAAAAAGACGCTCTTTTAGGCGTGTCTAGATCTCAATTTTCACGGCCTCGCGAGTCAGTCATGTAACACACCGCGCAGTCTTGCCTCGCTCGCAAGCGCAAGGCGGTGAGCTCGCCTGCTGGCCCGAAGGCGACGCAGCTATTGTGTGTATTGACTATAGTCCATTCATAATCATAGTGTCGTGATGACAAGTCTAAGCCTAAGCCAAGTTACACTGGTCGCGTAGTATCTAAGTATTGCGACCAGCGTTGGACTCCCGAGCGTTGGCCCCCCGCTTAAGTTGGTCATGTCTTTTTATGACACTATGATTGCGAATGGACTTTGGATTGATTGTCATCTCATCGTGTTTATTCTTCCAGTTCATAGGGCACGCGGTGACGACCGACGGCAAGCCCTCGCTGCAGACCATATTCCACCAGTACCTGACGTGCCCGGAGACCAGCTTCCAGGAGATTCCCTCGTCGCTGAAGTACTCGCGGCTGCAGTTCTTCTTCGACAGGAACAGCACGCCCAAAATGTTCGCCTGGTTGACCGAGCCTGGCATATTTTATGGACAGGTATGTTGCAAAATTGTTAATGCTTTATGTAAATCTGCCACATCTTACTTAGTATTAAAAGAAAAGTTATTAAAATGTTATTCTTCATTTACCATATCGTACTAAACAATTTTACATTTCAAAAGTCATTACAAAATATGCCCATCGGTTTGTATCACACCAAGAGACCAAAATCGCACTTTTGAATGTTCGATAGAAAACGAAACTTAATAAAGTTCACAATAGCAACTGATACAAGGCTTATATCGGATGGTTTGCAGGGATGTATCTTGAATCTCTCTCTTTACCTAATTCAGTTGCGATTTTATTTTTAAGAAAGTTTTTAGTTAGGATCTCTAGTCATGCGCTAAGCTAACCCAAAATATCCTGACAGCCGATGTGGCGCAGTGGTTAGTATGCCTGCCTGCCACGCAAAGATTCCGGGTTCAATTCCCGGTGGGGTCACTCACAAGGTTGATATTTATCACTTTGTGAATTTGTTCCCAGTCTGGTTAGGACATTGCAGGCTGAACCACCTGATTGTCCGCAAGTAAGATGGTTCCGTGCTTCGGATGGGCACGTTAAGCCGTCGGTCCCGGTTGCTGTCTATGATGGCGGTCGTTACACAACCATGTCAGAGGCATGCTACTTGCAGTAGGCGGTTGAAAAAAATCTGACACCAGGGTTCATCGGGTCGTTGAACGACTCGGTGTCCCACACGAAAAAGAAAGAAAGAAAGACCCAAAATATCTGATAAACAAAAACAAATACCGAACTACTAACTTCTATGAATACTAACTTCTACACCATTATTTCAGCTGGACCCAACATCTCAACAAAACTCCAACTCGCTTTTCACTCAAGGCGAACTTATAAACTACCCACCGAACGATGATTCCCCTACCAACGAGAAAACCCCTCTAGCATTCGTTCTTACAGAGTTCCATGCACTTATCATGTACTCAGATAGAGTCAAAGCTATTTCCTTATTGAACCAAGAACTGGTCTACCAAGACAAATATTCTGAGGCTCACGGAAGACTGAAGAACCTAGTCAAAGATCCCAAAAGAAAAACTATTTGGGCTGTCACTGACAAAACGATTTTCAGATACAAAGTTGTCCGAGAAGAAAGAAATGTTTGGAGAATATACTGCGATAAAGAACAGTTCGATTTGGCGAAAGCCTACTGCTTCAATAACCCAGCGTTTATCGACATTATTAACGTAAAACAGGCCGAGTTGCTTTTCTCCAAAGGTGACTACGAAAAAAGCGCGGAAATCTTCGCCGAAACTCAAAGCAGTTTCGAAACTATCTGCTTGAAATTCCTAGAAATTGACCAAATAAATGCTTTGAAAGTTTATTTAGCGAAACGTTTAGACGCTCTAGCGGAAGACGAGAAAACTTTAACGTCTATGCTTGTGATCTGGATGACAGAACTATATCTGTCTCAGTTGGGTTTGCTAAGGAGGACAGGGAAGGATGATTCGGAGGAATATCACCAAATACAGAGCGATTTTGAAATATTCCTACTGCAACCGAAAGTTGTAAAATGCATGCAGCACGTAAAATCTGTCATATACGACTTGATGTCCTCTCACGGCGACAAGCAAAACTTGATCAAACTGACCCTTATCAATGAAGACTACGAAAACGTTGTATCACAGAACATCTACAGGAAATCGTATTTAGAGGCTTTGAGTATGCTTCAGTCGCTGAAAAAGCCAGAATTATTTTACCAATTCGCTCCAATTTTGTTGGAAGAATCACCAAAACATACGGTGAACGCGTTGATATCTCAAGGAGTGCGACTGATGCCTTCAAAGTTGTTGCCGGCGTTCTTATCCTGTGAAAGTGATGAAGCCCATGTCACTGAGATTATTAGGTAAGATTTTCCATTGTGTTATATCATTCTAGTTTTTAAAGTGATCTCTTAGATTTGAATTGGTGTTAGATGTGCCTTCTTTAGAAATGTAGAAGTATCTGTATAACAATTACAGATATTGTAAAATTTGATAAAATTATCCTTCACTATCCGCCATATTTTTTTTCACTGATTTCCAATTAGGTATGTAGGCTTATTTGTTTATTATTTGGTAGAAGGTTTAGTAAATAATTAAACTCTAGCCTTTCAAGTACTGTAGTCAACCGAGTGGTTGAAGATTGGCTAGTAATAGAAAATCGAGTGATACTTGTTGTTTGATTCCGAAGCTGATCTTAGCGCAGTGGAAGCAAATTAAAGTTATCTTAAAATCTAAAACTAAGTGGTCGATCAGCCTCGGAACAACATTTGACTACGATTCGTAGTGCTCTTTACTATAGCTAAATAAAATAAATTTAATGAGAGAATTTTGTTCCGGAAAGTTTCCGGCCGAGAAATTCTTGTTTCCAAAATCTACTTAAACAGGGCCCAGCAACGAATTGCTTACCGAGCAAACGATGACGCCGTTTCTTTGTGAGTTTAAGTATGACAGGAATCAGGTATTCAGGATATTTTAGGAGCGCAGGAATAGGGAATAACCTAAACTCACAGCACTGGAACATCCGCTCGTTCTCGAACTCCTTTCCTCCACTTTGCACTATAGTTCACAGTTCGACATCACATAATGTTTTTTAACACAAAATAACTAAAAGATTTCTCTCCGAATGAGAAATCGGCCCCGTTGGCCTCCAATCATTTATAATTAAAATACGTAGCTATCGGCAGCCACGACGCGAGCGACGACTCAAAGTGAGGTTATGTTACCGGCGACCACGTTGGCCTCAATCAAAAGCCGAAACCAAAATTCACTTGGTTCACTTCCCACCGCACAGGAAGCCATGGCTTGTGGCAAATAGCACACGAGAAAACCGCCAAAACACCTTAATTTTACACCACTTAAAACTAAAATTCGCTTCAACAACGCTAGCGTAAAGATGACAGACGGGCGGACCGAAAAGTGTTGCCAGCACCGTCCGCTCAAAAGATACGAAACCGTTTTTGATACGAAACTAAACATTCACCCGCCCCGGACCGACACATCGGTCCGCTCTATGCATGGCAGGCGTGATAATGTAGCTACTGCTCGCTTAAGGACTGAATCCCCCACCTGAACTTCTGCAACTCGAGGAGTGCCATCACTACCCGGAAACAGGTTGAGAATGCGCCCCGGCGCCAACGCAGTGGCGGTAGGTTGGCATCCTTAACCAGAACGAGATCCCCAATGCAGGGGTTCAGTCCTGTCCGTCCACTTAAGGCGTTGCTGCAGAATGTGCAAGTACTCAAGCGACCAACGCTTCCAAAAGTTTTGAGTCATTTGCTGCAACAACTGATAACGCGACAAACGATTGCTATTCACCTCCGTATAGGGATATTCCGGCAAGGCGTTAAGTGGGCGGCCAATTAAGAAATGCCCTGGCGTCAGGGCCTCTAAATCATTTGGGTCTGAGCTGAGCGGACACAAAGGACGCGAATTGAGTACAGCCTCAATTTTACAAAACACGGTCGCCAGCTCCTCGAAAGTCAAAATTGTTAACCCTACAACGCGCAACAAATGCGTCTTAGCGGACTTTACAACCGCTTCAAAAATACCACCCCAGTGAGGGCACGCTGGTGGATCGAACACCCAGGTAATGCCCTGACGGGAGAGGCCCGTGCTGATGGCTTCTTCGTTCTCCCGTAAGAACGTTACAATTTCTTTCATACACCGATCAGCACCCTTAAAGTTGGTACCATAATCCGACCTGATCAGCGCTGGTCGCCCTCGTCGCGACGTAAATCTCTCCAGCGCTGCCAAAAAGGCCTCCGTAGATAGGTCGGCCACGAGCTCCAAGTGGACGGCCTTGGTGGCTAGGCACACGAACACGCACAAGTACGCCTTGATAGACTTTGCGTTCCGTAGGCGTGATGCCTTTACCATGAAAGGGCCTGCAAAATCCGTTCCCACACCTGCAAACGTCCAGGCCTCCGTCACCCGGTCCGGTGGGAGATCTCCCATCTGTGGCTGCATTGTGGCTGCCTTCAAGCGGTAACAAGGCAAGCACCTAAACACAACGCTACGTACCGTTCGTCGTCCCGATAAGATCCAAAACTCGCGCTGTAGGATGGCCAATAGCGCATTACAGCCCGCGTGCGAGTTTTTCTCATGACGATCCCTGACTAAGAGCTCAACTAAGGGTCCCCTATGGAAGTAACAGTGGATGCCGAGCCGAAAAGGGCAGGCTAGCGTTCCGAAGTCTGCCTCCAACCCTGAGCATACCTTGCTCATCCAGGAATGGGTTGAGGCGCACAATTCCTCCCTTCAGCTTTCCACGTCCATCCCTGAGCAGCCTGACCTCCTCTTCAAAATGTTCCGCCTGGACGACTCTAACCAATGAGCATAGAGCCGCATTCCGCTCCGCAGGCGAGAGGACAGGTGTAAAGTTCCGTTCTGCTTGAGGCTTCCTGCAGTTGTTCACGAACCGCTTGATCCAACCTGTCACCCCAAGAAGTTTGTCGAGGAGCTATACCGTTCCAGCAAGAAAGCTGGGTTAGGCTTCGGTACGAGTTGCCCCACGTTCACTCGCAAACCTCGATCAGGTGGCCCAAGCGGCGCCCTGCACTCGTTGAATGGCCATTCCTGCGGCGACTCAGTCAGCCATTGAGGTCCCCACCACAGTGGGTGACTCACCAAATCAGGTGCCCTGCACCCGCGCGAAGCGCAGTCCGCTGGGTTCCATTCTCCCGGTACGTGCCTCCACACTAACGGAGTTTCCGACCCCGTAATCTGTGACACCCGATTTGCCACGAAAACCTCAAGTGTATGTACCGACGTCTGCAACCAGCACAGAACTATCCGACTGTCAGTCCACGCGTACACCGTTTCATCCAAGTTGATGGTACCACGCAGATTGCAGGTTACATGATTTAGCAAGCGCGCTAGAAGAGCTGCCCCTGCCAATTCCAATTTGGGGATGGTCCATCTAGTTCTGACTGGTGCCACCTTACTTTTGGCCATAACCAGACGCACGTGCACAGTTCCCGTTGAACTTGCTGTCCGAAGGTATACAGCTGCCGCGTACCCTCGCTCCGAGGCGTCACAAAACCCATGTAGGGTAGCCTTACATCCCACCGATGGGACTAACTTGCGGGGTATCGCGATGTGCACAATCCCTGGTAAGGTGGTCACAAACTTGAGCCAATCCTTCAACAACTCTCCGGAGAGTTGGTCGTCCCATCCTAAGTTGGCTAGCCACAACCTTTGTAAAAGCACTTCGCCATGAACGTAACCGGGGCGATCCATCCGCTAGGATCGAACGTTCTAGCGATTGTCGACAGTACCGACCGCTTAGTCCAAGTTTTCTCCAAAAGGTCGGGCTCGATCTTGTACGTGAATACGTCATGCGTTGGCCTATATTGCACCCCGAGGATGCCCAACGTGTTTGGATTGTCCGGGTTCTCAAAGAGGTGCGGGTCCTGATGGAACTCGCCTGGCAAACCGGCCAGGAGCTCTGGGCAACTGGACAACCATTTCCGCAACTCGTAACCTCCTGAACCCATGATCGCGATCAACTCGTCTCGTAGAATTAGCGCCTGCTCCACGCTATCAGCACCCGTGCAGATATCGTCCACGTAGACGTCGCGATCCAGTACTGCTGCGGCTCGAGGATATCTTACCCTTTCCTGTGCGGCCAACTCGCAGCGTACGTACTGCCAAATACGGACTTGGCTTAAGTCCATACGTCACCGTGTTAAGTTCGTATGTGACCATCGGCTCATCTGGGCTCTCACGCCACAAAATCAGCTGATACCGACGGTCATCCGGATGTATCATGGTTTGGCGAAACATCATTTTGACGTCTGCGACGAACGCTACCTGGTGTAACCGAAAGTCTGTGAGAATGTCCACAATGTCCCGGTTCAATTTAGGACCCGCGTGCAAACATTGGTTCACAGACACACCATTCGAGGTAGGAGCAGAACCGTCAAACACCACCCGTATTTTCGCCTCAGGTGACTTCAAGACAGCCAGGTGTGGAATGTAATAATGCTCGACACACCTCCAATCCAGGCTGGACACCGACATGTGGCCCAATTGAATATATTCCCGCATGAATTCTATATACTTCTGCCGAAGTGCTGGGTCTCGCCTCATCTTCCGCTCCATTCCGAGTAGTCTCCGTTCCGCGAGCTGTCGCGAACTACCTAAAGCGGGGCGGTTTGGGAGAAAAGGTAGCCTGGTCACGAATCTGCCTGACGGGCATCTCGCAGTGTTGTATTGATAGAACAACTCGCACTCGTCATCCTCTGGCTTCCGTCTGTCCGCCGTGGGCGGCTCTTCAGACTCCCAAAACCTCTGCAGCACCTCTGACAGCACACTACCATAGAGGACCGGATCCCCTTCTGGTAGGTCCTGAGGTCTCCAAACTGGGCCGAAAACAACATACCCCTGTGGTATCTACGGCCACCAAACCAGTTTCCTGGAGTACCTTCTTCCTACCGCACCATAATCTCCCGAGGACGTCTGACCCGAGAAGTACGTCCACCGTACCAGGAGTATCAAAATCAGGATCAGCTAACTCCAACCCTGTGGTTAACCCTCGTACCGTTGGTGGTAACCTAACCTGAGGAGTTTCCCAACCACTTCATCCAGCACCACGGCTGAGACTTGATAGCTGACCCTGTACATGTGCTACCTAATGCGAACTCAAAGTTCGTCTGACCCCGAATGTCAGGCACATTTAGGCCCCCGATGCCTACAGCTTCATCCTCACTTGGCCGTACATTTAGGCCTAGCCTACTCACCAGCTTACTCGATACAATACATCCCTGAGCCCCTGTATCCAGTAGGGCTCTTACTTGAATGGTCCGGCCACCGTATCCCCATACCCAAATCTTAGCCGTTGGCAAAAGTACCGTGATTGGACGGGGAGCCGAAGCTGATGAGTAGGCGGCGATTACCTAGCGGGAATCTAAACGCGGTGAGGCCGCGTCCCGCGGGGTATCCTCACTACCCAAACCTGTGTATGGGTCCCACTCCTGCTGGTAGGGAGGTCTGCCCATAAAGGCCATGGCTGGAGTTCTATAGTACCCCGACGGCAAACGTCCGTACCGAGGTTGCGCCTGTAGCCGCGGGTACTCAGGCATAGGCGGGGGCATGCGTGGGTCTTGAGACCCAACCAGGTGGCTCAAGCCCGCAGAATACTGCATGTACCCTGGTGGCTGCCTAGTGCTCCCCTGACACCCGCCCGTTGAATCCCGTACCTGGGATGGGTGTCCTTGGCCACGTTCCTGTGCCGCTCTTCCCCAATCCGGCACCTGCTGCCGTGGTGGGGATCGTCCCCACGTCCTTGGGTAAGTGGGCTCCGTCTGTTGACGTCCCCCTGCCTGTCCCTGTGACCGATGCGGAGGTGGGCTCCTCCTTGAGGGGGTGGCGTTGCTCCTCCTTGGTGGGCAGGCTCCTTCGCTGATCCGATCCAGCGCTGCCCCGGCGCCTCCGGAGCGATTCATGCAGAGCAGCGGATGGTGTGCACCCTGGCAGTACCTACAGTTGGTGCTTGAAGGGCACTCGCACCTGATGCGGCCCCAGGCACCGAAAACACCAACGCCTCTGCTGTGCCACACCCCGTCTCCTCTGAACCCGCTGCGCAGCAAACTCCTGACACGCTGCCACCCCGTGGCCTGTCTCCCTGCAGTAGGCACACCCTGATTCCAATGCGGTGTTGTACCGCCTGGGTTGCCCACTGTTGCCTCCTCGCGCCGGTGCACCCGGCCGTTCCGGGTGGCGAGGGGCAGAGGTCTCCTTGCGAGGGGCTTCACCAGCCTGGACGTCCACTCGCCTGCTTTCGGCCTCGAGGAACGACTTCAGATCCTCGTAGGTCGGGAGGTGGTCCGAGGACTTGCTCGATGTAGCTGCTCGAATCGAGCGACCATTTCGCTCGGCAGGCGGCGAAGCACTGTGTGGACCAAGATATAACCGTAGCCCGCCACTGGCAAACCCTGTCGCTCTAGTGCGCTGACCGCGACACTGACTGGGTGGAAGATTTTCTCGCGGAGGTCCGTACCTCGCGTTATGGTTGGTATTGACAGCCACTGGTCTAACAGCCTGTCTACAATCAGGCGCTTGTTTCGATACCGGTCGGTAAGGATCTTCCACGCCACCTCATAATTGCTATCCGAGACAGCCAAATGCGTCAGCAATTCATGAGGCTCTCCATGTAGCCTGGACATCAGCTGAGCCATCTTGTACGCCGGCGTTATGTCCGTCCGTGTGTGGACCACACTGCTATACAGGTCCTCAAACGCCGGCCAGTCGGCGTAATCGCCTGCAAAGACTGGAACCGTAACAGGCGGAAGAGGCACCTGTAATCCTTGTCCCACTTTACCACGGAATGGCTTTTCCTTTCCGTCACGTCGCCTAGATATGTCCGCAGCTGCCTGCGCAATGTCCTGTGCCAGCTCCAAGCACTGGCTTACATCGCCCTCAACCAGCTCCTTATCTTCAGGGTTAGGAGCTTCCTCAAGGAGCATGAGGCACTCTGTGAGGTGTTCCGACACAACCCGAACCCGTTCATCTGCCTGTAGTGCACTTTTCAAGAGCGCGTCCTCCCGGTCCTCGCGGCCGATCATTGCCGCTGTGGTAGTAAACCACCTTAATTCTGTCTTTATAGCAGCCTTATACCTGGCGATCGAGGAGCCATGGTACCAACTTTTACACACTCGACTTAATAAAAACGACAAACCAATAAACAAATACCACAAAATAAATGTTAGTTGACTGGCCTAGACCTTACCGATAAGGTACCGTTCACTAGGCAAACAATACAGTCACAAAAAAGAACCGAAACAATATTTTCCAAAATTAATAAAATATGTGGGTAATATAAAAAACACGCTTAATACTAAATTACGGCTAACTATGTTGCAATAAAGCAACCACGCTCTGCTATGTTTGATTCCGAAGCTGATCTTAGCGCAGTGGAAGCAAATTAAAGTTATCTTAAAATCTAAAACTAAATGGTCGATCAGCCTCGGAACAACATTTGACTACGATTCGTAGTGCTCTTTACTATAGCTAAATAAAATAAATTTAATGAGAGAATTTTGTTCCGGAAAGTTTCCGGCCGAGAAATTCTTGTTTCCAAAATCTACTTAAACAGGGCCCAGCAACGAATTGCTTACCGAGCAAACGATGACGCCGTTTCTTTGTGAGTTTAAGTATGACAGGAATCAGGTATTCAGGATATTTTAGGAGCGCAGGAATAGGGAATAACCTAAACTCACAGCACTGGAACATCCGCTCGTTCTCGAACTCCTTTCCTCCACTTTGCACTATAGTTCACAGTTCGACATCACATAATGTTTTTTAACACAAAATAACTAAAAGATTTCTCTCCGAATGAGAAATCGGCCCCGTTGGCCTCCAATCATTTATAATTAAAATACGTAGCTATCGGCAGCCACGACGCGAGCGACGACTCAAAGTGAGGTTATGTTACCGGCGACCACGTTGGCCTCAATCAAAAAGCCGAAACCAAAATTCACTTGGTTCACTTCCCCACCGCACAGGGAAGCCATGGCTTGTGGCAAATAGCACACGAGAAAACCGCCAAAACACCTTAATTTTACACCACTTAAAACTAAAATTCGCTTCAACAACGCTAGCGTAAAGATGACAGACGGGGCGGACCGAAAAGTGTTGCCAGCACCGTCCGCTCAAAAAGATACGAAACCGTTTTTGATACGAAACTAAACACTTGTTCTTTAAATAATACGATTTCCTATTACTAGTCAACCTTCAACCGCTTTTCTTCAAAATTCGCCACGACAAAATCCAAT
Source organism: Phthorimaea operculella (assembly GCA_024500475.1). Taxonomy (NCBI): domain Eukaryota; kingdom Metazoa; phylum Arthropoda; class Insecta; order Lepidoptera; family Gelechiidae; genus Phthorimaea; species Phthorimaea operculella. Next base: position 16,649,771 of record JANFCV010000001.1, read on the forward strand.
TCAAGTTAATTGTTACATCCTACCACTAACATTATTTTTTTTTTGTCCCAATGTATTGTTTCTTAACTTGCAGGTATCTAGAGTTCATGCTACAGAACTTCAACGTGAAAGACCGCGCGATCCACAACTACTTATTAACTCTATACGTGGAACATGATCAAGTATCTCTGATGCGGTATTTAGACAGGCAGGGGCAGGACGTCGCTATGGTCAACTATGACGTACATTATGCACTCAGGTGAACACACTTTTTCTCATGTATTGGAATTTTTAATGCACTTACCGTGCTATATTATTATAATTTAGTTGTAAAAACTACTACTAAATGTCGCTTCGAGACGAGCATCAAGAGGTTGAGAAATTCATCAGGATCCGCCAGGCACCCGTAGTTCAGTTGGAAGAGGGGTGGGACGGTACCCCGTGTTCAAGTCCCGGCGATCGCTAATGAATATTTCAATTTTCTCATATATTTTTTTACTTTTTCTCTATTTTTAGTTTTATTCGGAATAACTAAGTTGCCTACTTTAAAGATTTTGTACCACTTAGTACAAAATAGCGTAATGTGCCAACATGACATTTTGCGTATGCGTTTTCTATTCTATAACGTTTCAACGTAGTTTACATGTTTTCAGATTATGTCGTGAGAAGAATCTAGCACACGCATGTGTAAAATTGTCTGCTTTGCTTGGACTATGGGAATCTGCTGTAGAGCTGGCACTACAGGTACGCGATGTTTTATCTCTACCAGGAGTACCGAAATGGTATAACAAGCTGATTGATTTAACAACTATGGGAGATCCAAATATTTTTCCACCTTTCGCCCCATTCCCCATGTTAGCCCATGGGGAAATTTGTTCAGTTTCATGAGTACCTTGACCTCCTTGTGGGTAGTTGTTATTTTTGTTACTCCCGGTATAATTTTAAGTAGGTTCTATAAACCATCTATCTACCTATACTAAGTAGCAGTTCTTCTATCATCATATTTGTTAATTTTCAGGTGAACGTGGAGCTAGCGCGTGAAGTAGCCAACATGCCCGAGGAACCCGAAATTCAGAGACAACTGTGGCTCACTATTGGTAAGATAATACATCACTATCTTCACCTAAGACCTGCTTGGACACAAAATCTTCTAAAAAATTATTATGTAGGTTTCATCCGCTGCAACTCATTTTCCCGCCCGAAAAAGGCATTACCCGAAATATGTTATCCATATACGGGGTGTTAGGGATGGTGTAACGAAAACTTTGCAGGCGTGCTCGGACCTTGAAACTGAACAACTTTTACTATGGCGCCAATGGTGGGAAACGAAAAAAAAATTCCGACCTCCCATACAAAGTCAGTCAGCTGATCGTGAATTTTGTTTGGGAGGTTGGAAAATTATTTTCGTTTCCCACCATTGGCTTCATAGTAAAAGTGGTTCAGTTTGATGGTCTGATCATGCCTGCAAAGTTTTCGGTACACCGTCCCCAACACCCTGTATAAACCTAAATCTTATATTACCCTGTATTTACAAAAAAGACATCAAAACACGTTGCGTGGTTTAGAAGGAGTTAGCGAATTCCACGACAGACAGACAGAGAAACGCAAAAAGCGACTTCATCGCCTTGATGATATATAAAATTTTTGATTGCAAGAATCGTAAACATTTTTATGCTATACTAGCTGCCCGTCAGCGGTTTCACCCGCTGCAACCTATTATTCCGCGGGAAAAAAGCATTACTCGCCAAGAGATGTCGCTGTTAGTTTTCGGCGAAAACGTTTAAAACGCGAATCAGCTCACTCACGCCACCTTTGCAAAAATATTGGAATATGCGTGATCCCGTAAGAATAAGACATTTTCCCGTGGTAAAAAGTAGCCTATGTGTTAATCTAGATACTCTTCTATATTTGTGCAAAATTTCATGTCAATCTAATCAGCCGTTTTAGCGTGATGTCGTAACAAACACACACACAAACATCCGCCTTTATAATATTAGTAGGATGCCCCTTATCGCCTGTATAACATTATTCCCTTCCAGCGGAGCACGTGATCAGCAAAAACCAGGAGCTGTCTGAAGCCATGAAGTTCCTCGAGGACTGTCCCTTAGTTAAGATCGAGGATATCCTGCCATTCTTCTCAGACGTGGTCACCATCGACCACTTTCGGGAGCCTATTTGTCATTCCCTACAGGTATACAAAAGATCTTGTTACCTACATAAAATAGCGCAGTGTTTGGAAAATCGATTGATTCACAAAATCGAATAGAAACTGAAATGTTTCAGTAGCAAATTCAATTTTTTTTTGTTTTTAGGAATACAACAACCAAATAGAAGAATTGAAGGCTGAAATAGATGAAGCCACACGTTCCGCAGAATATGTGAGTACATCAGAAATAACATGCTAAAGTATCATCATCATCTTCTTGACAACTTTTGCAACATGCTAAAGTATATACAAGGTGTTCCAAAGGAAATACATTAAATTGGAGACGTTGTGTAAACCATTGTACTGAACAATTTCCATTATGGCACCAAGTTTGAATTCTTAACAATTAAGAAGTTGAAATTTTCATACAAACTAAATGCCTACATTTACTACAACCATTATGTATTACCCCTTATCCAAGATTGCAACCTTGCATTTTGAACTTGTTGGATTTGAACGATTTGAATTTTCGAAAAAGTTTGGAACATAGTTGTCTATGTTTTAAATTTAAACGAAAACTAATGATAAAAGATCTCTTTCTTGGTGTCAATTTTATTTTATTGCCGCCTCAAACTAAAAACTTCTTTTGACTTAGAGCACCCATAGAGACGCAAAGACAAAGGGCCAATCAGAGAATCCAGTAGAGTCTGTAGTGTCAGTTGTGTCAGTTTTTGACGAACATGACATTTGACCTTAGTCTAAGCCACAACTGTTGCCTTGGCAACTAAATTACCGCCAAAACCTTTGCCTTGGCGGTAATTTCAAAAGTTTTTCCAAGACGGCAACATGACATAAAGAAAGGTCATAATAAATAAAGCTCCTTTCATAATGTGGGAGTCAATTAAATTTAACAAATTTAAGTTGCTAATTTCTTCTAAACGAGGGGTTTTCATAACTTGGCCCCATAATGAAAAATATTCGGTACGATGGCCTACACAATGTCTCCAATTTAATGTATTTACATTGGAACACCTTGTATAAAATCAAAACTAAAATTTAAATTTCATTATAAAACGTCTTTCCAGGCGTCTACAAGTGTCCTATCACATAAAAAATCATATCTTTATATTGTGAGTAGCCTGAGAAATAAGGCGAAGTTATAGAACACAGGTGAACTTACAAGTAAAAAAAAATCTGGTCTATTAATTGATTTTCTAATCTTTCAGGTGCGTTCAGAGATCCAGTCGTTCCGCAACCGCAGCGTGCTGGTATCAGCCCAGGACTCGTGCAGTCTGTGCGAGATAGCTCTCCTACTGCGGCCGTTCTACTTGTTCCCGTGCGGACACAAGCTGCATGCTGACTGTCTACTGCAACACACACTCCCTATTTTGGGTAAATTTTGCTTTTGATTCTAGCAGGTTCCAGAACTAATTCCTGGCTATTTCCATGAGGAATGGCGACAGCCATTTTGCGCCCTTCAATCGCGATCACACCATCGTATCGTGAAATACCGAAATCGCTTCGCTCGCAATACGAGTTGTGTCAGTGTAGCGCAGTAAAAGACGAGCTCGCTTCGCTCGCAATATGAATTGTGTTAGAGTAGCGCAGTGAAAGGCGAGCTCGCTTCGCTCGCAATATGAATTGTGTTAGAGTAGCGCAGTGAAGGGCGAGCTCGCTTCGCTCGCAATATGAATTGTGTCAGTGTAGCGCATTGAAAGAAGAGCTCGCTTCGCTCGCAATACGAGTTGTGTCAGTGTAGCGGTAGCGCGTAAAAGACGAGCTCGCTTCGCTCGCAATACGAGTTGGGTCAGTGCCGCGCAGTAAAAGACGAGCTCGCTTCGCTCGCAATATGAATTGTGTCAGTGTAGCGCAGTGAAAGAAGCGCTCGGTTCGCTCGCAATAATATGTATTGTGTTAGTGTAATATGCTGCAAGAAGAGGTCGCTTCGCTTGCAATATATGTTTTATTAATTTGTAGCATAAATATGGGGCGGTAAATCTTACTTCCCCTAAACAGGACTAAAAGCGCATAATGGTGACTATATTGTTGCGCGCTTCTGTAGCTGCGCGTCAGCTGGTCTTCTTTCTTTTCCACGTCGTGTGAGTGATTCCAGACTTTCGCCCGACAAAAAAGTCGTCTATGCGCGCCGGGTCTAATACTATTTATCTCTTTCCCAGCGCCCGGCAGCCGCAGCAAACTGATCGACCTGCAGCGCCAACTGTCCGTCTTATCCAACATAGAGCTCAACACTCTCACCTCCTCTGGCTTACCGCTGCGGGACGTGCTCAAGAACGAGATAGACGAACTAGTCGCTACAGAGTGCATCTTCTGCGGAGAGCACATGATCTCGAGTATAGACAAGCCGTTTATTGCGGATGAGGACTGGGATAGAGTGCTGCATGAGTGGGAGTGAGATACCAACATAACTCTTTAGTTACTTTTAGCATTTGAGTGTACATAAGTGTACTATAATGATGAGTCAGTGCTTAGATCAGGACATCTAGATGTTACCGGCGAAACGTAATCTCTTTGATATTGAATCGAAAACGATACTACCTGTTTCATAGAAGAAGGGGACCCGAAATTGCAATATAATTGTTGACATCACGCTCAAATGTCTTGAAAAAGGCGCAGAGAATAATGTTGCCATTTCGGGTCCCCTTCTTCTATGAATCAGGTAGTACATAATATTGAACATCAGTAGTCTCCGTCTTATCTTATCTAACATAGAGCTCAACACTCTCACCTCTTCTGGCTTACCGCTGAGGGACGTGCTCAAGAACGAGATAGACGAACTAGTCGCTACAGAGTGCATCTTCTGTGGGGAGCACATGATATCCAGTATAGACAAGCCGTTTATTGCGGATGAGGATTGGGATAGAGTGCTGCATGAGTGGGAGTAAGATCCTAACCTACTTAAGACACAAATATTTACATACGGCTCTCCCTCCTTCTAAGAACGAGATAGACGAACTCGTCGCCACAGAGTGCATCTTCTGCGGGGAACACATGATCTCCAGTATAGACAAGCCGTTCATAGCGGATGAGGACTGGGATAGAGTACTGCATGAGTGGGAATAAGATCCTAACCTCCTAAGACACAAATATTTACATACGGCTCTCCCTCCCTCTAAGAACGAGATAGACGAACTCGTCGCTACCGAGTGCATCTTCTGCAGGGAACACATGATCTCGAATATAGACAAGCCGTTTATTGCGGATGAGGACTGGGATAGAGTGCTGCATGAGTGGGAATGAGGTACTAACCTACTTCAGACATACATATTTATTAGGGTCTCCCGTTAAGAGACGTGATTCAAGGACCACCACCATAATAACAGCCACAACAGTCCACCGCTGGACATGGTCCTCCCCCTATCAAAGGATATTGCCGTACTCACCACGCTTGGCGATCACAGTGCAAGATTTACAGGGAACGCTGCTGCCCATTCCCTGGATGATTCTACCTTAGTCCCAAGGCTCCCACACGAAAAAAAGACTAAGGCTCTTACATACACCGGCCGGGCGTTCATGCTTTCTTCCTCCCACCATTTATTTTTCCCTTTCTTCTGTGAATCAGGTAGTACATATGTCGAACATCAGTTTTTCTCTCGGCATGTACCTACGTATGAATGTATATCAAGTTATCAAAAAAATGTGCAATTGTGACGTTTTAGCAGTGTGAGTGACATTTTAAGAGCGTTATGTTTTATAAGTCTATGATGTTTTGCCCGAGTGTTTTGCCAACTGTTTTGCAATATTTTAGCTTCGTTATTGTCGAGAACAACTATTTATTATACAGGGTGGACCATGGAGTGACGTAAATAAAAAGAAATTAGATTCCTCACATCTTGGGGTATTCGAAAATACCCTATTTATGTTTCGCAATTATTTTTAGTTTCCGAGTTATTCAACTTAAGGGGGATCGTTACGTCATACAAACTAAAATCTGAACTTCAACCGAGTTACACGTGAGCTAAACAACAATTTTATCAAAAAATCTTTATGTGAGATGAGGAAGGCACACGTAAATATGTCGCAAAACTGCATAACGTAAAAAAATATCAAGTATTTTCTCCACAAAAAAATTAAACGTGTTTATTGCAGCAGTAGCTCCATCTATGTTCATTAAGTGGCGACACGGTTTTTACAGAGAAATCTGATGGTTAAAAAATTATTTGTTTTATTTTGCGAAAATGTTATAAAAGCACGGGACTTCCCATCAAGTTTTTAATCATAATTTTGTCTCATTTAAAGACGTAACTCCATTTAAATTTTGTATGGAAAACGATCCACCTTAAGTTGTATTTAAATCTCGACTGGCAGTAATTTTTCCTTTCCTTTTTTTATTTCCGTTTCAGGGCTTCTCGCGCGGTGGATTTCCTAGCACAATCTTTATAATTAGTACTTTTTAGCGTACAAAAAAGAAAAAATGACTGCCATTCGAGTTTTTCCCATACAACTTTAAAAGTTGAATAACTCGGAAACTAAAAATAATCGCAGAACAAACATGGGGTGTTTTCGAATACCCCAAGATGTGAAAAATCTAATTTCTTTTATTGACGTCACTCCATGGTCCACCCTGTATGTTCACTCATTTGCCATATTCAGTAGTATTTATATAAGCATTCTTGCATTGTATATGGCACACTGTGATATATGATAAAACTGATGATTTTATTATTTACCTATTATAACTTATAGATTGTATTAATGTATATTATACTTGTACGTAATTAATTAATCAATTATATTTGTATGATGAACTGATAGCTTAAGCTAAATATTACCAAAAAAATAAAATAATACACATAAAAATGTGGTATCATTATTTATTTATTCAGAAATTGTTACACGTAACAATAAATTAAATTTAGGTTTTAAATAAGAGACCATTAAAATCCTAAAGGAGAAATCCTTAGCTTTAAATATTAATAAATGTACAAACGTAAACACTATACATTTTAACACATGTTTAGGCACAGTTCACACTGATGCAGAAACAACCTCGTATATCTTAAACATTTATATTACTAATGGATATGTCGCAGCCAACTGGTTAAAAACGCTGTGTAATTAAACAACTAGATCTTTAATCAAACGCCGCCATCTAACCAAACAACTAGTTCACTGGCTGAATTTTGAAGCATTCCAAACGTTCAACACAGCGGCGGACCGAAAACCCGCTGTTTAATGGAATAAGTACGTTTTTACGCCACTGCGGCGCTAGAGTCGGTTTGTTTACAAGATGGCGTCAGCGGCACAAAAATCTACACCGTATTTTGTGATTTTATGATAAATAATCCGTAATTTGCGTAATCAGTGCTGTTTTTTATGATTATAAGTGATGGGGGCGCCTACGGGGGAAACGTCCGACCAAAAGTTCAAACAGTTGTTTGAAGAAACACTGAGAAACTACGAAATCCAACATCAAGGTAATTTTGTTCTTATTACACGAATATTGAGCCATTAAATGTTTATTAAACTGTCACAAACCTAATAAAACATGGGTAATTCGTTACGTAATCATTCAATTTGCAGTATCTACTAATTTTCGATGAAAATAGAGTGATGTGACCGAAGGTACTTACAAAGTATAAAGCCCTATACAAACTGCAGCGGGATTCGGATGGTTACTTGGGTAGCGTAGTGGAACTCAATTACTTGACCATATGTACCAGTCACAATACCGCGTACCCACGTACAGAGCCGGTTCCGCTCCGGTTTGCATAACTCATGCTCGGGGCTAGACTGTAGGGGAGACTGGGGTTGCTTGCACTAGGGGGGCGGCAACACAAATGACACTTTTTCAAAATTTTCTTAGTGTTTCTCACTGGTTGAGGTGTTTGAAAGGGGGCTGCCTGTAAATAGAAAAAAAATACCCTCTCCTTTCCCCCTCTACAATAGGCCCCTTGGGGTCATATTGACCCCTTTTTATGACGGAACGTACAAAGTTGCTCATCAGCAACAATGTTTACCTAGAACACTTTTCTCTGGAGGCCCAAAATCGGTCAGAGGCCCCTAGGGCCCCGTTAAAGGATCCAATGGACCCCTCGATTTTTTGACGGAAATGGGTAGAGTGGCTCATATACAACAACTTTTATCTACAAAGTTTTCATCTGGGATGCCTAGATTAGCATGTAGGGCCCTACAGTCTTAATACTGGGACTTAAAAAATAATTCGACCTGTGGGTCTCCATGATGACCTACAATTTTTTGACCGGGAATGGAAAAGGTCAGTAACAACGTTTGCCTTAAACACTTTATTCTGCGGCTTTAAATCAGCCGGTGGTCCCTAGGGGGGGGCCTTAAAATGTCATAATGGACCCCTCCATTTTTTGACGGAAATGGATTGAGTGGCTCATATACAACTACTTTTATCTACATTTTTTCATCTGGAGGGGCCTAGATTAGCTTAATCTAGGCCTTTTATGGCCCTGGTGACTACTGCCTGTTTTTGAGGCCGCAAAAAAAGTGTTCTACGCAAACGTTGTTGATGATGAGCAACCTTTTCTATTCCCGGTCGAAAAATTGTAGGTCATCATGGCTACTCACAGGTCGAATTATTTTCAAGTCCCAGTATTGAGGCTGTAGGGCCCTACAAGCTAATCTAGGCCTCCCAGATGAATACTTTGTAAATAAAAGTTGTTGTATATGAGTCACTCTATCCATTTTTGTCAAAAAATCGAGGGGTCCATTGGATCCTTTAACGGGGTCCTAGGGGCCTCTGATCGATTTTGGGCCTCCAGAGAAAAGTGTTCTAGGTAAACATTGTTGCTGATGAGCAACCCTGTACGTTCCCGTCATAAAAAAGGGGGGTCAATATGACCCCAAGGGGGCCTATTGTGGAGGGGGAAAGGAGAGGGTAATTTTTTTCTATTTACAGGCAGCCCCCTTTCATACACCTCAACCAGTGAGAAACACTAAGAAAATTTTGAAAAAGTGTCATTTGTATTGCCGCCCCCTAGTGCACTCCAACCCCAGTCTCCCCTATAGTCTTGCCCTAAGCATGAGCTATGCAAACCGGAGCGGAACCGGCTCTGTACGTGGGTACGCGGTATTCTGACTAGTACAAATATCAAGTAATTGAGTTCCGGACTTCCGGTACTCACGTACCCACCCGGATTCCGCTATATTTTGAATAGGCTTACTTTCAGATCACAGAATCAGACATACGCGGGCTCTGCGCCCGTTTGCGACTCGCAACGCGTAAGCTGTGCGTGTGACATTATAATAACGCGCGTGGAGCCCGCGTATGTGTGAATATGCCCTAACACACATTGCTACCCTAACAAATAGAACGCAAGCCAGTTGGCTAACCAACATACAGCTGTAGTGTAGAACGTGATCTTCAACCACTTACCTGATGAATGTTTAGTTGTTTGGTTAGATGGCGACGTTTGATTAAAGAACTAGTTGTTTAATTACACAGCGTTTTTAACCAGTTGACTGCGACAGATACAAAGTATGGTAGATGTGCATTGAATTGTCAATTAAATGAAAAAGATCTATTTTAAAATTTGTTGATTTTAGAATATTTTTAAGACACTTTTGGCTGTGGACAATTTGACGCCGCACCAGTGTGAACTGACCCTAAATTACAATCACAATCTGTATTTTAATTGTTTATAGCACATAAATTACAGAAGGAAGGCCGTGCGCGATATTAACCGTGTACTATCAGCAAGCTAGAAGAATTGAGAGTTCAAACTTATACTAGTGTCCTATACAGTTGTTAAGAAACTCTACTATAAGCCAGTATAAGTTGATCCATAGGTGATTGAGAGTTCAACTTATAGTAGTTTTTCCATACAGTTGTAAAGGATGACCAGAATAAGTTGGTCCATGGTTGATTCTAGTTGCTGACCTAAGCGATCGTCTAAGTATACACTACTTATTGACTAGCAGCACCATCTATCTCCATTTGTTGCTCTTTCTCCCCCTTTTCGTCAACTTGCATCGGTTCGGTTTTGTCCTCGGTCTTTTCCTTACTCTTATCGCGTTTTTTGGACACTTTTTTTGGTTTCTTATCTACTTTTTCGGGTTGGGTTTCAGCGTTTTCTGGTCGCGTATCGGCTACGGGAGGAGCTTCCTTGTTTTCTGTAGATTCTGTCTGCTCTTGAGGTTTCTGTTCCTCCACTGGTTCGTCAGCCTTCGCTTCATCTTTGGGTGCTTCGTTCATTTCTACTTCTCCGTTTTGTGCCTTTTCGCCTTCTTCAGCCTTCATTTCTGCATCAGCAGGTTGAGGCTGTTGCCCCGCGTTGGCATTAGACTCAGCCTTAGCCTCCAGCACGGCTATACACTTCTGTATACACTTGATCGCCTCTTTCCTGGCGTTTCGAATGTTCTCCTTGCCTTCGGTTTCGATATTGTCTAATTTGATGAGGTTCCTAGTGAGCATCTCGTCTAGGTAGATATACCGTTTGTCTTTCTTGGTACCGGTGAACTTCTCCACTTCAGTCATGAGGTTCAGGACGTCGGTTTGTATGGCGAGGATCTGAGTGATGGGGTCGGGGGGTTGCGGGCGCGCGGTGGGGGGCGGGGTGGGTTGTTTAGGCGGCTGTTGCGGCTGCTGTGGCTGCTGCTGTTGAGGCTGGTGTTGTTGCTGCTGTGGCTGTGGTTTAGGCGGGGGCTGCTGCGGCTTCTGCTGCTTCGGCGTGTCGTGATGCACCGGGATCTTAATCTCTTCAGCGGGTCTGGGCGACTGCGAGCGCGCCGGCGAGGCTCCCCGCGCGTAAGCCTGCGGGTACGCCTTCTGTTGCGCGAACGGCTGCGCGCCCTGCCTCGGGAAACCTTTGTACGGGTTACCGAAAGCCTTGCCGAAGTTCGGCGGGTTGTGGTACATGGGGGGAGCCTCCTCCGCGAAGTAATTGTTGTCTACGGGCGGCTGCTGCGGGTGATGCTGAGGGTGGTGTCGGGGCTGGTCGCCGAAGTGCGTGGCGCCGTCCAAGTTGTCATTTATGACAGGCTTGTCCCTGCCCTCGACGAAAATGGGAATATTGCGAACCTTCTGCGGTTGCGAAGGTTGCTCCTGGTGTGGAGGCTCTGGGTGATTCTGCGCGCTCATTTTGGGAACGTGATTTCGACTCTCTGGGGGCGCTGACATAGACCGTTGGTTTCTGTCGTCCGCATCAACCAGACTGGGGTCGGCTGCGCTTTTCTGTCCTAAGTCTACTGTGTTTCTGAGGCCGTACTGTGGGATCGAAGTATTCTGTTGTTGGGGTGGTTGAGGCTGTGACGGTACGGGAGCGTCGTGCTCTGTCTGTGTCGCTGTGGTCTGCTGCTGTGGGGGAGACTGGGAATACTGTGACGGTTGAGGTTGTGGACTCTGTGGCGCCTGAGTTTGAGGCCTCTCCTCTCTTTGACCGAACCTGCGGTTGAAATGAGAGGGGAAGTGCTCTCTAAACTCTGGCGGGATATCGTCGAACGGGAATCTGTCGAATGTGCCGAAGCCGTCGCCAAATTCTGCAACAACGAAACGTTTTTTGGTCAGATGACCTGGAAAACAAACATTAATATTGTTACCAACAATTCTGTTAGGTAAAATATTAATGTTGCTTACTAATTTAAATACGTTTAAATAGTCTAATTGAAACAATCTGATGGATATGGATAAGTTTGCACAAGTTCACATCAAATTCAGCATTGGTTGGATTTCAAAGCAATGCCCTTGTGTGACGGACGCTGTAAGAAACTTCAAGAAGGAAATAATGTGGTTTGGAGTTGGAGCTTATGGCTCAATACGGGGCTGCTTGGGCCCTATGAAGTTCGGCGCTAAACAGCGTGCTGTGTACCGCCGTCGTGGGAGAATGCCAGAGATTTTTTGGGAGAATAGACAGTAAATAACTTACCGTCAGCGGTCTGGCTGGAAGGGCGTCGCTTCCTCGCCCAGTTGCCGGCGGCCGGGTGCTGTCGCAGGCGCGCCGCTATGTCGGGGTGGCGGGCGGCGAGGTCGCTCCACGCGCCCGACTCCTCCTCGTCGAATGGGAAACCGCGCTGGAAAGAAAGAGAGGGAACGTTTAGTACTTGCTGAAAGAGTAGAAAGTTTAGGTTTAAATGCGAGACTGAACTGAATCCTGGACTGACAGATCGATCGATCGGGTAAGCGTCTTTAGGATCAAAACGCTGTTTCTAGACAGCTCATCTATTGAAGTTCAGTAAGTAGCTTCTTCGAAGACCCGTGTTCCTCCAAGAGTAGCTCAGTCTCGAGGACTACTAAGGCAATCATTGACTTCGATTTACTTATGGGACTAATAGAAACAAAATCACTATTGGATGTTTAGCGAGAACTTCATTATGATTCATATTCTAGAAGACCTGTTTCTTTCTATATCTGTCTTCATGCTCTACAGAAATTTTCATTAACAAACGGAAGTATATCTTCACATTACATTCGTTGGTTACTGCAGTGACTAACAATGACCTATTTCTGAAGGTGTAATGTTTCATAGCAATATGGTATATCATATCAGACGTGACGTGACCTAGTAACATGAATATGCGTATAAGGCTACAGTCTGAAGGTCTAGAGAGTGATTTCATAGTTTCACTATTTTCTTGTAATAAGTCCTTCAATTTATTGTGTAGATTCCTTCAAGTTACAACAACATAATGTACACATTTGGTAAGTCGTAAAATGCCTAACATAGTACTAATTAAAAGCAAAACTCATAAAACCAATAAAAGGTAGCATAAAATCCTACTTCCTACGTCTGAAGCTCATAAATTGTTATCGATACCGCGTATCGCGTGAGTGGGCAGGAATACTTGTGTGACAATATTCAGAAGGCAGGAAACAAAACAAGTTTTGTGCAAATTCGATTTCTACGGCCAGAGCTGAATTCAGCGAAAGAGAAATTATACTTTCTTTAGAGCTAAAGCTGATGATTTGTTATCAATCCAGCAAATTCGGTGTGCGTGAGTAACAGAAGGGCATCTATGAGGCAATAATTGACAACAAGGCGCTACAGGAAATTAGATAAAGTTCTGTAAACAGTGTTGGATTGAGGGCAAGGTTTTTGGGTAGAAGAGAGTGCTATCACGATTTTCTCTAGATATTCTTGTGAAATTTTCAAAAGAAATATCCTTTATTCCATTTTTTATACAGCAAATTACTAAATATTTGTCTTCCCAATTTTCAAAACCAGCAGTTCAAAGATTATAATTTTTGTCTGTCAGTTACTTACACACGACTTAGATTACATAGGCACTATTTACACTTTGCACCAGCAAATTTTCGATCACGACTTGGCTGATTCACTGAATTTTCCCCAAATCCGCGTCTGCGTGTATAATTACAGCGGCGATAGTGAATCAGGCGCCGCGGAAGAGCCGCCCTTATACGGCAAGGACGGTCAACCGGCTCAACAGGACCGCGACCTCAGCCTTGCGCACGCGCAGGCCAACACTTTCGTAAGTATTGTGAGTATCAAAGATTGGGTATTGGTTGATTTGTAAGTGGTAGGACCAGATGGATCGACTTTAGTATTGTGTGCTTCAAAGATTGGGTATTGATGGATTAGGCGCCGCGGAAGAGCCGCCCTTATACGGCAAGGACGGTCAACCGGCTCAACAGGACCGCGACCTCAGCCTTGCGCACGCGCAGCCAACACTTTCGTAAGTATTGTGAGTCTCAAAGGTAAGTATTGGATGGACCGACTTTAGTATTGTGTGCTTCAAAGATTGGGTATTGATGGATTAGGCGCCGAGGAAGAGCCGCCCTTATACGGCAAGGACGGTCAACCGGCTCAACAGGACCGCGACCTCAGCCTTGCGCACGCGCAGCCAACACTTTCGTGAGTATTGTGAGTCTCAAAGATTGGGTATTGGTTGATTTGTAAGTGGCAGGACCAGAGGACCGGCTGTAGTACCTATTGTGAGACTCAAAGTTTGGGCATTGATGGTCTTGTAAACAATAGGACCAGATGGACCGATGGCCCTTGTTACAGACAGCCGTTGGATACCATCTGCCCAAAACTCAATACAGCAGTCAGAGTCTCACGGCTGTTGACGATGGTGATTTGTAAGGATCCTTTATTAAACTAAGGTTACATCGTTTCCGTACATGCATAAATACTTTGTAAGCAGAAGTATTTATGTACCTATGTATGGAAACGATGTAACCATAGTTGTAATGGAGGATCCTTTTAAATATGAGATGTTTTGGTCAAGAAACGGCCAAAAAATTCAATCTTTCTAAAGGAAGTACTTGTCCTATATTCTGATTAATTTAAATTTCATTATAACTGGACTAAATTACTAAATTATTACCCAGGTCGCGAGGCTCAAAAACAAGTCTAAAATCGTGATTTTAAACAAATTAGATGACTTAAGATTCAAAATTAGCTCCAAAGTAAAAATTAATTTTTGAAAGACTGATAAAAACATAAATAACAATATGATAAGATAAATTGTTGTAAAATCTTTATCTAGACATTATGCAACAAAAAAAGGAATTTATCATCACGCCAAAAATAAACACAAAACACGTTTTTACACTATACATTAATATTCTATCTATGGCCATGCGAAAGCTGTTAAAATATCCAATGTTTAAGTATTAGGTATGTTACGAATTTGCGAAACATTTTACCAAATAAGGATATTTCAAACAAGTCAAACAGCGTTTGTATTTGTTGTGTAAACTTTTATAAACAAGTGTGGTTTCAGGTGTTTTATGCGAGTTTGTGTTTTGACTCAGATCCGTTGCGTTCACTCAGAACATGGTTTTGCTTCTTTGTGTATTCTGTCACTAGATTCATCGTATGCCCGAATTTTAAAGTACGAACAGTAAATATTTGGAGCCAGAAGTTCCCAACTGCAGCGCCAAAGTGCTTTTCTATTTTCCCTGAGCCTCCTTAATACAATGTCCATAAAAGATCTAGAAATTCTTTATTAAAGCAGTCAGTAATTTTGTTTGTGTTCCATAGGACAATCAAGGAAAATCCGCAAGTAAAATATCCTGATTCGATCAATTATCAGAATCGACAGTCAATTTAAAATGCAAATTGCAAAAATCTGCGTCGCAATATACAAGAGTTAAACTGTGGGCGTTTACTTCGTCAACTTCTTTGCATTTTATGATAAATCACGTAGCCATTTTGTCATGTTAATCGTGTACAACGTCATATGACAACAACTGGTCGAAATAGGAACAATGAGATGTGGAACAATAACACGAAAATAAACTTGCGAAATTACGGTTTTGGAGACAAACAGAAACGTTTTAAAAATGACTTTAATTTGAAACTGGACATGAATTCATAACATGAATTCTAACAGTACATTTCGTAAGTTATTTCTTCACAGTTGCCACTTCACTTTCCTAAATTTTGCAAAATTAGAGACAGGAAGTGCCATTTATTAAAATTTTGGCCCTTTGCCAACTAAAGTAACGTTTGAATAAAATAAAGTATAAAATTAGTTGAACGAACAGCTGTAAATTTTCTGCCTCATATGCTGTAGTTGTTTAGGAACGAAACAAGGCTAGCAAAAAATGCTTAATCATGTCATTACAAACTGATATCCACATTTGAACCTTTTACCTGGAAAATCCAAAGGACTAGACCGGATCTCTACCTACACTACGCAACATAAGTACAGATTCGCATACCAATGCTAAGTACACTAATTGGTAAGCAAAACAAAATTATTATCTAATGGATTACCATCAATTGCAAAACAAGAATCGAAACCAGTCATAAATCCTTTGCCAATAATGACTATTGGGGATAAAATTGGCTAAAAGATCCTTACGATTTTTCATTGTTCTTGATAATAATATAAATAAAGTGGTTGCCTAACAGTTAAAAAACTATTGACAGACTCTCCAAATACGCAAATACCACGAAATCAACATCCTCCATTTCTCAACTTCGTAGCCAAATAAAGGAACCTAATAAATATTCACAGCTGGACAAAAAAGCAAAAACGAATTAAAAAGTTTATAGTATTTCAAGCTGCGGTGACGAATTCGCGATGATGTCATGGCGTGGGTCGACAACGATCAATAGAATCGCGTCACAAACAAGACTTGAGGTGCAAAATGAGAATAACACTAAATAACACACTCACGTGCACGATCGCGTGACCTTAGTAGGTAGACTTTCCAGTGGACAGACTAGTGAATCTCGCATGGCAGATACAGGGTGCCAGCTTTAACCATCAACAAAAGTCACGACTCTAGGCTTTTTGAGGAATCCGAATCGCTCGAAACCACGTAGCGGACAATACAATTCGACACACAACTGTGACGCTTTTCAGCCTAAAATTTGGGCCCTGGCAACTAGCAAATTTGATTGATGAAGATTAGAAAATGCCAAGATGGTAAAGGGAAATAGTTAACGAGATAATTCCTGCGGTTCGTAAACATGTAAAAAATTAAGAACGGGCATAATGCCAAAAATGTGTTGATACAGATAAACACACATGTGAGTCAACAACTGAAAACGCGTCTAAAGGGAAAGTTTTATTAACAGATGTTTTACATATGAAAAGATAACAAAACAAATATGTCGATACCTGTTATATTATTTTATCGACTAATTAAGAATTTGAGAATGCCAGGTATATTATGTCACCAAAATGAAGTCATCTTTTTCAACCTCAAATGACCCATGCTTGCCATTATCAGCTTTAAATGCATGCATACCAGATATACTAGGTTCTGAATCAACTATTATATCGCGCTTTGAAAAACTACGCTGCAACAAAAAGTAAAAGAGGTAAGTCTAAAACGTCTAAACCTAAACGCTTGGTTAGTAACTGAATAGAGTCAATGGCCGAGCTTACAATAAGAATGCTTCGTGTTTCGTTCGATAAGTTTAAATATTTATCTTCAAATAATGTCCGCCTGATTAATCTTTTTAAGAAAAAGACGTATTAAATTATACTATGAATATAAATATTTTGCCATTTCAACATTATACGGATGTAGGTACCGGCACGGTCATTATGTACAAAAATTGCAAATTAAGAAACATCATGGGCTAACTGTATTTGCGTAACCCAATACATGTGGGAGGAAGACATTATTACAATCCCCATAAGGGTCGATATTAGCACACTGACCTAAATGAAGCTTCCATCAGACTAAAGCTTAGGGTTTAACAAGTTTCGTAACGCCTACACTAAAGCTAGTTTCTAAATCCCCTCATTAGAGATTAACAATGTAACACAATGCCATATAAAGCATTGTCAAGTCAAATCGTAGGCGTACCTGTCTGTGACGCGATGAGTTCCGCAGGGGAACGTTCTAGGTCCACTTTTGTAAATACGATACATTTTTACCTTTTGTGATAAATGTCGGTATAACGACGGTGAGATCATCCTCTTGACTTAGCTCAATGTTTACAAAAGTCGGTAAAGAGTTAGAGGACGTTTCGACCGTGAACTTGATGTATAGAAACGTTTTTCACGCTGTCCACTTCACTTTGTTTGCTAATATTGAGTTTTTTGCACATGTTATAGATTATTAAATAAAATGCGCAGTAACATTTTTTTTCTATGTAAACATAAACCCACGCATTTTAAGTACAGAAATAACTACGTTGCTTGATATAATCCATTTGGAAGAAAGTATATAAGTAGACAAAATATACTAAAAGATTGAATTGAAACTAAAGCAAAATATAAATGACTTACGGGTAAAATTAACTTAGTGGACACTTCACTGCACTTCCAATACCCGTGTGATACAAGCCACTCAAGTTTAGATACTGCATAAGCTCCATATCTACCATCTGGCCATGCTTCAGTGATCCAGTACAATAAGTCATGCACTGATCTCAGGGCAGTGATACGTTAAATCTAAGCCATATCAAATGCACAAGTACTTCGGGCGCCTTTGAGGAGCATCAGTCAATTCCGCGTTGTTGCAATCACTATTATTAGATGGTATTTAGGACAGAATGCTCTTACGTTAATACAAGGCAGATGGATTTGATTCATGGATATTTTTACTCAAGCGATGTACGGAAGTGGGAATAAATGTGTCAATTGCTTTCCAAATATGATTAAAACGTGCTCGGGCGCATATTTGAGGATTTGAAAAAGATGAGATCATCAATCTAGGTAATTGAATAAAAGAAATGTATCTGCCATTTAAACCACAGATTTTAATCATCAAGATATAAAAGAACAACGTTTTTCTAACACTAGCGATGAAAGTGGTTCTAAATCAAAGCATGTACCTATGTAAATTAGTATTCTCTACTTTGAACAAATTAATCAGTGACTTAGAACTTTCAGTCCGATCAGTTTTTCCCTGAACAACTCCTAATCCGTCTTGCCACAAGGGTTGACTGGGCTGGTTCTTTGAACAACCATACAAATACTCCGGGTGAGGCTTCGCTTCTCACCAAGCCGTCCGGCGTAATTTGATGGCCCAAGGGACAAAATCGCATTTCCAACACACAAAAAAAACTGACTTATAGATGTAAAAAACACGACTCAAAAAAAAATTGTGGTCGTATGGAGCATAGAGTTTAAGAATAATTTGATGGATGAACCCTGGGACAGCCTGGTCTTATTAAGAGAAATAATAATTGGCCATGATTTCAGTACCTATGGACAAAACCATAACCTGCATAAGGGAACTCCTGGATATGGTCAAGTCAATGACTCGCTCGTATAAAAATGGACCATCGAAATTCATTAATAAATTAACTTTAACTCGTGCTGCTTTATAAGGTGCTTCGATACAATACAACAGAAACATGACTCAGAACACGGCGTCACCATGTTTACATACGGTGACAATCAGATGAAGCTTTTTTGAGCTTTTAATATAAGATAAGATACTTGATGCAAACAATACAATAGTTGATCTTGTCTGTTACTAAAGTTTTACATACGGTGGCAGAATATTTGGAAATTGTAAAATACTAATATTTATTTTTCTGTACATTAAAATGTTAAAGAAAACCAGGACCTGAAAACCGCTAAATGAAAAGCTACTCAGTTGTATGACTTGTATGCCGACAGAGAACCAGTTGGATAGTTTTGGCCTTCGCATTCCACAAAAAAAAACGTAGCAGCAATAGAAAGATAGACGAGTGTTGATGAGTCCATGTAGAGCAAGGTTTGTAGAACGAAATAACCCTGAACGTCGTACCTAGTGGTAAACATCAGCATCATCTTCCTGCCCTTATCCCAGATTAGTTGGGGTCGGAGCATCATTCTATTTCTATTCTATTTCAGCCTATTGCAGTCCACTGCTGGACGTAGACCTCCCCTAGGGCGCAACATATTATGTTAGAAAGCAAAATCATGTAGCAAAAAGATTTTGCTATGTATGTCTATACGTAGTGGTAAACATACGGACTGGAAATGGGCTGTCAACAAAAAGTCTATTCCTAGAATTACCGTGACCATGGCTCGGTCTGGCCCGTTTCCAGGATTACTAAGATAGGTAAATTATAGTACAAACTGGGAGAAAGGGCACTTTTCAGAAGGAAACCGACGATCAACAAATGCCTTAATAATATCGTCGCATATAAGCATGCCGAAATGCACGAAAACATGTTTGATTCTATATTCAGGTTTAAACTTCACTCGAAAACTTGGGTAGAAATAAAGGAGATACAGAAACAAGAACACAAAGAATATTTACAGCATTTAACAGAAAGAAATAGAGTAGTATTTAGTGTTTTAGTTGTGTTCCCGGTCCCGGTTGCTGTCTATGATGGCGGTCGTTACACAACCACGTCAGAGGCCTGCTACTTGCAGTAGGCGGTTGAAAAACTCTGACACCAGGGTTCATCGAGCCGTTGAACGACTCGGTGTCCCACACGAAGAGAGAGAGAGAAAGAGAGAGAGTTGTGTTGAAGCGTCTAATACTCTAATAGCGACGAGATTTTCGTGGCTTCCTTTTAGGCTTCCTCCGCAACTATGCCTTTCTCTAAGAGTACAGAACAGACTGTGCTTTCGCAAATATACCGGGGGCTGAGTCACGCATATTTCAGTTCAGGTTGAATGGTTTTGTCATTGACTCGCAGTTCAGAAAGGTATAATTGTTTACAAATTATTAATGATTCATGAATATCGAATAAGGCAACATCGATGCCATCTGGTCACAATTTTAGCCACAATCAAGCAACAAAGTTATTGTCCAAAATGATGACTTGATTCTGGTTTACCTACCATAAAACAACAGCATGAATAGAAATTCAAAAGAAAAAATTAAATTCACAAATGTGAATTTTCTTGCACAAAATAAGATAAACAGAAGTAATATTGCTAAAATACTACTAAAATACAAAACTAAGAGCCCACAAACAAAATAATTAATACAAATTCCTGAATGAAACATCACACCTTATTTAAAAGTATTGTGAAAACGACAAAACAATACTAAAACTAAACTCCTACGCGAAAAGTTTCCTAAAAAGTCTTTAAAAACTCAAAGCTTTCACGCGTTTACATAAACTATCTCTACAAGTTTATCAAAGAAACTTACTTCATCTCTGTGGTATTCCGGTGGTTTATCCAGTACTACAGGCGATTCCATAGTTTACACTTCAATAATATCACAGGCGAAAAAATGTTCACTTCACTCACAAAAACTTGTTCGTGTTCACTGCTCAAAGTTTGTTTCTATACTGCCGCGACCGGCGCGGCCTACAGTATTTATATGGCGTTCGTTCTGGAAAGGCTGAATCTAGAAACCGCGCGATGCTTCGAGACTACGCGTGGTCGGCCCCCGTACTATGACTTTTGGACACGGTTCGTAGCGTTCATTGCCGCGGCCAACACTAATCCCTCTATCTCTTTCTATGTCGGAATATAAGAGCGGGATGGGATGATTTTTGTTGATATTTCTATCCTACTCCTGCTCACTCAATTTTGGAATGAGGAAGTGAGATGCACGGTTCACATGACAGTTCAACACTAAGGCAGCAATGCAAAGGCAATTTTGTAGGTCCTGGTATGGTCGATTTGTACTGAGGTACAGTGTGAGGTAAAGCGCATGTGCAGTAGGAAGCTTCGGGATGCAGGTAGGGGATGGGGGTGAGTTTATTTATTACCCTTGAGGAAGGCCCCGGAAAGTTCTACGGATATAGCCTATTTTTTGGAGGGTCAGCTCTTAATTCAAGTCTAGGTCAGGTCAGGGATGACAGGGAGGAGTCCATGATGGGAAAAGCTCACTCAAGATACCTAAAAGAGGCAGGGGCGGATTAAGACCACTTGGTGCCCCAAGCATTCCATGCCTGTGGGCCCCCCAATTTTTAAATTTATTTTTAGAAACTTTATGTGGTGCAGTTTCTATGCTATGTGGTGTCGGCAGAGTAGAATCTCACCACCCCAAATCTGCCCGTGGGTATCGTAAGAGGCGATAAAGGGCTTCCGGGAGGTGGGCAGCAGCGCCTCCCGTGTTGACAACATAGTCCACAAACACACACTGCGGTCACCAACCCGCCTGCCCAGCGTGGTGACTATGGGCAAAACCCCCCATGGACAGGTCGAGCAAAAACCGGCCCCTAGTTCCCGGCCGCCTTACTACCCCGGGCTACGGTAGCGGCCCGGGTAATAGTAGGGCAGGGGGTGCGAAGAATCCCCGGGCTACGGACTACGGCTGCCATAAACTGACCCTGGCGACGTACAACGGACGCAGTCTGCGGCTGGACGAAAGTCTCCAAATCCTTGAGGTAGAATTAGATAAGATACGGTGGCATGTTCTGGGATTGTCAGAAGTCTGAAGAGAGGGGGAGGACACGATAACCCTAGAATCAGGTCACCTATTCTACTTCAGGGGAGGGAGCGCACAATCCCAGGGTGGCGTAGGGTTCCTTGTCAATAAGGCTCTCTGTGACAACGTGAAGGAGATCAGCAGCGTCTCGAACAGGGTAGCGTACCTCGTACTGAAGTTGACCGAGAGGTAATCTCTCAAGGTCGTACAGGTATATGCGCCGACTTCGAGCAGCTCAGATGAAGAGGTGGAGGCCCTATACGACGACGTGTCGAAGGCCATACACCAAACCACTAAGACCCACTTCACTGTTGTCATGGGGGACTTCAACGCCAAAGTGGGACAGGAGCACGGTGAATCAAGCTTGGGACCACATGGCTACGGGAGCAGAAACCTGAGGGGCCAAATGCTAGTCAACTTCCTTAGTAGGCAGGGGCTGTTCTTTATGAACACCTTTTATCAGAAAAAGCCCCAACGGAAGTGGACCTGGAAGAGCCCTGACGCCAGGACGAAGAACGAGATCGACTTCATCATGACGGATAAACGGCATATATTTAGGGATGTCTCAGTGATCAGTAGGTTCAATACCGGAAGTGATCACCGACTAGTAAGAGGCACCCTAAATATCAACTTCAAGGTAGAAGAAACCGCATGGTGAAGCAAGTTCTCCGTCCCAATCTGCCCCAAGCCGGACATGAGGAGTTCCAACTTGAACTGAAAAAACGATTCGCTGCCCTGGAGACGTTGACGAGGACCTAGAGACCATAGTCGGCGGGGCTGTTCGCGAAGTGGGGACGAAGCATTTTCGTAAAAGGCGAACAGACAAGAAGTCTAAACATTCAAGCGAGGCCCTGGAACTGATGCGAATAAGACGGGAAACACCAGAGGATGCATTGCCAGATCTCCAGTCACTTAACAAAAAGATCCGAATTATGGTAAGACGCGACCTCCGAAGCTATAACACTCGACTCGTAAAGGAGGCGATTGAGAAAAACCGAGGGTCGAAAGTTTTTATCAAGACAATGGGAAGGAGTCATCTGGCAAAGCTAACTACCTCGAATGGTGCTTCTTCTGGTGCCCCCCAAGACGTGATGCCCCAAGCAATTGCTTATTTTGCTTAAGGGTTAATCCGCCACTGAAAAGAGGCCTGTCCTCTTTAACATTGAACTTGTTAGAGTATATAAAACGAGTTCTACACAACTTAAGTTTTCTTTCATGAGATTTATTTTCTTGCGTGATATACAAACCTTCCTGTACGTACGGACACTATAATGAGAAATATAATTTAATTCAGCAGATTCTGGTTACGCTCAGGTTTGAATACAAATGTTACGCATCGATTCTACATTCCTATCCGACAATAACTCTAGCATATCATAAAACATTTTACAAACAAACAAACGTTGTGTTATTTTTGTATAGATGACTGCTATTTCAGTGACCGCAGAAAGCAATGTACAATAACATTTGCAATAAAATTAACATGAAACATCTGTAATTCTCCATAAATCGTGATTGAACATTGTAATAAAATGTATTACAGATGTAATAAAATAACTGAAGGAGTTAGTTTTCTTAATGTTCCTTTGTAAATATGTTTGAACAACCGTTGTTCAACAACGTGAAATTTTGATTCTTGTGCTCATTTTGCTTTTTGCTCATTTTGCTCTGAAGGGAAATGGACAGACGTGTGAAGACCGTATTTTTGCGGCCGTTGACACTCTGCTTACACCGTAGGTGATGAAGGCGTGATGTGTGTAAAAATCACATGTCTTACATATGATTAATTAACCTTCAAAGCAATGAGACACAGTTTTTACAGCCAAATACGTTGTCAATAATTGGCTAACTGAACTGATTAGTATGTTGTATGGTTGTATTAATATCGATTTCCGTGTTGACTAATTAATTAGATTCCGGAACACACATTTGGAATCATTATCATCATCATCATTTCAGCCTACATCTTGCCACTGCTGAGTATAGGCCATCATCATATTGTCACCATCTACGTCGGTCCCGTGCCTCCAAGTTTGTACAATTGAAAAAATATTGCTACAATAAAAATACTACTGCTACGTAAAGTAGCAAGCGTAGCGTTGGACGCCCTCGGGCCAGATGGACCAATGACTTGAAGAAGGCGGTAGTGTCTGGATGGCAAAAACGAAAGATCGGGCTTATGTCGTAACCTAGGATGACCTATGTCCAGCAGTGAGCTTCTATAGAACGTCACATGAAGTCCAGGAAATTACAAAATAGCTTACAAAGCTAAAGCTTTTGCAAATCCAATCTACCTAAACGCACATAAAAGCTGACAATGTATTGGACTGAATTCAACAGAACTAATTTCTAGACTCAATATTGCATCTACTGCCAACTCAGAGCAGTGTCATTGACCTGTGGTTAAAATAAGAGTTAACTTTGTATTATAGATACTATTCGACCTGCTTTTGCTTGCTTGCGGTTTTGTTATCTAGACACACGGCAGTGTGTCCGCCAAGTTCGAGCCCGACACACCGGCCGTGGGTTATATTAACAAATGTTATGTTACAGGAATGCACACTTGATTTTCCGCAGTTTGGAAAGTAGATTCTTATTTCCAAACTGCGAAAAATCAAGTGTGCATTCCTGTAACTATTTTTAACTGAGGTCTGTGTATGGAACTTGGTACTTATTTAGATCTCACTTCTTTTATAGGCGAAGCATTCCAATATTATCGAACTTGGCAGCCTTTCACATTTATGTTTTGGGTGGGATTATTTTTGTTGTGGTTTTATAAATTTGTTATTATAAAGTGTGTGACAGAGTGCTATTCATTAGGACAGACCATTTTCTTTGTTAATCTTACTGATTCAAAGGCTTTTGGAGGCGTATTTTTATAACAGTACCTATTCTGATTTCGCATGCGATGTTTTAATTCAAGAAAATATTGAATTAAATCACAATGATTAAAGCGGATAAAACTTTAAAAAAGCGGCCAAGAGCGTGTCAGACACGCCCAAAAATAGGGTTTCGTAGTCCACGTTTAAATATCAGGTTATCAGCATTACAAAGTTAATTTTGTTGCTGGTTTGTTTGCAGCTGTATGATTACCAACTGCAAATAGAAAAACTTTTTTTATTCTGAAATATTTAGTGGTACAGTATCCGGTTATAGTTTTCATGGTAACTTCAGATTGAGAAGTATATTCCATATTTTTTTCTAATTTTTAGCGTTTATACTTTAGGAGTTACAGCTGGAACAAATTATGGCTCATAAACGCCCCTTTTAAAAGCAAATATCTCGAGACAGAAACATTTTAGTGACTTTGTTCCCCTTAGTTTTAAAAGACCTATTCAACGATACCCTATTCAATATTACCGGGGAAAAAAATATTTTTTGCGCCCCTTTCACTTGTATGGGAAGGGGTCCAAAAAACATTTGCAATATTTTTTTCTCAACATTTCTAAATTTGGGTCAATACGACCTATCTTCACACCAAATTTGATGTCGATAGCTCCAAAACTGACGGAGTTATGAGGGCGCGGCATACAGACAGACAGAGTTGACGAAACTATAAGGGTTTCTAGTAGACTACGAAACCCTAAAAATGAAGACACATAGTACATTCAGTAGGTACACATAACCACAAATTAGGGAGACGGCGCGCGGGATAGAACTATCTTATCTACCTACTACATTTTTCTTTACGTCAACAAATGTCGTCCCACTTACTCCAGAAATCCAGATTGGTGATTTTATTAATCTTGTGCAAAAGAAATGGTGATCGCAATGCGAAATGTGTCCAAGGATACGACCCAAATGTTTAAATAAAACGGATATGTGTTAATAGAGGCAACGACAGTTTTGCACTTGACATTTCCATGGTTTAGTAGCCACTGTGAAGTGGCAGTGTGAGATGAGATGTGACTGCCTGCAGAGCATAGTCCCGAAGATCGATTTCCGGTGGGGCACTGACGAAGTTGTTTAACACTTTGTGAATTTGTTTCTGTCAGTAGTTCCGATCTGGTTATAGTCTAAGCTCCCGTCGACCAAGTCTTACCTCATAGGTCTACCGCACGGACGTATACTGTAGCGATAGATACCACTTAGGAGGTCAGGAAAATACTGGTTATCTCTAACCTGGAGGAAACTTTTTATTCGAGTTGGAAAATGCAAAAAGTCAAAAATACCTCACATTTCTACCGCTCCAAACGTTTTCCTACCTAAAGAGACTCCTTTGAGATGAGAATGCGCTAGGTTGCCAGCTCAATCCTGGCAGGTTCAAGGTCAGCCACATTTATGAGGCCCAAAATGGAGATTTTACCTCATCTTTCTACCGGACGAAATTAGTGTCAATCGATAGCTCTAAGCATGCCATTGACAAATATAGGTTGCCTGCTATCAGCTTGGCAGGAACTCTGGTAAACCCCTCAAAGAAACGACGGTAAAATCTTCAAACAAAGAAAAGTCATGAAAACCACTAAGATTCCAGCAAAACTTAATGTAAACTGCGCCATAGAGTTACATTCTGTCGTGTGGGACACTGCGTTGACGAACGACCCGACGGAACCTGGTGTTTTCAAAGCATCTATAATTAGGAAGTACAAAGCAGGCCATTGACAGGACTTACCTTTCTTGCAACCAAACAAAATTTATGCCAATCGATAGCCCTAGGTATGCCATTTATAAATATATAGGGTTGCCTGCTATCAGCCTGGTAGCACCCCTGGTAGACCCTGTCAAATGAACGCAGGTAAAATGTTCAAACCCATAAAAACTTGTGTTACACTGCTAAGATGTCATGCTACCAAACTAAATTAGTGCCAATCGATAACCCTAGACATGACATTGATGAATATATAGGGTTGCCTGCTATCAGCCTGGCAGTATCCCTGGTATATCTCTCAAACAAACTTTGGTTTAATCTTCAAACCAAGTAAAACTTACGTAAAACTGCCTAGATATTTTGCTACCGAACAAAATTAGTGTCAATCGATAGCTCTAGGCATGCCACTGATGAAAATATAGGGTTGCCTGCTATCAGCTTGGAAGTTTTCCTGGTATACCCCCTCAAACGAACGCTGGTATAATCTTCAAACCAAGAAAAACTTATGTAAAACTGCTAAGATATCTTGCTACCGAACAAAATTAATTCCAATCGATAGCCCTAGGTATGCCGTTTATGAATTTATAGGGTTGCCTGCTATGAGTCTGGCAGTTTCCCTGGTAGACTCCGTCAAATGAACGCAGGTAAAATGTTCAAACCCAGAAAAACTTGTGTAAAACTGCTAAGATGTCTTGCTACCAAACAGAATTAGTGCTAATCGATTGTCCTAGACATGTCATTGATGAATATATAGGGTTGCCTGCTATCAGCTTGGCAGTATCGCTGGTATACCCCCTCAAACGAACGCAAGATTTAACCAACGTTCGTTTGAGGGGATACCAGGGGGTATACCAGCGATACTGCCAAGCTGATAGCACGCAACCCTATATATTTATCAATGACATGTCTAGGACAATCGATTAGCACTAATTTTGTTTGGTAGCAAGACATCTTAGCAGTTTTACACAAGTTTTTCTGGGTTTGAACATTTTACCTGCGTTCATTTGATGGAGTCTACCAGGGAAACTGCCAGACTGATAGCAGGCAACCCTATATATTTATAAATGGCATACCTAGGGCTATCGATTGGCATAAATTTTGTTCGGTAGCAAGATATCTTAGCAGTTTTACATAAGTTTTCTTGGTTTGAAGATTTTACCAGCGT
This sequence comes from Phthorimaea operculella, assembly GCA_024500475.1. Lineage (NCBI taxonomy): Eukaryota > Metazoa > Arthropoda > Insecta > Lepidoptera > Gelechiidae > Phthorimaea > Phthorimaea operculella. Next base: position 16,677,336 of record JANFCV010000001.1, read on the forward strand.
TCGTTTGAGGGGGTATACCAGGAAAACTTCCAAGCTGATAGCAGGCAACCCTATATTTTCATCAGTGGCATGCCTAGAGCTATCGATTGACACTAATTTTGTTCGGTAGCAAAATATCTAGGGAGTTTTACGTAAGTTTTACTTGGTTTGAAGATTAAACCAACGTTTGTTTGAGAGGTGTACCAGGGATACTGCCAGGCTGATAGCAGGCAACCCTATATATTCATGAATGTCATGTCTAGGGTTATCGATTGGCACTAATTTAGTTTGGTAGCATGACATCTTAGCAGTGTAACACAAGTTTTAATGGGTTTGAACATTTTACCTGCGTTCATTTGACGGGGTCTACCAGGGGTGCTACCAGGCTGATAGCAGGCAACCCTATATATTTATAAATGGCATATCTAGGGCTATCGATTGGCATAAATTTTGTTTGGTTGCAAGAAAGGTAAGTCCTGTCAGTGGCCTGCTTTGTACTTCCTAATTATATATGCTTTGAAAACACCAGGTTCCGTCGGGTCGTTCGTCAACGCAGTGTCCCACACGACAGAATGTAACTCTATGGCGCAGTTTACATTAAGTTTTGCTGGAATCTTAGTGGTTTTCATGACTTTTTCTTTGTTTGAAGATTTTACCGTCGTTTCTTTGAGGGGGTTTACCAGAGTTCCTGCCAGGCTGATAGCAGGCAACCCTATATATTTGTCAATGGCATGCTTAGAGCTATCGATTGACACTAATTTCGTCCGGTAGAAAGATGAGGTAAAATCTCCATTTTGGGCCTCATAAAATGTGGCTGACCTTGAACCTGCCAGGATTGGAGCTGGCAACCAGCATTCTCGTCTCAAAAGGAGTCTCTTTAGGTAGGAAAACGTTTGGAGCGGTAGAAATGTGAGGTAATTTTTGGACTTTTTTTGCATTTTCCAACTCGAATAAAAAAGTTTCCTCCAGGTTAGGAGATGGCAACCCAGTATTTTCCTGACCTCCTAAGTGGTATCTATCGCTACAGTATACGTCCGTGCGGTAGACCTATGAGGTAAGACTTGGTCGACGGGAGCTTAGACTATTAGGACATTGCAGGCTGAACAACCTGATTGTCTGTGCTTCGGAGGGCATGTTAGTTAAGCCGACGGTCCCGGTTGCTATCGTATACTACCGTGTCAGATGAACATGACAAGAAGGAGAGGGGTCTGAGCACTGGCCTCAGGATACGGAGGTCCCTAGTTCGATTCCTGGGACACGATGTTGATCTTTGTCTAATAATAATTCTGTGTAATAAGTCTTATTATCAAGAAACGCTTCTTAAAATGTGATGATTTGTTGCAAAATTATAAGATAGCGTCTGCTGTATTTGAGCCAAGGACGTGCAAAAATACTTTCGTCTTTCACACCTGCTCTCTTGATAAATTAAAATGGAAAATTTACTTCAGTAGGGTTCTACTCTCGAAAAACTGGTTTCAAAGTTGTGCAAGTAGTAGTAGCGCAGTGGAAATGCCCCGGAAACAATAAAAAATAAAGGAAAACTCTTTGTTTTACTGAACCGGTTTTTTGATTTTGAATTTATGAACACCGGAATTGTCGGATAATCACTCCAATATTCCGGTTTTACAAAATTACTTAATTTTGTGTTAGTGTTATATAGGTACATTTTTAGGGTTTCGTAGTCTACTAGAAACCCTTATAGTTTCGTCATGTCTGTCTGTCTGTCTGTCTGTATGCCGCGCCCTCATATCTTCGTCAGTTTTAGAGCTATCGACATACAATTTGGTGAGAAGATAGATTGTGTTGACCCAAATATAGAAATGTTAAGAAAAAAATATTTTAAATATTTTTTGGACCCCCTCCCATACAAGTGAAAGGGGGGCAAAATATTATTTTTTCTTCTGTAATATTGAGTAGGATATCGTTAAATAGGTCTTTTAAAACTAAGGTGAGGTTTCTTTGAAACAAAGTCACTAAAATGTTTCTGTCACGAAATATTTGCTTTTAAAAAGTGCGTTTTTGACCCATAATTTATTCCAGCTGTAACTTCTAAAGTATAAACGCTAAAAATTTGAAATAAATATGGAATATAGCTTACAATCTGAAGTTACAATGAAAACTATAACGGATATCGTACCCTTAAAGGTTTCAGAAAAAAATGAGTTTTTCTATTTGCGGTTGGTCATCATACTGCTGCTAACAAACCAGCAACAAAATTAAGTTTGTAATGCTGAAAAACCTGATATTTAAACGTTGACTACGAAACCCTATTTGTGGGCGTGTCTGACACGCTCTTGGCCGGTTTTTTTTATTCAGAAATCTCAAGATTGCGTTTGTCGAATTGAAAACAATAATAAATATAGGGTGTATTTTTATTAGTGGCGGATCCGTTAAGGGTGTATTCTGTCAATGAAACTGAACTACTTTTCCCAAGGAACATAGGTCGAAATATGAAAAAAAAAATTGGCCCTCCCATACAAATTGACCCGGCCGGCCAACACACTTAGTATGGGATGACCAAATATTTTTTTCGTATTTCGACCTTATGTTCCTTGGGGAAAGTTGTTCAGTTTCATTGACAGAACACACCCTTAATGGATCCGCCACTAATAAAAATGCACCCTATATTATATAGTCTGCGTGCGCTATTTTCTTGACCGTATGTTACGAATTTTGTTTCTGTGGGTTACGTATTTCGAAAAACTACAATAAGTGGGTCAAGCGACAATAACAAACACATAAAATATCAACGTAACAAATTCTTACAGAATACAAGATCATTTTGCTTCATTAAAAGCAATTTTGAATTGTCATGTGCAGTCCAAGACTACAAATGACTAAAGATTAATAGAATAGTTTAAGCTAGTCATATAGACAGTTATTCAGAAAGAGCAACGCAACAATACAAGACAAACACGAATGTATGTACTTACATTACGTTTCATTTCACTCATCAATATAGCATCACAATAACCTTCTGCGTCACTATTACACTGTCACTGCTATCGGTAACAGTTATCTCCTCCCTATGACTCACTGTCTTCTCTGCTACATAGAAGATTTCTTTCTCTTATTTTCTGATATTTCTTTGCATGAAAAGCCTGACTTGTTTTCTGATATTTCTTTGCATAAAAAGCCTGACTTTCAGCTTGGTCCCGCCAGTGTACTGATGAGATGAGAGTTCAGTGGTGGGTGGTACAGAAATAGAAGTTTGGGAATAACTCAACGCGATAACCTACGTCATTTCGGTTGTGAGTAATAGTTGGAGTCTGTACGGATTCTTTTGATGGACGTTTGTTATGGAAAATACTTTCTTTTTATTTAGTTTATGTTGGGATATATTTTTAGCCTTTAACATTTCCTGAACTCTGTATGCTTGTCTATTCAATTGATGTTCGCTATAACCACAAGGAAATTCAAAAACATGCGACAACACTTAGTGAAATCACCTACCCTTCGCAGACAAAAGAACCATTATCAAGATATTGATGATACGAAGCTACTATCCTGTCTAATAAGTACCCGTACCGTACAGTCTCTCACGCTAACTCATGAACAGTCTATCTATTTTTAAAGAGACTTTTTGATTTTCTTATGATCGATACTGACATGCCCCGTACAAAAATTAAGTTGTACGATTCCGTAAATGTTGCTGCATCTCAAAAAGTAGGTTACAATTATTATAAGTAAATGCAACATCTTGCACTAGCACGGGGTCGTTCTACTACTCATGCAGGTCTTGACCTCATCAACCATATAATGGATGCCTGGGAGGAATCTCATGACGCCATAGGTGTATTTTGTGATTTGTCCAAGGCATTTGATTGTGTCCATCATGAAACTCTAGTCAGAAAGCTATGTCATTACGGCGTAAAGGACCAGGCTCTTAGCCTTTTGGAATCATATCTGATTAATAGAATCCAAAAGGTTGATATCAATGGTGAAAGATCATCTGGATCTAATTTAACCATGGGCGTTCCACAAGGTTCGATTCTTGGTCCTTTCCTGTTTCTTGTATACATTAATGATCTACCGTATCTTGTTAAAGACAAACATGATATAGTATTGTTCGCCGACGATACCTCATTGCTTTTTAAAGTAAAGAGGCATCAACTCGACTATGACGACGTGAACAATACTATAATCGATGTAGTAAAATGGTTTACAGTAAATAATCTCCTATTAAATGAAAAGAAAACTAAATGTATAAAATTTGCATTGCCAAATGTTAAACCGAGCACTACAATTATTAAGGTAAAGGATGAACAGTTGAACCTTGCAGATTCAACAGTATTTTTAGGTATAACTTTGGACGCCACGCTCCAATGGGGGCCACATATTGAGAAATTGTCGAAGAGACTGAGTTCAGCAGCATACGCAGTTAAAAAAATAAGATATCTCACGGATGTAGATACTGCTAGACTAGTTTACTTTAGTTACTTCCATAGCTTAATGTCTTATGGCTTATTATTGTGGGGCCACGCTGCGGATGTAAAGAACATTTTTGTTCTGCAGAAACGGGCTGTTCGTGCAATTTATAAATTAGGGCCTCGTGTCTCCTTAAGGGCAAAATTTAAAGAAATCAATATATTAACATTTGTGTCACAATATATATACGAAAATTTGATTTACGTCAAATCTAATATTAATACTTTTGAGAAAAATTGTGATATACATAATTTCAACACTAGAAATAAGGACAAACTTGTAGCACACAAGAGCAGGCTTAGTAAAGTAAGCAAATCCTTTAAGGGAAATTGTATACGCTTTTATAATAAGCTTCCAAAAAATATCCAAGAATTACCCTTAAATAAATTTAAAGAAGTAATAAAACATAAATTGTGCAAGAAAGGCTATTATGAAATATCCGATTATATGCAAGATAAATCTTCATGGGAGTAGTTTTACATGTTTGTTTATATATAGTATTTTTTTAAGACGAAACAGTTAGAATATTCTACTGTAATTTTTTATTTTATTTTTACTTATTTTTAATTTTGTGTTGAGCCGTTTTCGGCTATTACTATTTTTGTTTTTTTTTTTTCAAACTTAGCTAGGGTAGCTTAGGGCCTACATTAGAATAAGAGCACTTCTGGGCAGGTTTTTGGGGGGTTTTCCTGTCCAGGAGGTCCGACTAACTATACACATGTAACACCTTTTTAAATTTTAACTATACACATGTAACACCTTTTATCTACAAAATGTAACTATGTACCTACTTACTGTTGAAATTAAATAAACTAAACTATGTATTTGTAATTTTAAATAACAATTAACTAATGATAAACACCATGTACCTAACACTAGCTATTACAAAATCATGCCTATTAAATGTAAAATGTAAAACTATGGATGTAAAAGTCTGAAATAAAGAAATTTTATTTTATTTTATTTATTATTATTTTAAAATCTTGATCGAATTTAGTTTCGCTTACTGGTCGTTAAGGTATAAAGTTACATGCCGTGTGGTTAGCCTGGCCAGCCCCGAGGCAGTGCCTTTATTTTTATTTTTTTATCCCGCCCGAGCCGCGTTTATAGTAGGAATAAAAAATTGTTATAAAAAAGAGAAAATTGTGCTTTGCAAATTTCTCTTTTTTACAATGTCTAATCAATTTCTGCGTAATGTAATGACTATCAATAAGTGATATTTTAATGTCCTATTTTGAATAAACATTTTCACTTTCACTTTCACTTTCACTGCGCTCGCCAAACCGCCTGCCAAGCGTGGGGAGTATGGCAATACGCTCTGATAGGGACGCCCATGTCCAGCAGTTGTCTGTGGTGTCTGTTATGGTACCTATGGTTACGGTTAAAATTTTGACATGTTCATGAGGTAGCGGAAGAGAACTGTACAAAGGACAGAGGTGTGCACAATTAATATCTTCCTCAGGCAATTGCAATAAGAGGGAAGTCCTTGAGCCCACAGTCCACGGAATATGGTTGATTCATGCAATCACCTGCACCCACGCACCTAGCTGACTGCAATTTGCTGATACTGGCAACTATTCTGCAATACCTATTGCAGGGCTGTCCTCCAAGACTAAGTTTAGGTTAGGTTAGATCAAAATAGTTTTTTTATTGTTTTATTTGTTGCACATTTTTTGTTGCAGACAAATTGCAGCATCTTGCACTGCGTTCGCTAGTCCGCCTGCCAAACCTGGCGAGTATGGCAATACGCCCATGTCCAGCAGTGGTCTGTGGTGGCTGTTTTGGTACCTATGCTAATACTACTTCAACCACGACAGTCCACTGCTGGACATGGGTCTCCCCTAATGGCACCTATGGTTACGGTTAAATTTTGAATTGTTCACGAGTTAGCGGAAGAGACTGTACAGAGGACAGAGGTGTGTACAAGTAATATCTTCCTCAGGTGGTTGCAGTAAGAGGGAAGTCCTTGAGCCCACGGAATATGGTTGATTCATGCAATCACCTGCACCCACGCACCTAGCTGACTGCAATTCGCTGATACTGGCAACTATTCTGCAATACCTACTGCAGGGCTGTCCTTCAAGTCTACGGTTAGACAGTCAAACAAGTAGATGTGTTAAAAAACAACAACCCGACTGCGGTAATTTAAAATTAGTATTTTGCTGTAAAATAAGGAGTAAGTGAGTGTAAGGAGTCCTTTCACCTTTTCTCCTACTTTTCGGGGTACATCTGTTCCAGTGACCAACACTCTTCAACTCCTTGGCATGGAGCTGTCCTCTGACCTCAACTTCGGCACCACCATCGAGTCCAAGGCTCAAATTGCAGCTAGAAAGTTGGGCGTCCTGAATAAAGTCAAGCGGTACTTCACGCCTGAACAGCTTCTAACTCTTTATAAAGCTCAAGTCCGATCTTGCATGGAGTACTGCTGTCACCTTTGGGATGGCTCGGCTAAATACCAACTTGCTGCACTGGATTCGGTGGAACGCAGAGCCAAGAGATTAATAGGCGATAAAAAACTGGTGGCGACCAAGCTTCACAGCCTGGCTCACCGCCGCAAGGTTGCTTGCCTATCGGTCTTCTACAGATTGTACTTCGGAGAGTGTGCGCGTGAGCTGCATGAGCTCATACCACCGTCTCCTTTCTTCCATCGGACATCCAGACGCACGGCCGGCTACCATCCGTTCTTAGTTGATATACCCACATTACGCACTAAGCGCTTCAAATCATCTTTCATTATGCGCACAGCTAAAGAATGGAATTCCCTGCCTGCGTCTGTATTTCCGAGTGCATATAACCTGAATCTCTTTAAGTCTAGAGTGAATAGGCATCTTCTGGGCAAGCTCGCTCCACCGTAGATCCCATCTCTGCTCTAGGGTAAGATTGGGGTCAAGAGTAAGCCCATCATAGATAAAAAAAAAAAAAAAAAAAAAACCGCCATCTTGAATCTATAATTAATAATATAATATAGCCAGTGTCACTCGCGCTGCTGAAACGAATCTAACGGCACCTGCCAAGCGGCGGTCGATGGTGGCTGTTATGGTTATGGCTAAATTTTGAATTGTTTACAAGTTAGCGGAAGAGACTGTACAAAGGACAGAGGTGTGCACAATTAATATCTTCCTCAGGCGGTTGCAGTAAGAGGGAAGTCCTTGAGCCCACGGAATACGGTTGATTCATGCAATCACCTGCACCCACGCACCTAGCTCACTGCAATTTGCTGATACTGGCAACTATTCTGCAATACCTACTGCAGGGCTGTCTTTTTTGAATTGTTCACGAGTTAGGGGAAGAGACTGTACAAAGGACAGAGGTGTGTACAATTAATATCTTCCTCAGGCGGTTGCAGTAAGAGGGAAGTCCTTGAGCCCACGGCATATGGTTGATTCATGCAATCACCTGCACCCACGCACCTAGCTCACTGCGATTTGCTGATACTGGCAACTATTCTGCAATACACTAAGGAATAATCATCCAGGGAATTGGCAGCAGCGTTTCCCGTAAGTAATAACAACATCTTGCACTACGCTCGCCAATTTGCCTGCCAAGCGGCGGTCGATGGTGGATGTTATGGTTATGGCTAAATTTTGAATTGTTCACGAGTAATTAGCGGAAGAGACTGTACAAACGACCGAGGTGCGCACAATTAATATCTTCCTCAGGCGGTTGCAGTAAGAGGGAAGTCCTTGAGCCCACGGAATATGGTTGATTCATGCAATCACCCGCACCCACGCACCTAGCTCACTGCAATTTGCTGATACTGGCAACTATTCTGCAATACCTACTGCAGGGCTGTCCTTCGAGACTAAGGTTACACAGAGAAAATATTTTTTTTTACTGTTTTTTCCCGACTGCCTCAGAAAAAGGGGTTTTTTTTCGAGAGTATGTTTGTATGTGGTCAAAAAAATTCCTTTTCACGGGCTACAGCCCAAACGGATAGTTGGATTTTGACATATATGAGGCGTCGTTAGATTCGTCTCAGCAGCGCGAGTGACACTGGCTATATTAAAATTTCATAAATTCAAGATGGCGGATTTTTATCGCAAAATACAACTTTGAAATTACCGCAGTCGGGTTTTTGTTTTTTAATACATCTGCTTTTATTTGTTGCAGTCAAAATAGTCTAGCTGGTCGGTTGAGTCAGGAAACTTCCGTTAGAGACATTGCATGCTGAATTATCTCGTAGACGGTTTCAAAAATACGGGTCATTCATCGACTCAGTGTCTTACAAAAGTTGTATGAATAAATGTTTCATTTACCTATCTTCGAGTTATGTACCTAAGAGATTTTTCAGAATCGACAACGAAACTGGTAAGTATGGATTATGGAATAGCCTATCTATGCTAACCTAACTTTAGAATAATATAACAAGTAGTTCTTAATTTCTTAACCCTTCCAGGGTTACATAAGTACATGTTCCCAGATTAGCATTTCATTAGCATAGCATCGGGTCGTTGAACGACTCGGTGTCCCACACCAAAAGAAGAAGAAGAAGCATTTCATCTACCAAATTCATAAAACAGGGCCAAATAAAATCGCATGTTGTGTAGAATGATTATAGCCACTTCTAACCTACCTATGGCCAGCCCTAAACCAAGCTCAACGGACAAACACACAACACTGTAATGATAATAAATGAGCTGTTAACTAGATGGCTCAGTTGATGGCGGACACGTGGCGTGCGGTGAAGCCTTTTAGATCATCGACAAATTTCCTTCCATGTAAGATACACTCACTTCTATAGTTTACAGAAGGATCACTTGACCCTATTTAGGATTTTCGCGATTGTCACTTGGTCCATAGCCAGGGTTGCTACTTGCAAAAATGTCAAAGTATAAGAATATCAAAACAGCTTAATCTGATACAAGAACTATGATTCTGAGCAAATTTTAATACAAAAATATGTCGTTCGTGCCTACCATCTTCTTAGTTACCTTGACTTCCCCTGAGATTCCAGTTATTTCCAGTAAAGTCAGTAAGCGTCAAAATTGTCGCTAGTACTGAGTAAGCCATCTGTATAGGCGCTCCGTGCGCCGTTTCCCTAATTTGTGCTACTAACGATTACAAAGTTTAGAAAATGTTCTCATAAAAACGGCCTAAGTAAAATGTAGAATAATAATAGTCCCTTTTGCATAGCCAGCCCTAAACCAAGCTCAACAGACTAACAAACAACACTGTAATAATAATAAATGAACTGTTAACTAGATGGTTTGTTTGATGACAAGCACGTGGCGAGCGCCGAGCGGTAAAGCCTTAGTTTAGTTTAAATCATAAATAGATTTCCATCCATATAAGATACACTCATTTCTATGTTATGAAAAAGAGTTGTTCTTAAATTAAGCTTGCAAAGTCTGATTGTTGAGAATGATAATTTAAGAACCTACGATGGGCCGTCTACGGCGTAGCATGTGTAGCAGTAAAAATATTTCGACGCTACCGCGTTGTAGAAAGCGGCTACGAAGTCTAACATTCTATGCTTATCTGGCATTTACGAGAATAACTCCTGATGCTCATGATAATGATGTATTGATAAATAAGTATAGATACATACATAAATCACGCCTATATCTCTTGCGAGCTCTTAGGGTAGGCAGAGCGTAAACGGCTTAAAAAGATTACCATTTACACCACGTCTTGACAAAAGTTTGAGAGTCATTCAGAAGACTGTGTATCAGAATAGTGTCAGCTTCTCGCTTAAAATTACAAACACATCAACTCTCAAATCCCTGTCGCTTCTTACGACACCCACGGGAAAGCTATGGGGTGATGCTTTTCTAAGCCGGCATCACATGGCGATAAGTATAGACAGATAGAGTTGAGTAAGTAAATATAAATAGCGTAAAGGAGGTGTGGTTGTTTTACGTCATTAGGTGGGTGTCAATGGGTAGTTTTATGTTGATGACGACTGATATAACTAACAGTCATTCGATTTCATAAAGTCTGATCTGATCTGAGATATACTGCAGTTTTAAAAACTAAACTAGCCGTTTCACCCACTGCTATCATTGCTTCATTTTCCCGCGGGAATAAGGCATCAAAATCCGTTGCGTAGTTTAGGTGTTGGCAATTGCACGACAGACAGAGAGAGAAACTTCATCAGACAGCATTTTGTACTATGTATTACTGGTATGATTTTTTTCTAATTTCTACTGCTTGCTTCGGCACTTTGATTAGAATATAATAGCATGTTCTGTATGTAGGTCGGAATGCGACCTAATAAAAAGAAAGCCAGAACGTTTATTCGTAAATATCATGTAGAAGCGCGATTAGTCATGTCATGTCCGCAATCTGGGGTGTGAGGGTGTACGAGTGTATAGCCCATTCCAACATTAGCTGTTTATCATAATATTCAGTGCTGTGCTGTCAATTCTGGCATTCGTATTTCGCGATACCCTTGCCTGACACGTTAAAAATAATTTGCTGATACATGTTTGCTCATGGGAGTAAGACAAGCTTAATTTATTAATGAACGAAATCCAATTGCGGTTACTTCAAATTTCAAAGTTATATATTTTGCGTTTAAAATCAGCTAATTTGAATTTATGAATTTAAAACATAGCCAGTGTCACTCGCGCTACTGAGACGAATCTAACGACACCTCGTAAGTCAAGATCCGCCCAGCTGTTTGTGCAATAGCTCGTGAAAAAAAAATACTGTCCACATACATACCCATAATTGATTTCTTTTATAATAATTGGTTGTATCAGAAATTGTATTTAGTACCTAAAGTGCAGGTGTTTTGGAGAATACTGTAAACCGCATGTTTTTTCTTTAAATAAAATATAAAAATACCCAATCACGTACAAACACACATACATTCGAAAAACATAACCCTACCTCTGAGGCAGTCGGGTAAAAAGAAAGCTAGAATGGTAAAGTTGAGTGTCCCACCCAGGAGAGGCCCGACGGCTTACCGTTTCGGAGGGCTAAGGAATGTGTGTGGCAGAATCAGACCTATAGCGTAAGGATTATTTGTCACGTAAGTGTCGCGTCATGAAGCTTTTTAGCTTTGATTGTCATAGCTCTACATAATATAAAGTGTGCTACTTTTAATGCGTGCCATAGCTTATGTTATGGGTAGGTTAAGTATCGACTAACTCAGAACAGGGAGTTTAGCATCAGAAAAGAGTAGGACATAATCCTACTAATATTATAAAGGCGGATGTTTGTGTGTGTGTTTGTTACGACATCACGCTAAAACGGCTGATTAGATTGACATGAAATTTTGCACAAATATAGAAGAGTATCTAGAATAACACATAGGCTACTTTTTACCACGGGAAAATGTCTTATTCCTATGGGATCACGCATATTCCAATATTTTTGCAAAGGTGGCGTGACTGAGCCGATTCGCGTTTTAAATGTTTTCGCCGAAAACTAACAGCGACATCTCTTGGCGAGTAATGCTTTTTTCCCGCGGAATAATAGGTTGCAGCGGGTGAAACCGCTGACGGACAGCTAGTATAAATATATTTTTAGACAGAAACATGAATAACTTTATATTAGGTATTCATTCATATAGTGGAGGGAACATAATAATGACTTTAACGGGTCTTATCGCGATAGTTTTTTAGGTAAATAAGCGATTTACCTGGAAACTCGACGTTTCGACTGGGTTTCACCAGTCGTGGTCGCGAGCAGACTGAAGTAAGACCCGTTAAAGTCATTATTATGTGTGAAAGTAATCGCGAGTGCTTTAAAAGTTATAGTGGAGGGAAATTGTGTCGTCAAACGACGCAGATAAAAAGGCAATGAAAAACTTGTAACTTATGCAGAGTCGAGTCTTTTTTAGTTACGTAATTAGTTTAAAAATCTTTTGTAATAGTAACTAAAATAAAACGTATTTTCCTTTCAATTTTTCTTTTTTAAAAGAGGATACTTTTAGTATTGAGCGCTATATAGGAAATGACTTATGTTACTATGGATTTGATAATAAAGATAAGATACATTGTGGCAATTATGCCACATAATGATATGAAGCGCCTCAATAAATGTATCGAATGAATTAGTTCCTGTTGATTGTGCACCGCCCACTTGTCAATAAGCATGTGTACTGTCACCAGGGCCCCAATCGCGCTAATTTCCAACGATATTACCAAAACCAAACCAATACCAAAAACGGTACGTTACGCACTTTTCGTATCGCGCTAATTGCTTGAACGGAAACGTTTCAGCTTTTGTTCGGAAGTTCCGCTGTTTAACGAACGTTTCAACTTTTGGCGTGCAAGTCGTATTGCGCTATTTTTTGACAGCGTATTAAACCATAAACGTTACGTTCGGAACGTCTCGAACGCTGTCAAATGAACGTTTTTGTTAAAGCTCGCAGCGATCAACTTTTCTCAGTCGTTCTTCGGTCGTTGGAGGATTTTACTGCGTTTTTATCCCAAAAAAAGAGGAAAAGATGCTCGTGTTGTGTCTCCATACCCTTAAAAGTGCCTATGAGTTGGACATGGCTGGCAAGAGTGCCGTCACAAAGACGGAAAATGATTTTGTTAGAAGTCGGTTTCCGCAAAAGGTATCGCGGTTTTCCTCTGACTGTTTTTCGAATTGGTGGAGAAGTTAAGGGCATTCATGCCAAGGCCTTTCATGCCTAGGCCTCGTGGATGTGGAAACCACCAAGGTTAGTGTTTTCAGCAACTTTTATTAAGAAGTAGATATAGGCAAGATATACCTAGCTAGGATCTAAGTGACTATTGTTTTTTTCCATGTTTTAGATAGATAGCTGTCATTTTGTGCGACTGGATACTGGGTATCTAATCGAAACCGCATCAGCTGGCCTTGGGCGACCTACAGCTACATATCAATGTTTGGGAAGCTGTATTGGAAAGACCCTGGTACAACCCTGCCTGATTTGTCAGCGGCATTCTCATTCAGAAAGATGACAGGGACAAAACAAGTTAAAATATGGTGAGATAACAATACCTACCTACTTAGATACCTATTTATCATGCCACCTTTATTATTAGTTAAAATTTCATTTGCTCCTAAAATTTGTATTATTTCATTTATCAATTCCGTTATCCCCGGTGAGCGGGTACAACAGAATCCATTAAAATAAACAAAAACGTTATGTCTGCTGTTGTCCCCGTACCTAAGCGTATTTCTGTTGAGGGTGGGGCTAGATGTAGCAGACTGATACAATGTCTTACTATGCCGCGCCTTGCTCTATCCTACCAAACCTTCCCTTGCCCTATCCTACCAAATGACACGTGCAAATCCGTGAAAATAAGGTAACCGACTCCTCCTTTGGCCATGTTCTAATAACGGGAACAACGGGCAGTAAAACCATAAATGTCTTGTTGTCCCCGTGACGTGGTCACAAGTCACCGGGGACAACGGGAACACACGGCTAGCCTGGCCCATATGCTATTAGAGTTTCTAATGTTAGGTACATGACCTCCTTATTAACAAGATTTTAACATTATTGTTCAGGCGCAAAATGTCTTCAGTCAATTATTAAGTATTTAATTTTCCTTTTAGGTGTCTCCTGCGTGACCAAAAACTGCATTATACGCAGACAATTGGAGCGAAAACCGCCAACGCCTGCTGCGTTCTCTCCACAATATTGGTCATCGGCATCGAATTGACCACTCACATAGGAAGAACTTCGCCGCTCGAGCTTACCGAACGCGCTTTTTTGGACACTGCCCGCCGAAGAGTCAGCGCGGGCGCGCGCCACCTATGTGCCGGCCGCGTTCACCGAAACCTTGTGTTCCCGTTGTCCCCGGTGACCGTATCCCCGTCACGGAGACAATGAGACCATTGGTTTCACTTCCCGTTAACCCGTTATGATGATAGGGCCAAAGAGGAATCGGGTTGCTTAACTACACTCGTGTCATATTCGTCTTCAAAGCAAGGTTTGGTATGGCAGGGCAAGGCGTGGCATGGTAAGATTTTGCCTGTCCCCGTCAAGGGGACAACGGGAACACATGCCATGTCCTACTTTCAACAGCAATACGCTTATACTGGGGACAACGGGAACACATGCCATGTCCTACTGCCAACAGCAATACTCTTACCGGGGACAACGGGAACACACGCCTAGTCCCACTCTCTACAGGAACACCCTTACCGGGTACAATGGGAAGATTTTTGGTTTATTTTGGTAAATTCCCGTTGTTCCCGCTCACTGGGGACAATAGGAAGCATTTTTGTTAATTTTAATTAATTCCTGTAGTCGCCGGGGATGCTTTCCCTATTTTGTTTCTGCCTAGCTGGGAGGTGCGGTGAAATAGTTTGTAAATAAAACAAATGTTTATTTTAATTGCCTTTCATAACTGAATTTATAATTTTAGAATACAATTTTTCATGCTTATATCATTACATTAGGTACATTTCATTTCAATAACTTATTTAGATTTAGTTTGTATTAATTAATTAAATAAATACATAATATTTTTCCCATTTTCATTCTTTGTTTTATTTTATATGTTATTCAATCTGCCTGACCGGCATAGGCCTCTTCCAGTTTCCTTCATTTTCCCATATCGTGTGTCATGCTTATCTATTGTGGGCTTGCTACTTAATGTCGTTGTCCCATCTTATATTTGGTTGTCATCTTCCTCTGAAGCCATTCCGTGGGTACCATTCCATTTGGTCTTTCATCCATTTTCCAGCCTTTCTCTTGTCGGATGTCCTGCCCACTTCCATTTGAGATTTCTGGTGGAGACGGGGATATGTCCTTCAATTTAGTATGGCTCCGTATGTAGCTGAGCTTCTTTTTGTCTGTTCTTTATACCTAGAATGCTTGTTCCATGTTCTGTTTATGAAGCGAAGACCGACCATAGGCAATGCAAGGCAGAATGCAGGTTTTGTTTTGCATTCCAAGCGACCAGTTGGCTCTCTAACCGTTGTTGGCCTCCTATCAATTTATTTTGTTGTTGCATCTAAGGGTTGTTGTTGGCCCAAGTAAATATTTAAGTACTTATTTAGTTTATTTTTCTTAGTAAGTGTATGTTAGGCTCTCCTTAATAGATGAGGATACCTGAAACAAAACAATAGCCATACTTTTATTAAGTAGGTTCTCTATGAACTTAGATTGGTTGAGCTAGTAGTAGGCGGTTCAAACTGTGACACCACTATTTGTTGAGTCATTGGACGACTCGGTGTCCAGAATGCCACACAAAATAAATTCAAATGAGATTAATGGATAGATATAGCTTTATATATTTTTAAATTAAATTAAGGCCTACTGAAGGCATGCTCATAATATTATAGCCATCATATATATGTATTACTCTGGAAGAAAAAAAGGCAACTATGTTTGAAAGAAAATGCTGAGACCAGTATGACTCCTTTACCTTTATAGCCACAACAGTCCACTGCTGGACATAAGTCCCCCCCGTATTGGTGGGTATTGCCATACTCACCACGCTTGGCAGGCGGATTGGCGAGTGCAGTGCAATATGTTTAATTCGCAGAGAACGCTGCGGCCCATGGATTATTATCCCTTAGTCGCTATTTACTACATCTATGGGTATAATTGATGGTGATGCTATTCTAAGCTGGCATCACACTGTACCTAACACCAACAAAAAAAAATACCACACCTTAAGGGGGGATCTTGCCATCCTGTCTTTCAGCGCAGAGAGGTGAGATTTGATGCAGGTCCACTATTGGTGCGAAATCAAAACAGGGTGAGGCTAGTTAATTTAGTCCTTCCTTCACCCTGCTCTTCATGTGGTTCTAGACCTGAAAAGTAATACCTTCATCAGTACATACCTAGTATAAAATGACGATGTCACTTTCTGCAGTTCTCAGTCTTTCATGGACAATTGGACACCGCTAACTTCACTTTAACTACACAATGGATTTTGATTTTGTATTTTTAAAAGGTAATTCATGAGGATTCTTTATAAGTAGAATAATATGCCAGGAAAATGCCTACTTCTCATGGGAAAATATGTTGCAGTAGGTGCACCCACTGACAGGCCACTAGTAACATATTATTAACTAAAAGGTTGTTGGCTTTCAGAAGTTACAGGCTTTTACAAGGTCATTTAGGTTATGTTGATTGACTAACCTTGATCCAGTTGAGGTGCACTAAGGAGGGCTAGCCACTGCACTCCAACAGTCAGCCGAGCGGGTCAGAGTATACTTTTTGGCCTCGGCAAACTCCACTTCCTTCCATTGTCCCTACAAAAACACAAATCGTAGGTATACGTAACACAAATAAATCAACCATTTAATCATTTTGATAGCGTTTGTTTATTCATGTATTTTATTGGGTACTTACAGAAAAGTATGGACAACTCGGTGTCCCACACAGTAGAGGAGGATATTTTCACGGAGAAAAACAATATTTATCGCGAAAAACAGCCTGTTTGTTGATAAACGAAACTTGACTTTTTACTTTTTTTCCTTGAAAACTTCACTTTTTCATAGTGTTGCACCCTACGCGGCATGCATAATCGACAATCGATAATAGAAGTAACACTAGTATTTCAAAATACTCGTTGCAAGCTCTAAACGTTCTCAGTTCGGCTCTAGTTCGGTAACGTTTGGGTAACGTCAACGATTTATACGTTCATAAAAAATAGCGCGATAGCATTTTTGGCATTAACCAAAACCGAACCAAAACGTAAACGCAGACGTTACGTTCGAACGGTAAAATCGTTGAAAAATAGCGCGATTGGGGCCCAGCACATAAAGTTCACATTTATTCCTTGTGGGGTAGGCACAGCGTTGACGGCAGTAAAATACGGTTGGTATTGCTATGTCTGTCCTGGGTCTATAATCCCTATTCTTTTCCTTGTCATTTTACAAAACTCAAACTCTTTCGAGACACCTCTGACACGGTTTTTAGATAGCGTCCCTAAAAGGATAATACATACATATATCACGCCTATATCCCCTGCGTGGTAAGCAGAGCGTAAACGGCAGTAAAAACAACACCTGGTCTGACAAAACTCAGCCTGTCACAATGACAATACACTCTCAAATCCCTTAGTCGCTTCTAACGACACCCACGGGAAAGATATGGGATGATGCTATTCTAAGCCGGCACCCCACGTCTTACAACTATATGAAAGACCAGATTAAGTTGACCCCTTGTATGGTTAACTCGAGGTGCTGTTGTACTGCGACCCAGACCTTGAAGGTTGATTGTATCCATAGAAATTTGATCCACCAAGAATGACCATTTAGCCGGTCAGACTATAATGAATCCAACCTGTGCAATGTCATGTTATGACCTCGTGACAAAGGTGTAGCTGGCATGGAAAATACTGGTCTTGCACCATAGAAGTAGTATTTTTAATATTTCTACATTTTTGGTAAATGTATCGGATGAGCAGTGGTCGGTATTCGGGGGCTTATTTACCTAAAGTTCGCTTGTGGAACTAATGAGAAAATGAAGTAACGACAATATTAATGATTTGGGGCCTAGGGGCCCATGAAAATATCCAAAAAACGCGTGGTAGGGCTACATCCACTGCAACTGCATATAATTGCAAAAACTATCCCAGTAGATTAACCCCTACCACATGTTAGTGGTCAATACACACTTGCAAAATTCGCGGGCTTGGAGTGAGCCGCTGTACCCCAGAAGGTAGAGGCGTCGAAATTTATCTATCATGTTTTCCAGAAATGGTGAAACTCTACTAGAGCAGAAAAAAATAGTAGTAATAAATATTGTGCTTGTCAGACCAAAAATGAAATATATTTTGTTCGTGGAAATAATTTTGAATAATGAAATTGATATTTAAACTAAACACATGTAATACTGATATCAGTCTACAGTTTTTATCTAATACAATATATCCGTGAGACCATTCTCGTCATAGTCGACTGGCATTTCATGTAACAATAACACTACAAAATAAAGGTAGGTCAGGTAACAGCTATTTATTATCAACGTCGCGAGCTTTTCAGTAGGAAATTAAATTGAACTGTCTCGTCTGCAATAAGTTTTCGTCGTAAAATTAGGAGACGCTTGAGCTGTTTGTCAAGACTAGAAAAAACACCGCGGCTGTCGACAAAATGCGTTCCGTATACTGCAGTACTTTGAAGATATTGCCAGAAGAGAACCATACAATCTGAAAAACTGCTGTTGACGGGGAAAGTTAAGGGAAAGAGGCACCGATTCGCGAGACGGTGATTACATCTAGTCGAACAACTGGAGATATCCACCGGAAGCGGAAGATCAGAATAGTGTACGAAGTGACGATCCTCAGCAATGCGGCAACCGACAGGAAGAGAGAGAGCTGTTTGATAGCTGGTGGTTTAAAAACTCATACCAGCGTTCATCGGGTCTTTTCACGACTCGCGATATAATAATGCACACTAGAATAAATTCCAATTGAGGAACCCTAAAACAATCAAAAGGAAAATTGATCGGCAAAGTCAAGGTCGCGAGTAATGAATAGTAATTCGAGTCACAAGTTGATTATTCAGAACCCATTGTTCATAATCGATTACGAATCAGTCTCAAATCGAAGCAATTCAGATGACAAATTGTTTGATAATTACAGATAACCTACTTGATTAAGTATCGTAATGGAACTAAGTAAATGCACATTTGTAGTTTTATATATTTACGCGATTTTATTATGTATATTACGCGAGCGAGTAAGGTTGTAATACCTACGTACTTTTCTTATCATCTGCCTGCCCTTTATTATCCAAAATCAGTTGGGGTCGGCGCAACATGTTATGCTAGAGCACAAAATCATGTAGCAAAAGGAATTGGCAATGTTTTATGACCGGCCGCCTGCCAGACGTCAACCCTCTTTGGGAATGCTATTGTAGGTGGTATCCTACTTGTATCGTACTTTTCTTACCATAGAAAAATAGGTGGGCATAAGATTTTATTTCTAGTGCATCCTGCATCCAAAATATCTTTGGGAATGTTGGGATAACCATAATACCAAGGCAGACTAGCTAGAGCATCAAAGTAATACAAACATACCTACATGCCTTGCGGGGTAGACAGATCGCAAACGTCCATCACAAAAGGTACTTTTGACCGCGTCCGAAAATATTTGCCTTGCACAGGTGGTTATTTTAATCCTTTAACAGTAATTCACATTAAATGACTAATTTCTGTTCTTATTCTGCTTTTATGATTATTTATTCGTTGGCGGGATTCCGAGAATCATGTCGGTCATACATTCTCGTACAAATAGAGATACTAAAGTCATTGTTTAGCGCTGCATGGAATTGTTTCAAGAGTATTAGAGTATGTACATTTAAAAGATTTGTTTGTATAAAACTTAAATAATAATATGTTGTATTATAATCGATAAGCAAATTCTTACTGTTCATAAGAAATATTGTTCCGAGTTTCGGACGGCACGCTAAGCGATTGCCTGGTTATTATGGTTAATTGAAATTGATAGCTCTATTTTTAAATGTCTGAAACATTTTAGCCTACTGCCTAATTAATTGTAAATGTAATCTATTGATAGCTAAGCATTTGAACTTAAATTACGCCATAAAGAATAAAGATTCAACTAAGGAATCCCCCATTTGTAGTTGCCATCCATAAAAATGCTATGGTGGATATTCTATCTACCCTACCACACAAACACTTTACGAGTCCTCTGTATTGTGGACAGAAGACTTTTGAATCAATGAGCAACCCAATGAACCTTGTGTCAGAATACATACAAGGTGTTCCAATGTAAATACATTAAATTGGAGACATTGTGTAGGCCATTGAACCGAACTATTTTCATTATGGGGCCAAGTTATGAAAACTCCTCGTTTAGAAGTAATAAGCAACTTAAATTTGTTAAATTTAATTGAGTGCCACAGTATGAAAGGAGCTTTATTGATTATGACCTTTATTTATGTCATGTTGCCCTCTTGGAAAAACTTTTGAAATTACCGCCACAACTGTTGCCAAGGCAACGGTTTTGGCGGTAATTTAGTTGCCAAAGCAACAGTTGTGGCGTAGACCGAGGTCAAATGTCATGTTCGTCAAAAACTGACACAACTGACACCACAGACTCTACTGGGTTCTCTGATTGGCCCTTTGTCTTGTCTCTATGGGTGCTCTAAGTCAAGAGAAATTTTCAGTTTGAGGCGGTAATAAAATAAAGTTGACACCAAGAAAGAGATCTTTTATCTTGAGTATTCGTTTAAATTTAAGACATAGACAACTATGTTCCAAACTTTTTCGAAGATTCGAATCCAACAAGTTAAAATTGCAAGGTTGCAATCTTGGCTAAGGGGTAATACATAATGGTTATATAGTAAATGTAGGCATTTACTTTGTATGAAAATTTTAACTTCTTAATTGTTAAGAATTCAAACTTGGTGCCATAATGGAAATTGTTCAGTACAATGGTCTACACAACATCTCCAATTTAATGTATTTCCTTTGGAACACCTTGTATATTTCAAATGGAAAACTACCAATTACTTTAGTAAGTAGTTATTTTGTTGACATGGCAACATTATGCAAATGCTGCTTTTAGGTGTGGCATGTGGGGATTTCCCTAACACAGTAACACTCAATGGAGAACAGTACTTCCTTGTTTCCATTGTAAAGTACAATAAGTAGTTGATAGTGTAGAGTGTTTAGCATACTTCTGTTGCTAAGGAAATATTATTGTGGTCTGCTGCTATGATAAACCTATGCAACATGTAGAGAGCACAGAAACAATATTTGAAGAATTATTTAACCTTTGAAGTTATTAAAAACCTTAACTATACAGTATGTATAATAAAAAAAACATAACACAACAAAGTACATAAAATTGTTAGTTCATTGCAGTAACTCCACTCTAAATTAAAGCTTATGTCTAAAAATAATGAAACTATACATAAAAGAATTGCAAGAACATTCTTTGGATTTTAATTTTTCTTCAACAGATCTTTAAAGATTGTTAAATGATTAAACATTTCGCACAGGAGGTTGAAGTTAAACTTTTCTTCTCTTCATTTAAACATAATTTTGCTCAATTGTCCAATCCTATGCTAGAGGTACCCAGGGCATGTTCAGGCAGCTGTCTTTTGTAGCTCTTTTATACTATGAAAGTTTATAAAAGTACATGTTGGAGTGTCTGGTAAAAAATAAACTCTTGAAAGGCATTCTAAAGCGAGGTGCTGTAAACTGTCATTGGAGGTGTTACCCATTAGGAGAAAAAAGCATGAACATGCCACAGTATAAAAATTATACCGCTAACAACAGGAAGTATAGAATGTTCTTACAATCTTCAGGAATAAAAGGAAGGGAACTCACACAACTGACCTCACAAACAGGCGGTTAGGAGGCACTCGGGGCACGTGTTAGCAGCTGTCAACCGTCCTGTGGAAGACCAGCCCGTTATAGTCCATCCGCTATCACAGTGTCATTAGCAGCTTAAGTGGGAGGCCAAGTTACACTGGTCTCATTACTTAGATACTATGGGACCTGGGTAACTTGAATCTTGCTTAGGCTCGTCATGACACTATGACAGCGCATGGACCTTACAAACCACTATTCAACAGCATACAGGTGCAAAGAGACATTGTACCAAAATATTGCTTGCAGAATGCCTTAGGTGTATTATATTGACTTTTGCTATAAAGGGCTCTAACCTAATAACCCACTTTCCTGAAAATGCTTAGCTCAGCATGTCATACTGAACAACTTTCCCTAAGGACTAAAGCCTTAAAAAAATTGAGCTTCCCATAGAAAATGTTTCAGGCAGCAGATGTTTTTGTACTAGAGGTTCATTTTTTTATAGTCTTTGAACTTTTGTTTCTAGGGAAAGTTGTTTAGTTTTCCAGTTGAGCTTACCATTTTCAGGAAAGAGGGTTTTTGGTACCACCCTGTAAATCAAACCTAATCTAAATTTATGAGCAAAGTTTTGACTAGATAAATTTTCAAATGGAAAACTAAAATTTTGTGTTACTAAGACATTCTGCATTCATTGGGTTTTGCAACTATACAGCATTTTGCTTCTCATTGCATCATTATTTTCTATTCAGGTCCACAATTGATAAAGCTTGTAGTGGTTGCTAGTCAAGGGCCCAATGTTTGATTGAAAATCATCACAATTAATCACAGAACAACACTAGCTTAGTTTGAAGAGATGAGCCACTTGAGTCAGCTATTACATTTGAAGATTTTTTTATTAGATTTCTCTACATATTTTGATAAGATTCAAGTAATTTCTGCCTTACCAAGAAACTCAACCCTGGATATACATTAAATTTCAATATTAATCCCCACGTTATTACACACAGTCAAGGATACTACTCTTGGAGTCAAGCCAAAAATGTGTTGCAGCTAAGCAAAACTGAAAATCATCAATGCAATAGTAACTCCAAAAGGTTTAGCAGGTTACATCACAACGTGAGAAGCGCCGAATAGCCATGACAGTTTATGGATATTCAACAAGGTGTTAGCTAATAAATACATTAGGAAAAAATGCGGCTGAGTTCACAAAAAATGTACATACAACTTGGTTAAAAACTTACGAAATTTCTTCCTCCTAAAGGCATTTCCACTCACAATTTTAGTAATCACGAAAGTCCGTCACGTTATGTTGAGATTTGAGCCGACAACAGCACGATTAACATGCACAATTTCCAAACAATTTCTTCGCAAAATGCAGATAAAATTGACAGAAGCGTGCACAAATTCTAGAACAATCAAGATCTGTTTTTTTTGTAGCCCGAATCCGCGAATAGATTCCAAGAGCAAGACAAGTTGTATGCTATCAACAGTTTCTTGTCTCTTTTTGACACGGTAACTTAGCTCAGCTACGTAACAAAGTAAGCGCATCGCAGCTTGGCTATTTCGTTATACGCAGCTTCAGTAAAATATTTTTTCAAATTCAAGTAGGTTGCTAAGGTTTATTCTACTAAAATATTTCAGAACCATATGTCAAGTGATGTTAAGACTGGTTTTATTCTTTTACTTTAGTAATTTTATGTATTTTTCACTTAATTAATGCATTTATGCTTAATTACAAAAACTCACGTGTAATGGAATGTAGAGAAGGTTTTCAAACTGACGTTTCGTTATCCAATCAATGATGAGAACTCGAAAATTATCATCAATTTAAGCCAATAGCAATAAAGTACGAATGTCAAGGCCGTTAGTGATGTCATCTATTTTTATCGATAACTTCAAACATGGAAAGTCAAAGTTTTTTTTTGCGATCGAAAGATATCATAGCAAGCAACAAAACCTATTTGTTGTTTTTATCATTATAAAGTTTTGAGACAGCCACAATTATCGCGAGCTCATGAAACTAAACACCCGACACTGTTATTTTTAAAAGTAATATCAATAAATAATTTGCCATACTTTAATAAATTAACAACTTAACTACTGTGTCCCAGTGTTGGGCAAAGGCTTCCCCTTCCTTCTTATTCTTATCTCTGTACCGTGCAAGCACCTACCAGTCTTTGTGGTTTTTAAAGTACCTATATCATATCATAAATATACAAAGAGATACAACTGAAAATTGGACCTCACATACATACATAGTGACTTGGTCACACTAAACACTTTGCGGGAAGATTTTTTTAAATATTTAATTAATATTTATTATTTATATTTTTTACGGTTTGAAGAAGAAGAAGAATTTTATTTTAATATGTTTCTTATATTTGATATCCCATCCCACCAAAAACATAAATGTAAAAGGTGAATCAGACAGTGACGTCAATAGACAAAACTTAAATTCCTTACCTATACTGAGGGGTATTCAAATCACCCCCATGTATGTACCACCATTTTTTGTAGTTTACGAGTTATTCAACTTTTAAAGTTGTACGTGGCAATCCGGCAATCAATTAAATTAGGATGGTCTTAATTTTTTTGTAACTTCTGTTATAGCAGTTTTCGAGCGGCTTTTTGTGTAGCATAATCTTAATGATTTTATCTTTCAATAGTACTAAAAAAAAAGAAAAATATATCCTGCCCTGCTAGTAAAATTTGACCCATACAACTTTTTTAGTTGAATAACTCCGAAACTACAAAAAATCGCGGTACACACATAGGGGTAATTCGGATACCTCTCAATACTACTTATATAAGAAATTTAAAGTTTGTCTATTGACGTCATCTTATGGTCCACCCTGTGTAAGTAAATACACTCGATAAACATAGCTCTCCTGAGGCAGTCGGTAAAAAAGATATCGATAAGAATCTAAGTTAAACTGCACATCACTCTATCTGTCATTCGTGTGCATCTTGCCTCACCGCAGCGTTGCCGGCGCGGATCTTTGGATGCGATTTCGGATCTTTTCGGGTCTGATCGGATCCTCAGCGGATCCTTACTTCCACCGGATAATTTCGGATAATTTGATGATAATTTTGAAAAAGTAGGCAAAATTTTGTAGATACTCGTATTTATTTTAAATCCGAATGTACTTGCAGTGAAAGAAAAGCACGAGCGTTTATCTGATCTAACCGCAAAAAAATCTTTCACCGTTTGTTTTGTCTTTAAGGATAGCAGAGACTGCATGTGCTACGTGGCGTGTACGTCTACGTGAGAATTAGGTTAGCACAGGCCGAAAGTGCTGCGTGGCGTGTACATCTACATCAGTAACAGGCTTGCATAGACCGGATGCGCCGCGTGGCTTGTACGTCTACGTAAGTAACAGGCTAGCCCAGTCCGGATACGCCACGTGGCGTGCAGATCTACATGAGTCACATGCTAGCTTAGACTGGATTCGGCGCGTAGCGTGCACATCTATGTGATTAGATAAATGGCTAGCACAGACTGGATTCGGCGCGTGGCGTGCACGTCTACATGAGTCACATGCTAGTACAGACTGGATTCGGCGCGTAGCGTGCACATCTATGTGATTAGATAAATGGCTAGCACAGACTGGATTCGGCGCGTGGCGTGCACGTCTACATGAGTCACATGCTAGTACAGACTGGATTCGGCGCGTGACGTGCACGTCTACATGAGTAACTCACACGCGTTGATGAGTAAGTTATACTTGCGTGCGTGCGTACGTACGTGCATGCTTTCTCCAGTGGTAACGTATGAAGTCAGACCAGATATGGCTCTGCGTTGTGTTGCGTGGTGTGCTGATGTGGCATGTTTCATTTACCTACCTCCATGATCCGGTGCGTTGACGCGCGTACATTATTTGCGTAGACGTGCAAGCCACGCACCGCATCTGATGTGTTAGGTTTAATTTAACTATATACGACACTACACAAGGTTAAACAAAGCAAATTAGGAACAAAATACAGCTCATATTTGTAAGTATGTAGGAAAATGGTTCATAAAAACACGGCAAAAATCGCAAAATTATAAGCGACCCTAATGGGTAAAATCGGATCCAATCGGATCCTGCCGGACTAGATTTCGGATCTTTTGATGTTCGAGTGCCGGCAACACTGCCTCACCGTGTTCTTGTCGTGATAACTTTTCGATAAGTTTCTATTTGTTTTTACATAAAAATACCCCATGATGTGTTTTTATAGATATCAAATAACGGTTTTCTTAAGTAATCTATGACAGAATATTAAGTTTAGTGGTAATTCTTGTATAAAAAACAAATATACATGCACGCATGTTTGTTCCTTGTTTTTCTGTGTTTATTTATTAATAGGGTGTAATAAATTATATAATTGATACAGTGCGAAGTAAATAGTGTATTTATCACGATGGAAGGGGGGGCATACGATGGAGAAATAGCGTTATTCCAGAAAATGAGGAAGTTGTTTGATAAAATAAAGGAGCCAGGTTATGTTATGAACAACTATTATGCTGATGGGCTGATCAACAAACTGGCTGAAGATGTATCGAGAAGTAAGTTTAAATAGCTATTTTTTTATGTATATAATGGCTACAACGGATGCTGGAAGGTGCTGTGGACTTTGGACTCTAGTTGCAACCTATATCCTATGGCCTGAAAATCAAGTTAAAAATTGTGTACGGATTTTTAAATTATTTGTTAGTAGTTTTCGTTTGCAGTGCTGCCATGTCTTCATTATTATTTGCCTTACTGCCGTTATCCTAGATCAGTTGGGTCACCGCAACATGTTTTGTTAGAACACAAAATCATTTAGCAAAAGGAATAAGCAACATTTTATGACTGATGTTAACCCTCAGTGCTGCTTTATCAATGAATTTTATTTGATAATGTATCCCTATCCCCACTACAAGTATACAGTTAGGGTCAAAAGAGCATACCTAGGACCTCCTCAAATGGTTCAAAATATCTTTTTATTCCCAAGGTATAAATTCATATTTTTTCTTTCACATTACAGTTCAACTAGCTGCATAGACAAAAAAAGAAATAATTTACTAATGTAATGTAGTTTTAAGAAATATTTTAGAACTATTTGAAGCAGTCCTTGGTATGCTCTTTTAACCCCCACCATTCCTTAATTGAAATTGTAGATTGATCAATCACAGGCACTTGTGTGGCCTCCCACTTTTGGGAGATATTGCCATCCTTCCCACATTTGGCAGGCGGATTCGTGAGCACAGTGCAAGATGTTGCAATCACCCTGGATTTCCTGGATGAATTTATCCCTTAGTTGTGCCTACATGAATTATTCAACTTACAAAGTAGATTTTGGATTAAAGAACATTCATCATAGCATTTTATAGGAATGGGCTGGAGAGATCACAAAGATTTGTCATCATCATCATTATCATTGTCAAAATCAGCCCACATCTACCCACTACTGGGTATAGGCCTCTTCTCTATTGCACCACTCCTCACGGTCCTGTGCTAATCTCATGCATTTAGACTCGCTCAGCTTGATGATGTCATCTGACCAACTGGCTGATGGTCTGCCTACTGGTCTTATAGCTCCTCTTGGTCTGCATGACTGCTTTGGTCTACCATCCATCCTGTCTCCTGGCCAAAAGTCCTGACAGTCAGTCATATTTATTTGCCAACAATACACCAAATATGCTTCAAGTCTGGCTGACCATATTTCCAGACCATTTTTTTTGAGCTTGTAATCAAAACAATGCTACTTTGCAAAAGTTATAATTTCAAGGTCCACAGATGTACCCTATGAGTTCACTTGAGAGGGTAGAGTCGAAATCAGAAGTACCCTATGACTTCACTTGCGAGGGTAGAGTCAAAATCAGACGTACCCTATGATTTCACTTGTTAGGGTAGAGTTTAAATCAGATGTACCCTATGACTTTACTTGAGAGGGTAGAGTCGAAATCAGCTGATATACCCTATGACTTCACTTGAGAGGGTAGAGTCAAAATTACATGTACCCTATGATTTCACTTGAGAGGCTAGAGTGGAAATCAGATGTACCCTATGACTTCACTTGAGAGTAGAGTCAGAATCAGATGAACCCTATTATTTCACTTGAGAGGGTAGAGTCGAATGTTACCTTGTTTTAGAACTTGTAATTAAAACAATGATACTTTCCAAATATCATAGTTCAAGGTCCGCAGATGTACCCCATGACTTCTTTACTTAGACCAAAGGGCCAATGGATGGTTAGTGACTTGCCAATCCAATTGCCAGACTCGGGGTTGGCTAGCCTTGCTTAAAACCACAAACCATATTCATTCATTGTTATTCATTACATTGTGGTTGTTTTTAGTGTTTATTTTATATTCCACTGACTTTTCCTAGTCAGTAATTTACTAAAGAGGGTCAATGAACTTATCTTTACATAGTTGTGGTTGTCGATATTTTGGTATTGCTCATGTCATGGTGTAGCATGGTATCTCTGTATTTCGCGCTTTCTGTATCTACCAGCGTTGCCAGCCCCTCCGACTATTTCTGACAGTTTGGCCTTTCAAAAGAGACAATTTTGTCAAAAGGGACGGTTTTTACAATCACCTTAGTTGTCACTTAATTGACATTATCCCGAATGTAAATACCATTTTTTGGGTGTAACATACAGTCGCATACAAATAGTAGAGCGGTCGTAAAACTTCACTATATCTTATGGTGCAAAATGACCTCGTACATCATTTATTAGATCAAAACTTGGATCAAAATGTATCTAGAACTAGACTGTCCGAAAAGGGGCGGTGGATGCAAACTGTCAAAAAAGGGACAGTCAATCATCAAAAGGGACGAAAAACCGTTTTTGGACGGTCTGGCAACTCTAGTATCTACTGCAAGTCATAATGATGTACGGTGTATCGAAATAAACTCTGATAACAACTTAGATTGCGTCATATTTCGTCACAAATAAAAAAAAAGGATGAGTAAACAAATAAGATTAGATATAGATTTCAACCCAAATAGCAAATAAGTGGGTGTGTCTGGTACGCTGGTGCATAGGTGAAGGGACACACACGCACACACAAATCACGGCTTTCTCCCTTGCAGGGTGGGTAGAGCGGTAGCTGCTGTAAAAACGGCGTTATGGGGAAGTTCAGCTTTTTAAACTAACTTACTCTTGACCCCAATCTTACCCTAGAGCAGAGATGGGATCTACGGTGGAGCGAGCTTGCCCAGAAGATGCCTATTCACTCTAGACTTAAAGAGATTCAGGTTATATGCACTCGGAAATACAGACGCAGGCAGGGAATTCCATTCTTTAGCCGTGCGCATAATGAAAGATGATTTGAAGCGCTTAGTGCGTAATGTGGGTATATCAACTAAGAACGGATGGTAGCCGGCCGTGCGTCTGGATGTCCGATGGAAGAAAGGAGACGGTGGTATGAGCTCATGCAGCTCACGCGCACACTCTCCGAAGTACAATCTGTAGAAGACCGATAGGCAAGCAACCTTGCGGCGGTGAGCCAGGCTGTGAAGCTTGGTCGCCACCAGTTTTTTATCGCCTATTAATCTCTTGGCTCTGCGTTCCACCGAATCCAGTGCAGCAAGTTGATATTTAGCCGAGCCATCCCAAAGGTGGCAGCAGTACTCCATGCAAGATCGGACTTGAGCTTTATAAAGAGTTAGAAGCTGTTCAGGCGTGAAGTACCGCTTGACTTTATTCAGAACGCCCAACTTTCTAGCTGCAATTTGAGCCTTGGACTCGATGGTGGTGCCGAAGTTGAGGTCAGAGGACAACTCCATGCCAAGGAGTTGAAGAGTGTTGGTCACTGGAACAGATGTACCCCGAAAAGTAGGAGAAAAGGTGAAAGGACTCCTTTTTGCGGAGAAAAGACACGCCTGCGTTTTTGAAGCATTGAAGCTGACGAGATTGTCTTCGCCTCACTGGGAGACGTTACTTAACGTCAGGCTCGTACGCTCAATCATAGCCTTTCTCAATCTTTGGATTTCATCACCACTGGCTCCTGCGCCGGACAGATATTTCTCGGTGACAGTACTGTCATCTGCGTACCCAACAATTCCTGAAGATAGAAGGTCATTGATGTGCAGCAGGAAAAGCGTCGCGGAGTACAGACCCTGAGGAACTCCGGCGTCAATAGCCTTGAGGTCAGAGGAGCAGCCGTCTATGACCACTCGGATCGACCGTTCACTCAGGAAGTCAGCCACCCAGCTACAGAAGCCAGTGGGTATGCCGTACGCTGGAAGCTTGCTCAACAGACTCGCATGCCACACCCTATCGAAGGCCTTTGAAATGTCCAGCGACACTGCTATTGCTTCGCCGTGGTGTTCAATGGCCTCGCCCCAGCAATGCGTTACGTACACTAGAAGATCTCCCGTGGAACGCCCTCGGCGGAAGCCATATTGACAATCACTGAGAAGATCATTGTCTTCGAGGTACGAAAGCAGTTTGCAGTTCAGAACTCTTTCCATAACCTTACAGAGTACGGAAGTGATGGCGATCGGTCGATAGTTGCTAGGGTCGGCACGGCTACCCTTCTTGGGCACAGGTTGCACATTGGCAAGCTTCCAAGATTTTGGTACATTTTTTGACACGAGAGAGACGCGGTACAAGCGTGTCAGTACAGGAGACAACTCAGGCGCACAATACCTCAACAATCTTGCTGGTATGCCATCAGGACCACTGGCCTTGTTCACGTCCAGACTGCGAAGGGCTCTACGGACCTCTTTATTGTGCACTGTGATCTCAGACATCAAAGAATCACAGTGAGGTAAGGTGGGTGGATATTTCGAGCCAGCGTCTATACGAGTTGCTCGCAAACAGATCGGCAAATAAATTTGCTTTCTCTGCCGCGGTGTGGGCAAGCGACCCATCAGGTTTCTGCATTGGAGGTAGTGAGGACGGCAGAAGTTGGATTCGACTGATTTCGAAAGGGACCAGAACTGCTTACTACCCGGTGGGTATGATGCAAGCTTTGCCCCAATACGGCTAATATGGTCGAACCTAGCTTTTCGTAGCACCCGTTTGCAATACCTGGCGGCGGCATTATATGCTCTCTTCTTTGCTCGCACTCTTCTCGCTCGCACTTTTCGATCACGAGCTTTTACCCTTGGTAAGCGGACTGTTTACGAGCCTCAGCTCGAGCACAGTCCGCATTGAACCAAGGCTGGGCTTTATAACCGAGCGGGATATCGGAGAAAAGAATGAAATATTCCATTCCCTGCCGGATTACAGCTGTGATCGCATCAGCGACGTATGAGGGTCTTCCGAAGAGAAACACATTTGCCGCCACGGGTATGAAGCAAAGAAAGCACGCATCTCGTCCCAGTCTGCTGACTCGTATCGCCATACTCTCCTCGTGCCCCTAGGGTATAATCCGGAGGAGAGCAGATGGACACGGATTTCACCACACAGTGGTCGGATGATCCCAGCGGAGCCGAGACCGAAACCGAATGTCTGTGCGGATCAGTTGTCAGCAGAAGGTCCAGGCAATTGGGTGTGTGGTCTGTGATATCTGGTATTCGCGTCGCTTGTTCCACCAGCTGGGTGAGATCTAGCGCCAATGCTAGTTTACGCGCCTCTCGCCCAGCATGGTCAGTTTTCTGGTATGGGAACAGCCACTCTTTATGGTGAGCATTGAAGTCCCCCAGAAAAACAAGCTCTGCTGTTGGATATCGCTGAATTGCTGTATCTGCCGTCTCAGAGAGGTACTCCATGAGTCTAGTCGTCTCCTGATCTCCGCTGTGCGAACGATAAACACTGGCATAGAGTTTTCTACTCCAGTGTCAACCAAAAGCCACAGCACGGAAACCCTGAATTCTCAAAGCCACGGAGACGCTTACAGCAAACGTCATCGCGAACATACACACAGACCCCTGCACGCTTCTTAAACTTGTGCTCAAGAGTGTAACCAGGGTAGTTGAGGTATGCCACGTCCAACGGTGTTGCTATCTGCGTCTCCGTTAAGAAGAATAAGTGCGGCTTCTCGGTCTCCAGGTGGTGATGGACCGGGTCTAGGTTTGTGTGTAGACCTCGGATGTTCGTGAGGTGCACTTTGAGTGGGAGGAAGTGCTGCCGTTGGTCAAACTTTTTCTTCTTTTTTAGCTTTTTCATGTTTTTAAAAGAGTTTTTGTGGGGGAAAGAAAAGATAGTCGAGGCGCTGCTTAGAAACCCTACTCGTACCTTTCGTTCAACTGATCAGAGAGGGAACTCGCTTGGAGACTGCGGGGACGCCCGAGCCCCCCCGATAACACTCCACCGGGTCCTCCCATCCAGCCGCCAACTGGCACGGTGGAGTGTACCGGGATTTTTCACAGTTGGCGGGGCAGCCTTTGCGCGTGGCTAGCGCGCAAGTCGGGCCCCCTACTGACTGCGGTCGGCCAACGGCTGAGACCGTGCCTCGGATCCCGCTACCCTCCAAAACGAGTTACCGGATACAGCATCACCTAAAGACAAAGACCGGTTCCGGCAGCGCAACTGACTACATTGCTACCCCCCAATGGCCCTGGCAGTCCCGCACACCGACGGAACACAGCAAGGCTGTTTGGCGCCGGACTCCGGCGGGATGGTGGTCGCGAGCCAGGCGGCCCCTTTCATGGCCTACCACCGCTTTTGGGATCTTCAGCCGCCAACACATGTTGTGAGGACGTTGCCCGGGGTGGACCGCTAGGAGGTAGACCCCACCCACCCCGAACTATTTCAGAAACACATAATATTATATTTACTTATATCCTGGCTGCCTGCTTAGACACGTAATAGGTACTTTACCGGGTCTTATCGCGATAGATTTTAGGGTACCGTACCTCAAAAGGTAAAAAACAGAACCCTTATAGGATCACTGAGTTGTCTGTCTATCATTCTGTCAAGACCCTTTATCTCAGGAACGCGTCAAGTCTATGGTCGCTAGTAGTTGTGAAAAAATCAAGCACCTAACTTCAAGTTAAAAAAAAATATAGTCTGCAAGGCGATGGTGAGATAGACCGGACTATCAAGCACAGGATAAATGCAGGATGGATGAAATGGCGACAGGTCACGGGCACAGTGTGTGCCCCTCAAACTGAAGGGCAAGATTTACAAGACGGTGGTCAGACCTGTCGTCATGTATGGATCTGAGTGTTGGCCTACAAAGGTGACGGATGAAAGACGATTACATGTATCTGAGATGAGAATGTTGAGATGGATGAGTGGTGTGACAAGAATGGATAAAATAAGGAATTAGTATATTAGAGGAAGTTTAAAAGTTGCACCTGTGAAAGAAAAGATGAGAACTAGCCGTTTTTCGTGGTATGGGCATGTTATGAGGAGAGATGGAAATCATGTGACGCAAAAGGTAATGAATATGAATGTGGATGGACGCAGAAGGAGAGAAAGGCCTAAAAAAGTTTGGATGGATTGTGAAAAAGATGATATGAATCAAAAAGGGGTAAACGAAGATTTGACGGCTGATAGTGATGAATGGAAGAGAAAGACATGTTGCGCCGACCCCAAATAAATTGGGATAAAGGCAGGCAGACGATGCAGTAAAAAAGCGTGTTCTTTTTTTGCGAGGGCGCAAGGGAATCAAAATTCAAAGGGTACTTTCCGTAGACCTAGAACAATGAAATTTGGAAAGTAGCTTTGATTTGAAGTACGAATTAAGGAAAAACTCTAAAAAATTATCATTTACCTACATTAAATTATGGTTTATATGGTTTTAATACAAAATTTAAGAGGCTAGTTGTCCATGTGGAGTATCATATGAAATGTAGGTTTACCAACCAGAATAACCTACAAATCTTAGCACGGAACCCTCGCTGGGCGAGTCCAGCTCGCACTTGGCCGGTATTTTAGGTAAATAAGTGTACGGTTTACCTGGAAACCCGACATTTCGATTGCGTTGCATTAGTCATGGCCGTGGGCAGTCTGCTACTATCTTCCCTATAACTACATGGGCTTTATCATAGACATCGCATGAAGGCGGGTATTCATTGGGGACAAAATCCCAGGAACTTTGTATATGTGACACAAAGTGTCTGGAGAATGTTCCCAATGTGGACGTGTTTTGAACAATGTCCTCGAACAAAGTTCCCGAAAAAAAGTGTACACATTGGGGACATTGTCCATAAACATTGTCTATTAGGTATACAAAGTATCAGGGATTTTGTCCCTAATGAATACCTGGCTTTAGAGACATGGAGTGAGATAGAAATCACTAGTCTGGCTGACCTTTAGCTTAGCCAGTGCCCTATATTATCAAACTACAGGCTACATCTGCCTGCTCTTATCCCAAATCAGTTGGTCGGCGTTATCGGCGTAACATGTTTTGTTAGAGTATAAAATAATGCTGTTTGTAGTTGTAGCATAAAGATTTAACAATGTTTTTGACCACAAGACTATTGTATTGTAGGTATCACCGCCAACATATCACAGGCAACCATACAAATCGGTATCACAAACTACAAATCTACGGTTAAAATTCTTAGTAGGTACATTGCGTTGCTAGTTTATTAATGGTGTCATAATGGGTTGGTACTGGCTACGCAATGTATATTTTTTTTTCTGTAAACTTACATAGCCTGCATATATTGACTAGTTAAAAAATATAGGGCAACGTAAGTTTACAGGAAAAACTCGATGTACTTACATTGCCAGTTACCCATCATAATGACTCCATTACAGTCCAGCAAAAAAGAGTAGAAATTAAATAAAATGGAACCAAAAAAATTTCATACTAAATTGTTGCCATTCATAATCAATGTTGCCATTTAATTTTGAAATTTCATACAAACTGGCGCCCTCATTTTTTGTCTACTTTTTTGTACCTACATTAGCATTGTAGAAGCGGGTTGCAAGGTTTTTGGTTGGAGGGCAAATCCTTTTGCCACATGATTTTGTATATAGGGTTACATTTAATTAAGTACAAATCTCTTGAGGGTGTGGTCTACTCACAAAATCGAACAACTTTTGTTAGAAACTTTTCTTCGAAATATGAAAAAAAATTATACTAAGTGACACAATTATTTTTTCATTTTTGTATGGGAGGTCCAAATAATTTTTGCATATTTCGAAGAAAAGTTTCTAACAAAAGTTGTTCCGTTTTGTGAGTAGATCACACCCTCAAGAGATTTGTACTTAATTCAATGTAACCCTATATATTCTCCCCCGATAGAGGAAGGCCCATGTCCAGCAGTGGACTGTTATGGTATGGTGTGTGCACAGGACGTCGTTGGCCAATCTCTTGGAGACTAGCAACGAGTGACCCTTGCAAGGATTCCCATCATACAGGGCCACCCACCCTACCCACAAACAGAAGCTCCTCAGAGGAGAACAAAAGGTTCCCATTCCCATTTAAATCCACAGTCGTTCATGCTTTTTATTCAATTATATGTAATCACACGCAGCGACTATATCGTCCCAATGGAGCGATTTAAATCCTTGACTTACATAATTTTCTCCTTCGTTTCAGATTCATATTGCTGTGTGAAATTGAACTTACTATGTGATATGACGTCAGGTGCTCTGGAAGACGTCGAAAATTACGATTTGAGCGTCCGCGTGTTCCTCACCAGGCTGCTTGCCATAATCGCGCGAAGAGAACTGGTCTTCAACAAAATATTCTCCAAGATAGGTCAGGCAATCGTCGACGCATTCAAAGAAATCGCGTCGCCGAAAATCAACCCAAGTCTTAGAGTTGCCTACATGGAAGTTGCTCTTGCTTTGGCTTCTCATGATACCGGCGCCGCTTGGCTCATGGAGACTGGAATTTGGAAAGAAATCCTCAGTCTCTGCAATGAACAACAAACTGTGTTCGTCGTTCGAAAAGCATACAAATTCGCCTCAGATTTGGTTTGGAGCTTAAACAACATGTGCGATGAACCTAAATTACGACAAATCATCTCGTTTATTGTAAAGCCGTTCACTGATGCCGACTTATTGAACGTAACCAATATCACACAGGAACAAGAAGACATATTTTGCAAAACTATTGAACCGATGATACAAATACTTGTGTCTATAGTGTCGGTCGTTCACAAGATTGTCAAGCCAAGCCTTGTCATGATGTTGTTGTCACAAGATAATACAATATACACATACGTATGCATAATAATGGACCGCTTACGTACAGAAAGAGTCAACTTAATGTGTGCAAAGTTCTCCTTTTGGCTACATCTTGGAAAGATGTACCTTGCCAAACCTTACGCGCCTGGTGTAGAGTACACTTCAGAGGACTTTATTGAGCTTAGCGCTATGTTTTACAATATAGTACAATGCTTCATTTCTCGACGATCCGCTACCGTGATTCTGGACTTTTGTACCGCCTGCAATGTCATCTGGCTGACACTCTGCAAAGAGGACAGAATAAAGTATGCACCACTATCGCAAGACCTGATGCTGATGTGCCTTGTTCCGACCTTAACTTACATTTCGACAAAGTGCAGCAACTACTTTAAAGATTTGGATGAAAAATCTGAAGGGCAGGAGAAGGTCAAAGAGTTCATAGGCGATTTGCTGATCAAATCTAACGAACATGTAGCGAAAGCGTCTTACGCTTTGAGGGATCTAACCATAGAATTAGACACTGTCTCTATAACGGTAAACAGTCTGAAAAGGTTGTCTTGTTTGAAGAATCTTTTGAATAACGAACAAGCAAATCTAGTGTTCCAAACACTCTACTACATTCTGAGATCGTACGATCCAACGCATGGAGAGGAATTGAATCCTGAAATGAGTCCAGAATACATTGAAGAAGGCGAAGACAGAGCTTTAGTGATGTATTACGTGCTCGATATGGTGTTTTATCTGGTGCAGAACCACAACATAAACTGGCAGGAGAGTTTGGAAGTCATATCTCTCTATAACACTGTTTATAATATTCTTAAGAGGCCTAACTTATCTGTCAAGGTAGGTTTCTATATTTTTGAGCAAATGTAGGTAAAGTCTTCTCGGATTTGTGTTGCTTAAATCCATCGCATTTCACTTCGAAAGGGTCAACATTTTTATCTGGAAAGCGTACCCAGCAGCGGCAGCATGCAGTGCAGTTAGGAAAGGTTTTGACCACGCGTCGATTCGACCATTTTACTCATAGAACGCAACTGAGTTCTAATTAGGCCTAGATTCTCAAATTACACATTTTCTTTGAAAAATCGTTTTATTTTATGTCATTACTTCTCTACCTAACATAATTCATTTGTACAAATATTTTCAGTTCATCATATTAGCTCTCAACGTGATATTGACGACAATCTGGAAGTTCCTGCCTCCGAACCTTTCCCTCCTGATGGAATCGAAGCCAGGGTCCTCCATCCACGACCTGGGCAAGCTGATCTACATGAAGATGCACGACATGCATTGGGAGATACGGGACTCCGCGCTCGAATGTCTGCTTGTTTGCACTGAAATCTCTTACATAAGTGAGCTACTATTTCTTTCTTTGTGGTTTAGCCCAAAACTTTAGTCTATGTTACCTCTGAATACCAGATAAGGCTTAGACTGTGTAAACGATAGACCGACCTCACTCTGCAGGTAAAGGAGTAGCACTAGCATTCCCGCACAGCGATATAATACAGAAAGCTGAGTATGATTGTCTTCTGTATTCAACTGGTGGGTGACCATTCTTTGACTATCTGCTCTATAGTCTTTTCATTTGGATCTGACCTGAAAGCCTTATCTAAGAACAATTTAAAATTGATACTAACTGCGTAAAAATGTTTCTTTTTTCAGAGTTCCCCCCATTCCAAAAGCAAATAATCGAGAACAACCTCATCAATGTAGCGGCAACCATTGGCTTCAACGATCACGAATTTTACGTGCAAGTCACCGCGCTCAGATGCATACGGGCAGCCACTAAAGTCACCGCCCTCTGGGAACAGCTCACGTCGCAGTTTCCCGATATACAGGTAATATCCCACTTCTGATTTATATACGTAAGATACAAGTATAAGTCTTGTCTCGATCGAGCACAAATTCATCAATGTAGCGGCAATTATTATTTGCTACAATACAATGGCTACAAGTTTTACAAACAAGCCACCGCGCTTAAATGTATACGGGCGGCCACTAAAGTCAGCGCCCTTTGGGAACAGCTCACGTCGCAGTTTCCTGATATATAGGTACTATCCCACTTTTGATGAATAGTTACGTAAGATACAAGTATAAGTCCTATCTCGATCGATTACAAGCTTATACGTACAGGTACAAGCTACAGCGCTTAAATGTATATGAGCAGCCACAGAAAGAAGCGCCCTCTAGGGACATCTCGCGACGCAGTTTCCTGATATACAGATAATATTTCATTTCTAGTGATAAATTCTACATTATAAATTATGATAATGGCGTGGCTTTCGCTTAAAAGTGTCAGACAGTGTATCGTTTTACCTGAGAACATTTTTACCTGGGATGTTTATCCCGCTTCTGATGTCTTTTTGTGAAAGATTTATACTTATATTATCTTTTGCTTTGTTCTTCCAGGACCAACTAATCCTGATACTTCGGAACAATCCAGAAGGGGTAGTTCGCAGGGAGGCCTGCAACGTCCTCCGCCATATTTACCAAAACATCAGCCTTTCAAAGCTACCGCCTACCTTCAAAAACACGCTATACGAACACATGGTATCATCAGCGCTTAGCGATTTCCATTGGGAAGTACAACTCAGCGCCCTTAAGTTCTGGGGTAGAGTTATTCAGACTCTACTCAACGATCAAGGCATGTTAGACGGCACCTTCCCTCAAATAACCTTCTCCAAAGAAACGAGAAAAATAGTCACCTTAAATGACGCTGAAATCCAGAAAAGATTGCTAAGAACTCTGGAGCAACTATCTTCTATCGGTTGCTTGACGGTTTTAGTAAAACTTTTGCACGAAGACGTTGATGTCGAAATTATGGAAGTTGCACTATCGTTTTCTCTAGACTTGATTACTGTTTTGGATAAGTATAAAGTGCCTGAAATTATTACAAAGTATGAAAATGAGGCTAATTCTGTTGAGGAATTGTATAGTGGTGTAAAAGACGAAGATGTCGATGAAGAGATGGCAAGTACCAGTGATGACGCAAAACAATCCGACAAAGTCATTGAAGGTATTCTGAACTCTGACGATATCAACTTACTAGCAAATATATACGAAAGTCACATGAATATAACTAAGAAAGAAGAACGCTCGCTGAAAACTAAGCTTCACAAACAGGCATCGCCATACTTATTTGTGAATCACGTGAAAAAAACTAATTTCAAAGCCATTATTGAAAAGAAAAAGCAGTGGAGAGAAGGAATAAGAAGTTTGGCTTCCTTACTGGATGATGTAATTGGCGTTTATGAAATTAACGAAGACGTAAACACATTAGATTGTTATTGAAACTGGGAGATTACAATAATAAGTATCTTTAGATTTTAAGTAAATTTAAGATTTATATTCACATAATATACCTCAATATTTGTGTTACGTATTTGTTTTAATCCTGTTGTTATGGCCTACACTACTACCCGATTCACAGAAGCAATGGAATGAATGGCGGCTGGAGGTCATGCTTTCTCATTCGCAAAGGCTCTTACATAAGCTTGGTGTATATAAGAAACTTACATACACCAAGCGTTCATGCTGTCGCTCTCCCACTGATAGAACCGCCGCCATTTATATTCCCATTCTTCTGTGAATCAGGTAGTAACAAATCATCAAAAAGACAGTACAGTGGTTACACATTGCATGCAGGTACTTCTATCTTTTTCCTATCTATTTTCACACAGTGTAAAACTTACCAGATAACTCCCCCTAAAGCTTCAAAATATTATACTCTCAAAACGCCATAATAGCACAGATAATAGTCTAAGCGGTTACGGTCAAATATCACCCGGAAACTGTTTTGCCGGCACAGTTGATGCCGCTTTGCTCAGTGATACTAGGGACTATTGTGAATGATTCCATCCAAGGAAATGAAAAATACTACTACTATACATGCAGTTCTACTGGACCTCAAACTTGGCATGTTTTGACTTCTTTTAAAAATATAACTTGTTTTTTTTCTAAAAGGACAACTGAAATGTGTTAAAACGATACATTTTTGAAATTGTCTCGTGCAGCCCTTTCATTTGATACCCCACACGATGGGCTCCGGAAAAATATTTTTTTTTAGTGCCATACAAAAAAACGAAGGTCCGCCATCCAGTGGATGGATTTTTCATTTCCTCGGATGGAATCATTCACAATGATCCCTGGTATCACTGAGCAAAGCAGCATCAACTGTGCCGGCAAAACAGTATTTTTTTGCTAAGGACCATGACTATAAAACTAATTTTAATAGTCAGTCAATAATTTGCAAAATAACGACGTAGCTATATAATCTGTTTCATCAAAAAATTACAAATGTCAAAATATCAAGTTGCCTAAAATGGAAAAGTAGACCCCTAAGTTTCTAAACTAGAGCAGAGCTTGACTGCCTGCATAGGCTGCATAAATTATTCCCATTATTTAAACAATTTGCCTCGTATTACATAACTTTATTAATAAATTCACTAAATATCATACACAACTAAGAACATAAACTAAAACTAATCTATTCAATTTCTATCACTGCACCGACTTTGCTGAGTGCCTCTTTGAGTTTTTCTGCTTCATCTTTGGAAATGTCAGCTTTGACCACTGTTGGACAACTCTCCACGAATTTCTTGGCCTGGACCAGGTTGAAGCCCTCAAGGAGGCCTTTGACCTCTTTAATTAGTGCCACTTTCTGTTTTTCGTCGAACTTCGTCATTTTCACCTGTAAAATAGTTAGGAAAATAAAGAAAATCAGTGTATGGTCCTCATGTAATATACTGGTTTAAGAATTTTCAATTGAAAAAGGTAATAGGCGCGTCCACACTGACCGCGGCAGCTCGCGTGCTCAACGCCTCGCGCGGCATACGCTCGGGGTCACCCAAGATCATGCTCGGGCGAGCGCGCGCAGGCCGAGCCAAAATCAACGCCGCTCAGGCGGTTGCCTCGCGCATAGACTACGCTCTTAGCGTGTTGGTTTTTTTTTTTTTCGTACAGGCGAAGGTCTTCAGACTGTACTGCCGGGGAACCACAATGCACGACATACTCAATGCACAGCAGGTTAATGCACGGCAGCGTATTGTACAGCAGATCATTGTACGACATGATGGATGGATGGTCTTGGACAATAACTCACAACAAAGAATTTTTAGAATCAGTAAAACCTTGGAAAAACTGTGTACTTTAGTTATGTAAGCCGAAATTGCTAAAAGTGGCCACTTTAAATAAATGGATACCAATTTTTATACATTTTATTGATCTTTGTGGTTATTTATTGTCGGCAATTCATAAATTGGGCTCCAGATGACCAGCGTGTTCAGCCAGGGATTTTTTTCCTGTTTGGGGGCGCCACTAGTCTGAAGTTTAGCCTTAACGCAAATCCGACACAGTAGGTTAGGTTAGGTTAGAACAGTGCCCCCCTGGAGCAAACGAAGTGAGCGACCAAGCTTACTAAAGAATATATTTAATATAAAAACAATATCGATTAAGTTAGAAATGCATATAATATTATCGATCTAGTCACATCACTATTCTACCACAACACGTGATGTCGCCAACCATCATGTCGTGCAATCCATCCCCGTGCAGTTTCGGTACGGGGTGATGGATGGCGACATTGTTTTGATTCCTTCCATCCACCATGTCGTGCTTCATCACGTCGTACATTACTCTGACGGCCAGTACAATACAATGTCGTACAGTGTAGGGACTTGTCGTGCGAAACAATGTCGGGCAATGTCGTCCATAGACAACAAAAGAGGAATCTACCATCTTGTTTTGACTGTCAACTAGCTAATCAAATAGCTTGTTTGAGTGCTCGGCTGCCTCGGTGCTCGTTAGTTTATCTAAGCGTCCAAATAGGCCGAACTTGGCTCGCCTGTTTGCTCGCCTGCTACCCGAGCGTATGCCGCGCGAGGCGTTGAGCACGCGAGCTGCCGCGGTCAGTGTGGACGCGCCTAATAAGTGGAATAAAATAAAAGATTTGTACAACCTATATTTTAGTAAACTGTGATTTAAAAATTACAGCTAAGCAAGAAAATATGTCTATACTGGATCCTATATTTCCAGTAAAAGAACTGAAGAAGGATGATTGACCATAAAATCTAATGAATAGCACATAAGGGGGGGGGGGCCCACAAATAATGTAATGCAAAATTTTCAAATTTGACGCGTCTTCTACCCCCAAATTGTATGGATTTTATTATTTATTATTATTTATTAAAAACATTTATACAACCATTACAGGGCAAGCCTAAGGCGATTGCATAAGAAAAATAGAACATGAAAATGACTAAAAACAAAAATTTACATCAAAGAATCTAGCTTGAAAACAAAAACAAAACTAGCTTAAAACTAAAAACTTAACATAAAAGAGATCAGGAAATCTTAATCTATTAAAATGTAACACCCTCTTACTATGGAAGATAATGCTTGGTCAGACCACAGACCAGGGGGTCTCTAAAGGTTTATGACCATCTCGCGCGAAGGTTTATGACCATCCTAAAATATGTGCCTCCTCGTCACATTCATAGTGTAGTGGTCCTGGCGCATGCAACAAAGAAGTGCATATTTTGGAATGGCCATGAACTTGCGCCCACATTGTATTTGTGGACAAATTTGTTGGTGGACAACCCTCAACCCCAATAGATCTGCAAAGGTTGCAGAGGCTGTTGGTCTTCTCAGGATCAACCTCTTCCATTCAAATAACAATTACTGTAACTTACAGTGAAGCTGGTCTTGACAGCTTTAGGGGCTGCAGCCTCTTCTTCCTCAGCCGCTGGAGCAGCAGCCACGAAGCCACCAACAGGCATCACTGGGGCATCGGGCAGGTTCAGACGCCTTTTGAGCACCTGGAATACAAGGAATATAATTTAGCAATATATGTCAAATTAAATCTTCTTATGGTTAAAAAGCTAGTCAATTATTTTTATGGTGGGGAGAGACTGCTAAAAACAAAATCAAATATTTTAGTATACAGAAACTACCATGGTGGATAGTGTAAATATCACCCAATAGGAGAAAGTCCTATGTCCAGCAGTCAATTATTGTTGTGGCTATCGATAATAAAGAAAATAATCTACTTAAAGATTCTTCAGCTTTAGGCCTAGTTACTGAAACTAGCAGGACATCAGTGGCACAGGGTGACATTTTACAGGAGGTAGCCTGGAGCATAAAATATAGGTAAGTTTGGGGTAAGTACTAAATGAAAGTTGATTAATGAGAGAGTGGGGACTTGTAAATTTCTGAAAGGGAAGCCGATGGGAATTGACATATATGAACCCTTCACTACTGAAGGACATACCTAACTTTAGTTTAGAGAGTCTATTTATAAGTTTTTACAAACCTGACTTAGCTCTGATACTTCAAGCAGGTTCAACTGGCTGATTTTTGTGACAAGATCCTCGATTTTTGGCGACACTGGTTTGTCAACGCCTTCGGGCACTGGAATGGACAGAGGAGCTGCCGCCTGGACGACTTCTTGGTGAAGAATTGAACTAAAATCACAAGTAAACACAGAGGTTATGCACTAGATTTGTATGCTGCTAATATGCAATAAATATAAAGAAACAGAAACTAAACGATAGTTCACAACTATGCACAACCCTTAACTCTCCTATTTGAAGACAGATTGATAAGAAATCAGTAAAAACCCATAAAAAGTAATTTGAACATAACCTAAAAGTAATGCAACTTTGGGTCTTTTCTTACCATCTTGAGAAAGATCGCCACTGGCGGGGAAGGTTCTTAACAATTCTGATGGTGTTCATTCTGAATTTATTCAGTTTCTTCACAAAATTTAAGAAATAAAGCCTGTAAAATAGGTTAACCAAAAATTATTTCAGACTTTGACAGATACAGTGTGTGCAGTGTTGCCAGCGCCGTATGTTCAAAAGTTACTTACACTGTATGAAAAAGTTACGTTTTGAAGAAAAAAGTTACGCCACAATTTTTTTTTTGCCTGTTTGGTCAGAGTATACTTTACGCTTTTTTTCATTGTTGTTTAGGTGTTT
Organism: Phthorimaea operculella; assembly: GCA_024500475.1. Taxonomy (NCBI): domain Eukaryota; kingdom Metazoa; phylum Arthropoda; class Insecta; order Lepidoptera; family Gelechiidae; genus Phthorimaea; species Phthorimaea operculella. The sequence continues at coordinate 16,720,896 of JANFCV010000001.1, forward strand.
TTTCGCTCTTTAGACCGAATGAATACCGCAGAGAGAGATGGAGTGATGATTAGAAGGCATTTTATTTTGTTCGGTTTTGTTTCGGTTAGCTCCAAGTTTACCACCATGACGGTCGAAACAAAATAAAAGTTGCGTGCTTCTATTAATTTTACGAAAAAATAATTATTACGAAATGTTACGTAAAAGTTACGCCCGTGGCTAGGTTACGCCAAGGTTACGCTTAAGGGTGAAAAGTTACGTAAAACGTAACAAAAGTTACGTTCTGGCAACGCTGAGTGTGTGACCAATTGTCTTATAAAAGTACTACCATCAATTTTCGTACAGCAAAAAACTCGTACTTACAAAGCATTATGAAATGTCAACGTTTTTTTTGACGTGCTTCGTGGCTAAGTTGACAAAAATACGCTGGATGTCTGTGGACTGCTACAGGCTGATATGATATGACGATGATGAAAAAGGAAAAGCATCAAAAATCATCTATTTTCTACCAAATCAAATATTTTCTGTGAAATGGCAACATCGTGCGACATGAAGTGGTACCGTGCTTTCTCGACTTCGAATCAAGTGCGTTCTGATTTAAAAGAGAAAGAACTACAAAATTAGGCGAGAAAGAAGTGAGTTCGAGTTCGATCACCTGACCTGTCACTGTCAAAGAACACCTGTTTTGCTGGCGCAGTTTGTGTTGTATTTTGATTTTGTATTTTCATTAATTATCTCGGTTTTTTTCCACTGTGCTTTAACATATTTGAAGAAAATGTAACTCGTTACATCGCTGAACAACTTCGTGTATCGTACCGATTCCTGCGGCAAGTTCTTACTGTTTTCTTACTTGGTAAGTTTTGCAATGAATTTTTATGTAAATAACAGCCACTACAAACAAATAGGAAGTATATAACGCTATGGCAGATACAGTACTACATCTAGGAACATATTGGAAAGTCCGTGACTTTTACTAGATGAACTGTGAGGTTTAAATTGAGAATGAAACCTATATAGCATCACTTTAGCACATAAACACAACAAAATGCTAGTTTCTCTTTTAACCTGCACCTATCTATGTCATGTATAATGTATGTTTGTGCTAATGATTTATTACTCAATCAGTAAAGTACTGTATTCCTTCAAACCACACATTATATAGTATTATGCATGATTTATTTCTCAATAACTTTTAATTTAAACTGTTTAACCCTAAAACAATGCAGAACAGTTAAATACAGCTCTGATGCCTTTGAACCATTCCTATACTGTACACAATATTAGAGCTACAATGGTACAACCTGGTACAACCACATCGGAACTTGATTGAAACATCACACTATGTCACAAATTAACCAGTTAAAGATGATCTCTCTTTTTCTTTCCTTCTATGCAGTATGCAGAGTGCCACATGGCAGCTGTCTTCCCTTACTGGTAACTTGGGTTGGAATATTTAGTAAAAAGGATTTGGTTGTTATTTTAATAATTTTTAGGGTTCCGTAGGTACCTGAAAAGGTAAAAAACGGAACCCTTATAGGAACACTTTCTTGTCTGTCTGTCTGTCAGTCTATAGGGAGTAAATAAGAAAGTGCGAACCTCTACCTAAATTGTTAAGGCGTTCCGTTTTCCATACAAAAGTTCAATATATAAGTATAGCCGTGATGGCCACAAATAATAGATGGTAGATATTGCTTGGATGATCTTTATTCAAAGATATGGACCCTGCAGACGTAACAAACATTAACACACTGTGGAGTATGGAGGTGAGCAGATGGTTGTCGGGAATGATTTGAGGCTTACCTTGGGTGGGTCCATTAATGTATCACAAAATATATAAGATAGACAAAATGTTCACTTTCAGACAATGATTCAGTAAGCTTTTTGAACTGTTTCGGGAACTTCACTTGGCTAAATGCAGTTGCAAAAATGTGCGAGTACAAATTAACAAGGATAGGTGTTGACTTCACCGTCAGTTAGAGAGGAGTGCGTCAAAAAAGCCAAGAACGGTGACGTTTCGGTGCCGTGTTCCAAATTTAAGTTATAAAATGATTCGAAAAAGGGAGATGTGAGGGTGGCTTAGGGAGGATGTCCATGCAGAGTTTGCACTCTGCTACAGTACCCGGGGGGGCCGGAGAAAAAAATTGATTGCCCTGTAATCGATTTTTTTTTTAAATGTAGAAATATTACAATATGTATAGGATGCTGGTAAAATTTTGGTGTGTGTTCCGAAATATTGTGTGTTAATTAGTGAGTGTGATGTAAGTGTAAATAAATTAATTGAAAGTGTTTTAAAGTTAATTAAAAATCAATATTAAATGTAAGTATGGGTCGTGAGTGATCAAAGATTTTGAGTGTATGTGATATCTACAGTGAGTATGTACATGGTGGAAATTCTAAGTCAATCATACGTCATATCAAGCATCGATCAAGGTGTCTGATTCCTATTACACGAAATCAGGCCCTTACAAAATGGAGAGCAGTTTTGTTTGTATTAACTGTTCTCGAAGAGTTTCCACCAGGGTGGTGTCGGTTTGTAAGTCACAACCGACTCTGTAATCCTTAGCTTTTGGCTTGTTTATCGTGTCGCTAGACCGCACGGTGATGTAGTATTTACAAGTTTGAGAGAAAATATTAAATAATTACGAGAATCGTAATTGAAAAAAATTGTATACGAGAAATAGTTGGCGTATACGTTAAGTTCAAATTGTGGAAATCGTAAGGTAGGCTAAGTTAATATAAACTTGGTTAGCAGCAAGTTTAATTAAAATTGAAGTATAAATTTATTAGAAATTGTTATTATTGAAAAGTGGGTAATTACGACGTTATCTTCGTCGATAAGGTGTATCTAATTTTTTTAATTAGATAATTAATTGTAACAAGTGAAGAAGAAAAATAGTTAAATATAAAATGATTTATCATAAGTTGTGTTTGACATACGTCAATGTTTGATGGTAAAGCCGAAAAGCGTGATGAGGTGAAAAGGTTTACAAAAATAAAATGGGTGCGTGACTACTCTCTAGTGTAGTACGCTTTATCCAATTATGGATAATTATAGGTTGAATAAATTTTAGTTTAGTTAGGTTGTTTTGCGGTTTTGGTTGGTTTTAGATCTTTGATATGCCAACGTCCTAAGTTGTTGTTGTTCATATCGGTTAGGTTATATACTAAAGGAGAAATCTTTTGGGATACGATGCATTTAATGTATTTTGGTGCTAATTTAGCTGAGAAGTTTTTGTCGGAAGAGCTTATGGGATAATTGCGTTTCCAAACTATATCGCCAGGTTCAAACTCTAAGTTTTGACGATGTTTGTTGTAGTGGGATGCGTTGTTTTGGTGAATGGAGTGTAGTCGTGATTGTACTTTATCGAAAATGGGGATAAGCTGGCCGAGATTTTCTGCATATATATCTCTTGGAGCGAAAATGAGGTCGTCCGTGGTGTCCTTTTGGGAGTAGATAGAACCACACGTTACTAGTTCGCGACCGAATACTAGGAAAGCTGGGGTAAACTTGGTTGATTCGTTAACAGACGAGTTGATAGCGAATTGTATTTTATGGAGGTGTTTGTCCCAGGTTCTGTGGTCGTCATTAACAAATGATGCCACTGCCGTAATAATGGTTCTGTTGTATCTTTCAACAGTATTTACCTGAGGGCAATGAAGGGGTATAAAGTGTATGTGTGGTATTTTGTATGAGTGAAACATGTCCGTTAATTCTGAGCTTGTCATTTGGGGACCGTTGTCTAAAATGACTGTTTCTGGAATACCGTAGTTCATGAATACTAAGTCTTCTAGGACATGTTTGATGACCGAGGAAGTTGCGCGTTTAATTGGGAATAATAGGCAGTATTTAGAAAAGCAGCAGGTTATTACTAGTATGTATCTGTTTAGTTTACGCGATATGGGTAGTGGTCCAATAAAATCGATTGAAAGGCACTGAAATGGTCGTGAGCATTGTTTAGGTTCGCCCATTAGACCGATAGCATTTTGGTTACGATGTTTATATGCGAGACATGTGTCGCAGCGTGAGATAAATGTTGCCACATCTTTGTACATGCCAGGCCAGAAATAGTTTAGCTTAATACGATGGTAGGTTTTGAAGGTACCGAAATGAGCTGCGGTTGGTGTGCAATGATTTTGTGCAATTATGGAGTTTCGGTGTTCTGAGGGGACGACCAGTTTCCAGCTGTATTGTGAGTTGAATGGGGTTAGCGAATTAGTGTATTTATAAAGTTTGTTATCTTTAATTGTGTAGTCGGGAGTAGATGAGGATTATTTTTACATTTATTAAAAATGGAGATGTACCATTCGTCCTTGGTACTACTGGAATTGATAATATTAACATTGGGGATGTTTCGTGAAAGCAGGTCGGGTACTAGATTTTCGGAGCCTTTTTTATGTTTTATTTCGAAATTAAACATAGATAGGCGTATGCACCAACGTGCCAGTCTACCTGTGGGGTTGTCTAGGCGGAGGAACCATTGTAGTGCTGAGTGGTCGGTGTAGATGGTGAATTTGTGGCCATTATCTAGATAGCAGCGCCAGTGCTCTAGTGCTGTTATGACACTTAGAAGTTCTCGTTCTGTGATCGAGTAATTTCGCTGGGGTGGGTGAGCGATTTGCTCATATAAGCAATTGGCTTTTCTATGCCGTCAAATTCTTGTGTGAGCATCGCTCCGATTCCGAAGGACGAGGCATCGCAATGGACGGCGAAAGGCTTCGTGAAATCAGGGCAGGCGAGGATGGGGTGCTAACTAAGGCTTGTTTAATGGAGTTGAAAGCTGATTCAGCTTCTGGTGTCCATTTGAAGGGTGGTGCTTTTTTGTGGGTGGAGGTTAGTTTGTTTAAGGGTGTAGCTAGTGTGCTTAGGTTTGGGACGAAACGTCTGTACCAGCTTACGGTGCCAAGGAATTTCTTGACATCCTTTGCTGTTTTAGGTACCGGTATGTCCAGGATAGCTTTGACTTTGTCCGTGTCTGTTTGGAGACCTTGACTGTTGACGATGAAACCGAGATACTTTAATTCGTTACGGAAGAATGAGCATTTTGGGAAGTTGATGGTTATGTTGGCATCTGTAAGTTTAGTGAGAAGTTTGTTGAGTATTTCAACATGACGTTCGAAGGTTGAGGTGGCTATGACTATATCGTCGAGGTAGCAGAATACTGAGTTGTCGCACATGAGGTCTGATAGTAAGCTATCCAGAAATCTTTGTTGGGTAGCGGGGCGTTGGTGAGACCGAAAGGCATCACTTTAAATTGATACATTCCACGACCGGGTACGTGAAAAGCGGTTTTGGGTCTATCCTCAACTCGCAAAGGATTTCCCAAAAGGCTTTGGCGATGTCTATGGATGAAAGGTATTTAGAATCGCGTAGGTTATCTATGATATCAGAAATGAGTGGTAGTTTGTAGGCATCTTTTTGTTATTGCGTTGAGCTTACGGCTGTCGACGCAAAATCTCCAGGTATTGTCCTTCTTAGGGTAATCAATACTGGGTTAAGCCATGGGCTTTCACAAGGTTCAATTACGTCTAGGCGTACCATGTCATCAACTTCCTTGTGAAGGGCCTTTTGTTTTTCAGGGGATAAACGATAGCATCGCTGCTTTATTGGTGGGTGATCACCAGTGTCGATGCGGTGTTCTACCAGGTGTGTCCTACCTAGTGGTTTTGTGTCCGTAGAAATATTTTTGAATTTTTCTATTATTAGGTTTGCTGTAATTTGTTGGGATTCAGTAAGGTTTTGAAGGAGTTGACAATTTTGATTCTTGGGTTTTATTTATTAGGAAGGTAGTGGTTTTAGGAAATTGGAAGGAGGCTATTTTGTGTAAGACATTTGGGGCAATGTTGAATGCTTTCCAAAAGTCGATTCCTAAAATTAAATTTTGTGATACCTCAGGTATAACGTGAGCTGATATTAGTGAAAATTTATTGTTATAGGTTACGGGAAGAGTGATTAGTCCGATAGAATTTATTTTTGGTTATTGGCTACTGTACCTGTTATCCGTATGTTTTGTTTAATTTGAGGCCTTGTTTTAGTAGTATTTTGTAAGAATCCTTACCTAATATTGTAATAGTACTGCCGCTGTCGAGGAGGCCGTTCAGATGTAAGTTATTAATTTTACTGTGACAAATGGTCGCTCGTGATCGTTATCATCGAATAAGAGAAGGTTTACGTGGTAAGACTTGAAAAATATCGAAAGTGAGTTTAACCAATTTGTCCAATCTTGTTTATCAAATTTAGAATTGTCATGTTGAACGGGCTCCTCCTTATTTAGTTTTTTGGAGTTTTAGTACATTTAGGGCAGTTGAGGGCTGTGTAACCCTTGTTGCCACAACGAAAGCAGACTTTCTGGGGGTTAGTACAATTCTGTAAAGTATGCGAATTGTTTCTACAGCGGGGGCATGAAAATTGGGATTGGCTGCTGGTTGGGGATGGTTTATTAGTATTTACGGCATTAATGGCGTAAGGGAAAGGGGGGATATATGGTTGATAGTTAGGATTGGTAGTGTTTTTATTTGGATTAGACGGAGAAGGAGTAGTATTGAAGTAATCTTGGGAGTGATTGTTGACGTGAAGTAACTTTTCAGTGAATTTGCATGATTCTAGGAGGGTAGAAATGGAAAGAAGGTCTGGTTGGTTTACTCGCAAACTATATTGGGGTTGTAGGTTGCGTAATAGAATATCTATTTTTTCGTTTTCGGACAATTGATTATGAAGTTTGTTGAAAAGGGATTCCATAGTGGAAGTAGATTATGACGCGTTCGTTAGGGTGTTGTTTTCTATTTTCTATTAGCTTTTTTAGATTATAATCATGATTTCCAATTTCAAAATCGTTTATGATTGCTGATTTGAATGTTTGCCAGTTTGTGAGTGTGTCTTTATGTGTTCTGAACCAGTCTAGTGCCGGTCCAGAGAGAATGTCGTAGATGTGGTTGTATAGAATGTGTTCAGTTAGTCCTCTAACTTGGGCGTATTCTTCCACACGGATTATGAAGTCTCGTGGGCAGCCTTGACCCTTAAAGATGAATCTTTTAAGGTCTGTTTGGTATTTGTTATTGTTGTTTGCTATTGTGTTCAATTTTTCGGTAAGTGTTTCGAAATAGGTGTTTGCGGGGTTAAGATTTACGCTGCTGGTTTGTGCCGAGCAGTATGTGGAGGAAGGTGGGTTAATCAAGTTGTTGTATTGTGTTTCTAGCTCTCTTAATCGTTTGAATAGGTCGTTATGAGTAGTTAGTTGTTCGTTTGTAATGTCTTCAGATTCAAGGTTAATAAGGTTGAATCTGAGCTTAGTGTGTGTAATGTAAGGTGGTATTTTATTTTTCCTATTAGGAAAACTTAGTAGGCTAGCTTCTATTAGGTTAAGGCATTTAGTTATATCTCGGATATCGGTATCGAGATTGTTTGGGCTAGTTTGGTTGATTGGTTGATTGGAAGTTATTGCTTGGGCTAATAATTGTTGGAGAGTTTCTACAGTTTGGTTCTGGTTGATTTCAACGTTTCTTATTTTTAATTCGTATTGGAGTTCAGGTTTATTTAGGTAATTATAGTTTTCCATTGTAGTGTTTTATTATGAAGGAAAAGAAACAAAGTTTGTATTTAAAAACTTTGAAGTAAATTTTAAAATAAAATTGACACTAGCTGAATTGCTCGTGGGCAAAAGTCGAAGTTATTAACTAATACTTGACGTTGGCAAAATCCGTTTGGTCGGAGCCAAAAATTAAAAGAAGTCCAATGACTATCTTTGGTTACTGACACTGGCTAAGTTCTGTTAGCAGGTGCCAAAAAAATAAAATAGGAGAGAAATGAAATGACAACCTTGGTGTCAACTGAGTGGCAATGACAATGAGTGTTTGACTTGACACTTGTTTTGTTTGACCGTATCTCTGAGTAGTGTCAAGCTTGTCAAACTTGTCAATCTAATTTATTCCACGTTTGTTTGTTTTGTAAATTATTTTGTTATGATTGTAAAATTTTATTTCGGATTCGAAATTATTTTAAATCCTAATTATTTATGAGCGGTGTAAGAAATAAGCAGAAGAGATAATGGGTAGGTATAGTAATCAAATTGAAATTAGTATTAGCTTTTAATATTTATCGCGTTATTTAGTGGACGTATTGTCCACTGTTGGACATTCAGTTTTATGAAATAAGGGTCGCTCTGTACAGCTAAGGAAAACAGAGTGGGATTACTTATCAAGGATAGTGTGTGTGTAGTGTTTGATGTGTAATTTAGTTTTTTGGGGGTGTGTGAAAGGGTGAAAGTTTTATGCCGAATTACTTTGCCGAAATTAGGTCAGGGGGTGCCGATGCCCGTTTTAGAATTTTGAAAAATAAGCTAGTTGATGGGGTATGAGATGGGGTATGTATTGAGTTGTGGAGTTGGGGTCTGGCTGTCGGTCTCGAAGACCTGCAGAGCCCCGCTAACTACTCGTATGTCCAATTCCTAGGATATTGTCCTAGGTATTGGTGTGAATTATATCTCCGAGTGAAAGATGACTTTCGTCTAAATCCTACACTCGAAAGATATTGTTAGCTACCAATGGGTAGCCGTGATAGTGTCTATTGTCTGTATTATGGGGTGTAACGATTTGATTTGTGTACTGTAGGTGTACTGTAGTTAATGATGATGATGATAATGGGAATTTATTTACAGATTTATTTATTTATTTACAGAGTTGGACGTCGCGGTTCTGGGTGGCTGACGCTTATTATTATAAAATTGCAATTGGAATTGGAGGACTGCAGAGTTTTACTATCTTGTACTATTTTGCCTATTAAATTACCTAATAAATGAATGTGATTATTTGAGTTCTTTTTTATTTGCCAAATGGGTCCGAAAATAAGATAGGATAATTTTTGAATTTTTCGGTAGTGTATGAATTTGATGATGATGATGATGAACACAAAAAAGGTAACACAATTAATTGAAACAAAATAAATAAAATATCTTGATGTTGAGGTGGTCTTGAGGTGGGTATCTTCTGTCTTGAGTTGTTCTTGTTGGGTAGAGGATCTCAGGGTGGCAGTGGGTCTTGAAGTAACCGGGGCTTCTACCGCGTTGGCGCCAGTATAGCCGTGATGGCCACAAATAATAGATGGTAGATATTGCTTGGATGATCTTTATTCAAAGATATGGACCCTGCAGACGTAACAAACATTAACACACTGTGGAGTATGGAGGTGAGCAGATGGTTGTCGGGAATGATTTGAGGCTTACCTTGGGTGGGTCCATTAATGTATCACAAAATATATAAGATAGACAAAATGTTCACTTTCAGACAATGATTCAGTAAGCTTTTTGAACTGTTTCGGGAACTTCACTTGGCTAAATGCAGTTGCAAAAATGTGCGAGAGTACAAATTAACAAGGATAGGTGTTGACTTCACCGTCAGTTAGAGAGGAGTGCGTCAAAAAGCCAAGAACGGTGACGTTTCGGTGCCGTGTTCCAAATTTAAGTTATAAAATGATTCGAAAAAGGGAGATGTGAGGGTGGCTTAGGGAGGATGTCCATGCAGAGTTTGCACTCTGCTACAGGAGTTATGTATGTAAAGGAGACAAGAGTCGGTTTAAAAAACTTGATGGGGAGTCCCGTGGGTATATAAGATTGTCGCAAAACACTAAAAAGAATTTTTAAATCATCAGATTTCCCCGTAAAAAGCGAGTCGCCACTTTACGAAAATAGATGGAGCTACTGCTGCAATAAATACGTTTAATTTTATTGTGCAGAAAATACTGATTATCTTTTAACTATAAGTAGTTTTGCGACAAATTTACGTGTGCCTTCATCATTCAGAATAAAGTTTCTTTAAAAAGAAACTCTACAGCTCATGTGTAACCCGACTGAAGTGCAGTTTTTCGTTTGTATGACGTAACGAACCACCTTAACTAGAGAATACTTTCGTCACTTTCTCAAACTATTTATTATTTTAGGGCTATTTAAAAAAAAAAAGTCCTATGTAGTAACCAAATACTCACCATGAACATACAAAGAACTCACCCAACGTCATTAGCCTCCCATTTTTTCTTTAGTCACTAAAATTGACTGCTGTTTTCGGAAATCATCTTTTGAAGATGTAAAATTAATGAGATCATGTTTTAAAAAAGACATTGGTTGGTCAAATTTTGCAAAAGTCTTACTTACATACCTATTTATTATTATTACACTTTCTCCTACTCTTTGTTATGTCAAGGGTGTGATGTGAAAGGATTTGTGTAGTAAAATATGTGAGATAAGATGAGCCAGCGGTTAGTGCGCACGCTTCTTCGCGCGGATCATCCGTGCGTGTGGTAAAAAGCGGTTCAGATGGATTGAGTGAAATATGCGCGGGTCCGCGCGGACGTATCGCGCAACGCAGCGTTCGTCCTTAGACACTTCGTGATAGGTTTTCTAAAGGGAAATCAAATTCCTAGTTCATAAACATGCCTCATGTCATCGTGACAGCGGATGTGGCGCAGTGGTTAGTATGACTGCCTGCCACTCAGAAGGTTCCGGGTTCAATCCCGGTGGGGTCACTCACAAAGTTGATATTTATCACTTATATCATTTATTGTTCCCAGTCTGGTCAGGGCATTGCAGGCTGAACCACCTGATTGTCCAAAGTAAGATGGTTTCGTGCTTCGGATGAGCACGTTAAGCCGTCGGTCCCAGTTGCTGTCTATGATGGCTGTCGTTACATAACCATGTCAGAGGCCTGCTACTAGCAGTAGGCGTTTGAAAAACTCTGACACTAGGTTTGACCGGGTCGTTGAATGACTCGGCGTCCTATTCATATTCATATTCCCCCACGAAGAGAGAGAGAGTGAAATATGCGCGGGTCCGCGCGGATATTTCGCGCGACGCAGCGTTCGTCCTTAGAAACTTCGTGATAGATTTTCTAAAGGGAAATCAAATTCCTAGTTCATAAACATGCCTCATGACATCGTGACAGCCGATGTGGCGCAGTGGTTAGTATGACTGCCTGCCATGCAGAAGATTCCGGGTTCAATTCCCGGTGGAGTCACTCACAAAGTTGATATTTATCACTTTGTGAATTTGTTCCCAGTCAGATTAGGACATTGCAAGCTGAACCACCTGATTGTCCGAAAAGTAAGATGGTTCCGTGCTTCGGATGGGCACGTTAAGCCGTCGGTCCCGGTTGCTGTCTATGATGGCGGTCGTTACACAACCTTGTCAGAGGCCTGCTACTTGCAGTAGGCGGTTGAAAAAACTCTGACACCAGGGTTCATCGGGTCGTTGAACGACTCGGTGTCCCACACGAAGAGAGAGAGAGAAAACATGCCTCAAGACCGACACAGGGTATTACGAAAGCATCACTACCCACCTCGTCAGTTATCTTAACCTTCGTTACGCAAACTGGATGCTGGTTATAAATGTCGTTTTCAATTATTTCGCTGCATAGAAGTACTATTATTATATTCTTTACGTAAGAGGTGAGATTGGAAAGGCTTGTCCAATTTGAGAATCTTAAGGTATGTTAAGTTAAGGCATAATAAGAAGGAACATCTCAACATTTTAATTAGTTTATCTATATCTCCAGGCACAGGACTCCCCCAGGGTTCACTATGAAGCATAAATGTCATTAAGTCACTACATCATACCTTGGACTCCAAATTACTTCGCCAAGGCTTAGTTCATAGAATGTGGCGTAGTTGTAGTCAATACTATTCAACATCATCATCTCCCTAACCTTATCCCAAGTGTCGACAACGAGGTCCACGACATAACATATAATATCAAATCATTTCAAATAATAGTCAACTTATTGGCGTAAAATCTGTAACAGTTACAGTGTGCCGTAGCTACATGTACCTAGTCTAATACCTACCATTTCTATTCGTACGTACCTAATTGTAGTTCGACCTTCCCTCAAGCCTCGGGCTACTAAGTAGGTCAATCTGATCGGCTTACATGAACCGAATACGTAACAGTACCCTCTACACCTACCTATGGGTATGCTATCCTATATCATAAAGAGCACACACCACCTCAGTATGCGTGTCGTAACTATGAAATTGTAATGCATGGAATCGTATGAGCTACGGCGGCGGCACACCACTGTACGTGCGTGATGACGTGCACCACGCAGGCAGTTTGCCGCCTCTCACACAATCCCATACATTACAACTGGTACGCGCGTGATGACGTGCACGCATACGCAGGCAGTGTGCCGCCTAGCACACAATCCCATACATTAGGACCGCGCTACAACCGGTACGCGCGTGATGATGCGCACGCATACGACTTGTATACAGAGGTGGTGTGTTCTGCCCTTTTAAACGAATACGTAACATTATCCACTACCTACCTATGGGAATACTATCCTATATCATTAAAGTTTCATATTGTTCATACTGTATCATACTGTTTTGCATCTCTCTCTATCTGAATTACGTAATGTTGATATATTTTGCCGTTACCTGTTACGTACGTAACTACGCAGTTGAAATTTCCTGTGGCGCCGGCTTAAATCACCCCATTTCTACCGTGGGTGTAGTAAAAACCGACTTAGGGATATTCACCCAGGGAATGGGCAGCAGCATTCCCTGTGAATGAAACATCTTGCACTGCGCTCGCCAATTCGCCTGCCATGCGTGGTGAGTATGGCAATACCCGCCAAAAGGGGGTTCTCAGGTCCAGCAGTGGACAGTTGCGGATGTAGCGCTAGTACTATTTAGTTATAATTCAAATCTTTATAATTCTACGATTTCACATCCTACATTAACAAACAAAGTACTTACCTACGCTTCGGAAAACGCGTCATGCGACAGCCTAAAGTTTACTATGAAAAAATAGAATACCAAATAAAACACTTGCCGTGTTGGTTGGATATACATTGTTTTTGGAAAACATGCAAAATTTTCCACCGCAGGCAGGATTTGAACCTGCAACCTTCGGCATCTTTATCGCCGACGCCACTACCAACTGGCCTACTGCGATTCTATCCTAGCCTGCGAATACTCAATACTCAATATGTTTATTGCTTTTCTTGTGTAGTATCTTGACTAACTTAATTCTTTGGAGCCCACGACCAAACTATCAAAACCATCCAACAGACAAGCCATCGACACACAACTGAAACGATTTTAATTTAGCAGACTGCGGCCCCAGGTCCATCCGGCAACCATCAGACTATCAGTATACTCAGGAAAATCCTTTACTACATACTTTCAGACTTCTTTGGACTTTTCTTCTATCAGTCTAAACATCTCACAACACAAACGAGATGAATGTAGTGAATAATTTATAATGATAACTATGTCAAGTACGAGGGTACGTGCTGCTACTACTACAGCCATAACAGTCCACTGTCATACTCACCACGCTCGGCAGGCGAATTGGCCAGCACAATTTTATTCACAATGAACGCTACTGCCCATTCCCTGGGTAAATTCCCTTAGTCGCTTTTTACTACACCCATAGATACGATAGGTAAGGTAGGCACGTACTATGCTTAAGGGTAGCTAGCAACAAAATAAAAAGTCAGTTCGAAAACTTTTTAACTCTCCATTTTGTATGAAAAGAAAAACAAGTCACAGCAAAAATAACTCCTTCAAATGAGATCTTTTAGAGCTTGCCAAGAAAGGCCAAGTTTTCTTTGTTATCAAGTTTTCCTTGGGCTGCAAGCTTCTAGAACGTTCGACGGCGAAAATAAGTTGTTTTTCTCGATTTAGGTTGCGTTTGCAGGTTTTCTTTCCATTAGACTTTTCTTTATGTTCGTTTTGGGGCAAACGAGTCTACCAACTACCCCATATTGATTGACCCTACCTTATGTTTTGATATAGGTAGAGATCTAGTTTCTTTTACAATAGATGTCGTTGTTAGTTTTAAATAATTCACAAAAAAGGTGAATACCGATTTTTAAAGAATGAATCCTACTTAGATCAATTTATGGCCCCCGAAACCTCGCGAAATATACAGCGTGTAACGGAAAGACCCTTACAAGCCGAAAGTGGCAAAACGTACTGGTGGTATGGAACATTTGTGTGAAGTATCACACCGGAAAACGCAAATTTTTGGAAATGAAAAAATAACATTTGTAACCTAGTATGTTAAGGTAGTACAAATTTCATCGTTCCCATCACTAACGAAATTGAGGCCCTCACTATGTCCTCAAAGCCCTCAAACAAAATTTTTAGATGAGCTTTTTTCATTTTATGCTAACCTGGTAGGTCGCAACACAAACTGTCAATAAACAAAGCTCCGAGGCCCTCACGATGTCGTCCTCAAAACCATCAAACAAAATGTTTACAAGTTTTCTTCATTTTATGCTAACCTGGTAGGTCTCAACACAAACTGTCAAAAAATAAATCTCCGATGCCGCGCATTGAAAGTCGCGGACGTGTTTGTCGTACTTAAGGTACAGATTCGTTCATTGCAGCCTATCACCGCAAGTGGTCGACAACATGCGAAAAACTCGCGTGGTCGAAGTTCGTTGCAATTCAGAGATGTGCTGTGTGCAAGGCTATCTAACAGTGCGGGATGAACAAACAACAACCTTAAGGGTGAAAGTTTGTTTGATGCCACAGTTCATTGCCGCCGACGACAAACGTCTAACGTGCACAGGAAGTATAAAATCAGAGATTACGACTTATTGTCGCATCAAAAGCGCGTGTTTGTCGTATGTCGTCGACCGTGATCAGTCGCGATGAACGAACTTGCACCGTAACTACACAAGAAAGCACAGTTATTCCTACAAATTTTAAGTAAATGAAAAAAATAAGCTATGAACCTTAATATTTTATTCAAAATTTAAGTTCACAGAGCTGCCTCCTTTAGATGCCTTCGACGTCACTGCACTACACTGTCCTGTCCAGGGATTTTAAAAAATGCACAGTCAGACCTTCAGAACAGTTTCGCCATACTTCTTTGCAGGGACCAGACTGGTAAGCCTTTCCGGGGTTATTGATTGGGTTTTGCGAATGGGTTTGCTGTCCCTAGTCGAATCTCGCCAAAACCCATTCGAAAGGCTTTTTAAAGCGCTATTGTAAGGCTATCGAAATCCTTGCGAAACCCCTTCAAACCACTAACCATATTGAAAGGGTTACCCTTTCGGCTTTCACATAAATTTAATCCCTAAAGTGTGACTTATACGGACTATTATTGCTCGCGCACCACAAGACGGCGAGCTGGTCCGTCAAAGCTCCGAAGTTGCCGCGAAGCCGCATTTTGCTCAACTTGCGAATGATTTCATTGTAGTGCGTGCGCACGAAACCCCTATGAAGCGCTTTTTAAAGGGTTTTAGCAAAGGGTTACCCTTTCGATAAACTTAAAGCAAATGAATGGGTTATCAGTTGAAGTGGTAAGTCGTTTAACTGGGAGTGTTGAATCATTAGGTTTAAAAATTAAGCGCATCGTCGATAAAGCGCTTAGCGGGTCCCTGCTTCTTTGTTTTTCGAAGTCTTGATTTTCTTCTTGTGTGGAAAAAACCACAAGACAAAGCAGCTTATTCTTCTGCAAAAATCAATGGTGATCTCTTCAATTTTTGCGTGCCCTGTCTTGGTCCAGAAAAAGCAGCTGAATTAGTTCTTGGCCTAGGTACCTACTTCTTCTTTTCGTGTGGGACACCAAGTCGTTCAACGACCCGATGACCTACTTATTGTTGACTATTTTTGTCCTAGTCAAATGTTATTGCACGTAGATACATGTTATTTGACTACCACATACTGTATTAGTTTTTTAATGGACATTTTAGATAAAACAATTGTAGTCTTCAGCGAAATAAATGAATTAAGTTCAATTTCTCGTTTTGTTATTACTTATTAGTTTTCATAAGTTTTACAAAAACGTCAAACGTGGCAGTGACAATTACCTATCAATGGGTATTGTTTATTTTTATTCTCAGCTGTCATCTCTTTGCTAAAATTGGCATACATCATCCATACTTTTTGCTGAAAAGGAACTTTGGCTGAACTTTTTAAGAATATGGAATCCTAGTACATTTTCACGGTTTGTTGCCAACTTTGTTTCCGACTAATATCGTAGAAAAAAAACACCTAAAGATAAGATGGAATATGGAATAGGAAAGCATAAATCCCAAGGAAGCATTCAACATTAGGTCAAAAAGACCTTGGATCTTTTTAGTTTGACTGCCAATCTACGTAGACTCTGATATGACATGACATAACTGTTTTTTTTTTGGTTTGATAAGAAGAAGATAGCTGTTTGACAACGTTTGTCATGTTGTGTAAAGTCAAACATACTCGTAGACACTCGTAGATCTGTTGTTGAATCCATTGAAAATGTATGCTATGCTATTTTACCTTAGATTTTTACTTAGAATACATAGCAAAGAAGAGCTTGTAAAATGGTAAAAAGTACTTAAAAAACAAAAAAATCGTTGTTGACGTCATTTACATTGCCATTTCATAATGGGAGAATACCAGGAAAACATGAACAAAGAGTGGTAAGACTGTGTACATTGCTACTTTTTAGTGTTGCGTTTGTTGCCAATGCTTTTGATAAACTTCAAAGTAATGCATCGCCGAGGAAGCATATCTGTCAGGAGGTGGTATGACTTGATAGCACTCTTTGAAGGTGAGGTTTAGGAGGACCCACTTTAGTGATGGGCAAGTAACTCGTATCGGGAACTGTTACCCTTTTTTTTGATCATGTTACTTTTTAAAATGATTGAATTGGCGATTACAGTCCTCGCTAAAGGTTTATTATCACCAGTACGTTCTGCCCCTTTTGGCTTGTAATACCCCTTCCGTTACACCCTGTATATTGTAGTTGTAAATTATGATAAACTTGGCTATAGTTTATATTTAAGCTCTTTTTGAGGCGTAAGAACTTTGTCACCTTTTTTAGGGTTTCGTAGTCTACTAGAAACCCTTATAGTTTCGTCATGTCTGTCTGTCTGTCTGTCTGTCTGTCTGTCTGTCTGTCTGTCTGTCTGTCTGTCTGTCTGTCTGTCTGTCTGTCTGTCTGTCTGTCTGTCTGTCTGTCTGTCTGTCTGTCTGTCTGTCTGTCTGTCTGTCTGTCTGTCTGTCTGTCTGTCTGTCTGTCTGTCTGTATGCCGCGCCCTCATATCTTCGTCAGTTTTATAGCTATCGACATGAAATTTGGTGAGAAAATAGATCGTGTTGACCCAAATATAGAAATGTTAAGAAAAAAATATTTTTAATGTTTTTTGGACCCCCTCCCATACAAGTGAAAGGGGGGAAAAAAAAAATTTTTTCTTCTGTAATATTGAGTAGGGTATCGTTGAATAGGTCTTTTAAAACTAAGGTGAGGTTTCTTTGAAACAAAGTCACTAAAATGTTTCTGTCACGAGATATTTGCTTTTAAAAAGGGCGTTTTTGACCCATAATTTGTTCCAGCTGTAACTTCTAAAGTATAAACGCTAAAAATTTGAAATAAATATGGAATATAGCTTACAATCTGAAGTTATAATGAAAACTATAACGGATATTGTACCTATAAAGGTTTCAGAAAAAATTGTGTTTTTCTATTTGCGGTTGGTCATCATACTGCTGCTAACAAACCAGCAACAAAATTAAGTTTGTAATGCTGAAAAACCTGATATTTAAACGTTGACTACGAAACCCTATTTGTGGGCGTGTCTGACACGCTCTTGGCCGGTTTTTTACATTTATTATTTTGTTGGGTAATAAAATACTTAGGAAATTACTTATGCAACAAACACCATACCTACAGTACTAACTATGATTGTTACGAATCGGCATCGTACCTACCAATCAGGAAAAAAGTCGTTTCCTGAATGTTACATGATCCCCTCATATTAGATTACGCGACCCTGCCAATCCATTTCTATTTATATCTTTTGCTTGGATAACCGCTATGCTACATCATATCTGAATCAAAATAAGACCTCGCTTTGATTGCGATCTCCCGTGGCCAATGATTGACTCTATTGAGACCTAGAGGCCTGACCTAGACGCCAAAAAACCAAAGTAACAGACATAGTCTGGAATGTAGCAAGCTGAATTAGCAGTAGACTGGCCTCTTCTGTCGTACAACCAATGGACGTTGGAGTAAGCGGGTTCTCGAGTGGAGGCCAAGCCTCGACAAGCGTAGTGTTGGGCGCCCTCTGGCCAGATGGAACCCATGACTTAAGAGTGTGGCTGCTGGTAGCATTGATGGCGAAAACGGGAGGTGTAGTGGTGTACTCTGAAGCAGGCCAAGTCCAGCAGTGGAATGCTAGGGGCTGATGTGATCTCTCTTCGTGTTGTACACCGAGTCGTTCAACGACCCGATGAACCCTGGTGTCAGTGCCTGGTGTCAGAGTCTGGTGCTTAACGTGCCCATCCGAATCACGGAATCACCTTGCTTTTCAGACAACCAGGTGGTTCAACCTGCAATGTCCTAACCAGACTGGGAACAAATTCACAAAGTAATAAATATCAACTTTGTGAGTGACCACACCGGGAATTAAACCCGGAACCTTCTGCGTGGCAGGCAGTCATACTGCGCCACATCTGGGCCCCAAGTCTGCTATTTTTAGCCATTGTAATGCCAGCGGCACTCAAGTGCCATTCCATTGCCACTGTGATTTTTCCATACTATAAACTGTTAGCAGAATACGAAACTACCAAAACCATCCAACTGACTGACATGCCATCGACACTCAAGTGAGACGATTTTTATTTAGCAGACTTGGGGCCCAGTATTTAAAACCGTCGGACTTGTGGGAAGTAGAGAGATTGTATGATGATGATCTTTCCGGCCGGTTTCGACCATGGCGACCACTTCTACTCCTGATCAAATCGGCGCTGATGCGCTCGCATGTGGCTATTGTAGCCTATTTTGGTATAATGCTTTATTCAACAGCCACATCAGTCGACTGCTAGACATAGGCCCTCCCAGGGCCCTCCCGCCCTTTTATTAGGGGCCTAAAGGGGTAGGTACTTGCCATGGTCACTACGCTTAGAAGTGCAAACAGGGTGGTATTAACAGGGAAGTGTGCTGCCCATTTCCTATATTCATCCCTTAGTTGCCTTTTACGACACCCACAGGTAGAAATAAGTTGGCACCTTACAGTCAGTTCAGTCGTATGCCAGTTGAAATACGGTGGTACAAGTGTGTATTTTAATGCTCTATCAACAAGGCTACATAACCAATCCTACGTATTTATTAAAACATTAAAACCCCTCAACCTTACCCTCAACTAACCGATTACATGACATCCAAGGACAAGCATTAGTAGTAAGTACGTAAGGATTCCTTACCTAAGGAGCAAGCTCTACTGATTAGACGTGCGACGCGACGCGCAATATGACATCTGTCAGACAAGCGATCGTCAGCCCTTATCAATAGGACGCGTGTCTCACGTGTGTAGCTTTGTTTCTACTGTTTCAGACATTTTAATGGAAACGGTTTCAAGCGTCGCGATGTCGCACGTCTCACGTCTCCGACGATCACTTGTTTGACAGATGTCATCTTACGTCTCACGTCTACTCTGTGGAGTTTGCGCCTAATAAGCTGCTTGATGGAAATTTCGAGAAAAAAGCCGAGATTATTTGAAGGTGTTAAATGCATACCAGCACGTGTTCCTTAGATGAAGTCTGCACGTGATTGGGCTGAGTCTAAGGCTGAATTGAAATCATACCTAACAGTCAACAGCGTTGGCATTATACAGGGTGTAAAACCCTTTTTAGTAATGCGGGAAAAATAATCCAAGCAATAATATAGCCATAATATCTTCTAAATAATCAGGGTTATTTTTAGTGATGAAATCTGCGCGCACTGTACAAATCGGTGTTTTTTTTTTATTTTTTATTTTATTTTGAACACTAACGGTGTCTATTAATCTACATAAAACAGACTATAATTTCTTTATAAACCATCTTTTAGGTAGTCACTAAGGTTTCGTTAAAAAAACGTTTTATA
The DNA here is from genome assembly GCA_024500475.1 of Phthorimaea operculella. NCBI lineage: Eukaryota > Metazoa > Arthropoda > Insecta > Lepidoptera > Gelechiidae > Phthorimaea > Phthorimaea operculella. The sequence goes on from JANFCV010000001.1 coordinate 16,740,722, forward strand.
AAAAAATTGTGGCTCGTTAGCGGTTTCACCAGATTTTCCCGCGGGAATAAGGCATTTTCCGGTATGTGTTATACATAGGTATAAATAAACCCTCCTCTTGAATCACTCTACTTACTTACATACACTTCCCATCAGAAAAATCGAAACACGTCGGTTTTTCTTGTTTTTGGCCGAATTAAACACCAAAATGTATTGTTTGCATTAAAAAAAATATATGACTGTGTAGCTGGCAGTTCTGTCTTTTCAGTGTGTATAAAAAAAATCAAAATTCAAAATTGGAACTCCACCTGTTTGTTCTGTAAATGAGATGAATGACTGAGACACGTTTGCAGTTTGCGCCTTATAACGATTCATAACATTTTCTACATTAAAATTTAGAGCTTGTCTTAGCTTATCTTAAAACTTTTGTTTTTTTAATTGTTTACTGTGACTTTGGATCGCCTGAAAAAAATAAGATTTTATCTGAATCATGGGTATTTTGCCCGTTGAAGCCGCCCATGTGGTGACATTGCCAAATTTTGAACTTGGTCATCGTTTTGTGGCTGAATGTTTGCATTTAAGCCTGACCTCTGTTCATAAAGCTTACAAATGATATCAGAAGACTGATCTGTTTACGCGATGTTTAGAATCTGACGGAAATCGGGTCAGCTCTGACCGATATGATCGAATTAATGTTATGAGTTCTTTGCAAAATCGACGCCTTAGTGCTTTTCAACTGCGGCAAAAGCTATCAAATGTACAAAAGGTGTTTCGATTTTTCTGATGGGAAGTGTAGATCGTGTTGACCCAAATATAGAAATGTTAAGAAAAAATTATATTAAATGTTTTTTGGACAAGTGAAAGCGGGGCAAACAAAAATTTTTTCTTCTGTAATATTGAGCAGGGTATCGTTGAATAGGTCTTTTAAAACTAAGGTGAGGTTTCTTTGAAACAAAGTCACTAAAATGTTTCTGTCACGAGATATTTGCTTTTAAAAAGGGCGTTTTTGACCCATAATTTGTTCCAGCTGTAACTTCTAAAGTATAAACGCTAAAAAATTGAAATAAATATGGAATATAGCTTACAATCTGAAGTTACAATGAAAACTATAACAGATATTATACCCTTAAAGGTTTCAGAAAAAATTGAGTTTTTCTATTTGCGGTTGGTCATCATACTGCTGCTAACAAACCAGCAACAAAATTAAGTTTGTAATGCTGAAAAACCTGATATTTAAACGTTGACTACGAAACCCTATTTGTGGGCGTGTCTGACACGCTCTTGGCCGGTTTATTAACTTACCGTCGGACGACTCGGTGTACCATACGACGACAAGAAAACCCACTTCTCATAAAGTTTTTACACTAACACCCTGTATACGTAGTCATATGCCTGCACTTGATAGAACCATTTTACTTAGACCTCCCGCGCACCCCTGAGCCAATTTCTCCCGGTTGTGCAAAAGGGAAAGGGTAATGTTTGCGAATACCTCTGTTGCCTGGTCGTAGTTTCAAAGGTTGCTTATTGTGTGTTATTGAAAACTTTACGAGTTGCCAGATGAACAATTATATCGATCAGAAATAAGAATTAATGTCCCTTCAAAGATAGGTAAGAGGCATTATGGAGGATGGATAGAAGAGGGTAAAAAGGCCAGCACTTCCCACCAGAAAAATGCTTCCTAACTGTGCCTACCTACTACTTAAGGATGCTTCGAGCATCAAGAGATTGAAAGGCAAGGTCGATCAGTGCGTCGGTAGCTCAGTGGCAGAGCAGTGGAACAGTACTCCTTGTGTCCCAGGTTCGATCTCTTGTCGACGCTTGTAATTTTTTAAAGATCTTTTTGCATTTAATTTATGGTTAGGTAAGGTTTTTCGTGAAAATATATGTTCTTAATAAACAGTTTACATCACAATTTCGCAGATTTTTGGCTGAATGATTTCCATCCCCATCGACCAGCCACCCTGGCAATACCATGGAAAACTTCACGGAACATTCTCGAACCGCTTCAGAAGTTGAGACTGTTCGAGTTTCGAGTGCTTGTTCAGCCATTTCAGTTTAAATCAGTTTCCCTCGAGATCCTGAGGGAAGCAGACGTGTAGCAAAATACCTAATTATTTAGATAAAGTCTTTAGTATCTGAAAGTAGTCTTAGTTTAGTCTCTTTTAGAATCAGTGTTAGTTTGCAGCTAAGCTTTCGTAAGTTGGTATTGTTTAACATACATACATGTATCATGGCTAGGTAATCCTTTGCGGGGTAGGCGGGCTATTAAAAACTGCCTTCTATACCAAGGGTGACAAAATTTTGAGAGTTATTTAGATGACTTTATATCACCATAGTGACGGGTTGTCAGCGGGAAAGATATGGGGTGTACCTACTTTTTACGCTCTGCCTATCTCGCAAGGGATATAGGCGTGATATATGTATGTATGTGGTATGGTATTGTTTAAGAACTTTGTTAAAGCACCTTTCAGGTTTCAGTTGCGAACAATCGAAAGGGAAAGTTTTCCTGAAGTCCGGAATAATTTATTCGTGATAGTTCAATTATTTATCTGGGCCAAGTTGAGACTAGCTCCGCACAGCTACGTATAGTCAATTCGCAATCATAGTGTCATGATATGACAGGACTAGTCGAAGCGGGACGCCAAGTTACGCTGGTTGCAATACTCAGCGTAACTTGGCATCCCGCTTAGGCTGGTCATGTCATGACACTATGATTTTGAATGGACTATACCTACACTATCCTTTTGGCGAAGCATCTATCTACTTATGCTGGCTGATTGTCAATTACAGTTTTTTCGTCCGATTTTTGCAGGCTGTCATTATAGGAAAAGTTATAGATATTAGTTACTTATTTAGAATTATTTGCTATAGAGCTACACATTTTTTCTGCAAAACTTCCAAATTTAAGGCAATGTGGCAAACAAGGGTTTATCCAACAATGATTTTTAAGCCAACCATTAACGCCCAAAATAAAACTACCCGTTTTTTTTTTCAATTCCAATTTATTGATAATTATAATATAAGCAAAACAAAATTATCAAAATCACCAAAAAAATGTTCTGATATTGATTTTCGGGAAGTTTGGTAATGGGCAGATCAGCAATGAAACTGTCTAAAGCAACCGCGTTCTAAACACAAAGTTTTCGAACACAATTTATAACGCCAACGGTACGGCACTCTTCGTGTGCGATTCCGACTCGCACTTGGTTGATTTTTAATTCTGTTTAGAACTGAGTGCCTACATCTAGACTGTAACATAATTCTGCGTTAGTTCTGATTTTTCTTATGATGGAAGTAAACACAATTCAATCAATAATTCAGTGGGCTTGCAATAACTTGCATTATTTAATTGCAAAACAGCAACTGGATACATCGACTGTTTTTCACAATGTTCAATCAATAATATTTCTCTTTGATTTACCTTATCGCCTTGCAATACTTCTATCGTAGAGTAGGTACGCTCTACCTAGCCTAGACTATAGTTACTAGTTAGGTATCTATCTATAGTTAGATGTTATGTATTGTCGTAATGGCTAGCTACTAGGTATATCCATGATTGTAGGTAGATATGTAGTTGTAGTTCCAACTTACGTCAGCATGTGCGTATTATTTGTGTCGTAAAGGTTATTTTACTTTATAGCTTTATAGGTACCGTTTTCTAGGAAATTTCTGGATTGATAGTGTTGTATTTATGGTTGCCTGTAAGTGAATTGAATGATTTCACACGCCCATTTGGTGCGGACTATATCAGGTAGAGCTACATTTCCTTACGAGTCTCTGCAAATCTTTCGAACATTGTAATAATTTAGGTACTGGTAAAACCATACAACTATGGTCCTAGCTTGCAATTATGGTCCAAACAAACCTGCATTTAAAGTAGGTACATGTTACGTACGTTTATCTCGTGTGTGGTGACAGTTGTTAAGTCAGTGTTAACCATACATTAGGGGTCCTATATAGTACGCCCCACACAGGAGGAGTTAAATAAAAAAACATACAAGTTTGTTTGGACCATAGTTGCAAGCTAGGACCATAGTTATATGGTTTTACGGTAATGAAATGTATTATTAATTAGTGCAAATCAACTCGCATGCAAGATGTTCGAATAATATTTCACAGTGCCATTAAAAAATAAAAAGGCCTAAATCATAGCCTGCTTCATCTACCGGGATAGTTTTGCAACTGATTTATGACTAAAACTCCAAGTTAAAAGTGGACCGAACCACGTCATAACTCATCATCGTCCTGGGGTTGGCGCAACACGTTTTGTTGAACACAAAACCGTATTGCAAAAGGATTTGCCTTAATTTTACGACCAGCCGCCTACCAGGCGTCAACTCTCCTTGGGGATGCTTTTGTGGTGGATTAACCGCCATCATACGTTTGGCCCTGGCTGTTTGGGTCGGGTTTATCCCTCGGTCCCCGCGGGAAGAGAGGGAGTGGTGCTATTCTACTCTGCCGGAACCACGTCATAACTACGTCCATGAAATCATCTCTGCCTTCTACAACGATACTTACCCCTACATTTTTTGCCCACAGGCTGAATAGAAGAGGCTAGTTGCACAAGATGTTAGGCGGCAGCGTGCTGTGGTTCCGTCACGGGCTGCGTCTTCATGATAATCCTGCTCTACATGCCGCTGTGGAAGACCGCAACCTGCCCTTCTTTCCCATCTTCATCTTCGATGGAGAAACAGCTGGTATGTTGTTTGCCAAATTTTATTTGTTAAACTATTTACATACATCAAAAATATTTACAGTATTTATACTAAACTTAAATTGAGAATTAAAATACTTCAGAAAGATTGAGATTGAGAGGTCAGAAATAATTTTCTTGGCCTCAGATCTCTCATGGATCTCTCAGACCCAATAGGCGAGAAATGTATTTGTTCGTATTTCGATCAATGTTGTTTTTTTGAAGAATCTGTTGTACTCGTCCCATACCTGTCTTTTTTGTACGGAACAATAATGTAGTAGAAAGTCGAAAAAGTATTGAAAAGGTATGGGTCTTATGCTTATTCTTCATTATGACACCTATATAGTTTTGTCTGCGAGCTAAGCATCTTGCATGAAAAGGTAGTGAAATGCTCATTAATTACGAAAATTATGAAATAGTCAGTGCCTTCAATCGAGAGTCCACTATTCGCGGGGGGACATTTATTCTTGTTAATAAAAATATTAAAGCTAAAGAGCGGAAAGATATTGTTGGGCTTTCGGTTGAATGTGTGTGTGAACTTTCATGCGTTGAGTTGGAGAAACATATTATAGTGTGCGTATACAGACCACCTAAAAATAGTAACTATGAGAGGTTTGAACTCATCATGGAAGATGTTTTAAAGATATTATTAAAATCAAAGAATAAATTTCATATTGTCTGTGGAGATTTCAATATAAACTTATTAGAAAATGTTGCTTTTAGAAGTCGTTTTATCAGTTTGTTTAAGTCGTTTAATCTAGACAACATATTTAAAGAACCTACTCGAATAACTGCAACCACAGCTTCTTGTTTAGACAATATCTACTGTGATTGTGTCTATTCAGACCAGGAAATCGTAAATTGTTGTAAATCAGACCACAATGGGCAATCCGTGCTCTTTCCATGTCGTCCTAAAGATGAAAAGATTGTCATTAGTAAAAGAATTATAAGCTCCAACCAAGTAGACAAATTCCATACTGCACTATCAGAAAAACTACCGGTTCTAGACTATGATACTAATAATCCAAATAACTTTTATTCAAAGCTTTTTATAACAATACGTGATGAATTTGAAGCCAAATTCAAGGTAAAGAAATTAACAATTAATCCTAAATTTAAATTCAGTGACTGGGCGACTGTAGGTATTCGAACAAGTAGGAAAAAGTTATTTGAGCTCTATGATGAAAAGTCTTATAATCATAGTGAAACATTCGTTGAACGTGTTAAAAATTATTCAAAAATATTCAAAAATGTTTGTATACAAGCTAAAGCAATTTTCACCAAAAATAAAATATACTCTGCTGAAAATGTTATTAAAACTGTTTGGAAAGTTGTTAATTCAGAGACAGGTCGAACTAAACCTATTGAAAAATCACATTCGTTAAAGACTGCTCAGGGAATTGTTACTGCAGACGCTGATGTAGCTAATGAGTTTGAAAGTTTTTTCAGTAACATCCCATTTAAAACTACTGAGTCACTTAACTCTTCGCCTATCATCGCGTCAAATCTTCTTAAAACGAATGTTCAGACTTGTAATAATGTATTTGAGTTTAGGTACATTAATGCAAATGTAATATTAAAAACTTTTAAAGAAATAAAAATAAAAACTACAGAGGATTTATGGGGCATGTCAGTAAGACTATGTAGTTCCTTAATAGATACATTAGCACCATACTTAGCCTGTATATTTAATGCTTGCATTGATCATGGCGTATTTCCTGATCTCATGAAGCACAGTAAAATTATACCTCTTTTAAAGCTGGCGATAAAACCGATCCCAGTAACTTTAGGCCAGTATCTGTACTACCAGTTTTGAGCAAAGGTTTTGAGAAAATTATACTTAATCAAATGCTCCTACATTTCAATCTCAATAAATTACTACATGATCAACAATTCGGTTTTACGAAAGGGCGCTCGACAACCGACGCTGCTGTTAAGCTCCTGCAACATATTTATGGTGCTTGGGAGGAGTCGCAGGATGTCATAGGGTGTTCTGCGATTTGTCCAAGGCGTTTGATTGCGTGGATCATGAGACACTGTTGTTGAAACTGGACCATTACGGTATAAGAGGAAAAGCACTTGATTTGGTTCAATCTTATCTCGGAGGTAGGACGCAGAGAGTGCAGATAAATGGTGTGAAGTCACTGGGTTCTACTGTCAAAATTGGTGTACCGCAAGGATCAATTTTAGGACCGTTCCTATTTTTAGTGTACATAAACGACTTGCCCTTCATGGTACAGAATCAAGCCAAGATAGTGCTTTTGCTGATGATACTTCTTTAATATTTAAAGTGGATAGAAAGGCTGTAAATATTGACGAAGTAAACGGCGCACTAGATCAGGTTAATAAATGGTTTACGTCAAACAATTTAGTACTGAATTCTAAAAAAACTAAATGTATTAAATTCTCTTTGCCTAATGTAAAAGTATTAAACACGATGTTGTTCTTAAGAATGAAAAGCTTGATTATGTTACTGAAACAGTTTTCTTGGGGATTACACTCGACGCAACAGTTCAATGGGATCCACATATACTAGCACTGGCTAGTAAACTTAGCTCTGCGGCTTACGCTGTTCGAAAAATTCGGCAATTGACCGATGTTGCTACGGCCAGGCTTGTATATTTTAGTTACTTTCACAGCATAATGTCCTACGGACTTTTGTTATGGGGTCAAGCCGCTAACATAGAAACTATCTTTGTGTTACAGAAAAGGGCAATAAGAGCAATATATAAACTGCGAAGTCATGAATCCCTAAGAGAATTGTTTAAAGAAATTGGCATTCTTACGCTTCCCTCGCAGTACATATTTGATAATATAATGTATGTGCGCAAGAATTCCAGTTCATATTTAAGAAACTCAGATATTCATTGTCGTAATACGAGAAATAAAAATAAAATTGTACCGCCACAAACCAGATTAAGTAAGATCAGTAAATCATATATGGGTAACTGTATACGCTACTATAATAAAATTCAGAGGAAATTCTAAAGTTAAATGAGAGGCAATTTAAACTTAAAATAAAGAATACTTTGTGTTCGAAAGCGTATTATAAGACAGAACATTATTTGAAAGATAAAGATGTCTGGTCAGTAGCAACAGTTGCTCCAACGCAATGCAAGAGATAGGCATTATTTAAGAATAAACATGACATATATTTTAGTGGATATACCTTTACTTTTATGATATGTAAATTGACATGTATAGTTGTTAAAGACATTTTCATATTATTCTTTAATTTTATTATTTTTTTGACATGTATTTTTTACATTTACTGTAAATCTACTATTTTATCTTTTTTGCTATGTTATTTAATTGCTCAAATGTTTAAAGTATATTTTAAAGACAAAACAGTTAGAATAATCTACTGTAATTTTTATTTTTATTTTGTGAGCCGTTTTTGGCTATTCTATTAATTTATTTTCTAAGTTAGCTAGGGTAGCTTAGGGCCTAAGAATATTGTAGATTTTAGAATAGGTGCACTTCTGGGCAGGTTTTGGGCAGTTTTCCTGTCCAGGGGTCCGGCTAACCATACAAATGTAACTCCTTTTTAAAATTTTGACAGAATGTTACTCCATTTAATTGTCATTCATTGAGGCATAAAGTTGCATGCTGTGTGGTTAGCCTGGCCAGCCCCGAGGCAGTGCCTTTATTTTTATTTTTTTATCCCGCCTGAGCCGCGTTTAGAGTAGGAACTCAAATTGTTATAAAAAAGAGAAAATTTTGCATTAGAAATTTTCTCTTTTTTAAGATTGTATTAGAATATGACTTTCTTTAAGAGAATCTTGTACATTCCTACAAAGAAATAAATAATTGAATTTTGAATTTTGAATTTTGTAGTAGGTCTGGTCTAAGGCCCTCCGCTGCGGACGGCCTAAGAGAAGATACCTAGGTAATGTAATACCTCCTGTTATTTCTGCAGGCACGAAGACCGTCGGATACAACCGCATGCGGTACCTGCTGGAGGCCCTGAATGACTTAGACCAGCAGTTCAGGCAGTATGGCGGCAGACTCATCATGATGAAGGGGAAGCCGGATGTAGTCTTCAGGAGACTCTGGGAGGAATTTGGTGAGGTTGAGGCTAATTTGGGATACTTCTGGATGCTCCAAAACTTCGGCTGCAGACCTGAAATACGTCAACGAAATTGTTGATAAAAGAATGATACATCCATAAGGTGGTGTGTCGCGCGGAATTGTTTTTTTGAGTTGTGGATCTACGTGATATAAATAACATCACTCAATCAATAGAATCAATCAATATATCTACTTATCTAGGAATATTTTGGAGGCTGGGCTCGGAGTTTAATAATTCGGTAATTCACTCTTTTGTCTGCTGTGTGATGATGATGGTGTGCATGTTTGTCCTAATACCATCGTTCCAGGTAAGTCCAACTATATTTCATTCGTGGTTCTATATACCATAACCATAACAGCCACAACAGTCCACTGCTGGACATGGGCCTCCCCCTATCGGGGGGTATTGCCATACTCACCACGCTTGGCAGGCGGATTGGCGAGCGCAGTGTGGTTCTATATGATTCATCCTAAATGAATCTTCAAGAGAAATAAGCTTAATAAAAACTTGTGTTTTTCATAATAGAATGGCATCTACAGTTCTTTATCATTAATTTCTATGTCCAGGCATCCGCAAGCTATGCTTCGAGCAGGACTGCGAGCCAGTCTGGCGGCCGCGCGACGACGCCGTCAAGAAGATCTGCCGCGAAACTGGCATTGCTGTACATGAGAAAGTTGGACATACTCTCTGGGCACCAGATACAGTCATCAAGGCCAATGGAGGCATACCGCCTTTGACGTACCAGATGTTCTTGGTAAGAAAAAGATTCTGTAGAGTGTTGGGATAGGGAAACTGAAAGTGTAGAGCGCCAGACACCGTCTTAAAGGTCTTATAGATGTTTTTGGTAAGCACAAGTTTTGTACAGTATTAGGATGGGGGAAATCTAGAGTGTAGAGGTATCTCAGTACACGAGAAAGTTGGACATACTCTCTGGGCACCAGATACAGTCATCAAGGCTAACGGGGGCATACCGCCTTTGACGTACGAGATGTTTTTGGTAAGCAAGCTTTGGTTTCTAAAGGGTTCGTACCAGATGTTCTTGGTAAGCAAACTTTGTTTTTTAAATAATGTTCCTCTACAGTCAAGTCTATCATTTTCTACGAAGTATTGGGGAAACCTGATGTGTACAGGCAGTACATGAGAAAGTTGGACACACTCTCTGGGCCCCAGATACCGTCATCAAAGCCAATGGAAGAATACCGCCTTTGACGTACCAGATGTTTTTGGTAAGCATAAATTTTTGCATTTATTTTGATGTGAGGAACCGGGAAACCTAGAGTGTAGTGGTATTTCAGTACAAGATAAATTTGGTCATACACTCTGGGTACCAGAGACAGTGATCAGATACTGTCATCAAGGTCAATGGAGGCATACCGCCTTTGACGTACCAGATGTTCTTGGTAAGCATAAATTTTTGCGTAGTCGAGTCGATCATTTTCAAATAGGATTGGGGAAACCTGAAGTGTACAGGTATCTCCGTGCATGATAAAGTGGGGCATACCCTTTGGCATGATGACATACCGCCTTTTGACGTATCAGATGTTCTTGGTAAGCTGTCGTCTATTTATCGTCACATCTTCTATCTACAAAGACAAAAACACAGGTCTGTCTGTATAATATTGAAGTCAGGAAACATGGGATAAAGAAAACCCTCTGGGTGGACGGCTGTTTGCCAGCCGCTTTTTGACAAGAGTTTCCTTTAAATAGTTGTTTGTATCGAAACAGCTGTAGTCTTCGTGCACGAAGACTACAGCTGAAAATTCGGTAGCTGAGTATATTATATTTCAAGTACTCTCTTTTGTTGAGGGAAGCAAATCTGAACATGAATGGCTCGATAAACCCTGGTGCAGTGGTGCTATTTTGATTATATTTTTGTTTCAGCACACGGTAACCACAATTGGTGACCCCCCACGCCCTGTACCGGATGTGGACCTGCGTGGCGTTACATTTGGAACTTTACCGGACAGCTTCTATAGGGAGTTCGGTGTCTTTGATAAGGTAGGTATGCTTGGGTAGTAGTATTATAAGTATTATCTGTGGCTTGGGTAAGCCTTAGAATCTTTAACGCGGATTTTCCGTCCCGTTCTGCTTCAAGAAGTGTCTTACCCAGAATTGACTCGGCAAATAGATTTTTATTGCAATCACTCCTTTCCTTATAGAATGTTGTGACGGTACCTTTAAAGAAGAACAAAAATTTCTTTGGTTACGTTCCCATAAATACATGGCAGTACAGTTGGTCCTTGACACGTAACGATTTTAACATTACACAAATATTTCAGGTGCCAAAACCAGAAGACTTAGGCGTGAACCTAGAAAATGAAGACATCCGCATGATCCGGTGGGTGGGGGGTGAAACTACAGCACTTAAGCAGATGAGCAACCGCCTCGTCGTGGAGTATGAGACTTTCCGCAGGTAAGCGACATCTACGAGCTACTAGGAGAAGCAAAAAGTCATGAAAAGCGGTATTGAAGTGTTTTCGACTAATAAACCTAGAAAATAAGAACATCCGTACGATCCGGTGGGTGGGGGGTGAAACTACAGCACTTAAGCAGATGAGCAACCGTCTCGTCGTGGAGTATGAGACTTTCCGCAGGTAAGCGCCATCTATGAGTTACAAGAGGAAACAACAAGTTCTAAACGCCGTATTGAAGTGTTATCGGCAATGAACTAGCTAGAGAATGAGAGGGGGAAACTACAGCACTAAAACAGATGAGCAACCGTCTTGTAGTCGAGTATGAGACTTTCCGCAGGTAAGCGCCATCTATGAGCTACCAGAAGAACCAACAAGACCTAAAACGCGGTATTGAAGTGTTTTCGAAAAATGAAACTAGAGATAGAGGGGGTGAAACCACAGCTCTAAAACAAATGAGCAACCGTCTTGTAGTCGAGTACGAGACTTTCCGCAGGTAAGCGCCATCTATGAGCTAATAGAAGAAGCAACAAGTCTTAAAACGCGGTATTGAAGTGTTTTCGCCGAATGAACCTAGAGAATAAGAACATCCGTATGATCTGATGGGTGGGGGGTGAAACCAGAGCACTTAAGCAAATGAGCAACCGTCTTGTAGTCGAATACGAGACTTTCCGCAGGTAAGCACCATCAATGAGCCACCAGAAGAATCAACAAGTCCTAAACGCGGTATTGAAGTATATTCGACTAATGAACCTGCACTACGGCCGTTTTAATAGGCCATATTTGACAGCTGTCTAAATCATGTTAATGCTATGACATAAGGTCTATTTTTCTTTGTTGATATCTTCTCTAGTATGGGTTTGACACCTGTCAAAAATGGCCTATTCGAATGATCGTACTTTAGTGAGGATATCCGTATGATCCATTGGGTGGGGGGTGAAACTACAGCACTCAAGCAAATGAGCAGCCGTCTTGTAGTCGAGTATGAGACTTTCCGCAGGTAAGCGCCATATATGAGCTACAACAAGAATCAACAAGTCCCAAAACGCGCTATTGACACAAAATAGACAATTTACAAAAGGACAGCTCGCCCCTTCTTCCGATCATTTATACCTACACTCTAGGGTTGCTACTTACTTTTCTGAATTTTTAAATATGCCGTACGTAGGTCAATCATACTTAGGTACATTACTTACATTATGTCAAACTTACACTATATACAGAGTGTTAGGAAAGGTACTGCGTTCCTTTCGAGGGCTCTACCAGCCCATGAAACTACAGCACTTAAGCAGATGAGCAACCGTCTTGTGGTCGAGTATGAGACTTTCCGCAGGTAAGCGCCAGCTATGAGCTACCACAAGAATCAACAAGTCGTAAAACTTGGTATTGAAGTGTTTTCGGCAATGACGACCAACTGAACTATCGCATTTATGTCCTCATTTAGCATGGATGTGCTTTTTTTCTACTATTTAGGTTATTCTTGAAAAAAAAAAAGGTATTTCTGAACTTTACTTTTCAGGGGCTCCTATCTGCCAACCCACGGCAATCCGGATTTGCTCGGCCCGCCGATATCTCTCAGCCCAGCTCTACGCTTCGGATGTTTGTCAGTGAGGAAGTAAGTCATTTTCTTTAGATATTTCCATCATTACCATCTAGAACAGCCCATTACTGCACGGAAAAGAGCTCTATCATTTGCCATGTTTACCACACTTTTTGTTGTACGATGTGGCGCAGTGTTTAGTACGACTGCCTGCGACGCAGTAGGTTCCGGGTTCAATTCCCGGTGGGGTCACTTACAAAGTTGATATTTATCAATTTGTGAATTTGTCCCCAGTCTGGTTAGGACATTGCAGGCTAAACCACCTGATTGTCCGAAAAGCAAGATGGTTCCGTACTTCGGATGGGCACGTTAAGCCGTTGGTCCCGGTGGCTGTCAATGATAGTGGTCGTTACACAACAATTTCAGAGGCCTCCTACTTGCAGTAGGCGGTTGAATATCTCTGACACCAGGGTTCATCGGGTCGTTGGACTATTTGATGTCCCACACGAAGAAGCAGACCACAGCAATGAGAGATTTCTTAATGTTACTTTGTTATCATAATGTTAAGTTTATTATTAATTTTGTTTTTGCTGTTTAGATTCTACTGGGCCATCCAAGACCTCTTCTTCCAAGTTCATCAAGGGCGATTGAGAGCCACCCATTCTATTACTGGTAAGAAAAGTAAAAAAAAAACTCCTATACAAAAATCTGTCAACACTTATAGGTACTATCGTTTTGAACGGGATCTAAAACCTTAAGGTAATCAAAAATTTTACTGCGGTTAAAATTCCGTTCGAAACAATAATTTACGTGTTCGCGAAATTCTAAAAACACAAAATTGTCACTTAAAATGGATGTAAAAAAATGAAATGCAAATATTTTGAGGGGTGAACTCAATTCTACCAGTCCAGACCAGTCAATTTGTATGGGAGGTCCACATTTTTTTTTTATATTTATACCTATGTTCCTTGGGAAAGTTGTGCAGTTTCATGGGCTTGTTCTCTCATATCTCTAAATATTTGCAGTTTATTTTTTACATCCTGTATAACACAAAATCTGTCACATTTCATATGGAGGCGAAGGTTACTAAAATCGCAACTGCAATAATTAAAATCCTTTTGAATTCCTATATAGGTCAGCTAATCTGGCGCGAATACTTCTACACTATGAGTGTTAACAACCCCAACTACGGTCAAATGGCTGGTAATCCTATTTGCCTGGACATACCCTGGAAGGAACCGGAGGGTGATGAGTTGAAAAGGTATTAAAAGACGTAAAACTTTTTTCATTTCCTCCTAATCTCATAGAGATTTACTTTTGTACTATTAAGATTATTATTACCTATGTAGGTATTATTTTGTACTAAGTAATGCATGAAATGATTATTCTTCTTAATAAAATAAAATCTGCCTTTCTCTCTCGCTACCCCTTTTCCTACTTACTCTCTTTACATTCCTCTATAACCCCATTTCTCACCTTCACATCTCCTTTTCTCGCTTCTATATCACCCATTTCTCACCTCCCTATCCCCTTTTCTCTTCTCCCTATCTCCTTTTCTCACCTCCCTATCCCCCTTTCTCGCCTTCCTATCCCCCATTCTCACATCCCTATCCTCTTCTTTCCTCCCTATCCTCTTTTCTCATCTCCTTATCCCCTTTTTTTATCTCCCTGTCCTCCTTGCTCGCCTCCCATTCTTTCCTCCCTATCTCAATTTTTCTCCCCCTTTTTTTTTAGCCCCCTTTCTCCCCTACATATAACGATATAACCCTTTCCCTAAGCCAAATCTCCCCTCCTCTCTCCCTGCCCCCCTTTCGTCCTATGTCTTATTTTCCTCTCTCCCCTTTATCTCCATATTCCTCTTTCGGCCTCTTACTATACTAACTACTCTTTTATAAAATTCTTCTCATATGTCTCTTCCCACCCCACAGATGGACGGAAGGCAAGACCGGTTTCCCGTTCGTGGACGCGGCCATGCGCCAATTACGCGCCGAGGGCTGGCTGCATCACGTCGTGAGGAACACTGTAGCGTCTTTCCTAACTAGAGGCACTCTGTGGCTGTCCTGGGAACACGGCCTGCAGCATTTCTTGAAGTACCTGCTGGACGCTGATTGGTAAGTCAAATATAACTTAGTATATGACACAAAGTAACCTATATACGTGCTATAAGGGCTGGCTGCACCACGTCGTGAGGAATACTGTCGCGTCCTTTCTAACTAGAGGCACCCTGTGGCTGTCCTGGGAACACGGCCTGCAGCATTTCTTGAAGTACCTGCTGGACGCTGATTGGTGAGTCAAATATTACTTAGTATAACAAAGTAACCTATAGTCGTGCTAAGGGCTGGCTGCACTATCTCGTCCGGAATACTGTCGCGTCTTTTCTAACTAGAGGCACTCTGTGGCTGTCCTGGGAGCACGGGCTGCAGCATTTCTTGAAGTACCTGCTTGACGCTGATTGGTAAGTCAAATATAACTGAGTATATTACACAAAGTAACCTATATTCCTGCTAAGGAAACATTACATAATATACTATACAAAGACAGTTATAGTCGTGCTAAGGGCTGGCTGCATCACGTCGTTAGGAATACTGTAGCGTCTTTCCTAACTAGAGGCACTCTGTGGCTGTCCTGGGAACACGGCCTGCAGCATTTCTTGAAGTACCTGCTGGACGCTGATTGGTAAGTCAATTATTACTTAGTAAAGGGCTGGCTGCATCACGTCGTGAGGAACACTGTCGCGTCTTTTCTGACTAGAGGCACTCTGTGGCTGTCCTGGGAACACGGCCTGCAGCATTTCTTGAAGTACCTGCTTGATGCTGATTGGTAGGTCAAATATTACTTAGTATATAATACAAAGTAACCTATAGATATACTTTACATATTGTACTTTACAAAGACAGTTATAGTCGTGCTAAGGGCTGGCTACACCACGTCGTGAGGAATACTGTCGCGTCTTTTCTAACTAGAGGCACTCTGTGGCTGTCCTGGGAACACGGGCTGCAGCATTTCTTGAAGTACCTTCTTGACGCCGATTGGTAGGTCAAATATTACTTAGTAGTAACTTATATTTGTGTTAAGGGCTGGTTGTATCATGTCGTCAGGAATACTGTCGCGTCTTTTCTAACTAGAGGCACTCTGTGGCTGTCCTGGGAACACGGGCTGCAGCACTTCTTGAAGTACCTCCTTGATGCTGATTGGTGAGTCAAACATTATTTAGTAGTAACTTTAAGGGCTGGTTACACCATGTCTTCAGGAATACTGTCGCGTCTTTTCTAACTAGAGGCACTCTGTGGCTCTCCTGGGAACACGGGCTGCAGCACTTCTTGAAGTACCTCCTTGATGCTGATTGGTGAGTCAAACATTATTTAGTAGTAACTTTAAGGGCTGGTTACACCATGTCTTCAGGAATACTGTCGCGTCTTTTCTAACTAGAGGCACTCTGTGGCTCTCCTGGGAACACGGGCTGCAGCACTTCTTGAAGTACCTCCTTGATGCTGATTGGTGAGTCAAACATTATTTAGTAGTAACTTTAAGGGCTGGTTACACCATGTCTTCAGGAATACTGTCGCGTCTTTTCTAACTAGAGGCACTCTGTGGCTGTCCTGGGAACACGGGCTGCAGCATTTCTTGAAGTACCTGCTTGACGCTGATTGGTGAGCCTAATGTTACTTAGTAGTAACTTATATTTGTGCCAAGGGTGGGTTGTATCATGTAGTCAGGAACACTGTCGCGTCTTTTCTAACTAGAGGCACTCTGTGGCTGTCCTGGGAACACGGCCTGCAGCATTTCTTGAAGTACCTGCTTGACGCTGATTGGTGAGTAAAACATTATTTAGTAGTAACTTTAAGGGCTGGTTACACCATGTCTTCAGGAATACTGTCGCGTCTTTTCTAACTAGAGGCACTCTGTGGCTGTCCTGGGAACACGGCCTGCAGCATTTCTTGAAGTACCTGCTGGACGCTGATTGGTGAGTCAAACATTACTTAGTAGTAACTTATATTTGTGCCAAGGGCTGGCTGCATCACGTCGTGAGGAATACTGTCGCACATTATTTAGTAGTAACTTTAAGGGCTGGTTACACCATGTCTTCAGGAATACTGTCGCGTCTTTTCTAACTAGAGGCTCTCTGTGGCTGTCCTGGGAACACGGCCTGCAGCATTTCTTGAAGTACCTGCTGGACGCTGATTGGTAAGTTGATCATTATTTTTTAAATGGATTCAGGGTGGTCTGGTAGTTCATAAAAGTTCGTTCATTTGTCTATTGTATTACAGGTCTGTGTGCGCCGGCAACTGGATGTGGGTGTCGAGTTCCGCGTTCGAGGCGCTCCTGGACTCCGGGGAGTGCGCGTGCCCCGTCACGCTCGGACAGCGCCTCGACCCCAGCGGGGAGTACGTAAGGAGATACGTGCCCGAGCTCTGCAACATACCCGTCAAGTACATGTGAGTGTCTCTCTGTCTGATATACTGGGGAGTGCCCCGTCACGCTCGGACAGCGCCTCGACCCCAGCGGGGAGTACGTAAGGAGATACGTGCCGGAGCTCTGCAACATACCCGTCAAGTACATGTGAGTGTCTCTCTGTCTGATATACTGGGGAGTGCCCCGTCACGCTCGGACAGCGCCTCGACCCCAGCGGGGAGTACGTAAGGAGATACGTGCCGGAGCTCTGCAACATACCCGTCAAGTACATGTGAGTGTCTCTATGTCTGATATACGTTTGTCTATCTGACGCGTATTTGTTAGGCTCGCTGCCCTCGCAACACATATACGTCCCCCTATCTGACACAAATTTGTTAGGCTCGCTCCGCTCGCAATACGGGCGCCCGTGTATCTGACGCAGACGTGTCGAGCTCGCTCCGCTCGCAATACGGACGCCCGTGTATCTGACGCAGACGTGTCGAGCTCGCTCCGCTCGCAATACGGACGCCCGTGTATCTGACGCAGACGTGTCGAGCTCGCTCCGCTCGCAATACGGGCGCCCGTGTATCTGACGCAGACGTGTCGAGCTCGCTCCGCTCGCAATACGGGCGCCCTTGTATCTGACGCAGACGTGACGAGCTCGCTCCGCTCGCAATACGGGCGCCCGTGTATCTGACGCAGACGTGTCGAGCTCGCTCCGCTCGCAATACGGACGCCCGTGTATCTGACGCAGACGTGTCGAGCTCGCTCCGCTCGCAATACGGACGCCCGTGTATCTGACGCAGACGTGTCGAGCTCGCTCCGCTCGCAATACGGGCGCCCGTGTATCTGACGCAGACGTGTCGAGCTCGCTCCGCTCGCAATACGGGCGCCCGTGTATCTGACGCAGACGTGACGAGCTCGCTCCGCTCGCAATACGGACGCCCGTGTATCTGACGCAGACGTGTCGAGCTCGCTCCGCTCGCAATACGGGCGCCCGTGTATCTGACGCAGACGTGACGAGCTCGCTCCGCTCGCAATACGGGCGCCCGTGTATCTGACGCAGACGTGTCGAGCTCGCTCCGCTCGCAATACGGACGCCCGTGTATCTGACGCAGACGTGTCGAGCTCGCTCCGCTCGCAATACGGGCGCCCGTGTATCTGACGCAGACGTGACGAGCTCGCTCCGCTCGCAATACGGGCGCCCGTGTATCTGACGCAGACGTGTCGAGCTCGCTCCGCTCGCAATACGGACGCCCGTGTATCTGACGCAGACGTGTCGAGCTCGCTCCGCTCGCAATACGGGCGCCCGTGTATCTGACGCAGACGTGACGAGCTCGCTCCGCTCGCAATACGGACGCCCGTGTATCTGACGCAGACGTGTCGAGCTCGCTCCGCTCGCAATATGAACGTCCGTGATATATACCGCAATTTTTTTAAGCTCCGATCGCTCGCGTTACATATGTCCTTGAAACCTAAGACTTGTGAAGACGAGGCTAAAATCTGTTACTTTCCCCCAGCTACGAGCCTTGGAAGACTCCGGTCGAGATCCAGCAGCGCGCGGGCTGCATCATCGGCGTGCACTACCCCGCGCCGCTCGTCAACCACCTGGCGGCGGCGCAGCGCAACCGCAACGCTATGAAGGTATATTTCAGCAGAGAGGTAAAAACAAACACTTGTCGGCTTGCCCCTTGGCTTGACTCCCTTACGCTGGTTTCGGTATGTAGAATTGTAGTGCCTTGGGGTCCTACGCAAATAAAAGAAAATTAAAGAATATACAAATAAAGAAAGTTATTTATTTAAAAAAATATTATGATTGATTAATAATATTTAACAAATAATGAATAGGTAACGAGGTTCAAGAAATGCAAATATTTTGATCGTTTTGAATATTATTTTCTTAAACTCGTAGCCACCCATTTCTATGATTTCCCAGAACTTGTGGAGCTCGTAATATTTTACTCTTTTCCATAATATCTTGTCTGAAACACGATAATACTTACATACATTTTAAGCATTATCGGATTTGGAAATTCTTCTGCATGATAGATATACTTATTTTTTATTATTTATTGCACGAAGTACAAAAGGCGGGGCTGACGCGGCATTCTCTACAATCAGAGTGTAAACAGAAAAAAATAATGTAAATATATTTCAATACAATGTACCTATACTTATTGCCATACGAATAAATAAAATACAAAAGTTTAGGAAACACAAAAATATAATGAAAAAGATTGTCTGAAAAGAAAGATGGTTCCATACTTCGGACGGCACGTTAAGCCGTCGGTCCCCGTGCTGTCTGATAATTTATACGGCGGTTAGTCATGTCAGAGGCCTACTATTATCTGACACCAGGGTTCATCGCATCGTTGGTCAACTAGGTATCCCCATACGCCTAAGTGCCTTGCGAGGTAAAAACAGCCATTTACACCATGCCTGTATGAAAAAAGTATGAGAGTCATTCACTTAAGTAACAAGTTGTCATGTCAGTCTGTCGCCTAAAATTGCGATACTCATCAACCATCAAATCCCTTAGTCGCTTCTTACGGCATTCACGGGAAAGATATGGGATGATGCTATTCTAAGTCGGCATCACACGGCAACTCGAAAAACTAAATCCTTCATTTCTACAAGTATAGGTACGTGTACTAACCCCACGTTTGTCCACAGGAGCTGCGTTCGTACCTGCAGAAGGCGCCTCCGCACTGCTGCCCATCATCGGAAGACGAGATCCGCCAGTTCATGTGGCTCAACGAAGAACCAGCTTTGGAACCGGCCACCGTTGCTACTACTGGTTAGATAGCTGAGTACTTTAGGGGCATTCCACGGAAATATATTTTTTTGTTGCAAACTATAGTACCACCCATTTATATACCTACTTGTGATACAACGCTACTGGAATGTGTAGTAAAGCCTTTATGTGTATATCAATTCTGCATTTAAGAAATCTTTGTTTCATACATACCTACTATAATAGTAGTTTATGCAACTGCCTAATAATGAGAGGCTTTAGGATGAGAGTGTCTGTTTATCACACGAGGCGCAGCCGAGTGTGATAATAGTTTGACACGAGCATTCTAAAGCCTAATTATTTGCAGTTGCATACACTATTTTATCTACACTCTACAAGAAAAACTATGAAAAATAATTCAAACCTCCGCACTGCACTATGGCGATTGCAAGCCTATCTACTGAACCACCAACTGAACGACTTTTATACATAAGTAACTTTTTAACTAAACGTTAAAATGGAGGCTCATAAAAACTGAACAACTTTTAAAATTAAATAGCATTTATCGGTGAATTTTAATTCGAAAAATGATTTGAAGCATTGATAATAAGTCCTCATAATTTCAAGTGTCGTCCCATTCTTTGATTGTGTCGTGACCAAGTCGTGACATTTGTTTTTTTTTTATTATCTTACTGCTAAATGTCGATAACATAAAGTCAGAAAAAGTACTTTATGACATCGACATTTTACTTTATGATATCGACATTTTTTTTTAAAGGCTGAATGGCTGTAAAGCAGTTGCTTATACATTTGCTTACGAATTTGTAATAGGAACATTATGTATGAAGTGTAGATAAATGTTATTTGCATACTAGCAATCAGGGCATGATGTAAGCGACGTTTCCGTGGAATGCCCCATAAATAGTAGGAGAGGGATAGGATGATAGGATGGGGGATTATAGGATACCTACTCTACTCAAGCTTTGATTTCTATAATTGAAATCTTTTATGGGCACAGATTATGTAATAGGTTATGCATTCTGCATTTAAGAAATCTTTGTTTCATATACTAGAAATGTTATTTGCATACTAGAAATCAGGGCGTAACGTAAGCTACTTATTTATACTTATGTTATGATACAAAGCTACTAAATGTGTAGAACCTACAACCCCTTTTCTGCATTTAAGAAATCTTTGTATCTTACACGCAGGTAATAGAAATCAGGGCGTAACGTAAACGACATTTCCGTGGAATGCCCCATAGAATTAGCGCTAAACATCTTATTTAGTGAATATACCTATTATTATATTTATTTGTTGATTAATTTCAATTTTATTTAACGTTTCAGAATGTGTTTTTTGTTACTGAATTTATTTGTTATTTTTATACATTCCTTCTCAAGATTGAGAGTATTCAATAATATTTTTATAAACTGGGATCATAATAAAATAATATTAATGAATGTATGCTGTGGTAATAGAAGTAAGTTATGTGACTTGATGTTTAATACATGGTCATAAATAAGTTTATAATTATTGACATATCTTGGGATGGTAAAGTTTAATTAATGTTATCTACTTAAATCATTATTAAGGTAGTTTCAAAAATGTTTAAATATCAAAAATAACGTAACATCTCGAGTTATATAACTGTTTTTCATGTTATTATTTCGAATTTTACCAAATTATGGTCAAAATATATTTTTATGTTTAAAACTAATCTGATACAGGGTGCGTCATGAAAGTTTGATATTCTTAATTATAGATAATTATAAAATTATGACTATACTTGTAGAAATAAATGCCTCAGCCGTTTTTATGTGAGTGCAATATAAAAAAAACTTGCCATATAATGTATCAATGGCGATAGTTTTACTATACATTTTAATTGTTTTGCAAGTTTAAGGAAATAAAAATATTATAGATTTATGTGCTAAATAAAGTAGCAAATCTCATAGATATAAGTGAATGTTAGACTGGAATTTTTAACAATATTTATTATCATATATATTGACAATAGGGAATAATACAATCCCGGGATCCCGAATCCCGGGGTCCTGGGATCCCGGTCATTTTCCAGTCCCGAAATTCCGGGATTCTAATTTACAAATACCGGGATTTTCGGGATTCACAGGAAGGGGTAAATCAATGGATAACATTTTTAATTACATCAATTTTTCAAAATAGTGCTCAAGAAATGAACCTGTTTGAGGCTACAATCTTGAAAGAGCTGATTAGATACTACCTAATTAATAACTGTATGTCCACCGTCTGTTTGTCAACGTCTGAACGAACAAGCAGACTTGGCGATGAATTTTTGTGCGTCCTATTGTTTCTACTACTACAAGATCAGCTTTGACAACAAATGAAAGCATACAGAGATTAAGAATATGCCTGAGGTATATGTTTAGTTATGATATGTCCCCAATTATATGTCTTATTTTTAAAATAATTGTAACACTTAGTTTTTTCTTTCTTCTTTTTTCAGAAGAAAGAAGAAGAAGAACACTTAGTTAAAATAGAATAAATAAGAAGGTATTGGTAATATTATTAAAAACTTGCAATCGCAAAATATTTCGAAAGCTAAAAGTTCCTTTATTTTTATTTAGGAAGTCTTTAGGTAAATTTTTTAATGGTTATAAAAAATGTATGAATTGTCAAAGATTTTTTTTACTCAACAATTTGAATATGAAGTGATTTTTTATGGGTCTCTAATCCCGGGACTATCCCGGGATCCCGGGATTGTGTTCAACTAGTCCCGAAATCCCGGGATTATAAATAAAGGCCGGGATTGTATTCCCTAATTGACAATTTTATACATTTTTACAAATCAAATGACCAAAAACTCCAAAATATACAGTTCTGTATTATATTCTCATATTTATATTATATTTACAACATATATGCGGATGGTAATGCATTTAGATTTACCGTAAATAAATGTTTAAAAACTTTTTAAATGTAAATTTTTTATTTACAAGTTTCCTTACTGACTATACAACAATAGGAATGATAATTTTGAGTTTTGTTTCACTTTGAGCCTTTGTTTTGAAGAACTTCAGTATACCTACTTTACACCATATCGCCAAAAAATAACAAAATTATAGAACATATTTGAAAAAATAATTATTTAGGTATAGTTTGGGCACATAATAGTACAGTTAGGGCTTAAATATAATATCAAAAGGCTTCATAGAAACAAACTTTCAAAATGGATAATATAACCTGATTTATAGAAGAAAGGGACCCGAAATGGCAACAGTATTGTTTGCGTCTTTTTCATATTACATGACATTTGAGCAAGATGTCACCAATAATGTTGCCATTTCAGGTCCCCTTTCTATGAATCAGGTAGTATCATACAAATCCTAGCTTTCCATCCCGTTAGCATTAGAGGCAGCCACTTTGGTCACTAACTCCATGAACACCTTGCTGGTTTTAGAGTCTGGTAACTGTTTCACGGCCGCAATACCTTGCCCGGCTAACTGGCCTACCCTAGGGTCTATGGGTACACTGCCAAGGAAAGGCACTTTGGCGTATTCTGCGAGAGATTGCCCGCCGCCGCTAGAGAAGATGTTTGTGCATGTGCTGCAAGTTGGGCATTCATATCTGGAAATAAGGCAGAAGATTTATTAAAAATGTAAAAATGGAATGAAAAAATTGTCTGTTTTCACATGTACTTGCGCCAATTATACGTTGAAATATTAGCATGAAGCAAATAAAATTCGAATAGAAGTTAAGCTAGGTAGGTACTTTTTAAGTGAAGAAATGTAGCAAATAGCGTAAAATTTTTGCTTTGTTTGAAATTGAGTGTTGCGAATAGCCTATTTACACATCTTTCTATTCAGTTCAAACATGTCTTACTTAAGATTTGAAGGATGTAAAAAAAAGCAAAATTGCTTTGGACAGTCTGTTGCTTCTTCTTATTATTTTAATGGTAAAATGAACCGATGAACACTGGTGTCAGAGTATTTCAACCACTACTACTAGCAGGCCTCTGTTTCACTTAAAAATGAAATTTTATTGCACAATATACAATATTTACAGTATAAAAATTAAAATGTGTGCCATAGTTAAGTATTGATTAAGGATGCCATAAAAAATATTGGAAAAAATCCCAGTAATAAACATTTCTTTTTTGAAAAATCAATTCTTGACACTGTTGTTGTATAGAGAGTGCCCATTTAAGTACTTTCGTCTAAACAACTTTGAGATTGAACGAATTTCGGCTGAGATATACAATTTGAATCACATGTCAGGCAAGTGAAAAAAAAAAATATTTTTGACTGGGTTTTTTTTTTCAATATTCTTTACGGCATCCTTTATCGATACTAAACCTACCCTGAAGCTATGGCACGCATTTAAATTAACACCCTGTATAGTATACATACCCACTCATATTCTCAATGATGCCCAGTATAGGGATGCCGGTCTTCTTGCAGAAAGTGATCTCTTTCCTCACATCCTCAATTGCAACCTCCTGTGGTGTGGTGACCAAGATAGCAGCACACTGTGGGACTTGGCGAAGGTTCTCCATCACTGTTATATGCTCATCTGATGTGCCTGAAAGATAAATATTTGTTTGGTCAGAAATTGCTGTTGTAAGTAGTAGTAATAATTAACCCATTATAGATGGAGATTTTGAAAATATAAGAGGTGTATTTTACTAACAAAATGGGGTTTAAAAGTGTAAATATATTTAAAATCTAAATTCCGATGCCATATGGCATCACTAGTCTAAAACTGTTATGGCCCAATTATAATTCCTTGCATATTAAAAGGTACAACATGCCAAAGTAGAGTTACTTTTCCATGGAGGGAAAGCACAATGCTTTGAGCTTATTTATACTAATCGATAAAACCAAAAGTTAATGGTGAATAGTGTAATAAAACTATAAGAATCTTACAAGAATGTACTTTTTGTTTCAAAACAAAAATCTAATATGTTGCAAAAAGTTACATGACAAAAGAAAACTAACCCGGTGGTGTATCTATCACAAGGAAATCCAGTTTCTCCCAGCAGACATCCTCAAGAAACTGCTTTATCATAGATGTTTTCTTTGGACCCCTCCAAACTACTGCATCATTGCGAGAATTCAGCAGGAATCCTATTGACATCACTCCTAGCTGCTTCTCTTGATCCATATACACTGGTACCCAACCTTCAGGCCCCTGATGAACATTCTGACCTTCCAGATTGAGTATGTAGGGGACACTTGGGCCACATAAGTCGATATCAAGTAATCCAACCTAAAAAAGATAAGATGATATTGAGATACGGAAAACGATAATTTTGAAACTCACGAATTGAAAGTAAGGGGAAGGATATCGTAAATAACCAAAGGGCGATAGAATATTGGACATACATTACATGAAAAGCAAGATATTCCAAGAAAAAAGTTCTAACCTTATATCCACTTTCTTTTAGCGTTAACGCCAACTGAGTGCTTACTGTTGATTTCCCAACGCCGCCTTTTCCAGACAGCACCAGTATTACACGATTTACTTGTTCTAGCATGATGAAAATTACGTGGAAAATAGTTTATTTACAACATTCCACGAGAAAAATACAAGTAGTGAATGAATGAACGAAACGAACGAATGATGGAAACTATTTGACAGTTATAGTGGTGCACTTTTTTCGTATAAACCAAAGTATAAACGAATATTCGTATATCGATAGAAATGAAAGATGAACGAAAGCATTGTTGCAGCTCTATCCAATAATTTAAAATGGCAGCACCGCAAAAAGAAAAACATCGTAAGTGGTGCCATCTAGCGGTCAGTCATAAAATTTTCTCGTCCACTGACATCTATTCCCGTTCCAGTTCCTTCCTTTTCCTTTTTTTTCTTCAGTTTTGTAAAGATTTTTGTAGCGGAGGTTGTGTGTTTTGTGTGCCGGTGATCGTTTTATGAAATGCTCCATAATTTCTATTTTGTGTTAGATTTTCGTACGTTTTATGACAGAATTAGTTACTGATATTCTTTCTGGTGCTTCTTTTACTCATAAGTGAACTGAATAGTGCTTGTGTTTGGTTATACAGAGGGTTGTATGTGCTTGTGCAAGGATTGTCCCCTTCGCATTCGCCGAGACGAGCTTGCGATCAACTTGGACGATGAGGTAGGTATTTTCCAGCAATTAGAAGCTTCTCCGACTTCAATTTTCGTCTTTGATGAGGCGGAAACGTACAAAAGCATTTTGCATCCACGCGAGGCAGCGTAGTAGTAGTGTTTCTAATATCTTATGAATTATTGGCATGCGGGCGGCGGGGCGGTCCACCCTACGCCCTGCCGGAGGGTTGAAAGATGGATAATAGGCTTGCGTGCGAAATATCTTAATTTCCGAGGGGGTAAATATCGTAGGGCTGAAAAGTGACCATTACGGTCGTTTGTTTATTGATTAGAATGCATTTTTGGGTCTAATTCCAGTAAAACTGATGTATTTGTTCTATGGCTGTAAAAAAACTTGCATTGCTTGCTAAGGATGAAAATCCCTTAGACATATTGCACTGCACACAGAGCATAAAAAATCTCGCAGACCCAGACAAATTTACTAGTCTTATTATGGACTTCACTTTGATGCAAACACATGTACCTAGGTAGGTACAATGTAGTAATGTGTAATAAATATGCACAATAAATTGCACAGCTGCTGCTTGGTACTCTAGGTGCATACATGAGCTGCTCCATACAGGAGAAACAGTTACTAAAATTACATCAGACAAGTTTTATGTTTGTTTTGAATGCAAACTTCATACATACATAAAATCATGCCTCTTTTTCGAGGGGTAGGCAGAGACTACATCCTTCCACTTGCTAAAATCCGGACACACTTCTTTCGCTTCCTCAACATTCATTAACAGTTACATACATGCTCGCCACTTTAGGGTACTCTTGACTTGACTTTTCTTATGGGTTGAAAAAATAATAAATACCTAATTATATTCTTGGAATTTATATTGAATGATCCTCGAAAAGAAGGCATTAAGTAGCCAAACCTAGCTTATGTAGTCTTCGGTGTTGACCAGATCTATGGAGCATTCTTTCTCTTTTTCCTGATGGTGCTTGCTGTTATAACAAAATATGACCAATAAGAATAACATACATACATTCTCTCCTGTATCCCTTGCAGGGTAGGCACCACATCCAAAAAGTTTGAGAGTTATTCAGAAGGCTGTGTACAGTGACAGGTTGCAAGCCTCTCGCTTAAAATTGCAACACACATCAACTCTCAAATCTCTTAGTCGCTTCTTCCACATCCCACAGGAAAGATATGGGGTGATGCTACTCTAAGCTGAAACCACATGGCAATCGATAAAAATAAGACAGTCAGTAAACCACCGTAATGATACTTCTAACACCATGGAAAGTGTAAAAACTGGTAAAACTAATTAAATTGAAATTTAAAAGTCATACTTCAAGTTTTTCATTTAGGGAATAAAATCTATTACTTTTAACAGTTATTTTTATAACAGCTTAACAACTTTTACCAACAGTTTATATGATTAGGCGCGTCCACACTGACCGCGGCAGCTCGCGTGCTCAACGCCTCGCGCGGCATACGCTCGGGGTCACCCAAGATCATGCTCGGGCGAGCGCGCGCAGGCCGAGCCAAAATCAACGCCGCTCAGGCGGTTGCCTCGCGCATAGACTACGCTCTTAGCGTGTTGGTTTTTTTTTTTTCGTTTTCGTACAGGCGAAGGTCTTCAGACTGTACTGCCGGGGAACCACAATGCACGACATACTCAATGCACAGCAGGTTAATGCACGGCAGCGTATTGTACAGCTGATCATTGTACGACATGTGGGTGATGGTGCAGTAAAAAAAACCACATTTAAGGCTCAACGTTAGCGACACTAAAAAAATTCACTGACTGAATATGCAAGTGATTGAGAAACCACATTATGAATTACCGACAATAACTCACAACAAAGAATTTTTAGAATCAGTAAAACCTTGGAAAAATGTGTACTTTAGTTATGTAAGCCAAAATTGCTAAAAGTGGCCACTTTTAGCAATTTCGCTTACATAAATGGATACCAATTTTTATACATTTTATTGATCTTTGTGGTTATTTATTGTCGGCAATTCATAAATTGGGCTCCAGATGACCAGCGTGTTCAGCCAGGGATTTTTTTCCTGTTTGGGGGCGCCACTAGTCTGAAGTTTAGCCTTAACGCAAATCCGACACAGTAGGTTAGGTTAGGTTAGAACAGTGCCCCCCTGGAGCAAACGAAGTGAGCGACCAAGCTTACTAAAGAATATATTTAATATAAAAACAATATCGATTAAGTTAGAAATGCATATAATATTATCGATCTAGTCACATCACTATTCTACCACAACACGTGATGTCGCCAACCATCATGTCGTGCAATCCACCCCCGTGCAGTTTCGGTACGGGGTGATGGATGGCGACATTGTTTTGATTCCATCCACCATGTCGTGCTTCATCACGTCGTACATTACTCTGACGGCCAGTATTATGCTGTACAATACAATGTCGTACAGTGTAGGGACTTGTCGTGCGAAACAATGTCGGGCAATGTCGTCCATAGACAACAAAAGAGGAATCTACCATCTTGTTTTGACTGTCAACTAGCTAATCAAATAGCTTGTTTGAGTGCTCGGCTGCCTCGGTGCTCGTTAGTTTATCTAAGCGTCCAAATGGGCCGAATTTGGCTCGCCTGTTTGCTCGCCTGCTACCCGAGCGTATGCCGCGCGAGGCGTTGAGCAAGCGAGCTGCCGCGGTCAGTGTGGACGCGCCTATTTACTATGTTTCTAAAACAATAGATAAGCTTAGACCATACAGTTACTCACAAACTCAAAATCAATGAATTTAGGTAGTAGCAGGGTAGGTAAAGCTACAACTACAACTTAACACATTACTAAGTTATTTATAAAAGCTGCTGATTGGAATTTTTGATTTACATCCTAACTGATCATTGGATGGTGGAAGGTAGATTAGGTAATTTGTTTGTATGTCCAAGAATTGTACGGTAGGATGCCTGTAGATCAACAGTTTTAAAAATAGCTATGTATGTACAGTACGCGAACGAGTTCATGACCATCCTAAAATATGCGCCTCCTTGTCATACTTGCAGTGTTACTGGCGTGTGCGACAAGGATGCGCAGATATTAGGATGGTCATGAACTCGTTCGCGTACTGTACTTAAAAGGTAAAGAATGAAAAAGTTACATAATTTGTTGCTATCAGCGTGTCCGTTTTAATGTCATTATTTGCAAAATAAAATTGACCTTTGCCAAGCCCAAGATTAAAACTCAGTGTTGCGTAAATGTCAGAACTCTTATGAAACAGTACCTACCTCCTTAAGCATCGAAAAACATACGAAAAATATCAGTACTTTATAATATTTGCGTATAATTTTGCTACCTACTTGTGTACATACTTACATGGACAGTTGTAGGACTACATAGCTAGGATTTTGAAAGGTGGGATTGGGATGCCATCCAAGTTTCTAGTGCTCGATCCATCCCTGGCAAAAGCGACATATTATTTCCATTTAATCCCATATATTACGCTCGCATACGGAGATGGTGTGTTCTGCTCTTTACTGCAAGAGTAGTTGTGGTCAGTCTCGAAGACACGTCGATGCAGCAGATGGTAGTAGCAGACTGCAGCGCCCGTGTTCCGCCGAAATAAAGTGTAATCACAAGGCGTAATTTACTTTCTTATGCCGCCACAAATCTGCGGTCATCTCACACTACACAGCTGTTGCGGTTGAGTTCCAATTGTATACAAACCATACCAGTGGTGTAGCGTCTGCTGCTTTTCCTTCTATCGTGTGGGACACTGAGTCAACAAACGACCCGGTGAACTCTGGTGTTGCAGTCTTCATTTAAGGTAGGACTAAACAGAGATATACGTTTTTTCGTTTAGCGAGTAACTTGACTATTTGCCACCATTCTAATACCGGCGCAAAAAGCCAAGACTAGTCTGGAGCAAATCCATCACAAATAAAAACACATTTGTGCTGCGTTGTAAACTGATATGTACAAAAGCTTAACAGTAAATGGACACACAGTCACCGTATTTCGCGTACTGTTATATGAAATTTAGGCCATCTTTCTCTACCAGGCTTTATACTTCCGACCATTGTCCAAAATCCGAAAGATGCATTCAGCACTCAGACAGGTTCTTTGTTCCTTTATGTAAATGAGAATAAGAATGAGTATCAAACATTTATTTTGTTCTGCTACAAAAGCGTAAACTAAATTCATCTCTCTTCTCTGTTACATCGCGGATCGAAATAAATACGTAGCTCTTGAAATGCAACATGAATATCTAGGTACGAGTTATTTTGCTTGGTCCTTAAAAAACCTATCAAGAGTATGGTAGGGAAGGTCAGATTTCAACCGCATGGTGGCGGTGATACCACCTACAATAGCATTCCCAAAGAGGGTTGGCGTTAGGCAGGCGGCCAGTCATAAATATAGTCAAATCCTTTTGTTTCATGATTATTTTTGTGTTCTAACAAAACATGATGCGCCGACTCCAACTGATTGGTAAGAGTAGGAAGACTGATTGGTAGGGCCAGGTTACTTATCCAAAATCAGCCTACACAAATTCCTAAAGTAATATTTATAGTTTTATTTTAGAGAACAACAGCCTAATTTACCAAAGCAATTGCGAAAAACAGCTGTCGCAGTATTATGAAATTCTTTAGTTTAAAACGAAATTAGTCCCTTGTTCGCCTGGTTTGTTGGACCATCGACTATTTCTCATATTCTGGTGAACCTATGACATACTGATTCATTGTTGCTTACATATAAGGTGTAAAAAAATCAACTGCAAATATTTTAAGGGGTGAACCAGCCCATGAAACTGAACAACTTTCCCCAAGGAACATAGGTCGAAACATGAAAAAAAAATTTGGACCTCCCATACAAAATGTACCAGCCGGCCGAGTCAATTTGTATGGGAGGCCAAATTTTTTTTTATATTTCGACCTATGTTCCTTGGGGAAAGTTCTTCAGTTTCATGAGCTGATTCACCCCTTAAAATATTTGCAGTTGATTTTTTTACATCCTGTATAGTTCCCTAGCGTATCACAACTATGTCCCACATCCGCACTGGTTGATAATGATAACAAACTTCGTGTGAAATCATTGTTTGCTGTTTGCAATACATCCTAGCTGTTAGATATTGGGTTATATTATGTACCGATGCTCATCCTTATAGCAACGGATATGCAGCTTAGTCACAGGATGCTATGCAACTGCATCAAATGATAAACATGATACTTTAAAAACGAATATGAAAATGCACTTTATGGAAAGAACAGAGCATACATAAGAACTAATATAAGTGAAATAGGATACAATAATACTCATACTTTGCGACAAAATGAAAATAATTTTACAGCCGCCGGGTCCGACGCGGCGATGTGCCATCCGAATCAAGTCTAGCTAGATAGAAAAATCCGACAGCAATTATTTCAAAGTTGTATTTTGGGATAAAAAAAATAATGTAGCGAATGTCAATCGCGCTGCTGAGACGAATCTAACGACACCTCACATGTCAAGACTCGCCCAGCCGTTTGGGCTGTGCCGTAAAAACGAATTTCTGGCTGGGTACAAACATACGTAGGTACATTCTCTCGAAAAACATAGGCAGTAGGATAAAAAGAAACTGCATCGGAAACTCCTTGCAGTTTCTGACATCAGCACGCACGAACCTATCTTTGCCTTTATAATGCCTGCTACAAAATGTTTCAAAAATCCGACACCCTTTTCTTAAATTTCATTGTTCTCTCACCTCGCGACCTTGAACTTGTACCTCTCAATTTTATAGGGGTTGTCGGTCGACGGGCCCTCGTTGTGATTTGACAGTCATTGACCAGGTGCTCCAGACAAGGAAGTATTCACCAACCCTGTTCAAGAGTCTACGAACGACTGGTTTTTTGTACGAACTTTTAACGTACAGAACACTGAAGAATAGGTACTGCAGAGAAATATCGGACCGACTCAAAAAACGGTAACGTTAAGGTACAGCGTATGTACCAGTCATTTTCAATCTTACTACGCTAAAACAACTTAAAGTTCAACACCTATGAATAAACAATGTGTTTGATTTGTCTTCTTTTACTTTTCCTGAACGTTTTTTAGGGTTTCGTAGTCTACTAGAAACCCTTATAGTTTCGTCAAGTCTGTCTGTCTGTCTGTCCGTCTGTCTGTCTGTCTGTCTGTCTGTATGCCGCGCCCTCATAAATCCGTCAGTTTCAAACTATCGACATGAAATTTGGTGTGAAGATAGATCGTGTTGACCCAAATTTAGAAATGTTGTGAAAAAATTATTTATATGTTTTTCGGAAATGAAAGTGAAAGGGGGGAAATTTTTTTTTTCTCCTATAATATTGAGTAGGGTATCGTTGAATAGGTCTTTTAAAACTAAGGGGTAGTTTCTTTAAAACAAAGTCTCTAAAATGTTTCTGTCTCGAGATATTTGCTTTTAAAAAGGGCGTTTTTGAGCCGTATTTTGTTCCAGCTGTAACTCTTAAAGTATAAACGCTAAAAATTTGAAAATAATATGGAATATACTTCTCAATCTAAAGTTACCATGAAAACTATAACAGATACTGTACCACGAAAGATTTCAGTAAAATAAAAGATTTTCTATTTGCGGTTGGTAATAATACAGCTGCAAACAAACCAGCAACAAAATTAACTTTGTAAAGCTGAATAACCTGATATTCAAACGTTGACTACGAAACCCTATTTGTGGGCGTGTCTGACACGCTCTTGGCCGTTTTTTTATATTTAATCGGGACACCCGCTAAACTCTGGTGTCAGAGCTTTTACCAAGATCGAAAGATTATGTTCAATTCAAACGTCTTACAAAAACGACGGAAGTAAAAGTTTGTCCCACAAAAAAAAACTTCATTGTTTTCAAATTGACTCGTATGTAACCTGTTACACTAATTACTTCAGCAGTTTACTGTAATTCAGCTGTGGCTATACAATGAATGGAAATGTATAGTATACATGTCCATTCCATTAGCCGATTCGCTGGGCGTGTAATCACACCTGACTGTGTGTGTGTTTGTAGACAGGTGTCACATTTCTAACTAGATTTAGACACACATTACGCCCGGCTGTTGACTAACTATCCTATGCTTTTTGATCGCCCTAAAAAATTTGGTCAGTTGTAATTTTATTCCGACTTCTGGCTACTTATAGCGGTATTTACCTATACTTAGGCGGTTAGAAAACTCTTAACATCAGGGTTTATTAGATCTATCGTCGACTCAGTGTCCCACACGCAAAGACGAATAAAAAGGAACATTGAAGACAAGATAAATCATCATAGTTTATTTAGGTTTAATTGCTGAATTGGTTTAATTGGTTTTTAACTTTCATTGCTTCTGCAACTACTTGCAAATTTGTATCCACTGTCTCTTTCAAAGTAAAGGCAGGAAGAGATCGCTGCAAGCGATAAGGCCGCCTTTGCTTATTTTATCTTTAAGATTTATGTTTGTTGTTTAATGTTTTTATTGTAATGTAAGCAATAAAGTGTTAATCTATCTATCATGACTATAATTGCACCCCGCAGGGCATAATGTCACTAAAAATAAGTTCAGTGCTGGAGGTGCTGATACTTGCGAATGAACTTCTTATGATCATAGCGAGAGAGATGATAATTGATAATAAAAATTTTGTCGTATTTATGTTATAGTGTAACACAGATATCACACCAATTGCCCATTACCCGATTCGTGGGGCGTGAAATCGTTCCTGTCAGTATCTAGATAGATCTAGGTTGGTGGTAGTGTTGCGGTCTAGTAGTTCTAGGTTAAAATTGTTCAAAATAAGATCTACAACGTGAACCGAATTGATAATACTATTGTTGACATCCTATGTCATATGATAAAGAGGCAAACAATGTTTTTTTCACCTTATTTTCTCGTATTCACTTATCCATCCATCACCATGATCCGCGGGGCGTAAAATCAGTCATGTCTGTATCTATCTAGGTTGAGGTGTCGTGTTTCGGTCTAGGTTTAAATTGCTCACATCGCATTGGTCAAATGTAAACCAAATTGTGGCTCGTTAATGATAGATATTTTTTTAGTAAACATAATTATTTTGCCTATGTTTTCCCCTTATTTCGTTGTTTAAATCCATCCATCGATTAGTCAGCATTCTGCAGTGATGAGTGCCCGAGCATCGGTCCTGGTTGTTTCCCCTTCATTTCGGATCATTAAGTATGGAAGTGTCCATTCGAAAACCTATTAGAAAGGGTATAGCCCTATGTAGACTATAAACATGATTCGCAGGATGTGAAATCAACCCTCTCTGTATCTATCTAGGTTGAGGTGTAGTGTTTCGGTCTAGGTTTAAATTGCTCACATCGCATTGGTCAAATGTACACCAAATTGAGACTAGTTTGTACCGTGTTTTATTCACATCTGCTTCTTGCGTTGAGTCAAGGTACAATATTTATTTACATGTTTTATTAATATCTACCTGAGGTGTTAGTAGTTATCATCATCTGCCTGCCCTAATCCCAAATCAATTGCGGTCGGCGCAACATGTTTTTGTTAGAGGACAAAATCGTGAAGCAAAAAGATTGGCAATTTTTTGTGACCGGCGGCTGGCCTGACGTCAACCTTCTTTGGGAATGCTATTGTAGGTGGTAAAATTGCATCGCCACCATGCGTTTGACCAGAGTCGGCAGATATTCAGCCGAGGTCAAACACTCTACGTCGCCTTTTACGAAACACCCTGAGTGGACTTAGTAGTACAACCATGAATCACAAAAAGACAGCTTAGCTACCTTTAAAAACACAGGATGTCCAGCCCACCGAATAAAAGGTATAATGATAACCGGATGCAGAGTGCATTGAATCCAAACATTTCCATACAAGAGACCGCCTTAAATGTGTCGGATGTTTCCATACACCCATACAAATCACATAAGGATTATAGGAAACTCCTTTCTTATTATTAGGATTAACTTCCAGCGAACGTCGGAATTTTAATATGGTTTTAATAATATTATTGTTGTGCGAGAGAAGAATACCAAACGGATGGTAGGAGGACGGTTCATACAGAGTAGAATGTACTTCCTTATTAAACTGTTAGACTTAGTATCGTTACTAAATTGGAACATTGAAAAGATCGTGAGTTTGACATAAAACATAGTGATAGATCATCTGGCATTAAAACTGTTAGAGCTCTGCAAGGAGAGGAAAACAATAAACGGGGATGACTAATGTAATGACTGTTTGGAAAAGAAAAATTTACAATTGATTGCAATCTCCACAAGTGAGACGTAAGAAATAAGACGAAGAGGTGAGACGTGCGATATCGCGAATTCGCGACGCTTGAAACAGTTTCCAGATAAAATGTATGAAACAGAAGAGACGACGCTAAACAGGTGAGACGCGCGTCGCATCGATGACGGCTGACGATCACTTGTCTGACAGTTGTCATCTTACGTCTCACGTCGCTTCTGTGGAGTTCGCGCTATCAGCCACAGACCGCGGTAGCTCAGGCGATAGATCCATGGAACGGTTTTCCACGGTCCCTGTCGATATTTCTCCATTTCTTATTATTGTGTGCAGTGCAGATCAGACAATACACATTGCAGAAAATCCTCTTCGCGCCGAGAGGAATTTATTTAATTGTATAAATAAAGCTCCGTTTTCAAGAAAATGTCCGCAATGGAATGAAGTCGGCGCTCGGGAAGCTCGAGCCGGTCCGCTTACGGACCAAATCTGTTTGGCCCAAGTGTCGGATAGTCCGAATGCAGAATATTAAAACAAATTAGAATTTTGTTACTCAATCGGCGCACTGCTACGTTTTTATCAAAGAATAATTTTCTTTCTTATACCTATCATCAGTGATGATTCCTCATCATCATGCCGTATGTCGTCTGCTGCGCCCGAGCCTAAAGATTTGTATCTAATAAAATACAAAGATAATTTTTCATTAATTATTACAACTGTAATTCCTTTAGGTGCATAATGACCATTTTGCAAAATGTCCAGTGGTGTAAAAATTTCCAGTTTGCAAAATGTCCAGTTTGCATAATGTCCAGTTTGCAAAATGTCCAATTGCAAAAAGTCCAGTTTGCAAAATGTCCAGTTTTCAAAAAGTCCAGTTTGCATAATGTCCAATTACAAAATGTCCAGTTTGCAAAATGTTCAGTTTGCAAAAAGTCCAGTTTATTAGTAATACTGGGTCACTGAGCCAGCGTAATTAATTAGTTATGTTAAATACTAGTAAATATGTGTAGTGTGTATTCATGTATGATGTATATATATTTTACCAACCTAAGGGCGGGTGTGAGCTCAAATGCCGTTTTGTAAAACAATATTACTCGGTAGAAAACATACTAATTTAAAGATATTTTCTACGCCAGGAAAAAAAATACCAGTCATGATAAACGCTCTAATCCCTTATGGTGCTTTTATTACAAAATGTGCGAATAATCAGCTCACTATAGTACCGTCAGTCGAATAGACCGTATTTGACAGCTTTCGAAATTATGTAATTATGTGACATAAGGTCCAATTTTCTTTGTAGACATGTTTCCTTGTATGGGTTTGACAGCTGTCAAATATGGTCTATTCGAATGACCGTACTATACTTCGTAAAGTAAAACTTTTGGATGTTCAAATTTTTTTCGTGTCTAGTTGGCTGGACTCATGTGTTTTGGGGAAGTTGTTCGGTTTCATGGCCTGAACTAACACCTCAATTTCGCTAATTGTACTTTCTGGACATTTTGCAAACTGGACATTATGTAATTGGACATTATGCAAACTGGTCTTTTTGCAAACTGGACATTTTGCAAACTGGACATTATGCAAACTGAACATTATGCAAACTGTAAATTTTTTCACCACTGGGCATTTTGCAAAATGGACATTATGCACCTAAAGGCTGTAATTATTGTAAATACACCGATGACTTACATGCCGATACCGGACTTTACATACCGATGTTATTTTTTCGATAAAGAAGAATATTTAAAACAAAAAGTAGGCCGAATGCTGAACAAAGATATTACCCAAATTGAGATTCCGCATTCGGTCCATTTGGGCTAAACCGATGTGGGCCGAAAGCAGAACGACTCGAAAGCTCGTAGTAATAAAAACTGAGTGGTCTCAATGAGAGCTTGGAATGCTATTTTATTTCTTAACTTTCATTCCCATTCCTTTTAATATTGCAGTTGAAAGTCTCTTGGTAGAGGCTAATGTCAAGCTGTGGACTTTCTACAGCTGTAAAAGATAATATGGGAACTAACAAATTCGGATTAAGATCATCGTGCATGGAACAGAACCATCGCCAAATATTCTTCTTGTTGTCGTGCCAAAGGCAAATATTTTACAAATTCGATTCGCAAGGTTTTTGGATTATGTGGAATCAGGTATCACTTTTTGTGGATAGCATATATAACGATATAGATTTTAGGTGATAAATTAAACAATCCGAAACCTAAATTCATGCTAAAGCGTGTAGAATTATAAAACTTCTAAAATAAGTTAAACTAACTGACGAGAAACCGCGAACAGATATACCTAATTAGAGGGGCTTTTATGTCCATAGGTATCAGTGGCAAAGGGTTCATACATGTCGATTCCAATGACTTCCCTTCCAGAAATGTACAATTCCATACTCTCACATAAATATTTTCATTTAGTACATTTTTACTCCGGCCTCCTTCGGTAAAATGTCACCCTACGCAACTGGTAGGTATATTTCTTATTACTCAGCTGAAGCTAGCTCAAGTGCTTAGCTAAAGCGACCGCCTCGTCCTGACCCAGAAGATGTCGTTGACGTTTTACAGCTAGAGTTTTATCCGGAGTTTTCCGGTAGCTGTACGCGTACTTCTATAGCAAAAGCTACCGCCTCGTCCTGACCTAGGAGATGTATTTGAAATTTTACAGCTGGAGATTCAGCTGGAGTTTTCCAGTAGGTATACGCGTACATCTGTAGCAAAGAATGCCTAACTATAGCTAACTTTTACTTAGCTAAAGCGTCTGCATCGTCCTGACCTAGGAGATGTAGTTGAAGTTTTACAGCTGGAGATTCAGCTGGAATTTTCCGGTAGGTATACGCGTACATCTGTAGCAAACAATACCTAACTATAGATAAATGTTACTTAGCTAAAGCGTCTGCATCGTCCTGAACCCAGGAGATGTCCTCAAAGTTTTACAGCTGAGGATTCAGCTGGAAATTTCCGGTTTCAAAACTCCGCCTTTCCCGACTCCGCGTGCCTCGTTCGCGTTTTTTCTTGGGTGCCCGCCAATAATAGTGCCCCCGCTGGGAAAATTAACTGAAATGTTCACCTAGTATCTGATATTTATTAAGGGCCGTTCACCCTGAGCTTTCACGATGAACAAGTGACACAGTATATAGAAGAAACCTTATACAAATTCAACCGCAGGCAAGATTTGAAACTACGACATTTGCTATCTGTACTAGCGACGTCTCTGATGTCTGCCAACTGGGCTATCGCGGCTCAATCGACAATTTAACTTAAGATTTGTCCAAATTTAATTTTCAGAATTATGACGTTGCGTTGCTCGTGATTTCGGGAAATGCATCAAAGTAAATTGCAGTTCACATATGAATTTTAACAAAGTGAGAACAAATTCGCCAATGCCTAAGAAAAAGGAAAGTTATTGTGTGCCAGTAATCTCAAGTTCATGAGACTAAGACAAAATTCAGACCGCGTTAGACCACGGAACTAAGATAGTTATCAAATCATCGAGGTATAAAAATTTCAATTCCATAAGCAGATAGCCATTCGCAACCTTTAAAGTTGAATGATGAAACCAACACTTACTTCATCGATGACATGCCATGTTATTATTGTATACCTCGTGACCAAGTACCTATTCTCAAGGTAAACTAGATGTAAATTAGGAATAAATTATGTCATGTGGTGACGGAACTTTTCGAAACAGTGTAGTCAATGATTTAATCCGCTTAGTCAAAGCCTTACCGGCGACGGTAGCTTAGGGTGGCTAGTGCAGTGATACTAGTGCAAAGTTTACAAAAAAAAAATACTTACAAAAAATGTTATCATAATGGTGTCTTTACCCACATTTTAGATGCCATCTTGAAGTTAAATTATCTAAGAAGAGATTTTCTTAGTGTAAATAAAGTTATGTGATTTGTATGCAAAAAAAAAAACTCGAATGACGCTAGTTTCGCGGCTCTACCCTTAACACGCAATGCCCGGGGTCATTGCGCCCCAAGTTGGGCGCCAAAGGAATCAATATTTGGCGCCCAATGAATTCCTAATTGTATTCACGATTTTCTGATTATATTGCTCAATCAAGTAATCATAATTCCCAATATAAAGCCCAGTTCACACGTGGTGAATGAAGCACGTGGGTCTCGGGCGCGGCCGTTCGATACTGCGGAGGCTGCGCGGTGAGCACACGCCCGGAACTACGAGCACCGACCACTGCAACTTGACACACCTCGCCCCTCTCCTCCCATTTAACTCTCAAACACCGCCGAGGGCTGCAGTTGACTCCAGCGGCTCAACGTAAACTGGACGAAAAGTCTTCCCGCCAGTTTAGAAAGAGCTCTCGAACGGATGTTATAAAACCGTGACGGTTTCGCAGTGAGAGATCAATATTAAATGGATGGCTATCAGATATTCCGCTTTTCCCGGTGCAGAGCGTACGAGGCGCACCTAATGACTGTGTTTTGATTTACGACGAGCTTTCCGCGTTTAAGGTTTCGTGAAAATTCTCTTTTCGCGATATTTTTTATTTATCTGTACATTTTTGGCGAAATTCTGAAGTTGCCGTGAAGGTTCCGGCTTAGAATAGCATCACCCAATATCCTTCCCGTGGGGGTCGTAAGAAGCGACCAAGGGATTTGAGAGTTGATGTGTTATGCAATTTTAGGTGACAAGCTGACAATCTATCACTATTGAAATACACAGTTTTATGAATGACTCTCAATCTTTTGTCAGACGTGGTGTAAATGGCCGTTTTTTTACAGCCGTTACGCTTTGTCTACCCCGCAAGGGATATAGGCGTGATATATGTATGGATGAATTCTGAAGTTGGTTGCTACCTTGCCGGTATTGCTGCCAGTAACATTAAAAAGAAGTCGTGATTTAGCAAGAATTTTACCAAATTCACACCGGAGACAAAATAGCCTTAAATGTAGCCCTAACTTTAAAACTACTGAACCGATTTTAATGAAACAAAAGAATCTTAGAAGCTCTTGTAGTTTTGTGTCTTCATTTTCTCAGAAGGCTAAGAGAGACGTATCATGATTTTTTTGGGACTTAGAATGTTTAACCTCCTTTTCTGAAGTTAGTTAATAACAAGATCATATGGTCTATAACAATGGAATTCAGATATTACAAGACCATATGGGTGGATGAATGCATAGTATGGTCTATAACATGTTTGTCCTGCACAGTCGTTTTATTTTTAGGTCGCCGGGCCAAAAGGGAAACGGTTGACGAGGGGACCCACTATTAGTTTAAATATCTACGATTGCTGGAGGATGCTGCCTCGGTGGTCTATTAGGCTAAGCCCTGGGGCTTAGACCTAAGGATTACAAGTTCAATTTTCCATTAAACATTGTCACTGTTCGGTAGAGACTGAATTTTCTGATTTTAATTAGGCTATGTTGACTGCATGTTTCGGGGAGCAAGTACAAGATATCGTTCTCGCCAACGCATTGTAGATGGTTGTCCCCTTTAAATATTGATTGTAATAATAACTCAAACCATCTATGGCGGCTTTTAACACCAACAGATTTCATCGGGTTGTTCTTTGACATAATAACCCGCTCTACACTCCGTGACTATCCACGATTACTAGAAATGTAGCGTTGCGATTCGGCTCTGTGGGTCGTTTATTATATTACGGACTTTGACTTATGTAATGGGTCGTAACCATAATGTATGAAACCCTTTAATTTCCGTCTGTTTGCCTGCAGATAGTATTAGGCGCTATTTCCACAGGCGAGATGTAAGGCATTCAACGTAGACGTGAGAAGTAGTTTCCATATAGGTAAAATGTATGAAAAAGAAGAGACGCCTTCTACATATTTGAGACGCGCATCGCATCGATGACGGCTGACGATCACTTGTCTGACAGATGTCATCTTACGTCTCGCGTCGTACCTATGTCTCATCTGTGAAGATAGCCCCCTTCAATTTGGCCTACCGATTTACATAATTATAATCTAGTTTTAGAGCATTAGGGTGAAATCTGTTTATGTTTATTTGATTGCTAATAAACCGCTATACTTAAAACTTTAATCTATAGTACAGTACATCATAAATCTCCTCTATTTTATTGGAAAATGATACTTTTGGTTCTTACCTAGAAAAATAGAAACGAAAAAAATTACATCAGTGGGATTACAACCGACGACTTTTGGTTAACGACTAATTTGTTTGGTAGAATTTATATGTATCTACCATGCCAGTACGCGTAACGTCGTGGGTTTTAATCATGCTATTTTTTGGTTCCTTATTTTGGTGTATTTTTTCTACGAACAGCCAATCGATTCTCTCCCCATTGTATCGACCAAATTGGCGACCGACCAATTAAGGGAACTCTCAATTCGCTCATAGTTATATTACACATTCAGAGCAAACAAATAAACAGAGATCAAGCAAACTTATTCAAGCAAATATTACTCCGAATATTCCGCAATTGGATATTCACATATTCGATACAACCCGATACGATTTTCATGCGATACAGTTTGACCCTAAATCTTTAATCTAGACAAATATTGGCGTGGCATTCGCCAAATTCCAGTTGGACGATATTGATGCCGAATTGAACTCTAATTTCTGCTACCGAAGAATGGGAATGCTACTGGTCGTTAGACGGTCCTAAGAGCGAAGAATAAGGTAGATGGATCCGGGGCCAAATAAAATATTCTATTCTTTACCTTAGGGTGGAACGAATCAAATACAAAAGTTAAATGGCAGTCTATGAAGGAGATAAAAGTCTGATTTAAAAACTCGATGGGAAATCTCGTGATTCTATAAAACTTTCGCAATTGGCAACATTATTGTTTGGTATATTAAGACATATGAGAAAGATGTCAACAAAAATGTTCCCAATTCCATACCTATTCTTTATAGTCGACATGCATTTGTTATTTGAGTGCAATATGCGCATCCGCCTTGTAGCTTTAGTATAGTCTACCATGTTTTTCTGCAAATTAATGACATTTCAGTGACGTTGCTACTCACTTGAAGACTTAGTTTAGTCTTTTCGTACAAATACTTCTACTTTATTCTGTGCTCTAAAATCCTCCAGACAGAATAGTTGGAACGCCTTATTCCTACGAGGGTAGAGTTTGTTTTTTTGTACAACTGGGGGAATCGATTAAGGCGTTAGATATGGACTGTAGATAGATAAAAGTTGGTGGCCGAGATAAGGAAAGGGCGTTGAACCCGACGGACGTCCTTTGGCTAATATACTTTACCCTGCCGCTGGCAGAGTCAGATTTAGCATACATTGCTGGTTCACCACATCACGTCTACAGGGTGTTAGGAAAAGCAGTACTTTCCTTTAAACCACGCATTCTATAGGTATAATAAAGTAAGTTAAGCGTGTTCAAACATTTTATAAAAGCAGTTCTCTGCTGGACGTACGCCTTCACTAAGGTTTCCCCACAAGGCACAATCTCTCGTTTTCGCCACCCAGTCGCTACTAGCTCGCTTTAAGTCATAGGTTCATCTGGCCGGAGGTCTTCCAATTACGCTTGCCGAGGCGTAGCGTCCAATCGAGGACCCGTATAATCCACCGTTCATCGGTTCTGTCTGTTCAGTGCAGGTCATCTTGAGTTTATTGTAATAACGAAAAGCAAGATGGTTCCGTGCTTCGGAGGGGCACGTTAAGCCGTCGGTTCCGGTTGCTGTCTATGATGACTTAAACGGCGGTCATTACACAAGCATGTCAGAGGCCTGCTACTTGTAGTAGGCTGTTGAAGAACTCTTACACCAGGGTTCATCGGGTCGTTGGACGGCTTGGTGTCCCATTCAAAGAAGATCTTGAGTTTATTATAATGACGCCCATGTTCTAACCAGCAATGTACCTATACGAAATCGAGCTCTAAGGGTAGTGTAATACACACTTCGAATGCAGATTCCGATTCCATTCTGATGGAAAAACGTTGTAAGGAGAGAAATAATTTTGTTCCCATTGCTGACGGAAATCGTACAAATTTCTCGTTCTGTGTCTTTGATTGTTTTTGATTGATTTATTGTATGCATGATTGACAATCATTGATTGTGTGTACGAGAACTAGGTCTCTGTACTATGACTCAAACTTATAATAATGGTATCATTGTTCTATCTATGTCAAAGTATTTTTTCTTTATGATTTTATGTGTGACACAGTTTTTTTTGCAACATATTGTAGAGTTTACGTTGAACGATTTTGTGTTCAACGAAACGTGTTACGCCGACCCCAAGTGATTGGGATAAGGGCAGGAAGATGATGATGATTGTAGAGTTGGAAAAAGGTACGAAAGTTGTGCGGGAAACATTCCAGCAAATTATTTAATCAAACGCTTACCATACCTACATACGCTCTTCAAAACCTCATGTGGGAATAATTGAAAGACGCCTGTTTTCCACCTT
Organism: Phthorimaea operculella; assembly: GCA_024500475.1. Classification (NCBI taxonomy): domain Eukaryota; kingdom Metazoa; phylum Arthropoda; class Insecta; order Lepidoptera; family Gelechiidae; genus Phthorimaea; species Phthorimaea operculella. The sequence goes on from JANFCV010000001.1 coordinate 16,784,162, forward strand.
TTCATACAAACATATTCGCCTATCTTCTTACCGATTATTGCATAGAGCTATAATTCTTTAGACATTTTTTTATTACATTTAGGCCTACTATGAGCAGGCCCCTATTTTTTTCTAAAAAAACAATTGTAAATCGGAAGTTACAGTTTCTACTAAGGTGCTTCTAATTTGTCCCACTTTTATCCCCCAATAGGTGTAGGCGTGACTCCAATTACGTGTTGGATACCGTAGTACGTCGGTACCTTTGCCGTGTTCCGCTTAATTGGATTTCGGCTATTCGTTAATCACGCCCTAATAGCTACATCGGATAGTGACGTTAACACGACCTGTAGATCCACGGAACATGATTACTATCAGATATTATCTATCAATACATGGTGTAAAATGAAGTGGGTTTTATTCTCTGTCTGTTGTGGAATTCTCCTTAACCACGCAACAAATTTTGATACGGTTTTGGTAATAGATAGAGTGATTCAAGAGAAATGTTCCTATAACTAAAGCCGAGGAAATCACTTGCAGCGGATGAAACCGCTTACGGGGCGCTAGTATAGTCCATTCAAAATCATAGTGTCATGACCAGCTTAATCGGGAGGCCAAATAAAATTACGGTGGTCGCATAGTATCTAAGTACCTATTGCAACCAGCGTAACTTTGCCCCCTGATAAGGCTGGTTTTGTCATTTCATGGCTCTGTGATTGCGAATGGGCTTTACAAGATAATTGGTATAGGAGCACTTCTGAGTTCATCTCGGAGAGGTCATTAAGAACCATCTTATATAAATACCGAAAATCACAGCAAATAAAGAAACATTTAATTTTATTTCAGGTAAACCAGACCGGACAGATTCTTATTTCAATCTTATTCCCTTCGGTAAGTTGTTTAGTTTCGTGGGATGATTCAGTCTTTGAAGGACTTTATTTGCCTCAACTTTCTGCGGTGACTCAGTAACCCAATGAGGATTTTGGCATCCAACACCAGAAGTAACCTGTCGTTCGCCAATCAGGGTGCTGCAGCTATCTTTTTTCTTTGAGATGTCGCATTTTTGCACAGATAGCGGCTAAGAACACTGCGACCTCTAGTCCACTCAGGGTGTTTCATAAAATGCGACGTAAAGTTTTTGACATCGGCCGAATGTCTGTCGACTATAGTCTACCGCATACTGGCAGTGATACCACCTACAATAGCATTTCCAAAGAGAATTGACGTCAGGCAGGCGGCCAGTTATAAAGCATTGCCAAATCCTTTGCTACAGGATTTTGTGTTTTAACAAACATGTTGCGCAGACCTTAACTGATTTGGAATAAGTTGATGACGTATTTTTGCACCAAAAGTATTTACTTGTATATCTATATCAAGTATTCTAATTGCCCATCTTATATGCCACAAGATGTAGCCATGACATCACGCATGTTGAAACTAGTTAAAAGAATTAACCAGGAGAATCGAACCGGTTTGTATAATTGGACCGGTTGACAACCAAGGAAGGAATGTGACTGAGGTCACGGATATCGGACAAGTGGTCAGTTTTGGGTGCGATTAGATTAGATTTGGGACAGGTTTGGACAAAAATACTACGTTTTATACGGTTAAATTTAATAAACTACTAATATTTTAAGGAAGTGTTCTACGCACAAAACTGGTCAACTTTTATTAGAAACTTTTCTTAAAAATATGAAAAAAATGTGGACCTCGCATACATAAATGTGGAAAAAGTGTATCACTTAATGATTACGTGTGTTGCGAATTGGCGATACTAATATACCAAACACACTTTTCATTTTAACGAGGAGCGAGAGATACCAACTCAAAATCATCAGCCCATCCGCCTATCCACTCCTTTAGCCAATCGGCCTGGTCTGTCGACTGATAGACAGTTCTCTCCAAATTGCAGGCTACTTACTGAACACGATCTTCAGTTAGAGTCATCCTTTTTACACCTATCCAACGAATATCATGGCTACGTTTTCCAATTCGCATTCTCCGCTCAAGAACTCGTTTACACCCATGGTTCTCAGTACTGTAGGAAAAGTACCTACTAACTGTTTTAAATAAATTGTTAACGTCCTCGATGTCACAGAATATAGTCAATGTTTAGGAGCAACCTCAAAGATATTTTGTAAGGACTAAACCAAAAAATGTATAGTTTGCCAGATGTTAATAATAGCTGCCCATTACGGTAAACACACAGTAGGAAAGGTTACAATATCACTCTTTATATAACACTCTTTGTAAACGCCATTCATTATGAGCACAGGCCGCCCCGGTTTGAGATTGCCAAGACAATTTAATATTAAACAAGCCGGAGCTTTCATTTGCAAATTAAGAAGGACCCTGTATTGTCGGGGCTTTTTGAAAGAAGAATGATTTCAACTGCCTTTGTATGAGACCCGTTATTAAAACAAGGTTCGAGTTTTGTCCCATCGCAGAGGAAGCAAATGTTTCAGAGGCAATAGGGATACAACCAGAATGCAGCCATTCAAAACTCTATGAAGAACCAGATTGAAAGAAATGAAAATTGACTTGCCATGGGCTCAAATGTACCTACTAAATATATAAACACACAAAGTACTACTATTTGCCAAGTCAATTATTGGCTTTTAAATCCTATTCACAGTTGGTATAGCGTGCTATTGAGTTTGAGTTGTGATTTAGCAAGTTTCAGTAAGGTTTTCCTATCTTCATTGTGGTTGTTCATAGAGTTGTCTAAAACTAAAACCTTTTCTTGCTCTGCGGGTCTCATAAGTTTTTTGTGATTTCATATTTTCTGCTTAGTTCGTTCGAATGAACTTGTACAAACAAAGACTGTTTTTGTTATACACGCAAAAGTTCGTCTATTTTGACGATATCAAAGATGAATTCGTCGAAATACTCGATTGAGTTGGCCTTTTGAAGTGTCTTGCGGTTTCTGCAACCATAGTTACAGGCGCGTTTCTATATTAGTTTTACCGTAGTAACAAATATCTGCAGGGAAATCTTGTAATACTTGCCTGCCTTCTCTTATGTCATATTATAAATGACTCAGCGATCAAGGTGCCTTTAAACTAAGTTATTAAGTATTGGCTAGGAAGCCAATATTTAAATATTATAATTTCTTTTTTAACAGTCTGAAACTGTGGTTTCCAATTCGTCGAAATTTTCTTTTTATGATATGACATAATGGCAGGATTTTAAAACTATACTGTAGGGAGAAGTCGTAGCCACTAGACTACCAATACTTTTTTTTATACCAATACTTATTTATACTTATCAAGGCTTCCCTTTTGACCTCATTACACTGTGAATAGAAAAACACGTCCCAAAGCCTCGCAGCCATTGTATCCTTCAATACGTGTAGCGAAGCAAAGAAATGGGACCCCGTCACCTACAAAACACCCTGCCACAATCCCTGAGTCACAATATGACACACGACCGAGGAAAAACCACCCTATCTTCACCCCCACACTGAATATTCACCCCTATACTCTGCTACGAAAGTTTAAAGTCAGATGCACTGGTTAGAATTTGAACTTTGACTTCGACTCCTTTAGCCGACTTGCACTATTCAGCCGCAATGCATTTCCGACCGTGTGACTTTTAACAATAGGTTGCTTTTAGCGTGAACCTAGTCAGGAACCTAGGTATGGATCACGTGTGGTATCCCTTTGTTAATACCCCGGCACGTGTTAGGGCTCGCACAAAAAATCGTCGGCATACCTGGCGTTTTCTTTGAACATTTCTTGCTCATATTTTGTTGTGGATCTTTGGATCTTGGTGTGTGAAGTTTCGCACCATTTTAAGTTTATGCGGACGAAAATAATACAAATATCTAGATACTTTAAGAGCGATTCCTAGAGCAAAGTGTTCATACGTATTCCCCTTATTTATTTCCGAATAATGCATGTAGGTACACAGCTAATAATTATTTTTCTTAAATTAAAATCAGGCCTAACCCTTTTTAAGGCTCCCATTTCTTTGATATTTCGAAATATAATTATAAAACGGAAAAAAGCATTTTGCATTTTCTATGGTAAAAGAACATTTCTCATATTTTTTCACGTAATTATTTTTGAAAAAGAAATAGGGGCATACCTTTTGTAGGCCTTAATTTACCAGTAAAGAACGTACTTTACTCTGGAAGAAAATAGGGTATTACCTAGGTTTGTAGAAAACTTGGCTCTAGGGATTACTCTCAAAGGCTAAAACATGCGCAGTTCGGTTATAGAGACTGATTATGCGATGCAGCCATGTCATGGCCGTTGTAAATACCTAATTGCAAAACTGATAAGATAAGTAACTAACCAACCAGTGTCGCTTCTTTTAAAGGATGTCAATTTGTAATTTTTTGTCGACAGAAATAATGTATTAATGATATTCTTTATTTTTTTTTACAATAGCTAAAGAAGTGAAGTGAAAATAATAAGTCAACTTAGAAACTAGATAACAAAAGGTGAACTTATCTCTATAAAGAGATCAATGTATTATGTCTACAGTACAAAACATGTATTCTTTACAATAGTGTTTTGAACAATAGTTACAGATGCGACCTGTTCTACTTTCATGTGCTTAGGTATTTAGCTATTGTCTGTGGCAGTCATGTTTAGTATTTCTAGCACACATAACAGTACTGTAATGAGTAATATTGGTTTTAATCCATATCATAAACTTTTATTAGACGCATTATTAATTCCTATGTGTACTTGCAAAAATACCTATCCATCAATTCGGACGTAACAAGCTCTAGCTAGATTGTAAATAGAACCTAGAGAACGACCTTTTGTAGGTAACTGATACTATGTTCTGTTGAAACCTCTGACAATAGGGGACAAATGCCTAAAACAAGACAACTATCCAGCTATTAGTCAATGTGCTGTACCTAGACTGGGATTCATCGCTTGCTCCTAGTCACACCACAATGTATGTGTCCATCTAGGCTAGATTACAAGAGAGGGTACAACCTAAATCAATGGACAGCTCATCTTATCTTAAAAAGCATATTGTAGATAAATAGAACGACCAAATTGTTTCTATAGAAAAGTGATACTGTTGATCTCGGCCCGTTATTGTATAACGCGTATTTATATGACATTCATGCATGTTTTAAGCACGCATCGTTCGTTCTCTATGCAGACGACAAGAAGGTATTTATGAAAATTAAAAGTGTAGATGACTGTTTCAAACTACAAGATGATCTCAATAGATTATCTACTTATTACCGTAATAATAGAATAAATGTCAATATTCAAAAATGTCAATTTATATCATTTACTCGTAAAACTAAACCTTGTCAGTTTGTGTATAGAATGGGTGATGCCATAATTGAGAATGCTAATGCAGTGAGAGATCTGGGAGTTCTAATCGACAAAAAAGTCACGTTTAATGATCACATCGACACTATTACAACTAAAGCCTATAAAAACTTGGGGTTTATAATACGTACGTGCAAACCTTTCAACAACATATTCTGTATTAAGCTTCTCTACTTTGCATATGTTCGTAGTAACTTAGAATATGCTTGTAGCATATGGTCTCCAATTTATAAAATACACATTGAATGCATTGAAAAAATACAACGCAAATTCTTAAGATATTTAGATCACAAATCTGGATTCAAAGGTGCAGATTATGACTCACGATGTGCGCATTATAAGCTTCTAAATCTTGCAGACCGTAGAACGTTACTAGATCAACTCTTATTACACGACGTTTTACACGGCAAATTAGACTGTCCTCAACTGCTGTCTATTGTCAACTTCAATGTCCCCTTACGCCGCACTAGGAACTCATTAAAAAAACTATTTGTTACTGGTTTATGTCGTACCAATCATGCACAAAATGCACCCCTTAGACGACTCTGTGAATCATATAATGATATGTTTTCAGATATTGATATTATCCATCTTTCAAAACCTAAATATAAAACCAAAGTAAATGAAATCTTATTTACTAAGTATGCTGGTACTGGTGGTTAATTTACGTAGGTATTTATTCTCTTTCCTTATACACGTTCAACCACACATGCACACTCACACAACACACACACACACACACACACACTCACACTCATACACACTCACTCATTAACCCAATACTTTCATCACACTCATTTTCACTGGCTTACATTAACATCCAAATATCGCACTTGTAGCTGGCTATTTAATTTAATTTAATTATTCCATTTTGGTATTTTTATTAAGAAATTGTTTGTATTAAATTGGATCACGTTAATTTCACTAGATAGCTTATCGTGTGTTGTTAAATTAGGGAAACCTGTTATTAGCTTATGTTTTGTCAATGTGTACAATTCAATTATTTTCTAAATAGCTGTTGGTTTTCTCAATAAATAAAAATAAAAAAATAAAAATGTATATTCTGTTGTAACCTCTGACACCAGAGGGAACCAATGCCTAAAACGAGGCAACTAGTAAGTGTTAGTTATTGATTTTAACAGTGTTGAGTTTTGTGTTCGATAATTGCAACAGTCTTGATTTATTTTGATGTTCATGTGTTGCTAGTATAAAATAATAGTGTTCGATAGTAGTGGTACTGTATTTCGTTGTGTGATGGGCCATCGCGTTTTATTCCTTCCATTGGTTTGTTAACTGACAACATAGCACTATCGAGTTGGCCGAGCAACGTTGACCCAAGTTTGGTTCGAACGAAATACAGTACCCGACTAATATGCGGCGGTGTAGCGAATTTAATAATTGTCAAAGTAAAATAATGTAACGGTACCCTCTGGCATTCTGTACTAGGGCTTTGACGAATAAAGTCGTGTGTAATTGTTTAAAATATTACTGGCATTTTTAATCCTTTTACACTTCAGAAGTGTGCCACGTGCTATATAAAGCTCAAGCCATATTATTATTAGAAAGAAATCACCGTGAGTTTTGCGGCAGTGAACAGCATATGAAATTCAGAACGAATAAAATTGAAACGCCTTCTTCTTCTTTTGTGTGGAACAACGAGTCGTCCAATGACCCGGTAAAGGGCCTGCATCAACAGAAAGGAATGGTGGAGTCGTGTGATGATAAATGATAAGTGGAACGGCAACGTCGTGGATCATCGCGGACTGTTCGTGGTTTAAAAGACCTCGGACTGCCACAACGAAAAATTTTGCACCAGCACTGTAACGGAAAGAATCCAAAAATTGCCGCCGCTTTGAACGTATTAAGGTACGTCTGAAAGTTATAATTACGTATTATTTATTCTACCTTGTAGGTACTAACATGTTTGGCAAAAGAATAGATACAGATTAGTATTTGAAAATAAAAAATAATAATATCGCGCATGCGTCCGTTACACATCACGCCTATGTCCTTTGCGGAGTTGGCAGAGCGTAATCGGTAAAAAAACGGTCATTCAATATCGCTTCGTCTGACAAATGTTGAGGGTAATTTAAAAAAAAATATATGATTTCCTATTGCGCTCATTGCCTAAAATTGTGATACAAAATGCATTCCTCAACTGTTTAAATCGCTTCTTACGGCACGCGTCTTAAGAATATATATGTAGTTCACGATGTTATTTTAAACCGAATTCACACGGTCATTCACCATCAATAATTCTAATATTTTTTTTTCTTCTTCATGATGTATCGCCGGGAACCCCTGGCAAAATATATGGATCCTGATGAGCTCAGATGCTGATGGGCTGCTATCGACTGGAGAAAATAATGGCAGACGCAGATTCCTGGACGACAGCATTGAAGCTTTGCAACTGAAATATTACAATATCATGGAAAATCATCTCCCCGAGACTATTTATATAACAGGTACGTGAACCAGTACTCACAACTTGGTATTTTCATTAGTTAATAACCCTCCTTCTGAGGCAGTCGGGTAAATACCGAATTAGCTTTACGTCGCGTACCTACAGCACCGCCATCTCAAGTGCACGAAACCGCAGTAGGTAGGTATGTAACCTCTACGATTATACTTATCTTATTATAAGTCAATCGGTACCAATATTATTCTTATTCTGTCTAACGATTTTTAAAGTACATACGCAAGTAGCGTTGTAAATAAAAAACTATGCAAGTGCATGACTTTGTTGTGTTCTTTATATCAATTTACTAATGTTATTCTTTTTCACATGTCGCGACATTGGTTGGAGGCATTGGGGAAGCAGAGCAGCTATTCGGCGAGGACAAGTGATGGAAGCTCGCACCGGCAACTTTCAGCCATGGACGTGACCCCCATATTGTCGGAAAAAAGTAAATAGAAGAAAAGAAACCTCATCAAGCAAAATATTGTTGATATTGCTAATGGTGGAGACTTGTTGTTAGTCTGATCTATTTTTGTAGGGTCATGTTGGCTACAGTGGATAATTTTGTTTTTCGATTTTCATTGCTTTGTTAAGGATGAACGTAGAAAATTGAATCTACTTTTTTATGTTTGATATTTTCTCTTATCGAAATGGAAATATTTTAGTGGTTATTTCTAAAGTCAAAAATGAGCCATTGTGTACTAGGAGGTAGAGACAATTGTTCGGCCTGATTTACACAATGGATCATGGTATATAAGTTCAGATAATTAAGTAAAACAAATCAACTCTGTTAATAATTGACCAAATTTGTCAATATTTAGAATCCATTATCAATCGTATAAAGATTAAGATAGTTATAACTTTTTTTTATTGTTTTCTGCCATTCTATAATAATTATTATTTTTAAACTTTATCTTCCAAAGCTTTGAACTGCTTAACCAATTTATTTTAAACTTTTAACTTGATCCATTGTGTATCTTTGGGGTGTCCGTCACTATTGTAACGATGCCAGTAGGTATATTGATAGGTATGGTATGCAAAATTTTGTTTTGGTTGGGTTTTAAGTTTTTTTTTTAACCGATGAAAAAAAAACGGAGGAGGTTCTCAATTCATCCCTAACTTTTTTTTTATGTATGTTCACCGACTATTGGATCAAACAAATTTTAACATTGAAATATCACCAAACCGGTAATGTACACAGCAATAAAATGAGAACAAAATAAGGCCCAATTTTTTTTTTTATTAATGTCCAGGATACTTTACTTTTGCATTGGAGGCCTCTTTGCTATTTCATTCATGTTTGTGTGCCAAATTCTACCAATGACCGATCAAAACAATAACTTATGTCCGTTCCTTCAACACAAAACCTTACTGAGCTATTGTTCCCCAAACAAGTAAACAATCAAACAACTAAACAGGTAAACAAGTAAACAAGTAAACAAGTAAACAAGTAAACAAGTAAACAAGTAAACAAGTGAACAAGTAAACAAGTGAACAGGTAACTTGTAAACAAGTTTGTCCTACAGTCATAACGAGCTGGTCACAACCGTATCGTGTCTACTGTCCATAATCAATTAGACCGCAGCCTTAACCCTTTAGTAGTTAGATCATGTAAGAATTATCTGTAACAGGTTAATAAGACTGAGATGAGATGAGACTACTAATTGAGCGTAAAAAGAAATAACTCATGTGTATATTTTTTCTGTTTTTTATCTAATTTTCATCTCTTACTGCTAAAGGTAGTATTTTTAAGCCGATCTTGTCTTTTAGTAAGCGAGTAGATATTCTATACTTATTTTAGCGTTGAAACTACTAAACGTTTATTATTTTTAGAGAAACAAATTAATAAATAAAGTGAACATATTGCATAAAATAAATCTCAGATGATAATAACGGTGGAAAAAAAAATAAGACAAAAGTAAAAAGGCATTTTAAATAAAAAAAAAACACGACAAGTTTCGTTTTAAAAGCGAGTTGCATTACGGTTACTGAGTTTTCTCAAATATTAAAAGATACTGTTACCGAGCTAGATTCTCGGATGTTCCTAAAAAAATTATGAACCGAGCCAGTTTCTCGGATATGTCAAAAGATTAAAAACCGAACCAGATTCTTGAATATGTGAAAAGATTATGAACCGAGCCAGATTCTCGGATATGTGAAAAGATTAAGAACCGAGCCAGATTCTCGGATATGTGAAAAGATTAAGAACCGAGCCAGATTCTCGGATATGTGAAAAGATTAAGAACCGAGCCAGATTCTCGGATAAAAATATTACCCATGAACCGAACCAGATTCTCAGATGTGTCAAAAAGATTATGAACCGAGCCAGATTCTCGGATATGTCAAAAGAATATGAACCGAGCCAGATTCTCGGAAGTTTGTAAAATTGGTGTTACCGAGCATCTTCTTCAGGTTGGGCAAGATTCTCAGGTTTATAATTACTATTATTTATAAATTCAAATATTCGTTGTATTTTGAGCACACTCAGTAACTAAATTTAAATAACAGTTCACATATATTAAAAAAAATTATAGTCATTCATAAGTTTGTTCTTTGTACATTAGTTTAGTATAATATCAGGTTTCAGGCATTAATGAAAATAAAATGAATAATTTAAAAAAATGTATTTAAAATAAAAAGAAAAAAGAAACTCCTTGTGAGGCAAATATTAAAATAATTATTCAATAATGATACAGAACCAAATTTCAAAAAAAAATCTTTCTCTAGCGCAAAAACAAATAAGTCAAAAAAAAAATTACAAAATTCATGCTGTATATTTCATAAAAAAATCAGGTAAATAACAATTACAATTTAATAACAAGACAGAAATCGCTTATTAGTGATTCTTATAATATAAACATTGATATTTGTATTAGTTGCCCTACTTATTCTTCTACATTTTTATAAATTATTATGTGTAGTAAATTAAGTTTTTATTTACCTATCATACCTACCTACTTGAGTTGGTATGGGAGTCTGACTGACGTTGATGTATTTGAGAATAAGAACTGGTCTTTAAGAAAATATTATTTTTAAAGTACTTGTAATTGATTTGTGACTTTTTGATATAGTGGATATCAACCAACGATCTTGGTAAATTATTTAGTTCTTGTTTAGGTAGTATTTTCTGCCAAACTCTTCTACCATACTTGTTTGTGCATTTCGGCAATTTAAACAATGGAATAGGTAAATGTGTGCAAATTGAATGGCCTGTGTTGTTTATCTAGTTTGTCAATGTGTTTACAATTATCAATTAAGTAATATGGAATATTTTACTTTGTCGTATACATTCATGATTTTACAATAACGAAATAACTCGTTGTAGTTATCTTTGTATTTAAATTTGACCTTGGGAGGAACGTTTCGTTTTTAATAATCTTAATTGTATATTATAAATACTCTAATACTAGACTTCTAACAAAATACGGTGAAACTATGAGTTAAATCAAGACAAAAAGTCAAGTCTGTATCATTACGAGGACGTAATTTAGAGTCAGGAATAGCCGAGTATGTGAGACATTAGGTGGGAAAACTCTTGCAAATTATAATTTCTAGGACCAAATTTAAATATTTTTGATTTTTGAGATTTAGTTCCATAGTTTAAGAATTAAAATAAAAGTATTTTTGTGTTTTAGGTTATTTGGGATAGATTATTTTTAATATGATTTTGCGATTTGTTGAAAATATTTTGAGAAATGTATTTTTGCAAATATTTTGATAAGCTATCAAAAGCTGTTGTTAAAGATTACTGTAAGATACTAATAATTAAGGTAAGAGTAAAACAAATAATGTCTGTAATTACGAGGGCGTAATTAATATTCAGGATTGGCCGAGTGTTAGTTATTGATTTTAACAGTGTTGAGTTTTGTGTTCGATAATTGCAACAGTCTTGATTTATTTTGATGTTCAAGTGTTGCTAGTATAAAATAATAGTGTTCGATAGTAGTGGTACTGTATTTCGTTGTGTGATGGGCCATCGCGTTTTATTCCTTCCATTGGTTTGTTAACTGACAACATAGCACTATCGAGTTGGCCGAGCAACGTTGACCCAAGTTTGGTTCGAACGAAATACAGTACCCGACTAATATGCGGCGGTGTAGCGAATTTAATAATTGTCAAAGTAAAATAATGTAACGGTACCCTCTGGCATTCTGTACTAGGGCTTTGACGAATAAAGTCGTGTGTAATTGTTTAAAATATTACTGGCATTTTTAATCCTTTTACATAAGCTATTAGTCAATGCGCTGTATCTAGACTGGGATCGATCGCTTGCTCCTAGCCACACCACAATACATGTGTCCATCCAGGCTAGATTACAAGAGGGGGTAGAACTTAAATCAATGTACATCTCATCCTATGTATCCATATAAGCTAGGCTAGATTACAAGAGGGGGTAGAACTTAAATCAACGGACATCTCATCTTATCTTAAAAAGCGTATTGTAGATAGAACGACCACATTGTTTCTATAGATAAGTGATACTATTGACCAACGTTCTATTGTAACCTCTGACAATATGGGACAAATGCCTGAAACAAGGCAACTAGCCAGCTATTAGTCAATGCACTGTACTTTCTAGCCACTACACAATGCATGTGTCCATCTAGGCTAGATTACAAGAGGGGGTTGAAACCACAAAATAGAGAATTTACAGAAGGCCAGCTCGCCCCTTCTTTCGATCACTTATGCCTACTCTTTAGGGTTGCTACTTGTACTTTCTGATTTTTTAATGAAGTTACCTATCATTTGTAAGTATGAATTAGGTAAGTATATGCAATTGATAAACTCCTAAATTACCTGGCCGATATGAAATATTTTTTACCATATGGAAGTAGGTACCTACCTGAGTAGAAAGTCATATTTCTAATAGGAAATAAGTAGGTCTCCACCTAAATCGGTAGATAGGCAATGGGTTTGGGTCACGAGACTAGCTGGTAAGCGAAGTGGCCCATAGGTAGGCAGGTAGGTAAGTAGGTAGTAGGTAGGTAGAGGACCGGCCGGCGGCGATGACCGACACGACAATGGGTTCCTCACGTCGTTCGCCGGTGTTTCCGACGGAAAAGAAGTGTATCTATCTAAAAGAAAAGCCCAAAAAATACCTATCTTGCCGTCACGAACTTTAATAGGTTAGGTACCTATGTTTGGAAGGTAGGTATTTTTGAACAGGGAGTCAAGCCATCATGAAAGTCAAACGTACCGTCACTAGTCAGTCGCACACAGATTACCTACCTACCAATGTAATGTAAGGCGATAAGCGCTAGGAACTGTCGGTAGGTAGGTTGGTAAGTAGGTACCTATCATGACATGAACATGACGACATGATCACATGACAAACGCGGGGACGCAAAAAAATTGGGCATGGAAGCTGTATCTGTAGCTGTAAGTTGGTAGGTAAGTATGCAGGTACTTACCTTAGTTTCGAACTATACCTACTATAGTTTCGAAGGTCACCAGCTGCCGTGACGGAAAAATGAAAAATATCCAGGATCGTAAAAGTCCATTTGGACTACCATATGTAGGTGAAATGAAGATGACATAACCTGGACCTTTTGCTATCGGTATTTCGGTACTCATCGCTTCACCTCAAATGCTGACCAGGTAGGTATCTATCTGGGTGGGTAGGGACCTACTTAAACCCATTTAACCTACCAACGCTACCTACTTCTACGTACGTACCTACCTAAAACGCTAAAGCACATATTACGAACGAAAATTAAGATTTTTAAAAAGAAATCCCTCCATTTCTAGTGTTTTGAAGTAGGTATCTATCCCACCCAAAACATAAATGTGAAAGGCTGCCAAGTTCGATAATATTGGAATGCTTCGCCTATAAAAGAAGTGAGATCTAAATAAGTACCAAGTTCCATACACAGACCTCAGTTAAAAATAGTTACAGGAATGCACACTTGATTTTTCGCAGTTTGGAAATAAGAATCTACTTTCCAAACTGCGGAAAATCAAGTGTGCATTCCTGTAACTATTTTTAACTGAGGTCTGTGTATGGAACTTGGTACTTATTTAGATCTCACTTCTTTTATAGGCGAAGCATTCCAATATTATCGAACTTGGCAGCCTTTCACATTTATGTTTTGGGTGGATTTCATTTATTTTTGTAAGGTTTATTTTCTTTTTTTCTTATGATTAAGTTAGGTAAGGAAATATATATCTCATTTATACTTTACTTTGACTAAATACAAACCCTCGTAACGAATTTTAGGTCGGTACGACGATTGGAAGATATAGATAAATTTTTTGTTTTAGTTCCTTAGGGGTATGAATTTACACCTTCATTATTTTTAAAACCGACTCACACTTGGCCATTTTTAGATTTTTTCCTTTACCTTGACCTAAAGACCTACCTCCATGCCAAATTTCAAGTCAATACGACCATTGGAAGTGGTCTAGGTTTTTGATGAGTGAGTCAGTCAGTGAGTGTATAGTAAAAATAGCGATTTTCTGACGTCAATATCTCAAGACCTACAATAGGTACATTAATGAAATTTTGTATTTTAGATAAGTAAGTAGATCTCGACAGATACTAGAAATTTCATATGCGTAGATAAAATAGATTTTGAGTTATAGGTGGGTCGAACTTGGCCCGAAATGGTTCGTGTAATATAACCCACGGCCGGTGTGTCGCTTTTTTTTGCTCGAACTTGGCGGACACACTGCCGTGTGTCTAGATTTATTTATCAAATAAAAGGGTTCTACTTACTTTTCATTATTGCGTGGGAAACTGAAAAATGACAATGCACAATTTTCTGTAGTGTTAAATACACCCAAACACATCACAAAAATATTTTTCTACTTGCCATTCCGTCCGCCCGCACCGAACACGCCGTTCACACTCAACCATTACCGGTTCGACACGGTTCCACAGAGCGCGTAAACGACGCGTGTGGATGTCCGAGTGAGTTTAGCCGCGTTTGCTCGAAGCCGACTCTCTGGATTTCGCTAGCCAATACTTACTTTGTGTTGAAACTAAATCAATGCACATCTCATCTTATCTTAAAAAGCATATTGTAGATAAATAGAACAACCAAATTGTTTCTATACATATGTGATGCTGTTGGTCTATGTTCTATTGTAACCTCTGACAACAGGGGGACAAATGCCTAAAACAAGGCAACTAGCCGGCTATTAGTCAATGTGCTGTACCTAGACTGGGATTCATCGCTTGCTCCTAGCCACACCACAGTGCATGTGTCCATCTAGGCTAGATTCCCAGAGGGGGTAGAATCTAAGTCAATAGACATCTCATCTTATCTTAAAAAGCATATTGTAGATAAATAGAACAACCGGTTTCTATAGATAAGTGATACTATTGATCTATGTTCTGTTGTAACCTCTGACAATAGTGGACAAATGCCTGAAACAAGGCAACTATCCAGCTATTAGTCAATGTGCTGTACCTAGACTGAGATTGATCGCTTGCTCCTAGCCACACCACAATGCATGTGTCCATCTAGGCTAGATTACAAGAGGGGGTAGAATCTAAATCAATGGACAGCTCATCTTATCTTAAAAAGCATATTGTAGATAAATAGAGCAACCAAATTGTTTCTATAGATAAGTGATACTATTAACCTACGTTCTATTGCAACCTCTGACAGCAGAAGAAGGGACAAATGCCTAAAATAAGACAACTAGCCAGCTATTAGTCAATGTGCTGTACCTAGACTGAGATTGATCGCTTGCTCCTAGCCACACCACAATGCATGTGTCCATCTAGGCTAGATTACAAGAGGGGGTTGAACCTAAATCAATGGACATCTCATCTTATCTTAAAAAAGCATATTGTAGATAAACAGAACAACCAATTTCTATAGATAAGTGATAGTATTGACCTACGTTCTATTGTAACCTCTGACAATATGGTACAAATTCCTGAAACAAGCAACCAGCCAGTTATTAGTCAATGTGCTGTGCCTAGACTGGGATTGATTGCTTGCTCCTAAAGCCACACCACAATGCATGAGTCCATATAAGCTAGATTACAAGAGGGGGTAGAACCTAAATCAACGAACATCTCATCTTATCTTAAAAGCATTTTGTAGATAAATAAATAGAACAACCAAATTGTTTCTATAGAAAAGTGATACTATTGACCTACGTTCTATTGCTACCTCTGACAATAGGGGACAAATGCCTGAAACAAGGCAACTAGCCAGCTATTAGTCAATGCGCTGTACCTAGACTGGGATTGATCACTTGCTCCTAGCCACACCGCAATGCATGTTCATCTAGGCTAGATTACAAGAGGGGGTTAAAACTAAATCAATGGACATCTCATCTTATCTTAAAAAATCATTATCATCATATCAGCCATAGGACGTCCACTGCTGAACATAGGCCTCCTCTAAATATTTCCACAATGTCCGATTAGAAGCGGCCTGCATCCAGCATTTCCCCGCAGACTTGACCAGATCGTCTGTCCATCTCGCGGGGATAGGTAGAAATAGGGGGTAGATAGAAATACAGAGACCAAATTGTTTCTATAGAAAAGTGATACTATTGATCTATGTTATGTTGTAACCTCTGACAATATGGTACAAATGCCTGAAACAAGGCAACTATCCAGCTATTAGTCAATGCGCTGTACCTAGACTGGGATTGATCGCTTGCTCCTAGCCACACCACAATACATGTTCATCTAGGCTAGATTACAAGTGGGGGTAGAACCTAAATCAATGGACATCTCATCTTATCTTAAAAAGCATTTTGTAGATAAATAGAACAACCAAATTGTTTCTATAGATAAGTAATACTATTGATCTATTTTCTATTGTAACCTCTGACACCAGACAAATGCCTAAAACAAGGCAACTAGCCCGCTATTAGTCAATGTGCTGTACCTAGACTGGGATTGATCACTTGCTCCTAGCCACACCACAATACATGTTCATCTAAGCTAAATTATAAGAGGGGATAGAACCTAAATCAATGGACATCTCATCTTATCTTAAAAAAGCATATTGGAGATAAATAGAACAACCAATTTCTATAGATAAGTGATACTATTGACCTAAGTTCTGTTGAAACCTCTGACAACAGGGGGGGACAAATGCCTGAAACAAGGCAACTAGCCAGCTATTAGTCAATGCGCTGTACCTAGACTGAAATCGATCGCTTGCTCCTAGCCACACCACAATGCATGTTCATCTAGGCTAGATTACAAGGGAGGGTTAAACCTAAATCAATGGACATCTAATCTTATCTTAAAAAGCATATTGTAGATAGAAATAGAACGACCAAATTGTTTCTATAGATAAGTGATACTATTGGTCTATTTCTGTTGTAACCTCTGACAATAGGGGACAAATGCCTAAAACAAGGCAACTAGCCAGCTATTAGTCAATGCGCTGTACCTAGACTGGGATTGGTCGCTTGCTCCTAGCCACACCACAATACATGTTCATCTAGGCTAGATAACAAGAACCTAGTTGAACCTAAATCAAAAGACATCTCAGCTCATCTAGCCTGCGTCATCCCACTGCTGGGCAAAGGCCTCCCTCTTCTCCTTCTATCTAGTTCTATCCTGGGCTTCCGCATGCCACATCAATGGACATAAAATACCGTTAAAGCACTTCCCGTGTTAGGTATACATTTTTCAGAAAACTTGTAATATTTTGCACCCAGGATCCTTGCTGCAATAGACATTTCACTGAATTTGTCATTTTTAATCGCATGTCACACAGAGTTGACGATAGATCCACTGAACGGTGGCGTAAGAATATCGGGTGAAATTTTACTAGTGACCGATAGCAAAAACTCAGAACCGGCTGGTGATAAGGAACAACTTTCCCCAAGGAACATAGGTTGAAATACGAAAAAAATTTTTGGACCTCCCATACAAACTTGCCGATCAGCTGATTTCAGTTACTATGGGAGGTTCAAAATTTTTTTTCGTATTTCGACCTATGTTCCTTGGGGAAAGTTGTTCCTTATCACTAGCCGGTTTTGAGTTTTCGCTATCGGTCACTAGTAAATTTCACCCTATATATACAGACCACCTTCTAATAAAATTTGTAGTAGGGATCTGTCTGATATGCTAGTTTGTTTGTTTATTTGCTATAACATTTTCACTTTTTGGAGAAATTAGAGAGCAAGCCAAATCGCGTTGGTGACAAAGTTTTTACCGTTCATTCAAAATGTGCAAAAATAATTGACACCGTGACAATACTAGACAAAAACAGACTTATCAGTGCAGAACAGATTTCACACCCCGGTTTAGTAGCTCCAAAACTTTCATTGTCCAGATCCAGACCAACTGTGGCTACAAAAACACAGGCAAAAAGATCTCGTTAACGGTATCCGTAGATAATAGTGTTGCCGAAATATCGATAGTTTTTATTCGAAAATCCCTAGAAAATCAGGGTACAGTTCAGACGGTAGCAATATTATCGACAAGTACATTACTATCCATAGTATTCATGGTTCGATACTATCGATTTTTTTGTAGTGAATCG
The DNA here is from genome assembly GCA_024500475.1 of Phthorimaea operculella. Classification (NCBI taxonomy): domain Eukaryota; kingdom Metazoa; phylum Arthropoda; class Insecta; order Lepidoptera; family Gelechiidae; genus Phthorimaea; species Phthorimaea operculella. Next base: position 16,802,371 of record JANFCV010000001.1, read on the forward strand.
ATACTCGTCATCATCATCGTCCTGTCCTTATCCCAATTACTTGGAATCGGCACAGCATGTTTTGTAAGAACGCAAAATCTTATTGCACCAGGATTTGGCTGAATTTTCGACCAGCCGCCTGCCTGACGTCAACCCTCTTTGGGAATGCTATCGTAGGTGGTATTACCGCCACCATACGGTTGACCATGGTCGGCAGATATTGTAGCCAAGGTCTAAAACTCTACGTTGCCTTTTAAGAAACACCCTGAGTAGAATAGCGGTGGCAGAATACTTAGCACTTTTTCAAATCTTGAGAAACTATACTATCGATACAAATACTGCATTTTGAATTATCGATACTATCTAGCGGCAGCCCTAGTAGGTAGGTAGATAATACTGTTAAAACTGTAAATGCAAATGCGGGAGTTAAAATTTGGACCTGAAAAATACGACTCGATGATAAAATGCTGTAGTAAAATAAAATTGGAAAACGTATTAAAAGTTGTGAAAAATACGCGCGCTCTGTCTACACCCGGAAAGTTATTCCTTTGCTATGAAACAAAATCCCAACAAAATGCATTACAGGATATTGAATAGAAGTTTTATGAAAAGCTTTGTGCTATCTGTTATTGGTACACAATCAGTGAAGCTCCCCAAGACATTACGTTTTCCTCTCTTTCTTGGCTAAATACTGTAGTAAAATAATATTGGAAAATGTATTAAAAGTTGTGAAAACTACGCTGCTCTATCTACACCCGGAAAGTTATTCCTTTGCTATGAAACAAAATCCCAACAAAATGCATTACAGGATATTGAATAGAAGTTTTATGAAAAGCTTGCTATCTGTTATTGGTACACAATCATGAAGCTTTCAAAGACGGAAGCCTTACGGTTTCCTCTCTTTTGCTGGGTAAACGTACTTTGGTCTTGTCAATAAATTTACTGCTATCTCTTTCTTAACAATCACGATTTGCGTTTTCCTCGTCCCATTTCATCTTATAATTGAGATCGAGAGAGATAGATATCGTTTCCTTGGATACTCTTGGAAGACTCCTAATTTTATCACAAAGCCAAAGCATTTTACAGTGTTACTGGCAAGCGTGCATTTATTCAAACTGGTGATTCTGGGCATCTACTATACGAACATCTTTTACCATATAGGGTACCATTTGCGAAATCATTTTACCATTTGCGAAATCACGAACAATTATAAAGGTGTTCCATAGAAATACCTCATACCTACTCAAGCAAAATGTATGGCAAAGCTGATTATTTTCAAGATTTCGCAGATGGCCCCATAGTAATACTAGAATCACTAGTTTGAATAAATACCCTCTTGCCGGTAACACGCTGTATAAGAAACTATTGAAATAGTAGCGGGAAAACCATTGACCTGATATAGTATTCCGCAATTTCCCTTTTGTTCGTGACACGATTATATTCAAACAATAGTATAATACTACAGTTCCGAGAATACCGCAGACCGCGAAATCGATACTCAGTCAACTATCGTTGCAGTCACATTAAAAATGCATTGGGCCTTGTGTTGGACAGGGGCCTTGGGGCCAGGGGCCTCTGACGGACAGGAGGGGCCCTCGACCACAGTAAAGGAAAATGAGTAGGAAGATACTCCATACAGTGTGAATTTGTAGGTTACGTGTGAAAAAGCTGAGAAAAAAGCTGCGAAAGGCAGCCTCAGAAACATTCGTGATAATAATTATAGATATTGAAAATTGAAATTAAAAGCAGATATATTAGACTTTGTGTTCCAGCCATTGCAGTACAGACTGCAGACTGGAATCGTCTTCTAATCTTATATTATTTAGCCTGTATCGTCCCATTATTGTTGAGCAAAGGCTCCTTTCCTCTTTCGATTCTATTCTGCTCCGGGCCTACAATTGCTTCTTATCACGTGTCGTTTCTGAGTTTTTATTATCGGTCACAAACGGTAATATTTCACCCTTAAATCATTACGCCTTTTCCCTAATTTGTGCTTATATGTATATTTCTGCGTTCCTTAATATTCCTTCGCTACTTTATTGACTTAAAAAAGTACTACACTAAAATTATTGTATTTTTTGTTTCAGGTAAAATCACTGGATCAACTATAATATACCTTCGTGTCAAGTATCTACTGCACTACACCATAAAAGTTAATCTCTATGACACAATGCTACTGCAGCCACATACTACATTAATTTCTTTCTACTGTATCTCCGGACACAGCTCTTGGAAGATGTAAAATGTCTGCCGCTCGTAAAACTGTCGAAGCTGTAAGTTGTAACGAATTCGGAATTTGAAATGGTTCGGGGAAAATTGGTCATCGTAAAAGATGGCACTTTCTTCGTCGAATCACTAAGGTTCCTAACTAGATGAATTATTCAAGTAACATAATCCATTGATAGATAGATAAACGCATAAAGTCACAACAAACATAAAAACAATATATACAAATTAAAAGTAGAAGTAAGCAAAAGCGGCCATTAAAAAATCTATAAGTAGATAGTTAGGATAGGAAAAGATAGACATATGTTACAAACTACGGAGTATAGTGCGTGCGTAAGGGTGCTTCTTATGCTTAGGAATACTAGAATCCATTGACAACAGCGGCGCTTAGAATTGCGCAGATTTTTGCTTGATTAAAATTTCACATAATACTTACATCTGCAGATAGAACAATCCACTGCTGTATAGGCCAGGCTTTCCCCAGTCGTTGTCTCTATAGGTTGAGATTTTGTCCGTCTGCATCCAGCGACAAAAAAAATATATCCAGTGACAGCCATCTTACAAACGAAGTATTCGAAGATCCCACGTGCTGATACAGTACCACATAACACGATGTAATGATACGTACGCACGTAGGAGTTGGACATTCTTTGTGAGTGATGTAGTGGTGAAGAAATTAATACTATAGTTCAGACGGCCACTCGCTGCATTCGCCGCTAAAGGACAGTTGTATGGTGCTCTTTTTCCCACTTGGTGATAAACTCAATTAAGAAAGCGAACGCCATACAACTGTCATTCAGCGGCGAATGCTGCGAGTGGCCGTCTCAACTATAGTCACACATTGACTCACGTAGAAATCGCTCAGACTATAGTTCAGTGGTTTGACCGTAGGCACGTAACGCCAAAAGTCATGGGTTGAAATCCCGCTCGCTTCGAACGCTTGCTTTCTATATTTTCTTTTACCTATTATCAATGGTATTGCGTATTCTACTCGCAGATTGAAGGTAGGTCGTTCACCCCGCCGGAAATAAGATCCCACGTGCGTACAACTGATACGGTACGACACGACACGACGTATTATTACCTAAGCACGTAGGAGTTGGACATTCTTTGTGAGTGATGAAGAAATATAATGCAAGCCATTCAAACGCCCTCTATAAAGTCTCCGCCTATAATATCTCAGAGATCAAATGTAATCTTATATGGCAAAGGAGCATTCCATGAAAAGGACCGGCACAAGACAATGTACCGTTATTTCATTAGTTTAAAAGAGACAGTTTTGTTACCGAATGTCTAATATTAAAACCTCATTTGAAGCATTATATTTTACACCCTTTTGACTTCGTATAACTGGCGCAGATAAAGAATATATACCGAATCGGCAACATCCTGCTCAAATGTCATATAACATGATAGAGGCAAACAATAATGTTGCCATTCGGGACATGTTCTACTCTTAACTTAGCGTAAGGAGATGCCATCATCCTGTCCTGTGCTGGACATTTGGATACTGTTACCATGGAATACTCCTATCCTAAAGAACCGTTCTATTTCTTTCATTACGATCACAATAAAAACAAAAGAAACACCCAACCGACTAATAAAATGAAAGCTATTAGCGACCTGTTAGTCATTTCCGGAACAATTTCCATTCTTTAACAACTCAAGATGAACTGTAAAAGCGAAGTGAGTCAACAATTCAATTAAAATTCCGATTAAAAGTTGCGGTCAAAAATATCAAATAGCTCTTTCTCCGTGAGTCAACAAGCGACTCAATGAACCCTAATGTCTGTTTTTTCTACCACCTACTTGGGAACTATTCGTCGTGTGGTGCCGGCTTAGAATAGCATCGCCCCATATCTTTCGCGTGGGTGTCCTAACTAACCAACTAAGGATTCGAAATTCCACCGGAAATCGAACCCGGCACCTTTGCGTCGTAGGCGGTCACTACCTCTGCGCCACATCGGCCGTGGCAGGTCAAAACAAAGATCAATCACCGCTAGCCGCTAGCGCTACAGACAGACCAATACTTATTTATTTTAATTACTTCTCGCAAGCAATTTATTGTAAGCCCACGTGCGCGAACATCTGTTTACCTAGGGGTGCCACTTCAGGATATATGGGATGTAATATTTACAGCGAATGCTGCTGCCCCTGCCGTGTGCTTACTAGGCGGCTCGTCCGATACCTACAGGCAGAAATGGGGTGATGCTGTTGAAATCCAGCACCACAATCTATAGCCGGCTGTAGAGGCTTACATTATCAATGGATGTCTCACGGGTGGTGATGATATAAGGTCCAATTGTGTTTTTCGCAATTTTTTAAAGTAACAAAATGCTGACAGACATTGAATAAAAAGTGCAAGAAAAACAGAAAACTTACTTAAATTTCACATATAATATGTCCAGTTAACGCAGTGAGTTTACGCACTGATCTATATTATCTACAGCACAGTTTACGTCTAGCAGATACAAGCAAATGACGCAAGCGATTTGGGTGCGTTAATCTCGACTGTTTCGATCAAAAAGCCAAACAAACAATAAATTCATGGTCTATGTCTAGCAATGGACGTCTGATGAAAAGTCGAGTAATCGATCATTTTTACTTCCGATCCAGCTATATCCGGATTCCTGACAACCCTGTCCCAGGTCTATTCTCTCCCAGGTTATTGCCCGCTCGGATTGAACAACCGAGCTTGGACTGGCCTTGCCACAATGGCCTTGGCTTCGGTTCGGGGCTTAAATTACCCGATTAAGCCAGTTAACCTGCTAATAGCCATACTACAATGAGACGAAGCCAATTTAGAACATCTATTTCATGGATCAAAGATTCAAGAAGGAAGGGTGTTTTTTTTATAAGATAGGCCCGTGTCTGCAATCTCACCTGTTTGTACTTAAGGCTCAACGTTAGCGACACTAGCGCCACTCAGTGAAAAAAATTCACTGACTGAATACGCAAGTGATTGAGAAACCACATTATGAATTACCGACAATAACTAACAACAAAGAATTTTTAGAATCAGTAAAACCTTGGAAAAACTGTGCACTTTAGTTATGTAAGCCGAAATTGCTAAAAGTGGCCACTTTGAAATTGCTAAAAGTGGCCACTTTTAGCAATTTCGGCTTACATAACTCATGGATACCAATTTTTATACATTTTATTAGATTTATTTATTCTTTGTGGTTAGTTATTGTCGGCAATTCATAAATTGGGCTCCAGATGACCAGCGTGTTCAGCCAGGGATTTTTTTCCTGTTTGGGGGCGCCACTAGTCTGACGTTTAGCCTTAAGTGATGATGCAGACGATGTTGGGACGTACTTGCCTAGGGAGTGTCTTTTCACTCTTGCCTTGAAAAGTCCCAAGTTATAATGTTCCGGAAACAGATCCACCGCCAGGAAAATACGCGCTTATTTCCCTCCCGGTGTCAGTAGTACCATCGATTAGTACTATTAATGCTACTAATGTCACAGATTTATGTCACTAGTACCATTAAAAACAAGACTAGTTTTAGGTCACGTACTTACCTATTTCCGGCGGGGTGAACGACCTACCTTCAATCTGCGAGTAGAATACGCAATACCATTGATAATAGGTAGAAGAAAATATAGAAAGCAAAAGTTTCACACGAGCGGGATTTGAACCCATGACTTTTAGGCGCAGCAGGGACACAAATTAGGAAAATAGCGCGCGGGGCGCCTATACAGATGGCTCACTCAGTACTAGCGACGATTTTGACTCTTATCAATCAATCAATCAATTTATTCAACAAATTACCACATGTGGTGTAGTTGTACAAATTTACACATTTAAATAAAAACATTAAAATAACATAAATAAGTCAATTACAAGTTTAAGTTAACAAGTCATTCCTTTAAAATAATTTACATTAAAATTTCATTGACATTATAAAAAAGTAAAATATGGTAGTAAATAATTTAATTTAAAAATGATAACATTATTATTAATAATTATTTCTTCGTCACACCTTTATAAACTTCATCTAAATCATAGGGGCACAACTTTACGATAAACCTTTTTAATACATGCAAAAACTTATTCCCTTCAGTCGATTTAACCTCAACCGGCAATGAATTGTAGACCTTGGCCGCCCTAAACATAACATTTCGCTCAAACATAGTTGTGCGATGGGACGGTTTTACTACATCGTGTTTGAAGCGCTCCTGAAGCCTTGTACATCTTACATGCTGTTGTTTCGGAAATTTGTTTAGGTGACGCCTCACTAACTTGCACAACTCAATGACATAAAGTCCTGTTAAAGTAACAAGCCCCAATTCCACAAATGATGTACGACATGATTCCATAGGTGAGGCGATCCGGTTTATTATACGGACACACCTTTTCTGGAGAATAAATAGGTTATCGATTTCAACGCAGCCCCCCCAAATTGATATGCCATACAGGACCCTGGACTGAAAGAACGCATAGTAGGCCTGGAGTGCTGCCTCTTTTGTCGCAATTTGCCTGAGGTTTCTTAAAGCAAAACAAAAGCTACTCAGCCTGCCCTCCAAGACCTCTACATGACCCTTCCAACTCAGGTGCTCATCCGTAGTAATGCCAAGGAATCGTGCTTCGGCAACGAGGTTCATATTTTTACCACTCACGTCAATATTTAGGTCTACGACCTTAGTGTTATAGTTCCGGAAATGCATTAGGTTCGTTTTATCTACATTTGTTTTAAGATCAAGCCCTGCGAACCAACCTACGACGTCACGCATACATTCTCCTATATTATCGGACAGGTTAATATCGTTACTCCTAGGAAACGGAAAGAAAATAGACACGTCATCGGCAAACATGACTACCTTTTTATCTATAAAACTCGGCAGCTGGTTAACGTAGATAAGAAACAAGAGAGGGCCCAGGATACTTCCTTGAGGCACGCCCCGATCAACTGAGAACTCCGCAGATTCCACATCCTCCACCAGCTCGCCCTCCTTTTGGAAAACGGGAATAACCACGGTCTGCATTCGGTCCTGTAGATATGATCTGAACCAGTCGTTGGTAACACCTCTAATCCCAACCCGCTCCAGAATGTCCAAAAGTATTCCATGGTTGACATGATCAAATGCTTTGGACAAATCTAATAGCACCGCCACGACATTTTCATTACCATCCAACGCTCGGGTAATACAATCCACAATATCAAACAGGGCATCAGCAGTGGAGACACCTTTTTGAAACCCATATTGCTCCCTAGCCAGGACATCATTTGCCGACAAGTATGACTTAAGCTGGTGGGCCATGGCCATTTCAAAGAGTTTAGAAAGTACCGGAAGAAGGGATATCGGTCGGTAATTGTTGATATCATTTCTATCGCCCTTCTTATAAATGGGTTTAATTTGAGCCTTCTTCAGAATGTCAGGGAAGACGCCCTTGCTCAGGGAGAGGTTTATGACAAATAGAAGAGGCTTAAGGATCTCATTTATTATGAACTTTATGACTTTTGATGGTATACCATCATGGCCGGAAGATCTTTTATTTTTAAGATCTCTTACGTACCTGAGAAGGTCGTCAGATGTAATGGCTTTCACAAACATACTATTGCTTACAAAAGATGGCAAAGTCGCGACATTACCAGATACTTTAGCCCCAAAAGTCCTAACCATGAAATCTTTAAAAAAGCTTGCGGCGTCTTCATTAGACCTCACAGAGGTAAGACCATCTGTAAGGCCAACGTAATTCACAATAAAGTCACCCCGCGGCCCGTTTATGTTCTCATTGATTAGGGACCAAGAGGAACGTATTTTATCCCTAGAATTGAGAATGACTGCCTCATTTCGGTCTTTTTTGGCAGCTACTACCACTCGTTTAAGCGCATCGGACAACTCTTTATATTCATTTGCCAAAGCTTCGTTATCTTTTTGTATTTTGGTTTCGATAAATAGTGCTCTTTTTGTAAGAGCTGCGTTTTTTATTTCATCTGACTTTAACTGGAAATAACCGGAATCGCAGGGGAAGTCAAGGTAACTAAGAAGGTGGTTGGATTTAAAATTGGCTTAGAATCATATGCCGTTCGTTATCAGATTTTGTGGTTTGATATTTTTATACTTTGAGATTTTTGACACTAGCAACCCTGGCTATGTAACAAATGACAATCGCAAAAATCCTGAACAGGTTCGAGTGACCCTCCTGTGGGCAAGACCACGGAAATACGAATATTCCTACTTAGTCACAGTATCGCAAGCGGTCTCCTATTTCCGTAAGGGTGAACGGCCCGGACTTGCCTCTGTGAGTAGAATACGCAACACGATTGATAATGCCAATTTTTGGGGCTTCAGTACAAGATCCACACCAAAATATATCAACCAATACTCATTCACATAAATACCTGACAGCCGATGTGGCGCAGTGGTTAGTACGATTGCCTGTGACGCAGAAGGTTCTAGGTTCAATTCCCTGGTTAGGACATTGCAGGCTGAACCAAGATGCAAGATGGTTCCGTGCTTCGGATGGGCACTTTAAGCCGTCGGTCCCGGTTGCTGTCTATGATGGCGGTCGTTATACACAACCATGTCAGAGGCCTGCTACTTGCAGTAGGCGGTTGAAAAACTCTGACACCAGGGTACATCGGGTCGTTCGGCGACTTGGTGTCCCACTCGAAGAAGAATAAGACAAATACCTAATCCGTTATATTACATCATGTAGTACAATCATTCGCAGTAGTTCCATTGAGATTAGTCCAATGGAACTACTGCGAAGTTTTTTTTCGCACTAGTTCCATTGGCTCAGACAATGGAACTATCGCGAAACTTCGTTTACGATCATTCGCAGTAGTTCCATTGAGTAGTTGTCTCATCTTCTCAGTGCGCATAAAAGTTTCTTTACGCGTCTTGATTTCACGTGTTTTGTCTGTGGTAATACGCAAACCGCGTTCTGCCAAAAAAAAAAGTTTCTTTGAAGGAAATGTAGGTCTACATTTTAAGTGACAGCTGTCAAACTTTAAACTCATTTATCTCATAACTATGCACGCTACACAACTAGTTTCTTTGGGAAAGTTGTAGGCTTTAACGAGATCTACATGACAGCTGACACCTGTCATGTAGATCTCGTTATGGCCTACAACTTTCCCAAAGAAACCAATAGCCTATCACGCATAGTTTCCGATATAAACGACTTTTTAGTATGACAGCTGACACCTGTCATGTAGATCTCGTTAAGGGCTACAACTTTTCCAAAGAAACCAATAGTCTAGCACCCATAGTTTCCGATATAAACGACTTTTTAGTATGACAGCTGACACCTGTCATGTAGATCTCGTTAAGGCCTACAACTTTTCCAAAGAAACTAGTTGTGTAGCGTGCATAGTCAATGAGATAAACGAGTTTAAAGTTTGACAGCTGACACCTGTCATGTAGATCTCGTTAAGGCCTACAACTTTCCCAAAGAAACCAATAGTCTAGCACGCATAGTTAATGAGATAAACGAGTTTAAAGTTTGACAGCTGACACCTGTCATGTAGATCTCGTTAAGGCCTACAACTTTCCCAAAGAAACCAATAGTTTGACAGCTGTCACATTAAATGTAGGTCTCGTCAAGACCTACAACTCCTTCAAAGAAACTTTTATGCGCACTGAGTGAGACATATTTGAGAAGGTGGATGCACAGACCAAATGACTACTCAATGGAACTACTGCGAATGATCGTAAACGAAGCTTCGCGATAGTTCCATTGTCAGAGCCAATGGAACTAGTGCGAAAAAAACGTTCGCAGTAGTTCCATTGGACTAATCTCAATGGAACTACTGCGAACGAAGGATGTAGTATGGGTTCCTGTTTCCGGTGGGGTTAACGGCCCGGCCTTGCCTCTGTGAGCAGAATACGCAACACGATTGATAATGCCAATTTTTCGGGTACAGTACCCTTATTTACATTTAGGATGTTATATCTGGGTTAGAGTCGGCGAACATCGAGTAGCTTTTTACGTCAGCCGTTATCAGTAGAAAAGTGAAAATGAAGTTTGCATCCTGCGTCCACCCGAATCCAGCCGTATGATGCCGGCTTAGAATAGCATCACCCCATATATTTCCCACAAATCAGGGAAACGGCGCGCGCAGATTTCCGGTGTGTCTCGTAAGAAGCGGCTAAGGGGTTTGAGAGGGTCTCTATGGTGATATACAGTCTTCTGAATGACTCTCAAACTTTTGTCAGACGGGGTGTAAACGGTCGTTTTGTACTGCCGTTTACGCTCTGCCTACCCCGCAAGGTATATAAGTGTAATATATGCGGGCGATATTTAAGCCCAGGACTGTGGGGTACCGTCCTACCGATCTACCGGCGCTTCGACTACTAATGTAAAGTGTTTAATCTCTTGATGCTTGTCTCGAAGCTAAGATTGATACCCTACGGTAATAAAAGTGGTGAAATCACAACTACTTATGTATCTACGATTTGCATGTTGTTGCGTAAAACGTACAAACAAACTCTACAACCATTGACTGACTCAGCCAGTAAGGGCCGACTAATTACCCTATATCTCGACAGAGGTAGTGGCTGACTAATAGCCTAATAGTATCTCAATTTCACTCGTTCATTACTCAAATTAAGGCAAGACCACCAAAGTTGCATAGGTTATTGCATATAACTCAATAATCAAACAGATGAAGTGCTAATATTCTCGTGTGTTATAATTTATACGACAAAAATTTGGACCTCTCATAGTAAATCAATCAGCTGATCGGCGATTTTGTATGGATGGTCCAATTTTTTTTCTGTTACTCCCGGTAATGTAACCCAGGTACCATAATTCAAAAATTCAGAATGTTAAAAATACCAAGCCTAGGGTGTAGGTACATAATATGATCGGAAGGAAGGGGCGAGCTGTCCTTCTGTAAATTCTCTAATTTGTGGAGGTAGTGAGTGACTAATAGCCTAATAGTATCTCAATTTCACTCATTCATTACTCAAATTAAGGCAGACCACCAAAGTTGCATAGCTTATTGCATCTAACTCAATAATCAAACAGACTTGTGTGGGCACTTTATTTACGTTTATATTGAAATGACAGCGTGGACTATAAACCGATAATTCTTACGTTATCTATCTGGTCAATAACTGAGCTTTAGTAGGACTGGAAATCAGTTAGAATATCGAATAATTCCACGTCACGAGAAAGATTCCATCATGTCAAGACGTCGAGCCAAAATCACAGTCTCATGAGACGCCTGGAAGAGGCCTATGTCTCGCGCCTGTTGATAAACTATTGTTGGCTGCTATATACTAGTTTTGATAGCTATATTGTGCGAAAAGAAATGGGAGAATGCAAAACACAGAGACACAGTGTAATGATTTGTTGCGACAATGGCATTTTACTGCTGTCCCGTTGTTTCGCTGTGACGCGGGCCTCTTGACCGAGAGGTCATAGGACCTTGGAAGGTGGAGGGTCACTGTGTTACTAATAGTATTCACAATTTCGTGTTGTTTTTAATTTGTTCGACTATTAAAAATACCAAATATCGATACTCAATCGACTGTAAACAACACTAGCGTGCGTAAATCTCTACGTGCGGTACTAAACCGCGTTATCTTTATAAATAACTGCCCACGGACGCCCACCAGTAATGGACAGCTTTATGGGTGAAAGGTGAAAGTATAACCCGAGTGCCTTCTTATACAGGATGACATTTTATTTAAACATCTCGATCACGAGGCTCATGAGCCTGTAAGATACAGGATGTTTTATAAGTGGTCCAAAGAAAATATCTTGTATTTTTTTTTTGCGTAGGTAGGGGGAAATCATCATAGATACCATAAGGCCCGGGCGTTAATGATATGCCCGACTCCGCTGGGTTACCCCCAGGCGACTAGATTTAATACCAAGCAGATACCTCAATCAGAATTTGTTAGTCCTTCAAAGCTGTCGACTAGATTTAAATCAAGTAGACAGGCAAAGGAAAGCAAGAATATGAACACCTGGGGGTAGGCGACCTACGGACTAAAACCCCCTCCCTGTGACTTATCGTTGGTATGCAAGCCAACGTGCTACTTTAAAAAATATCTTGATTATAGACACCCTAAAATACCAATGAAAGTATAACCCACGTGCTTTCTTATACACGGTGAAATGTCAAACATATCGGATCATGATGCTCATACGAGTTAGCAAGTAAGATACAAGGTTTCGCAGGTTTTAATCTTCCCTGCGGTGGAAAATTTTGCAAGTTTTCCAAAAAAGGGTGTCCCTCTTTAAGTGGTCCTAAGAAATAATCTAGATTCTAGATATCACAGGATAAAAAATTACTATAAAAGAAAAAAGAAGAAAAGTAAACATTCCATACAATGAATCAATGTGTATCAGTCAAAATGATTTGTTTGGGAGGACTAAGTTTTCTTCAAATATTGAAATTTTTGTTAGATTGGTAAAGTAGGTTGTCCATAATTTTATTTGGACCTTTAAAAAAGGGACACCCTGTATCTTAGGTGTAGGCTTACGAGGCTCGTGATCAAGATGTTTAATGTCAATAGGTTGATAAGTTCGTGTTGTTATTGATCCACTTATTGAACACAAGAAGATTGAATTAAGTTTTTGTTTATTTTATTTCAAGTTCTACCTCTACAAAGAGTTTTTATTATGGCGTTGTGAAAGTACAATAAAAAGTAAAGTGCTTTCTTCTGTGTTGATAGAATCGTGATCAAATTGATAAAAACTATCAATTGGAATTCTGGTGCCTACCTTGATATTTTTTTACGGCCTTCGATACTGAAGTACTAATAGAGAATAATAATAATACAATGTAAAATAAAACTTACATATTCACTTAGAGTGTCAGAAGTGGGATATATCGGGTGCTGTCCAGATTTTCGAACGTTGAAATATCCTTCTACGATAATTTCAATTTTTTTTGTCGATTCGCTTCACAGCTTTGCTTAGTTTAAGCCAAGCAAATACCTCTATCAGAATTTGTTAGTCCTTCAAAGCTGTAGACTAGATTTAAATCAAGTAGACATGCAAAGGAAAACAAGAATATGAATCCTTCTGAAGTGACAAGTTAATGCAATCAAATTAAATGTTTTCTTTAAATAGAATCGTTGCAAGACACAGATGGTGTTGGCTTGACATAAGCTGTCAGGCCAGTTAACGTATTATAATTATAATCACCTCGTGGAACGGACTTGTCTACATTTCATTTGAAGCCATAACTAGTTTTTTATTTAAGGTAGAAACTGTTTCCATCTACGGTGGTACAAATTGACTTACTATTTTATTTTGAAATAAATTATCATACCTGATTATCTTATCATATCTGAATTATAAAGCCAAGCAGCGGATTATATGTGGCTCTGCTATACGGAGACTGTATCTCTTCGAGTGGGACACCGAATCGTCCAACTATCCGACGAAAAAATACACCAGGTCAAAGTTTTACAACCGCCTTCTACAAGTACAGGCTAGAAGCCGTTAAACATGCTTGTGTAACGACCGCCGTCTAAGTTATCATAGACAGCAACCGGTTCCGACGGCATCACGTGCGCTCCGAAGCACGGAACCATCTTTCTTTCCATACAGTCAGGTAGTTCGGCCTGCAATGTTCTAGGCAGACTGGGAACAAATTCACAAAGTGATAGGTATCAACTTACCACAGACTGATGGAAAGCTGAATATTCTAAAATTTGATGATTACCCGAGTCATTAATTAAATCTTCGGCTTATCAAAAGTTCCTTTGAGCCAAATCCTAGAACTTCGCACGCTGCGTAATCACCGAGCCTCTTGAATGCTGCATAGAAACAGGCGCAGCAATTTCGTTATCTGTAGTGGTTTGTTAGGCTCGCCTAGCAAAAGGCTGCGGCAAGCACGCCGCTTCTTTTCAGCCAGGATTTTCCGCCATCCTTTTCGGATTTTTTAAAATCAAGGAACTCACGGATTCATGGTATAGAGTGCTCTGCGTGCTGCTTTTGCACGATTTTGCAGCAAACTTTGAGATTTCCAAGAACCTTTGAAAGGCATTGAAAGGCAAAGCAAATACTACTAACTAGTTATTTTGGTGATGCATAATCGCCCAAAGGAAGAACAGCTTGTAGAATTCTTCTATTCTACATGCTTGTATTTTTTTTTGTCTCGAATAGCTCTAGTGCTATTCGAGATGTCCCATAGTATAACGACGTCAAACACCTACTTATATGTAGTTGGAGTTCTAGAGGTATAATTATGACATTATTACCTCACACGAAATGAATAAAGAATTTTGAGAATCACTGTAATCGGGGTTATGGCAGGCAATTGCAATGTACACATGGTACGTGACTTGAATTGATGTACATGAGTACGTACTCATATCAGAATCACGTCGCTCGTTTTATTGGTGTATGGTGGCGCCTTCATAACAAAACCAAAACAATCAGCCATTGCGATACCTCAAGCGTAAGATCCTATTATTATGTTTTACACAGATTAACCTTCAGCCATGCAAATAGGTACATAAGTCACAATAACATGTTTAAATGCAGCAATCTGCAAGACTATAAATTCGGTTGTTCATAAGAAGTCTGAGTCACTGTGTGAGTCAACTTTGAAAGGCACGAACAAGCTTTTTGTTTGCCCCAACTTTTTGACCGCAAGAACAAAAAGAACTGAGTTCTGGTCGTGGGCGTCATGTCAGAATCTTACAAGAAATCATACAAATTCAAAAGCACGACGAATCCTCGACTTTCGGATTACCGTGCCATAAAGCCATAGGTCTAAATCACACTTGTGTTATTGGTTACAATTTGATGGGTTGTTGTACTTACAGTCAAGCTCAGGGCTGGGTTAGACCGTGTTTAGACCTTGGTCCGTTCTTATGCCACGTGCATAAGCCTTACATTGGCGGTTCGAGTTTCTCACCGGATTTGAGCTTGACTGTACTGATCATACCTGCCATATCAGGTCCACAGCTCTCATAAAACATTATACCATAAAAAATTGTATAAATAAAAACTGTCGATGTTGACTGCATAAAGCATTCAATTATGAATGTCATATCATGATCGTATCTCGTCACAGATCCTTTATACAAATGTCAAGGTATTCAACACCAAACAAGATTTTATTGCGTAAAGCGCCTTTTAAGACGAGTTTTTCTTCACCCTTTTCAAGCTTTTATTCCAAGTGTAGGATTTCAAAAGCTGCGGCAATCTCGATTAAAAGTTTCTGTCTGGTTACAAAGGAAACTCAACACTTTTGGTGTTGCCAACTGGAGTTTGGAAGTTCCAGGTGTGAAGTGTGAGCGTCTGGAGAGCTTTTATTTGCCAAGCGGCCGTTTTCCAACTTCCCCAGGACATTATTTTAAAGCTCCATTTGGTTGCTTCTAAAAGGTCCTTTTTGACCGATTTATAGGTACTCTTTTCTGTCCTATAGATGGATTTTCTTTTACTTCATTAATTTGTGGTTTCCTATGGTGAT
This sequence comes from Phthorimaea operculella, assembly GCA_024500475.1. Lineage (NCBI taxonomy): Eukaryota > Metazoa > Arthropoda > Insecta > Lepidoptera > Gelechiidae > Phthorimaea > Phthorimaea operculella. Next base: position 16,817,972 of record JANFCV010000001.1, read on the forward strand.
TTATGTTGTCATTCAACTGTCTTCAGGAACAGAGGAAAAAGATTTTAAGAACTTCCTACACTTGATTGTGATTTGATGTTCAATTTATTATGGAAGGTCCAGATGTTTGATCATACATAATTTCTACCCATGTTTTTTATCAAGAGGTTCAAGGGTTTTCCAACTTAGCACCAGCTTGCGCATACATCCTGTATAAAGTCATTGATATACACAGTAAACAGAACATCCTTTAAATTTGTCGCTGTAACTTGAAGCGAAACAGGCTGGTGACAGCGTTATATCGTCAATACAGTGTTTTATGTCTCTCCTAGACTGCCTTACTGCCTCCGACATTACTACATGCTGACGGTACCGCCGTAACATGTTATGTTTCACTGCAGTAAACAACTGGGTTTATTAAACGTAGACGGCTTTGTTCCCAGCCGCCATCTTTAAATGTAGTTACTTTCGAATAAAACGCTTTGACGGATGCGCGTCTCTTGAAATGCAAGGGCAGGGGGCGTCGTAAAACTTTCCAGAAATGAAACTAAATTGAATTTGATTTTAAGTACGGTTTTAAATCTGTTTTTAATTATTTCCAAGAATTTCTTTAAATAATTAAAATCGTAGTCCGAATAAGATTAATTTAATTAACACCACGTAGAGATTGATTAATCTTTGATTGCCTCCGACAAGGCATGTGTCAAATAACATTCCTTTCCTATAGGTGACCCTATATCCGTCCCTCGATCCGTTTGCGCAAGTATCAAAACTCAAAATCAAATCAACAAAAATCTAAATTACCAAAATTCCGAAGGTTTCCGTAGCAGTAGGGTCGAGAATGTCGTAATACGTAACATCACTCCATCTATTGTTGAGATCACGATATGCATCTGTTACGGTTCTTGAGTCATTGGCAAGGGTGGTTCATGCCCACTTTATGAAGACCTATGATCTCAGAACAATCTCTCCGAGGGGTAAGCAGTCTTCTCAGTGTCGGAGGGGTGAGGAAGGTCAGGTTTAGCTGGCTGGTGGCGACGGGTCCGGGCTTGTGCTCACCGCGCAGCCTCCGCAGTATCGAACGGCCGCGCCCGAGACCCACGTGCTCCATTCACCGGCACTATTAGCACTACCACGTGTTTTCGATGTAGTATTTTTAATTTAACCAATATATTTTTAGCTTAACCGAATTGTGTTTTAAATTGGCGCCCAGTGTGGGACCGACCTAGATTATTTTTACGTAGTATTCAAAATTTCCAAAAATAAGATAAACGATACGCACTACACCAGTAGTCAGAAAACAACAGTTCTTATTAGATTATCTTTGTGTCAATGTTTGATTCCGAAGCTGATCTTAGCGCAGTGGAAGCAAATTAAAGTTATCTTAAAATCTAAAACTAAATGGTCGATCAGCCTCGGAACAACATTTGACTACGATTCGTAGTGCTCTTTACTATAGCTAAATAAAATAAATTTAATGAGAGAATTTTGTTCCGGAAAGTTTCCGGCCGAGAAATTCTTGTGTCCAAAATCTACTTAAACAGGGCCCAGCAACAATTGCTTACCGAGCGAACGATGACGCCGTCGTTTCCTTGTAAGTCTAGTTTTTGACAGGAAAAATAGGTATCAGGTTTGAGGAAGACTTTTGGATTGGGACTTAGGTACTAGACTTACTGTACCCGGGCACCAGCTCGCGTGGTACTCCGTCCAACAAGTTTCACAAGCACTTGAGTACTATTGTTCATAGTTCGACATCAAATAATGTTTAACACACAGTAACAAAGATTTCTCCCGCACACCACTGCTCGCGACAGCAACACGTTTTACTGTACAATACGCGAACCAAAGGACACTGGACGCGCGGGTGACTAAAAGTAAGGTTATTTTTTCCGACGGCCGCGTGGTTATCGAACCGACTGACAATCAAAGCGCCGGAACCAAATACACTTGGTTCTCTTCCCACCGAACAGGAAAACCACACGAGAACACCGAAAGCACACTAAATTACACCATTTATAATTACAATTCGCATCAACCAAGCGAGCGACGGCAGAGGACGTGAATGACAGGACAGTGTTGCCAGCACCGCGCGCCCATTTTATACGAAAACTAAACATTCACCCGCCCCGGACCGACCCATCGGTCCGCTCTATGCATGGCAGGCGTGATAATGTAGCTACTGCTCGCTTAAGGACTGAATCCCCCACCTGAACTTCTGCAACTCGAGGAGTGCCATCACTACCCGGAAACAGGTTGAGAATGCGCCCCCGGCGCCAACGCAGTGGCGGTAGGTTGACATCCTTAACCAGAACGAGATCCCCAATGCAGGGGTTCAGTCCTGTCCGTCCACTTAAGGCGTTGCTGCAGAATGTGCAAGTACTCAAGCGACCAACGCTTCCAAAAGTTTTGAGTCATTTGCTGCAACAACTGATAACGCGACAAACGATTGCTATTCACCTCCGTATAGGGATATTCCGGCAAGGCGTTAAGTGGGCGGCCAATTAAGAAATGCCCTGGCGTCAGGGCCTCTAAATCATTTGGGTCTGAGCTGAGCGGACACAAAGGACGCGAATTGAGTACAGCCTCAATTTTACAAAACACGGTCGCCAGCTCCTCGAAAGTCAAAATTGTTAACCCTACAACGCGCAACAAATGCGTCTTAGCGGACTTTACAACCGCTTCAAAAATACCACCCCAGTGAGGGCACGCTGGTGGATCGAACACCCAAGTAATGCCCTGACGGGAGAGGCCCGTGCTGATGGCTTCTTCGTTCTCCCTTAAGAACGTTACAATTTCCTTCATACACCGATCAGCACCCTTAAAGTTGGTACCACAATCCGACCTGATCAGCGCTGGTCGCCCTCGTCGCGACGTAAATCTCTCCAGCGCTGCCAAAAGGCCTCCGTAGAAAGGTCGGCCACGAGCTCCAAGTGGACGGCCTTGGTGGCTAGGCACACGAACACGCACAAGTACGCCTTGATAGACTTTGCGTTCCGCAGGCGTGATGCCTTCACCATGAAAGGGCCTGCGAAATCCGTTCCCACACCTGCAAACGTCCAGGCCTCCGTCACCCGGTCCGGTGGGAGATCTCCCATCTGTGGCTGCATTGTGGCTGCCTTCAAGCGGTAACAAGGCAAGCACCTAAACACAACGCTACGTACCGTTCGTCGTCCCGATAAGATCCAGAACTCGCGCTGTAGGATGGCCAATAGCGCATTACAGCCCGCGTGCGAGTTTTTCTCATGACGATCCCTGACTAAGAGCTCAACTAAGGGTCCCCTTTTGGAAGTAACAGTGGATGCCGAGCCGAGAAGGGCAGGCTAGCGTTCCGAAGTCTGCCTCCAACCCTGAGCATACCTTGCTCATCCAGGAATGGGTTGAGGCGCACAATTCCTCCCTTCAGCTTTCCACGTCCATCCCTGAGCAGCCTGACCTCCTCTTCAAAATGTTCCGCCTGGACGACTCTAACCAATGAGCATAGAGCCGCATTCCGTTCCGCAGGCGAGAGGACAGGTGTAAAGTTCCGTTCTGCTTGAGGCTTCCTGCAGTTGTTCACGAACCGTTTGATCCAACCTGTCACCCCAAGAAGTTTGTCGAGGGAGCTATACCGTTCCAGCAAGAAGGCTGGGTTAGGCTTCGGTACGAGTTGCCCCACGTTCACTCGCAAACCTCGATCAGGTGGCCCAAGCGGCGCCCTGCACTCGTTGAATGGCCATTCCTGCGGCGACTCAGTCAGCCATTGAGGTCCCCACCACAGTGGGTGACTCACCAAATCAGGTGCCCTGCACCCGCGCGAAGCGCAGTCCGCTGGGTTCCATTCTCCCGGTACGTGCCTCCACACTAACGGAGTTTCCGACCCCGTAATCTGTGACACCCGATTTGCCACGAAAACCTCAAGTGTATGTACCGACGTCTGCAACCAGCACAGAACTATCCGACTGTCAGTCCACGCGTACACCGTTTCATCCAAGTTGATGGTACCACGCAGATTGCAGGTTACATGATTTAGCAAGCGCGCTAGAAGAGCTGCCCTGCCAATTCCAATTTGGGGATGGTCCATCTAGTTCTGACTGGTGCCACCTTACTTTTGGCCATAACCAGACGCACGTGCACAGTTCCCGTTGAACTTGCTGTCCGAAGGTATACAGCTGCCGCGTACCCTCGCTCCGAGGCGTCACAAAACCCATGTAGGGTAGCCTTACATCCCACCGATGGGACTAACTTGCGGGGTATCGCGATGTGCACAATCCCTGGTAAGGTGGTCACAAACTTGAGCCAATCCTTCAACAACTCTCCGGAGAGTTGGTCGTCCCATCCTAAGTTGGCTAGCCACAACCTTTGTAAAAGCACTTCGCCATGAACGTAACCGGGGCGATCCATCCGTTAGGATCGAACGTTCTAGCGATTGTCGACAGTACCGACCGCTTAGTCCAAGTTTTCTCCAAAAGGTCGGGCTCGATCTTGTACGTGAATACGTCATGCGTTGGCCTATATTGCACCCCGAGGATGCCCAACGTATTTGGATTGTCCGGGTTCTCAAAGAGGTGCGGGTCCTGATGGAACTCGCCTGGCAAACCAGCCAGGAGCTCTGGGCAACTGGACAACCATTTCCGCAACTCGTAACCTCCTGAACCCATGATCGCGATCAGCTCGTCTCGTAGAATTAGCGCCTGCTCCACGCTATCAGCACCCGTGCAGATATCGTCCACGTAGACGTCGCGATCCAGTACTGCTGCGGCTCGAGGGTATCTTACCCTTTCCTGTGCGGCCAACTCGCAGCGTACGTACTGCCAAATACGGACTTGGCTTAAGTCCATACGTCACCGTGTTAAGTTCGTATGTGACCATCGGCTCATCTGGGCTCTCACGCCACAAAATCAGCTGATACCGACGGTCATCCGGATGTATCATGGTTTGGCGAAACATCATTTTGACGTCTGCGACGAACGCTACCTGGTGTAACCGAAAGTCTGTGAGAATGTCCACAATGTCCCGGTTCAATTTAGGACCCGCGTGCAAACATTGGTTCACAGACACACCATTCGAGGTAGGAGCAGAACCGTCAAACACCACCCGTATTTTCGCCTCAGGTGACTTCAAGACAGCCAGGTGTGGAATGTAATAATGCTCGACACACCTCCAATTCAGGCTGGACACCGACATGTGGCCCAATTGAATATATTCCCGCATGAATTCTATATACTTCTGCCGAAGTGCTGGGTCTCGCCTCATCTTCCGCTCCATTCCGAGTAGTCTCCGTTCCGCGAGCTGTCGCGAACTACCTAAAGCGGGGCGGTTTGGGAGAAAAGGTAGCCTGGTCACGAATCTGCCTGACGGGCATCTCGCAGTGTTGTATTGATAGAACAACTCGCACTCGTCATCCTCTGGCTTCCGTCTGTCCGCCGTGGGCGGCTCTTCAGACTCCCAAAACCTCTGCAGCACCTCTGACAGCACACTACCATAGAGGACCGGATCCCCTTCTGGTAGGTCCTGAGGTCTCCAAACTGGGCCGAAAACAACATACCCCCCTGTGGTATCTACGGCCACCAAACCAGTTTCCTGGAGTACCTTCTTCCTACCGCACCATAATCTCCCGAGGACGTCTGACCCGAGAAGTACGTCCACCGTACCAGGAGTATCAAAATCAGGATCAGCTAACTCCAACCCTGTGGTTAATCCTCTTACCGTTGGTGGTAACCTAACCTGAGGGAGTTTCCCAACCACTTCATCTAGCACCACGGCTGAGACTTGATAGCTGACCCTGTACATGTGCTACCTAATGTGAACTCAAAGTTCGTCTGACCCCGAATGTCAGGCACATTTAGGCCCCGATGCCTACAGCTTCATCCTCACTTGGCCGTACATTTAGGCCTAGCCTACTCACCAGCTTACTCGATACAATACATCCCTGAGCCCCTGTATCCAGTAGGGCTCTTACTTGAATGGTCCGGCCACCGTATCCCCATACCCAAATCTTAGCCGTTGGCAAAAGTACCGTGATTGGACGGGGAGCCGAAGCTGATGAGTAGGCGGCGATTACCTAGCGGGAATCTAAACGCGGTGAGGCCGCGTCCCGCGGGGGTATCCCCTCACTACCCAAACCTGTGTATGGGTCCCACTCCTGCTGGTAGGGAGGTCTGCCCATAAAGGCCATGGCTGGAGTTCTATAGTACCCCGACGGCAAACGTCCGTACCGAGGTTGCGCCTGTAGCCGCGGGTACTCAGGCATAGGCGGGGGCATGCGTGGGTCTTGAGACCCAACCAGGTGGCTCAAGCCCGCAGAATACTGCATGTACCCTGGTGGCTGCCTAGTGCTCCCTGACACCCGCCCGTTGAATCCCGTACCTGGGATGGGTGTCCTGGCCACGTTCCTGTGCCGCTCTTCCCCAATCCGGCACCTGCTGCCGTGGTGGGGATTGTCCCCACGTCCTTGGGTAAGTGGGCTCCGTCTGTTGACGTCCCCCTGCCTGTCCCTGTGACCGATGCGGAGGTGGGCTCCTCCTTGGAGGGGGTGGGGAGCGTTGCTCCTCCCTGGTGGGCAGGCTCCCTTCGCTGATCCGATCCAGCGCTGCCCCGGCGCCTCCGGAGCGATTCATGCAAAGCAGCGGATGGTGTGCACCCTGGCAGTACCTACAGTTGGTGCTTGAAGGGCACTCGCACCTGATGCGGCCCCAGGCACCGAAAACACCAACGCCTCTGCTGTGCCACACCCCGTCTCCTCTGAACCCGCTGCGCAGCAAACTCCTGACACGCTGCCACCCCGTGGCCTGTCTCCCTGCAGTAGGCACACCCTGATTCCAATGCGGTGTTGTACCGCCTGGGTTGCCCACTGTTGCCTCCTCGCGCCGATGCACCCGGCCGTTCCGGGTGGCGAGGGGCAGAGGTCTCCTTGCGAGGGGCTTCACCAGCCTGGACGTCCACTCGCCTGCTTTCGGCCTCGAGGAACGACTTCAGATCCTCGTAGGTCGGGAGGTGGTCCGAGGACTTGCCCCATGGAGCTGCTCGAATCGAGCGACCATTTCGCTCGGCAGGCGGCGAAGCACTGTGTGGACCAAGATATAACCGTAGCCCGCCACTGGCAAACCCTGTCGCTCTAGTGCGCTGACCGCGACACTGACTGGGTGGAAGATTTTCTCGCGGAGGTCCGTACCTCGCGTTATGGTTGGTATTGACAGCCACTGGTCTAACAGCCTGTCTACAATCAGGCGCTTGTTCCGATACCGGTCGGTAAGGATCTTCCACGCCACCTCATAATTGCTATCCGAGACAGCCAAATGCGTCAGCAATTCATGAGGCTCTCCATGTAGCCTGGACATCAGCTGAGCCATCTTGTACGCCGGCGTTATGTCCGTCCGTGTGTGGACCACACTGCTATACAGGTCCTCAAACGCCGGCCAGTCGGCGTAATCGCCTGCAAAGACTGGAACCGTAACAGGCGGAAGAGGCACCTGTAATCCTTGTCCCACTTTACCACGGAATGGCTCTCCTTTCCGTCACGTCGCCTAGTTATGTTCGCAGCTGCCTGCTCAATGCCCTGTGCCAGCTCCAAGCACTGGCTTACATCGGCCTCGACCCGCTCCCGATCTTCAGGGTTAGGAGTCTCCTCAAGGAGAATGAGGCACTCTGTGAGTTGATCCGACACAAACCGAACCCGTTCATCTACCTGTTGTGCACTTTTCAAGAGCGCGTCCTCCCGGTCCTCGCGGCCGATCATTGCCGCTGTGGTAGTAAACCACCTTAATCCTGACCCTATAGCAGCCTTATACCTGGCGATCGAGGAGCCATGGTACCAACTTTTCCACACTCGACTTAATAAAACGAAAAACAATAAACAAATACCACAAAACAAATGTTAGTTGACTGGCCTAGACCTTACCGATAAGGTACCGTTCACTAGGCAAACAATACAGTCACAAAAAAACCGAAACAATATTTTCCAAAAATAATAAAATATGTGGGTAATATAAAAAACACGCTTAATACTAAATTACGGCTAACTATGTTGCAATAAAGCAACCACGCTCTGCTACCAAAAATGTTTGATTCCGAAGCTGATCTTAGCGCAGTGGAAGCAAATTAAAGTTATCTTAAAATCTAAAACTAAATGGTCGATCAGCCTCGGAACAACATTTGACTACGATTCGTAGTGCTCTTTACTATAGCTAAATAAAATAAATTTAATGAGAGAATTTTGTTCCGGAAAGTTTCCGGCCGAGAAATTCTTGTGTCCAAAATCTACTTAAACAGGGCCCAGCAACAATTGCTTACCGAGCGAACGATGACGCCGTCGTTTCCTTGTAAGTCTAGTTTTGACAGGAAAAATAGGTATCAGGTTTGAGGAAGACTTTTGGATTGGGACTTAGGTACTAGACTTACTGTACCCGGGCACCAGCTCGCGTGGTACTCCGTCCAACAAGTTTCACAAGCACTTGAGTACTATTGTTCATAGTTCGACATCAAATAATGTTTAACACACAGTAACAAAGATTTCTCCCGCACACCACTGCTCGCGACAGCAACACGTTTTACTGTACAATACGCGAACCAAAGGACACTGGACGCGCGGGTGACTAAAAGTAAGGTTATTTTTTTTCCGACGGCCGCGTGGTTATCGAACCGACTGACAATCAAAGCGCCGGAACCAAATACACTTGGTTCTCTTCCCCACCGAACAGGGAAAACCACACGAGAACACCGAAAGCACACTAAATTACACCATTTATAATTACAATTCGCATCAACCAAGCGAGCGACGGCAGAGGACGTGAATGACAGGACAGTGTTGCCAGCACCGCGCGCCCATTTTATACGAAAACTAAACAGTCAATAATTTACCAAACCACGAATCAAGTTTCGTTTATAAGAAAATTCTGGCGCCCAAACTGGGACTAAAATATTAAACTCACTTACCCGGTCTATTTTCCGCTATTTTCGCGACATGAAAGGGGTGAAGTGTCAGAAGAAAATGTTGGAAACATCCCCGTTATGCCACGTACTTAAAGGCAGACGCAAAGAATGTCCTAACTTAGTTTTCACTCCGCTCGGGAATATGCTGAAGCTTCATTAGGGGCATAAACTTGTTTTTACGGTGAGAAAAAAGCGTAATACAATTTTCTGGGGCCCGTCACGAAGTGGCGAGAACGGTATTCTTACGGGTGGCGAAGACTCATTTGTTCAGCTGTCTACGAGATTTCATTTTTTATGAAACCGTCGCGAGTTATGCGAGTAACTGAACCCTATTTTTTGTCTTCCAAAGTTACCAACGTAAAATGTTTTACTTTCTGTGCGCTTTTGATTCTTGAGGCCTGTTGTCTAGACTTTTATTGATATAACTTAGGGTAGATTGTGAAATAAACGATGAAATTAAAATAATTAGAAGCTTTAAATAAGAATACGTATTTACTGGAAAGGGAAACGATCCTAGCTACTCGAAGCAACAACAAAATCTTAGGTAGGTACTTTAGTGTGGTTTAAGAATACTCTTAATATTCGATAGTAAGTGTTCTTTACCATGCTCTAATTTGATAACAATACCACTCTCTCCCTACAGTAATTAGTGTTTTGTAGTTCATTGACCCGCTAATTTCAAGTTCGTAAAAATGAAAGTCAGCATCTAATTAAGAAACGCCGGTAAAGTTTACCGAGCAGTAAAAAATAATTGCTAAGTGTTCGCGAGCAAGTCGTTACTACGGTTTTTATGTAGACTCCACAACGGTAACAAATTGTAAACAATCATTAGCTGTCTTTAAATATTCTTTCCATTTAGTTTTTGACCTATTCTCTCATTTAATGTTTATCACGACTAACCTTGTTACTTTAAGTAGAGGCTTATAGAGTCTCGATGTTTCGGTGCATTACGAGCATCATCATCGGTAGTTCGACAGGTCGCTCGCGCGTGTTACCAGCGCCCGCCGGGAACTCCTATTCTCTTGTTTGATTCATTCTGTGCTTTTCTTCAATCAACCATGTTTTTGATATCTCTACCACTACCCACATAATTGCTTATGCTTGCTTTTTGCTCGCGTACAAATGGTTCTAGATTTTTATGTTGACGATACAGCGGTAAAAATGTGATACGATCTTTGATGCTTTTTACATATTCTTTGATTGAAGTTTTCGACTTTTTTTGTCTTTGATTTATCGTTTGCTTTTATCCATACCATGTTCTTTTCAACAGGGACGAAATAGATTATTGTGGTCACCTTTGAAAATACTCTGATTGGATCAGCAGTATACAGGGTGTTAGGGACGGTGTACCGAAAACTTTGCAGGCATGATGATTAGACCATCAAACTGAACAACTTTTACTATAGAGCCAAATGGTGGGAAACGAAAAAAAAATTCCGGCCTCCCATACAAAATTCACGATCAGCTGACTGACTTTGTATGGGAGGTCGGAAATTTTTTCGTTTCCCACCATTGGCACCATAGTAAAAGTTGTTCAGTTTCATGGTCTGAGCACGCCTGCAAAGTTTTCGGTACACCGTCCCTAACACCCTGTATAGATAACCATTTACAATGTTAATGCATGGATGCACACAGTCTTACTAAGACTTAAGCATTGACCCTTCTTGTATATGTTAGATAGTTGTGCTGCTTTAATGTAATAGATTTACTTATTATTTTTACCAAACGAACTTATCTCGCCAACTAACATCTTTCTTCCTACAACAACCACGGGAAATACTATATGGGGTGATGCTATTCTGAGCCAGCATCACACGGCAAATTTGCTAAGATGTTGTACTTCATTAATTTACCACCTAAGCTAACGAACTCATCACGCCAGCTTACTTCTTTCTTTATCTCTAACGAGATAAACGCCTAGACCGGACTGAGAGTACTAATTCAATAGTCCTGGGATTACAATTCATTCAATTAGTCAAGAGCCTTGACCGCTGGGTAGATTGGTTACTTCCTCAGTGAACTAGGGTAGACTACGTTACTGTTTGCTAGCCTAAATTAGTGTTTGCAAGTTTTATTGCAATTTATAGAGAGTTACTAGTGGTAGCGGCTGGCGCTAGCCACTGCCTAGTGCACTCAGGGTGTTTCGTAAAAGGCGATGTAGAGTTTTTGACCTCAGCTGTATATCTGTCGGCTATGCCCAACCGCATGGTGGCGGTGATATCACCTACAATAGCATTCCCAAAGAGGGTTGACGTTAGGCAGGCGGCCGCTCATAAAACATTGCCAAATCCTTTTGCTCTATGATTTTGTGTTCTAACAAAACGTGTTGCGCCGACTATTTGGGTTAAGGACAGGGAGATGATCATGATGATTGTAAAAAGTATTATCAATAGCTGCTCGAGTTACCCAACTAACATAACGAAGTTGATCCCCTTACAAATTGAACCAAGATAGCACTTTTGATATACCTAGCAGGCGAAAGCTCGGTAGCTTTTCTTCAAAAACAGTTTTTCACGAGGAATATGAGATTTTCTCCAAAACATAAACGGAAATGAGAGCCAAGTTAAATACACAGAAATGCTTTGAAGACAAATGTAAACAAGCAGATGTATTGAAGAACGAAAACCCATCTGCGGTAATTTCAAAGTTATATTTTAGCCATTTTGAATTTTTGAAATTTTAATATAGCCAGTGTCTCTTGCGCTACTGAGACTGCCCAGCCGTTTCGGCAGTGGTGCGTAAAAAGAATTTGTCTACATACTGCATACCCTCGAAAACATAACCCTCCTTCTGAGGCTGTCGGGTGACGACTGTGATCTAGTAGTTTCCAGCGATCAAAGATGGCGTTTCATCTTCCATTTCCTTAAGCTTACGATCCTCCTACAAACAAAATGAAATTGCAAATTTTATTTCATGGAAGATATCTACTGGGAGATATTTGAAATCGGAATTATGAAGTCACTGAAATCCGTGCTCAAGTAACAAGACCGGATCGAAGGACCAGATTGATGATCTCCAGAGATTCAGCTCGGATTCGTTAGCAGCCGCTGAAATTGGGGCTGGATAGACATCTTGCTTTTGTGCTTCTGAATAGTTACTGCCTCATGATTAAGTTCTGAGTTCTAAGCACTTGAATGAAAGGTCTTGAGACAAATGCATCTTAAAAGACTGATCTAGTGTCAGCGCAGCACTTACATATGTTCTATCTTACATTTGCTTTAGCTTACGAAGTTCCAACTTCAAAAATAAAACGGTAGTTGTGAATATTAGATCTCTACTGGGAGAACATAACGGTCAGAGGGGAGGAATTTGAAATTGGAATTATGACGTCACTGAAATCCGCGCTCAAGTAACTAGACCGGCTCGAAGGACCAGATTGATGGGCTCCAGAGAGTTAGTTCGGTTTCGTTAGCAGCAGCTGAAATTGGGGCTGGATAGACATCGTGCTTTTGTGCTGCTGAATATTTACTGCCTCATGATTAAGTTCTGAGTTCTAAGCACTTGGATGAAAGGTCTTGAGACAAATGCATGTTAAAAGACTGATCTACTGACAGCGCAGCACTTACATATGTTCTAACTTACATTTGCTTTCCCATTTGAAGTCCCAACTTGAAAAATAAGACGGTAGTTGTGAATATTAGATCTCTACTGGGAGAACATAACGGTCAGAGGGGAGGCATTTGAAATTGGAATTATGACGTCACTGAAATCCGCGCTTAAGTAACAAGACCGGCTCGAAGGACCAGATTGATGGGCTCCAGAGAGTTAGTTCGGTTTCGTTAGCAGCAGCTGAAATTGGGGCTAGATAGACATCTTGCTTCTATGCTTCTGAATAGTTACTGCCTCATAATTAAGTTCTGAATTCTAAGAATTAAGATGGCGGTCTTTACACAACTATACAACTATATCAGAGGCTTATCTAGTTCGCGGTTTGGTAACTGGCTTCATTGCGTCGAGAAAAACAAAGTTGGTCATTTAGTTAGTCAGGATGGTTGTGTGTTGAGTCTATTCTCGATATAAAACGCAAACTATAGTAGATACGTGGACCTATATCATTGTTTAATTCTTACAGATTTTTATATTTCCTACGTTTTACAACTCTTGTTTTAGGTAAATAAACTCCGATTCAGTTACACTCGGAACTTAAGCCCATTTAATTTTTAGTCTATCTCCTGTCCAAAAATCAATCAACAATCACTCAGCTGACCCGTCAGTGCTGCCAACATATCAATAGTGCAACGTCAGTTGTTCCGTCATGTCCGGAGATAGCGCCGGCCGATATCCGGTTCCTGTTAATGGAGGGATACCGAGTTATATCGGTTATAGGCACCCCGGTTTATAGCGGCCGGGTTTAGGTCAAAGTAAGAGAATTTTCAATAAAGTAGGTTTTGCTGATTCAGAATAAAACTACGAAAATCAATCTGTGAGCTTGTCAGTGCTGCCAACATATCAATAGTGCAACGTCAGTTGTTCCGTCATATCCGGAGATAGCGTCGGCCGATATCCGGTTCCTGTTAATGTCGGGATACCGAGTTATATCGGTTATAGGCACCCCGGTTTATAGCGGCCGGGGTTAGGTCAAAGTAAGAGAATTTTCCAATAAAGTAGAATAAGTTTTTGCGTGACGAGTCAGAATAGGACTAAGAAAATCATTCTGTGAGCTTGTCAGTGCTGCCAACATATCAATAGTGCAACGTCAGTTGTTCCGTCATGTCCGGAGATAGCGCCGGCCGATATCCGTTTCCTTTAATGTCGGGATACCGAGTTATATCGATCATAGGAACCCGGTTCATAGCTGGGGGTCAGAGTATGATGATTTTCAATAAAGTAGATTTTTGTGTGCTGAATCAGACTATAACTAAGAAAATCAATCTGTGAGCTTGTCAGTGCTGCCAACATATCAATAGTGCAACGTCAGTTGTTCCGTCACGTCCGGAGATAGCGCCGGCCGATATCCGGTTCCTGTTAATGTCGGGATACCGAGCTATATCGGTTATAGGCACCCCGGTTTATAGCGGCCGGGGTTAGGTCAAAGTAAGAGAATTTTCAATAAAGTTGAATAGGTTTCTGCGTACCGAATCAGTTCAGTTTACATTACCCGATGTCCGGGAGAAAACTAAAAACGCGGTCTCCTCGTATATTTGCAGCGATCATTCAGACCAGAGGTATACGGTTTGGCAACCGTTCGGATTTGAATTCTGCCGTATAACAACCTTTCCAGGGCTCTTCAACTTTTATCTTACAGTTCAGTATCAATCAAACACTTTCAAAAGGAAGAAACGCGTCTTGGGTCTCTCAAAGCTCTTGCTGCCCACTTTATGAAATTTGAAGTTATATTTAGACGACATGGGGTATTCAAATTATATCTGTATAACTGCTGTATAACAATTCCCTTTGCTTGTCAAGTTGTCAAATAACGCGTCGCCGACAAAGCAACGTATCTACTTATAACTGTTTCAACAGTGTTATATTTAGGAGCAACGGATGAAGACGTCAACATTTTAGCTGTCATAGCACAGTCTTGGACAAGTGCGAGTTTAGTTTGTCGTTTTCTATTGTGTTGAGCACCCTCTGGACTACAGGCATGTGGTTACTTGGTTAGAGCCTGGGCTCTTGAATGGGGGTTGTGACTTTGATTCCCAAAAGCTTACGCACTTTTGCATAGTAGACGTTTTCTTGCTTTGGAAGGTATATGAGATTGTTCCCAGTCTGGATGCATGGCATTAGTAGGTCTTTTATTTGTTGCTTTGGGAGACACGTAAAGTTGTATTTGATGTTACAGTCAGAGGCCCCATTTCATTAGGTCGGCCATTGACTCTATAACCTACTACTACTACTACAGCCACAACAGTCCACTGCTGCGAGCGCAGTGCAAAATGAGTATTAAATCCTACGCATTGTTAAAAGAAATCCTCTTTCACCTTATATTGCGACCCCACCGAACATAACCTATTCAAGCAGCAGGATAAATTCACAACCATCTCATGCTTATGCCACTGAACAGCCATCTTGTATAATATTCATGTGCACTGCCACGTAGTGGAACGATGTGCATGTGTTTCCAAGTTCGGAATATGAAAAATTCAGCTCCTAGGAAGTTCTTTCTTACGTTGTCACAGTTTAGGTATTGCGATCATTGATTGCGATCTTAGATGTCCTTCATTAGTCGGGAAAGACAAATTAGGGAAACGGCGCGCGGGTGGCGCGGGGCGCCTTTACTACTAGCGGCGATTTTGACGCTTCCTGACCTTAACAGGAAATATCTAGAATCTCAGAGGCACTCAAGGTAACTAAGAAGATGGTTGCGTCATAAGTATATCTTGGATTAAAATTGGCTCAGAATCATAGATGTTCTTGTATCAGATTTTGCTGTTCAAAATTATGATGACCTCATTTAAGATCATGTTCTAATGTTTAAAAATATCTTGTCTTCTCTTTTGCATCTTCAAGTGAATGACAGGATAAAAATATGCTGAAAAAATTGCTACCAGAATTAAAAGCAATACTTTCGTACTTCGTACAAGTACAAGGCTACTAAAGAAGCAGTGTTGTTTCTTCAGGAACTATGAATCATCGTAGAACATCCTTGTGGCAGTTCTTTACTATAACTCCAGTTTTATTCAAGCGTAAATCCAGTGAGACCGATGATCCGTCTAGCCAGACTGAATGTTTATCGTGTAGATGGATGAGACCTATTTTTCCAAAGGCTTTTATTGATTGCCTGAAACTTTTATTAAGAACTCGGAAAAAGATGATAGCTAGTTGACAAGATTAATTCGTATAATTTGGATCCAGGCGATCCAAGGTATAGTCAGAAGCGGTTCATAAGGGGCTATCTTCACAGATGAGACGTGCTACGCTGACGTGAGGCGTAAAATGTCATTTTTCTTCAGCCGTCATCGATGCGACGCGCGTCTATTTCTCTTGGTTAGACGGCGTCTTCTCTATCGTACATTTTTAATGGAAACTGTTTCAAAAGGCGTGGTGCATCAGAATGGAAAAGGGGAATTGAATCAACTATCAGCTAAATCAAAACTATGCAAAGAAGGCCTTTTTGGTATTCAGATTCAATAATCTCACGCAAATACACAATGAGTATGAGTCGTCAAGCCGGCTGGTTGCCCTGATAGCTTTGTTGGTACGCAGTAGTTAGCCATTGTGATATTGCGGGTTCATTCGTGTGTTATGCTTGCATTCGGGTCAGGATTGTATTGTATTGTAAAATGCTATGCACTTTGTGATATGTATGATTGATAACCCTTATTCACCTATACGTAGAAATACGTAAGAGTATTGTTTACAAGTTGGTATTGTTTATTTATAGGATAGGAAAATTCTAACAAATACTGAGGTATTACAATATTTACATTAACCAATGATGAAATACTAAATTATGTATTCATCATTAGTACTAACATGATGAGTAAGTAATGAAAATAACAACAAGAAAATCGAAAAAAATTGGTAGCGTCGGCCGGGACTACAATAGATAGGAGACTGCACTGCACTGTGACTGCATTGAAATCCCAATATCCATTAATAGATGGTTAAATGCATCACAGAATAAACTAAGAGATTTGATTTATAAAAGAAAATTTGTATAATTCTAGGATTGATTGACATGAAAGACCTAGATAGCAGAAATTGCTGCCTCTTTTCTCAGAGTAAGCCAATGTCGACAACCTAGACAACGCGACATGCCAAGGTAGTTAAAGTGTTAATTGTATGGTTCTCAATAGTATTTACTACAGACTTGCCTTAGAACATAGCAAAGGTATAGAGAAGGCTAGTCTTTAAAGTACCACAGCCTTGGTTTAGGGTTACTGTAGACACTGAAAACTTATCACATACTATAAAAAATAATTGATTCGTGCATATAACACTCGCCTAGGTAAATCCCTTGATATTGGTTCTTGCTAGGAAACGTCTGAACATATTGTGTGTCAAAACTAAGTGTACTAAGTGAACCATCTATACCGGCGATGTACGTTGGTAATATGTTTCAATGTCGCCAAGCCAACGTGCCATGCCAAGGTAGTTAAAGTGTTAATTGTATGGTTCTCACCGGTATTTACTACAGACTAGTCTATACTAGTGTTCACGTACAGTAATAGCTTGTAATGGAACACATGAGACACTTAGGCACGTATAACGTATCATACCGTGTGTAACGTATGTTTTACTGTCTTTACTTGCAAATAAGAATTTATGTAAATTGTTCAACAGCCAATACCTAGGAGATCTTTTATACAGATGCAAAGAAACGATTATACCTGCCAATTTCTAGAAAACCTCATGAAATTAATAAACCTTCTTCATTGATAGCATAAAAATAAGTCATTGACATACAAAAGACGAAGAGCATAATGTAGGCAACCTTATAGCTAGCTAAATATTTTAACAAGACAACGGTAACCACAAACCATCGTCCAAAAATTTTTACGAGATTGAGATGAATGTATGAACCACACTTTGGAAAAGAATTCGGGCCAAGTATTTCTTCCGGTAGACGAAACAATACCTCATGATGACCAGTAGTTTCTTACACAATGATCTGATTGATCACCTACTCTGTTTCAGTGTACAAAAGAAAAGGAATACCATTTTGGTTTGAAATAGGGTTACGAAAGAAAGTTATGTCTTGGTTTACGTGTGGGCCTGTATTAATTTATTTGGGCATCTATTTGGTGGGTGGGGTTGTGGGATGGCACATGAATCTTTGGATGGCTTTCACTGAATAGGTAATTAACTAGTTATTAAAACACTGCCAAATCCTTTTGCTACAGTATGTTGTGCTTTAACAAAAGTGCCGACCCCAACTGATTTGGAATAAGAGCAGGCAAATTATGATCTATATGAATAAGATGTCTAACTATAGTTTCTCGTGTGGTTCTGAATTTCCACCCGTTGATATCGTGAAAGTCGACGAGATAAATGCCCTGGATTTCTAACAGTATCACTTTCAATAAACATGTCTTCATCGATATGATAGAAACCTTCATAATACGAGTCTTAGTAAACCCATAGGAAAACAGGTAGCAGTGAATAAAAATAAAATCAAAAGCTTAAGTACAACGCCTCGAATAATAAGCAAAGATGTCAACTACGACTTCGTCAAACATTTGAAGTCAAAGCGAGATATTAAATACCTAATTTCGCTGCAATCAATGACTGAATGGCTTTCAGTTCGCTCAAAGGGCTCAATTCCTGAACGTTGGTTGCTCAGTCAAACTTCGCCGTCTCATAACCAAGTTTCCGGCCGTGGTGGCGCAGTGGTAGTGCGACTGCCTGCGACGCAGAAGGTTCCGGGTTCGATTCTCGGTGGTCCACTCAAAGTTGATAATTATCAGTTCGCAAGATGGTTCCGTGTTTTTGAGGAAACTTCCCGGTTGCTATCTTTGATTACTTTTATATCGGTCGTTACTCAGCCATGTCAGAGGCCTACTAGCAGTAGTAGGCGGTCGAAAAACTGACACCATGGGTGCTTCCGATATATCGTCGACTGGTGACCCACTCGATAAGTAGAAGTTAACTTGATATCAAAGCGAGATATTAAATACCTAATTTCGCTGCAATCAATGACTGAATGGCTTTCAGTTCGCTCAAAGGGCTCAATTCCTGAACGTTGGTTGCTCGGTCAAACTTCGCCGTCTCATAATCAAGTTCCCAGCCGATGTGGCGCAGTAGTAGAGGTACTGTCTACGACGCAGCGGGATACGGGTTCGATTCTCGGTGGTCCACTCAAAGTTGATACTTATCAGTTTGTGAATTTGTTCCTAGTCTTAAAAAGACATTTCAGGTTGAACCACATGATTGCCCGAAAATCAAGTTTGTCCTGGTTGCTCTATGATTACTTATATGACGGTCGTTACTCAACCATGTCAGAGGCATACTAGCAGTTGTAGGTCGTTGAAAACTGATACTTGCAGTCTTTGGGTCGTTTGTCGTCTTAATGTCCCACTCGATAAAGAGAAGTTCGCTCAAAGGGCTCAATTCCTAACCGTCTGTTACTCAGTCAAACTCCGCCGTCTCAAAGTCAAGTTTCCTCCGCTTGTAACTCTGATTCTTGTCTAGATATTCCCGAGAGACTAGCTTTAATTTAATGCCTTTTCAAAGCGTTTGATTTCCGCGAAAAGCTTACGTGTCTGTCTAGTCTGTTTCCAAGTAACTAGGTAGTATAAAGTTTACCAAATCATAGTAGGTACAAAATTAAAACGCTTTTTGTGTTTTTCTGCATGTCTGTTGTGGAATTCGCTGACCCCTAAACCAAGCAACGGATTTATATGCGGTTTTTTGTAATAGATAGAGTGATTTAAGAAGAAGATTTATATGTAGAACACATGCCAGGAAATTGCCTATTTGTTGCGGGAAAATAAGTTGCAGCAGCGGGTGAAACCGCTGACGGGCCGCTAGTTTGTATATGTCGTGGGCCGATCGTTAGTTTAGGCACATCATGATAAGGCTAGGCACTTCTTGAAACGCCGGCACATCACGATGTGCCTAGTAAAAAGTGCGGCAGATCGACGAGAGCGACGTATTTGTCGATATTCCTACCTAACTATTAGGCGGATCGTGAAATAGTTACATTTCTCGCCGTTGGTGGCGCTGTTTTCGCGCGCTCTGCTTTGTTTACGCAAGTGGAAGATGGCGGCTTTACAAGAAAGTGAGAATTATGCTAAAAATATCGAAATTATTTGTGAAAACGAAATGAAAAGTGCATTCAGCGACAAATATCATCAAGAACTACTCCATTTCTATGACTATCATAAAGAATCTTCGCAAAATGTGAAAAAACCATGGACTTCTCAACGTATTTCAGAGGTTAGTATTTTGTTTGTAAACAAGTGATAATTTGTGTAAAATAGAATGATTCTGTAGCTTTGGTGTAGGTTATGTGTGTTTCTCATTTCTTAAAGTATTAAAGCTGTTAATTTTAGGTATTAGTTAACTAATGTTTGTACGCTAAAGTTCCATTTCAATTTTTAGGTTATTGAACAACTCAAAAGAAGTAGGCTGTCCATGCAGCGGGCCACTTTGGACTATTATTGGATCATAAAATATGATGCGAGGAAAACATCTGACAAAGATTATTTAATTTTCAAAAGAAAAACTGCTGACGATCCCACAATTCAGATAGTAGACATTGATGAATAAATTATATTGACTGAAGTTCTTGTTGGTGTTTTTTTAAATAATTCATGTTAATTCTTTTTTAATTCTAGCTGTTGTTGCTCATCCGTGTCTGTCTGCGTGATAATTGTGTCAAGATTTTATAAAAACTTTTTTTACAAATTTAATGTACACCAAATAGTTAGTTTATTATTTTATCTCCAAGGAACTGTGATTTTATGTTCCATTTTGTGAATTTAAAGAAATAATGTGTATTAATTAGTCTTAATATTTTAAATTTTAATAAACCTTCAATTATTAACTTTTTTTTAATTTGTTAAACCTTTGACACCCTACACAATCGATATGCCTAAGAATCGCCTGCCATATCGTCGAACGTTAAGCGTTGAACGATATTCCGTGTTTTGAATGGCCAGATCATGATGTGCCGGCGTATCACGATGTGCCTAGGCATATCTCGATATGGCTGATCTAACGATACGCCTACGACATATATAAAATAAACATAACCTCATCTACCCGAAACTAGGAATTAACGTGAAATTTATTACAACATACAACCTCTAATACTTGCGGGGAAGGCAAAGCGTTAATGGCCATATAAAACGGTTCTTATCGCCACGTGGATCATAATTTGTGGATCTTACGATTAAGATGCTCTTAAACCTGGTGTCATCATCTTCCTGCCCTTATCTCAAATCTTTTGGGGTCGGCGCAACATGTTTTGTTAGCACAAATCATGTAGCAAAAGGATTTGGATATGTTTTATGACCGGCCTCCTGCCTCTTGACTCTTAGGGAATGCTCTTGCAGGTGGGATCACCGGCACCATGTGGTTGACCATAGTCCATTCCATAGATATTCAACCGAGGTCAAAAACTTTACGCCGCCTGTTACAAAACACCCTGAGTGGACTAGGGGTGGCAGTATTCTACCGCTACCACACGGATACATGAGGTGGATCACCTCTCGAAAAAATTTCAGCGAATATTGTTTACACCTCTGTACTTATGCCCTGGATTATTATTTAAGTGGAATATCCTTTGGTTTGCCACTTTATTAATTCTAGTAGTAGTTGCATACTGCAACTTTCGTGTAAACTTAAGTAGCCATCAAACCTAAAACCCCAGAATCTCTGCTCCATATTTCATACACTCTTCGAGAGGCCATTTCGCCCGGTTCATTGCTCTTGCATACAATGGAGTCTTAGAGTAACGGTCAGTTGTTTAGTCCACTGATGGACAAGAGCCTTCCTGACGGCAACCCTCTTTGGGAATGATATTGTAGGTGGTATCACCGTCACCTTGCACTTGACCATAGTCGACAGTTATTCTGTCAAGGTCGAATTCTCTCGCCGCCTTCTATGAAACACCCTGAGTGGACTAGGGGTGGCAGTATTCCACCGCTACCACACGGAAATAAACTTGAGAAGCCATCAAACCTGCTCAAAACCACAGAATATATAATAGTCAAAACCCCCGATTCTCTGCTCCACATTTCATACACTCTTCGAGAGGCCATACGAAACACCCTGAATGGACTAGGGGTGGCAGTATTCTACCGCTACCACACGGAAATAAACTTGAGTAGCCATCAAACCTGCTTAAAACCCCCGATTCTCTGCTCCACATTTCATACACTCTTGAAGAGGCCATTTCGCTCGGTTCATTGCTCTTGCATACAATGGAGTCTTAGAGCTAACGGTTGTGCAATACTGCGCTATGCGTTTAACGAGTATCTGATCCGTGGTTCCGTATTCCTGTTGTTAGTCATAGCTAGTTATAGATACGGAGAAGGCAGAAGGGTATGAAGGGCATTACAAATGAATAGGAAAGGAATGAAGAAGGTGTTAAAAAAACGCAAATATTTCTTCAGCGGAGAACCAGCCCATGAAATTGAACAACTTTCCATAAGGAAAATGAGTAAATAAAACTTATTTTAGGCGACCGAGTCATTGTTTCAATTATTTTAGATTTTTTGTTGAGGTATTTAATTTAATTCTTATCATCTCTTCGTGTATCATCTCTCAGTGTACATGGACATGAACTTGGCAGTTGTTGCGTGCTGTAGTGTGTTCGGAATAAAATTTATTTGGATTTTAAAATGTTGAGGAGTGTAGCATATGGGTCAAGAATATTTGGAGAAGAAAATTGTTGAATTATGATACATATAGATTTTGTTACTGTGGTATTTAGTTGATCTGGAATTAAAGTAGGGAGAGTACCCTGTATTTGTGTTAGGCACAACTGAACAGTCGTAAATCCATAGTTATTGTATTTATTGGCTCGTAAAAATACGTTGATATACTCGTTTCTTAACTTCTTATCACAGAACTTGACCACTGCAGTAATAAAATACTTATCTTAAAATTAATAGCGTCCAGATTTTTTTATTGATATTTTAGGATAAATTACGTACGTGAAAATAGCTTACAGAGCAAGTGAAAAGAAGAATCCCACCCAAAACATAAATGTGAAAGGCTGCCAAGTTCGATAATATTAGAATGCTTCGCCTATAAAAAAAGTGAGATCTAAATAAGTACCAAGTTCCATACACAGACCTCAGTTAAAAATAGTTACAGGAATGCACACTTGATTTTCCGCAGTTTGAAAAGTAGATTCTGAATAAATATCATATTAAATACCTAAAATTCTAATACTTACAAAAACGCAAACCTGTTTTTTCAGCAGTTTGCTTATAACATTTTTTATTTATTTTTTTCTGTACTTTGTAATGATATAACTTGGCAAGTTTTAATAGAAAATTATATACTTGACTCATTGCGTTTAGTAGGTTTATAACAAAGTGTGTGAAAACTTGCCAAGTTATATCATTAAAAAGTACAGAAAAAAATAAATAAAAAATGTTATAAGCAAACTGCTGAAAAAACAGGTTTGCGTTTTTGTAAGTATTAGAATTTTAGGTATTTAATATGATATTTATTCAGAATCTACTTTTCAAACTGCGGAAAATCAAGTGTGCATTCCTGTAACTATTTTTAACTGAGGTCTGTGTATGGAACTTGGTACTTATTTAGATCTCACTTTTTTTATAGGCGAAGCATTCTAATATTATCGAACTTGGCAGCCTTTCACATTTATGTTTTGGGTGGGATTTCATTTATTTTTGTTAGGTTTATTTTCTTTTATTCTTATGAGTAAGTTAGTTAAAGAAATGTCTCATTTATACTCTCTCTCTCTTCGTGTGGGACACCGAGTCGTCCAACGATTTATACTAATTTTCAGATTTTTGAGTATGGACTATGCTTCTTACAAAGAAATGGACTAGTTTTTTTTTATTAAATTTTTCCTCGTTTGCGTGGCAAAGGAAACTTTTTTGTTTTGTCATTTTGTATGCTGTCTTGTACTACTGACACGCTAGAGCGCATTGCCCATTCAATATCTTGGATTTTTTTTTACACGTTTTCTATTTACTGATAAGCTTGCCAAGTCAGGGCAGTATAATGTATACGTAGCCGGATATATTCAATTTTTACTTAACATAACATAACATAACAGCTACAACAGTCCACTGCTGGACATGGGCCTCCCCCTATCGGGGGGTATTGCCATACTCACCACGCTTGGCAGGCGGATTGGCGAGGATTCCCTGGATGAGCATCACTTAGTCGCTTTTTACGACACCCACGGGTAGAATTGGGGTGATGCTATTCTAAGCCGGCATCACACGGCATAGCAATTACAGAAATTTTTACTTTACTTTGACTAAATTACAAACCTTCGTAACGAATTTTAGGTCGGTACGACCATTGGAAGATATAGATAAATTTTTTGTTTTAGTTCCTTAGGGGTATGAATATACACCTTCATTATTTTTAAAACCGACTCACACTTGGCCATTTTCAGATTTTTTCCTTTACCTTGACCTAAAGACCTACCTCCATGCCAAATTTCAAGTCAATACGACCATTGGAAGTGGTCTAGGTTTTTGATGAGTGAGTGAGTGAGTCAGTGAGTGTATAGTAAAAATAGCGATTTTCTGACGTCAATATCTCAAGACCTACAATAGGTACATTAATGAAATTTTGTATTTTAGATAAGTAAGTAGATCTCGACAGATACTAGAAATTTCATATGCGTAGATAAAATAGATTTTGAGTTATAGGTAGGTCGAACTTGGCCCGAAATGGTTCGTGTAATATAACCCACGGCCGGTGTGTCGGTTCTTTGCTCGAACTTGGCGGACACACTGCCGTGTGTCTAGATCATTACGGGAATAGTTCTTTTTACAGATAAACAATCTTTGAAAAACTGAGCTTTGTTATACCGACTGCAACATATCAGACCCAAAAAAATAATAAGTGGGTGGTCCAATTATTCTTTTGCACAGAGGATTACTACAAGATACACAAAAACACTACATACCTACTTTTTAGGGTTTCGTAGTCTACTAGAAACCCTTATAGTTTCGTCATGTCTGTCTGTCTGTCTGTATGTCTGTCTGTCTGTCTGTTTAGGGTTTCGTAGTCTACTAGAAACCCTTATAGTTTCGTCATGTCTGTCTGTCTGTCTGTCTGTCTGTCTGTCTGTCTGTCTGTCTGTCTGTCTGTCTGTCTGTCTGTCTGTCTGTATGCCGCGCCCTCATATCTTCGTCAGTTTTAGAGCTATCGACATGAAATTTGGTGAGAAGATAGATCGTGTTGACCCAAATATAGAAATGTTAAGAAAAAAATATTTTAAATGTTTTTTGGACCCCCTCCCATACAAGTGAAAGGGGGGCAAAAATTTTTTATTTGTTCTGTAATATTGAATAGGGTATCGTTGAATAGGTCTTTTAAAACTAAGGTGAGGTTTCTTTGAAACAAAGTCACTAAAATGTTTCTGTCACGAGATATTTGCTTTTAAAAAGGGCGTTTTTGACCCATAATTTGTTCCAGCTGTAACTTCTAAGGTATAAACGCTAAAAATTTGAAATAAATATGGAATATAGCTTACAATCTGAAGTTACAATGAAAACTATAACGGATATTGTACCCTTAAAGGTTTCAGAAAAAAATGAGTTTTTCTATTTGCGGTTGGTCATCATACTGGCTGCTAACAAACCAGCAACAAAATTAAGTTTGTAATGCTGAAAAACCTGATATTTAAACGTTGACTACGAAACCCTATTTGTGGGCGTGTCAGACACGCTCTTGGCCGGTTTTTTTTCTTCATCATAAACTAGGCCGTAGCATAACTGTTGTTAGTCCATTAAACAAAACACTCAATGTCTCGGTCGTGACTTGTTGACCCGGTACCGTACACTGATAAAGCACCCACAAAATGTCGTTTTATTTGAGGTCACTTGTCATTTCGTACTGATAATAATGTTGGTGTTTGTCATGTTTGCTATGGACTGAAGAAGTGGAAAAATTGTTCAGAATATCGGGACAGTTGCATCCCTCTTAAACATTTTCATGTAAAAAGATGCCAATACGAGCGTAATGACTCTCAAACTTTTGACAGTGGTGTAAATGGTTGTTTTTCGCGCAGTAGGCATGATATATGTATGTATGTACGTACGAGCGTAATGGAAAAAGACATCAGATCTCAAATAGAGTCAAGCTCCTGAATTTACGCCCTAGTAGGTACCACCAAATATCACAAACTCTAAGTTGCAGGTTCAAATCCTGCCTGCGTTAGAAAATTTTGCATGTTTTTCAAATATTGTATACCACGTACCTAATACAGGAAGTGGTATTCAAACTCTACATCTCAATCAATGTACGGCTTAGCGATATGAAATTTATATCGCATTCTGGTACCAACTTCTACTGCGGAATTTGAAGCGTCCCTTCGACTTCTCGAAGATCTCAGCGATCGCTTTAAATTTTCTCAATCGGTCCAGACGTCTTTGAGTAATCAGCAAAGCTTTGAGTAATAAGGCGTTTAAAACAACGTCTACCATGCATCTCAATTCGTAAGGAAGAATGTATTGGGATTTTTAATGCGCTCACATTGCAATATTGGTCTCATAAATGAAAATAAGCAAAAATGTTTTTTTTTCTAGATCGTCGCGTAGAAAGATTGGTTATAGGTTAGGGCACATTTTTCAACTTTTCTTATTTTCATTCGTAAAGAAGGGATTCTCAACTTTTTTTGTTTATTGTCGCTGCAGCGGACATAGAATAAAAACTTGTGTCATCATCATCATATCATCATGATATGATATGATGTGTTCGCCTGTTACTAAATGTCGTGTACTGAGAAACGGGAAATTATTTGCCTTAAAATGGCCTTGACTTAAATTGATTGAAATTACTCACTTATAACACGTTATTTCCCTTGCGGGGTAGGCAGATCGTAAACGGCTGTAAACGCGGCCATTTACACCATGTCAAGAAGAGTTTGTCAGAAGACTGTGATCGCACTAGACCATCGTATCTCACAAGCAAATAGTGTGCGATTGCCAAGTCATTCTAGTTATTGTAAATATAAAAGTTTTTAAATATCGATATAGTTACTGTAAGATGATGATGTCTGTTACCTAATTACGCAATAGCTTAAGATGAAAGTTCCCTGAAGTCGTCCTTGAATAAATCAGTAACCGACTTGGCATCACATGGATCTCACAACTTTTTACAGTAGATAAACTGAGAGGCGAGACTTGGTTCTTTTTACAAGTTAATGTTTTTGGTGGGATCTCATTTCTTTTTGTAGATAGTCTTCCTCTTTCTCTTATCGGGAACTACTTCTTGAGCCTCAGCTACAGATTTCCTCAAAGCCCATCCGCAATGTTAACTTTGTAATCCTATACATTTGTATGGAAATACAAAGTTAGTTATGCGGTTGCAACCGAATTTTCAGAATGTTATAGTTTTTCCTTTATTCATACACTAAATACAAGGCCGTGTGATGCCGGCTTAGAATAGCATCACCCCATTTCTTTCCTGTGGGTGTCGTAAGAAGCGACTAAAGGACTCGAGGGTATCATGTGTATTGAAACTTTAGGCGACAGGCTGACAACCTGTCACTATAGCGATACACGACAATAGCTTAAACGGCCCTCAAATATGTGTCAGACGTGGCGATAACGACCGTACTTTTACGGTCGTTGACGCTCTGCCTACCCCGCAAGGGATAAAGGCGTGATGTATGTATGTATGTATGTAAATACAAGGTGTATTCTAAGTTTCAAGCTCCTCAGTCTGCTAGAAGTACCTTAGAATTTTGATGATCGGTCAGTCAGTCAGGCAGAAAATTAAGAAACTTTATTTTTTTTTATTTTTTTTTATTTTATTTTGGACAACAGACGGTCATACATTGTTTGAAACTTAAAAGTAAATTTTACATGTCACAGACCTTGAGTGCCAAAGAGAATGTATATGTTACCGGCCAAACCCGATTTTAGGATAAACTAGATTTTCCTAGGCCACAGTAGTTTATCCTACATGCGATTGGATAAACCGGTATAGACTAGGCTAAACCGGTCCGTCCGATGGTCGATAGGAGAAACTAGTTAATCCTAGGCTGAACTAGTTGAGCCTAAAATTAATAAGTACACTTCAGGATAAACTAGTTTGGCTTAGTTAAAAATGGTTAAGGCTATAGTGACTTAGCTCTAGATGGTAAAGGGTAACGTTGGATATCCTGGAGACATCGGACACTCTGGAGACTCGAATACCCTAGAGGGTGGGGTGTAGCATTGGACACCCTGAAGGCTCGGACGCCCTGGAGGGGCGCCCTACAGTGAGGCACTTCGTACACCCTGGAGGCATCAAACACCTGTAAGACTCGAACGCTCTGGAGGGTGCGGGGTAGAGTCGGACACCATAAAAGCTCCGACGCTGCCTGACGTAGGCTGGGCTCCCACATACCAGGGTCACCTGTGATGTGACAGCTCGTGAGAGCTATCGCCGATAGCGACCTTGCAAGTGCTCGCGTCAGGGGCTACAAAGTGTCTGAGCCTTCGGGGGTCTGACGCTACCCCGCACCCTCCAGGGTAATCGAGCCTCACAGGTGTTTGATGCCTCCAGGGTGTACGATTATACCCTTTACGCTCGATCTAGAGCTACAACACTGTAGGGCGTCCCTCCAGGGCGCTTCAGGATGTCCGATGCTACACTCCACCCTCTAGGGTGTTCGAGCCTCCAGAGTGTCCCATGTCTCCAGGTTGTCCGACGTTACCCTCTACCATCTAGAGCTCCGTCACTGTAGCCTGAATAATTTTTAACTTAGCCGAACCAGTTTATCCTGAAGCGTATTTATTCACTTTAGGCTCAACTAGTTCAGCCTAGGATTAACTAGTTTCTCCTATCGGCCATCGGACAGACCGGTTTAGCCTAGTCTATACCGGTTTATCCAATCGCATGTAGGATAAACTACTTTGGCCCAGGATAATCTAGTTTATCCTAAAATCGGGTTTGGCCGGTAACATATATAAAAAAACACATTACTTACATTATTACAGATCGAAACTTAAACTAAAACGCCGCGGCAAACGGCGACCATCACTACTTATATTACGTAGGTTTAAAGCAGTGCGACCAGGATCGGTCTAACTTACCTACCTACATCTATAAATAAAATAAAAATGTCGGAGTAAGTGGATTACTTAAATTCACTAATAAAAACATAATGTAGGTACACTATTTGGGTAACCAGCGAAGCCTAAATTAAATACCAAAACGTGTTATTACAAAATAAAATAAAAGTTAGATATGTAATGTGGCTTGTTAGATATATAATGTCTTCTCGCGTGCCTAACTTTTTGTAACAACACCATAAGAACTCATTACAAATAATTCGCACACCCCAGACATAACAATACCCAAGTTAATCTGGCCGTAGCCGTAGGTGCAATTATTACTAACAACACTGTTAATGAATGTACCTACCTACTAATGTACGTAACCTACCTACTCGATAGTAAACGTAGTTAGATATCGCATAAGTCCTTAACTACATTTCATCACGGAGATGTTCAATTATAAGTTTTTTGAATTTATGAAGCCCATTTGAAAATAAATCGATATGAGATAGTTTTTTGTTGTATCCTGCCAAACAACGTCTAAAGTAAGCGTTACGTGCGTAATTAGTAGATGCGAAGGGTGCTGCGAACAAATTGTTTGTTCTGCGTACAGTCTTTGCGGGAACTTTAAATTTTATCTGTTTTAGTAATGTTGGGGAATCAATATAGCCGTTTAAAATTTTATATAGAAACATAAAATCAAACTGAAGGCGTCTTGATTTGAGCGACAAAAGCTTGTGTTGCTTGAGTGAGTCTTCATAATTAGCGGGTTGAAAGCCGGTTCTGTAGTTTAGTGTCTTTAGGAAAACTTTCTGAATTCTTTCTATGCGGGCCTCATGACAAGCATACGATGGGTTCCACACTACCGAGGCAAAGTCGAGTACGGATCTAACTAGGCTGAAATAAAGAATTTTATACGTTAGATCTTTTTTAAATGGTTTACAGATTCGAAGTATAAAACCTAATTGTCTGTAAGATTTTTTTATTATCTTGTCAAAGTGTTCTCTAAAGGTCAATTGACTATCCATTAAGATACCTAGATCTCTAATAGAATTTACTCGGTTAACTTTAATTCCATTTAGGTGATAATCAAATAGTAATGGCTTACGTTTTCTTGTGTAAGTAATTATAAAGCACTTATCGGGGTTAAGAAATAGCTGGTTGCGATTACAATAATTTGTAATCGCTGATATATCATTTTGCATTGCTATGCGGTCTGTATTATTTTTGATAATTTTATAAAATTTTGCATCATCTGCATAAAGTAGTACTTTACAACTACTTACACAATCACTAATGTCGTTAATATATAGTGTAAATAGCAAGGGACCCAAATGGGACCCCTGGGGTACCCCTGATGGTACGTTTTGGAATTCAGAAATAAAACCCCCTTACAGAAACGGCCTGTGATCGGTTACTTATATACGATTTGATCCATCGAAATAGATCGCCATGTATTCCGGCTCTCCAGAGCTTCTCCAATAGCATATCGTGACTTATTTTATCAAATGCTTTGGAGAAGTCGGAATACATGACATCTACTTGATGTCCACTGTCCATGGCTGTGAGCAGAAAATCTGTAAATGTGAGTAAGTTCGTGTCCACAGATCGACCCCGAAAGAAGCCGTGCTGGAAAGGCGAAATAAAGTTTTTAACAGCTGCTGATAGCTGTGAAGTTACAATTTTTTCTAGTATCTTCCCAAAACAACATAATTTCGAGATCGGCCTGTAGTTTTCCACCATGTCTGTTTTGTTATTTTTGGGAATCGGGGTAATGAGTGACTTTTTCCAAATGTTCGGAAAATGTCCGGTAGCTAGAGATTCTGTGAAAATGTAAGTTATCGGCAATGTAAGTTCCTCTGCACATTTCGAAATCAGTAGTGGGTGAATGTTATCAAATCCAGCGCCTTTTTTGACATTTATCATTTTTAGTTCACGGAGTACTATTTTTCTATCAATGTTAATATGTCCTATGTCTAGCGGGGTGTCTGCAACCAGATCATGAACTGTGCTTAAATTTTCGTTATTAGTTGTAATCGGCTCAACAAAAACTGACTGAAAGTACTGGTTGAATAAATTGCAGATTTCAACTCCATCCGACGTGCTAATGTTACGATAAGTTAGTTCTTGAGGAATACCGTGACGGTCCATCTTTGACTTAGCATAAGTCCAAAAGTACTTTGGATTAGTAAGAATTCTGTCCTCAGTTATCCTAGTATATGTGTCGTAGCAAGACTTTTACATTTTCTCAGCTCGTGTGCGCAACAAAGAAAACGTATTGTAATCCATAGGGCAGCCGTACCGTTTCCATTTTGTGTGATATTTACGTTTTTCTTTTAAAAGTTTCATAAGCGGTCTGGTCACCCAAGGCTCATAGTGAGAGTTGGAGGAGACCTGTTTATGTGGGACAAACAATTTGATAAGTCTATCTAATTCTGAGTAAAAGAATAATACAACTGATTCCAAATTGCCAGCCAGCCAGTTAATTTTGCTAAGCTCGGATTTAATGGAATCAAAATCAGCTAAATGGAACATGGGTTTAGTATTTTTCGGGTTAGATTGCATTAATGGAATGTATGAGAGGGTCATACTAATATCTAGTGCAGGATGATGATCGTCCTCTGTAGTTAATGGGTGGGAACAACGGCTAACCTCACACTTAATATTACTAAAAACAAGATCGAGTGATCTGTTCTTTTTGTTTTTTATCGAGTTGTATTGTGCTAGTTGGGATATACTCATAAAGTCCGCTACCGAACAAACGAGCTCATCACTGCTAGACTGTAGAACCATACTTCCTGAATTAGGGTCGTTGAACCATACACCCTTAGTGACATTAAAGTCACCTAGTATAAGATAGGAATCAGAATTACAAAAATCAATTGCATTATATACTCTATCCAAAAATGCTGATAGACGTTTATTATGATTTTTTCCGTGCGGAATATATGTGCATACTATGTGCAAAGTTGTTGACGCTGGTGGAGAGCGCGGGCCGCGGCGCGGGGGAGCGGGGGGCGCTTGCCCAGACCTAGACTGATCGGCGTCGGCAGCAGCGACCGTGCGCATAGGTATACTTATCCACAGCTCGTCAGCCACAGGGTCGACCGGCGGCCCCGGCGCACCCAGGCCGGCCGTCCTCAACGTAGGGCGCAGATCGCTACGTACCGCTACCGCTACACCCCCACCCCGCGTCCGCCCGGTCGCGGTTACATCACGATTATTTCGAAAAACGGTATATTTATCCGTGAAATATTCACTATTATAAAAAGATTCATTCAACCATGTTTCACAGATACATATGACGTCATATGAACAAGTAACGATCTTAGATAAAAACTCATTAGATTTAGTTCTGAGTCCCCTAACATTTTGATATCCTATTGTAAGTGTAAGGTTCAAGTTGGCCATTTGGATAGTAGGAGTTGACTGTTACGCATTGCAAAGGCTATCGTTCGCAGGATGAAGTAAACAATTATATAATAATAGGTTAGGACGTTTGTTTGGTGAAGAGGATTTAAAGAAGTGTATCTGTTAATATTATGGTGTATGTTAGTCGAACGTGTGATTGATATAAGTTCAAACAGGCTTCTTATATGTTTATAATAAATCGATACAGTTGTTTTTAATGTGTGGATGTATTTATTAATTATTTTTCCGTGACAAAATGGAGTGGTGCGCATATGTTTGTATATATT
Source organism: Phthorimaea operculella (assembly GCA_024500475.1). Lineage (NCBI taxonomy): Eukaryota > Metazoa > Arthropoda > Insecta > Lepidoptera > Gelechiidae > Phthorimaea > Phthorimaea operculella. The sequence continues at coordinate 16,850,154 of JANFCV010000001.1, forward strand.
TTCTGAGATGCTATATTTACGACAGTTTAGTAGATAATTCAGGTTACTTATTACAAAGAGGAGACATCTGACCCCCGTAGCAGTACATAAAAAACCGCAAGTGAACACACTGGGCAGAAGACTAGTCCGTGCAGTGCAAACATTAACATTTACATGGGTTATAGTTTTGTATAATAAAAATAGTATTATTAATATGAAAGTATGAAAATACATTTGTGTTCTAGGTGTTACCAAACAGGGGCTATCTTCACTTTCAAACTGTATGTAAAGAATAATCAAAAATAATATGAAGTTAAAAAGTCATATCTTCTTTAGGTCACTTTCAGTGCCGATATGGATCACTTTGGATGTCTCGTTCTTCCTGACGAAAATCTTGGAATCCTTAATCCATATAAATTGGTAGGCCAGCTTCTTGGCAGCGTCGCGCGCGTTCCTATACAAAGCCTTGTTGTGAGGAGCCAAGTGCTGGTTGACGAAAACTGGTTTAGCAGGTCCGTCGAAACCTAGCTCTGCTGTGGTAATTCCTCTTCGCGATTTGCATGCTGCCAGTACTTCATTGAGGGGCCTGCGTCGGGCGAAACGTATGATGATATTTGGAATATCATAATCTGCTGGTTTACCTTCCGATTGTTTTGTGGGGAATTTACGAACTCTGTGAATTCGATCGACGTCGTAGGGGGTAAGAGTGACTCCTATCTTCACGCACAGCGTATGTAAAAGGTTCATAAGGTTTTCTCCCCTAGTCACAGGAACTCCAGATATTTCCAGGTTGTTCATTCTGTCGCGCTGCTCCAATTGCTGTAGTTGCGCAGTTATCTCTTGTAGTTTTGTATCCGTGCTGGACTGGAAAGACTTGCATAGACCTGAATTTTTCAGTTCTTCACTTTGCAATTTTTTCAGGTCATCACTGTGTTCCTTGAGCTGTTTTTTCATGTTGTTTACGTCAGAGTCAGTCTTTTTTAGTTTAGTGTCGAGAGTATGTATGGTATTCTTCATTTCAGTGAGATCTGATTGCACACCCACCAGCTGGTCTTTTATGGCCTGAGTGTTAGTTTTGACAGCTTGAAGCTCGGTAGAAATGGCGTTGTTTACCTTGGTGTGGGATTCCCTCCATTCTGATGTTAGGTCATGGCGCAACACTTTCATCGAGTTATCTAATTTTATTGTGAGATTTGCGATTTGGTCACGCAATGACGATAAAAGATAGTCATCATCGGGAGTTTTTCTTTTTCTACCAAATAATGGTTGTTCATCATCTTGAGAATTGTTTGATAAATCGGGACTTGATGCGCTGTGATGTGGCGGAGGCGATGACCCCATTTTGAGAATGAGAATTCCTTTGTCTAATCACGTAGGTACCCAGTGATCCGGCGGACACACGATATCACTAAGAAAAGTTCGATGTAGGTAGTACTAACACCACGCACTAATGGGGATCCGATCCAATACGTAATTTTCCACAATGATTATATTAAATCACTGCACAGTTTATTGTTTATTGTCTCTTAGTAGGTATAGAAAGCACTCGTATCACAATATGATATTTGTACGTAAAAGGTAATTGATTTTCTGGCTGTCACTGCGCCGCGGGCCGCACGACCGTTCCGTTCCGCGCTTCGATCCGACTGGGGGAAAACTTTGAAACTTTGACTAACTATAACTTCTAAACTACTGGTCCAAATTAAATGAAATTTAAAATAAATCGTGTCTATGCAGTGCTTGATAAGATATTTTTAAATCAGTGTTCTAAACTTATCGACAAGGGAGTTATGGGGGGGTCAAAAATGGCCTGAACTGGTTCGAGAAAAGGATGGTACGGCCGTGCCGCTTTCAGCTCGACTTGGTGGGGGCACTGCCGTGCCCCCAGATTACTGGCAAAATGTTCGAGTGCTAGTACTCTCCAATTTTACGTTTCTGGATATCTCGATACCAAGCCTTCCTTTGCCAAAAGCACTAACCGGCTAACCACGAATGTTCTCTAGGACTACAATTTATTTAAATGGATACAGCCCAGTCCCAGTGCACCTATATTCGAAATATATATCCGAAACTGGCTTAGCTGGAACAAAGCCAACTCTGGTGATAATAAGAGCAGAATCCTGGATATATAAGATGGTAATACGATATCCTTAACCCCGACTGAGATGAACACGAAAAGGTTCATGACATTTATTATGTACGGCGAATATACTGCCTTTTCAGTGTTCTTGAATACTTATAAGGAAGAGGCTCCATTAATCAGGATATTTATTATTTCTTTTTCAATTTATGTTTCCCGATTGCGCAAAGAATCTCAAGTTACGTTGAGGTTACGTTAACCATTCCTGTAACCGCCAAATGTTTTCAGTTTAAATCACACCAAGCGATTTTTAACCTCCATTTCTTTGTTTTAATAGAAGTTCTAAGAATTATCCCTTAGGTGCAACCGAAATAGTCTTTCTAGTAACCTAAAAGATAAGTAAGAATAATGTAGAGTTCCCGTTGGAGCTAACGACTAGAACTATTAGCAAAGTTGGTATTTACGCTTTGATGCAGTAATACATACATTATGCATTTTATTGTTTCACACGTTCATGATAATTTATATTGTTGCATAATTTATGGAGGGTCATGGAATCAATCAAACATAAATATCATACAAAGTAAAGCGTCCGTTGATAAACTTGTGTAATACACAGGGTGTTAGGAAAAGTGCTGCGTTCCTTTCGAGGGATGAACCAGCCCATGAAGCTGAGCAACTTTCCCCAGGAAACATAGATCGAAATATGAAAATAAATTTGGTTTTCTCATACAAACTGACCCGGCTGGCTTACACACTTAGTATGGGAGGTCCAAAACTTCTTTACATAATTCGACCTATGTTTCTTAGGGAAAGTTGTTCAGTTTCATGGGCTGGTTCATCTGTCAAAAGGAATGCAGTACTTTTACTTACTCCTTGTATATGAGGTATCTTAATGAAAATAGACCCAGTATAGGTATCAGCAATTAATTGTAAAATGCTGATAAAAAAAAAAACACACAGGTTGACGTGATACATCAGCTTATTACAGTACACTGCTGGACAAAAAACACTAATATAGAGAGGTGTTGAAACAGTCTGAATCATGGGAAAACAAAATTAAAAATTTTGAAAAATCCCACGACCGTTTGCTGCAGCACCCCCGAGTGAGTTATTTGCGTATCACTTAGCTAAGAATTTTCCCTAGTCAAATCTCCATCTATCACTGAAAACTGCATCAAAATCATACTAATGGTTTTGGAGATAACCTGTAACTTAAAATTCACACTTCAACTTAAACTCAGTGGCAGGAGAGACGCTAGCGCGTACAGATGTCACTCCGCCCGACGAAGGTCCACCGACTGGACCGAAACTGTCGCGAAACCGCGGCGCCAATAAAAAAGTAAGTGCGCGATCCGCGTAATATATAATTTAAGTTAAAATGTCGCACTTGAGTTTAAACAATTTAATAACCTGTAACATTGGTTCGCACAAACAAATGTTTACTACAGCGCTTCCTGGCGAGTGTTTCGTGTATTACCTATCTGAGAATATGCTCCATTAAAATTCTTATCTATCACTAAAAACCGCATCAAAATCCGACCAGTCCTTTTGGAGATACTTTGCAACATAGGTTTGCACTAACACACACACACACACACAAACACATAGATAAACATTCTCTCGCCCCAAAAGCATATACCGTCTCCGTTACATCGTGAAAAACATTTGTAGACTTCATGTAAGAAAGCATCGAAGCTTTATCATTCTTGTATCAACTCCGTGGCAACTTGATCTCAAAAACTGCAAGAGTGCAACGCGGACAAAGTAATTCTATAGATTGTTTTCAGGGAATTGCTACGTTGCCCTGTCCCAAAAGGATAGTTGGTCCAGCTGGAGAATTGCCAAGCCTTGTAAGACCTTCATTTGAGATAGTCATCTCGACACACCTAAAATAGGATATCTTATTCTTTACACGTTCGTTCTTTAAGACACACATATAAACTTCGGCTCTATCTTCTCACCTGGGTCGAGCCCTAACTTTTCAATAAATCGTCAGGTGTAGTACCGTGTGGTGCCGGCTTAGAATAGCATCACCCCTTTTCTACCCGTGGATGTCGTACAGGCGACTAAGGGATGGATCAAGGGAACAGACAGCAGCGTTCCCTGTCAACACTTTGCACTGCGCCCGCCAATCCGCCTGCAAAGCGTGATGAGTATATGGCAATATCCCTTAACTGGGGGAGGCCCATGTCCAGCAATGGACTATTGTGGCTTTAGTAGTTGTAGTAGTAGGTAGGGACTAGAGACATATGTGGGTGGGACCCTGGTCGTTGTGTTCAAGGAAAAGAAGGCGGCTAGTAGTGATTGGATGGCGAACACGGAACAACGTACCCTGGAAAGGTCTATCTACAGTAGTTCACTGCTATAGGCTATTGTGACGTGATCTCAACCATAGTGTCTAGGCATAAAGATGCCGGTATCTTTCATGAGACGATTGTCACTTAACCAAAGTCGTTCTGCTACTTTTGATGTTCGATGTAGTCAAAATGTTAACAACCCATCTCGGTTCCTTACTCAGCTTCTATACGACTTACAACTCATTCCCACCCGCCATCTTACAGGTCACGTAAAAACAGTTTTACTAGATAGCTCAATAAATGCAAAAATGGCAGTTACATTGTTCGCAAAGGCCATCGCACCTCAATGTTAAGGTGCGCTTAAAGCCCAAGCGTACTACGCTGCCGCTGTCAAAAAACTGGTCCGTATAGACTTGTATGAGATATCAGAGTAGCAGAGTAGCTAGGCAGCACTAATACGATGACGCTGCCACAATGACACGTAAAACGCCTTGTATGTGGTACGTCTGAAGTTTAATATCACCCTTCCGTCACACGTATTGGCACGACGACGACGCCGTTATAATGCCATGCATAACGCCGCGTAGTACACCAGAAGTTTAATGTCACCTTTAGACTTAAGTTCATGATAAGGTTCTGCGACTTATATGAAGCGTAGCTGGCGATGTGCCAATATGGTAAGACACCATATAAAGAACGGAAGTAACCTTCGGTATTACTTCCTTAAAGAAATTTTATCTAGCTATATCTATTGGGATTGCAAAGTCTGTTTGGTTGGTGTTATCACGTCACATTTTTGCAGAGTCGTATGTTTGTTACAATTCACGCTCTATCGGCTTGATAGATTTGTATGAAATTGACATGGGCTTCCCTCAATTAGGGGTATTGCCATACTCGTCACCTTTGGCAGGAGGCTTGGCCACCCCAGTACGAGAAGATACAGGGAACCTTACCTTACCTTAACAGCCACAAGAGTCCACTTCTGAACATGGGCTGCTATAGGGAACGCTACATCTCATTTCCTAAATTCCTAGACTACAGCGAAAATGACCTGAAATCTCAAAAATAACAAGATTTCCTAAGATATCTTTGTAAAGTAAGTTGAGTCTTGTTAGAAAAGTATCCTATGACGGAAAGCAATAAACAAGCACTCGTTGCTCCAACTGGCGAACTGCCAAGTGGTGGTAACTTAGTAAGGGCCTTTACACAACTGAGATTGAAAGAAAAATTACGATTTTAAAAATATGTGGACATCTAGTCGTCCTAATTACGAAAGAAAGAAAGAAAATAGTCTTATTTTCAGTCAAGATTTTTTCTTATGTCTAAATTATTGTATTAGATAGATAGAGACCTTTTATGCTTGATGCTTATACGTGTTTCTTACCACGAAAGGAAACGTTTTTATACTTTTTAAGACTGTTGCAATGCGACGGAGTCCAAATTGTAATGGTCGCTGTATTATTATTTCAAATACTAGTAGTACAAGCTGAGTCACTAACATCCTGTGAAGGTGGTTTTGATATTTCGGTGTGTTATAATAATAATCTATTCATACATATTCCCACCCGAACGTTGCAGGTGCAAATGTTTATGCTGGCTAGACAATATTATGGATTCACATTACATATTGTTTTCATAATGGATGACCTAATGGTACAGCTTAGGTACAATAAAAGTAGCAAAACCTTGCGGCAAAATAGCTGAGGACTAGAGTTTTCGCTTGCAGACGGCTATTGAGACTTGAATGTGTTTCTATATCGAAGTCCGATATCTAAGTAGTAAAATTTAAAGCGATGAAAATGTTATGTATTTTCGGATAGTTCCAGAAAATTAACATACACTACTAGCAGATTCTTCAATAATGGTTTTGGAGTTCCTCTGTCATTGACACTGCTAACTCCTACTATTTTTACTATTTAAAGAGATAAAGCTTTTTCAAGAGGAAGGTTTATATGTAGAATGAATGCCCAGTAAAGTCTTATACACACGCGAAAAAGATAAGCAATCTATATCTAAAAAGTTACTTGTTTGTGCCTGTAAGGTACTTTTAAGAGTTCAACGGCATGTCGTATAGACCCTAACAAAAAATAAAGGTTAGGTAGTGTCGACGGCGTGGTTTTATTGCGAACCATTAGCCGTCGAATTCAATCAAAGTTGTCAATGCTTATCTCCACACATGACACGTAAAACATGAGATATAGCGACGCTCGAAACCGTATATAAAATGTATCAAACAGAAGAGATGCCGTCTAGGTACACCCGTGACGCGCGTCTTGTCTTATCGCCGACGGCTAAAGTTCACTTGTCAGACGTACCTATGGCATTTTACTTCTCGCGTCTCACGTCTCATTTGTGAAGATTGTTCCTGAATGGATTTTTCATAGCGCGAAATTAAGTAAAGTATGTAAATGGAAGGAATTTATTTCTATTGCTAAGTAGAGTTCAGTAGCATTTGGTTTAAAGATATAGGACCCAACAAATAATACATAAAGAGATCGTCGACAGTGTCGGTTTTATTGCTAACCATTAGCCATCGAATTCAATCACGGCTGTCAGTATCGATTCGCTAAAACGTAAAAAAGTACGGTGGGAACACTGAAATCGTGTTTGCACGGCGATAAAACTGTTAGCTATGGGTATTAGTCTAGAATTACCTCTGACCTATATCGAATTTGATGAAAGTAATTACGACAAATACATAAAATCAAGTCGCTTTTCGCGTGTTCTATCTGTTTGTCGTGGACATCGTCCTAAGCCACGCAACGGATTGTGATGCGGTTTGTTTTAATAGATAGAGTGATTAAAGTCATAGGTTTATACGCGTATCACTAACTACTCTTTAGTTAGGTTCTTGGTTTAGTTAACCACACAACTGATCATGATACGGGTGCGGGTTTTTTAATTAAAAGAAGGTTTATTTATATTATGAATATAAATATCTAAAAAGTTAAAATTGTTTGTTTCAGGTACTTGGAAGCGTACATTTGGTAAAAACGCTAATAAAAAATACAGCCAGAGATCGTCGACAGTGTCGGTTTTATTGCTAACCATTAGCCATCGAATTCAATCACGGCTGTCAGTGTCGATTCGCTAAAAGCTAAAAAAGTTCAGTGCGAACGTTTAGGAACTTTGCAACTCAACTGTATCGCTATAAAACTGTTTGCTAAATTGCGTTGGATTATAGTGAATTTACAACGTGTTACAAAACAACCCATAAAAACTCCCATACAAATGGAGTTAATTCTGTATGGGAGGGCCAAATTTTCTTTTCATGTTTCGACCCATGTTACATAGGGAAAGTTGTTCAGTTTTACGAGTACCTTGACCTCCTTTCAGCTTTATTGGTTGTTTTGTAACACCCAGTATATTGCAGTGTGTGCATTTTTGCATTGATACCTTTGAATACATACACATAATTATGCCTATTACGCCTTGCGTCGTAGACTGAGCGTTAACGGCCGTAAGAATACAGTCGCCACGTCTAATTTTAGGGTTGTTTCAGAAAGATCGTATATCAGTATAGCATAGTGATGGGGTATCTGTCAGGCTATCGCGTAAAATTGTGATGGGGTATCTGTCAGGCTATCGCGTAAAATTGTAATACACATGAGACCATAATATGTCCGTGTGGTAGCGGCTTAGAATACTGCCACCCTAGTCCACATAGGGCGTTTCTTAAGAAATCAGCTCAGAAACGTTCGCGAAAGCGTTTTGAATTTTCAATACCATTTCTTGAAATTTCCATAAAATAATAAGTAATTATTTTTATGACTATTTCAAGATATATTCTACAAAACTATGGGACCCAAAAAACGATTTGATAAAGTTGGCTCGATAGAAAAAAAATGCAAAGTAAGGTCGAATTTTCCGTTTTTTTTTTTGTCTGAAAACCTGAACGATTTCATTGTTATTCAATATTTATTATTTTATTTTGTGTCCTCTTCTTCCTTTTTGAATTAATGATGAATCTATGGGCTTACATTTTCAAATATCTCTATGTATCATTTTATATTACAAAAAATGTCCAGATTTCTCGTTCGAAGCGTCATCGTCTGTTTCTCTGTAACGCAGCGAAAAGGAAAGGGACTTACTTTTTGGGACTGATTTCGCCTTAAAATGCAACGTAGAGTTTTTGACCTCGACTGAATATCTGTCGACTATGGTAAACCGCACTTGGCGGTGATACCACCTACAATAGCATTCCCAAAGAGGGTTGATGTCAGGCAGGCGGCTAGTCATGAAACACTGCCAAATCCTTTGCTATATAGTTTTGTTCTCTGACAAAACATGTTGCGCCGACCCCAAATGATTTGAGATAAGGGCAGGCAGATGATGACACATGTAACCATATTTTCAAAATCGCTTAATTTCTATATGCAAAGTCGTGTAACTCAACCAGAGAACTAATTCTCTGGTTGAGTCAACGTCCCCGCAACTCCCAAATGTGTGTTTGTATCTTGTTTTGGGAGAATGTATTGTGTTAGTCTAGATCTTATCTAGGTTTCTTGCCCGAGTACACGAATTTAGGTCTCTGAACTATCTAATGTGGTGTTGGGAACTATGTTACTGTGTAAATTAATTAGGGAATAATTTAAGTTACGCGCTGGAGATAGAGTCGCTAGAAATTATACAAGTTACGCTAATGAATTGAATGAAATCTTCTTTTCTTGTGGGACTCCGAGTCCAACGAGCCGATGAACCCTGATGTGAGAATTCTTCAACTGCCTTATTGTAATAGTCGGCTTCTGACATAGTTGTGAGGCGATCGCCTCTAAGTTATCATAGACAGCTACCGGGTCCGACGGCTTAGCGTGCTTTCCAAAGCACGGATTGAGTAGAATACCTATACGAGTATATCTCTCTTCATTGAAATCGACGTCATATTTCTAGAACAAATATCGAATAGACTGTCTGTTGATTGTCTATAATACCTATCGGTATACCGTTACCGCCAAAAATCGCACTATTATTAAATTCACCACACCCAATTTATAGTCTGGTATTAACTATTCAAGATGATTATAGGTATTATCTGTATACTTCTTCTTCACGTGGGACACTAAGTCATCCAACGACCCGATGAACCCTGGTGTTAGAGTTTTTCAACCGCCTACTGCAAGTTTTTCAACCGCTACTATGAAATGGTTGATTGGCTGAATTTGCCTGATTTGAATAAGTCAGCAATTTACTTCTTACCCGCGTGACTAGTTCGTATTTACTAAACTGCCTAGTTATATTTATAAAGTCTACCAACTCATTGCTCATAGTAACTATTATTATATCTGTGCTCCTAGTACTCTCCCTCTCAGAACAGGTTGTACACAAACCAGTCACGGTTGACTCATACTCCCATAGCTTTCATTAGCCCAGACCAGACTAGGTTGCCTAGATTATAGCCTACATTCTACCACATTAGATCTTATTCACAGTATAAAGATGTTACAGTAAAGAAACTCTACTCATTTCGGTTGAATCGCAAGGATTGTCACATTCGGTTACAATAATATAAATAATTTGAATTTAAGTAAGTACGTAGGTAATTTGTATTTTGTGTACGCCCAATCCGATTGACTTGCAAAAGCTTCCCTTGCTGTAGGTCAGCTGGAAGAAATTTCTTACTAGAAATAAGCTGTCCTGTTGTGTCGTCTTTCTTTGTATATGTTTCTTGTGTGCAATAAATAGTTTTTAATTTGTTAGTAAATTTTAATAACTTTAAAAATCTTTCAACGTTTATATACTGCATTAACAAAGGCTTCTTATTACTATGGGTAAACACCTTAATCCCTTCCCACGAGCATTCGGAGAATATTTCGCTCGAGTGAGACTGGGTCAGCTTTCTTGTAAGCAACGACGTCGCGCGCCTGTTTTAACAGTTTCGAGCGTTTGTATGAAGTTTCCACACTGCTGAGCGCAAGCAAAGCCACTTTTTTCTCTGTGTTAGATCTCATGTCGGATTAAATTATTCAGATAATCGTCTGCTATCGAGAGCGTCTAGCTTTAAAACCGGTTCGGTAAAAGCTGCAAAAAGCTTTTCGTCTTTATTATTATGGTGCAATATGTGGTGATTATTTGCTAGTGTCGTGGGAAATTTGTATGATAGGATCCAGAACATAACCGTGTGGCGCCGGCTTAGAATAGCATCATCCCATATCTTTCCCGTGGGTGTTGTAACAAGCGACTAAGGGATTTGAGAATTGATATTGTTACAATTTTATGCGAAAGGCTGACAACCTGCCACTGTGATGATACACAGTCTTCTGGATGACACTCAAACTTTTGTCAGACTGCTTAGGAGAGTAAATACAGCCGTTTATGCTCTGCCTACCCTGCAAGATATACAGGCGTGATTTAAGTATTTATGTACTTAACCTTATTTGCAAGAAGTGCTGAAAGTTGTTGTGGCATTTATATTTGGACGATTTTGTAGTCTAAGGCGCTATGAGACGTGAGACGTAAGATGACAACTGAGACGCAGACCGTCGGGGAGAGACGCGCGTCTCAGGTGTGTAGACGGCTTCTCTTCTGTTTCATAATTTTTATGGAAACGGTGAGATACGAGCGTCGCGCTGTGTCACGTCTCAAGTCTAGCGCCACACGAGTGGAGATAGCTCCTAACAAGCTCCTGAGAATCCTAAGGCTCTTATCACACAAGTTATTTGCGAGCAGATGCGGACCCCAAACCGCTTGTGCGATAACAGCTTTAGGATGTCATAGATAGTTTTAGCATCTCTATCAATGAATGTCATGTCTTCATAGGGTGAACATGATGAGGGTAGACTAGAACTTTGCGGTCTTGCATTATGTGTTGTAGACGTGAATAGACTGTCTTAGACTCTATTATTGACGCCTGTTATGCTACCATAGTTTTCGAACTACCAGTGTTCCTAGTTCGACGTAGTTTTGTCAATTTGTGTAGGTGGGTTAGATGATGTACTACAAATATGGGGACGTCCACAAATTACGTAAGGCAAAGTTTTAATTTTATTACTTTTCTCACACATTTTATGGTATAAGAGATAACGCCTGGCCAGGCTCTACTAAAGTGCGTTACGTAATTTGTGGGCGACCCCTATTTTGCTGAGGTAGGTAGGATAACGAAAGAAGAAATTCGTTGGTGACGCTAGTAGTAGTATAATCCATTCGCAATCATAAAATGACAATACTTAGATATCAAGACTTAGATACTACGCGTCCATACTAACTTGGCCTCCCGCTTAGGCTGGTCATAGTCATGACATTATAATTTTCAGTGGACTATAATAGAAGCTTAAAATAAAACTCATGGACAATTTTCATATTACCTATATTAAAACTAAGACTAGGCAAATATCTCTATCGCGTACTCGAGGCCGTAACTCCGTTGACTCTGGAAAACAGCGTCACGTATGGGTACCCGATACCACCCTCAGTTATGTTGTGAGATATTCATGCTTTTACATTAAAGATCTCGATAATATAGAGACTGGCTATGTCTCCAGTCCAGTTGCTTAATTACCAAAGCGCAGTAAAGTAAATAAAATTAATAAAAATAAGAAATTGAAAAAATATCTTGTATCGACCGGGGCTGGAACCCGGGCCGCATGGTTCAACTCCCCACCGCTCTGCCGCTGAGTTATCAATGCACCGATCAATGCTTGCCAAATTTCAATCTCTTGATGCTCGTCCTCAAGCGACGATCTAGTTGCAAGTATTTACAATGATTAGGTTAGAAAACATTCATCCTGGTCAGTCATTTATGTGAATAATATAGCACTGTGAGTGCATTAAAATCCTAATGGAATGAAATAAAACTCTTGTTCAATTTTCATATTACCTATATTAAAACTAAGACTAGGCGTATATCTCTATCGCGTACTTGAGGCCGTAACTCCGTTGGCTCTGGAAGAACAGCGTCACGTATGGGTACCCGATACCACCCTCAGTTATGTTGTGAGATATTCATGCTTTTACATTAAAATATCACGATACCTAATATAAAGGCAGGCTATGTCTCCAGTCCAGTTGCTCAGTTACCAAAGCTCAGTAAAGTAAATGAAATTAATAAAAATAAGAAAATGAAAAATATTATGCATCGACGAGGGCTCGATCCCGGGCCGCATGGGTCAACGCCTCACCGCTCTGCTACTACAATAAGTTATGGATGCAAATTTTATTCCCGCCAATCATTTAGTAACTCCTATTCATATTCAACCAGAATGATATTATTATTTTTTATTGCCAAATCCGATCGATGCTTGCCAAATTTCAATCTCTTGATGCTCGTCCCAAGGGACGATGTAGCGACATCTAGTAGAAAGTATTTACAACGTTTTTACCTGGTTGGTCCACATTCATCCTGGTTAGTCATTTATGAGAGTAATATAGCTCTGTAAGTGCATTAAAATCACTGATCTCCATATATACAATTAAAATCTATAGAATGAAATGAAACTCATGGACAATTTTCATATTACCTATATTAAAACTAAGACTAGGCAAAAATCTCTATCGCGTACTCGAGGCCGTAACTCCGTTGGCTCTGGAAAAACAGCGTCACGTATGGGTACCCGATACCACCTTCAGCTATGTTGTAAGATATTCATGTTTTGCTTTGAAATCCTACTATCCTACTAATATTATAGAGGCGGATGTTTGTGTGTGTGTTTGTTACGACATCACGCAAAAACGGCTGATTAGATTGACATGAAACTTTGCAGAAATATAAAAGGGCATCTGGAGTAACACATAGGATACTTTTTACCACGGAAAAATGTCTCATTCCCACGGGATCACGCATTTTCCAATATTTTTGAAATAGGTGGCGCGACTGAGCCGATTCGCGTTTTAAACGTTTTCGCCGAAAACTAACAGCGACATCTCTTGGCGAATAATGTTTTTTTCCCGCGGAATAATAGGTTGCAGCGGGTGAAACCGCTGACGGGCAGCTAGTAACCCTATAATATAGAGACTGGCCTGGCTATGCCTCCAGTCTAGTTGCTCATTTACCGAAGCGCAGTAAAGTGAATGAAATAAAACTCATGGACAATTTTCATATTACCTATATTAAAACTAAGACTAGGCGAAAATCTCTATCGCGTACTCGAGGCCGTAACTCAGTTGACTCTGGAAAAACAGCGTCACGTATGGGTATCCGATACCACCCTCAGTTATGTTGTGAGATATTCATGCTTTACTTTGAAATATCCCTATAATATAGAGACTGGCCTGGCTATGCCTCCAGTCCGGTTACTCAGTAACCAAAGCGCAGTAAATACTAAAAAAAATGCATTTAGTATCTATAAGCCAGAACCGACATGTGAGCCCGGTTGCTCAATCGGTGCTTGGAACTCGACTGTCGAAGATCTTCTGAGGATGCTCCGTGGAGGAGTGAAACACGTGTAGAGTCTAAAACGGTGGTGGTTGCGGTGTTGGTGAGGTGCACCGCTTGTACAATTGCATTAAGTTGCGGTCGTACGTGTGGTTTTTTCAGCAGCATAACTTGTCATCATAAGTGCGGAAGAAGCTAAAAAAAATCTATCACTTTTATAATTGAAATAAAACTCATGTACAATTTTCATATTACCTATATTAAAACTAAGACTAGGCAAATATTTCTATCGCGTACTCGAGGCCGTAACTCCGTTGGCTCTGGAAGAACAGCGTCACGTATGGGTATCCAATACCACCTTCAGTTATGTTCACTATCGCTTCTGTACGCTGGTAGTCGTGACAGTCTATGGCCTGGAACAAAGAAAAATGGAGGTTAATTTCAGTCAATTTTAAAGGTTTCTATAATACTCGCATGAGTTAGACTTTTCAACAGTAAATCGTATCAAGTTGATTTCATCGGAAAACAGTCAGTCTCATATTCTTTGTAGTAAAGAAGGTCTGAACTTAGCGACTGATAATGCCATTGCCGTCGCCATGTACTGGCAGGACAAAATCTAGTTCGACCTATTAACACGAAGAAGAAGTGTCTGAAGAGCAGGGTGAAAGTGATAGAGTGTTTAGCGTCTTCCGCACTTTTATGGCAAGTCATGCTGCTGAGTGAACCACACGTACGACGCAACTTAAAGCAAATGTACAATTGAAGTTAATTTCAGTGTCTTAGATCTGGATGGAAGTGATAGAAATATTGACTTCTTCTGCACATATGGTGGCAAGTTATGCTGCTGAGTGAACCACACGTACGACCGCAACTTAAAGCAAATGTACAAGCGATGCACCTCACCAACACCGCAACAAACACTCTACACGTGTTTCGCTCCTCCACGTAGCATCCTCAGATCTTCGACAGTCATGTTCAAGGAACGGAGAATACTCCGTGGAGGAGCGAAACACGTGTAGAGAGAGTTTTGAAAAGTGTAGCAACGTTTGATAGGTTTAAAATCCAAATAAAACACAACTTAAATCCGTTAAAGTCGTTTTATTGCAACGTGTAGAGTGTAAAATGGTGGTTGCGGTGTTGGTGAGGTGCATCGCTTCTACCTACGTTTGCTTTTAGTTGCGGTCGTACGTGTGGTTCACTCAGCGGCATAACTTGCCATCATATTCAGACTTTTGTCTCCTTAACAGACGGTAGTACATTTAACTTTTGTTTGGGAAGCATCCCACCATAAAGAATTTGACACACTTTGTATTCCAAATTAGAATATTGATCGTATTTGCGTATGAAAAAGAACAATGCTCTTCTTATCTTATCTTACAATGAATCAAAGTATTTTACAGAGCACTTAAATTCCTTAATGCTTGCATGAGTGACTTTTCAATAGTAAATCCTATCAAGTTTATCGATTTCATCGGAAATCAGTAAATCTCATTTTCCTGATTATTCTTATCGCTATCATGGTTAAAACGCAATATGTACTACATTCTATATCCCAGGAATTCTCTTTCTTATCGTATTTAATGCAATAGGTATAACTATTTATTTCCCAAGAATTCTCTCTTCTAGTATGTGTGAAGTAAGTGGAACTCTGACAATCGAGTTTGATATGTTGGCTTCACGCCAAACCGGAGATTGTTACAACCCAGTAAATAGGAATAAACTCGTGAAAATCATATATTAAGGTTGTATAGTTTTTATACCTACAGTTCCATAATATATAAGTAGGTACTAACACCGGGATCTGTGGTATACAAAAAGGAAAAAGGGGCAGAAAACTGTATGAACCTATTATTCTGTTGTGGAAATACTGTATAATCGATCGCATTCAGTGGGTTTGTCGTGTTGTGCCGGGTTAGAGTAGCATTACCATATCTTTACCGTGGGTGTCGTAAGAAACGACTAAGGAATTTAGGAACTGATGTGTATTGCAATTTTAGGCGACAACCTGTCACTATGGTGACTATTGGCAGACGTGGTGTAAATGTCGTTTTTTTACAATCTTTTAGGAATATAGGCGTGATATAGGTATGTATGTATGTATTCAATGGCGTGCAATAGAGGCCTATTTCCTGTGGTGTACGTACAGGCTGATGATGATGATAATTTATGTTATGTTTGATGGATGGATAAGGGTGACATGCTGCTACTATAACAGCCACAATAAAGTCCACTGCTGAACATGGGCCTCCCCCTAGCATTTGCCATACTCACCACGCTTGGCAGGCGGTTTGGTGAACGCAATGCAAGATGTTGCAATGTGATTACGAAATTTATCCAGGGATTGAATTTATCCCTTAGTCCCGACACCCACGGGACAGATATGGGGTGATGACATTCTAACCCGCCATCACACGGCACGGGTGACATACGTATGGTTTATTACACTATAGCTAGCACTGCATTAGAACAAGTAAACAGACCTTGTTTCTTTTGACAGTTAATCACTTCTGAACGAGGTGTTGAGAAGATTACTGTCATCATCAACCTGATTATGATTGAATGACAGTTGCAGCACAAATTAGGGAAACGGCGCGCGGAGTTGCAGTATGCAACTACTACTAGTCTTATTAAAGTGGCAAACCAAAGGATGTTTCACTAAAATAATAATCTAGGTCATAGGTACAGGTGTAAAAAAGATTCGCTGAATATTTTTCAATAGGTGAACCACCTTACGTATCCGTTACGTATCGTAGAGGCTAAGAATACTGCCATCCCAAGTCCAATCAGGGTGTTTCGTAAAAGGCGACGTAGAGTCTTTGACCTCAGCTAAATGGTGGCGGTGATACCACATACAATAGCATTTCCAAAGTGCGTTGACGGCAGGCAGGCGGCCGGTAATAAAACATTGCCAAATCCTTTTGTGACATGATTTTGTGCTCTAATAAAACATGTTGCGCTGAACCCAACTGATTTGAGATAAGAGCAGGAAGATGATGATGACGAATTGATGATGATGATGATTCGGTGAAAAGAAATAGAGCTATCATACAATGATCGCAGTTTGGGAAATAAATCCTTTTAAATAACCTGATATTAGCTCTGTCACTTTCCGTCACTTAAGTTTAGAAAAGGATAGGAGTTGATCACGACTAAAATTGTCTTATAATCTGACGCAAAATGTGCGTTATCTGTCAAAATAAGGCAAAGGTGAAAACAATGCCTACTAAATTTACATGAAATGGCAGAAGAACCAATTAAACGTGACAAGACAAGACTTAGAGACCTCCCATCATTTTCTAAACATATTTGGCGGAAAGTGACAGCGCTAAGGTAAGCATAAATTGCGGCCAATAAACCTACCTTACAGAACCGACTACTTATTCCTGGAAACATGGTTATTCAACTCTGGAATCCTCCAGACTGATTGAGTTGACTGACAATTCTTAGTTCGTGGGTTGAATCTCGGTCAAAGATAATCATGTTGTCATTCATACTATGTTCTACTAGGTCAGTTATTATGTAGGTAAGATACTACAAGATAGTTATCTGATAGATAAACATCGGTATTTGAAAAATAAAATCAGTCAGGTGTTCAGTTCAACTAGCCTTGAATGAAATGAACAATGCATGCCTTTATGAGTTTATTTTTACACAATTTTCAACTTAGTAGGTCAGTAGTTTTAACGGACTTCGAAACAGATATATTTATTTGTAACTTTATTAATTCAACCCGTATGTTTGTGACATTCACGGACTTATGTAATATTTTGGTTTCTTGATCTGTGAAAGTTTGAAAATTGGATGAAGACTTCAAGTGAGTATGACAAGTTTGTTCTCGCTAATCTCAAAAACTACGAGACCAAATACGAGACCTATTTTGTTTAAGAACAGTCAAATCTGTGAGTGGCTACAAAGTCATCAAAACTGATTCAGTGATTTCTAAGTTTTTAAGTATTTTTTCCTCAATGATTTTGATATCCTAAATTATTACCTATATAATCTATTATTTGGATAATAACGTTGGTTATCGAGGCTTCTTTGAAAATTCGAAATCGGGGAAGAGTATTCTTTTTTTGTGTACCTATGTTATGTTTGTCTTCACATAACTCAAAAACTAAGACCTATTTTGATCTTTTATTACGAGAAAAGTCGTATCTACAAGGAACTACTTTGATTAAAATTTAGTACTTTTCAAGGTTATAAGTGTTTTTCTACTATGTATTAAATTATACTAAATTCTCACCTTTATAGGTCGCTGCAACGTATCATTGTACGCGTAATACTCGATCCTTCTTCTCCAGGGCACGGCGAAGAGAATCAACTTCTCTCTGTTTATTAATCTAGTTTCGTCCGTCTTCTGTCCATAGAAGTAACTCTTACACGTAACACATGTCAAAGCACTCAACACTATCGACAAACACACTGTTATCTTCATAGTAAACTTCTTTATCTTCAGTAAAATAGTAAGACACACCGTTTATTTTTTCTCCTATTAAACTGTTTATCACAATACGTCCACTTGATTCAGAAGTTGGTAGACGTCTCAGGTGTGTAGACGGCTTCTCTTCTGTTTCATAATTTTTATGGAAACGGTGAGATACGAGCGTCGCGCTGTGTCACGTCTCAAGTCTAGCGCCACACGAGTGGAGATAGCTCCTAACAAGCTCCTGAGAATCCTAAGGCTCTTATCACACAAGTTATTTGCGAGCAGATGCGGACCCCAAACCGCTTGTGCGATAACAGCTTTAGGATGTCATAGATAGTTTTAGCATCTCTATCAATGAATGTCATGTCTTCATAGGGTGAACATGATGAGGGTAGACTAGAACTTTGCGGTCTTGCATTATGTGTTGTAGACGTGAATAGACTGTCTTAGACTCTATTATTGACGCCTGTTATGCTACCATAGTTTTCGAACTACCAGTGTTCCTAGTTCGACGTAGTTTTGTCAATTTGTGTAGGTGGGTTAGATGATGTACTACAAATATGGGGACGTCCACAAATTACGTAAGGCAAAGTTTTAATTTTATTACTTTTCTCACACATTTTATGGTATAAGAGATAACGCCTGGCCAGGCTCTACTAAAGTGCGTTACGTAATTTGTGGGCGACCCCTATTTTGCTGTGGTAGGTAGGATAACGAAAGAAGAAATTCGTTGGTGACGCTAGTAGTAGTATAATCCATTCGCAATCATAAAATGACAATACTTAGATATCAAGACTTAGATACTACGCGTCCATACTAACTTGGCCTCCCGCTTAGGCTGGTCATAGTCATGACATTATAATTTTCAGTGGACTATAATAGAAGCTTAAAATAAAACTCATGGACAATTTTCATATTACCTATATTAAAACTAAGACTAGGCAAATATCTCTATCGCGTACTCGAGGCCGTAACTCCGTTGACTCTGGAAAAACAGCGTCACGTATGGGTACCCGATACCACCCTCAGTTATGTTGTGAGATATTCATGCTTTTACATTAAAGATCTCGATAATATAGAGACTGGCTATGTCTCCAGTCCAGTTGCTTAATTACCAAAGCGCAGTAAAGTAAATAAAATTAATAAAAATAAGAAATTGAAAAAATATCTTGTATCGACCGGGGCTGGAACCCGGGCCGCATGGTTCAACTCCCCACCGCTCTGCCGCTGAGTTATCAATGCACCGATCAATGCTTGCCAAATTTCAATCTCTTGATGCTCGTCCTCAAGCGACGATCTAGTTGCAAGTATTTACAATGATTAGGTTAGAAAACATTCATCCTGGTCAGTCATTTATGTGAATAATATAGCACTGTGAGTGCATTAAAATCCTAATGGAATGAAATAAAACTCTTGTTCAATTTTCATATTACCTATATTAAAACTAAGACTAGGCGTATATCTCTATCGCGTACTTGAGGCCGTAACTCCGTTGGCTCTGGAAGAACAGCGTCACGTATGGGTACCCGATACCACCCTCAGTTATGTTGTGAGATATTCATGCTTTTACATTAAAATATCACGATACCTAATATAAAGGCAGGCTATGTCTCCAGTCCAGTTGCTCAGTTACCAAAGCTCAGTAAAGTAAATGAAATTAATAAAAATAAGAAAATGAAAAAATATTATGCATCGACGAGGGCTCGATCCCGGGCCGCATGGGTCAACGCCTCACCGCTCTGCTACTACAATAAGTTATGGATGCAAATTTTATTCCCGCCAATCATTTAGTAACTCCTATTCATATTCAACCAGAATGATATTATTATTTTTTATTGCCAAATCCGATCGATGCTTGCCAAATTTCAATCTCTTGATGCTCGTCCCAAGGGACGATGTAGCGACATCTAGTAGAAAGTATTTACAACGTTTTTACCTGGTTGGTCCACATTCATCCTGGTTAGTCATTTATGAGAGTAATATAGCTCTGTAAGTGCATTAAAATCACTGATCTCCATATATACAATTAAAATCTATAGAATGAAATGAAACTCATGGACAATTTTCATATTACCTATATTAAAACTAAGACTAGGCAAAAATCTCTATCGCGTACTCGAGGCCGTAACTCCGTTGGCTCTGGAAAAACAGCGTCACGTATGGGTACCCGATACCACCTTCAGCTATGTTGTAAGATATTCATGTTTTGCTTTGAAATCCTACTATCCTACTAATATTATAGAGGCGGATGTTTGTGTGTGTGTTTGTTACGACATCACGCAAAAACGGCTGATTAGATTGACATGAAACTTTGCAGAAATATAAAAGGGCATCTGGAGTAACACATAGGATACTTTTTACCACGGAAAAATGTCTCATTCCCACGGGATCACG
Source organism: Phthorimaea operculella (assembly GCA_024500475.1). Classification (NCBI taxonomy): domain Eukaryota; kingdom Metazoa; phylum Arthropoda; class Insecta; order Lepidoptera; family Gelechiidae; genus Phthorimaea; species Phthorimaea operculella. Next base: position 16,870,640 of record JANFCV010000001.1, read on the forward strand.
TATTTTCCAATATTTTTGAAATAGGTGGCGCGACTGAGCCGATTCGCGTTTTAAACGTTTTCGCCGAAAACTAACAGCGACATCTCTTGGCGAATAATGTTTTTCCGCGGAATAATAGGTTGCAGCAGGTGAAACCGCTGACGGGCAGCTAGTAACCCTATAATATAGAGACTGGCCTGGCTATGCCTCCAGTCCAGTTGCTCAGTACGAAAGTGCAGTAAAATAAATGAAATAAAACTCTTGCACAATTTTCATATTACCTATATTAAAACTAAGACTAGGCGAAAATCTCTATCGCGTACTCGAGGCCGTAACTCAGTTGACTCTGGAAAAACAGCGTCACGTATGGGTATCCGATACCACCCTCAGTTATGTTGTGAGATATTCATGCTTTACTTTGAAATATCCCTATAATATAGAGACTGGCCTGGCTATGCCTCCAGTCCGGTTACTCAGTAACCAAAGCGCAGTAAATACTAAAAAAAATGCATTTAGTATCTATAAGCCAGAACCGACATGTGAGCCCGGTTGCTCAATCGGTGCTTGGAACTCGACTGTCGAAGATCTTCTGAGGATGCTCCGTGGAGGAGTGAAACACGTGTAGAGTCTAAAACGGTGGTGGTTGCGGTGTTGGTGAGGTGCACCGCTTGTACAATTGCATTAAGTTGCGGTCGTACGTGTGTTTTTTCAGCAGCATAACTTGTCATCATAAGTGCGGAAGAAGCTAAAAAAAATCTATCACTTTTATAATTGAAATAAAACTCATGTACAATTTTCATATTACCTATATTAAAACTAAGACTAGGCAAATATTTCTATCGCGTACTCGAGGCCGTAACTCCGTTGGCTCTGGAAGAACAGCGTCACGTATGGGTATCAATACCACCTTCAGTTATGTTCACTATCGCTTCTGTACGCTGGTAGTCGTGACAGTCTATGGCCTGGAACAAAGAAAAATGGAGGTTAATTTCAGTCAATTTTAAAGGTTTCTATAATACTCGCATGAGTTAGACTTTTCAACAGTAAATCGTATCAAGTTGATTTCATCGGAAAACAGTCAGTCTCATATTCTTTGTAGTAAAGAAGGTCTGAACTTAGCGACTGATAATGCCATTGCCGTCGCCATGTACTGGCAGGACAAAATCTAGTTCGACCTATTAACACGAAGAAGAAGTGTCTGAAGAGCAGGGTGAAAGTGATAGAGTGTTTAGCGTCTTCCGCACTTTTATGGCAAGTCATGCTGCTGAGTGAACCACACGTACGACGCAACTTAAAGCAAATGTACAATTGAAGTTAATTTCAGTGTCTTAGATCTGGATGGAAGTGATAGAAATATTGACTTCTTCTGCACATATGGTGGCAAGTTATGCTGCTGAGTGAACCACACGTACGACCGCAACTTAAAGCAAATGTACAAGCGATGCACCTCACCAACACCGCAACAAACACTCTACACGTGTTTCGCTCCTCCACGTAGCATCCTCAGATCTTCGACAGTCATGTTCAAGGAACGGAGAATACTCCGTGGAGGAGCGAAACACGTGTAGAGAGAGTTTTTGAAAAGTGTAGCAACGTTTGATAGGTTTAAAATCCAAATAAAACACAACTTAAATCCGTTAAAGTCGTTTTATTGCAACGTGTAGAGTGTAAAATGGTGGTTGCGGTGTTGGTGAGGTGCATCGCTTCTACCTACGTTTGCTTTTAGTTGCGGTCGTACGTGTGGTTCACATAGCAGCATGACTTGCTATCATATTCAGACTTTTGTCTCCTTAACAGACGTTAGTCCATTTAACTTTCGTATGGGAAGCATCCCACCATAAGGTATTTGACACACTTTGTATTCCAAATTAGAAGATTGATCGTACTTGCGTATGAAAAAGAACAATGCTCTTCAATGAATCAAAGTTTTTATAGAGCACTTAAATTGTAAAGGAGGTTTCCATAACACAAGCATGAGTAAGACTTTTGAATAGTAAATGGTATCAAGTTTATCGATTTCATCGGAAATCAGTAAATCTCATATTCTTATCGCTACTGCGTTAATACTACATTCCATATCCCAGGAATTCTCTCTTATCGTAGTTAATTCAATAGGTATAAACTATTTCTTTCCCGAGAATTCTCTCTTCTAGTATGTGTGAAGTAAGTGGAACTCTGACAATCGAGTTTGATATGTTGGCTTCTCGCCAAACCGGAGATTGTTACAATCCAGTAAATAGGAATAAACTCGTGAAATATCATATAAATAGGTTGTATAGTTTTTATACCTACAGTTCCATAAATAAGTAGGTACTAACACCGGGATCTGTGGTGTACAAAAAAGGAAAAAAGGGGCGGGAAAACTGTATGAACCTATTATTCTGTTGTGGAAATACTGTATAATCGATCGCATTCAGTGGGTTTGTCGTGTTGTGCCGGGTTAGAGTAGCATTACCATATCTTTACCGTGGGTGTCGTAAGAAACGACTAAGGAATTTAGGAACTGATGTGTATTGCAATTTTAGGCGACAACCTGTCACTATGGTGACTATTGGCAGACGTGGTGTAAATGTCGTTTTTTTACAATCTTTTAGGAATATAGGCGTGATATAGGTATGTATGTATGTATTCAATGGCGTGCAATAGAGGCCTATTTCCTGTGGTGTACGTACAGGCTGATGATGATGATAATTTATGTTATGTTTGATGGATGGATAAGGGTGACATGCTGCTACTATAACAGCCACAATAAAGTCCACTGCTGAACATGGGCCTCCCCCTAGCATTTGCCATACTCACCACGCTTGGCAGGCGGTTTGGTGAACGCAATGCAAGATGTTGCAATGTGATTACGAAATTTATCCAGGGATTGAATTTATCCCTTAGTCCCGACACCCACGGGACAGATATGGGGTGATGACATTCTAACCCGCCATCACACGGCACGGGTGACATACGTATGGTTTATTACACTATAGCTAGCACTGCATTAGAACAAGTAAACAGACCTTGTTTCTTTTGACAGTTAATCACTTCTGAACGAGGTGTTGAGAAGATTACTGTCATCATCAACCTGATTATGATTGAATGACAGTTGCAGCACAAATTAGGGAAACGGCGCGCGGAGTTGCAGTATGCAACTAGTACTAGTCTTATTAAAGTGGCAAACCAAAGGATGTTTCACTAAAATAATAATCTAGGTCATAGGTACAGGTGTAAAAAATTCGCTGAATATTTTTCAATAGGTGAACCACCTTACGTATCCGTTACGTATCGTAGAGGCTAAGAATACTGCCATCCCAAGTCCAATCAGGGTGTTTCGTAAAAGGCGACGTAGAGTCTTTGACCTCAGCTAAATGGTGGCGGTGATACCACATACAATAGCATTTCCAAAGACCGTTGACGGCAGGCAGGCAGCTGGTCACAAAACATTGCTAAATACTTTTGCTACATGATTTTGTTCTCTAATAAACCATCTTGCGCCTACCCATTTGAGATAAGGGCAGGAAGATGATGATGATGAATTGATGATGATGATTCGGTGAAAAGAAATAGAGCTATCATACAATGATCGCAGTTTGGGAAATAAATCCTTTTAAATAACCTGATATTAGCTCTGTCACTTTCCGTCAATTTAGTTTAGAAAAGGATAGGAGTTGATCACGACTGAAATTGTCTAATAATCTGACACAAAATATGCGTTATCTGTCAAAATAAGGCAAAGGTGAAAACAATGTCAACTAAATTTACCTGAAATGGCAAAAGAACCAATACTTAAACGTGACAAAACTTAGATATCTCCCATTATTTTCTAAACATATTTGGCGGAAAGTGACAGCGCTAAAGTAAGCTAAGTTAAGAGAATTTATTTCTTGAATTGCGGATTTTGCCAATAAACCTATACAGAACCGACTACTTATTCCTGGAAACATGGTTATTCAACTCTGGAATCCTCCAGACTGATTGAGTTGACTGACAATTCGTACTTCGTGGGTTGAATCTCGGTCAAAGATAATCATGTTGTCATTCATACTATGTTCTACTAGGTCAGTTATTATGTAGGTAAGATACTACCAGTTATCTGATAGATAAACATCGGTAGGTATTTGAAAAATAAAATCAGTCAGGTGTTCAGTTCAACTAGCCTTGAATGAAAAGAACAATGCATGCCTTTATGAGTTTATTTTTACACAATTTTCAACTTAGTAGGTCAGTAGTTTTAACGGACTTCGAAACAGATATATTTATTTGTAACTTTATTAATTCAACCCGTATGTTTGTGACATTCACGGACTTATGTAATATTTTGGTTTCTTGATCTGTGAAAGTTTGAAAATTGGATGAAGACTTCAAGTGAGTATGACAAGTTTGTTCTCGCTAATCTCAAAAACTACGAGACCAAATACGAGACCTATTTTGTTTAAGAACAGTCAAATCTGTGAGTGGCTACAAAGTCATCAAAACTGATTCAGTGATTTCTAAGTTTTTAAGTATTTTTTCCTCAATGATTTTGATATCCTAAATTATTACCTATATAATCTATTATTTGGATAATAACGTTGGTTATCGAGGCTTCTTTGAAAATTCGAAATCGGGGAAGAGTATTCTTTTTTTGTGTACCTATGTTATGTTTGTCTTCACATAACTCAAAAACTAAGACCTATTTTGATCTTTTATTACGAGAAAAGTCGTATCTACAAGGAACTACAAATTTGATTAAAATTTAGTACTTTTCAAGGTTATAAGTGTTTTTCTACTATGTATTAAATTATACTAAATTCTCACCTTTATAGGTCGCTGCAACGTATCATTGTACGCGTAATACTCGATCCTTCTTCTCCAGGGCACGGCGAAGAGAATCAACTTCTCTCTGTTTATTAATCTAGTTTCGTCCGTCTTCTGTCCATAGAAGTAACTCTTACACGTAACACATGTCAAAGCACTCAACACTATCGACAAACACACTGTTATCTTCATAGTAAACTTCTTTATCTTCAGTAAAATAGTAAGACACACCGTTTATTTTTTCTCCTATTAAACTGTTTATCACAATACGTCCACTTGATTCAGAAGTTGGTATATCACTAAAGTGTTGCACTATACCACTGTTCTTTCGCGTTAAACCGTCTTTCCTACTGTAATTATGTGTAATTACATTGGACAGTCATGAATTACAAATCACTAATTACTGCCTCTCATAAATGCCGTCTAGAGGTATAGTGATGTTATTAAGGCCACTCGAAATCGTAACGAATATTGCAATGTTTATGTTAGAAATATACGAATACTTTTTATTTACTATTACTACACATGTTGTATACGGCGGTCAACTTCAAAATGAATTCTCTGTATGTGAGGTCAGCTTATAAGGATACATATTATCATGACTGCGATAATAATTACGACATCTCGGCAAATACGTGGGTTCTCTCTGTTGTTGGGGATATACTTGCGCGTTTATTGAATACGTAAACAAATTTCGTAATATACGCCGCGTCGGAACTGAGATAAGGCAAGTGCAGCTGTACTTAACTGGCTATCTCACTTACTCTGCCCTGATACCCGAATCGAAGTACATCGCTGGTTATATTGGGTTTATTGTAATGACGCCCGTATGATAACCAACCAATGTATGCAAAATAGGGTCCAGAGTGAAATAGCATATACTGCATCTTACTGTACTTCCCGAGAAGCGGGAAATCGTTTGTAATAATTGTCAAGATAAGTTATTTGTTGTGATTGTATTTTATTTGGATTTACCGATCCGTTTTTTCCTTAATTTGGTTTTTTGGACTCTATTTTGGGAAGTTACATGTTGTGATATTGATATATTTGGAATTTTGGACGCATTTAATGATTTTCCTTTCAGGAAAAATCTTCTGACAGGTTGAAGTTCGGATTTCTGAACCGAATTTAGTACACAGTAAAAACATCACTAATATTGCGATTTGAGCAAATCGTACTTGAAATTCTAAGAAAACTAGGCGCGGTGACGTAATGCCAGCGACCCTAATAGAAAATTCAATAAAATCACAAAGTAATTATAATTTAATATCATTTTAATTACTTATAAACTTGTTTAGTTATAAAACTTAGTATCGTTGATTTTATTGCTTATCTCTTCGTGTGGGTACACTAGGTCGTCCAACGACCCAAATAACTCTGGTGTTAGAGTTTTAGGACCGTCTACTACACGTAGCAGGCCTTTGACATGTTTGTGTCATGACCGCTGTCTAAGTAATCAAAATCATAGACCGCAACCGGGATCGACGGCTTACCGTGCCCTCCAAAGAACGGAACCATCTTTCTTTTTGAACAAGCAAATGGTGCGGCCTGCAATGTCCTAACCAGACTAGGAATAAATTTACACAGTGATAAATATCAACTTTGTGAGTGACCCACCGAGTATCGAACCCGCAATCTTTGCGTCGCAAGGAGTTACATTACCACTGCGCCACATCATCGGCCGTCAGCTGCTTATTAGTTAATACATATTGCTTATGAATAAATTCTTGGCTTCTAAGGCCGTTTGCTTTTCGTCCTGACCTTTATCGACCAAATCCAGTTGTCAATGACGTTCTCATCGAACTATTAGAAGTTCTAGAACATAATAGATATTAGATATAATCATCTTCCTGCTCTTATTCCAAATCAGTTGGGGCCGGCGCAACATGATTTGTTAGAACACAAAATCATGATGATTTGGTAATGTTTTATGATCCGCCGCCTGCCTGACTTCAACCCTCTTTGAGAATGCTGTTGTAGCTGGTATCGACGGCACCATGAGGTTAACCATAGTCGTCATATTCATCCGAGATCAAACACTCTACGTCGCCTTTTGCAAAAAACCCTGAGTGGACTAGGGGTGGCAGTATTCTTAGCCGCTACCACATTAATAAATAATTGGTAGAACAGGCAGATTCACTCTTATGGCATACCCTGGAGGAGGTCTATGTCCAGCGGACTGCTATAACCTGATGTGACCTGATCAGGATGTGAGCATAATAAATCAAGACACGGTCAAATTCATAGTCTCCAACAAGATTCCCTGGGAATTCGTTGCAAAACTGTATCCCGGTAGATGGATCCCTGCCACGCGTTAGTGGTCAAGAATGCAAGATAAACTTACTTAATCTCGCAGGATTCCCAATATCAAGATGTCATATAGAGAGCTGGAACAATCAAAACGAAATGTCTGCCCTACCCGAATCGAAACCGTGACCTCTTTAGTACACATGCACGACTAACGCGCCATAATGCCAATGACATGGGAGCCTCTTGGCTTTTAAGGTCACTGCGTTTCGTCTTGACCTTGTTTGTCTATGTAGTATTATTCAATATCGTCTCATCAGTGTTTCAAGGAGCATGTTTCGGGAGTCTTGCGTCATTTCCCACTTGCCACAATTTGTTATCCGTTGCGTTGTTTGGTAAACATCCTTCTGATTTGCGCCTTTGAAATATGTTTGACGCAGCAATGAAATATCTCCTTTGGGTCAAAATAAAACGCAATTGTTTTTTACAGGGTGTTAATTTAAATGCGTGCCATAGTTTAAGGGTAGGCTGAGTATCGATAAAAAATGCAGTAAAAAATATTTAAAAAATTCCTTTATGTTTTTATACTTTTAGCCTAAATTTGATTCAGATGCTTAAATCTCAGCCAAGACTCGTTCAAACTTAAAGTTGATTAGCCGAAAATACTTCTACTGGCATTTTCTAAACGACAGAGGTATATCGACCCCTCTGGCCTCAATTGGCGTAAATGACATTTTTGGCAAAAATGAGTTAAAAATGCAGTTTTGTTCAGTTTTTTTTTCTCTATCGATCTGTATATTTAAAATCCCACCCAAAACATAAATGTGAAAGGCTGCCAAGTTCGATAATATTGGAATGCTTCGCCTATAAAAGAAGTGAGATCTAAATAAGTACCAAGTTCACTGTTTTTTCAGCAGTTTCCTTATAACATTATTTTTTCTGTACATTTTAATGATATAACTTGGCAAGTTTTCACACACTTTGTTATAAACCTACTAAACGCAATGAGTCAAGTATATAATTTTCTATTAAAACTTGCCAAGTTATATCATTAAAATGTACAGAAAAAAAAATGTTATAAGGAAACTGCTGAAAAAACAGTGAACTTGGTACTTATTTAGATCTCACTTCTTTTATAGGCGAAGCATTCCAATATTATCGAACTTGGCAGCCTTTCACATTTATGTTTTGGGTGGGATTTCATTTATTTTTGTAAGGTTTATTTTCTTTTTTTCTTATGATTAAGTTAGTTAAGGAAATGTCTCATTTATACTAATTTTCAGATAATTTTCAGATGGACTATGCTTCTTACAAAGAAATGGACTAGTTTTTTTTTAATTAAATTTTTTACGTTTGCGTGGCAAAGGAAACCTTTTTTGTTTTGTCATTTTGTATGCTGTCTTGTACGACTGACACGCTAGAGCGCATTGCCCATGCAATATCTTGGATTTTTTTACACGTTTTCTATTTACTGATAAGGGCGGTATAATGTACGTAGCCGGTTATATTCAATTTTTACTTTACTTTGGCTAAATTACAAACCTTCGTAACGAATTTTAGGTCGGTACGACCATTGGAAGATATAGATAAATATTTGTTTTAGTTCCTTAGGGGTATGAATTTACGCCTTCATTATTTATAAAACCGACTCACACTTGGCCATTTTCAGATTTTTTCCTTTACCTTGACCTAAAGACCTACCTCCATGCCAAATTTCAAGTCAATACGACCATTGGAAGTGGTCTAGGTTTTTGATGAGTGAGTGAGTCAGTCAGTCAGTGAGTGTATAGTAAAAATAGCGATTTTCTGACGTCAATATCTCAAGACCTACAATAGGTACATTAATGAAATTTTGTATTTTAGATAAGTAAGTAGATCTCGACAGATACTAGAAATTTCATATGCGTAGATAAAATAGATTTTGAGTTATAGGTGGGTCGAACTTGGCCCGAAATGGTTCGTGTAATATAACCCACGGCCGGTGTGTCGGTTCTTTGCTCGAACTTGGCGGACACACTGCCGTGTGTCTAGATTTCGATATCTCCAAAAAAATGTCTTTTACGACCATGTTTTTTTTGACTCAATTTTAAAAATATTTTAAAATTTTACCGTAAAAGACATTTCGTTTACATATATTTACATCAAGTGTCGTAAAAAACAAATGGCTTGTTAAAGAAAAGGCGTAAAATACATTGGCGCCCATCAATAATAAAATATGTCATTTACGACCCAAAAAATTTAAACAAAAATTTAAAAATGTTAGTCGTAAATGCCAAATATAGGATAATTCGGAGAATCAATCGTAGAAGACAGGGCGTAAAACACAATTGTAACCTAAAGATTACGAAACATTGTCCTTTACAACGCAATGAAACCTTAATCATAATCCAAAAATGTGGTCCTAAATGCAAAAAAACTGTTTTTCTGCTTGATATTATGATTCAATGTGTGCATTTCACAATACATCGTCTTTAGGTTTTCATTGCTTGTTACAAAATGCAACACTGATTTCATAGTATGTCTCATAGTCTAAGGCTGTAAAAGATCATTTCATGTGTGTAATTAAAAAGAAAGTCATTTATTTCTACGTCTTCTCAAGAAAAAATAATTCATTGCGTGAGAAAAACTAGTTCATGACGTAAATGACAATTCTTATATGTAATTTTTTTTATAGTCATTGCATCTGAGCAGTTCTAAATGACAATTATTATTCATAAATTCAAGTTTTTGTGCTGTATGTAGGTCTCAAAAGTATTATTCAGTTAAATAAAAGCATCAAGGCTAGGCTAAGGCAAGGTTTGCACAGGACTAGAATGCAGATTTAAGAAGTTAGCATGCATATACACCCTAAAAAAATGTTATTTAATGTCATTTACTACCCAAAAAATTTGTGAAAATTTACTGTTTATAAATAATTAGGTTGTAAAAGACAAGAAAACAACTAAACAGACGATAAAATACTACTAGTAAAAGCCTATTTAGCTTAACTGAAACGTCTTTTTCTTTTCTAGGTTAAGACAGCTGTGTTTTATTTATGTACACTTTTAATAATTTGCTTGCCGATTTGCCTAAAATAATTGTACTAGTAAATTATTTTTTGTTAGGTGTTCATTAAATAAAAGGTGAATAATTTATTGTGTATTGTGTGTCAAATGAAAGTATTTTGTAATTTTTGAATCAATTATTTAATAATCAAAAGGTAGGTGTCCATTTTTCATGCCATGAGCATTCAATAAGTAGGTAAGTACATAGCTAATGCCTGCATACAAGAAGAAAATAACCTGCTAAAATCTTCTTTAATTATTTATTTTAATAATCACATAACGGTTACATGGATGTCTCATTTTCATAACATGAGTGAGTACTTATCTTTGGGACTAATTACCTAATCTAACTATTATACCTTAAATTATAAAGAACAAAAGAAAAAGAAAAGATATCGAAGCAAATAATAAAATCACGATTTGAATTATTTTTATAAATAATAAATAAAATAAAATAAAAAAATAAAATTTCTTTATTTCAGACTTTTAAATCCATAGTTTTACATTTTAGGCAAGATTTTGTAATATCTAGTGTCAGGTACAAGTGTTTATCATTAGTTGTTATTTAAAATTACAGATACATAGTTTAGTTTAGGTATTTAATTTCAAACAGTAGCAGGGGGGTTTCACTCCGCGGTTTAGGTATTACCCGCCCGGCTGCTCCCTGAAGGAGCGAATCTCGGTCGGTTGTCGCGCGCGAGATTCACCGCACGTATGTACGTATTCGGGTTATTTCTTCAGAAGTGTTATTTTGTGTTTCGAAAGTGGATTAAAAACTAAAAAATGGCTAGCCATGGACCTCGCAAATACTGCAGTGTAGATATATGTAAGAACAATATAAAAAAGAACCCGGAAATAAGTTTTTTCGTTATTCCGAAGGAGATGGAAAAATAAGTTCCTTCTAAAATTGTATTTTGATAATTTTCAAATACTTGTTTATTTCTAACATTGGTCAGAGTACAAGTACCTACAACAACTGGGACCGACTTTTGCTTCAGGTCGTTCGAATCCTAACCAGACTGTGAACAAATTTATATCGTGATAATAGATAGGTAAGTCGGTAGGTAGGTATCAATTTTGCGTAAGCTTCACTTTCTATCATCTCATAAGATTAGTAGGTAGGTAGGTAGGTACTTACTATTGTATAATGTTACGCTAGCTTAATTTAAATTCGATTTAAAAAAACTTGCATTACTTGTCTTGTAGTTACCTAGAATACCTATGTACCTACTGATCAGATAAATTAAATACCTACTCGATTATAGTGACAACCCTTTGAGAGCGCGCGCGGCCGGGTCATTGTCCGGCGGCGTCCAGTGGAGATTGAGCCGTTCGCGCGCAGTAATAAGTTTCAATTTTGCTTGCGGGCGGTCGGCTAAGCCGAGAGTAGGTATCTTTTTATACCTAATCACGGCTTTTGTTAAGGAGTGAATTTTCTGTACCTTAGTACTATTATATATTCTGTGACAGTAGGTACATAGTTATATTTGTAGGCAAAAGTTTTTATAGCTAAGGTTAGGTATGTAGTGTTTAGCTTAGTTAATTGTTATTTAAAATTTCCAAAAGAATTTACTTAATTTTTAGACTTTTACATCCATAGTTTAAATAGTTATTTATTTAAATGTTCCTTACATAGAGATATGTCCTTGAAATACTTTACAGATATGGGTTTGTAATGAGCATATTTTGGTGCACCTTCGACCAATGTATTACAAAAGGGCTGTCAAATCTACCAGCAATCAAGCTCAGAATACTGTTGGCGCTGCCCCGAGTTCTCTGCAGTGCAGCCGCGCATCGCTTGCGGATCGTGGCATGAAAGTCATCAACATGAGCGTCCGCAAACATGCCCGACGCACTGCACCATCGCGGCAGCCCCAACAGCATTCTAAAGCATTATTATATTGGACTCGTAAGGAGTTCCACGACTTTTTACAATAATTTGTCCACAGGCTACATGTATATAGTGAAGTACAATAAGCCCTGAACAGCGTTACCTTGACCTGAGCAGAACTGTACTTAAATCTTTGAACAATCATATTTGCCCTGACTGCCAACGCTCTGCGCTCTCTATCCATATCCATATCATCGCTCAGATCCTCAGTCACAATATGACCTAGGTACTTAAAGAATTTTACTCTATTCAATGGAGCACCATTTAAAGTAATATCTGGTACATGTGAGGGACACTTTTTGCCTGCTTTAAATACCATATATTCACTCTTTGCTGTATTATATTTAAGACCGTGTTGGGCAGCATATTCCTCACATGCACCTAGTAACCTCCTAAGTCCACTGACCGAAGGGCTGAGCAGAACCATGTCATCAGCATAACTAATATTGTTTATACATATGCCGTCTATGTGACATCCAACATGCATTCTGCTCAGCTCCTCGATCAGATCATTTACATAGACATTAAACAGAGTTGGGGATGTTATTGAATTAGCCTTAAGTACAATTCGTCATTTTCGTCACTTTCCAATGATATATTTTAAACTTGAGCTTTTTTGGATGTTGTAAATATTCAGTGTAATGATGTAGTTATAGCTTGATTGTCACGAAGGTACTTCAAGTTCTGAATTTTGCAACTGCTACTGAAATGAGGGGGTTTACATCCCTTATTTTCGTCCATTATATTTCCATTGTTGTTTTCGGAGCATCTGGTTTCATGGGGGATTTAATTTGTGCAGTCTCTAATTTATTTAATTCGAAAGTTGTCACTAGGTTTTTCTTCGTTTTCATATTTTTAACAGTAACAGTCGAAAATGTTTTGTTGGCAATTTCATCCAAATTGGAAAATTCTTTATATTCTATGACCTCCACTGTGTATGGTCGAGGATTTTTTCGCGATGACTTAAAATATGTCGGCCACTGCGAATGAGCCCTAACAGTTAGTTCTCTAATTAAGAGAATATACATTTATATACAATTTGAGTTAAAAAGTTGAAAATGAAGGAAATCCGAGTAGCATCTTTCGAAATAAATAAATTTGCAGATGCTTCAGAAACAATAATGGAAATGCATATTGATCACAAAAGTAAAGGAAAAAGGAAAGGGAAGAGAAAAAGGAAGAAAATAAGAGAAATAAAACCGTCCCGTTTGTACTAAAACAGATAACCTACTGATTTCAGTTGCAAATTTCAAGGTCTTGAAGCGCCTATGAGGTAATCAAACTATACCTAGATGTTATTAATGAATATTTACAACACCCAAATGAAGCTCAAGTTGTGGATGTTTTATTGGAAAGTGACAAAGATGACGAAAGTGATCAATTTAAGTATTTGAGGTTCAATTTATTAGATAATTCAATAATTTAAATATATTTTCATTCATGATTTCATTATTTGATTCGAGATCTTTTCTTTTTATTTTGTTCTTTATCATTTAAGGTAAAGGTAGATTAGACAATTAGTACCTAAGATTAGTACCGTTGACACGAAAAAAGAAGAAGAAGTACTCACTCATGTTATGAAAATGAGACATCTACGTACGTTATGTGATTATTTGAATAAATGTTTTTAGAAGATTGTAGTAGGTTATTTTCTTTTTGTATGCAGGCATTGCCTATGTATCTACCTATCTGTTTATTGCTCATAGTCTGTTAAAAGGACACCTACATTTTAAATGAATCATAATTACAAAATAGTTATATTTGACACACAATACACAAAGAATTCTTAACGTTTTATTTAATAACACCTAAACTTATAACTATTTTATAAATAAAATTATTTTAGGCTAACCGGCAAGCAAATTATGAAAAATCTACATTAATAACACACAGCTATCTTAACCTAGAATAAAAATAAAGACGTTAAAGTTTAGCTTAATAGGCTTTTACGACTAAATTTACTGCCGGTTTAGTTGTTTTCTTGTCTTTTACTACCTACTTATTTATAAACAGTAAATTTTCACTCATTTTTTGGGTAGTAAATGACATTCAATAACAATTTTTTAGGGCGTATATGCATGCTAACTTCTTAAATCTGCATTCTACACCTGCGGAAACGTAATGAAGTTTTGAAGCAACTTTGGGCAAGTATTTTGATAAAAGAAGCATTATTATAGCTATAAAGGCAAAAAAGTTATCTCAATTTATATTTTTATTTTTTCGTTTTTTGGCTCTCCTGTAAAAAGTGCTTTATGTCATTTACGCCAATTGAGGCCAGAAGGGTCGATATGTCACAAAAAAGAAATGAAAATTTCAAAACGTAGGATAAGAAAAATAATTTTTTAAATTTGTTCTATATTTTTTACGTCATCCTACATCGATACTAAACCTATCCTTAAGCTATGGCACGCATTTAAATTATCACCTTGTATATGGCCGTAGCTTATTGACAACGTTTTCAGAATATTGATGTCTGAAACTGCGTAGAAAACTGATGAATGTTCTTTACTGTCATCATCATGAGCCCTACCCTTATCCTAATTCATTTGGGGTCGGCCCAATATATTTATTTCTTCCATTCGTCTCTCTCAGCAAATCTTATCTTCATCATCATTTGCTTGCCCTTATCCCAATTTATTTGGGGTCCATCGTATTCCATTTATCTTTATCAGCCGTCAAATCCTCATTCGCACCTATTAAATTAAAATCTTTTATTTAACTTGCAGTGTATGTAAGTATGTAAGTAAATATGTTTGTCCGGAGCAAATCTTGCAACTCAATTTAGAAGCAGATATCTTCAACCGATTAAGCTGAAATTTTGTATACACGTTAAGTTTGGATGACAATGCATGGATAGTTCTGTGACGTCATTCTAAATCTATCATGGCGGAACATCCAAGATGGCCGACAAGTAAATTTTTGATGTACTTTTATAATATGGGTGTCAAATGAAAGGGCTTGCTAAGTACAATTTGGAAAATGTTATAACGGACTTCTAAAGATGGCCATCTAAGATTATTAACAATATGAGTGTCGGATGAAATGGTTTGCTGAGAACAACTCCAATTATATAAGTTGACGTCACTCTGAACTAAACATAGTGGACTTCTTAAGATGGCAGAATTTTTTTTTATGCTTTTATACAATATGGATATGAAATGAAAGGGCTTGCTGAGAATAACTCGAAAAATAAAGTGACGTTTACGTCACTCAAATCAAAACCTGATATGGCGGACTAAAAGTTAGATGGCGTGTTAAGTTTGTTATGTTTTCCTACAATGGGTGACCAATGAAAGTAGATAGGTACTAATGTGCGGTAAATGACGTCGCTTTACACTGAATTTTCAGATTTAAATGGTTTCTGTGTTGGGGTTTTTAGTCTTCTTTTTATGACACTGTCATTATAGAATGTTGTCCATTTTATATCTATACTATAAGGTTCACGAATGCAAGAATTAGGTACTATCACACAACGTACATATTTAACTGTGGTATAACAGAAAAACTCCTTCCAGAGATTACTAAAAAGCAAAAAATAAATTACACATAAAAAATATTTTTAAAACAAGCTTTTATTTGGATGCGCTAAAAAGTATAAAATAATCCATTTCTTAAAACTTAATTTTTTAACTTATAATGACATTAATGCTACGTCTTCACAATTTTATGATATAAAAGCTTGTTGCGAGATTTGAATAGGTACTCGTGTAGTGTGACTTAGTTTAAAAGTTTATTAAAGATCATTTACATTGGTTACCTAATTTCTTTTTTGATTTATACATAGGTTAAATCTCGCGACAAGCTTTTATATCATAAAATTGTGAAGACGTAGCATTAATGTCATTATAAGTTAAAAAATTAAGTTTTAAGAAATGGATTATTTTATACTTTTTAGCGCATCCAAATAAAAGCTTGTTTTAAAAATATTTTTTATGTGTAATTTTTATTCATACATAAATATATGTCACACCCATGTTGCGGGGTAGGCAGAGCGTAAACGGCTGTAAAAGACGGCCATTTACACCACGTCTGACAAAAGTTTGAGAATCGTTCAGAACACTGTGTATCACCATAGTGACATGTTGTCAGCCTGATTGCAATACAAATCAACTCTAAAATCCCTTAGTCGCTACTTACGACAGCAATGGAAAAGATTTGGGGGTAATAATGCTATTTTAAGTCGGCACCACGCGGCAACATTTTCTTCATAATGTCCTTTATACAAGCTATCCAAAAAAATTGGCCTTCCCTCTTCCTGCAAATCTTATCTTTACTTATGCAAAAAATTTCTTTCTTTACCAAATATCTTACCAGGAAATAAATGGTTGTCGACCCAAAATTGCGAAGCTACAGTCATCAAGTTGCCTCTATTCTATCACATATGACCTATTTAGGAAGTACTTGGCATCCCACTCACGCGAATTCTTAAACTAGATAGAACTATCTTGTACCAGTTGTACCTAATATACTGTTTTGTGTAGAAAATGTTTGTCACATCCTTATTCACTCTGCAGGAAATGAGTTTCAAGAGTACAACCTGTCAATCAATATTAGACCACAAATTAAATATCGTGATGAACGGATCGCAAACAGTAGTCAGCGAGTTCAGTTCACTAATTAATTATCAACGTTTCCAAAGACTATCGATCAAAAGGAGAAGAGTTTTTGTCCTAGTTCCGATTTCACTCAGTTTCGATCACACCCGCTCCAAATCCACATGCTTCTTCTTGTCGTGCTGAAGACGAAACTAAATTTCCTTCGACCAATATGTAACCCCATTAATCACGTTTGGAGTGGCCTCCCACAGATCTTCAAGCGTGCCGGCAGGTGGCGGGGCACGCTGGGCATACCAAGAGATGGGACATGCTCTGTGGTAATCCACACAGACACAGCTTTGCCTTTTTTCTATTTACTAGAGAGAGATTCAAAGCTGAAGAATAAGAACTAGGCCGAGTTTCTTACAATCATTATCATCAACAGCCCTCCACCGTGGACAAAAACCGTGATTATGGGCACTCCAGCAGTAGAAAACACTTAAATTGACATCTAAACACCCAGCTGGCCCTCATAGCCTCTTAAGTAGGTCTACCAAGTGTGTTGAACTTGACGCTGCCACACAACTCTTACAAAGTCGTAAACGAATCGCAGGCGCAGTTAAGTTATGGACATAACAATTAGCCGCAATTGAGAGCGGCTGGCGGCGTCACATAAGTTGAACCGAGAAAATTGTTGACGTTAATTTGATAGAGACACTTCAAGTCGCTTATACATGTAGATACGGGCCTTCTACAATTAGGTAGGTATAAGCTCTGAAAGAAATGCTTTATAAAGGAATGCATCACTCTGTGCACTTCCAGGGTCTACTATAAACGCACACACTTTTCTGCAGCAAATAAATCTCTTGCTTAGAATTTTTGCTTGATCTTTTTTTTATTTGATACGTTCATTTTTAATTGGCCACCGGAAAACGCACTGCACGCATCTTTTGATGCTAGGTTGGCGCGCGTAAGCATGTCCAAAACAACAGCAGAAATAAGTAATAATCCGCTCACAAATCTATTCTACCGCGTTTATCAAACCCGCTAAGCATGTCGTCAACATAAGCGCTATCGACAATATTTACTTTGTCCGTGAAGTGGTATTATCTTGACATTCAATAAAAGCTTTTCACGGGCTTTTATCGTGTCAGCTCGTAATCAAGCTCTCGACCAAGTGACGAAGCAAAATGATAATGGACATGACGATAACAAGGAAATTGGTTGTATAGATAGTTAGTTTCAATGTCCACTTTTGCCAATTGATTGTTTTGTTTTAGTTACATAAAGGATGATCATGTGACAATAAATAAGATGACGAAGCAAGGCGCAAGGCCTTAGAAAAAAGGCGGAGTGTTAAAATTGGTGTAAAGAAATTTTTACGGATGATAGAGATGAATGGAAAAAGCCCCAAATAAATTAGTCTAGAGGCAGATGATGATGATGACTCATGGAGTGAAACTAGGTGATTATAAAACCAAAGAAGAAATGTTAAATAAATATTTTTAGCCCTAAATCAAGAAAACGTTTTGAAATAATTCGTATTTCCTCAATTTTATTTTGTCTAAGGATCTATGCCTGTATTTCGTATAAGACGATTCTTTGTTTATTTCACTAGCATATTAGTTTAGTTTCATTGGGTGTTCCAAACAGCTGTTAAAGATATTAAATTATAAACTAACTTGGAAGTCTTGAAACATATAACTGTGCTGTCAACATTGCTTTCATCTTTTAATAGAATATCTTGTCTTAGTAAGAGGAATTGCAATTAAAACTTAGTTACATACTTAGATAGAAGTTTCGCTAAACTGTTAAGTGTTTTTGAACTTCAAACGTGTCTGTTGGCGTGTGTGTAAGCAATGATAGATTGATTATTTTTACAAGCCCGAATCATCAAAAGAATACACTATAAGTGGCTAAAGTGTTAACGCTTGAATGCAATTTTGGCTTTCAAACTGGTTGGTTCACCACAGCTTACAGTCAGTTATCAGTGGTTTCAGTCTCAATGTCCTGACCAGACTGGGAACAAATTCACAAAAAGATAAATATCAACTTTGTGAGTGACCCCACGAGGAATTGAACCCGGAACCTTCTACGTCTCAGGCAGTCGTACTAACCACTGCGCCACATCAGCTGTCAAATACAAATAAGAACTTTAGATTTTAACTAAGAGTTTTTAGACATGCCGGGCTAATTTAATGGGATAGTAGTTTCTTGCCTGAACCTGCGCCTCAATAAACGCATGATTTTATGAAGTTTCTGTGTTTTAATGTAAATTTTTGTTTGTTACAGATTCATAAGCGGTGAAAGCGTACAACCCAGCTGCTGAGACCATGGCCTCGTAACCACGGACAACTTTTTGGCTCTACGGTGAGTACAATAAATACCTACCAGTGGCAGAAGACCCATACCACACCCATACATGCCGATTCCTATCGGCGTCCCTATTTAAAATTTTCAAATCCTATATCAATCCACTTACTGTTCTGCTCCGGTCTACCTTGATTAAAATGGCACCCTTCGCCACTGATACCTACCAATGTCTTCGTTTATTTTGTATCCCCTTAGCCTCTTAAATTATTTCCACCAGCATTGATAGCCCACATCAGCCCACTGCATGGCTACTTTCTCACGCCAGTTTTTTCGATCTCCTCCTTCATCCAGTACTGTTCTATTACGGCCACGATGTCGTTTGAAAATCTGGCAGGTGGTTTTCCAACTGAACATTACCTATTCGCACCTAGAACGCCAATCTGTCAAGACAAGACTATTGTCTAACGCGAATGGTCTCGTCTAGTGACCCACACGAGACAAAAATGTGTCGTATAGGTACACAGTTCTCCTACGACTCGTAGATTTCTTGCTATTCTAGAGATGAGCCGAATTAAAACGGATTATTTTATACATTTCGTTAAAAATGGATATATCAAAACAAAAAGTGATGCAGCTTTGTTATATTCTTATTCGGTGAAATATTCGGCCCATCAATATATTCTTGGCCAATGTAAGTAGCAGATGGAAGTGTGCCCCATAATATGCTCTACCTATATGGATTACATCAGAAACCTTATCCTACGAAACCATATTTGTGGTGACAGCTGTTTTGAACTTTTGATAATATAATGCGGAGCAACTTAACAAAACAACTCGATTAACAAATAATTTTACTTGACTGAATGATCATTCAACTTTGTAAGATTATATGTGGGTCTCGCACCAAAAGAAACTTATTTGTATTATGTGATTGCCACGTCGCAGTTAGATAACCTCTGGAGAACACAAAACATACTAGAACCTTGAGTCCCAAAATAGTCTGAAAGAGTCTCCCGTAGTTAATTCTATTAACGTCGGCTAAAAATAGTCTGCCCTAATTATTCAGTACTTCAAGACATGAGAACGACACAATGTGTGCACAATATGGCTTTTTAGATGGTATCGCGATTATGTTGGTTCCAAGTTGGTTCATATCATGAGGGCAGTTACTTCTTGGAACGTATTATGAATTAAGCTCATAAAAGGCGCTAATAGTCTTAGTTTCTTAGAATCATCATACATAGGACCTGGGACACAAATTGAATATTATTTATCTATTTCTGAAATTGTTTGCAGTTTGGCTTGGTAAATTGAATACATTATTTCAGGCTGAATCTACTCGTAGGTACTTGATTTCCCGTTAAAACATGATTCCATGGAGTTTAGTTGTCGATTCCGTTTGCTATCTATAATTAGCTTTCAGCCACTAATAATGAGAATGATTACGCATCCCAATATGAAATTGATTAACCATTATGTAAGTAACACAAATGTTCAAAGCTTTGATGTAGGTGATTTGAATCGAACCAACACATAAACATAGCTTGCCTTGTAAATCCCTCGTAAGAATTGTTGGCAATAAATAATACAATGTTATGGCTCGCCTCATAAATCCTAAGATTTGTTAGCAATATTGTTATTATTTTCTGTCAGAGAACTGCTAGTACCGTTGAAATTCCATCTAGATTTGTTGCACCAACCACGAGCGAACTATTCTACCGGTTATTGGAGATGATATCGCATCACGGTTTGCGCTAGGTGTTAATTCTCTGGTTACTAAGTGTAGGAATCAGTAGTAGCTAGGTTTCTGTGAGAACCACGACAGAAACAAACTATGATAATTATGAGATAGATAGAACAGTGTGGTAACATTTTAAAAGTTTATTTAATTTTAGTTTCGAACTGATATTTCTGGAAATTCTTATGATAAGGTAGGCATACTCAGTGATACTCCACACAATGTAAAATGTCGTGAAGCGATACCATCTGGAGTGAGGCAGCCTTGCATGCCAAGTCTGCAGCAAATCTGCATGGATCATGTTTAACGGGTGTGGTAATATAGTTTGCTCGTATAACAATTACCATAACCATAACCATAACAGCCACAACAGTCCACTGCTGGACATGGGCCTCCCCCTATCGGTGGGTATTGCCATACTCACCACGCTTGGCAGGCGGATTGGCGAGCGCAGTACATGATGGT
Organism: Phthorimaea operculella; assembly: GCA_024500475.1. Classification (NCBI taxonomy): domain Eukaryota; kingdom Metazoa; phylum Arthropoda; class Insecta; order Lepidoptera; family Gelechiidae; genus Phthorimaea; species Phthorimaea operculella. Next base: position 16,891,637 of record JANFCV010000001.1, read on the forward strand.
GCATTAACAGGGAACGCTGCTGCCCATTCCCTGGATGAGTATCCCTTAGTCGCTTTTTACGACACCCATGGGTAGAATTGGGGTGATGCTATTCTAAGCCGGCATCACACGGCATAACAATTAATAGTACTTATTTCATAGTATGTTTCTGTAGTCGGTGGTTCTATCTCACAGAAACTTGTAACTGCTTATATGAGAATATATTGGATTCTACCAAGCGCATGCGGTTGCAAGCAAAAGGTCGTGAAGCGATACCATCTGAAGTGAGACAGCCTTGTATACCAAGTCTGCAGCAAATCTGCATGGAACATGTTCAATGGTTGTGGTAATGTCCTGTCCTCGGTTACACTAACAAACAATAGCGATTTGTACAACAGCAGAACTAAGTGCACTTATATGGAATTCTGAGATAGAAGTGTCCTAAATTCGGTGAGGGTTTCAAAATGCAAAAGTTGTATCAATCAGCCCACGTTCGCAAGGTATTATTGCACAATAAGACAAATCTAATCACCGCTACATGACAACGAACTTCGTAAACTTATGCAGAGGATTCTGAGAAATATGTAGTATTCTGCCAAGCGCATGCGGTTGCAAGCAAAATGTCGTGAAGCGATACCATCTGGAGTGAGACAGCCTTGCATACCAAGTCTGCAGCAAATCTGCATGGATCATGTTCAACGGTTGTGGTAATATAGTTTGCTCGTACAACAATTAATAGTACTTGCTGTCATAGTGTGTTCATGTAGTCAGTAGTTTTATTTCACAGAAACTTGCAACTGCTTATATGAGAATACGATGGATTCTACCCAGTGCATGCGGTTATGAATAATTGTACTATTATTTTATAATATTTTTATAGTCTGGTTCATTAATCGAACACTACACTGAATTATACATTTAGTAGGTATAAAAATAATAACATACAGATTACAAAGGAAACGTGTTTGAGACTAAACTTATTGTTAAAATAATTTACAACATGGTTTTGTAGTTCTGGCTGTCACCAATTTCTCTCCGTGTATGATCCAAATCGGTCTAAGAGGTTTTACTGTAATATTAGGACCCACAAGTCTTCCTGCATTTGAACCTAAGGCATTGTATCTAATATCAGATTTCGCACACTACCGCTGACATTCCCAACGAGGCGCTAAACACTTTACAAAACAATGTTAGCGAATATGCGCTCGTCTTCGCAAGTGTGTGTAAAGTTCAGTAAATTAGCGGATTGTAAGCCTAAGTGGATTTGAAAAGAACATTTCGCGTGCAACTGCAAGCTGCAGCTTAATTTTATTGTCTTGTGCTGGAGCGTCATGGTTGTCGAAGCATAAAATGAGTGAGGATAATCGCGACTGCTTTGAAAGTCATAGAACGCAAAATCGACAAATGGGAAAGGTTATTCAAATAAAGTTTTAACGAGGATTTGTAGAAAGCTGTGCAAAATTTTTACGTGCAGGCAGAATTTGAACCTGAGACATTCGCTATCAGTACTAGCGACGTCTATCACCTGGGCTACACCGCCAATGGCGATCCTTGACGTGCTTAATCTTTAGATCATATTCATTAGCTTAATATCTTTCAAGTAGGTATTTATGGCCCGTATTTATAAACAACCGATGTGGCGCAGTGGTTAGTATGCCTGCCTGCCACGCAAAGGTTCCGGGTCCAATTCCCGGTGGGGTCACTCACAAAGTTGATATTTATCACTTTGTGAATTTGTTCCCAGTCTGGTTAGGACATTGCAGGCTGAACCACCTGATTGTCCGCAAGTAAGATGGTTCCGTGCTTCGGATGGGCACGTTAAGCCGTCGGTCCCGGTTGCTGTCTATGATGGCGGTCGTTACACAACCATGTTAGAGGCCTGCTGCTTGCAGTAGGCGGTTGAAAAACTCTGACACCAGGGTTCATCGGGTCGTTGAACGACTCGGTGTCCCACACGAAAAAGAAGATTTATAAATCGCACTCAACTTTGAAATCGATCTCGAGAGCGATTTTGATAAATGTCAACAGTACAAACGGTATCTGAATATCGCTCTTGGAATTTGAGAGTCGAGAGCGATTTATAACCGACGCAATAACCGGTGCACGAGACGCCGGTTGGGATTCCACCCTTATATCGTAGACATCCCGCAAATTCGCACAAAGCGCTTCGCTTCTACATTTTTAATGCGAACTGCTAAGGAGTGGAACTCCCTGCCTGCGGATCTGTTTCCGGAACGTTATAACCTGGGCCTTTTCAAGGCGAGAGTGAATAGGCATTATCTGGGCGAGCATGTTCCATCATCGTCTGCATCGTCACTTAGCATCAGGTGAGATTGCGGACAAATGCTTACCCATTATTTATAAAAAAAAAAAAAAATAAAAAAAAAAAATACGAACGAGCGTATGACTTTTTATCTCCAACGGACCGCTACTTTTACTCGTATTGGTATTCTTCTTCTTATGACTTTCTTTCTTTTATCCAAAGAAATAGATATTGAAACAGGACGTACTTGAAGTTATCCTACCTAACGAATTCATGTTTACTATTGTCGTAACTTAGACTCGACTCGGTATGTATGTAAACTCTCATGTGTCGGAACCACCATTAAGAGTATTACACGTTGTAAACCCCGTAGTTGATGGTGGCGCCTGCCGCGTCTGAATGGAATGTATTGCGTACAAACCAACAGTCGGTTTACTTGCTTTGTGAACTTGTTCCCAGTCTGCTTAGGACATTGCAGGTGGTTCAGCCGCTGAACTACCTGATTGCTGATTGTACGAAAATAAAGATGGTTCCGTGCTTCTTCGAAGGCCACGTTTAGAAGTCGGTCCTAGTTGATATCTATGATGATTAGGATTACTTAGTCGGCGGCGGCGGTTGTTACACAACCATGTCAGAGGCCTGCTAAAAAACTCTACCACATCATCAGGTCTTTAGACGACTTGGTGTCCCAAACGAAAAGAAGAAGACTTGCGTACCATAGCCGTAACTTACCTTACACTGGGTATGTAAACTGTCTGTGTTGATATGTCGGAACCACCATTAAGAGTATTACACGTTGTAAACCCCGTATTTGATGGTGGCGCCTGCCGCGTCTGAATGGAATGTATTGTGAACAAACAAACAGTCGGTTTACTTACTTTGTGAACTTGTTCCCAGCTTGCTTAGGACATTGCAGGGTGAAGTTCAGCCTGCAATCATGTGGTTCAGCCGCTGAACCACCTGATTGCTGACTGTACGAAAATAAAGATGGTTCCGTGCTTCTTCGGAGGGCAGGTTTAGACGTCGTCGGTCCTAGTTGATATCTATGATGATTAGGATTATTTAGTCTGTGGCGGCGGTTGTTACACAACCATGTCAGAGGCCTGCCAAAAAACTCTGACACCAGAGTTCATCAGGTCTTTAGACGACTCGGTGTCCCATACGAAAAGAAGAAGACTTGCTTACCATAGCCGTAACTTAGCTTACACTGGGTATGTAAACTCTCATGTGTCGGAAACACCATTAAGAGTATTACACGTTGTAAACCCCGTATTTGATGGTGGCGCCTGCTGCGACTGAATGGAATGTATTGTGAACAAACAAACAGTCAGTTTACTTACTTTGTGAATTTGTTCCCAGTTTGGTTAGGATATTGCAAAAAATAATGGTTTGGTGCTTCAGAGGGCAAGTGTAGACGTCGGTCCTGGCTGATGTCTATGATTACTTAGACGGCGGTCGTAACCCGATCATGTCAGAGACGTGCTACTAGTAGCAGGAGGTTGAAAAACTCTGACACTAGAGTTCTTTAGGTCTTTAGGCGACTCGGTGTCCCACATGAAAAGAAGAAGACTTGCGTACCATAGCCGTAACTAGCTTACACTGGGTATGTAAACTCTCATGTGTCGGAACCACCATTAAGAGTATTACACGTTGTAAACCCCGTATTTGATGGTGGCGCCTGCCGCGTCTGAATGGAATGTATTGTGAACAAACAAACACACGGTTTACTTACGTTGTGAACTTGTTCCCAGCCTGCTTAGGACATTGCAGGCTGAACCACCTGATTGTCCGTAAAGAAACATGGTTTCGTGCTTCAGAGGGCACGTTTAGACGTCGGTCCCAGCTGATGTCTATGATTACTTAGACGGCGGTCGTTAAACATCCATGTCAGTGGCCTGTTACGAGTAGCGGTCAGTTGAAATCTTTGACGCCAGAGTTTATCCGGTCTTTAGATGTCTCGGTGTCCCAAACGGAAAGTAGAATACTATACCTAGCCGTAACTTGCTTACACTCGGTATGTAAACTCTCATGTGTCGGAAGTCGGAACCACCATTAAGAGTATTACACGTTGTAAACCCCGTATTTGATGGTGGCGCCTGCCGCGTCTGAATGGAACGTACATACATATATTACGCCTGTATCCCTTGCGGGGTAAGCAGAACGTACACGGCTGTAAAACGGCCATTTACACCATGTCTGACAAAAGTTTGAGAGTCATTCAGAAGACTGTGTATCACCACAGAGACAGGTTGCCAGCCTGTCGCCTAAACTTGCAGTACACATCAACTCTCAAACCCCTTAGTTGCTTCTTACGACACTCACAGGAAAGATACGGGGTAATGTTATTCTGAGCCGGCACCACACGGATTTATTTTTGCTATGTATTGATTTGCGTTCCAAAGCTGTAATTTAAGACTCGGTATGTAAAGGTAAACTCATGTGTCGGAACCACCATTAAGAGTATTACACGTTGTAAACCCCGTATTTGATGGTGGCGCCTGCCGCGTCTGAATGGAATGTATTGTGAACAAACAAACACTCGGTTTACTTACATTGTGAACTTGTTCCCAGCCTGCTTAGGACATTCAGGTGGCGCAGCCCCTGAACTACCTGATTGCTGATTGTACGAAAACAAAGATGGTTCCGTGCTGACACCAGAGTTCATGCGGTCTTTAGACGACTCGGTGTCCCACACGAAAAGAAGAAGACTTGCTCACTTAGCTTACACTGGGTATGTAAAATCACCCATAAGAGTATTACACGCTGTAAACCCCGTATTTGATGGTGGCGCCTGCCGCGTCTGAATGGAATGTATTGTGAACAAACAGTCGGTTTACTTACATTCCATAGGCATTGATGACCTATTCAGATATAAGTACGTTTACAAGTACTTATTTCTGGAATTCGTATTTATGATGGCGCCAGCTGATGCTGAATAGATTTGGTTATAATTTTAATATTCACAGTAGGCGTTCGTTCGTTCTGTAGACGGTTGAAATAATTATAAATAATGAATTTAATTAATTACCCTTTTGTTTGTACAATACATACATTTAAATTATAGTTTGACTTGTTATGCAACATTTATCGATAAAAAAATACATTTAACTGAATAGTGCGAGCGGGTGTCTTTCTTAGATTTCGGTTTGTTGAGTGCGACATAACGAACCATTTGTTGGCGTTTCGTGATTTTGGGACTGTTTACTACGAATTACTTAGTCTCTAGCAATTTTTTTATATTATTGTAACCACTGCTATTACTACCTCTCTAACCAGAAGCAATGAGATCTTTATAATCGGGGATGTTATGGATATGAAATTTCGGTTTGGGATACGGATACGGATATCAAGCCAAATAATACTTCCCTTAAAGTCTATCACACTATGCATTGGTATATCTCTAAAAGTGTGTTGTTTCCGTTTCCAGGTGTGATACAGAGCTGCCGCGATGGGCGCGTCGGGCGTCTCGGACGAGTTCACGCCGCCGCGTCTCTCGCGCCTGCTGCACGCGCTGCCGCACATCAACGTGACGCTGCACCGCGTCAACGACACCTTCGCGCCGGACTCGCCCGTCTACCTGGAGGTATGTCTGTATTCCAGGTGTGATACAGAGCTGCCGCGATGGGCGCGTCGGGCGTCTCGGACGAGTTCACGCCGCCGCGTCTCTCGCGCCTGCTGCACGCGCTCCCCCACATCAACGTGACGCTGCACCGCGTCAACGACACCTTCGCGCCGGACTCGCCCGTCTACCTCGAGGTGTGTGTGCGTGTGTGTGTGTGTGTGTGTATGTTTGCTGCACGCGCTCCCCCACATCAACGTGACGCTGCACCGCGTCAACGACACCTTCGCGCCGGACTCGCCCGTCTACCTCGAGGGTGTGTGTGTGTGTGTGTGTGTGTGTTTGCTGCACGCGCTGCCCCACATCAACGTGACGCTGCACCGCGTCAACGACACCTTCGCGCCGGACTCGCCCGTCTACCTCGAGGTGTGTGTGTGTGTGTGTGTGTGTGTGTATGTTTGCTGCACGCGCTCCCCCACATCAACGTGACGCTGCACCGCGTCAACGACACCTTCGCGCCGGACTCGCCCGTCTACCTCGAGGTGTGTGTGTGTGTGTGTGTGTGTGTGTGTGTGTGTGTGTGTGTGTATGTTTGCTGCACGCGCTCCCCCACATCAACGTGACGCTGCACCGCGTCAACGACACCTTCGCGCCGGACTCGCCCGTCTACCTCGAGGTGTGTGTGTGTGTGTGTATGTTTGCTGCACGCGCTCCCCCACATCAACGTGACGCTGCACCGCGTCAACGACACCTTCGCGCCGGACTCGCCCGTCTACCTCGAGGTGTGTGTGCGTGTGTGTGTGTGTGTGTGTATGTTTGCTGCACGCGCTCCCCCACATCAACGTGACGCTGCACCGCGTCAACGACACCTTCGCGCCGGACTCGCCCGTCTACCTCGAGGTGTGTGTGCGTGTGTGTGTGTGTGTGTATGTTTGCTGCACGCGCTCCCCATCAACGTGACGCTGCACCGCGTCAACGACACCTTCGCGCCGGACTCGCCCGTCTACCTCGAGGTGTGTGTGTGTGTGTGTGTGTGTGTGTATGTTTGCTGCACGCGCTCCCCCACATCAACGTGACGCTGCACCGCGTGAACGACACCTTCGCGCCGGACTCGCCCGTCTACCTCGAGGTGTGTGTGTGTGTGTATGTTTGCTGCACGCGCTCCCCCACATCAACGTGACGCTGCACCGCGTCAACGACACCTTCGCGCCGGACTCGCCCGTCTACCTCGAGGTACCATGCTTACCGCTACCCTAGAGCAAGCCGCAGCCGCCTTTTGTGCCAATGATGCTTGCACCTCGTCTATTAAATGAAATGAAATACCGTGAAGCAACGAGCTTGCTTCGCTCGCAATGTATTTTGTGTTGCTACATCAACCAATATACACGCTGCGTTAAAGCGCAGCTTAGCAGCACTACCAGTTACGTTACCGTGAAGCAACGAGCTTGCTTCGCTCGCAATGTATTTTGTGTTGCTACATCAACCAATATACACGCTGCGTTAAAGCGCAGCTTAGCAGCACTACCAGTTACGTTACCGTGAAGCAACGAGCTTGCTTCGCTCGCAATGTATTTTGTGTTGCTACATCAACCAATATACACGCTGCGTTAAAGCGCAGCTTAGCAGCACTACCAGTTACGTTACCGTGAAGCAACGAGCTTGCTTCGCTCGCAATGTATTTTGTGTTGCTACATCAACCAATATACACGCTGCGTTAAAGCGCAGCTTAGCAGCACTACCAGTTACGTTACCGTGAAGCAACGAGCTTGCTTCGCTCGCAATGTATTTTGTGTTGCTACATCAACCAATATACACGCTGCGTTAAAGCGCAGCTTAGCAGCACTACCAGTTACGTTACCGTGAAGCAACGAGCTTGCTTCGCTCGCAATGTATTTTGTGTTGCTACATCAACCAATATACACGCTGCGTTAAAGCGCAGCTTAGCAGCACTACCAGTTACGTTACCGTGAAGCAACGAGCTTGCTTCGCTCGCAATGTATTTTGTGTTGCTACATCAACCAATATACACGCTGCGTTAAAGCGCAGCTTAGCAGCACTACCAGTTACGTTACCGTGAAGCAACGAGCTTGCTTCGCTCGCAATGTATTTTGTGTTGCTACATCAACCAATATACACGCTGCGTTAAAGCGCAGCTTAGCAGCACTACCAGTTACGTTACCGTGAAGCAACGAGCTTGCTTCGCTCGCAATGTATTTTGTGTTGCTACATCAACCAATATACACGCTGCGTTAAAGCGCAGCTTAGCAGCACTACCAGTTACGTTGCCGTGAAGCAACGAGCTTGCTTCGCTCGCAATGTATTTTGTGTTGCTACATCAACCAATATACACGCTGCGTTAAAGCGCAGCTTAGCAGCACTACCAGTTACGTTACCGTGAAGCAACGAGCTTGCTTCGCTCGCAATGTATTTTGTGTTGCTACATCAACCAATATACACGCTGCGTTAAAGCGCAGCTTAGCAGCACTACCAGTTACGTTACCGTGAAGCAACGAGCTTGCTTCGCTCGCAATGTATTTTGTGTTGCTACATCAACCAATATACACGCTGCGTTAAAGCGCAGCTTAGCAGCACTACCAGTTACGTTACCGTGAAGCAACGAGCTTGCTTCGCTCGCAATGTATTTTGTGTTGCTACATCAACCAATATACACGCTGCGTTAAAGCGCAGCTTAGCAGCACTACCAGTTACGTTACCGTGAAGCAACGAGCTTGCTTCGCTCGCAATGTATTTTGTGTTGCTACATCAACCAATATACACGCTGCGTTAAAGCGCAGCTTAGCAGCACTACCAGTTACGTTGCCGTGAAGCAACGAGCTCGCTTCGCTCGCAATGTTTGTGTCTGTAATCGGAAAAACAGTTAGGTACAGCACAGCGCAGCTCGCTTCGCTCGCAATATATTTTATGTTGGTACACCAACTAACATACACGCTACACTACAGCGCAGCGTAGCAACACTTTCTGTTATTTTAATGTGAAGCGACGAGCTCGCTTCGCTCGCAATATATTAGTTTGTGTCCTCATCCTCATGAATTTATTGTGATTTTCAGAGCTTGGGCATTATCGGCTCCATACCCGGCGCGTGGCTGATCCTGACCCTGACAATACTCCTCATCTACTTGCTGACGAGATGTTGCGACAGAAAGCAACGTCCTCCCAGGAGTATCACCGCTTTGAAGGTAACATACTCGAATAAACCCAAACTACTCCACTCTAACTACAAGCTAACCATTTTCTACAAAGACTTAGTAGTTACGTGGGTTACACAAGTTGGATGCGCATAATGCGCAAGTAATTTTCAAAATAATATCCCAAATCAGTTGGGGTCGGCGCAACATGTTTTGTTAGCACACAAAATAATGTTGCAAAAGGTTTTGTCAATGTTTATGACCGGCCGCCTGCCTGACGTCAACCCTCTCTGGGAATGCTATTGTAGGTGGTGTTACTGCCACCATGCGATGGACTACTGTTGCAGATATTCAACCTAAGTCAAAAACTCTACGAAACACTTTTTGGAAAACTTCCAAATTTTTATTTTTTTTTTCACCGTAGGCAGGATTTGAACCTGCGACCTTCGGCATTATTACTGCCGACGCCCTAACCAACTGGGCTACCGCGGTCAAAAAAAAAACAAAATTTTGGTAGTTTTCCAAAAATTGTTTACCTAACACGAGAAGTGTTTTAAAATTTGGTATTCAATCTACGAAACACTTTGAGTTGAGTAAGGGATTCTTAGTCAAACTAAGCTTATTACCATTTTCTCCAAAGACTTAACGTAGGTAATACGTGTAGGTAATGCGAGAGCGCAGAAATATTGTATAAAACAATATACACATTTATTTTTACATTATTACAATAATGCAAAAATATAAAAAGGCATCTAAAATAACTTAGTGGCCTTTTCTTTTATCGGGGCAGTATTGTTCAAAATATTATACACATTATTTTTACACAATATTTGCCGAGCTTTGCGCGCTTCAGATAAAACAGTAGCAACTTTAAGTAGGTAGGTACAGTACGAGTACAGTATTAGTACAAAATCCATCGCGATGTCACAATAAGTTATGACTCTGAGTCTTAATGATATTTACTTTCGTGCCCAACGGTATTTATTTACCAAGTATCAAGTTACCGGTAAGTTGCTTACCTACATTTTTGCTTTGACATGCCGTATGGTTTCCGAGATGGATGAGTCAGGTTTAATTTAGGTCAATGTTATGTGTGATTCATCCGGAAATGATTCTGTTGAAAGATAAAAGCGATAAAAAATATCGACTGCACTGTATAAGAAAAGCTTTATGTATAAGAAATAAGTTTCCCAAGTAACATAGGCCGAAATATCATAGTCTAATAAAACATGGTCTTTCCTTCCCAGAGAAACACAAGTATTGCCACTTTATTTCAATAAAATACGTTATGTGGTAAATTCAATCTCAGAACAATGGGTTAAAATATTTCTTAATAATTTTATAATTTAGATTTATGTGTGTATTAACTTTAACTTTACAGCAACACTTAAATTTTATTTATTAGTTAACAGTATCTTATATGATTTACAAAAAACATCATAAGAGTGGATAATTCTGGTAACCCACAAGCACGATGACGTAGTCTTGTGTTGGTCACGTGGTTCACGAGTCTCGGAAAGAAATACCAGGCGGAGTATCTTATTATACCATGGAAATATGAAAAGAAAAATTGGGCCTCACTTAACATCTCAAATCAGCTGATCGACAATCTTGTGTTGGAGGTCCAATTTTTTTTTGTGTTATATCTGTTACTTGGGGAAAGTTGTTCTATATCAACAGTCGGTCCTGCATTTTCGCTATCGGTCACTAGTAAAATTCCAACCTATATTGTAGTGTAGTTACATCTAGAAGTGCGTTTAGGTAAATGTAAATATTCTAGGCTGACAACCTGTCCTAATAGATACACAGTTTTCTGAATGACTCTCGAACTTTTGTCAAACGTGGTTTTTTACAGCCGTTTACGCTCTGCCTACCCCGCAAGGGATATAGGCGCGCTTTACGATTTACGTATGTAAATATTCTATCAGTCTCAGAAATACAGCTAGTGCGATACGTAGACTAACATACGAGTGAAGTAATTACGGCTATAAAAAAGTAATACCATAAACACACTTTAAAATTCACATCGACAAGGGTGTTCTAAAAATACCCGACAAACTGTGAATGCTATCAAATCCACACTTGTTTATATCATCACCATATGTTTGAAACGGGTGCTATTACCCTGCTAGCCCTGATTCGACATACATTACTGTTACTGGCTAGTTTATGGGTGTCGTTACGATAAACTTATTCCCGTGTGGTAGCATATAAGAATATTGCCACCCCTAGTCCACTCAGGGTGTTTCGTAAAAAGCGACGTAGAGTTTTTGACCTCGGCTGAATATCTGTCGACTATAGTCAACCTAATGGTGGCGGTGATAGCGTTCCCAAAGAGGGTTGAAGTCAGGCAGGCGGCCGGTCATAAAATATTGCCAAATCCTATTACTACATGATTTTGTGCTCTAATAAAACATTATAGCGCCGACCTCAACTGATTTGGGATAAGGGCAGGCAGATAAGATAATGTTACGGTAAACTCTAGGCAACCAGCAATGTATATCAATTCATTACCATGTGTTTCAAATCATTCCGACGCCTGCTTGACGAGCGTTTTTATGATTTTTATGAGTATTTCATTGCTGTATATGTATGTTGTAAATGCGTGTAATACAATTTGCTTATAATATTGTGATGATGTTTGAGTGATATGTGTAGGTCGCCGTGGAATGCCGTCGGCTTAGAAAAGCATCACCCCCTTTCTATTCCGCGGGTTTCATAAAAGGCGACTGAGGAACTTAAGGGCTTCATGTGTATCAGAATTTTTTGGCCACAGGCTGAAAACTTGTCACAATAGTAGTGATACAAGTTATTTGAAACGGCCCGAAAATATTGTCGAACGTGGCGATAACCATATTTTACGGCCGGTAATGCTCTACCTAACCTCTCTGGTAACCTACCCCGCAAGGGAATTAAGGCATGTATGTATGTATCTAACTGCATTTATCATTGTGTGTGGTCAAGTAACCCCTGCACTATTGTTTAACTAATTAAATTCATGAATTAATGTATTCCATTGCATTTAAACGCATGCTACATCCTAGATTCATATCTTTATGGACTAAAAACACATTATACTTTATTTATACGAATGATATCAGAGCAATGAACTCATAGGAATGTTTTATAGCAATAAATTGTTTGATGGTTAGAGCGATTAACGACTTTTAATTTCCTTAAAGTGAATTTAATGGGTTTGGAATTTGTTAACGTGTTGATTACTATTTGGTGAGGTTACTGTTACGTAATAACTTTAAATACCAAAATTAAAATCGGTACAATTCCGGTTCGGGTTCAATTTGTTATTTTCCTATTATTGCTGAGATTCTGTTGGTCCATAATCTTTGCAAATTTTTACTACTACTTGATTCACATATGAAAGGTTGATAAGGATTATAAATGGCGGCGGTTCCATAAGAGGGAGGGGGAATGCATGAACTCTTGGTGCATGTTACAGCCTTATTGCGATCACTCGAGAAAGCCTGACCTCCGGCAGCCCTTTATTATCCCTTTCTTCTGTGAATCATGTAGTCGTGTCACAATAAAAAAAAATGCAGTTGTATGTCATGTCTCTTCTCTTCAGCTAATTTAAGAAAGTCACAGGAATAAATACGAATAAGCTAGGCCGTGCTCACCTGTTAAATATTATACGAGTTAATTGTATCTCTTTCTTTACAGATAACCCTGATGATCCTATCAGTCCTATGTTGCGGCGCGATCGGCGTAGGGCTGTTCGGCAATGACGACCTCCACAACGCGATGCTGCAGAGCATCCAGGCCGGCAACCAGCTCGCCGTGCTCGTCAACACTGTCAAGAACCAGTCGAGCATCCTAGAAGAAGCGATGGGCTCCCGCGCCCGCGCTCCATTGGCTAGACTAGCGGATGCACTTGACGCGCCCGTAGCCAATCAAACGGCGCTGGGCACTCTGCTACGCGCGCTGTCTGCCCTACGCAACAACGCAAGTGCGGCTGCCACGGCCGCCGACAACCTGCGACGGCCCCTCACTACGCTCGACCTCGACAGGGTCATTAAGGTATGTAACTCAGAAGAGAGCAATCTAGCGCGCATTCGCGCGCCATATTCTTGTCGGGTTCACATAAGAGAACAGTCTAGCGCGCGTTCGCGCGCCATGTTCTTGTCGGGTTCACATAAGAGAACAGTCTAGCGCGCGTTCGCGCGCCATGTTCTTGTCGGGTTCACATAAGAGAACAGTCAAGCGCGCGTTCGCGCGCCATGTGTGGTCTCTGTCGACCGACTGACTAACTATAACTTGCGAACTTTCGCCATTTTCCCGTCACATTCTCGCCTCGTTTTATGTCAATTGACTAAGATATCTCTATGTGTTGTATTCCAGCGCATGTGGGTGGTGGAGGCGGCTCGCTGGGCGGGCGGCATGGCGGGCTGGTGCTGCGGCGGCGCGGTCTGCGTAGCCCTACTCGCGGCCGCCGCTAGGAGATCCCGGCGCGCCTTGCTGCTGCTCTGCGTGGGAGCTCTCGGCGCGCTGGTCGCGTGCTGGCTAGCCAGCGCCATACTAGCGGCTGGTGCTTTAGCTGCGGCGGACGCTTGTCAAGACCCGGCCAGTGCGCTGGCTCACTACGCGCCGCATCGGTTGCCTGTTGACGTAAGTTACGCCTTTGCAGGGTGACTCATAATTTTAACTATTATCGAAACCACGGAAAGCAACTACCCGTACATTTTGGTTAAGTACGTATAATAATTTTCCCATGGAACAGCTGTATTTTTTTTCATAAACACGAATTACAAGTAGCCCAACATTTTCTTAGAAGAAAATGCCTGGTTACTTTATCGTGCCTTTTATATTCTTTCAGATGGTGCACTACTACCTGTCGTGCAAGGTTTCCCGCGAGAATGTATTGACTGCTGAACTACGAAATGCCCAGCGTGCAGTAGTAGCCGTCAGACAAGCGTTGGCCATCCTGTCCCGAGGAGCACCGCAGCTTTTTAACGATCCTGGTAAGACCTATTGGTTATTCTACTAGACTTCTTTTTCTTCTTCGAGTGGGACACCAAGTTGTCCAACGAACCGATGGACCCTGGTGTCAGTTATTCAACCGCCTACTGCAAGTAGCAGGCCTCTGACATTGCCAATTTTATCAGTAGTGCTTACTGCTGAACTACGAAATGCCCAGCGTGCAGTAGTAGCTGTCAGACAAGGGTTAGCCATTCTGTCCCGAGGAGCACCGCAGCTTTTTAACGATCCCGGTAAGACATATTAATTAAACGGCCGTAAAAATACAATTTATTAAGATTTTTAAAGTGATTACAGTGCTATATTATACGCATATTACGGTCCAGGGTTCAAGTCCTGGCGGTCGCTAATGAATTTTTCAGTTTTCTCATTTTCAATTTATGCGTAAAAATACAGTCGTTATCGCCAGGCCTCATTTAAGGGCCGTTTTAGCTATTGTAGTGTATCACTATAGTGACAGGTTGTCGCCTGAAATTGCAATACACGTGTAGTGTAACCCGGTTAGTTACGGTGAAATTTTACTAGTGACCGATAGCGAAAACTCAAAACTGGCTGGTGATAAGGAACAACTTTCCCAAAGGAACATAGGTCATACGAAAAAAAAAATTGGCCTCCCGCAGTAACTCAAATCAGCTGATCGGCAATTTTGTATGGGAGGTCCAACATTTTTTTCGTATTTCGACCTATGTTCCTTGGGGAAAGTTGTTTTTTATCACCAGCCGGTTCTGAGTTTTCGCTATCAGTCACTAGTAAAAGTTCACCCCATATAGTATAAGGTGTAAAAAAATCAACTGCAAATATTTTCAGGGGTGAACCAGCCCGTGAAACTAAACAACTTTCCCCAAGGAACATAGGTCGAAATATGAAACTGTTTACATCCAGTATATTTACCACCAAACCAACCAAACTTGACTTATGTTTATTTTGCTACAGGACTCCAACCAGCTCTGGGTGACTTGGGTGCAGGGACTGGCGAGGCGGAGAGGGCTCTGGTGTCCCTAAGCGGAGCCCTGGAGTGCCGCACGGCGCGCGCCTACTTCGTGGCTGGGGCGAGGGCCGCTTGCGATGCAGGATTGCAGGTAATTAACCTAAACTCTCTAAAAACATTAAGTGAGGAAGTACTGCCGTTGATTGCGGAGGATCGTTGTCTTCTTCTAAATATAATCGATAAATCCGAAGAGGGAAGATGGTTGGCCACTTGCGACATGACGAATTTATAAAGAATTTCGTTGAAGGGAAGGCCGAAGGGAGAAGAGGAAGAGGAAGACCAAGATGCACATTCATCACACAAATAAAAAAAGGCTAACGTCGTGAGAGGTCAAAATACTGGCAGGAAATAGACAAGAATGGAAATTGCTTTACCGACAAGAGCATAGCTCTTAAATTTGATGATAATTTAAATTCTATTACATAAATTTTTTTATTTATTCACACATGCAAATTGTGAAAATTGAACAATTCATTAGCGTCCACCGGGACTTGAACCTGGGACCGTTCCACCGCTCTGCCAACTGAGCTACGGGCGCCTAGCGGACCCTGATGAATATCTCAACCTCTACTACTACTAGAAAAACTACTACTAGATGTCGCTTGATCGTCGCTTCGAGACGAGCATCAAGAGGTTGAGAAATTCATCAGGGTCCACTAGGCGCTCATAATTCAGTTTGCAGAGCGGCGGGAGGGTACCCCACGGTCCCGGGTTCAAGTCCCGGTGGACGCTAATGAATTTTTGAATTTTCTCCTTTTCAATTTATGAGAATAATATAGCACTGTGATTGCATTAAAAATCCCAATACATTGGATTCTTATACATTGTTTCCAGGCACTGTCCCTGCAGCTGGTGGCGGCGGTGGCGGCCGGGTTTCTCTTCACCGCGATCGTTCTGGTCGACTCGCACGCCTGGATCTACATCAACACCAAGTAAATTCAACATTGTTTATTATTATCATTATTTTCTTAATGTTATTACTACTTCGATTTTTTCTAAACGTAGTTTAGCATCAGTAGGCAACTGTTTTGCTTTCGATCCAGCTCTTCAGGTTAACCTTACGACAGTTGTAGTTTAAAACTGCGTTCATACGGACCACGGTGAGAATCCGCGAGGCATCGGTCTCGTGAGTGACTTGCGACAATTACTCGGTATAAGATTTGTCCTCTACGACATCTACGATAAGCCTCTTGTACCCAAGCGAGCAATCGCTTAACTTTATGTAGTTATTTATGCTAGTGTCTTTCATATCCTTATAATAGGTAAAGGTTACTTTTTGTGTACTTGTGTCACCGGTGTTTTCTGTATTTATGTTACAACACTGAAATCCATTTTCTTCCAGGCGCTCAGGCACTGGCGAGGAGCAAGCCCCCTTCATCACCCGCAACTCCGTCGGCGGGGGAGGGGGAGGGGGGGCGCGCACGTTACCCCGCCCCGCGCCCGCGCCCAACGGGAAGCCGCCATCTTACAGCGCCGCCGTGCAACTTATGGACCTTAGCGACCGGGAGAGACCTAGGTAAACCTCATACATGTTACATTGAATAAGGAAATGGTTTCTACTGTAATATCAAAGAGATAAGCACGCTGCCTCGCCCCGCGCCCGCGCCCAACGGGAAGCCGCCATCTTACAGCGCCGCCGTGCAACTTATGGACCTTAGCGACCGGGAGAGACCTAGGTAAGCCTCATACATGTTACATTGAATAAGGAAATGGTTTCTACTGTAATATCAAAGAGATAAGCACGCTGCCTCGCCCCGCGCCCGCGCCCAACGGGAAGCCGCCATCTTACAGCGCCGCCGTGCAACTTATGGACCTTAGCGACCGGGAGAGACCTAGGTAAGCCTCATACATGTTACATATAAAAAGTAAATGGCTTCTACTGAAATGAAAATCGAAGAGATTCACCTAAAACTTAAAAAATCATAGATCGTCGGTTCTACGAGCCCGCCCACTTTTAGGTCTGTCTTAGAAAAGGTACAAAATTTTGAATTACTTCTACTAGAAACACAATGGAAGCTAGCGACTGAAGCAACATATAGCGACTGTAATACATACTCGTGCTTGCGCGCATAGACGCTCCTGTGATACACGACTGACAAATACACGCGCGCTTGCGCGCATAGACGCTCCTGTGATACACGACTGACAAATACACGCGCGCGCTTGCGCGCATAGACGCTCCTGTAATACACGACTGACAAATACACGCGCGCTTGCGCGCATAGACGCTCCTGTAATACACGACTGACAAATACACGCGCGCTTGCGCGCATAGACGCTCCTGTAATACACGACTGACAAATACACACGCGCGCTTGCGCGCATAGACGCTCCTGTGATACACGACTGACAAATACACGCGCGCTTGCGCGCATAGACGCTCCTGTAATACACGACTGACAAATACACGCGCGCTTGCGCGCATAGACGCTCCTGTAATACACGACTGACAAATACACACGCGCGCTTGCGCGCATAGACGCTCCTGTGATACACGACTGACAAATACACGCGCGCGCTTGCGCGCATAGACGCTCCTGTGATACACGACTGACAAATACACGCGCGCTTGCGCGCATAGACGCTCCTGTAATACACGACTGACAAATACACACGCGCGCTTGCGCGCATAGACGCTCCTGTAATACACGACTGACAAATACACGCGCGCTTGCGCGCATAGACGCTCCTGTAATACACGACTGACAAATACACGCGCGCTTGCGCGCATAGACGCTCCTGTAATACACGACTGACAAATACACACGCGCGCTTGCGCGCATAGACGCTCCTGTAATACACGACTGACAAATACACGCGCGCTTGCGCGCATAGACGCTCCTGTAATACACGACTGACAAATACACGCGCGCTTGCGCGCATAGACGCTCCTGTGATACACGACTGACAAATACACGCGCGCTTGCGCGCATAGACGCTCCTGTAATACACGACTGACAAATACACGCGCGCTTGCGCGCATAGACGCTCCTGTAATACACGACTGACAAATACACACGCGCGATTGCGCGCATAGACGCTCCTGTAATACACGACTGACAAATACACGCGCGCTTGCGCGCATAGACGCTCCTGTAATACACGACTGACAAATACACACGCGCGCTTGCGCGCATAGACGCTCCTGTAATACACGACTGACAAATACACACGCGCGCTTGCGCGCATAGACGCTCCTGTAATACACGACTGACAAATACACGCGCGCTTGCGCGCATAGACGCTCCTGTAATACACGACTGACAAATACACACGCGCTTGCGCGCATAGACGCTCCTGTGATACACGACTGACAAATACACGCGCGCTTGCGCGCATAGACGCTCCTGTAATACACGACTGACAAATACATGCGCTCTTTTAATACCACGTAGTACACGACTCTCTGTTTGTACCTGAATCGGTCGATATCGCAGTCTTCAAGAGATTGATTGTGAAAGTAAGTATTTGCCTTTCGTATATCAAAATTCACAATATTGTGTTTTCATATTATTTGTTTAACATTAATACTAATTCATCATATTTTTGTGTACTAATTAATTTTTGTGTTAACAATTCATTCTTTTTCTGTAAACTCACTATCATTTATTTTCTTTCATTACTTGCATCAACTAATGTTTCTTTCTAACTTTGTTTGTAAACTAATCGTTGTGTTTGTTATGTTTTGTTTGTGTTTGATATATAAATGGCACTTTTCACTTATAGCGATGCGGTGCACCTGATGGAGTTGAATGGCAGGGACCACCCTAGGTAGGTTTGTCACCCTCTCACTTTTGCTTGACTACCTTGTTTGTGACTTTGGGGTATATTTATACAGTTTGTTAATATATTTATGGTTTTGTATATATTCTTATGTAGGCTCTCCCATTCATACATGAATAATCCAAAATTGAAGGTTGTGATTTTTCATTTACACTGTAATATTTTACAGTAATAATTGTCACTTTCCTAGATGCAGCAACATTCATTGAATTGTACGACAAAATTTTTGTCCAGTTGGTCGGTATCAATCACAAGAAAACCGAATAACAGAATCCTTAAAAATATAAATGTTCAAGAGCTAGCGTGAGAGACTGTACAATATTTTTGCCTTTCTTAAAACACAACACTTCATCTTCTCTAGACAATACTAGAAACAAAAAAACTGAAGTTACTCGATCGTAATTGAGTAAAAAAGCTTTATTTTTCTCCATACGTATTATTTTTTGGTAATTAGGATATCGGACGACATATCATCTTATAAAAAATGCAGTTAATGTACTGTTAATTAAAGTTCCTAAAATTTAATGCATGTATGTTATACATAACGTATGTTGTATCAAAATAATCACACTTACTCTACTTTCACTACCATCCTCGATCCAAGAATGTTAACACAGTCTTATGTGACACAACTACCATGTCGTGACCATACCTATCTTATTTTTGGCGTTTCCTATCGTTTTCGTTTTCACTCTGATAGAGAAAACCTTGTTGTGTGAAATTTTCGCATTTCAAATGTCAAATCCCAAATGTCTTGAACATTTGGTTTCTATACTCAGGAAAACCTGATCAAGGATAAAAAAATAACTCCGCTGGCTCAGCGACCCGTAATGTATCTTGGCCTCGGAAACAAGCCTTCGTCACTGATCCCTGTCCTGCGCGATCTCCTGCCAGTTCTTGACTTTGAGATCGCGCAAGTCAGTGTCCACCACACCTCTCCAGCGGTACCTGGGTAGCGTTACAGGGCGGTGGCCTGTGGGACGCCCCATGTACGCATTTTTTTCTCTCATGTCTAAGATAGTTGTTAATTCCTCCATGTCCATTCCAGGTCGCGCATGTCAGGCAGCGCCACACTCGGTCGTGGCGCGGGTGGCGGCGGCGCGCACACTCTCGGCGGCGCGCACACACTCGGCCGCGCGCCACACAACGGGAAATACGCGACTCTCAGCAAGCAGTGCAAGACGCTGGAGAGCAGCGACTTCTACTGAGAGCGGCCCGGGGGCGCGCCCAGCAATACACACGGTAATATCAATATCAAATCATTTATTGCTCTCAAACAAAGTACTACTACTATAGTACTAGCACAACGGGAAGTACGCGACTCTCAGCAAGCAGTGCAAGACGCTGGAGAGCAGCGACTTCTACTGAGAGCGGCCCGGGGGCGCGCCCAGCAATACACACGGTAATATCAATATCAAATCATTTATTGCTCTCAAACAAAGTACTACTACTATAGTACTAGCACAACGGGAAGTACGCGACTCTCAGCAAGCAGTGCAAGACGCTGGAGAGCAGCGACTTCTACTGAGAGCGGCCCGCGCCCAGCAATACACACGGTAATATCAATATCAAATCATTTATTGCTCTCAAACAAAGTACTACTACTATAGTACTAGCACAACGGGAAGTACGCGACTCTCAGCAAGCAGTGCAAGACGCTGGAGAGCAGCGACTTCTACTGAGAGCGGCCCGGGGGCGCGCCCAGCAATACACACGGTAATATCAATATCAAATCATTTATTGCTCTCAAACAAAGTACTACTACTATAGTACTAGCACAACGGGAAGTACGCGACTCTCAGCAAGCAGTGCAAGACGCTGGAGAGCAGCGACTTCTACTGAGACCAGCAATACACACGGTAATATCAATATCAAATCATTTATTGCTCTCAAACAAACTACTACTACTATAGTACTAGCACAACGGGAAGTACGCGACTCTCAGCAAGCAGTGCAAGACGCTGGAGAGCAGCGACTTCTACTGAGAGCGGCCCGGGGGCGCGCCCAGCAATACACACGGTAATATCAATATCAAATCATTTATTGCTCTCAAACAAACTACTACTAGTACTAGCACAACGGGAAGTACGCGACTCTCAGCAAGCAGTGCAAGACGCTGGAGAGCAGCGACTTCTACTGAGACCAGCAATACACACGGTAATATCAATATCAAATCATTTATTGCTCTCAAACAAAGTACTACTACTATAGTACTAGCACAACGGGAAGTACGCGACTCTCAGCAAGCAGTGCAAGACGCTGGAGAGCAGCGACTTCTACTGAGACCAGCAATACACACGGTAATATCAATATCAAATCATTTATTGCTCTCAAACAAACTACTACTACTATAGTACTAGCACAACGGGAAGTACGCGACTCTCAGCAAGCAGTGCAAGACGCTGGAGAGCAGCGACTTCTACTGAGAGCGGCCCGGGGGCGCGCCCAGCAATACACACGGTAATATCAATATCAAATCATTTATTGCTCTCAAACAAACTACTACTAGTACTAGCACAACGGGAAGTACGCGACTCTCAGCAAGCAGTGCAAGACGCTGGAGAGCAGCGACTTCTACTGAGACCAGCAATACACACGGTAATATCAATATCAAATCATTTATTGCTCTCAAACAAACTACTACTAGTACTAGCACAACGGGAAGTACGCGACTCTCAGCAAGCAGTGCAAGACGCTGGAGAGCAGCGACTTCTACTGAGACCAGCAATACACACGGTAATATCAATATCAAATCATTTATTGCTCTCAAACAAAGTACTACTACTATAGTACTAGCACAACGGGAAGTACGCGACTCTCAGCAAGCAGTGCAAGACGCTGGAGAGCAGCGACTTCTACTGAGACCAGCAATACACACGGTAATATCAATATCAAATCATTTATTGCTCTCAAACAAACTACTACTACTATAGTACTAGCACAACGGGAAGTACGCGACTCTCAGCAAGCAGTGCAAGACGCTGGAGAGCAGCGACTTCTACTGAGAGCGGCCCGGGGGCGCGCCCAGCAATACACACGGTAATATCAATATCAAATCATTTATTGCTCTCAAACAAACTACTACTACTATAGTACTAGCACAACGGGAAGTACGCGACTCTCAGCAAGCAGTGCAAGACGCTGGAGAGCAGCGACTTCTACTGAGAGCGGCCCGGGGGCGCGCCCAGCAATACACACGGTAATATCAATATCAAATCATTTATTGCTCTCAAACAAAGTACTACTACTATAGTACTAGCACAACGGGAAGTACGCGACTCTCAGCAAGCAGTGCAAGACGCTGGAGAGCAGCGACTTCTACTGAGAGCGGCCCGGGGGCGCGCCCAGCAATACACACGGTAATATCAATATCAAATCATTTATTGCTCTCAAACAAAGTACTACTACTATAGTACTAGCACAACGGGAAGTACGCGACTCTCAGCAAGCAGTGCAAGACGCTGGAGAGCAGCGACTTCTACTGAGAGGGGCCTTGGGCGCGCCCAGCAATACACACGGTAGGTAACATATGAAACAATACATACGGTAACATAATATGCACCTTGTCTTTGCAACGTTTTATGAACGGCTGCCTGCCTGACGTCAACCCTTTTTGGGTCCCATATGCAACCGAGGTCAAAAACTCTACGTCGCCTTTTACGACATACCCTGAGTGGACTGGTGGCAGTATTCTTAGCCGCTACCATATGGCTAATGCAAAACTAGACCTACATGAAATCTATTGAGCAAACTTTCTTAAATCATGTTTTCTTATAACTAGACTCTAGCTAGATAATAGTGTAAAATAATTTTACATAAACTTAAAAGTGTAAATCGTATCTACCAACGAAATTGCATTAATAAATAAAAACCCATTTTTCTCACGGCACCGCCATAAAAATGCGAGAGTGCGTCTCGGTTCTGCGAGCTACAGCCCCAACTAATTCCATGTCAATCTTTGTCTCTCATTAAAAAGGTTCGAAACTTTTAAAAAGTACGGTTGAAGAAAGCAGGTCCTGCCTGTCGTTTAGGCATCGCGATGTGTACTAGATTTGGTCGAGATCACGACTTTAGCAAGTCTGGCCACAAAGTAGAGAATTCCAATACTTATTTTGTTGTCTGGCTTCGGCTTCTATTAGCTTTCTGTTTTCGTTATCAACTAACAGTATCGAAATGTCTCCTCGTTGCAGGCGGCGGCGAACGTAACGGCAGCGGCGGCCCGGCGACCGGTCTAAACCGGTTCGACCCCAAGTACGCTTCGTTCGGCCCCCGCGCGCCGCGCCCCCGCCCCGCCGCGCCGCAGCCCCCGCACACCCCGCACGCGCCCCAGCAGACGCATCTCGCCACCTTCCAACAACCGATACAAGGTCAGTATTGAATAGATTTCAAACTGCTTAATATGGTCAATGTGTCATAATATGGTCAATATGTCATAATATGGTCAATGTGGCATAATATGGTCAATGTGTCATAAAATGGTCCATGTGTCATAATATATTCCATGTGCCATAATATGGTCAATGTGTCATAATATGGTCAATGTGTCATAATATGTTCAATGTGCCATAATATGGTCAATGTGTCATAATATGGTCCATGTGTCATAATATGGTCCATGTGTTATAATATGGTCCATATGCCATAATATAGTCAATGTGTCATAATATGGTCCATGTGTCATATTATGGTCAATGTGTCATAATATGGTCAATATGCCATAATTTGATCTATGTGTCATAATATGGTCAATGTGTCATAATATGGTCCATTTGTCATAATGTGGTCCATGTGTCATAATATGGTCAATGTGTCATAATATGGTCCATGTGTCATAATATGGTCAATGTGTCATAATATGGCAAATGTGTCATAATATGGCCCATGTGTCATAATATGGCCAATGTGTCACAATATGGTTAATGTGTCATAATATGGCCAATGTGTCAGATATGTTCAATGTGCCATAATATGGTCAATGTGTCAGAATTCAAGGTAAATATGGTCGACCCATTGACTC
Organism: Phthorimaea operculella; assembly: GCA_024500475.1. Taxonomy (NCBI): domain Eukaryota; kingdom Metazoa; phylum Arthropoda; class Insecta; order Lepidoptera; family Gelechiidae; genus Phthorimaea; species Phthorimaea operculella. Next base: position 16,915,364 of record JANFCV010000001.1, read on the forward strand.
AATGAGTCAGTAAGTAGGTACGCCTTAGGTCCGGTTTGAACCGGTTCGACCCCAAGTACGCCTCGTTCGGCCCCCGCGCGCCGCGCCCCCGCCCCGCCGCGCCGCAGCCCCCGCACACCCCGCACGCGCCCCAGCAGACGCATCTCGCCACCTTCCAACAACCGATACAAGGTCAGTATTGAACCAAATTCAAGCTGGTTAATATGGTCACCCAACAAGGTTAGTATCGAACAGATTTCAAGCTGGTTAATATGGTCACACAACAAGGTTAGTATCGAACAGATTTCAAGCTGGTTAATATGGTCACCCAACAAGGTTAGTATCGAACAGATTTCAAGCTGGTTAATATGGTCACACAACAAGGTTAGTATCGAACAGATTTCAAGCTGGTTAATATGGTCACCCAACAAGGTTAGTATCGAACAGATTTCAAGCTGGTTAATATGGTCACCCAACAAGGTTAGTATCGAACAGATTTCAAGCTGGTTAATATGGTCACACAACAAGGTTAGTATCGAACAGATTTCAAGCTGGTTAATATGGTCACACAACAAGGTTAGTATCGAACAGATTTCAAGCTGGTTAATATGGTCACACAACAAGGTTAGTATCGAACAGATTTCAAGCTGGTTAATATGGTCACACAACAAGGTTAGTATCGAACAGATTTCAAGCTGGTTAATATGGTCACCCAACAAGGTTAGTGTCGAACAGATTTCAAGCTGGTTAATATGGTCACACAACAAGGTTAGTATCGAACAGATTTCAAGCTGGTTAATATGGTCACACAACAAGGTTAGTATCGAACAGATTTCAAGCTACTTAATATGGTCACCCAACAAGGTTAGTATCGAACAGATTTCAAGCTGGTTAATATGGTCACACAACAAGGTTAGTATCGAACAGATTTCAAGCTGGTTAATATGGTCACACAACAAGGTTAGTATCGAACAGATTTCAAGCTACTTAATATGGTCACCCCATTCGCTAAATGAGTAGTCAGTGTAACGTAACGTTGGCGGCGGCCCGGCGACCGGTTTGAACCGGTTCGACCCCAAGTACGCTTCGTTCGGCCCCCGCGCGCCGCGCCCCCGCCCCGCCGCGCCGCAGCCCCCGCACGCCCCAGCAGACGCATCTCGCCACCTTTCAACAACCCCAACAAGGTCAGTGTTGAACCCCCAATTGTGACAGATGACAGAAGTGAGTAAGAAAATAGATTCAAGAAAATGATGAAGAATGTAAGAGAAGGACAAATGTGTCCACTTACGAATGGACGAATTAATCAACTTTGAAACATAGCTGTCTAATACACAGGCGCGAGTAGACTCTCCTCTAAGATACAGAACCGAATCCAAGCTGGATATGGTCGACCCATTGGCTCAATGAGTCAGTAAGTACGCCTTAGGACCGGTCTGAACCGGTTCGACCCCGCTACAAGGTCAGTATTGTTTACCTTTGATACACGGGTGGCATTTACACGCGCGCTCGCGTCCCGTACTCACTCCGGTAAAATACGAGCAACAAAACATAGCTGACACATACCTACAGGGTAATTTATACGTCGTGAGTTTATTCAGCCACTGAAATACTGAAAACTCAATAATGAGGTTTATATAACTACATAGTCTTCTGAAAGACTCTCAAACTTTTGTCATACAGCCGTTCTGCCTACCCCGCAAGGGATATAGGCGTGATATACAGGATGTGAAAAAATTAACTGCAAATATTTTAAGGGGTAAACCAGCCCGTGAAAGCGAACAACTTTCCCCAAGGAACATAGATCGAAATATGAAACAAGATTTTGGAGCTCCCATACAAATGCACCAGCCGAGCAAGTCAGTTTTTATGGGACACCCAATTCTTTTTATTTTTCGACTTATGTTCCTTGGAGAAAGTTGTTCAGTTTCATGGGCTGGTTCACCCTTAAAATATTTGCAGTTAATTTTTTTACACCTAATATGTATAAATGTTTAAATGTAAAAATTTACATTTCCTATTTTCCCTTCCACAGCAGCCGCCGACAAATACGCGACGGTCCGCGCGCCGCGCCGCGCCGAGCCGCAGCCTTTGTCCGCCGCAGCGCTGGAATACCGCTCGCTGCAGCGACCGCGCCGCGCGCAGCCAGCCGCGCCGCACCGCCGCGACAGAGAGAGACAGAGAGACCCCAGAGAACAGAGGGAGGAGAGGGATGCAAGACAAGAGAGGGATCCTAGACAGGAGAGGGACCCTAGGCAACAGAGGGACCCCCGGGCCCAACAGCCACAGCATGATCATAGGGATCTCTACGCTGTTACTGAACTCTAAGGTACCAGTCTAAATTGAACATTCTCTAGTAACTTGTAGCGTGAAGAAAAGAGTCAATGAATACACCTATGGTTGCATCAGGTAAAGAGATTGTACACACGCTGTAAGCAAGTGTAATAAAGTCTCCTCCATCTGTACGCTGTCACTGAACTTTAAGGTATTTCGTCTATCTAGTAACTTGTAGCGTGGAGAAATGAGTCAATAAATAAAACATAAGATAAAGAGATTGTCTGTACGCTGTAAGAAAGTGTTAAAAAGTCTTCTTCATGAACTCAAATCATATTTAAGTCTATTTAAAAATCCGCGCCGAGCCGCAGCCTTTATCCGCCGCGGCGCTGGAATACCGCTCGCTGCAGCGACCGCGCCGCGCGCAGCCCGCCGCGCCGCACCGCCGCGACCGACAGAGAGATGAGAGGCAGAGAGACCCCAGAGAACAGGACAGACAGAGAGACCCGAGAGAACAGAGGGAAGAGAGGGACCCTAGAGAAGAGAGGGACCCTAGGCAACAGAGGGACCCCCGGGCCCAACAGCAACAGCATGATCACAGGGATCTTTACGCTGTCACTGAACTCTAAGGTACCAATATAAGTTGAAAATTCTCCAGTAACTTGTAGCGTGAAGAAAAGAGTCAATAAATACACCTATGGTTGTATCAGATAAAGACATTGTACGCTGTAAGAAAGTCTCCTCCATCTGTACGCTGTCACTGAACTCTAAGGTAGCTATTTCATCTATTGGGCAGTTGAAAATTCTCTAGTAACTTGTAACGTAAAAAAGAGTGTCAAATACGCCTATCCTGTGTTGCATCTGATAAAGAGATTGTCTGTACACTGTAAGCAAGTGTTAAAAAGTCTTCTTCATGAACTTATATCATAAAATCATAATTAAGTCTATTAAAACATCCGCGCCGAGCCGCGACCTTTGTCCGCCGCGGCTCTGGAGTACCGCTCGCTGCAGCGACCGCGCCGCGTGCAGCCAGCCGCGCCGCACCGCCGCGACCGACAGAGAGATGACAGACAGAGAGATCCTAGGGAGGAGAGAGATGCAAGACAAGAGAGGGACCCTAGACAAGAGAGGGACCCTAGGCAACAGAGGGACCCACGGGCTCAACAGCAACAGCATGATCACAGGGATCTGTACGCTGTCACTGAACTCTAAGGTAGCTATTTTTAAGATTCAAGATTTAAAATCATTGATTCAGAATCTTGATCTGTACGCTGTCATGTCGGTCATTTTAGTGAACTCTAAGGTAGCTATTTCATCTACTGGGCAGTTGAAAATTCTCTCGTAACTTGTAGCGTGGAGAAGGAGTCAATAAATAATACACCTATAGTTGCATAAGATAGTGATTGTCTGTACGCTGTAAGCAAGTGGTAAAAAGCCTGCTCCATGAACTTAAATAATATTTTAAAATTCCTAAAGAGCAAATCATTGACAATGAAGAAAAAATCTGAAAACGTTTGGCAAAACATGAGTTAGCTAACAGGGCTAACAGCTACAGCCTGTTAGTTTGATTTTGGAAGCCTCAGCCCTCAAATCAACATTCTCTACTAACTTGTGAGAATGAAAAACAGATTATTGCAACAATAATACCATTGTGGTAATCTAGGATATATAAAACGATATGTAAGCGAAAATCGATAAGACGAACACTCGAAAAATAAGTACAAAATTAGTACAAGAATGACCGAAAAAATATGGAAATATTCCGAAGAATTACCTATTTTCTGAGTAATTTTCGGAATATTTTCGTTTGGGGGTCTCTATTCCGCAAATAAACCCTTAAAAACGACTTCATATGCATTCAAATATTTACTATGACCATCATAGTCGAATATGAAGAGTGTCTTGATAATAAATGGTGAAAAACTTAGCGAACGGCTGCTACAAAACAAATAAAAAGATTGCTCAATCTTTGTAATTTATGTGAATACTGGTCTAATGTATTGAACAAAAATATTGTAAGAATATTAATTTATTTCTTTATCTATTAGAAAGTTAAAGGTTTTGAAGGATTTTTATTCAAATTTTTAGCACAAATGTTTGTATTACCTTTTTGTACAAATACTGGGAGGTTTGAGAAGGCCTATCATTGTATATTATTGTGCGTTCGTGTCTGATATTTTCTATGCATTTCTTTTTGTAACATTTTTGATGAATTTGGTTATAATATAGTCAAATCTAAATAGAAAATTGTACTCATAGATTTTGGCAATAATTTAACCTACTTTATCGCGACTTTCTATACAGGGGGTAAGAGTCAGACCTTCGAATGCAGAAAGAGTTCAGACCATGAAATTAAACAAGTTCCCGTTAGAAAATACTTCCCGTTAGGAACAAAAAAAAAACAGTCTTCTTCTACTTAATGTAGTATGCTGATCGTCTCTGACATATTTTCCTAGCAAATGTTGTTCAGTTTCATGGTCTGTATGAGCCGGGAGCCCTATCAGTATTCGGTGGGATGTCCCTTACGCCTCGTATAAATTAGTTCATTTACAATTCAATAAAATGGATTATGAATTAGTTTTGAAATTAATTCTTTTGAAAATTTGTCCATACTGATGGCTGTGTCACCTAACACTTAAATGACCAATAAACATAATCGACTCACTTGAATTTTAATGAATTTTGATGAAAAGCAAATAAAACGTAGACTGTCTTATTATTACAGACTGGGTTTTAGAATCTGTTTTCGCTCAATAGGATAAGCTTTGACTAGGGCATCAGACATGCAATTTGATTTTGATGATCATGTTACTAAGAATAAAGTATGAAACAAAATCATAGAAGGTCTACCTTTAGGGGACTTCCATACATTACGTGAGGCCTCTCGTGAGGCTTATATTGGTATTAATCGGAAAAAGGGCTCGAGTCTTTTTTGCTAAACTTCATGTTAAAATTTAGTAATTAAACAACAATTGTGAAATTATGGAGCCTACATACGTAGTTCCATGATCATCAAAGTCAAAACCTATCTCGTAAAATAATCTCCTGATTGACTTATCATAAATCCTTCAGCAAATAGTGCATGGTAAAATAGTAAACGATGCCAAATCGTAGACATTTTCTTTGGCGTGTTTCTTAGATGTGACGGCTTCAAGCCGATTGTAGACTATGTATATTTATACATATACAATATTTGTATATAGTTACGTAATCAGGCCTCGTGTGAATTCAAATTTTGTAAAATAAGTCGGAAACGTATTCCGACGGAAAAATTGCATTAGAATCTCCTTTGATAGGTCGCTTTTTAACTTTTTTCGTGTGAAGGCTTAGGCCGCTCAATTTTAACTACATGTAGTGTGAAACTGTACATATTATTATTACGAAAACTAAGATTTTATTTAAGCATTCCAGCGTGTAGAAAGTGGAATTGGTAGTGATGGGGTTAAAGCCCCTATTTCTTTGTAAATAACGCGTAAAAACGCTCAAGTTTGTCGGGTTCTATAAACAATAACACCATAAATTGTAATTTAGTAGAATTGTGAGCATGAACAGTTTGCTTTCGTGTGGAAAAGAGTGAAAAGTTATGATTGAGGTACTCATTTATTATTATCTTTTCTACGTGCGAAAGAGACGAATATACTTTTGTGAATTCATGGTCACATTTCTAGTTTCTAGGTTTCTATTTTAGCTATGTATTGAAAGTAGGGTTAAGTGGTACCAGTCTATCTCATAAAGCGTACAGTTTTGTATTTCAGTATTATTAAGCGATTTTGTGAGAATTTACAACGATGATGTTCATACTGTTTTTAAGAAACTTGTGTTTTTGGTTTGTTCTAATTAGTATACTGGTTTTGTATGAACATTTGTGGAATTAGGTTAGTGCTATTCATTCGTTTTAAACGTTTTAACCTTTTCTTTAAGTGTCATTAAGTGTATTTCTCTTACATAAACTAGCTTTCTATTTTATTTGTCAATCATCATGTGTCTTTGTTTTGTTTGTAAAATTTTATTTTGTTTTTAAGTACAAATGTTCATACAGATTCACATGTAAAGGTACCGTATTCAGTGTATTCGCCAAAGATAATGCATAATTTGATGACTAAGATAGAATAAGTATTGATAAGATCTTAGCGAGTAATATGAGTCGATTCGAATTTTTTGTACATAATACTTCTCCTTACGCTATAGTTGATTAAATTATTATTTTCCACTATCCTAAAACTAAATCTTACATTTCTGTTCCTTTAATTAAAAATATTGCCGAAACTGTTAAAGTATACAAATATTATTGAATTGTTTGATTTAATGGGGTTATGCTTTTTACTTTAAGGGTGATTATGATTATAATACGATTCCAATACGAAAATGCAATAAAAGTAATGATATTATTACAGTAAGTTACATCACTTTTCATGTAATTAATGCACTTTTTACCTATTTATTAACATTTTTACAACAACGATGTTGAGAAAGAATTCAAAACATCGTTGAAGTATAAAAAAATATAGAAAGAAATTAGACATTTTGTAACATAGAAATTATTATGAACCGTTGGAGTGACCTAGGACGATTCTGACGACGAGTCTATCAAATAGCAAATGATAATTAAATTAATTTTGCAGTTTCATGTTGAGGAAATCACATTTATGAAATAAAATAGCAGAACCTACATTTTTCTTAATCCAAATCAACATGCAAAAGATCCTCAGGAATTGCAACATTTCTAAGATTATTCTAACTTATAAACCTGCAACATGAAATTGCAAAATATTAAAATGTATCATTGATAGTTTGAACGTCAATGTCGAAGTTTTTGAGGGCAAGCGTATACCTTAACAATAATTTCAATTTTGTGTAGCTCATCCTAATATTTCTGTTCATTATAAGATCTTTATGTTCTCCATGATATGGTCAAATAGGTACTACTAATAAGTATAATTATAACAGTTACCATAGTGTGGGTATCCTCTTAAAAATAAATAGTGTATCGACACTGCCGATCGTGTGTATGAAAATGAAAACGTGCCATATTTCTTAGTCTTTTCTAAAATGATTTCGAAATTCTTTTTTCTCTTTTATATAGCTTGTATTTATTGGTGCATATTATACTCGATTTTATTGAAATGTATGTTCCTTTTGATGATGTTTTTTCTTAATTATTTTGCGTTTCAAGTCAATTACGGTGCGCCCGAGTATGTATAACTTTAAATATACATTTTATTCTTACGTGATATGTATGAAATGTCGTTCCTGATATAACATTTTTATGATTTTATATCAACTACCTTGTTAAAATGTCTTACTATTTGATTCTATAGGTACTTTGCTGATGTTTCTTAGTATACGTTTGATTAGACCTAGTTGTTTATATTGCAATTCTTTACCCTACTACAAGGAAATAACGGTGATTCATACATAACACGGGGGAAGTAGGTACTAAGTCTCATTTCGTGAAGTATGACGTGTATAACTAACTTATAAACGGTTGATGAATAGATCAAGTGTATGAGTTTACAATGAAAAATAAATGGATTAATGAATTTATTTGTTTTATTTAGAAAGCTTAAAACTAAAAGTGCATTGATCTTAACACATTTTGATATTTAAACAAAGTTCGAGTTCTACATAAGAAGCATAATTTCAGAGACTTCGTTCTTTAAAAGTGTTGTGAGATTTAGGACTCGAGTCCCTGATCTCACGTAGTTTATGGGTGCCTCTTAAAGAATTTTTGATCGAGTATACGAATACAGAAAATTACAATTTTAACTTGGTAATTTAGCTGTTGACATCAGGGAATCGAAGGTCAGTGGTTTTGTAATAATTCTCCAAATACTCATCTGCTTCGTTCTTCATCTGTTTGTCGAAATAGTCCACCCAACCACCAGATTTGCCTGAAAACAAGTATATATTGTGTTCAAAAACAAAAAACCTGACTGCGGTAATTTTGAAGTAGTATTTTGCTGTAAAAATTCGCCATCTTGAATCTATATTTTTTTAGCCACTCGCGCTGCTGAGACGACCTCGTACTAGTTACTACGCAGCACGGCGAATTTAACGAAACCTCATATATCAAAATCCAACTATACGTTTGGGCTGTAGCCTGTGAAAAAGAGTTTTCTTGTTCACATACATACCTACATACATACAAACATACATACATACTCTCGAAAAACATAACCCTCCTTCTGAGGCAGTCGGGTAAAAAAAAATAGACTTGTTATTGATGTTTGGTGTGTCTGGTTCTCTTTCTACTGAAAAGGCGACGTAGAGTTTTTGACCTCTGCTGAATATCTGTCGACTATGGCCAACCGCATTGTAGCGGAGATACTGATACCACCTAAAATACCACTTCCCAAAGAGGGTTGACGTCAAGCAGGCGGCTGGTCATAAAACTTAAGTAAATCCGTTTGCTACATGTTTTTGGTTGAAGCAAGGCATTTTGCGCCGACCCCAACTGATTTGGGATAAGGGCAGGAAGATGATGACGAAGATGGAAATCCCCATAAAGGGCTCATCGGGCACTCTTTGACTGGATATCCCATGCCCACGCACAACCCACGATTTGATGATCGATTACTTAGAAATTGATAACGAACAAACATGTTTTCGTGATCTTCGTGTTAGATTGCGAATGAACACCTGTGTGTACTAATGATAATTGGGTAGGAGGCGCGGTTCCCGCAATAGGTTGTCTGTTGATACTATCTATCTAATCTGATACTTTTAAATGAGCAATTCTTGAATATCTTTATTAATTTATTTATAATCAGGATCTTGGAAACGGCTCCAAATATTTATGGAAAACTTGCAAAATTTTTCACCGCAGGCTAGATTTGAACCAGTGACTTTCGCCATCTGTAGTGGCGACGCCTCTGTGGTGGAAAGTTTTGCAAGTTTTCCAAAAATTTTATACCTAATACGGGAAGTGTTTTAAATTTGGGTATTCGGCTCCAAGTATGTTCTTCGAGAGTATGTAAGTAAGTATAGTACCTACGTACCTACTTACCGAATGCATACCTACCTATATCTACTCACCTTTTCTCATAAACTTGATTTCAGGCTCCTTATCATCTTTCCTGGTGGTGAACTGGTTATTCTTCTTCATATTTTCGAAGCTCAGGTTCTGTGCCAACTGTTCCTTCTGCTCTGCCGTGTATTCTTTGTTGAAGAACTTGCAGACCTTCTCTATTACGCCTCGGAGGTCCTGTAAGTGCAGAAGAGTTACGTGGAAGGTATCAGTAATGATGACTACTACTACAATTTTACACTAAAATTTTTCTCTTTTTTAGTTTGAATTAGAATGTGACTTTCTTAAAGAGAATTTTGTAATTCCTACTGAGAAATAAATACATTGATTTTGATGATTTTGATTTTGATTTTACTAGAGGTACTACTGCAGCAACATCAGTCCACTACAGTAGGGGGATATTGACATACCGCGCTTGGCAGGCGGTTTGGCGAGCGCAGTGCAAAGTGTTGTAGAAATTCATCCCGACTGCCTCAGAAGGAGGGTTATGTTTTTCGAGAGTATGTATGTATGTATGTGGACAAGAAAATTCTTTTTCACGGGCTACAGCCCAAACAGCTAGTCTCGGATCTTGACATGTGAGGTGTCGTTAGATTCGTCTCAGCAGCGTGAGTGACACTGGGTATATTAAAAATTCATAAATTCAAGATGGCGGCTTTTATCGCAAAATACAACTTTGAAATTACGCAGTCGGGTTTTTGTTTTTTATTACATCTGCTTGTTTACGGCATCCTTTATCGATACTGAACTGAACCTACCCTGAAGCTATGGCACACATTAAAATTAACCTCCTGTTATATTTCAGGGGAACAGCATGGAACGCTCAGTACCTGGCTTTATCTCAATTCTTACAGGAAAGCACGAGGTCCTACTATTCTCACTCACTGTCCCTACACGGCTCATCGACCTCATCATCATAATGTTGTCTTGAAAGACATGGAGGCAGGTTAAAGTTCTAGGTAAAAGTCTTTACGTACTTTCTGCATATCTTCATAAAATATGAACTCTACATTTGGGTGGTTGCGCTTTTGCCATGCCTCCTCAATGTGCGGGAATATGGGCATGTGGAATACTGAAAAGAGAAACACATGTTCAGGTTTAGGCATAAGAGTAAACACACCTAGAGGCGACACTCCCGCTCCAGACACGCTCAAGGTCATTATATTTGCCTACCGTCTGGCGCTCGCACTGCGAGCAATTCGGCCGGGAGTGCGCTACGCCGCGTAAGCGTTCGTCACGCGGGTCAAATTTTGTTTTTTCGGAAATGTTTAGCTTTTCCGAATGACTATGGTGCTTATTGGCTGTAAAAGTGACGCGAAGATGACTCTCCATCTTATTTTTTTAATTTGCCTAAAGATACCGGGATCCCGTTCTTAATATACAGGTACCTCATAGGTACGTATTGGTTTTGTGTTCTCTTATTTTTACTCACGTCGGTACCTACTCAGTACATAGTTTCAGTTCAGTTTTCTAACCCGACATACCTACTTATTTAAGGTACCTGGGGTAGGTAAGTGTCTAAGTTATTGTTAGCTGATTATGGTAACAAACAAATTCGTATTCATCACAATTTTTTAAAATAATTGCATTTGCACGTATTTTCATCCTATGGCGCGTAGGTGTGTAAACAAACTACGCCGAAAGTCATGCAACTGCTTGGCGAGCCGCTAGTTTGGAATAAAACTATTAGTACGTGACAGCCCTGGCTTAATGTGCCGGAGCGCGCGGGGCGTTGCGGGCTGAGGGGGGAAGTAGGCATTTAAAGCGCGGCTTTTCGGGCCCAGACAAAGGAGTTTCACTTCTACACGGTAGTGTTATTATTTATTCTTATGGTTTAGGTAGTGGAAAACCCGGTAAAGTGGAACCCAGTTGAAAAGAAAAGCCATAGAGATGAATAGAAGACGTAGTGTCCCCAAATAAATTGAGTTATGTGCAGGTGTATGTATAATTTGTAAACAAATACCAGCATAAGGAAAGGAATTTAGCAATGTCACCCCTGTCAGTGTGTCACCCGGACGGGTATGATAATAACGTAACTTTTCGCCAGTATATCCTGCCCATTTAAGGGACCAACTTAAGTTGGCTTTTCTTACAAATTCTAAGAAAAACTAGTATAAGTTGATCCCTTGTAGGTATGGGTGGATTTTCGGGCGATATTACATCAATTATCACTCAATGGGACCACGTTTTCGCTAAGGTTATACACGATTTTTATCTGTTGTGGGTCTGAGAGTTTAAAGCTGCACTTACCCATATCCTTCTTGTACAGCTCCCAAAACTCCTTAAACTCCACATCATCATCGAAGTATCTGAACAGCTTGTGCATAAAGAAGAAAGAAACGGCTACATCTCTGACGTCCCTGGCTACGTAGACCACCTTCGCATTGAGCAGCTTCGGAGGCAGGAGGGAGAAGGGCAGGTGGGATTTTATATAGCGGGGGGAGGGGAGGGTCGGCACGTCTCTGAAGTCGTGGACTGTGGCAGATCTGTAAGGGTTTTTTTGAGGGACTGCTGGAGTGGAGCTCGTTGGATTTGATGAGTAGGTTGGGTATCTGTGGACAGTGAGTAACTGAGTAAGATTTCAATCAGTAGGAATTCTGATACTGTATAATCTTTTTACAGTGGTGATTTTGGGATACATAAACTTTGTAAAATTTAGCTTGATACCTGTGACAGCACACATATTCGGGCCAATTCAATGAAATTAGGTTGGTCCGTTTTCCTCTTTTTTACTTCTGTTTTAGTAAGGATCAAAAAGACGGTCTGGAATCAGTTCGCCGACTGTCACAGAGCTCAAGCTACATTTTAAGTAGGTACTATAATCCTAGTAGCAACCATAGGTTATGTATTCTGTCTGTGCCATAGGTATAGTAGTAATGTTGATACTTTGGTAATACTGCATCTAAACGCTTTGAACTAAGGGTGAGAATCCACCAGAGCTGTGCGAGGAAAATGTGTCGTACGAGGATGTGTAGCTGTGCTGTGGAAATGTGTAGGGGTTTCCACCAGAGCTGTGCGAGTAAAATGTGTCGTACGAGGATGCGTAGCGGAGCTGTCAAAATGCGCATTAATGTGCGGAGCGAGGATGCGTTGCGAAGCTTTCAACATCAGCTGTCTATTGACGGGCAGGGAATCTTCGCAAACCTCGCAACATATTCCTCGCAGCACATTTCTCGCAACGCATTCCTCGCAACGCATTCCTCCCAACACATTTCTCGCTTATTTTGTATGTAGAATGGCCTCGCTTCGCTAAACCCGATTACACCAGAGCTGAGCTGAGCGAGGCTAGGAAAATGAAGTGATTCTATTGGTGGATTTTTTCCTCGCACACCGCTTAGCTACCTCGCACAGCTCTGGTAGATTCTCACCCTAATGCTACCGGTAACTTTGAGTTAGATGAGCAATCTACCTATCGGATAGGGCAAATTCAACGCTTTAGTAGCCTTTAATTAGCGCTGCACTAACGCATCTGTCAGATACATTACATAGGTACCTAGGTATTTAAACGCAGAGACGTTGAAACAGCGCGGCGAAAAAACTAGTGTTGCGTTATTTTAACGTCGGTTTTTAGTATGTAGTAGTATCAAATGATGATATAGTATGTTGTATGCATCTGGCAAATGCATACGATAGCGCAACAAGACGAGTGTGATGTGAGACTCGCCTAGGCAGGGGTGCTCAACTTAGGGGGACATTTAGTACCTAGTATTATAATTATCTCATCAATTCGGTCGGTGCCTTTACCGAAATTGAGGGCAGCTAAGTATAAAAATTACAATTTATAATTTTTTATATGTACAGTCGGGGCCAAAAGAGCATACCTAGTTGGGATTTTTAGTTCTATGACAAGAAATTGAACGCCATCTATCTATTATTAATCGTATCACCTCTGTAACTGCATAGGCACATGTTGATATTAATTATTTCTCTAGATGGCGCTGCAATCACTTCCCAATTGAAAAAATAGGTTCTTATTTATTCTAACCATCCACCCGGAGACTTTATCTGGCTAATTTTATTACGGTTAACAACTTAGTATCTCACACAACATTTTTTCGTTTTGGTTTTGATTTTGCCAGCCATAAAAAGCAGTGGTCCAGGTAAGATTCGAACCCAGACCTCACCTGATTAATAGCTTCAACCTATAACTGCTGGGCTATGACTGCTTAATGACTCATGTTGAAAAACGTCAATATAATAAGCCGATTCATTGTCGGCATTGCCGTTCTTGCAAATATGACTGTTCATGGTAATAAGGCCAAAAGAGGGTAGTATAGTTAATCATATTATAGTTTGAGCTCAAATTTATTATTCATCATTTTGTTGTATAAAGAAATTGTGTGAATCATTTGGTTGTGTTTATTACCTAACGACGACGTTGGTTGTTTATAATAATGAATTATTTGTGCAATATCAGTGTTGCTTAGCAATAAGAAATAGTTGCATTTCACAGTCAATATAAACATTATTCGGAAATATCTAGGATACTAAGAATAGCGGTAAGTGAAGTGAATACAGTTTAATTTTTGTTTCTTATCAATAACTAGTATAACAAACGATTAAGTTTTAACAAACATTTTGTTTCAGATCAACACTATGAAACTATAAGTCTAAGTTCCAAGAACCTACGAAATATAAAACGCTGTATGCTTTGGTGATCATTGCCTGGGAGAACTTAGCATTTTAATAATATCCAGTAGCACTGAAGCGGTAACCGATCATAGGGCGTCAAGAAGTGGTTAAATCACAACGAAACTTATAGAACTTGAAGGTCCAAAGATGTTATAATAGAAATAAGAAGACAGAAGAAATTTTGAAGAAAGGAAAATATTTGTGATTTCAATATATAAACAGGTTTAATCAATGAATGCAAGGCGTAATTACCCAACGGCGGGCCCATGGGTTATATTTATTTTATTAATTGATTTAAAAAAATTGCGGACATTTATTATAAACAGCTATTAATTTATTGCATACTAATATAAATTTTGTATAATTATTATTTCCGTAATATAAAGCTTCCTGCACACTATACTGGCGGCCAAGTTATACAGCGTATAACCTCGACGTGCGAGGCGCCCGTGCTGCCGTCTATAGCTTATTTGATACTCGTACTCGTATCGTATTGTGATAAAAAAATCTTTGGATCTGCCGTCGGCACAGTGTGTAGGAACCTTAATTTGCTGTTGCTAAGTAAAGCAGGTTACGTTTCAATCCTCTTTTCAAATATAATTGAAAACGAATACTTAAGCGTTAACCTGCGTGATTTAAAAAAATATATGTTTATAACTGGATTTTGTTATTATTTACTATTACTTAAGTTTGGATAATAAGAAAAAATACTTAGTATTGCTGTTTTGTTTTCATAATAAGAAAATAAAGTTCTTAAGAAATGAGACACGTTTTATTGATCATTTATAAAAATATTACTTATTTTCACTTAGTAATAAAAATATATTCAATTATCCGTATAAAATAATAAAATATTTTAAATAGCATAAAATATTTACTAAATCCAGAGTTGGGGATTTGAGCCCAGTTATACGCGCTCAGAAGGCACTGTGTATAACCATTACACCACGCAGTCATTGATGGAACACGTGAAATAGTGAGTAGAGTAATGATAGAAAACCTATAGTGATTGACAAATGGAATTTATATTTTGTTGCTGCTGTGCTGACAGTAATAATGTAACTAATGTCATCTCATTTATATTTTATGAACTTCTACGGTTGAGGAACATGGGCTACTTCAAAGGATTATGAACCTTACGGTAGGTATGCTCTTATGATCCCGAGTGTACCTAAGTACAATTGAACTTAACCGTCGAGTCACCAATCACCAACAAAAACAATATAAGCTAGCTAGTAAAAATAAAAGATAACTAATAAAAATATATCGTAAACATATAAAAGAGGATAAATAGATTACTTACTTAATATTATCTATATCATCGTAATTTTTTATTTACGTAATAAAAATTACTAGTAGATACAACTTAGATAGATATAAAGATTAGGTACCTACCCGGCAAAGCTCCTACTTGCTTCGATTTCGATAGAATCAATCATAGGAACCAACAAATATCATACCTACGTAATAAATAATTTATTTTAATCTTTTTAGGGTGAACGGAACCCTATTACTGAGACTTCGCTGTCTGTCTGGCACACAGGTCTGGCACCAGGCTGTAGGGATCTCATTCGAGAGTTGAAATGTTCACAGATGACATATATTGTATTGACATACATATATTTTTGGGGGGTTTTCCTGTCCAGGAGGTCCGACTACACATGTAACACCTTTTTAAAATCTTGATCGAATTTAGTTTCGCTTACTGGTCGTTAAGGCATAAAGTTACATGCCGTGTGGTTAGCCTGGCCAGCCCCGAGGCAGTGTCTTTATTTTTATTTATTTTTCCGCCCGAGCCGCGTTTATAGTAGGAATAAAAAAATTGTTATAAAAAAGAGAAAATTGTCAAAAAGAGCAAATTTCTCTTTATAAAAAAGAGAAAATTGTCAAAAAGAGCAAATTTCTCTTTTTTACAATGTCTAATCCATTTCTGCGTAATGTAATGAATGACTATCAATAAGTGATATTTCAATGTCCTATTTTGAATAAAAATCTTTCACTTTCATACGGGGTGTTAGGGACGGTGTAACGAAAACTTTGCAGGCATGATCAGACCATCAAACTGAACAACTTTTACTATGGAGCCAATGGTGGGAAACGAAAAAAAAATTCCGTCCTCCCATACAAAGTCAGTCAGCTGATCGTGAATTTTGTATGGGAGGTCGGAAATTTTTTTCGTTTCCCACCATTGGCTCCATAGTAAAAGTTGTTCAGTTTCATGGTCAGAGCATGCCTGCAAAGTTTTCGTTACACCGTCCCTAACACCCTGTATAATATTTCTGTCGCTACAACCTTTTACAGCAACAATGGTGCCGTGACCAGGATTATGGCCCTTTACATCAGTCCCGTTTCCAGGATCCAAGAGCCTACATTAGAGATTTTTACAGTACCTACTTCAAAGGATCAACTTCTACCTACTAAGTAGTAGGTTGCAAAACTTTGATTCCCATCAAAATCACTTAAAAAATCAGCTGTTCTGAGCACTAAGTACGGCCGTTCGAATAACTGATAGCTCAAAATGATTGGTTTGTATGGGTTTGCATGGTTTGGGATGCCAAAAAGACCGAGCGGAACGCCGCGGCGCGCCGTCGTCCACACTTTGAACGACTCTGTCACATTGACGGCGCACTATGAACGCCGCCGCACACGCCGTCACGCTCAGTCTTTATTTTGACCTTAGACGAATACCGATAAGTAGGTACTTACTCAATAAAAGCGTATCTTTCGGTAAGCCGGACTTTGTTAGCTTGCTCGAAGTCCAGATTATTCGTCACCAACCAAACCAGCTCCTGCATCCACGTTGTTCCTAGATATAAAGTAAGTAAATAAGTATAGATACTTAGTTGAAGTGGAAGCAAAGCTATAGTATACTTTCGATCGGTAGCCTTACGAGGCTGTCTGAATGTCATGTCTGCCTTCTTTTAAAGCCGACCAATATGGAATTCAAATAGTTACCTGATCTAGAGAAAGTGACAACCCAAATGTCATCAGCTCTGACTTCCAAGTTGTAGATGTCAGCAGCATGGTCTTTGAACCCTGGGGTCATGAGGTACCCGTGGGGTCCAACTCGCACGAACGGCTTTGAGTATGCTGGAGAGTAAAACATTATGTTAGTGTACCTATGCTATGCTAGAGGGTGAAACAAGAAACATTTGATTATAAGTAAAAGTTAGTTGGGTTATAGGTAGGGTTGCCAACTAATTTTGTTCCAAATATAGTATTTAACCAAGTGAGAGGTAAAAAAAAATAGTAGCTTTACAAAATATATAGTATCATTTTTTTTTCATGAATTTTGTCTAGTTCCAGCAACATCACATTTAAAAAGTTTTTGCCTTTTGAAATCAATTTTTCTACTAATGATAGGCTACAACTATCTGCTTGTGTTGCGAGCGAAGCGAGCTCGACTTTTCACGCTACAAACGGGCGAAGAAGCTAAAATAGCCGCTTTTTGAAAATAAGCTGAAAATGGCACGCATATCTCGGGTTCGGCTTTTCACGCCGCAAACTTGTCTGAACACAAGCAGTGAATGTGTAACAGGCTGAACGGTACGTACTCATATCGCTAGCAAAGCGAGCTCAACTTTTCACGCTGCAAACGGGCGACGTATCTAAACAGTAGTCCTGCCTGATTTAAACAGCAGGCAGACCGGGAGGTACTTAAACGTATTGCGAGCGAAGCGAGCTCGACTTTTTACGCTGTAAACAAGCGACGAGGCATTGATTTTACAATTGAAAAAATATAGTAGATTTAGCTACTATATATTTGTCCAACAGTATATAGTAGTTACAGCTGAAATATAGTAGAATACTATATTATATAGTAGGGTTGGCAACCCTAGTTATAGGATAATTTCAGTTCTACGGGGTGAAATTTTACTAGTGACCGATAGCGAAAACTCAGAACCGGCTGGTGATAAGGAACAACTTTCCCCAAGGAACATAATGTCGGAAAACGAAAAAAAATTTTGGACCTTCCATACAAAATTGCCGATCAGCTGATTTAAGTTAGTATGGAAGGGCAAAATTTTTTTTTCGTATTTCGACCTATGTTGGGGAAAGTTGTTCCTTATCACCAGCCGGTTCTGAGTTTTCGCTATCGGTCACTAGTAAAATTTCACCCTATATTTTCGCCGTTCTTAATTTATGCGATTTTAATATAGCCAGTGTTACTCGCGATGCTGCTGAGACGAATGTATCCTTTACCTCATAATTATGTCAAGATCCGCCCAGCCATTTAGGCTGTGTGGCCCGTCAAAAAGAATTTGTTGTCCACTTAAATAGATAACCACGTACAATGTAAGTAGGTACATTACTCTCAAATATTTAACTCTCCTTTTGAGGCAATCTGATAATAAAGAAGAGTGGCTATCAACATAAAAAATTAAAACCGACAAATAGCCAATAATCGAAACCAACATACCTAAGAGTAGGTCTGATCGTAAGTAAGGCCCGGTCAATATCGACATCAAACATTGCAAACGCGCATGTAACTACGATTTTGTTATATATTGTTAGGTCCCTTGAGAGTAGTTAACACCCAAGTTTGCAACACTGAAAACCCTGTGCTGCCAATGTCAACGTCAAATCAAAATTTGTTCAGAAGTTTTTGCGCGTGTATCTCATGAACCGTGATAGCTAGAGAGTTGAAATTTTTACAGGTGATGTATGTCTATTGCTGCTATAACAACAAATACTAAAAACCAGAATACAATAAATATTAAGGGGGGCTCCCATACAAGAAACGTGATTTTTTAGCTCGTTTTTGTGGATAATGATTCGAAGGCTGTTTCTCGTGAACCGTGATAGATGGTTGAAATTTTCACAGATGATGTATGTCTATTACCACTATTACAACAAATACCAAAAACTAGTCAAGTGCGAGTCGGGCAACAGATATGATATTTCTGTCATTTTTATAAATGATGGTACGGAATCCTTTGTGCGCGAGTACGACTCGCACTTGGCCAGTTTTTTTGTATTTGTTGTTATAGCGGCAATAAACATACATCATCTGTGAAAATTTAAAAGATCTAACTGTCACGGTTCATGAGAAACAGCCTCCAAAACATTATTTACAAAAACCAACATAAAAACACGTTTCTTGTATGGGAGCCCCCCTTACTATTTATTGTATTCTGGTTTTTAGTATTTTTTGTAATAGCGGCAACAGAAATACATCACCTGTGAAAATTTCAACTTTCTTGCTATCACGGTTCATGAGATACACGCGAAAAAACTACTGAACGGATTTTGATATGCATAATCTGCGAAAATTTCAACTCTGTAGCTATCACGATTCATGAGATACAGCCTGGTGACAGACGGATGGACGAACAGACAGCGAAGTCTTAGTAATAGGGTCCCGTTTTTTACCCTATTGGGTACGGAACCCTAAAAACTGGCTTTGTGCAAGCCGGACAACATAATATAATTTTTTGAAAAAAAAAATGTAACAAGAGCTGTTACATCGGAAATTCTGTAATTTCACAGCTTTCTTAGCACTGCGGAAGAATTGCCCATCTTTGACTTGCTGTATCTTTGCAACCAAAAGACATAGTATGCTCAGGTTTCCCTGAAATTGTAGCAAATTTAGTTATCTTTAATAAAGTTTCATGAAACGTACTTGAAAAAATCTTCGTTTTGGTAGATTTTTATAAAAAACTGAAATATGGGCCAAAATTTCGCAGTTTATTGAGCACCGTGGAGGCAGCACAAGGTTTTCAGTGTTGCAAACTTGGGTATTAACTACTCTCAAGGGACTTTACAACATATAAAAAAATCGTAGTTACATGCGCGTTTGCAATGTTTATTTATATTTATGTCGATATTGACGGGGCTACAAAAAGAATTTGTTGTCCACTTAAATAGATAACCACGTACAATGTAAGTAGGTACATATACTCTCAAATATTTAACCTCCTTTTGAGGCAATCTGATAATAAAGAAGAGTGGCTATCAACATAAAAAATTAAAACCGACAAATAGCCAATAATCGAAACCAACATACCTAAGAGTAGGTCCGTCGTAAGTAAGTAGATAATTAAGTTTTATTTTATCTATATTACCTTTGTAATATTTCCTAATGATCGCATCTTCCTCGCTAGTGACTTCCTTGATTTCAAACGGCAACTCTGTGGCCATTGTGACTGTAAATAAAAACATTATGGTACTTAGTATAGCCATAGTAGAGTCATATTATATCATCACATCAACTGATCTATAGCAGGCATCGAGCAAAAAAGGACCTGACATCCAGTCAAAGCCTATCGTTGCTCGACGATAGCAGGCCACTGCCGGGCGTAGGCCGTCCCTATATCTATGGTATGAGGCGTGATCTCCCGTTTTCGCCAACCAGTCGCTACTAGCCGACCTCTTTACTCATTGGTATATTTTTTCACGTTCGTCGTACAGGGAGTGCCAATACAAGCATTTATGTCTAGTCAACTTTGAGTTAGATTTTGGTTAGGGAGATGAAAAAAAACGTTACTTACTGATTTTTTTTCAATGTCTTTACGGCATCCTTTATCGATACTAAATTTACCCTGAGGCTATGGCAAGCATTTTTAATTAACACCCTGTAGTATTAATCACCCTTTTTGTCTCACCTGGGTATTGGTACCGTATTCCCAGCCCAGGAACGAGGAATATGTATTTCTGATACCAATTTATTGAACTGATTGATCTGAGAATTTGTCGGATCAGACTGAAAATGGCTCAAACGCTCGCTTCAGTTCAGTGAATCCCGCAACTTCGAACCAATCTGTGGGGGCGATTAGCAATACTGGCAATTTTGCCTCATGTAAATAGGGTTAAAGGTCTTGTGCCTATGGAAAATGGGCATTCTCCGTATATTGATAGAGTGCATTAACACCATGAAATTGTACAACTTTTTCATACAATCCCCCTACGACTAGAAAATAAAACGTAAAGATAGGCTTAAAAACCAAGCGACGCGACAACGACGCGCGTCGTTGTCGCCGTCAAATTTTGACGGCGTCGTTGTCGCTGCGGTCTTGTAGAAAAACCCGACCGCATCCCATACAAACTCTAAGCTTCTCAGCGCGCTGTCAACGTGACGGCGTCGTGGCGCGCCGCAACGACGCCGACGCTTGGTTTATCTGGTTCCCCATACAAACCCATACAAAAAAGTCATTTGACAGCGACAACGACGCGCGTCGTTGTCGCTGTCGCTTGCTTTTTAAGCCCACCTTAATGCTGATTTTCGGCTGACACTAAAAATGTGCCTCTGCATCCAAATACAAAATAAACACGAATAATATTATTAAATTCACTCACTGTATCAGTGCAACCGGAGCGGTGAAGTAAATAAAACTAAATTAAATAAACGAGCGCGGCCAGTGTTGACCCCTTAGAGTCAATATAAGCAAGCTATAAAGTGCGCCTAAAAAGTAAGAACAGGTAGCAGTAGTACGAACACAACCTCTCTGTTCAGCAGTAGCAAAACGCCAGTGACAATACTATTGAATATCTATTACTCACTTCCCATATATTTGACGTTTCGGAACAACCGCTTACGTTTGATAGTAGTGCGCGGGACGATACGCACACTCTATAGCTTGCTTATAAATATACTCTAAGGTGGACCCAATGTGGTTTGTTTGTGGTTGCTGTGGTGTGAATGACCTTAAGGACAACATTAGGACACATAATGACAGATAGCAGTAGTGTATTAGGTCTTGTGTCCACCTCACCTACTACCACAAATTAGGGAAACGGCGTGCTGGGCGCTATTACGACATCGTATTCTATTCTTGTGACATTCAGACAATTTCATATTTGTTCGAGCTTTGCTGACATTCCTCTGAAAAATGGTAGCAGCAAGTAATACCGGTAGACAACGGCTATTACATGTTACAGAAATCTTTCGATTGTAGTGATATTGCGCCAAATCGGGCGTTGTCGGTAGCTTACTCGTACGTGAAGAAAAAATGAACTTGAATTGGCCACATTGGTATTGATATCCTGCTCATATGTCATATCACATGACAGAGAAGCAAACAATAATGTTGCCAATTCGGGTCCATTTATTATCCGCGCAAGTTATACTTTTGTATCAGATATGTTATTTAAAACAATATTTCGGCAAGGAGTGCAATAGCCACTTTTGCATCAGGTAGACCATCTAGGGCACCGACAATGCCCTTAAATATATGATGATGATGAGACCAGCTATCATTCGTTAGTATTAATATCTAAGGCAGCGACCTGCTGGGCGCAAACCATGAAGTGGACATGCAGCCTAAGGTAATTTAATAATGCAAGTCGCAAAATCTACAACAGGTTATTAACTAGTTCAACAAGATCAGTAGATTATCGCGAAGAGAGTTTTAAACCTATATTGACGACATTTTTAGGGTCCATGTTTGTTTTAGGTTTTAGTTTTAAACAACTTGTGAGTTCCTGCTATTATTGCAACATATTGCACTGTGCTCGCCATCCCACTCGCCAAGCTTGGTAAATATAGGGTGAAACCACCGCCCCACGAGACGCCGCCGACTCGTCTCCCTAATTTGAGGCGATATGCCGTGTGGTGCCGGCAGAGTAGAATAGCACCACCCCCTCTCTTCCCGTGGGGGTCGTAAGAGGCGACCGAGGGATAAACCCGATTCAAACAGCCAGGGGCAACCGTATGGTGGCGGTTAATCCACCACAAAAGCATTCCCAAGGAGGGTTGACGTCTGGTAGGCGGCTGGTCGTAAACACGATTTTGCGTTCAACAAAACGTATTGCGCCGACCCCAAGTAATTGGGATAAGGGCAGGAAGATGATGATGATGACCCTCCAATATGGGGAGACTCTATCAGTAGTTCTTTGAGAAACGCGGAATACAGGTAACTCAGTTTTCAGCCTTTTTGTTGTCCTGAGGTGGAATGTTGTGACTTCGAAGCAGGGAACCATCTTTCTTTTCGGATAATCAGGTGGTTCAGCCTGCAAGTCCCCACCAAGCTGCTAACAAATTCACAAAGTTAGGGCATCACGTCTCAGGGGGCACCAGAAGAAGCACAAGGGCCACTGCGGCCGATAGATGCCCCCATTTGTAGCAAGTCAGTTACAAGCTTTTTCACTTCTGTGTTTGTTGCTCGTTCTTAGTAGGTATTACTTAAATGTCGAGCTCTCTTTCATGGCAATGCATTATGCATACCTAACTAAAAAATTCGCGTTCGCTGCGCTCGCGTTAATTAAATTCTGCTTTATATACGGGTAGGGGGGCCCACAGACTTGTGTTGCTTGGGTATCAAACAGTCTTATTTCGTCCCTGCACATCGGCCGTCTCTAATCAAGTGCTCGTTCAAAATGAACCTCTCGATGACAAGACTGCTACCTACTACTGCTACAGATAGTTGCAAAATTTTAATTACAACCAGCAACATCGATCCTGCAACATCAAAGCCGCGCAACAAAGGTGAGATTGCTTCGAAGTGTCGCCTCGCTTAATGAGCGCCTCTCAAAGCGAACTGCCGAGAAGTGCAAGCGAATGTGAACCTTATTGCTTGTAGGGTTAATTGCTAGCGACTAGAGCTGGACTGAACATAGGTTTGATACGAATATTCGGCCGTATAGTAGTGGCTAAAAATACTGCCAGCCCTAGTCCACTCAGCTTGTTTCGTAAAAGTTGATGTAGAGACTTCAAATCTGTCGACTATGATCAACCGCATGGTGACGGTGACGACGTCAGGCAGGCAGCCAGTCAAAAACACAGACAAATATTTTTCTACATAATTTTGTGTTCTAATAAAGCATGTTCCACCGACCCCAACGATTGGTAGGAAGATGATAATGATGATAATTTGGTGAAAAGTTTCCGTACCAAATACCTATTTGACTGGATGATTCGGCATGTATGGAAGCCCATCTAAAAAATTTGGAGCCAGCAAATCTCGCTAATTCGCATCAGGCCAGTCTGCTTGCCAGCCCTCTAAATTTTCACATTAGAAACGTAGCCAACAAAAAAAACTGTTTCACACCCCAACAAATTACAAACAAAATACTTACATATCATCATCATCTTCCTGCCCTTATCCCAATTACTTGGGGTCAGCGCAACACGTTTTGTTGAACACAAAATCGTGTTGCAAAGAATTTGGCTTAATTTTACGACCGGCCGTCTACCATACGTCAACCGTCCTTGGGAATGCTTTTGTGGTGAATTAACCGCCACCATACGGTTGGCCCTGGCTGTTTGGGTCGGGTTTATCCCTCAGTCGCCTCTTACGACCCCCACGGGAAGAGAGGAGGTCGTGCTTTTATATGTAAGTAATACTTACTTACATATAAAAAGGATACCTAATTTATATTCCGCCAAATATTCGGAAATCTGTCAGTATATCTGTAAAACATGCCGAATACCGAACATAAACCGAATATTTGGCCCATCTCTACTAGCTACCGTAATTTTATTGCCAGCGAAGCACAAATTTATTGGACTGTTTGAATTCATACTTTGTGCTTTTAATTGATTAGTAAACGACTCAGTGGGGTTTAGAGACAAGTGTTGTTTGAATTACCTAAAGGGAATTGTATTGGAAACATGCATATTTTATTACCAAAAGCAGCATTGGAAGCTATTAGTAGCTACTAGCGGAACCATATTGGTCACCTCCCCATCGGTCCTATGACAAACATTATGCAGCAATTTCGGTGCAAGTAACAAAAAACCGGCTAGGCCGGCATATAGTGGTCCGGGCCTCCCAGGCTACAGGCTTCCTAATTCCCTATATAGGATGAAATTTTACTAGTGACCGATAGCGAAAACTCAGAACCGGCTAGTGATAAGGAACAACTTTCCCCAAGGAACATAGGTCAAGATATGAAAAAAGTTTTTGGTCATCCCATAGTAACTGAAATAAACTGATCGGCAAGTTTGTATGGGAGGTCCAAAATTTTTTTCGTATTTCGACCTATGATCTTTGGGGAAAGTTGTTCCTTATCACTAGCCGGTTCTGAGTTTTCGCTATCGGTCACTAATAAAATTTCACCCTATATAAGGCAGTTACAGCAGTAGCTATCTATATCCTTGCATGTTTCTGTTTACTAGATGTTTGTCATCGCATTATCATCAGCAGCCACTTTTTTTTGTTGGATGAAGTCCCTCGTATTTGAAGGTGTTTGCCATTATCACCAGTCTTGGCAGTAGAAATATTTTCAGTAAAAAAAAGTAAGTAACTAGTAGTAACAACCAAGTACCTGCACAATCGCTACAGAGTCAACGCTAAAGCAAACTTGTGCAAAAGAATTAAAATAAACATGATTTTTTATCTTGTTTTTAACTTGCACAAGACGATGTTAATATTTAAATCCTCCCTTTGATCAACACAAGGGTTCTTTCAAGAAGTAAAGTAGAAATTCGTTAAGAGTTTCCTTTGAAGTGTAGTACATCGCTCGAACAACAAAAAGGCTGTAAACTGAGTTATATTCCGCATTTTTCAAAGAAGTAACGATACAAAGCCAATGCAAATGTAGAAATGGACAAGTAGACTAGGAGGTGGGACGGGAAATTCAACATAATATCAATGCCATGAGCCGCCGTGTGGTAGCGGCTAAGAATACTGCCACCCCTAGTCCACTTAGGGTGTTTCGTAAAAGGCGACGTAGAGATTTTGACGTGGGCTAAATATCTGTCGACTATGGTCAACCGCTTGGTGGCGGTGGCAGGCGTAAAACATAGCCAAATCCTTTTGCTACTAATTGTGTTCTAACAAACAAATCATGTTGCGCCGACCCCAACTGATTTCGGAAAAGGGCAGGCAGATGACGAAGATCAATGAAATCAGTGCTATGTACTCACTTGCTAGGCAAATTTAAAGCCAATGACAAAACAAAATCAGTTAAAAACTTGACGAAGTGGTACTTATTAAATCGACTAATAGTATACCTAAAACAAATACCTAGAAGCATTATCAGAAGGTTTCGCACTGTGGTAGTAGGTAAAAGAATATAATGCACCTATTGATAATCACAGGACGAATTGTAGCAGCAGCAGCACTTTATCGCGAGACGTCTTCCCCACATAGGGACGAAATCGTAGGTCAGCAAAGGGCTGCATATTTTGAGTCCATCGAACCATTTAACAGCAGAGTTGGTCCTAGGGAGATTCCTTGCAGCAAAATTGCATGCCCAAGTAGCGTTCCTCAAAATGCCTTAAGGCACAAGGTTTTCCACAACTGGCTCTCAAACTATTCTTTCAGAATAAAAGGTGGTAAGAAATACGTCCGGAATATAGAATTCCTTTGTCTTGCGTCTGAACTGAACATCCGGCGAACTTTAGAGAGGCGTGAAACAGAATTCTCAAATGCTGCTGTTTACAATTTGCAGATGTAGTGTCAACCTGGAAATGCTTTTCTTAATGTCTGGAAGCTATGGTTTTAATCTCGGGACTCCTAAATTCATTGGTCACGCAAATGGGGCGAAGGCTTTGAAGATGATTTGGTAAAATAGCGATAGACCGAATCTACCCGGTACATCCAGCAGTGATAAAAATGTCGGAAATCGATAAAACTGTTTTCATTCTATTTTACCTGGGGCTGATGATTATATTTTCTTATTTTTCTGTCCTTCTTCACAGGTCATTAGATCTTTCTAGCTGAGAACTAAGGTTACATAGAACCTGGCTGCTTCCACTTGCTTTAGTTCCGTGTTCCACCACTCCCAACTCATACACCGGTGGGATGAAGTCGTGAGCGCTGAGTGTCGCTCGAGGCGGTATCGGAGTCTCTGCTAATTTTGAATGTCGCCTGCACTTGCTTTAGTTCCGTGTTTCACCACTCCAACTTGCACCGGTGGGATGAAGTCGTGAGCGCTAAGTAACAGTCTTCTGCTCGTTTTGAATGTCTCCTGCTGATTCTGCGTGTCGCTTCTACTTGCTTTAGTTCCGTGTTTCACCACTCTCAACTTACACCGGTGGGATGAAGTCTTGAGCGCTGAGTATCAGTCTCTTGGGCCCGAAGTCTGCTAAATAAAAATCGTTTCAGTTGGGTATTAATGGCATGCCAGTTGGATGGTTTCGGTAGTTTGATATTCTGCTAACAGTTTATAGTATGGAAAAATCACAGTGGCAGTGGAGTGTCGATGGCATTACAACAGTGGCTAAAAATTTGCAGACTTGGGGCCAAGCTCGTTCTGTATGTCACCTCCACTTGCTTCAGTTCCGTGTTTCACCACTCTCAACTTCCACCGGTGGGATGAAGTCGTGAGCGCTGAGTGTCGCTCGAGGCGGTATCGGAGTCTCTGCTAATTTTGAATGATGTCCCCATTCGCTTTAGTTCCGTGTTTCACCACTCTCAACTTATACACCGGTGGGATGAAGTCTTGAGCGCTGAGTAACAGTCTTCTGCTCGTTTTGACTGTCTCCTGCTAATTCTGTGTGTCGCTTCCACTTGCTATAATTCCGTATTTCACCACTCTCAACTTACACACCGGTGGGATGAAGTCTTGAGCGCTGAGTGTCAGTCTTCTGCTCGTTTTGAATGACTCCTGCTCGTTATGAATGTCACCTCCACTCCACTTGATTTAGTTCCGTGTTTCACCACTCTCATCTTCCACCGGTGGGATGAAGTCGTAAGCGCTGAGTGTCTCTCTCCAGAGCCCAAAGTCTGCTAAATGAAAATCTTTTCACTTGAATGTCGATGGCATGCCAGTTGGATGGTTTCGGCCATTTCGTGGTCTGCTAACAGTTTTTAGTATGGAAACTCACAGTGACAATAGAATGACAGTTGAGTGTCGATGGAAGTACAATAATGGCTAAAAATTTGCAGACTTGGGGCCAAGCCAAGGCCAAGCTTGTTCTGAATGTCACCTCCACTCCACTTGCTTTAGTTCCGTGTTTCCCCACTCTCAAGTCACACACCGGTGGGATGAAGTCGTGAGCGCTGAGTGTCGCTCGAGGCGGTATCGGAGTCTCTGCTAATTTTGAATGTCGCCTGTACTCGCTTTAATTCCGTGTTCCACCACTCCCAACTCATACACCCACTCCCAACTCATACACCGGTGGGATGAAGTCGTGAGCGCTGAATATCAGTTCTGCTCGTTTTGAATGTCTCCTGCTAATTCTGCGTGTCGCTTCCACTTGCTTTAGTTCCGTGTTTCACCACTCTCAACTCACACACCGGTGGGATGAAGTCGTGAGCGCGGAATATCAGTCTCCTGCTCGTTCTGAATGTCGGCTCCATTCGCTTTAGTTCCGTGTTTCACCACTCTCAACTTCCACCGGTGGGATGAAGTCGTGAGCGCTGAGTGTCGCTCGAGGCGGTATCGGAGACTCTGCTAATTTTGAATGACGTCCCCACTTGATGTCTGAATCAGACAATCTAAGCAAGCTATACAGGGAGTAACAAAAAGGGTATTACAAGCCGAGAGGAGGTGAAGGTACTCATTAAACTGAACAACATTCCCCATTGAACATGGGTTGAAATATGAGAAAAAAAATCGGACCTTCCGTACTAAATCAATTAGCTGATCGGCGATTTTGTATGGAAGGATCAAATTATTTTTTCGTATTTCGACCCATGTTCCATGTTTTTGTTACTCCCGGTAGAGTGCGCATATCACCCCGCGCCGTACGTGGCCGTACTGTCAAACGTAAGCAGTTGTTCCATAGATGCCTACATCAAATGTATGAGAAGTGCTATAGTGCGTTTCATCTTTTAGTTCCTATGCCGTCATGTTGGTAGCATTGGAAATTTGTATGTAATTTTTTGGCGCCGTATATTTTTACATACAAATTTCCAATGCTACCAACATGACGCCATAGGAACTATAAGATGAAACGCACTGTAGTGGTTCAATCAGCGGTTCAATGGTGTTGACACTGGCGTATTGCTACTGATGAACAGAGAGGTTGTGTTCGTGTTTTAACTTTTTAGGCGCACTCTATATATATAGCTTGCTTATACTTTTTATATATCGATAGCTTGCTTAGGCCGTGTGATGCCGGCTTAGAATAGCATCACCCCATTTCTTTCCTGTGGGTGTCGTAAGAAGCGACTAAAGGACTCGAGGGTATCATGTGTATTGCAATTTTAGGCGACAGGCTGACAACCTGTCACTATAGCGATACACGACAATAGCTAAAACGGCCCTCAAATATGTGTCAGACGTGGCGATAACGACCGTACTTTTACGGTCGTCGACGCTCTGCCTACCCCGCAAGGGAGGCGTGATGTATGTATGTATGTATGTATGTATGTTGCTTAGGTATACTGCGGTACCTATCGGCAGCACCTCAAACTACTTCACGAAAATGTCGCTTACGTTACGCGCTGATTTCTAATAGGTATTTTCGTGCAAGACACAACGATTTCGTAAATGCAGAATTAATATAAGTACATAAAAGTTTTAGTTACTAAGTATCCAAAAGTTTTGTATCACAAGCTTAAGAAGATTCGAGTAAAGATCATTTAAAGAAGCGGCTGGTAGCGACTGGGTGACGAAAACGGGACATCGCGCCTTATAGAGTAGGTACGTAGGTACTCCGAGGGAGATCTATGTCCAGTAGTGAACTAATCCATATTAAGCTGATGTGATATGAAAAATCCAGAATATACAGGAATCGTACCTGATAGAATCTATTTGAGTACGTGCGTACCTAGGTATCTATTTATCACCTTATCAGATTTATCGGACACATTTAATTAATTTGTCCAATAATCGTGATTAACCAGTGATACACCGTCATCTAAAATGACTTTCATGTAGGTATGTCTGACTGTCATGTGTGTGTATTTTCGCGGTCATTTCAGCTCTGCCTGTCCCTTAAGAAATAAAGGCGCATTAATAACATAAACAATGAAATAAGATCTGTCCAAAATTATACAAAATGGATGGATGGAAAAAAACATGGATGTTATATTCAAGCGACAGGTACCTAGGCAGACTAAAATAAATTTGACGTCTCATATTTATTACAAACAAAGGTTACTCTACGCAGATGATACTTCGTAAATATATCACGCCTATATCCCTTGCGGGGTAAGCAGAGCGTAAAAAACGGCCATTTACGTCACGTCTGACAAAAGTTCGAGTCACAATAGTGACAGGTTGTTACCCTGTCGCCTAAAATGGCCATACACATGTAAACTTTCAAATCCTTAGTCGCTTCTTTGACACCCACGGGAAAAATATTATTTTGGGGTGACGCTATTCTAAGCCGGCACCACACGGCACCTATACGATACCTTTTAATCACTAGGTTAGCAAGTAATTCTAGTTTTACCTTACAAAATGATGATAATTGATGAAAATCAACAGCAGCAACGTTTGTACGCAACACACATAAACTTTAAACTGGCGTTTTGCTATATTTAAATAACATATCTGTTTCTCTGTTTTGCTTTTATCTCTTCCAAACAAGTTTATCTTCTTAGATTCAGAGTTATCTCAAAGTCATATCAACTCTCTTTCAATGGTCAAAGATCTTAAATTCCATTTTCGTGTATGTTTTTTAGTCTCTTCTAAACTTGTTTTGATCTAATAAATTACATTTTAAAAGAGCTCGGCCCAATGTAGTTAATTTATTTTACTGATCAGAATGTAAAATAGCACAAATGAAGGAGACGGCGCGTGGACGTCTTTACAGATGGCTCAATCAGTACTAGCGAAGATTTTGACCTTTACTGACGCTAGTGAAATAAACTGGAATCTCAGAAGAACTCAAGGTAACTAATTCCGGTTCAGTTCTAGCAAATGGGTTTACGAAATCACATACAAAAACCAGATATCATGCGTTCATCAAGTTTCGTCTGTTACAGGTTTTATAGGGTATTTGTAAGGTTTCGTTACAATCCGCAGTTTTTTCCGGTTTGTGTGCGATGATTCACAAAAGTACTGTACTGGTTGTAATGTATGGGATTGTATGAGAGGCGGCATACTGCTTGCGTATGCTTGCACGTCTTCATGCACGTACAGCGGTGTGCCGTGCATTACGGCGTCATAGTTACGCGCGTGATGACGTGCACGTCACGCACATGGAGGCGGTGTGTTCTGTCCTTTAATTGTAATTTGTAGTTAGGACCTTTTCGCATAGGTACTACGCCGTAGCAATCGGCTACGAAGACTCTACCTACACTGCTCATAGTCAATGTGTGGGCCTACAAAAATTGTAATCTTTAGAATAGGAGCACTTCTGGGCAGGTTTTTGGGGGGTTTTCCTGTTCAGGAGGTCCGACTAACTATACACATGTAACACCTTTTTAAAATCTTGATCGAATTTAGTTTCGCTTACTGGTCGTTAAGGTATAAAGTTACATGCCGTGTGGTTAGCCTGGCCAGCCCCGAGGCAGTGCCTTTATTTTTATTTTTTTATCCCGCCCGAGCCGCGTTTATAGTAGGAATAAAAAATTGTTATAAAAAAGAGAAAATTGTGCTTTGCAAATTTCTCTTTTTTACAATGTCTAATCAATTTCTGCGTAATGTAATGACTATCAATAAGTGATATTTTAATGTCCTATTTTGAATAAACATTTTCACTTTCACTTTCACTTTCTGTGTATATCAAGTGTTTATAGGTAGTAAGTAACAAAAACGGTATAACAAGCCGAAAGGAGGTCAAGACCAAGATACTCGTGAAACATGGGTGAAAAATTTGAAAAAAATTGGACCTCCCATACAAAATCGCCGATCAGCTGATTGATTTACCTATGGGAGGTCCAATTTTTTTTTTCATATTTGGACCAAGTTTCATGGGAAAGTTGTAAAGTTTAATGAGTACCTTGACCTCCTTTCGGCTTGTTATATTCTCTTTGTTACTCCCGGTATGTGTATGTAGGTAATATAATAGCTTATGAAACTAAAAAGTATTCTAGTAGTTCACAATACTACCCTAGTACTATTATATATTCTGTGACAATACGCTGTAAAGTTCCGGTATTTTAATAGGTACATGTAAGTTTATGAAACTTAAAAGTTTCTCAATACACCGTAAAGTTCCTTGGTAAGTGTACAAAATATGTAGATATGTAACTCAAATAAATGTTGACCAATTTTATTTTTTTACCTGACTGCCTCAAAAGGAGGGTTATGTTTTTCGAGAGTATGTATGTATGTGGACAATAAATTTGGTTTTCAAGGGCTACAGCCTACACAGCTGGGCGGTCTGAACGTATGATTTGTCATCTCAGCAGCGCAAGCGTCACTAGCTAAATTAAAATTTCATAAACTCAGAATGGTGGATTTTAAACGCAGGTTTTTGTTTCTTAGCATCACCCCAATTCTACCCGTGGGTGTCGTAAAAAACGACTTAGGGATACTCATCCAGGGAATGGGCAGCAGCGTTCCCTGTCAATGCAACATCATGCAATACGCTCGCCAATCCGCCGGCCAAGCGTGGTGATTATAGCTATACCCCCGATAGGGGGAGGCCCATGTCCAGCAGTGGACTGTTGTGGCTGTTATGGTTTATCCAGCGATTTAAACTTCAGTGAGGCCAGTTGTGTGGTCGGTTGTAACAGATTAGATTATGTCTGAGTCACTTGCCTTAACCTGTAGCTACACCGCCTATAGCTATAGCCCTCATGTCCTGCATGCTCACTTCACCTCACAGATAGCTGGCTTTTCAGCCTGAACGGCTACCGACTATCAGTCCTTTGAAATGCGCTAGGCTTCGGTGTTGTAATATTGCGGGTGGACCGAGCTCGTTGTTTCTTTTACGCTTCAACAGAATGGAGGTGTTAGTTTGGGAACAACTTACGAAAAACGGGTGAGAAATTTTCAGAAAATTTACCGAAGTGTCCTAAAAATCGTCGGAGTTGTTCACGAGATCCCGATTTTGTATCAACTAAGATTAGAATAGAAACCGAGAAAAGTAGAAATGTGCGTTTTTCTGCTCTGTGTATGCATGCTTTGGGACAATACGAATTTCTACCTTATCCTCTGGGGGAGGCCTACGTCCAACAGTGGACTGCAGTGAATAATAGCTACAGAAACATTCTTAAAGCAACAAAGTAAAAGAGCTTCAATTCTTATTACATACAAATTAAATGTTAACAGCCGTGAAATGCTCTGAGGATCATTAAGAAATTTAATTAATTAATTTTCTTATTATCACAATTTTCGAATTTAATTAAATAACGAATTCGCTCGAAGGAACGACCATCTGTCGCCCATTTTAAATTAACTTCGTATTTAATAATAAGACTAGGTATATCGTTTATTTTCAGACATGAATTGAGAGATAAGTTAATATCATTTTCTAGTATTTAAATGTTGGTACGCACCTGTGGAAAATTCATTCGTAGAATTTAAAATTGTTTACATACGCGTACCTACACACATCACGCATTCGTCCCTCACGGGGTAGGCAGAGCGTCAACTATCAAAAAAATATGGTCGTTAATTATTTGAGGGCCGCTTCATAAATATTGTGTAGGTACCACAGCCGCCTCAAATGCCGTGTGGTGCCGGCAGAGTAGAATAGCACCACCCCCTCTCTTCCCGTGGGGGTCGTAAGAGGCGACCGACGCTAGCCAATACTTACTTTGTGGTTGACGTCGTTGACGTCTGGTAGGCGGCCGGTCGTAAAATTCAGCCAAATCCTTTTGCAAAACGATTTTGTGTTCAAAGAAACGTGTTGCGCCGATCCCAAGTAATTGGGGTAAGGGGCAGGAAGATGATGACCACAGCCGCCTCAATACATACACATGAAACCCTTAGTTGCCTCTAATGACACCAGTGGGGAAGAAATAGGGTGATGCTATTTTAAACTGGCACCACAGAACGCTGAAAATTGTGGTGATCATAATTATTTTATCACGAATCAGAAGCCGATGTGATGAAGTGGTAGTGTAGTGTGACTGAATGCGGCTCAAAGGCTCCAGACTCGATTCTCGGTGGGGCACACACTGAGATGATATTTAGGTATCATTTTATGAATTTCTTGCCAGTCTGATGGACATTGCAGGCTAAAACACCTGTTAAGTGCTTCGAAGTGTACGTCAAGCCGTCGGTCCCTGTTGGCGGTACACGACCATAAGCAGAGGTCTGTTAGTAGTAGAAGTCGGTTAAAAAACTTTGACACCAAGGTTGGGTCGTTGGACGACTCAGTGTCCCACACGATAGAGAAAGATAAATGAACATACATGCTGTCAATTCGCGTAGGGTGTAGAAAGAATAAGTACAAGGTAATAGGTATATAGGGTTACATTTAATTAAGTACAAATCTCTTGAGGGTGTGATCTACTCACAAAACTGAACAACTTTTGTTTGAAACTTTTCTTTGAAATATGAAATAAAATTTTGGACCTCCCATACAAAACTGCTGAAAAAGTGTGTCACTTTGTATGGGAGGTCAAAATTGTTTTTAAAAAAAATTTGGACCTCCCTTAATAAGTGACACACTTTTTCAGCACTTTTGTATGGGAGGTCCAAAATTTTATTTCATATTTCGAAGAAAAGTTTCAAACAAAAGTTGTTCAGTTTTGTGAGTAGATCACACCCTCAAGAGATTTGTAAGTACTTAATTAAATGTAACCCTATATAATAGGTACAACTTTAGTACTACGTTCGTAGTAGGTACATAATTTAGTATTATGTAAGTCCTAAAGCGAATATAGATGTTCAGAGGCTGGAAACCATGTATTGCAAATTCCGGCTCAACGGCGAGGAAAACGCAGAACACATTAGTATTAACATTACCTATACATGGTAACATCTGTATTAATATGCTTAAGTTTAAACAATTTAATATGCTAATCCTTGAATAAATCGGCACATACATACAAACATATTACCTATATGTCACGCCTTTATTCCTTACGGGAAAGGCAGAGCGAAAACGGCTGTAAAAACGGTCATTTAGGTACGTCTGTCAAAACAAAAGTTTGAGAGTCATTCAGAAGACTGTGTACTCTCAACCTGTCAAAATTGTAATCCACATGAAAGTTCAATATATGTCTTTTACGACACCCATGGGAAATGCTAGGTATGGGGTGATGCCGTTCTATGCCGGCCTTACAGGCACCGCGAATCAGGATCTCATTTATTTAAAAGTTCGTTGCTTGACAATAACATAAGAAAGTATCCATATTTGACGATTTTTATTATAAGTCAAACGCTGTAATAGCGCAGCGCAAAAATAACGTCGAAACGAACGTTATGTGTGTAAAGCGCCAAAATAGTACCTATTCGTTTAGCAATTTTTGAGTTATGCGGTAACTTTCGGTAGTTCCAACATATATCCATGTGTTGTAAGACTGAGTAAGTACATCCAAAGCTTGTATTCACTCATACCGCGGAACTCACTGCGAACAGTTACAAATGGGGGGTCTCAGCGGACTGACCCGGGTGACACCCTAATCTGCCTTCATCTGTCTTCGGCTTTGCGGATAAGTGTACTTCCTTTGATCTTTGACCACTGGCGAGATGGAAGTCTTGAAATATGGAGATGTGAGGGGTAGATGCACACGCTAATGGAATGAGTTTTCGTATTCGATGAAATTGAATTGTGATGTCTACCGTGTAGTGCGGCAAAAGGCCATCGCATCGCACACGTGACACTATGTGTGACACATGTATTGCGATATTCGATAGCCAAGTTAAATGACAGGTAAGTACCATAGCTACTTACAACAAAATACTGCGAAAATAATTCTAAAATGGTAGGTAATACCGCGAAATCGTAGTGATTGACTAAGTACTTATTCTTAAGACATGGATTTCTTAAAACATGAGCTCCTGATATGATAGATAGTTAAGCTTATTATTATAATAAACAAACAATCTTATTAGTATAATCCAATAAATTATGGATGATAATTGAATTCTACTAAAATTACGTAGGTAGTTTTATCAACTCATAATCACCATAAAAAATCGATTAAATTAGGTACTTATTTAAACTAGGTACTACGTACCTACTACGTAGAAAGAGCACTTTAGATATTTTTAAACGACGACCTGTGACAAAAAAAAAATCAAGTGAAACCAGTAAAATCAAGTGTAACCTGTGACAACCTCAATGTGATGCGGCGGCATTTGCCATGCATTATACCCGGTTTTAAAGGAGAATATCTCAAACTCTTAAATATTGTCAAAGAAAATATTGGGAATCAGCGAAAAATTACGCGGAGCTTTTGATAACCAACAATTAAACAAATGTATCGTAATGTGTCGTATTGACACTTCCATGCCTGATGATGCGAATTGAAGGTGAAACAACCAGGACCTTTTCCCATCGGTTCTTCGGCACTCATCGCTTCAGTAAAAAGCTATCAAAATAAAAACCGAGCGCGGCGGCGTCGTAGTGCGAAGCCGCGCTCGACCTTTAGTGAATAAGGATTACACCATTGTTATTATTTATTCTTTCTTATGATTACACTCTAATGTTTACAAGTAGCTTATCGTAGAGGACGAAACTCACAAGAGTTGTCGCAAGGCACTCGTGAGACCGATACCTCGCAGATTCGCATTCATAGTCCATTTGGTTAGGCTATAACGTTAGTATATTATATTATCTGTGGCTATAGGTACCAATCGTAACTAAGACGTTGTGGTATTTTTAGGTCCTTATATCCTAGTACATTTGGTTGCATAACATACCTAACGAGATGCAAAACATCTTCCATTTGCAGATGCAAACCAACAACCCCAAGTGCATTATTTAATTCTGAGCTAAACTCAAGAATTGAAGAACTCCAAAACGCGAGGATTTCGTAATTAGTCATTAAACTTTGAGTTTTCCATCAAACTTTGCGAGTGTGAACCTATACCTTGGTGCCAACTTAATCTCTACACTTTTCGTAGCCTTGTTCCCTTTGAAATAAGGTTCAAATTAATTGCGATGGTTTGTAGAGGGGGTTGGTTGAAGTGATAAGTGGGGGAATTCGAAGATCGGATGACTGGAATCGGTTGAGGATGCGAAGTGCATGATGTAACTGGTTTATGACGTATCTAATTTAAAGTTTAAATGTGTTGATATGTTTGTTTGAGGAGACTGCAATGAATCTAGCTAGAGCTTAGTGTCATCACAAATTAGGGAGACCACAGTTAGTACTAGCGACTATTTTATGTTTACTAGAATGAACTGGAATATCAGAGGGACTCAAGCTAACTAGGAGATGGTTGCCACGAATGTCATATTTCTTGCAATCAAATCGACTCAGAATCATTCTGCGTTCTTGTGCCAGATTTAGAGCTGTACTTCGTCCTCGATCTAGCAACCCTAGCTTTTAACAAGTGACAATATCGAAAATCGTAAATAGGGTCGAGTGATCCTTTTGTGAAGTCTATATTTTGTGATGTCGACACCGTTAACTGTGCATTTGCACGCAGAGTGGTAGCGGCTAAGAATTCTACCACCACCCACTACTCAGGGTGTATCGTAAGAGGCGATGTAGAATTTTTGACCTTGGCTACAATATCTGCCGATCATGGTCAACTGTATAGTGGCGGTGATACCATCTACGATAGCGTTCCCAAAGAGGTTTGACGTCAAGCAGGCGGCCGGTCGTAAAATTAAGCGAATTATATAACCTTTTGTAATATGAATTTGTGTTCCCTCATTGCACAGTGCACAGTGCAATCGGACTATTTGTCACCGATGCCTCGCAGATTCGCCAAATCACGCAACTTTCGATAAGAAAGTGGCTGTAATTTTTCCAACCTTTGCCCGCCGTTGATAAGGAGTATGGATAGGTATCACAAAATCAGTAATTTGCTACGTCAAAACACGCATTACCCGCAAATTAGGGAAACAGCTCGCAAGGCGCTTTTACAGATGGCTCACTCAGTACCTACTAGCGACGATTTTGAAGCTTACTGACTATAACTGGGAATAACTGGAATCTCTCGGGAACTCAAGGTAACTAAGAAGATGGTTGTCACGAACGTCATATTTCTTGGATCAAAATAGTATGATATGATATAACCTTCTTGTATCAGATTTTGCTGTTTTGATATTCTTATACTTAGAGATTTTTGACAATAGCAACCCTGGCTTTGTAATAAGTGACAAACAAGAAAATCCTAAATAGTGTCGAGTGAACCTTCTGTTAACTCTCTATTTTGTGCATTAGCCGTACGATACAATTGCGTAAGCAAGCATCATCGCGACGTTTTATCATTATTAGTATCACGGAACGTACAGGGTGACGAAAATTCTGCGTACTTTTTAGATACAAAGTTCCTGTGAACTTTGGGTAAGGTAAATGGGCAGACCACACCGTCTCCGAATGCAGAACATATGAGTGCACGTCATCACGCAAGTACCGGTTGAATGTATGGCATTGCATAAGAGGCGGCACACTGCCTGCGTATGCGTGCACGTCATCACGCGCGTACTGCGGTGCGCATGTTAGACGGACAGGCAGCGATCTGTTGTATCTGATATATGACATCCTTTTTTACCCGACTGCCTCAGGAGGATTATGTTTTTCGAGATTTCTATTTATGTGTGTACGTATAAGTTTTCACGGGCTACAGCCTAAACTAAAAGGCTGCGTTGATCTTGACACGTGAGGTATCGTTAGATTCGTCTCACCGTATTCGTTTGATTCGTCTCTCGTTCATAAATCAAGATGGCTGATTAAAACTTTAAAATTGCCGCAGTCGGGTTTTTTTTTTAAATACATCTGCTTGTTATTACACCCTGTATAAGCGAACATTTTAGTCGCGATAACAGCGTTTACTGTACCACAGAGTAATAAACCAGTGGATATGATTATTGTTTATATCATACGGTAATCCACGCAAATACGACGTATTTACTGGCTGATTTCAAAACTAGGCCGCTAGATTCAGAGATAAGTCTGTAACTAGTGCACCTAGATTGAACCATTTCACTTCGGTTTTCTCTTCTTTACATACATATTTTTACATTGCCGTGTGGTAGCGGCTAAGAATACTGCCAACGTTTCGTAAAAGGCGACGTAGAGTTTTTGACCTCAGCTGATCTGTCGACTATGGTCAACCGCATGGTAGCAGAGATTCCGACAACAATAGCATTCCCAAAGAGGGTTCACGTCAGGCCCGCCCGTCATATAACATAGCCAAATCCTTTTGCTACATGATTATGTGTTCTATCTAATAAATCATCTTTTACCGACCCCACCTGATTTGGGATAAGGGCAGGAAGATGATGTCTGCTACTCTATATCCCAACCCAACATATATTCATGTAGGCACTCATTCAAGGAGGTGACAGGGGTATATAGGGTTATTTATCGGGGGCTTAGGGGGTGAGGGAAATTAATTAACGTGCCTCGAGACGGTAATGAAGTCCTATTGTTCCAGCATACATCATAGAACATGTGTAGCTTGACAAGAGGAGCACTCTGGAGGACGTGGCAATATTTAATTAAAAGATCTATTTAGAATTCAAATCTTGTTCAAGGGTAGAAATAGGTAAGCGCACGCCAAATAAAAACGCCAAGGTTGTTTTGTATGGAAATAAAATCCGCAGGCCTTTCGTCACATTTTCTGGCGAGATGTCAAATAGAGTGTGACAAGTAATTTCAATAGAAAACATGTCACGTACGTCATCAGATTTTTTGGTAAGTACTATTTTGACATTTGTCTATGCTGTATCGGATTAGTATACAGAGTGTTAATTTAAATGCGTGCCCTAGCTTCAGGTTAGGTTTAGTATCGATAAAGAATGCCGTAAAAAATATTAAAAAATGGAATGACTTCCTTGGCAACCATTTTCTTAGTTACCTTAAGTTCCTCTGAGATTCCAGTTAAATACAGTATAAGTCAGTAAGCGTCAAAGTTTTCACTGGTATTGAATAAGACATCTGTAAAAGCTCCCCGCGCGTAGTCTGTCGTCTCCCTCATTTGTGCTTACGAGGAGATGAAAACGGTCATTAGATGATTCATTTTCAGAACCTTTTTATAAAGTTACAGTAAGGTGCTTATAAAAGGTGTCACAAGGTTTCCAAGGAATCACACCTGTGTTTTATTTCGTTCGCGGATTAGGTATCGGATTTTCCGAATACCTACAACGTCAATGATTTTCCGAGCTAATTATCATTTCTTAAACTACTTAAAGGAAAATAAGAAAAAGAAATACGACTGATCAGTTATTAGGAAGGTAAAAAAGGTAGTTATGACAGGAAATGGGCAGTAGCGTTCCTTGTAAATGCAACATCTTGAACTGCGCTCGCCAATCCGCTTGCCAAGCGTGGTGAGTATGACAATAACATCCGACGGGGGGGAGGCCCCTGTCCAGCAGTGGACTTTTGTGGTTGTTACGTGATGGTATGGTATCAACTTTAAACAGCCACAACATCTACTGCTGGACATAAGCTTTACTCTATTTAGGGGTATTTCCATACACACTACGCTTAGTAAGATGTTGCAATGAAAGGGAACCCTGTCCATTCCCTGGAACTCTCTTCTCATGTCGTCCAATGCCGAGCCAAAATTCCCTACAGAACCCGAGTGGTACTATTCAAAGTGTGCGTGACAAGTGACAAGGCACAGATATTGGGAGAAATTTTACTAGTGACTGACATATTTTGACCTATGTTCCTTGTCACCAGCTGGTTCTATGTTTTCGCTATCGGTCACTAGTAAAATTTCACCCAGTAGGTAGAGTAGACGATATCACGGCTTTCCATTGAAATGGCCAATGATTCACGTTACCTGATTTCACTTAGCACACATATTGGTACCACCTGGGCAGTGAGTAACATCATTATCACCATCGTTATCAATGCATCATCTATGTATGAGTGTATAGGGACCACTGTGTTGTATCTAAACAATCGAAGGTTACCTATTGATTCAAATATTTCCGTGATCATGGATTTCCTACCTATTCTTTTTTGTTTGTTTTCTTTCTTTTATCGTATAGGATAGGGCATTGTCACAAATTAGAGAATTTATAGGAGGATCACTCGATCCTATATAGGATTTTCGCGATTGTCACTTTTATGTAGTCATTGTTGCTAGTTTCAATACGAGGACGAAATACAGCTAACTCTGACACAGGAACGTAATTCTGAACCGATTTCAATGAAAGAAATATGACGAGTGGCAACCATCTTCTTAGTTGCTTTGAGTTCCTCTGAGATTCCAGTAAAAGTCAGTACGCGTCAAAATTTTAGCTAGTACGTACTGAGTGAGCTATCTGTAAAGGTGTCCCGGGCGCCGTCTCCCTTATTTGTGACATTATCGAAGATGGGTTTGCTATGACACTAGGCTAAGTTCTAGGTAACACATTTGGGGGTCAGATAAGTCTAGTAATGAGTGTAAATGGAGCGAGCTCATTTAGAAGCCCCTTTGGTTTACTACATACGGTTATCCTTCACAACTACAGGAAACAGCCAGCTGTTTGTATCCTGAGTCTGATGAGAAGAGAAGGCTTCAGATTTGACATGAAAGACATGTGTGGGTAGAGAAAATAATTGTCGCGGTTCCAATGCTATCATAGCAGGAATACTTATCTACGCAGCCCTTATGGAACCTTCTGCACCTTAAGTGAGATCCTTTTGCTGTAAACCTGTGATGCCATCACTCTTACCCTTTCACTCTTCAAGGGTGACTAAAAGTTGACTCACAGATTTTCCTCCGCCATAGTTACGTACTATGCGATTAGTTCAAGTGCTGAAGTGAAGAGCCATACGCGTTGTTTATCGTTCATTAGTCATATTCGTTCGAAGTGACAAACACGTGCAGTTGAATAGATTTTCAGTGATTTGAACAACTTTTCTCGGCGTGTTGCTTTGTCGGAGTACAAGCGAAAACTCTCCCCTGTTACCAAGTACCAAGTACACATAACAAACTGGCAATAAAGTATTCATTGTGTACCTACTATGGCGAAAAACACACGTAACGTCCGTTTGTGCGTTATTTCTACGGTAACGTGTGCGTTATTGCAATCCGAATTTCGACCTTATTCTCATACAGTTTATGCCAAACTGTTTGATAGAACGCATTCGCTAGCGCTGCGCTGCGCATCGCACAACGCGTCGACGGGTGCGTCTGTCAAACCCTTTGACGTTAACCGTATCTTGTATGGGAATAAGGTCGAAATTCGTATTGACATAACGCAGCGCAAAAATAACGCACGAACGGACGTTACAAGTGACTCTCGCCATATTCGTTCAGCGTGAAAAACACGTGCATTAAAATACTCTTCAGTTATGCAACCTTGTTCCTATATCAAGTACACAAAATAAGCCAGCAATAGAGTATTTATTGGGCACTAAGAGATGCCAAAGATATGGCGGCGGCGTTTCCTTTGAAAAACCATCGTTCTAATCACCGCGCACCTGCACTCTTCACGCTGATTTACGAAAACTGACAAAACCATATCTCTGTTATCGCATTTCCACCAATATACGATCGATAGCCGCCGATACAGATAGTTCTATATTGAAAAACGAGTTATTGGAGCCTCGGTGGAGTAGTGTGTTCATGGACATGGTACAATATGGCGCCGTGGTTGGAGTTGCCCTACGAGATGACGGACGTTACTCCTGAAGAGGAGAAACTCATCAGGAAGTGCATGATGGGTTAGTGTCTGTGTAGTGAATGTGTGAAGTGATTTTGTTGGTTGGTTTCGGGGTCGTACGGTAACGTATTAGAATAGTTTAACGTAAAACTTTCATTGGTAGAGCGCGCGTGGCAAGTAAAGTTTTTTAACCAACGAAAAACAGAGGTGGTTCTCAGCTCAACGCAAACTCTTTAAGGTTGAAATATTTGAGAAACTTCGTTGAAACCTATTTTTAATTTTAGTGTACCGTCGATTTCCACTCAATTTTCCCGCCAAAAGTGTTCAAAGGTAGACCTTGATTTTAACAATTTATTCTTGTCACTTTTCAAAATATGCAAGAATAAACAAGGTGTAGATACAAGATATCTACACCTGTCATTAGATTTGTGTCATTATTAGTATCGTAACATCCTACACATTTTACAGGAAGTTATTTTAATGGAATTTTACTGAAAGGTAATACATCCCCTGGAGTAAGAGGGGAGGCCATTTCCTACATATTCTTCTACAGCATTATGGGCCGGAAATATTTTTCTTGTCCCTTTACTTTTTTGCGTAATATGTGACAGGCCATCGTCAGTCATCAGTTGTATGGACGCAGCAGGCTGCTTTTTAATTTAAAGATAAGTTATATTTATGTCGTCACGTCATACAAACGAAAAACTGAACTTCAATCAACCTAAATATGAGCCACAGAGCAATTTAAAAAAAAAACCCTAAGTAAAATGATGAAGGCACACGTAAAGTCGGAAAATTACTTTTGGTTCAAAGATAATGTGTATTTTCTCTACAATGTACCAAAACCATACCATATCAAAAACTTAGGTCCGTTGTAAAATCAAAG
Organism: Phthorimaea operculella; assembly: GCA_024500475.1. Classification (NCBI taxonomy): domain Eukaryota; kingdom Metazoa; phylum Arthropoda; class Insecta; order Lepidoptera; family Gelechiidae; genus Phthorimaea; species Phthorimaea operculella. Next base: position 16,958,561 of record JANFCV010000001.1, read on the forward strand.
GACCTAATAATGTTATAACTATACTTACCTAGTGCTTTCTGACCCCTAGTTCTATGGAAGAATAGGTTAGAAATGGGATTTTCTAGGGATGGTATCAAATTATGACGTAATTATTACCGCGATTTATTTTTTTCCTTGGCATGTGGGACACCAAATTAAAAAACTAGTTTTATGGGAAAATCTTGAATACACCACAATCTAATATGAAAGTCTTGAAAAAATATCGGCCATGTAGAACTCGCGCACAAATAGTGGTGCCGTAAAATCACGTTTGTTGTATGAGACCCCCTTATTTTTGTATTTTTTAAATAATTTTGTATCATAGCGGCAATAGTTATATAAGGTCCTATTAAATTCACTGCAAATTTTTTAAGGGCATGCGTAAATATGTATAAGAAAAACATCTAAGGCATTTCAAAAAATTTACACGCAAATTTTTTCTTTTCAAACAAACTTTTTATTTAATTACAAGAACATCCTTCGACTGACCCGACTGACGTTCCGCCACGTAGACAGGGTTCACTTGCACGGCACGCACACTAACAACCAACCAATCACAGCACCTTATATTGGCGCGTAAATTAAACGCGCTTAGTGGTGTGTTTCTAGGACAAACAGGGTGCAATTTTTTCGTTTTGTTTTTTTTTTAAGTTAAATGCAATTTTCTCGAAAACTAGCGTGTAGATTTTTTCAAGATTTTGTCTAGTACATGCTTATATTTTATTTGATCTGCCCCTAAAATATTTGCAGTGAAGTTAATAGGACAGACAAACAGCAAGGCCTCAGTAATAGGTTTTCGTTTCGACCCTTCGTGGACGGCACCCTAAAAATACTAGTTTGCACACAAAATCACCCAATTTCATACATTTTTATTGATACTTATTTAAAACCACACAACTAGCTAAAAGCCAGAGTACTCCTCAACCAAGTCAGACGCCTATGCACAACCATGGCAGACGTATATGCAACCATGTCAGAGGCCTCCGCAACCATGTCAGAGGCCTCCGCAACCATGTCAGACACCTAAGCAACCATGTCAGAGGCCTCCTCAACCATATATCTCGATGATAGAATATGGTACCCTTATTTTCCAAGCGTCGCGACAACGACGCGCGTCATGACGCCGTCAAATTTTGACGGCGTCGTTGTCGCTGCGATCTTGTAGAAAAACCCGACCGCATCCCATACAAACTCTAAGCTTCTCAGCGCGCTGTCAACGACGCCGACGCTCGGTCTTTCTGGTTCCCCATACAAACCCATACAAACCAGTCATTTGACAGCGACAACGCCGCGCGTCGTTGTCGCTATCGCTTGGTTTTTAAGCCTACCGTAATACATTAATAAAAAAGTTTTACTTAAAAAAGCAAACAAAATAGCACATTTGATGGTTAAAATCTGTTTGCAAACTAGAATATTAGAGCGTATACGGCTGTAAAAACGGCTATTTGCCCCGCGTCTAACAAAAAGTTGAGAGTCATTCAAGAGACTGTGTATCACCATAAGCTTATCGCCTAAAATTACAATACACATCAACTATCTCTCTCTTTTCAAGGGAAAGATATATGGGGCGATGCTATTCTAAGCCGGCACCACACGGCTAAATTAATTTTCTTTAAGGCCTATTTATACAGGGAGTAGCAGAAAGGGTATAACAAGCCGAAAGGAGGTCAAGGCACTCATGAAACTGAACAACTTTCCCCATGGAAAATGGGTCGAAATATGAAAAAAAAATTTGGGCCTCCCATACAAAATCGCCGATCATCTAAATTCTAATTGATTTACTATGGGAGGTCCAAATTTTTTTTTTCATATTTCGGCCTATGTTCCATTGGAAAAGTTGTTCAGTATCATGACTACCTTGACCTCCTTTCGGCTTGTTATACCCTTTCCGTTACTCCCGGTATAAAAAAATATTTTGATATTTATGGTATTTATTTTGTCATAGGGGGTGTCCATCAATTACGTGATTAGCTCAAGCGAGTAGAATTTATGAAAACTTACGAGAAGTAACTCAAAATTTTTAATAACTGTAATTTTAATAGATTAATAACTTAGCACATTTATTTTTTCATTACATACGGAAGTGAAAAAAAATAAAAACAATCAAATGTCACAAAACTTTATACAAATAATTACGATAATGGCAATATCTCGTTAATTCATGCACGCCTCATAAGTATCTCATTAATATTTAAGGATTGAAGATGGTTTTCACATGTACCGCAACAATTTGGGGTATTTTCCCGGATCTAGTTTTATAACGAAAGGAGTTCGTTCACGGAATATTATACCGGGGGCCGGAGTCTGCTATGCTAAGTAAAAATAGTTTCAGTTGAGTGTCGATTCGATGGCATGTCAGTTGGATGGTTTTGGTCGTTACGTATTTTGCTAACAGTTTTTCGTACGGGATATCACAGTGGCAATTGAATAGAATGACAGTTGAGTGTCACTGGCATTAAAATGGCTCAAAATTAGCAGACTTGCTTGGGGCTCGGATATCTTGGCACACGATGCTGCATTAATTTACGGGTTTGTAATTTTTACCGGACTGTCTCAGAAGGGGACTTATGTTTTTTGAGAGTTGTATGTATGAGAAAAGTAATTTGTTTTTCACGGGCTACAGGTTAAACGACTAAACGGATTTTGGCAAATGAGGTGTCGTTAGATTCGGCTCAGTAGCGGGAGTGACAATAGCTATATTAAAATGTCATAAATTCAAAACGGCGGATTTAAACACAAATACAATAAAAAAAGGTTTTTTTTTTATTGATAATGGAGCTTGTTATGGTGGCTACCATAAATCGCAATATCCTTTTGGTATGTGTGGGATTCACCTAGGGATGCTACACAAAAGCTTCAAAGTTCTGACAGCCCTTCCGTATCAGATATCAGTCTTAATTTTCATCCCTTATTCTTTACCCGTCAGATTCTACAGCATGAATAGATTAGTTACAGTTACTCTACCATTTTGGTTTGTTTTATACAAAACAAATGATAGACAACTTAGGTAAGAAATTGTTAATCGAATTTTAATACTGCCAGATAATCCTGCAACCCCTAGTCCACTAAGGGTGTTTTGTAAAAGGCGACGTAGAGTTTTTGACCTCAGCTGAATATCAGTCGACTATGGTCCACCGCATGGTGGCAGTGATACCACCTACAATAACATTCCCAAAGAGGATGGACGTCAGGCAGGAGACCGGTCACTAAACATTGCCAAATCCTTTTGGTACATGATTTTGTGCTTTCACAAAACATGTTGCGCCGACCTTGATGAGTCTTTTAGCTGACAGAGCCATACTTATTTTTCGTAATAATTAAAAAGTAATTTTGAGAAGTTGTGTTAAAACTTTCATCAAGTACTTATATTACTTATTTTCATTTTTCAGTGAATATAATATTTAAATCTAACGCGCTAACGTAGTTTTGTTTATTTATTTTTTAAAGTTATCTCATTCACCTTTGCATTTGTAGGGATTTATACTTCAGTAGGTAAGTAGTTAGTAACATTGGCGGCAATTCGGGAAATGAATTTTCTTAACCTACCTTAAATTTGCGCTGTCACTTTCTGTTCAATTGGTTAAGAAAAGACAAGAGATGTTCACGACCAAAATTATCTTTTTTTTGAAGCAAAATGCGCGTTATCTCTCAAAATAAGGCGGTGGTGAAAATGTTGGCGATTAAATTGATTAATTGCGAAGAACCTTTTGACATATTTAAACACGACAGGACTTCGTTATCTGCTATCTTCTTCTAAACCTATTTCACGGTAAGTGACAGCGCTAATCTAAGGTAAGTTGAGAAAATTTATTTCCCGAATAGTGACCATATTTCCCATACAAATTGGTTTGCTTGTCTTGTGAACCACCGAGACCATACTGCCTACCTACCATTACCTACACTAAGTAATTTCCCATGTTATATTTCTGATGGGACTTTTATTGACTAAGCAGGTCAAAATAAATGTCACGAAAGAATCATCATAACATCAGATAGCCTACTGCCTTACGTATTTTGAGGATTATCTGTCAATAATAATCTTTTAAATCCTTATTTTTATATCTCTTTTGATAAGCATTTTATAGGTAGGTACATTAATGATAATACAAACTACATTACTCCCTACAGCTGGCTGTGGTTCTAATCTTAAAACTTCGGTGCCTACTTTTCTTTTTAAAATGGCATCCGATTTTATCTGCCTTTGATCTTTTTGTTACTAGGTAGATTTTTAGGTCGGACTTATAACGACATCTGATATTCAGATCCCTGCTGATAACAATTTTACTAGGACTGTTTCAATTCAATGAACTATTTTTTCTTATCAGTTTAATTTCTGCGACACCCCAAACACTACAATTGTCAGTGACGTCATGTCTGTTTGCAGGTTTTGCCAATGGTCTTGAACAAGTTTTATGTATGTCAAATCGGTCAAAGTCATCCTGTATCATCAACCCCACAACACGTTAATCAGATAAAAAATAAATATATGCCTTATGATAATGACTACGTAACTATACTAGGGGTCGTCCACAAATAACGTTACGCTATTTTAGAGGTTAGGTCTGAACAGGCACCAAAAAATTTAATTTTTATGTAACGTAATTTGTGGACGACCCCTCAGCTAATAATATGAAATTTACATATAATATATGGTTTATTAACTTGTCTTTTTATTCTAACATTTCAGGGTACACACAACCTTTCATCAAATGCGGCAGAAAAGGCTACGTGATGCCCGGGTGTTTCAAAAAGGCAGCTGAGGAGATATACAACGTACGAGTCCGTCCTGACGATATATGGGTGATCACATTCCCTAGATCAGGTCAGTAAGTGACACGGATTCCACCTGCGTTTAGTTGAGCATGTAGCTAGAATCGCCAGCAAATCCATCTACCCATTTTAGGCGACAGGCTGATAACCTGTCACAAAAGGAAGTGGTAAGCAATGTTTTTGAAACGACCCTCAAATAATTCTCAGATGTGGCGAAAACGAACACTAAATTGGATGGTAGGTCCGTCAATGTGCTGGCGGTCACTGTCAAAAAGTACTGAAGACAAGAAGGGGAGGATCCATACAGCAAAATACGATTTCAGGGGAAGGGTTGAGGGGGTGTGAGATGCGGGTAGCGGGCGGCGCGGGAAGTTATCGGGAGGCTGGTTTCACCGCGAGGACCGCTAAATTTAAAAACTACTGTCATTTTTGGCAAACTAGCGATTTCATAAAATTGTTTTCGTCAACATAACCGTCCCGGAAAAATCAAGAGGTGCGCGTGTACTTAGTAATCTTCAAGAAAATAAAATAATTAATATTGTCAGATACCTAGTAAACGTAATAAATCCTGTCTGTAAATAAATAAATAAAATCATCAATAAATTCCAACACCATAATCTTTTGATAAACCGACTGACGTCAGCAAAAATGTGATAAATAAAAATATAGATAAGAAGATAATGATTATGAATCGAAGCCATGCTCGTTATCATTATCACACACATCATAACCTTGTACCTTGTACCGTGTACAGTCACCCGCATAGTTACCTGACCCCCCCGTAGTCTGGGGAGTGGTTCAGGTTACCTGACCCCCATTGTCCAGGGACTGGTTATGGTTACCTGACCCCCGTAGTCCGGGACCGGTTTAGGTTCCTCTACAGATGACCGTTGACGAATCTTACGACACCTCATATGACAACATCCGCCCAATCGTTTGAGCTTAGGCCTATGAAAAAAGACATCGTTCATATACATACCTACTCTCGAAAAACATAACCCTCAGTTAAATGTAAAAATAAAGGTGTGAGTTAGTTTGATGTTGAAAAAAAAGGTGTTTCGGAAGCATACCTATTAGAAAAAAATATGTTATAAGTAAATACTAGGTAACTAAATGTGGGTACTTCTACTACAGCTATGGTTTTTAAATTTTTTACATCAATTTTCACTCTATTGTTTCTAAGTACCTCATTATCTCTTATAGGCAGTCAAATTAGACGTCATCCTCACGTAATTTATGAGCAGCCCCTAAGGCTATCTTGAATTTATATATTTCTTTATTGAGGTTATTTAAATTGTATAATTTAATCTATAGACTTTAAGTCCAGAGAGGCACTCTATGCGGCGTTCGGTGCAGTGAGGCTGCATTTTATGAGTGCACATGAACTACTAAAATGCAATTCGATACTCGACTAGGTCGTTAGTAAAGTATAGAAGTTGTATGCTTACTTGTCCAAAAATATTTGTATTCCTATCGTTTTTCAAAATAATACTTAAACTACAGCATTGTTTTTTTTTTAATTTTTAAAAGCAGTTTTCATAATATGATAGTGATGCATGTATTCAAATCGAATGTCAAATCGCCTGACGTAATTTATGGGCAGCCCCTAAGGTTATCTTTAATATAAATAATGTTTTCATTTAATGTATTAAATGTTTGATAAAAGGATTATAATTTAATCTATAGACTTTAAGTCCAGAGAGGCACTCTATGAGGGCGTTCGGTGCAGTGATGCTGCATTTTCTGAGTGCACATGTACTAATAATGCAACTGGGTACTTGACTGAGTCGTTTATGAAGTATAAACGTTGTATGCTTAAAACTATTGTCCAAATATTTTTTCTAAAAATAAGAGTATGTATAATATTAGAATCATTAAACTGAAAAAATGTGTGTTACCAGCAAGCGGGCCGCATTTATTAAACTGGTGAATCTAGGTTATCTATAAGGTCCTATTAAATTCACTGCAAATATTTTAGGGGCAGATCAAATAAAATATAAGCATGTACTAGGCAAATTTTTAAAGAAATCTACACGCTAGTTTTCGAGAAAATAGCATTTCACTAAAAAAAAACACAAAACGAAAAAAGTGCAGCCTGTTTGTCCTAGAAACACACACATCGATGAATTTAAATTACGCGCCAAAAAAAGGTGCTGTGATTGGTTGGTTGTTAGTGTGCGTGCCGTGTAAGTGAATCCTGTCTACGTGGCGGAACGTCAGTCGGGTCAGTCAAAGGGTGTTCACATAATTAATTAAAAAGTTTGTTTGAAAATGAAAAAAAAATCTAGCGTGTAGATTTTTTTTAAAATGCCTTAGATGTTTTCTTATATTATATATATTTACGCATGCCCTTAAAATATTTGCAGTGAATTTAATAGGACCTTATTTACGAAATCTTTCACATAGAAGATGCTTTTTTTATATATCCTCTCCTCTGTGGCGCCATTTTTTATAGGTAGACGAGCGAATTAAGTATTTATTATAATTTATTTATTCACAAAATAATTTGCAAGTAAAATATTTATCCCAAGGCGGCGCACCGAGGCAAGGAGCCCAAAAGACTGGCAGCATTGCCACTTTGAATGGCCAGACTAATTCTTTGGCCTAAATAGCTGCCAGCCTTTGGATCCCCTGTTGCCTCGATGAGACGCCCTGAGAGATCTTTTATAAAAGATGATGAAGATGCTTAGAATCACCAGTTTAAAATAAATGCCCGCTTGCCGGTAACACACTGTATAAGATAGATTTTTGAAGCCATCTAAGATTTTGAAACTTGACGTTATAATGTCAATTTTTTATACCAAATGTCGTTTCCAAACGTCTTAAAAAGGAACTCATTTGACTTGTGTCAGACAAGTAGCGGATACTGATCATATTCCATCTTTCATTGAGTTACGGAATTTTAGATTAAACAAATGTGAGGGTAATGGTAGGCTTATTAACCAGGCGGCGTCGCGACAACGACGCGCGACAACGACGCCGTTAATTTGACGGCGCCAATGTCGCTGCGGTCTTGTAGAAAAACCCAACCGCATCCCATACAAATCCTAAGCTTTTTAGCGCGCTGTCAACGTGACGGCGACACGGCGGCGTCGTTGACGCTGACGCCCGGCCTTTCTGGTATCCCCATACAAACCCATACAAACCAGTCATTTGACAGCGACAACGACGCTGCCGCGACGCCGCGACGCTTGGATTTTAAGGGTACACTAGTCTCTATATGCGACAAAAAATATCGAAATATGTCTGACAAGCTCTTAGCCGGTTTTTTATTATTATTGCGGAAGCAAGAAAGCACCGCGCCGCAAGCGCGCGAATTGTTTTATAAGTAATTTTAATGTTTTATCAGAATTAATGTTGTACGCAAGCCATTATTAGTTATTCAATAATAATTATTTGAGTAACATAAACGTTGAACAAAAGTGTTTAAAATATGGGTACGATTTTAAGATTCGTATTTGACATTTTGTGTATCAATTCGGAAAAAAATGTGTAACATTAGTATATTTTAGGCAAGAATAATATACCTACTGTAATAGTAGAATATTTGCTGCGCGTTATAATAAAAATGTAATACATATTGCTGCAAATTTTGAAAATGTTTGGCGCAACTAATTTTGATAACGGATTAGTTTAATTGTGGCAAAATTATTTTTAGTGTTTTAGAATAATATTTTAGAGGGACGTAGATATGTGTAGGATAAGATGTTTGATGGAAGGTTTAATATTATCCTTTTAAATTACCGACAAGTATATTATATCTAGTTTTTTAGATGCGACTAGCTGGTGCCCGCGAACTTCGTCTCGCCATGGGACGCTTGTGTGCCAACAGGCCCTCCAGAGCTGATAAAAGTTATCATTACTTATCTATCATCGATTTTGATCAAGACATTTGTGTGCAACCATTCTAAACATCAAAATACATCGCTAAGTTTTGAAGTGATAGATGCATGCACGATCTACGGCAGATGAAACGGACTTAACGTTTGAGCCTACCATCGGTTCACACTACAGGTAGAATGACTTCTTTGCACCGCACCGCCTCACATAAGGTGGGGTGGGGTCTGCTCTCCAAATTTTTCTGCGCCATGGTCTTCTGTTTGGGGTTGTCGAGTAGGTATACGCAACCGAATTAACAATACAATTCATCATTATTTATCATAACAGCCACAATAAAGTCCACTACTGAACATGGGCCTCCCCCCATTAGGGGAGGTATTTTCCATACTCACCACGCTTGGCAGGCGGGTTGGTGAGCGCAATGCAAGATGTTGCAATGCGATACAATACAATTAGTACAACTCCATTTTAAAATACCGAAATAAAATAAACAGAAAGTAATTACTTACTAAGCTAACAAAAAAGTAATGCTTAATTAATTTTCTTTAAATAAGAAAAAGTACCTTAAGTACCTACTTACTAACACTGCGAAATATGAATCACAAAAGAAGGTCGTGACAATAATACTCACTAATTTAGCTCTACGTATTTTAATCAATAAATAATACTTACTGCGTTTATTTTTACATTATTAATGCACTAAGTAATTAAGTGGCTTATCATCACTATCCGCAATTAAGAATTTCAACACTGCAACCACTTCTCACTTTATCTGGAGTTTGACCTCTACACAATGGCCATCTCAGCAGACCTCGATCCAATGTTTAGCCGCATGGGAGAGTTTGAGATCCGTTTCAAGCATGCCACTGCTTCTCCTGCTCTGGTCCACACAGACCTGAAGACCCTGGCGAGTGAGTATGCTGATTTTAAAAACTTAGTCTGGCAAGCGCTCACTGAAATCTCAGCATAGGTAGACCTACTTGTATCTCTTGAACTGGAGCGTCATGTAGCTTTCCTGAGAAGAAAGGTCCTCTTGTTCCATGGGGTGGCTGAAATCAAGGATGAAAGGTTAGCTGAGGTTATTGCAAAAGTAATAGGTGACAAAATGCAGCTGTCCGACATTACCAGTTCCGATCTGCAAGCCTGCCAGAGGCTAGGTTCCTCTACATCGAAGACGTGTCCAGTGCTTGTTAGGTTCTACGTACTCTTTGAGCTTGTATTTAAATTTGAAAATATACCATAAGTACTTACTAACACTGTGCAAAATATGAATCACAAAAGAAAAAAAACTGAAAATTAACTCAATTCTACCCGTGGATGTCGTAAAAAGCAACTAAAGGATTGTGTAGTAACTACGTATCACACCCGTGTGCTGCAAATGTGCTCTTCTACTAACTTACTTCGTCGAATCGATTCTACTTGATACACATAGTATTAGACCAATGTGCCCAAAAACAAACGTTTTAATAATAATAAATTATTGTGTCGTGTAGAGCGTTGCGAGGAACACGACCTGCCTCCGTTCACAATAGGCGAAGTCCAATACGCTCTAAACAGGATGAAACGCGGAAAATCTTCTGGTGAGGACGGGGTGCATGTGGAGATGCTTCAGGCAGGTGGAAAGCCAGTCCTGAAAGTTCTCGTGAAACTCTTCAACAACGTGCTTTCAAAGGGTCTTACACCTGGCTCTTGGAAGAAAGCTACAGTCACGATCCTCCACAAAAAGGGAGACAAGACAAAATTGTCAAATTACCGTCCCATTAGCCTGCTCTCACAGGTGTACAAGCTCTTCGCCAAAGTCCTGTGCCACCGACTGACTACTAACCTGGATGAGTACCAACCCGTCGAACAAGCTGGCTTCCGGACTGGATATTCGACTATGGACCACATACATGCTGTCAAGCAGCTAATGGAGAAGTGCAAAGAGTACAACCGGCCCTTGTGTTTCGCCTTCGTTGATTACGAAAAGGCATTCGACAGTGTCGAACACTGGGCCGTGTTTCACTCTCTCCATCGCTGCGGTATTGACAAGCGATATGTGGATATCCTCCGGGAGCTATACGGGACTGCGACAATGCAGGTGCGCATGCACAGAAACACCGACCCTGTGTCGATTGACCGGGGGGTCCGACAAGGAGACACTCTCTCACCTAAACTCTTCACCAACGTACTTGAAGATGTCATAAAGATGTTGGATTGGAGTGAGAGAGGCGTCAATATCAACGGAATACGCATGTCGCATCTCAGATTTGCAGACGACCTCGTCCTTATTGCCGAACGTGTCCTGGATCTCCAGAAAATGCTCTCAGATCTGCATGAAGCTTCTCTAAAAGTCGGGCTCAGGATGAACATGTCCAAGACAAAGATCATGACGAATCGCACTATACGTATACCTAACATCTGTGTAGGAAATGACACTGTTGAGGTAGTCAGCGATTACGTCTATCTTGGACATCGTTTGTCCTTTGACCCAGAAGCACAGGTAAAGGAGATCGGAAGACGTATCGGACTAGGTTGGGCTGCTTTTGGGAAGCTGGACGACGTATTTAAATCAAAACTTCCACAATGCCTGAAGACCAAGGTGTTTAACCAATGTGTTCTGCCTATTCTCACTTATGGTGCCGAAACATGGACGCTCACTAAGCAAAACATGCACAAAATCAAAGTCGCACAAAGAGCTATGGAGCGTTCTATGCTAGGTATCTCTTGTTGACCGCGTACCAAACGTTGAGATTCGACGTAAAACAAAAGTCGAAGACGTAGGAAAGCGAATAACAAGGTTAAGGTGGAGGTGGGCAGGACACTTGGTGAGACGAAGTGACGATCGGTGGACAAAAGCGGTTACAGAGTGGTGGCCAAGAGGAGCGAAAAGGTCAGTGGGCAGACCACCTGCTCGATGGTCCGACGATATCGTCAAGCTTACAGGACCGCACTGGACGAGGGTGGCACAGGACCGTAAGGATTGGCGCTGTAGAGAAGAGGCCTATACCCTGCAGTGGGTGGATGTGGGCTGAGAATGATGATGATGGTGATGATTGTGTCGTGTGATGCCTGCATAGAATAGAATCACCCCAATTCTACCTGCGGGTGTCGTAAAAACTTAAGGATGTCCAGGGAACGGGCAGCAGCTCTTCTTGTAACTGCAACATCTTGAACTGTGCTCGCCCATGCGCCCTGCGGTGGCCCATGTCCAGCGGTGGACTGTTGTGGCTGTTATGGTCATGGCAAATAATCATAAACTGTGTAATACTTATCAGTATCATTCATCCAGGGAGTGGGGAGCAGCGTTCCTCGTGCATGTAAAATACTGCACAGCTCTCGCCAATCCACTTGCCAAGCGTAACGTGAGCATGATGTTCGCTACGTTTGGGGTAACGCCTTATTCTTATATATAAGCGCAATTTACTTACATTAGCATAAGCGTAATTTACGATCAATTCCATTTCTTGTTTACATTCAATTCAATTCAATTTCTTCTTTTTATGGCTTTTTCGTTATAGTTTCGCCAGTACATAATATCAACAACAACAACCATAATTCCAACCAGCAGTAAACACTCATAATGACAAAACTTATGTCATTACGATTTGTCAAAATCAAACAAAAATGATAAAAAATTGAGGTTTCAAGAAGAGGTTTCTACTTTTTGACAGCCAATGGACTGGGGTAGATAATGGTCACAGTAAATTTTAATCGTATTTCACGTAGGAATAAGCGTTTTCCCGCGGTAAAAAGTATCCTAGGTGTTGACCAGGGCTAGTAGCTACACACCACAAAGAGTCTCATGTACACACGTACTATATTTTCGAAGATTATCGCGAACAAATGATTTGGGGTAAAATATTTTTCAATAGATGTCGCTTTTCTATGAAGATGAAGTTTTCTAAAACGCGGTATAGAGGTGTTTTCTGAAATCTATAAGAGGTTCCTGTTACCCCGACCAGTTACGATTTTATTATATGTATAGATAGATAGATGTACACAACTTGAGCCCATTCAATGTTAAGGGCGCGTTCTGGGGCAGATTTAGGTATTTTTCGCGCCCAGGCGGCTTGCCTCCGCTCTACGAGGGAGCTGTTTGGTTTTGAACTCCGGTGACCTTTGTCGGCGGGCGAGAACGCCACAGTATAAAATTATGCAATAGGAAAATAAGGTTTATTTGTATGAAGTATTCGTTTTTCTTTTAGAATATTAAAAAATTTTTTTAGTAAGGTAAGTACTTATGAACCGGTCAAAATCCATTTTGACTCTGAAAATCAGTAAAATGTTTTAAACAAATTGAAGCTAATCAAAACTCATAAAAAGTTCAATGTCCTGATCGATGGTGCTGGAAGTGCGATGGATGGTGTTAAGAGTGTGATACATGTTGCTGGGTGCGTTATGAATGGTGTTGGGAGCGTGATGGATGGTGCTGAGAGCGTGATGGATGGTGCTGGGAGCGTGTTGGATAGTTCTTAGTTTCTTACCTAGTTATCTACACAATACAATTAATGAATAAAACTAATATGATTGAACGGATACTTCCTTTTAAAATTCGTTAAAATTCAGATTTCTGGTGCTACATCGAGGCTCATTTTATCCACTAACGTATTCATATTATTATGAATATGACACGAGGATGCATACGAGTCTTTGTAAGCAACAAATTTGAAATCCTCTCCGATTTGCCCCGAGGGTGACGGAAGAGGGCTCGATTGTACACAAGGAATAATTAGAGGTAAAGCTTTCTAATTTTCTTTTTTTCCGTGGGTACGCAGTCTTCTTTTCAGTACCATGTCCCCAAAATATATGCCTTGTAGAAAAAGGACAAATCGTTGATTCCAACCAAGTACCAGAAAAATTTAATCACCACTTTTTGACCATAACCTCCAAACTTGACCTATGTCCTGACAAGAGTAAAGCAATTAAATACCTAAATAGAATCAAATTAAATTCACCTGCTTTCGTCTTGCCAACAGTTTCATATGACCTTTTAAACAAAACACTGAAAAAAATGCTTCACACAGCAAACACTCTTGACATCTATGATATTTCAATTAATTTATTACTATCAATATGGCCAATAGTTGCGGAAATACTAGTAATATTAATTAATGACATGTTTGCCACTGGAGTCTATCCAGACACATTAAAAAGTACTCGAGTTTGTCCGGTGTTTAAAGGGAAAGGAGATAAAACACAGGTAGACAGTCATAGACCGATCACAATAGTTCCTGCAATATCTAAATTAATCGAGTCAATTATTTCATCTAGCCTTATGAATCATTTAGAATCAAATGACCTTCTATCTGAAAAACAGTTTGCCTACCGTAAAAATAAATCCACTAGTGCAGCGGCCCATCAAGTTATCGACACGATAATTACTTGCATAGACGATAGATACAAAACAGCAGGCATATTTTGCGATTTAACAAAGGCATTTGACGTAGTACAAAAAGATCTATTATTAGATAAGTTAAGAATATACGGAATCAAAGATAACGCATATGCGCTATTAAACTCGTTCTTGGAAAATAGGAAGCAAACTGTCCAAGTTACCACAGACGGTCGTAAGATAAGGTCCACGGCTGGTGATATCGCAATCGGAATCCCTCAGGGCTCGGCTCTCGGAAATACTCTTTTTCTCACTTTCATAAATGATCTATCTAATAACATCACCGAGGGCTTGGCAGTGTTGTTCGCCGATGACACAACTGTGGTAGTAAGTGCGCGCTCATATGAAGAACTGAGTCAGAAAATAAATAGAACTTACGCTCAATTGTATGACTGGTTCACAGCAAACGGCTTAATACTGAATGCGTCCAAATCCAATCTCATGATTTTTCTACTCGACCGCTGATTAGACCGCATAATGTAAGCAGTCCTATTCCACTGTGCAATGAGTGTCGTTTCCTCGGGATCACACTCGACTCAAACGTTAACTGGAAAGCGCACATAGATATACTATGTGGAAAATTAAGTAGTGCTGCATATGCCTTACGCAAACTTAAACCGTTGGTTTCGCGAGATATACTATTAAAAACATATTACGCACACTTCCACTCGTTGATGTCATATGCAATTATTCTCTGGGGGAACTCAACAGACTCTGAACGAGTATTTATTCTCCAGAAACGGGCGATGAGAATAATAGCAGGAACTAAGCCAAAGACGTCATGCCGAAGTATTTTCTCAAAATACAGAGTATTAACTCAATGCTCACTATACTTATTTGAAGTACTGAAGTATGTTAGGCAAAACTTGGCTAGCTTCAATCGACGCACATGTTCAGGCGGGCGACAGCTCCGCAGCACAGGACAACGAATGATGAGTTCAAAACCCCCCGACAGAATTTCCGTAACACAAGACTTGCGATGCAGCATTTACTCGAGCGGCCCAGGGTTAAGAATGTGTATGGTAGGCGATCGGCAGATTACCTGGTTGCTACTATTTTCAACTCTTTGCCTAATGAGCTTAAATGTATTGCTGGTTCTAGAAAAATAATTAAAAATAGATTAAGTACTTTTATTCTAGAGGGACTGTGTGTTCCACCACAAATACAGTACGAGTAAAGTGTTGTAATTATTAGCTTAGTTATGTTTGATTGTAGTTTATGTAATAAAATAAGTAGTTAAGATTAAGTTTTTGAGATGTGTGTAGCAGCTCGGGTCTCCCGTTAAACTTCTACGAAGTTTGGGAGAAATTATCAAACTAAGAATTTGTAAACTTTTTCTTCTTAAATAAATGTATATAAAAAAAAAAAAAAACTTAGAACTGTCAGACGGAGAACTGAACTAGCGACAAAAAACCCACGAGTGATTGGTCCCAGTTTCTACGAAAAACTACCCGCAAATATAAAAAATGAGGGAAATGATGATAAGTTTTGTCACCTGTTAAAGAACTTTTTATTGGATGCCGAATATTATAATATTAGTGAGTTTATGTCAAAGTGTTAATATTAGGTTAATATATTGACATATTTATTGTTTTACCTTTGACATGCATTTATAATACTAGTGTATTAAATATTTTTATTTTTGACATTTTATTATTATTTTTACATGTATTCACTGACTAAATCACTGAATTTATTATACTATATTGTTGGGTTTGACATTGTGTTACTATAAAACTGCTGACATTGTATTAGATATATATTGTTTGTTATTAATTCTTAATATTTTTCATTTTATTTTTGACGATCATTTTTTTTCTCTAGACCATTTTATTGTATGTTATGTGATATTATGTGAAATTGATAGAATGAAATAAATAATCTTATCT
The DNA here is from genome assembly GCA_024500475.1 of Phthorimaea operculella. NCBI lineage: Eukaryota > Metazoa > Arthropoda > Insecta > Lepidoptera > Gelechiidae > Phthorimaea > Phthorimaea operculella. The sequence continues at coordinate 16,974,434 of JANFCV010000001.1, forward strand.
TATCTTATCTTATCTTCTAGCGCGACACGTTAACTTGGTCCTGTATTTTATTGTAAAGATATTTAGAAAATATGTGAATATTCGGGTAGACAAAAGCTCTTCAAATTGCGAGTAACCAATAACTGCTACCATGCCGGTGGTAGCCGCAATATTTGCATGTATATTGGCTGTGTCAGTATTTTCGGACTTTATAAGGCAAAGTTGTTTGCACATTATTGCAGTCAAATTTAAAAACGGACAGAAGACCAATATTTTTTTCACCAATTAGCTGGAAATTTTCTGATTTCCAGTCAAATAAATTAGCAGCATCGGTCTTGCCGGCCTCCCATCAGCGGGTCTCACCGGTAAGATTGAGACGGGCTGAAACTGCACAAAAAGAGCACTTGATCGATCACCAAACCAAATCTTCAATCCATCAATCATACAAGCCGTGATTTGGAAGCCCCAGTCATCGAGCAGCGCCTGGACTCACAGCGCCTAAGTACAGTTAGCAACATATTTACCAAGCGTCAACTTCAAAGCTAGTACATCATACAACTACAATCAAGATGATGGAACAAATTGTTAATCAATACCAGATTATTGCGGAAACGTCGGATGGATACCCTACACCAACTCTGGCAAGCATTTCAAGATAATTATAAAGCCTTGAGCGCGTTTGAAAATAAAAACTTTGATTACTTTTCCGATGGTCAATATATTATGATATAACTGCAGCGTTCTATCAAAAAGCGCGTAAAGCGATACTCACACATCCAGTGCATCAAGAAAAAAAACCATTTCTAAAGCCATCAATCTTAGGCGCAGCTAAAATGGATTGGCAGCAATAGCAGCCAGTACCAAGCGCCGCACTCACCTGTGTCCTTGTATCTTGTTATGCCACGGCATATTTTTAAAAATTAAGTTTAATATTCAAATAAGACTAATTTAGTTTTGAAACCCGTGATAATACTGCTTTCATTTTTCCTACTGTGGCACTAGACTGATCGCCACTAAAAAATTAAACCAATTTACGTCGCGCGTCAGGAGAAGATTTGGCACACATCCGTCGTCGGTAAGCGCTTCCGCGCGACTGACGAGGCCGCCGAGCCACGCCGCTCGCGCTTTTTGTAGATATTTAGGCATCACAATTTACAATATAACCCTACAACATTGATACTGCACCATTCTCTAGATTATCAATTTATCTAAAGATTGGTATAAAAATTAGGTTTATACATTAAATATCTTAGGCATAATATTGAAAATAAATTTTGAATAGAGCCAACTTTGGTAAATTTTTTTATCGAGCAAAGTTAATCAAATCGTGTAACTGAATGCCCCATTCCCTTTATTAGATCCTCAACTGCAACATATATTTTTTTTAGAATTCTACAACCTATATCTACTGAGTAATATTGTTTTGAAAAAGGGCATTTGTGACGATCGCCGCCCGAATCAAGATATCGTATCTCAGACAGATAGGTTTTACTATCTCGAGTATCTTCTATACTATAATTCATGAAATTCAGTCAATTTTACTGAGAACTAGACAATAAATCATTTCACAGTTGGAAGTAATTATTTGGTAGCCAACTTAATTAAAATGTCAACCGAAAAGAGTCGGCAATATTTGATTATAAAATAAATATTTTGTTGACAATATAAAAATCAGTCTGCAAGGTAGGTATGTTGTCTAGCACACACTCATAAGAATGGTCACGAATAATGTGAGCTGGCAGTAATTTAAATCTCTGGTAAGCAAAATAAATATTTTTTAGGAAATAAAAACGTTTAGGGCAAAGTAATGATTTGATCATCAATATAATTATTTGGGGAGCAAGGTTATACCTACAATTCTGGCAGCAGAAATATTTTTGTGGAAATTGCTGACCAAACAGTAAATTCTGTTGATCAAAATCAAATTATTTGCTGGCCATTTAAATGACATCGTATGAAATTATATCTACTCAACATTACCTAGTGATATTTTGATAATGATATCAATTATTTGGTTATCATGTAATCGGCAATAAAAATAACATAATCGATTTAGGAATTTACACAATCATATCAACTTTTACACAATACTTATTGATATTGAACAATGGGTTTGAATTTGAATTGAATCTACTTTTGCCAAGGTCAAATTACACAGTCTACGAGTTACAGCATGAACTTAATTTTTTCATTATTTATTATCTATCATAAATCGATGAAATAATCACGGCACTAGTCTAGGTCAGTGCCTTATTACTTGGTGAACAAACTTTGATTCAGCATACGTCACTTGTTCACTTGAGTTTCTTGTAATGATGACACCCTTGTAAAAGCCAGCAATGTAGATCGAATTGCTCTGCGCCACGCTGGCAACTTATTTTGCATTTTGAGTTGTCAAAATTAGTGCTGCGATACCACGATTTAAATTAAGTGTAATTTAATAAATATAATTTTGATTTTTGTAATTTTCAAAAGAATGCAAGGGCTTTATTATTTCCTGGTCTTTTTACAGGAAAATCTTTCTGAGTAGAAAGTAATTTATGAGTGTTTTAATTATTGTTTTCAGGTACAACATGGTCACAAGAACTAGTTTGGCTTTTAGAGAATAATTTGGACTACAAAACTGCGAAGAAAAAACCGCTCTATAAACGGTTTCCTATGTTAGAGTAAGTATATAAAATAAGAATGATTATAAATACTATAGTTACTATTTAGGTACATTACTTAACGTCTATGTCGGCTTACACCCCGTAACGTAAGGAATGGTTTATCGAAATCTATGCAGTCGTTTTTAAGTTTCATGGTCCTAGCGCCTGTGTTTAGAGATAAAATTCAAGTTTCCACAGGAAGCCAGTCACTCTCTGAGAGCGGTCGAAAAAAATACTACCAGACCACCTCGGCTCATTAAAGTTCCTTATAAAATCAACCATTGTCTTTACCTCTTTACAGAACAACAGCACAAATACCAGACGTAGCCTTCGACCTGATCAAACTAGACTTCTTCAACCTGGCCAACTTCCAAGGCCTCGGCGATGCCTGCAGATACCCCAGCTGGAAAGCCTTGGAAGAGGCGCCTTCCCCTCGCTACATCAAGACACATCTGCCATTGTCAATGCTTCCTCCAGACTTGCTAAATACGGCTAAAGTGGTGTACGTAGCCAGGGACCCTCGGGATGTCTGCGTGTCGTATTTCTATTTGCACAAAATGGTGCATAAGTCTCTACATAAGCCGACTTTTAAGCAGTTCTGGGAGGCGTTTAGAAAAGATCTGTGTAAGTTTATTTAATTTAAGTACTATTGCTTTTCCAGTAACTAAAATAATGATTATTCATCACATCGTCACCATATCTCGTATTATGAGACACGGCCACGGTCACTTATCGAATTCAAATTTTGTAGAATAATTGTACCGAAATTGTACTCGTCAGCCTATAGAAGTCCGTGGCTGGCCAGGGTATGCGAAAACGTACGGTCATGATGACAGCAGTAAATAAATGTCAATAACTTCACTTCATTGTTTATGATGTGATGAGTCACATCAGAACAACTTGATTATTTTTAATTACTTACTGGGGTGTTATGCTCTTGCTTTTGGCTCCAGGCTCAATCTGGGGGTTCAATACGACAGAGTCAAAAGTAAATCAAACTCATATAAAAACTCAAATACAAATACAAATACAAATACAAAATTCTTTATTCAATATAGAATACAAAATATTACTTATTGATAGTCAATATTACACAGAAATGGATTGTAAAATGGAGAAATTTGCAAGGCACAATTTTCTCCTTTTTATAACAATTTTTTATTCCTATTATAAACGCGGCTCGGGCGGGATAAAAAAATAAAAATAAAGGTACTGCCTCGGGGCTGGCCAGGCAAAAGAGTTTCTACTGTCATATCCTTGTCCAGCAATGGCCTAAACTGAAATTATTCGGGATTTGTTTTGTACTGCTCAAGTTGTATATCTTGCTTGATAAACAGTTTTTCTTATGATGGTTCATATTTTCTTACAGTACCATGGACCCCAATAATAGAACACACTAACGAAGCGTGGCTGCAGCGGCACCATCCTAACATGCATCTCATTTTCTACGAAGATCTGATCAAGGTAGGGTTATAGCTGCTTTTGATAAAAAATATGAGCCAGTATAATTTGGCCCTTTAAATGTTAAAGATCTACTGAATACTAGAATATACATTGTCATCCTGATTGTCCGAAAAGGAAGATGGTGGGTCGGTGCTATCTATGATTAGATACCATGCCAGAGGTGATTGAAAAACTAAAACCAGGGTTCATCGGGTCGTTCGATGATGAAATATTTTTTAATTTCAGGACCTACCTCTCCAAATCCGTCGGATGTGTGACTTCCTCGGGCGTGAATATTCTGATGCGCAGATAGCAGAGCTGGCGGAATACCTTAGTTTCAACAGTATGCGCAAAAACAAAAGTGTCAACAATACTACAGGGGATGGCAACCCTGTGCAGTTTATGAGGAAAGGTGAGTGGCCGATTATTGTTTTTCTGCTGGCTTGACGTAAACTCATCAAAATCTCTATTTAAAAAAAACTTAAATTATCTACGCAAGATATTATGAAAATGGTTAGGAGTCAAGGGCAAAAGTACTAATGTGTTTTCTTTCTAAAGAGCATAAGTACAAGTACCTAATTAAAAATCTTCTCATGCTTATCCCATGTTGCAAACATATGCTTTTTTTACGTTTCGCATGTATATGCCTTGCGGAAAGATTTTAATCTTTTCTATCTATAGGTGTATTTATTACCATACGTGGTATAAAAACAATATTTTGATTAAAATATCCAGATGTAGTTACTTATTTATCATTACTACCTCTTTTCGAAGGTTACTCTATCTAGATAACAACTGACAACTCTGTTTATCTCTCAAGTACTTATACGGCAATGGAAATAAAAGTAAAAATGTAGGTAGGTATTAATAAAATGTTACCTCCTTAAGCTAGACTCTTCAGATAAAGTTATCCTTACAGATAAAGTTCAAATCGATAATATTATATTAACAGAGATATTTTGAAAACAATGGTAAGCATGAGTAATCAAAGCGCTACTTGATTGACAGGTCGAATTGAATCGAATGAGATCGACGGCACAGAATGTTTGAAATACTGAACCGATATAGATATAACAAAAAAATATTTTTACTATATTTTAAAACACTTCGCGTGTTAAGTATACATATTTTGTAAAACTTGCTTAATTTTCACCGCAGGTAGGATTAGAATCCCTACTGCCGATGTTGGTATCAACTAAGTTACCGCGGCGGGCGACCAGTAAAATATAGTTAATTTGGTAGTTTGGTAATTTTTTAGGGTGACAAAATCGTCATATTAAGGTAACATTTTAGATTAAAATTGGAAAACAAATTTTGATATTAAGTTTTAGTGAACATTTACCATTTTTTGGTAAAGTGTATTTTTTGGGTGTATCTTTTTATTAAATTTGGTAAACAGTTAAACATAAGCCATTAAAACACTCGTATTCAATGTGATACTAATTTTGGTTTTTTTTCGTATCTTCTAATTATATAAGGGCCTATTAAATTCACTGCAAATATTTTAAGGGCATGCGTAAATATGTATAGGAAAAACATCTAAGGCATTTAAAAAAAGACACGCTAGATTTTTTTTTCATTTTCAAACAAACTTTTTAATTAATTATGTGAACATCCTTTGACTGACCCGACTGACGTTCCGTCACGTAGACAGGATTCACTTACACGGCACGCACACTGACAACCAACCAATCACAGCACGTTTTTTGGCGCGTAATTTAAATTCATTGATGTGTGAGTTTCTAGGACAAACAGGGTGAACTTTTTTCGTTTTGTGTTTTTCTAGTTAAATGCAATTTTCTCGAAAACTAGCGTGTAGATTTCTTTAAAAATTTGCCTAGTACATGCTTATACAACCTGTTACATAACTAACCAAAAAAAAGAATATTTTTCATTATCATCAGTCGATGAAATAATCACATCACTAGTCTAGGTCAGGTGCTACACTACCTGGCGAACAAAGTCCCCTTCGGCATACATTGCTGGTTGACTTTGTTTTTTGCATTGATGTCATACATGTAATAGCCAGCAATGTAGGCCGAACTGCGTTTCGCCGCGTCAGTAACTTCATTTGAACTTTGAGCTGTCAAAATTAGTGATGCGATGCCACGATTAAAAATAAGTGTAATTTAATAAAAAAATATTTTTTTCGTAGTTTTCAAAAACGATACTACGGCTCTAATTTTTTGTTAATTGACTCTTTGCAACGGACCTTTCCTTCCCCTTTCAGCTTTATTGGTTGTTTTGTAACACGTTGTATTTTATTTGATCTGCCCCTAAAATATTTGCAGTGAATATAATAGGACCTTATATAAAAACAAAAATATTTTGTTTTCAGGTGAAGCTGGTGGCTGGAAGTCACATTTTGATGAGAAGATGGAACTCCAGGCCGAGGAGTACCTCACAGAGAGACTGAAAGGCTTAGATTTAAGGTACCCCACAGTCGAGCCCGTTGAAGAAATAAGTTATTTATGAATATAAATAAGATTAGATACTACAACTTTCCTTAAGGACCAAAGGAAAAAAATGTAGACTTCTGGTACAAAAACTATCTACAGGAGGTCAAAATTTTGTATAGATGTTCACCTTTGTTCCCTGGGGAAAGTTGTTCAGTTTGACATGTCGAGCTTTTAGCGTTTTCGAAAAAATGGGCCGATCAAATTAAGTTTGTACTAAGTAGATAAATTCCGCGAAAGTAAAGCCGCGAATCGCGATTCCATTATGCAAGTATGACGACACGCTTGCGTACAAGTTAGATACTTGCATTGAAAACCTTGTTTGAACCTTGCGTGCAAGATTTTATTGGCATGCAAGTATTTGAGTCAGACCAAGTTCAATTCTGTTCAATTTTCGCTCGATTTCAATCCGCAAATGTCAGTTGCGCATTTTATTTACAAGTTCGGGACTACTCGCATGCAACTTGCAACTTGCATGCAAGCTACTTGCATAATGGAACCGCGGCTAAACCATAAAAAATACTGAAAAGAAAGTATATTTTGATTCGAAGCCTAGTTATCTTTAATGGTGACAGCTATAAAACTATTACAAATGTAACTAATAATTAGTAAATTTTTACCTACATACTTCAGAATAGTCATGTCATGAACACACTGTAAAGCCGCGTTTTCATTATGCATGTCTTGCATGCAAGTAATATGACATCACGCTTGTATGTGACTCAAATATTTGCATGTCAATACAATCTTGCACGCAAGTTTCAAAAGAGGTTTCCAATGCAAGTAACTTGTATGCAAGCGTGACGTCATACTTGCATGCAAGACTATCTTTGTGTTACAGAAAAGGGCTATAAGAGCAATATATAAACTTCGAAGTCATGAATCCCTACGAGAATTGTTTAAGGAAATTGGCATTCTTACGCTTCCTTCGCAGTACATATTTGACAATATAATGTATGTACGTAAGAATTCCAGTTTCTATTTAAGAAACTGTAATATTCATTGTCGTAATACAAGAAATAAAAATAAAATTGTACCGCCACAAACCAGATTAAGTAAGATCAGTAAATCATTTATGGGTAACTGTGTACGCTACTATAATAAAATTCCAGAGGAAATTTTAAAGTTAAATGATAGGCAATTTAAAATTAAAATAAAGAATACTTTATGTTCGAAAGCGTATTACAATACTGAACATTATCTGAAAGACAAAGATGTCTGGTTAGTAGCAACAGTTGCTCCAACACAATGCAAGAGATAGGCATTATTTAAAAATAAACTTATACTTTTATGATATGCAAATTGACATGTACCTATAGTGGTTAAATTTGACATTTCATACTTATTATTCTTAAATTTTTGACATGTATTTTTTACATTTACTGTAAATTTACTTTTTTATGTTATTTTATTGCTCGTATGTTTAAAGTATATTTTAAAGACGAAACAGTTAGAATAATCTACTGTAATATTATTTTTATTTTGTTGAGCCGTTTTTGGCTATTACTATTATACTATTAATTTATTTTCTAACTTAGCTAGGGTCACATAGGGCCTAAAATATTGTCAACTTTAGAATAGGTGCACTTCTGGGCAGGTTTTTGGGGGGTTTTCCTGTCCAGGGGGTCCGGCTAACTATACACATGGAACACCTTTTTAAAATATTGAAAGAATTTAATTCCATTTACTTGTCATTTACTGAGGCATAAAGTTACATGCTGTGTGGTTAGCCTGGCCAGCCCCGAGGCAGTGCCTTTATTTTTATTTTTATTTTTTTATCCCGCCCGAGCCGCGTATAGAGTAGGAACACAAATTGTAATAAAAAAGAGAAAATTTTTGCATTAGAAATTTTCTCTTTTTTAAGTTTGAATTAGAATGTGACTTTCTTAAAGAGAATCTTGTAAATTCCTACTAAGAAATAAATTATTGAATTATTAGAATTATTATTAAAACTTGCATAATGGAATCGCGGCTAAGGCCCTATATCCAAACATGGAACGTAAGACATAAGACGTGAGACATCGCGACGTTTGAAACCGTTTCCGTATTTTATAAAACAGAAGGGGCGTCGTCTACACCCGTCGACGATCACTTATGACAGATGTCATCGGACGTCTTGCGTCTCACGTCTGAAGATATTGTCTAACATGTAGGTACTGACATACGGGGTGTAACGGATGGTGTATCGAAAACTATAGAGCCAATGCTGAGAAACGAGAAAAAAATTTCCGACCACCCATACAAAGTTCACGATCAGCTGACTGACTTTGTATGGGAGGTCGGAAAATGTTATCCTCTAGTAAAAGTTCCATAGTAAAAGTTGTTCAGTTTCATGGTCTGACCACGCCTGCAAAGTTTTCGGTACACCGTCCGTTACACCCTATATTTTGTAGGTAGCTAATGGTAAATGGTGTCTTGTTCATAGTTCCTACGTAAAGTTACTGCGATTGATTAAGTTATTTATGAATGATACCTACGTTTATAAGTACTAAAATATAATTGTTAAATCTACATATAAGTTAGTAAGTACTGATAACCAGTGGTTTTTAGAAATTAAACGGACTAGAGGGTTGAGGTAATCTATGTCTTACCTATATTTAAAAAATACAAGCTGGAACTTGTAGGTACTATTACTTCTTTAATTAACTTTGTCCGAGAAAATACTAGTTATTTGTACAACAAGAGAGCAAAGTTAATTTTTGCTACATGTGCTTATTTGAATCCCGAAGTACTAAAACATTTCTCTAAAATTAAATTGCTCAGTACATCAATGAATTTAAAAAGCACGAGTTGTAAATGAATTTGCTCTCGTGTTGTACATCTTTTCACCTCTACAAGTGAGAAAATGCAATGAGATATTCGAAATTCAGATCACTTTGCTTCATCAGTGAGCAAAAATTACTTTTGCTCATTCAATTTACCTACAGGGTTTACTTGTTGTTTTCATGCTGGTGAGGTCAAAACAACGCTTCCTTGAGAAGTTGATTTTTTATCGACCCTGGTGCAACCCTTGAAATATTTCCATGAATTTGTTACCTGTTGTGTAGTTGGTTTGAGAATTGTACTTCTAACCTTCCTTAATCCATACAAAATGAGATTAAATAAATTATTTATTAGATAATAATACCTAGTTTTTTTAGTCTCTCTTCCCGATCCCATACGATACAACGTCATCTCTACGCGCGTAATGACGTCGTGACTACGTGCACGTCACGCATACGGGCCCGGTGTGTGGCGCCCTTTAATAACGAAAATCCAAAATTCAAGATGTAAGTACTAGGTACCTACTCGTAGATGTAAGCTATGAAATTTAGTTCAAGTAAGTAGGTATGTGTTCTATCAAGTCTTTATGATACATGCTCAAGGATGCAATATTAACAAAGTTTGGTAAAGTCATAGTTAGGCAGTTGCAAAGTGGCTGATACGATAAACTTGACTAATTTATAGCCTATCCGAATTATCAAGGGGCTGTTTTGATTTGATTTATCGCAACGTAATATAAATTAAGACGTTAACGATATCTAATCTAAGATCTTTTTCAGGCGTTTGTAAAGGTTTATTGAAATGAAGAAACGCCTTACGATATTATAAAGGCAAAAAGTGTGTCGTCGTAGAATGGGGAGGAAAACTCAAAGCTCATTGCAAATGGCAGCAGGCGCAATTGTGCCTAAATGGCGGAACGACCAACAATAAGAAGTAACTTAACTTTAACATTGACACGTTTTCAGTCAATCACGGAAAAATGTACAAATGCACCATAGAATGTAGTTGGTTGCTGTAAACTAAATTGCGAAAACATCGCGCCTTCTAGTAGGGGAGGCTTACGTCCAGCAGTGGAATGCTATACTGCAGTAGCAAGTATTAATAATGACTGGTCTCTGCTTCGCAACCTATGAATTGAATGCCAAAATCTGCTTGTTACCCTATCAAACTAAATGTCGAAATAAATTTAATACCTAATAAATCATGAACTCGGAAACGGTTCCAACGATTTTCACGAAATTTCGTATGTAGAGGTTTTCATGGGCGATAAATCGATCTAGATAGGTTTTATTGTCCAAAAATCGGTTCTTCACCCCTTTTTTGAGAGTTGTTTTTAAACTATCAACGTCAACTACTGAACATTTTCTAGTGAACAACCGAGCAAGGTCGGTTCGCCTGCTGGTATTATTTATTCGCAAGTATAATATTTTGTGGAAAGAAGTGTTATACTTGTGATATTTTGTGGGCCCAAAAGTGGTAACAAAAGGCCCCAAACCCCAGGCGTATCCATTGTTGGTTTATCACGGGCCCAGTAATTAGAACAGGCATTAATTACGCGATGAATGTCTATAATTAAGATAAAACTGATGCGAAAATAACCGAGTCATTTACAGGAAGGGAGCAGAGAATGGTAGGTACCTACAATTTGTAGGGCATTACCACAAAAAGTTAGACGAGTAGGTATTAAACGCGTGTTTAAAATAAAACTTCATACAAAAAATGCATTCAACGCTCGCCTATTTTGTTAATTAAGCTAAAACAGAGAATTTACAGAAGAAGAGCTCGCCCTTCTTCTTCTTCTTCGAGAAGGACATCAAGTCATCCAACGATCCGATGAACCCTGGTGTCCGAGTTTTTCAACGTGTTTTTCTGACATGGTTGTGTAACGACCGCCGTCTAAGTAATAATCATCCTTCGAAGCACGGATCCATCTTGCTTTGCGGACAATCAGGTGGTTCAGCCTGCAATATTCTGACCAGACTGGAAACATATTTACAAAGTGATAAATGCCAATGAATTAAACCTGGAACCTTCTACGTCGCAGGCAGTAGTAGGTACTAACCACTACGCCACATCGGATCATGTAAACCTACACTCTGGGATTGCTCCATAAACATTCTGATATTTTTAAAAATAATGTGCCTAGGTTTAACACAGGCTTATAGGCGCAGTACATTACTTACATTGTAATTATAATAGATCCTGAAAATACCTACCTATGCTATTGGCGTGGCCTACTGGTACTAAAGTAAGTAAGCGAAGCGAGTTCTCATTAATAACACAAAGTAAGTATTGGCTAGCGCAATCCAGAGAGTCGGCTTCGAGCAAACGCGGCTAAACTCACTCAGACATCCACACGCGTCGTTTACGCGCTCTGTGGAACCGTGTCGAACCGATAATGGTTGAGTGTGAACGGCGCGTTCGGTGCGGGCGGACGGAAACATGGCGAGTAAATAAAAATATTTTTGTGATGTGTTTGGGTGTAATAAGTTAATATAATAACTTTTCAGTTTCCCACGTGAACTATTTTATTTGATAAATAAATACCTAGATACTTACTTTAAACACTAGAAATGGACGGATTTCTTTTTAAAAATCTTATTTTTCACTCGTAATTATGTGCTTTAGCGTTTTAGGTACGTACGTAGAAGTAGGTAGGTTGCGCTTTAGTTTGATTTGGTAGGTTAAGTAGGATTAGGTAGGTACCTACCTACAGTAGATAGATACCTACCTAGTCAGCATTTAAGGTGAAGCGATGAGTACCAAAATACCGATAGCAAAAGGTCCAGGTTATTTCACCTATGGTAGTCCAAATGGACTATAACGATTCTGGATATTTTTTCACTTTGTCGTCACGGCAGCTGGTGGCCTTCGAAACTATGGTAGGTAAGTATACTTCGAAACTAAGGTAAGCGCATGGTTTTACCATAATTTTCAAGTAGGCAGGAACCTACCTACATACCTACCGTTTCCAGCGCGCATCGCCCGCCCGCCAATACATTGGTAGGTAGGTAATCTGTGTGCGACTAACTAGTGACGGCACGTTTGACTTTCATGATGGCTTGACTCCCTGTTAAAAATACCTACCTTCCAACCATAGATAGGTACCTAACCTATTAAAGTTCGTGACGGCAAGATAGGTAGGTACTTTTTTAGGCCTTTCTTTGAGATAGACACTTGTTTTCCGTGGGAAACACCGACGAACGATGTGAGGAACCCTTTCAGTGTCGTGTCAGTCATCACCGCCGGTGGGTCCTCTACCTACCTGCCTACCTATGGGTCGCATCGCTCACCACCTAGTCTCGTGACCCAAACCCATTGCAATCTACCGATTTAGGTGGGGACCTACTTATTTCCTATTAGAAATATGACTTTCTACTCAGGCACCTACTTCCATATGGTAAAAAATATACCTAATTCATACCTACTTACAAACGATGAAAACAGTAATAAAATAATGTAATGTAACTATGTCTAGGTAAGTAACTTCATTTAAAAAATCAGAAATTAAAAGTAGCAACCCTAGAGAGTAGGCATAAGTGAACGAAAAAAGGGGCGAGCTGTCCTTCTGTAAATTCTCTATTTTGTGTTAATAACACAAGTTCAGCAACTATCCACCTCTTAACCCGCTAGCTGCCTTTATTACCTATTTAGTAGGGTGACTGGCGCGAAACTAGCGATATTGAGTAAAAAAAGAGAGGAAAGCAATTGATTTTAAGACATGTCGTCCTTTTCTGCCCCTGTAGTTTAGTAGCTAAGCAGCCACAAGAGGTCACTCATGCATGATTAGAGAACGCTGCTACCCCAAGCTTATCCTAGGGTAGGGCACTCTAGATAAACTTCAGGGCAGTAAGGTATCGTCGCCGCGCTTGGTTGCTTTTTAAGACACACATACATCGCAATTTGAGAGTAAAGCTATTTCTGATTCGGCTTGACATAAGATAAGTGGCGAAACTCACCTGCGTTAACTTAGGAGAGTGACGTGAAATACAGCTTCAGTGGGCTTATATTACGTACCGCGACTTCGATTTTGTCTACACATTTATGTCATAATTCTTTTCTAGTTAGTTTTTATGAAATCCATGACATATTGACACATTTCAAATCGTCTCGTAATCTCTACGGTGCACATCATTAGGCGTTAGCTCCACAGGCGAGACGTAAGACGTGAGACGTGTGACATTGCGACGGTCGATAACATTTCCTTATACGAGTAAAATGTATGAAACGGAAGAGACGCCGTCTACACAAGGGAGACGCGTCGCATCGATGACGACTGACGGTCACTTGTCTGAGAGATGTTATCTAACGTCTCGCGTCGCACGTCTCATGTGTGAAGAATGCGCCTACAGTGCACATCATAAGCCGGCTGGATAGAGTTTCAATGGGGCACTAGTTCCACACCGATCACATTTAACCGACAATAAATAAAAACTTTGACCATTATAAGAATAACACTATCGTAACGCGGCAGTTTGGCAAGTACGCTGCATAAAAACGGGATGTTACGGTAAAAAAATCGGTTTTCTCGTATTTGTATTTAAATAGGGGAGGTCGGTAATGGCGGCTTTTAACCTACTGGGATTTATTTTATAGTCTGGCAATAATAATCGCTGCCAAGACATTTAATCGGGAAATATTCGGAATCTGATATTTGCGTGCCGATTAATTCAAGAATTTGTGAATTGAGCGCCTTTATTGTCAACAGCGTCTTATCATATTTTTTGCACGATTGATAGGGAAACTAAAATAGCATTCAAAGCTTCCTAGACTAAAATGACTGTTTTTGATTTATTTTATAGAACAGTTTTCTTTCCATCGACGCGATCATCATTTTCAAGCCCTTATCCCAAATCAGTCGGCACAACATGTTTTGTTAGAACACAAAATCATGTAGCAAAATGATTTGATATATTCTATGACTGGTCGCCTGCTTGACGTTTACCCTCGTAGGTGGTATTACCGCCACCATGCGGTTGACCATAGTCGACAGATATTCAGTCGAGATTAATAAAACTCTACGTCGCCTTTTACGAAAGGCCCTAAGTAAACTAGGGGTGGCAGTATTTTTAGCCGCTACCACACGGTTAGGTTAGATCAGATGTTGCGACCTGAAAATCTCTATTGGAAAGTCTTCTATGGCATGTTTTCAATGATTAGTCGAAGAGTTTGAAAAAGTCAAGTCTATGATTTACAATATCCTCTAAGAAAGTTTCTTCTTTTGTCGTGTGTGGAGTTAAATCGACGAACGACCCGATGAACCGTGGTATCAGAGAAAGTTGATGATCACATAGGCAGATCTATCTTCTGGAACGTATGGCGTGACCTTGTCAGAAATCTTTAAATAAACACGCCCACTTACATAAGTATTATAATAAAACGCCAAATGATAGTGTTAGCACAAAATAGAGAGTTTACAGAAGGTTCACTCGATCAATCACTTGTTACATGGCCAGGGTTGCTACTGTCAAAGGCCTCAAAGTATAAGAATATCAAAACAGCAAAATCTGATATAAGAACATCAATTGACTCTGAGCAAATTTTAATCCAATAAATATGACGTTACTTCTTAGTCACCTTGCGTAACCCTGTGATTCCAGCTGTTATATATAACCTATTAAAGTCAGTAAGCGTCAAATTCGTCGCTAGACTGAGTGAGCCATCTGTATAGGCGCTCCGCGCGCCGTTTCCCTAATTTGTGGTATTAGCGTATGAAAACGTTATCTACATTATCAAACTCATATCTCTTCTCTACCAAAAGATTTGTTATAAGTACTTACACTATCTTTGACATTTGAAATGAATTATTTGTAGCGAATTTGGATAGACTCATCTGTGTGTCCATATTTTGGTAGCAAAATTTTGGATACTGGGAGATACCTAACCTATGAATACTGGAAAAAAATATTGGATTTCTTATTTAAAGGACCCCGAATTCCCTAAAGTACGGACTGTTAGAATAAATTACTTTATAGGTAGGTACTTATTTAATGTAATTTTTATCCGGCCATTCTTATTTTCTCGCAAAAAATAAAACTATGTGGGCGCGTAGCTTCAGCGTAGGACTTAGTTAATGTTGTTTAAGTATTATTTTACATTAAATTACCTGTCTAACTTTATATATTCATAAAATTCTTTAGATAATATCATATTTAGGATAGAATAAGGATTAAAAGATATTTTACTTAGTTTCTGTCATTTACTACGTTACATTAAATAAACATCAAACCGTCTCTATCACTCGCTCGCTATTGACATTTAAACGTAAGGGTTTGTTCACACTGTGAATTTTAGAAAATTCATTTTTATGAAATTTTGGACCGATCTATCTACCCATGGTAGGTATTTTATGTTGGAGCATTATTAAAATGTATTTACATAAGTAAGTTGTCGTACCTAATCGTTGGTTAATAATTTTTATAAATACTTAGGTACTTTTGAACGTTTTCCCCGTACAAAATTACTCGGCTGGTCAAGACGCTTTCGGTGTTTATTAAGAACATGATCATTCCTGAAAATTACTTAATTTCAGCACTTTTTAATCGAGATTTAAGAACCTGCTATTTGTTTATATTTCTGTTATACCTAAGCATTACCGCCATAAGCGTTTATTTTTCTGATATTAGGTCGATATACATCATTGGCCTCATACGTCTGTGACAGACGATTTATTCAGTGTCTGAGAAAAGATTTTTCATGGCTGTATAAGCCGATGCGGGAGCGGCATGGCTTTTTGCACGCTCCCTACAGACACTGCATTGCCTGGGACGCAATTATGGAAAACGCAGGGCTGCCCAGGACCTGCGCCACCCTCTCGGCCTTCCTGGCTGACACCACAGGAACGACGGGTCGATACGTGCGGAGCCAGGTCGGCTGCAGGAGTCTGCCGCACGATTTATTACCAGTCACTCGCGCCTGACGGAGACCCCGTTCCGGGTTTGTGTGTGGAGTTTTCCTTCTCCAGGACCCTGATCAGCTTGGGTCGGATTTATCCCTCGGTCGCCTCTTACGACCCCCACAGGAAGAGAGGGTCGATAAACATAATAATTACATCCCTGTGTATGATGTTCTGTTATTCTGTTAACGTAACTAATGTAACGGAGTTTTGTCGCAGCAATTGTACGTCAATACAACAACGTCCTTACTGATATGATAACGAGCACCACCAGTTACCGAACCAGAATTTTAATCAAATACTCAACTAGCCGGGCCAGTTGCGTTGCGCGCGCGCCGAGACAGAACGTGTTTAAATTTGGAATTCAAAATGGCGGCGCGGTCGATTCTCAATCTCAACAACCAGTGCTTACTGCTCACGTTCACAAAGAGGGCTTACAGCTCGAAAGCTGACAAAAATGTCGCCTTCCTCGGGCTTGGAAACATGGGGGGATTCATGGCTGCCAATCTCGTGAAAAAAGTGAGTAAAATAGTGGTGTTTTCAGGGTCAAATCTGGTAGCCGGTTCGCGCCGGCGCGGCGTGGCGTAGTTCAAAAATAAAATTGTTTACGATTAATTTATTGTGCTGATATTAGTTTCTATAGACTGAGAAACTTTTTGAACAAAGTAACCTAGACCGATTTAAAAATAATAAAGTAGATGTTTATTTTATAGGTATCACCATTTTTTCCAGTATTGAATTAATTACAAATAAAATCAGCTATGCAAATTACTTATTTCTTGATAAGTACGAAGTGGACTAGGAAATTTACTAATATAACATAATAATTTATTTAAATATTCAGTAAGTGTAATGTATTTAACTATGAAAGCAGAATATACTTATTTGATTCAAATTAAAATTATCAACTGCGTGAGTAAGTATACCTACCTATATTGATTTAAATATGGATGACAGTGACCTTGGAGACGTATTTAAAACGTGCCTCTATTATCTGGGGGCACGGCAGTCACACCTATCTGTGCGGTCACACCTTTTCGAGCAAAGTGCAAGAAATATCAAGATCAATATAATAATACCCAAGTAATTTTATATAATCATTGGTAGGTATTAAGTTTATTACGTAGATTATTATTATACTAAATAATACCAATTTCTATGTAAATAAATTGCAGTTTCAAGTATTCGTTCTTTTCTAAGTAGGTACCTACCTTGCTAGTAGTAGAACCACCCGAAAAACTATATAGGATAAAATGTAGGTAATTAAAAACTAATATTTTATGGACGTGCTCTACTCACAAAACTAAAGAACTTTTATTCGAAATGTAAAAAAAATGGGCCAGTCATATTATGTGATAAACTTTTTCAGTCCGTTTCTATGGCAGGTCATTTTGTTTCATATTTCATAATCATAACTAATATAAATAAAAATAAAAGTTTCCAACGAATAATAAAAGTAGTGAAAAATAAATCTATGACATGTCATGTGACAAGATAGGAGCAGCTAAAGAAATATATTTAATTGTTATCAAAGACTATTGTGTAATAGCACGTAACATTTGAAGATAGCAGTGAACGACCGACATTGACCGAGAGGCCCGTTTTTTGCCCTACTCACACACTTTACATTAGAAAGGGATAGTAATACAGTAAGGAATGATGGAGTTTTCAGAAATATCCTTTCATTATGCGCACGGCTAAAGAATGGAATTCCCTGCCTGCGTCTGTATTTCCGAGTGCATTTAACCTGAATCTCTTTAGGTAAGTCTAGAGTGAATAGGCATCTTCTGGGCAAGCTCGCTCCACCGTAGATCCCATCTCTGCTCTAGGGTAAGATTGGGGTCAAGAGTAAGCCCATCATAGATAAAAAAAAACCTTCGATTGAGGGAGTAAGCTCCGTTATCATATTTTTTTAAATTGACAATTGTCAGTACACACGTACAGATAAGTGTGGGTTACAAAACGAACCTCATGTTTAGAGTTATAGTTTGTTTTAAAGTACTTAAATTTCATGTTTCTTTCATTTGTTGAAATTGATTAATTGAAGTAGATACATCACATTCACATCTCTCTACTGCTGGACGTAGACCTCTATCAGGGCATTCCGTGGAAATCTCTCATGCTGACCATCTACTCAGTAGTTTACTACACAAACCAACTAATTATGGTAAAAAAAAAGTTTTTTGTAGATACCGTGCAATAAGAATAAAACATACATACATCACGCATATAATTATCCCTTGCGGGGTAGACAGAGCGTAAACGTCTGCAGAAAACGACCTACCTACATCTGATAAAAGTTTGAGAGTCATTGAAGACCGTGTATCACCATGTTGACAGGCTGTCAGCCTGTCCCCTAAAATTACAATACACATCAACTCTCAAATCCCTGAGTAATGAGAACGCTTCTTATGATGAGTGTAGGGCGATGCTATTTTAAGTCGGCATCACACGACAGAAGATTCCGTACAATAAGATAAAAAGCTTCTGTGAAATTGGAAATAAATCGCCGATGGTCCGCGAAAATCGGTTTAAAAGCTATCTAGCGATACTTTGCCGAATGCAAAATTAAAATCCTTCCAAATAAATGCAAAGACTATGCTAAATAATGCAAATGGTTCGCTGAGTGAAACATTTTAGGCGATTCCCACACGCACCGGATGACTTTCCGGTGTTTTCCCGGTTTGGTTATTTGACTGTTAAGGTGGATTGTTACGTCATACAAACGAAAAACTGCACTCTAGCCGTGCTATACATGAGCTGCAGAGCAAATTTTTGAAAAAACTTCATGTGAAATGATGAAGGCAAACGTAAATTTGTCGCAAAACTTCTTATGGTTAAAAGATAATAAGTATTTTCTGCACAATAAAATTAAACGTGTTTATTGCAGCAGTAGCTCCATCTATTTTTGTAAAGTGGAGACTAGGTTTTTACGGGGAAATCTGATGGTTTAAAAATTCTTTTTAGGGTTTTGCGAAAATGTTATATACCCACGGTACTCCCTATCAAGCTTTTTAATCAGACTTGTGTCTCCTTTACAGACATAACTCCATTGAACTTTTGTATGGAAATGGAACGCCTTAAGGAATGAACAGTAGAAAACTGGGAAACAAATGGCTCCATTCTTGACTGAGCCTTTTTTTCTGTGATTGGCCTAAAATATAACAATTTTAAAGTTCAGATAGGAACTTTCTATTGCTGTGTATATGCATAGTAGCACATGCTCAACTTTGTTTTTCTTTCCATTTACGAAATACAATTTTCTAAACGAACCAGATACGTATCTTAATTACCATCACACGACGCCACATTAAATTTGCAGCTGTCACAAGTTATTAAGTTGGTGTTTTGTGTGCTTGTTTCTTGCGGTTGTTTTCGGTGGCTGTCACGAACCGCAGTATTGCGCGGTACGTGTGCAATCGAAGGTCGAAGCCGAAACACATTAGAGTTCGTTTTCCATTTTGTTTCAATGGATTAGGACCCTCTATTTTACGAGTCGAGGTTTGGAATTAAATAAAGATTCGCGAAGTAATTCTTGAGGTCAAATGGGACTTTCAACACAAAGAGCTTACAGATGGGTCACTCGGCCCTATTTAGGATTTTCGTGATCGTCACTTGTTATATTGCTAGGGTTGCGACCTTGCACCTGTCAAATATCTTAAAGTTTAAGAATATCAAAACAGCAAAATCTTATACAAGATTGTCATAAGTATGATTCTGAGCCAATTTTAACCCAAGAACTGTGACGTTGGTGGCAACCATCTTCTCAGTTACTGGTAAAACCATACAACTATGGTCCTAGCTTACATCTACAGTACGCGCGTGAGTTCTTGGCCATCGGGGAATGAGGAGGCGCGCGGGGGCGGCGCGCCCCGCGGTTACCCAACTACCCGCATTCGCCCGCAGTCGAGTGATGGGAAAAAAGTGTGTCACAAAGTTGTCGATATTTTGTCGTTGTGTTGTGTTTTGTGTAGAAACCATAAATACTTCTTTAATATTATTCATAAACAGTGAAGTTACAGTTCGAACAAACTATGGCTAAAAAGGCCCCTTTAATAAGCAAATGTCTCGAGACATACATTTTGGTTACTTTGTTTTAAAGAAACCTGCACTTAGTTTTTAAAGACCTATTCAATGATACCCTACCTACTCAATATTGTAGGAAAAACAACCCATTAACTAATAACTATAAGTAGTCTGAACTGAACTGTTCGGCAACAATTCTCGATATCGACATCAACATGAATTAGTCACAGCACTACCGCATTCCTCAACATGGTCATGAACTCATGTGCGTACTGTACATATAGTCCAAACAAACATGGTGCATTTAAAGTACATAGGTATTACGTACGTTTATCTTGTGTGTGGTGACAGTTGTTAAGTCAGTGTTAACATTAGGGGTCCTATATAGTACACCCCCCGGAGGAGTTAAATAGAAAAAAACATACAAGTATGTTTGGACCATAGTTGCAAGCTAGGAACATAGTTGAATGTTTTTACGGTACCTTGAGTTCCTATGAGATTCCAGCGTCGTCATTATAATAGTACTGGCTAACTAAGTGAGCCATCTGTAAAGGCGCCCCACGCGCTGTTTCCCTAATTTGTGTCAAATGGGACTTTCGGCGCCTTTCATATTGAGTAATGAGATTTCTTGGCGTCGTTAATTAGACTTTTTCTGAAACTGATTTAATTCATTAAAAGGTTTTATGACTGACGGTCTTGAATTAGTTAATCAGCATAATTTAATTACGGGTTTAAGGCCATTAGAAGGTCAAATTCAAATTCAAGAAGAGTAACAGAAGTTAGTTCAATAATGAATATCTGAACACAGCTGGGTACACAAAAAATGAACCAGTAGTTCACAGTATAAAAATGAATTCTCTTTTTGCGTTTCGTTGTCTGTCTTGGAATTCGCACCCTTTTAATCACGTCATGGTGGGAAAACGTGTGATACCCCTGACTAGCCGATATTATTAATTAAGTGGTTTCTGATATTTTAAAGGCATTTACGAATTAGGATATAAACTATATGACTCAATCATTTAGATGGTGGTCGTCACATATCCGAGTTAGATGTCTACGAGAGTAGTAGACTGTTGAAAAACTCCGACACCTATTCATTCGACTCGGTGTCCCACACGATAGACGAAGAACGTAGAAAATACTTATTCAGTTAATTTAGGTTCTTATTCAGTAATCAAACAAATTTCTCTGATTACAGGGTTTCGCAGTCCGCGGCTACGATCCTTCAAAAGAGGCTCTAGCAGTTGCAGCCAAGAATGGCATCACCGGTGCTGATTCAATCGCAGCTGCAGTGGACGGCGCCGATGTGGTTGTATCCATTCTGCCTAGCAACAAAGTTGTACTAGACGCCTACCTTGGAAAAGATGGAGTTATTGCTCATGTAAGTAGTTAGATAAATGACTAAGAAGATAAAAAGACTTTAGAAGATGCAGCCAAGAATGGCATCACTGGTGCTGACTCCATCGCTGCTGCAGTGGACGGTGCTGACGTGGTCGTATCCATCCTGCCTAGCAACAAAGTTGTACTAGACGCCTACCTTGGAAAAGATGGAGTTATTGCTCATGTAAGTAGTTAGATAAATGACTAAGAAGATAAAAAGGCTTTAGAAGATGCAGCCAAGAATGGCATCACTGGTGCTGATTCCATCGCAGCTGCATTTGACGGCGCTGATGTGGTTGTATCCGTCCTGCCTAGCAACAAATTTGTACTGGATGCGTACCTTGGAAAGGATGGAGTTATTGCTCATGTAAGTAGTTTTATAAACGACGGAGCAGATAAAAATGCTTTAAAATTTGCAGCTAAGAATGGAACCACTGGTGCAGACACCATAGCAGTTGCAGTTGACAGTGCTGATGTATGTTTATGTTGTAAGAAAATAAAAGCAAATATAAGAAATTGCATCACAAGTGCCAATACTGCTGCAGTAAACTCAGCTAATGCGTAGTATCTCGGAAAAGAGGGTGCCATTGCGCACCTACATCGTGTAAAGTGTATAAACAACAATGAATTATTTGGGCAGTCAACAGAGTCCAGTAAATCTTTGTCCAAGAGTAAATCAAATAGGAATTGATGTTTTTTTAAGTTGCTACGCTATTCTCATATTTTGAAAGAGCCGCAAAGCAAGTGTTTAGTTTTCGTATAAAATGGGCGCGCGGTGCTGGCAACACTGCTCTGTCATTGTCACGTCCTCTGCCGTCGCCCGCATCGTTGATGCGAATTTATTTAGTGTGTATTATTTAATTAGTGTGCTTTCGGTTTTCTCGTGTGGTTTTCCCTGTTCGGTGGGGAAGTGAACCAAGTGATTTTGGTTCCGGCGCTTTGATTGAGAGTCACGCGACCGCCGGCAAAATATAACCTCACTTTTCGTTGGCTCGCGTCGTGGCTGCCGATAGCTACGTATTTTAATTATAAATGATTGGAGGCCAACGGGGCCGATTTCTCATTCGGAGAGAAATCTTTTAGTTATTTTGTGTTAAAAAACATTATGTGATGTCGAACTGTGAACTATAGTGCAAATTGGAGGAAAGGAGTTCGAGAACGAGCGGATGTTCCAGTGCTGTGAGTTTAGGTTATTCCCTATTCCTGCGCTCCTAAAATGTCCTGAATACCTGATTCCTGTCATACTTAAACTCACAAAGAAACGGCGTCATCGTTCGCTCGGTAAGCAATTCGTTGCTGGGCCCTGTTTAAGTAGATTTTGGAAACAAGAATTTCTCGGCCGGAAACTTTCCGGAACAAAATTCTCTCATTAAATTTATTTTATTTAGCTATAGTAAAGAGCACTACGAATCGTAGTCAAATGTTGTTCCGAGGCTGATCGACCATTTAGTTTTAGATTTTAAGATAACTTTAATTTGCTTCCACTGCGCTAAGATCAGCTTCGGAATCAAACATTTTTGGTAGCAGAGCGTGGTTGCTTTATTGCAACATAGTTAGCCGTAATTTAGTATTAAGCGTGTTTTTATATTACCCACATATTTTATTAATTTTGGAAAATATTGTTTCGGTTTTTTTGTGACTGTATTGTTTGCCTAGTGAACGGTACCTTATCGGTAAGGTCTAGGCCAGTCAACTAACATTTATTTTGTGGGATTTGTTTATTGGTTTTTCGTTTTATTAAGTCGAGTGTGTAAAAGTTGGTACCATGGCTCCTCGATCGCCAGGTATAAGGCTGCTATAAAGACAGAATTAAGGTGGTTTACTACCACAGCGGCAATGATCGGCCGCGAGGACCGGGAGGACGCGCTCTTGAAAAGTGCACTACAGGCAGATGAACGGGTTCGGGTTGTGTCGGAACACCTCACAGAGTGCCTCATGCTCCTTGAGGAAGCTCCTAACCCTGAAGATAAGGAGCTGGTTGAGGGCGATGTAAGCCAGTGCTTGGAGCTGGCACAGGACATTGCGCAGGCAGCTGCGGACATATCTAGGCGACGTGACGGAAAGGAAAAGCCATTCCGTGGTAAAGTGGGACAAGGATTACAGGTGCCTCTTCCGCCTGTTACGGTTCCAGTCTTTGCAGGCGATTACGCCGACTGGCCGGCGTTTGAGGACCTGTATAGCAGTGTGGTCCACACACGGACGGACATAACGCCGGCGTACAAGATGGCTCAGCTGATGTCCAGGCTACATGGAGAGCCTCATGAATTGCTGACGCATTTGGCTGTCTCGGATAGCAATTATGAGGTGGCGTGGAAGATCCTTACCGACCGGTATCGAAACAAGCGCCTGATTGTAGACAGGCTGTTAGACCAGTGGCTGTCAATACCAACCATAACGCGAGGTACGGACCTCCGCGAGAAAATCTTCCACCCAGTCAGTGTCGCGGTCAGCGCACTAGAGCGACAGGGTTTGCCAGTGGCGGGCTACGGTTATATCTTGGTCCACACAGTGCTTCGCCGCCTGCCGAGCGAAATGGTCGCTCGATTCGAGCAGCTACATGGGGGCAAGTCCTCGGACCACCTCCCGACCTACGAGGATCTGAAGTCGTTCCTCGAGGCCGAAAGCAGGCGAGTGGACGTCCAGGCTGGTGAAGCCCCTCGCAAGGAGACCTCTGCCCCTCGCCACCCGGAACGGCCGGGTGCACCGGCGCGAGGAGGCAACAGTGGGCAACCCAGGCGGTACAACACCGCATTGGAATCAGGGTGTGCCTACTGCAGGGAGACAGGCCACGGGGTGGCAGCGTGTCAGGAGTTTGCTGCGCAGCGGGTTCAGAGGAGACGGGGTGTGGCACAGCAGAGGCGTTGGTGTTTTCGGTGCCTGGGGCCGCATCAGGTGCGAGAGTGCCCTTCAAGCACCAACTGTAGGTACTGCCAGGGTGCACACCATCCGCTGCTCTGCATGAATCGCTCCGGAGGCGCCGGGGGCAGCGCTGGATCGGATCAGCGAAGGAGCCTGCCCACCAAGGGAGGAGCAACGCTCCCACCCCCTCAAGGAGGAGCCCACCTCCGCATCGGTCACAGGGACAGGCAGGGGACGTCAACAGACGGAGCCCACTTACCCAAGGACGTGGGGACAATCCCCACCACGGCAGCAGGTGCCGGATTGGGGAAGAGCGGCACAGGAACGTGGCCCAGGACACCCATCCCAGGTACGGGATTCAACGGGCGGGTGTCAGGGGAGCACTAGGCAGCCACCAGGGTACATGCAGTATTCTGCGGGCTTGAGCCACCTGGTTGGGTCTCAAGACCCACGCATGCCCCCGCCTATGCCTGAGTACCCGCGGCTACAGGCGCAACCTCGGTACGGACGTTTGCCGTCGGGGTACTATAGAACTCCAGCCATGGCCTTTATGGGCAGACCTTCCTACCAGCAGGAGTGGGACCCATACACAGGTTTGGGTAGTGAGGGGATACCCCCGCGGGACGCGGCCTCACCGCGTTTAGATTCCCGCTAGGTAATCGCCGCCTACTCATCAGCTTCGGCTCCCCGTCCAATCACGGTACTTTTGCCAACGGCTAAGATTTGGGTATGGGGATACGGTGGCCGGACCATTCAAGTAAGAGCCCTACTGGATACAGGGGCTCAGGGATGTATTGTATCGAGTAAGCTGGTGAGTAGGCTAGGCCTAAATGTACGGCCAAGTGAGGATGAAGCTGTAGGCATCGGGGCCTAAATGTGCCTGACATTCGGGGTCAGACGAACTTTGAGTTCGCATTAGGTAGCACATGTACAGGGTCAGCTATCAAGTCTCAGCCGTGGTGCTGGATGAAGTGGTTGGGAAACTCCTCAGGTTAGGTTACCACCAACGGTACGAGGGTTAACCACAGGGTTGGAGTTAGCTGATCCTGATTTTGATACTCCTGGTACGGTGGACGTACTTCTCGGGTCAGACGTCCTCGGGAGATTATGGTGCGGTAGGAAGAAGGTACTCCAGGAAACTGGTTTGGTGGCCGTAGATACCACAGGGGTATGTTGTTTTCGGCCCAGTTTGGAGACCTCAGGACCTACCAGAAGGGGATCCGGTCCTCTATGGTAGTGTGCTGTCAGAGGTGCTGCAGAGGTTTTGGGAGTCTGAAGAGCCGCCCACGGCGGACAGACGGAAGCCAGAGGATGACGAGTGCGAGTTGTTCTATCAATACAACACTGCGAGATGCCCGTCAGGCAGATTCGTGACCAGGCTACCTTTTCTCCCAAACCGCCCCGCTTTAGGTAGTTCGCGACAGCTCGCGGAACGGAGACTACTCGGAATGGAGCGGAAGATGAGGCGAGACCCAGCACTTCGGCAGAAGTATATAAATTCATGCGGGAATATATTCAATTGGGCCACATGTCGGTGTCCAGCCTGGATTGGAGGTGTGTCGAGCATTATTACATTCCACACCTGGCTGTCTTGAAGTCACCTGAGGCGAAAATACGGGTGGTGTTTGACGGTTCTGCTCCTACCTCGAATGGTGTGTCTGTGAACCAATGTTTGCACGCGGGTCCTAAATTGAACCGGGACATTGTGGACATTCTCACAGACTTTCGGTTACACCAGGTAGCGTTCGTCGCAGACGTCAAAATGATGTTTCGCCAAACCATGATACATCCGGATGACCGTCGGTATCAGCTGATTTTGTGGCGTGAGAGCCCAGATGAGCCGATGGTCACATACGAACTTAACACGGTGACGTATGGACTTAAGCCAAGTCCGTATTTGGCAGTACGTACGCTGCGAGTTGGCCGCACAGGAAAGGGTAAGATATCCTCGAGCCGCAGCAGTACTGGATCGCGACGTCTACGTGGACGATATCTGCACGGGTGCTGATAGCGTGGAGCAGGCGCTAATTCTACGAGACGAGTTGATCGCGATCATGGGTTCAGGAGGTTACGAGTTGCGGAAATGGTTGTCCAGTTGCCCAGAGCTCCTGGCCGGTTTGCCAGGCGAGTTCCATCAGGACCCGCACCTCTTTGAGAACCCGGACAATCCAAACACGTTGGGCATCCTCGGGGTGCAATATAGGCCAACGCATGACGTATTCACGTACAAGATCGAGCCCGACCTTTGGAGAAAACTTGGACTAAGCGGTCGGTACTGTCGACAATCGCTAGAACGTTCGATCCTAGCGGATGGATCGCCCCGGTTACGTTCATGGCGAAGTGCTTTTACAAAGGTTGTGGCTAGCCAACTTAGGATGGGACGACCAACTCTCCGGAGAGTTGTTGAAGGATTGGCTCAAGTTTGTGACCACCTTACCAGGGATTGTGCACATCGCGATACCCCGCAAGTTAGTCCCATCGGTGGGATGTAAGGCTACCCTACATGGGTTTTGTGACGCCTCGGAGCGAGGGTACGCGGCAGCTGTATACCTTCGGACAGCAAGTTCAACGGGAACTGTGCACGTGCGTCTGGTTATGGCCAAAAGTAAGGTGGCACCAGTCAGAACTAGATGGACCATCCCCAAATTGGAATTGGCAGGGCAGCTCTTCTAGCGCGCTTGCTAAATCATGTAACCTGCAATCTGCGTGGTACCATCAACTTGGATGAAACGGTGTACGCGTGGACTGACAGTCGGATAGTTCTGTGCTGGTTGCAGACGTCGGTACATACACTTGAGGTTTTCGTGGCAAATCGGGTGTCACAGATTACGGGGTCGGAAACTCCGTTAGTGTGGAGGCACGTACCGGGAGAATGGAACCCAGCGGACTGCGCTTCGCGCGGGTGCAGGGCACCTGATTTGGTGAGTCACCCACTGTGGTGGGGACCTCAATGGCTGACTGAGTCGCCGCAGGAATGGCCATTCAACGAGTGCAGGGCGCCGCTTGGGCCACCTGATCGAGGTTTGCGAGTGAACGTGGGGCAACTCGTACCGAAGCCTAACCCAGCTTTCTTGCTGGAACGGTATAGCTCCTCGACAAACTTCTTGGGGTGACAGGTTGGATCAAGCGGTTCGTGAACAACTGCAGGAAGCCTCAAGCAGAACGGAACTTTACACCTGTCCTCTCGCCTGCGGAGCGGAATGCGGCTCTATGCTCATTGGTTAGAGTCGTCCAGGCGGAACATTTTGAAGAGGAGGTCAGGCTGCTCAGGGATGGACGTGGAAAGCTGAAGGGAGGAATTGTGCGCCTCAACCCATTCCTGGATGAGCAAGGTATGCTCAGGGTTGGAGGCAGACTTCGGAACGCTAGCCTGCCCTTTTCGGCTCGGCATCCACTGTTACTTCCAAAAGGGACCCTTAGTTGAGCTCTTAGTCAGGGATCGTCATGAGAAAAACTCGCACGCGGGCTGTAAGGCGCTATTGGCCATCCTACAGCGCGAGTTCTGGATCTTATCGGGACGACGAACGGTACGTAGCGTTGTGTTTAGGTGCTTGCCTTGTTACCGCTTGAAGGCAGCCACAATGCAGCCACAGATGGGAGATCTCCCACCGGACCGGGTGACGGAGGCCTGGACGTTTGCAGGTGTGGGAACGGATTTTGCAGGCCCTTTCATGGTAAAGGCATCACGCCTACGGAACGCAAAGTCTATCAAGGCGTACTTGTGCGTGTTCGTGTGCCTAGCCACCAAGGCCGTCCACTTGGAGCTCGTGGCCGACCTATCTACGGAGGCCTTTTTGGCAAAGCTGGAGAGATTTACGTCGCGACGAGGGCGACCAGCGCTGATCAGGTCGGATTGTGGTACCAACTTTAAGGGTGCTGATCGGTGTATGAAGGAAATTGTAACGTTCTTAAGGGAGAACGAAGAAGCCATCAGCACGGGCCTCTCCCGTCAGGGCATTACCTGGGTGTTCGATCCACCAGCGTGCCCTCACTGGGGTGGTATTTTTGAAGCGGTTGTAAAGTCCGCTAAGACGCATTTGTTGCGCGTTGTAGGGTTAACAATTTTGACTTTCGAGGAGCTGGCGACCGTGTTTTGTAAAATTGAGGCTGTACTCAATTCGCGTCCTTTGTGTCCGCTCAGCTCAGACCCAAATGATTTAGAGGCCCTGACGCCAGGGCATTTCTTAATTGGCCGCCCACTTAACGCCTTGCCGGAATATCCCTATACGGAGGTGAATAGCAATCGTTTGTCGCGTTATCAGTTGTTGCAGCAAATGACTCAAAACTTTTGGAAGCGTTGGTCGCTTGAGTACTTGCACATTCTGCAGCAACGCCTTAAGT
Organism: Phthorimaea operculella; assembly: GCA_024500475.1. NCBI lineage: Eukaryota > Metazoa > Arthropoda > Insecta > Lepidoptera > Gelechiidae > Phthorimaea > Phthorimaea operculella. Next base: position 17,003,224 of record JANFCV010000001.1, read on the forward strand.
GGACGGACAGGACTGAACCCCCCTGCATTGGGGATCTCGTTCTGGTTAAGGATGCCAACCTACCGCCACTGCGTTGGCGCCGGGGGCGCATTCTCAACCTGTTTCCGGGTAGTGATGGCACTCCTCGAGTTGCAGAAGTTCAGGTGGGGGATTCAGTCCTTAAGCGAGCAGTAGCTACATTATCACGCCTGCCATGCATAGAGCGGACCGATGGGTCGGTCCGGGGCGGGTGAATGTTTAGTTTTCGTATAAAATGGGCGCGCGGTGCTGGCAACACTGCTCTGTCATTGTCACGTCCTCTGCCGTCGCCCGCATCGTTGATGCGAATTTATTTAGTGTGTATTATTTAATTAGTGTGCTTTCGGTTTTCTCGTGTGGTTTTCCTGTTCGGTGGGAAGTGAACCAAGTGATTTTGGTTCCGGCGCTTTGATTGAGAGTCACGCGACCGCCGGCAAAATATAACCTCACTTTTCGTTGGCTCGCGTCGTGGCTGCCGATAGCTACGTATTTTAATTATAAATGATTGAGGCCAACGGGGCCGATTTCTCATTCGGAGAGAAATCTTTTAGTTATTTTGTGTTAAAAAACATTATGTGATGTCGAACTGTGAACTATAGTGCAAATTGGAGGAAAGGAGTTCGAGAACGAGCGGATGTTCCAGTGCTGTGAGTTTAGGTTATTCCCTATTCCTGCGCTCCTAAAATATCCTGAATACCTGATTCCTGTCATACTTAAACTCACAAAGAAACGGCGTCATCGTTCGCTCGGTAAGCAATTCGTTGCTGGGCCCTGTTTAAGTAGATTTTGGAAACAAGAATTTCTCGGCCGGAAACTTTCCGGAACAAAATTCTCTCATTAAATTTATTTTATTTAGCTATAGTAAAGAGCACTACGAATCGTAGTCAAATGTTGTTCCGAGGCTGATCGACCATTTAGTTTTAGATTTTAAGATAACTTTAATTTGCTTCCACTGCGCTAAGATCAGCTTCGGAATCAAACAGCAAGAAATGGAATTAAATATTCTCATATTTAAATTTGATATTTTCTAGGCACCAAAAGGCAGTTTGCTAATCGACTCAAGCACAGTGGACCCCAACGTCCCCAAACAGATCCACCCCGTCGCCACTGAGAAAGGAGTGGGCTTCATTGACGCCCCTGTATCAGGAGGTAAGAGCTCAGTTTGTTAAATCGCATCGTAGCGTATATTACCGGTCAATAATGCTGGCCACCGTGAAGAGAAGACTATCTTATCTTATTATACCTTTTAACGAGCAAGAATCTCGATTAAATTATAATCGGAATCTCTGAAACGGCTCCAACGATTTTCACGAAATTTTGAAAATCGGGGTTTTTGAGGGCGATATATCGACGTTGCTCCACCCCATTAATAGTTTTATAAAAACTAACAACGCCATCTGTTGAAAAACCGAGAAATATTGGTCACCCAGCCTCTGAAGAGTTTATTTTTTGAGTAACGTCGTGGAATTTTAGATTGTTTGAATATAAAAAATATGACATCAAATATTTCCGCAATTTAAGTATGCACAAGTGCATTTTGTAAACTTATGGATAATCTAGTAGTTCTTAGCCTACTTGCAGTATTATTTATGTTTTTAAAGATTATGTCTTTTAGATAATCTGTTATCCATCTTACCTACACCGATATTAGGTAAAAATAAATGGTAGGAGGTTCGAGACGTTCCTCAAGGACATATTCAAAATACTTATTTCATCAAATTGTCAAATATAGAATCGTATAATTTAATTATATCGCATTTGATGAATGACAAACTTACAATTTCTGTCTGCAAAACTTATGTTATGTCATGACCGTCATGCCATAAGTTCATAAGTTTATGATATGCCTACCTGTTTTATCATATCATCATACATAACATTTTATTGACAAAAAAAATCACATTTTGTCATACTTATTATCTCATGTCATGATAAAAGATAATGTTTTATGACATGCACGACTTATCGTATGTTTAATACTGTGTGTGAGGGATTTTTATCGTGTTGCTACGTCGGCTTTATTTGTTTATCATTTATTATGAATTCTTTATTATATCTGTTTAATTTAACCTGATTTTAACCTTGGCGTGTAGTATACTTCAATTGGGCATAGGTATATTTCTGATAATGATCACATCACACATGACATGCAGTTGCATAACTACCTAATAAAATAAACTACAATAGGTGAATAGGTAATAATGGAACGAAAGAAAACTATTACTATACATAAATAGTTAAGTAGCAGTAGAAACTGCAAAAGGCCACTTTCCAAGAAAAACAAATAGCAGTGAAAAACATGTGATAAAATGATTATGATAAGATGCCACACCATTACGTCAACAGTCTCAAATAAACAACACACCCACACATAAAATGTTACGTAAATATAAATACTATAAATTTATGGGATTCCCGGGACGGTCGAAATTTTAAAGAATCTGAAGAAGAAGAAATGGACAAAAGGTTAAAATAAAAATAAGATGTAGGTCTATCGCCAGCAAATCCACTCACCAACACCTACGTATTTAAGGGACCAACTTATACTTTATTACCATACAAATACTAAGAATAACCAGCATAAGTTGGTCCCTTAAATAAGTAGGTGGATTTTCTGGCGATAGTGCAATAAAACGGATGGTATTGCAGTTTGTGACAACCGTCATACAAAATGACAACCTGCAACAGGGGTCCGGAATCGAATTTCGAATTACAAACATTCGAAATACCTCTTTGCGAAAGTATATCTTTTTGAAAAGTTTTCCCCCGAATACAAGTTCTATCGATTTCTGTTTGCTGCGAAACATTATGCATCGATGATACGTTCCTCCGAATTTACCTTTTGACGATTTAAAATTATCCGAGTAGGTATTCTTAAATCGATCCAAATAAGGGTTAGGATACAAGGCGAGTAAATCTGGTAGAAAATATGAAAATATTGGCCTTGATTCTAACGTACCTACGTATTTCATTTTTAACAAAATCACGTCACGTTTTTGTTTCGTATGTAATACGTACCTTTATTTTGGAGGGACAGATAGGACATCCAATTTGTTCAGTTTTAAAAGTTGTTCAGTTCTAAAGGTATTTCATTTTTAAAAGTTGTTCAGTTTTAAAGGTTGTTCAGTTTGAAAGTTGTTCAGTTTTGAAACTTGTTCAGCTTTGGAAGTTGTTCAGGTTCATAAGTTGTTCAGTTTTGTAATTTGTTTAGTTTTGTAAGTTGTTCAGTTTTAATAGTTGTTCAGTTTTGAAATGTTCAGTTTTAAAAGTTGTTCAGTTTTAAAGGTTCTTCAGTTTAAAAATTTGTTTAGTTTTTAAAGTTGTTCAGTTTTGTAAGTTGTTTAGTTATGAAATTTGTTCAGTATTGAATTTTCTCTTGTACAATCACAGTATGAGTGGACTTTAGAGTGGACCTTGCAATGGCTAGTGCGCAAAAGTGTGCGTACCTAATTCGTTTTTATACTTTTTTTGAGTGTAGATAAATAGTGTATGTAACTGCATATAATTAGGCATTAGAATGCTCGTGTCAAACTATTATCACACTCGGCTCTAGACACTCACATTCTAATGCCTCCCATTATAAGACAGTTGCATAAACAACTATTTCGGTTAGATTTGGGTCGGCAAAAAACAAATTCGGAGGAACGTAGCTTCGATGCATAATGTTTCGCTGCAAAATTAAATCGATACAACTTACCTTCGTATGAACTAATGTTCGAAAATATTTTTTCGCACTCAATCCTTTCGAATCTTTGTAATTCTAACTTCGATTCCGGACCCCTGCAACAGATAGGACGTCGTTTGCATGATACCCAGATTCTGAATGAAACTTAATCGCTTTTCCTAAGAATACAGATCTAGTAAGATCATTAGTTAAATAAAACCATACAGTGAGCCGGTTACATTTAATTAAGTTCAAATCCTCCCATACTAAGTGACGCAATTTTTCATCATTTTTGTATGGGAGGTCTAATATTTGGACCTGGAAATATGGATCCTACTAATATTATAAAGGCGGATGTTTGTGTGTGTGTTTGTTACGACATCACGCAAAAACGGCTGATTAGTTTGACATGAAATTTTGCACAAATATAGAAGAGCATCTAGAATAACACATAGGCTACTTTTTACCACGGAAAAATGACTCATTCCTACGGGATCACGCATCTTCCAATATTTTTGAAATAGGTGGCGCGACTGAGCCGATTCGCGTTTTAGAAACTAACAGCGACATCTCTTGGTGAGTAACTAAGCCCAAATTGACTGAATGAATTAGAAGAATCACTAAGACGCGGGTGAAACCGCGGGACAGAAAGCTAGTAATTCATATTTCGAAGAAAAATTTCTAACAAAAGTTGTTCAGTTTTGTGAGTAGACCACACCCTGAAGAGATTTTTACTTAATTAAATGTAACCCTATATTCATGCTCACCAAACACTTCTCCAAACTTTTAGGTGTAATGGGCGCACAAAACGCAACTCTCGCCTTCATGTCTGGTGGCAACAAGAGCGACTTCGACAGATCCCTTCCAGTCCTCGGAGCTATGGGAGCTAAGCTGTTCCATTGCGGAGTCATCGGGTCAGGACAGGTCGCCAAGCTTGCCAACAACATGCTGATGGGAATCACTGGCATGGCCACCGCTGAGTGTATGAACATGGGTATCAAGTGAGTATAACCCTTGACCTTCAACTACTAGGTCATCTTGGAAGGATTCCTTACTGTTCTCGAAGCTATGTGCGCTAAACTGGTCCATTGCGGAGTCATTGGCTCAGGGCAGGTCGCTAAGCTTGCCAACAACATGCTGATGGGCATTACTGGAATGGCTACCGCTGAGTGTATGAACATGGGTATCAAGTGAGTATAATTCTTGACTTTGAACTACTAGGTCATCTTGGAAAGATTTCTTACTGTTCTCGAAGCAATGGACGCTAAGCTCTTCCACTGCGGAGTCATCGGCTCAGGCTCTGTTCTGGGGATCAGGTGAGTACGACTTTAGATTCTCCACTACTAGAGCGACTCCGACAGATCCCTTCCAGACCTCGGAGCTATGGGCGCTAAACTGTTCCACTGTGGAGTCATCGGTTCAGGACAGGTCGCCAAGCTTGCCAACAACATGCTGATGAGCATCACTGGCATGGCCACCGCTGAGTGTATGAACATGGATATCAAGTGAGTGAGACTTTTGACCTTCGACCACTAGGTCCTCTTCGATAGATCCTTTTTCGTTCTTGGTGTTATGGGCACTAAGCTCTTTCACTGCGGAGTCATCGGCTCAGGACAGGTCGCGAAACTTGCCAACAATATGCTGATGGGTATCACTGGCATGGCCACCGCTGAGTGCATGAACATGGGTATCAAGTGAGTGTGACCTTTCAACTTAAGCTACTAGGTCATCTCGGAAAGATTCCATACCGTTCTCTAAGCTATGGGTGCTAAGCTCTTCCACTGCGGAGTCATCGGCTCAGGCTCGGTTCAGGGAATCAGGTGAGTACGACTTTAGATTCTCCACTACTAGAGCGACTTCGACAGATCCCTTCCGGTCCTCGGAGCTATGGGCGCTAAACTGTTCCATTGCGGAGTCGTCGGCTCAGGACAGGTCGCCAAAATGGCCAATAACATGCTGATGGGCATCACTGGCATGGCTACTGCTGAGTGTATGAACATGGGTATCAAGTTAGTAGGAGCTTTAACCTTCAACTACTAGATCGTCTTGGAGCTTGGTTCTTGGAGCTATGAGAGGTAATCTGTTCTATTGCGAAGTAATTGACTCAGGATAGGTGGCTAAGCTTGCCTACAACAACAGGGTTTTCTACTTGCTTCTGCTAGTAGAAGACCTCTAACATGATTCTGTAACGATCACCGTCTATGTTAAGATTACCTACTGACACATCATAACAACATTCGCTAAACTACCAGTACTATGGATTAGCCTACGCCTGTTACTGTTAAAAGTTATCAATGAAACTAAAATCTTCAACTAGTATCAGCAAGTTGGTATATCTTTTCCATTCGAATCAAACAGCCAAGTTCTGAATACACCTTTCACCAAAAATGTCTCATTTTAATATTATCGTTACCTTTTCTTTTCCAGAGCGGGTCTGGACCCTAAGGTCCTACTAGACGTGCTGAACAACTCCTCGGCGCGCTCATGGTCAACTGAGGTGTACTGCCCAGTACCCGGCCTGGTGCCCACCGCTCCTTCCAGCAGGGACTACGAGAACGGATTTAAGAACGAACTTATGGTCAAGGTAAGGAAACCTGGATCTTTATATGAGGTTTCAGAGGGTTTTCCGTCCAAGCTCATTTACTAAGAAGAAACCAGTCTTCAAGCCTTACCGTATTAGTGCGTTTTTTTAAATCTAAGTGTTTAGACGTGCTCTGAACCTCTTCGGCACAAAGTGAAAGAAAAAAAATAACCCAGAAGGGTTCATGTTTATTTAGATGGGTTCGGTCTGTGAATGATTATTGTATAAATACATTCTGTTAGGTGGAAAATATTATAGGAGCCATCTTATCTCCACAATGATAAGTTCCGATAAGTTCAATGTCAGCCATATCAGTAGGCTACGATGTTTACCAGACATCCCAGCTCGCTCCCTCCCTATTATTATAGATAAGTTTGTAGTATGTGGTCATGGTCACTACATACTCTCTTTTCCCAATGAAAATCCAAAGGCACAGTTAAAACAAGTGTCTTAAAATTTGATATTCAATTTATCGCGGTTTTAATCGTGTTGACTATATTCAATCTTTAAAGAATGAGTTAGTCGATGGGAATTAGCTTTGCAAAACTATCCCGGTAGTTGGAGCCCAACCACGCTGGCAAAGTACCTACACTATAACCGCAGTCCACGGTAGCCCTGTTGGTAGAAAAGTCGGCAGTACAGATGCCGAAAGTCGCAGTTTGAAATCCTGCCAGCGGCTGAAAATTTTACATGTTTTACAAAAAGTGTTAACCGTTATTTTCAGGACCTGGAGCTCGCCAGCGGCCTGGCGCTGAACATCCGGTCACCCATCCCCCTGGGCGCGGTGGCCACCCAGCTGTACCGCATCGTCCAGTCCCGCGGCTACGGACAGAAGGACTTCTCATACGTCTTCCAACTGCTCAAGGAGGAGGCCGACAAGAACAAATCTTAAATAAATGTTGACTAGTTTTATTTAGATGTTTCTTTTTTGTTTTTTATTTGCTGTTCTAAAAATTCTCTTAATTTCTAAGACAGCCTAGAAAAGCCAAGTAAATACCTCTCGTTTTAGTCTCAGTACGACGAAGAAATATTCAGAAAATATTTCAATTGTGTAGGGAACCAGCACCAAAATCTATCATAAATTCTAATACCTAAGACAAAAACGGATAAATACCTCAGAAATCTGTTAGAGGTGTTGCCAATACCTTAAAAATTAATTTTAACATCCGGTCACCCATCCCCCTGGGCGCGGTGGCCACCCAACTGTACCGCATCGTCCAGTCCCGCGGCTACGGACAGAAGGACTTCTCATACGTCTTCCAATTGCTCAAGGAGGAGGCCGACAAGAACAAATCTTAAATAAATGTTGACTAGTTTTATTTAGATGTTGCGTTTAGGTTTTTATTTGCTATTAGCTTGTTTTGGTTCCAAAGATTCTCTCAAAGAAATGTCAAGCAAATACCTCTCGTTATAGACTCAGTGACGCATGACAATTACGCGGTATAGGATGTAAGAAAAAAGCGGCCAAGAGCGTGTCAGACACGCTCACAAATAGGGTTTCGTAGTCAACGTTTAAATATCAGGTCTTTCGGCGTTACAAAGTTAATTTTGTTGCTGGTTTGTTTGCAGCTGTATGGTGACCAACCGCAAATTGAAAAACTTTAATATTTTCTTAATCTTAATTGGTACAGTATTCGTTATAGTTTTCATGGTAACTTTATAATAAGAACTATATTCCATATTTTTTTCAAATTTTTAGCATGCGTACTTTAGAAGTTACAGGTGGAACAAATTATGGCACAAAAACGCCCCTTTTAAAAGTAAATATCTCGAGACAGAAACGTTTTAGAGACTTTGTCTCAAAGAAACCTCCCCTTAGTTTTAAAAGACCTATTCAACGATACCCTACTCAATATTACAGGTGAAAAAAAAAATATTTTTGCCCCTCTTTCACATGTATGGGAAGGGGGTCCAAAAATATTTGAAATATTTTTTTCTCAACGTTTCTAAATTTGGGTCAACACGATCTATCTTCACACCAAATTTGATGTCGATAGCTCCAAAACTGACGAAGTTATGAGGGCGCGGCATACAGACAGACAGACAGACAGACAGACATGACGAAACTATAAGGGTTTCTAGTAGACTACGAAACCCTAAAAAGTGATCAGTACCAAAAACGCATAAATATGAACCTAAGTATTCCGAATACGACAAAAATTGCCAAAAACCTCAGAGCGGGTAGGTATAGATTTGTGCTACGAGTATTTATAAAAAACAATTTTATTTTAAAGATTTTTTGATCCTTGATGAAAATTATTCGGGCGCACACTGCTACACTCATGAAAATTTTAAAAATATTAAAGTAAAATCATAATTTTAAATATTTTTATAAAAATGTTCAAACCTAGTTCTGAGCTCGACATAGCGCGTCGTGTGCACCGTTGTAGACCTTATTGTATTGTGTGCGATGAAGGAACAGTGTAGAGTTGTCCGAGTGCTAATTATTCAAATTTTATAAAATGTTTGAACACGCTAAACATACTTTATTACACCCTATAGATCGCGTGGCTTGAAGGAACGCAGTACTTTTCCTAATACACTGTATAGAGCCGTACGTAGTGCAAGTGTAACGACTACGTCATTACTACGATCAGTATTAGAGCCCATTGTTCCCAGTCCCGGAGGCAGCGATCGAGCTGTACGCTATTGTACTTTGATTGTACACCGTTCAGCCCCATTTGCTGACGTCACGACGGCTGAGAGCACTGACAATCTGTAAGTACTATCAGTTCAACTATTATTATCTAGCTCAATAGTTGCAACCTAGTAGAAAAGTCGGTTAACAACCCGATGAACTCTGGTCATTAGGTACTACGATCAGTATTGTTCCCAGTTCCGAGGGCAGCGATCGCTATTGTATCTTTACATGACAATCTGTACTTACTATCGATTCCTACTCCATAAGAACACGAATTTCACCTTATAATCCCATATTTTTTGTGAAACAGGTTGACAGACGCATCCACCGACGCGACGCAGCGTTGTGCGATACGCAGCAATAGCGAATGCGTCTGTCAAACCGTTTGACATAAACCGTACATTTGTTGGAAAATTAGTTTGAAATTCATATTATCCGAACGCTTGAACGAAAAAAACGCATAAACTGATGTTACGAGTGTTTCTCGCCTAAATCTCATACAATCTGAAATCCCGCGTGAGAAGCAACACAAACAAGGTCCCATTCCGTTCTGATCAAGATCCAAGGGTGGTTTTATATACCCGGTTTACCTAAATCATCTACAGAAGATATTTCCTAAATGTCTGTTCTCCCAAAAAATTAAACTACCAAGAATCCTTCAATGATATCTGCCGTTTCGCAACCGATTCCTTTCATCACATCCTGATCACATCGCATCAAGTAAATTGTCAGTCCGGTCGTCAGCAATTTGCCGCTGATCGGCGCACAATGGTGAACGATTGGACACACTCGCAGCTCGAATGCTTCTAACTGCTTGAGCACAAAATAGAGAATTTACAGAAGGATAGCTCGCCCCTTTTTCCGATTATATACACCATGGTATAATAAGATACTCCGCCTGGTATTTCTTTCCGAGACTCGTGAACCACGTGACCAACACAACACTACGTCATCATGCTTGTGGGTTACCAGAATTACCCACTCTTATGATGTTTTTTGTAAATCATTTAAAATACATACATACATACATACATACATCACGCCTTTATCCCTTGCGGGGTAGGCAGAGCGTCAACGACCGTAAAAGTACGGTCGTTATCGCCACGTCTGACACATATTTGAGGGCCGTTTTAGCTAAAAAAAAAAAAAATACTGTTAACTAATAAATAAAATTTAAGTGTTGCTGTAAAGTTTCAGTTAATACACACGTAAATCTAAATTATAAATTATTAAGAAATATTTTAACCCATTGTTCTGAGACTGAATTTACCCCATAACGTATTCTATTGAAATAAAGTGGCAATACTAAGTGACGTTGACTTGTATTTCTCTGGGAAGGAAAGACCATGTTTTATTAGACTATGATATACACGGTCTATGGTTTCAACTTTTTATGATAGCCGGCGAGTTATGCATCCGTAGGGCACACAGACACTTTACGCAACATCAAATTTGTGAAACTTACACGCATGCTCACACACACACACACACACACACACACACGCATTGATACAAGGCTTTTATATTGGTAGTACTACTTTGTAATTCCTACATTCTATTATTATTTATTTTTAAGTTTTTAAGTTTGTTTTTACTAGTTTGCTTACCTACCTACAGCTTTGTTAATGACGATGGGATGAGGCGAGTCATTCCCAACACAAGTATCTAATTACTTACTGGGAAGACTCATCAATGTATTGTAACAATTTGTGTCAATAAAGCTTTTTGAATTTATTTATTTTTTAATTATAACCTACGATTACTTCGATCCTATGATTTCTAGGATGCCGTACGTAACCAAACGGTGAAAACAGAACGCTATTATTATTACTTCTCTGTCTGTCTGATTGCTGTCACCACTGTATCTCATAATTACAGCAATAGTTAATTAATTAGTAAATTTTGCATGAAGTTAAATAAATGAAATAGTTGACAGTTGATATTTTCACGGAACCTATAACCACTATTCCCGCTACGACGACTAATACTGAAAGATAGAATAAAATAAAACTTAAGGGGTCTTCTTATTGCAAACATTATTTTTAATTAAGCCCTTTTTGTACACAATGGTATGGCATCCTTCGTGTGCGAGTCCTACTCGCATTTGGCCGATTTTTGGTGCATCATCTATACACAAACATTTGACGCATGTGTCGCATAGTTTAGGAATTTTTGATTGTTTAAATATGACATATCCCTCGTATTAAAAATCTGCTAGTTCACTCTTGATAAAATGCGATTACATTATTATTAAAATAGTATAATTAATAGGTAGTTCATTTGACAATAATCAAAGTGAGCAACATTCGACTAGGCAAGGATAATATACTGCAACTTGTTATTGCTACCCCATTCAACAACGAATGGCAAAATGTGTCTTCCAAAGCATTGCGCCTCAGACCAATTCAGAACAAGCTACCATTTATTGCTACATCACGGCTAGCATTGTTTCACCAACTAGACCAAACTGACCTTCATAAATAACAAAGAAAACGTCGCCCATATTGAGTTTTTTCCCGTTTTTTTGGCAAAGAAAAAATCAAATAAAGGACAATGGAGGGTGGACCGCGTCATAATCATATTTTTCTCAACACAAAGGAGTCCTTACGTTAATGTGGTTGGTAATAAATGAAAGCCACGGCCAGGGCTACCAGGCGTCAGGGTTTTTGTGCTTCTTCCTTCCGGACCAGCAGACAGCAAATAAATATTCCTAAAAAACCTTTTTAACAAATTGACATACCTAGCGTTTCCTACTTCGGCACTTTTCGGGTAAAAATGCTTCGATTCTCATCAGAAGCTAGTTAATCTGGATACTATCCAAACGGTTTTCATATATAATATGTTTCCATGCCTGATCGCCGAAAAATTATGCCGAAAAATATTTCGCTTTCTCATTAGTTCAGCTTTGCACCAGACTATCTATCTATGTAATGTAGGATTGCGCCGCTAGGAAGATAACAAGTGGCTTGAAATTTAAAACTCATACGAGTATATGGTCAAGCTCAAGACACACTTGAGACCGATGCCTCGCAGACTTGTAGCAGAAGTTAGGGCGTTATTCAGTGAATTGATTTGGACATGATTATCATTTTAAAATTTTTTCATTTACACTGACGCATCGGATATGGAGTTACACATCTTTTCAACTTTTCATATTTACAATCATGTAACCCTAGCCACAACCACATATACATGCTTTTTGCGCTCACCCTGAGTCGGGAGGCTTTCGGTCGGCCTTTTTTGAATCCGTAAGTCATGGTAGGACCCTTTTAAGCGAACAATGAAAGTCAGTTTTTTGTGAGAATATCGTACTATATTTTTGCTGCGGACCATATTTTTGTGTTAATTTTCTTTCTTCTACATAATCACGCTTATATCCCTTATCTGCGCAAGTTATAACTGAATCACATACCTAATAGACGGAACTATCAGAACTTTGCATCAATCAGTAGATCCCATCAGCTAAATTGACGTGCCAACTGCCAGCGAATGTTGCTGAAATGGCACGAGTCTAGTACTAGTTGCATCGTCAATCGTCCGTGAGACGATCAATCAATCAATTTGTTTCCGGAACGTTATATATAACATAGGCCTTTTCAAGGCAAGAGTGAATAGGCACCACCCAGGCAAGCATGTTCCAACATCGTCTGCATCATCCATCACTTACCAACAGGTGAGACAGCAGACAACTGCTAGCCTATCTTACGTTAAAAAAAAACTGGACCCAATTGACTGTTTGAATGCATAGGTGGTGCTGTTCGAAAAGTTATTTGTAAAACGTATGCATGACGATTTTATTGCTGGCATATATGTACTGCGGGGCTTAAATCTGCTAAATGAAAATCGTCTCCCTTGTGTGTCTTGGCATGTAAGTTTTAAGGTGTTTTAGTAGTTTTGTATTCCGCTAACAGCTTTTAGTATGGAAAACAAGAAATAAGCAAACTTGGGTAACATTAGAAGGTTGACATGGGACCTTATCCTTTAGTCAATCTAGGTGATTTATCGTCTTGCTACCTGTCCAAATTGCGAACAAAAGTGACAATATTTATGCAGGTTATGTTCATCTTTAGGTCGTAGATTGTCACCCCATCGCCAAAAATTAAGTATGTTTGAGATATGCATAGGTAGATAGGCGCACACGCCGGTACATCATGCGGGGATAAAAATTGGACCCGAATTCACAGCATTATTGTTTGCCTCTCTATCAACACCACAACAAGTGACAACAATGTTGCCGATTCGGGTCCATTCTATATCCGCACCAGTTATAGCTATGAACATCAATCTGATTGATCGTCTCGCTGTCACTCTAAATTGCCGACACCGGTGACAATATAGCAGCTTATGAGCATTGTTACCTGAACAATGCCAGTAATGGCCTGTAATAACGTCAGCTCACTGTAATATGAATCAATGAGTATAATACGTATATCTGATGTGATTTCGATGCTAGACAAAACGATACCCGAATAAAATTTCGCTAGAATAGTGACGAAAGAAAATGAGCAAAGCAAGCAGACCTAATTCCACCAATAAGGCAAAATAAAGTGCAGCTAAGCCACTTTTGTAGAAGACACGCTGAGCCAAAATCTTGACACCATTTACGTAGCAGAAAAATTGTACCAAAACCGAATACTTATTTCTTCCCAAAAACGTGATTCCGGCCTATTCAAACACTGTAAGTGGCAAATTCGGCAATATTTCATCCACGTCCCGGAGACAAAGGAAAACAGAGCTTGCGGCGTAAAATTTTAGGCTTTCCACATACAAATAAACTGTATCGACTTTTCGGCTGGCATTCCTGTCACGATCGGCCATTACTTGCCGACAGTGACTTCCAATTTCTAACATCCCACGGAACCCTGCCGAAACACCCTTTACTCTACACGGTAATTTGCACCTTAAGGTCTATAACTTCAAGTCCAAATTGCAACGCGCATGATATGCATCGACGTCGTTTTCGGCCGAAAATTGAAAGGCAGTAACGTGAAAATTTAAAATTTCGTGTTTAAGTGAAATTTTATTGGGATTCCTATTTTAGGCTGGACCTCGTCCAAATCGGCGTTAGTCAGCTGATATTGCCTCGGGCTGTATTTGAAGGTGTGAGTCGTATTTCTTTGCAATAGGACTGTTTTGGCAAATGCTAAACTCGAATTTTTCGTCAGCTTTATGGAAAGCTTATAGGACAATGTGCAACATTATCATGATTAGGTCTTTTCCGAATAAGAACTATACTTCTGCATCTACATCTTCATTTACACTAATAGGTTTTTTATAGGTAGGTATAATCGCTAAACTCCGGAACGAATGGACCGATTAAAAAAACATTGACCATGAAAGCTACAACATTCCTGAGGAATATAGAAAAATATGTTTTTCCCGCGGGAAAATGGTTAGCAGCGAGCGGTTGAAACCGCTAGGCTGTCGTCTGATAGGTATTATATAAAAGGAGCACAGTTGTAAGACTGAATTGCATAGAAATGCATGTATGGTTCCTAACATTGTAAATAAAAAGTCCTTTAAAACCTTTCTGCCCCATCGTGAAGCTTCTAATCAATTGTCTGAAACTCCGGACGGTGGTTATATCCGGTTCGAACCGCTCCAAACCTGTTTCAAGCTATCAGAGCCACAGTAGAAATTACGAGCTCAAAGAAGAACACTTCCCTCCTTCTTTTATCGTAATTTGTGCCGAATGGCTTAAAAAACTAGCGAAAAAGCAATGATTACACTCTGGTGATTGTTTTTTTAATCTCTGGAAGGCTTCATCATAATCAAAATCATATACAAATACCGGATCGGATAACAAAGAAGATAATACCAGATCTTCTTCCTCGTTATCCCTGTCACTTATAAATCAAATAAATATTTTATGACCAGAATTCAGCCACGTGCCTAGAGACGAGACGAGATACGGAATTACCTGTAGATGAAGGTAGGTATGTAGAAGGTTAGGTACCTATATGGCAAATAATACATAGGTAATTTAGGTAGAACCCGCGTTGCAAAACAAAGCCCATAAAAAAACTAAAAATAGAAGTATGACAAAAGCCTGATTCCACGAGATTACTGGTATTTGAATGACAGCGTAGCAAGACCACTTTTAATGACACAATAAATTTTACATGCCTTACTGGGATATCTTTCATACTGTGGCAGTGCTGAGCTGAAATTTTGATCAACTTTTAATAAGGCCTGTGTGCGATCGAAACTTTCTCGCCGCTCCCAGCGTTTGGTGGTATTAGAGCTTAATCTGCAGCTTTTAGAGCTAAGTGATGCATTATGCCGGTGGCAGGTAGGGTATTAGTCGGTAAACAGGAGTTATTGGAAACTGGTTTGGTACAATGTAATCTGAATTTACTGCATCAGTCATCTTCTAGATATAACATTGTATTAAGTAGGTAGATATGTCTTTTGTCTTTCGTCTATCGGCGAAACAGGGTGTAGGTATAAGAAACTGCATAGAACGTGTGTTGTATTGTGGTTTTTAAAAGAGCTCGATATCTCGCTCATCCATTTACAATAGGAATCTATTATATTTTTTTAAAGTAAGTAAATATTTTCTGTTCAGATGTAAAAGTTGTTCCTTTTCATCACCAGCACAACCTGCATTTCCACTATCGGTCACTAGTAAAATTTCACTCTATATCTTGCGATCATTTGCGGGCGATCGAATCTACGAGCAACCCGAAACAGCCTAGAAGTAAAATAGGGCTCGTGCAGGCTAAAATTGAAATTAGTGGAAAATCAAAGAAGCTGTGGAAAATAATTTGAAATTATACTCACAAAAAATATAGTAGTCCTCCACCAACACGTAAAAAGGTTAAATAATTCCCGGTACATTCCCCCCATTACTTACCGAGCTGAACACGACAAGGCTCGTAAGCTCATATCCACAAAAACCACACGAGACAACTGTCTTGAAATGTCCACGTACATTTGCCGCGAATTCCGGGATTTAGCAGGCATTTTCCGGGATCCGTCCCGCTATTTCAGTCACGGATTCGTCGACGACACACGTGAGCACAAATACTCAAATACCTGACGGGGAAATTATGGATTCTATATTTGAATTACGAACAAATAGCGCCAAGATTTTCGGTGGAATCTGTCTTTTGTTGTTTTTCTTTCAAAATTATTTGAATTACGAACAAATATCGCCGGGATTTTCGGTGGAATCCGTCTTTTGTTTTTTGTCTCCTAAATGGAGAAAAGAAGTTTGGAAAAGAAAAGAGGAAACATTTTTTGAATAACAAAATAATTCATTTTCGGTCTGGAACCTTGGTTACCTTATAAGACTGCATACCTACTGTGTTTACTAAAACATGCCAAATTTTAGAAGGGAGCGTGATCATAGCGTCACTGAAGGTTTCACAGTCATGGGATTTCGTAACATCATAACCGGTGTATTCTCTGATGGTTAATACATCCTATAGTGTTTTCGACAAATAAGTACTCGCATTATCTCCTGCAGTCTGCAAAGTTATTACGGCGCATCTGCATACACAAGGCCCAACAAAATGCAGGCATTAATAAACTGGCCACAAACTATTAATTTAATTAAGACCGCCGGATATTTGGGAAGCTGCATTGCGAAATTTCAGATACTCATACACAGGAGTTTCGCGAGTGGTGCCGCAAAGTTGCTAATAGGTGGTGTTTATGTAGTCGTGTGTAGTAATTATACCTAGGAAATACATAAATATACCTACTTATTCAATTTCAGGTGTCAACTTCTAAAGATGTAGAAAATATACACCTTTATTAACTACACTATAAAGCTACTCGTTAGACTACTCGGTATCCCACTCGAAATAAATAGGTACCAATATACCCACCACAGGTACCTATTCGATTCAGAAACAGAAACTCACACAATAGATCAAAAAAAGCATATTTTGGTACTTTTCTGTTAATTTTACAAGCTTTTTTTAAAACAATATTTCCATTGTTACTACTTTCAGTATTTATAACATAAACATTTTATTATTATTATCAATGATAAACCTTTGACCAGCCATTTTAAAGTCAGAGTGGTAGTCCACCCTCTAGTAAAATATATCGTCCTACATCCGTTCGAATAGACCATATTTGACAGCTGTCAAATATGGTCTATCTATTGAAGTTCCGTACTAAGTACGCAGTGTTTCTCAAAATACGGGCAGTGCCCGTCGGGCACTGTTATTATTCCATAATTAATTAAAAAAATATGGAACAAAACTTTTCAGACCTGCATAATATTCATGCATAAATGAATAAAAACCTTGCTTTCGTGCGTAGTTGAGATCGAGAAACTTTTGGAAACGGATAGAATAAAGTACGTAACAAGGATGGTCACCTCTGAATAAGATTCGGCAAATACGATAAGACTTTATCCATCAGTCAGTCGGATCCTATTTGCGAGATTGGCAGAAAGGGCGACCCTGTCTCTTCCATATCAGGATTAAAATCTTCGAATGGGACTGGCTGGAGTACAATAGATACTAGGTGAAAATTTACTAGTGACCAATAGCGAAAATAGCGAAAAGTCAGAACTGGCTGGTGATAGGAACAACTTTTACCAAGGAACATAGATCGAAATAAAAAATTATAATTTTGGACCTTCCATACAAAATTTCTGATCATCTGATCAGCTGATTTGAGTTCATAAGGGAGGACCAAATTGTTTTTCACATTTCGACCTATGTTCCATACAAAAAGTTGTTCCTTATCACCAACTGGATCTGAGGTTTCGCGATCGGTCACTACTAGTCACGAGTAAGGTGACCTTATTTTTTTATATTCTTGTCTAAATATGTTTAAGGGACAGATATTTCCTTATCAACAGTCTATTCTTAGATTTTGAAACTTCACCCAGAAAGTATCTTATCGAAAAATCTGTGCAATCCTTCACGATCTTATCTCTTATTGAATCGGCCTGATGGATAAGCCGGTCGAATTAAAAGGCGACAATCTCCACCCCATGTCAAGCTTAAGCACAGACATCCAATTTGGTAACGTTGACTTGAGCTCAAGGACCAACCTACGTGTGCATTACTTCAGTTGGACTAGCAACTGATAACAATTAAAAGGCGACAATCTCCACCCCGTGTCAAGCTTAAACACAGACATCTAATTTGTTAACGTTGACTTGAGCTCAAGGACCAACCGATGTATGCATTACTTCAGTTGGACTAGCCCTTTACCCTTTACAGCCACAACAGTCCACTGCTGGACACGGGCCTCCCCTCTATTGCCATACTCACTACGCTTGGCAGGCGGATTGGCGAGCGCAGTGCAAGATGTTTAATGCACAGGGAACGCTGCTGCCCATTCTCTGGATAATTAACCCTTAGTCGCTTTTTACGACATCCACGGGTAGAATTGGGGTGATGCTATTCTAAACCGGCATCACAGGCTACTACAACTGGACTAGCAACTGATAACAATTAAAAGGCGACAATCTCCACCCCGTGTCAAGCTTAAGCAGAGACATCTAATTTAGTAACGTTGACTTGAGCTCAAGGACCAACGTATGTGTGCATTACTTCAGTTGGGTTAGCATGTGACAAAAACTAAATTAAATGATGACAGTTATCTTTTCTTTTGACTCCGTGTCAAGCTTAAGCACAGACATCCAATTTGGTAACGTTGACTTGCATTACTTCAGTTGGACTAGCAAGTAGGAAGTGATAACAAACTCCACCCCGTGTCAAGCTTAAGCACAGACATCCAATTTGGTATCGTTGACTTGAGCTCAAGGACCAACCTACGTGTGCATTACTTCAGTTGGGCTAGCAAGTGATAAAAATTAAATTAAAAAGCGACAATCTCTACCCCGTGTCAAGCTTAAGCACAGACATCGAATTTGGTAACGTTGACTTGAGCTCAAGGACCAACCGATGTATGCATTACTTCAGTTGGACTAGCAAGTAGCAAGTGAGATAACAATCTCCACCCTCTGTCAAGTACAGACATCCAATTTGGTTACGTTACCTGACTTGAGCTCAAAGACCAACCTACGTGTGCGTTACTTCAGTTGCTTAGCAGGTAACATGAAAATTATACAATTTCTAGACATCCTGTCGCAAGCGACGAGCGGTCTAAAGATACGTAGCATATCGTTACGTCGCCTAAACTGACGTAACATCTTGCATGGGGAAAAAAATTGAAAATAAATTGATCCCCAAGTGAGGTATGACGCGAGCAATCGCTCAGAAGGAATAGGATTATTTCGATCGTATAGTTATTGGCAACTTTTAGATGTTTATTTTTCTATAACCTCACTCACCGTAACCGTATCAAGCGGCGAGCGCCTTGAAGATACGAAGCGCAGCGATTTACTTTACCAAAAAAATTGGCATTTAAAGCGCCGCGCCGCAACTTGTACCTATGTATTTCGAAACGTGGCCCATCTGAAGTCATGCACTCACGTTGCGTGGGGAGAGAAAAATTGAAAATAAATTGATCCCCCAAGTGAGGCGTGGCGTGATGCGAGCAACGGCTCAGAAGGAATGGGATTATTTCGATCTTACATTTATTGGCAACTTTTAGATGTTTATTATTTTTCTATGACCTCGCTCACCCAAACCAAACTGTATCATGCGGCGAGCGCCCTGAAGATACAAAAAGCAGCGTTTGACCACCAAAACTGTCATTTTAAAGCGCCGCAACTTGTATATGTGGCCCAGCTGAAGTTATGCGCTCACGTTGCGTGGGGAGAGAAAAATTGAAAATAAATTGATCCCCCAAGTGAGGCGTGACGCGAGCAATCGCTCAGAAGGAATGGGATTATCTCGATCGCGCGTACAAATCGCGTAGTTTCGGAATATTCGCGCGAATGCGACACGTAATTTCGAGGTTGGCAACACAAGTTTTGATTTTCGACGGTTTTCCCTGACGTGGCAATGAGGGGAATTCTGCTAGTTCTAACGTTAGTGTGAGTGCGGTATAACAGTCTGAAAAACACGGGTCTGAAAGATCGCTGATTCTAGAAACCGTGTTTTGGTAGGTCCGAAGAATCGTCGTCTGAAATACCGGTAGTGAAACGAAAATCCTGATCTGTTTTTTCAGCCATCTTTGGCAGCACGCACGAAAGTGAAGAAAAGAAAATCCTGAAGTATGGTCATCTTTATCGCACTAGCCAGTATCTCGGCGTATGCGACTAAGAGACGCATACTTTAGGATGGTAATGAACTCGCGCGCGTACTGTACAGCCTACTTCCAAGATTATTTTTGACGTCAATCATCATTACTCTACTGATAGACATGTGCCTTCCCTATTTGAATCACAACATTTTCATGCATGGTCTTCAATTCTTCATTTTTATACTGAGTGTTACAAAACAACAAATAAAGCCGAAAGGAGGTCAAGGTACTGAACAACTTTTCCCATGGAACATGAGACAAAATATGAAAAAATAATAATTGAACCCTCCATATAAAATTGCCGATCAGCTGATTTGTGTTACTTTGTGAGTAGGCCAAATATCTTTTTCATATTTCGATCTCTCCATGGAGAAAGTTGTTCAGTTTCATAACTATACCTTAAACTCCTTTCGGATTGTTATACTCTTATTGTTACTCTTGGTATATTCATTGTGTTGTTAGTAGAATAAGACACTTCCTTATTGAATTAGAGCTGCAGATCCAAAGTGTTCTGAATTGAAGTTGACAGATGGGGTCGTTTTACTATATTCGGGGTTTCGATCGAACTTGTCAATAACGCTGATTCAGGATTTGTTTAGGATTTGTCGGTGCAAATTGCTCCGATATTTATTTGTGAAGGAATATCAAAGAATCAAAGCATGTTTTGCGCGGTAGGTATTTTTTGGAAAGCTAAAGGCATTTGCTTGGGTGACTACAAAAATACAAAAGTTATATCACAAATTAGGAAAACGGCGCGCGGGGCCCCTTTACAGATGGCTCACTCAGTACTAGCGACGATTTTGACGGTTACTGACTTTAACTGGAAATAACCGGAATCTCAGGGGAAGTCAAGGCAAACAAGATGGTTGACACGAACGTCACATATCTTGGATTTGAAATTGGCTCAGAATCATTATGACGTACTATATCAGATTTTTTAAATATTTTTATACTTTGAGGTTTTTGACACAAGCAACCTAGTCTAGTAACTAACGTCAATAGCTGGTTATAACTATTCGGATTGACCCATGAAGCTGAAAATCGGCATGTAGGTACTTCTTGACCTCCTGATCAAAATTAGACATGGAGCCCAGCGGGCACCACCCCCCTTAACCTATTACCATCCCCCCTCCTTTACAAGGCGCAACTTTTGAAGTAATTGACTTGGAGGGTAGTTTTTATTTCATATCATGCGTGACATCTCACTTGAAGCTTATTGTGCCCTCAAAATTACCCTTAAGGCCCCCCGGGGGGCCCAAAAGTCCCAAAAGTAGGGTGTCCCGTCCTTGTATGAGATTTTCTTATTTTCAAACTATCGATTCCCAAGCGGTATCAAAAGTTGCGGAATTAGACACAGATTGCAAAAACCTATAATATCTTTGAATAATATTTATCTTTAGGGCTTTGCCGAATATTAAAAAACAATAATATGTTGGTTTCGTAGTCACAGCACTTTAACGTTCAATAGCGCCCTAAAGATAAATATTATTTAAAGATATATTAGTTTTTTTGCAATCTGTGTCTAATTACGCAACTTTTGATACCTCTTGGGAGCAGATAGCTTGAAAAAAAAAAATCTCATATAAGAACGGAACACCCCACTTTTCGGGCTTCTGGGCCCCCCGGGGAGCCTTAAGGGTAATTTTGAGGGCACAATAAGCTTCAAGTGAGATGTCACGCACGTTATGAAATAAAAACTACCCTCCAAGTCAATTACTTAAAAAGTTACGCCTTGTAAAGGAGGGGGGATGGTAATAGGTTAAGGGGGGTGGTGCCCGCTGGGCTCCATGTCTAATTTTGATCAGGAGGTCAAGAAGTACCTACATGCCGATTTTCAGCTTGATGGGTCAATCCGAATAGCTGTGACGTTAGTTACTAGACTAACCTGTAACAAGTGCCAATCGCGAAAATCCAAAATAGGGCCGAGAGAACTTTCTGTAAACGGGTCAATCTTCAAAAAGCGCAATATTTGCACAATTTTTTAATAAGGTAAAAAATACGTTTAAAATAAAAATTTCGCGTAGGTAACGAGAGACTATAACCTAATGTACCATACTAAATAGGTTCAGGCTCTCCAAATAAGGTAGAAATTTTAGCTCTTCGAGTAATTAATGTGTGCATTTTCTTTCGGAAATTGAAAATAATCATGCTTTGCATATTGACCCAAACTCTCTATTTTGTGGTTATACGCTTTGTTTAAAAGTACTTTAATCTTTATTAAACAGTTTGTGAAACATTTCAAGTTACAATTTTCAAACAGAAAAATAATATAAAAGTAAGTGTTTTGACGTCAGGAAATTACTGTCAAATGCCAGTATTTTCATACAAATTATCGTTTTAAAAAGAAGCTCAATTGACCTTTCATGTCAGTTATTCTTGCTACTTTTGCTACCAGTTGCAGGTCCTGATTGAAAGTTCAAAGGTTGAAACCAAAGTTAAAACAGTTTTTGTTATTCTTGGGACATAGACTCGATTAAAGACCTTGGTGTCAGAGTTCTTCAAGTCGTTGGATGGCTCGGTGTCCTTTGGAAAAGAGAGAGAGCTTTTTAAGGAGTTTGTAACATTGGGTACATCTTCTGACAATTTGAGAGAAAAATAAAATAAATATGCACGCATTTTTTCACCAAGCCCGTGTAACACATGTCGCTGGTTGAAGCGGTAAAAGAACCATACAAATGGCGGTTATATTTTATTTTTAAACGCGGCAATTGGCGGCACGTGTGACGACCGTTCCTCCTGATAGCCAATTAGAGGGCTCACGTCGAATCGCTTGTTTGGGCGAAAATATTGTGCATGTTACATTGCGGTTTGGTGTACTTACTAGGTGGTTAAAAAACTGCCGTGTAGCGTTGAGTGATAGGTACGCAACGCAGCTCTAACGAATGTGTCTGACACACCGTTTCAGTTTCTCTCTTCGTGTGGGACACCGAGTCGCCGATGAACCCTGGTGTCATAGTTTTTCAACCCCCTACTGCACTACTGCAAGAGCAGGCCTCTGACATGGTTCTGTAACAACCTTCGTCATAGACCATCCGAAGCACGGAGCTCGGTTTCACTAATATGGTTTTAGGATGAAAATGATGAAGAAATTTTTCTAACTCATGCGTTACGCAGCGCTAAAATAGCGCAGTAACGTACTGTGTGGTGCCGGCTTAGAGTAGCTTTCTCTTTGCAGTGGAGTGATGCTGTTCTAAGTCGGCATCGCACGGCAATGGACACCAGCTAAATTTCATATTTGTTGGTGCTTTGTAAAAGAGAGGCTTAGCGCGTTTTGCGTTGATTGGGCCATTTCGTTTTGCATGTCAGCAGCAAAAGTAGCGGTACGAAATAATTTTAGGATTATTTACGTAATTTGCCTTTTTTTGCTGTTGTCATGTTGTATTTACTGCCGTTGTTTAAAGCCTTTATCATAAAGTTTAGACAAAAAATAATCGTACAGTCCAACAAAAAAGAGTAGAAATTAAATAAAATGGAACTAAAAAAATTTCATACTAAATTGTTGCCATTCATTGTCAATGTTGCCATTTACTTAATTTCGAAATTTTATACAAAGTGGCGCCCTCATTTTTGTCTACTCTTTTTTGCTGGACTGTAGGTAGGTAGGTTTCTTGATTTACATTACCTACATACATATCAGATACATGTTTTCTTGAGTACGAGAAACGGAAATACCTACTTAGATAGCTAAGAAATAAGTAAATATCAAATGTTCTCATATAGGTAACCCAATTTTTGCCTCATGTTAGGACTTTCTAAATTCAAATTCCCTGTACAATGGTTGTCCTATTACAACTTTGGGGCAGATTAGTATTAGTAGTCTCTTGTTTCTGAAGTTCCTAATGAATTTATGTGTTCAGTCGCGCAGCACTAATTTCGTGCAGTAGTGTTGCCAGCCACTTTATGGCTGAAATTGCTTGTTTGTGTTTTATATTATTATATTATATTCGCCTTTGTGAAATATTTTAGTCTTTACTTTGATAAATTGAAAAAAAGAGAAAGGTTTTCGCCTATCTGTTGCACAAGACAACATTAGTAAGAATAAGAATGCTCATACCTACCACCTATATAACGTAGCTAAACTATGTAAATTATTAGAACGCTAATGTGGTGCTATTTTAATCCAGCTTCACTTGGCAATTAGTCGTTCCTTCCTCATCATTTGTATGCCCTTACCTATTCCAAATTGATTGGTGTCGGCGCAACATATTTTTCTAGAGTAAAAATTATGTAGCAACGTATTTGGCAATTTTTTTAAGCATAGCGACCCCTGACTGACGTCATCCATCCCTCTTTGGGAATGGGTGGTATCAGCGCCACCACGCGGTTGACCATAGTCGGGAGATATTCAGCGGAGGTCAAAAACTCTACTTCGTCTTTTACGAAACAGCCTGGGTGGTGTAGGGGTGGCAGTATTCTTAGCCGCTACCACACGGCAACTTAGTCGTTCCCATAGTCTAATAAAACATGGTCTTACATTCCCAGAGAATCACTTGCCCACGTCACTAGTATTGCCACTTTATTTCAATAAAATACGTTATGGGGTAAATTCAATCTCAGAAAAATAAGTTAAAATATTTGTAAATAATTTTATAATTTAGATTTACGTGTGTATTAACTTGAACTTTACAACAACACTTAAATTGTATTTATTAGTTAACAGTATCATAAATGATTTACAAAAATAATCATAAGAGTTGGTAATTTTGGTAACCCACAAGCATGATGACGTAGGCTTGTGTTAGTCACGTGGTTGACGAGTCTTGGACTGGAATACCAGGCGGAGTATCTTATTTTGCCATGCCAGCTACTTTATGGCTGAAATTGCTAGTTTATGTTTTATCCTAAAAGTCTTCGAAAAGTCTTTGTGAAATATTTCAGTCTTTACTTTAATAAATTGAAATAAGAATCAAGTCTTCGCCTCTCAGTTGCACGTAAAGTTTGATTGCGACTTTTGATTTCGACTATAAGATAAAATTAGTGAGAATGCTCATACCTACCTATATAACAAAGATGAACTATCTAATTGATTTAAAGAAGTCTTATTATGGTGTTGTATTGACAAGGAAAGCTATGTTCATTCTTAGAACAGATTTATCTCTTAGGTTGACGGCCCCTATGGTATATTAGAACGCTAATGTGGTGCTATTTTAATCCGGATTCACTTGGCACTGTACATACCTCATCACTTGTCCGCCCTTATTCAAAATTGATTAAGGTCGCCGCAACATGTTTTGTTAGAGTACAAAATCATGTAGCAAAAGTATTTGGCAATTTTTTAGGATAGGCAGCCGCCTGACTGACGCCATTTTAGGTATCACCGCCACCACGCGGTTGACCATAGTTGGCAGATATTCAGTCGAGGTCAAAAACTCTACTCGCCTTTTACGAAACATCCTAAGTGGGTGGCAGTTACCTATTCTTAGCCGTTACCACACGGCAACTTAGTCGTACCTACTCGCAGTAATTTCACTAAGATGGCAACACTAATTTTGTGGCACAACGTTGTTTTGCTGTTATCATAACCTTAGTTTAAACAACTTTAGTTTGCTTGTTCGCAGTTTAGTCACAAATTTAGGTTAAACCCGCTTGGGATTTTGCTTAAACAGACAAAATTAGGTTCTTTGTGTTTTAAATGTTTAATATCGCCTTAGCGGCTAGTTTCACAGATGATTCGATGCGAGACTAAGATGACATCTATCAGAGAAGTGATCATCAGCCGTACTTGATGCATCCAATACAGGGTGTTAATTTAAATGCGTGCCATAGCTTCAGGGTAGGTTTAGTATCAATAAAGGATGCAGTAAAAAATATTTAAAAAAATCCCTGTCACAAAAGAGAGAAGAAAAGAAGAAGAAAGAAACTATGGCATGCATTTAAATTAACACCCTGTATACACCAAAGCTACTTAAACTAGGTCAAAACAGTTTCCTGTCGTTGAAGTATAATAGGTAAAGTATTTCAATGTTACCTATTCAGGATAAATATGGGCTGATACAAAATAAAACCACGTTACAAGCCCTTATTTTGATCAGAAGTGGGATAACAAGAGCTTAACATTTCATGTAAACAAGAAAACGGATCGTTCAAATATTACACACTGTTTACTGTGAAACCCTTTTTGTGACTATCCACACTAGTGGTATAATTCGCGGCAGTATGTTCCGCTCGAAAATTTATGTGGGAGTAAATGCCCCATTTCATATCCATGACAATATGTTTTTTTATCTCTTCAGTTCGAAAATAACATGTGTGTCATCATTGTGGATAAAGTTGCTTTTGCTCACTCGATGAAGCAAAGTGATTTAAATTTCGAACATCCCAATATAGACAATGGTCTCTATTCTACAGGTTAGCCATTTTAAATCTCTAAAGTTAAAATCACTAAGTTAAAATGGTTAAAATTAGCAATTTTAAGTTGTGCTATTCCACGAAAGCCCAGTTTTAGAAAATTAAACAGAGGTTTTTGACAGGACTATAATTTGATTTTGACGTTATTAAATTCAGTGTTGCAATTTAAAAAAAAGATAAATATTAGTAATAAATGAAAAAAACTGTAACTGGTAAAAATATTTTTATTTTCGGTGACACTCAAAATCCTTCTGTACCACCTTTGGTTCCACCGCTTAAGAACCTAACAACCCGGCCCCACTCTAGAACATTCTGACTAGGTGCTAATTTAAAACGTTCTGACCCGATGCCACTCTATTACCTTTAAATCTGTTGCCACTCTTAAACTTTACTTCCCGGGGACACTCTAAAGCCTCCCGATTAAATTGTTTTCACTCTTAAACTTTCCTACCCGGTGACACTTTAAATTCCGATCACCTTTTTCCACTCTTGAACTTTCTGATGTGACCAATAATTACACAAATCACTCCAAAACCCCACCCATTTTGAGATGTTCTGACAGTATTATTTTTAAGAGGGACCTTTTTAGTGGCCGCTAAGATTAGCGATCTTAGCAGTTTTAAATTTTTAAAATGCTTAAATTTGTGCGCCGTGGAATAGCACTAATCGGCTAAAGCTAAGTTTAGCGCTGTCACTTAATTTTAAGTATTTTAGAGATTATAATGCTGTCATTTGAATTTGACAGTTACGTGTAGAATAGCAAACGGTTATAGAAATGTCAAATTGGCCTTAGCGATTTTAGTAGCGCACAAGGAATTGGATCTAATGTATAATTATTCAGCCTACTTTTTCTTTTTGCATTTTGTTTCTTGGCACTGAGTTCAGGATACTATTTTTTGTCCACTTGCTAGGCTCGTGATTCAATTTTAGTATCTTTTGCGTCCTCGGGATTCAAATAAGCACTTGTAACAATAATAAACTTTGTTATCTTGTTGAACAAATAACTATTTATTTACATTTTGTCAAACTGCGGGATTTCTATGAAGTGTTTAAAAACCGCTAGTTCGTAACATGTAATTTGTCTAGGTGGTAGTCTATAACAGAAGACTGAACATTTTCCATAAGTCAAACATTTTGCTATGAAAACTCAGCAGATATGGCCCGATACTTACCTACAGTACGGTCGTTTGAATATGCCATATTTGACAGCTTTCAGACCCATACTAGAAAACATGTCAACAAGATAAATAGACCTTATGTCATGGCATAATTGATTTTGACAGCTGTCAAATATGGCCCATTCGAACGACAGTACTGTAGCACAAAAAATACACATCGAACGCCCACATAACAAAGTCCATTTTTTATACCTTCAACGTCACAACAACAAACTTGTATCGGAAAGAAATAATCCAGCAACAACTTTAGTCGTTAGTCGTTCACAACTCAAACAAAGGATACTCAAACTTGCGTAGTTAAAAGTTTGAGATATACTTACACGTAAGGAATATCTGCGAACCTTCGATATGGTCAAGTTTAGGGGTTCTCAAGTTTTGTGTGGTTTGTGTAAGTACAGAAGTGTGTAAAACTTTTTCTTAACTAGCTGCCCGTCAGCGGTTTCACCCGCTGCAACCTATTATTACGCGGGAAGAAAGCATTACTCGCCAAGAGATGTCGCTGTTAGTTTTCGGCGAAAACGTTTAAAACGCGAATCGGCTCAGTCACGCCACCTTTGCAAAAATATCGGAATATGCGTGATCCCGTAGGAATAAGACAATTTCCCGTGGTAAAAAGTAGCCTATGTGTTATTCCAGATAGTCTTCTACATTTGTGCAAAATTTCATGTCAATCTAATCAGCCGTTTTAGCGTGATGTCGTAACAAACGCACACACACAAACATCCGCCTTTATAATATTAGTAGGATTTTATTTACCTATTTTTGTACATACAGACAGGCGCCCAAGGAAATGTGCAGCAGTGTTCCCTGTGAGAACAACGCCTTACACTGTGCTCACCAATCCGCCTGTCAAGCATGGTGAGTATGGCAATACCCCCCCCCCCCCCCAATTGGGGGAGGCCCATGTCCAGCAGTGAAACTGTTGTGGCTGTAGTAGTAGTACGAGTAGTCGTAGTAGTAGTAGTAGTCGTAGCAGTAGACCAAGTTGCAAGCGACGGTGTACTTAACCAAAACTTTTTAGGCTTTAAATTGTATTTTTTCCATGAAACTAAAAATTTCCATTGCTTGAAATAATTTTGAATTTACTTGCTAAGAAGGGTTAAATTCACCAGGGTCCGCCAGGCGCCCGTAGTTCAGTTGGCAGCGCATTGGGACGGTACCCCACGGTCCCGGCGATTGCAATTGAATTTTTCAATTTTCTCATTTTAAATTTATGAGAATAATTTAGCACTGTGTGTGCATCAAATCATCCCAAAACATAGTGGCGAAGGCAGGGGGGTTTCACTCCGCGGATTTGTCCGCCCGGGTGCCCCTTGAAGGGGCTAATCTCAGCGGGCTGCCGCGCGCGAGATTCACCGCGCGTTTGTTCGTATTCGGATGAGGTAGGTATTTCAAAATTTTCGGAAGTGTTGTTTTGTGTTTCGAAAGTGGATTAAAAAGTAAAAAATGGCTAGCCATGGACCTCGCAAATACTGCAATGTAGATTTGTGTAAGAACAATAACCCGGAAATAAGATTTTTCGTTAGTTATTCCAAAGGAGAAGTTTTTTCTAAAATTGTATTTTGGTAATTTTCACCTACTTGTTGCTATTTATAAAATTTGGTCAGAGTGTAGGTACCTTCTTCTGGGTTATATTTAAACAAACAACGTAGATGCCATGATGATGTACCTACATTCTTAGTAGGTACCTACCTACTTACTTAGGCACTGTTTAAGAAACACTACTCTAGTACTGTTATTATTCTGTGCCTACACGGAGGTAAATAAATACATTACAGCCGAAATACGCATATATTTGTTGCGAAGATATTTCATACCAACAACAGCGGTGTCTCATTCTAACCCTTGATGCTGCGCTCACGTGCGAGTGCGATGGAAATAAGCAGCGCGCTCGCGCTCGCGCATCGCCGCCCGCCGCCGCCGCGCCCCCGCTATGCGAGTTGGTTGTGTGTGTCTAAGTAGATAGGTAGGTAATTGTACTATAGACAACAACTCGGAGCGACAGCTTAACGTGCCTTCCAAAGTACGGAACCATTTTGCTTCAGGTCGTTCGAGTCCTAACCTAACCAGACTTTAAACAAAATTTAATGATGAGAAATAGGTAGGTTGATACCTACCGAGGTAGGTATCAAGTTTGTGTGAGCTTCACTTTCTATCGTTTCATAAGATAAGTAGGTACGTAGGTAGCTACTTACTATTGTTAATGTTACGCTAGCTTATTTCAAATTCGATTTAAAAACACTTGCAATGCTTGTCTTATAGTTACTTAGAATACCTATGTACTGAACAGATAAATTAAATACCTACTCGATTATTGTGACAACCCTTTGAGATCGCGCGCGGCCGGGTCATTGTCCGGCGGCGTCCAGTGGAGATTGAGCCGTTCGCGCGCATTAATAAGTTTCAATTTTGCTCGCGGGCGGTCGGCTAAGCCGAGAGTAGGTATCTTTTTATACCTAACCATGGCTTTTGTTAGGGAGTGAATTTTCTGTACCCTAGTTCTATTATATATTCTGTGGCGAAGGGTCCATACATGCCGATTTCCATCGAGAAAATAAATGCATACTATCACATCAGTTGACTTTCATGTAGTATTTTTTTGCTGCGGCCTAAATTCGTTTGCTACATACAATTATTATCCTTTTTTTCATGGTTTGATCACACCTGTAAACTTTTAGGTAGGTACACTTGTAAATAAGTATCCATAAAATATCAGTAGCATTAATTTATACACCTAAAGACAAGTTCAAATATTGAAGGTGAGCTAGGTAAAGTGAGGCTCCTACACTATTAATCTCAGACACATACAGAGGTAGTTTTGGGACAGCCGAGAGGCGTAAAGTTAGCGCAGTCCGGTCTAAGACATCTGTCGAAGTTGTGAACACGGTGTGTGGCTTTGAGAGACGAGGGGAGGTTGATAAGTTCACGAGATTAAAACTGTACGCTCTGTGCAAATGCATACATGTAATGTAATGTTGGCTACACATGTTGGTTGACAGCCGATGTGGCGCAGTGGTTAGTATGCCTGCCTGCCACGCAAAGGTTCCGGGTTCAATTCCCGGTGGGGTCATTCACAAAGTTGATATTTATCACTTTGTGAATTTGTTCCCAGTCTGGTTAGGACATTGCAGGCTGAACCACCTGATTGTCCGCAAGTAAGATGGTTCCGTGCTTCGGATGGGTACGTTAAGCCGTCGGTCCCGGTTGCTGTCTATGATGGCGGTCGTTACACAACCATGTCAGAGGCCTGCTACTTGCAGTAGGCGGTTGAAAAACTCTGACACCAGGGTTCATCGGATCGTTGATCGACTCGGTGTTCCACACGAAAAGAGAAAAGAGAATGTTGGTTATTGTACACGTCCCCTCTACCTTTGTAAATGTCCCACTTCTGTAGGCTAGTCAGGACAAATTTTGTACTTGTTGTATCGTATTTCTTTATGTTTTGTGTCTTTCCTACAATAATTATGTATGGAATTAACTGTAAAATAAATTGGTAAATAGTGTTATGCTTTTGACTTCACCTATTGTTAAATGTTGCTTGCGGTGTAGACGTGTAATAGAGACAGAATTCAAATATTGAAAGTGAGTTAGGTAAAGTGAGGCTCCTACACTATTAATCTCAGACACATGCAGGGGTAGTTGTGGAACAGCCGAGAGGCGTAAAGTTAGCGCAGTCCGGTCTAAGACATCTGTCGAAGTTATGAACACGCTGTGTGGCTCCGAGGGGCGAGGGGAGGTTGATAAGTTCACGGGGTTAAAACAATTAAAATTCCTAGTGTGTCCACTGTTACAGCGAGGAATAGGAAGAAATAACTAAGAACAACTAAGTGCGTCGTGAACTATAAGGTGTGATGATTCTGCATTCCATTTTTTCAAGATGAGAGGCGTGGAGCCAAAGATGCTCCAAAAGCCCTAAAATTGATTTTATGTTTTTTAGTGATTTTAAAATACAATGTAGACTTCAGTCCTGTCTGAATCTTAGTTTGGACTGCATCTCTAATTGCACTTGCTTTGCACATATAGGCCATTTTAGAAAGACTAATAAAATGATAGCAAAACAAATTATTTAATTTGATTTATAAAATATTTTACGCTCAAAATAAGCAATACTGTAAGCTACAGTAAGACCGAAGACTTATCAACCACCCCTCGCAGCTCTGTTCCAAACTCCTCCTTCATTAGTATGTATCGCCCCGCGCAGACACTTTACAATACAATGTACACTTCAGTCCTGTCTGAATCTAAGTTTGGACTGCATCTCTAATTGCACTTGCCTTACACATATTATAGGCCATTTTAGAAAGAAAAACTAATGCAATGATAGCAAAACAAATTATTTAATTTAATTTATCAAATATTTTACCGCTCAAAATAAGCAATACTAAAATTTAAGCTACAGTAAGACCGAAGACTTATCAACCACCCCTCACAATTCTGTTCCAAACTCCTCCTTCATTAGTATGTATCGCCCCGCGCAGACACTTTACAATACAATGTACACTTCAGTCCTGACTGAATCTAAGTTTGGACTGCATCTCTAATTGCACTAATGCACTTGCCTTGCACATATAGGCTATATTTCACTATAGCGACGGAACTTGTGGGTTGAGCTGCTTTCAGTTGATATAGTGCATAATTGTTTTTGTATTGCTATAGATAAAACCAGTAGGTAGGTAGATCATCGTAGGTAGAACGTAGGCCTGCCCCAGGGAATGCTATGATCTTACGTTTTCAACATTCAGTCGTTTAAGTCGCTTTGCTACCAGCTGCCTTCTTATAGACATCGGTCGGTAGGTATCCAACAGAACGCCAGGTTGATAGATAATATGTAAAATGTCTTTGACATGACATAAAATATAGTAAATAGCGAAGTAGAATGCCGGTATGACAACTCGTGCGGAAAATTTTTGATGTCATATTCATTATTCAAAGTTTGAATTTCAAACATTCCAAAATTCCGCGTCTTTAGACGTTTTTTAACCGAAAGTTACATGCCAAATATTATCTAGCAACTGCTATGTTATCTTGTTAAAACCATATTAACGCTAATTAGCTGCTATGTTACCATCTAAAAGCATTATTGTTCTAGAAATTCTATTAAACGTAAGTCCTAATTAGCGAACGCATTTATTTACGTAGAAAATAACAATAGATTAAATTATTTTTGTGTCTGACATGACATCACATTAAGCCGACAAAAGATTCAATGAACCCTGTTGTCAGAGTTTTTATATTGCCTACTAAGTATTAGAAAGGTATAATACTTACAATACAAAATGCTTTTAGTAAAGGTAGTTGGCCTATGACGTGATGTGAAACGACCGCTATCTAAGTAATTAATAATAGGCCAATAACGGTGTAATTTTTAGATTCATTCATCCAGTGGGTTCCTAAAGTCGTATCCAAACTTAGCCTTTTTGAAGTCTCTGTATATACCAAAAAAATGTCGCCGACGTGGCATCAGCATGCCGCATGACGCGTCGCAGATTGAATTTGTCCACGGAATGGACCCGCCACGTCACAGCGTGCCCATGTCCACCACAATGGTATACTCGTGGTCGTTTTGTCCATGTACAGGCAGCAACATACAGGGTTATTTTTTAGTCAGTACGCAAACTTTGCAGGTTGCTTCTACTCATGATTCTGAACAACTTTTACTATGGGGCCACCTGAGATATTAAAAAAAAAATTGTGTGTTCCATACATTTTTGCCGAGTAGGTATGAATTTTTCTATGGAACATTCAAATTTTTTTTTTCGAATTTCTGGTGGTCCCATAGTATAAATTGATCATAATTACGAGTAGAACTAAACACCCGGCAAAGTTTGCGCACTAACTAAAAAATAACCCAGTATTCTTCGATAGTATTTTTTCAACGACACAAATTTGAATTCATTCTGATGGGCTGGTAGGTTAAGTTAGACAACAAATTTCCATAAAAGAATATGGTTGATACCTATGCCAATGTTCCATGCAAAAATACATTTTTTTTATGAAGTGTAGAAATGAAAAGTCATGGAGAAAGAATGGGGAAGCAGCAGGCGCAAGTGTGCTTAAATGACTTAATTAACGACAACCAATAAGAAGTAACTAAACTTTGGCATTGACACAATTTCGAGCAATCACAGAAAAGGCACACTTGAGAGTGGCGCAGTTAGTTCTCCGGTTTTCTATCTCATTGAGACACCTATGCGTCAAAGATGGTGTTAGGCAACAGTATTTACTGTTATATTCATAAGAAATATCTATCCTTTTTGTTGTAATGCCTTTATTGTACCAAAAATGACCTACTGCATAATTATTGATGCATGACTGTACAGCCCAATATTCGCGACAATAGACGAATTTTCATGACGAAATGAGAGTTCGCCAAAAACAACAAAAACTGTCTCGTCATGTTTCGAAGGGTGAAACGCATGCTGGTATACAAGATTAAAAACCCGCTACGGTATGAATAGAGAAAAATTGAGGGCGTTTATTTACATACGGTCCAGGGGTAGTATTTTTGTATTGATGTCGTGTGGTGCCGGCTTAGAAAAGCATCACTCCATCCATATCTTTTCGTAAAAAGCAACTAAGGGATTTCATAGTTGATGTGAATTGCAATTTTAGGCGACATGCCGACGATTTGTCACTATGGTGAAACACAGTCTTCTGAATGACTCAAACTTTTGTCAGACGTGGTGTAGGTATATGTCCGTTTGCGGCCTGCCTACCCCGCAAGTGATATAAGTGGGATATAATTACGTATCTATGCATTTGTAGTTGTCATCAAAAACGCGTTTGAGATGGCGCTCTACGTAAAGCTCGTGTATCACCATAGTGAAAGGTTGCCAGCCTGTTGCCTAAAATTGCAATACATCAACTCTCAACTTACGACACCCCGAATGAAAGAAAGGGGAGATGCTATTCTAAGCCGGCACTACACGACCAAATGGTGACACTATGACCGCGTTATTGCACGTAAACGAAAGGGAGAAATGACAATTTGTTACTAACTCGTTAACATAAACATTAGGTCATAAGATGACTCGGTGGCCCACTCGAAGGAAAGCAGAACGTAAACAGAGTGCCTATAATTAGCCAGTCAAATACTGAATTGATAATTTTAACGGCACTTGTGTACTGAATTGATAATTTTAATGACACACGTGTTTTCGATGTACCAGAGAGCTTCTTCTTAGTATACGGTGGTGCTTTCTATATCGTTCAGGTGTGATAGAGCTCAAGATCTTGGCGAGATTCCGGATATATTTCTGTGTTGGGTTTTCATCCTCATTACTGTTTATCTTGATGATCTGATGCAAGCTATTTGGCTGAGACCTTTCGATTCTTATAGTCCTTATGGGGGGAAGACGAATTGAGTAATCGCAGTAGTATCTGAAAATATTTCAAAGTTTGACATGGAGGTAATAGAGGGTAAATTTTTACTACTGACCAATAGCAAAATACAGAACTGGCTGGTGGTAAGGTACAACTTTCCCCAAGGTACACAGGTCAAAGGAAAGTTGTTCCTTATCACCAGCTGGTTCTGAGTTTTTGCTATCGGTCACTAGTAAAATTTCATCTTTAGAAGTCAAAATCCTGCAACTAACGCTACAAGACGGAAAATATGACAAAAGACAAAAATTATAAAAGAAGGGAAAAGTAAATAATCAAGAAAGGAAAATGGAAGATAATGCTCTACCCTATTGCATTCTAATCTCTTTACTGTCATTCAGTTTGACCAAACGATTTACAATAAATATATTTATGCTTAGAAGGTATATTAAACAATTTACAGTTATCGTACCCGGGGTTACCACTAGCTTTATGAATTTTCGGACAATATTTCTTGCTCAAGACTGCATGCAAGGAGTCCCCAGGAATGTGGTCACCATACAACAAGTAGTTCCATAGATGGAACGCGTACACATTGGTCAGGTTTAATGTACCCTTTAGAGGTTCCATAAACTTTTCATAGTCGGCGCTTTTTACAGGATAAAAGTATTCAGGGTCGTAGATTTTGAAGCCTGTGAAAATAGATAAGAGATTATGTAGTAAAATGAAATTCAATTCTATGAAAATAACCAGAATAGCTAAGAATTTGAATTTCAGACATCATATCAGGCTATTATTTACCTCTGCAATTGGCTGGTTTTACATTACGCCAGTCATTGGAACAAACATCCATAATTGCTTTTGTTGTGACACCTATACCATTTGAACCCCATTCGTTGGGACTGAAATATTTTTTCAGGTTTCTGAAAAGAGTATGGAGAGTACAACATTAAACCAACTTGTGAAATCAGTATTTATTCTTATCAATACATAGTATAAAGTCCCTTCCCGTGTCTGTATGTATGTTTCCTTATATCTTTAAAACCCCTCAACGGATTTTGATGCGGTTTTTTTTAGTATATAGAGTAAGTTTAGGGGCAGGTTTTTAAATATTCTTTACCTCAAATTTTAACCCCCAAAGGGGTAAAAAGGGGGATGAAAGTTTGTATGGATAATTATTATTTTTAAATGCGATCTGTTTCAAAATTTGTGATTAGATCAAAGCGCTAAAATAATTAAACATGTGTTTCAGGGATTTTCAATTTTTTAACCCCTAAAGGGGTAAAAAAGGGGTTAAAAGTTTGTATGGAAAATCTTTATTTTAAGATGTAATCTGTTTCAAAATTTGCGATTAGATCAAAAAGCTAAAAAAAAGGAAAAACGTGTTTCAGGGATTTTCGATTTTTATGGGTCTGGGATTTGGGGGTCCAAAGGGGTAAAAAAGGGGTTGAAAGTTTGTATGGAAATAATTATTTTTAAATGCGATCTGTTTCAAAATTTGTGATTATATCAAAGAGCTAAAATAATTAAACACGTGTTTCAGGGATTTTCGATTTTTAACCCCTAAAGGGGTAAAAGATGGGTTGCAGCGGGTGAAACCGCTGACGGGCAGCTAGTTAATTCATATAAAAAATATTTCATTATAAATATACAACCCAACCCACAACCCTACAGCAAAAGAAACTTAGTTAAAAAGAAATGTCGGTATATCGTTATCGACAAAAGAACACTCGATAAACATGGTTTCGAAATGGCGTAGGTAACCATTTACAACCAAAACTTTCAAAGAATAAATATGAAACAGCACGTTTACCAAAACTGGTAGGTTCAAATCGAGTTCTATATTTACAAATTCAATACTCACGTCATGATTTCATCTATCAGCTCCTTTCCAACACCAGTTTTTGCAAAAGCTATCAACGCCACTGCTAGTCCTGAGTCGGAATCTCGGCCAATCCAGTTCTTTTTAATAGGCATATGATCCAGAGATTTCACTACGAACACATCTAGATCCAAATATATACCACCGAACTTGTACAGTGTTATAAACCTCAGTATATCTGACGCATGGTGAATCAGGTAGCGGCTTTTTCTAAGTCCATCTACCGCTAGATCTTCCAGAGGAGTGCCCCTTGCGTATTGAAATAGATGTATCTTATAGAATTTCACGTTTTTATACTTCAATAGTTTGTTTAAATATTTCTGTCTGGTTTTGTCTTTTGTTGTAGATCTTCCAGCGAACAAGACATTTATTTGACGGTTAGGGTGCGCACGCGCGGCCGTTTCGACCGAACACGCTTGTCGCATGTCCAACCCTCCTCTACACGAGGTCTCTATGAAGTATATAGAATTTTCTGGAAATTTAAAGTCTATGTCGTCAGCCCTAGCGAGGTTGGAATCTTCATATTCGAACAGACAAGCAGTGTCAAAGTATGTCTCTTTATAATATGCTTCGTTTTCTTCGTCAGTCATTTCGTCGTCATCTGCCTTGGTGATTTGCACTAATATATACACAACAATCCACACTTTCAACAAGATTATCATCACTATTTATTATTTTGTTCTTATTTTTTTAATTAATTTAATAAATCTCTATCAATCCATAGTTGATTCACTATCGAGTGCAAACATCAAACTGTTTAAATGTAATAAAAATAACAGAGTCAATTCTAATAGAACCAGTTACTAAAAACAATCAAATGTTTGATCAAAATCAGTGGCTAATTCGGTTAGATTTCTTTATTCAATAAACAATAAATAAACATCAACGGCTATTGAATAGAATAAGCTGTAATTCTGTAAGAAACTATAGTTGGATATCTTTCTTATCCAATAGAAGGTCAATCAATATTGGTTATTCTAGTCAACTGTACGGAGCTCTACTTTATTTTGGTCCCTCAAATGGATTGTCTTTTAGGAAAGCTTTGTTTTTGAATCCATTGTTTTATTGTTCTTTGATGCTTTGTCTTTGTAAATGATACCTACTTCAAAAATGGATGATCAATCACTCGTTTGCACTGTTTTTCACTTACTGTCATCGTGGTTCAGTGGTCTGAGTTTGGGTCTCAGGATACAAAGATCCCTTTCAGGTTGTTGTCGCTTGCTGTCGATGGTAACATAGGTCATTATACAACTGTTTCTTATACGTGTGGTTGTAGGATAAAACTCTGACCCCAAAGTTCATCGCGTTTACTAATGGTGAAGAGATAAAGAAACTTATTATAAAGAAAAATAATCCCAGATGTTCTACTTTTGCACTACAATCTTCCAAAACTGAATGTCGTACTTATATTACTTTCTAACCTTTTAGCTGAACTTAGGTGACCCAAACTATTCCCAAGAGGTCAGTAACTCTTATCAAAAGGGACCACATCCCAGAATTGGATTAAAATCAGATGATATTTGGATAAAGTACGAAATAGAGTTCAAATCAGAGTTTTAATATGATATCAAAGATTTTTCGTGCAAAATGTCATATGCTATTCATTCGTACTTAATTGACACATACGGCGGATGTTTGACAGTCACACATTTGATATGACATGTGCTTCTACTTTCGCTTTGACAAAGCTTCTTTCGAATTGGGATTTTAATGCACTCACAGTGCTATATTATTCTCATAAATTAAAAATGAGAAAATTGAAAAATTCGTTAGCGACCGCCGGGGTTTGAACCCGGGACCGTGGGGTACCAGCCATCCCACTGCTTTGCCAACTAAGCTACTGGCGCCTAGCAGACCCAGATGAATCTTTATTCAATTGCGAAATTCATCCAGGGATTGAACCTCTGAATTTGAAGAAATAGGATTATACTAAAAATCTATATTCCAACAGAGTTTACTTTATCAGAATAGAGATTTTTAATATAATCCTATTTTTGGATAAAAAGTTATATCAAACCTTAAATGAAGGCCATGGTCTCCACTTTCCAATGCAACCGTACATCCAGAAACTAGGTACGATAAGTTTTGGTCAAAAATTCGGTGAGAGTTTCACCTTTTGAACAAGACCGCCCTCACCACTACTTATATTCATGTCATAAAACTTGATAATATACTCGTAGGTATAGTGGAAAAATAAAACGGGTTTCCTTATCCTGAAACATTGCTTCACCCCGAAGATTGCTTTCATATCAAAAATTAAAATATCTCCATACATAACCGCCCCTCTATGCGATCGAATCCACATACGAAATATCAAACTGAGATCACTCACTGGATTGGGTAATAAAATTACAATTCGCGAGATATACTGCGGGTACGTCGGGTACGGATTTTATGATGTTTCACTTTCAGAGAGATATCACTGACAGGGTAAGAAGGTACAAAGTTGAAAGTGTATTAAACCCATCGTAGGTACGAGAAAACGTGGGTATCTAATATATAAGGTCGCAAATCTATATGCAAAAACAGTGGTGTTTCTCAATCTTTCAGAAGAAAATCAATAATTGCCTTTTAAGAAAAGAAGTCGCTTTTTGCGTTACTCTGTCTGAGATAGTCACCGTTAGCTCCTCTTAACCCTGCAACGGATTTTGATGCGTTTTTTTTTAATAGAAAGTGTGATTCAAGAGAAGGTTAATTATGTACATGCCGGGAAAACCTCCAATGTCTGAGGGAAAACAGCGGGTGTAAGCGGTAGTCAGTAATATTTTGGCGGATTATATCATTGCATGTCACCACACGTCGTTTTCATTCAAGATAGTTGATGCCCATGTCTTAAGAGTCAATACAGTGTGGTTTAGAATAGCACCACCCCATGTCTTTCCCGTGGGTATCGTAAGAAGCAACTATGAGATTTGAGAGTTGATGAGTAAGCAATTTCCGTGGTATATGTGTGTATGAAGATATCGATTATGTATGTAAGAGTCCAGTACTCGAGGCCTATACTCAGTAATGGGTAGATGTGGGCCGATATAGAATCGATATCTCCAGGAAAGCCCAGGTACCAGAGTCCATAAACGGTTGTAAATATCTCCGGAGACATAATGGAGAATTCCAACGGTTACGCGCTGGAATTTTCCATTTTAAAATGACTGGGATCCACAGGCTTGCTCGTACCTGAGAATGAAGGCTAATATTTAAACGATCAGCTTTATTTTACTAATTAAATACTAATTATACTAACTTCCATTTTTTTAATTTTCTATTATTTCCTAGTTTTTAGTTTTCAGTAGACTGATGTGAGAATATTCGTCACTAAATATAAACTTTAAGTCAAAATCAAAAATAATATAACCGTTGTCTGCACGCGAGTCAAAATATTTTTTTAACAATAACATGCTTTTATTGATAAAGTGTGTTATGCCGTGTGATGCCGGCTTAGAATAGCATCACCCCATTTCTTTCCTGTGGGTGTCGTAAGAAGCGACTAAAGGACTCGAGGGTATCATGTGTATTGCAATTTTAGGCGACAGGCTGACAACCTGTCACTATAGCGATACACGACAATAGCTAAAACGGCCCTCAAATATGTGTCAGACGTGGCGATAACGACCGTACTTTTACGGTCGTTGACGCTCTGCCTACCCCGCAACGGATAAAGGCGTGATGTATGTATGTATGTAGGTATGTATTGATAAAGTGACATGAAAAATTTCATGGTTTGATTTAATATAGCAAACAACGAAATGTATTTTTCTTATTGCCTTTGGTGTGTTCACTGTCTCGTTTGATGACCAAAGATTTATTTGGAAATGAATTAATTTATTTGCCTCTTATTTATTATTATCGAAGCCTTATTGCGTTCTTTGATATCGAAGCCGTTGTAGTTATTTTTCTCGTTTTTGCAAATATACTATTGAGGTATTGATTGGAGTATTTTCATCATTCGTTCGTTACACATTCAAACTAAGGGCGGGAAATAATGTACACTTTCAACCGTTATTATGCCGCGTTTAGGACTTTGGTACATGGGCGGTTTGAGCATAAATTTGGGAGACGAGAGAGAAAAAGAGAGATGGATGGCTCGCTGAATGCTAGTGACTGCTCTACTGGATTGGAATAGAACCTCAGGGTGAGAACTAAGAAGATGGTTGCCACGGACGTCATATTTCTTGCATTGAATCAGATTTAGCTGTATTTCGTTTTTCGTATCACAGGATTTTTGACATAAGCGTCCCTGGATATGTAACAAGTGATGATCGCGATATTTTAAATAGGGTCGAGTGAACATTTGGTAATACTCTATTTCGTGGTTTGAGTGTCTAACCTGACCGGAAGTGAGTTTGACTGCACCAACCTACACTTAAATATCATCATCCAGCCCTTATTCCAATCAGTTTGAGTGGGCGCAACATTTTTTGTTAGTACACAAAATTATGTGGCGAAAAGATTAGGCCACGTGTTATGTTATGACCGGCCGCCTGTCTGACGTCAACTCTCTGTAGGTGGTATCACCGCCAGCATTATGGTTGACCATAGTCGACAGGGTTAAAAACTCTACGTTGCCTTTTACGAAACACTCTGCGTGGACTATGGGCGGCAGTATTCTTAGCCTCAACCACATGGACAACCAACACATACCTTCATAAAATAAAAGCAAATATCCACCTCTACTAATACCTATAATAGGAAATTCTCTGTCCGATTTTTCCTTGTAACC
Organism: Phthorimaea operculella; assembly: GCA_024500475.1. Classification (NCBI taxonomy): domain Eukaryota; kingdom Metazoa; phylum Arthropoda; class Insecta; order Lepidoptera; family Gelechiidae; genus Phthorimaea; species Phthorimaea operculella. Next base: position 17,044,697 of record JANFCV010000001.1, read on the forward strand.
CGCAGGCTGGTTAATAACGCGCGGAAAAGATCAACAGAAAATCTCTGCTAAGTCCTCTATTTCTTACTTATTTATTACTTGTTCTGTGCCCAAGTCAGTTTTATTGGGCTATTCGTAGATGCAATGTCCTACACACAAGACAGTTAAGATATTTTATATCTGTTTCATATAATATGACGAATGATGTGGTGCAGTAGTAGTACGACGCAAAAGGTTCCGGTTCTTGTAAAACTCTGACACAAACTCGTTGTCCCATTTGAAAAAGAGATTATGTCACAGAATATATAATAGAATAGTACAAGGTAATGATGTGAAATCTTTGACGCCATATTCAAACAATCTGAAATTCATCTTTTTACCTACATCATTAAAAAAAACAAGCTGTTTTTTCAACGCGAAGCTTTCTCTCACTTTACTTATTTCCAGGAAAATTTAATAAAAGCTCTACCTGGTCTTTATTTACCTGCAAAATTTGCTATAAAACAAATATTGAAGCGTTAAAATGGAACAATAAAAATATTTCTAGGAATTTTTAATAAAATCTCTTAGTCTATCTACAATTTTAGCTATAAAACAAATATTGAAATAATAAAATGTTTCATGACGAGCCTAAATTGTGTGAGGTGCTTAACGATACACTAGCTAGACCATATCACAAATTAGGGAAACGGCGCGCGGAGCGCCTTTACAGATGGCTCACTCAGTACTAGCGACGATTTTGAACAACAAGTTTCCAACACTACGCTTGTCGAGCCGTTGCCTCCACTCGAGAACCCGCTTACTCAACCGTCCATCGGTTCTACGACAAATGTGACCACCCACTGCCACTTCAGCTTGCTACTCTTCCAGACTAAAGTATGTTCGTTTCCTTGGTCTTTTGGCGGATAATCTCGTTTCGGACCTTATCAATTAGCAAGATCCCTCTAGCATCCTTTCCAAATCACTGACGTATTGTGTAGCAAAGGAAAGGGGCAATCTGAGTGACGTGTAGCCAAAGGGCCAGTTAAACTGTCATGTTCCACGTCTCGGTCTTGAGGCATTTTGGATCCAGATTATGACGCAACCTCTCAAACGTAGGTATTCTATTACTTTAATATTTTATTACATACTCTTACTTATCTGTTCAGAAAAATAAAAGAAAACATTTTGTTCTTTTCTCACCACAATCTCAATGCTTATCATAACTACGTACAATCGTAGGTACAATTCATCACCAAATAGAAATAAAATAGGGCTTTATACCAAACTGAAGATAAAATTTACAGTAGGTAGGTATTTCTACTGAAAAAGTTTTATAGCTTTCTCTTTACGTGACTAAAATGTTATCTAAGATAAAGTAGTTATCTTATAGGTCTTTAAAATAAAATAAACATAATAGAAAGGAAAGTTTACAAAAAAACCTCGTACAGAAATTCCTTGTTTTTACTTACTTAGTCCGATACGGCTAGCTTGATTTGAGGCCTTAGCTTACAAAAATTCTAGAGTCGCTCATTTTTTGCATAGTGGTGCAATGTGTGTCTATAAAGCACATTTTGCATTTTTGTGCCATTTGTCATGCTTCCAAAATTGGCAATTCAGGGATTGGTGACACATATTTTATTTTGAACTTTTAAGTATCTGTAAATAAATTAAAGTTTGAAAATATGCCAGTATTATGAATGTGACAGATTGGATAGTGTAATTTTCGATTTTGTGTAATTTTCGACCACTACAAACCATAGTAATGTCAAAATTACATAAACGAGATCAAAAAAATATTAGAGTCAATGAAATATGTACAACTGATCTTAAAAAGCATAAATAAGATCAAATTATAAAAATGTGCCTAATTGACGCAATACTTCATTCTATTATTTAAAAGAAGAACTGAAATGCCTTACATAACATAGAAAAGAATATAACAATCATTAGAGTTCACAAATTTAATACCGTAAAGTTGTGACAATTATGAGTTTGAAGTTGTGCAACTTTATTCCATAATTTCAAGAAATCTTCCACATTTTCAATAAAATGCGTTCAGAGGTTAATGACCGCAGTGAAGCGGGGTAAGTCCTTGAGCGGGATCGGCGCGGCGGCGGCGGCGGCGGCGCAGTGCGTGGCGGTAGCGGCTGCGACGGCTCAAACGGCAATTTACAATGCGTGTGATTTCTTAGAAAAACTCCCTTTGTTTATTTACGTAGGTACCTGTTTTTGTACTATTAATCTTATCGTCATTTCGATTAAATCTTTCTAATCTCACGTCTTTTATAAAAACCAATATTGACAGCGGTAAAAATCATACCAATGCTTTGACATGAGAGTTATCTTTCTTTGTTGACCGGTCTTCTGGTATGGATTTGGCAGCTATCAAAATGGGATTTTTAAAGTGGACGTACTATATTTGAGTAAATCTGAAGCATATTTGGTTAGGTACCTAGCTAGCTACCTACTTACCTACCAACATGTTTATGGGTAGATCAGAACTGAATGATAGTAAAAAAAAACGGCAAATCTAAACGGCTTATTTAGCTGGGGAGCCGACGATGCTACATGTGTAGTGACTCGAGCGTCTCTTCTCAGTGCTTACAAACATATATAAATTGATCTTTTCTTTTTATACCTACCCCTAAAACTTTGGGGCCAAGTCGAGCCTGGGTTGAGCGGGTATTAGGGTTTCTCATTTCCCGACTTTTTTTAATTCCTGGACACCAAACTCCCGAACTCCATTTCCTGGTAATTCCCGGGAAGTCGAAATATTAATTTTCCTAGTTGAAAATCATAAAATGATTTTAAAATGAAACAAAAAAATCGTAAATATACAGTTTACTTAGATTTATATACAGTTTATTTAGTATCTCTTCGTAAGTTACCTAAAAATATACCATTTAAACTACAATAATTGGAATAAATTTTGAAAAAAATCTGGTTTTGATCTGCAAGTGCATAATTTAAGAATTTGTGAAAATAATAATAATATACAACTGTGAGTAAATTAAAAAACCAAAATAATCAATACAATACAGTTTTTAGGGTTCCGCACGTCAAAGGGTAAAAAACGGAACCCTTATAGGATCACTTTGTTGTCGTCCGTCTGTCATTCTGTCAAGCAAGACCCTTTATCTTAGGAACGCGTAAAGATATCGAGTTGAAATTAAAACCGTATGCTCAAGTCTATGAACGCTAGTAATTATGAAAAGATCAAGCATCTAACTTCAAGTTAAAAAAAGATGTAGCCGTTTATGCAGTAAAAACGCGTGTTTTTTACCCTCTCAAGAGAATCAAAATTCAGAGGGTACTTCTCGTAGACCTAGAACAATGAAATTTGGCAAGTAGGTTCTTTTTGAAGTAAGAATTAAGGAAAAACTTTAAAAATTTTCATTTTCATCAATTTATTGTTTTTATGGGGGCCGAAAAAACAAACAAAATTAGGGAGCAAAAGTGGAAAAAGCAAATACACATATATTTTTTAATGAGTAACACTGATTGAAAATGTCGTCAAAATAATAATTTTGTTGTTTCTACTTTATTTCCTGAATTCCCATGAATTTGATCCATTTTTCCCGTCCCGACAAAGGCCAAATTTCCTGGAAAAACGACGTTAAGTAACGTCTCCCAGTGGGGCGAAGACAATCTCGTCAGCTTCAATGCTTCAAAAACGCAGGCGTGTCTTTTCTCCGCAAAAAGGAGTCCTTTCACCTTTTCTCCTACTTTTCGGGGTACATCTGTTCCAGTGACCAACACTCTTCAACTCCTTGGCATGGAGTTGTCCTCTGACCTCAACTGGCACCACCATCGAGTCAAGGCTCAAATTGCAGCTAGAAAGTTGGGCGTCTGAATAAAGTCAAGCGGTACTTCACGCCTGAACAGCTTCTAACTCTTTATAAAGCTCAAGTTCGATCTTGCATTACTGCTGTCACCTATGGCTCGGCTAAATACCAACTTGCTGCACTGGATTCGGTGGAACGCAGAGCCAAGAGATTAATAGGCGATAAAACTGGTGGCGACCAAGCTTCAGCCTGGCTCACCGCCGCAAGGTTGCTTGCCTATCGGTCTTCTACAGATTGTACTTCGGAGTGTGCGCGTGAGCTGCATGAGCTCATACCACCGTCTCCTTTCTTCTATCGGACATCCAAAAAAAAAAAAAAAAAACCCTAGCGGTTATGGACTCTGTATATACCGCCACGGTATTCGTATGGAGGTTCCGTATACCGAATCGGTATCGCATTAAGTTACGGAAGTTGTAGAAATGAACTCCAGTATACTTTTCGTAGGTACCTACTTTCATATGAATCTCGAAATTCGCATCACTTCAAAGCGCGCCGGCTGTAACCTTCAGAGGTAGTCGTAGTCGTAGGCGATAATATCGCACGTTGAAACCATTACCGTCACTATCCAAAAAACCTTGTTTTGAGAAATGGACAAATCAAATTTTGAAAAATTTCAACTGTCATTATTACATGACTTAAAAACTAACAGACTTCGGTGTTTTTGATAAAAATAAGATTTTTTATTCTTTTTAAGCTGTATAAATATCGAACTGATATCTTAATAATTAAATTATTTATTTATATTTTTCTTGTATTTTTTTGTATAGTGACAGTATTGCACTTAAACTGAGTATAATTTTCGTTTAGTGACATAAGTATAGTGAAACAAGATTCATTCATGCAGAAAGGTAAACCGAGCTAAATTATATAAAAAACAAATAATATGTCACGTGATGCCAGCTTTTAATAGCATCACCCCATTTCCCATCATATTAGGTGCTGTCAGAGGCGAAAAAAGGGTGTATCTGGTCCAGAGGTTAAGTTTTTTGATAGCTTGATTATATTGGACACTAGTGCTCGTTACACAATGTGCTTACGTTTAACCATAACCATAACAGCCAGAACAGTCCACTGCTGGACATTGGCCTCCACCTAGCGGGGGATATTGCCATACTCACCACGCTTGGCAGGCGGATTGGCCAGCGCAGTAAAAGATGTTGCATTTACAGGGAACGCTGCTGCCCATTATCTGGAGAATTGGGGCGATGCTATTCTAGGCCGGTATCATACGGCATATAATTTATGGTCCTTACGTTTAAAAACCATATGTTATTATTTTATAATTTAATAGAAGTATTAATTTTGTATTCATTAAAAGTATTACAGTTCGCCTTTGTATATCAATGTAACTTGTTGGGTTTTAGATGTATCATTATAAGTTAAGTGTAAAATTAAAAATTTAAGAATTGCTCCACTTACGGACTAAAATACCCTAACCTATCAACATTACTTAACACTTCTATTAACGGAACGCAGATAAGATAGAAGATAGAAGAATGGGCATTACTGTACCTACTATTTACTTAAATTAACTAATTGAAAACGGGGACTATGCCACTAGTGTTGGCAGACAGCAACCTATATTGGCAGACAAAAAGAACGTTGTGAAGCCGTCGAACAATTAAAACAAGGTAAGGTAGGATCACGCGGCCCGGGTTGGAGTCCCGGTCGATTAATGATTTTTTTCAATTTCTTATTTCCATTTATAAGATTATAAAGATGTGGAGTCATGTAATAGCACCTGTCATGTCTAAATTGACAACAAACGGAATACTTCTTCAAATTAAGAAAAATTTGTATAATTTTAACGTTGACTTTGAAATTACGCGGTACATAATATTACAAATGCCGTCTGCCTTTGTATGTACAGGCAGGAGTTAATGATCTTAGCTTCTTTACTAATTTAGCTGCTGAAAGATTTAAAAGAAAATCTTGCGGATTTTCTTTGCACTCTTATTACATTTGTGCAAACAACGTTACTACGTTGAGTAATTAGTAGAGTTAACCGAACGAATTGGGCTATATTGTGATTGGATGCTAAGTATATTTCTTCAGCGTATAACCCATCGTCTGAGGAGACAGTTCTTTAGTCAGTGTTAACCATTCATTAGGGGTTTCTATATCACATCAATCCACCTCAAAAACACAATAAATTACTTACTGATTTCTAAATAGATTAATAAATCTACTTTGTATTAAAGGAATACTGGCTTTAAACTAAATCAGACTTTATGAACTAAATTAATAGTAAATCAAACCAAAATTTATGAGATGTAAAGTTATTATCACCAAAATGTCCATTTTGTTTTATTTGGTTGAATACATTACTTCAAATGTGTTAAAAAAAGTAGGACTGTATGGATACAAATACACTATTGATTTAAAAAAACTAGTCATTGTGATCAATTTACTCAATTAACACTGACCTAATGCATAAAATGTCAGGCTTACATTAAGACATATTCTACAAAACTTTGAATAATTATAAAACAAAGTGTCACTAAACGCAAAATAACATAAATTTGAAAGGTAAACATAATTCTGGAATATTTCAAAAAGACACTAAACGTAAAAGTTCTATTTAGTTTGTAATGCATGTTCCAATTCTAATAAAATAATAAAAGGAAAAGTGGCACTAAGCCTAAAATGACACTTTGTTTCCAATGTTTAGTATAAATTTGTGAAGTAACATAGACACTATAATCAAAATGACGCTTTATCTTTAACTCTCAACTTCATTTCTGAACAAAATTTAAACGTAAAACTGTCACTTTATAGATAATGACGTTATTGTTGAGAATCTCTATCGCGTCGTCAAGATAAAATAAATGTAATAGTGTAATTATACAAAATGTGACGTTTTACCTCTCAACATATACTCGAGGTTGTTAGGCATACGCGTCACTATACAAAATATTTCACTATTACACTTAACGAAACGCCAAAATGGTAAAAAATACATACCGTCACTACTTTACCGAGACATATGTAAGATAGCTAGAAAAATAGGTGTTTTTGCATTATATTCTTTGAAATAAACGTAATGCGATGGCGCTTTTAGTCAAAATCATGCAAATTTTGGATAGTTACACTATTGTTTTCAACGTGCGATATTTTATTTTATTTCAATGTTTAGTAATTCGAAATTTGTATGTATCTGACAGACGCATGCGTTAGCGCTGCAACAGGTGTTATGTTTGGACCCCTCCATAGATTGTACATGCATTCATCACTCAAAAATCTTGAGCAGTCAAATGTCTTGATCAACATCTATGATAGATAAGTGATGATAACTTTTATCAGCGCTCGAGGGCCTGTCTGCCTAACTACCTGACGTGGAACACCAGGAGCATGGCTTATCTACACTTCCCATCAAAAAAATCGAAACACCTCGGTTTTTCTTGTTTTTGGCCGAATTAAACACCAAAAAGTATTGTTTGCGTTTAAATAATTATTATGACTGTGTAGCTGGCAGTTTTGTCTTTACAGTTATTATATTTAGCCTACTAGATCCCACTGCTGGGCAAAGGCCTCCCCTGCGGTCTTCCACTTTTTCCGGTCCAAAGCCAACTCAGTCCATTCCTTATGATAGGCATCAAGATCGTCACGCCATCGTTTTCGGGGTCTACCTCGGCGCCTGGACCCGCCTTAAGGTACCCAATGGTCAGGGACGACTTTAGCCCATCGATCTGGGTGCATTCGGCGAACATGACCGGCCCACTCCCATTTTAATTTGGCGGTTTTGCTGCCTACGTCGGTAATGCCTGTCTTGGCTCTGAGTGTTGTGTTTCGCACTCTGTCGGTTCGTTTGACGCCGAGGACGCTCCGCTCCATCCCATCGCTCTTTGGCAAACCTTGAGTTTGGACTTTTGACTTTCAGTTAGTGACCAAGTTTGTGCACCGTAGGTTAGGACAGGCAGTATACACATGTTGATGAGTTTTCTTTTAAGTGACATGGGTAATTCGCCCTTGAGAAATGTTTTAAGTGACCAGAAGCTTTTCCAGGCATTTTCGATGCGACGATCGATTTCTTTCTCTTGCCTGTTGCTGAAAGAGACAATCTGGCCAAGATATAAGTACTCATCAACATAATGTATTGTCTTTACAGTATGTATAAAAAATTCAAAATTCAAAATTGGAACCCAAGCTCTTTGTTCTGTAAATAAGATGAATGCCTGAGAAACGTTTGCAGTATGCGCCTTTTAACGATTCATAACATTTTCAACATTAAAATTTAGAGCTTGTCTTATCTTATCTCAAAACTTTTGTTTTTTTTAATAGTTTACTGTGACTTTGGAACACCTGAAAAAATTTAGATTTTATCTGCATTATAGGTATTTTGCCCCGCCCAAGTGGTGACATTGCCAAATTTTGGACTTGGTCATCGTTTTGTGGCTGATTGTTTTCATTTAAGCCTGACCTCTGTTCATAAAGCTTACAAATGCTATCAGAAGACTGGTCTGTTTACGCGACGTTCAGAATCTGTCGGAAATCGGGTCAGTTCTGAGCGACGACATGATTGAATTAATGTTATGAGTTGAATACCGAATTTTAAAACACTTCTCGTGTTAGGTAAACAATTTTTGGAAATTCAATACTAAAGCTGATGTGATCGAAGTTATGCGCAATAGGAACAAGCTTTCGAAACCAAAATCTATCGCTTCTGACTTGACACCTACACAGCGAGAATACCTAAAATACTTACGGGAGGAGTTAGAAAAGCGCAAAGAGAGTGGTGAAAATGACATAACTATCAAATATGTTCGTGGACAACCAACTATCGTGAGCACCAGAAACTCTGGATCTCCAAAAAACTAAACATTGTCAACAACATAGTTCCTAGCAAAACTCAAACTACCAGCGCTACTTTACAACCTACATTAACAACCTTCAAAATTCTTTATACCAATATACAATCAGTGACATCTAAACTGGACATTTTCATTGCTAGAGTAAACACTATAAAACCATCTTTAATAGTGATATCGGAGACGTGGCTTAAACCAAACATGCCAGATTCTATAGTACGAGTACCAGGTTATGACATTTATAGAGACGACCGACTAGAAAAGCGCAGCGGAGGAGTGGCGATATATGTTGCAAAAGATAATAAGATTCTCAAATGCAAACTGAACTTAGATTATAACGAGAAACTTGTGAACTCAGAATGTTTATGGCTCGACATACAAATCGCATCCACCAAACTTCTGCTTTGTGGTCTGTACCGAGGTCATGACTCTACAATTGAGCAGGACAATGCACTTTTTAATAAAATTGACTAGCCTCTGAATCTAATGATGTGTTAGTGCTTGGAGACTTTAATTACCGTGGAGTCAAGTGGCCCCTACAGGACTGCGGTTATCTAACACCACAAGAGCAAAACTTTGTGCAATGGTACAGGGCTAACAACCTTGAACAATTAGTAGACAAACCCACGAGATTTAGACAAGCCAACGAACCATCCTTTTTAGACCTAATCCTAACAAATGATGACACCTTAATAGCACAGATTAAAGAAGAAGCCCCAATTGGAAAAAGTGATCACATCTGTTTAATCTCCAGCATTGAAATAGAAAATCCTAATGAGTCGTACCATACAACGAGACGTAACTTCAAAAAAGCCAACTTCGAAAACATTGATGAATTCCTTTCAGAAAAGCTAAACAACTTGGAAGATTCATTTGACGTTGAAGATAAATCCAACGTAATACTATCAGCCATTAATAAGGCTTTAGATCTCCATGTACCACTAGTAAAAATAAAGCAGACTGATATAAATAAACCTTGGATATCCAAGGAAATACAAAACTTAATTAAACAGAAATTAGTGCTCTGGCAGCAGTATTTATTAACAGGCTTAGACAAAACTTACAAAGAATACAGAAAAGTTAATAATAAAATCACTAATCAGCGTAGAAAATCCCGAATCATATACGAGGAGAATCTCATACAATCCGGTGACAAAAAATTCTATTCACATATAAAACGCCAAACATCAACTAAATCGAGCATACCATCTGTTTTACGAAACAAGCACGGACAATTAGTGACTGAAGCATTACAAATATCTGAGGTACTCGCTGATCAATTTGGAAGTGTTTATCAAAAAGAAGTTCCTGGCCCGCTTCCAACTCTTGACAACAATCTTCGTATCAAAGACTCCATCGCCGACATCACTTTTACTGAAGAAAAAGTCCTACAGATTATTAAAAATATGAAAACCGATTCTGCACCTGGACCTGATAACATCCCTGTGTTGCTCCTGCAGAAGTGCCATATTGCTAAATTCTTGGCCGATCTAATGCAATTATCGTATGACACTGGAATCCTCCCATCATCTTGGTTAACAGCCATAGTAACGCCAATTTTTAAGAAGGGAAGTAGACTCGATCCGGCGAACTATAGACCGATAAGCCTCACGAGTATCCTATGTAAGATAATGGAAAAAATTAAAGTGGAACATATCAGAAAATTCTTGTCACAACACAATATTATAGGCCAACAGCAACACGGGTTTTGCCCTCATCGCTCTACTGTGACAAACTTATTGACATGCCTTTCTTCTTGGACAGAAAGCTTCAATGAGGGGAAACCTGTAGATGTCATATATCTCGACTATGAGAAGGCGTTTGACAAGGTACCCATCTCCAGACTATTACAAAAGCTTGAATTGATAGGCATACGTGGAAATATATTACACTGGATCGAAGGCTTTTTGCGCGGTCGAACATTTCAAGTGAGAGTGGGAGAAGTTTTATCTGAAGAAAGGGAAACTTTTAGTGGTGTTCCACAAGGATCAGTTTTGGGCCCAGTACTATACATAATTTATACCTTTGACCTACCTCACTGTCTCCAAAGTAATGTCAGCATATTCGCAGATGACACGAAGCTTTTTGCAGATCCTTTGGTAGACTACGCAAAGCTCCAGAATGACTTAGATAAAATAGCGAGTTGGTCAAAAACTTGGCTTATAAATCTCAATGCTTCGAAATGCACTGTACTGCACATAGGCAAAAAGAATCCTAAACTGACTTACAACTTAAATGGAACCATCCTAAGCCCAGTCAAGGTTCAGACAGATTTAGGAATTAGAATATCAGAAGACCTCAAGTGGGAAGAGCATATAACGGCGATATCAAAAAAGGCGAAGAGTTTTATACATGTGATACGTAAGGCCTTTGGTATACTGACACCTGATATGATGCTTAAAATATACAAGACATACGTAAGGCCACTGCTGGAGTATGCTTACCAAGCTTGGAGCCCATACTTTGCAAAAGACATCCAACTACTCGAAAAGGTTCAAAGAAGTTTCACCAAAGTCCCACGACAGCTCAAGAACAAATCATATGAAGAGAGACTAGACAAATTGAAACTCACCACGCTAAAAGAGCGAAGAGAACGAGGTGACCTAATAGAAACCTTCAAAATTCTAAGTAACTATTATGACCTAAATGACATCCAAAACATGTTCCAGCGAGACATAAATACCCGTTTAAGAGGACACACACTAAAACTAAAGAAAAGGCGCTCAAAGAATAATCCACATAAGCACTTCCTAACTAACAGGGTAGTTGATGCATGGAATAAGTTGCCTCAGGAAATCGTATTAGCTTCATCCATCAACTCATTTAAAAACAAACTGGACAGTCACATAGCATCACAAAAAGGCAACCAGAAGAATTGAAGAGCAAGATACAGGCGTTATCAGTTGAAAAACTACCTGCCTGATTAATAATAATAATAATAATAATAATAAATTGAATTTTTCCAAAAATGTTATGAGTTCTTTGCGAAATCAACGCCTAAGGCTTTTCAACTGCGGCAAAAGCTATCAAATGTACTACAAAAGGTGGCTGGAAGTGGCTCTACAATCAGAAGAAGGTTAAGAGAACGTAGACGTACGTCAATAGCCAGGAAACGGGCCCAAATCAACTGCAGACGAAAAGACAAAATCTGTCATGCCGTCGGCACTAATTCCTTCCCAAACCGTTTACGAACTGTCACCATAACTGACTTTTTTATCAATGCAGCATTGTGTAAAGCATTTTTAATCCCTTTTGTAAACCATAGTGCTTCCGTGGTTACCATTCAGCGTAATTCTAGAGGTACACTCAACAGAAAAGAGGAATTTGATCCACTGGGTATACGACCAGTTTAGGTGCTCACTTGCAAAATTAAGGCGCGCTATTTAATTGTCTTCAGTTGATTTTGGCCCGTTTCCTGGCTATGGCGGTACCAGTCTACGTGCTTTAACCTTCTTCTGATTGTAGAGCCACTTTCAACCACCTTTTGTACATTTGATAGCTTTTGCCGCAGTTGAAAAGCGATTTTGCAAAAAACTCATAACATTAATTCGATCATGTTGCTCAGAACTGACCCGATTTCCGACAGATTCTAAACGTTGCGTAAACAGACCAGTCTTTTGATAGCGTTTGTAAGCTTTATGAACAGAGGTCAGGCGTAAATGAAAACAATCAGCCACAAAACGATGACCAAGTCCAAAAGTTGACAATGTCACCAATTAGTCGGCTTCTACGGGCAAAATACCCATGATTTAGATAAAATCTATTTTTTTTCTGGCGATCCAAAGTCACAGTAAACAATTAAAAAAAAGAAAAGTTTCATGATAAGATAAGACAAGCTCTAAAGTTTAATGTTGAAAATGTTATAAATCGTTAAAAGGCGCAAACTGGAAACGTGTCTCAGTCATTCATCTTATTTACAGAACAAACAGGTGGGGTTCCAATTTTGAATTTTGAACTTTTTATACACACTGAAAAGGCAAAACTACCAGCTACACAGTCATATAATTTTTCTAATGCAAACAATACTTTTTGATGTTAAACTCGGCCAAAAACAAGAAAAACCGAGGTGTTTCAATTTTTTTTATGGTAAGTGTATAATAAATACTAAAAAGTTGTTAAGCATGATGTTTCGCTTCTGTTGGCACACAAGTATCCCTTAGCGAGACGAAGTTCGCGGGCACCAGCCAGAGTTGGGCATTACTCGAATAAATTTTTATTTAAATAATTATTCGCGTATAAATTTTTTGCCGAATAAATCATTCTTCTGACATGGTTGCAATAACCTCTGACATGGTGGCAGAGTCCTCTGACGTGGTTGCAGAGCCCTCTGACGTGGTTGCTGAGGACGCTGACATGGCTGCAGAGGACTTTGACATGGTTTCCATGGTTTTGTACTCTGCAGCCATGTCCGAGGTCTCTGCAACGGTCTCTGAGGCCTCTGATATGGTTGCAGAGTCCTCTGACATGGTTGACATGGCCTCTAACATGGTTGCAGAGGCCTCTGACATGGTCTCGCAGGCCTCTGACATGGTTGCAGAGTCCTCTGACATGGTTGCAGAGTCCTCTGATATGGTTGGAGAGTCCTCTGTCATGGTTTCAGATTCCTATGACATGGATTCAGAGTCCTCTGAAAGGGTTGCAGAATGCTCTGCTAAGGATACAGAGGCCTCTGTCATGGTTTCAGAGCCCTCTGACATGGTTTCAGAGTCTTCTGAAAGGGTTGCCGAATTCTCTGACATGGCTGCAGAGGCCTCTGACATGGCCGTGGAGTCCTCTGACATAGTTTCAGTACCACTGACATGGTTGCAGAGGCCTCTGACATGGTTTTAATGACCTATGACATGGTTGCAGGGTCTTCTGACGTGGTTTCATAGGCCTCTGACATGGTTGCAGAGGCCTCTTACACGGTTGCATTGACTTCTGACATGGTTGCATAGGCCTAAATATGTTTCCACAGAACCCGACCAATAAGTAAGGTTACATATAAATATAAATAAAGTTATTCGCGAAATAATTTATTACTTCGCGAATAACGAATAAAGATAATTATTCGTTATTCAAATAATTTTTCCGCGAATAAACAATAATAATAATATTGGAATTTTCATTCGTTATTCGAATATTTTTTGCCCATCTCTGGCACCAGCTAGTATATTAAAACGCATTTTAGTGTAGGTAATTTGTTTTTGTTACTTGCTATTATAGTTAGCCTACCAGATCCCACTGCTGGGCAAAGACCTCCGCGGTTTTCCACCTGTTGCGGTCTAGTGCAACCTCCATCCACTCCTTCAGATAAGCATCAAAATCGTCACGCCTTCTTTTTCGGGGTCTATTTCTGCGACAGGACCCGCCTTGAGGTACCCACCCAGTGGTCCGTGACGATTTTGGCCCATCGATCCGGGTGCATCCTGCAGACGTGCCCGGCCCAATCCCACTTCAACTTGGCAGTTTTGCTCCCTACATCGGTGATGCCTGTCTGCTACTTGCTGTGACTTGCTAATACATTTTTTTTTGCAATGAATTGTAACGTGTTTTTGTTTCTAAAAAGATAACTGAAATGTCTTAAAATACCCCACTCGGCCCCAAAGTGTTATGGGTATGGGTATATAGTCGATGTATGTATGTAACCACTGAGAAGTGCGCTTTAGCCACTACACATGTAGCATCGTCGGCTTCCCAGCTATAATAGCCATTAAGATTTTGCGTTTTTTCACCTTGGTTGCCGACTTGTTCAAAGTTTTTACAAAATATATAAGGGCCCGAATGTATGAAATACAATTTTCCGGATTTAAAATACAGTCACATACAAATTTAATACGCTGGCAGAGCAGAGCGGTCGAACCATTTCACTACATTTTCTTGTGCCCATCACGGGCATCATTTATTACAACAAAGAGTGTCTTGACCGTCCAAAAGGGACGGTCCATCACCAAAAGGAACGAACAACCGTCCGTTTTGGAGACGGTTTGGCAACGCTGCAAACAACACGTGATCGTTACCGCGCGAGCGCCGCGTAGGCCGGCAGCCGCTTTGCCCCGCCCGCACCCCTCACACAGTTTGCCCCGCCCGCGCTGCCCAGCGCTAACCCCGCTTGCGAAATAATGTATGAAGAACATATAATGATGATAATTAGTGGATGAAATAGGCACAAATTACAAATTGTGACTCAGTACCCCAATAAAATAATGTAAATGCAAACTCTCATAACTTTAATATTTTTTTATAGGTATACAGGTTGTCACAAGATAAAAAATAATAAAAAAAAATAATGTGTCAGTGAATTGCGCACAAATTAGTATGAGCGACATATAGGTATTACTAATCCGAAATTTATAATACCTATTTAAACGACTCTAATTTTTTTTCATGAGTTGCTTTTGAGTAAGTAGCGTAAAATAGGGGGCTTAATTCAAATTCGATATTCAAGTTGAAAAAATGGCACAAAATGCATTTGCACATCTATTACCGTTTGTTTAATACCAAGAACAATAAATTTTCATCTTTAGTTTTTTTTTCTATGAATAATGTCAAAAATTAGAAATACCTAAATATCTACCTAACGAAATACCTAAAACCGCACAAAATTATGAATTGGCTTGGAGAAATGATCTATAAACAATAAGTAAAAATAGAAACAACTCTAATAATCTTTAAACCTAAAAAGCTATCCATACGGGTCTAACTAACCGATTCTGAAAAATAAAAAAGGAAAGCATATTTTGTTTACAGTAATACAAATTTTGTAGGAAAATAAGTGATTAACATTTTGTCTATCCATGTCGTTTGTGTTTACAACTGAGTATTTGGACACAAATAAAATAGTGATGGGAAAATGTGCTTAGGTTGTTGGAACTGTTACAATTTGTGATTCAATTATTATTATTAAATTGGAATGTCATATCATCATCATCTTCCTGCCCTTATCCCAATTACTTGGGGTCAGCGCAACACGTTTCGTTGAACACAAAATCGTGTTGCAAAAGGAATTAGCTGAATTTTACGACCGGCCGCCTACCAGACGTCAACCCTCCTTGGGAATATGATTTTGTGGTGGATTAACCGACACCATACGGTTGGCCCTGGCTGTTTGAGTAGGGTTCATCCTTCGGTCGCCTCTTACGACCCCCACGGGAAGAGAGGGGGTGGTGCTATTCTACTCTGCCGGCACCACACGGCAAATTGGAATGTCTTATATGGGGAGAAATATGCGTTATATCCGTTTGCGTCGACACAGCGTTGTGCGATGCGCAGCGCTAGCGGATGCGTCTGTCAAACTGTTTGACATAAGCCGTATTTGTATGACAATGAGGTTGAAAATCGCATTTTACTGACGCATGCAAAAAATAATGCACAAAGGACGTTACGTGTATTTCTCGCCTATCAATTTTGTCACAGTAATCCACGATGGTATTTTGAGCTTAATTCAGATTCATATAATTGATATATGCCGTGCGGTGCCGGTAGAGTAGAAAAGCACCACCCCCTCTCTTCTCGTGGGGGTCGTAAGAGGCGACCGAGAGATAAACCCGACCCAAACAGCCAGGGCCAACCGTATGGTGGCGGTTAATCCACCACAAAAGCATTCCCAAGGAGGGTTGACATCTGGTAGGCGGCCGGTTGTAAAATTAAGCCAAATACTTTGCAACACGATTTTGTGTTCAACAAAACGTAATTGCGCCGATCCCAAGTAATTGGGATAAGGGCAGAAAGATGATGATAATTGATATAAGGACACAAAGATGACCAACGATGACCAATGACAACTACAGTACGGCCTTTTGAATAGGCCATATATGACAGCTTTTAAAATCATATTAACGCTATGAAATTAGGTTCATTTTTCATTATTGACATGTCTGCTAGTATCATATCGAGTATGGTTATTTTAGATGGTAATCGAGTGCAGTACAGTGCCCATCCCTAAATGTAGATGTTGTCAAAACGCTGGTCCCCGGACACGGTGTATTACATTTTGCAAACATCCGAGCAATTTCCTGGTAAAAGTGGAGCTAAAGAATTCTTAAATATAAGGTTATATTTTAATTAAGTACAAATATTTTAAGAGCGCAAAAACACGCTCACAAAACTGAACATCTTTTATTAAGAAGAAACTTTTTTCGAAATATGAAAAAGAAGTTGGACCTCCCATACAAAATTGCCTATCAGTTGATTTTCTTATTATGACCTATTTTGTTTGGGGTAAGTTGTTCCTTATCACCAGAAGGTAGGTAGGTACTGAGTTTTCGCTATCGGTTGCTAGTAAAATTTCACCCAGTAGATCGACAGTGAGGCGTACAGATAATATTGTTATGAATGAATTTCCCAAGCATTTTGACCCGCATAAAAGAATTTTAATTGAATAACATTTGCATCTAGAGTTATAGTATTAAAACGAAGAGGTAGTTTGTTTATTTGTAATCTTTAGCGTGAAATTTACTAACTGATAGCAAAAAAGACGGGCTGGTGATGATATGAAACAACTTTCCCCAAGGACCATGGGTCGAAATATGAAAGAATAGGACCTCCCATAGTAAATCGCTGATCAGCAGATTGATTTACTATGATAGGTCCAAATTTTTTTCTTATTTCGCCCTATGTTTCATGGGGAAATTTGTTTAGTTTCATGAATTGCTTTCTGCTTGTTATATCCTTTTTGTTACGCCCGTATAGACCCGCAACTCTTCCGTAAAGATTTCATAAACTTTTCCAAGAGGTATAATGTAGACCTAGACAAATGGTTTCCTTTTTACCGAGGTTAAACACCTAACACCAAGGAAAAATTGAGAAACCTAGATGAATCGCAAGACTGACCAATAATTGATTAAGGTCAGGGTCATCGGAACAAAAGTAATATCTTTTTCCTATAAAAAGGAAGCAGCGAGTGAACCCGCTGGGTGGGTCGCT
Source organism: Phthorimaea operculella (assembly GCA_024500475.1). NCBI lineage: Eukaryota > Metazoa > Arthropoda > Insecta > Lepidoptera > Gelechiidae > Phthorimaea > Phthorimaea operculella. The sequence goes on from JANFCV010000001.1 coordinate 17,062,215, forward strand.
AGTCGAAATATTGTATGAAATGAAGTAACTTTTTGGTTTTCTATGTTTGTCTGTCTGTCTGTCATGGACACCGCTAACTCCTCCTACACCACGCAACGGATATTGACGCGTTTTTTAAATAGATAGTGTGGTAGAAGAGAATGGTTTGAAATGTACTGATAATATATGTATATGCCAGGAAAAAGTCCGCGAGAAAATAATAAAGAAGCGGGTGAATCCGCGAGGCGGGTCACTAGTCTACTATAAACAAGGAAACGCCTCAATATTCCGAAATTACTTGCTATTATTTTTTCTTAAAATAATTTTGCCAAAGTGGATTACCTTATATCTTTTTTTGTACAGAATTAATACCGTAAGGCGAGGTATTTTGTATGTCTATAGAGCTTTTTATTATTCGAGATTATATTAAATTTGGAAAGATGGAGCTTTTTATCAAGTAAAGTGAGTGGGCCTTTACATAATCAAGAAATATACCTACGTAGAAAAGGTTTCGTAAAATGTTTTGAATTTTATTTTTCATTTACTTTTTTATAAGAATATGATGGTAGAAATACGTTTCCACAATTTTAAATAACTTGATATCTACTAAATTCATACCGAAATTCTTGTTAATATGGTGATGCAGAGTCTTCTAAATGACTCTCAATCTTTTGTCAGACGTGGTGTAAGTGGCAGTTTTTACCCGACTGCCTCAGAAGGAGGGTTATGTTTTTCGAAGGTATGTATGTATGTATGTGGACAAGAACTTTTTCACGGGCTACAGTCCAAACGGATAGTTGGATTTTGACATATGAGGTGTCCGTTGATTCGTCTCAGCAGAGTGACACTGGCTGTATTAAAATAATATAGATTCAAGATGGCGAATTTTTACAGCAAAATACTACTTCAAAATTACCTACTTGTTTGATAGCCGTTTACGCTCTGCCTACCCCGCAAGGGATATAGACGTTATATTCATATGTATGTCTTACATACATACTATGTATCTATGTACAAGACTTACAAACTCGATCGGACAGTCCGCAATGTAATGTGTAAAATCGCCAAAAATAACATTTAAAAGAATCAATAATAGCGAAGAACCGCGTGCGAGCTGTAGGTACCCCCAGTCGGCTGGGAGCCGTAGCCCCGGACGGTTGCCGCGCGTGGAACGCCTACGAGCTACGCCGTAGCCCCGTAGCAACGTGCTCCGCAAAAATGTGATAAAGTGATTCTCAAACACAATTTTTCTCGTATTTGTGACAAAAATACAAAAAATACAGTGTGACCAAAATGGAGTGGTTCGTGTTCTTGTTCTTCGTGTGTACGGCTGTTGCGAATCCGGCTAAAATAGGTCAGTATTATTAATAAATTATTTAGTTTCCGCGTTGCTCGATATTCATATTGGTTATGGAACAAAGGGAGGGCCAATTGTCTATTCAGCCTTCGGAATAATGCTAGTTGTTTTAAATTGTAGTTGGAAAAAGATATTTTTGTACAAAAGCATTGGTGCGCTATCGGCGCGCTCGGCATTCTTGCATTTATGTTTTAAACGAAACTGCTATGTAATATTCCTGAGTATTTTTATACTTCTGTCATGAAATCATTATACGATCGTATACATTTGACATTCATTAATTTAGTAGCAAATTCTCATTTGGAATTATAACTTTACTACAATGCAATTCAGTCTCAAGCTAATATCTGCAGGAATATCATGGAAATAGGTAGTTCTAATCGAACTTTTTCTACCGAGGCCATAATATAAAGATCCATAGGTCAGATATTATGTACTATCAGTAGAACCCCAAACCACAAGAAAAGAAGAAGAACTTCGAATCAAGAAATCAACCTTACATACTTACTTACATATATCACGCCTATATTCCTTGCGGGATAGGCAGAGCGTAAACGGCTGTATAAAGGTCATTTACACCACATGTGTCAAAAGTTTGAGAGTCATTCAGAAGGCTGTGTATATCACACATAGAGGTTGTCAGCCTGACGCCTAAAATTGCAATACACATCAACCTCAGTCGCTACTTACGACACCCACAGAAAATATATGGAGTGATGCTATTCCAAGCCGGCACCACACAGAATTTTAAATAACTGTAAAATAATCAGTACAGGCAGTAAATCCCTTGAATGGAAAACTCGAGGTAGTATCCACAAGTTTTATTTACGATGCTGCATTTGAGTAGCGCATTACATTGTGCACAAAAAGTGCAACTGCTATAAAATGTTTATGGTGAAGTTTCAACTTATTTACAGTGCTTTTGAATCTGTACATTTTTGTTATGCTTATACTGGGAGTAACAAAAAGGATATAACAAGCCAGAAGGTCGAGACACTCATGAAACTGCACAACTTTCCCCATAGAACATGGGTCAAAATATGAAGAAAAAAATAACCTTCATGCAGATAGATTTAAAATGGGAGGTCTAATTTTTTTTGCATTCCTAACTGTTCCGATCCATGTTCCATAGGGAAAGTTGTTCAGTTTCATGAAGACGTTGACACGCTTTCGGCTAGTTATACCCTTTTGTTATTTCCGGTATTATGCACAGAGCAGCAAAATGTCATACGCGAAAATTTGTCTATGGGTATATGCATGTAACATATTTGTTTAAGACTTTCGCGTCTTGTACGCATTATTCGTATTTACACAAGTAAATATCGTTCTACTCTAAAATGATTTTTCGCTCTAAAAAAAAATATTTTCACAGTGTAAAATATAAAATATTTTCTGAGCCCAAATTAAATAACTTGCGGTAACTTGTGGATGTTTCAAATGTTTGCTTATCAAAGATTTACTTACCACAAAAGTTGTCATATCTCATTTGATCTAGAAAACCTGCCACTTTACATTTAATTATAAGGATGTATGTTAGTCATAAAACTGAGCACCTTTTATTAGAAACTTTTCTTTGAAATATTAAAATAGTGTGTCTCCAATACTGAGACACGTTTTCAACAGTTTTTTATGGGAGGTCTTTATATTTTTGTTAATATTTCAGACAAAGGTTTCTAACAAAAGCATTTCAATTTTATGAGCAACCTTAAGAGCTGTTTACTTAATTAAATTTAGCCCTATAGATTCTGGGCTTGATTGTATTTCTCACTAGCTACATCATTAAATATTTTATGAAGTAGCTACAACTTTCGAAATCAAGCTTGGAATGTAAACAGCAACTCGTTAGGTCAACAAAATATAGCTGAATCAGATTATAAATTTTTCGGCAATTTAAATCTGTCAAGGGGTGGGCACCTCATAAACTTTCAAAGACAGAGAGCTGGTCACATCAAAGATTTTACGATTTGACTTAGCAATTAATATTACTAGTAGGTTTTATCAGTAAGTACACACTTCGAGTAAATACATCCATATATTACGCCTATACCCCATGCGGGGTAGGCAGAGTATGAACAGCTGAAAAAAACCCGGTAATTTACGACACCCACAGGAAAGATATGGGGTGATGCTTTTAAACCAGCATCACACGGCAAGTAGGTAAACATCATATTATTATATTAGAAATTTATAATCATCTTGACGTATTCAGATTAAGACAACAGCCGACAAACTTTTTAGGAAGCCTGTAAATATTGATGGAGAAGGAGTTTCTCAATTTGTACAGGAGACGTCTGTATTTGTTAGTTAATTAGACGACTTAGACGGCGGTCTTTACCCAACCATGTCAGAGGCCTGCTAATTATACCTATTAGGTGGCTGAAAAACTCTGACACCAGGGTTCATCAGATTGTTTGACGACTCGGTGTCCCAATCGAAAAGAAGAAGTCAAATACTTAAAAACGAAACCGTTTTGTTTGTAAGATTCAACTCCCATACCATAATGTCTGGATTTATTTAGTATAAAATAGGTACATGAGAAATCAAAGGGTTTCTATAAATGTTAAAGGCACCAAAATGGAAATTGTAGCTTAAAGATAATATTTTTTATAAAACTTTCTGTCGTACCCAGTTCTCTTTCTATAACCAAGGGAAGGTACGCACGCACATTATAACTCAAGTTGAGACCACCCAGTATTTTAAGACCCTTGCTTATTGCTCCACCCCGCTTCAGTCGCATGGGGACTTTAAAAGATATAGCGCGGGATGCATGAGTCTATACAGGGTGTTTTTAAAAGTATAAAAAGGCATTGAGTTGATTTGATTTTACTGATTATTTGAATTTGGAGTTCACAGTTAGTGAGCGATGATATGGCCTTCCCCTTGGCAGGCTGCTTGGCGAGCGCAGAGCTAGATGTTCCTTTCACAGGGCGCATTCCCGTTCCCTAGATTTATCCCTTACTTTCTTTTTACGAAACGTGTAACAATCGTGTTACTTGAACATGTGATCCTATTTTACACCGCCACCACGGCATACGGCAAGTATAATATAACCTAAATAAGCTAGTACGATTATAATATTATATGCCTAAATAAAAACGGTATCTAGGTGATTTCTTTGTTCAAACTATTTTTTTATTTAAATCGGATCCACTAAGTAATTGAATGTAAAAAAAATAAGCCCCTTTAACTTGAACTTGTAATTTCTTTTATTCTTAAACTAAAATCCGATTATAAGTTTTGTATAGTAATATACAAATTCCGAAATTCACGTTATTTGTACTTTAAACTCCATCCTGTATGTCAGTTTACGACCGATCTAAGATGGTATCTACCTGGCTCGTATATTATTGATTTTCACGTTGCATTTACAAGAGACAGAGTGTGAAAGTGTGGAACAGGGATATGAAAAATAATCGATTATTACAATAATCGATACTTATTCGAAAACAATTGTATTTTATTTTATGATATAATGTTTACTTTACCTCTGTCAGAAATAATGTTACACATAAAAACAAAAATACAGCGTTAAATCAAGTAATATACGAGTATGAAGACGTAGCGCCGCTAGCATCTTGGGATCCATTGCGCCGGGTATAGTCCGGGGTGGGACTTTGACATTATAGTTAAAAGTTATTTTATATAATTTTTCGTTATTTTTATTTTGTATTCTTATGTCAACCATAATTAATATATCTGAAATAGTAAATTATTTTTAATTTCGATTTTTTGCAGAGTCTTGAGTGATTTATTTTCAATAGATTTTTTTCATATTAGAAATAATCGATTATTTGAGGTCCGTATAACCAATGCCACATCCCTGTGAAGGTGTGGGATGACAAAAGCTAAGGTAACGATTCGCAGAAAACCTCCTTTGAGTTTCTGAGTACAGAGTAATATAAATGAAGTGTGTTTCGATCCTTTTGTAATACAGACACCCAGACACCTTCTTTGTAGCAAAAGCTCGTATTAATTTTGTTTCTGTAGAAAAGGTTGTATTAATAATACATATTGTGAAAGACAAATCAGTCAGTGATGCACAGTCCTCTCTGAATGACTCTCAAACTTTTGTCAGACTTGGTATAATTGGCCTTTTTTTACAGCCATTTACGCTCTGCCTGCCCCGGATAGAGTCGTGACTCGTGGTATATACATATGTATGAAAGAAAAGTGTATTTTATTAAAAGCCATATTGGTCTTACTCTTACCTAATTGTAGTATTAGAATGACAACACATGCGAAAATCTCTGATGTCATATTATTTAATGTACGCAGGTCAAACTCAGGTATTTTGCTACATTTTCAAATTGTTTATTAAATGGAATTATCGGATAATGTATATTCGGCCTTGTTTGTATTGGTTAGGAACTCATGAAATAGGAAGGTACTTAAATCTCGGAGTTTAAAAGCGAAAAATTTAGGTATTCGTGTATTTTTCTGTTTGTATGAAATATCTAACTATGACTTGTATTATCTGTGACCAAACGCATTCAAAAGATTAACATTACGCGCGTTACTGGTCAATAAATTATTACGTTTTTCGCCAATTAAGTCTGTCAGAGGGTGAGTAGGCTACTCGGGAAGTTATAGGGGTGATAGGGGGAGAGTGGGTTCCATAAATCAATCATTATAAAGCCCGGGGCAAAACGGGCCGAATATTTAAGTTTCGGATTGAGGGCTTCTTATATTGCAATGCGGATATTTGACTTCAAAATCTGTAGAAATTTGAATGGAAATTGAAACTTTTGAAGCGGTTGATCCCCAACATAAATGCAATATTTTATCTATACTTGTAGGCAACAAAAGCACACCTACGCTATACAGATTGTATATGCAGAGTCATTGGAGCATTTTTCATCAAATAAATTTATTTTTATTGCACTTGCCCGCCCTATTTCTTTCCACACGCCCTAAGGTAAAATGGGAGATAACGCCTTTGGCATTAAATCAGCCATTGTACAGTTGTGCATTAAGTTAAATAAATAAATCTCCTGTTGGACATTAGCTTGGCAGATAGATTGGCGAGCATAGTGCGTAGTTTTGTTGTCACAAGGTTCTCCGCTGCTGATTATTTCTTAGTAGCTTCATACGACACTTACTGTTAGAAATATGGCGATGCTACCCCAAGCTGGCACCACATTGTCTCGTCCTCTCAAAGATTTTTCCGTAATTTCCGAACGTGAAAATATTCAGTCCGTTCTCTCCCTGCATAATCACTACGATTGATTTATGATGTAGTGTGTGTGCCGACTTACCCTCCCTTCCCCTATGACTAACTTTTATCGTCCATTATATTAAGTGTGTACGAGTAATGAGCGTCGCTTTACATATTTTATATCACGTACACGGTCCCCTATTCGTTAAACGCGTGTAAGGATCCAAGAAACGATGATTAGGCGTGTTTTTGGATCAGTAGGAATTTGAAAAGTGGTGTGATATCTCGTATACAGAAATGAATTCACATCACATACCTTGTTTTACTACAGGATTGGATTTACAAGAACTTGAATCGTCTAAAATCGGTTTTCCACTGAGGGCGAAATATATATTTTAAATGTTCCTCTATGCTTACCTATAAAGCCGAAAAAGTTAGACGGTCTGCAGTAGTCAGCACACAACCTCTCTATATAAGGTGTAAAAAAATCAACTGCAAATATTTTAAGGGGTGAACCAACCCATGAAACTGAACAACTTTCCCCAAGGAAACTAGGTCAAAACGAGAAAAATAAGTTTTGACCTCCCATACAATTTGATTCGGTCAGCTGATACATTTTATATGGGAGGTCCAAAAACTTTTTTCATATTTCGACCTATGTTCCTTAGGGAAAGTTGTTCAGTTTTACGGGCTGGTTCACCCCTTAAAATATTTGCAGTTGATTTTTTTGCATACTGTATATATTAGTAGTAAAACGCCAGTGACCACACTATTGAACTTCTCCATACTTTTGACGTCTGTATCTATTCTACAGATCGTTCTGGCTCTATAGTTAGATTTAAAACCTAAATTCTGTTATAAATGGTCTCTCGAACTACTTCTAACACTGATTCATTTGTATATTTCCCTAATCTAAAATCCATTGCATTGCATTTCAGAGCTACAATGCAGCGTTTTCACAAAAGCTTAGCTTAATGTTTTCTAAATCCGACAGCCATACAAAGTGTGCTTCAAGCTGCAAGCTGCATTGGCGGGAAACCCTTTAAAGGATACTAAGTAGCGCAAATACTATTAACGCAGTGCATGCAGCTAAACGCATCCAGCTTTGTATATTGTCTAGTAAAGTATTTGTCCTTGCGAAATCTTCTGACTTTGTCCCTTCTGAGGCGCATGCTCCACAGGGTAGACGTGAGACGAAATATTTAAGATGGAATCTGTCAAACAAGTGATCGTCGGACGCGTGAGACGTGCGACTTTGCAACGATTGAAACCATTTCCATTATGTAGGAAACAGAAGAAACAAAGCTACACACGTCAGATACGCGACCCATCAATAATGACTGACAATCGTTTGTCTGACAGATCAAGTTGCGTTTACCACGCAACGAAAAAAGTCCACTCAGAGTGTCAAAGCGGCATCGATGAATGCATCAAATTCTACACTAAATAGTTATTTTAGAAAAGAGTTGCAACGAATGCAAAACACAGAATAAGCGAGCTATCACAAAAGTAAAAGCTTAGTAGAGACTCTCCCACACGAATAAATGATAAAAGGATCTTTGTCTCATAAGCACGCAAGATAACCGAAAAACAGTACCTATTATTTCATAAGTAGTGCTGAAAACATTTCATCCAGCAGTTCAAACATCATTTAAGCAGCGCAGCTGTCAGCTAATGCATTTCGGCTGCAGGGCATCGCACAACGCTGCGTTGTCTGTCAAATCGTTTGACATAAACCGTATTCGTATAAAAATAAGGTGGAAAATCGAACAAACGACGCACAAATCGACGTTGCATGTATTTCTCGCCTTAATGCATTTCGACTGCAGCTGCATTGTAGCAGCGCAATCCCTGCACTTGTCAGTTTTGAAGTGCTTAGTGCTTAGTGCTGGGATATTGGATGGTAATGAGCTTGCTTTGCAACGGGCGAAATTGGAAATGATGGGGAAAGCTGGCAGAATCAGCTGTTTCTTTGTGAGCTGAACTAAGCATTTACCAACCGCGCGTAATTGTTTAATTCAATTCAATTCAATTTATTCATGCTTTCATGTACAAGCTTAAAGTTATAAAAATTACAATAGCAGTTAGGTACATGAACCCATCAGGGCATCGCAAGATTGAAAAAAACAAAAAGTGAATAAGAATTGATTGAACGTTCGTTACATACGGGGTTATTTTTTAGTCAGTGCGCAAACTTTGCAGGATGTTTCTACTCGTGATTCTGAACAAATTTTACTATGGGGCCACATGAGAAATCCAAAAAGAAATTTTCGGAGTTCCTTACATTTTTGCCGAGTAGGTATGAATTTTTTTATGGAACATCCAATTCTTTTTTGCGATTTCGCAGGTGGTACCATAGTAAAATTTGCAGCTGCATTGTAGCAGCGCAATTCCTGCACTTGTCAGTTTTGAAGTGCTTAGCGCTTAGTGCTGGGATATTGGATGGTAATGAGCTTGCTTTGCAAGGGGCGAAATTGGAAATGATGGGCAAAGCTGGCAGAGTAATCAGCTGTTTCTTTGTGAAAATATAACTAAACGTTTATCAACCGCGTTTAAAATAAATAAGAATGTTGTCGTGTGGTGCCGGCTTAGAATAAGAGCATAACCATTTCCATATTTTTCCCGTGGGTGTCGCAAGAAGTGATTACTAAGAAATTTGAGAGTTGATGTGTATTGCAATTTTAGGCGACACGCTGACAACCTGCCACTATAGTGATAAAACACTATAGAGGCCATCTTTAACAGTCATTTACGCCCTACCTACCCCCCCCAAAATACTATTTATGGGGTGATGCTATTCTAAGCCGGCATCACATGGTTATCGAAAAACTGTACTTATTCTGTCATAGGTAGTGCTGGAAACATTTCATCCAGCAGTTCAAACATCATTTAAGCAGCGCAGCTGTCAGCTAATGCGTTTCGACTGCAGCTGCATTGTAGCAATTCCTGCACTTGTCAGTTTTGAAGTGCTTAGCGCTTACCCAACTAACAACTTGGTCCTATAAAAACAGACTAAACGACTTTTGGTTATATAAAGGTCGTATAGTGGTAAGCAGAATTTCACTGAGTTGTGTAGTGGTGTCTTATTCGACCTTTTAGTCGCAAATGTCTGAAGTCGTATAATTTGGTCGATTAAACGTTTATACGACCTAATTATACGACCGTCGTATAGAAGTCGTATAAATGATCGCTATACGATTAAATTATAGGACTAATCGTCGCCGTTGGGACCATTATATGACCTTCAGTCAGTCCACCGACTGTCTCTAGATCATAAGGTATATAAAGGTCGTATCATTATCTTTTATAAAACGTTTAGTCGTATACAAGTCGCCAGTGCGACCGTTATATGACTTTAAGTCAGTTCAGCGACTGTTACCAGACCATAAGTTGTATAAAGGTCGTATAAAAGTCGAATAAACTTCTTGTCTAAATGTCGCATAAAAGTCGCCTTTGCGACTGTTATATGACTTTTAGTCATGCAACCGACTGTTACCAGACCATTAGGTATATAAAAGTCGTATTACTTGTAATAAACCTCGAAGTCATATAAAAGTCGCTATTGCGACCGTAAGATGATTCTTAGTCAAGCCACCGACTGTTACCTGACCATTAGGTATATAAAGGTCATATTATTACCTTTAATAAACCGCACAGTCGTATCAAAATCGTCATTGCGATCTTTATATGACTTTTAGTCAAGCCTACAACTGTAATTTGATCATTAGTTATATGATGATCATATTATTACCTAAAACACAACGCAATGTCGTATAAACGTGGTGTAACATAACGATTAAACGACTAAAAGTCCTAAAAAGGCTATTTATATGACTCTTAAAAACCTTTTAATTGTTTAGTAGTCGTACATAATACTTCTTCACAACTACTTGACCTCGCTGTGGTGTGAATTATTGTGGCCATGGTTCTGTAGGTAATAAAATAGGAAATATATGTTCGAACGGACGGACGGACAGACTGGATGTATGTATGGATGAATTAACGAATGGATGGACGGACGGACGGACGGATGGACGAATGGACAGACAGATGGACAAACAGTCGTAAAATTAAGCCAAATCCTTTGCAACACGATTTTGTGTTCAACAAAACGTGTTGCGTCGACCTCAGGTAATTGGAATGAGGGCAGGAAGATGGCATTGATAAATAGGTATGTGAAATTAACGATTAAATCAGATCACTACTGCCAGCCTTGAGAATAGTTCATCATGTTGTGTAGTACACCCCCGTACATTTTTTGTACGGGACTATAGTTGGTCCTGATTCCATTCATCATGTCGTACGTCATTATGTCGTACATTACTCTGTCAGCAATAGTTATGCTGTACAATACAATGTCGTACATTATATAAAACATTATTTAAAAAAATATATTGAAATGTTCGACCCTAGGTCTGAGCGTGATAGAGCACATCGTTACTGTCACGTTCAGCTGCGGTTGCACCGTTGTAGATCTTATTACGCGCTGTGAAGGAACAGTGCATAGTTATTGGAGTGGTAATTGATAGTACATTGTAAAGCGCTCTGTGTTGTAGAGTTGAACTATTTGATTTAAAGATTTTATAAATATTTCTATCTTCAAATATTTTTTAAAAATCATTTGAACACCCTTAACATACTTTATTATACGATGGGACAGACTACTTTTCCTAACTCCCTGTAGATTCATTATTCGAACCTAACATACAAGGCAACCCAGGGCGGCGGGACGGTGGTTTGGGGGGTGCAGCCCCCACAATAAAAGACCACCTTTGACACAATTCCAAAACAGTAGGCTAGGTAAGGTTAGAGTTGGAGCGAACAAATTGAGCGACTTAGCTCAATAAAGAATATTATATAATTTATATTATTTCAAATAAAAACGATATGGATTTAGTTAGGAATGTATGTAAAATTATCAATCAAGCCACATTACTACGCTACTACTCACGTGATATCTCCGATCACAATGTCGAGCATTACATCTCCGTACATTTTTGGTACGGGGTGAAGGATGGCGACATTGTTTTGATTCCATCCATAATGTTGTATTGTGTTCCTCTGGTGTGGTGTACATTATACTGTCGGCCAGTATTATGCTGTACAATACAATGTCTTTCAAGGTTTTCACTTTCTAAACGGTACCCTGAAAATGGCGGACAGAAAATGGTTTCTAGTCATATAACCCGACCTTTAGTCGTAAAGTGTCCTTTAACAGTCGCGATTACTACGTAAAGTTGTATAAACGTTATATAAATAAATAATGAATTAATAACATAAATAAAATAATTCAAATCGTTATTATTTGTAGGGGGCATTAAAATTTTGTTTGAATAATAACACAAAATAGTCGATAAAACAATTTCCCACTTGAAAACTCAACACTAAACAGTTCCTAACACCATTCACAACTTTTCAGATTATATTCGATAACAAACATGGCAGACATTAATTATTTTGAATGATTTGTTTGTCTTTAACCTCACTTTCACTCGTTTGATAGCACACTGAAGTTCGTGCACGATAAAGTAACACCGATGACCACTACACGATTTCAGGTCGTGTAAATGTCAGTAATACGACCACTACACGACTTTTGATCGGTTTAAAGACAATAATACGACCACTACACGGCTAAATGGTCGAATAACAGTCGTATAAGTTACTGCTATTCGACCATACGTCGCGAATCAGACTTGTATATGACTTTTACCAGACTTAAGCCCATTAATACGACCTTAATACGATCTTTATACGGACAAAAGTCATATAATTTGTGCCCAAATCGCGTCGTATAAAAGTTTATATAACTACTATACGACCAAAACTATCCGACTTCAAGACGTAGCGATAACGTTGTCCCGACCATTATACGACCAAAACTTGTTAGTTGGGTAGTGCTGGGATATTGGATGGTAATGAGCTTGCTTTGCAACGGGCGAAATTGGAAATGATGGGGAAAGCTGGCAGAGTAATCAGCTGTTTCTTTGTGAGCTGAAGTTAGCGTTTATCAACCGCGCGTAATTGTTTAAAATAAATAAAAATTTGCCGTGTGGTGACGGCTTAGAATAATAGCATTACCATTTCCATATGTTTCCCGTGGGTGTCGCAAGAAGCGATTACTAAGAGATTTGAGAGTTGATGTGTATTGCAATTTTAGGCGACACGCTGACAACCTGCCTCTATAGTAATAAAACACTATAGAGGCCATTTTTTACAGTCGTTTACGCTCTGCCTACCCCCCAAAATACTATTAATGGGGTGATGGTATTCTAAGCCGGCATCACACGGTAATCGAAAAACTGTACCTATTCTTACATAAATAGTGCTGGAAACATTTCATCCAGCATTTTAAACATCATTTAAGCAGCGCAGCTGTCAGCTAATGCGTTTCGACTGCAGCTGCATTTTTGCAATTCCTGCACTTGTCAGTTTTGAAGTGCTTAGCGCTTAGTGCTGGGATATTGGATGGTAATGAGCTTGCTTCGCAACGGGCGAAATTGTAAATGATGGGGAAAGCTGGCAGAGTAATCAGCTGTTTCTTTGTGAGCTGAACTAAGCGTTTATCAACCACGCGTATTTGTTTAAAGTGAATAAGAATTGATTGAACGTTACATACAGGGTTACTTTTTTTGTCAGTGCGCAAACTTTGCAGGATGTTTCTACTCGTGATTCTGAACAACTTTTACTATGAGGCCACATGAAAAATCTAAAAAGAAATTTTCGGAGTTCCTTATATTTTTGCCGAGTAGGTATGAAATTTTTTATGGAACATCCAATTTTTTTTTTGCGAATTCGCAGGTGCTCCCATGGTAAAAATTGCAGCTGCATTGTAGCAGCGCAATTCCTGCACTTGTCAGTTTTGAAGTGCTTAGCGCTTAGTGCTGGGATATTGGATAGTAATGAGCTTGCTTTGCAACGGGCAACATTGGAAATGATGGGGAAAGCTGGCGGAGTAATCAGCTGTTTCTTTGTGAGCTGAACTTAGCGTTTATCAACCGCGCGTAATTGTTTAAAGTGAATAAGAATTGATTGAACGTTACATACGGGGTTATTTTTTAGTCAGTGCGCCAACTTTGCAGGATGTGTCTACTCGTGATTCTGAACAACTTTTACTATGGGGCCACATGAGAAATCTAAAAAGAAATTTTCGGAGTTCCTTACATTTTTGCCGAGTAGGTATGAATTTTTTTATGGAACATCCAATTATGTTTTTTGCGAATTCGCAAGTGGTTCCATAGCAAAAATTGCAGCTGCATTGTAGCAGCGCAATTCCTGCACTTGTCAGTTTTGAAGTGCTTAGCGCTTAGTGCTGGGATATTGGATGGTAATGAGTTTGCTTTGCAACCGGCGAAATTGGAAATGATGGGGAAAGCTGGCAGAGTAATCAGCTGTTTCTTTGCGAAAATATAGGATGAATTTTTACTAGTGACCGATAGCGAAAACATAGAACTGGCTGTTGATAAGGAACAACTTTCCCCAAGGAACATAGGTCGAAATACGAAAAATCATTTTGGAACTCTTATACAAAATTGCCAATCAACTGATTTGAGTTACTATGGGAGGTCAAAATATTTTTTTCGTATTTCGACCTTCCTTGGGGAAAGTTGTTCCTTATCACCAGCCAGTTCTGAGTTTTCGCTATCGGTCACTAGTAAAATTTCACCGTATATAATTTAGAGTTTATCAACCGCGCGTAATTGTTTAAAATAAATAAGAATTTGCCGTGTGGTGCTGGCTTAGAATAACATTACCCCATATCTGGAATATAATAACATTACCAGGTGGAATCTTGTAATTGGCTATAAGTTTATACTGTTGTTTTGATTTATTGTAATTATGTTAGCTGTAAGTTTCCCAAAGAAACCAAAAAAAAAAATAAAAAAAAAACTTTCTCGTGGGTGTCGTAAGAAGCGAGTAAGGGAGTTAAGGGTCGATGTGTATTGCAATTTCAGGCGACAGGCTGACAACCTGTCTCTATGGTGAGACACACACAGTCTTCTGAATGACTCTCAAACTTTTGTCAGACGTGGTAAATGACTGATTTGTACAGCCACCGTTTACGCTCCACCTACCTCCCAAAGGGATATAGGCGTGATATATGTATGTAAATAAGAATTTTTGTTATGTAACAGATTTGGTCGATAGGTACCTTCCGTAAACGCGAAAAGTTGCCTCGCTACAATATTTTTCTTGTAGAGGCCGAAACTCATGTAAGTAATTGTCAACACGTTCAAGAGATTTGCCTCACGGGTGAAATAGGGGTGATGCTATTCTAAGCCGTCATAACACGGCCATTGCCAATCTATACCAAACGTCACAGCTCTCTGGCCAACTTATAACACCGTCGCTCCTAAGGCGAGGAACACACGCAACGTCGGTTTGTGCGTCGTTTGTTCGATTTTCCACCTTATTTTTATACGAATACGGTTTATGTCAAACGATTTGACAGACAACGCAGCGTTGTGCGATGCCGTTTGACACAAACCGTATTCATATGCAGGTAGGGTGGAGAATCGAATGAACGACGCACAAACCGACGTTGCGTGTGTTCCTCGCCTAAGTGGAATATTGTGAGATTGTGAGTCCTGTGTGTCACAGTGTATGATAAATTGCAGGCGTGCCTTGCCGTGCAGCGTGACTTTCTGATGAATGGTGTTTACACTGTGTATCAACAGCCTTCGTGGTCTAGTCGTCTGGGTCCTGAACTATCAATAAAATCGACCCTTTCAGACATTTTACTAAATACTTACGCACTGAACTGTGAAAGTAACGTATGAAAGATCGCTAATGCGAGCGGCGAAGAATATTGCCTGCCACTAGTTTTCTCAGGAATTTTCGTAAAAGGCGATTTATGTATATGACCTGTTTTTGACCTCGGCTGAATATTGTCGACTATAGTTGCGGTAATACCAACTACAATAGCATTTCCATTGAGGGTTAACTTCAGGCAGGCGGTCAGTTATAAAACATAGCCAAATCCTTTTGCTACATAGAACTGATTGGGATGAGGGCAAGCAGATGATGATGAATCGAGAAGCTATTGGAGTCATATTCTATTCTATTTCAATTTAATTCGTTGTGTATTAAAGTAGATTAAAGTATGAAGAGCTAAACTTCATACTTTAATCAAATAAATCCATTTCAATTTTATTCTATTTCTTGCTATGTATAGTTGAAATTTGTCTGTAAATCTTCCAAATACAAATAAATATTAAACGTGAATGAACACTATTTTTCGCGGTTTGTTGTATGGCGTGAGGTAACTATACGAGTACTACTTTATGTGCTTCCATTTGTACCCCAGGTGGGCTTAAAAACCAAGCGACGCGACAACGACACGCGTGGGTGGTCGCCGTCAAATTTTGACGGCGTCGTTGTCGCTGCGGTCTTGTAGAAAAACCCGACCGCATCAACTGACAGCGCCACGCAGCAGATCCCAAGTAGCATTACGAATGTTAGTAAATTCTTACTAGTCTTTTATAAGAGTAAATATTGATTTAGCTAAAACAAAAAGTTTTCTTTTATAATTTTATTTATAAAACGGCACAAAATTTAAGCATTTGATAGACGAATCCCAAATCGACTTCTAGTAATTTTTGCGAACGTCTTTGTTGATACCTGCATTAAGTTTAGGATAAATATAGATGCATAATAGTGTTGCCACTGGCGTTTTACTACTGATGAACAAAGGTTGTTTTCGTACCAGTGCCAACCGTTCATACCCAGTAAGGCGCACCCTATAGCTTGTGTTATTAATTTATCTCCTGATATTATGATATTTATTTTTGGATATGTATTTTCATAGGCACTTCGTTGAAAATAATACATTATTACGATAAAGTTGACTAAAACAACTCTTTTAAAACATGCTTCTAGTAAGTTGTATGGTAGAACCCTCTGTCCTTGTGCACGACAAATTTACGTATTTCTTCAGCTGCTTTTTTTCCTGCTTATGATACCTACATTCTATAAATATAAACTCATAATTTTTGTTACATTTGTTCTTTTGTACAAATTAATTTCGTTTTTGGTTTTGCGTGGCATATGATTAATTTGGTAGAGCATAATATACTGCATAATATGGACATAAATGTAAAGGATGATTGACTCATTAGAGATAAATACATCCGCTTGATTTATCTTTTCGCTCTACTGTTTGATAAATATCGTATATTTTCGAACCCTGCTCACTGAGACCATCTTTTTTGCGCCCTAAGAGTCAGATTCTACTGAAAGCGACGCGGTGAGACGATACGCGATGCTGCAATGTCAGTTCAAAGCGACATCAAGATGCAACGCTCCATGCATCTTGAAGCCGCACGAAACCGAGACGAGAAGAGACGCGACGCTGCAATGTCTGTTCTGGCGACGTCACCTTCGGCTGCCTGTCAGTTTGATTTCCACGCTCAGTGTTGCGGTGATAAAAAAGAACTTACTACTCTTAGAAACACGATAGGAAATAGATTAGGAAAGTAACTTGGTTCTACTTGGTACCTACTATGCAGGGTAGGTGGTTGTTATTGTACTTAAAAAATACCAAGGGCTTGTCAGACTCGTCCATTCCAGAGTTCTGTAGTCATCCATTTCAGTGTTCTCTAGTGGATAAATGCCCGCATGGCATGCGTCTGTTACACTCCTCGACCCCGGTCATACAGGCTATGCGTATCAGTTTTCTTAGGGAAGTTGTCAGCTATACAAGATCTAATATACAAATGTAATTTGTTGATTGTTAAATCGTAGATTTTTGTTGTGCTGTGGCCGAAATAAATTTAATTTCTTTCTTTCTTACATTAGAGATAACAGCTGTAAAACTAAAAACTATATCTTGGTAACTATGCATGCTAGGCTATCAGTTTTATTGGGTAAAATGTAGACCTTGATAGACCTTCATTTGAAGTGACAGCTGACAAACTAAAAACTCGTTTATCTATATAGTTATGCATGCAAGACTATCAATTTATCTGTAAAAAGTGAAGGCCTTGATAAGATGAGCATTTCTAATGACGGCTGTCAAACAAAAACTTGTTTATTTTGGAAGTTATGCATGCTAGACTATCAGTTTGTTTGTAAAAGTTGTAGACCTTGATAATACCTATATTTGAGGTGACAGGTGTCAAACGAAAAACTCGTTTATCTAGGTAATTATGCATGCTAGAATATCGTTTTTGGGAAAGATGTAGGCCTTGATGATACTTTTATTTTATGTGACAGCTCTCAAACTAAAAACTCATTTATCTCGGCAATTGTTCACGCTAGACTTAGTTTCTTTGGTAAAGTTGTATCACATGATGAGACCTTTATTTTATGTGACAGCTGTCAAACAAAAACTCGTTTATTTCGGCAATTACTTATGCTAGACTGTCAATTGAAAAAGGTAATAACTTTCCCAAACAAATTGATAGTATTGCACGAATGATTGCCGCTATAAACGAGTATTTAGTTTGAAAGCTGTCACATAAAATGAAGGTCTCATGAAGGCCTACAACTTTCCCAAACAAACATAATATTGTCTAGCAAGAAAATTTGCCGAGATAAATGAGTTTTAAGTTTGACAGCTGTCACATTAAATGAAGGTCTCATCAAGGCCTACAACTTTCCCAAACAATCTGGTAATCTAGCTTGAATGATTGCCGAGATAAACGAGTTTTCAGTTTGAAATTGTCACATAAAATGAAGATCTCATCAAAGCCTACAACTTTCCCAAGCAAACTTATTGTCTAGTATGAAAATTTGCCGATATAAACGAGTTTTAAGATTGGCTGATGTCACATAAAATAAAAAATATTTTAAATTATTGAATTTGATATATATATATTAATAGTATTTTTAGTTTTTTCAGTTTGTGAAGGTGCTTTAGGTTTGTCCATTTATTAATTGTTTTATTAAGATTAGAATTTATTGTTTTAAGATTTTTTTTTATATTGTTATTTTTAAGTTATATTGAATTTGATATATATATATTGTTTGATTCCGAAGCTGATCTTAGCGCAGTGGAAGCAAATTAAAGTTATCTTAAAATCTAAAACTAAATGGTCGATCAGCCTCGGAACAACATTTGACTACGATTCGTAGTGCTCTTTACTATAGCTAAATAAAATAAATTTAATGAGAGAATTTTGTCCGGAAAGTTTCCGGCCGAGAAATTATTGTTTCCAAAATTTACTTAAACAGGGCCCAGCAACGAATTGCTTACCGAGCGAACGATGACGCCGTTTCTTTGTGAGTTTAAGTATGACAGGAATCAGGTATTCAGGATATTGTGAGGAGCACAGGAATAGGGAATAACCTAAACTCACGGCACTGGAACATCCGCTCGTTCTCGAACTCCTTTCCTCCAATCTGCACTATAGTTCACAGTTCGACATCACATAATGTTTTTTAACACAAAATAACTAAAAGATTTCTCTCCGAATGAGAAATCGGCCCCGTTGGCCTCCAATCATTTATAATTAAAATACGTAGCTATCGGCAGCCACGACGCGAGCCAACGAAAAGTGAGGTTATATTTTGCCGGCGGTCGCGTGACTCTCAATCAAAGCGCCGGAACCAAAATCACTTGGTTCACTTCCCCACCGAACAGGGAAGACCACACGAGAAAACCGAAAGCACGTTAAATTACACCATTTATAATTAATATTCGCATCAACGATGCGGGCGACGGCAGAGGACGTGACAATGACAGAGCAGTGTTGCCAGCACCGCGCGCCCATTTTATACGAAAACTAAACATTCACCCGCCCCAGACCGACCCATCGGTCCGCTCTATGCATGGCAGGCGTGATAATGTAGCTACTGCTCGCTTAAGGACTGAATCCCCCACCTGAACTTCTGCAACTCGAGGAGTGCCATCACTACCCGGAAACAGGTTGAGAATGCGCCCCCGGCGCCAACGCAGTGGCGGTAGGTTGGCATCCTTAACCAGAACGAGATCCCCAATGCAGGGGTTCAGTCCTGTCCGTCCACTTAAGGCGTTGCTGCAGAATGTGCAAGTACTCAAGCGACCAACGCTTCCAAAAGTTTTGAGTCATTTGCTGCAACAACTGATAACGCGACAAACGATTGCTATTCACCTCCGTATAGGGATATTCCGGCAAGGCGTTAAGTGGGCGGCCAATTAAGAAATGCCCTGGCGTCAGGGCCTCTAAATCATTTGGGTCTGAGCTGAGCGGACACAAAGGACGCGAATTGAGTACAGCCTCAATTTTACAAAACACGGTCGCCAGCTCCTCGAAAGTCAAAATTGTTAACCCTACAACGCGCAACAAATGCGTCTTAGCGGACTTTACAACCGCTTCAAAAATACCACCCCAGTGAGGGCACGCTGGTGGATCGAACACCCAGGTAATGCCCTGACGGGAGAGGCCCGTGCTGATGGCTTCTTCGTTCTCCCTTAAGAACGTTACAATTTCCTTCATACACCGATCAGCACCCTTAAAGTTGGTACCACAATCCGACCTGATCAGCGCTGGTCGCCCTCGTCGCGACGTAAATCTCTCCAGCGCTGCCAAAAGGCCTCCGTAGATAGGTCGGCCACGAGCTCCAAGTGGACGGCCTTGGTGGCTAGGCACACGAACACGCACAAGTACGCCTTGATAGACTTTGCGTTCCGTAGGCGTGATGCCTTTACCATGAAAGGGCCTGCAAAAAAGTCCCCTTTTTGGAAGTAACAGTGGATGCCGAGCCGAAAAGGGCAGGCTAGCGTTCCGAAGTCTGCCTCCAACCCTGAGCATACCTTGCTCATCCAGGAATGGGTTGAGGCGCACAATTCCTCCCTTCAGCTTTCCACGTCCATCCCTGAGCAGCCTGACCTCCTCTTCAAAATGTTCCGCCTGGACGACTCTAACCAATGAGCATAGAGCCGCATTCCGCTCCGCAGGCGAGAGGACAGGTGTAAAGTTCCGTTCTGCTTGAGGCTTCCTGCAGTTGTTCACGAACCGCTTGATCCAACCTGTCACCCCAAGAAGTTTGTCGAGGAGCTATACCGTTCCAGCAAGAAAGCTGGGTTAGGCTTCGGTACGAGTTGCCCCACGTTCACTCGCAAACCTCGATCAGGTGGCCCAAGCGGCGCCCTGCACTCGTTGAATGGCCATTCCTGCGGCGACTCAGTCAGCCATTGAGGTCCCCACCACAGTGGGTGACTCACCAAATCAGGTGCCCTGCACCCGCGCGAAGCGCAGTCCGCTGGGTTCCATTCTCCCGGTACGTGCCTCCACACTAACGGAGTTTCCGACCCCGTAATCTGTGACACCCGATTTGCCACGAAAACCTCAAGTGTATGTACCGACGTCTGCAACCAGCACAGAACTATCCGACTGTCAGTCCACGCGTACACCGTTTCATCCAAGTTGATGGTACCACGCAGATTGCAGGTTACATGATTTAGCAAGCGCGCTAGAAGAGCTGCCCTGCCAATTCCAATTTGGGGATGGTCCATCTAGTTCTGACTGGTGCCACCTTACTTTTGGCCATAACCAGACGCACGTGCACAGTTCCCGTTGAACTTGCTGTCCGAAGGTATACAGCTGCCGCGTACCCTCGCTCCGAGGCGTCACAAAACCCATGTAGGGTAGCCTTACATCCCACCGATGGGACTAACTTGCGGGTATCGCGATGTGCACAATCCCTGGTAAGGTGGTCACAAACTTGAGCCAATCCTTCAACAACTCTCCGGAGAGTTGGTCGTCCCATCCTAAGTTGGCTAGCCACAACCTTTGTAAAAGCACTTCGCCATGAACGTAACCGGGGCGATCCATCCGCTAGGATCGAACGTTCTAGCGATTGTCGACAGTACCGACCGCTTAGTCCAAGTTTTCTCCAAAAGGTCGGGCTCGATCTTGTACGTGAATACGTCATGCGTTGGCCTATATTGCACCCCGAGGATGCCCAACGTGTTTGGATTGTCCGGGTTCTCAAAGAGGTGCGGGTCCTGATGGAACTCGCCTGGCAAACCGGCCAGGAGCTCTGGGCAACTGGACAACCATTTCCGCAACTCGTAACCTCCTGAACCCATGATCGCGATCAACTCGTCTCGTAGAATTAGCGCCTGCTCCACGCTATCAGCACCCGTGCAGATATCGTCCACGTAGACGTCGCGATCCAGTACTGCTGCGGCTCGAGGATATCTTACCCTTTCCTGTGCGGCCAACTCGCAGCGTACGTACTGCCAAATACGGACTTGGCTTAAGTCCATACGTCACCGTGTTAAGTTCGTATGTGACCATCGGCTCATCTGGGCTCTCACGCCACAAAATCAGCTGATACCGACGGTCATCCGGATGTATCATGGTTTGGCGAAACATCATTTTGACGTCTGCGACGAACGCTACCTGGTGTAACCGAAAGTCTGTGAGAATGTCCACAATGTCCCGGTTCAATTTAGGACCCGCGTGCAAACATTGGTTCGCAGACACACCATTCGAGGTAGGAGCAGAACCGTCAAACACCACCCGTATTTTCGCCTCAGGTGACTTCAAGACAGCCAGGTGTGGAATGTAATAATGCTCGACACACCTCCAATCCAGGCTGGACACCGACATGTGGCCCAATTGAATATATTCCCGCATGAATTCTATATACTTCTGCCGAAGTGCTGGGTCTCGCCTCATCTTCCGCTCCATTCCGAGTAGTCTCCGTTCCGCGAGCTGTCGCGAACTACCTAAAGCGGGGCGGTTTGGGAGAAAAGGTAGCCTGGTCACGAATCTGCCTGACGGGCATCTCGCAGTGTTGTATTGATAGAACAACTCGCACTCGTCATCCTCTGGCTTCCGTCTGTCCGCCGTGGGCGGCTCTTCAGACTCCCAAAACCTCTGCAGCACCTCTGACAGCACACTACCATAGAGGACCGGATCCCCTTCTGGTAGGTCCTGAGGTCTCCAAACTGGGCCGAAAACAACATACCCCTGTGGTATCTACGGCCACCAAACCAGTTTCCTGGAGTACCTTCTTCCTACCGCACCATAATCTCCGAGGACGTCTGACCCGAGAAGTACGTCCACCGTACCAGGAGTATCAAAATCAGGATCAGCTAACTCCAACCCTGTGGTTAACCCTCGTACCGTTGGTGGTAACCTAACCTGAGGGAGTTTCCCAACCACTTCATCCAGCACCACGGCTGAGACTTGATAGCTGACCCTGTACATGTGCTACCTAATGCGAACTCAAAGTTCGTCTGACCCCGAATGTCAGGCACATTTAGGCCCCCGATGCCTACAGCTTCATCCTCACTTGGCCGTACATTTAGGCCTAGCCTACTCACCAGCTTACTCGATACAATACATCCCTGAGCCCCTGTATCCAGTAGGGCTCTTACTTGAATGGTCCGGCCACCGTATCCCCATACCCAAATCTTAGCCGTTGGCAAAAGTACCGTGATTGGACGGGGAGCCGAAGCTGATGAGTAGGCGGCGATTACCTAGCGGGAATCTAAACGCGGTGAGGCCGCGTCCCGCGGGTGTATCCCCTCACTACCCAAACCTGTGTATGGGTCCCACTCCTGCCGGTAGGGAGGTCTGCCCATAAAGGCCATGGCTGGAGTTCTATAGTACCCCGACGGCAAACGTCCGTACCGAGGTTGCGCCTGTAGCCGCGGGTACTCAGGCATAGGCGGGGGCATGCGTGGGTCTTGAGACCCAACCAGGTGGCTCAAGCCCGCAGAATACTGCATGTACCCTGGTGGCTGCCTAGTGCTCCCCTGACACCCGCCCGTTGAATCCCGTACCTGGGATGGGTGTCCTGGCCACGTTCCTGTGCCGCTCTTCCCAATCCGGCACCTGCTGCCGTGGTGGGGATTGTCCCCACGTCCTGGGTAAGTGGGCTCCGTCTGTTGACGTCCCCTGCCTGTCCCTGTGACCGATGCGGAGGTGGGCTCCTCCTTGGGGGTGGGAGCGTTGCTCCCTCCCTTGGTGGGCAGGCTCCTTCGCTGATCCGATCCAGCGCTGCCCCGGCGCCTCCGGAGCGATTCATGCAGAGCAGCGGATGGTGTGCACCCTGGCAGTACCTACAGTTGGTGCTTGAAGGGCACTCGCACCTGATGCGGCCCCAGGCACCGAAAACACCAACGCCTCTGCTGTGCCACACCCCGTCTCCTCTGAACCCGCTGCGCAGCAAACTCCTGACACGCTGCCACCCCGTGGCCTGTCTCCCTGCAGTAGGCACACCCTGATTCCAATGCGGTGTTGTACCGCCTGGGTTGCCCACTGTTGCCTCCTCGCGCCGGTGCACCCGGCCGTTCCGGGTGGCGAGGGGCAGAGGTCTCCTTGCGAGGGCTTCACCAGCCTGGACGTCCACTCGCCTGCTTTCGGCCTCGAGGAACGACTTCAGATCCTCGTAGGTCGGGAGGTGGTCCGAGGACTTGCCCCATGTAGCTGCTCGAATCGAGCGACCATTTCGCTCGGCAGGCGGCGAAGCACTGTGTGGACCAAGATATAACCGTAGCCCGCCACTGGCAAACCCTGTCGCTCTAGTGCGCTGACCGCGACACTGACTGGGTGGAAGATTTTCTCGCGGAGGTCCGTACCTCGCGTTATGGTTGGTATTGACAGCCACTGGTCTAACAGCCTGTCTACAATCAGGCGCTTGTTTCGATACCGGTCGGTAAGGATCTTCCACGCCACCTCATAATTGCTATCCGAGACAGCCAAATGCGTCAGCAATTCATGAGGCTCTCCATGTAGCCTGGACATCAGCTGAGCCATCTTGTACGCCGGCGTTATGTCCGTCCGTGTGTGGACCACACTGCTATACAGGTCCTCAAACGCCGGCCAGTCGGCGTAATCGCCTGCAAAGACTGGAACCGTAACAGGCGGAAGAGGCACCTGTAATCCTTGTCCCACTTTACCACGGAATGGCTTTTCCTTTCCGTCACGTCGCCTAGATATGTCCGCAGCTGCCTGCGCAATGTCCTGTGCCAGCTCCAAGCACTGGCTTACATCGCCCTCAACCAGCTCCTTATCTTCAGGGTTAGGAGCTTCCTCAAGGAGCATGAGGCACTCTGTGAGGTGTTCCGACACAACCCGAACCCGTTCATCTGCCTGTAGTGCACTTTTCAAGAGCGCGTCCTCCCGGTCCTCGCGGCCGATCATTGCCGCTGTGGTAGTAAACCACCTTAATTCTGTCTTTATAGCAGCCTTATACCTGGCGATCGAGGAGCCATGGTACCAACTTTTACACACTCGACTTAATAAAAACGAAAAACCAATAAACAAATACCACAAATAAATGTTAGTTGACTGGCCTAGACCTTACCGATAAGGTACCGTTCACTAGGCAAACAATACAGTCACAAAAAAAAACCGAAACAATATTTTCCAAAATTAATAAAATATGTGGGTAATATAAAAAACACGCTTAATACTAAATTACGGCTAACTATGTTGCAATAAAGCAACCACGCTCTGCTACCAAAAAATGTTTGATTCCGAAGCTGATCTTAGCGCAGTGGAAGCAAATTAAAGTTATCTTAAAATCTAAAACTAAATGGTCGATCAGCCTCGGAACAACATTTGACTACGATTCGTAGTGCTCTTTACTATAGCTAAATAAAATAAATTTAATGAGAGAATTTTGTCCGGAAAGTTTCCGGCCGAGAAATTATTGTTTCCAAAATTTACTTAAACAGGGCCCAGCAACGAATTGCTTACCGAGCGAACGATGACGCCGTTTCTTTGTGAGTTTAAGTATGACAGGAATCAGGTATTCAGGATATTGTGAGGAGCACAGGAATAGGGAATAACCTAAACTCACGGCACTGGAACATCCGCTCGTTCTCGAACTCCTTTCCTCCAATCTGCACTATAGTTCACAGTTCGACATCACATAATGTTTTTTAACACAAAATAACTAAAAGATTTCTCTCCGAATGAGAAATCGGCCCCGTTGGCCTCCAATCATTTATAATTAAAATACGTAGCTATCGGCAGCCACGACGCGAGCCAACGAAAAGTGAGGTTATATTTTGCCGGCGGTCGCGTGACTCTCAATCAAAGCGCCGGAACCAAAATCACTTGGTTCACTTCCCCACCGAACAGGGAAGACCACACGAGAAAACCGAAAGCACGTTAAATTACACCATTTATAATTAATATTCGCATCAACGATGCGGGCGACGGCAGAGGACGTGACAATGACAGAGCAGTGTTGCCAGCACCGCGCGCCCATTTTATACGAAAACTAAACATATATATTAATAGTTTTTTTAGTTTTTTCACCAAGACCTACAACTTTCCCAAACAAACCGGTAGTCTAGCTTGAATGATTGCCGGGATAAACGAGTTTTTAGTTTGACAGCTACCACATAAAATAAAGGCCTCAAAGCAAGGCCTACAAATTTCCAAAACAAACTTATTTTCGAGCATGCATAATTGCCGAGATAATAATAGTTTATGCAACTGTCTTATAACGGAAGGCTTTAGAACGCGAGTGTCTGTTTATCACAATAGGCGCAGCCGATTGTGATAATAGTTTGACACGAGCATACTAAAGCCTAATTATATGCAGTTGCATACACTATTTTATCTACACTCTACAAAAAAAAAACTATAAGAAATAATTCTAAGCTCTCCGCACTGCACTATGGCGATTGCAAGCCTATCAACGGAACCACTAACTAAACGACTAAGTATTCAAATGGAGGTTCAGAAATCGAAACAACTTTTAAAATCAAAAGGTATTTTTAGGTAAATTTTTATTCGAAAAATGATTAATTGAAATGAAAATTTAATAATAAATATGTCCTCATTATTTCAAGGCTCATCCCGCCCGGGTGACATTTGTATTTTTTTTATTGGGTTACTTTTGGCACTGGAAATAAAAAAGTTGCATAATCATTTAATTTTTTTGAAGCACACTTGCAATTGAGTTAATTTATGTAGCTGGTGGTGATAAGTTGTTTTTAAGGTTGCATTTTTATAAAGGAGTTCATAACGAAACTGCATTCGATTATATAAAACCAACATTACTAAACGAGTGTTGATAAACGTGTTTATAGTTTGACAGCTGTCATTTGATAGATCTCGCCAAGGCTTACCATTTTTTCTAAGAAATCGGTAGTCTAAGATTTATAGTTTCCGACATAAACGAATCTTATTCTTGACAACTGTCATCTGAAAGATCTGAAATGCATTCTGGTTACTTACAATACCGTATTTGCAATATCATTGTATATTACCTACACGGAATTACTAGAAACCAGAGGGTTCTGTCCGGGAAATTTTTACAGAATGCTCCTATAAGGGTTTTATAACAAGTTTTGTTTAAGGCAACTGTTTGCTACTTGGGACATGGATCTCACTCAAGCAAAATTCGCTCTTAACACATTTGACATTCATCTCAATTTACTATGAATTGTTGATGTCAGATACGTCGTTTAGGATGTAACTCGGCTTCTAAAACCCTGTCAAAAATTATGTCATTCGCACGGAAAGGTACTGATGACAAAAAAGGTATACGAGTGCTGATAAGGGTTTCTAGTTGGAAAATCCTGAATCACAAATTTTTCGGTGGAACTTTGTTTGGGCTATTAGGTAGACAAACATATTAAAATACGTCACCTCTCAGAGGCTGGGCGCCTTGGAGAAATTACATAGAAAGTCCTAGTTTTTGATCTGTATAACTAATACAACAATACTGTATACGATATAATATTGCATCATATGCAATACTATTATTGTATTAGTTTATGAAAGCTTAAGAAATGTTATAAATATTTAATTTGACAGTTTTTACTCATTCCCAATCGTTTTCCAGGTATGAGCTCTGAACAATTTTGGAAATTCCAACCCATATAACATTGATTTAGTAAAAGCTATCAAGACTCAATGTTAGAGAAGTTTATTAGATTTAATTATTTAAAATAACAACATTCTGTACGATGTATCGTTTTCGAGTGATAAGCCGATAATCGAAATTCTCTTGTCCTGTCCTGTGTCACCGACTTACTGCCAACCTGGATGAGTACTAACCCGTAAGCTAGCTTCAGGAGTGGATACTCAACCATGGATCACATTCACGCCGTCAAACAGCTAACGGAGAAGTGCAAAGTGTACAACCGGCCCTTGTGTTTCACCTTCGTTGACTATGAAAAGCTTAATGAAAAGGCATTCGACTGTTCGTCATCTGACAAACAATCAAAATGTATTGTCAGTGTTTCACTCTCTGCATCGCTGCGGTATTGACAGGTGATGTGGATGTCCTCCGGGAGTCAAACGGGTAAACTTTTGACCAACGTACTAGAAGATATCATGAAGACTTTAGATTGGAGCGAGAAAGGAGACAATTTCAACGGAATACGCATGTCGCACCTGAGATTTTCAGATGATCTCATCCTTATTGCCGAACCTTTATCTGGGTCTCCAGCAAAATATCGCATCTGCATGATGCCTCCCTGAAGGTCGGTCTCAGGATGAACATGTCCAAAACCAAACGTTGAAAGTCGACGTAAAACCAAAGTCAAAAATATAGGTAAGCGAGTGACGAGGTTATGATGAGGACATGGGCAGATGGGAGATGGGCAGGACACTTGTAAGACGAAGTGACGATCGGTGGGAAAAAGCAGCCACGAAGCGGTGGCCAAGATTAGTGAAAAGGTCAGTGGGCAGACCACCTGCTCGATGGTCCGACGATATCATCAAGCTTATAATATGACCTCACTGGCACAGGCTGGCACGGGACCATGAGGGCTGGCTTAGTAGAGAGGAAGCCTATACCCCGCAGTGGGTGGATGGCTGAGGGTGATGATGATGAACCAAAATTCTGACCTTCTATGTGCTTCCGTGAGATCTATATTAATAATCTCGTGCAGGGGTAACGGTAACCCCCTGTTTTCTGTTTTCTAAATAATAAAACATAAAAATATATTGTTTTTGAGTCGACAACATATATCTGAATTTAGCGGATTATCGAGAATTTTATAAAATTTTAACGATGCTGACAGGCAAAATATACAAAAGGCCCTGCCATTTTTCGTCACCAACCTGTTGCCTAGCTACCACCTAGCTTCTGATTAAGAACTTTTTAGTCCATGGTCCCTTTTTTTTTATTAAGAATGGACTTTTACCCGTTTAGGGTAATTCAGCCAGTGTCAGTATTATAGGATTCCAGCGCTGCTGCGTCGGACGGTAGGAGGCTCCAGCAGCAAGATGATAGTGTCTTCTACAGGAACCAGTGACATCCTCTTGATAGCTAAAGTTAAAGGCCTTAACGAGATCTACATGACAGGTGTCAGCTGTCATACTAAAAAGTTTATATCGGAAACTATGCGTGCTAGACAATTAGTTTCTTTGAGAAAGTTGTAGGCTTTAGCGAGATCTACATGACAGGTGTCAGCTGTCATACTAAAAAGTCGTTTATATCGGAAACTATGCGTGCTAGACTATTGGTTTCTTTGGGAAAGTTGTAGGCCTTAACGAGACCTACATGACAGGTGTCAGCTGTCATACTAAAAATTTGTTTATATCGGAAACTATGCGTGCTAGACTATTAGTTTCTTTGGGAAAGTTGTAGGCCTTAACGAGATCTACATGACAGGTGTCAGCTGTCATACTAAAAGTCATTTATATCGGAAACTATGCATGCTAGACTATTGGTTTCTTTGGGAAAGTTGTAGGCCTTAACGAGATCTAAATGACAGGTGTCAGCAGTCATACTAAAAAGTCGTTTTTATCGGAAACTATGCGTGCTAGACTATTGGTTTCTTTGAGAAAGTTGTAGAACTTAACGAGATCTACATGACACGTGATATCTGTCATACTAAAAAGTCGTTAATATCGGAATCTATGCGTGCTAGACTATTAAGTATGTGTGCGTGAGTGGGTTTTTGAGTGTTTGTATGAAATTTCTTTACTGCTGAGATCAAAGAAGCGATATATTTACTGTGATCGAGATAGCGTGCTGTCGAGATAGGGTTACGTCGATTTCCCGCTATACACTCCTGCTTTGCCTTCAATAATTTAGAGAATTACGCAAGTACCTTCATTTAGCACCTACATTACGAGTTTCATTTCACCCGAGCGAAGCCGGGCTTTCCTCTAGTATTTTAATATTTTTGTCTCCTTCATAGCCCATATAAAGTTCCGTCGTTAATTTTGTAGTTCAGGATTTTCCAACTAGAACCATTCATTCATTTACCTACCACTCTAATGCGGATGGAGCGTTTTACATTGGAAGCAAAGAATAATTTTGCGACAGTAACCAGAATTGAAAAATTTATCTACTTATTTTATGGTTCCAGTCTTGGATCTTCCAGTTTTTTTGCAATCCATACCCGCATACTACTGGTTGCACCAAAAAAGGGCGTAACTAGTTTCTTTAAACTTTACAGCAGAACATGGTTTGACTTGTACTGCCATGTTTATTTAGGGGGGTTGGATCGTGACCCGCCACGCTGATCCAGTGCGGGTTGGCGGGTCGCCATTGCCTCGTCCGTTGACCAGCAGGGCGCACCAGGGGCAGGTAAGGTTGGCTTGGGCCCTGAAGGTGTTGGTAAGGCCCCTTACACCCCTATCTTTAATAGTCACTATAATTACACTATCTTTAATAGTTTCCGAGAAGAATAAAGATATAACTTTTAAAGCACTCGCGATTACTTTCACACATAATGATTACTTTAACGGGTCTTATCGCGATAGTTTTTTAGGTAAATAAGCGATTTACCTGGAAACTCGACGTTTCGACTGGGTTTCACCAGTCGTGGTCGCGAGCAGACTGAAGTAGCAGCGAGTTGTCATCAGGGCGGTGGGCAACTAGATTTTCTGCTACCCACATATTGTCTTAATAATTTAAATTGTTTGTAAACATTACACATTAGGCCGGCACACAACACTCACAATGTCCGACGATCGGTCCGATGGTGAATCGCGCGTTTTTATTTTGTCTATTACCGGACTCCATGTTGTAGACAATTTAAATCCGTCCTCCCGATTGAAATTATTGGGGTTCTTTTTGATTTCTATTGCCTCCCTCACCACTCTGGAGTAATAGTGACGTTCCACAGAGAGGACTTTTGGAGCATGAAGCTCGATCCAATGGTTGGCACCAGATGACAATAGGTGTTCCGCGATTGCCGATTTATGCATCTGTCCGTTTTTCACAGCTGCGATATGCTCCTTGACCCGTTCACTGATACTGCGCTTTAGATATTATTCGATTAGAATAATGAAATATAGTAGGATTTTTATACAGATAGACTCAATTGACGTTTGGTGGGTTGCCACGTTTTTGTATTTTAAAATAATAATAACATAGTGTTGTACCCAAATGATCAAGTTACGTGAATCAAAGATTGTGATTGAATCTTTATGAAAATAAATTTAGTTTATTTCAATTTTCAATATTAAACTGGCCTATAAGACAAACATAGGTACTACTATTGTGTGTAACAAACTATTTCCTGTCTGACGAAATGTTTATTTGAAAGCTAATGAGAACATAACTAGTAACAGTCAGATATCATTAATGTGAATTTATTCAACATTACATTTTATATTTCAATATTATTCATTTTTGCTTTCTATAAACCAAACGAAAACTTTGCGTATAAACGTAAAGTATACGCGTAACGTATACTCTTTTACGTAACGTTAAGTATGTACGTAATATAAACGCAAGTATTTATTGAGCATATTTATTTACTAAAACAAATACATCGAAGAATCATGTGACAACAGTTCAATGATTATAATGAATGAGTCAAACCACAACACTAGCCCGATGCTTGCAACATTTTAAAAACAAAAGGCCGATCTTAGCTGTCAGTTTAGTCTATCTATCTGAATAAAAATCCTACATAGTAGATAGCCCACCGTGACACATATCAAATCCAAGTCAGGCATGTCAGTGCCAATAATGTCATCAACACTACTCCATTCGTTCACAAACCCTTTCCAACCAAAGAGATTCGAAGATTCGAATACAATCAGCACTACTGCTTGAAGTATTGAAGATTATCTAAACAAATATTAACGAAACAATAACAGAAATTATTAGGCCAAAATAAAATAAACTTGGCTCTTCTTAGCTACTCTTAAGTCACGCGCCGTCAATCGTCATATATTATTTAAATGACGATAAAGACTATTCGTGATAAAAAAATACCTACCGTCTCCTAGGACAAAAGTTCAGACAAAGCATGTTGTAGATTAAGCTAAAAAATATAATTTTAGAATTCCATTGTCATGGTGTATCAAACTAAAAATTGTTATTTTTTGGTTACATCACTTCGTGATACGACCAACGGTGAAGACAAGAGAATATCTGAATGTCACTAATTTACAGTGTTGCCGGGTCTTTGCTATAGTTTGCTCTAAATTTTTTTATTTTTATTAGCAGGTTTTCCTATATAAATACTTAAACTCGAACTTTTGGGGTTGTTTATACTCTTGTTTCTTGGTCATATTTTATCGATCTGCTTAACGTAGACGAACAGCTAATCGGCACCACCGCACCACATCAATTGTTACCTCATCTCACCTTAACCACCAAATGCATGAGCCCTGCCATGTCGTGTGATGAGGTTGTTACTGCCATCAGACATTAGCATTGACCTTACATCACATGAGAGAAAGAGCGATTTCCGGGTGGTTTTAAAGTTTCTCGCATTAGTGCCCTCTCAAAAACAAAGGTGACCTTTCTGACTGCAAGTCATACCGCGGTATTCCGTAATAATCGCTCCCCGAAAGGCTTTTGCAAGAGCCTTATTAAACCGCTTGAAGGACTTTCAGATAAGAAAATATTTTTTGGATTTTTGTGTTCATCAACTGCAGGAAAAAGCAGAGAGCAATGTCTTTAGTTGTAACTCTGCTTTGTTGGTGTATATAAAGCGTTCGACAGTGTACTTTGTGAAGCTCACTGGATGGTGCTAGAAAAACTAGAGTGCACGGAGAAGTTTGTGCGCCTCCTGAGACATGACATGAGGCATGATGATGAGCAGTGCTGTGTCTCTGTAGACGATGAACAATCGTTTTTTTCCCCATCAACTGTGAGGTGAAACAAGGGTGCATTCCAGCGCCCACACTGTTTGCCTTATTCTTTGAGGTAGTAGTTAAGGAGGTCTCATACACCGTCTCCAAAGGAGCCCGCATTCGTTTCCGCACAGATGGCTAAACTTTGAATTTGGCTACTGGTTGATCCAGGTTTTTGGCCGAAATTCTAGATTTGTTTAGTATATGTATAGTTTTTTTTCCATTTCTGGGGAACGAGAAGTGAATAGGTAAACAATATGCACCTCCCTCTGGGCTGTTAAGGGTAGAGTTGGATACCCTGAGGCGTAGGGCGCCCTGAAAGATGGGCTAGCGTCGGACAACCTGAATATCAGGATTGCCTCGATTGCCCTAGAGGGTAGGGGGGGGTCGTCAGACACCGTAAGAGCAGAATGTACCACTGGACGCTCTAGAGGACGGGAGGTAGAGGTAGCGATAGGACGCCCTGGACGGCAGGGGGTAGCGTCGGACGCCCAAGAAATCCAATGCCTGCGATCTTTAAGTCTTTAGTGTTTCCGGCGCTTTCCACGCCTGCCAGGGCATCCGACGTTACCTCCCACTCTCCGTCCTGCCTCTCAGGGTATATGCCGCCACCTCTTACCCTCCAGGAATGCCCTGGACGACGCTACCCCTTATCATCTATGACGTCTCTGGAGGGTTGGAAATAGCGTCAGTTATCTTGTATGGCATAAAGTAGCGTTGGACGTCCTGTAGGGTGGGAGGTAGAGTCGGACGCCCTGGAGTTAGCAATTAGAGAGAGATGCATAACTCACTTTACCACTCCTTTTTCCTCGTCGGAAATGAAAAAAAAAGCCATAATACTAAACAAATCTAGGATTTCGCCGAAAATGCTAGGATTTTGGCCAAACATTGGATATGAAGATAAGGAAGGCCGAAGGAAGTCTACAATTTTGCCATAATATGCCAGCTTTTGACATCGCACTGCGACATGTATACCGATGACCTATGCTTTCTTGCAGAATCCGCAGATGGCCTGCAACAACTGAAGACCGTTTCTCCCCAAGCATGCTGCAAATTCGATCTGAAGATCAGTGTCAAAAAGATAGTATTCTTCTTCTTCTTATTCGAGTAGTACACCAAGTCGTTCAACAATTCGATGAAACCTAGGGTCAGAGTTTTCCAACCGCCTACTATAAGTAGCAGGCCTCTGACATTATTGTGTAACGACCGCCGTCTTAGTGATCAGATCATTCACAAAAGTGATTTCAATGGAAATACAAGGTCGTGAGATACTGAAAATTAAGTTTGGTGAAGATATGATGACACAAGTTGAGAAGTTTCGATATTTAATGTGACCTTGATAATGAGATGAATAGCAGAATCAGTGTGGCAGCTGCAGTATTTAGGAAGCTGCTGATCAGAATTAAAAGTGGTCGGCATGGCCGAAATCAGCCGGAGAGAACATCATCCCTGTTGGTGACTATGGAATGGTTTTATTTCAAGTTGATATCTTAACGCGATCCCGAAAAAAGGGGTCTTGACAGACGCATAACCAAGTGACAAGTAATATAATATAATTCATAATATAACTATTCGTGTAGAATAGTTCATGGGGTTAGTACAGTTTTTCCTTATAATGTATAACAACAAATACAACAGAACTTTTAGCACCGCAAAACGCAAAATGAGGTTTACAAATATACATTACATTTTCTTTTGCAAATTCTGCTCAGGCATCAATGTTGTCGGAATACATACATACATATATCACGCCTTTATCTCTTGCGGGGTAGGCAGAGCTTGTCGGAATTCAGCGTGTAATTTGTGAAAATTTGATAAACTGTAACATAAAAAGCATGTGTTTAGAATATTGTTGCCACTCGATAGTGGACTATCGATTGTAAAACGATAGACAATCGATAGTATCGATATCCTGAACTATCGATACTATCGATAGTATTATACCTCGTCAACAGTATTGCTTTATTTTGAATTATCAATACTATTATTAGGCCTACCGATTGTATAGGCCTGAATAAATGAAAACTATCGATAGTAAAACCATCGGTAGTACGGCAACAATAGTTTAGAATTTACATAAAGCTTGTTCTATATTTTTAACTACATTTACCTTGCTGTTAAATATGTCTAAATAGCAGTAATTCTGTTTATCCGGCAACACTGGCCTGGTTAGCCTCTCAGCGCGCTGTCAACGTGACGGCGTCGTGGCGCGCCGCAACGACGCCGACGCTCGGTTTATCTGGTTCCCCATACAAACCCATACAAACCAGTCATTTGACGGCGACAACGACGCGCGTCGTTGTCGCTGTCGCTTGGTTTTTAAGCCCACCCTCTCATTTTACGACACGATCCTACATATGTATAGATCCACATATATGGGGCTTAGTGCAATAACCGCTATGATTAACGAGCTGAGTAATCAACTGTAAGATAGCGGGAGGGCGCCACTGGTTTCCTGACTTCAACGTGACTGTGAGGAAATCTCCTGACTGTGTACTCACTTAGGGCGCGATTCCACAGATACAAATAAAGCTGCATGTTGCTTTGTTGCAAATGTAGGTGAGGTTTATAGATCCACACATATGGGGCTAAGTGCAATAACCGCTATGATTAACGAGCTGAGTAATCAACTGTAAGATAGCGGGAGGGCGCCACTGCTTTCCTGACTTCAACGAAATCTCCTAACTGTGTAGTCACTTAGGGCGCGTTTTGAAAGATATAAATAAAACTGCAACTTGCTTTATTGCAAACGTAGGTTCCCCCTCCGTTCAGATAGTCAATTATTATTATAACGGGAGTAACAAAGGGGTATAACAAGTCGAAAGTATTTCAAGGTACTCATGAAACTAAACAACTTTTCAATGTAACATGCAACGGACACAAATTAGGGAAACGGCGCACGGGCGCAACGGACGTTACTTGTGTTTCTTTAATATCTTTTGAATACGTCTTTTTCAAATCTCCTTATCTATTCCTAAATACTCTATTGCTAGCTATATAAAGCACAATACACAATAAAAAACGACCGGTTCGCACGACTATCGCACTAATGTGTCTATAACTAGAGCGGATGCTTTGTCATTGGGATGTAAGTGTTGAACGCAGCGAGCAGTAGTGTGGAAAACATAAAAAACTTCCAGTGTTATAGATTTTTTATCTTACCATACATTGTCACTGTAGGTAGGTGGACAGCCGATGTGGCTCTGTAGATCGACTGCCGCTGCGACGCAGAAAGTTCCGGCTTTGAGTCTCGGTGTGTCACTCACAAAGTCGATATTTCTCTGTATCGGTTGTAGCCAAGTTGTAGCCGTGTGGTGCCGGCAGAATAGCATCAACCCGTTTCTTTCCCGCGGGTGTCGTCAAAGGTGACTGCGAAGGACTTGAGGGCTTCATGTGTGTCGCAATCTTAGGCCACAGGTTGACAACTTGTCACTAAAAGTGATACACCATTTTCTGAAACGGTCCTTAAATATTTGTCGATCGTATTTTACGATCGTTATCGCTCTACCCTACATGATGAATGTAGGTATGTATGTAACTGATTTTGTTGACTAAAAATGTACCTATTTGAAACCATCTGAATTTGACTCTTCAAACGGGTAACTTGATGCTGACAACTTTGAAAGATAGTTGATCAAGTTTTACAATATATCCCCCAGGTTGAATTCTGCTTATCACAAAGTTTTCTACCTTAATATTTCAGTTTCAGTAATCTGTTGCTCTATACTACAGAGCTTTCTTTAAAATTTCAGACGTACGAACAGACAATAGACATTGCGAAATATAAAGCTACAGTTCCGGGAAATTTTCCAGCTACCCACAATGGAAAAACTGCTCACGTAGTCTATGGACATGAGAGTTCGCCTCAAAAGATGTACCTAACTAGGTCCCAGCTTCTATTCCCGGAGGCACCGATACAGTTGACAATTAATCATATAACTTTGTAAGTTTGTGCCCAGTTTGGTTAAGACATTACGGGTTGCACCACTTACATCTCTGAGAAAGATGGTTCTAGATTGTTCTGAGTTTCATAGAGCACGTTAATCCGACGGTCCCGGTAGTTGTCTATTATAGATAACTTAGACGGCAGTCGTTACACAACCAGGGCGAAGGCAAACTACTAGTAGGGTAGGTGGTTTAAAACTCTGACACCTGGGCCCTAAGTTTATCGGGTCGTTCGACGACTCGGTGTCCCATACGACAGAAAAAGAAGACAGACAATAGACGTCGCGGAATATAAAGCTACAATTCTAGACATTCTGTCAGATACCCACGCCGAAAAAAATGTCTACGTTGTCTTGTCTATTTGTCTGAAATCTAGGGTGATGCCACAAAATAGAAAGTTTACAGAAAGTTTACTCGGCCTTCGGAGTGGCACTTGGTACGTAAAATGTACATAGTCATGGTTGCTACTGTCAAAACAACAAAATCCGATAAAGAACGTTGTATGATTTTAAGCCAATTTTAAATCCAAGAAATATGACGTTCGTGTCAACCACCTTCTTAGTTACCTTGATTTCCCCTGAGATTCCGGTTATTTCCAGTGAGTCAGTAAGCATCAAAATATTCGCTAGTACCACAAATTAGGAAAACGGCGCGCCTGCGCCTTTACCAGATGGCTCACTCAGTACTAGCGACGATTTTGACGCTTTCTGATGAAAACTGGAAAAAACCGGAATCTCAGGGGAAGTCAAGGTAAATAAGAAGGTGGTTGACACGAATGTCATATTTATTAGATTTATAATTGGCTCAGATCAGAATCATACGACGTTCCTTGTCAGATTTTGCTGTTTTGACCAAGTTTTGACGTTTTTATACTTTAAGGTTTTTGACAGTAGCAACCCTTGCTATGTAACAAGTGCCAATCGCGAAAATCCGAAATAGACCCGAGTGAACTTTCTGTATACTCTCTATTTTGTGCTAGTACTGAGTGAGTTATTCTGTATAGGCGCCCCGCGCTTTCCCTAATTTGTGCTACGGTGGGGTACCACCGTGTCCCACGAAGAAGGCAGACAATAGACATGGCGAAATATAAAGCTACAATTCCAGGCAATTTCGCAGCTACCCACACCGGAAACGACAAAAGCTTTCTATTCACGTCCCCAGGTATAATCACGCCGGATTCCCTCCGAAATCCTCTGCGTATGGAGAGTTAATACTAATGTAGAGGGAACCCTCTTCGACAAATTTCGAAATCGGGAGACGGAGGTGCCTAGTTTACGGCAACGTATACTTTCTCAAGTCAATGCCCATTTTAAGGCCTGTATTCACTATGAATAGTAAAATGTATGCATGGAGTGGCTACTCGCAGTTATTTCTTCTTCTTCGCAGCCTACTAAACACTTGCACTAATCACCTGCACTAAACACTAATCGAAGTGAATGTACAGGCATTTAGTGCGGTCCATTCGCCTTTTAAACTTTCGAAGCAGCTTCTTGACTATTGTCAGGTAAATAAGAGTGAAACAATACGGGGTGTTAGGGTCGGTGTAACGAAAACTTTGCAGGCGTGCTCAGACCATGAAACTGTTCAACTTTTACTATGGAGCCAATGGTGGGAAAAGAAAAAAAAAATCCGACCTCCCATACAAAATTCACGATCAGCTGACTGACTTTGTATGGGAGGTCGGAAATTTTTTTCGTTTCCCACCATTGGCTCCATAGTAAAAGTTGTTCAGTTTGATGATCTGATCATGCCTGCAAAGTTTTCGGTACACCGTCCCTAACACCCTGTATAGTGGGCTTCTCTCAAAACTTTGAAGTCGTTTCTGAAGCCTTGAGGCTACGAGATCCTATTGCACTTGAAGTACGGTCATTTGACAAGGTCAAATTTGACGGCTATCAAACCACACTAGAATAAATGACAACTAAGAAACATAGACCTTATGCCATAGCATTAACAAGGTTTGGCAGCTGTAGTATACGGCCTATTCGAACGGCCGTACTGTACTTATGTTTCAATTTTGTGATTCTGGCTCTTAAAGCTTTGAAAACTAGTTTTCTCATAGGATAGGTATAGTCCATCCAGATGGACTATTGAATGCGAATTTGCGAGGCATCGGCCTCACAAATGTCTTGCGACAACTCTTGTGAGTTTCGTCTTCTACGATAAACTACTTGTACAATGTACACCATTACAGTGTAATCCTTATTCACTTAGTCAGCATTTAAGCTGAAGCGATGAGTGCAGAAATACCGATGGTGAAAGGTACTTCGGCACTCATCCCTTCAGCCTAAAGGGTGACTAAGTAGTTTTCTCATCATCACTTTCTTTCTCTACTTACTGGGCTCTCTCTACCTTAGTTTAATCACTCACGTAACGGAACATTGCCAGAAATAATTCGTACAAATGTGTTGTACGTACGCCCGTACGGCGGCGTATCGCGCATTCACGTAGTTACGTGTACGTTTACAAACGGCGTTCCGGGGCGACATCTACGATTCGTTTTGGAAACATACGGGCCGTTGTTTGATGATGATGATGACTGTGTGCTGTGGTAATGTATCTGCCTGTTATGCAAAGGTCCCGGGTTTTGTATGATTTTAAATATGTGTTTGGGTCTATCTGAATCTTTTGTGCGCGTTTTTGTCTGTGTATAATAGCAATGCACATGAACTCTCGAATATATTAGTCGTTTCTCACGACACCCACGGGAAAGATATGGGGTGATGCAATTCTAAGCTGGCACCACATGGCTCTCTCTACCTTCAAATCACTCACCCCG
The DNA here is from genome assembly GCA_024500475.1 of Phthorimaea operculella. Taxonomy (NCBI): domain Eukaryota; kingdom Metazoa; phylum Arthropoda; class Insecta; order Lepidoptera; family Gelechiidae; genus Phthorimaea; species Phthorimaea operculella. Next base: position 17,101,385 of record JANFCV010000001.1, read on the forward strand.
TACGTACGTAACGTAACATTGCCAGAAATAATTCGTACAAATGTGTTGTACGTACGCCCGTACGGCGGCGTATCGCGCATTCACGTAGTTACGTGTACGTTTACAAACGGCGTTCCGAGGCGACATCTACGATTCGTTTTGGAAACATACGGGACGTTGTTTGGTGATGATGACTGTATGCTGTGGTAATACATCTGCCTGTTATGCAAAGGTCAAGGGTTATGTATGATAAATTTAAATATGTGTTTGTGTCTAGCTAGATCTTTTTGCGTGCGTTTTTGTCTCTGTACGCCAGCAAATCTACTTAACATTGAAGGGACCGACATATCCTGGTTTTTCATACACATAAAAAAGAAACAATATAAGTTAATCCCTTAAGTGGGTAGCTGGCTATAGTACCACAATACTTACTTTGTGATACTGGTGGGGTTATTATTTATTCGTATGATACTACCTACACAAAATTGCGCTAGCAAATACTTACTTTGTGCTACCTAGCTAGTCAGTTTGAGTGTAGGCATTGTTCTCTTAATCACCGTGTGACGATTATAATGTAGATGTTGATTGGAATAGCAAAGTGCTTAAAGGAATTGATATTTTTTCCTATTTTTCGTGGGATAGGGAAGATAAGTGTAGTGTAGTTATCATAAAATCACTGTGTATAAACATAGTTCAAATGTGTAGGTAAAAGTCGCTAGTCTGCAACTAAAAACCGCATTTTAAAATAAATATACAGAGTACACATTGTATCAGTCTTTGAAATATACATTTCGCCTTACAAAGCAAACTCGCTTTTTAAATGCTTGCTTTATTTTCGCTGCGTCACCGCTAACATTGAATTTCTGTACATTTTCATTATTTACCTTCTAACGTTTGACATCGTCTGGAATGCTCGCATGTAAATTGGTATAATAACATTTGCTAAGACGGGTTTGCATAATTGAGAATGTTGGATATTATAAAGTGCTTGAGTGGGACTTATACAAAGCTTAGATTTGACTATGTATGTTTTCTTAAGAGCCTATGTTGATATCTGCAACCTTCTTCAACAGTCACAATGGTCCACAACTGAAAATGGGTCTCCTGTTTGGGGGTATTGCCATACTCACGACGCTGGGCAGGTAGATAGGCGAGCGCAGAACAAGATTTTGTATTTGCAGAGAATGCTGCTGGCTCTAGACGAATTTATCTTTTTCGCTTTTTAGGGAGGTGCTATTCTATGCCAGCATCACACGGCTTTGATGATACAGTAGAGTACAAAATCAACACGTCAAAAATACAAAACTAATATAGACTTCCACTGAAATATAATACTAACGTTTTATTATTCTACCTTAATACATTTGACTGGTAGACAGATTGGCCGTTGGTGCTCTAGATTATAGGGAGTAATGCCCCTTAGTCCCATGAGAGGAGGGGACGTTATTATTAGCATAGTCCGTGCTCCAGAGGGCACGTGGATACGTCGGTTCCTGTTGATCTATGATTTCCTCAATAGCAGTCATTATACAACCACGACAGAAACCTATTACGTCTACCAACACCATAATTGACCGCGTCGTACGTCGACTTCAACACAACAAGATTACTCAAAAGTTGACTGGTAGAGACCCCTTAGTGGGATTAGTTCGCCTTTGTGCCTATACAATCTTTTAGTTTATTTAAGTTTTATTTTGTATTGATATTTTGTGTGGTACAATAAAATTATTACATACAAGAAAAGGATGTAGTTTAGGTACTAAATTATAAAAGGATATCTTAGTCTTTTGGGCTGACTTAACTTACCTACGAAATAATCCTAATACATTTGACCGGTAGACTCAAGTCCTCAAGATTATAGGGAGTAATGCCCCGCTGTCCCCCGGGAGGAAGGAGGGGACATTATGACGATTAGCGTCCTACAGAGGGGACAGCGTGATATATTTACTCCACTAATATTAGGATTTCGACGGTTTGTATAAAATATTGGTCTATTTTGCCGTGTGGTGCCGACTAAGATTAGCATCACTCCATATGTTTCCTGTGTTCGGAATTTGAGAGTTGATGTGTATTGCAATTTTAGGCGACGGGCTGACAATCTGTCACTATGGTGTTACACAGTCTTCTCTATCAAACTTTTGTCCTTTACCCCGCAAGGGATATAGGCGTGATATGTAGATGTCCTATGTATAAAATATTGATTTATTTTTAGTCAGTATGCGAGTTTTGCAAGAAGATTTTTATCATAATTATGAATGATTTTAATTTTAAAACTATCTGCGAATCTGTGAAAATATTTGAAAGAATTTCTTCGATAGGTAGGGACACCGATAGGAAATCCAGTTACCCATTGAACGGACGATCTTATACTGGATTTTCATACAAATACTAAGAAAACCCAGTTACCTACTGTCAGGCAGGTGGCCGGTCATACAACACAGCCATCCCATTGCTACTCTCTCTCTTCGTGTGGGACACCGAGGGGTTCAACGACCCGATGAACCCTGGTGTCAGAGTTTTTACAACCGCCTACGACGCCATCATAGATAGTAACCGGGGCCGACGGCTTAACGTGCCCATCCGAAGCACGGAACCATCTTACTTTTGGGATAATCAGGTGGTTCAGCCTGCAATGTCCTGACCAGACTGGAAGCAAATTAACAACGTGATAAATATCAACTTTGTGAGTGAACCCACCGGGAATTAAACCCGGAACCTTCTGCGTGGCAGGCAGTCATACTAACCACTGCGCCACATCGGGCTGTCGTTCCCTTTGCTACTGATTGTGTGTCTACCAAATCATTTTGCGCCGACTCCAACTGATTTGGGATAAGGGCAGGAAAATGATACCTAGTGAATATTCACGAGCAAAGTCTGGATATTGACTACTAAAATTAACCCTGTCTATAACTTTCCAACAGTAAGTAAATGCGCATCAAAGAACAAAAAAAAAATGTTATAAAATAGGTACACTAAAAATGAATTCAATATGGATTTTCTACTTTACTAGACTTTTATTCTCAAACCTACTTACACAAAATCCTTTTGCTAATAGATATCTCATTTTTATTATTCCAATACAATTCCAGGTTTTCAATATATCAGAGAGATAAAACCCCTATAATTCTTAGGGTTCGGTTAGATATGAGGTACTTGAGGGTACCGAAATCCGATCAGGAGGCATAAATTAACCCTAGACAATAAATTCATACTATATTCCACTGAATGGGGCTTAGTGAGAAGCGACCTACATATAAAGGTTCCTATACACTAGTGTGGCCTTGGGTGGCTCTTTCCTCTTTTCGTGTGAGATACTAAGTCACTTAATGACCCGATGAGCCCAGGTTTCAGAGTTTTTGAACCGCGCACTACAAGTAGCAAACCATTGGTTGTGTGATGACACTTAACACGACCGTCTAAGTAATCTACTCAATCATAGACATCAACAACAACGGCTTAAAAAGCTATATACGTACCTTTATACAAATACAATTTATATCAATTATAAATAAATAAATAATAAATAAATATCCCTGGACGAGACACACAGCGCCATCTAGCCCCAAACTAAGCAAAGCTTGTACTATGGGAACTAGACAACTGATATAATACTTACATACTTTTTTTTTTACGCCATCGGAACAGACAATTTGAAGAGGTTGTCCAGCAGTGGACTGCTGTGGCTATGATGAGACTGCATTCATACCTCGGAAAATCAGTTATTAGTTTGAGTACCTAAACTTAATCATTTGAAATTATGTGATGTGAAAAATCTCGAAGATATTGGAACCATACCTAAAGCGAAAAATGCTCGTAATTTTTGCCCAGCGCTATCGTGTGCGTTAGGGAAATGTGACTTTCTAAAATCTTTTTATCTACACTCATTTCGTAATATTCGTTTTACAGAATCGAAAGTACGAACGTAATGAACTGCATTACGAATATACAGCCTTTAAAACTTTCATGCTACTGGCAGCTACATAAAGTAACTCGATTTCTAGTATTTGAGAAAACATTAAACGAATTGACCCGCGTACCAAATTGTAATCTGTTCCAATTTGACACTAGCCAACAGTAAGTCAAATGAAAAAAAAAACAAGTGTCACCCGGGCGGGACACTTGAAATTATGAGGACTTATTTATTATTAAATTTTTGCTTCAAATCATTTTTCGAATTAAAATTCACCGATAAATGCTTTTTAATTTTAAAAGTTGTTCAGTTTTTATGAGCCTCCATTTTAACGTTTAGTTAAAAAGTTACTTATGTACAAAAGTCGTTCAGTTGGTGGTTCAGTAGATAGGCTTGCAATCGCCATAGTGCAGTGCGGAGGTTTGAATTATTTTTCATAGTTTTTCTTGTAGAGTGTAGATAAAATAGTGTATGTGTAGGAGGTAGGCCAGTAGGCCGAGTGACGACGGAGGAGGGAAAAATGTTGCAACCCGCCTGGTCAGGGAGCTGAGACCAGGGGAACGACTGTTCCAACCGGACATGTTTGGAAGTTGTATTTATAGCAATCGGCGGAAACACTTCGATACCGTGTTTCAGGCTTCGTCTTCTGATTGGCGTATCTTCTCTCACAGTGTGACAAGGCTTGTTATACAGTTGCTAGGCAGCTCAGGACTTGGCATGTGGGGCGCATGCGCGCCGCCACATATGCAACTGCATATAATTAGGCTTTAGAATGCTCGTGTGAACTATTATCACACTCACATCCTAAAGCCTCTCATTATTAGGCAGTTGCATAAACTACTATTATACAAAACGGTTTATGTCATACGCTTTGAAAGAAGCAATCGTCGACATAACTTTGTGCAATGCGCAACGCTAGCGGATGCAGCTGTCAAACCATTTGAAATGAACCGTATTTGTATGAGAATAAGACCGAAATTCGTATTGTCTTGACGTATTTCTCGCCAAAAGTGCCTAAAAGAATGCTATTTAATAATTTGTTTTTCTTACCTTGTTACAGGTACGCGTTTTCTCTCATCTGGCAGCACATGCAACATATTATTGTAAGCCTGGTGGAAGAGCACCTTAAGTTCTTAAGTATCTTCCAGGAAAGCCTTTAAGTGGGATGTCTGAGTATACTTTAAAGTTATAAGAGGGTCCAAGAGCCGAGTTGGATAGTGAAATATTGTCTATAATATATTTGAGACGGGATAACTGTACATAGTACCTATGTAAATAAGCTTGGGTTGCTAGATTCAATACGAGGACGAAATCTGATTGATAAGAGGCGATTTCAATGCAACAAATATGCCGTTTACGCCGTAAGGGATGTAGGTGTGATATATGTATTAAAAGCAATTAGGCCCATCTCGATTAAGCTAGAACACATGCATATTAATGTTATTAATCAGTTGCTGACTAAACTAATCAGTAGATAATCGTATTGTCAGCCGAGAACCACACGTAACGCCGTCACAATTTTTGCGCTGCGTAACTCATGCGTTAGGACAATACGAATTTCCAAATTATTCCTATACAAATACGGTACATGTCAAAAGTTATATCAATTGGTTTGACAGACGATACGTCGTGTTGTACGATAAACCGTTTGACAAAAGCCGTATTTGTATAATAAATTGTTTTTTTGGAAGGTTGAAAATTTTTTCACCGAAGGCAGATATTTTTATGGAATATTTCATAAGTTTTCTAAAAATTGAATATATGACACGATAGTATTAAAAATAAGGTGGAAACCAGTATTATCCTAACGCATGCTTTACGCAGCGCTAAAAATTGCACCAGCGGACGTTACTTGTGATTTCCGCCTAATCAAATCAGTCACACCTATTAGCCATTCCTGTTTGATCTACATATTATTGTATTGTAGGTAGTTGTCTCTCGCCGTGATTACTGTTTCACTAATAAAACAATTTGATGAAATTTTATAGTGACTGATAGCAAAAATGCAGGACCGACTTAAGGAACAACTTTCCGGAGGGACTGCGCTAATGTGCGAGTGCGGCGAAGAGCAACAAACCGTGGAACACATAATCCAGCGATGTCCTCTGCATTCATACCCTGGATCGCCAGACGACCTTCTGTCGCTACCGCCTGAAGCAATGACTTGGCTGAAAAGTCTTAATCTTAATTTGTAATCGCCTATTGTTAATTAATGATGCCATACGATTAAATAACTTTCCCCAAGGAACATAGGACGAAAAATTGAAGTGTTTTTTGATAGTGTTGAAAATAAGGTGAAAAATCGTATTTTTCTAACGTAATGCGTTACGCAGCGCTTATCTAAGGACGTTACGTGTGATTCCCGCCTAATCAAATCAGTCACACCTATTAGCCATTCCTGTTTGATCTACATATTATTGTATTGTAGGTAGTTGTCTCCGGCCGTGATTACTGTTTCGCTGACAAAACAATTTGATGAAATTTTATAGTGACCGATAGCAAAAATGCAGGACCGACTGGTGATAAGGAACAACTTTCCCCAAGGAACATAGGTCGAAAAATTAAAGTGTTTTAAAATTTGATAGTATTGCAAATTTGGTGGAAATTCGTACTTCATGCGTATACGCACGCAAAAAATCGCAGCAGCGGACGTTACGTGTGATTGCCACCTAATCAAATCAGTCACACCTATTAGCCATTCCTGTTTGATCTACATATTATCGTATTGTAGGTAGTTGTCTCTAGCCGTGATTACTGTTTCGCTGACAAAACGGTTCAGTTAGAGATCCCACTTGACTGTAGCACAATTTAGGGACACGGCGCGCGGGGCGACCTTTAACTGATAAGTAGTTCATTCATATTGAATTTTCTATATCAGCGTATTGCAGTCCACTGCTGGACGTAGGCCTCCCCCAGGGAACGCCATAAGGCACGATCTCGCGTTTTTGTCATCCAGTCGCTACCAGCCGCCTTTTTAAGTCATCGGTCCATCTGGCCGAAGGGCGTCCAACGCTAGGCTTGCCGAGGCGTCGCCTCCACTCGAGAACCCGCTTACTCCACCTCCATCGGTTCTACGACAAATGTGACCACCCCTCTGCCACTTCAGCTTACTACACTTCCAGACTATATTGAATATTAAACAAATTGAATATTTAGGGTTGGGTTGAATAAAGTGAATATTGCTATCACGGTATTTCGATTTAATCTTTTGCATTTTCTTACTGGAATACTCCTTCGCTCTGAATAATTCATTCTCGCAAGAAGCTGCACTATGGCGCTGCTTAATATTTTCAGTTCACATTCCTAGCGTAGTTTAATTAAATAAAATTTTAGTTATTTATCTATTTGGCCGTGGGATGTCGGCTTAGAATGTCATCACCCCATATCTTTCCCGTGGGTGTCGTAAGAGGCAACTAAGGGATAAATTCATCCAGGGGTTCAATCCCTGGATGAATTTCGCAATCACATTGCAACATCTTGCATTGCGCTCACTAACCCGCCTGCCAAGCGTGGAGAGTATGGCAAATACTCCCCCTACTAGGGGGAGGCCCCTGTTCAGCAGTGGACTTTATTGTGGCTGTTATAGTATTATAGTATCTATTTAAGGGCATTTTTAGCTTTAGTATCTAGTGAAGTCAGCGAATTTCATAAAATTGGGATCCTACATGAAATCTGCAAACACCTCGTTTCATTTCAACCTCGTTAAAATGTCTTTGATCAAAGATTACAGACGTCTCTTTTGTTTGACATATCAATACGATTTCGCACCTCGCATCTTCTTGTGTAATTTAATGGTAAATAGTACATAGTATTATCGGCAGCACCTCAAGTTCTCCTTTAATGGATCAAAGTATGGTTTCTCATAGATTTGTAAAAAAACAACATTTACAAATTAATCCCTTATATAAGTAAGTTTAGGCGCTGCTACGATTTCATAGCGAATCACGTAGCGAACCCGTAGCAATCGTAGCACCAATAATCGGATTGCCACAGAATATCGAATCATAGAAGGCACAGATCACTTCAGTCGGATTCAAAACAAGATTCAAAACTTTTATTTCCAAGTAGATTCACAAAGAATACTTTTAGAATGTCAATATTAAACAAATCAAATATAATAAAAGTAGGTACATATAAAATTCAAATTATGATTAAGACGAAGTTACAATTGATTATGACAATTTTATACTCCTTGTAAGTCCTGATTTGGTATTCAAAACAAGTGCGTGTTTCTTGTGCTGCGCTGGAATTTCAGAAGTCCACGCATTTTTGTCATTAATATAATCATCTAACTTATAATAAGCTTTATAACATAAAGTTTTCTTAATAACAGACTTAAATTTACTTTCTGATAGACTTAATATATCTTCCGGTATTTTGTTATAGTATCGTATACTTAGACCTTGAAATGAAGTCCTAACTTTGGTTAGTCTAAACTTAGGTTGATCTAATTCATTTCTACTCCTTGTATTGCGGTTATGCCTTTCATAATTTCTAGTGAAAGTATTTATATTCTTTCTGACGTACATGATATTTTCGTAAATATATTGGCATGGTACGGTCAAAATATTAATTTCTTTAAACAGTTCTCTAAGGAGTCACGACTGCAAAGTTTATAAATTGCTCTAATGGCCCTTTTTTGAAGTACAAAAATTGTTTCAATATCAGCGGCGCGACCCCACAACAAAATTCCATAGGACATAATGCTGTGAAAATAACTAAAGTAAACAAGTCGTGCAGTTGCAATATCCGTAACTTCTCTAATTTTACGTACCGCATAGGCAGCCGAACTTAATCTTCCCGATAAAGATGTAATATGTGGACCCCATTGTAGCTTTGAGTCAAGAGTAATCCCTAAGAAAACTGTGCTGGTAGTAAATTCTAATTTTTCATTATTAAGTTGTACATAATTACTCGATGAATGTACTACATTTGGCAAAGTAAATAATACACATTTTGTTTTCTTCGCATTTAGAACTAAATTATTTGCAGTAAACCAACTATGAATTTGTCCAAGAGTGTGATTTACCTCGTCATAATTCTGTGCATGTCTATCAACCTTAAATATAAGGGATGTATCATCAGCAAATAATACAATCTTGGACAAGTTCTGTACCATGTAAGGCAAATCATTTATATAAATTAGAAATAAAAATGGTCCTAATATAGAGCCCTGAGGCACACCAATTTTAACACGAGACCCTGTGATTTGGCGCCATTTATTTGGACCTTTTGAGTTCTATTATCTAAATATGAATTCATCAGTTTTAGAGCTGTGTTTCGAATACCGTAATGGTCTAACTTTAGCAATAAAGTTTCATGATCTACGCAATCAAACGCTTTGGAAAGATCACAAAAAACACCAATGGCATCCTTTGATTCTTCCCAGGCATTAAATACATGTTTCATCAGAGCAACACCAGCATCTGTGGTACAACGTCCCTTTGTAAAACCGAATTGTTGGTTGTGTAACAAATTGTTTCTATTAAAATGGGACAGCATTTGATTGAGTATGATCTTCTCAAATACTTTGCTCAGAACTGGCAGAATAGATACAGGTCTATAGTTACTGGGATCTTGTCTGTCGCCAGCTTTAAACAGCGGAACTACCTTGCTATCTTTCATTAAATCGGGAAAGATGCCATGATCAATACAATCATTAAAGATATCAGCCAAATATGGCGCTAACAATTCAATCACTGATTTACAAACTTTAACTGACATGCCCCATAAATCTTCGGTGCTCTTAACCTTAATATCTTTAAAAGTTTTTAAAATACACTGTGGACTAACATGATGAAATTTTAATTCCGAATTGCAGACATCTACATTTTGTTTCAGTAAAATAGATGAAATTGATGGTGAAGAGTTCAGTGATTCAGTCGTTTTTAGCGGTATATTTGTGAAAAATGACTCAAACTCCTGCGCTACATCTGAATTTGTACTAATCATGCCGTTGTCAGTATTAAGGAAAAGTTATTTTCGCGTGGCTTAGTTTTACCTGTTTCGCTATTAATAACTTTCCAGACAGCTTTAATTTTATTGCCTGAAGACTTTATTTTATTACTAATAAAATTTGCTTTAGCAATTAGACAAGCTATCTTAAAAGTTTTGGAATATTTTTACCAGCTCATTAAAACTGCCATCAGTTGTCATGTTTTTAAGCTCGTAAAGTTCAAAAGTCTATCTCTGCTAATCCTAAGACCTTTGGTCGCCCAATCACAGAATTTAAATTTCGTATTAATTTCTTTTGTGTCTATGTTAAAAATCAGTTCAAATTCTTCACTTAATAAATTAAAAAAGTCTTGGTATAAGGTATTAGGATTATCTAAGTTATAATTATGGAATGGTAATTTCTTCATCAATACATTTTGGTATTTTTCTAACCTACTAGCAGTGATGCGCCTGGTTTCTATTTTGATGGTTTTAATATGGAATTTGAACGGAAATAATACGGATTGACCCTTGTGATCTGACTGAAGAGAATTAATAATGCATTTATCTACAGGGTCACAATCACTAAATACATTATCAATACATTTGGCAGAAGTAGCCGTCACACGAGTAGGCTCATAAAATACATTAGACAAGTTAAATGATTTAAAAGACCTAAAAATTTATCACTGAACGCATTTCTTACTAAAATGTCTACATTAAAGTCTCCAGCAACAATAACATGTTTATTTGTTTTTGTGACTAATTTGAGTACATCTTCCATAACTTCTAATAATGTAGTAAAATTGTTAGCTATAGGCGGTCTGTATACGCATACTATAACATGACTTTCCAGCTCAACACAAGATAACTCAGTACAACTCTCAACCGACAATCCAACAACATCCTTACGTTCCTTGAATTTAATATTATTTCTAATGAGTATTAATGAGCCTCCATGGATTGCGGATTTTCGGTTGAAAGAACTGGCAATACAGTAATTTTCATAATTTATTAAAATGTCATGATCATTTTGGAAATGTTCTGTAAAGCAGACTACATCATAGTTATGCTTTTCTAAAACAATTCAATTTCAATACCTTGCTGGAAAAGCCCTGAATATTTTGATGTAAAACTTGTAATTGATTTAGCTTTTCCTTTGTCTTATGCTGAGTGCAAGAAGACCCCGGTTTGTTTATGTCATTTACATCAGTCAAAGACGGGGTTTCCTTTGTCTTAAAATCTAGTTTAAATCATTATTAATAATGTTACTTATTAATGTAGATGATGACACGTATTTTGTGTCGCTTATATTATATGCTAACAATGTAGCGACTTGCTTCTTATAATAATCCGACAGGTACATAGTATCCTGAGTCAGTATAAATTTGTGAATAAAATTATTCACATCAAAATAAGAAATAGCATCGCTATGATGACATGTTATATTGTACAAGTGCATGTTCATTTTATGCACACATTTGTTTTGTTGTGCTGATAAATTCGTACAATATGGAAAGTTGCACAAAATGAACTTGCACTTTGTCTGATTGTGTAAATTGAGCAACACCTCCAAGCTATTATCTAGTGCACTACGACTAATGTTGGAATGATTTCCTATCATAATTATTATAGTGGTGTGCTCGTCAAATTTCCTACAGCTACTTGTTTAACAATATCCTCAAAAGAGGCGTCAGGACAACACACGTTTGTCACTTGTTGATTTAAACGATAGTTCAATAATTGTCCAAAACCTACACCTAATTTATCCGAATAAATAATAGTCTGTTTGGGATTTTTCGCTGAAGGAAGGTCCTTTGTCGATCTGGATGCACTGTCACTGTCAAGAACTGGTCCTGCGTGTGGTCGAGTGGTAGGGCACGGGCATGGGTCACGACGTCGTGCCTTCGGGGTCGGGCAAGCTTGGGCTGAGACGGTGGACGCCCTAGAAGAACGCGGTGCAGCGGCTGGGGTGGGCGGCACTATAGCCCTCTCGATCTCGATGGGAGGCGGCAGGTGACCCCGCAGGCTGCACGTTGCTGTCAGCTACCGACACCTGGTGTGCCCTCGCATCTTGGTGCACGGCGGGGCAGGAGCACGTGAAGCGCCCTGCCGCGTCCACCGCGGTGTCCTCCACGTCGTCCTCGCCGGGTGGGTGACGTAGTCGGTGGTGTGGGCAGTGTAGGAGCACCTCTACTTCGTCCGCCACGTCGAGTTTGCCGGGTGGGTGCTTCAGCCGCGATGGCAGGCGCGTCAGGAGCGGCAGGTGGTGCCCGCGCGGCAGGTGGCGCCCGCGCGGCAGGTGGTGTCGGCACGGCAGGCGGTGTCGTCGCGGCAGGTGGTGCCCGCGCGGCAGGTGGTGTCGGCACGGCAGGCGGTGTCGTCGCGGCAGCTGGTGCCCGCGCGGCAGGTGGCGCCCGCGCGGCAGGTGGTGTCCGCACGGCAGGCCGTGTCGTCGCGGCAGGTTGTGCCCGCGCGGCAGGTGGTGCCCGCGCGGCAAATGGCGCCCGCGCGGCAGGTGGTGTCGGCACGGCAGGCGGTGTCGTCGCGGCAGGTTGTGCCCGCGCGGCAGGTGGTGCCCGCGCGGCAGGTGGTGCCCGCGCGGCAGGTGGTGCCCGCGCGGCAGAAGGTGCCCGCGCGGCAGAAGGTGCCCGCGCGGCTGGTGGTGCCGGCGCGTCAGGTGGTGCCGGCGCGTCAGGTGTGGCGAGTGCATCAGATGTATCAGTATTCACGGATGCCAAGGTGAACTCCTCATCTTCCATCAGCAGGTCCAGTAACTCTGCATTCTGTTGCTGTAGTTGTAGTAGCTCCGAAGTTGCAAGAGAGAGTTGCTCATGTGCTAATCGGCTCTCTGCATATTTAGTCTCAACATTAGCGAGCTGCGTTTGAAGATGATCAATATACAACTCGCTACTTGTGTGCAAGCTTTCTGATGCTGTTATCTGCATCGTCATCTGCTTGATCTTTATTTCTGCTTGATGGAACTCTTCTTGCATTTTTCTTATTAACAGTTTATATTCATCAGTATGCTTCAATAAATTGATTCTCTTAATTCTATTCGGTTGTTGTTTTACAGTTAATCTTAATAGTTTCAGGTTATGTCTAGTCTTTTAATGAATTTGTTTAGTCTTAAATATTTCTTTATTTTATTTCCTTTTGTAAGAATTGTGTGGCGTACTGTACTTATGTCCTGCACTTCCAGTTCATGATGTAGGAAACACTGAATTTATTTTCTATGTCTTCTTTTTCTTGGTGTAAATCCGCTAACTGTTTGTTAGCTTCGTTTAGTTGCTGGTTTAAAAATTTGCATCGATCTCGGGCAGAATGTAGGTCATTGATGAGGTCAAATCGAGCACGTTCTAGAGAATCTATATGTTGAATATGCTGGTCAATCTCCACTTGTGATTCTGCACACTGTGTACGCAGAGTAGTAACACTGTCAGTCAGCTGAGTGTTTTTGGATTTTAACTGTTTCATCTCTAAGTCAATCTCATCTCGTTCCACTAGAAGTTTCTCATTAATTTGCTCGGCTTCAGTAAGTCTCTGCTGGAGCTTAGCCATTGTCTTTTCCGCATGCATGCTACGTGTTGTCATCATGGACATGGTTGAAGCCGGGGCTGGAATTGATATAAAAACAAATTTAAGATCCAAATCACACTAGTTGTTACTTGTTGGGCTAGTGTATATGTAATCTAATTATAAGGCTGGACTTCTGTGTATAATTATTAATTTTCAATTACAATTTAGTCAATTACTTGTAGCAGTACCACAGTTAGGTGTGATAATAATATGTGTGTAAGAATGTATGCTATGTATGAAAGTAAATACCTAACAAGTATCTACAGATTCACTTTTCACACTAATAAGTGAACTGAGACACTAACTAACAGCAAAACTAACAAGAAAAACAAAGTGTTAGTGTTCCTAAAGGTTTAGTGTTGCTTGAATAAACTTGTCTGAGCGGCTAATGAGCCCTATCTTCAGACAGACTTCAATAGAAGTAAGCTGAGACAAGGTCCCGCGCTAATGTGTGAGTAGGTAGTTTCCCACAAAAGCGAGGTTATGTGCAGTTTTGTGTTTGACTAATCTGAAATTATGGTCAGAATATACTTTTCACAAGCCTTAATGTAAGAAATTGATTAAAGAAACAAAATACTCCCCCGGTTTAATCCGTTAGGTAGTCCGTTGATTCAAATAGTTAGTCCGTTGGTTGACCAACAACATTTGCTAAAAACACAGTTATTTTTATTTGCACTGGGTCATTGTAACACTGTAGTCCACTTTTATCACTTAAATAAACACAATATAAACACAAATACTAAGAATTTTACGTAAAAATTAAACTTATTTATGCGAGCTTTATGATAGCAAAAAGTCTTACCACAAAAAGTCTTCGGCGGACGGAAACAAATCAGGCTGCTGTTTATCTGTCGCGCGGTAATATTTTTCACGCGCCCTGCCCTGAGGAACGCGTGACTGGAATGTTGGCGGGCAAAGAATATTTGTGTCAGAAAGGCCATGCGTATTAACCCTATGTAATGTAACACAGTTTTTTTAAATATATTTTTAATAAGTTTCGTTTTTAAGGGTGGTATGTATTAAATGAACGATGACTATCTGAGAATTTAGTTAGACTGATATTAATTATTTTTAACTCATTCAACAAGGTCCAGTAGTTTCGGAGTTTATGGATTACATACAAACAGATATTTTCTCTTTATAATATTAGTATAGACTAGGCAGTGTAGTTCTTCTAAATTTTTGAACAATCTCTAGAATATTCTTTGACTATGCCCTGACAGCCTGAACGTGCCGTACTGAAGCCCCGTTCATTCTACCCCAGTCTACCATTTCCCCAACTTAGCGCTCAAATAAAATAGGCATAGTTTTATTTACAACTTCAGAACAATATCTACAATATTCTTTGACTATGCCCTGACAGCCTGAACGTGCACTAAAGCCCCGTCCATTCTCCCCCAGTTTCCCCTTTCCTCGACTTGACGCCCCAAATAAAATAGGCATATTTTTACTCATAACTTCAGAAAGATATTATCTACAATGTTTTTTGACTTTGCCCTGACAGCACTGAACCACAAATTACTTCGATACAGTGGCTCAGTTAGTACTAGCGACGATTTTAATACTTACTGACTTTAACTGGAAATAATTGGAATCTCAGGGGGACTCAAGGTATTTAAGAAAGTGGTGGTCACATCTTGTGTTGAAATTGGCTCACAATCATATGACGTTCTTGTATCAAATTTTGCTGTTTTGATATACTTATACTTTGAGATTTTTGACAGTAGAAACCCTGGCTATGTAACAAGTAACCTTCTGTAAACTCTTTATTTTGTGACTGAACGTGCCGCACTGAAGCCCTGTCCATTCTCTCCCAGTCTCCCCTTTCCTGACTTGACGCCCCAAACAAAATAGGCAGAGTAATTTATAGTAGCAGCACAATAACTTTTATGAAAACGGCGCGTCATTTCCACGCCGACTAGTTTTTATGATGACGTCTGCTAAATAAAAACACTCCAAATGCCAAGATGATGGACAGCCCATGATTTTTCCCTTTGTGTTGCGATTTTTATTACCCGGGAGAGAAAGGTTTTCGGCTGTGTAGGTACTTATTCTGTCGGCATGAGTGAGTCCGAGATTTTTTCCCGTTTGCTGC
This sequence comes from Phthorimaea operculella, assembly GCA_024500475.1. Taxonomy (NCBI): domain Eukaryota; kingdom Metazoa; phylum Arthropoda; class Insecta; order Lepidoptera; family Gelechiidae; genus Phthorimaea; species Phthorimaea operculella. The sequence continues at coordinate 17,116,882 of JANFCV010000001.1, forward strand.
TATAGGTATACTTAGGTGGTGTAGTGCGAGCATTTTGTTCATTTTATTCGTTTTTGCAAACTTGGAAATTTTTGCTGCAAGTAGGATTTGAACCTGCGACTTTCGGATTTTGTACTGCCTCTACCAACTGGGCTACCGCGGTCCGCGGCTTAATTGTGACCTGCGAAATAGTGCGAGTGTACCTTTCTTGGCCAGTAACGCTTTGCAGGGCTCCACCTACAACTAATTCCCAGCGACTACTTCATTCTGTTCAGTTTAAATGTAACCAAAGACTTGGGTTGACTTGTATTGAGTTCACTTTCTTCATTCTCAGAAATTAGAGAAGGAAAGATAGGAATTAATTTGTGTGTAGTACCATAGAAACAAGCTATCGGATTTTCCAGCCAAAGTAGGATGTATCTGTAAACACTTAGTATAAGGTATCGTCGTAGGTGTCGAAACACTCCTACGTAGGTTTATTATAATACTAGCTTTCCGCCCGCGGTTTCACTCGCGGTATTTATCTGTTTGTTCTAATATAAGAGTTTTAAATACATTGTATTTAACATACGAAAATTTGAAACAGATTGCATCAAAGATCAGGAACTGGAGGTGGAGTTCGACTACTCGACAACAGATGGCGCCACTACTTGAGGGATTGTAAAAGCCCTTATATTTTTAAAAATACGCCCTTTAAGTTAAAACGGGAACTTTCTTGTTCGAGGGAAGATAAAGGGCTATTGCACTATATAAGTCCCTTTATCGTACCGGATATCCTTTTAAAGTTTTATCGGCACATACATTTTATCAACTTAGTTTTATTATATATAACTAGCTTTCCGCCCCCGGTTTCACTCGCGGTATTATCTGTTTGTTCTAATAAAAAAGTTTTAAATACATTGCATTTAAAATCCTAAATTTTGAAACAGATTGCATCAAAGATCACGAACGGTGGAGTGCGAATACTCGACAATAGATGGCGCCACTACTTGAGGGATTGAAAAAGCCCTTATAACTTTAAAAATACGCCCTTTAAGTTAAAACGGGAACTTTGTTGTTCGAAGGGAGATAAAGGGCTATTGCACTATATAAGTCCCTTTATCGTACCGGGAATCCTTTTAAAGTTTTATCGGCACGTACATTTTATCAACTTAGTTTTATTATATATAATGATAATGATAATATTTCAGTCGTAAAACCTTGTATAATTTGAATATGACACCAAAGGTTTTCAGCGCAAATTGTCAATAACATCAATACCATCTAATATTTTGCGGGAAGCCTAATACAATACACCCACGATCGACCACTACGTTTCAACTCTAAGGGCCTATCTCCACTCCACACATAAGACGTAAGACATGAGACGTTAGATATTGCGACGCTTGAAAGCTTTTCCGTATAAAATGTATGTAACAGAAGATACGCCGACTAGACTCGTGAGACGCGCGTCGCATCGATGACGGCTGACTTATTTTTACATTTTGATGTTTGCTAAATATAAACTCTAGCAAATCTGAATAACCATTTTCCTTGAGTTTTCCCGCGACTTTTGTACCATATCGCCAGCAAATTCAGTCACTCATTTAAGAGATCAACTTAATAATGTTTTTTCTTAGTAGTTGTATGAAAAACCAGTATGAAGGTCCCTTAAATAGGTAAGTGGTTTGCTGACGATAATACCAAGGAAAAACGTGCAGCCATTTTATTTACGTGCAAAACTTTTACTTGGTGGGTTTTCCACCAAATAACTACGCAAAATAAAATGGGAATAAATAGTTTCTGCAAAGCTTTTGCGGTAAATGAACTTTGTTATTTTGTGCTTTCATTTTATTTAACGCTTGTTTTCCGAGTCAGAAAGTAATAATAATTATGAAAGTCACCTCTACAGCTACAAAAGTCCACTGCTGGACATAGGCGTCCCCTTTTCGGGGGTATTGCCATACTCAACACGCTTGGCTGGCGAATTGGCGAGCGCAGTGCAAGATATTTAATTCACAGAGAACGCTGCTGCCCATGTCCTGGATAATTATCCCTTAGTCGCTTTTTACGGCACCCACGGATAGAATTGGGGTGATGCTATTCTAGGCCGGCATCACACGGCAGGCGGGCGTTCTTTAATGACTAACAAACCTACTTATGCTAAAAAATGAATATTTTTTTGTTCGAACGGAGCTTTCATCTCATATATTACATTAATTCTATATTTTACCTGCTTAATACCTAACTGCTTTTAATAATTATTGAAACGTTAAATATTTATTACATTTCTAATTCTCAGAAGTACGTTTCAGCTCAACTCGGATTAACTAGTTCTCGGAATTCTGAAAATTAATTTCTCTACCATGTTATTTACTAAAATCAAAACTAAAATATACAACGCATATTTTTACTCTCTCCTATTTTATTTCATGTCATAAAGCATAAATTATTTATTTAAAACTAAATAAATCAATTATAGTAAAAGTACTACCTGTCTGAAACAGTTCTAGGCAAAAAGAAGTTCCATTTTCAAAACAAAAGCCTTTTGTATGGCAATCACTCGTACTGGTACAATTGCTATTTTATTTAGCCAGGCGCTCTTCAACGTGTTTTATCAGTAAACACAAGGGAAACCGTTGAGTTCTCAGCTTTAGTATTGCCAACTTACGTAAACAGTTTTCTGTGTAGAAATAGTCGCCAAAAATAGCCCTCTTCTTTCAAATCGCAAAGAAAAGGATGGACTACCAGTGCTGGCAACACAACCTTAGTTTAGGTACGAATTTCCCGTTTTGTAATTAAATATTTGCATTATATATATCATGATGAGTACGACCAACGCAGAATGCTTATTTCTAATTATTTTGACCAAGTTTTGACTTTACCTTACCGCGTCATATCGTGTCGTGTCATAAATTACGCTAAAATCGCTAAATACGTTTTGTTGTATGATGAATGAATGAACGGTGAACGATTCACAATGACAACATAACTAATAAATGAATAAAGAATGATTAAATCTATGAAGAATGAATTCCAAATCAATGAATGCACTATGATGAACGAATGACGATCAAGTGACGAACGAACGAATGAATGATGAATGACATAAAATTACTTGTTGCATACTGTCTATGACATCAGGGCTGGCAACACTTACAATTGCATCCAGCTTTGTATTTGCGTCACGGAGCGGCGTCGGCAAGCGCAACGCAGAATGCTTATTGCCTATTACAAGCTTTGATCTTCCATCCCCGCGCGATGCACAGATAGCATGCGAATCGTAGATGATGAATGATGAACGATGAACGATTCACATTGTCAACAGAACTAATGAATGAATGGTAAATGAATGATGAATAATTATGAATTGTGCATGAAATGACGAGTGACGAATGATGAATAAATTATGAATGACTAAATGTATGAAGAATGAATGCCAAATCAATGAATGTACTATGATGAACGAATGACGATCAAGTGACGAATGAATGAATGATGAATGACATGAAATTTTATTACTTGTTGTATACTGTGTATCAGGGCTGGCAACACTAACAATTGCACCCAGCTTTGTATTTGCGTCACGAAGCGGTGTCGGCGAACGCAACGCAGAATGCTTATTGCCTATTACAAGCTTTGATCTTCCATCCCCGCGCGATACACAGATACCATGTGAATCACAGATGATGAATGATGAACAATGAACGATGAACGGTGAACGATTCACAATGACAACAGAACTAATGAATGAATAAAGAATGAATGATGAATAAATTATGAATGACTAAATGTATGAAGAATGAATGCCAAATCAATGAATGTACTATGATGAACGAATGACGATCAAGTGACGAATGAATGACGAATGACATGAAATTACTGTCTTTGGCATCAGGACTGGCAACACTAACAATTGCACCCAGCTTTGTATTTGCGTCACGAAGCGGCGTCGGCGAGCGCAACGCAGAATGCTTATTGCCTATTACAAGCTTTGATCTTCCATCCCCGCGCGATGCACAGATAGCATGCAAATCATATATGATGAATGATGAACAATGAACGATGAACAGTGAACGATTCACAATGACAACAGAACTAATGAATGAATAAAGAATGAATGATGAATAAATTATAAATGACTAAATGTATTAAGAATGAATGCCAAATCAATGAATGTACAAGACGAACGAATGACGATCAACTGACGAATGAATGAATGAATGATGAATGACATGAAATTACTTGTTGTATATTGTCTATCAGGGCTGGCAACACTTACAATTGCACCCAGCTTTGTATTTGCGTCACGGAGCGGCGTCGGCGAGCGCAACGCAGAATGCTTATTGCCTATTACAAGCTTTGATCTTCCATCCCCGCGCGATGCACAGATAGCATGCGAATGGGTAAAGGTATATAGATCGGTGAGCCCCAATCATTTCTCAGTTGTAATTTCGAATTTCGGGGAACTCAGTTCAATTATAGCTTGTGGTCGTTGGGGCGGAATTTGCGTTTGAGTAGTGTAATAGGCTTAATGCTGATGCTAGAGCAAATAAAAGGAACATAATGAATGGCTGAAATAGGTTTGAAATAGCTAATGTCAAAATGGCCGTTAACCACCTAGAAGTATGATCCTGTTTGGTTTTAGATTGTTCGTAACGTTCGTAACTCAATTGAAAAATCGTAAAGTTTTTTTTCAACCAATGTTAAACGTTGCAACAGACAGATGTATGTTTTTACAATTGCTTGTACATACACATTTTTCATTGAAATTCATGAAACAATGCACATACAGCAATAAAATACAGAATGGTTATTCTATACAGTTTTTCCAAGTCATTGATTTTGCTTGGAGTAACTGCTGTAGCTTAGAAACGGAGACGGTCTCTAGAGGGCAATGCATCGCTATTATCGTCTGACGCACAATTGATAAATTGCTTGTGCTCTGTTTGCGAGGGCAAAGATTATAGTTACAGAGGAGACAGATTTGAACACAGACAGCAAACAGTTGTATTTCGTTTTTTTTTCAGATAACTATTTGGTTACAAAGTTAATACAAAAGGAACAAGTGAAAAAAATCATCATAGATAGTGTTTGAAATTACTATCTTGTACAAAACAGTAAACATTCACAGAACCTGCCTACAACACGTTTGCCAAGGAATTTAGAAGTGAAGCATGGAAAATAAAAGAAATTATTATATTATAGCCATAAAAAGATATGTTAGTTTCAGTTTATACTTATAGATTGAAAACTATACAATCTATCTGTATATAATTTCCCTCAAAATAAGTATATTTTTGACTATGGAACTAAACAATATTCCTAAGATAGCGATGGCGATAATAGATGGCAGTTGATCAAATAGATACAAAATTCGCTCTTGGGTTATTTTGTAAAGGCCAAATAATTTAATTCTATTATTTCTGATAGGTACCAATTTACTCAATTGCCTAAAACCTTGTTTAAGTGCCTCATTACTTATCGTAGATAGTGGTTAGTTGTACTTTAAATTATTATTCGTAAAGTAAGTAGGCAATTTTCGAGATACTTAAGACATAAATTATTCCGTAACTACTTAACTAAGCTTTTGATTATAAGTAGAGCTTTCATTAATAAAATTATTTTTGTTTTCGCTGAGTTTCTACGAAGTAGTCTTAAAATGTATTTAGTGAAACAAGCAAAATAGTGTTTCATTTCATTGTTAAGGACTACACTAATAATAAAATAGGTTTTTTTTTTTGGTATGTCATCAATAGAGTTATTTCAAAAATTGACATTTCACTATTTCTTGTACGAACAAAACACTTTTAAACCTATATTTTCATTAGTATTGAAGTAAATAAAAGCAAACTGATACCTAACCTACCCGATAAAGGTATCGATTTGTACGTAGAGCCGCTATCTTGAGCCGAGCGTAGCCGATTCGCACGAGTTGTACTAATGTTTCTAACTTTACGAAGTTCTTATCCACCTCAGGAATGCTACCAAACCTACACAGTAGTCGTATAACCGACGGTTTATATGTGTTGTAGAGACTGATACTGTCTCTTACATCTGAAACGGTATATCCAGGCTGTGGCGTCATCAAGCGACGATAAGGTCCTTGTGTCCCATAGTCTGGCTTGATTTATTATGAGGTCTTTAGTTGATTGAGTCAACGGATAATCTGCGGTATTGCCCCATAAAGCTATGCCATACACGAATAAATTATGTTAGTGACTAAAGAAAATGTCCCTTGAAGAATTCCACTGCATTTGCGAGGACTATAAATTTGCGATGGTGGCTCGTATATGTTCTAACTGCTACTGATATTGTCTCCTAATTGTCTGTCTTACATCCGTGGCGGTATATCCGGGTTCTGACGTCATCGGGCCTTGTTTATACTAGGGAGTGGATCCGGTTGTTGCATTATACGATTTGATTTATTACGGAGTAGTTGATCAAGTCGATGAGAAATCTGCGGTATTTCCCCATAATACCAGGCCATACATTAACATAATTATCAAAGTTTCTAAAGTAAACTAGCGTTGGAGAATTAGGGCAGTCTCTTGTGGTTCTGTACTGCACGATGCAAAGGCTTTAATTAACATTTTGGATAATAGCTCGTGTTTGTTCGTGCTCAGCTGTTACTGATTTTTGTTTTTCTCCAGCGAAATACGTATGTACGTACTTTGGGGAACCTTCATATAAAATTCATTGCCGCTACTAAGCTACGGCACTGGACATTCAAGACAACGGCACGTACATTTCACTGTAAACATATAACAATGTAAGATTATGCCAGGTATACCGTAGATAACATAACGGGTGCACTTAGCCGCCTCTGGGGCGCAGTTGCATCAAGCAAGTTTCATATTGACCGTATCCTTATTCGTGCGATGTCAACTTGCACATGTATGCCACTTGCACTAGAGGCTATTTGCTGATTAAGACAAACACAAATCACATGAATGCAGTGCACTTTTGTTTATAATAATGGCCTTACAACTAAAAGGTAGACACGTATTGAACGCGAGTTTAGATTAAAACTTCATAAAAATAGGCTAGACAAGCGTTTAAGCCTCATCTAACTTTTATGTGGTATGGTAAGGCTGTAAATGTGTTTGAGAACGTTGCTAGTATTAATTCACGAGATATTTTTACAGCATGTTTTTTGTATTGTGTAAATTGAACTACGATTTATAAGAAATGGGAAGCAGCGTTCCCTGTAAATGCAACGTCTTGCAAAACCCTTGCCAATCCTGTCGAACGTGGTGAGTTTGGCAATACTCCCCGATAGGGAGAGCATGTCCAACAGTGGACTACTGTGGTGGTTATGGTTATATAAGCTGAACGAGTGCGTCTTGCAATTGATAAGTCTCGTGCATAACACCTGTCTAGCAAGCAACTTACGTACCTATCTATATGTTAAATTCCTCTTACTGCAAATGCCTAGAATATCGGTGTCGTCTTTACGAATCGCGGTTGGAATTGAATCTTATCTTTGGGAAGAATGCAACAGAGACTCGTCGAAAGCGCATGAGTGGGAAAAGTCCCATTGTGCTGCTCGGTGATAAATTGTGAAGCCGTTTACGACTGTCGCCACAGACCAAACAAAACAGATGGGCCACTTGCAGACGCTTCTACAATTTATCGCCCTACAGCTAGTGCTAGGAATAAAGTCAGTGTAAAGTGCAGTATTTTATGTTGTCTATGTAAATCTGGTCTGGGTTTCAAACGCGTGCACAAGTCTTACAAATGTAAGGGTTCTTTGTGAGCTTGTGATGGTCGCAACTGGTACTGTGTTTAATTAAACAACGTAGAGAACAATCACTATCTAGATTTCGACAAAGGAGACATTTAGGATAGGCACCTTTGAACTATCACAAATTTCTTTCTTCTTTTTTGCTTCATTTCTTGTTACTACACTCGTCGAAAAGCTACCGTTTGTTTTTCAACAAAATATGATATCGTGTGAAGGAAAAGTCACGGTACGCGAATAAAATTCGCTGTGCGGACAGAGCCTTAGGTTAATAGCAAATTCTTTGATGTAATAAGATATATGATCAGTGATCACTTTCACAAAAAAACTTTGATGTCATATTCGATCTTTGATGTCATATTCAATCTTTGATGTCATATTCTACTAGCTCTTAGTACGCCATGTAGGTATAGCGCAATATAGGCATTTACAACTGAACTTATTTTAACTGCAGATGCTAAAAAAATAGTACTTCTCATTCGCAGAATTTACCAAAGCGTATCGTGACGTCATAATTCTGTCCCTATTTATTTACGTAAAACAATCCTACAACTCTGCGTTACAACCCCATAACGCCATTAGTGTCAGTGGGTGTCGGATATCAAAACACAGTGGTGGATGGGGGACCGAAACTTACTACTGCTGACACAGTAGAGAAAATAGCAGTAGAGCAAGTATTTATGAAGGTAATTTTGGATAAGGTAGGTCAAACAGATCACAGCTAGACAAAAACCTCTCCGTTTGCAATTTCGCGTTTTTTTTTCGCGTTTTGCACCTCTATTTCCGAGAAATAGAGGTGCAAGTAAACATCAGCTCAGAGCGTTTTAGTCGTGTGGTGCCGTCGGTTCCTACTGGAGTGGTTTCGTAAAAAGTGACTGCAAGAGGAATCCAGAAATGAGCAGCAGTGATCATTTCAAAATGTGAATAGAACAACTTTCCCTGTACTAAAACGAATCACCCAGGCAAAGAAAACAAAATTTATTTTTCCAAATCTGTAATAGTTACCGATGAAAAAAACAGAACGATAGCAAATCTAGTGATATTTTTTGTATCCAACATAGAATAAATGCTTTTGTAGTACGCCATGTTACAACAGATTTTCGGGTTACGCGTATCGTGTACTTGATTTGTACACGATACGCTAGCTAGCTAGATTATATTCAACAGGGTCCGCTAGGCGCCCGTAGCTCAGTTGGTAGAGCGGTGGAACAGCAATCCACAGTCCCGGGTTCAAGTCCCGGCGGTCGCTGGTGAATTTTTCAACTTTGTTATTTTCAATTTATGAGAATAATATTGCGCTGTGAGTGCATTAAAAATTCCAATACATTGATTTGTATTAGCATGAAAAAAAGTCTTTTTCATGTTTCATTACGATTTTCTTTCAAGTGGGTACGCCTTTTGTGTTTTTATACTTCCTATGGTTTCCCCTACTGTGTCCCAGCGGCGGATGAGGAACCGAAAGTTATGAGTATTGTTGAACCCGACACCGTTGGATGGGTGCCAGGTCACTTCCCGGGCCGCGCTGTTTTTTATTCGCCCGACCTGGATGGCTTTCCTTGTTTACTTAATAGGGAAATGATAGGACTCTTTGGTATAATGTTTTGGATCTATTGTTGTCCCGTGGTGGTTTGGTTTGGTTATATTCTTTTTTACTTAAATTTTCTGTAACTGGATATTTTGACTAAATACTCGTAATTCACATCACATCAGCTTAATAGCAGTCTACTGCTAGACATAGATAGGCCTCCCCCTAGGCACGCCACAAGGCACGATCTCCTTTTTAGGGTTTCGTAGTCTACTAGAAACCCTTATTTCGCCATCCATCGCTATTAGCCGCTCTCCTTAAGTCAACGGTCCATCTGGCCATCTGGCTGGTAAATACTTATTTAAGCTCAAAAGCTTTGTATCTTAATTGTTGTAAAGTGTTATTAAACATATATTATGAGTATGTCGTAAAAAAACGTAAAATCTGCAGAAAATTTGCAGTTTCTCTATAACAGTAATAAACGGTTTTATTTCGACCACTTAAATATAGTTGAAGTTAAAGAGCTATATAATTTAAGTGTACGTTTCATTATTTTAGCTTCGACAAACATTTAGTTTCATTTCATTGCATCATCAAAACACAACTTTTTACAGACGCATGCACGTCTGGCTGGGGCACATATTATTATATAAAGTGTACAAACATCTAAGTACCTATATTAAGACATAAATTCTATGAAACTGAACAACTTTACCAAGGAACACTGGTCGAAGTATGAAATCAAAAATTAAGATCTCCCATACAAATTAACTCAGTCAGCTGGTAAATTTTGCGTGCTACAACCAATTTTCTTGATTTTTTGACCTATGTTCCTCGGTGAATGTTGTTCGGTCTGGTCCATCAAATTATTTGCAGTAATGTTTTTTATCTACGCCTTGTAGGTGAGGGTCTAATTATAACAGTATCGCTCAACTACCTAACACTCAACTTCCAACTTTCACCATGACTAAGACTTTATCGCTATACAACCAACACCGGCAACTTATAACCATTATAACAAAGGCAATGTTCCACTTAGTACCCACATAGTACTTAGTACCCACATAGAACTTAGTACCCGTGTAGCTCACGCCACAAACCAAACTAATAACAAGTTATAATTGCAGTGCATTGGCTCATAAACAAGGTGCTCTAAACCTCACAATGCTTAGACTAAGCGGAGGAGACAGTATATGACGAATCCGAAAATATTTTGTAGACAAAAATATATTTTCTAAATCTAAAATAAGGACTACTTAAGATTAGATGTATAGTAGCAGTTAATGGTCGTGTTAGGAGTGAGTGGCAGCAAACATTAAGCTAAAAAAAAAGGAAGTAGGTAGGTAATTTCCTTTAAGACTGGCAAGATTTTACAAATAAGATACGAGCCTGGTAATATTTCTACGTTTTTCCTATATATAGATTGATCCGTCTGGCATATTATACATTATTATAGCATTCATAATTCTTTTCGCAACTTCAGCAGCTCCCTGCTCCTAAACGCAACTGAACATGGCTACCGGACTTTGAACTAATTTAGTCCGCATGAGGTAAACCCAGATTACGAAAATGTTTTTTTTAATCACATTGGTTTTATGTCACTAACTCCCTACCTATAAGCAGTATACGGTATTCCCATACGGCAATGTAATTTAAACTTTACAAAAGATCGATGGACTGAATTTCAGAAGCAGTTGCCTAAGCTAAGAGCATAAAGTAGGTCGTCTCGTCTTAATGGTTATGAGACGGTCAAGCCGGATGATCAAGTGTGTAAAAGGACATCATACATTTTTGCTATAAGAATTTTGTTTTTCTTGCATAGAACTCATAGACCTTATTTGATGTCTGAGGAAGGACACAATTTTGTGTACTAATATTGTACAAGTTTCACCGATTATGCAAAAGAGAGAATACGAAATAGTCTAAATAATTTTAGAGGCCTTCAACCTAAATCGTTACAGAATAGAATGGTAAGTACAAAATCCAGAGCTCAAATATATCGCGATTTGCGCTGTACTCACCATTTAAAAATGGATTGAGTCAAATTAATGAACAATTGATGAACAATCAATCATTTGATTCAATTAAGTAGAAAACTGGGACAACTAACGGCGCCACTCTCAAGTGTACCTTTTTCTGTGATTGATCGAAAATGTGTCAATGTCAAAGTTTAGTTACTTCTTATTGGTTGACATTCATGAGACGGTCAAGCCGGATGATCAAGTGTGTAAAACGACATCATACATTTTTGCTATAAGAATTTTGTTTTACTTGCATAGAACTCATAGATCTTATTTGCTGTCTGAGTTAGGACACATTTTTGTGTACTTATATTCTACAAGTTTCGCCGATTATGCAAAAGAGAGAGAATACAAAATTGTCTAAATAATTTTAGAGGCCTTCAACCTAAATCGTTACAGAATAGAATGGTAAGTACAAAATCCAGAGCTCAAATATATCGCGATTTGCGCTGTACTCACCATTTAAAAATGGATTGAGTCAAATTAATGAACAATTGATGAACAATCAATCATTTGATTCAATTAAGTAGAAAACTGGGACAACTAACGGCGCCACTCTCAAGTGTACCTTTTTCTGTGATTGATCGAAAATGTGTCAATGTCAAAGTTTAGTTACTTCTTATTGGTTGACATTCATGAGACGGTCAAGCCGGATGATCAAGTGTGTAAAACGACATCATACATTTTTGCTATAAGAATTTTGTTTTACTTGCATAGAACTCATAGATCTTATTTGCTGTCTGAGTTAGGACACATTTTTGTGTACTTATATTCTACAAGTTTCGCCGATTATGCAAAAGAGAGAGAATACAAAATTGTCTAAATAATTTTAGAGGCCTTCAACCTAAATCGTTACAGAATAGAATGGTAAGTACAAAATCCAGAGCTCAAATATATCGCGATTTGCGCTGTACTCACCATTTAAAAATGGATTGAGTCAAATTAATGAACAATTGATGAACAATCAATCATTTGATTCAATGAAGTAGAAAACTGGGAAAACTAACGGCGCCACTCTCAAGTGTACCTTTTTTTGTGATTGATCGAAAATGTGTCAATGTCAAAGTTTAGTTACTTCTTATTGGTTGACATTCCGTCATTTAGGCACAATTGCTCCTGCAATAAGCTTTAGGGTTTCCTCCCCATTTTGGCAGCGTTGGAAGTAAGCAAAGATGTCACGAGTGTCCCGCTTGCTTGATCCAAATTGATCGTCTCGGACCCCCTCTATAATTCCGCTGCGAAAGTTCCACTGCGCTGCCCTCGCCGCGCCACCCCTGGCTCGTTGCCAACCTGCCAAATTAGGGAGTACACTCGACTAGGTAAATTGATAACACGGCGGCACCTTATCAATTTAGCCGGGTTGCTTCTACTGCCGGGTGTACCGCTGGGAAAGTTCTGAAACTTATACGCTGAGCTCAAGCACGTTTTGGATTTCATTTGGAACTGTGCGATACGAGTGTTTCGTTGAAGGAGTTGAGGAAATGTTGCACTGTGGAGCATAAATGCACCTCACTTCTGTGCATAGTTTTGGACAAAAAGTTTTTAGACAGCCCAGTGCCCTGACAACATACCTTAGTAATTTGTGAACCTTAAAGATTTTAGGCAAAATGCTATATCTTGATAGAGTGCCTTCTCCAAAGCGCTTTTTCTACGGTTGACAATCAAAATCAAATTATAGTATCAAAATTCTTTATCCAGTGTAGTAATTAGTAAAAAAAAACCGCTAGACATTCGTTTTAGTCAATATGAATAGTCAGTATGCAATTTAGGAGTACATAATACAATAGCTTACCTATCAACCTACATACAACGCGATCTTTATAAATTGGTGGTGTTTAGCAACTTTACGGGGGACCCGGCACAATAACTCGAGGTGCTGCTGATAATATATTATTGGTCACAAGAGTAACATCACCGCTACCTCAAATCCCCCCATTTGCGAACTAATTTTTTCCCTTCCAACGGGATATTTTAGGTGACAACTTCAGAAGTCCAATAATCTTCGTACCCACGGAAGAAAATAGAACAGTCTATTATGAGGCCCGTGGCATCTGAGAGAAAAAACTGTCTCTTTGGAAACCATTATGACCCCAAAGCCGGATGCCGGGGTGGTAAATAGAGACGGTATAAGTATTATTTTGTCGATATAACTAATGTCATGAGGAACAAAGTAATTATGACTGCCACCTATAGGTATAACTGTTAAGAAGTTGTTTGTATTGTTCAGTTTAATTGCGTTTCTCAGATTTGATGCGAATAAATAGGTATTTCCAAAATGTCTACACTGAAATTTACGCGGTTGTGTTTTGCTTGACGTTCATTATAGTGCTCTAATAAAATAGCAGTTATTAACAACACTTTAACATAATAATAATTCTTAAGGAAGTAAGAATATTAGAAAGTCGACACCCTTTTCGAAATGGGTCGTTCAGGAAAATTTGCGCACTAACACTTACGAAGTACATCGGGAAGTCTCGAAGCGTGCCGCTGGGGGCCATGAAAACGTCGACAAACTGGCCATTCAAGTAACAGCACTAGTGGAAAATGAGTTTCCAGCAAAATACTCGGCTAGTCAATATACGTTCTTATATTAGAGATGCACTGAATAGTCGGAAAAACTAGTTTTGTCAGAGAGCTAGTTAGTTGCTATATTAAATTTTAGTAGAACTATTTAAATGAAAAAAAAAATGTAAATTGGAAGATGGAACTTTAGTTTACTTGAAAGTTATTAAAGCTCGCTTTAAATCTTTATGAGTTGTCGACTAGTCGAGATAGCCGACTATTTTTGTGGTCAACCAGTCGGCTTATATTAAAATGATTAGTCGGTATCGACTAATCGCTACATCTCTTGGTTCCAGCAAAATACTCGGCTAGTTCGTCGTTCTCATATTATGAGGCCAGCTTCATACTACTTCATCTTTTGTTTGGGGCATGCGTTGCAGAGCTACATTATTACTGTTCCGTTTTGAAAAGGAATAACTAGGTGTGGTATTTTGCGAATGGATTGTATACCGTTTAGGTCAGAGAGGTAGTTGTTATGTTAAATTTTAATAAAATTATTTGTTTAAAATAAAAATAATCAGTTGATTGGTAGATAAAACTATATTTTACTATAAAACTAATAAAACTGGCTAAAAACCATATACTTTGTAGAAATGACAGCAACTATTCAACTAGTCGGCTTATTTTAAGATGAATAGTCGGTATTGACTGATCGGTGCATCTCTAGTTTCCAGCAAAATACTCGGCTAGTCAATGTTCGTTCTCATATTATGAGGCCAGCTTCATACTACTTCATATTTTGTTTGGGGCATGCGCTGCAAAGCTACATTATTACTGTTCCGTTTTGAAAAGGAACAAGTTGGGGTATTCTGTTCGTTCTGCGAATGGATTGTGGACTTTTCGTCGCTCCAGTTATGGGCAGAGAGGTAGTTCCTTGAAAAGTATTGGGTTATTCAGCGACGAACCCACGCAGTGCGCAGTTAACTTTTTATTCACGATTCTATGCCAGTGTAAAGGAAATCATAAGTCAGGGCAAAGACAACTATTATAATGCAATTAACTTGAATTTATATGAAAATTACAAGTGTGCCGCCATTTTTTGTCTATATTTTTTATCAACTTCAAACTATTAAATCGGAGGTCAAATACAAATACAATCCATTTATTTCCAAAAAAATGGTATCACAAATTACAATAAAATCGTAGGTACATTTTAACATTAGGCAGTTTTACAAAGGAACTTGATATCAGGTCGGAACTGACTTGCGTGAGATTTGGTCACAAAAATTAAATTTGTTTTAAATATGACAACATGCATAAAAAAATCTTTGATGTCTGTCAACTGTCTTTTGATCCCACTGACAAATTGCATTTCATTCCATTGCACATCAATCTTAACACCTTTTCAAGAGGTTAACTCTTAGGCCATTCCGTCGCTCCAGTTCAATAGAGTGAATAAAAAAATCGTGAAGTCTCGCGTTGGATTGAATTTTTATTAAACTCGTGGATTTTTCTGCTTTCTGTTATTTGTAATTTGCTCTCTCTCATTTTTCAGGTAATTTTCCGTTTGAGAAACACCAGTTGGAGTGAAATGCAGCTGTACTTATGGGTAAAGTTTTACTTGATAAACAACGCACGTGAATTTGTATAAAAAGCATCAAAGTACGGACCTACTTACACCTCGCACCTCCTACGTATTTTCAGTATGAAATATGACAACTCGTCTAAAAAATCTTTGATGTCATATTCGAAAAATCCAAACTGTTTGCAGGTATAACGCAGATGTGTTCCGAATACCCCAATATTTGCGCTATTGGGCAAAAGTATCGGCTATCGGGGCGACCGCGAAGCCAATACGAGGCTCCTTTTTGTTTGACAATCGTATCGGAAGCCCGAAATTGGACATGCGGTTTCCATCATACCTACTATCCTGTGGTCACCCACTTGCGACAGCGTACGTTCAAATTTTCCCATAAAACTTTTAAAAGCTGAATACCTTATTAAGAAACTATAACAAAATGGCGGAAGATACGAATAGGAGTGATTCAGATACCTCTCAGTGTAAGTAAATTTAAATTTTGTCTTTTGACCGGTCCACTCTGTTGAAGTAAAGAAAACAATACGCAATATAGCGTAATAATTATTGGTATTAAGAAGAATTTGAAATATTATAGGGTATGACATCTTCTCATATTCCAACAAACCAAAATTCTTCTGTTGCCTTGCCAACCAACACCCAATATTTACTCTATAGGCCAATACGAGGCTCCTTTTTGTTTGACAATCGTATCGGAAGCCCGAAATTGGACATGCGGTTTCCATCATACCTACTATCCTGCGGTTACCCGACTGCGACCGCGTACCTACAATATGTGGCTGGTAATGATCATAACTGAATATTGTATAACTTGGACTGCTGTATTCTAGGTATAGGTAATTAATGATGCTGCTTTATATTTGTAGTAGTTATGTATCATACTATCTGTGTGATATAGTATTCATTAATTAGGGTTTCAGTCATTAATTAAAAGCCATTTTCAGGAAAAAGTTTAAGTTTTGTCGATATCGGTTGAAATGAGGAATTGGTAGAACTACAATATACCACCGTTTTTGGAAAACTTGCAAATTTTTTAACCGCGGGCAGGATTTGAACCTGCGATCTTCGGCAGATGTACTGCCGACGCCACTACAAATTGGGTTAACGCAGTTCTATCCTAGCCTGCAAATTAAGCAAGTATATCTTCGCCACTACCCGTCCCAGTTGGTAGTGGCGTGGGCAGTACCGATGTCGAAGGTTGCAGGCTCAAATCCTGCCTGCTGCGGTGGAAAATTTTCCAATTATTCCAAAAATTGTCTATCTAACATAGGAAGTATTTTGAAAATTTGGTATTCAATATACCTCCGTTTGATTGAGAGGTAATTCCCAAACTGGAAAGGGCAGATGATGACAGCGTACGACATTAATATGCGCAGTGGACGGTGCCCATTCGCATTCCGACTCGAACGCTCGAAACCGACGGCTAGGCATTCTGCGCGGTGCCTAAATTCTGCATAATACAACGCATAATATGACTAACGTGCACAAACAGGATGTTAAAAAACTGCTGGAGATATTTTAAGCGGAAGAGCCCAAGAAACTACAATTAAGAAAGTAAAGTCGAAATAATATAAAATTGGCCAAACAGAAATTACTTCGATAAGTTTTCAAAAGTGAGGATTACAGCTTGAGGGACACGAAAAAAATAGTTTGAGCTTTCCGTTGTGACTTGTGCAAGCGGAAGAGCCCATGAGTCTTTTTATACGATTAAGAAACTAAGGTCGAAATATATAAAAAAAATGTTTGGCCTTTCTTTGTGAATGTGCAGTGGAGTCGCAGTCATTTTGTAAGAGAATGTCAAATATTTTTATTCGTATTTCGATCTACGTTCATGAAACATAGTAGATCGGCAAGAAGCATTGAGTAGCAAATCAAACTAGCAGTTTGTTTATGAACACGGCGTGAAACGAAAAAATAGCCTTCGGCTTTTTGCTGATAGGCTGACAAAATGGCAAACTAATCGGATTACACTACGCGCCTAAAGTGTTACGTCGACTCAGAATTGTTAAAAGAAAATCATTCATTAGACGCTATCTTTACACAAGCAACATGCGACACGAGACGTAAGACGGCATCTGTCAGACAAGTGATCATCAATGCGTTGCGTCGTTCGTCTTACATGTGCAGACAGGGTCTCTTTTGTTTCGTAGATTTTATATGGAAACGATTTTTAGCGTCTCAATGTCTCACTCAATGTCTTATATCTCATATTAGTGGACAAATACCATTAAAAATATTATTATTTTCAGTGAGGGTGTGCCTCACACCCTGTATAACCGGTTATAACCAGATGTACACTATCCGGATAATGAGGGAGTCGGATAGCTGACCCGGAAAATTGATATGCTTGATTGAAATTACCGGGTTAATCCCTATGATTACGGCTCCGATTTCTAGTTATATCCAGTTATATCTCGATCCAATAACGCTGCGGTTTCAGAAGGTAGTTCTGAGGCAGCCATAATTATAAATAGCTTATGATATCAAATACCTGATTGAACAATTTGATACAAATTAGCCTAAGCGTTTGTATAGATATTGCAAGTTAGTCGAGGCGTCGACAGTACTAATTCCGAAAATCGCAGGTTCAAATCCGACCTAATGAAAAACATTTTTGCAGGCATTCTAAAACAATATGAATAGGAACGTGCCGAGTTGACAGAGCGACGCTATGTAAGCGAATGGACTTTACCTGGAATAAAATAGGCTACTTCTTACCGAGGATGGATTTCTTATTACAACGGAAAAAGGCATTGTGTCAATAGACTTTGAAAAAAGGGCCACCCCATTTAGGTAATTGCTTTTTAAGAAACTAAATCAACATCTTTTGTCGACCATATCATTGGACTAAAAATCAAAGGGCCCTGAAACCAAGTTCGCGGAAACTAGAAGTATTTACCGTATTACCTAAAATAGCGTTTTTTCATATTACTAAATTTCGAATCAATTTACACAGCTATATGAAACAATGCATTATCGAACTATAAATTATTATACCTTTGATGACCTTTGTTTGTTTGTACTTGTAGAATGCCATTTTGTCACTGATCTGGTGATAATAGTTCAATAGTGCCATTGTGTGTAATAACAACGTTATTTTAACATGAACTGAATAATCCGTGTCAGTGTGAATTGTGTTCAATTTTGATAAAATAATCGCTGGATATTTTGATATAATTTGCGTAACACATTTTACGTAAACGGTTTGACAGGCGTATCCATCAGCGCAAAAATATCGCATAACGCTGCGTTGACGAAAGCATAGGTATGTCAAACAATTTGACATAACCATTATATGTATGAGAATAAGGTCGACATTCGTATATATGCATGCGTTACGTAAAAATAACGTCGAAACGGACGTTCTGTGTGTAAAGCGTCTTTAACATCGTAAAATAATATATTAATATTAGTCAATTTTATTATTATCCGCCTATAGTTTGGACATTGCCTTCCCATACCTACTTCTTCCACTTACTCATCTCGATCTCTGGCAATCTCCAACCAGTTTTTGTTATATAGCATCCAGGTCGTATTGCCATTATCTACGTTAAGTTTATTTAAAAAAAACTACGGCAAATACTTCTAAAATTCTACACTCATCCACTCAAACGCAAAAATAGTTTTAAACTCTTTAAAAGCAGCCCACGCCATATTTCAGAGCAGTAAGTTGGAAAAAGCTAATATCGGCTACGTCCAGTCGCCGATCTGGCAACACTCCAGAGTTTACTGGACGAAAGAATTATGTGTGAGAACACGTGTTACTGCAGCATGCGTAAAGAACGTAACACCTTAAGTATAATATAAGCAAGCTATAGAGTGCGCATAAAGCCCTAGGCGGTACTGTCAAAGCGTAAGCAGTTCCCCTCCCTCTCCGCTTCGCGCCAGTTTGCAAAACGCGCAAGTTGGCTTACCGCGCGTACTCCGTTGCTCCATAGATACTGACGGCAAATGAAAAGAAAAGTTACATACCTACTTAGAGTTTGTCACTGGCGTTTTGCTACTGATAGACAGAGATGTTATGTGCGACTCAAGACTACTGTCAAACCGTTCCAACTTTCTGTTATGATATTGAAATATACTCTAAGCGTAACACTTATGTGTGACAAACTACGTCACAAACTCATATCACCTGCTTTGATGCCTCCTATTTTTAGCTCCACAGAAGAGACGAGCGTCATGATGCGTAGGATGGCATCTGTCAAACAAGTGATCGTCGGAAATTTGAGACGTGCGACATTGCGACGCTTGAAACCGTTTCTGTTAAAATGTATGAAACAGAAAAGATAAAGCTACTCATCGCGTGTCGCATCGATGACGGCTGACGATTGCTTATCTCTGACAGATGTCATCTTACGTCTCATCTCGCACGTCTCTTATGTGAAGATAGCCCTTTACACCAGCAACTATCTTTTTACCACGTGAAAAGATAAAGCCACAGAAGAGTCCTCTAGTAACTGAGGTAACTAAATAAATAGGCAGTTTAGTTCAGTTTTACTTGATGAAACCATCGTCTTTATAAAACAGCTAACCGTAACGGAACCACGGACCCATTTAACGGAATCACGGTACCTTAGAGTGTATATATGTCGCAGTACGATGGCAGAATTAGGTTTTTGGCCAAAAACCTAGGTTTTTGGCCAAAAGCCGGCATATGGCAAAATCGTAGACTTCTTTCGGCCATCGTCCTAAGCCGATCCAGGTTTTTGGCCAAAAACCTAGGATTTTGGCCAAAAAACTAGGATTTTGGCCGAAATCCTAGATTTGTTTAGTGTTATGGCTTTTTTTGCATTTCGGGGGAACTTCTTCTTCTTCGAGTGGTACACAAAGTCGCCTAACGACCCAATGAACCCTGGTGTTAGAGTTTTTAAACCGCCTACTGCAGGAGCAGGCCTCTGACAAGGTTGTGTAACGACCGCCGTCTAAGTGATCATAAAGAGCAATCGGGACCGACGGCTTAACGTGCCTGTGTAGTTCGGGCATACACGTCGAAAGGCAGGAGGTAGCATTGGACGTTCTGGAGGGTGGAAGGTAGCGTCAGACGCTCTGGAGGGCGTGTGTAGCGTCGGACACTCTGGAGGATGTAAGATGACGGGCGTTGGATTTTCTGGGGCTCCGACGCTACCTCCTGGTCTCCAAGGCGTCCAACTCTATCACCAATCCTCTAGAGCGTTCAGTGGTACGTCCTGCTCTTATGGTGTCTGATGCTCCCCCTGCCCTTCAGGGAATCCGAGGCAATCCTGCTGTTCAGACTGTCTGATGTTACCCCCCGTCCTTCAGGGTATCCATTTACGGTGTCCAAGTCTACCCTCAAAACATCAGAGGGAGGTGCATAAAGTACCTCTCCACTCCTCGTTCCCCCGAACCACACGGGCACGGTAAGCCGTCGGTTCCGATTGCTCTCTATGATCACTTTGACGGCGGCGGTCGTTACACAACCATGTTAGAGGCCTGCTACTTGCAGTAGGCGGTTGAAAACTCTGATACCAGGGTCCATCGGCTCGTTGGGCGACTTGGCGTACCACTCGAAGACGAAGAAGTTCCCCCGAAATGCAAAAAAGCCATAATACTAAACAAATCTAGGATTTCGGCCAAAATCCTAGTTTTTTGGCCAAAATCCTAGGTTTTTGGCCAAAAACCTGGATCAGCTTAGGACGATGGCCGAAAGAAGTCTACGATTTTGCCATATGCCGGCTTTTGGCCAAAAACCTAGGTTTTTGGCCAAAAACCTAATTCTGCCATCGTACTGCGACATATACACAAGCTATAGAGTGCGCCTAAAAAGTTAGAACGGTTTGCAGTAGTCTGCACACAACGTCTTTGTCTATCAGTAGCAAAACGCCAGTGACAGCACTATCGAACCTCTATAACTTCTGATACATTTGACGTCTGTATATAGGGAGCAGGAGCTTACGCTTTGACAGTACGCCACGGGGCCTTAGCACGAAGAAGAGAGTTTACAGAAGGTTCACTCGACCGTATTCAGGATTTTTGTAATTGTCATTTGTTACATGGTCAGGGTTCCTACTGTCAATAATTTTAAAGTATAATAATATCAAAACAGTAAAATCTGATACAAAAATGTCATATGATTCTGAGCCAATTTTGATCCAAGAAATATGACGTTCGTGGCAACCAACTTCTCAGTTACCTTGACTTCCTCTGAGATTCCGGTCATTTCCAGTTAAAGTCAGTAAGCGTCAAAATCTTCGCTAGTACCTACTGAGTCAGCCATCTGTATAGGCGCCCCGGGGTCCTTTTCCCTATTATTTGTGGTCAAGGTAACTAAGAATTTGGGTGCCACGAAAGTCACATTTATTGGATTAAAATTGGCTCAGAATCATAATTATGACGTTTTTGTATCAGATTTTTCTGTTTTGATATTCTTATACTTTGAGATTGCAGACAAATGACTGTGAATCTTCTGTAAACTCTCTATTTTGTGCTTAGGCCCACTCTATAGCTTGCTTATATACTCTAAGCACGGGACCAATTACGATGCCCGTTCATTTGCCCGACAAAGGGGAATTAGTGCGGCAACTGTAGGGGTTCGCCCCACAGACGGTTAGAGCGGTCACGGAGATGGATTTTCGGTTAATAGATTTTTGATCATTTTGTTTACAGTTGAAACAGGTGCTCACATTTTCGTTTTGCTGCAATAATCGTTAAAACTTTTGATTTTAATGGACTATCAAATATTCGAAATGCTGACATGAGAAACTTGATCCAGAGTCCACCACAAAAGTTTGTGCTAACTGAAATCAATATTAACCTTTAGGTGAGACGGTAGGTAGCGTCCGTTTGAGCGCATCGTCGTTTGTTCGAGTATTCACCTTAATCTCAAACGAATGCGGTTTATGTCAAACGGCATCATACAACGCTGCGTCGACGGATGCGTCTGTCAAACTGGCGAATCGAATGTCTAATTCACGAACAAACGGACGTTGCATGTGGTTCTCGTCTTAGTTATGATCTAGTTCCTTTTCGAATAGCCCCCGCAAACGGCTCGCATCAGATAACACAAAATGAGAACCGGCCTTCTGCCTACATACATAATTATTTCACACCTATATCCCTTGCTGGGTGGGCAGAGCGTAAACTGGTGTAAAAAAACGGCCATTTACACCGCGTCTGACAAAATATTGAGCGTCGTTCAGAAGACTGTGTGTGTATCACCATTCGGTCTATCTCTATAATTGCAATACTCATTGACTCTCAAATCCTCAAATATCTTAATCGCTTCTTACGACACCCACGGGAACGACGGGGTGACACTATTCTAAGCTGGTA
The DNA here is from genome assembly GCA_024500475.1 of Phthorimaea operculella. NCBI lineage: Eukaryota > Metazoa > Arthropoda > Insecta > Lepidoptera > Gelechiidae > Phthorimaea > Phthorimaea operculella. The sequence continues at coordinate 17,139,519 of JANFCV010000001.1, forward strand.
TCATACGGCAATACTTGTTCCATATTTCACAGCTTCTAGCAGCTTTTCTTCACCAAGATATTTCCCACTACGCAACGCAATAACCATACCACTCAACTAATGAAACGTAAATACATACAGGGCGGGATTAAAACGCTACGTAGAGAGCAAGAGCTCTCATGCATTATTCTGTCCGGCCCTGGACGGTTGCCAGCTGCCCTAGATCCGGCCCCGCACAGCCCGTATTAGCCTCTTTCCGTTGATTTTACTTTAAAAAATAATTGGGGCTTTAAATATGTAGGAAGGCTTAAAATAAGAGATCAAAGAGCTACCGTGTGAAGAGAGTAAAATAGCATCGCCAGAATTTTACCCTAGCGTCGTAAAAAGCGTCGAAACGTTCCCTGTGGACTCTACATCTTGTATTGAGGTCGTTAATCTGTTTGTCATGAGTGAATGTGACTAAAGGCCACAGTCTTGGGTGGCCCTTGCCCAACAGAGGACTGTTGGTTGCGGCTGCAAATTTATAAAAATGTCTTAATTAGTAGCCTAGCTCTAGTAGGCAAGCGTAGCGTTGGACGCCTTTGGGCCAAATAGACCGATGACTTAATTAAAGAGAGAGACTCGTAGCGACTGGATAGAGAAAACGGGAGATCATACCTTGGCGAACCCTGCGGGAGGCCTATGTCCAGCAGAGGATTTGTAATATGGGGTTAGCCTGACTGACTGGCCCCAGGCCTTTTCTGAGCCGGAGGAAAGACTTCAAAATCATGACAAAATAGATTTTTGGAAAAGGTTATTCTACATTTCCAATAAACTGAAGGAATTCTTTCCCACAATTCTAAGAATGTAGGTCTCTGAAGGTTTCTAAGAAACTATGAATGTTTGATTTCTGCATTGATTTTGATGATCTTTTTATAATTTTGCAAGTTTCTACCTAAGACAATCACAACACTGTTAACCAAAATTTGTAAAGTAGCTTTCATGATACAAGCAATTTTTGTGAGGATTTGTATAACATTCGCAAATAAAGAATGAATCCCGAATCGGCAACATTATTGTTGACATCCTGCTCATAAATATGTCATATAATATGAGGGTCAAACAATTATGTTGCTAATCCGGGACCCATATTTTATCTGCGCAAGTTACACTGTTATTAAAATAACGTTCCATTTTTTACAACAAATGGATTTTACAGATGACCAGAACGAAAATAATTGGGATACTCCCAGCAACAATAGATTAGAATCGTATATCCGATTGTTCGCGTTGTTATTTTTTTTTGATTGACTGCAGGCCTAATTGGCAATTAACTTTTGAAATGCTTTATTTTGTGTTTATTTGCTTGAAATCCACTTGAGCTGATGGTATTTTTTATTTGTCAACTTATCTACCATCAGTCAGAGATAAGATTATCAAGGAGTGATTTTTTTCAACTAATTACTGCTGATTTTTGTAAAAGTTGTAGGTAATGCGGTTTATAAGAAACTCTCCTGTTTTGAAAATATTTGTTGGTGATGGTGGGTATACTATTTTTATTTATGAGGTACACCGCGTTTTATGACCCCCGACTGTATAGAAGGAAGAGTATAACTGACGTAACATCTTTGATATCATATTTATACAATTCTAAATATTACGTTACATTACATTACATTTTCTTGCTGAAAATGCTTACTTACCTATTATTCGTTCTTACGCAACCAAAAATTCGCTAAACAACATTTTTTTCTAAAGTGAATACGAAGATTATCAGATGCCCTCTACATACAATCTCTTATGTTTCAACAATAACAAATAATACTATTCCTCTCGAAAAATACAAGCACGGAGCTCTCAATATGAACTTAGACGAAATAAATAAAAAACCCCATACGTTCGCAGAAACTGCTACGAAACAGAAAATAAACAGCAAACTTCATGTAAGCATAAAATTTAGAAAAGTCAAAAGCTGTTGATTTCGCTGTGGATAGTGAATCGGAACGACATTGGTATAAGCCAGGGATGTGACTTTAGTAAAAAAAAAACGGCTTCTTAAAATATAAATCTATTTATTATTATATTTCTTTATTTATTTTACTACTTGATTTTACGCTTTATGACTTTTTTTCGTTAAATTTTCTGAGTTGGGGGACATAGCGCATAATATCATACTGCAAAAACAAAATATTACAAGGAACCCAAAAAAGGGTGGTGCAGATACGTCAAGCAAAAAAAAACAATTCTTAATTAATTGATTAATTAAAACACATTCGATTATTAAAAATTGATCTAAAAAAACATTTAATAACACTTAAGACATACCAAAAGGTTTTTACTCACGGTTTGTTTTTATTGAGTTCCCTGTATTAGTGATAATGATAATAACCATGTAACATTAGATTCATCGATTATATTTTCACATCCCTGATAAGAACTGGAGTAGAATTTAACTTTTTTGGATACCAGCCAACGTAGGAATTAAATTGTCTGAGTAGTTTCAGCCTGGATATGACGGAAAAAATCGGACAGAACGGTCGGAAAAGATAATTCTTTTTGCTATTTCGAATTCAGTGTGGAGTTTCTGCGAGCTTATCCGACTTGAGTTATGAGAATTTTTAGAAATCGTTTAAAATTTACAGTTGTAAACATAGGGGTGTTTACTAGCAAGTGAGATTCTGGGCCAGTTTTTGGGGGTATTCCTTTCCCGGGGGGGGTCCGGCTAACTAATGTAACACCTTTTTAAAATATTGACAAAATGTAATTTAATTCAAATGTCTTGTAGAAAAACCCGACCGCATCCCATACAAACTCTAAGCTTCTCAGCGCGCTGTCAACGTGACGGCGTCGTGGCGCGTCGCAACGACGCCGACGCTCGGTCTTTCTGGTTCCCCATACAAACCAGTCATTTGACAGCGACAACGACACGCGTCGCTTGTTTTTTAAGCCTACACTAAGACACCGAATCCTGAAACGATGATGAGTCCTGGTGTCAAAGATTTAAACCGCCTACTACAAGTAGCAGGCCTCTGACTCTGACATAGTTGTGTAACGACCGCCGTCTAAGCAATCATAGATAGCAAAAGGTGCGACCGTTTAACGTGTCTTAACGGAACCATCTTTTTTTTGGACAATAGGTGGTTCAAGCTATAGAATGTACTAAACAGACTAGAAACAAATTCACAAAGCGACAAATATCAACTTTGTGGGAGACCTACCAAGAATCGAACCCGGAACCTTTTGCCTCGCATGCAGTCGCATTACTACTGTGCCACATAATCGCCTGCCGTAACTGGAAACGCGCGTAGGCATGAAAGGGCTTATTCGGAAAATTATTTTCAAATTACACATGCCTCGCTCAATATTTCTTTTATAAAAAAGAAACATCGAGTTATTTCGCGAAAAATTTCCAATATGTCTGCGAGATCAAAATTCAAAGAAGCAGGAAGTTCGTTGTCGTCTAATTTTCCTGTGAAATGAAGAAAAAAAATATGAATAAATCCTTTCGAATTTTTTCGTCACGTGAAATTCTGCTAGGGAAGTGTTTGAAGTTCTGAGAAAGCATTTTGACAATTCGCTGGTTTTTGTCAGATCCATCCTAAGCTTTGAAGCTCAAAATAGGTATACAGTATAGCTGTAGGTTTTTGGGGTTACCACGCTTGGCAGCCGGATTGGCGTGCGCAGTGTAGGGCTTAACAAAGAAAGCTGCTATCCATTGCCTGAAAAAAGCAGTAAACCCTAAGTCACCTTTAACAGCACTAACTAAATGATTTTCCGTTCGATTCTCGATGGGTCACTCACAAAGCTGATATTTATCACTTTGTGAAGTTTTTCCCAGTCTGGTTAGGACATTGCAGGCTGAACCATCTGATTGTTCGAAAAGCAAGATAGTGTCGTAATCGGAGGGCAAGTTAAGCCGTCAGTAACGGTTGCTGTCTATGATTACTTAAACGGTGGTCGTTACACAACCATGTCAGAGGCCTGCTAGTTGTAGTAGGCGGTTGATAAGATCTGACACCAGTGTTCGTCTGGTCGTTGGACGACTCGGTGTTATACTCAAAGAAGATAAAATACTTTTTTGGCTCCTACTTTCAATGATTATACTTTATTATCCGAACGACTTATTTACTTCCGCGTAATATCAACCGCTGTGAGCAGTGGAACGTGAAATCTTCAAAACACTTCCACTCCTTTAGAAGCCTCTTTTGATTGTGACCTCGTACTAAGAATATTTTTTGAAGGGACAACATTATATACATACACCAAGCCCTTGCGGTTGCAATGGTTGTAAAAATGGCGATTGACACAACGTCTGACAAAAGTTTGAGAGTCATTCCGAAGACGTTGTATCACCATAGCGACAGGGTGTCAGACTTTCGCCTAAAATTTCAATAAACATCAACTCTCGAATCACTTAGTCGCTTTTTACGACACCCACGGAAAAGATATGGGGTGATGCTATTGCCGGCACCACGTGGCCGCTATCTTGTTCCTATCTTCAATGCCTATACTTTATTTTCCGAACGACTTACTTACTTCCGCGTAATATCAACCGTTGTGAGCCGTGAAGCGTAAAATCTTCAAAACACTTCCACTCCTTTAGAAGCCTCTTTTGATTGTGACCTCGTTCTAAATATTTTTAAGGGACAAGCATATTTTTATACTGGGCTATTTTGACTGCCTCAAAAGGAGGGTATGTTTTATGACAGTAGGTATGTGTGTATGTAGACAAGAAATTTGTTTTTTTCGAAGGTGTTGTTAGATAGGTTTCAGCAGGGCAATTGACACTTGCTATAAAATCAAGATAGCGGATTTTTATCGCAAAATACAACTTTGAAGTTATCGCAGTCAGCTTCTGTTTTTTTAATGAATTATACTTGTTAACGCAGTGCTCAAACTTCGCAAGGTAATTCAACTTATAATTTATGCACATACATACACATATCACGCCCTCATCATTTGCGGGGTCGGTAGAGCATAAGCGTTGTAAAGATAAGAGCGGTTTCGCCACGTCTGACAAGTATTTGAGGACCGTTTCATATAAATCGTATATCACTATACTAAGAGGTCGTTAATACATGTGCAACTCTCGATTCTCTTATAAGGGTGATGCTATTTTAAGCCGGCATCACACGGCATAAAAATTATCCAATATAAATTAGAGGGGGAGAGGGGAGAGGACAAGAGGATGTCCCAGAGCCTTGTGCCTCAAGAGTTCATTAAAAAGGGTCGCTTAAGAGGTCGTTTGACCTTTGTTTGACCTTGGCCTTTAGTTTTAGGATGTTAAGTGGTCTGTTGTAATGTAATGGCTGGCGGATTTGAGGCTCTATTTTATTTAAGGAATTACCTCTAAATCTAATATGTTATACAGTTTATAATTATAATAATGTCTTTGATTACATAGACGGTAGTCGTTTTCGACCATGTCAGAGGCCTGCTACTTGTATTAGGCTGTTGAAAAACTCTGACACCAGGGTTCATAAGGTCGTTGGACGACTCGGTGTCCCACTCAAAATGAAGAAGAAGTATTATCCAGTATTTGTTGATTGCAAAATTGTTTCAAAGGTTACGCAGTGGTGCTGATGATAGTACCTATGTGTGTAAAGCGCCATAAAGAGAGTAGGGGAAATATAATTAAATATTCTTTGGCAAAAAACTCAGGAAGACTTACTATTCACAACGGTACAAAATAAGAACAAAAATAAAACGCCAAGATATAATTTAAAACTTTACCTGGAGCCGGTAAAAAGACAAAAGAAATGAAGAAATTCAATTTGCCATTCAGGGATACAGGTGAGCGACGTCTCAACTCGACTTTTGTTTACGTTTTGAGAAAAAACGGCGTTCGTGAAGCTATGAAAGATGTACAAAATGGAGATGAGAATATTTTACAATGGTGGAACCAGTTCTAGAAACTGAACACATATAAAGAAATAAAAGGAGGTACCTTGTACCTAGTACCTCAAGTTAGATTGTCTTGTTAAACATGGTAAAAATGTGAACCATATATATTAAAAATCATCATATGCTTAGAATTATATTTACAGTACTTATACTCGGTATGCAAAGTTGCCACACGAACACAACCTCTCTGTCCATCAGTGGCAAAACGCCAGTGACAACACTACTAGAACTCTTTATTTCTCACTACATTTGACGTAAGTATTTATGGAATTATGGCTTACGCTCGACAGTACGGCGCGGGGCGATACGCGCACTCTATAGCTTGCTTATGTATACTCAAAGATCATAACAAGCATCCGTTTCTTGGAAAGCGTTTCTATGTAACTGTTTCATTCTAGCAAACACCGTAGCAAGCTTGTAGCATGCACTTTGCTGCGATGCTACGCCGTAGCCTCAAAGTTGTAGCTAACAGCTACGCGGAATGAAAGACCGACTTGTATGACTCTGAAATCAAAGATCTTCTACCAAGCAAAATGTTATAAATATATCACAAAGTGCACTCAAGGTTCAAATAGTCATGTATTCTTTTTAATATCACCATTTCTCAGCACTTTTCTTTACTTAAGGTAAAAAGTCAACGTTCTTCATAAGCATAAGATAAACGGAGCGTATCACACGGTGAAAATATTCCCTCCCGCCATCAGCCAGTCAATTTATCAGCACAACAGTTTGCGTGGCGGTGAATCCTGAATTTGCATGCTCCTGGTGGCACACCTGGCTCGGGCCAAGGTCGCACCGAGGGTCCAAGTTAACACATTCACTGCGGCAGCCTCTGCACCTAGTTTTACTGCCAGTGCTATACGAGTCACATTGTTCCCGTATGAAGAAAGCCAATCATGCGGTACGAGAAGCATTTTCCCGTATCATGCCCTGACTTTGAGTTTTCCTACAGGCGTGGAAAATGAATATTTTCACTATTTTTTTTCACAAACTTATAGACAATATCATTGTCAATATACAGCTTTGGTCGCACGGAGATCTGAGTAATAATGTAGAAGTTATAGGCATTTTTCAAAAACACAAATTTTACGGGAAATTAATTCCCCCGCCGCATAGATCACAAAAAATGATAGGGATGGGGTAAAATCAAACTTTTGGGTGTCAAATTATCAAGCGGCGGCGGTAACAAATTACTCACCGACATGTTGTCTTTGGATCAGGACTTTCACTAATTAGATGCACTAATTAGATCACACGAATTTTTTTTTTTGATGGGCTCCCAAAAGCTGAACTTGATTCCTCTTGTATCTCTTGTTCCGAGTGACTGCTCGTGCTACTACATGGTATTTTTGTGTCTTTGGCATCATTACCACGTTCTGTTTTTGTACATTTGCTCATATTCAGCTTTTTACGCGATATAATTTCATTTTTCATATACCTGTCAGGTGCACCACACAGTAGCGCAGCGTCGAGACGTGGTGACTGCGCACAACACCAGACCAAACTGGCCCGCCGCGTACGCGCCTCGCAGTGCTATACGGGGTTGAGATTACGACAAAATATTTCCCGTATAGCACTGAAAGAAAAAAATAATCATTCAGTGCGATACGACAAAATACTTCCCGTAGATTTTTTCTTCAGAAAAGGATAATAACTAGGGATGGGCCGAAATTCGTTTTACATTCGGTTAAACCGAATTTCGGCAGGTTTTACCGAACTTCGTCATTCGGCCGAAATTCGGTTCATACTACCGAACTTCGGCCAAAATTCTGCACATTATCATTATACTACATAACAAGGCAATCAAAAAGAATAAGTATGGTTCCACTATAAATGAATTACGTATAATTCGTGTGGTGCTGGCTGAGGATAGCATCAGCCTATTTTCTACCCGTGACCATCGTTAAAGGTGAGGAAAAAATTTGTAGCATCTACAAGACCTGGCACTGCGCTCTTCAATTCGCCTGTAAAGCGTAGTGAGTTTTGCAAATACCTACGTCACAATATGGGGTGCTCATGTCCAGCTGTGGACTGTTGTCGCTGTTATACGAGTAGTAGTAATTAAAGTATGTTAAATAATACAAACTGTGTGTTTAGAAATAAATATAGATTTATTTTAATTTTAAAGATGCAATGTGCACCTGACTTGCAGTGCATAGGAAAGCAAGTGTTGCCAATAGCAACAATACAAAATAACCAACATTTTAGTGTGGCTGCCATAAAACCTATTCTTATTAGGTAAAATTATATAAAAAGATTTTATGTTCAATAATTAATTGAACAGAGTTGGGCGGCGGCAAAGGTAACTAATAGAAAGAAAACTTATATTACATACAAGCCGACAACTCTATAAAAAGTCTAAATTTTGAAAGAAATATTACAATTTTTAATATGAACTAAATTGACCTAAGTTCAGAAAAGTTACTTTATAAAAACTTTAACAATTTGGTTTACGATATAGGCAGAAAGTATTACCTATCCAAAATATACATAAGTTACAGCAACTGTGACTTTAATTTTATAGTTTTAATTTGAACACATTTAAAATGTATGACTCTAACAGTCTGTGTTAACTTGTGATAACAAAAACAAATATTTACTTCTTCAAATAAAAGAAAACACTGAAGGAACCCTACAGTAAATGAAAATTACCTGCATATCTCTACTTTACAAAATAAAGATACTTTGTAGTGTACATAAAGTTATAAATGTACTTTACTGTACATATTTTCTAAAATAACTAAAGAACCCTTATAGGAATAACAAATTAAATGACCCTCATCTAATCTGACTCTAAAGGTAAATCTATCTCTATTAACATAAGGTTGTATAGGAACAAATATAAACCTTAATTTATTGCTAACTTTTACATGAGCATGATCAACTCTTTATTTTGCTATCCGGGCCAGGCAAAACTTTTACAATATGACCCATGGGCAATTTCATAGGTGCTATATCACTCAGCTCTACAATGACCAAATCACCTTTTTTTAAGTTCACATTATTGTGCTTCCATTTATACCTATTTCTATCTCTATTACAATATCATGAACATCATTAGGTTCTATAAATAAAATGTCAGCATTTACCTCCTCATAGTCCTTAAATGCACTTAGGAGCTTATTCCTTCGCTCCTGCAACATAATTTCACTCGCCTCAGTAAAGGCCGCACTGTTTACAAAAGTTTCCACACGTGTAATGGCTCCTTTGTAACATTCGCGCTTACTACGCAAACGTTTAAGATCCGCGTCCTCAGCCATCTTTATAACACCAAGAAGTCTTTTTGGCACAGCAAAAGTTCACGTAAATTGCCACTTAGAACGCAGAAACACGTAAAAAATTCAACAAACTTGCCGAATTTTTGTTTATTTATGTTGTAATGTCAAACGCTGATAACATCCGTCACCTCACCACCTGTCAACCTAGCGAAAAACGAAACGCACCAATAGCCGCGATTCCCTATGCTGTTTTATCGACCGAAGAACACGTTCCGCCTGTGAGCAGCCGTCTCGCTCGCACGCACTGTTACACCGACGTCTCGACCCCGACGACGAACGAAATATGGCCGCACTGATAGCGCTGCATGGGTGAATGAACTCGCTGGGCTGTAGGTAGAAACACGATGAGGCAACACGCAGCGTGATATATACCTTCGAAACTCAGTCCTCACTAATTTTTATAGAAAAATTAGGCTTATGTCTTCTTGGTTTTCTGCAAATGGTCAGAAAACTCAAACCGACGCTATCACGTAGCTTTCAAAAACAAAAGACTGCGCAAATGGCCGCAGCTTTTTCTTGTATGAACCGCTATAGCCGGCCCAAAATTGGATGCAATCACGCAAACTGCTCACGATTTTCTTCTTCTGGGATCTATTATGGACTAGAAACAGCTCCCAAGCAGTGTCCTTATGATTCCTGTTAGATATTTGCGCAAATGGCCGCAATATCCCGCCACGCCGCCGTGCAGTTGCGTCGTATTTTTTCGACACAAATTACTCGCGAACTGACGAAACCACTGGTACAAACTTGTTTATTGTCTGAAGGACCACAGCACAGTATGTTAAATAATACAAACTGTGTGTTTAGAAATAAATATAGATTTATTTTAATTTTAAAGATGCAATGTGCACCTGACTTGCAGTGCATAGGAAAGCAAGTGTTGCCAATAGCAACAATACAAAATAACCAACATTTTAGTGTGGCTGCCATAAAACCTATTCTTATTAGGTAAAATTATATAAAAAGATTTTATGTTCAATAATTAATTGAACAAAGTAGTTTAAATAAATAGACACATAAGTTTTATAAAAAACGATGGTTCTTTGAATTCAGATACATACTCGCTGTTGTAAATAATTTAACACAATATTTATAATTGAGAAATTTTTTATTATTATTTAACATACCATAAACCATAACAGCCACAACAGTCCACTGCTGGACATGGAAAACTCCCCTTCGGAGGGTATAGCCATACTCACCACAATTGGCAGAGGGATTGGCGAGCGCAGTATGTCGCATTTAAAAGGAACGCAGCTGCTCGTTCCCTGCATTGTTATTACTTAGTCGCTTTTTACGACACCTACGGGTAGAGTTGGGGTGATGCTATTCTAAGGCCGCACCACACGGAACACTTATTCACAAACAAACACTTATTTTTTATTAGACTAGAGAACAAGAAAAATTAACCTATTCATTAGCTTAGAAAAGTCATATTTTGACACTTCAAAGATAAGCGCAGAAATGTCAACCGAAATTCGAAGTTCGGCCGAAATTCGAATTCGGTGGCTTTGCATACCGAATGTTCGGCCGAAGTTCGAATTCGGTCAAATCCACATTCGGCCCATCACTAATAATAACTAAAAACGTAATATCAGGAAGATATTTGTCTCACTTCTACCTACACAGGAACCTAGGAAAATACCCCCCGCACCGACGGTAAAACAAGGATAGCAGGCTGCCGCACAGGGGGAAAGTCAAATACGGCCAAATACTTCCCGTAACGCAGGGAATGTGTTAAGGTAACATCGAATAAATTTAAAAAACAATATATAGATTGCGGGATTTTTGCAAATCTGTAAGTATTATACGGGGTGTAAGGGACAGCTCCCGAATAGGGATTGCAATCCCGCACCTCATTCAATCCCGCGGGGTTCATTTGCGGGATTGGTACAATCCCGCGCGGATCCCGCGGGATCCCGCATCTTTGTAATAATTTTAAAAATCTAGTTTAAAATACAGATTTTTCTTTAAAAATCAACTTTAGTTCAATAAACATTAACATGCCTGTCATGTAGAGCAAAAATATTTGTATTCAAACTGAATAAAAATTAAAATTAGTGTTAATAAATTACATTTATTTCATATTTGGAGCCGTGTTAAGTTTTACCCTTTGTTCTTACTACCTGCTAATATTTCTTACTACCTGCTAATATTGAGTAGGGTATTGTTAAATAGGCATTTTAAAACTACGGGCAAAAATGTTTCTGTCTTAAGATATTTCCTTTTAAAAGGGGCGTTTTTGAGCCATAATTTGTTCCAGATGTAAGTTCTAAAGCACGAAGAAAAAAATAAAAATTTAATATAGTCTCAATCTGAAGTTATGAAATATTTAACAGATACTGTACTTATCAAGTTTTAAGAAAAATATAAGATTTTTGCGGTTAGTAACCAAACAAACCAGCAACAAAATTAACTTTGTAACGCTGAAAACTTGATATTAAAACCACTAAACCTTAATGTGGGCGTATCTGACACGCTCATGGCCAGTGTTTTTGAACAATATGAATTAACTCTAATATTCTATTGACTAAAGACCAGAATCAAGGGGCAAATAAGTCTCTTTAGATCACAACGTTCATTAGACTTATCAAATAATTTATTTTTAATTTACTAAAAATAACTGGGGCTACGTAAGGTAATAAGGTACTTTTTTTTGAGTGGGACACTGAGTCGTTCAACGACCCGATGAACTCTGGTGTCAATGTTTTTCAGCTCTGGTGTGAAGGTAATTGATAAGTTATAGAAGAATGAGTATTAATCGTTTTGCGAGTATCACCCAGCCTGCATCTTAGCGATCAACAAGTAAGAAATGCTCTTTCAACTTCTACGCAAATAGTTTAGAATGTTTAGATAGTTAAGACAATATTTTTAGGAAGCGAACGTCGAGTTTTCGCCATTCAGAAGTAAAAGTTGACGTGTTTTTGGTGCAAACTTTCAGTGTGCGGGATCCGCGGATCCGCGTTTTGAAGGTGCGGGAGCCCGCAAGGCCAAAAGTAGCGCGGGATCCCGCGGGATTGCGGATCCCGCAATGCGGGATTGCAATCCCTACTCCCGAATACTGATAGGGTGCATTTAGACCATGAAACTGAACAACTTCCCGTAAGTTTTTTTGAGGAGCCGTAAATTTCTTTTTACCTCCCATACAAAATCCCGAACAGCTGAATGCATTTGGGAATTCAAAGACTTCTGTACGTCTCCTGAAATATTTGCTTGCGGGAAGTTCAGTTTTGTGGTCTGTGTGCACTCTATCAGTATTCGGAGAGCAGTCCCTTACATCCTGTATTTATTTAAGTGCGATCGCCTCAAACGATTGGGATACTGAGTTGAAAAATTACCAGATGAACAACGGTGACGCAGTTTTTAAATCGCATTCTAGGTAACTCGGCTCTGACATGTTTGTAAAAATCTCGCCTCATCTAAATATTTTTAGTCAGGAACTTAATAAAATCATGAGACTGGGCTGGCCCAAGCCAACTGCTTGCATTCCCTTAATACAGACAAAAAGAGTTTATTTTATAAAACTAAGCTCATCTCTTACAATTTACACCCCACACACTAAGCATCTATGTATTCATATACTTGTCGTCTCATGAAACTTTAATACGTCGACACCAGCCCGATTTCGGGCACAAACGACGCGAAACGTCCCATCACGTGTCGTCACTTTCCTCGCAAATGGATTTTAAAATGTGTGCGAAAGAGATGTGCATATATTTGTGTGTGTTTTTGGGTATGAAGAAAGTTTTGAATTGAGGAATTAAACATGTAAAGATGTTGCTTATGGCCCCGGGCGATGTGGGGATTTCAGGTTAAATAAAGTGTAGCTCGGGGCGGTTTTGTGCATTTAATTAAAATTATACCAAGTGGGATTAATGAAGAGAGAGAGACGCAAATATTTTATACTCTAAAGTTTGTTCGGGTTTGTTGTTTGTTGTTAAATAAAGTGTAGCTCGGGGCGGTTTTGTGCATTTAATTAAAATTATACCAAGTGGGATTAATGAAGAGAGAGAGACGCAAATATTTTATACTCTAAAGTTTGTTAGTAGGTTCTATATTAATTCAAAAATAGAATACTCAATTTCATTTAGTTTTTTGCTGTGATTTTGTCCATTAGTATAGATGAGTTGGAGTAGGTACAAAACATGGGTGTTAAAATCATAGTATCCAGAAGCAAAATCGTTCTGATTTGTTCATTTTTAGACTATTCAAGCCAAGATTTACTAAAATTTCGAAACAATCTTGATGCCTGATGCCATCCTACACTAATTAATAGCTCATTGTGATGCTACAAACTTGCGTTTTTCGTACGAAATGCCATTTTTAACAATTTGAAAAGTAAGTTCCAAAGTAACTTGTTACAAAAGGTTTTTTGTAGATTATAGTCCAAAATATTACCATTTCATTCTTGAGGTTCAGTGAAATTTCATTAATCCAAAACAATGTGGCCAGGCATTAATATAAAAACAAATCAGAGCAGCCAATAAAAACGTCGCGTTTCAAATATCGAATTCCGTTCGGTCAATTCGTTTTTGGAACGCTACCCTTCGCGCGTGATTAACGCTCGCGTATCATTCACTGACAGCGGACATTAACTGTGCGTTTGAGGCCTATTTGTTTCGGTCTCGGTCCCGTTCCGTTCGTTCCATTCCTATTCGGTCTTGTCGTTTACTAATTTTCTAGAATATATCAATCTTTCAACCTTAGTTTTTATGTAACGTAATTTGGACGTTCTTACACATACGGCACAGTTTTGGTCCTACCGGTTCGCTTTTATTGTCGAAAGAAGTATAAATTGCATAGAAAGTATATAATATCATAGCACATTGGCATGCGGCTGTCACAAACTGTATTTTTATTCACCGACTGTCAAAAGTAGAAATATGGAGCGGTTCGTGTGGAAACTACTCCACTTTTTCTTTATGACGATCATCACGTCCTTAGCAACAAAAAAATACTTCCGTTTCATATATCATTCACTGACAGTGGACGTTAACTGTGCGTTCGAGGCGTATTTGTTTCGGTCTCGGTCCCATTCCATTCGTTCTATTCTTATTCGGTCTTGTTATTTGCTATTTTTCTAGAATATACCCAGCTTTTAGGCTTAGTTTTAATGTAACGTAATAACATTTGGAAGTTCTATTGGCGAAAGAGGTTGTATAAATTAGGAACATAGAAACGTTGTAATAGCACACTGGCAAACGGCTGTCGCAGACTGTATTTTTGTTTCCCGGCTGTCAAAAATAGAAACATCGAGCGGTGTGTGTCAAAAGTACTTAACTGTTTGTTTATGATGATCAGCACGTCCTTTACAACTACAAAATTCTTCCGTTTCATATATCATTCTCTGACAACCGACGTAAACTGTGCTGTGCGTTTGAGGCTTATTTGTTTCGGTCTTGGTCCCATTCCATTCGTTTCATTTTCATTCAGACGTGTTCCCGTTTTATTCCTTTTAGTTTCTTTTTGAGGTCTGCCTAGGTCTAGTTTTCGCTTGAATGCAAACCGTCTTTTGCCTACCTAACCTAATTATTTTTCCCTTTGCTGCCAAATGGCAAATGACAAATACATTTCAGTGATGAGTTGAGTTGATTAGATTGTTCATACACTACACGACAGATGAAGGATCAACTTTACTATAATAATTTCATTCAGAATCAAATTATGAATCCACAACGTACGAAGCATTGCACAGAAACTACTAAGTTGTCCTTCTTTTTGTTCTGATCTCCAACTCCATTAACTCTACCAATTATATTTATATTAATCACGGAATAATAGAGAGTGTGGAGAAATAATGGGAGAAAAATCATATTCAAAATCGAAATCGCAATACTAAATTACCCGCGTAATTAGTGCGTTTTGTTTGACCTCAATATACAACAACATCTAACCACAAATTAGGGAAACGGCGCGTAGGGCGCGTTTACAGATGGCTCATTCAGTACTAGCGGCGATTTTGACGCTTACTCACTTTAACTGGAAATAACTGAAATCAGAGAGGAACTTATGGTAATTAAAAACATGGTTACCACGAAAGTCATATTTCTTGGATTAAAATTGACTTAGAATCAAATGACGTTCTTGTATTAATTTTGCTGTTTTGATATTCTTATACATTGAGGTTTTTAACAACAGCAGCTATGTAACAAGTGAAAATCGCAAAATCCAAAATAGTATCGAGTGACCTTTCTGTATACTCTCTATTTTGCGATCTAATCCTGTAACTGCGAGCTCTTTGACACGATAGCAAACATCCGCCAAAGCATACACATCTACTCGTACATATATGTTTGTGTATCTTACTTGTGTACACAGGATTGAAGACACAAAACTTAGATCTAAATTGCACAAACGGTTTTCGCAAACAATCCTGTACAAACAGTTATGTTCAGTCAGTTAACAAGGTTCATGAGGATACGTTCGCAGTATGATCCTGGAATATCCTGGAGGTTATATGAACCGTCAAATAAAATGGCAATGGCAGACATTTTCACAAAACAGAAGTAAACTGCCTTCATAATAAAAATGAAAACTGAACTAGGGATACGAAATATGCTGTTTTTGCTATAAACGCATTTGAACTTGTACGAGTAGTGGACTCGGACCTTTCTTGCTTAAACAGGAACCAATATAAAAGATCTTATAACCGCTACAAGCTTATTTCTCTTATTAATCTTCGAGTTATTTCATAAGGTATGTAAATTACTTTTATAATCAATATAGAAAATCACAGATCGATTTTAAAAAGAGATTTATCATTCCTTTTTAAGTCGGTTGAATAAAAAGCTTAAACCTTTTCAGCTCTCGAGCGCAAATAAAAGGATGTACAGATGATTATTTGCAGAGCAAACAGGAAGAGACCGACTCATTCATACACTCACTCACTCATTCGTTCATTTAGTTGCCTCGTTAGTACTTTCGACCGCACATTTTTTTCCGGCTACCCTCCTCACAGTGTAAAAATGTGCGCGATTTTTTACAATTCAAGTTAATTTGTTTAACAAAATGAATGTGTTTAGATAAATGCTTTTTAGGCTAAAAAGAATTGTACGCTTTGTTTGCTGTACATTATTTTATCATGGACTTGATGTTTTATTTTATGAAAGATTACGTTTTGAGTTGGGTCCGTAATTTGTGAATAATTGTGACAACATTTGCATAAGCGTCTTTTTAGTAATTTAACATAAAATAAGACCAAATTAATTATTATCTTAAATTCACAACCAATACAAAATTTATAATTGTGATGAATTGAATTGAATTTGCTGTCAAGATCGAGTCAAGAGTCACGTATAATGCGTTGGCTAGGGGATCACCATATACTAGTTTCTTATGAAATAACCAACAAAACCCAGTATAGGTTGATCCCTCAAAAGGTGGTCTCGAAGTGCTGCTACTAGTACCTACGTACGATTACTTTGTTAGCCAAGCACTAAGTTAAACCTTTGAATAGTTACTGAAAGATATCCCAGGGGCAACCCTTTCGCTTTAATAGGGTAAAAAACTACGTAATTTCATTGCCTTTATTGTCCACTGCCCATGGGAAATACATTTGAGTGACCCTTTATACAATCAAGAGAAAACGTTTAAAGGTTGAACTGTGGGTCAAATAAGGTAAGATGCTATTAATTTTGCGGTTTATTCAGCAATACTTTGAGATACCCGTGAAAAGGATCATTATTATACTAGTTTTTTTTTCAAAATTTTCACTAAGAATAGTAAAAGTTGATACCTTAAATTGGTACAGTTGACTATCAGTAATACTACTGGCACCAGGGTTCATCGGGTCATTTGGCGATTCGGTGTACCACACAAAGAGACTATGGGCAAAGAAATCCTCCAAAATTTATCTCAAAATTCGATCAAATACCTTTCCATATTTCTATGGTTACTTGAATTTCCAATACAGTATTTTTGCCGTGTGCATGGAAATAGGTTCAGTAAAAACAGGTCCATTTTTCTCGGATATGAAAAATTCAAAAATTCTAACGTATTCAAACGTGGTTTTTCATATCTAGTTGCCAGTGCTATATCGAATGCTTGAATAATAGAGATCGGCTTTCTTTCTATTTTAGATCGCTGTACCTAATATGTAGTAAAACGTTGTATTGGATTTTTTAATGCACTCAAAGCGCAATATTATTCTCATAAATTGAAAATTGAAAAATTCACTAGCGACCGCCGGGACTTGAACCTGGGACTGTGGTTTGCCGTTCCACCGCTCTACCAACTGAGCTACGGGCGCCTAGCGGACCCTGGTGAATCTTTCAACCTCTTGATACTCGTCTTGAAGCGACGATCCAGCGACATCTGTTTCTACAGTATTAGTATTAAGAACTTACTACATAGTTAGTCCACATTATGAGTAGAATTCAAACCATAATGATGAAGCTTGCTTAAACCAATGTATTGGAATTTTTAATGCACTCACAGCGCAATTTTATTCTCATAAATTGAAAATTAGAAAATTGAAAAATTCACTAGCGACCGCTGGGACTTGAACCCGGGACTGTGGATTGCCGTTCCACCGCCGCACAGTCCCGGGTTCAAGTCCCGGCGGTCGCTAGTGAATTTTTCAATTTTCTCATTTTCAATTTATGTAAAACTAGTTGTACATTACTTTTTACATTTAGTATTTTTTGCTCATATAATCAACCGAGATCAAAAACTATACGTCGCCTTATAGCACTTGGAGTAGCAGTATTCTTAGCCAATAAACAGTCTTTTTTCGATCCATGGTTCACGCACTTCATTGCAAATAAAGTATTTAATAGCCAAGAAAATACAAAAATGGCTGCTTACATTAAATTTTCCTTGCAACGTTTGATGTTGAGAAACCAATCTATTACTGTTACCGGTATGTAAATACCAGCAAATAGCGTGACTTGCCATGTTTCTTACACGTAACGGGTTTAAACACACTTTATTTGAAGAGGTTTAACTTTACTTCAATGGATTATAGAGTAACATTAGTATACATGTCATCATCATCATCATCATCATCTTCCTGCCCTTATACCAACTACTCGGGGTCGGCGCAACAAGTTTTATTGAACACAAAATCGTGTTGCAAAGGATTTGGCTTAATTTTACGACCGGCCGCCTACCAGAAGGAGGGTTGCCAGGTAGGCAGGGTAAAAAACCCGCTAATCACACCATAACTGTCAAAAATTTGAGAGTTCTTCAGAACACTGTGTATCACCATAGTGACAGGTTGTCAGCCTGTCGCCTAAAGTTGCAATACACATCAACTCTCAAACAATCATACTTGCGACAATCACGGCCACGGGTGAGTATGGGGTGTTGCTATTCTAATCCGACACTTCAAGGCAAACCAAAAAAACTAAAATTTCTTGTAAAATTTTACTGGATAAAGTGTTTGAAAAATAACGTTTAATTTCCTGTTGAACTAGCGTTTACTTTCTGTAACTATGCAAGTATTAATCACCTACTTTAAACTCGAGGCATGTTCTAAAACTGTACAAATATGCATAAATGTGGTGTTTTAATAGACGCTTTGTTTAATGATGTTATTAACTCTTTGGTAGTGTTAATAACTTGGAATTTTAAAATGGTATTTAACCGTATAATGCGAAATAACTTTTAAAGTGACTTTTGATTACGAAACTCATAATTTCTCTTATTTTTCTTTGATTCACACAGATTCGTTGTAAAATTCAGTCACGGAATATAAAAAAAACATTACGGAAAATAAGTTACGTATTTTTATATAAAACATATTTGGGTAGCTGAAATTTATGATTAAGTTTTTATTCAATTCAATTCAAAAATTCTTTATAATATAAAGAAATTGTACAGTAAAATAAAATTTAACTTTAAATCATTCTTGTTTTGCAAATTATTGTCGGTAACATTAAACTTTATTATAAAAAAATAAGTACCTAGGTATGTTTTAAATTTAATTAAGATCAAATATTTTAAGACTGTGTTCTACTTTTAAAACTGCACAACTTTTATAAGAAACTTTTCATCGAATGAGAAAAAATATAGACCTATCATGCAATAATGTTGATAAAGTGAGTGACTTCGTATTGGAGACCCAAATAATTTTTCATATTACGAAGATAAGTTTCTAATAAAACTGTTCAGTTATGTGAGTAGAAAAACTCTTAAAATATTTTGAAGGTACTAACTAAATTAAATTAATTTTTATAAAAATACATAAAATGAATCCTCGATTATCTCCGCTATAGTCAAACGAGATAACCTTAGACAGTAACCTTTTACGGCAAAGAAATTCAATTCAAACTATTTTAATCCAAGAAAAGAAAATAAAAACTTTCCCCGACCGTACAGAACAAGTGAGTGCTCAAGCCAAACTTCCAAAGTCCAAACTAAGCTGAAAGTTTCAACTTAGAGTTTAAGTTTAGTAATAAAAACTAAATGCACATTCTAATATAACGTGCTGGAATGGAACCTCGTGCTTGTAGTGTAAGAGATAGTGACAGAATAGTGTAGGAAAAAATAAAGTAAGAACCAGAAAACAAAAGAAAATAATTAGCATCTTGAATGCGGGGACTTAAATCCGAAACCGTGTGGTACCGTCCCATTGCTCTGCCAACTCACCTGGCCGATTCTAATTCAACCTCTTGCTGCTTGGTTGATAAATTCGTTAAATGATGCCAGTGCCCGATATTACGAAACTACAGGCTACAATTCTACAGGAGAAATTCGATGTACATTGCGTAGCCGGTTTGATTAAATGGGATAATTATGGCTAACCGTCTACGCAATGTACATCGAATTTCGCCTGTAGAATTGTAGCCTGTAGCTTCGTTGCATAGGCCACTGGTAGGGTTTAATGTTATAAAAAAAGAAATTATAACTTTGCATACTTTGTTCGGGATAAAAACGGGGAAATACTTCTACATGAAAAAACACCGCTTGGGAATCGTCTTAAATCGATATCAATTTGGAATAAGTAATTCGTTTTTGTTATTAAAATGCAGCGTTAAAACAGCCACTAGCTCTAGGTCTATAACATACTAGAAGTCTGTGCATGTGTAATGGCAGTTGTTTTCCGCATACTTGTGACTTAGTTTTAGTTCCAAGTTTAAATATTTCGGATAGTTTCGGGGCATGTGCGGCGTTCTAGACTAAGTAAGTGCAATTTTGTAGAGTCGCTTTATACTGACTGAGCATGCTTCGTGCCGAAGCGCATTTGTATTAAGAACTTGGTAGGTACTTAAATAAATGTTTTCTCAAACATGCTAGGAAATATGACAATTTCTTTCAAGAAAACAATCCAGAAAGTTTGACATTGTCTGTGATTTTGTAATTTCTGAACGATTTCTTTTTTACACACCAGCAATGGATTCCAATACAACTTTTCTGGCGCGATATCGAAATCGTTCAGAAATTACAAAATAAAAAAAGAATAACTCCTAATCTTGACTTAGTAATCAGTAAAACAACTTTTTATATCAAATTACTATAAAATAAATTAAAATCTTTATAATTTCCTAGCATTTTTTTGAGAAAAGCACTATGTAAGCCTCGGGGAAAATGAGTTTGCCAGACTCGTATTTTTAAAGTCCTCGCCTGCGGCTCGGACTTCAAACTCTACTCGTCAGTCAAAGTCTTATTTCCCGTCCTCGTCAACAACCTACTATTGTTTTAAATTATTTGTTTCAACTAACTTAGTTTTAGTTCTAAGTTTAGATATTTCGGATAGTTTTGGGGCATGTGCGGCGTTCTACACTAAGTAAGTGCAATTTTGTAGAGTCGCTAGATACTAGGCATGCTACGTGCTGAAGCGCATTAGGATTAGGAACTTGGTAGGTACTTAAATAAATGCTGGTTTTAAATTATTTGTTACAATTAACTTAGTTTTAGTTCCAAGTTTAAATATTTCGGATAGTTTTGGGGCATGTGTGGCGTTCTAGACTAAGTAAGTGCAATTTTGTAGAGTCGCTTGATACTGGGCATGCGACGTGCCGAAGCGCATTAGGATTAGGAACTTGGTAGGTACTTAAATAAATGCTGGTTTTAAATTATTTGTTACAATTAACTTAGTTTTAGTTCCAAGTTTAAATATTTCGGATAGTTTTGGGGCATGTGTGGCGTTCTAGACTAAGTAAGTGTAATTTTGTAGAGTCGCTTGATACTGGGCATGCAACGTGCCGAAGCGCATTAGGATTAGGAACTTGGTAGGTACTTAAATAAATGCTGGTTTTAAATTATTTGTTACAATTAACTTAGTTTTAGTTCCAAGTTTAAATATTTCGGATAGTTTTGGGGCATGTGTGGCGTTCTAGACTAAATAAGTGTAATTTTGTAGAGTCGCTTGATACTGGGCATGCAACGTGCCGAAGCGCATTAGGATTAGGAACTTGGTAGGTACTTAAATAAATGCTGGTTTTAAATTATTTGTTACAATTAACTTAGTTTTAGTTCCAAGTTTAAATATTTCGGATAGTTTTGGGGCATGTGTGGCGTTCTAGACTAAGTAAGTGTAATTTTGTAGAGTCGCTTGATACTGGGCATGCAACGTGCCGAAGCGCATTAGGATTAGGAACTTGGTAGGTACTTAAATAAATGCTGGTTTTAAATTATTAATTACAATTAACTTAGTTTTAGTTCCAAGTTTAAATATTTCGGATAGTTTTGGGGCATGTGCGGCGTTCTAGACAATTTTGTAGAGTCGCTTGATACTGGGCATGCGACGTGCCGAAGCGCATTAGGATTAGGAACTTGGTAGGTACTTAAATAAATGCTGGTTTTAAATTATTAATTACAATTAACTTAGTTTTAGTTCCAAGTTTAAATATTTCGGATAGTTTTGGGGCATGTGCGGCGTTCTAGACAATTTTGTAGAGTCGCTTGATACTGGGCATGCTTCGTGCCGAAGCGCATTTGATTAAGGACTTGGTAGGTAGGTACTTAAATAAAAGCTTGTTTTAAATGGGGGCGTTTTTATTAGCGGATTAAGTAGGTGGTACAAAAGAAGACTAACCAAACTAAACTAATTAATTTAAATTATTTGTTCATACCACGTTCATACCATGCCGTGTGATGCCGGCTTAGAATAGCATCACCCCATTTCTTTCCTGTGGGTGTCGTAAGAAGCGACTAAAGGACTCGAGGGTATCATGTGTATTGCAATTTTAGGCGACAGGCTGACAACCTGTCACTATAGCGATACACGACAATAGCTAAAACGGCCCTCAAATATGTGTCAGACGTGGCGATAACGACCGTACTTTTACGGTCGTTGACGCTCTGCCTACCCCGCAAGGGATAAAGGCGTGATGTATGTATGTATGTATGTATGTATGTATGTAAGTTCATACCAAAACTGAAATTGGCTGTATTTCAAATGAGCCTAAAGCAAATTAAGAATTTCATAATTAAAAAGTAGTTGAACGAACGAAGTGACTTAACCAAGTTAAAATCATGAAGTTGAGTCGCCGCCCGGCGCAGCAGTTCATTCTGAACGAATAATTGAACTTAGGGATTGCAGAATGGATTACTTCCCTTATTCAAGTGAGACACCATATCGTCCAACGACCCGATGAACCCTAGTGTCAGATTTTTTACTAATAAATAGAGATGTTACGATATTCGTCAACTATTCGCCAACATTAATTTAAATCTAGCTAAGTAAGTACTGAGTGAGTCATTACATATCAATAAAGTCTCTCAATTTTTTTCTCTATTCAAAGGGACTAATCTTTTGTATATTTCTGGATCCATGTAGTAAGTTCCTCTGTAGTAAGCTCGTTCGAACTGCTCGGTAATCGCCGTAACCAGGTTTGAATAATAAAGCAAGGTTTGATGTTTTCTTCGACGAAAAGGGTTCCACTTCAGAACTAAGTTGAGTGCTTAATAAAGTCCTTACGGAGTATTTGAAGATTATGGTGCCTACTTGTAATGTTAAGAATTTAAGACGTTATAGAGGTAGAATGTTGGCGCTTTGGTAGTAAAAATAGACAATCTAAACTTTAAGGTATACTGAAGCAAGCTACGAGTAAGTATAGCGCATATCCGTCCGCACTGTACTGCCAAGCGTAAGGAAAGTATAGATACCTACGTCAAACGTAGGATAAAATATAGATATAAGTATAATATTACTGTCACTGTCGTTTCTCTACTGATTGACCGAGAGGTTATATTTGTACTAGTGAAAACCGTTTACCCAGTAAAAGGCGTACTGATTCAAACTGATTCAATAACAATAAAACATCTATATGATGATATTACTTGACTACCTTGTTATAGGCAATTGAATTATGGAGTGTTTTAGAAGATGAACAAAAGCCTCTTCAGAAGATATAATAACGATTTTGTGTTATTATTTGATAGTACTGATAGTGAAAAAACGCATCTGAATTATAAATAACTAGCTTTCCGCCCGCAGTTTTACTCACGGTATTTATCTGTTTGGTTTAATAAAAAAGTTTTAAATACATTAAAAATTAATCCCGACTGGTTAAGTTTTAAGTCAGTGACTGCTTAGATGAATTTAACGATACCTCATTTCTCAAAATGAACCCAGTCGTTTGGGATGTAGCCAGTGAAAAAGAATTTTCTTGGCTACATACGTACCCGCATACGTATATACCTACATACTCTCGAAAAACATAACCCACTTCTGGGGCATTCGGGTAAAAACAGCGTAAAATCTCAAGCTCATAACTTGGGCGTATGATTTAGCGCCCCATTCGTCTTTTCTGATACGTTAGATCTTAATTTTAGCGCCTAAGCGAGCGGAAAACCTTGAGTGTGTATATTTATGGCAGGGATGTGAAAAAAAAATTATTTATTAAATAATCGATTTTTTATTAAAAATAAATCGATTCATCGATTAATTAAAGGAGTAGAATTAATCGATTAATAAAAAATCAATTATATTTTCAAAATTTCTAAAATTAAAAATCGATTTTTTTATTCACCTTTTTTCTTTTACCAATCGTCTTGATAATGCATGTAGTATAACAGACCATCCCCAATTTTCTCGGTCTTAAATATTTTAGGTCCCTAATTTTTGCTGCAGATGACACTAAATATACTGTTTTGCCGGCATGAAAAGAAATTAACCGTTTTAATACTGTGTGTAGTAGCGGTACTTTTAGTGGGCGGTTGTAAAACACTGGCACCAGGGTTCATCGGGTCGATGGGCGACCTTCTTTCGAGTTTATTTTTTGTTTTGTAACACGTTGTATGAAGTTTACTGCGTGTTAATAGAGATTTAGTAAAATCATGTAAAATGTCTTGCAAATTGTAAAAAAATGAATGGCACTAAAAATTTTAAGGTGTAAAACAAAAAAACCGATTTTTATTAAAAATCGATGTTTTTTTTCAATAAAAGTCGATTTAATTTAAATCGATTTTTTTGCGACTAGAAATAATCGATTATAAAAAATCTATTTTTTATTGCTCAAGTCACATCCCTAATTTATGGGCTTTATCAGAAATATGTGGGGCTTTTTCAGGTGTTGTTAGGTTGAATTTATGAGGGCCTGTATTGTGTGCGTGTGATAAATAGATTGGGTGAAAATGAAAATCGACAGCAACTAGGTATATCTATGTAAGTACTGTTTATACTATATATATGTTGCAGGAATGTAGCGAAATCCGGTAATTCGCGAAATCCCTAGGCCCTTCGCGAAGAGCCGGATAATAGCGAAATGCATCGATTTATACGCACATTTCCCGGAAATCTGCGAATTCGTTATTTGCATGGACATAAATCCAGGAAAACTGCGTATAAGGCGACACGCGGCTACGAAGTCGCCTACGCACCTGCTACGAAAGATTCCGTATGCTGATCAGGTGGTTCAGCCTGCAATTGCCTACTCATTCATGACCATGACCATGCCTAGACTATGACCATGACCATGCCTAGACTATGACCATGACCATGACCATGCCTAGACTGTGACCATGACCATGACCATGACCATGACCATGACCATGACCATGACCATGACCATGACCATGACCATGACCATGACCATGACCATGACCATGACCATGACCATGACCATGACCATGACCATGACCATGACCATGACCATGACCATGACCATGACCATGACCATGACCATGACCATGACCATGACCATGACCATGACCATGACCATGACCATGACCATTACCATGACCATGACCATTACCATGACCATTACCATGACCATTACCATGACCATTACCATGACCATTACCATGACCATTACCATGACCATTACCATGACCATTACCATGACCATTACCATGACCATTACCATGACCATTACCATGACCATTACCATGACCATTACCATGACCATTACCATGACCATTACCATGACCATTACCATGACCATGACCATGACCATGACCATGACCATTACCATTACCGTCATGGTCATGGTCATGGTCATGGTCATGGTCATGGTCATGGTCATGGTCATGGTCATGGTCATGGTCATGGTCTTGGTCATGGTCATGGTCATGGTCATGGTCATGGTCATGGTCATGGTCATGGTCATGGTCATGGTCATGGTCATGGTCATGGTCATGGTCATGGTCTGGTCATGGTCGCGGTCATGGTCTCGGTCATGGTCATGGTCATGGTCATGGTCATGGTCATGGTCATGGTCATGGTCATGGTCATGGTCATGGTCATGGTCATGGTCATGGTCATGGTCATGGTCATGGTCATGGTCATGGTCATGGTCATCTAGTCATGGTCATGGTCATGGTCATGGTCATGGTCATGGTCATGGTCATAGTCTAGGCATGGTCATGGTCATGAATGAGTAGGCAATTGCAGGCTGAACCACCTGATCAGCATAAGGAACCTTTCGTAGCAGGTGCGTAGGTGGCTTCGTAGCCACGTGTCGCCTTATACGCAGTTTTCCTGGATTTATGTCCATGCAAATATTATCCGGCTCTCGCGAAGGGTCTGAGGCGCGAATTACCGATTTCACCATTTGCGCATATAAGTCTATGGTTTATACTATCCGTGCGCGATCTGACGGCAGTTACATGTCATATATTATCTTCGCTTTCAAATGTCAACTGCTAGCCTAGATCGTTCGCGGACTATACATATACCTACTTACCTACTCTAAAGATTTTAAACCGCCAACTACGGTAGGTTGGTACCATGTGTGGGGTGTTGTAGCAGAGCGCAAACTCTGCATGGACATCCTCCCTAAACCACCCTCACATCTCCCTTTTTCGAATCATTTTATAACTTAAATTTGGAACACGGCACCGAAACGTCACCGTTCTTGGCCTTTTTGACGCATTCAATCCTTGGGAGCCACACTGGAAGCCCCAGATTTGTTAATATTTATTTATTCTTAGTGTACAAATAGTCCGCTTTCATTTTATACCTGATATGTGTGGTGTTACGTTGTGATACCTAGTTCTGTTTAAAATTGTATATACTGTGTCGTGTTGGTTCAAGGTTACGTTGTGATACCTAGTTCTGTTTAAAATTGTATATACTGTGTCGTGTTAGTTCAAGGAAACCCGCAAGGTAATGATCTTCTATCAAATATTCACCATATCATCATCACCGCACCATCTAAACTAATTACTAATCTGTACCATAATTTTTAGGGTTTCCTACGCTCAATAAAAGAAGTCCCGTACCAAGCTAGTCTTATTATTTATGGCCATCACGGCTATACTGGCGCCAACGCGGTAGAAGCCCCGGTTACTTCAAGACCCACTGCCACCCTGAGATCCTCTACCCAACAAGAACAACTCAAGACAGAAGATACCCACCTCAAGACCACCTCAACATCAAGATATTTTATTTATTTTGTTTCAATTAATTGTGTTACCTTTTTTTGTGTTCATCATCATCATCATCAAATTCATACACTACCAAAAAATTCAAAAATTATCCTATCTTATTTTCGGACCCATTTGGCAAATAAAAAAGAACTCAAATATACACATTCATTTATTAGATAATTTAATAGGCAAAATAGTACAAGATAGTAAAACTCTGCAGTCCTCCAATTTCAATTCCAATCTTATAATAATAAGCGTCAGCCACCCAGAACCGCGACGTCCAACTCTGTAAATAAATAAATAAATCTGTAAATAAATTCCCATTATCATCATCATCATTATCTACAGTACACCTACAGTACACAAATCAAATCGTTACACCCCATAATATAGACAATAGACACTATCACGGCTACCCATTGGTAGCTAACAATATCTTTCGAGTGTAGGATTTAGACGAAAGTCATCTTTCACTCAGAGATATAATTCACACCAATACCTAGGACAATATCCTAGGAATTGGACATACGAGTAGTTAGCGGGGCTCTGCAGGTCTTCGAGACCGACAGCCAGACCCCAACTCCACAACTCAATACATACCCCATCTCATACCCCATCAACTAGCTTATTTTTCAAAATTCTAAAACGGGCATCGGCGCCCCTGACCTAATTTCGGCAAAGTAATTCGGCATAAAACTTTCACCCTTTCACACACCCCCAAAAACTAAATTACACATCAAACACTACACACACACTATCCTTGATAAGTAATCCCACTCTGTTTTCCTTAGCTGTACAGAGCGACCCTTATTTCATAAAACTGAATGTCCAACAGTGGACAATACGTCCACTAAATAACGCGATAAATATTAAAAGCTAATACTAATTTCAATTTGATTACTATACCTACCCATTATCTCTTCTGCTTATTTCTTACACCGCTCATAAATAATTAGGATTTAAAATAATTTCGAATCCGAAATAAAATTTTACAATCATAACAAAATAATTTACAAAACAAACAAACGTGGAATAAATTAGATTGACAAGTTTGACAAGCTTGACACTACTCAGAGATACGGTCAAACAAAACAAGTGTCAAGTCAAACACTCATTGTCATTGCCACTCAGTTGACACCAAGGTTGTCATTTCATTTCTCTCCTATTTTTTTTTTGGCACCTGCTAACAGAACTTAGCCAGTGTCAGTAACCAAAGATAGTCATTGGACTTCTTTTAATTTTTGGCTCCGACCAAACGGATTTTGCCAACGTCAAGTATTAGTTAATAACTTCGACTTTTGCCCACGAGCAATTCAGC
The DNA here is from genome assembly GCA_024500475.1 of Phthorimaea operculella. NCBI lineage: Eukaryota > Metazoa > Arthropoda > Insecta > Lepidoptera > Gelechiidae > Phthorimaea > Phthorimaea operculella. Next base: position 17,167,734 of record JANFCV010000001.1, read on the forward strand.
TAGTGTCAATTTTATTTTAAAATTTACTTCAAAGTTTTTAAATACAAACTTTGTTTCTTTTCCTTCATAATAAAACACTACAATGGAAAACTATAATTACCTAAATAAACCTGAACTCCAATACGAATTAAAAATAAGAAACGTTGAAATCAACCAGAACCAAACTGTAGAAACTCTCCAACAATTATTAGCCCAAGCAATAACTTCCAATCAGCCAATAAACCAAACTAGCCCAAACAATCTCGATACCGATATCCGAGATATAACTAAATGCCTTAACTTAATAGAAGCTAGCCTACTAAGTTTTGCTAATAGGAAAAATAAAATACCACCTTACATTACACACACTAAGCTCAGATTCAACCTTATTAACCTTGAATCTGAAGACATTACAAACGAACAACTAACTACTCATAACGACTTATTCAAACGATTAAGAGAGCTAGAAACACAATACAACAACTTGATTAACCCACCTTCTTCCACATACTGCTCGGCACAAACCAGCAGCGTAAATCTTAACCCGCAAACACCTATTTCGAAACACTTACCGAAAAATTGAACACAATAGCAAACAACAATAACAAATACCAAACAGACCTTAAAAGATTCATTTTTAAGGGTCAAGGCTGCCCACGAGACTTCATAATCCGTGTGGAAGAATACGCCCAAGTTAGAGGACTAACTGAACACACTCTATACAACCACATCTACGACATTCTCTCTGGACCGGCACTAGACTGGTTCAGAACACATAAAGACACACTCACAAACTGGCAAACATTCAAATCAGCAATCATAAACGATTTTGAAATTGGAAATCATGATTATAATCTAAAAAAGTTAATAGAAAATAGAAAACAACACCCTAACGAACGCGTCATAATCTACTTCTCCACTATGGAATCCCTTTTCAACAAACTTCATAATCAATTGTCCGAAAACGAAAAAATAGATATTCTATTACGCAACCTACAACCCCAATATAGTTTGCGAGTAAACCAACCAGACCTTCTTTCCATTTCTACCCTCCTAGAATCATGCAAATTTACTGAAAAGTTGCTTCACGTCAACAATCACTCCCAAGATTACTTCAATACTACTCCTTCTCCGTCTAACCCAAATAAAAACACTACCAATCCTAACTATCAACCATATATCCCCCCTTTCCCTTACGCCAATAATGCCGTAAATACTAATAAACCATCCCCAACCAGCAGCCAATCCCAATTTTCATGCCCCCGCTGTAGAAACAATTCGCATACTTTACAGAATTGTACTAACCCCCAGAAAGTCTGCTTTCGTTGTGGCAACAAGGGTTACACAGCCCTCAACTGCCCTAAATGTACTAAAACTCCAAAAAACTAAATAAGGAGGAGCCCGTTCAACATAACAATTCTAAATTTGATAAACAAGATTGGACAAATTGGTTAAACTCACTTTCGATATTTTTCAAGTCTTACCACGTAAACCTTCTCTTATTCGATGATAACGATCACGAGCGACCATTTGTCACAATAAAAATTAATAACTTACATCTGAACGGCCTCCTCGACAGCGGCAGTACTATTACAATATTAGGTAAGGATTCTTACAAAATACTACTAAAACAAGGCCTCAAATTAAACAAAAACATACGGATAACAGGTACAGTAGCCAATAACCAAAAAATAAATTCTATCGGACTAATCACTCTTCCCGTAACCTATAACAATAAATTTTCACTAATATCAGCTCACGTTATACCTGAGGTATCACAAAATTTAATTTTAGGAATCGACTTTTGGAAAGCATTCAACATTGCCCCAAATGTCTTACACAAAATAGCCTCCTTCCAATCTCCTAAAACCACTACCTTCCTAATAAATAAAACCCCAGAATCAAAAATTGTCAACTCCTTCAAAAACCTTACTGAATCCCAACAAATTACAGCAAACCTAATAATAGAAAAATTCAAAAATATTTCTACGGACACAAAACCACTAGGTAGGACACACCTGGTAGAACACCGCATCGACACTGGTGATCACCCACCAATAAAGCAGCGATGCTATCGTTTATCCCCTGAAAAACAAAAGGCCCTTCACAAGGAAGTTAATGACATGGTACGCCTAGACGTAATTGAACCTTGTGAAAGCCCATGGCTTAACCCAGTATTGATTACCCCTAAGAAGGACAATACCTGGAGATTTTGCGTCGACAGCCGTAAGCTCAAAGCAATAACAAAAAAAGATGCCTACAAACTACCACTCATTTCTGATATCATAGATAACCTACGCGATTCTAAATACCTTTCATCCATAGACATCGCCAAAGCCTTTTGGAAATCCTTTGCGAGTTGAGGATAGACCCAAAACCGCTTTTCACGTACCCGGTCGTGGAATGTATCAATTTAAAGTGATGCCTTTCGGTCTCACCAACGCCCCGCTACCCAACAAAGATTTCTGGATAGCTTACTATCAGATCTCATGTGCGACAACTCAGTATTCTGCTACCTCGACGATATAGTCATAGCCACCTCAACCTTCGAACGTCATGTTGAAATACTCAACAAACTTCTCACTAAACTTACAGATGCCAACATAACCATCAACTTCCCAAAATGCTCATTCTTCCGTAACGAATTAAAGTATCTCGGTTTCATCGTCAACAGTCAAGGTCTCCAAACAGACCCAGACAAAGTCAAAGCTATCCTGGACATCCCGGTACCTAAAACAGCAAAGGATGTCAAGAAATTCCTTGGCACCGTAAGCTGGTACAGACGTTTCGTCCCAAACCTAAGCACACTAGCTACACCCTTAAACAAACTAACCTCCACCCACAAAAAAGCACCACCCTTCAAATGGACACCAGAAGCTGAATCAGCTTTCAACTCCATTAAACAAGCCTTAGTTAGCACCCCCATCCTCGCCTGCCCTGATTTCACGAAGCCTTTCGCCGTCCATTGCGATGCCTCGTCCTTCGGAATCGGAGCGATGCTCACACAAGAATTTGACGGCATAGAAAAGCCAATTGCTTATATGAGCAAATCGCTCACCCACCCCCAGCGAAATTACTCGATCACAGAACGAGAACTTCTAAGTGTCATTACAGCACTAGAGCACTGGCGCTGCTATCTAGATAATGGCCACAAATTCACCATCTACACCGACCACTCAGCACTACAATGGTTTCTCCGCCTAGACAACCCCACAGGTAGACTGGCACGTTGGTGCATACGCCTATCTATGTTTAATTTCGAAATAAAACATAAAAAGGCTCCGAAAATCTAGTACCCGACCTGCTTTCACGAAACATCCCCAATGTTAATATTATCAATTCTAGTAGTACTACAGATGAATGGTACATCTCCATTTTTAATAAATGTAAAAATAATCCCTCATCTACTCCCGACTACACAATTAAAGATAACAAACTTTATAAATACACTAATTCGCTAACCCCATTCAATTCACAATACAGCTGGAAATTGGTCGTCCCCTCAGAACACCGAAACTCCATAATTGCACAAAATCATTGCACACCAACCGCAGCTCATTTCGGTACCTTCAAAACATACCATCGTATTAAACTAAACTATTTCTGGCCTGGCATGTACAAAGATGTGGCAACATTTATCTCACGCTGCGACACATGTCTCGCATATAAACATCGTAACCAAAATGCTATCGGTCTAATGGGCGAACCTAAACAATGCTCACGACCATTTCAGTGCCTTTCAATCGATTTTATTGGCCCACTACCCATATCGCGTAATCTAAACAGATACATACTAGTAATAACCTGCTGCTTTTCTAAATACTGCCTATTATTCCCAATTAAACGCGCAACTTCCTCGGTCATCAAACATGTCCTAGAAGACTTAGTATTCATGAACTACGGTATTCCAGAAACAGTCATTTTAGACAACGGTCCCCAAATGACAAGCTCAGAATTAACGGACATGTTTCACTCATACAAAATACCACACATACACTTTATACCCCTTCATTGCCCTCAGGTAAATACTGTTGAAAGATACAACAGGACCATTATTACGGCAGTGGCATCATTTGTTAATGACGACCACAGAACCTGGGACAAACACCTCCATAAAATACAATTCGCTATCAACTCGTCTGTTAACGAATCAACCAAGTTTACCCCAGCTTTCCTAGTATTCGGTCGCGAACTAGTACCGTGTGGTTCTATCTACTCCCAAAAGGACACCACGGACGACCTCATTTTCGCTCAAGAGATATATATGCAGAAAATCTCGGCCAGCTTATCCCCATTTTCGATAAAGTACAATCACGACTACACTCCATTCACCAAAACAACGCATCCCACTACAACAAACATCGTCAAAACTTAGAGTTTGAACCTGGCGATATAGTTTGGAAACGCAATTATCCCATAAGCTCTTCCGACAAAAACTTCTCAGCTAAATTAGCACCAAAATACATTAAATGCATCGTATCCCAAAAGATTTCTCCTTTAGTATATAACCTAACCGATATGAACAACAACAACTTAGGACGTTGGCATATCAAAGATCTAAAACCAACCAAAACCGCGAAACAACCTAACTAAACTAAACTTTATTCAACCTAACTATTAATTATCCACAATTGGATAAAGCGTACTACGCTAGAAAGTAGTCACGCACCCATTTTATTTTTTTTGTAAACCTTTTTCACCTCATCACGCTTTTCGGCTTTACCATCAAACATTGACGGATGTCAAACACAACTTATGATAAATCATTTTATATTTAACTATTTTTCTTCTTCACTTGTTACAATTAATTATCTAATTAAAAAAAAAAAATTAGATACACCTTATCGACAAAGATAATGTCGTAATTATCCACTTCTCAATAATAACAATTTCTAATAAATTTATACTTCAATTTTAATTAAACTTGCTGCTAACCAAGTTTATATTAACTTAGCCTACCTTACGATTTCCACAATTTGAACTTAACGTATACGCCAACTATTTCTCGTATACAATTTTTTTTCCAATTACGATTCTCGTAATTATTTAATATTTTCTCTCAAACTTGTAAATACTACATCACCGTGCGGGTCTAGCGACACGATAAACAAGCCAAAAGCTAAGGATTACAGAGTCGGTCGTGACTTACAAACCGACACCACCCTGGTGGAAACTCTTCGAGAACAGTTAATACAAACAAAACTGCTCTCCATTTTGTAAGGGCCTGATTTCGTGTAATAGGAATCAGACACCTTGATCGATGATGAATGCTTGATATGACGTATGATTGACTTAGAATTTCCACCATGTACATACTCACTGTAGATATCACATACACTCAAAATCTTTGATCACTCACGACCCATACTTACATTTAATATTAATTTTTAATTAACTTTAAAACACTTTCAATTAATTTATTTACACTAACATTACACTCACTAATTAACACACAATATTTCGGAACACACACCAAAATTTTACCAGCATCCTATACATATTGAAATACTTCTACATTAAAAAAAAAAAAAAAAAAAAATTGATTATAGGACAATCAATTTTTTTCTCCGGCCCCCCCGGGTACTGTAGCAGAGCGCAAACTCTGCATGGACATCCTCCCTAAACCACCCTCACATCTCCCTTTTTCGAATCATTTTATAACTTAAATTTGGAACACGGCACCGAAACGTCACCGTTCTTGGCCTTTTTGACGCATTCAATCCTTGGGAGCCACACTGGAAGCCCCAGATTTGTTAATATTTATTTATTCTTAGTGTACAAATAGTCCGCTTTCATTTTATACCTGATATGTGTGGTGTTACGTTGTGATACCTAGTTCTGTTTAAAATTGTATATACTGTGTCGTGTTGGTTCAAGGTTACGTTGTGATACCTAGTTCTGTTTAAAATTGTATATACTGTGTCGTGTTAGTTCAAGGAAACCCGCAAGGTAATGATCTTCTATCAAATATTCACCATATCATCATCACCGCACCATCTAAACTAATTACTAATCTGTACCATAATTTTTAGGGTTTCCTACGCTCAATAAAAGAAGTCCCGTACCAAGCTAGTCTTATTATTTATGGCCATCACGGCTATAGTGTCGTTTGAAAGAGGAGCTCGAGCTTGTTATTGCAATGCAGTTATTTAATACCTACAGTTATATTTTGTCTATTAGAACTTAATTACATGTTCAGTTAACATTTTAAGTTTATCATATTTGATAGTTAAGCCAATTAGGCAATGAGGGAATGAAATGTGTACTGATTTAAAAAAAAAAAATTAACTAGAGGTATAAAAGATTTTACGATCAACAGAATTAGTAGGTAATAGCGTAGGTACACAGGTTTAACTTACAGACGAATATGAACAAAAAGATGGAATCCCTTAAATAAGAAGTATTAATTTACACGATTAAAAATACCCGGCAAAGTTTATCTGCAATGTTGTCTCTTTACAAAGTCCAGATAACTAAAACACATAGGGGTGGTACTTACAACGTAGTAGCGTTATAAGTTAGTGCTACTAACCTAATAAAAAGTCGTTTGGCAACGGAACTAAGCTCCATGCATCCCGTTATCCAGTATTATGGCAACTTTGCACAAAGTATGATAATTTTATGAAACAATATGCGGTAGTGCTGCAACCATTGATGTCGATATTTGAAAACATGTTGGAACATGTTTATGTATTTACGATAGATAAAATTGACGAAAGCGCGAGAGGAAATCATCATCTTCCTGCCCTTATCCCAATTACTTGGGTTCGGCGCAACACGTTTTGTTGAACACAAAATCGTGTTGCAAAGGATTTGGCTTAGTTTTACGACCGGCTGCCTACCAGACGTCAACCCTTCTTGGGAATGCTTTTGTGGTAGATTAACCGCCACCATACGGTTGGCCCTGGCTGTTTGAAACCTCCACGGGTAGAGAGAGGGTGGTGCTATTCTACTCTGCCGGCACCACACGGCATGTCTCTTAACAAAATCCAAAATTTACAAAGTTCAGATAACTAAAACACATAGGGGTGGTACTTGCAACGTAGTAGCGTTATAAGTTAGTACTACTAATCTAATAAAAAGTCGTTTGGCAACGGAACTAAGCTCCATGCATCCCGTTATCCGGTATTATGGCAACTTTGCACAAAGTATGATAATTTTATGAAACAATATGTGGTGGTGCTGCGAACGGAGATATCGACACTGGAACAATAGTTTGAGTATTTACAACACATAGTAACAAATCCTACTAATATTATAAAGGCGGATGTTTGTGTGTGTGTTTGTTACGACATCACACTAAAAAGGCTGATTAGAGTGACATGAAATTTTGCACAAATATAGAAGAGTATCTAGAATAACACATAGGCTACTTTTTACCACGGGAAAATGTCTTATTCCTATGGGATCACGCATTTTCCAATATTTTTGCAAAGGTGGCGTGACTGAGCCGATTCGCGTTTTAAATGTTTTCGCCGAAAACTAACAGCGACATCTCTTGGCGAGTAATGCTTTTTTTCCCGCGGAATAGTAGGTTGCAGCGGGTGAAACCGCTGACAGGCAGCTAGTACTTTAATAAAAATGTGCAACATAAAAATGAAACTAGGTACCTATATAGCACTCGTAGCTTCTCTAATTCAAAATTATAAAAATGTGAGCTGTGATTAGCCTAAACTTTCAGGTAGGTATCCTTCGGCATAAAGTAGCTGACTGAGGGCCGGACGTAGACTTCTCTGATCCAATTAGAATTTCAGAACATATTTCAATCCTTTTACAAAGCTTTATCTATTTAGTTAAGGCAGTAATTTTATTTTGGTTAATAAAATCGTTAAATAATTAATTTGTAACACGACTGACCTTGTTGTTTTAAGGCTTATACAGTCTCGACATTTCAAACAGAGTCGTGATACAAATTAAATTATGAGTTATCCTTGTTCGTTTAATAATTTAAATCGATAAATTTTTAACGAGGATAAAAAAGATTTCCGACCCGCGACAGCACTACTATGCATCTGATATTAAAGTCACCGCACCGGCTTAATATTGTCTACTGCATTATGACGGCCTTAACTTGGTAACGCCATTTTAAATATTCCCCATTATGATAGGAAATAAAATATTGAGCAAGGTCTAATTAATGCATTATGCAAGAGATTTGGGTCAATTGCACCGATAACTGTATCGAAAATTTTATCGATAAAATAATCGATACCACGACTGCACTATTATGCATCAGATATTAACGTCACCGGTTTAATATTGTGTACTGCATTATGGCTACGGCCTTAATTTGGTAAAAGCCTGGAGCGTTTTGCGTTCAGCACGCTACGCCATTTTAATATTCCCCATTATGGAAGGAAATTAAAATATTGAGCAAGTTATAAAACAAAAAACATAATGCAATTTTCGGGGCTGAAGACGTAATAAAATTCTGGATATTATTGTTTGTGGTTAAGGAATTAATTAATTCCTTTTTTATGGCACTAAACTTACTCAAAACTTGACAAAATTAAATTGAATTCTATGTCACTAAACACATTTATTACAGAAACTGTGATAAACTTTATTTTCAATCCTTTCAAAAGCTTTTCGTCTATGTAAGGTAAACTTTAGGAGGCGATTACAAATTAAACTAGTCTCTTTTGTATCCTGTTTTTACATTTACGTTTCTTCATTCAATGTTTTCAGAATTACTAAAATTTGAAGGTGTTTTTGTTAACAATTTCCAATCGTAGACCATCAAACCCATTAAAACCCCATTCTCGAAACCGACAAACTTCCAAACGGTTTTAGCGCAGACAATTGTAGTGTTAATTTCTAACTACGGACTCCGGACGATCCCAGTCGTAGGAGTCCGCCATGAATGTAATTTCTGGTAGTGGTGCCGGAGAAATAGAGGCGCCACTTGTAGTGAGACCAAACAATGGAGACTACTTAGAGTAAACGCGCTCGCGTGAAATTGCTAGCGAGTGGTGTAAGCTACAAGTGATTTCTAATTTCAATTACCGAGGTTACAGTCATCAAGTAGCAGTCATTAAGTAACAGTCACCAAGTTGTGTCACCAAGTTGTGTCACCAAGTTGTGTCACCAAGTTGTGTCACCAAGTTGTGTCTCCAAGTTGCGTCACCAAGTCGTGTCACCAAGTTGTGTCACCAAGTTGTGTCACCAAGTTACAGATACCAAGTTACAGTCACCAAGTAACAGTCACCAAGTTATAGTCACCAAGATTCGATAACTTGACAAGAGATGGCGCTGACATGAATGTAGTTTCTGGTAGTGGTGCCGGAGTAATGGAGGCGCCACTTGTAGTGAGACCAAACAATGGAGACTACTTAGAGTAAACGCGCTCGCGTGAAATTGCTAGAGACTGGTGCAAGTGACAAGCGGTTGCTTATTCCAAAAACTAAGTTTCGACCAACTAAGTTACAGTCATCAAATTACAGTTACTATTTTAGATTTACCAGTCATTAGTCACTGAGTTACAGTCACTAAGTCATAAACCACTAAGTCAAAGTCACTAAGTCACAGTCACCAAGTTACAGTCACCAAGTTACAGTCACCAAGTTACAGTCACCAAGTTACAGTCACCAAGTTACAGTCACCAAGTTACAGTCACCAAGTTACAGCCACTTAGTTACAGTCGTCAAGTAACAGTCACGAAGTAACAGTCACCAAGTTGTGTCACCAAGATACAGTCATCAAGTAACAACCACCAACTAACAGTTACCAAGTAACAGTCAAAAAGCTATAGTCGCCAAGATTCGATAACTTGACAAGAGATGGCGCTGACATGAATGTGGTTTCTGGTAGTGGTGCTGGAGTAATAGAGGCGCCACTTGTAGTGAGACCAAACAATGGAGACTACTTAGAGTAAACGCGCTCGCGTGAAATTGCTAGCGAGTGGTGCAAGGCACAAGTGATTTCTAATTTCAGTTACCGAGGTTACAGTCATCAAGTAGCAGTCATTAAGTAACAGTCATTAAGTAACAGTCACCAAGTTGTGTCACCAAGCTGTGTCACCAAGCTGTGTCACCAAGCTGTGTCACCAAACTGTGTCACCAAGTTGTGTCACCAAGTTGTGTCACCAAGTTGTGTCACCAAGTTGCGTCACCAAGTTGTGTCACCAAGTTGTGTCACCAAGTTGCGTCACCAAGTTGTGTCACCAAGTTGTGTCACCAAGTTGCGTCACCAAGTTGTGTCACCAAGTTGTGTCACCAAGTTGTGTCACCAAGTTGTGTCACCAAGTTGTGTGTCCAAGTTGTGTCACCAAGTTGTGTCACCAAGTTGTGTCACCAAATTGTGTCACCAAATTGTGTCACCAAGTTGGGTCACCAAGTTGGGTCACCAAGTTGTGTCACCAAGTTGTGTCACCAAGTTGTATCACGAAGTTACAGTTACCGAGTTACAGTCACCAAGTAACAGTCAGCAAGTTACAATCACCAAGATTCGATAACTTGACAAGAGATGGCGCTGACATGAATGTAGTTTCTGGTAGTGGTGCCGGAGTAATGGAGGCGCCACTTGTAGTGAGACCAAACAATGGAGACTACTTAGAGTAAACGCGCTCGCGTGAAATTGCTAGAGACTGGTGCAAGTGACAAGCGGTTGCTTATTCCAAAAACTAAGTTTTTATAAATAAGTAAAAGTTACAAACTAATAGTCATCAAGTTACCAGTCATTAAGTTACAGTCACTAAGTTAAAGTCACTAAGTCACCAGTCACTAATACACCAGTCACTAAGTCACCAGTCTCTAAGTTACAGTCAAAAAGCTATAGTCACCAAGATTCGATAACTTGACAAGAGATGGCGCTGACATGAATGTAGTTTCTGGTAGTGGTGCCGGAGTAATGGAGGCGCCACTTGTAGTGAGACCAAACAATGGAGACTACTTAGAGTAAACGCGCTCGCGTGAAATTGCTAGAGACTGGTGCAAGTGACAAGCGGTTGCTTATTCCAAAAACTAAGTTTTGACCACTAAGTTACAGTCACTAAATTACAGCTACTCCAAAAACTAAGTTTCGACCACTAAGTTACAGTATCCAAATTATAGTTACTTAGTTACATTCACCAGTCATTAGTCACTGAGTTATAGTCACTAAGTCATAAACCACTAAGTCAAAGTTACTAAGTTACAGCCACCAAAATATCACAGTTACTAAGTTACATTCACTAGTAATTAAGTTACAGTCACTAAGTCATAAACCACATAGTCAAAGTCACTAAGTTATAGTCACCAAGATTCGATAACTTGACAAGAGATGGCGCTGATATGAATGTAGTTTCTGGTAGTGGTGCCGGGGTAATGGAGGCGCCACTTGTAGTGAGACCAAACAATGGAGACTACTTAGAGTAAACGCGCTCGCGTGAAATTGCTAGAGACTGGTGCAAGTGACAAGCGGTTGCTTATACCAAAAACTAAGTTTCGACCGCTAAGTTACAGTTACTAAGTTACATTCACCAGTCATTAGTCACTGAGTCACAGTCACTAGGCCATAAACCACTAAGTCAAAGTTACTAAGTTACAGCCACCAAATAATTACAGTGACTTACAGTTACTAAGTTACATTCACCAGTCATTAGGCACTGAGTTACAGTCACTAAGTCATTAACCACTAAGTCAAAGTCACTAAGTTACAGTCAGCAAATTATAGTCACCATCATCATCTTCCTGCCCTTATCCCAATTACTTGGGGTCGGCGCAACACGTTTAGTTGAACACAAAATCGTGTTGCAGAGGATTTGGCTTAATTTTACGACCGGCCGCCTACCAGACGTCAACCCTCCTTGGGAATGCTTTTGTGGTGGATTAACCGCCACCATACGGTTAGCCCTGGCTGTTTGGGTCGGGTTTATCCTTCGGTCGCCTCTTACGATCCCCACGGGAAGAGAGGGGGTGGTGCTATCCTACTCTGCCGGCACCACAATTATAGTCACCAAGATTCGATAACTTGACAAGAGATGGCGCTGACATGAATGTAGTTTCTGGTAGTGGTGCCAGAGTAATGGAGGCGCCACTTGTAGTGAGACCAAACAATGGAGACTACTTAGAGTAAACGCGCTCGCGTGAAATTGCTAGAGACTGGCGCAAGCGACAAGCTATTTCTAATTCCAGTTTTCAAGTTACAATCATCAAGTAACAGTCACCAAGTTACAATCATCAAGTACAGTCACCAAATTACTTAGAGTAAACACGTTTGCGTGAAATTGCTAGCGAGTGGTGTAAGAGGGAAGCAAAACTCGACAGCTTTCATTGGCTTCATTGTCACAAATTAAAAATATAAATTTTTCCTCTCACTTACTTGGCAAAATGTGGCATTAACGTGAATGAAAGAACCTTTTCAAACGAGAGCGGAATCAATACCACCGCTTAGGTTTGTATAGAGCTTCAAATCTTATGGAATACGATGATATCGAAAACTGCCAATGACCAGACAGATAAGGATGGTGCTTGGTGCTGGACAGTCACATCCGCTATTCCGCAAGCAAAAGACTGAAGTTCCTAAAAGAACCATTTAAGACTTCCAGACAAATGAGGCATCATAATGGGACATACATGGTCATCCATCAGAAACTGTACCTAGATTACCCATAAATAAAAATAACTACTACGAACCTACATAAAATATCATTGACTACTACTAGATACTTTCTACCAACTAGATGTCGCTAGATTGTCGCTTGGAGACGAGCAGCATTAAGAAATTGACATTTGGCAAGCATTGCCGTGCATCGATATCTCAGTGGTAGAGCGGTGGGGCGTTGACCCATGCGGCACGGGTTGGAACCCCAGTCGATGGATGTATTCTTTTCAATTTCTTAATATTTTTATTTATGAGAATAAAATAGCACTTTGAGTGCATTAAAATCCCAATACACTGTAGACTACTACGAAGAGAAATAAGATAAATTACTGCGGAAGCGACAGCTTTTATCTTAAACCTTGTCCCACACAAAGGTTCCTGTTTGTTGGATGACATAATCTCGTGCAGTGCTCGCTTCTAGACTAATGGATAAATAATCAGTACCTAACTCGGTTTTAAAAAGCGAAGGCGCATGTGGTGCCGTGGCTGCTTTTAGCTTGAGAGTAACTGGGTTACTTACAGAGTATTAGGTTTCGTCGTAAGGTAAATTTATGCTACGCTAAAGTGGATAAAAATGCCTTTTTTCTTTATAAATATCATATTTTAAGTTACTCATTTACAATGTTCTTAATGAGTGTGAATATAGTTAACCATTTGTAATAATAACAAGGCTTAGGACTTATTGGTGAGTCTTAGTACTTTTTGGCGCATGTTTCTTAGAAATATTTTGTTCTTTAATAATAATAACGATCTTACTCATAAGAAGAGTAAGATAAATTACAGAAACACTTATAACAAAAGAACTATTACAGTACTAATAAGGAGGTCATTTTGCTAGTTCAGAAATAAAACCACATTTATATTAAGGCGAATCCCAACACCTGAAGTCCGTTGGTGCAAGTTATAGGTAATAATGCGGCTATTAAAATAAATAAGTGACAAATGCTTACGCAAGGTTTTGCGTTGCGCCTGCGTTATCATCGGTTTTATTAAGGGAAAATCAAAATTTTCGGATGTGCACGTGAATAGTTAGAAACGCATAGGTCGGTGGATTTCTGAGGTGAATCTCACTCGAGGAACAACCGGAGGGTCCTAGTGACAGAGTTTTCAACTACCTACGTACCTTATTGATTTTTGTTACGGTAGGTCAAAGGTTCAGAGTTACTTCATGAGTGCAATAGACCTTTCTGACAGTCAATTCACCTTGCGTACCCATCACCAGCTGAATGTGGTATTCCTGTCTCATTCACACGGTCAATCATCGCACACGGGTAATCGAGACAGCACGATCACACTCCCTGTTAGCAATCGGATGCTTCTAGTTAAGGTGTGAAGTAGGGAGATAGCTCGGTTTATATTATAGAGCGTTTGTTGATCTGTATAGTGGCTGGATTTGTAACTTTGCGCTAGAAACCATACATTTTACACAACTTGTAACCGCATGATGGCGGGGATACCATCTTCAAGAGCATTCCTATAAAACATAGCCAAATCCTTTTGCTTCATGATTTTGTGTTCTAACAAAACATATTGCGCCAACCCCAATTGTTTTGGCATAACGGCATGAAGATGATGTGCTGTTTTTATGGATTCTCTGACATTTTTATCATTCATTTAACAACTTTAACTTTTATTTTCATTCTTTTCATATTCTATTTTGTTTTGTTACAGGTAAAAATCCTCTTTCTTCGTCGAGTCGCAAATGTTCTTGCACCAATGGTTGGCCACAGAAATAGCTGTTGGGTTTATCTCTCTTTGATCAAAAAGTAAAGTTTTTGAAGAAAAAGATTATACTTGTGAATCTTGCTGCCTGCGCAACGTTGGGCAAAGAAGGTAAGTCAAAACCTTTATTGTCGCATACGACTGGTACTTACCTAGTACTTAAAACATTGTAGGCCTGTATCTATCTATTATGCCAAAGCGTCTGTGAACATCATAATCAATCAAATGCTGTTCTATTTTAATACCAACAACCTGTTACACAACCAGCAATTTGGTTTAACAAAAGAACTTTTTACCGCAGATGCTGGTATTGCTCTAATCAAACACTTATTTAATGCTTCGAGAGAATCAAAGGATACTATTGGTGGTTTATGTTATATTTCCAAGGTTTTATCCAGTGAAATAATACGACTAGCATCTTAGTAGCGTTACTAAAACACTCTCTATTAAACTGTCGATACAACGAACAAACGAGAAGCCTGAAATCATTTACGTTTGCGTCTCCATCAACAAAACTAAAAGATTAATCGTACCATCGACATCTGCAGCCGATGGAGTGCCTGGATCGACTTAGTCCCGATTCGCCACTGGCTTGTGACATCACACTTAATAAACAAGTCCCGATTCGCCACTGGGATGTGACTTCACACTTAATAACAAGTAGATGTGTTAAAAAACAAAAACCCGACTGCGGTAATTTTAAAGTAGTATTTTGCTGTAAAAATCCGCCATCTTGAATCTATAATTTTTTAATATAGCCAGTGTCACTTGCGCTGCTGAGACGAATCTAACGACACCTCATAATATGTTAAAATCCAACTATCCGTTTGGGCTGTAGTCCGTGAAAAAGAATTTTCTTGTCCACATACATACATACATACATACTCTCCTTCTGAGGCGGTCGGGTAACTAGAAGATTAATCGTACTATCGACATCTGAAGCGGATGGAGTGCCTGTATCGACTTAGTCCCGATTCGCCACTGGTCTGTGTCGTCACACTTAATAAAAACAAGTCACAGTTTGGACACTAGAAGATTAATCGTACCATCGACATCTGCAGCGGATGGAGTGCCTGGATCGACTTAGTCCCGATTCGCCACTGGCTTGTGACGTCACACTTAATAAAAACGAGTCACAGTTTGGACACTAGAAGATTAATCGTACCATCGACGTCTGCAGCGGATGGAGTGCCTGGGTCGACTTAGTCCCGATTCGCCACTGGTTTGTGACGTCACACTTAATAAAAACAAGTCACAGTTTGGACACTAGAAGATTAATCGTACCATCGACATCTGCAGCGGATGGAGTGACTGGATCTACTTAGTCCCGATTCACCTCATTTCCCGTTCGTCACACATAATATAGTCAAACTTCGACACAAAACTATTATTATAGTCCCGTTGTACATGGATGTCATTCCCTAGCAGACACGCCTTTATAAAAAATCATGAAGGACAATTCTGTAACCTGGGAGGTTAACAAAGTAAGATAAATTTGTGAAACACACGCTAAAATCATTTCGAATATTCATTTGCAATATTTAGCTTTTATGTCAGCTGTCATGTAAATACAATTTTTCTTTTTTCTTTTCTAACCTATTTAGATTTCTATATAATGCAGTTCTGCTGTTAAATAAGTATGAAATAAACGCTTGGAAAGACATAAGTGATAATAATATTGGACTGAACTACTTCCGCTTACCGGATTGACATGCGGTGTTATCGTATTATCCTCATTTCTTCCCTAGTGGATGACATCCGTGGCCTGTATAAAATACAATCCTATAAATTATTATCATTACATAGCATTTTATTGATTTACGTAGCCTCTCCCCTAAGATACGCCATAAAGGTGCAAGTACATCATGTGCGGTCGAACGCAGCCGCACGCGTCAATAGCACGGGCGCAAATAAACTTGCACATTTAGATGCAATCTTTCGGTTTTGCAATCCAATCGCTACCAGCCGCCTTCTCTTATTCATTGTATGGATAAAATCTTTGCAGACGAAATGGGCCTGTGACCAACCGGGCCTAACCCCGAATCACTCATTTGGGATTATCGATGATACAGCCGTACCCCCTTGGCTTAAGAGCTATTTTGGCAGCCGCTGGAGGCAATAAGGCAACCAAGAAATACTGAGAGGTACTGTTTATTCGAGCTTAATTTATGTGAGGCGTGGGTGTTTACCGTCCGATTTTGTAGGTTCATACTTACAGTATATTATTGTTTCTATTGCAAAACTCAAAGGAAATGTACGCAACGCTCTTTGACTTTACCCAAGTCGTAGCACTAGGAAGTTCCTAAGTTTAATTATTAGGAGACATCGCGCGCGTAGTTTTGACGTGGTAATGTATGGGACCGTATGAGAAACGGCACACCCCGGTACGCGCGTGAGCAGTGTGTCGCTTCTCATACAATCCCATTTATTTCAACCGGTACACGCGTGATGACGTGGACGCAAGCAGTGTGTTCTGCCCTTCTGACTGGAGAAATATAATTCGGTTGCCCGCTGCGGACGAGTAACCAGCAAAAACCAAAAACTTACTAGTTAACATTGTGTCAGGCGTTATTAATCCTAACCAAATTCGCCTGACTAGATCAGTCCGTCTGTAAATTAATTTATATGTGTATGGTGTATCGCAAGAAAGGGCCGTGTCGTACGCACGCTTCCGATCCGCTGGCTGGGTTTATCGCACGCATTTCCGGGGAAAAAATCAGGAAATGAATGGGTTCCGATATTTGTTTCTCCGTTTTTGCCCCTGGAATTAGTGGAGAGAAATGAATTGGGATATTGCAGATCAACGTGCGTGGCTGTGGTTGATAACATTTATGTTATTGCAAATAGTTCAATCAATGTATCTTAGATAGGGTGTATGAGACAGTAATTACTTCTACGGGGTGTAAGGGATGGTGTAACAAGAGAAAACTTTGTAGGCGGGCTTACACCATAAAACTGTTTTTTTTCTTTCCATGAAACATATAGTGGTAAACAAAAAAATTTTGACTTTCCATACAAAATCAGTCAGCTGACCGTGAATTTTGTATAAGAGGTCGGTTTTTTTCGTTGACCATCATATTATGTTCCATGGGGAAAGTTGTTTAGTTTCGTGGTCTGAGCAAGACTGCAAAGTTTTCGTTACACCGTCCTTTACACCCTGTATATTACAGTACGGCCGTTCAGATGGGCCATATTTACAGCTTTCAAGCTGTAAAATTATGTTTATGCTACTGACATAATGTTTATTTTTCGTTGTTGACGTATTATAGGTATTATAGGTTCGAATATGGCCTATATGGACAACCGCCACTTTAAAGAATACTCGTAATCTTGCGTTGAAAAGCACTGAGGATATTTTCAAAAAAATACCTAATAGGCCAAGCCTGAAATAAACTTACCTACATTATTACTTTAGTAAATTAGTTTTGACCTAAGGCTCTATCCGGACGGCAATTTAATTTCACACGAACTTTTTCTCGCTTTATTTGTAATACACTGAATCTTATACAAGAATCCGCACTGACATAAAAAATTACGCTTGATTTTTCATACAAAATAAAATATCGCGCGAGAAAAAAAATCGCGGTACGCAAATAAAGTTTGCTGTGCAGACACAACCTTAGTTTTGACCTATAAACGCGACCTAATAGGTACCTATGTGTTCACAAGTTCTCGAGTTTATAATATACGTTAGGATGTCGAGGCATCATTCCTTTTATCCACTTACTCTCCTCAATCGCGCTTAAGCCTTATGCTTTTATCAAAAGTTGCCACATAAGCCAAGCACTTTGCAAAAATTAGGTGCCGACCAGTTACTTTACTTTGGAAGTCACTTTAATACTTCGACTTTGGAAAGACATCGAGGCCGTTTTATCCTTGACTGATCCGGCCACTTATTGTTATAAGAAGTTTTTGTGTTTCATACATACCTACATACCTATGCAAACGATATGTACACTGTGTTTGGAAAATAGCGTCAAATCTGTTTTATCCTAACCTCTGTACTATACAGAACTCGACCCTATTTAGGGGTTTCGCGACTGTCAGTTGATATATTTGGTAATGTAATCTATCAAAACAGAAAATCTAATACAAGAAAGTCATAATGATTCTAAGCCAATTTTAATCCAAGAAATATGACGTTCGTAGCAAACATCATCTTAGTTACCATAAGTTTCCAGGAGATTCCAATTAGGTAATTCTTTACTTTAAATTACACCGCCATATTATTTTTATTAAACACCTAAGGTATAGATTTAATATTAGAAGAACACAGATTTCCTGTGCATATCTGGCTCCACGGAAGACCAGCGTTACAAGCAGCTAATCACTGCTTGTAACTTATGCTGAGTGGAGGCCTTTTTTACTTACATAAATAAGTGTACTAATGTGTAATTTAGTTTAAAAATATATTATTATTGTAACTAAAATAAACGTATTTTCTTTCTTTCTTCTTTCTAATTCCAGTAAGTGACAAAATCGTCGCTAGTACGGAGTGCGTAATCTGTAAAGGTAATTTGTGTTTATGTCGCAGTAAGATAGTTATAGCCGTGATATAATTATATCCCTAGGGATATAGCTATATGCCGGGACATAGTTATACGAAAGCGATTCATTACTATCTCACTAGGGATATAATTATAAAACGGTCGAAGTTTAGTGATATAGTTATATTATATCACTAGACTCTGTTTAGTGAAATAGAAATATTGGTTTTGTCTTTATTGAAAATCAACTTAATGTATCCTACAGAGAGTCACAATACTTTTCTGACATTAACACGTAATTACAGTAATCATGATTATCTTTAAACATTTAAACATTAGCAATACACTATGATGATGGTGATGATGACGTTGATGGATGATGATGATGATGATGATGATGGTGGTGGTGATGATGCTGATGATGATGATGTGGTGGTGATGATGATGATGTGATGATGATGATGATGATGATGTGATGATGATGATGGTGGTGATGATGTGATGATGATGGTGGTGGTGATGATGATGGTGGTATGATGATGATGATGATGATGATGATGGTGGTGATGATGACGATGATGTGATGATGATGATGATGATGGTGATGATGACCACCATCATCACATCATCATCATCACCACCATCATCATCACATCATCATCATCATCATCACAGCATCATCATCATCATCATCATAGTGTATTGCTAATGTTTAAATGTTTAAAGATAATTATGATTGTTTAAAATTGCTATTGGAATTACTGTAATATGTGTTAATGTCATCATAATTATCATAATCTCATTATCATCACCACCATCATCATCATTATCATCACCACCATCATCATCATCCACCAACGTCATCATCATCATCATCATACCACCATCATCATCACCATCATCATCATCATCACATCATCATCATCATCATCATCACAGCATCATCATCATCATCATCATCATCATCACATCATCATCATCATCATCATAGTGTATTGCTAATGTTTAAAGATAATTATGATTGTTTAAAATTGCTATTGGAATTTACTGTAATACGTATTAATGTCAGAAAAGTATTGTGACTCTCTGCAGGATACATTAAGTTGATTTTCAATAAAGACAAAACCAATATTTCTATTTCACTAAACTGAATCTAGTGATATAACTATATCACTAAACTTCGACCGTTTTATAATTATATCCCTAGTGAGATAGTAATGAATGAATCGCTTTCGTATAACTATGTCCCGGCATATAGCTATATCCCTAGGGATATAATTATATCACGGCTATAACTATCTTACTGCGACATTAATACCGTCAATCTAATTGCTTGAATACGACATCAATAATACTGTGTGTCGACAACAGTGTCGTTGTCATATCCTTTAAAACTACATGAGGGATAAACTGTTTGTTACCTACTAAGAATAATCGGTATAAGTTTGGTCCCTTAACGGTCAGATTAATGGGACGTAAGTATTATATTCAGTTCATGGTATAATAAGATACTCCGCCTGGTATTTCTTTCCGAGACTCGTGAACCACGTGACCAACACAAGACTACGTCATCATGCTTGTGGGTTACCAAAACTACCCACTCTTATGATTATTTTTGTAAATCATATAAGATACCGTTAATTAATAAATACAATTTCAGTGTTGTTGTAAAGTTCAAGTTAATACACACGTAAATCTAAATTATAAAATTATTCAGAAATATTTTAACTCATTTTTCTGAGATTGAATTTACCCCATAACGTATTTTATTGAAATAAAGTGGCAATACTAAGTGACGTTGACTTGTGTTTCTCTGGGAAGGAAAGACCATGTTTTATTAGACTATGATTCAGTTTAAAACTCCCATAATCATTCAGTCCACTGTTTGAGTATTTTTATTTTTACAAACTCTATTGCCTTTAATACCACCTATTTGCTAGTTAAATCGTTTCCTAGTACAAGTTGTTAGGCACAATACAAACAAAACAATTTCTTATCGTATAACAAACCCCTAATAATCAGTTATTCAGTATGTTTAAGGCACTAATGTTTATGGCACTAATAGTTTAATAGTGCGTAATTCATGGTTTGTTACCTTTCGTGTATGGTAATCTGAATAATAGTAAGTACTTGTTTACTTTCGAAGAATTTGGAATTTGTTCGTAAAATATGTAAGGTAGAAATTATGTGGGAAACAATACGCTTTTTAAACCTAACAGTACGAGTTTTGTACACATTTTTATATCTATTTAAAAACGTTTTGCGCGTAAGACGAAACGATAAATAGAATTTTTTTTTGTGTATTTATATTTTTATTGATTGCGGCCTTTGCCCAGCAGTGGGATCAAATAGGCTAACTAATAATAAGAATACCAATATAATAATAATATTTTTATCTCTTTAGACGTTGCTTTAGACTACAATTTAAAGTGCAGAAACATAAATTCCTTGCAATATGGCCAACTGAGGAGTGAATCTGCTCAAGCAAAACAAGCAAGAATATTATTATTATTTGCATACCCTAAAGAGCACACTTTCTGCACCGTCAGCAAAAGTATACGTCTTGTAGGAAAATATCTACTTAACCAAGTAATGCACTTTCAAAATTGACTGCAGACTGAGATCAAAAACATGATTCAGCGTTTTCGCTAACCGTACTTTTACGGTGGTTATCGTGGAAAACTTTGCAGGTAAGCCAGACTTAGAACCTACTTAAGTAATAAGTTATGATAGACTGCACTATTTACATTGAGCTAAAATTTCAAAAACCATCTATTTACAGTTTGTGCACTTGAGGTAGCTGGTAGGTATTCTGTAGTAATGCCATAAGAATAAATGTAATGTCATAGTTATTATTACATAACACTTATAGTTATTACTAGCTGCCCGTCAGCGGTTTCACCCGCTGCAACCTATTATTCCGCGGGAAAATATCATTATCGCGTCAGAGTTCACGCACTTTTATAATACTTAAATATAACCTGTTTCCTGTATGAATCAAGGTTTCTTTTCTCGTGGTAAATTTTATACTAAGTATATAGTGGCCATGGTATAATAAGATACTCCGCCTGGTATTTCTTTCCGAGACTCGTGAACCACGTGACCAACACAAGACTACGTCATCATGCTTGTGGGTTACCAGAATTACCCACTCTTAAGATGTTTTTTGTAAATCATTTATGATACTGTTAACTAATAAATACAATTGAAGTGTTGTTGTAAAGTTCAAGTTAATACACACGTAAATCTAAATTATAAAATATTTTAACCCATTGTTCTGAGATTGAATTTACCACATAACGTATTTTATTGAAATAAAGTGGCAATACTAAGTGACGTTGTCTTGTGTTTCTCTGGGAAGGAAAGACCATGTTTTATTAGACTATGATAGTGGCCTACCCCGGCTTTGCACGATTGTAATTTATTTGGGTGGTGTTGGTGGTTAAAAGTGATAAAAGTTTAATTTAACCCCTGAGACATATATTTACCTTTTTTACCCGACTGCCTCAGAAGGAGGGTTATGTTTTTCGAGAGTATGTATGTATATATGTAAGTATGTGGACAAGAAAATTCTTTTGCTCGGGCTACAGCCCAAACGGATAGTTGGATTTTGACATATGAGGTGTCATTAGATTCGTCTCAGCAGCGCGAGTGACACTGGCTATATTAAAAAATATAGATTCAAGATGGCGGGTTTTTACAGCAAAATACTACTTTGAAATTACTGCAGTCGGGTTTTTGTTTTTTAAACACATCTACTTGTTTAGCTCTTTGGCCTTGTCGCAAATTTTAAAACAGATCGCATATAAAATCACGATGATCCATACAAACTTTTACATCATTTTTACCCGACTGCCTCAGTATGTATGTATGTATGTGGACAAGAAAATTATCTTTTACAGGCTACAGCCCAAACGGATAGTTATATTTTAACATATGAGGTATCATTATATTCGTCTCAGCAGCGCGAGTGATACTGGCTATATAAAAAAAAATATAGATTCAAAATGTCAGATTTTTACAGCAAAATACTACTTTAAAATTACCGCAGTCGGGTTTTTTGTTTTTTAACACATCTACTTGTAAACTCTTTAAGTGCCGTGTGGTCCCGGCAGAGTAGAATAGCACCACCCCTTCTCTTCCCGTGGGGGTCGTAAGAGGCGACCGAGGAATAAATCCGACCCAAGCGAATCAAGATCCTGGAGAAGGAAAACTCCACATAGGTACAAAACCGGAACGGGCTCTCCGTCAGGCGCGAGTGACTGGTAATAAATCGTGCGGCAGACTCCTGCAGCCGACTTGGCTCAGCACGTATCGACCTGTCATTCCTGTGGAGTCGGCCAGGAAGGCCGAGAGGGTGGCGCAGGTCCTGGGCAGCCCTGCGTTTTCCATAATTGCGTCCCAGTGTCTGTGGAGAGCGTGCAAAAAGGTATGCCGCTTCCGTATCGCCTTATACAGCCATGAAAGATTTTGCCTCTGACAATGAATAAATCGTCTGACACAGACGTGTGAGGCCAATGATGGTTATAAATCGAAAACCCCTGAAACGCGCTTAAATTTTTATGTGACAAGTATAGGAAGACACACTGGTCTTGCTACCATTGGCAAATATCGTAAGACAAAACATAAATTAATTAAAAGTTCGATAAAAAAAAAGGAAAATAGAACCACACTATTCGGGTGTTCGAACGCGAGTCGTCTTGATTAGAGGGCAAGCGCACTACCGCTTTGCCAAAGTGTCTTTAAGATGCCTGTTGAATTAACAGATATGTTTCCCCACAATGGTCCGTAATTTAAAAATAAGCAAATGATTGCCTTTTACGCCAAAAAAAACCGGCCAAGAGCGTGTCAGACACGCCCACAAATAGGGTTTCGTAGTCAACGTTTAAATATCAGGTTTTTCAGCATTACAAACTTAATTTTGTTGCTGGTTTGTTAGCAGCAGTATGATGACCAACCGCAAATAGAAAAACTCAATTTTTCCTGAAACCTTTAAGGGTACGATATCCGTTATAGTTTTCATTGTAACTTCAGATTGTAAGCTATATTCCATATTTATTTTAAATTTTTAGCGTTTATACTTTAGAAGTTACAGCTGGAACAAATTATGGGTCAAAAACGCCCTTTTTAAAAGCAAATATCTCGTGACAGAAACATTTTAGAGAATTTGTTTCAAAGAAACCTCACCTTAATTTTAAAAGACCTATTCAACGATACCCTATTCAATATTACAGAAGAAAAAAAAATTTTTTGCCCCCCTTTCACTTGTATGGGAGGGGGTCCAAAAAACATTTTAAATATTTTTTTCTTAACATTTCTATATTTGGGTCAACACGATCTATCTTCTCACCAAATTTCATGTCGATACCTCTAATACTGACGAAGATATGAGGGCGCGGCATACAGACAGACAGACAGACAGACAGACAGACAGACAGACAGACAGACAGACAGACAGACAGACAGACAGACAGACATGACGAAACTATAAGGGTTTCTAGTAGACTACGAAACCCTAAAAATGATGATTTCTAAAGATTGGAACAAAATACGAAAAGGTTACTTACACAAACCCAGCAGCAAGTATTAAACACCCTATATGCTATTATAGTGGAAGAAATTTCTGAAATTGCCTAATATTCAGAAAGTTAAATCTTGATCTTGATCTCTCAGAAAGTAAAACCAAAATCAATCGCGGAGATCTGTGTCGATCGTCGTTACTCCATAACGCGAATCATTCGAGTCTAATGTATGTCGTATCTTGTATCTATGTATTTGTGGGATCCAATAATTTGGTTAAGCATTTTCACCGGCATATACATATTTTCTTTACGCATTATGTGGGATGTACGTGAATTTTGCCTTACTTACTCGCCAAGAGATATCGCTGTTAGTTTTCGGCGAAAACGTTTAAAACGCGGATCGGCTCAGTCACGCCACCTATGCAAAAATATTGGATTATGCGTGATCCCGTAGGAATAAGACATTTTCCCGCGGTAAAAAGTAGCCTATGTGTTATTCTAGATACTCTTCTATATTTGTGCAAATTTTCATGTCAATCTAATCAGCCGTTTTAGCGTGATGTCGTAACAAACACACACACAAACATCCGCTTTTATAATATTAGTAGGAAGTAGGATTAGTAGCATTTGTGGGATCCAATCCAACATCTTGTTAAAACATTTTCATTGGCTTATAATTTTTGTACGTACATGTGTTGTGGGATATATATTAATTTTGCCTTACTTACTCGCCAAGAGATGTCGCTGTTAGTTTCTAAAACGCGAATCGGCTCAGTCGCGCCACCTTTTTCATAAATATTGGAAAATGCGTGATCCCGTGGGATTGAGACATTTTTCCGTGGTAAAAAGTATCCTATATCAAATCTATATGTTATTCCAGATGCCCTTTTATATTTCTGCAAAGTTTCATGTCAATCTAATCAGCCGTTTTTGTGTGATGTCGTAACAAACACACACACTAACATCCGCCTTTATAATAATAGTAGGAATAGGAAGTTTAGCAAGACCAGTGTGTACCATTGGCCAATATCGTAAAACAAAACTTAAATTAAATAAAAATTCGAAAAAATAAAAACAAAAAAGTAAGAATTTCCGATTCGGATTCGAACGCCAGGCGCATTGCTTGGAAGGCAAGCGCACTACGACCACGCCACAGTGACTTCAAGATTGATCGTTGAATCAACGGATATGCTTCCCCACCGAACGTGAATCGGCTCAGTCACGCCACCTACTTCAAAAATATTGGAATTTGCGTGATCCCGTAGGAATGAGACATTTTTTCGTGGTAAAAAGTAGCCTATGTGTTATTCTAGATACTCTTCTATATTTGTGCAAAATTTCATGTCAATCTAATCAGCCGTTTTAGCGTGATGTCGTAACAAACACACACACAAACATCCGCCTTTATAATATTAGTAGGATAATGACACCAAAACTTACGAAACTACAACACCACATTTCATATCATTTTACCATACGAAAAGCTTGAGAATTTTAAGGAGGGCATTCAGACTTACTCGTAACATGACATTGTTGCATGACTGAAATAAAAGCTCGTAAAGGAATCCTATTAAATGTGATTTTTTTATTTGAAGAATTTCATCAAATCTGTAAAGAATCACGTATTAGACAGAATTAATGCTGGGTAGAATGATACACGCACGGTGCGATATTGCGGCTTGTGACTACCACCATAAAAATGACAACGTGTGACAGCCACAATCAGATACCTAAGAGACGTGTGCCATACTTGTATGATATGACAGTGGATATGACTTATTTTCTTTGTAGCTGAACTATTTGACCAGACGATTTTAAAATGGTGTACTTTTAACTAAATTCAGACAAGCTTTTCGCTGACATATTTCGCGTCGAAACTTTAAGTAAGAGTAACCTTTTAATAAGCGTTGGCCCTAGCCTTTGATATTTTCACAGACAAATGAAACCTTTTTCTCGCAGCGCTACTAGACACGCCTTTTGTCAAAATTTCATACAAGACAAGCCTGTCATTTTTGAATGTTTTTGAACGCGTTTGCCATTTGAGGTGATAGCTCATTTAACCGTTCCGTACGCGTCATATTTTGAAATTTTGTATGAAATTCTATGCCACTTAGGGTGCTGTGCGTACGGTTCGGAACAGAGTGCGTTCACCCTAAAGTGTTGCCACAACCGTCTATTCAAAATACACATATCCATCGCCAAAACCTAAATTCGGAGTGTATGAGATTGAATAAAAAAAGGGAATGAATGGAAATGAATGAAAGGGAATGAATGAAAATGGCCCCTACATCCCCGTGGTCCACCTCCTGGTCCACCTGGTGGACCACGGGTACGTTATTTTTTCCCTGTGGTCCAGGACAGGTGTCAGCTGTCATACTAAAAAGTCGTTTAAATCAGAAACTATGCGTGCTAGACTAATAGTTTCTTTGAAAAAGTTGTAGGCCTTAACGAGATCTACATGACAGGTGTCAGCTGTCACACTAAAAAGTGGTTTATATCGGAAACTATGCGTGCTAGACAATTAGTTTCTTTGGGAAAGTTGTAGGCCTTAACGAGATCTACTTGACAGGTGTCAGCTGTCACACTAAAAAGTCGTTTCAATCAGAAACTATGCGTGCTAGACTATTAGTTTCTTTGGGAAAGTGGTAGGCCTTAACGAGATCTACATGACAGGTGTCAGCTGTCACACTAAAAAGTGGTTTATATCGGATACTATGCGTGCTAGACTATTCGTTTTTTTGGGAGTTTTGTAGGCTATAACGAGATCTACATGACAGGTGTCAGCTGTCAAACTAAAAAGTCGTTTATATCGGAAACTATGCGTGCTAAACTTAAATTTACCTACCAACTGCTATTACCTACATAAAATGGTTTTATAATGGTAAAATAACTGAGTAGCAAGCGAGGCTTAGAGATTAAATATGTTAATGTTTTTGATTGGATCAAGTTTATTGGGTCTTGCACTCGTTTTCCAA